>CM036254.1:15846525-18474025 GCA_020698575.1 Bostrychus sinensis | reverse complement strand
TTGTTAATCCGCAGGCAGCTCAAGTGCTTGATGAGACGTTTCAGCATTTCTCAGTGTATACACAAAACACCAGAGCAGTCACAGAGCTTCCTTCCTTTAGTAATTTTAGTCCATGCCAGCTTCTGTAGTTTCTGAGTAAAACACTGTATGCATTGCATGTTGTGCAATAATATCTTCCTCTATGAGTCACAGGGTGGAAATTTAAGCCTGGGATCATCCCTTCTTTTCAATAAGTGAACACTTCATTTTGACACATCATTAACTAGACATTATCTTTCATTAGGCGCCTCAACATTACTTATGGGATCTACTAGGCCACAAATGAGTACTTGTAGACCCCTACTCATACAGCACACAAGAGACATACAGTACAATATAGTAAGATATTTCTGTCACTCTCATTCATCTCACACCTCTCCAGATCATTTGCATTGCACTGATAACTGCAATACATATTTTACTGTGTGTTTTTTAGAGGAAAAAGTAGGGATTAGTTTAGAAAGAGAACACATCATGGTATTTAAAAGGATACTATCCATTTTTATTTGAAGAAAACTCCCTCAGTAGCTTAATTGTAATGGAAGTTGGTGTGTAAAATGTCATCCAGGGTTTATTATTCAAATTTAAATGGAGAATGCGTGTTAAGCTTTGGCCCATCACATGCTTGGAAAGAGGAAGGTTTCAATTTAGGGACGCTCCCATTGGCTTTGAGTCTTCCAGTGCAGGCCACTGTACATCTGCTCACACAGCCCAGAACAAAAACATAAGTAGAGTGAAAGGAAGCAAAGAGAAATGTAACGTGTCATCCAGCCATCACAATTTGGCCCACACATCAACTTATATTACCTTGCTGCCTATTATAATCTATCCTCTAACAGGAGCCATGATGAAGAGATAATCTGTGTTATTCACCTCACCTCTCAAAAGTTGTTATCATGTCAGAAATGTTATTGATTAAATTAGACTACAAGAATACTATAGCTCTGCACCTATAGTTTTCTGTACTAAATTTTAATAACTTTTTTATAAAATAAAAGCAAGAAGGTTTTTGCTTAAGACTGATAGAATAAAATCTTGGGTGTGTCTTTAGTTGCTGTTAATTCTTATATTGTGGACAAACACAAGTCTACAGTGCTAATAGTGACTACATGAGCCAGCCCTGCGGTGACACTAATGGTACAAAACATTTTCGGGGTGGAGGCTGAGACTGTCTCCGTCCCTCCAGACTCTATTCATCTGTCTGCCCGGCAACAACATTGGCACTTTCCCTTGTTTGCTCCCTCCATCACACGCCACAACTACCACCAGCCTGTCCTGCCTATTCATCTCCCTTAGCCGCTTCTCTCCCCCTCTCAAGCCCATAAACCCTGCTTCGGCCAAGCACACCCCAGCGATCTATCAGAGGGTGATTTTATGGGCTCCCCCTTCTCCACTGATGGCTCTTTAGCTGTTCTCATCCAACCAGGGACTATTTGTTATTGTGAATGTTTGTCCAAAACATTTAGACCATTTGCTCTGATGGCACACCAATGAAAGATGAGTATGCTTTAAAGGATGTTAAGGTGTAAAGTTATGACAATTTATTTCACAAGCAGATCAATGACACATCAAGGAAACAGGTGATAATGAGATTGTTGTGAAGTATTATTGAAGAGATAAAGGATGTGATGAGATGCTGAGACAAATTATGTTTTCCATTTTCCATTCACCATCTTATCAATCTGGTGATAAAACATGTGCATACTTACAGCTCTGAAAAAATATCAGAAAACGCTGCAATTTATTTTTAAACCACCCTCTCTCTACGTCTGACAACCATCCCAGGCCAGTGTCTGTTAAATTTCTTCACACACCTTACTTTATCAGTTCATCAACCATCAAACAAAGTAAAGATAGAGGAATGAAGTTACTCAACAGCAATGTGAAAAACTGGTGGAGAGCAAAACTCACAAAAAGTGGGATTACAAATCAGGGTTATTCCACCAAATACTGACTTCTGAATGTTCTTTAGTCAAAACACTATTTTGTTTTAAAAGTGATATATTCAATTATTCAAGTTCTGCAAACACTGCATTTGTTCTCTTATTTTATAGAACAATCGTTTTATTTATAAATCCAGTGAAATGTTGTGTTTAATTCCCTATATTGCACCCATAAAAGATTAAACCTCAGAAACCTATTATTTTGTTTTTCTTATTTTTTATTTATTAAATTTTTTTCCAGAGCCGTATAAAATCCCAGTGACTGCACTTTTTTTCAATGGCTAAAGCTACTGGCTTTCAAGGGTGCGTGCAGGACTTTAACCAGTTTCTTGGTTGCTGTCACTTGTTGTGTAAAAGACCAAGTTTTATTGTACTGATGCAAAAGTGCACACACTTTCTGTGTTGAAACAACATGGTCTCTCCACATGTCCATTCAAATCCAGCTCTTTGTAAACACTCTGCCCTTAGAAACCACAGTAAGCATTGATTAAACTTTAGTTCTTTGGTTTCCATCTGTGAATATCTTTAGATTTCCATTATGTTCTCATTTGGAGGATAACTGGATTGTGAACAATACCTTCAGCTAACCAGTGAGTAAATCAATGTGCAGGGTTGTGGTTTGTTGCGTTAACAGTAGCTTCTTCGTTCAATAGGCAGCACTTTTCATTAGTGCAGTCTGGAGCCAGGTACATGTGAGTCCATACAAATGCGCACGTGCGTTCAACAATAGCTTTCACAATGACTTGCACAAAAGAAAAAAAAAAAAAAAAAAGAACTAGAACTATGTTTTCATATTTCAAAGTTTAATCTGACTTTTAGTGCTTGTTTTAGCTACTAATTGCTCATTTTGATTCTGAATTTGAAAATTTATATCTTGTTGAAAGATATCAATACTTTATTTGAAGAGGGGAGAATTTGAACATTTGAACAATAGTTTCTCTTGGTGTTATTGTACCATGATAGATGTTTTAAATGTGCTATAATTTCTTTAAAGGGGAAATATTATGCAAAAGCAACTTTTTTGAGCTTTCTACCATATTATAATGTTATTGTCTCTCATCAACAACATACCTGGTGTTGTGTTTTGCTTCAATAACGCATTTTTAAGTAATCCTTTATTCTCCGGTGCTACCTTTCTGAGGCCTCAGAACACTCTACAAAACTCCACCTCTCCCACAAACCCCCTCGTACTTCAGAAAGCACTCCCAGTCAACAAGCCCTGTACATCCAGTCTGCTCTCATTCATTCATTTATCAAAATAAAAAAATAATCAAAATTATTTTATTGTAAAATGGCATCATACTACAAAGGGTTTATGGAAGCAAAAAGCTTTTTTGTCTATTTCTGTTCAAAAGGGCATAAAAAAGGACTCTTTGCCTCTTTCTTTAAGGTAAGGTAATTATTGGAAACACTTTCTTGTAGTCACATAATATTTTTAAAGGTTGTAAAACTTGCAATGCTGTTTTAGAGGTGACCAAGATTTGTTTAAAAAGCACAATATATTTCTTTTAAAATGCAAGTTGAAGTGCAAGTATTTATTCTTTTCAGTAGTCACAATGTGTCGCCTCATGCAATGGTTCTGATTCTCATCTGGCATTTTTATATAAGATGAACAGTCAAACTATATTCAACCTTCCACCTGCCCACTTTTGAATCCTCACCCACCATTTGGGAATCACTGGTCTAATTGAAAATAGTTGATACTGAATATAATTATTTTAGCTAACTATCAAATACTTCTATTCATGCCAAATTTACATCTGGTTATATAATGGACAGATAAATTTACTGAAATATTGCTTGACAATGCTGGAGGGCCATAAGCAAGTACATTTATAAAAACCAAGAGCCATATAAAATTGTGCCATGACTTTGGACATGCCTGATTGTAACTTTCTGACCCCTTGTGATGCAAACTTTATCCAAAAAAAATAAATAAAATAAAATAAAATCTATCTTGGCACAATCAATGTATACAGTGAGGAGGTGAGTGTGGAGGTGATTGGTAAAAACATGCATTGTCTGCTGATTAGGCGCAGCAGAGGGCACCTCTCCATAATACTGACTCTTATTTAAATGCATGCTGCTGTGTGGCTGTTTGTCTTCTTTTCCACAGAAATGACTTCACTGTCTGGACAGAGAGGACACATCTGGGACAAACTCCACAAGGACACGTGACAGGTGCAGGCAAAAGAAAAGACTTGAATATGAAAATGAGAACGTATGCACTTCTAACGCATTAGTAATTTATACAGCTCTCTGCCTGTTTTGATTCTCTTCAGGCTGGTAAGAGTCCACATTGTTCAGCTCTTATGCTCACATCACCAGAATACAAGCTGTAGACTTTTAGAGGAAATACTGAGGTTATAATTCTCAGTGTCACAAACTCAGCACCCGCATGACAGGCGAGTTATGGCATGACTCGGAGTGCAGCGCTCTCTCGGAGGGTGTCATCCCTGAGGCAAAAGGTGATGTTGGTGGCAGGATCCCAGCTGACATCTGTCACAAACTATCAGGGTTTTTAAACGCTAGGCGAGTCACCGAATGCACCTGAGGGTCAGAGTTCACTTCATCTGGCTTTTGCTGAAACATATGGGATACAATACAACGATTACAGTCCACTCTCACCACCACAACAAAGTGTCTACCTGCTTAAAAAAAAAAAAAGCAGAAATGAAACAGGAAAACTGACTGCTTATTTCACCTTTTCTTCTGCCTTATTTTGTAGTTTCTTTTTTTCCTCTATGTAAGTGCTGTGATAGCCATGTTTTCAGAAGGATTTTGCTTCAGCCATTGGTTTCATGATCTTTGTTAGTTCTTCCATGTTTTGTACCTCATGTCACATTTTCACCCAATAATATCCTTGAGATTAAAGCCAATACAACATCTTAAGGTTTCATTCTATAACAACACTGTTATGCTTCCTTCTAATGTCTTCCCTGTATGGTATGTAACATGGGATAGAAGAGTCATGTGGGTATGCATGAAAAAGCAGAGGAAAATGGAGTAGACAATCACTTTGCATTACCATTACAAGCACTTTGATGAGAACAGCATGTGAAGATGGGAGTAAAAAGCAGGACAGTGTCATACATAAGAGGAAGATTGTTGTTTGGAGGTTGAGAGAGTATCTGGTTGGGAGATACTGTGCGATATTAAAAGTATACATTAGGAAGTGACATTTATGAGCCTGCAGCTAATTCTCTATTTAAAGTTTAAAGCCTATATTGTAAATTCACTGTTTTTCATAAGTTTTACTCATAGCTGGATTTTGCAGCACACGGTGTGGCTTAATCAATGGGATAATAAATCTCAAAATAGCTGAATCAAATATGCCAAGAGAAAACCATCTGTTAATGCATCAGATACAGTCAACCAGAACTTATGATTATGCTGGCAACTGTGTAAATACTGAAGAAAATAAACAACAAAGAAAACATGGCTTTCAGATATCATGCCATAAAATTAACTTTTATTTGTAATTTATTATCTCTAGTTATATGAAAAGTTGTTTTCATGCCTAGTCTACACTATGCCCTAAATGCGACGTGCAGCAGTATTCTCTTTGGAAGACCCTTTTAGTGTTATTATGATCAGAAAAAAGATGCCATAAGCTAAGCAGACAACAATACATTTTCAATGGAGGAAATAGCATTAGCCACCAAATAATGCAATTTATGAATAATCAAAATAAGTTTGGCAACTAACAGCCAATCGTCTACATGTAGTAGTATCAGCGCCTGATTATAAAACATTAGTGATGTTTAGCCATTTTTAATTTTGTTTTGTTTTTTGTTTTGTTTTTATGTAGCGCTTAGCATGTGGAATTAGCATATAACTTTGCTTAATTAGTACCAAGAGTACACTGTATTGTGACCCCTTGTGGATGGATTAGCAGTTAGAATATAACTAATTAGCAGGCTAAATAATTAGGGTTTCTGAAATTCTATGTTACGCTGGACAAGGAGTTACAGAAATATGGCAGAGAACAAGTTTGTCAATGTTCGCTGAGATTTATTCCATCAGTCACCACAGATTTGACTTAAAGTTAACTTCAGTAAAAGGAACTGACTGATCTGATCTGGACGTGTTTCATTCAAAGTAATTTCTAACAAATGCATCAATCACACCATTCATTTTTACCATCTAAAAACATCCTATGTAATGTTTTTAGTTTGCTTGCATGTATTTGTCGATTTTGTGTCTTCATGTTTGGTTGGATGTTGGTGGTGTGTGAGTCTCTCCGGACATCATCAGTCGGTCAGTCAGTGCAGGCCCAGTGTCTGAGGCTGGTCTGACAGCTCTGAGCCCCAGGTCACTATCTGTGCTGAATAATGAGAGGAGGTGTCAGTGGATGTTTGAAGTGTTTTTAATGCTGTTTAACAAGTTCTTCTACTTTTTCACTCTGAAATACCTCCAATGACAGCATTTTCTAAGTTAATCCTTCTTACTCACATCTTTTCTGCTGAATTGCAAAATTGTTCTGGCAATACATCTTGGCCTCTCTTGGAATTGATTGCAAAGACATTTTACTCAGTGTTGAAGTATAGACAGACCTTGTTGCACCTCAAATATGTGACTGTATGACACTTATGGACAAAGACCCTTTTTTTCCACAGCCTTGTTGGGGGCCCCTGCTATGAATACTCAGAGAGCATTTTGGCCCACATAAGTGATGCCAAGGACAGAGGACTAACCTTGGGGTTGCAGTGAGAGCCAAAAGGTGCATCCCAGCATCTGCCCACTCCTCTCTGGTTCTTTTTCTCCACCACTGCTTTAACAACTTTGTAGCAACCTTTTTGTCAATTACTCGCAGACAGCAACATCCTAATCTGCATGCCGGGCTGTCTGTTTGAGAGTTTTAGGGGCTGTAGATAATCTGTTTATGGACTCCTGGCGGTTCAGGTGGAGACTGGGATTAAACTGTGAATTTTATTTATTTATTTATTTATTATTTTCTTTTACAGTTTGTAATGTCCAGTTACAGTAATATACACTAAACAGAGGGCACACTTGTTAGAGGTTAAAGAATTTCTTAAAGTAACCAGCAAATGGCAGAGTGAAGAAAGTACAATTCCAAAATGCTCACTCCATCTGTTGTTTTTTAGCGCTTTTTTTGCTGATTGTTGCCTTATCTCAACCTTTTTAAGATGTGTTGCTGCCATTTAATTAAAAATGAGTTATTAATTCCTGTGTACAGTCTTCTGGAGAGTTTGAGATTTCTATTTAGGTGTATTTGATATCCATATTTGCTAGTATGATCGTACCTTGTTTTTGTTGGCTTTGTCTTTAGGTCCCCCAATTAAGCACTGAAGGATGTTTTATAAGTGCTTTTTTAAACACTAATCCTCCAAGTTCCAACATCCTCCAAGTCCAGGCTAATAATGCTTAAAATACTAAACTAACTTACCTGGACAATGAGATCTAACACCTAAATTTAATTGTACCATTGGTAATATAACTGTTCACTACCTGTTATTTTTAGTCTGTGTAGTGCAACTGTGATAGCATTTGTACCATTAGTGTAGTAGATGTTCCTCAAAGACACTACATGCACTAGTTGCATGGTACACTCTTCTATCCTTCTGTTCTCCAATTGTTGTTTGATATTGTTTTCTACATGTACACTATATTGCCAAAAGTATTCACTCACCCACCCAAATAACTGAGTTCAGGTGTTCCAATCACTTCCATGACCACAGGTGTAGAAAATCAAGCACCAGGCATGTAGCTTTGTGGAAAACTTTGTGGAAAAGTTTGCGGATGGCAACTGTTTCAACATGACTGCACACCAGTGCACAAAGCCAGGTACATAAAGACATGGATGAGTGAGTTTGGTGTGGAAGAACTTGGCTGGCCTGCACAGAGTCCTGACCTCTACTCGATAGAACACCTTTGGGATGAATTAGGGCTAAGACTGTAAGCCAGGGCTTCTTGCCCAACATCAATGTCTGACCTCACAAATGAGCTGGAAGAATGGCCAAAAAATCCCATAAACACTTCAAAACCTTGTGGAAAGTCTTCTCAGAAGAGTTGAAGCTGTTATAGATGCAAAGGGTGGGCCAACGTTATATTAAACCTTATGGATTAAGAATTAAGTTTATATGCATGTAAAGGCAGGTGAGCAAATACTTTTGGAAATATAGTATATGTACTGTTGTGTGTGGTACTGAATGTTGCCTGTGTGGGTAGTCACATAGATTCATGTAACCTCCCCACTTGACCTGTTTCACTAGTAAGCTCACTTGGTACCTTTTTTGTTAAATTAAGTATGACCTGATAAAGACCAACCTAAGGTCAAAATGCGTTGACATGCATTTCACTAGAATAAATGACTTTTAACTCAAGTCAGAGTGCCTTAGATCTACTTCCTTTTTTTGTTTAGAACCTAATACCTGGATCTTTGAAGAGCACCTGACCAAAGACTTTACATTGGTTTACATTGTCCATCCCACTGACACAGTCACATCCCCCAACTTTATTGTGAGCTATTATATTTGAGGAAATGGTAAAATATCTCAATTCCAACACTTGATATTGTCTATTGTCTGTTGTGAATAAAATAGAGGTTGTTTTTTTTTTTTACTTTTGCTGACCATTGCATTCATTTTACACATTGTTTTAACATTGCCCATCTTTTTCAGAATTGGGTTTGTACTTTCAAGGATTATTTAATAGTATTTACTTTGTTAATGTTTATATCCAAAAATAATAGTACAGAATCTTTGGCTCTCTGTCTGACTCACTGCTATTTTCTTTCCAAAATTTCTTCACGATAAAGGATCTTTATGGAACTATAATGTTTTCTTCTAATGTGACAATTTACCATTTACAAATACGGTAGTCACTTTCAAGTAAAGTCTGTACTCAATGGTTCCAACAACATCAAAGTAGATGTTGTCAATGGCTTCTAAGATGCATCCCAGACACTAGTAAAACCAGACTTGTTGATGTGTAATGTACTCCTGTGCTATAAATGAGTCCAAACAATTGCCTACTAAACTAAACAGTCGTGCTTGGCTCCCCCTCTGGCACCTGGCCCAGTGTGTGTTATTCTGACACACAACAAGTGTACCTGTGGTTGACTGCACAGCCAAGCCTTATTCTTTATTTCTTCATTCTCTTAAACCTGCCTCCAGCTCTAACCCCGGAGTCTCAGACAGCCCTTCTCATCAGCTTCTCGCCAATTGTCTATTTCGTCTCTAAATGACCAAATCGCCTCTGGCTCTTCATAAATCGATCTTCGCACTTCCTCTATGCTTCATTCTCACACATTTCTCCTATAACCTTCATTTACAATTCACCTCTCCTTGTCTCCTTCCATTTACCACGCACTGGAATCCAATCACTATCCAATGGTCCGTATCTGTGAAATATTTTGTTGGTATTAGATGACAGAAAAAGCAGGCCTTGTGGTTGTGGGGGCCTCCCTACTGTTTATTAGCCACATGGAGCTTCAAATAAGCTTTACCAGTGGGAGAATCAACAACCTGTCATGACCTTAACTCACCTTCTTTGAGATGAGCCTCTGTAATTTAGCTTTTTCACACTTGTACATTGAGTGGTGAGCTATAAAATAATAGCAATAAGCTAAGATATGCCTGGGATGGCTCAATTTACCTACCCTAAATAAGCAAACAAAGCAATTTTTACCCAGCAAGGCAAACCTACATGACAGCCAGTGAGCAGGGTCAGAGGCAGACACACAAAATGGTCTAATTAGAAAGTGTGGTGCAGATATTATGTGCTCTAAACCACCTATGAATATTAACTATTTGAATGGTCTCATAATAAATAAGGCTGCATTGTATGAATACAGTAGAACAGTGGTTCCCATAGTGGGGTCCAGGGCCCGCTGGGGATCCGCAGGGGGTCCCCAGAGGCTGTCTATATTATGTCCATAAAAAATAAAAAATAAAAATAAAAAATGTGTTTGAAATGAATTACAGTTGTATACTTGTTTAAAAATATAACTTTAAAACACTTTTTAGCCAACAGTCAGTGTCTTTTGTAATGTTTTTATAGAAATACTATTACTATTACTATTGAATAGAGTGAACTTGTTGGGGGGTCTGCATTTTTGGAAATTTAAAGGGGCTGTGACACTCTTGACTTTGGGAAGGGCTGCAGTAGACCTTCACAGTAGTAGTTTGTTCATTTCTTTGCCACTGGTAACCACTCTGCCACTGTGCACCTCAATAGAAAAACAATGCTTTGTTTTTCTCACAAAATACACTATACATTTTATCATCTGCAAGTCAGTGGGTCCTTCCATTATAACATGCATACACAGACAAACAGAAATAACCTTCTTGTGACAGGTGTCTTATTAAAATTCAGTCAATTGATTCCTGAGAGGTAGCATTAGGAAATGCTCACAGCCTCAGTTTGGCAGAGGTCAAAGGGCATAATGAATTTCTCCAATAATCAACATAATTACATGACTCACAGACTACAATATATGAAGAGCTAAAAATGAGCGCACTGGACAATTGCTGGATACAATAATGGCTCCACAGACTGTTAAACAGATTGTGACCAAATGTCATGGCGATTGTGTGAGAGGAACGGATGCAAAGACACTCACGGGAGAAGAAGACATGTAGAAACAACGCAGCAAAGACACAAGGTTCCCCGTGCAGCACCAGCGAGTATTTATAGATCACACGGAGTCTGAAAGTATCTGGCAGCGCTTTTTAACTCCTTGCTGCTTTGCTCCGAATATACTGAAAACATTAGAACATGTCACAGTGCCATAAACGCATAAGAGTATCCCTAAATGTGCCGACCATCCAAGCTGCTCTTTGTATAGGGTTTTGACCATTTTATGTGCCTCATGTGTGTCATGAATGAACGTCAGTGTTTTGATGTGTGTGTGCGTAAAGAGCCGCTGTGTGAGAGAGCGGAGAGTGAGCGTCGAGCTGAAAGAGAAGAAGCGCGCTTGGTTCAGTCAATCTACTCCTGGATTCCGAGAGCGCACACACGGACCACAGACTCGCACGCGTTCACACAGCACTGCCATTTCTTCAAACCAAGCCCAGTATGACATGTTAACTCTCGCGGAGGACGACAACAAACCGCGAGTAATTAGTCAAGAATAGGCACTGTTTTCGTTGAGTTTACATTCCGGCGCACACAGCCACACGAGGAGGGGAAAATGAAAGCGAAAAACCGCGACCAAAGCTTGTCGGACTCCAGGGAGCTGGACGGGTCCTATGATCAGCTAACCGGTGAGTGGAGAGATGTTTTAAGCATGGTTTGATTGTGTTTTATGTGAGAAATTAAAGTTATAGGTGAAAAGATTCAGTATGCAAAAACGAACAGAGTGAACAGTAACTTCAGGTGCGTGTTAGAGAGACTACAACCTGTTATCAAAATATTTCAAACTGAATTTAATTTAGGTTCCGTGATGTCTAAGCCAACTTTGAATTAAACTTTTATTTAGTTTTTATATTTAGCGTTATCTACCAGATTAAAAGCATTCTAGGCTAATTAAATGTAACTTTTAAATGTTACGTGCATACTGCATCTCTTCATCCTATTGTTGCATGTCCTCTGCGTTTGTGCTGCGTGAGGTTGCGTAATGTTGAACAAATAATTGGCTTTTTTTACAAAAATATTGTTCCTGATGTTGAGTTGCTGAAATGGCTGAGGTATGGGAGATCACGCTATTGTTGTTTTATTAAAATGTTGTTTAGGACAAGATAAACTTGATCGAGAAGATGCAGAGAGAGGGAGGGAGAGATTTTGGGGTCATATTCCGTTTGGACTGTCAACTGGCCTAATTATATCATTGTTTTATATAATTGTCTTGTGTCTGCTAAGCCTTATAAGGAAATAGCAATCTCACTTGTAAAATGGAAATCATCTCTTGTTTAAGCGAGTGTACTCTATCCTCACTATATCTGTGCAGAGGGCACTTAAGGTTTTATTGGCTTGTAATGAAGCGCTCATTGAGTGACAGTGAGTATGTCTGCACATACAGTACCTGCCAGTGTCAGTGTGTTAGAGTAGGTCTTCTCTGTAGCACTCTCTTGAGGTGTTCAGCTGTCACCACAGCCTCCTATTGGCTTATTATTGCTTTCACTTAGCTTATGACTCCTGCTTTTTGCTCATGGCCAAAAAATCACCATCTACAGCTGCATAAAAGGCATAGATCACATGAGAATAGTTGAGAAGACTTGTCCAGACAGCTGTGACTCTGTGCTCACTCATTAGCAGTCCTGTATCTTCCTTTGTTTGTTTTTCCCTACTGGGATTGCTGCATCAAATCATCAGCCTCCTAGTGTGCCATAATTTTTGCATACTGATTCAGAAAAGGTTTTAAACAGATGCCCTTCCTGGTGCAACCCTCTCCATTTATACCGGCTTGGAACCAGCACAAAGAGTACACAGGCTTGTAGATTTTGTCACAGAGTACATTATTAGAAAACTGTGAGCTGGGTATACCAAGTCCATGTGGGTGAGCCAAGAAGAAACAGATTTTCTTTCTGGCTTTTTGTTGAAAAGTTTCACAAGATGGAAGGTTTTGTTCCACTGTATAAAAGAATCCAGCTGCCTTCACTAGTCATAGGCAAAGGCACTGGGAGTCATGTCAGTCAACCCACACAGTGTGCCGGCCGACATGCTTGGACAAACACTGAGCGCTGTACGGCTTCCCCCAGACTAACAGTACACTTGACTGGTTTGATCCCTTTCACAGCGGCTCCCTGAAAAGATGTTTGCAATCCCCATTTTATAAAACACACAAGGGGTAAGGTAAAAAAAAAAAGGTGTGGTTTAAAAATGAAAGAATTTTATTTTTTCATTTTTGTTATGGAAATTTCAGGAAAGGTCAGGATTGGAGAAAGGACAAATTCATTAATTTAGGTGTGGATTCAGATCACTGTTTAGATCCAAGTGGATTCTGTACCATTTTGAGATACTAAATACTGGATCCTATATGAGTTTGAGGTTGGGGCACTATACCTTTGTGAGTTACAACCAGTGCCTTGGCAGAGTTCGATGCTATCTGCATGCTTCTAATTTTGATTTCTCTTGTTTTATTTTTTTTGCAATTTAGTCTTTCGTTGTATATTGTTACTCCTTTTCTTTGTTGATTTCTTTAAGAGCTGTCCAACACTTTTGCACAGTACTGTTTAACTAATGCGTAAAATTTTTGTCATCTGTGTGTTGGAATTCTAAAACTTTTAGGAGAAAAATTCAGCACCCTTTATATTCTCACCCTTCATTTTATTGCTTGTAATCCACATACAATACATTTAAAATATGCTATATATGATACTATACATTCAACTGTATAGACAGCTGTGTATGGGTTTTTCTATTTTCTGTTACCATCCCATATATCTTTCCACCCAAACTCACACTTCCACCATCTCGCTTGTTGTGAAGGGAGCTCTATGCCCGACAGTCCACATGAAATCTTATGCTTTTTAATAGCTCAGCGAGACAGTTAGGAGGCAGATGGTTGGCTATTCATTGTGGCCGAGCAATTTATGCTGGGCATAATTTTAATGGGTTTTTTTAAATATGTAAATTGCATGGTTAATTGACATTAGTAAGACTGCACTCAAAACTCATAATTAATTTATTCTCTTATTAGGGATGCAGCTTCAGATAAAATGTTGTTTATGAAGATTTGCAGATTATAAAAACTGTTTAGAGATCTAAAATTGGCAGATGATGGCTAATTTTCTGCATATTCTGGCCTAAAATTGAAAAATAGTACCATATGTATGCCTAACATGTGAAAAAGGGCTTCTTAAGCATGTTTTTGTGTGGGAAGGACAGTTACAGGTGAGTCATTCTTCTAACCTGAAAGCTGGTTTGCGCTGCCAGCTATAAGCTCAAATGTGTGTGAGATAGCAAAGCTGCCCTCTGTCACTTAAAGGTGGCGTGGGTGGTCTCCAATCAGCGTTTTGAGTGAAATATAGCCCTCTAGAAATAACTCTCTATCCTAGTGTGATACATTGTACTCCAAGAGCTCCCCACTGTAGTCTGGCATTCCCCGTTGTGTTTAAGAGCGCTGGCAAGAGAGAGACGAAAGGTAATTATAGAAGCGTGGTGCACTAATCTTCTCATCCACCTCGCAAGCCACACTCAAGAGAAATTAGATCACCTACACTCGCCTGCCAGTTACACACAATGACTTCCACACATATGCACACAGTCATTATCTCAACATTATACCTTTTTTTTCTACCTGAATAGTCCAGAATATTGTCTTAAACTAAATCAGCGCAGTCTGTCGGTCACACTTTTTTCTGCTTCGTTCAACATGGCATATTTTTACACTTGAATGATGGTTATATTGTAGTTTAAGAATGGGAATTTACACTATTTCTACACATTTGGTATGTAGTTCACAAATATTAACGCATGTGAGTGTTTGTGTCAGTTGTGGATAATTTACTTTCTGAGCACATTTTTTGAAATATACTTTTACTTTTGGAGTAAAAAAAACAATATACTTTTACTTTTAAGTAAATTTTTAGTTACTAAGTGATTAAAACTATTATTTTACCTCAGATTCAGAATGGGTAGTAATAGTAGTTGTAATATTACCAGTAGCAGTAGTAGTAATGGTGGCAGTAGTAGTAGCAGCAGTTTTAGCTGCAGTACTTTTAATTGAGTACAGAGTTTAAATACTTCTTCAACCTCTGGTCTGTATGCACAGTTTGCTAAGGAGAGAAATCATAGAGGCAGAAATCATAAAATGATAAGTACAATTTCTGAATATTATTGTGATTGTTAGGACACGGATGTAAGGTGTACAAGTGTTTATTTGAAGAATTTGAATAATAATAACAGTGATTAAGCTGTGGGTTTTAATTTTCACATTTGTTTGTATGATTCATTTTTGGCAACTCAAAATGAATGGCCATCGGTGCTTTGAATATACTAATTGCAACATTGCGCAGGATTTCTTTGAAAATGGAATAAATAATTGCACAACTGGAAATCATTGTGTTCCATTTGTGTGGTATTTTTGGCCTGTCACTGCTCACAGAAGCTAGAAATGTTCACAGAAGACAAAGAAATACAAATTTAAGAGTGGTGGTTAAGGTTACCAGAGAGGTTATGTTCTCATCATTTGTTTGTTTGTTTGTAGACCCTTCTTGTGTTTGTAAACAGAACGTCTGCATTCCAAAGACTGGTATTGGAAGTTAGAATAGATGATACAGTTCTAATGGAGCAATTAGCGCTAGCCACAAAACATCACAAATTAGGAATAATCAAGACAGGTTTGGCAACTGACAACCACTCGCCCTCATGTGAGTAATAACAGAGCCTGGTTTAAGTTCATTTTAGCAAATGGTGGATTATACTGATTCAGAGTTTTATTTATTTATTTATTTATTTATTATAAATATATAAACAACAACCATTCATTCCTGCAGCAAAATTAATATTTTTTATTTTGCTCCCTCATAGAAATGAATGGGATTGAACATTAATATCAGTACCAGGCTGTGTGCACAACTTTTTTAAGCTTGCCATTCCTGGAAAGGTCTATTAGTCTGTTAACAAGATAAGTGGATTAGTAATAGTGGAGTTATGATTACATTTGGAGGAAATAACGGCCAAAGATACAAACATGAGGTCAGTAAAGAAACAAATAATTAGTTTTAGTGGATTATTTTCTGTGAGATATAAGGGTTTGTGGCTCAATGAATAGAGCATTTACCTCTGAACTATGTAGAAGATCCCTAGTTTGGTTATAAGTCTGGGCACTATATACATTTTCTACATAGAGAGATTAGGCCAGTCCCTTTGCAAAGGTCACTGAGTGTTTCTACTCTGGATGTGATCTGGCAGTGTGCACTAATAGACAAATTTTGACATTTATTTTGAAAATCTTAGTGAACAAAAATTGGATTCATGTTTCTTTCCCTGGCATTGTTTGTTAGTCTGTTGAGTCCCACTATTCCAGGTCTTAATGAGCCAAATCTGTGTCGTTGGGCTAACTGTCAGCTCAGATCTCTATCTCGGCTTGTAGAGGCAACCAAGAGCGAGGGCAGAGGTGTCCAGGTGAAGGTTATTACCCGGTCATGATATACAGCCCCAGCCTGCTGACTGATGCCGTGCCCTCATGGTGAAAATCATAATTAGGCAGACTGGAGCCATTCCTGGGGAGAGATTGTCTTTATAATTGAGCCTGTCGAAGTAAGTTTACCCCACAGTCACCTTCTTGGCGTGACAGGTTTTTGTTCCAGCCCGGACTGCAATGGCGGCTGGCACTAATTAAAAGCCTTGATATAATGTGTTATGTGATGCGCCGGGACACGTGTGACATGTTGCCTCATTGTCAGGTCCGTCCCCAGATACAGAGGAAGCCGTGGGTTTTCCTCGGAAACTACCAGAGCGGCTGATGAGGAACGACTGCTCTCCTCCACAGCGGAAGTGCTTGGAGTGGTTAACTTAGGACAATCTGTCAAGTTGCTCACATCACTTGAAGAACTGCAATAATAATGGAGAGAGTCACTTTTTTACACATTTGTAAAGTTCAGTTCATAATAAATATTCATGCATGTTAGTATTTGTATCAGAGTGGATATTAAGTACATATTTTGAAGATAAAACTTTGTGTAGATTTTCTGAACCATATTTTACTGAGTAACATTTGCAGAAAAACACTTTTTAAGAGTTTGAGTATCTCGGGGGCAAAATAGGTAGTAATACAGTAGTAGAAGTAGTACCTGTAGCAGTAGTTATAGTATTACTAGCAGCTATTTTTACTTCTACTTGAGTGATATTATGTTGCAGTAATACTTTTTAGTACAGAATTTGAGTACTGCTTCCACCTCTTGTCTTTGTATGCACGCTTTGCAAATTTACTGTATTTTGATGCAGAAATCATCAGATTAGAAAAGTGCAAAAAGGAAAAGTTAAGATTGCATTTGCCACATAGACGCCACACTTTGGTACTCTGGGGGTGTTGTTTGGCTGGTTATAGAGCTGCTGCCAATCATATGCCACTAATGCACAAGTACCTTCCATCACACAGTCCTTTAATGATATGGCGCTACCCACTTTAGCTCTTATGTGTCTCTGAAGTGAATTTGGTGTTCAAATGTCATCTTCAAGAACTACATAATTGCCTGTCCATCCACTCATCTCTCCATGTTCTCCTCCTAGTATCCCTGCTCTATTTCGGCCTGACAGTGCACACTTAAGCTTATTCTCTTTCACTCTATCGTTATCACACATCTTCACCACCCCCTCTCTCTGTCTCCACTCTCGCATATCATATTATGTAATAACATCATATATATATTCTTGTCTCTAAGTGTCTCTCACTTGCTTGATGCTCCTTCATCTACTTCCATTGCATTTCCATAACCACTCTTTCCCCATTCTTCAACTGAACATTAAACAATGTAGACTTCACTCACAGCTCAATAATTATATTTTGCGCTATAAAAAAATAAAATCTATCCTCAACACAAGATTTCTTGAAATGGTTAAGATGTCGTCACGGTTGACTATGACCCAGAAGAACAACACAGTCGGTGAATTCACACAACAGGATTTGGATCTGAAGGTAAGTTGCAGTATTTCTGCAGGAACCAAGTTGAGTGGATGAAGTGGCAGGCAGGACGAGGAACGAGCAGGGAGGCAGAGTGACAGCTGACACCTGGGCATAGAAAAAAATTAAAAAAATTCCCAAAGAACTCTTGAGCCAAGCAGCACTAACTGTCTTAGCAGCAACAAGGAGCTGGCGAAAAGTGGGTGAAGAGCCAGGCTTCTTATACTGCAGCTGATGAGCCAGATTTGGTAATGCCACACCCAGGTAGGCGGAGTGACAGAAGGGAGGGGGAGAGACAGAACAGGGAGAACACAAACACAAGGAATGGATCCTGACAGTCATAGCATGGACATGTACCAGGGATCTTCTAATTCAGGGGTAAATGCTCTATCAATTGAGCCACAAATTCCTCACAAAAAATCCACTGAAACTAAATATTTGTCCCTTTCATGACCCCTAGTATCTTTGACCTTATCTTGTAATTCTTCTTCTTATGAATTGGCTTTTCCCTTCTGGGGTTGCCACAGCAAATCATCTGCGTCCTAACATGCAGTGATTTGCATATTGATTTGGCAATTTTTTTATGCCAGATGCTCTTTCTGGCGCAACCTTTTCCATTTATCCAGGCTTGGGACAGGCACAAAATGTGTTTTGCAACCCCTCGATTATCTTGCAATGATAGAGAATTCTAACAGACTAACAAACCAATGCCGGCAAAAAAAAATTACCTACTTGTCAAGGTAATAATAATAAAGCATTTATTTCCTAGTGCTTACTTTCCCATGAGATTTCCCATCATCCCCTGATCCCTTGTCCATTGTTATTTCTATGATCTAAGCATGTTCCTATAACCCTTCCCCTTTCCTCCCATGTCCAACTCTTGCAAGTTATGGTGCTACCGTAGCTTAATGAGACTGGAAGCCAGAATCAATCCTAATGAGTTTTAATCTTTGACCGAATCTACGGCGGGCCAGGGAATCGTTAATTATAATAAGCTTCTGCTCACCTCTTCCTTTGGCCCTGTACCCTTCTCTGTGCTCTTTCCACCCTCCTTCCTCTGTAAAAACACTCATTTTTAAATGCCTAGAGTCGCTGAAGCAAGAAGAGGAAGAAAGGGGAGAGGAATTTGTCTGGGAGAAGTTAAGGAATTATCAGTCAGTGGGGAAGTACGAGTAGAAGGAGCTTAATTCAGAAGTTGCCTTGTCAGGGGTATTTTCTAACAGGAGGCTGACTGACTGACAGGAAGAGTCAGTAGGTTTGACGGAGGCTTGTGTGTACTGTCACTCACAACAGCTGATCAACATACGATGCTCTGTCCACTCTTCATGAGACTCATCAGTAATGGATCGGGGGATAGACCGACCAGACTGTGTTAGTGTATTACATTGTAAGCCCTGACCCCATTGCCTTTGCTTTGTGCCATTTGACTTGTACATTGTGTGTGAGTGAGGAAGTCCTCTGTTGTCAAGGGTTATCTCTGCATGTCTCAGATATAGGCAGATAGGACAAGGAGGATGATGTGTGTGTGAAGGATGTCTGAAGGGCATGTGTAACCACCGGGGATGTTCAGGACACACTCCGCAAATCTATGATTAAAAATCTGTTTATTACATCTTGGAAAAGAGAATGAATGAGAAGGTTTTATACTGTGCCACAGGAAACAATGGTTAACTTTGTGACTGCAGCTAGTGTCAAAAGTAGACTCATAAATTTCATAGAATTATACTCATTGTTTACACACATGTAGATTTGAATGCACAAACACAGCATGAAAAAAATGTAATAGAGTCCACCTAGACCAACTAAAATGTTGTGTTGTATGCTCTGACATTAATATCTGTTTCTGAATATCTGTTACTGCGACAAGTTGGCCCCTGTCCAGGGTGTACCCCGCCTAAGGCCCAAAGTTACTGGGATAGGCTCCAGTCACCCGCGACCCCCAACGGGAATAAGCGGTAGAAAATGAATGAATGAATATCTGTTAATATCTGAGTGTTTTTTCCAGAGAGAGAAAGACAACAGACAAACGTCAGAGATACTGTATGTTGCTAAGTAGGTCTCAAAATGTCTAAATTAAACTAGAAAAGGATCAATTTAAATTTTGACTATTGCAGGTCACAGCTGAACTGCAATCAAATCTTTTGTGTTTATGTATATGCTAACATAGTTGATTCAGCAGAAATAGCGTTGTTGTCCAATGTGAATAATATCTCATTGTCTGCCATCATTATCGAGTGACAGGCTTATGTTTTGTTGTGCTGGTCTAAAATGGCTGCCTTCATCACTGCCTCTGTGTAAGCCTGAGGCCAGGTTGTCAGCGGGGACACTTCCTGTCAGCTCAGTCTTATCTTTCTCTCTGGAGAGATGCTGAAGTCAGCCATATTTTTCAACTAAATATGCATTGTGTGAAAAGTTTGAACCCCTACTTGGACTTATTGCATTCTGCTGGTTATGCTATGTTCAGAGTGGTATAATATTGTGAGAGAAGGGTCTTGAAAATTGTGTAAATGCTGAGTTGTGGGTTTTGCGTTCATCTCCACAGAGCTCTGTTCCTGCTTGTCCTGAGTCTATTACAGCACCTATTTGGACCAGCGTGTTACACTCAGAAAGACATGCCAAATTGCACACTTGTCCTAAAGATGTGGACTCTACAAGTTCAACAACATTGCCATGTGCATGAAAATCCATTTGCTTTTATATTCCTCAGCACACAAAACTCACTGGCTGCCTGTTGGGGCTGAAAATCCCATTTTCCCCTTGTGGCACTGGTAAACCGATTACTCTGCACGCAGCAACCTGACGCTCCATACGGGCTGTCTCCAGACACACAGGCTGGGCACCAGAATGCTAACAGAGTTAATGGAGTGGCCCAATCAACGCAGAGCCACTAACTCTCACACACTCAATCACACACAGGCAGCACTGACTGATTGGACCAATGACAGACATGACAGGAGTATAGGATTGGAGCAAGGGTACTGACACAGCCATCTAAGTCCTGGACACTACACCCTACCAAGTTTAGAGTTAAAAAAAAAAAAAAAAAAACAGTGGTAAATGATGTGGTAAATTGAACAGCTGAAGAAACAAAAATGACAAAATAAAAAAACAAACAGAATGGATTGAATAAGTTTTATATACAAAATCAATTTCGAAAAATATTTCAGTTTCAACACCTGATATATTTGTATCTATGTTGTGGTCTATATTGTGAAGTAGCCAATGTTTGTAATGGCTTAAACCTTTGCAGAGGTAAATGTTTAAAGGGGAATTGGCAACCCTTGTGCCAGGGTTGGTTGGTTTATTACTCTGAAGTCTGAAATCCAAAAGTATTAGTCAGATTTTGAAATTTTCAGAAAAGATCAGTGAGCGGGACACAGTCTGGATCCAGGAATGTGTTTGTACTGTAATCTCTATTGATTGTTTTCAGTTACATGACTTCTGCATTCCATCGGAGGTCAAAACAAACATGGCGACACACAGCAGGCATGAGGAGATGCAGCCAAATAAAAATTCATATGGAATGACAACTCAAGACAAAATACAATATGGACTAAAACTACAAATATTGGACACCTGGGACATGTATGAGGCCCCCCTTTGGAAACCTGTCACCCTACCGTTGCCACAAAGCAAGCACAAAAATGCAATAAGTAATTTTTTCAGTCGGGGTGAGTCATCAACCTGGTGTATGGGATGTGCATTTGTCTTTCATCATAAAAGGTGAGTATGACTAACAGACAGATACAAACTGCAAGCAATTTCATTTAAATATGTTGCAAATGCTGCAAATGCATGTGTATTTAAACTGATCACCCTCCCTGGGGAAAGGGACTCATTTAACAGCACAAATCCACATCCTATTATTTCAGTTTTCTATAGAACTAACTTGAGTAAACAGTTTCAGCTGACAATCAGTGGGGTGATGTTAAACCAATGTACTTGCCCTCCAAGGCAGTGCTGCCATCCAGGTGTGACATCACTGTGAAAACTATGAATACTGTTGGAAGATGGGGCCACAGACACTTACTCCAGCCACAAGGTGTCAGTTAAGGAACAAATGCTTACTTTTAGTGGATTCAATCTTTAGCTTTATAAAAAAAAAAAAAGAAAAAAAAAAAAGAAAAATTATCCATTTATAAAGTTGTGGAAGTGGACAGTTAGTAATATTTATGCAGCTGTTTATAGGCCTCATAACATACTGTATGCTGAGCTGATAGAATCTAAATTAAATGTGTAATTGAACACAGCTTCTAAAGCCAATGTGCAGTGGTTATTAAACAAGTTAAGGGCGTGTCATACGTGAATTTGTGTGATACCCCACACTTCTAATTCCACTGCATTAAGCATTCATTATGCATCTATTACATTTATGCATGGGCCAACTTCTCATATAGACTTTGAGAAGCTCAGAGTGGTCACAGTGGAAATGAAAGCGGTCATGTATTTATGAATTATAGTAAGGATATAGGCGACTAAAAATGTCCTCTTGCTATTCATGTACTTAATCAACTTTTCATGTGTGACCAAGTGTGAGATTAAACCCTGCCTCAAAAATTCAAAGGCTGCCAACTTACCAATGACTGAATGTACCAAAGATTTTGTCTGTATGTACTCAAAGAAAGTTACGACGTCAATGTGAAGGTTGTTTTTGGCCTTTGCATTTCATGACATGTGTGATGTTTTCTTCTAATGAGGGTGAAATAGGGAGACGCACAAGCCATTAACATGAGTAACGATTATTAATGAGGCCTGTGTAAAATTGATGCTCTGAAATATAGGTCGTTGTTTCCTTCCTGCGTGTTGGTGTGTACAGAGGCTCTGGTGGGTTTTATCATCAAAGGGCATATTACTGTCGGTGGTAATGGCACTGCTGACTCTAGCTCTGAGTAGGATAATCAGAGTTTGGGGATTAAAGCGGTTAATTAAAGTTTATTTTCATGTGCATTAATATGAAAGTTCTCATGGTGATCGTATCCAGATTAGCAGGCAGAGATCTCCATTGTTATACTCTTCAGCCACTGTAGCAGGGTGTGTCTCTTAACCAGGAAGAAGCAAAGACATTACCACAAATATGCAGGGTTTTGATGTGTTTTTGATGGAATGATCAAATTGTTGTGCCCACGGCAACTACAGCGAGCCTCAGGTGACGTGGGTTCAAGTCTGGACTCTGACAGTTTGCTGAATGTCTCTCTCTGCTTTCTCCTGCATGATTTCCTGTCACTTCTAAAATGTCTATCTAATAAAGTTGAAACACCCCCCCCCCCCTCCCCACACACACACACACACACACACACAAAAAAAGAAATAACCCAACTAACTTAACACATTTTTGCGGCTGTGGCTGTAACTGCTGAAACATTGGTTAATTTATGTTTTTGCCAGGGTTAGCTGGTTTGTTGGCAAGAAACCATAATGGTTGGCCAAGTGGTCTTATTTTGGATCTGGAACATCGCCTGAATCTAAGAATTTATTTGAAAGGATTTTGTACCATTGCAACATAGGAACAAAAATATTTACTCCAGCCACAAGAGGTCAGTAAATGAAGAAACTGGTGGATTCTTTACTATATAAGGCCTTAGCAGCTCAATGGATAGAGCCTTTCCCTTTGAACTAGAAATATCTTGGTTTGCTCTAGGCACTATATTTTTACCATTGCAAGATAGTGCCAGTGTTTAGGTGGAGGTCTGCACATTCCACGTGCTTCTGTTGTTATATGTAGCATTGACTGTCAGTTTACTTACTAATGTACTATAAAACTATAAATATTTCTCTTTTTGTTCCTTCATAGATTCATGTGTTGGTTGTGCTGTTGTTTTCCCAAAACACTTTTATGTGTTTAGTAAAGTGAAACAAGAGAGAAAATCTTGAAAGAGAAATTGTGTGTTTGCACTTTGGCCAATGCTTTGCTAAGTTGCATCTTTTAAGAGAATAACTCTGGATTTGTGCAGCAAAATAAGCTGATGAATAAATCAATTAACTGGAAGCAATACTCATATAAATATATATTGTATCAGTGCTGGATTTAAATGTACCAAATGTGAGCACCGTTTATTATTAGACACACTATAACACTTGTGTTATTCTCATCATGACATTTTAAATTACCCAAACCACTGTCCAATGTAGATTCTTGTTAGCTGCTTTTTGATGAGTTGTGGCGCTCCTCTTTGTTCTGCTCTGCTCCTCAGCGGTGCAGAGGTGATTAGAAAGGATGTGCAGTTAATAGTTTAAGCTGCAGCCCTCATGCCTGGCTGGGTTTAAGACAGAGGTCTGAATTAATGTTTGTGTTTGTCTCGAGGCGAGATTCGTACACATCACTGCTGCAGTTCACTGGGTGGCAGTATTGAATGTACAAGTGCGGTTTTACATAGCGTCACAGTTTAGCCTTTCTAAGTCTTTTATATTTGTGAAGAGGGAGTAGGTGTTTTCAGACCTGTAACATTCTCACACACTGCCCACATATTCACAAGCACAAAACACATTTGAAACAGATCAGTGCAAAGAGAGCCATAAGTTTTGACACATTTTCAGCAAGCCAGTGTTCTTTTGTTAATAAATGCAAAGTGGATAAAAATACTTGTAGTTATCAACAAGTTTAAAAGTTCTACTATCCAGGCACAGTTTTGTTTTTTTAATAACATCCTCCACATTTATCATTTGTTTACACCAGATTTCTTTTGGCTTTCCCTTCCAGGGTCGCAACAGTAACTCATCTGAATCCTATAATGCAGTGATAAGCATATTGTTTTAAAGTTTTATGCCAAATGCTCTTTCTGACTCAACCCTCTCTGGGCTATCTGGGCTTAGGACTGGCACAAAGCCTGCCTTGTGACCCCCTTGTCGCTGGATTCGAAGCTACATATGATATTGGCTTGAAAATAAGGCATGATTCCTTTGTAACTCATTAGCATTGGCTGTAACTCATTAGCATTGGCATTCGGCCTACCTCTTTTAATGCTGCCCTTTTTTAAACGTAGTTTGCTGCATATAATTAATGCAGTATGGTTGAGAAGCGGTGAGGCCAGTATGAGCAGATCAAAGATGTGTGGCTGTGAGAGGTTCTCTTCATGTGTGTTCAAAGTAGATGTATAACGATAAGTTTTTGCAACGATACAGTATGTACGGTATGTGAATTCAAGAATGATATTGGCTAATTTGGAACAATATGATTCAAAATGATTCAACACCTTCATATCAATAATGTCAATCAATAAAGCCAAAAATCATAAAAGTTTATTCTCAAATCTAGCGTCACAGCTGGGGTCCAGTAGAAGAGAGCGAGGAAAAATTGAATATAACATTTTATTTAGTTAAAAACAAAAATTTCTAATATTGAAATTTCTGATGTATTTTTCCCATGTATATCAATATACACTTCCTAGAAAACAGTACAATTCGATACAAGGTAATGTGTATCAATACAGCTGTATCAGGAAAAAAGTTACATCGATATAGTTACTGTATTGTTACACCGCTAGTTTAAAAGAAAAAAAGCAGAATTAAGTTCAATTGAAGCCATCTCTAGAAGAGTAAGGTTCCTATGATATTTGACTTATTTGTGATATTGCTTGGTGGAAAGCTATCCTTTTGTGGGAGGAAACGCCCTCTCACACACTGCAGGTGAGAGCGACGCTTGCTGATCTCCTCATTCATATCTATAATCCTGCAGCTGCTCCCTGTCAGCACCTTTAAGGACCTCTGTCACCACCAGCCTGCCCCTAGTGCTCATGGGAAATATTTTTGGCCTGTCTCTCAATTTCAACCCTGGATAAAGCCGCATGTATGATACAGTATTATCTAGTAATAATGAAAGCAGGATGATGTCACGAGGTGCCATATGTCAGCATAAAATAAACAAATAATGACTTGCAGACAACAGACTAACGGTGTTATTTTGCTCTTTGCTAACTCAGAATCTGCCAAAGCATGGAGGAGCCAAATCCTGCCAACAAACCTCTTTTTGCAACAAGACATTTGGTGAAGACTTGTGAATGTGTCAGTTGTTTTTGTTCTCTTATCCAGTAATCTGAAGTGCCACTACACTGTTCCTGAGGGGGATGCCTTGGATAAAAGCATATTTGTTGATCTTACATAACAAATAAATCAAACAGAACTTGCATAGCAGCCAGCAATTCTGTTATTGCTATATGTTTGCTCCCTCAAGACTGAGACAGCACCTGGAACTGAGGAAAACTGTGCACCTTGCAATTCTTCCCTTCTCCATTTTCAGCTTTTGTCTTTTAAACCCCACAGTGACAGAGAGAAAGAGAGAGAGAGTCAGCAGACAGGTGTGTGCTCCTAAGTTAGAGACGCACAAATGAAATGGTCTCCACCGTGCCTCTGTTCAGACTTGCTTCTTAAACAATCCTCCGTGCTGCTCTTCACTTAGCTTTGAGTTAGACAGGCAGCAGGCTATAGATAGATCTGCCACTGCACTCCCATTTTTACATTCATTTTTTTAATGACCACAATTTTGAAATTTAAGCTGAAATACTGTTGTCATTCAAGTACTGAATGTCGAACGTTTTACCATGTTATAATGAATACTAAGGGGAAATGGTGGCAGAGTGGTTACCACAGGCTTCTTTTTTTCTGTGCCTTCCAAAGATTTTTATGTACAGGTGAAGGGTGAATTTTAAAAATCAATGACAGTGAATGAATGTGAGAGTGAATAATTTTTTTGTTTGTGTATGCCTCTGGGAGTGTGCAGTGTCCATTGACTGGCTATTTTCCAGGGTCTAACCACAATAAGCAGAAGAAAATCAGATCAGTAATTTTATGAGCAATAATTCTTCCTTCTTATATATTTTTTATGACAAAACAGCATCACAGAGAGCCATTTTGTAGACAGCATGTGGAGATGTGAAGAAAATTGGCCCAACCATGGATCCAAACCTGATTCACTCCTCTTGTGTTATTAACCCTGCCTGATGACCCACTGAGGCTTTATTGAAGCTGTTAAGAATTTGTCGCTGTGTCAAACTCAAGGTCCACCCAGGATACTGCCAACTTTCAGTAACGCACTCATATTGTTCAGCTCCAGATGATACAGGTAATATTATGCAGCATACATCACATACATTTCCAAAAGTGCATTGTGATGTAATGAATCAAAATGACTGGACTTGCAAAGGAAGCAGCCTTTTGAGCTCAAGACTCCTTGTAATAGGATTTAACAAGTTAAACAAAACATTTAAGACTCCTCTGTACTTTGAGCTTTCTGACAATCTTTGTTTTGAGTCAATAAGCTCAGAATTCACAGAGACATAAATCGATAACATTTTAATGATTAATGATAGTTAAGAATATTAAACATAACATAGATTTGCATGTCTAATTAATTCACATGATTACGCTGACTTTTCAGATAGTATCCCTGATGTTTTACTCCAAAAACAATCAAGAAATATATATTTAGTGACCATGAGTTTTAATGGTCAGAAAGCCACGGATGGAGCAGGAAGTTGAAGAGAAGCTGCTGGCTCTGTGCCCCGCCCCGCCTCCTGCAGCTGAGAGCAGCTCCCCTCAGACACAAGCATGAGGCATTTAGGTGTTGATTAGATTTTTAGTCAATAAATAATCTAATAGTATGGAAGCATATAGTAGTCACTAATTAAAAAATACTATCTTGTAATCATAATTATGAGATAAATAAAGAGTGAGGTCAATTTTAGCTGAGGTATTTCTCCCTAGGTATCAAGTTTTTGAGTTTGTGTATTTATTTTGACTTTATATTCCAAGCATTTACAAAAACCAGTAATACTCCAGAGCTGTCTCAAAATAATGCATGCAGTGGGTGATCCACAAGTGTAGACAGAACTGCAGATTTACACATGATATTCTGTTTCAACACAGATCAAACATAATTTGTTTTAAAATAATAACAAACAACACATTTGCAAATTGGGATTTTTAATAAATCGTTCTACTTCCATCTCTGGGTTTGTCCCTCAGTGGCTGGATTACTTTTACTTCTACTTGAGTCATATTATTTAAGTAACGGTACTTTGACTTAAGTACAGATACTTCTTTCATCACTGCTCAAGAGTGAGGCTGATTTGATAAACAGTTAAAACTAATGAAACCAAATATACTTTCATGATGGTTTGTGTGTGTTTGTGTGTGTTCATGTTTGTGTGTGAAAAGAGGCAAAGATTAACTCTGACATAAGAGAAGATAATATAGACAAATGGTGCTCAGTCTTTGTGGGTGTGACTCTGGAGTGATGTGTTTTAAGGATTTGGGAGAACCTCTCTGGTGCTGATGACACTTTATGTCTCATTTGTTAGTCAGGCTGCCTCTGCTCATAGGAAATCCTTCTCTTCCATCCCTCTCTTGTGCGATGTGTGATCCTTCTCATTGTGGCAGTGATGACAGAGAGGCCATGACAATAAACCACTTCACCTCCTTTATGAGCCGCTCTCTCGCCGCTCAGACGCTGCTCCACAAAGCCTGTTTTCTGTCATGGAGACAGCCGCTGTGTCGCAGTGTCACAGTATAGGTTTCCACTGCACTCATACGATTCTGTATTATGGGAGGATGTGTGTAAAACTGTAGTGTAGTGATCTCAGAAGTCAACAAATATCATGAAATAGTCAAATAAATTTATAAAGTGAAACGCATATAGATATTTATGTTCACTGTGATGACTTTATGGGATACCCAGTTTTGGATTTTATTACAACTATTATTATGAAAATTCTTGCCTTTCTGATTTCTGCATATTGATTTGATTTTTACGCTGGATGCCCTCCCTGATGCAACCCTCTCCATTTATCCAGAGTTGGGACTGACACAAAGGGAACGCTGGCTTGTGACCCACTGTGGCCAGATTTGATATTATCACTATTCAAATAAATGCTTGAGATATTTCAGACATTTTTACTTTGAATTGAACAAGTGACATAAACTGACATGCGCCTGTTCATGCTACAGAATGAGAATGAATCAAGAATGAATAGTTTTACATCTGCAGCACTATTACTACCATCAGACACTTTAAAATGGCCTTTAGATTGGACTCAAAACATAATGTCTGCCTCCCAAGGTGAAACTTCAGCTATTATTTATCATCTACTTTCATTTTGCAGCCAAAGCCTTCTCTTACCGATATTCTGCTCTGTGTGTAATAGGTTGGTTCTTGGAGTGGCCACTCATAGGAGTGAGTCATAGCCCCAATTTTCAGACTTACAAATGGGAGAGTATTTTTGGTGTCCTTGTCTATGTCTCTGTGACCTTATTGAAGTTTTTTGGAGACTGGAGTACTTAGAAAAAGTTATTGACAGATGGGAAATAGGCTTGTGTAATAGTGCTGACACACATGCACACTGAATACACAGGCCTATTCATGCAGGTCTTTAAACTGTCGTTTCTGCTCACGTCATCTTCTCTCTTTCAGGGGACACTGTTTGTCTTATCGGCCTTTGCCAGCTGTGTTTCGGATTGGGGATCTCAGGGTCCCTCCTTCCCTAATGTTGGAAGAAAGGGGACTTTGATTTGGCATGCTTCACACATACTCACAAACAATTATAGCTACACCTTTCCACACCAAAGCACACTTATTTTCCTTTTGGGTATTTTCTTTCACATTTCCCCACAACAAATCATCTGCCTTCATCTCACCCTATCCTCTGCATCCTTTTCTCTCACACTGACTAATTTCCTCTTCCTCAAAAAGAACCTCAACATCTTCAGCTCTTCTACCTCCAGCAGTCTTTTCCTCATTGCCACTGCAGGTTTTGTGGCCCTTCAGTGCAAAATAACAAAATAATAAATGTTCATCTTTGAGTCTTATTCTGTCATTAGATGCTCTCTTTGCCAGACAGTGTAATGCTACCACAGTTACCCTCCATTCCCATCCTCCTCACTCATTTAAGCTTCTTAATGACCCACCTGTAATGGTATCTCTGTAAGTCTGTGTGTGAGCATGTGTGGCTATCAGAACTGCTGCAGGCTTGCCCCTTGTGTATCTGAGCCAATTATCTTTATTTACTTCTCGTTTGATGGCTGCTGTAAATTGAGCACAGAATGAGGTGGAAAATACTCGAATGAAACATCGGAACATGTGGGCTACCAAATCACCTGAAGTTTGTGAATGTGTAGTTTTTGTTACTTAGATTATTGCTCCATGATAATTAATGGAATGATATGTGATATTTGCAATAAAGAATTTAAATAATCACACAATATTTTTTTCATTCCTATGCCCCTGTATATCAAGGCAGAGAAAAAAGTGTTTTTAGACTAATTTAATTAGTACTGAAAACTGGCAGGAGCCTTAGAATTAATTTAAAAAACAAAGAAAACTTGGATGCTAATGATTATAGGAAGGCAGAATTTTTTAGATATTTTTTGGGATTTCAAGGCTTTATTTATTTGTACAATTGAGAAACAACAGGAAACCATGGAAGAGAAAGATCAGGGAGAGACATTCGGTAGCCAATGTCCAGAGTCAAACCCACTTTTCTTTCAGTTTTTCCCGTTCGGGGTCACCACAGCAAATCAATTGCCTTCTATGTGCAGGGATTTTCATAATAATTCAATGTAGTTTTTTTATGCTGGATGCCCTTCCTGACACAACCCTCTCGATTTATCCAGGCTTTGGTATGGCACAAAGAATACACTGTCTTGTGACCTCTTGTGGCTGGATTAATTCTATGAATATTTATGAATCTGGTTGTGAGTGTCATGACAGTGTGTCATTTTAGCTCAGTAGAGACGTTTACCCACTCTGAAGATTGGTGGTTCGATCCCTGCTGCTGGCTTTGCATATACTGTTGTTGTGTCCTTGGGTAAGACACTTCACCCACCGACTCTTTATGAAAATGATCGTGTGTTTGGTGGTGGTCAGAGGGGCCGTAGGCACAAAATGGCAGCCATGCCTCTGCCACCAACTATGACTGAGGAGTGAATGAATAAAACCAAATAAAAAGCGTCTGTAAAGCGACTTTGTCTAAAAAGTGCAATATAAGACATGCATATATTTTGATTATGATTATGATTATGATTATGACTATTGGCCAGCACTCAGAGACTTACAGGTGAAAACAACACAGGTGGCACCTCCTCCTGAGACCATCTTTAAAGTTGAAGATGTGCTCAGATCAATGCACTGCTGACTGCTGGAGGAAGTGTTGTTTGGATCTGAGCCTCACTCTGGTAAATGAATCTGTTCCTGGAGGTGTCCTCACAGACTCTGTCATAATGGTGTAAGTAAACAATGCAACAGAGAAAGTTAACAGATGAGTTTTCCAAAAGCATTTCTCCCTTATAGGTACAAGTGGGGGCATTAACATTAAAACAGTGGTCAATGATTTTTTTTTTAGTTTACTAATTCCAAGTACCTTCGTTAAACACAGAGCTGATGTAGAATTGTAATCTAATGCAAAAAGAAGCTGTATTTAAATAAATGTCTAACACTTCAACAATCTAATCCATCTCTCAGACTACTTCATGCCTCCCGGACAAACTCAAAGATTAGCCCTGGTGTCCATTCTCTGAGCAAACACAAACAGTGGTATTTCTGTCCTCGTCATAGTGAGGCTGTTATGTCTCAGAGATGTTTGCTTAAATAAAGGTCACACCAACAATTAACCTCATATGACCAGTGTGGGACCAATGTAAACATGATGGGGTGTATCGCTCAATAAACACAACAAGGCTGATTCGATCTCTAGTTTAGTGTGTGGTGTTCTCCCCAGCCCTGGTCTGTTCCTCCAGTAATCCCAATTTGAACAGCAGGCTCAGACTCAGAATAATAGCTGTTAGCTGTGCACAGGGTTGGTACATCTGCAGCTTCAGCTTGCAGCCATGTTAGCTCAGTTATCGAACACCTGCCGGCTGTTTCAGAGCTCACCTCCCCAGAGTACAAAAAACTCAAATGTGTCTGGGTTTAGCTCAAGGAACACATGTAAAAATTAAAACAGCTGCAGACATTTGTACTTGTGCAGAAAAGATTATTATTATAATGCTAATTCAAGTGTTGACATAACATTTTTACTGTACTTTTAAGTAGTTATGCAATTTTTTTTATTAAATATGATATTACTGGCAGCTGACAGATGCAATGGCTTTTTTAGTGTTATAATAAGCAATTTTCTCCCAGGACTCTTCTTCATAATGACATGTATTTGCAACTTACGACATTAAAGTTTAGTTGTAATTGAAAACATGAAACATCTGACAAACCTCAGACCCTTGTCTCTTGTGAATTGCCAATGAAGTCCTGTACTTGAATGAAGACATTTTTAATGAGGTGCATGGAAAAACACATCAACACATAGATATGGTCTTTGTGAGAAGCAAGTCATCCAAGAGTTTTTGTAACGCTCCTTTACACTGTAGAACTGCTGACAGGACTGGTAGTATCCAAAACAGAAAGAAAATAATTAGAATGAGAAATCTAAATATTATAAAGCCAGCTGCACAAACTTATATAGTTAATTAAAGGCAGTCTTCGAAAACTCTGTCCCACGCATAAAGTAGGCTACGGCTCTCAGCAGACTGGCCTTTTGTGCTGAAATGTCATATTTCTCTCCTTTTCTCTGCTGCTTTTTAAATTATAACCTTTATGGAGCCGTATTAGAGCAGGCACACCTACGTACTGCACGCTGACAGTTAATTACAGTCAGATTAACCACTGGAGATAGATCAGACATGCATTTAGTGTCAATCCCAAGTTTTTCAGCCTCTAAAACACTGGGGCCCAGTCTTTTCAACCTTGTGTACCTGGGCTTTAAGTTTCAAAAAGTGATGCCATATATCATATCAAATGTATGACAATATTAAATGTATATAAACATTTTATACTTTTTTATTGTAAATAGTGATTCTAATGCATTGTTCTTTCAACAACAACAACAAAAAAATCTCCTGCATTTGTTGTATTAAACTCATAATAACTAAACAGGACTCAAGTCATTGGAGTAGCTCTCAGAAAATATCAAACAAAACACAATAATCAAATAATATTCTTTAGCAGTTTAACTTCATTTCCATGTGTCAATGAGACTTTAAAGCTTGCTTTATAGTTTTCTACATTTTAATATGAAATGTCTGCAAATATTTTCTCACCATGTTGGATACAAATGATTAAAAATAACTCCTGCACCCCTAGCAGCCCCCGTACAGAGGAGAACACTGCCCTAAAACATACCTTATTCCCTGTATTACTGCAGCTCTCTGTGTTGCTCAAGGGTGTCTCTACCTCTGCTTTCTGCACTCAGCCCTGTCATGTGTGTTGAAGACCTGTATTGCCTCAAGTGCCTGTCTGTTTGGAAAGAGCTAATCTCTCCCAAGAGGTATAGCATATAATAGCAACTTCATTCAGGATTTATAAGCACACACACACACACACACACACACATACACATACACAGTGGGCTGATCCTGCTGTTGGTCAGTGTCTGCTTGGTTTTCCATTAGTCCAGACTGTAAAAGCTGCTCTATTCTTGTCCTTAGGAAAAAGATGTTTGGACTTAATACAGCACACTCTCCAGCATCTAGAGTTGGGGCTTTGAGCTTAGCAATTTTTGGGATGTCTGTCAAACTGTTACTGGCTAAAAATATCATGCGACTGAAGACTTGGGTCAATCAATAGATGTTTTAAGAGGAAGCAACAACAACTTCTGCATTGTTTATTGTCATTAAAACATACACAGATATAATAAAATATGATGTGTGTACCTTTAATAACTGCACAAACATTGAAAAAGGAAACACATTACTAAGTAGCAATACAAGTTTCTGAGGTGCAGTGAGAATCAGTTTGACCTATGCAGTGGTCTTCTGTCCTTGGCCCAGCCCGCTCAGTAAACCTGTCTCCTCAGCAGGACTCACAGTGTCAGCCTGCAGTGACAGCTCTCCTTATCCATCTTCATTGGGATATTGTCCAAATATTCTGTTTTTACCACAGGCAGTCTGTCAAACACAAACAGAAACTGCCCCGTCCTTGTTACTTGTCTGAATAAGGTCTTATGTAAAACACTGTGACAGTTTTGTGTTGCTAATGCCCCTTAAATCGTGTGTACAAATTGCGTAAATAGTTGATCTCTCAAATAAGCGTGTGGTTATTGGAACTGGAACAGAAAGAGATTATAGTGGTGTGCCTAAGTTAAGAAGAAAAGAGCAACAGACTGAACAAATGGCACAAATGTAATTTACTGCATCATTTATCTTCTTTTGCAATGCTTCTGCCCTGTAAGAAAAAAATCTCTCAAATTTACAGCAAAAATCTGGCAACTGGTTACCAACAACTTTACTGTGAGTGAGTAAAAGTATAAAAGGTTTACTGTAAATTATTTTTGTTTGTACAGTACAATATTGTAAATTCAACAAATGTTTATGTTGGTCAGAAACCATGACTCATGTCAACTTCAATTTTTATATCTAATATTTGTACATTTTAGACTCTCCTAATCTATTGGAGATTAGCATTTATGGTAATGAACAATTTGTTGTTTTTACAGTATTGTACTGCACAAATGAAGGTAAAAGCCTCATATTGTCATTATGGTTTTTACGATAAGCTGGCACTTTTTTACTGTATATTTGCAGTTTTTTGCTGTAAAGGTTTTTTTACAGTCTGAGCCTACTTTTATTGAGACTGTTCTTCATCTGCCACTGTTGTCATCCATCTATCCAAACTGTGTCAGGCTGCAAGTAAAAACAAGGCGAAGGAGATTGAGTCAGAGATTGTGGGTGTAATAGGCAAAATTGGTTGTGCAAAATGGCTCGATAAGTGAGAGACTGATAAATGAATGCAACAGAGAAATCCCTGAAGCAGCCTTTTAGTGCTGCAGCACCAGAGACTTTGGACGTTTTTTTGGAGGGTTTTGGAAAGGAACGGTCTGAGCAGGAGAGTGCCTCACTGTGTAGCCAGGAGACTTAGTGAATTGGGACCAAAGGCCAGTACTACTGCATTTAATATCAGCTGCACTATGTATTATAGATAAATAAAAGTTGTGAAGCCTGGAGAGTCTCCTTTTTTGTAGCACTGTCCTGCCAGCTTCACCCCATGTTGCTTCCTCTCCTCTGTCACAGGAAGAATAAGTTAGCAGTAGGAGAGGGGCAGCTGGGAATGCAAAGAAAAACAGAAGAATAGAAAAAAGGACAATGACGCCTGAGGAGATAAACAACATCATACAGTATGTCAAGAATTGTGGCTCACTTATAAAGTACTTTTTAAACGTCATTCACTACACTAGGTTTCTGTTTCCTGGTCTTCTGCTTTTATTTTCATCAAAATGCATCATCATCATACTTTTATATTGCAATTATCAAGACTATACACAGTGTTAATCACAATTAGCTGCTTCTGTCATGTCAATTTAAATTCTAATTGATACTGTAATGCGTTTTATTAATGACTTTCAGGGAGGTTGCAGGCACAGGTCAGTGGCAATGCAGGCATGGACAGATTTATTTTGAAACTTTTAAGATAACTTCATGTAAACATTTTGCAAAGAAGGAGCATGTAGAATAAATAACATGTTGTGGGTTATTTGGCAGTTTAGTTTCAAACTCACTTTTTTATTGATTTTGCAAACGTTTTATGCATCCTGCTCTTGAGATGTATCATGTCTTGTCATGTCATTGTTTAATAACAATGACACAATATTGTACTCAGGACTGTGTACTCATCCATCTCAGTGGAGAATTCTGTTAATCTACTGGGTTGCAACTGTCACATCTCTTACCATAAACAAAAAGCTTTTAAATTCTGAGCCCTAAATAAATGCAGTAAAAGTTTTACAACTGCAATGCATTAAATAATGAGAAGTAAGACAATAGCACTGGACTTGCAGAAGTAGAAATAATAAAACCGATATAACTGCGTCTTATAATCTTGCATAAAGTTAACAGCTTTTATGGGGACAGTTACAAAAATACAATACTTCAGGGACAGCGGGAGCAGTGAAGTATGTTAGAGAGTGAACTCTATCCCACCCAGAGCCCTCCTCCTGCGCCCTCTGCTCCTGTTGCCATCCATACCTGTCCGCCCACTCATTTCCCATGAGCCTCTGAGGTCAGTGTGTGTGAAGTCAGCCAAATCAGGTTTGTTGGTGTCTTTTCTGAACATTGGGCAATTACTGTATGACAGAGATTCTCTAAAGGTGGGCCAGTTAGATCAGATAAGAACCACTCTTGTATAACTCTTGTAGAAGAACTAGACAATAAATTCAGGTTAATAAAGAAATTAATACACACAATGGTAAAAAAAATAATAATAAAGCCCACTAAAACTAATAATTTCCTTCCTTGCTGGCCCCTTGTGGCTCAAGTTTGTATTTTTGAGCCTATCTAAAAAAAACAAAAAACAAACAAAAAAAAAAAAAAACCTACTCTCCCTTTATGAATGCATGCACAGTAGATACGCTTCAGCAAACACTGGAGAGGAGCCATGTCAGGATCCAGAGAGTGAGCTCTGGAAATTGAGTTGAGAGCGTGGTACAAAGTTCACCCCTCCTGGATCGTGCAGGCTGAGAGCTCCTTAAGAAATCTGGATGTGTGTCAAGAGCAAGCCAGGGATTACACAGAAGAGTCAGTGTGCTTAGCGCTGCACTTGTCACAATCAGGGCTGTTAACAGTGCACTTAGAAGAAATCAAATCAGCTTTATAACATAACGCAGCAACTACTATCCAGGAATTAGTCAGATGGAAGTTGTTGGTTTTTTTGCCAGGTTTGTTGCTGCTATAGCTGAAGGAAAGGTCTGATTCCCTCGTGTTGCTGACATTTATTTCAGGAACATCCCCCAACCCCCACCCCCCTCTCTCAAAGAACCATTTTATTATGATGGTGAGTAAATGACATGGTCCTGTAAGAATGACAAGTTGTTAAAACTTCTTACAGCATTATTTCAATGAAAAAAAAATTGTAATAATACTATAAATAATCACTTAATTTTTAACAAAATATGAACCAGAGAAAGGTTCAGGTATGATACAGCATATATACTCACAAAAATGTTTTTATTCAAAACACAAAATTCATTGTGTTTATTCAGTTTCTTTGGGTTTTCTTCTCTGTTGTGGTAAGAAAACCACTTCTGTCAGCACGAAACATTTCTGAATCTATGAATACCCCAGATAGCGGTTACTCAAATACTAAATTAGTCGACAATTATTTCAATAATTTGATTATAACTGATTCATTTGATTAGTTGTTGCAGCACCAGTTTTAAGTGTGCACCTTAAGGGTATATGAGAAGGAGCTGATTTATACTGAAAAATATGCTGTTGCTTGTGTAAGTGATATTTGACTCTATTCAAATAAGGTTTAATGCTAAAAAAAAGTAACTAACTTGATTTATTGCCAACAGAGTGGGAATTTAAAGGGAGTATATTGGCTAAATTGGAAATATTACACATAAGACTCAATGCCTAAATATAACACTTGACACATATGACACTTTTTTATAGTCTAGATATAGAATAATTTTACATGTATGCACTAACCCACACATTGACCCCAATCTTAGCCATTGGATTTTGGTTTTAAAGCCTAAACTTAACCCGAGCCCTAACCAGTCTTTGTTTATAATATCATTATAAGGTGACGGCCCTGGAACTACAACTTGAAAAATGTTCCTGGAGCTTCAGCAAAATGAAAGATTCAGTTTTTGCTGGATGAAAGTAACTGTGCAATTGATGCTAGTCCACTCTGTCACAGGGCATGCACTGGTTAGAGGTGCTCAGTGTTGAGCCCTGCATGGCATCCCCCTAACACATGAATAACCTCTGTGCTACTGACACACTGTGATAAATGGTCCCCTCAGGCTGCAGGTAGTAAACACCTCTCCATCAGGAATTCTTGTCCACTTCAGTTTCCAAGGAGAGACTGAGGCCACGTCCAAAACTCAGCACAAAGTTTTCTACAACAAGTCTCTTTCTAACCTCAAACAACCACTGTGTGAGTCAAAGGCTGTGTAAATCCCTGTACTGTGTACCTGGATACTCTCAACTTGTGAGTGGGACCAATCAGACAGAGGAGAAGCATTGCTGTATACAGACTTTGCCTTTATCCTTTTTTATGCCAAAAGGTCTAAATGTAAGTATCACATGTTATGTAAGAGATGCTAGTAAGTACAAAATGCATCCAAAATACAAGTTTGTTGAAAGAAAAAAAAAGTTCTATATGTATAGTGTGAGTAAAAGCTGCATAAATTCAGGTGGAGTTAAAGTCAGAACAAGTTGACCTTTTGTCCTCTGTGGTTGACAGTGGAGGGACTGATGTGTCCCCTGTTCTATTAGGACTGATTATATCATTTAGATACAGATGGGTCGTTTAACCCAGCAGCTGTCCTCATCACATACAGCAGGCCGAGCTCCTGCTAATGGTTCACCAGGAGCCACAGGAGGTACGGACCAGGGACTTGGAGCACAACAGAAAAGTTTACACTGAGTGCATTGTACAGGCAGAGTCAGTATGGTATGGTTTCTGACATGTTCAATGAAATGTTAACAGCTATTGTGTAATTGTAGACATTTAAAAACTATAGATGTGAGAAGCCAACTCAGCAATTTAGCCATGAGTCATAAAAAGTCGCCATTTTTTCAGTTTTCTTTCTTAGTCTCCTTAGTCTTTCTTAGTCCTATTTTAGTCCAGGTTTAGTCCTGGTTTTAGTCCTGGTTTTATTGTTTTAAAGAACACTTAGTCACTTATTGCATTGAAAGTAAATCTGGGAGGATAATCCGAGACAGTTGGGGTTATTATGATGATGTAACATAAACAACAGAGATTATTTGTAGTTTGACATTTTAAGAATAATTCTATTTACAGCGCCAGATGGCATTAGCAGGTGGTGAGGATTATTGTAACAATCACTTGTAAAAGCTTCAGCAATTTGTTGTTTTGATTCACTGTGTTACATTTACAGTTTATTAGGTCATTTAGGCTCTGGCAAATACTTAATACACATTCACAATTGCATCTCAAAATGGTATTTTAAATATTTTACAATGAACTCTTACTTACATATTTTATTCTTGGTGACACTTGAATAAAACAGAGAAAGTGCAGTGTAGGATTAAACATCTTTAATATAAGGATTAATAAAGCAGCCTCATTAAGACTGTGTGTATATTATGAAGAGCTGCTCTTCAAACTTGATGAAAAGAGCAGTGATGAAGTGCTTGACTCAGCTTCAAAACTAGTTTTAGGTCAAAGTGTGGGTGCACTGTGAAATGAGATTACCAAAAAATAATCAGTGACTAATACAGGTGAATAACTCCATCTCTCTGAGCCATTTTCTGCTCTCCATCTTTTGCAGCAAATTATCTTATTTCCCTGTGTTACTGATGTTCCAGTATTAAGTTTAGTCCTGGTTATGTTCAGGCAAAAAGAATCCACCTAGTTATGTTTTGTGTCATATGTATTATGTTCAATTAAGGCAACAGAATCTCTAAATAATTTCCTAGTATTGCGGCTCAAACTTATGTGACATCAACCTCAAACTTATTTTGACATCATAATAAAGAGATGTTTTTTTGATGGGATGGTCCTGGAACAACAACTATAGAAAGATGTTCCTGAAATGTCAGCAACGCACAGAAATCTGATCTTTTTAGTTCACACAAACTTGCAGCTGGCTTTTTTTTTTTTTTTTTTTTTTTTGGCAGCTCAGAGGAGTAGGCGAACATCCAATAGAACATAAATAAGATCACTGGTATTGAACTGGTGCTACTGTGGTCTGGGGGTGGGATGTTGCAAGAGCAGAAGAGTCTGAAAATGGAAGTGTAGATTTCTCTCCTCCTCCTACACAGCAGCGGGCTCTGAGGGGCCCCGTCTCTCTGTGATCTTCCAGTCACAAAACACCTGCTGGCTGCCTTCACACCGAGAGGCAGCCAGGAACCAAGAGGTGGGGCGGGACCGTGAGAGGAAGTGAAGCACCTGGGCTACAAGCAGGGGTGGAAAGTAATGGGATACTTTTACTCAAGTATTCTACTGGAGTACAGTTTTAAAGAATATGAGTATGAGAATAAGATTGCTGAGTACTTTTTCTAAGACATACTTTTACTTGAGCAATTCTTTGTGGAAAAACTTTAACTTGAGTACATTTTAGTATCTCTAAATGAATAAAAGTATTTTTGACCTCAAATGCAAAGTTGGTAGTAGCAGTAGTAACAGTAATAGTAGGACAGTGGTGGAAGAAGTACTCAGTTTCTTTACTTCTTTACTTTGTACTTTGGTAAAAGTACAGATAAAAGAGCAAAAATTTACTCAAGTAAAAGTAAAAGTATAACCTTAAAATTTTTTAAGTAAAAGTATAAAAGTACTTACTTTTAAATATATTTGGAAGTAAAAAAGTAAAAGTATTTTGATCAGACTCAACAGCTAATAAGTGTTCAATGGGAGGGATTTTGTTGAAAAAGTGTGCTGGAATTAACAAACCAGTATACAGTAGAAGAGACTGAATCTGTCGATGAGGTCTTCTGTCTTTATTATTTTGATGTTTCTTGTGAGTACTACTATACTGCATTTTTTATATTAAAGTAATGTTTGTCTACAATGAAGGCATGAGAAAAACACATGATTTTAAACCAAAACTCAAAATACTTTGTTCTTCAAACCAACTCAGTAAGTACAACTACGTAAAGAGCAGTTGTAGTAGTAGAAGTAGTAGAAGAAGTAGTAGTGGTTGCAGCAGTAAGGTTACCCACTAATGTAAAGGGAGACAGTACAGTAGCTGAGGTCTTTGTTGACAACAGCACTTGCCCCATGTTAAAGCAGAAGTAGCTGATAATTGTCTCTGTATCACATTTGGCTGGAGTGACTTTGCAGTTTGTTGATGGCACAGTGAAAGTGCCGAGCAGCTCCTCTGAGAGTTATTTGCAGACCTTGTGGCCCAGTGATCCATTTCTCTGTGGATCCCTCCTGCTTGGTTTGTCAGCTCAGTCGTCTTGTCCCTGTAACACACCCACCTTTAGTCCTTTAGTCTTGTCTGTCTTTATCCAGAGGTATAAAAGCTTGTTCATGTCTTGTTTATGTAGGGTGTGCTACAACTTTATACACATAATAATCTGAGCTGTGGTAACTAATACACTTTTTAAAACACCAGCGTCTGCCATCTTCAATAGCTTATACTGTACTATTTTGTTGCCATTTTTTCCACATTTTTCTATAGCAGTGATAAGGTAATGAATCGTAGGCATTAATGAAAGTGTGCAATAATTTGAGATATGTAGGAAAATATGTATTAAGTAATTCACAATACATGTAAATATTAACAGTTGAGTCTAATTAAGCCACGTAGTAGTAATAGTATTTGTATGTGTTTAAATTTAGCTATTTCCTTTTGTAAAACTATTCATGATAGCTGATTTATTTCTTTAAAAGAAAAGACTTCAACGCTTGTAGCTTTTTCTGGTCTGTGTCTGCCCTCTACTGGCCTGCATTGTCTAGTACACCAAGGGATCTGATATTTACTCATCATGTAGCCAGTCACTCCTACTTTCTTGTATAGAATAGGAAAATAGTTACTCTGGCCATGCTTGGATGGATGGCCAGTAGTGTTTTTGTGCTTAACTTTCTGTAATATATTTGTTTAGACTGGCTGTGGCATTTACAATAACCTTTAGTGTTCAGAGTGATGTGTTGAGTCAGTATGAACCATCGCTCTTGTTAGGGTTACATTAGTATCTCATTATATTCATGTATGTAATAAGAAAGTGATAACACAGCAAATTTGCATTTATTTGTTTTTGTTTCAGAGTTATGCATTATTAATAAAACACAGTTTCTTCTTAAGCTTTTATATTCAGTGTGTTAAATTATCTTGCTGCTCTTCTAAATGCATTGTGGCTCTTCAGTATTTCCAGTGTTCACGTCTTGTCCAGCAGATGGCAGCACTTTCATATACAGTAGTTTCTACTGTGTCTCTGTGCACCAGCTGTCAGCCGGTGGATGAATGTTGATGTGTAAAATTCACTACCGCTTTAATAATACAACAGTGGTCTGTGTGCGTGCAGCGACTGAAAAACATCAGGAGGCAAATACCTTATGGCGAGATGATAACTGTAGCCTGAATTTGCTTTTTTAGTGTTTAAAATGTAGATAAACCAGTTATTTGTTTTATAACAGTGTATTATATTACCCATGTTGGTAAATGCTGTATTTGTACAATATCTATTTGGGTGGTGACTGCCTTTTGTCCTGGTGTTATTGTGGGTTCATGTACTCCAGATTCTCCCACTGTCCTAAGACATGCTTGTGTTGGGTGAATTTGTGACTCTTAAAAATTGCTAATACTGAATGAATGTATGTGAATGGTTGTCTGTGTATGTCTTTGTGTTAGCCCTGTGACTAACTAGCCACTGTCCAGTGTGTACCCCACCGAGTTGCTGAGATCTGATTCACCCTTGACCCCTTATGTCTTGTATTAAATGAATGAATGAATCTCACAACAAACATGTACATGACTGTAGTACACATGTGACCAGAAACCACACCTCATGACCAACTAGCCAATAGTATTTGGTTAGATTGTGTTCTTTCAAGGTTACCCTTCGAATAAGTGTATATTTGTTTTTATGTGTGTGGAGTGTGTGTGTTTGATTGTGGAGTGTCACTCTGTATTAAGTCAGTGCTGGTGGTGGAGAGCACTCAGTGTAGTGGGCCATAGAGGTGTGATAAAACAGTAGACTGGAAATCCATCTCGTCTGAACCAGTAAGCCTGTCACCTTTTGTCTTCTGCCTTGGTCACTGATGTTACCCCTGTGTGCTCTTGAATATAACCACTATAACATCATGCACTCTGTATAGAAAGGCCTGGAGAGACAGTCTGGTGACATGCAGACAGCCCATGTTGCCATAAAATCTGTCCACTGTCAGTAAAATCTTAACTTACAGTTACCATTATTCACCATGCATAGGTTTGTCAAGAGGTGCGTCACTTAAGTTTAGTTACTGTGCAAACTAATGAGCGAGGTGCAGTGGGCGAATGTAATAAACTAAAAGTACTTACTTTATTTAAATACATTTCACAAGTACTTTTACTTGACTACTTTTTAAAGCAAATATCTCTACTTTCTACTTCACTACATTTATGAAATGATTTGAAGTACAAAGTATTTTGAGTTTTGGTTTAAAATCAGTTGTTTTCTGCTGTGCTGGTTTTAATGTCATTAGTAATCAGGACAATTCTTCATTGTGAGCCATCATTTTTAAGACATACATAAGGCATTGAGTCTGTGTAAAATACTTTTACTCTTTTGACAGTAAGTGCTTTTACAACAACAGGTTTAAAAAGCAGTCATCTGGACTGGACTAGAAATTTTGATATGATTCTTTTACTTTTACTCATGTACATTTTTGCTCCTTTAATTGTACTTGTACTTAAGTAAAGAAACTGTATACTTATTCTACCACTGGTGAGGTGTGAATAAAGCTGTCAACTAAGAGTGCGTTCATAAATACAGAATTATACTGTATATTTTTATTTTCCTTATGAAATATTCAGGAAGGGTCAGTAATAGGCCAAGAACAATGTGATGTAATTTTGGTGTGGATCCACATCACTGTCCTGGAGTGTTTTTACAGATTCTGTACCATTTTGAGATACAGCCTGAAGATACTTTTCCTCTGTGAGATATAAAGTTTTGTGGCTCAAGGGAAAGAACATTTAACCCAGAACTAGAAGATCTTTGAGTTTGAGTCCAGGTCTGGACTCGAGCCAGTACCTTGGCAGAGGTCCATGCTTTCTGAGTGCCTTTTTTTTCCTTCTTCTGTCTAGGACTTTAGCACAGCATTACATATCATACTAGTAATTAATCATAACTTTTCCATACCATACTTGCTTTCTAACACATCAGTTTAATCTGACAGAGTGGAGGTGGAGCAAATCAAAGGCCTCAGTTTTGTCAGAATCACTTGCTGTATTCATTACATTTATATTAAATTACACTGCATGCCCAAAGACAAGTGTTTCCACCTGTGCTTCTTCATTTGCCTCCTTTTCAGTCTCCTCTCTCCTTCCTTGTCTCCTCTCCACACGTCACATGTTCCACTGTGAATTGAAACGTTGAGTGGGTTTCACCAGCTGGTGCCTTTGCCTGCCACAATATCGCTGTTAAAATGAATGTGCTTAGACATAGTGCATGTGTGCCAGACTCTCAAGTGCCCTCCAACGTTCCTACTGCAGTCTACACATACTGCTACAGCCATGTCAAAAAATCATTACCTCACTCTCCCTTTCATAGACACCACAGTGCTTGATAGGTCTGATACTGGTGATGGCTCACTGGAAGGAAGAACGATTTGGAGCTCTGATTTTTGGTGGTTCCTGGGGGTCAGAAAGGGCTCGGTCTTAATGATGTCTCCAATCACAGAGGCAGCCAGCCAATCTGAATCCTAACTGGCAGGTCAGCAGTGCACCTGTTATTTAAGAACAGCTTATACGTCTTGTTTTCTCTCTGACCTTTCGCTCAGTCTGACAGCGGTTGTCTGTTTCTGTCTACCGCTATATCTGACCGTATTTGTGCATTCACAGACTTAACCTCCAGCCTTTCAGTAACAATAGTCTACAAACAGTTTTCCATTTCACCGCAGTCTATTTTGACATTTAACACTCCACTATTATGCTAAATAGACTTTTCTGAGCCTTTTGCTATGTTGTAATGTTGTAATGTTTCCACCTCAAAAACATACCTTTGTATCATTCAGGCAAGTTTGTTTAATCCTGTTGATGCCCTGGCCTTGTTAGCATCTGACATGTGGAAGCTCGCCTTCTCCAGCGTATTTCTCAAGCACTCATTCTGATACTTTCAACACACCTAATCCATGCATTTTCTGCTAAGAGAAATAGCTTCCCAAAAAGAATTTGTAAAAAAGGTTGAACATGAAGGTCATCTGGACAAGGTTTGTTGATGACCTTCTTGTTTAACATTTTTTATACATTTTTCCTGGATGACTGAGAACCTACACCAGGGCTCTTCAACCTTTTTTCCCCTGAGAGCTACTTTTATAAAATGAAAATGGAAGAGAGCTACTCGTGTTTTGTAACATTATTTTATTCATCTTCTTCCACTTGTTCTCTCTAAGGGTCATAGGCACTGGAGCCTATATTCTGATAACTATGGGCCTTAGGAGGGGTACGTCCTGGACATTGGCCAGTCGCTGACACTTTCAACACAACATTTACAAAATGTTGGTGTCTGCAACTCATATTTTACATTAAAACAACAAAAATATTTATAATCTTGAAACAAAACTCTATCACCTAATCTTAAAATAATAATTTTATGCGCAAAGGCAGGGACCTATGAATTTGATTGGATACATACACAAGTTGGTTTGCCAATAGTGAAGTGATAAATTAAATTTGACTCATGAAGCTTATGTAGAGTTCATAAAACCTTTGGGGGGCTACTTGGAAAGTGATTGAGAGCTACTGGTGGCTCCCAAGCTACAGGTTGGAGACCCCTGACCTACACAGACGTCTTACCAAAAAATGATGTTTTCAATACATATACATTATTTTATATACATTATAAAATGTGAAATGTTGATGAAAATATGTTCACATTTATTTCAAAAAGCTTAAAAAACATAATGCAGTACCTTTAAACTTGAACACTTAATGTATGGTTTTGTATGTATGGGTGCATAATATGTGGTACAGCTTTTCAAAGTCATATATCCTTCCATACACTGATTTCTCAATCATAATTCCTTTCTTATTATCCACATTGAGTCATTTAATTTATAGGCTACAATAACACAGTGGGTAGACTTTATTATTCATTTTCAGCACGCTGCATATCTAAAAAGAGAGAGAGAAAAAACATGATGATTATGAGTTTGTTTGCTACAGCCTCTTTTGTGTTAAAACCAAACAATGGTTTCATTCAGTGTGTGTCTGTAAGCATGCAGACTTGAGTCATACACTGTAGTCTTCTGTAGCCTATCACGCAGTGGACAGGCAGGAGGATGAAGACAAGGTGGCAGGCAGTGGACAGGTGCAGCTGGCTATGTCTGAGTTAGTAAGATCAGAAGTGGTGACCAGTGGTACTTCGACTGCAGAGAGGATCTGTGTATGTGTGGAGTCAGGGGACTGTCAGTCAGTCTGGAAAAAGAACAGTGCTAAATAAAGAAAGGACAGCATTCTTATATATTGTTCTTGGACAAAATATAGTGTGACTATAGTTTGTCATTTTAGTTATGGTCATTTCACCAGGCAACGTAACTAATCTATCTCCTCTTTTGAGCATACATGGGAAAAATATATCGAATATACTGTATATACTTGACTTAAGTAATTTTTTTGAGGAAAATATACTGTCGGAATACTTGAGTAAATGTTTAAACAATGTTTTTTTTTTTTTTTTTTTTTACCTTAGTGGCAAAGTAGGTGTTAGTGAATTTGGTGTTGTCCTAGAATTGTAAAGGCTAGGCTAGAAGTTTATTTACCATCAGTGTGGGAGCTGGAGACAGTGAACACTCAACACATTGAGGTAGTATTGATCATTCAAGTCTGGCCATGCATCCATAGTAAGATGAAGATGATGCATATCATTTTTCTGCCTTTTTTGGCTTTATTTGATAGGGCAGCTGAGTAATGATAGGAAAACATGGGAGAGACAGTCGACTAAATGTAGGAGTCTAGACTTGAACCCACAACACCAAGGCAGGCTGTAGTTGCCTTGTATATCCGCCACAGCTCTACCAACTGAGCTATAGCGCGGATGATGCATGTCATTGACTGGGTTATCCACAAAGATGTTAACAAGGACTTGGACTGGTGGTGTCCTTGGTATGGCTGTGTGGGGACATTTAGTTTCCTAACAGTGGGTAGCATGCTCGCCTTGCAATTCAAAGGTTTGAGTTATAGGTTTGATTTAGAAAGAATTAGTTGTAGTAGTAGTAGTAGTAGTAGTAGTAGTAGTAGTAGTAGTAGTAGTAGTAATAGTAATAGATTGTACCATGCTTGCAAACAAGTACAAATTCTGTCAGACTACTTCATTGTATATATATTTATATATATTTAACTTTTAATCAAGTAATTAAAAGTTATTTGCATTCAGTAACCACAGGTGTATGAAACTGACTTGACAGGTCTTAAAATAGAAAGAGGATTTTTGAGTAGAACCAGAAACTATCCCGGGATGGAAAAATCAGGAGGTGAAGTCAGTAATTAGTGGCTAATCCTAATATAATCTTTAATGCTACCTAAGAAAGTCTGTGCCATCTGCTCTCCCTGATGTTCTTACATAAGCCCTTCACTCTGTCTTATCACTTGTTTAATAATAGCTTTTAAATGCTGCCCTCTACTCTTATTCTGAGCTGAAATGAAGCCGCCATTGATTTACCACTGTCACGTGAAGAATACAAGAAATCCATGGACGGAGTCAGGGGTTGCTATGGCAATGATAATCACTTTTAATTCAGCACCATGGACAGAGGGGACCAGGCCACAATGGCTTGGCTTATTTGTGCAAAGAGTGAAAAAAAAAAAAAAACCTAAGGAGAAGCATTTACTGCACTGAAATGTAAGTAACACTTTAGGCTCACTTTTAAATAACTAACAGATTATAAATACTGAATGAGCATTGTTATTATGTTCATACTTTTGCATTGATTAACATGAGCTTATAACTCAAATATTAAACAATTAAACAATTACAGTGTTAATAACTCAGTTCTTAACTACTCCTTTTTAGTGTGTATTTAGTCACTTCCTCCATAGTCACTGTAGTAAGAGAGGTACATGACATGGCTACAGACAGAAAGGCTTTTCATAAATACCTTTTTTTTCTTCAGTCCCAGTAGCTTCACAAGCCCCTCCCCCCTCCTCTTCTCTTATCCTCCTTGTCTGCTGACAGATAATAATTCGTTATCAGCCGCCGTGGAGAGCTCCTATTTATCCACCAAGCCCTTTTTTCCCTCATCAAGCGTTTACCACTTTATTTTCACATACAGGGGGAAAATATTCATTTTTTTCCTGTGCTCTTTTTTCTTTCATCTCTCAGTTTGACCACTTCATTCTTTATTTCAGCCTGAATACTATTAATGACTATAGAGACTAGAGTGGCATCAGATAGATAGCTAGACCAATAGGGTGTGAAGCTAATTAATAGATTTACTTTGTTGCTTTGTCACTTCATGCACCCTTCTGTCAGTCCTCACACTGTGTCTTCTATAGCTGAAAAACAACAACACGGAATGAGCATCTCCAGGAAAAATAACCACCTGCCACTCAAGGCAGCCTGCCTCTTCGTAGTATACAGCTCTCACATGCACACACAAGCACATGTGCACAAGTCCGTAATTTTCCGCCACGCGTCTCTGCTCCCGGCCAATCAAAAGGCTCTCAAAAGGTTGCTCAGAAAGGGAGGGGGGCGGAGTCAGAGCGTGGCTGGATGATTGACAGGCAGCGCCCTACAGGTGGAGGGAGAGAAGAGGAACAAGGAGTGAGGAGAGGAGGAGAGGGGAGCAGCAGCAGCAGCAGTAGAGAGCAGTCAGACTTGCACTCTCATACACTGTTAAGAGTCCCCACCTTGAGAGCAGACTGACTGTAGCCGTCCTTGTCTACACCTTTATACTACTTTCATCACAACGGCATCAAGATGAGCCAGTGCAGAAAGAGGTGCAAGAGGCAGCTCACCAAAGTGGCACGCTATTTCTATCGTTTCCTCATGGGGACGCTTACCCAAGGTAAGCTTTCAGAACTTCCCACATTCACTCTCCCTGTACAAGCTCTGATCTTTTCCCCTATAACATTGGACTTTGTTGTGTATTTTGTGAGCAGTTAGGTGCCAGTTTTCCTTATAGTGTTGTAACTGCATAAATAGTAGTTTTTCTACAGAGCTACTGCAAAGAGTTAGATATGCATGCATTCATGCATGTGTAGATCTATTTTGTATACAACCTGTGAGGTGTCTTTCATCTCCAGACTCCAGACATCAAAGAACCCAAACACTCTTAATACTTAATGCATCTTCATGGTAGTTGTGCAATTGTTACTTGACTTTTGGATGTAAATAAACATTTTTTAAGCAGGTTAGTAAGACTAAGAATCATTAGTGTTAAACAAAACAAATATATATATATATATATATATATTGGAAATTACAATCTGATTTAGGTCTTTGGAGCACATTTACTTTTCTGTTCCAATACTTTACATATGCACATCTTGCTTTAGCTTTGTCCTTGCCTCTTTATTGAAAAACTCTTAGTGGGAAAGCTTTTAAGGCATCTTTCTATCCCCATCCTGTGTCCTATGCTCTAACTCTTCCTGTACCCTTTGTAATGCTAATCTGTGCAAAAGATTAAGCTAAAGTTCAGCGTGATGCTTTGATGTGCTTATATCTTTCATGTCTTTGTCTTCCTTGGCTCAAAAGCCAAAAAAACTGTTCCTTAACACAGCCTATTGACAACCTGCTGCTAAGCTTTACACCCGTTCCTTCCTGTCTGTCTTTTGTGAGAGATATTGAGCAGCAGCAGTAGCGTGCATTGCCTTGGGGAAGACACAACTGTGTAGGGTGATTTTCTATTGAATTGCGGCGGTTGATCCTCGGAGGTGGAGATAAAGCTGAGTTTAGATGACCTTGTCAATAGAGCAGGGTGTGAATGCTAATGTGACATGGGCGCCGCTCATCTCCACCTCTCGCCTTTTCTCCTCGTTATCTCCTCAGACTTTGACATCTGCAGAGTGACTTGTTCATGCTAAGGAAGCAGCAGGGAAACATGTGCACGTCTATGAAGGGCATTCACACAAATACATACCACTGATCAGAGTCAACATTACTGTAAACTTTCTTTTTAGTTTGTGAATGGCAACCCCTTCACATGGACTCTCTTGTATCAATATCATTAGAATATCATGGACAACACATACTGTATATTGATTTAGTACTCAAAGAAAGGTTTCAAGCATTTATTTATTTTAATTGTGATGATTATGATTTATAGGCACATATACTGGTCTATGGCTGTTTACCAAGTGTACAAAATTATTGTCTGCAAATTAACTTTTTTTTTCAGTATTCTATTTGTTAATAATACAATAATTCTTTAACTTCTGGTTTAACTTGGTCAGGGAAAATGTAAGTACTAGAAAAAGTAATGATAATAGAGTAATGTAAAACACCAGTGTACCAGTGATACAGTATAGCACAGATGTGTAAATTAAAGTAACACAATATTTATAGATGTACTCTGTGAACATACTGAAAGGCCTATATGATATAATTTTACATCAGCACAATACGTGTGTTCATAACAGCAGTTGCTTAGAGGCCCACTACCCCAAAGGTTGGCAGTTCAATCCCTACTGCTGGCAATGCATATTGGCATTGTGTCCTTGAGCAAGACACTTCACCCACCTTGCCTGTGTATGAATGTGTCAATGTGACTATGTGACTGTGTGTTTGGTGGCGCAGACCTGGCAGCCACGCTTCTGTCATTCTGCCCCTGGGCAGCTGTGGCTACAGAAGTAACTCACCACCAAACGTGACTAAGGAGTGATTGAATAAAGCATCAAATTGTAAAGTGAAATAATGATGATGATGATGATGATGATGATGATGATGATGATGATGATGATGATGATTATTATTATTATTATTATTATTATTATTATTATTATTAATAATAATTAATATAAGCAATGCTTAAATACAAACTATATTCTGTATGCCTAGTACTGTGTAGTTAATTGTATACAGTTCTGCTTCTGTTAAAGCCCTGCGGTATTTCCCTATCAGTGCTAGTACATTTTATTTTGCAAGCTTTATTCACTATGAAACACTGATGATTTTGTCTACATTTATTAGTTCACATTAAAATTAATGATTCAATTGATAAACAGATTTTGGCTGCCAGTTAGGAAGATGCATGGCGGGTTATGAGTAATAGTAGTAGTGTGTGTGTGTGATGTGTTTGCTGCCTCATTCTCTTGCACAAGCAGAGCCAGACAGAAACATTAACACCATTAAGGTAATCTAAGCTCCGCTGCATCACAGGGTTTCAAATTAACCGTGTGTAAAAACCCTTCAGACAGCTCATGGTCTCTCCACCGTCTCCTCTCTATGAAGTATTTAATAAAAATATTGTGCGTCTTTTTGTGTGTGTTTTAGTACACATCCTTAAGTTTACTCAGGATGAGGTTACCATGACTACTGGCTCCTTTGTGTCTGCTCCAATGGGGAGACAGAGCAAGATGCTAGCTGTATAATGCTTTGCTTCATAGAGATTTCATCAAGGCCATTCAGAGTTTGGTATTTGAATTTGATCACTGTAGCAACTTTGGCTCACAGTGTGCCACCCGAGTTTGCCATGAGAGACAATAAGAGTGTAACAGTGGAAAAGGACCAATGGCAGGAGGTTAATTGGCGCTTCTTCCACCTAACTGGATAAAGTCACTGACCCTTGATGCTTCGCAGTGTTTCTGGTTAGGTTCATTGGTCTGTCTGTAATTAGCTGTGTCAGATAGATATTGTTCCCTCCCTTCCCATCACAGGCCTCCACATTTGTCAATAGAATGGTATCTGTTGATATTTGTGTATTTTAGTCGTTGGGGTCATCTGTGGATTTTTTTTTTTCTGCCTTAATTAGCTTGTTGGTTGTTGTGGAGCACAGTCTGGTGGAAAGTATATGTTTGTCTGCCTTTACTGCATTGCTAATAGATACTTAAAGATGGCAATGCTCCTGTTTGGTATTATATAAACACACTGTAACTTCTTGCACACTTTCTTGTACCCCTGTCTGGTAAATAAGGAGCCTAGTTTTGCCAGCCACATAAACAGAAGATGTGGCGTATGTCATAGTTTGTACTTGAAGTGTATTGTCCATAATACAGTATACATGGCACAGTGTAATGAGGCTGCACATTTCCAGAGCTGTTTTACTTACTACTTTCCAGTCGGCCAAGTGAAATACCTGCTCCCCTTAATTTTAGTGATTAGAGTACTTGTTGATCTACCACTAAAATCATTTTTGAAACAATATTTTAAGATACAAATACTACATAGTGTTGCTTTAAATGCTATTCAACTAACACCCACACAAAAACACAGGCATGTATTGTGCTCCACTATCTGTCCTGTCCACATGGCTGACACTATCTGGAGTCTGTAGGTGTGACTTTGACAGGAGAGAGTCATATTGATCCATCCTGCTGTAATATTCTTTAACAATAAATCAGGCTGGACTGTCCATGTGACTGTGTTTGCTATTGTTGAATTGAGGCTAAGGTTAGTTTTGCAACTCCTAATGGAAATAAGCAGAAGCGGTGAATGAATATTTGAAAGCAGTGAAATTTGGTCCACTCACTATTTTTTTGTGAAATAGTGTATGTACAGGTGTGCTGGGCTAACAGCTTACAGTTTACAGAGCACCTACTTTAAATGCTTGAAATGAACACTAGCTCTTAAGCAACTGAAGAATATTAGTGTCTATTTTACATTATGTTACAAAAGTCTTTACCAAATGAAATCATAATTACATAACATTTGTTTCACAATGCAGAATTATCATCATTTTCTTCCACATACATTATTATAATTATAATTTCCTTTTTTATCCAGTTGGACCTAGTGTGTTTTGTGTTCTTTCTGGAGAGTCTAGTGTCTAAACTAGTCTTGGTTTTATGTTATTTGTTTATCTTCATGCACAGTGCTTTTTTAACAACTCATAAACAACTTATTTACATTTAATTTAGTTCAAGTGATGTCCTTCTTGTAGTGATGCTGACTTTATGTACACTAGTAAATGTCTTAGTTGAAGCCCTTTATAAGGGCACCTACAATCTGGCAAACGTCCTTTTACACTCATGGTGCACAGCATGAGATCCAGGAAATAGCCTCATCCATTTCCTCATTCGGAGAGGGACTCATTTGTTATGGCTTTGACAGTTTGCTAAATGAAACTGGATGTTAATCTTCCAGCAGAGGCCATTAGCACTATGTACTGTCTAATTAATGACCTCTGATTACATTCAAAGATATGCAGCTTCAACTTTGCACATACACTTTCCATAGAGTATTACTGTACATACAGCAGCTGGGCAGATGATTGGCAGTGTACACATCAGAAGTGGAAGCTCAAAATCTATAAAATCTTTAAAATAATATACCTCAAGTAGAAGTAAAACATTTTTTCTGACCATAAACATTTGCATTTATTCTGGCTTGGGACTAACACAAAGAGTACAGTGGGTTGTGACCCCTTGTAGCTGGATACACATACAGTATGCAGTTGTTTTCAGCTTCAGTACCTTTAAGGTGTTGCAGCTTGTGGCTCTGACCAAAGAGATTTTATTAGGAGCCTTATGAATACAAACATGCACAGTCCAAGCTTTGGCCCGGCATGAAGAGGCTGTTTGTGAGCTGCTCTTCTCTCACACTCTATCAGTGTTGTGTGGAAATGTGGGCAGTGTTCACAGGCTGTTTACAGGTCCACTCACTTGTAACTTTTCATCAGTGATAACTAACATGCAGCCCTGCCCTTTGCTCTACTTCAAAATAAAATGAAACTGACAGTGCATACAAGGGTGACAGTGCTTTCCAAATAATCCTTTCCATTATTTGGATAAAAATTGGACAATAAACTTTGAACTTTAAATATAAATAAAAGTACTGTTACTTTTAAAATAATAGGATTAAAGTAGAAGTACTGATGTTACGACCCGAAGGCGAAACATATTTAAAAAGGAGACAGGAGTCAAAGGTTACAAGTCAAAATATATTTTATTTATTTCATTTGAGTTGTTCTTTGTTTAGTTGTTTTTCTTTTATCTTCTTTAAAAAGAAACCCTTCAAAAACCCTCCCATGCCCAAAGTAACAAAAGACCATAGTGAGCCGGCCCAACAGAACATAAGGACAGTGGACAGACCAACTCTGTACAGGGCCATCATCCTGCCACCGCGTCGCTACACCTGCCCTAAAACAACCCACAAACTAATCCCTAATCAAAAGGAAAGTGAAAACAGGACAGCTGGTCCCACCAGGTCAAACAAAAAGCTAGTGCTAACAAAAAGATAGTACCCAGCCACGAGACTAAACCTGCAGCAGCACAACAGCAGGAGCCAGCGGAGCCCGGAGCCCGGAGCCCGGAGCCCGGAGCCCGGAGCCCGGAGCCCGGAGCCCGGAGCCCGGAGCCCGGAGCCCGGAGCCCGGAGCCCGGAGCCCGGAGCCCGGAGCCCGGAGTGCGAGACTCAGGTAAGCGAGCGTCAGGAAGGGGCTGCTCTGTACAAAAATAAGAAAAATACACAATAGACCAAAAGTAAAAACTCTATACAAAGGTGGAAAAATAGGGGCACCAGCACCTAACAACTGAACAAAATAGTACAATTTAAAAAGTTTCTTTAAGAAAGTTCTGCTACTACCACACTACTAGCACTACTACCACTACTGCTGCTGTTGCAACAACATACTACTGGTACTACTTTTCAGTACTTCAGTACTGCAGAGGCCACTATCTACTACTAGTATTATCACTACCCACTATGCCACTGTGGTCAAAAATACTTTTACGTTTTGTATTGTAATGGATTTGATTTGGATGTGAAAACATTTTTCCCCCTCAAAAGATTTTTCAAAAATTTTACTTAAATGTTGTTGAAATTTGGTTATGAGGTGTTGATTGACTAAGTGAAAATACATTAGATTCTTAGATATACTTTTTATAAAGAATATTAACCAAACACTCAATAAAAAAAAGTACTAAAATTCTATCTCTTGCACAAAACCAGTAATACTTTTTAATACCTATACTACAGGATCCCTGTTGTTCCTTTGACTAGTAAAAACACTGAAATCAGCTGGAGGTAAACTGAAGTCTCTCTTGTAATGTAATTTAGTGCCCATCAGTCACCTTCCTGCCTATTTAATCATATGTATTTTTAAATAAATGTCAGCCCTAGATTAAATTAATAAAACATACCACTGTGTTGCAACAGATTCAGAGTAGCTCACGCTGAGTTCTTGTCTTTTTTATAATCTTTGTGAGTATTTGTGGAGACTAGTGAGACATGGCACAGTGTGTGGTAATGGCACTCACAGTGAGAAGGGAATTGTTCATTACCATGAGGTTACTTGAGTTACTCAGAGTTTTGTATGTACTTTAGCCTGGGGTGAGGAGTAGAAGCCTTCTGTCAGACTGAGCAGGCTCATGCCACTGGCTTATGCAGTGTGGGTTATTACCTCCTCCAAGCTGGTTATGTATTTGCATTTTGGCTCAAGTTAATGAGCATTTACACCTGAACTAGAGGATTCCTGTTTTAGGTTCAGGTCTTGGCACTATATTTTTTACCATTGTGCGCGGGTTCAGATTTTTTAAAAGATTCTGTATCATTGCAAGATAGACTACAATATTACTAACCCCAGACATTAGGAACAATGAACAAATTATTCATTTTTGATGTGGTTGTGGCATATTGTCTGGAGCCAGATATCTCTTATTGATTTTTTTTAAAATCCAAATCTGGACACTACCTTATTACCATTGCAAGATATGGTCAATGCCTTGGTGGAGGTCGGCACTGTACTTAATTCCTGTCATTCAAAAAGTGTTGAATTTGTGAATTTGCTTGGTGACTTGATTAATGGCTCAAAGATGGAGAATAATATGAGTTTCTTATTAGTAATTAGGAACAATTTGTCACCAGACCTGAAGATTCTCACTTCGCTAATTTTTCACTGCCATCTTTGTCTGCTGTTGACACCTCCTGACTCGCATGTTCACGCTCAAGATAAAAAAACTAAAGTCTAAAATTAACTTCTGGCAGAGGGTCAGAGCCTGTGCAGGAAGGATTCTATTTTTAAGAACTACATTGTTTTTGGCACGTGCTGGTGTAAAAAAGGGAAAGGGACAGCTGGTTTGTAGACATGCTGAATAATCCCTGTTGCTCTCTTCATTACTGTCATGCAGCTATTGTCAGCCATGATCTCACTCAGGGATCATACTTAGGTACATCTGGTGAATAATAATAAAAAAAATATATATTAGCATATGAGTACATTTTAAGTAAATTGTAGAGATAAAGTTTTAAATTTAATGGCTTTATTGGACTGCACAGTGGAGAAGTGACAGAAAATGAATGAGGTATGCAGGGAGGGACATTTGGTATAGCACTAAGTAAATGTACTTTTTAATCTGCCAAAGTTAGTCATAGTTGTAGTAGTGGTAGATGTAGCAAAAGTATAAATACAGTAATAGTATTAGTGATAGTAGCAGCAATAGTACTAGCAGTAATGGAAATGGGAGCAGTTGTAATAACTGTAGGAAATACTTACCTATCTAATTACTGTACTTTTTGTTTTACTTTTACTAAAGATAAAGAAGTGCTTCATACTGTTACTTTTATACTTTAATAATATTATTTATTATTGATTTGCAGTACTTCCAGCTCTGCTACTCCAGAGATGCATTTATCAAGTCTTTACTTACTCGAGTCTTTACTCTTTAATTTAATGCTACAGTTCACCTCTGACTCTTTGTCCCTAACCCTAACTAAGGATTCAATTTTATATATTTTTGCCCAAAGCTAAGTCTATAGTGAGCTGTCTTTTAATTGGCTCATGCTCTTTTATCTCACAACCCTGTCACTCCTCATCTCTCACTTAAAAAGCACTATTATCTTCTTCTATGGGTTCAGTTTTTCCACCTGCATTCAACCATTCAACCATCTCTCACATTCTTCTCTCATCCTTGTCAGAAAGGTGTGAAACGTCACCTCTATCCATCATGTGTGTACGCACTCACACGAGACTCGCACATGCTAAAAATAAACCCCTATTAGTAGCAGTCAGAGCAGGGGGAGAAAGGAAGAGGGGGAAGAGGTGTGACTGCTGGATAGAGAAAGAAATTGGGAAAAAAAAACACTGCATATATTGCAAATTTTATTTTTATTTATTGTTTATTATTTTGGCAAACACAATATTTATATCACAAGGAACTATATGTATCATGAAATAAAACTTCTTTCTGACAGAAATGTTAATACACTTGTCTTGTCTGTTTTAGACCTGGTTTAGACCTGGTTTAGTCTTGGTTTAGTCCTGGATTAGTGTTAGATGAGACTACTTTCAAGAGTTAATTTATAAATTGCAGGCAAACTGTCTTTTCTTTCTGACAGCGCTGTCCATGGTGCTGAAGTGTATTTATATTCACCAGGCACACACTGTCCTCTATCTGTTCCCTTTAACCTCTTGCTTATCAAATACTTTCTGTCTTAATGGAACTTATATTGTGTTGCTATGATTAAATTTTCCCTCCTTTTTGAGAAACTTGCTGAGTGTTCTGTTTTCCAAGCTAATAAGCTGAAAAAATTATTACTTAAATAAAAATTGACAGTCTATTATTATATATATTAAGCACAGTTGAGGACCTAACAGATAAGATGTGCTAAATGTGCAAAACTAAACTTACAGTTTAAGTTAATTTAGCAAATATACTTTGCATTGATCACTGTTGTCCCCAAAGGAGAACTTACTGTTCAGTCGGTGACCTTTCTCTGTCTGCTTCTGTCCTATGTAAATGAAAACAAACTTAAGGTTCAACTGTTTATCTGCTCAGTACTGACAGTATGAAAACAAGTCTCAAAACTTGTAACTGCTGTATGTTTGTATTTTTACCTTTGTTTTTCTCCTAATTTCCTTTTACATATTTTACATTATTTTGGATATAGGTTTACACAATGCTGCAACAATTTTCGAATACTTGAATGATGTAAACATACACAAAAATATTTCCTAGATTTCTGATAAACTGTACACTTAACACAATTTGGTGCTTAAGTATACTCTCAGTAACCAACTATTATTAATAAGTACTACATGCTATACTGTATACACCACTCATAGAAGTAGTTTTAATTCTGCCTGAATATCTACAATGGAAATGGGAATTTATCAGGTCAGAAGTCTGTCAGAGGTGGAAGAAGTACTCAAAATCTCTACTCAAGTAAAAAAATATTATTTCAAGTAGAAGTAAATGTTCTTTACTACTAAAATCCCCCTTCTAAAGAATTTACCCTCTGTGATAAATCAAATGTAATTCTGATTTAGAAAATACTTTTATCCTTTTAGTTGTTTTAAATATTTACTTCAGTTAAAGTTAAAGTTTTCTTCAATACTTTCAATAGTACTCAATCCAAAGTACAAGTACATATTTTAGAAAATGTCCTCAGAAAGTAAAGCTGCTTAAAAATGTACATGAATGTACATGAATTACCAAGAGTATAGTAAATGACTATCATCATGACTACCATCCTACTGATACATAAAGCATCAGTAAATGTAAAGTATTGTCCACTTAAACTTCTCATAGTCTCATAGATGACTCTCATATAAAACCCCTTAATGACCTCTCCTCCCATTTTTCAGTATTCAGGGGAAATTTTTAGTCGTATTTGGATCAATAATTAATTTTCTAATCAGCTCACTGCAGCCAGCCTCTCAGTCATTAAAGCCTTTCTTACTGTAGAGTATATTTTCCATTCCTTGTCGACAACTTGCCTTGGCAGGTGGATAAATTTACTGCTAACTATAGCCATCAGAGTGGCAAAGAAATCTATGCTAACTATAGCTATGACACCTCAGGGGTCCTGTTACGGTCCCTCTGTTTCATGTAAACATCTGGATTCAGCTTCTTTAGGTTTTGTTTTGTTTTTATCCTCTCTATTGCTTGTCATAATACTGTATATAAACAAATGAAATGTTCACTTATTATACAGGATTATTTATCACTATAATTTCATTATAAGGCTTTTTTATATTATTATTTCCACCAAGGTTTGTTGTCTGTTACAAAAAAAGTCTAAAAGCAATGATAAAATTTTGATAACATTTTCAGGAAAGGTCATTGATGCATAAGCTAAAGAAGAATGAAAGAGAACACAACAAACAAGGTTTAATAAGAAGGACTGGACTTTTTTAGAGTTGAAAATGTTTCATCTTTCATCCAAGAGACTTAATTCTGAAGTAAACTGGTGAGAGAGCTTTTATACTTCTTGCAGGAAGGAGTTTGGACCTGAAATTGGTTTATAGTGGATGAAAACGTTAGACTAGTTTTGGATTGTTAGCAGTCATGTGTTGTCTGATATATGAAGAAAAATACTGTATACCTTTGTGTTTTTTGACAAATTATCAGTGGGAATGATCGGCTCTGGTGACCACTAAAAAAGCCAAAACTGTCTTCTTTCTTTTTTCTGGTCCTAAACATGATAAATAGCAACATAGGCGTTACATCAGTGTCAAATATCATTGTTGTTGTAAGAAGTCTACACAATGATAGAGCTTTAACAAAGAAGTGTGGATGTTTTGTCCTCTCTGTCACAGTCTTAGTAATGGACATTGTGGACAGGAAGAAAGGAAGCATACACATGAGCTGAGTCCACAGGGAGCAGGCTGGTCAGAGGCACTAAAAGTCTGCAAGTCCCCAACCGGGGCAGGCCTGTCCAGTCTACTCAGCCGTCTGAGCGAGAGAGCGCAGAGTCGGAACAGGGATGACCTTGAGAACCGCTTCTGACCTCAAATCTACAGTGCACTCAGGAGTCGGGGAGGTTAGGAAGAGAGAAAGTTATAAGGAAATGGAAGGGAAATGGGAGACAGTTAAAAACAGAAAAGTAAAAACACAAACACAAAGAAAGCTCTGGCTGAAAACCCCAGCACTGACCTCTTTGTTCCTTTCTCTCCTCTGTGCAGATGGAGTGTTTTTCTCCCTGTTACAATCGCTGTAATAATGGCTTTAGTCATTAATTAATTTCACTGTCAGCTGGTAATAATCAATTCCATGGCACGTCGGGACTCATTTACATTTACTGCAAAGGCATGTTAAACAATTCAGTAAAATACTGTAAGAATTCAACAAAGAACCTTAGGCTTTTCAATTGACAGCAAATCTAGGTACACTATGAAAAAAAACTAAAACAAAAAAAAAAAAAACAGAAAAAAAAACACACAAATAAATATTCAAAAGACTAAAAATAACCTGCCTCCATCTGAACCATAGTCCCACATATTTCAGTTGACATGAGTAGACTCGTCTGAGTGTAGCTTTCTCATTTGGCTCTCCCTCTACTGGCTTTTGTGTGTCATCATTTGGCTCAGTATAGTTTTGATGTCTGTCAGTCAGGACAGGTATTCAGAAAAATGTGACACTGTGTGACAACCTCCGTCACATTCAAGAGTGATGTGTTTGAAAGTCTGAGTGGAGCCTGGCACACAGCTGGTACACAGTGCTTTCAACGACAGTTTTGGTGGTCTTGATCCTGATCTTTTGCCTGAAACCACTTTTTTAACTCCTATGTTGATATTACAAAAATACTCTGACTTCTGGGAGCATGGCTGTTAGTACTGCTGCCTCTCAGCAAGGAGGTTGTGGGTTTGATCCTTGGGCCACACTGACTACAATACTTTGTGTGGAGTCTTCATGTCCTCTCCGTGTTACTGTTGTCTGTGTTGTCTCTTGCTTCCTCCTACAGTCCTAAGACATGTATGTAGAATTGAATAGGTGAAGCTAAATTGTGAGTCTGTCACTTTGTCTCTTTGTTAGCCCTGAGACCAGTGGTGGAAGAAGTACTCAATTTCTTTACTTAAGTAAAAGTACAAAAGTACTTACTTTTAAATGTACTTGCAAATAAAAAAGTAAAAGTATTTCGCACAGGCTCGACAGCTCATGAATGTGTTACATGTGAGGGATTTTGTTAAAAAATTGTTCTGATTCCAGATGAAATGAACAAACTGGTGCAGTAGAAGAGACTGAATCTATTGGTGAGGTCTTCTGTCTTTATTATTTTGAAGTTTCTACAGGAGTACTACTTTACTTGCATCTTTCATATTTAATATTTATAATAAAAACTACATGATTTTAAACCAAAATACAAAATACTTTGTACTTCAAAGTAATTCATAAATGTAGTGGAGTTAAAAGTACAGCTACTTGCTCTAAAATGTAGTGAAGTAAAAGTACACCTTGGACTCAAGTAAAGAACAGATACATGAAAATTGTACTTGAGTAAAGTAACTAAGTACTATTACTTTGTTATATTTCACCACTGCCTGAGACTAACTGGCCATTGTCCAATCTGTACCCCGCTTAAAGCCCATAGTTGCTGGGACAGGCTATAGCCCCCCATGACTTCTGATGAGAAGAAGCAGAAGATGGAAAAATGAATAGTGACTTATTTAACATACCATCAGCATTGTTTTTCTTGAAGATTTTTATGACATTTTAGTATATTTAATATTATTCTAACCAAAACTATGGCTTATAATAATGTCACTGGCACTGAAGCATTAGTCTGTGTCTTCATTATATATGGTAATTGATTCAGGTAATTATTTGAGTAATAGCCCATAACTTGTGATGACTAAATATTGCATGCATGAAATTACCCTGCCCACTTAGAGAAGGTCATTAAGTGTAATGAGTACTTTAATGCTCCAAACAGTCCTTAGCATTGCAAGCACACACTTACACTTTATTGCTAGATAGTGTTCACTTTAAATAGTCTTTTTCACATCAGTTTTAATATTGCACCAGCTTTTCTTGGCTGTCATCCTCTCCCCATCATCCTCAGCATTCAGTCTTTGTTCTTTTGCCGGTTCTTGTCTGGATGTCACTGTCATACTTTCCCTCAGTTGTATTACATGAACTTCGGCTTGTCCCCCACTTTTGTTTCCCCGTCTGTCTGTGATGTCAGCTCCACTGCGTCTCCATTTGCACTGATCCAAGCCTTTTTGAGTGCATGCCGTACACACACATGCTGAAATATGGGTATGTGGATTCTCATCAGTTACCACCTCCAGTTCTCCAAATCTGATTCCTCTCAGGGCTATTTATAGGCGCAGAGGCCCACTCCACACTGTGCAGCACGTCATGACCTGTGTTTCTGCATTGAAATGTGGGAAACAGGCACAGTAAGGCAACGTCATCATACAGTAAATGAGTCACTTTGCAAGACGTGACACTGTTGTTTACCCGTTTCATTAGGAATTTGTTTTAATATGTCATCTATTAATGTGCCCGTGTGCCGTGAGTTACATGCTGATTTGGCATCGGTTTCACACCAGATGCCCTTCCGTCGCCAGGCTTGTAGCATTGAGAGTACACTGGCTTATGATTTAATGTCTCATCTATAATTGTGTGGTAGAAATGACTCATTTAGCTTGCTGTACTGTATATCACCATCTGGAGAGTTTTGCTGCCTGAGACCCTACATCTGCTGCAGCTACACAATTTCCTCACCATGTGCTTACAAATTGACAGGGCTCATCTTTAAAAGCATGGCCTCCTTGTTCTTTCAGAGGAAGCAGTTCATTTGTTGTGTCCTCTTAAAAAAAAAAAAAAAAGTGTTGTGAATAACAGTGAGGCAGGGGTTTAGTGATGTTGGAGGGTGTGGAGAAGGCTTTCTTAAATGATTAATGACTGCTCTTCTTTTGTGTTTTCAGTGCAAAGTTGTGCACCGTGATTATGAGTGGCAGGTTACACTATTAAACTGTTTGCTTTGTGAGCAAGTAAAGGCTGTTGTTAATAAAAGGACAGCTTAGTGGTCATGAGGACTAGAAGAGGAAATATAATCTTCAAGCAGCATCCAGATGTGTGTCGCGTGCTCCCGGTGATTCAGGGCAGTTGCTATGGAAACCTGTTGCCGCAGTAGGTGTAGTGGCGAGGGTCAGCGGTGAAGGGTGCCGAGGTATTTACGTATACAAGGACACTTTTTATCCTTTCCTATAAATGACACACACTGACAGTCTTTGACGTCTGAAGTGTGATTTATTTATTACATTGATCACCAAGCTTCAGTGAAACCATCAAACTGATCATCAATAGTCAGTGTGTCCATCATGAGAAAACTAAATATGACCATTTATACATACTTCATTGTCCTATAGAGAAATTTGTCTTGAGCAGAGTGTTGAGCAGTCTGCATAACAATACTTCCAGTACATGATATAGGCAGTACAGGACATAAGTACATACTGGCGTATACACAATTCACACATTCCTGCAGTAAAAGTATTATAAGCCGCAGTATCATTGAAGGATTTAAGAACCTGAATATTGCACCTGCTCTGTGCTAAACAATCTGAAATATGATTACACTAGAACCAGCTAAGCTAAAACCTAATTTAAAACAAATACTTGTACATAAATAATAAAAGTGGATTGCACATAAATCAATAATAAAACCAACCCTAAAAATGAATAAAATGTGCACCCAGGATGAAATTCTCATTTTATTAGGTGCTTGCAAGTAACCCACCTCACCTCATAGACTAGTGAAGGCAAAAAGTCCTGTAATGTGCACTGGAGCCTTCATAGCTCTTAATTGGCTTGGTCTGAGCACAAATGAAAACTATTATTTGACCTTGGTTTGTTTTGTCCCTCTTACAAAAAGACTTATTGACACGGATGACTGTGAATCTCTACAGGCAAGGTACAGTCGTATTTTTTGAACAGGTTTAAAATGTATTCTGTACAGAGAAGCATGGAGGTTGTAGGATCAATAGACTGGCGTGGAATAATAGATGAAATGTGCCCGTCTGCCCGTGTGATGCATGTCGGTGTTTGGCGCTTCAGAATTGATGCTCTGTGTCGTGTCCATGACGACAGCCTCTCCCTCTCGCTCTCTCTCTTTCAGTCCATTGCTGCGTTCGGTGACAGCTGACAGGTTTTACACAATGGGCGTCAGACTGGGTGACTGACTGACACTCACAGCTCATCTCTATTCTGTCTCTCTCTCTCTCTCTCTTTCTCTCTCTGCAGCACTCTCTGTACATTTACATTCACAAGTCATTTTCAAAAGCAAATTTGGTACATACTAATTTGAGAATCAGACATTTCCTATACAGAAATACTCAGTTTGTGTTACATAGTTGCTGCTAATCACTAGTGCTGGGATCATTTTGTGCCATTTTATACAGACAGCATTTTCTTGGCGTGATTGTTGTCATTGTCACCAAGATATTTATGTAGCTATAACTCGAAAGCTTTATGGCAAGACTGGACTCAAACTAGATCTGAATGAGTTTGTAAAATGATGACTGGTTGTGTGGGCAGCTGAATGAGGTGACACTCAGCTGTTAAATATGATGCTATTGAGGATTTGAGTCAGACATTTTGGTGCACTGCAACATGCCGCCTGGTAATTTCAAGTCATTTCAAGGTCTTCTCCAAGTTCGACTGAAATAGAAATAAAAACAAATATGAACCCCTCTGGGCAATTATGAATGCAAGTGGAATACCAGACTACATTTGGAACACTGAGCAGGCTTACAAGTTTGTATACAAAGAACATTTTTTCAAGTTGTCTTTCCCTATTTAAAGGTGTGTGAAATGGGCCAAGTGTATAATGTTGAAATAATGATTGCAAATACTTTGACCCATACTGACCTCTAGTGGGGTTCAGTTGACATTGCATTTCTAATTAGAGCCTTTGAACTCTAGTTTGGTACTTGTTAAACTTATGGCACTTGAGGAAACTCAAAATATACAACATTTAGTTTTTAAATATTTATGGCCAGTGTTATGCAATATCCTTGAATTATATTATATTACACGTCCAACTTCTGCAGAAATCTCAGTATATTATTCATACTACCTTCCCCTGCCTGGACTTATTTTGCAATTCTGTCCAACAGTCTGGTCTGCCTTTGCTCTTTCTCTCCATTTACCATTCTCTTTCTTCTTTCAGTTCCTCACCATAGAGCACCTGCGAACATTGAGAAATCCAAATTGTTCATACAGCATTCAATTTTCTTGTGATGTTCTAAATTATCCATGTGTTATTGCATCTGTTAGCCATTCATCATTTCACATTGTTTTGTTTAAATGTAGCAAAACATGTTTACTGTTGTACCCGATGTTTTTGTATGGTGCCTTTTCATAGAATATAACAAACCACACTATTATTATTGCACTCCCTATCTCTAAACCAGAAAAAAAGTCCATTGAAGTGTAAATGATGGTTTTCCAGTAAACATTTATTATGGTGGTTTCAACATGAGGCAAAACAACACATGCCTTATCTGCACTGGTGTTGTATGATGCACTTTGTGTGTCTGTGTGTGTGCAGGCCATGGTCATTGTGTGTAAATATGGCCACAAAGCCAAAGGCCAGTCTCAAACCTTAAGTGCAGAGTCTGATATTGGTTGTCAGTATGTGGACCTTAGAACCATTGGCTGGTTTGATCAAGACTGACGAGGGAAATGGAGGTTTTTATGCTCTTGTCCTTATATCCATATTCCCTCTGTGTTACTGGATGTTTAAAGAAAAAGGTAAGCGTGAAAATTATCTATGCAAGTCATTAAATGCAATATGTGATAAACTGAATGTATCACAAATGCTATGGTCCTCCATCTAAAAACGTCCTTGTCCTATCAGACCCTTGAATTAAACAGCGTTGTGGACAAAAACAATATTCACCATCTGCTCCCTGCCCTTTGTGCCCACTAGATGTCCTAGTCTAGCTGACCCAGAATTAAAATTTTCTCATCTTTCAGATTTTTAAGTCCAGCACTGTTTTCTCTTATGTTCTGTTATGTTTTGGGTGTATTGATCGCTCGGCTTGGCAGTGTGACTTGAAAATTAAAGATGGCCATTTTCATATGCTTATTGATTACAAATAGATATTTTATGTTCATGCCTGCATTCATGTGATGGAGTAATTAAAATGTGTGATTGTGATGTAGTTTTTGTATTTCAGACCAGTATGAGGGCTTGTTGGCGTTTGTCATGTTTGTCTATGAGTTTTTCTGTTGTCAGTCAAGCTTTATTGAATTCTAGATCAATAGTCATGTTCTCCAGTTAGCACATTGTGTGGAATAAAGCATGCAACATGTGAGGATCCATATGACTGGTTTAACTGAGCTGTAGAAAATGTGTTTTATCTACTTCACAGTAATGGTGTGAGCAAATATTCTGAAGAACATATATGTGATTTTTTTATTGAGCTATACATACTGTATATAAAGATATGAAAATGATTTCTGTGTATACATGATCTGACACCTCTGGAAGATTTTAGGCTTTATATTTTCTTTTATACAGATTTTTTTTTTTTTTTTTTGTAAAAACCAGGGCAAAACACTGAGTAATGATAATCAAAATCTGCAAGCACTTTCATTTTGTTACTTCTTTAGAAAATGTCAACTTGCATACAAATACAGCTGCAGTACTCCATGTTTTGATTACTAAATAAAATATATTTCAGTCGAGGTGGTGAATTATAGTGAGGTTTTCCAAAATCATATTGTTTAAAAAATGCTGTATATTATCTTTGTTACAGTTTTGTGATATACTGATATATCATATTGTGACACTCTTTTGGGGCAGCAGTAGCTCTGTCGGTAGAGACGTTCACCCACTAACCTGAAGGTTGGCGGTTTGGGGGTCGTACTGGTAGCAGTTTAATCCCGTTTAATGTCCTTGAGCAAGACTCTTCACCCACCTTTTCTGTATGAATGTGTCACTGTGACTGTGTTTGATGGTTGTTGGAGGCGCCTGCGCAGATTGGCAGCCACGTGTCCTTCAGTCTGCCCCAGGGCTGCTGTGGCTACAGCCACCACTGAAAGTCACCGAGGAGTGAATGCATAATGCAATTGTTAAGCAACTTGGAGTGACTATAAAAAAGCACTATGTAAGACAGTTACATTATTACTCATGTTGAGTTACATATATCACCAGATTCTTTCCAATACACAGCTCTACTTAACAAAACGATTGCAGCAGGCCTCAAAACATAAACTCCTCATCTGTCTAACAACTGTTGCAACAGTCGCCAAGGACCCCACCAAAATGTACACAACATAATGTATTAGACAATAAATCTACTCATACGGGAACATTGCAAAACCACTGAGGCAAGAGTAAAAATGTAAAGATGTGCTCATGCTTCAGTGCAGTCAGGCTGTTTCCTTGCTGGGCTCAAAGCATCTCTTTACAGTATATTTAGCAACAGCAGAATTTTGGAAAAATCGATAAGGACTAGAAGGGAAACAAATGAGAAGCAATGTAATTTAGTATTTTCTTTGGAGCTCTGATCAACTCATAATCCAAAATCAAAGACAAAATACAATAGGATTTGTAATAGCAGTTTTTACATTTTATGAACAAGTAAGATAATGAATAGATTGATGATGAATAGTTTATCAATCTAGTCTGACACTAAACTATTTAATCCAAAAGTGTTTGATTTGCCTCATAGTGTATCAATTGTTTTATACTCAGCATAAGAGTCAATTCAGACACACAATACTAAGAACTAAGTTAGTGTAATATGAACCACTGTTATCTCCACTTTGTTCTGACAGATACACTAAAGATAGCACAGAAGTAGGGTTTTAGGTGTTGCATGTGTATGCAGTAGTAGTAGTAGTGGTAATAGCAGTACTTTTTGGCCATAGCAGTAAGTATTTTTACTTAAGCCAACTTTACATTTAATATGTTTTTACTTTCACTCAGTAATGTTGTTGAGCACTTTTACTTCTACTTCTAAATGAGTAAAAATATCTCACGGGGCAAGGTGGATAGTATCAGTAATTGCAGTGGTGCTAACAATACCAGTAGTAGTAGTAATAGTTACAGTAGTAGTAGCAACAGTAGCAGTAGTTTTACTAGTTGGAGTAGTAGTAACAGTAGTACTAGAAGGTTCAGTAGTAGTAGTACTAGTAGTGACAGGAGCAGTAAGTACTTTCTACTTACTTTACCTTCAATGCTTTTTTAATTTCACTCAAATAATAATATTGTATTTTTACATCTTATTTTGCAGTATCAGTACTTTTACTTTCTCCACCTCTGTCCAGTCCTCCTCACTTCTTTCCCTTCTAAAAACAACCCCACCATAAATAAACATGTTTTTACCAACAGGTCCAGCTCATATTTCTCATTCTCCCACTCCGTATTGTGGTTCAATATTTCTCTGTTTACATCTACAATGTCGGCAATAGGAGCTGACTTCAATTCAGCCAATATGCATTACAGTGTTTTGCCGTAGAGAGTGACTAGGTGAGGCAATGCCGTGACAGTTACAAGTCTTAACGCCACAAGAAGAGTGACGTCATGTGAGGTTAGATTTCCTGTCACCTTGCCACACTTGTGTTTTGTAACAACAAGGTCCTCTGTGGTGTCGCTGGTGTGACAGACTTCCCTATAATGAGGCAGGATGCTGTTCAGTCAACAAAAAGTTACTGAGAGGAGGAGGATGCCCAGGCAGTACAACTGTCAAGACCAAGATATTTTTTTGGGCAGATTAGAAAGCGATACAATGTGGGACCTCAAAGACTTTTTTTAAGATGGTTATTTTTGTTGCTTAAGGAATATTGATAGTCTCAGTGGGAGAGCTGCTGGGAGGGGCAGAGAGGTTAGCTAACAGTAAGAATGTGCATTGCTTCTGGAAAACGTCATTTTTCAAAGACACTTGATTAATGATGGTGTGAGAGAGGAATGCAGGTTGTTTGTTACCTGTCGCTGAATAAAGAAGGGAGTACAGAAGACACTTTGTGCAGAAAATGTTGGGTGAACATGGAATAAAATATAATGGAGTAAAGGTCAGCTTATTGTATTCTGATTTCACCTTTTTTGATATCTCCTCTTTTTATAAAGTTATGTAAAACCCAATGCTGAGTCATACTGTATTTCTTTGCTTACTGTTGATGATAAATATCATCCCACTAATTGGCAGTTCAAGACTTTTTATGTATTTGTAATTCTATATTAAGCACTGGGAGAACATTGGCCCTATTTTGCAATCAAATGTTTGGACATATCTTCTCATTCATTATGATAAAGTGTGTCAAACCTTTTAACTGGTAAAGTTCCTAGATCTAGACTAAAAAGATTAATCTTTAGTTGAGGGGTAAATGCTCTTTCTATTGAGCCACAGTGACTTGATGTCGTAATTGTATAAATTCTAGTACAAAAAAATCCCTTAGATGGTGATCCAGAGCCATACCAAAAAGAAATAATTTGTTCCTTTACCGACTCTTGTTGCAAAAGTCTGTTAAAATCCTCATTCAGACAGTGTTATCATATCTTCCACGGTCCATTACTGACCTTTTTCTTAAAGTTAAATCCAAACTCAACCATACGTTTTTCTTGCTAACAAACCAACCAATCAACTGGCAAACCAGTGCTGGTGAAACCATAACCTCTCTGGTGAAGGTAAAACAAGTTAATGGCACCTTCCATCCCAAGACCCTCAATCCAAAATGTTAGCATCTGCTATAAGAAAATCTGTTAGATAGAAAGTACAAATATGTGCACTACTTCAGTATTAAAAATGCCCAAGGTGAAAAATAAACCACTTCATACCCAAGACATTTTCTTCAGCCAATAAGTGGCACTATAGATAAACAATGTTAGCATGCCTTTGAGGAACAAAACACAAGCTATTCTACCTGCTTTTCCTATTACATCAGATATTATGTTTTGCCACAAAGGCCCTCAATCATTTGCCCAGTAGGTTCTAGAAATACTCACTACAGAGCCCCCTCCATGCGTAAACCCATTTGAATTTGCATGAACACAAAATGCATCTCTAATATCTTCCCATTAGTTAAATCTGACTATAAATGCTCTTTTCCATGTTACCAAGGAAACAGCATTAAGCAAATCAATGGAGGTAATGTCACAGGAGTGGGAGGACATTCCTCGCCCCCTTGCCCCGTCGCACCCCACCAAACCATCTCTGCATGCTGCTGCTGCTGTGTTTGTGTCTGGCTCTTCCTCACTTCCTCCTCCCTCTGCCCTCTCAGTCTCATCCATCCTCCCCCCTTCCTCACTCGCTCCCTTGCTCCCCCTCGCAACATTTGCTTCTTGACAACCGCTGCCAAAGGACTACACAGAGCCAGCGCAGCACCACATTCCATCACTTTGAAAAGACAAAATGGAGTACAAAACTTTTTAGTAGATGCTTTGGAGCATTTGTCTACAGTGTTATGGCTTCCATTGAGCGATAGAACAGTCTAAGACAAGATGTTGGAGTCCTAAAGTAGATATTGAAATGCAGCAAAAGTAAAGAAGACACTGGCAAAACTTTTCTTGTTCAGGACAGTCTTGTGTCCTCCAGCCCGGCTCGATAGTGGCTGGGCGATGAGAAACTTTTATGCCCCATCATGTTGACTCTAGACGGCTTGGAGATGATCGCCGTGCTGGTGGTCATGGGTCTCTTCATCAAAGTCCTGGAGCAATTTGGGATGTTTGAGCCTGTTGGAGGAGAAGGTAAAAAAAATTGCATAAATAATGTCTTTAAAACTATCAGATTTTACTACTGCTAAAGCAGAAAGGTAGTGTTGGGATAACACTACCTTTCACCAGCAACAACAGTATAACCACTTTTCTGCTTTTTTTTAGCCTATATTGACAAATGTAAAACTCAACCAATTTGCCACATCAACATGCTAATATCTGACATCAAATTGAAATGGAGCTTGGAGCTTACCTTAAACTTCTATTATTTTTAAACATCACGTCTTGCATTGTCAGATTTTATCTGCATTTTATTTTGCTTTTTTTTTTTCAATATATATATATTTTTTGCACTATTTCTCTAAATACACATTTCTCTGACTTCCTCTGGCAGCCATTATTCAACATTCAATCGGATCATCCCTTATTGAAGTGTGCCAGCAGATTGAAATTCTTAATAACACAGCTTATATGAATCATCAAGTCTAATATTTGTGTACAGGTGATTCCTATTACAATATACTATTAGATTATGACACAGGTTTCCTTCAATACCAATATGGCTGAAATAGGTTTACATCAGTTCTGACCTGTACATGACTGGACTGTATACTGGGCTAACACTACAACTTCGGACCCCTCTCTCTCTGTCGATGTCTGACTGACACACACACACGCACAGGGTAACTTTAGCTGTGCACGGCCTCCCTCTGCCCCTGGGGTGTGTGCTTTTACCCTGTGATCGATAACACTATGGTCTGAGTGGGTCTGAGTGCTGTGCAGAGGCGCTGGCTCACTGAGGGAATGTCAGCCTGACTCTCATTAGCCTATAGCTTTATACAGCTCAGAAACACTATGGCAAGAGGGGCTCACCTGCTGTGATTTGACAAGGCCTTCTGCAAATGTCATGTCAGTAATGTGTAGAGAAAATGTTCACAGTTTTTTTTTTTTTTTAATTCTGTAGAAAATGTGTCTGGTCAACTCATAATTATTCAAAATCACCACAGCGAGTCATCACAACCCTCTCCAATTCTCCGGATTGGGACTGGCACAGATCATACACTGGCTTGTGACCCTTTGTGGCTGGATTGGCTCATATAATACCGTTTAACACCAACATATTCCAGGATGCAAAAGTGTTACCTTGCTAACCTCAATATAAGTAATTGGGTTTAGATTGAGCAGATTTGCATAGTTTTTGTCACTTAGTTTAACATCAAAACCAGACATTAACATGTTTTTTAGACTACACACTATATAAACAACAACAGAAAGACTAATACAAGTAGGCTTTTAATGCAGGTCTAATAATTCAGTGTTCACAAAGTTTTTGAAAATTCTGCTTTTGTTATGCTCCACTTTCATTGTCCAATTTTCCCACGAAAACTGTCAGCATCCCTCATTTGGCCTATCTTATCTGGATGACCCATGTTGTGTCCCCTCCAAGTCCAATCTACTTTACACTTCCTTATCTGTGCTTTCTTAGTGACAAGAGGAAGATGGGATTCTTATCTTCTTGCAGATAATCAAACGCACCTATTCTCTATGGGCGTCCATGTCTTTTTAGTTTGAGCCCAATGACGTAGCTGATGTACATTTCATCTGATAAATTATTCATGTATTAAAGCATGCCTCACCCAAATTCATTTTTAAACTGCACAAACAACATGACAGCCGGTATAAGGAAGACATTTTCTTTGATGCACCTTTTGAAGTGCATTTAGTATTTTGCCAATATGAACAATGCTTTTCTGGACACACAAACAAGCACACACTCTTAATGGTCCATTTATATTCCCATTACACTCTTTGCATTAGTCTTTTGCATGCTTTGCCTATTCTTTATGGAAAATGGCAGCCTTAAAATGTGTATGTGTGTGTGCCAACTCCCCTATGAGTACTTAGGCTAATGAATTTTCTGTTTAATGGACGAACTGACTCCAGAAGGCTGAATGTATTACTCATAGTATCTGCAAGATCAAGGTCTGGGACCAAAGAAATCCATGCGGGGCACCAGGCTGTACAGTCTTTAAGTGCTATAGAGCATATATGTATGTGTTTTTTGTACTATAGTTTATATATATTTGATAATAAAGTCAACTGGTAACATTTTAGCTTATAAATATGATATTTTATTAGAGCTTGATATTTGTTGTCTTCCTGGTTATATTACTGTGACTTTCTCTGGTGAAACCAAGCCAGGTGAGAAAAATCAAGTGTGAGGCTCCCATTAGTTTAATGAGCAGTGCTGCTGACCTCAGATTGATTAAACACATGTTCCCACACATATGTTATGTCAGAGCTGCAGTAAAAAGACAGATGCACTGTGTGTAATGTGTGCAGTTTTGACAAAGCTCACATAAACTTAAAGCAATTGGCTACTGGCAGCTCAGACAGATACTGTGGCATGTTTGGCCTAGGTTTGAGACAGGGGAGTCACAACACATGGTTTAACTGCAGATCTTCAAACAATGATAAAACATAGACATCCAGTACATATTTTAATGAGATCTCAAATTGTATGTTAATTTTTGATAATTATAAAAGTAGGCGGCTGATTGAAAGTTGAATAAATTAAGAAGTAAAATGTTGCTTGTTAACCAAATTAAACTGGCCCTTGTCCAGACTGTACCCCCACCTCAGGCCCATAGTTCTTGGAATAGGCTCCAGTTCCCCATGACCCCTGTCAGATTACTGTATATGAAGATAAATGAGTGAATAGTGACTCTTCTACTGTATGAACAGTGGAATAATGTGATGAAAGTTGTGGCAGCTTGCCATGTGCAGTGCTGTCACTTTCAGTCTGTGATATCAGAATAAACTGAAGTGGTACCTGGCTTGATGAGGTCCTCAATGTCAGGGACATGTCTACTGCTGCTTCATCACTTCTGATGCCTTTGGTACTATAGTGTTATGCTTTTATATCAAGTCATATCTGATGCAAGAAGTGAGTCATGAAGCTGGCAAGTCTGGTTTATGACCTGCAGGAAGTTGTGTTGGGTTGGTTTGTTAATTTATTAGGAAGATTCATTCAAAATCATTACATAATAATTTCAATGTAATTATTTATCACGGTGTAATATAAGGGCTTGAAGATGCCAGGTCTAAGTCATGCTCTGTAAACTATTTCTTTACCATTGTGCGATAGAGCCAATGGCTTCATGGGGGTCTGGCTCTCTGAGTGCTTCAAGTTCCTCATTTGTATCTAAATGTGCATACATATACATTAAGAGCATTCATACAGTACAGTATTATGAGAAATCAATGTAGACAACTCCATTAATGACAAACTTTCAGGCTTTGTTGTAGTGGAAGTATGCACTGAAGACATCCGTTTCCATTAAAGAACAACATCAGTTTTCTGTAAACAACTAAGCTCAGCATATTATTTTGTGGCTAAGAGGGAATTTGGCAAAGATCCGCCCAGTGTGTGTCTATAAATGTGTGATAGAGGGTTAAGTGCAGGTATAAACGCTTAGTGTTTGAGAGAGGATCCATTTAAGGCCAACACACACATCCAAGTGTAATTGTCCTTCAACAAAGGGCCGGCTAATGGAGGGTGGTGTGTGTCTTTATAACATTATGGGGACGTAAACCTTTGTCCAGAGTCACTACTAAGGACTTTATGGTTACCTTATTGAGATTAATGTTTAGCTACTTAATAATGTCACATTTAAAAGCACAATTTCAACCTTTTCTAGTTTCCAATAGTTTGTTTTAATCTAAAAGCCTAGAGTTTTTAACAATTGTTCTTAAGTTACAAAGCATATACAACTGTCAGTCCTTAACTAACTGGATATTGTCCAGGAGGTACCCGCCTATAAAGCCCATGTTACTGGGATAGGCTCCAGCCACCCACAGCACCTAACAAGAATAAGCAGAGATCAATGAATGAATTAATGAATAAGCTTAACCACTGATAGGGATTTTATTGTTTTGAGCTGAATACTGGGTTGTCTGGGATATATAAGTTTAATATGTCAGTGTGACATCCATGCAAAGGTAATGCATGAGCTGCCTTGCTACATCTGCAACACCTGATCATGTCCCCTGTCAATATACCACACGACCTTAACCTCAAAACAGAAGTATATCACAAGTCTAAAAATGATGTTTGTGATGATCCTAGTATGAAATGGTAAAACAGCCATGTGGTGGTTTAGGCAACAAGTACCCTGCTGGCCTAAGTCTGAGAACAGTGATGAAAGTGTGGATCAGAGTGTCCTGGTTGTCCTTGCTGCGGTTCTTTTGATGGGTAGCCAGCCAGAAGATGAGAGGCTGGGACACTGGAGGATCAGGCCAGGGATATTTATTACACAGTGCCAATCCCTCAGTCGTCTTTTGCTGTTCCGCTCTGTGCCTTTTTCCTCTGGCTCTCCTCCTCTCCATTTGAATGTAGCAGCCAAGTGTGTTTCTATGTTAGTGTGTGAGGCAGGTGATCCGTGGATGAAAAAACACGCTCTGCTGGTTGCTGTGTGGCATGTCTCTGCAAAGAGATGATAACACTGAGAATGAATTAATGAATCACACTCATTCAGACCTGTCTTTAAAAATAAGCCTTGTTAACTAAGAGTTCAGGTGTTTTTCTTTAAGATGGTTTAGCACTAGTTTGTCGACTTTTACTATTTGGCTGGTGGTTACAGGCACATAGCCTTAAAAAGCTATGTGAGAATATGTCAGTCAGTTTTAACATGCAAGATGCTGTGATTACTAAGATTTAAAAGAATAAATCAAATCCCACAAAGGGAAAGTAGAAAAATGTGCCAGTCACCACAGCAAATATCTGCATATAGTACACAGTGCTTGGCATGGTGATTTGACTTAGCTTTTATGCTTGAGGCTTTTCCTGACACAATCCGCTCCATTTATGTGAGCTTAGGATTGGCAAAAAGAGTACACTGGCTTGTGGCTCCTTATGCCTGGATTATAAATACATGTTTTTCACCAGGAGCACTTTGGATAATAATTACAATGATACATAATGGGTAGCTATATCTAATAGGCTGTGGATGGTTGCTCATAAAACAAGCACATGACTACTTCTGACTGGAACATGCCATTATATTGTAACGCAGCACTGTAATACAGTTCCTCCACACAGCACTGAAGACCATCTTGTATATGAACAATTTGAGCTTCATATTTTATATCTGACATTTGCTGCATTTTTAATGCAAATATGATGGTTTAACATAAGTGCTGGTCAAATGCAATTTTGAAGCGAAGTCCTAGTCCACATTGTACCTATGTTGTTGACTGACTATAGACATGGCTAAATATTGATTGATCTTGCTCTAATTAAAAGAGATTGACCTTCCTTTGGTCACACACACTTCTATCACCAACATCACAACAGCCTTCTTTATGGGTATATTTAACCACTTTTGGAGGTATTATTATAGTGGTATAATAATAGAAGGATACAAGCCTTTCTCATGCTGTCAACTTCATATTAATCTGTGACTGTTTTCTAATAATGATCTACAAAATATTACTATTACGCCTCTTATTAGCTAAGTCAGAGGTTCTCAAACTTCTCAGGCCGGGAACCACCTCCAAAAATACTTCTCTGAGTACCATCTTTAAAGGACTAAAATGGACCTAAATCAGGACTAATCCAGGGCTAAGCTAAACAATAAAATAGAAATTAACCTATAACAGGGTAGCTCCAGTTTTTTTCTTAGGAAATTTAGGATTTTTTTTAATTTAATACCAAGATTGCTGGCATAAGAAGAATATTCTGCATACATTTTACATTATGTAATATTTGATATTACATTACACAGTATCAGTATTTCATATTATATAAAGTTTGATTGCATATCTCAAACTCATTTGTTTTATTTTAAAAGCCTAATACAGCTGAAATAACTCCAGTTCTGCATTAAAAATCTCAAAACAGAATCATAAATGTTAGTGGTAACAGCGTTTACTATATTGCGCAATGTTTATTGCAACAAATATGCTTGCAACATAATGGAGCCCATATAAACAGAAGACTTTCAAAAACTTACTAAATAAAAGCCTTTTCAAGCAGGTGACTTGAAGATTTGTAAAACCACTATTGACAGAAAATGTTGCCAAATTCACATTCAGCCCGCAAAAAGACTGTTGTAATTTACAAAGTATTGATCTAAAATATATTTTTGACAAGCACAAGACTGATAAACTTAACTTAACACTGGGTTTGATAAGTCCCTCACTGCATGCCATTTTATACTGACCCTTGTGCCATTTAAACGTGTTTTAAGGAAATTTATGTAGAGGTCAACAAATGCTCTATGCTTGATTTAAACCATGTTAGGGCTTCTTTTCTCGCTCTCTTCATTATCGACCTGTTCAGGATGTTTACCTGATTTGGCTCCTGGCAGGAAACAGAAGAGCAGAGTGTTTATGATTTGATGGGGGTAAAAAAAGTTGCGAGCACTGTTTTGAGCGATGCAAACTCGATTTAGATTGATGCCTATACACCACTCTTCGACTCAAAAAGCATCTTTAAAAATACCACTGACTGCCCGCCTGTGTGGTACATTTCTGGTCCAATAGCCTTAATGTCAATAAACATGATATAACTCTGCAAAACATGCATCACTATATCATGCGATGTCTAGAACTGTTAATGGCTTGTGATCTTTCATTACCCTCCCACTGGTAGACTAGTTTCTGGACCTGAATTTCAATGAATAACAATAACAAAAGGGGAAGGAAGCAGAGCTGGAGGTGAACAGCGCCTGTAAACAGCACTTCATGTCAAAATCTTTTAGACTACACTGCCCTCTACAGGTGAGACAGGAAACTGCTGCAGGATAGACCTTACGTTCAAGTTTGAATTGTCCATCATTTACAGCTGCAGGATGCTAAACTTTTGTAAGTGTAATTGCTGCTATCAAAGACAGCCCCCTCCTTACATTATATATTATTTGTTTTCTTTAAAGACACACCTTGCCTCACCTTTATAATGCAAACTTCTCATTAGTAGCTCCCTGTAGTTTACACTGAAAGGACTTTGTACAGTGACTTTTATTCCTCTCTTCTTTTTTCATCCAACATCTCTGTATTAAAAATATCCTCAAAACTAATGATCTATGCAAATGGATTCTTCTTTCACTTATCTAATTGAAAACACACTAGCCAATTTTGAGCACCATTTGTCAGTGACCTCCGCTGCGTCTCCTTCACACGCCGTCCCCCTCCTCCCCCTGTGTTAGACATTTTAATCAGTTTTGAGAGGAATAATTGCTAAGGTAGACGTCTAAATATGGCGGTATTTCAATTAGTTGGTGTGCCTGGCTTCAGGCGAAATCTGCCACATGGAGACTAATCAGCTAAGACTGATTAAGCTAACATTTTATTACTGCACATGTGTGTGAGTGTCAACATGTGCTGTGTATTTGTATAAAGGTGAATGGATATTTGCCATATTGAGATCACGGTGTCTCGTGGGGGAGATAAGGAGATGTGTGTCCGTCTGGTGTGCCAGGTGTAAACAAGTTAGGCTATAATAACTGCCTAATTTCTGTCCTAAAGGCACATTATTGCCCTTGTAAAGTTTGTCTTCTGCAGGAGACAAGATAAATATTGCAGGTGCTTACCGCATGCATAGAAGTCCTGTGATTTGTTTTGATAGTCGAGTTAATTATTAATTTCTTTGATTGATTTCTTGAGTTGAACATTATCTGGAGGAAAGATACTGTATTATTGCAAGATAAGGATGGCTGTAACACAGACACTAACTCCAGCCACAAGGGGTCAGTAAAAGGACAAATGACTACTTTTGGATGTAGACTTTGTTCATTGTCTGGATCCATGATATTTTGTCAAAGATTCTTTACCATTATGAGATTGATAGAGCATTTACCCCTGAACTAGTGGATCCTTGGTTCATTCTAGACAATATGTTTACCACTGTGAGCTAGGGCCAGTGTTTTGGTGGGGGTTTGTGTGTCCCAACTGCATCTTGTTGTTTTTTTAAAGTGGCTGTGGTGGCAGAGAAACCAGAAAATCAAATTTTGTCTTAGTCTTACGAGGTATGAGTCATCATTAAAACCCATTTTGTTTCTGCTGCAACGTCAATACTCTTTGTAGTTTTTTCTGTCTGCCCTGAATTCAGATTCCAGACTTGTAGTGAAGAAATATTGTTATACTCAGAAAAAGTGGCCCACAAGCCAGCCGTAAGGTAGCATTGATGTAACCATAAAGTCTAGACATCCTTTAAAAGTCTTCCGGTCACTATTTTAAGGATACAAACAGTAAAACCATGACAAGGTAACCTGAAAACTGTGTTCCCATTATTATCAACATCACAGCGCGGTCAGAGGTCATCACCATAGTGCTCCTAAAATCACAGTGCTGTCATTCTTATACACAAAAAATTTGAATTAAAGGGCCATTTGCTTTTGATTTACTTGAGCAGACTGTCTAAAAGTGTGACAGATAATGCTATATATAAGAGAGGATGTGACAAACTTTACTGGTCCAGGCTGGCTCTCTAACACTTTTATCCTGGGTTTGACTTTGTGACTGTAGACTGTGTTTGAGAGTTTAATGGCCTGAATATGTCATTGCACCAGTGTACTTTAGGAGTCATGCAGGCTGATTTGAATACTATACCCACAGAGGCACTCAAATAATAGAAGACATTTTCAAACCATTCGTTACATTTGGCAAAGAAGATATGCTTTGTTGATTTGTTTGTTGATTTTTTCAGGGAATCATAGTAATAGCCTTTAGCCCTGAACTAGAGGATCTCCAATTTAACAGTACTTTTGTATAGTCAGTATCTTTACCATTGCATGATAGTGCTAATGCCATGGTAGAGGTCTGCACTCTTATGTGTTTCTAGTGTTATTTCTACTGCTTATTTTGTGGTGGGTCATATTGTTCTAAAGCCTATTCAAGCAGCTATGGTTGTGAGCTGGAGTGCAATCATTGACCAGTTAATAACAGGGCTAACACATAGAGACGTACACTGACAGACAACCATTCACTCCCACATTTATCTGCTAAGGACAATTTAGATGCAAGAGAGGACCTGCAGACCTAACAGGCTGTCCACAATCTTTTTATTGTAGGTGACTCCAGAATCATTGCTTGTTGTCAGTTCAGATTGTTAATTCAGTGAAAAGCCTAAGCCTGGTTCTAAAGGAGCTTTCTCTAGCTTATAGTTAACCTTGGCTTTACTGTCTACCATTTCTGTGTCTGTAGTAGACCTAAGATCATTACACATATAGCCTAATACATTGATAAGAAAATAGCGTGTAAGAGCCAATATGGGAAGAAAGACTGCCCAGTCTGTTGTGATATATATATCATATAGTCATTTGTACGGTATGGCCTCATCCATGAAAATTTTTTTGGTTAATACTTAAATTCACAGTTCATAACACCTTGCTTTATTACTTTAAAGCAAGGAAAAAGTAATGGTTAGATTTAGATTAAATGTTCAGGAATGATTAACAGTGCACCAGGAAGGACTAATTAGTAGCTTAAAGAGAGGTTGAGCATTTACCCCAGAACTAGAAGATCTATAAGTCTAGAGTGGGCACTATATCTTTACTATTGTTGAATAGGGGGAATCTCCATCTCTATTTTGCCAACTTAAAATGAAAAAAAAAAAAAAAATCAACCCAAAAAAAACATATATTTTTAAGAATACTGCTCTGTGAAGCTTTGTAACTTTGCTTGTGTAATAATAAATCATCTTAAGATAGAAAATCAGTTACAAATTTAATACTTGTTTGCCAGTTGCACTTTTTACCACAGAAATATGATCTGATATTGGCAGCTGTGATATGGGCGCATCCCCTCTCTCCATAATGCTGGCGTACACAGCGCATGTTATAGACAGATTTTGCCTTGTGGCTGTGTGTGTGTGTGTGTGTGTGTGTGTGTGTGTGTGTGTGTGTGTGCGTGCATGCATGCATGCGTGCGTGTGTGTTACACTCATGGGAGATCGCCACATCTGGAGTTTGTCCACCGGAGCAGTTGGGTCAGATGTTTCGCCTCTCTGCTGTCACTGTCTCTCTGCTACCGTCTGCTACTCTTACCTACATTTGTCTAGCCCCCCCTCAATACTTTAAACATCACTTGTTATTTTTTTTCATTTCAGTGTTATTTCTTTTTATCTTTGCCACCTATTACTCGTTTGTCTTTTTTACTCTCCTCTGCACAACTCTGCCTTCCACTTCTCCTCTCCCTTCAGTCAGTCCCATCATTGACCCAATTAAACATGGGGAGGGGACGCGGCAGTGGGTAGAGTAACAAGGTACGTAAGGCGACAAAGACACAGGGAGGAGAGGACAGAGGCAGTTAGTTTGACTTTGACTTGGTGCAGTGAAGGGGAGACGCGAGGAAAGTAAAAACAACTGCCACAGACCTGCCAGGACGCTCGCTGCACATTGGTGCGAACTTTTACCTGTAACTTAAACAGCCTGTGACAGAGGTGGGAGGTGGACATCGGTGGTGGTGGCGGCGGCAGCGGCAGGGGTAGAGGGGGGTGGAGTGGAGCGGACCAGGCGACACTTCTGCTCCCACACACATACATAACACACTGCGATGATGGAGATACAACGGGAATAACAATCTACCTTAGCATGGCAGAGGGAAGGAGCTGAAGGCACGCTGCAGTCCCAGGTGGAGCTGTGCAAGGTGGCGGGGGGACGTGTGCCAAAATTTTCACCTGAGGAAAAAAGATCCCGTAAAAAAAGGATGCATCTGTTTTTCCAGGAAAAGTGGGAAGTGGAGGGGCTGCAGACTTTGGGCATCCTCTTGGTTGTATGCAGCTCCCTAAAACTTATGCACTTTCTTGGGCTTATCGATCTCTCCATGGCAGGTAAGAGGAGAAGTCAAAATGATTAATTAGGGGAGGCTGGTAATGTGTGTTTTTGCATTAAACACTAAGAAGCCTGGCCTAATTTCATCACTGTCGTTTTTGTAACACCTATTTATGGACTTCTGAAGAGTGTCTTGGCACATCATTTTTGCATCTCTCTTCCAACCTGAACAAAATACATCTGTGAACTATCCAGGAGTTTGTTGCTGGTATTTATCACTTGTTTTGCTCACTCACTCAGGATCAGAGCACTTTGAAACCACTACAGACAGTTGTGTAATAATGCTCTCGAAGGAGTTGGTAAAAGTGTGACAAGATACACTCGCTGACGTCAGCCGCATTATATTTGCATGGATTCAAGTCAAAATTTGAAGGAGGCAGTGATTTAATGGAAAGTAGATGGTTTATTTTGTTCATATTTTATATACTATTGCAACTGCAAGGTCAATATGAGGAGGTTATTAGCTTCACTTGAAGATGAATGCCTTTAGTGCAATATACAGTTCTGTGCAAAAGTTTTAGTGAGGTTACCAAAGATACTAACCTTACTCACTAAAAGAGCAAATGATTCGTTTTAGTTGTAGTTTGAACTGGTGACTCTAAATTGCCCCTAGTGAATGTGAGAGTGAATGGTTGTCTTTCAGTGTATGTCTCTGTCAGCCTTGCAACTTATTGGCCACTGTTCAAGATGTACCCTGCTTAAGGCCCATAGTTGATGGGATAGTCTCCAGCCAGTCATGACCAAACTTAGCTGCTGGTGATTTGTTCCTACAGAATCATGTTACAAAACCTCATAAAAATTGACATTTGGAGAAAAAATTTAATCAATCTGCATCTAATGAATACACCACTGAATTAGCTTGCCTTCCAGCACACTATAACTTGACTATAAATGGACTGTCACTGCATCTTAAGTGACTATTGCCATAATGTCAAAACTAGAGCACATGTTGTTAATTAGTGTATCTTGGTGCCCTTAGAGAAACTATTTAATCCCAATTAAACAGTCACTCAATGGTGCAATACTGGATACATGTGGGGATTATGCTGCACAAGATCATTGATAGCTTTTCTGCATATCGTGACCAAAATACAAAAAACTCCCTTTGCACACTAACCTAATTGTTTTCAGCAACGGACTATATTGGGTACATGACAAGGTGACATAGAAACTGGATGATAGATTGATGGATTGTCAGTCTTGTAAAAAATAAGGTTATTCCCGCTGTGATCAGACAGACTTGGCCAAGAAGACATCACAACAAATTTCATCAGCAAAAGACCAAAAATACAGCAAAGGGGGTAAAAAATAACACAAGTCTATTCGAGTTTGCAGTGATCTGTGGAGAGACGCAGTAGAGACTTTATCACAAACAACAAGAACAACAATTATATCTGGAGGTGAACTACATCTGTCTCATATACTGTATACTGTACTGTCTGCAATAGCACAAACTGAGCATAATTTATTCATTCAACATAAACTACAATATTAGACCAGTGAAAACTTTATTGAAGCTACATACACCCACTTTTATGTATACATAGTTATGTTTACTGGACTTTTTCTGGTCCAAATGAACAAAGTTATTAGGCCATAAGTTAAAGAATGTGAGAAAATGAATGATATTGATCCAACTTTAGAAACTTGGTACGTGTTGTTGCTAGACAGGGACACTTCTAAAGCTTTGTTTCATTACTAACCCCTTGTGGCAGGAGTTAGTATCTTAGGCTCCATGTTTCAGTGGTACAGAATCTTGTTCTGGATCCACATCAATAACTTAATTTTTTTACACCCTAAAAATGTCTTTAAAAAAAAAAAGTCCACTAATTTTTAGGTTATCTTGACAAAAAACAAACAAAACACTGGCAAAAACATAACTTCTTTGGTAGAGGGAATAATGACCTACACACTATTTTGTATTTTATGTTAAGAAAGGCATTTCTTAACATTTTTACGATGTATAGAATAATACGGGGGTGCACGGTGGCAGAGCGGTTAGTGTAAGCAATGAGATTGTGGGTTCGAGCCCCAGGCCGACTAACACACCATCACACAATCTCTCTGGATGGAGTCTGCATGTGTGCAAGTCTTCTCTCCGGGTACTCTGGCTTCCTCCCACCGTCTAAAGCCATGTGTTGTGTTGATGACTCTAAATTGCTCCTAGTGAGTGAATGTGTGAGTGAGTGGTTGTCTGTCTGTGTCAGCCCTGCGACAAGCTGGCCCCTGTCCAGGGTGTACCCTACCTAAGGCCCAAAGTTATTGGGATAGGCTCCAGTCACGCACAACCCCTAATGGGAATAAGCGGAAGAAAATGAATGAGTGAATGAATACAATAATAATTTGAAGCTTGAACCTTATCTTCATCTACAATGACTCAAAACTTCCTTGCATTTCTTCTAACACCATTGCTATGCAGTGTAACTCTAACAACATTTTGTTGTTATTAGCTATGACAATAACAATAGAGTATTGAATTGAATTGAACTTAAAATTTTATGACCTATTATGACTTGCATTATTGCATTATTAAGTATAGTATATTGTTTTTTTTTCAGTACATGGATATCCTTTCATGACAATACTTTTTTACATCCTGAGCATACCTGTTGTTATGTGATTGAAATATCCTGATTGCACTGTGGAACATATGTGCTCCATGTGTAGTAAGATATTGCACTTTCACTTGCACACATACAGTAGAGGTGCAGATTGAAGGCTGCTGTTGAACATATTAAACCAGGATCCACTATGCGATGATGTTCCACCTTCCCTTTTCCAGCCTTAAATGATGAACAGAGGGTCAGGCAGTGGGCCCAGTGACGCCCAGTGGTGGGGTGGTGGGGTGTTCTGGTCCCCAAGGGTTCACGTGGCATAGGGGAAAAAAGCCACTCTTCACATATGGTCCATAGTGAGAGCAGGAAGTGTGCACAGAGCGGTATTGGTTTTCACCCATCATTGCTTTCATCCCTCAGACCACTGGGGTCCTGCTGAAAGGGTTTAGGGAACCGTTGCCATGGAAACTAAGAGAAAAGTGCATGGATTGGAGTGTGCGTATGTGTTCATCTATCCCAATCTGCCTTTCTTATCAAATTTAAGGGAAATTATCACTTTTAGAATAATTATGGCCATGTGCTTGTTGTTTGGAGGTGAACTGGTTATGATCTAGTCAGACAGAAAAAGTGGTTCTCAAACTGTGGACAGGTATTAGGTGTTAGGCAGGCTTCTTCTGGTAATACTCTGGAGTCTTTTGCATTTCAAGTCCTGATTTTGTTTAATTTAGAGCCATTTTTATCAAGGTTAATCACTGATTTATTCTTGTTTAGTCCTGGTTTATTTTTGGTTTAGTCCTATTTAAACCTGGTTTGTCCTGGTTTAGTTCTGGTTTTGTCATAGATTCATCTTGGTTTAGTCCTAGTTCAGTCCCTGTTTAATTTGTTTTATCATGGTTTAGTCCTCGTATAGTGCTTCTTTTGTCCTTATTTAGTTAATAATTTTCTCTGTTTAGCTCTCATTTATCTCTTGGTTTATGATCTATGTTAGTCCAGATTTAGGCGGGTGAATGGTACCTGGAAAGCCAAAGATTCTTCTAGGTGATTAGGTTCTTGTGATGTGTGTTTTACTCATGGTCTCCCATCTCTAAGCCATATCAGCGAACAATGACTTGATGAACAGAAATGTTAAAACAGCATTTATGGTTCTGTTGCATGGACCAGTTGCATGGAGTGCGTTTGAGGTTGTATGTACATTGAATTTAACGCGTTAATGGGAGCTTTGTCTAACCTTTGTGCTATTGGTTGGTGATTGCAGGTAATCCTACCAACAGCCAAACCAAAAAAACCATAAAGCAGCGATTCCTCAAGCTGCTACCATGCTGCAAACCCACGGTGGCCCCCTCAATAAGTCAAAGCAAGTCAACCTACAGTACACTCTACACCTGTGCTTTTCTCCTATAGATTACACACATTAGATATCGCTGATCCCATCAAAGAGTATGTAAACATTTAGGCTTAGGTATAACATGGTCCTCTTTTCCATGTTGTTCCCCATCATATTGTACTGTGCACTGGTACAGTACATGTCCAGGGTTTGACGCTGTCAGGGTAAATTTATATTCAGGTTTTCTCAGGCCCATATGAAATGTGGAAGATAGGGACAGACACACCAACAAGAAATGTGGCAAACATTTTACTGTCAGTCCAGATAGAGAATTCTAGATAACACGCACATATAATGAGACAGTTCTACAGGGATGTTATCTTAGTTTGTTCTTGGGAAGGCAACTTATATATATTTTTTTGTGTTCTACTAACTTACACTGATCAGGCATAACAATATGATCACTGATAGGTGAAGCGAATCTCTTCATCACCTGTTTGTGGGTGGGATATACATCAAAGTTGATGCGTTAGAAGCCAGAAAAATTAAAAATGGGCAAACAAGACTTTGGGCAAGTTTGACAAGGGCCCAATTGTGATGGCTGGATGACTGGGTCAGAACATCTGCCCTCTGTCTACAGGGTTAGTATATATCAAAAGTTGTCCAAGGATGAAACAGTGGTGAAACAGGTGATGCACGTGGGGAGTGAAGAATGGTCCGTGTGGTCCAATCCAACAAACAAGCAACTGTGTTTCAAATAAGAAGTTAATACTTATTACTGAATACTTATTTGGGGTTGCATATTAGGCATGTGGTCGTAATGTTAGCCCTGATTCGTGTATGTGTAGAATGTATGAGCTTTGCCCTTCAAGTGAGTTAGTTGAATTGTTTGTAATGGTATAACTATATACTCATTTCCTCTGTCAAATCAAAATACTTTTACCTATATATGAAAATAATTCCTTTATTTATTTATTTATTTATTTATTTATTTTCACTGTACTATAATAAAATAACTGCCTAGAGTGCAGAAGGCTACACTAAGTCCAGTAAATAGCTTTTATTAAAAAGTGTGATCCAGCCCATAGCTCCATGACTATGACTGTGATAGTGATGAATGCGTTCTAACTACTGTCTCTTCACACAGACAGCGTGGAGGATGACTTTGAGCTGTCCACTGTGTGTCATCGTCCTGAAAGCATGGACAAGCTGGAAGAGCAGACCAAGTTCACCAAGAAGGAGCTGCAAGTCCTCTACAGGGGATTCAAAAACGTATGTTCAATTCAAGAACACTACAATTTACACCAGAGACATTGGTTATGGATACTATAGAGCCCTTTATCATCTAAGATAACCTGTAATGTTTCTATCTCAGGAGTGTCCAAGTGGTGTGGTAAATGAGGAGAACTTTAAGACCATTTATTCACAGTTCTTCCCCCAGGGAGGTGAGTTTAAACCCACAATTACAAATTCCTTTATATCTTTCCATACAACATTTTAAAATTACTTTACTTGAATAGGAAAGTTCATATTATATTAACAATGAATAAATACAGAACACATTGTAAAAGTCTGCTCTGAGCTGTATTGACTGGAGGAGGAAAGGAGGAGGCAATTTTTCCACTCAATGATTTTTTGGTTGATGAAATGTTAACCACTTGCCTCCAGTTGTATTTGAAATTATTTTTAAATCAGGGCTATATTTAGCGTGCAGCTAATCCTAGCTGTTCAAAGACTTGAATTTGTGTTTGGAGGGCATGTGGTGACTAGAAGCTTCTTTACCTTCACAGATTCAAGTATGTATGCACATTTCTTGTTCGAAGCCTTCGACACTAACAAAAATGGTTCTGTTAGTTTTGAAGTAAGTATGATCCTTTTATTGTCTTCCTTTGATTGATCAAAACAGTTCGTTTTTGCGAGACAAATATGCATTATCTCTAAATACATACTCAAAGAAAGACGTTTATTATTTGACCTGTGACTGTGATAAACAGATTATAAATAACACCATTCTTTTTATTCTTCTCTAGGACTTTGTATTTGGTCTGTCTATCATTCTGAGAGGGACCATTAATGACCGGTTAAACTGGGCATTCAATCTCTATGACCTCAACAAGGACGGCTGTATCACCAAAGAGGTACAAAGCTCTGTGATAAATCATCTGTCCTTAACTACATTGTTATAACTTCTGTTTTACTGCATATTCTCTGTGTTGTTGGTACAGGAGATGTTGGACATCATGAAGTCCATCTATGATATGATGGGGAAGTACACATACCCCTCTATGCAGGATGATGCACCAAGGGAACATGTGGAAAGCTTTTTCCAGGTCAAACACTACTCTTGTCTAAATGCATAAGCCTTCAGCACAGTTAAAATGAAACTTATTCTAAAATGTTATTGTGTTGTATCTTTTAGAAAATGGACAGAAATAAAGATGGTGTGGTCACTATAGATGAATTTATCGAGTCATGCAAAAAGGTATGAAAAACATTTAGTTGTAAAACAAAACAAACAAACAAACAAACAAACAAAACAAAAAAACGCTAGGTTTTCAAACATTACATCTGTTTAGCTGTCTTCTGGTTGTACATTTAAGTCACAGCAACATTTTGGTATTTTATTTAGTGTTTAATGGACATGGTTGTTTTCATATGTCAATGTCTCTGTCCAGGATGAAAACATCATGCAGTCAATGCAGCTATTTGACAACGTCATTTAAAGATGTGGACTACAGGGTACTCTGGCACCAGGCAGAGTGATGTGTAACAGGAATCAGAGGACTGTGAGAAAGGGTCTATGAGTGTTTGTAAATGAGTGTGTGAGCGTGTGAGTAGTTGTCTTTCAGAGCTGTGAATACAGAGGGCATTACAGGCCTCTCCCTTTTACTGAATGCACAGTGACCACTTTCCAACCAACACTGGAGTTAACCTGTCATCATGCTGAACCTTAGTTTCCCCAGTAGACTGAAGGCCAGCATCAAGCTACACATAATGGCACACAATGACCCCTCGCCTGTTATTGTAACTTTATTTAAGGGACCTGCCGCTGATGGGAGACTCAGAAAGTGGAAGACACCCAAACGGAGATCACTTTTGACCTCTCTCCTGTTCCAGCTCTTAGGATTTCCTGCCTATGTGCATGTGGCTAACACTGGAGCTACAAGGCTGCTGGCCGGATAAAGAAATGGATCTTGCACCATCTAGTGGACAGACCGAGAAAGACAGTAATGGGGGAAAACAGACCAACGTAGATGTTGTTTTCCATGAGGAACTGATTTCAGTATCGCATGATGATGTCACTAATAACAAATTATGTATTTACAGAGATACTCCAAAGTCTGCTTGTCTGTCTATACCGAGTCATTCACAGGTGCCTCACCCTCTGTGTATGTGCGTGTGCATGTGTAGAAGATGTCCATCCTACCTGTGTATGACTCCATCGGGACAATACCCTGCCTCTGTTCATGAGATTCTGCTAGAAGAATTCCAGGCCTTCCAAATTATTCCCATCTTAGCTGTTTGTGTCTGTTGACAGTTGTACCTGTTCTAGCATCCCCAGTGGTGTGATATTACAGTAGGCAGTACAGCAAGGGAAGTGTGCTATAGGCAACAGTTCTATCCCAGCTTTAATGAATTACAAGATCATAATTACTCTCTCAGTTTACACTCAAAGGAAAATTAATAGATAGCAGAATTCCTAGGTGGTGTTATTTCTAAAGAGGGTTGTAGCAGGTTCCACTACAGCAGTCGCATTAAATTAGCCCCATTGAATTTCAGCTGCATAGTATGTGTGTGTTTTGTTGAAAGAAACATTTTTATTTTATCCCTTTGACTCACAAATCTGTAACACCAAAGAGGATAAATATAGATTAGGGACTACAATAAAGGCCCAGTGTTGTCTGAGGAGAAAAATTACAATTTAAAAAATTGGATAAGAGGCAGATTTTAAAGGTTTTTATTTGGTAAAATAGGTGTGGGTCAGTGACCAAGCTAAGGTGTAACGCTAATCATTTCCTGTCATTCAATCCTGCCATATCATAACTTTTATTCCTTCTTATTCAAATTTAAAAGCATTCCTAAATTCAAGACGTTCAAAGCACCAAGGAGTTCAATGACTTGCGGTCTTTACACTGAGATACCTTGAATAGCAATAATGATCTGTGTCAGTACTTCTCATCCCTCAATAAGGGTGTAATAATGCCCTAGTGAAAATATGCACTTCCAACTTGTGGTTTATTTTGTCTGTTTATTTCACTTGATTTAAGTTATTATGGCTGGCATTGTTTCCAGACAATTTCTGACTTTCATTCATAATCACAAGAAAACCTGTCTATACCCGCATGTACTGTGTCTTCTGAACAATGAACCTACTAATCCGTTGTACTGACTGTATAGTTAGTTAGCCTCAAGCGGTTGCATTATATTTAAAATGTGTATATTTTGTACAGAGATAATAAAATAACGGTTACTATGCAACAAGTGATGGACTTTACTTTTTTTTTTATTAAAAAATAAGGCAAACAGCCTGGCCACATAGTAGAAAGCAAAAATCAAAATGCCAGTTTAAGTGCGATGTCAAAATTTATCCTAACAATAGACGTGTGAACAGTTCCATAACTTAAATGTACATAAATATACAATATATCCCAAAGTGCCAAATATGATTACAGTAGACAAATGAGAAGTGTTGACAGAAGTGTCCAATAATTAACTGTAAGCCAATACTAGTTCTCTGTTCTTCTTTTCACTCACAACATAGTTTTCAGATTACTGATACTGCCATCTTTATAATAAGCTGTCACTTTTGAAAATAATAATGCTTTCACTATACTTTAAGCTGAATGCTTGTAAAGTATATTCCTGGTTAGCATTGTAATAAAAAAATGTTCAGAATAAATTGCATATAACACAGCTAAGTTGCCAACAAATCTTTGATACCTATGGTTGTAGTTAGTTTGGGCTGTTTACTTGGGGACCTTGCGGAGCTCTGCCAAGACCCAGATAGCCAAAGTGAGCAGTACCAGAGATCCAGACTGGTGAGTTGCTGCGATTGGAGTGGGCACATACAACAACAGGGTGCTAATACCCAAGGCAACCTGAAAAGCACAACCATCATTTATGTAATTATACAAGTCAATCAAAGAACAAATCTACTGTGAGTGATAACCTACTTGTCCATAAGCCATTGCAGTTAGGAGGCTGATGGCAATTTTAGCCCTTTTTGGAAGTATCATCTTTCTTGAAAAGAGATACAGGCCTGTAATAGCTGCCAAAGAAGAGATCCCCTGAAAAAGTGTGACCAGTGGCCACATTATTAAATAATGCAGAAGATACATTTTTAAATAAATGTAAATATGCCAAAATGCCATAAAACATTTTCTATACCAAAATCCTGTGGTCAAACTGAACAGTTGTGGGGTTTTCAAAGAAGTTATTCAGAGCAGGAGAGAAGGCAAGTAAATCATCAGGGATCCATCGCTCTCCCATCTTTGGGAATGAGTTATAGACCAATCCAGCATCCAAACCAGCAACAAAAGCTCCTGTAACAAAAAATATACTTGCACTTGAATTATGCTGAAGTCGCTCAGCAAAAACTATGATTTTAACAGTGTGTTTATGAATATTATGCAATACACAGTAGATCTTTACCTGAAAGGGCAGTAAGAAAGACGAGTGCACCAGTTCCTTTGGCAAACCTCCTGAGCTGCATTAGATGCTTAGTCTCTACCATCTGAAATAATTGCAAATATCATATTTATAAATATGTACTTTTAAACTAAATAAAAAGAGTAGGCAAGACAAAGTACCCTTTGTGGGGACTGCAGCAGAGTTAGCCCTGTCCAAAGACTGGCACAATAGAGCAGCAGAGCAGAACCCAGGTGAGCACACAGACGATACTGGCTCACTCTGGGGATGTCATAAGACTCTGGTTTCTCCTCAAGGCCACTCTTTACCATATACCAGCCCAGGAGACCCTAGGAGGACACATATATGTATATATTTGTTTCTTAGAAAGTACCCTTTACAGTTTTATTTATTACTTATTCATTGGTTCAAATGGCTCACCTGAAAGAAGACAAATCCACAAAGACCAAGCACTTTTCCCTTCATTGAGCGAGTGAAGTACCCTTTTCTCCAGAAATACACAGTAGGAAGGACATAAGCAAGTCCTACAAGCCTGCCCCACATGCGATGACCCCACTCCATGTAAAATATAAACTTAAACTCTGGCAGAGTCATGTTGTGATTTAATCTGAAGTAAAGAACACCAAATAAGAGAGATTACATTATGTGAATAAACTGATTTGCTCTGTTATAAATATGTAGAAATAAATAATCTCATCACTGCTTTTGGTGCTTCTTGGCAATTAAAGTGAGCTCACATCTTAAATTCTGGAAACTGCTGGTACTTGGAAAATTCTGCTTCCCATTCTTCTTGAGTTTGTGGCGGCTTCATTTCCCTGACCAGATGCCAGTCCACCATGGAAAGACCAGATTCTGTAAGTCTGATATAAAGAAATGTATGTAATAAAAACTGCACAATAAATCAATAGATCACATAGCTTGCAGTATTTTACCTTGTGACACCACCCAAAACAACAGCCCCAACAACAAGGCCACTGCAGCCCAGTAGCCAGCGACCTACTATTCGGTTTGTAGCAGCATTAGGGACTGATGCTGTTCCAGAGGAAGCCCCTGATTCTGCTGCAATGGTTCCCTGGCTTCTGCTGAAAAGCCACTGTCGCACCTGAAGACTCTGCAGTTGTTTTGAAGAAAGGACACATAGTAAAACTTAACAAAGCATCCTCAATGCTAGGTTAAAAGAAAAAGAACCACAAACTTAACCATGCTGTTATGTCATCCTTTCCAATATACACCACCTTAAAATGTGTTATTTTTTCTGACCTTCAAATCACTCTTATACATTAAGGAGTCGTTATCAAATTACTATATCAAAATCGTCGCTAACATATCATGTAAGTTAAATGTTATGACACGGGACTATTGCAGTATATTTGCCAGTACACACATGTTTAACTACGCTATGACAACTTAACTCTCTAAATAAAACATTTCAATGGACCATGGCTATACAGCTTACAGTCTGACCTTAGATGATTGGGATATTAGCAGCTAGCATAACTCACATTGCTGTGTTTATATCCATACCCCGTTCTTCTGCAGCAACATAAAGCTGCTGTCCGAAACGAAGAAAGCATCATTTTATCCCCGAAGCATAAAGTCGAGATGGTGAAAAATTACTCCCGCGGATCTGATAACATTAGGTCATGTGCGGTGCATTTACACAAGCACACTTCCGAATGTTGTCAAACAGTTCAACTTTAACCTTTAGACGTCACGGGACTCCCGAAGAACTAATATTCTGGAGAATAATTTTTATTGCAATGCCTTAATGTTTATTGTAAAAAAAGGCAAACATATTGCATCTAAAGGTTACTTACTACGCAAAATAATATAGCTATATTAATATAGTTCGACAAAAATTAGATAACCAGGGGAGGCTCGTCATTATTACCTGCGCATTCTAACCGGGCGGCAAATCCGCAGCAATAACTAGCACCGCCCATCAGATAAAGCTTATACTAAATCAAACAATCCGGAAAACGTGCTGGGTTACTAGACGTATGCTACTGTGGTCTGACATGCAAACAAATGACACCAACTTCATATCGCTTTAAACGTCTCAAAAGGCCAAATGTAGCGTCAGACAAACACACAGGTACATATCGGAAATGCAAAAATTGTTTTAATGTTAAGTTAAAGGACTTTGAACATGCATTTATGAATACATGAATTGTTAATCTGTAATTCATGTATTTGCGCTTTCAAGTATGGCAGATAGCTTTTTAATGGAGGTGTGTGTGGACTCTGTGGAGTCTGCTGTTAATGCCGAACGAGGAGGTTTGTAAAGTTGCCCTGGCCTCCATTGCCACTCATATCTGAATGAACAAATATATAGCTAAAAGGATATTTTTGTTAAAATGCAGGTGCAAGTCGACTTGAGCTATGTTCTAGTCTACTGGAAGGGGGTCTAACACCTAGTATTGGTAAGCATAGCTCTTCATCTCTGTGGCTGATCTTGATAGTTTCTTAAAACGTATATGATCAACTTTGGACAAATATGGTTAATATTGCTCCTAGGTGGGTTTGACATGTTTCAACCACATGGCGTGTTACACATTTGTGTTGTTACAGGACTGCTACAGGTAGTGAAGCAGTATGTGAAAATACCAGTATATGTGATGATCCGGCCTCGTGGGGGAGATTTCCTGTACTCAGACTATGAAATGGAGGTGATGAAGAAGGACATAGAGCTAATGAAACTTAATGGAGCCAATGGACTGGTACTGGGTGCCCTGACAGAGGATGGCCGGGTGGATGCAGAGCTCTGCATGGAGTTACTGTGTATGGCATTTTGCATCATTGTGGTTTAAAACAACATTACACAGCACAAGATTGTGATCTTAAATGATAATATCATAACTTTAAAAAGAGTGAGAATTATCTATTACTCAGGGTATTTTGTCAGAATCATTACATTCTTTATAAATGAGTACTGTCTAACTATTTGTGTTTGTATTATTTTGTTTTATGGTGACAACCAAAAACAATTTAATAATCTTACCTTTTTATATTTTAAAATTTTATTCATTGACTTTATTTTATAAAGCAGATTATAAACAAAATATTTATCCGTAAAATATTTTATCAGTAGTAATTATATATGATTGTTGTTTCTTACAGCTGCTGCTCGTCCCCTACCAGTCACTTTTCACCGAGGTAATATTTTCTATATAACAGTTACAGTTTGATTTACCATTATCTACCAAAGCTGTTGCAACTGTCAGTCTGTCAGAAAATTATGACCCTTGGGTAAAATGATTTGCTAATGCCTTTCTTAAAGGGTTCATTCAGGTTTAATAATGTTGGCATTGCTCTTAAGCTCATTTCATTGATCTTTCTGCAGCATTTGACATGGTTTTTGACCCAACAATTGCTCTGGAGACCTTGGTATCATTAGGCTTCCAACGTGTGTTGACCAGCGGCTGTGATAGCTCTGCTTTAGAGGGACTCCCTCTTATTAAACGCCTTATCGATCAAGTATGTGTTTTAAGTATGTGTTCTCAGTTTAAGATGCAGTCATATGCACTCACATGCAGTTTAAATGGTGTTTATTGAAGATCTAAAATTTCTTCTGCCATCCAGGCTAAAGGCAGAATTATTATCATGCCAGGTTAGTTTTTATTTTCAAAAAAGCATTCTGAAGAACAATTATTATTTCATTCACTGTTTTGTCTCTGATTTCAGGAGGAGGCATAACAGAGAGAAACCTGCAGCGGATCTTGGAGGGTTCAGGGGCTCAGGAGTTCCACTGCTCGGCTCGCTCAAGCAAGGAGTCTGCCATGAAGTTTAGGTGTGTTGTTTTGCCATTTTATATTAGGAACATAATACTGCATGGGTCAATAAACACAATTCATTTTTGTTGTCTGTATTCTATTGTGCAGGAACACCTCTGTGTCTATGGGAGCTGCTTTCTCAGCACCAGAGTATGGCCTAAAGGTGGCAGATGTGAGCAAAATTCGTTCACTTAATGCAATAGCCAAAAATACTTTGTGAAGATTTTTTTAGTTTTCATTTCACACAAAACAGATCCTCAGATAGATTTCAAAAGAACTGATCAGTGTTTACTAATTTTTTAATCAGACAAATTTTTTGGCTGATGATTTTCACGATGTTAGGTGACTGATAAAACCTTTCATGGAATATTTTTATTATATCTCAGGGACAGCCTGCACTCCCTAGAAATGGACAGTTATTCAGTAGCTTATATGCAGTCTGTTTTGACATACTCTGTTGGCTAGTATAGACTACTGTTATATTTATGTTGAGCAACCACTTTGTGCTGTTAATGTTAAAGCCTGTTTTTTACAAGGCCTGAAAAATTATGTAACTTGATATTTTTCTTAAAAATAAACATCTAAAAATATAAATCTTATTGTTGCCATTGAATTTATCAGCTCATGGAATCACAGTAGCTGTATATTTAGACATATGTGGATGATCCAGATCCAGTTGCCATCACATGAACCCAGCTCTGTGGTGCCTCTCACTGAATCTTTCTATGTCTCAGTTACGCTCCACACTCCCACTAACGTACTTACTCATGTCGGAACACAATTACACAATACCAAAATAAACCTGTTACCTATTGTATATGGCAGATGATTGATATTACTCGTGATGCTGACCATAATTGATTACATGCAGTCACGTGTCAGTGCAGTCCTTTGGTTTCACAAACATGAAGTGAGTCAACTCAATTATGACCCATGTGGTGTAATTAAAGCTATAATGATTAACAATGACGCAGCAACTGTAAGTGTAAGAAGTTAAGAGCTCTTTCAATAAATTCTGTGTAGTTTATTTTACAGTTTTTCCCACTTACTAAAATACATTTTCTAGAAAAGTAGACCAATTTCACTAAACACCAAACACAATTTTCAAAATATAGGCTAAATGTACAAAATACCTGACTTTTGAGTCAAAAGCTCACTTTGGGGTCATAATGATGACTTGTCAAAACTAACACACACACACACACAGCATACACAACACACTACACAGCAAAACACTAAACACTGTTCTCTATACATTTTATAAAGACTGGTAAAGGCCCCAAAAAACAAATTAATAACATAGTATTCAAGATATTTTTTGATTTTCACAGTAAATCCAGTTGCACATTTGAAATAGGAGGCTGAGGCACTCTGAAGTATTGCTGTTAATCTTTAATTGCAATGGACCAATGCATTTCTACTCAGTCTTCATCAGAGTTAGTTACAACAACAGGTGTGTGCATTATTTAAAAGTACAGAGTAGTCACATGATAGTCATCATGTGTCCTATATACATAGATATACAATAAACACAAAAATATATTACAGTAATAATGAAGAGGGATGTACATTGAAAACGAGTCAGACTGGACAACAAACAAACAAACAATCTACATAATTATCATAATACTTTCTTTCAACCTGAATGTCAAACAAGACAAGACTTTAGGCAACATTTTAGAGTGATAACATTTTAGAGCAGCAGGAGGAGGTGGAGTAAACAGGTAAATAGTCTGTCTCCTCATTGAGGCCTGTGTATTTCATTGCATTCAAGCTGTTGACATTTTTGTTCTTAACCCAGAGAGAGCGTCCTCTCTCCCATTGGACCTTGGTACAGCAGGTTTCTGCTGAAGTCTGTCAGTCAGAATAATTTCTTTTCAGACAGAGGCAGGACTGATGGTTCCTTCCTCATTTATTTCCTTGTCATGTTTTAACTGACACCAGCAGTCTTCCTCAGAAGTGCCACCTGACTGCTGTGACGTGTCTTTATCAGCTGTGGTCAGCCTGAAGGACCTGACCACGCCCCGTGCTGGTCTCTCAGACTGATCCTGATGCCCTGTGGTCTCTGGAGAAAAGTGTCCCAGGTCTGAGAGAGCATCAACCTCAGCTGGATCCTCTCAATGTGGAGGAGCAGGAGCTCTACTCCAAGCTTCTTCCAGGTGACCGAACTTCTCACTCTTTCTCATGGTCTCAGGGAGCACCCAGCAGCCCTGCAGGGTCTCTTCAAAAGATTAAATATGGCCGAATTCAAGTTTTCCTGCTTTGCCTTTTCTTTCCTTGTTCTTGTGAGTCTTCCCGTTTTACACCTTTTGCATTACTTCTGGTGTTTTTGGTTTTTTTTTTTTTTTTTGCGAATATCAGAATTTCACCCTGTTTCACCTATATACTCTTTTTTGCATCAGTTTCCATGGTATTTTTGGATCTAGGAGGCAGCTGAAATCAGGAAGCAGGGATTAGACACCATCGAACAGGATGAGGCAGCGTTGATGCTTTCTCAGACCTGGGACACTTTTCTACAGAGACCAAACAGCGTCAGGGGGCGTGGTCAGGCTGATAGACCAGCAGGGGGCGTGGTCAGGTCCTTCAGGCTGACCACCCACAGCTGATAAAGGCATGTCACAGCAGTCAGGTGACACTTCTGAGGAAGACTGTCGGTGTCGGTCGAAACATGACAAGGTAAAGGAAACATCACTCCTTCCTCTGTCTGAAAAAAAATTATTCTGACTGACAGACTTCAGCAGAAACCTGCTGTACCAAGGTCCAATGGGAGAGAGGAGGCTCTCTCTGGGTTAAGAACAAAAATGTCAACAGCCTGTTTGACTCTGATCACTTGAATCTCACACAGACCCACACACACACACACAGAAGAGTATTCTCAGGTACACTGACTCCGCTTGTTTATAAACAGAGCTAATTTGGCCTTTTTATACTTGAGTTTCACAGACTCCCTCATGACCACACAAACAAAATATATTCTCAGCCACACTCCCACTACTCTGTTACATCGATCCTAACACACCAAAACCAATTTTTTGGTGTTCAGTGTTTTTATTCCCATGCATTTTGCAAGGTAGAAGAAAAACAGCCCTCCATTGAAACTGTCCGTAATAAAGCTTTGCTGCCCCTGGTGGTTTAGGGGGTCAATCTGACCAAAAACCTAATTTCCCCTTTTTTTTCAAGGTAAAGGCTTAGATTTATTAGGTTTTCATGAAAAAAGTATTATAATATGTCAGGATTGCAGGATGTCAAAAATCGGTGGTTATAATGGAAGTCAATGGGCCCAAACGCGTACTTAAGGTTACGAGTGTATGTAAAGTGCATATCTCCTGTTCTATACACCTTAGAACAGAGGGGGTCATGGCATTTTAAACACCAACTAAAAAAAATATTCTGGCCAAGTTTCACACCAACAGCTTTTAAACTGACTGATTTATTGAGGATCAAAAAAGTAAAAACAGCAAAAAGTACGCATTTGGACCCTAGGGTGCCCAGAGGGTTAAGAGCCACGCCGTTTGAGCCGGTGCAGCACTTTGTCTTTGTGCCTGGTCAGGCCAGAGGACCTCATCCATGCCACAGGCAATGTACTCCCTGTCCAGACAAAGTGGAAAAAAATATCTAGTGTGCACTGATCCAGCCTTGACAGGACTCAATGGAAATGTCATCACAGGCCATGTCCATCAACTGCAACAGGTTTTCCCGAGTGTAGGGTTGTCTCTCATACACCTTCCAATGCCAAGCAGAAAAAAATTCTTCTATTGGGTTAAGAAATTGAGAATAAGGTGGGAGGAAAACCAAAACAAATTGGGGATTTGCGTTGAACCACTGTCTGATGAGCAAACTTGTGAAAATTGACATTGTCCCAGACAACAACAAAACTGTATTTTCTCCCTCATTTTCTTGTTGCATCCGAACAAAAAGGGCATCATGAAGACCATTCAAAAAAGTTATAAGATGCTGTGTGTTGTAAGGGCCCAAAACAGCATGAGAGTGCATTACTTTAAGGTTACTGATTGCAGCACACTGTGACATTTCCCCCACGCTGACCTGGGATTTGCACTATGGCCCATTGACCAATGATGTTTCTACCTCTGCTTCTCCTCTTTGCCAAACTAAATCCAGCCTCATCCACATAAATATATTCATTCATTCATTTATTGTATCCTGTCCATAGAATCCAATTCAAAACCTCACAGAAAAGAAAAAAAAAAAGAGTAAATGTACAGAACACATCAAGAATAGAGATGGAATTAATTTTACTCATTCACTTACTTGAACATATTGAAATCGCAGTTCGGAATTTCTTTCAAAAGGAACTCTGTATATCTGCTTCATGCAGACTCTGTTTTGTTGAAGAACTCTAGCAGGGGTGGGGAGGCTTACACTGTTGATCGATCTAAAGTTGGTGTTGTCTTGAATTATCTGTTGCTGGATTTATTGCATTATTTTGAACCACCATTTACATAATGAGAGCCTCCTGTTGCTGGTTGAATACAGCTGGTCGTCTGCCCACATAATGCTGTCTTACAGTTTTGTAAAACAACGCATACAGTAAATAAAACAGTAAAAATGATAAGTTGCACAATATACAGTAAAATGTAACAAAGTAACACTGTTTCTGCAATGTCTATATGAAGAGTTGATTGGCTTTGGTCAAGGGGGCATAAATTACACTAACATGAGCATTGCACTAAAATAGATGTGACTTTTGAAAATGAATAGAAATGCTGCACCTGGAAGTAATTTGACAAAGAACTTTGTTGTTGCGTTCATGGTCTTCTGTTAGAATGACCAATGACGAAAATGTAATGCTACAGTTGTCATTTTTGGTGCAGTCCCCTAGATTTAGCATTTGTGTAGACTTTATGTTTAGAAAAGGAAATTAAGAAAAACAAGGGAAGGAGTCCAGCCCTTTTTAAACTTTTGTTTTCTCAGTACTTCTGGTGGTTCAAACACTATGCCCACACAGCTGCAGCCTGGCAAAAATAATTCAGCTTCAACTGAAAGTAAAAATAAGAACACGACTGCATGCAACAGAGAAGCTTCAAGCCCACAGGAAAACGGTCTAATGAGCCCCTCCCGCCCTTTTCCTAAACACATTCCCTTTTGAGGGGGGAGTTGTGCCCCTTATACAACTCACACAGTTGGAGATTGTGGGTGCTTGGTCTCTGTGTGTGTTTTTCTCTCTTTTGCAAAGTCATCTGCCTGACAGTTTGGACTTTAGACACACGTGCCTAACGCATAGGGAGGGTCTGTAGCGCTCGATGACTTTGGATTCACTGGACAACTTTGACTGCAGCAGAGAAGCACACATCAGGCATGCATGTCGCAGCTTGTAGAAACCAAACAAATCACGTCATCTGGAGGTTAGACAGCAACCCATAAATCTACCTAAAAAATTTGATTTGATGCTGAACATTGATTCTTCTTGCTAATACAAAGTTGTAGTTGTACACTTGTCTTTTTTAACTTCAAAAGGAGTTTGTAGGCGCTGCTTTGAGCTTCAAAGGCTCATGGCTCAATGTCCTCTTAGAATCGCATCCTGTGATTGTCTCTGCAGTGTGGGTGGACAGAAGAGAGCATAAATAACTTGACACTGGAAGACAGAAGTTATTTTGTTTTAAACTAAAGCCACCAGTGAGGACCATGTCAGCTGCAGCACTTGAGGAGTACTGTGGATCCACCTTCTGGGTAAGTAGCAACCAAAAAGTACAGTTGGCTTCAGGGAAAACAATACTTATAATAATGATATTTTTGTCATGTTTACTATTACATTTTCACTTGGTAGAAGTAAGGAACCACACAAGAAACATACTGTTCATTATAAATTCACTGCTTCAAACCTTATTTAATATTATACAATAAAAATAGATTAATAAAAGGTTATTTTCAAATGTGCGCTCTATGCCATCAATAAATGCAGTTTTGAGAAAACATTTGATTAATTAATTTGTTTATTAATAACATTATTTTGGTGTGCTCAAAAGATGTTTCATATTTAACTGTTATTTTAAAGTGACACGATATGGACTAGGTATACACTGCATAGACCCTTCTCTTGTTACACTGACACATTGCTTTAGGCCTTGACCAGCTTTTTTATTGATTTTACCCATTCACCTCTACGCAGAGTGAGAATCATAAACATGTGACTCATAATGACTCTAAAGTAAGATAAGACTCTGCGTGTTTAGAAATTAGTTTTTTTTTTTTTTTTTTTTTTTTTTTTTTTTTTTAAAGAATAGTAAAAGCTATTATAAAAACAACAAATATAAAGAGAGTAATTTTTGACTGGTACTGGTCTTTTCATTGTGTTGCCCTTTCGTTGAACAAGGTTACATCCTGTTATAGTAAACCTTAAACTTGATTAAAATGGGTAATATAAACATATACAATTTGTAATTTCTAATAAAAGTGTTTACATAGGGCTGAATGTAAAATATTTTAAAATTACTGTACATGTAATAAAAAAACACTATCAAAATAAATCTGTATCTGTATTAAAATATGGCCAATTAAGATGCATAGATCATGCTGGTAAATGTTTCTGCTGCTCTCCTGTTAATGTACGTAAGTGGCAGAATATCAAGGGGCTGTGGAGATTCAAGGATGTAAAATGTCACCGTCACACCAGGAACATCACGACTCAAAATGTAACCCAGTTTAAGCCTTCTGAGAGTATTCCAGACCCACCTGTCTCTGCTTTGTGTTACATGAGGACACTGGCAAGCATGGATTTACACATTAGCACACTAATGACAACATTTTGAATCAGGGAAGTTTTGGCTGTCCTTGTGATTTAATAAACCGAGCAAATAGAGATGTTTTCCTGGGCACAAACATTGTGTACTAACAGACAGTAATGCGTGTTGATTGTTTGTTTTTTATGTTGTAGAATGCCTCATATCTGGAGGGAAAAGAGCCAGACCTTCCCATATGTCTGGAGCAGACAGTGCTTGTTTGGATCCCCCTGACCTTCTTATGGCTTAGTGCACCATGGCACCTGGTTGTTCTCTGCCGGAGAGAAGTGAACTCAAAACATCTATCCAAGCTCTACATCTGCAAACAGGTGAGATACACAGGCACAGAAATAAGACTCTGTTCATCACACACAAATGTTGTTATGAAGAAGCTTAATTTCTTTATCAGATTGAAATGTTGATGTAAGATAGCAGTCAAGGAAACATCTACAATTTATTGAAGTACTTTGAATAACACTAAACATTCCTTTTCATTTCCTGTCAAAACCAAGCCCTTTGAATTTAATTAAACATCATTTGTGCTCGTCTGTCCTCCTCTTAGCTCTTGGTAGCTCTTTTGTTCCTGGCAGCAATAGCAGCACTAGCAGTCACACTAGGAGAAGATTTTGGCCCAGGCAATGACCAAAATGCAACAAAAAATCCTGGAGTGTACTATGCAAACCCTGTCCTCTATGCTGTCTCGTGGGTAAATATGTCCTCTTGTAATAGTTGTCCAAGATGTCATTTTTTGCACACAAAAGGGTATATATTCTGTTATTTGTTGGTTTCTAGATCCTGATCATGCTGTGTCAGGAGGCAGTGAGACAGAGGGAAGGAGCCGTAGACTCCACCAGGCTCTGCCTCTTCTGGTTGCTTCAGATCTTGTGTCATATCTTTCCTTTTCAGACTCTCCTAAGAGCAGCACTCAAGCAGGTATGACAACATAGAATAAAACTGTTCTTATTACTGACTTTCACCAATTGTGCTTTTCATAGGAAAATCAGATTGTGCAATATGTTTGATTTGTAAGTTCCAGATTGCTCTTGTCTAGTCACCTATTATATTATATAAACTCATATTAACCCTGAACATCTGTACTGGTGTATTTTTTATTTATTTATTTATTTTTTTTACATAGATCTGTTCCAGTATCTCATAAAATTGTTTTGCTCCCTTTAGGGGGAGGTCATGGATGTGCCTCGTTTCTGTCTTTTCTACATAACATTTGCATTGGAAGTGTGTGCATTTGTTCTCTCTGCTATGGCTGATGTTCCACCTGAAGCTTTGGAGCGAATAAAACGGGTAATCAGTTGTCCAGATGATATTTTCTGTGTTTAGAATGAAAAAATCACTAAGTATTATAGTGTCTGCACTATGTGTTTCCCTATGCAAAAACTGTAAACATTCATTCAGTCTGTGTGGATAGTTGTTTTTATCAAATTTCCAATATACAGAACCCTGAAGTGGGTGCAGCCTTTCTGAGCAGAATTACTTTCAACTGGTTTAACAGGTAAATTATCTACACACATACAGGTGCATCTGAAAAAAATGCTGAATTGTCAAAAAGTTAAATCATTTACTGGGTTTCTGTTGGGTCTTAAAGTCTTAAATTAAAAAATCTGAATTTAAGACCTTAAAAAGTCTTAAATTTGCTGAGATGTAGAGTATTAGGTCTTGAATACTGTATGTTTAAACAGCTCTTAAATATGTCACGTACATTTATTGTAACTACCTGCATTCACAGCTTCTTCTAAGATGCCAATTTAAATTCTCAAAGGTATATTACTATTGCTCATACGAGAGCTCAGATTTTTTCTTACCAAGAACAAAATAGTTTGCACCCCTCACTGTTGTCAATAGTCACAATTAAACAACCCATGACTCAGCTTTTTGTGCTCAGGCTTATGAAATAGGTCTTAATTTTCTTCAACAATGGTCTTAAAAAGTCCTAAATTCAACTTGTTGAGCAATGCAGAAACCCAGCTTTTAGGTGTTTGTTTAAAAATGTATAGATATGGGGCACACAACAAAATATTTCAAAACATTAATTTTTCATGTAAAATTTGAATTTGAAGTAAAATAAATAAATGCTTGAAATATTTCACTCTGTGTGTTCTGAATCTTTACAATATGTCTTTCACTTTAAACTGAGCTTATGAAATACATTCACTTTTGCATAATATTCAATTTTTTTTTAGATACACCTGTTGTACCATTATAAAGTGATCTCTAATGTCATATATCTTCTCTCTAGTATGGTAATTACAGGCTATAAGCGTCCTTTAGTCCAAGAAGATATGTGGGACTTAAATGAGGAAGACAGCACACCTCACATCAGCAAAAAATTCCAGTCTGTCATGATGACCAAGTTGGCCGCAGCACAGGTGGCTCACCAAAATAGGCTGAAGAAAAAAAGTGACAAAGACAGAGATGAGGCCTTTCAGAATGGCATGTCCAATGGTCTGGGCAAAGGTGTCAGTCAGGACGTACTGATGATGGTGAGAGGATAGAAAGTGGCTCACACATACACATGCATTATCTTGTATCCCAGACGTCTAGCGTACCGATTTCTGTCTAGCCCGCATTGTTGTGTTACCAGTCCTGTCAATGTGTCATTAATGCCTGTGTTTTTTTTTTTTTAGGAGGAAAAGGAAAAGCCTAAAAATACAGAGAGGAAAAAAGAAAAGAAAAAGCAAGACAAAGAGGACTATCCCAAATCATGGTTAATTCCTACAATTTACAAGACTTTTAAGTGGATTCTGATTGAATCTGCTTTCTTCAAACTATTGCAGGACCTGCTGGCTTTTGTCAGTCCACAGCTACTAAAGTAAGTTATTTTATAAATGAAACTGTTTTGCTGAACAATTATACCTTTTCATTATTTCATTGATTTCGCACCCAAACATTCTTGAGCATTATATTCTAACTTTTGTTATTATAGCTCTGAACAATTTTTTATTCTTGCGGCATTTGTCAAGAGCCCTTAAATATGTTATTGTATAAAATCATGACCTCAACCATCCACACAGTTGCTTTCTCCTCTATTTTTAAACCTTATAAAAACTGGATAGACAATTTGAATACTGCAGTAAATAATTGCTATGGTGGTACAAAAGACATGTTTTCTTCTCTACTTAGACTGATGATTGACTTTACCCAGGATAAGAGTCGTCATGTTTGGGAGGGTTATCTGTACTCAGTGCTTCTGCTGATTGTGGCCCTTCTGCAGTCTCTCTTCCTGCAGCAGTACTTCCATCGCTGCTTTGTACTTGGCATGAAAGTTCGCACAGCCATCACAGCAGCTGTGTATAAAAAGGTAAAGCTCAGCCACAAACATTAGTGGCTCTAAAAGTAAAATAATTGCTATGTTACCACAAGTCTTGAGAAGTAAATTACCACTTGTAGTTTTTACACCCCCACTTTGCTTTTGTAAAAGTACTTACAGTATGTAGGAGTGATTTGGGATATTTATGGTATTTTTTAAATACATTATTTTATGGTCTTGGGCCAGAGCAGTTTGTGCTCTCCCCTCCCAGCAAGGAGATTGTGGGTTTGATCCTTAGGCCAGCTGACTCTCAGTCTCTCTGGGTTAAGTCTGCCTGTCCTCCCCGTGTTTCTATGAGTTCTCTTCAGGTGCTCCAGCTTCCTCCCACTGTCCAAAGTCCACTGTCCCCTAGTGAGAGTGAATGGTTGTCTGTCTGTTGTCAACCCAAATACCAGAAATGTTGTCACATTTTTTAAATTTGAATAAAATTAAAAAATTAAAAGACTTTCAAATCAATTAAGCCAATATTTTATTCACAATAGAACATAGATAGCATAACAAATGTTTACATTGAGAAATTTTACAATTTTAACTTTGAGGCCTGCTACAGGTCTCAAAATAGTTGGGACAAGGGCATGTTTGGTACACCAGTTTGAAGACATCTGGGCATCGAGGTTATAAGTTTATAGAGTTTTTGTGTTGGAATTTGGTCCCATTCTTGCCTGATACAGGTTTCCAGCTGAAGAGCAGCTGGGATTTAGAGCATATGTTGCTCTCTAAAACCTTTATACACCTTTCAGAATTGATAGTTCCTTCCAAAACATGCACTGTCAATACCATATGCTCTTATGCTCCCCAGTCTCATCAGAGGTGCTGCTTTTGAACTGAACACTGATGACACGCTGGAAGGTCTCCCTTCTCTTTAGTCCAGAGTCCAAGCATTTATGATTTCCAAAAAGAATGTGTAATTTGGACTGGTCTGACCATAGAACACTGTCCCACTTTGAAACAGTCCATTTTAAATGAGCCTTGGCCCACAGGACATGACGGCGCTTCTGGACCATGTTCACATATGGCTTTCTTTTTACATGATAGAGCGGATTGTGTTTACCAACAGTGGTTTCTGGAAGTATTCCTGGATCCATTTAATTATGTCATTGACACAATCAGCCAATGAGTGATGCAGTGCTGTCTGAGGGCCCCAAGACCACGGAGTTCAATAAAGGTCTTTGGCCTTGTCCCTTACACAGAGATTTCTCCGGTTTCCGGTTTCTCTGAATCCTTTGATGATGTTATGCTCTGTAGATGAGATTTGCAAAGCCTTTGCAATTTGACATTGAGGAACATTGTTTTTAAAGTATTCCACAATGTTTTTATGCACTCTCACAGATTGGCACCTTTGCAGGTGTCCTCTCTAAGATATCCTTTTTATTGCTTATCATGTTACAGACCTGAAATTAAATAACTTCATTAGTTGCTAGATATTCTCCAAGCTTAAAATTTCTTCCTTTTTCACCCATTTGTTGCCCCTGTCCCAACTATTTTGAAACCTGTAAAAGGCATCGTTTTATGCCTAAGTGTAAAATTTCTTATTGTAAACTTTTGTTCTGTTTTCTATGTTCTATTGTGAATAAAATATGGGCTCATGTGATTTTAAAGTTTTTTAGTTTTCATTTTATTCAAATTTTAAAAGCATCCCAACATTTCCGAAATTCAGGTTGCATGTCTCTGTGTTAGCCCTAGCTGGCCCCTGTCCACGATGTACCCTGCCTAAAGCCCAAAGTTACTGGCTCCAGTGCCCCTGGCCCCTAACAGGAATAAGTGGAAAAGATGAATGAATTAATGTTTTATGGTTTCAAAAGAAGCAGCAGTATTTTTACCTTGCCCATTTGTAAAGCTACCCTCTGTTCATTTCACTTTCAGGAACTATTAAATTTACTCATTTGTTTGTTTTATCCCAGGCCTTGGTGGTGTCAAATGACACTCGTAAAGAGTCAACAGTGGGAGAGACAGTGAACCTGATGTCAGCTGATGCTCAACGTTTTAATGACGTCACCAACTTCATCCACCTGCTCTGGTCATGCCCTCTTCAGATTGCCCTGGCCATCATCTTCCTCTGGTTGGAGTTGGGGCCGTCTGTGTTGGCAGGACTGGCGGTCATGGTGTTAATGGTACCAATTAATGGACTGCTGGCCACCAAGGCCAGAAAAATCCAGGTTGGGATGAAGACTTTTGTGAATCTTGCTTTCTCTGCAAAATTGCATTTAATATGACCAGCTCTTTTTTCCTTTTCAGTTGCAAAGTATAGATCTATCTGTTAGATTACATACATTTTTATTAATCAATTTATGAATGTCAAGAGCCACTCTTTTATACAAGTTGTTTTAATATCAAACCACATGTAACCTTGGCAGGTTTGAACCCAAAGTGAATTCAACAGTTGTGTGTCTAAATAAATTGCTCACAACTATTATTTGTTGTCTTTGAATGTCATCACCATTATTTTTTTGGACAACATCACAAATATTTAGACAATACATTAAAAATGTGAAGAGATCAAGTCCTGCACAACAACAAGACATTTTTGAATATAATTATTACCTATTGCTGGATACTTTCTAAAGGTTTGCACTTAAAGAGTGCCGTACATAGTCAGTATACTATTCATGCCATGGCTTTGGGTCAAGTAGCTTAAAGAAATTCATGCAAGTTAAGTGACATTAGTTTAACTTTTTTTTTTTTTTCTTCTAGATTGACAACATGAAATACAAAGACAAGAGAATGAAAATCATGAATGAAATACTCAGTGGGATCAAGGTGAGCATTTATTTTCAATCACAGCATTTGTTGCCTTTCCCTGTGCTTAATTGGCCCTAAGATTACCATCTACAATTCACGTAAAAAAAATATTGGTCTATGCGGGGCTTTTCTTACATAAAAGGCTTTGAGTTCTTCTAAAAAGCTGAGCCTGCCAGGCAATTGTACTGCATCTATAGCATCTGCGTCTCTAATTTTTACCCTTCCTTGTTCCTTTCTTAATTCACCAGATTTTGAAGCTGTATGCGTGGGAGCCATCCTTCCAGGCTCAGGTAGAAGAACTTAGAGAGAAAGAGTTGAAGGTTTTAAAGAAATTTGCCTATCTCTCATCTGTGTCAACATTTATTATGAGCTGTGCACCTGCTCTGGTGAGTCATGCGTAGACAATAAATAAATTCCACCCTGTCAAATACAATAAGGTCATCTATGACCTTTGCAGGTGTCGTTGGCCACATTTGCAACATTTGTCGGAGTGAGCTCAGACAATGTGCTGACTCCTGCCAAAGCCTTCACGTCCATTTCTCTCTTCAATATCCTACGCTTTCCCTTGGCCATGCTTCCCATGCTAATTGCAGCAATAGTGCAAGTAAGTAAATCATAAAGCAAAACTTTTTTTTTTAAATTCAATTTATAACCATACATACAGACTTTTTAAACTCTTTGACTCTTTAGACAGTTGTATCAAAAAAGCGTCTTGAAAAGTTTCTTGGAGGTGAAGATCTTGACAGTGACACTGTGCAACATGACCCCACATTCAGTAGGTTGACTATGCATGTTTTGTACCAATTTCACAGATACAAATGAATAAGGCATAACATTATGACCACTGGGTCACCTTAGTGGGTGGGATATATTAGGCAGCAAGTGGACATTCGGTCTGCAAAAATGATGTGCTAGAAGCAGGAAAAATAGGCAAGCATAACAATCGGACTGGTTTGACAAGTGTAACGCGCAAGGGGCTAAGGACTGACTGCATCCATGTAAGTAGTCAGCAACTACTATAAGTGACCAGAAGTAGGTTCGGCAGGGGAGCCAGTGGGTGTGAATAAGAGAACACAACACAGAGAATATATAGTTCAATGGTAAGTATATTGAAGATATGGTATAATAAAATATTAACAGTATATTATATTAGGTATAACAAGTATGAGCAATAATACAATAATAAAAAAACAAAGAATAGAAGAGCAAATTGTGATGGCCTAATGATTGGGTAAGATCATCTCCAACTTGTGGGTTGTTCCTGGCCTGTGGTTGTCAGTATCTATCAAAAGTGGTCCAAGGAAGCACGGTGGTAAACAGAGGTGATGCATGTGGGGAGCGAAGGCTGGCCCGTGTGCTCCAATCCAATAGACAGGTTACTACAATTTAAAGCTGGTTCTGATAGAAATGAGTCAGAATACACTGTGCATTAGGCAGGTGGTCATAACTCATAACATTATGAGCGCCAATAATAGACATAATATCATGTCCGATCTGTTTATTTTACAACAAATTGATTTTCTGGCCTTTATATTTCCCAAATGTTTTTAACCCTTTGTGTGACTTTACATTATAGCGACTGCTATTACTATTTCTGATGGCTCCTTTTCCTGGGAAAGAGAAGCTGATCCACTACTGAAAAAGTATATTCAAAATAACACTAAATATGCCACAATTTTTAAAACACTTTTACAAAATTTGTCTTTTTTTCAGTGTGTCCCTTGAGGTTAACCCGGGTAGGTTGGTTGCTGTGGTGGGAGCTGTCGGCTCAGGGAAGTCCTCACTCATATCAGCGCTTCTTGGCGAAATGCACAAGAAGAAGGGCTTTGTCAACATTCAGGTGAAAAGGCATATTTTGTTAAACAATACATGTAAGTCAAAAGCCATGCTGACTAATGTTTGGCCTCGCTGTACAACATAGCAGTAGATAATGTTAATGGATAAATCCCATTCAGGAAGGTTGGTGGTTTGAACACAGTTACCTCACAGGTTATGTAAACATGTGATTCATTTCTTTTCAGGGTTCACTTGCCTTTGTGCCACAACAAGCCTGGATCCAAAATGCCACACTGAGGGACAACATACTATTTGGGTCTGAATACAAGAAGAAGCGCTTCCAGCAGGTCATTGAAGCCTGCGCCCTTGGACCTGACCTTGAACTGCTGGCTGGTGGAGACCTTACTGAGATTGGAGAGAAGGTAAATGTAAAAAATATAATAATTTGTGTTGATATGGGTTACGAAAGCATGTTATCTGCCAAATAGCATTTCATTATGTTCAAGCATAAGCAGTGTTACCGTTTGGCCACCTGACAAATTTCACCAACCGTTTTAACTACTGTTGCGTGTTATGTATGTTATATGTATTACTTTATTGTTTATTTTTGCATTTGGTTGGAGCACAGATAAAAGGTAATTATGAATTTATTTATTATGTTGAGAATTTATGGGCAGCTCCTAAAACCAACAAACCCCTAAATTAAAGAGAAAGAATTGCTTGTTTTTTTACAGTCACTTTTATTTTTTACTTTAAATGAAACTTAATTATGCATGTACAGTAAACGTTTTGGAAGAACCACAAGTTCTTGAGTAACAGGTGCCATATTGCTATGTATTATTAACTTCATCTGTCAGTAGTCATAATGCTAAACATGATCTGTGTATAGACAAGTATTGTATTATTATTGATTGCTATAATTATATGTCAAATGTTATATTGATTTATAACTGTATTATTTTGTTCTGCCCTGTTCCCAGGGTATCAACCTTTCAGGTGGTCAGAAGCAGCGTGTAAGTTTGGCCCGTGCAGCCTACAGTGATGCCAGTATCTACTTATTAGATGATCCCTTGTCTGCTGTAGATGCACATGTAGGAAAACATCTTTTTGACAAAGTAATTGGACCTAACGGACTACTGCGAAACAAGGTTGGTTCATAAGTTTCAAAGATCTCTTGAGTGAACGTACTTCTCAGCAGCATGCAGCCTGGATTAAATATTTTTGTGTTACAGACTCGTGTCCTTGTGACTCACGCTGTTAGTTTTCTGCCTTTTGTGGATAAAATTATAGTTCTAAAAGATGGAATGGTTTCTGAAGTTGGATCTTATAACAGCCTTCGTGCGAGCAAGGGAGCTTTTGCAGAGTTTTTAGACACATATGCCAAAGAGCAAAGCAATCAGGACCAATCACACAGAGGTAACAACCACATTTACCTCAAACAATGTGCAAGTCAAAATCATGAACTATATTCGGACATCTCAACATGTAAAAAGTTGATGCAGTATTTAGCTTTTTGGTGTCATACTATGCTTTTGTTTTGTAGACAGCACCGATGTGGAGCTGATTCCCGACGGAGAAGACACTCAACCCGATTCTCCTCTTGAAGATGCCATTTCTGTGACACTTAAGAGAGAAAACAGTATCAGGCGCAGTCAGCGCAGTGGCAGGTATAAGCACTGAGAAGTATATGTATAACACAGTGTTGCTTTTGTTTATGATTATTAATAGTAATGCCCTTTGATTTTTTGTTATAGTGTGAGACTAAGGAAAAATAGTGCATTAAGTAAGCCAAAAGATGAATCCAGCAAAGGACAGAGATTAATTGAGAAAGAAACCATGGAAACTGGACAAGTAAACACATCTTTAAAAAATATATATACATTTTCACTTATCTAAAATGTGCTCTGATCAATTTTCTGTTTTCTAGGTCAAGTGGTCGGTGTTTCTTCAATACATTAGAGCCATGGGCTGGGGCTACACTTCCCTAGTGATTATGATATATTTCACTCAAAATGTTGCTTTCATTGGGCAAAATCTGTGGTTGAGTGATTGGACTAATGATTCTATTGAATTTGAGAACATAACTTACCCTGCCTGGAAGCGTGACAGCAGGATTGGAGTATTTGGAGCTCTAGGAGTGGCTCAGGGTAAAAGAGGAAATCCTGATTGCCTATTCATTTTTATGTCTGATATAGCTGTATTATCTCACTTTATTATTACTGTTATTACTCTCATTTCTGTGTCTACTTTGTTGTTGATTTAAAGCCATTTTAAGAAGTAGATATGGATAGGATCTATAATAGTGTTTTTTGTTTATACATTTGTTTTGTCATTAGTGCAACAGTTGAATGAAGCTGTGCGATCAGTGTGGGGTTGCCAAGCAGCAAATTAATATGAGCCGCTACCAAATGTATGATTGAGCCAGGGCTGGTGCTTTGTGCATATCTACTTTGTACTGAACATTTAAATTACAATAGTCAGTGAATCAATCAAAAAAACAAACAAAAAAAAAAAAAACAATACTATAGCATTTGTGACCTACTTAAATAACAAAATGTACTGATTGATAAACATGAAACAATTTAATTCATACAGAGCACCACAAAGAAATGATTTAAAGTTATGTTAAGAAAAAAAAGTATCGCAATATAACTCTTGCCTTTTATAAGAGTTCCATTATTATTTCAATGCACCTGCTAATTTAAACCCCTCTCTTTTGTTTTAGGCCTCCTTGTGTTTCTGGCTACATTACTTCTGGCCAACGTGTCAGTCTCTGCTTCTCGTATCCTGCACTCAAGGCTGCTCAGTAACATACTGCGAGTTTCTATGGTCTTCTTTGACACCACCCCCACAGGCAGAATACTCAACCGCTTTGCAAAGGTATCATTTATCGCTCCATCTACTGTGGTATATCATATACTTCATACATTTTCACAAACAGTAGAGTCTGCAATTTTTCATAAAGAATTCTCAAGATGACCATTAGAATGAGACTGCAAGTAGTCTCAGCTGGATGTCAGGATTAGAACAGTGCTCTGAATTATAAAGTAATTTCATTCTTCAAACAAAAAGGACTTCATCTTTTTGACTGTAACTTTTATTACTGCTCATAATTCACAGCTATTAAGGTACAATGACAGGGATACCTGAGGACACTCTCCTATTTTTTCAATATTTGAGCATTACAATGTGTGTGAAGCTACTTTTAAGATTTCTAATCTTACCACCCCATGCCCTTTAGGATATATTCACAGTGGATGAAGCTATCCCCCAGTCAGTCCGGTCTTGGCTCCTGTGTTTTCTTGGTGTGCTGGCTACAATCTTTGTTATCTGTCTGGCCACACCATTCTTCACCATTGTCATAATCCCACTGAGTGTTATCTACTACTTTGTTCAGGTAAATGAAAGATTACATAGTGTGGCTGGCTGAAGGGTAATGTCATACATGTTCCGGTCTAATTCACGCTGATATCTCTTCTCTTCCTACAGCGCTTCTATGTAGCTACTTCAAGGCAGCTACGGCGCCTGGACTCAGTGTCTCGGTCTCCAATATACTCTCACTTTGGAGAGACAGTGTCTGGTCTTTCAGTGATAAGAGCATATGGTCATCAAGAAAGGTTTCTTGAACACAATGAAAATACTATTGATGAAAACCTGAAAAGTGTGTACCCTTGGATAGTGTCTAACAGGTGATGTACTGATCCTAAACTGCAAAAGGTTGTGTTCATGTTCAGAAAAAAAAAAAAATCCAACATCCAAACAGAAAATCCTCAAATAGTGAACCTGATAATATTTTGTTGGCTATTGGGTCCATGACCTCACTGTAGTTCTCTAATGGCTAAAGCTAACATTTAGGATTGGGTCAATAGCTCAGATGAACAAAGAGAGAGAGAGAGAGAAGCAGCAGACACTGACACAGGGGAGACTAGAGGTTTACTGTTGGTTTTTCTCTCAGTCTGGTCACTTGTAGCAACTGTAAACCACACAAAACATCTAAATATTAACATTAACAACATTAACTGCTCCCCATCTCAGTTAAACACTACAGGCCTGGAATTTTGATGTGAACTGGAACCTGACTGGGTTTCAGATGACATCACAACATTCTATAGGCCTCTAGTATTTCATGGAGATGGGGAGCAGGCAAAATGTTTGTGGTTAATGTGCAGATTTTCTGGTGTAGGATAAATAAAGCTAGATGATGGACCTTGTCACTAAAATAAATGATCAGGTTCAACGTTTGTGAATTTTCCTTTTGGATATTTCTTATGACAATAGCATCTCCTGCTCCCCATCTGAGAGTATGACATCATGACATTCTAGAATCTGAAAACAACCCACGTGATGTTATAACATCCTAAAGGGCCTATGTTGTAAGACTGAGCTGGAGGCAGGTCAGAATTCTATGGTAGAATGTTCTGCTTAGGTGTCAAAATGCAGATGTCTTGGCATGTTTTATGGTAAATATCTCTGCAATTTTAATGTCTTCTTTGTCAGAACAAATTATCTGAAGTGAAACATTTTTTTCACTCTGGTGTCAAAAAGTGGTGATATTATTTAATCACAGGCATGACTGTTGTCAGTAGACAGCACATTGTGCCACACTGATTCTGTCACCTCAATTGCTAATAATTTGTAGGCTAATTCTTTTAAAATACAGTGTAGCTCCTGCCCTCCATTTTTTCACATCATCAGATTGTAGAACATAAACGCAACCTGTTCAAAATACACCAAGCTATTAATGAATGTCAGACTTATTCGACTCACATGGTGTATGTTTGATGTGACAGATGGGTTGCCATTCGTCTGGAGTTTGTGGGAAATCTTGTGGTGTTTTTTGCTGCGCTGTTTGCCGTCATCTCCAGAGACACTCTAGACAGTGGCCTGGTGGGGCTGTCTATATCCTATGCACTTAATGTCAGTTACATTCTCACACTAATCCCACTCTCCTCCTTTCTAATGGTGTTGTTAGAGCAATTATTAATACTGAGCACGCTCCTATCTGATACTGTTTTAACAGGTCACTCAGACACTTAACTGGTTGGTGAGAATGACCTCAGAACTGGAGACCAATATTGTTGCTGTGGAGAGAGTCAGTGAATATGCGGAGATTGAAAATGAGGTATGTTGCCTTGGTAGCTATTACTTTATCATTTCCAAGTACATGTAATGATAAAACCCACGAAACATGTCTCTGTGACTTCTGAGGTCATCATCAGACTGAAATCTATTATAACACATTTCATATATGTCTACATCTATCTTCTTCTACACAGGCAAAATGGATAACTGACACACGACCACCTGAAAAATGGCCCGAGGAAGGAAAGCTGCAGTTTGAAAATTACAAGGTCCGATATCGACCTGGACTGGACCTGGTGCTACATGGAATCACATGTGCCATAGACAGCAAGGAAAAGGTAAGTATGCTTCTTAGCTATTACAAATTAATTTAAATGTAATACAATTACACAAAATAAATAGGATTATGGGCCTATGTTTTATTTGTCAAAATTAGTGACATAATATAGTTTTTATAAAGAAAACAACAGTGCATCTATAATGGTGCTACATATTGCACTACAATTGCACTACAAGTAGGTGTAAAAGAATGTGTAAACAAGCCTGATGCATTAAGTCAAGTGGTTGTTAATACCAGAAAATCAGCACCTATACAATTACCGTGTTCAGACCAACTTATGGATAGCAGCTACTGCAGTCACATTACTAAGGAGAAATCTGCAGTCCTAGTCTTAAGAAAGAAAAAAAACAAGATTTGAATGTAGCTCTCATTTTATTCCTTTCATCTTTGACAGGCTACACTGAATATTTGTTTGGTCTAATAATATTTTTTTCCTATTGGTAAAGTCCTTGTCTAAAGAGGTTATATTAGATTTGGTCCTGTTTTGTTGATGAATCTAGAATATCCAAAACAAAAATAAAATCCAAAATTCCATAAAATAACATGTTCATACTGTTTAAAATTCCTTCCCACAATGTTATATACAATAGTTGCATGTAAATTGTGCTAGAGGACGTTCAAAGCCTTTAATGTATTATATTCTCCCTCTCATCTCTTGTTCAGATTGGAATTGTGGGCCGTACAGGAGCTGGGAAATCAAGCCTCACTAACTGTCTCTTTCGGATTATTGAAGCTGCTGAGGGTCAGATTCTTATTGATGGTGTTGACATTTCTAAAATAGGTCTCCATGACCTTAGAGGCAGGCTCACCATCATTCCACAGGTAAATTGAGAACACAAACATTTTTATCTTGTACCTTTATGCATGACTGACCAGTCTAACCCCTGTGGTTTTAGGATCCAGTGCTGTTTTCAGGGACTCTGAGGATGAATCTGGATCCATTTGACAAATTTACTGATGAGGAGATTTGGAAAGTGCTGGAGCTGTCCCATCTGAAGGTCTTTGTGTCAGGACTGCAGGAGGGGCTACAGCATGAGGTTGCTGAAGGGGGAGAAAACCTGAGGTTTGACATCAATACAGCCAGTATAATACACCTCATAGAGAGCAAAACAAATTGAGGAACTAGATGAATTAAACAAACATATAGAAATTTTACTGTGAACAAATGACTCCACACATTTATCAGCTTTTTATACTGTTTTTTACACAGCACAGTGAACTTTACGTAGCTAAAGCTGCAAAATTACATGATGTGAGAACTTAGTTCCCATGTTTCTAATGTAATTAGTACCTGCCATATGGCTGATGTCCAGCATCCAGACATAATTACTCACCATTAAAAGTAGTAGTTTTGTGGAAGAGTATAGGCAAAAATTTACATTCTGTCCCCACATGGCAGGTGTGTGTGTGGACATGTCTCCTAATATTTTCTTTTACTACACACAAGATCATGTTGTATTGACCAACGATCATTGTATCTTTTTCTGTTTGGTATGCTAATTTTAAATATCATCTTGCTGTCATGTCAGTGTTGGGCAGAGGCAGCTCCTGTGTCTCGCTCGTGCACTGCTGAGGAAGTCTCGGATCTTAATCCTGGACGAGGCCACAGCCGCTGTCGACCTAGAGACGGACAATCTGATCCAGAACACCATCCGCAAAGAGTTCTCCCACTGCACTGTCCTCACCATTGCCCATCGGCTGCACAGCATCATGGACAGCTCCAGGTAAGTTCCAAGGACACTCTTGAAACATTTTTACACTCCTCTTGGCTCATGTTTAAAGTCATTGAAGTAAATCAAATCTAACAACCAGAGACACACCATGATGTGTAATACTCCCCTCCACAACTCTGTCAAATTACACTTTCTTCTTTTCCCAGACCCTTTCTTCTTAGCCACAACATGCCTTGTGAACCTTATTTATGCAGTATGTTTTTTACAAAATCTGTGTCCGTCACGCATACAGCTACAGAAATATTAAATGTGAGCCAATACCCAGTAATTTCTTCAATATATTTTTGCACCTGACATTTATTCAATACTAAAATAATTTTAAAGAAGGAAAAACAAAATACTTCCCTGCCAACACCCCAGCTATTGCTTTTTTATCTCGGTTTTTCCTTCTTGTGAATATCCTTTTATACTGAAACAATGAGCTGGTCTGATGCAGTATCAGGTTTCAAGGGTCAGATTTGGCAGCAGTTAAGGTGCATCCTCTTGTGAAAGAATACAAGGCAGAAGGCCACAGCTGTGCAGTCCAACCCAAATCTATATCTGTGGGTCTATAGAGAATGAGACATAAAAAGATTAGCTGGACTACAAAGGCTAGTTTCTCATAGGTGCGCCTGAGGCCTGAGTCTCAAGGCACACAGGAAATAGAAAGAAAAATAATTTTTTTGTAATCTGTCTGTTTTTTTGTCCATGCTTGATTATGCCCATTTAAAATTGAATGCATTTAAACATGAGTCTGTTGTATGCTATGAGCTAACAGAAACTACAGGGCTTTGTAAAAGACAATATGTACAGTATATCTTGCTTTTTTATTCAACTTTCAAAATTATAAATTTAAAATAGATGTTGTGCAGCGAAGTGACCAAAATATGTAGTCATTGTGACCAAATTAAACAAAATTGTCTATTTTAGGTTAACTTGTGTTACAACATACTTCCAATAAATATCTATAAAAAGAAACTTTATTCGAAAGAGGAACAGGATCCACCTTACTGTGCCCCCTGCCCTTTCCTTGTACTTTTTGTGCTAATGAAACATCCAAATGAACATAGCCACCTCTTCCATTTGTGGAGGAAGTTTGTCTCTGTTGGATCTTCCTTAGACAGTAATTACAGTGCTCAGCAGGTAACTCCTCTGCATATCTCTTTTCCTTGCAGAGTAATGGTGCTTGATGCGGGAAAAATAGTGGAATTTGACTCTCCAAGCAACCTGCTTGACAAGCATGGTCATTTTTATTCCATGGCCAAGAACGCAGGAATAACACAAGCAGAGGTCACAGCTCTCTGAAGTGGCTTTTTTTCTACTTACATGTGTTTGCAGTTAATTTGTTATCAAAAAACATTATATTTTGTATTTATGTAAAGATACATCATTTTGTGTATCAGGATAATAAATAATCAAAACAGTTTTTTCAAATGTACAACTCCAACAGAAGTCTTTTTATTTATTTTAATGGTGCACATCAGGTTGAAATCTTTAGTTATTTATGAAACCACTTAGTATTTCTAGTAGATTATCAGAAACACGATCCCAGCATCACTATAGCATGTTCACACAAGCAGATAACACCAGAAATTTCCCAAGTCAGCCCTGTCCAGACTAGCCCTGCAATGCTGAAAACAACATAATGATGATGACCTGTTAGGAGCAGTAACATGAATACTGTAACATCCAAAGAAAAGTCAAAACACATTTTCAATAAAATAATTTATTAAATGTGCTAGTAATGTCTCTGCTTTCATTCACATCAATTTCCTGTTATGTTACTATTCATCTTGGAAGATTGGAGGATCAAACATTATGGGAAATCAGTTCACATGACCCTGTTCAGGCAAAATGCAGGAATATTGCTGGGTAATGGGCTCAACACACAGGAGACAATATTACTTCTCCTCTATTTGTTTCCAATGGAAGCTGAGTGACGAGGCCATGATCGCAGGTCTCCTTCCTTCAGCTTGTTCAGCTTTTTATCGCCTTCACCTGACGAGAACCAGTCAGCGGGAGTTTCATTAATGGACCACAGAGCTGACAAGATGCTTCTCAGTCACTTCCAGATCCACATGTAGGAAAAAAATAATACTCCACTGTCAGATTACAAAGGAAAAAAAACAAAAAAAAAACAGTATTTACCATTTATTTTTCTTGACTGCAATATGGGACGTACCCAGGCACATCCATTTTTCTTTTGTTAAAGAGCAGATTCAAAAGCAGAACAAAATCTTGCTGTGATGGCCTAGTTTATATTTGCATAGTTTTCTTTCCCAAATAGTTAAATGTGCTATAAGCAATATATATTTTTAAACTTCATAAAAATTACCCCGATGTGTCCCAAGATATGAGGGAAACATGTTAAAATCAAATATTAGTTTTACTGATAACAATGGTACAGCTGATTTATTCACAATTAAAAATGTATTTTACATAATGGCCAAGTTGTTTTTATTTACATTTTTTATTTTGGTTCTAAACCTGCATTGTTGATTGTCCAAAGAAAAGAGGAAAGACTGGCAACCCACAGACCATTGTTTTGATTTAGCGCCTGTTTACACGACAACGCTGGCCAGGAAAAACGCAACAGTCATGCCGCCCGCGATTCGCATTTACACAAAAACGCAAGTGTGAAGAAAACTAAAGTAAACTGCAGTACCTGTATTTGTCCATCAAACAGCGCTGTGGGCCCCGCAAATGCTCTACACCACACAGTGAATAAACAGCAGAAGTAATATAGTTCCAGTCTACAGCTTCCCTCCTACTTTAAGATCTTGTGGTTTTCTGGAGCCATTCTCATAAAGTCTCTCATAAAAGTACGTGCTCATACAGATATTACAGAGTTACTGGACTAAAAATTAACGTATGAGGCATAAAAGCCTCGTATTTTGTGATCGCGGGTCAACTGATGTGCCCCCAGCAGACAACCAATCACTGTTCAGATTGGGGCTGGTATGTTATCGTTTTCAGTGAGTCGCTGTTTTCACAGTTTACATGAAAGCGGGGCGGCTCCGGGTGGCCTATTGTGAGACCAAAGCATTTTTTCCAGCGTTTTCAAATGATTGCGGATTCGGAAAACGAAAATCCATCCTCATGTAAACGAAAGCCCAAACTGCAATCAAACTTCTGCGGATTCGGCAAAATGCATTGTCGTCTAAACGGCCCCTTGACTCCAGTACTGTTTTCAAATCAGTACGAGCACATGCTGCTTACAGTACCTTTAAAACTGAAACTCCTTTAACAGATGATGAAATCTGTGGGAGACCTGCGATTTGCTCTGAAACTGAGCTGAGCCGAGTCACCGGTTGCTGTCGCTCGTCACCTCCCGTGTGTTGGGTGATCACAGTGGCATTGAGGCTGCAGGTTGTTATGAAATTAGTTATAATACATTCAGTATGGTAGGAAGTCTAACCCAATATGACATGATGTTGAAATAATTGTATGGTTAAAAAAAAAAAAAGACTGAAAAAGACAAGTAGCTCAACTCCATCTAGTGGTACAAAAGCAGTATAGGACGACACGGTTGACATTTTCTAGGATTTCTTTTTATGTCTCTGCAGTACAGTTTGTTATATTGTAAAATGTATATTAGTAAATGGCATGACATTTTGGAAAACTTCAAATTATTATGAACTTAAAAGTACCATACATAACTCATATAAGAAGGAAAACATTTTGCTGAATGGGAATATTTAAATATTTAAAGTCACACCTTTTACAGTAAGTTGTTTTAAAAGCATACAGCATATTTCTTCCTAGACATCATACTCAGTTGAGTCTCTAAAATGACGAGCCATCTGTGCCTGTGTATGGCGTGTATGTGTGTGAGTGGAGAGGGAGAGAGAGGTGAGCGAGACGATCAGAGGCAGAGTTAGACAGGCACAGCACACAGTAGGATAAACCAAAGCGCTCCATTGTCCTTGCGTGGAAAGCTGTTTGATTTTTCTTTTCTGCATTTTGTCCTCTTCCAGGTAGGTCCACTTCTAATTTGTCTTGGTCTATGAGGATTTTTGTGGGAGATGACTGACTGTGAAGGAGTGAGACAGGGACATTTTGTTTAGTACAACATATTGGACATTTTAATCACTAACATATTGCAATTTTGGAGTCTTTTTAAACCAATTTTAGTTGTTTTGTTTTTTTTGTTTTTTTTGTCTGTTTTTATTTTCTATGCAATCATTGTGAAAGGAGAAGGATTGTGTAGTATACTGTATGTCTACGCAGACTCAACAGGTTTCTTGACAGACAGCTCATTGATGTGAGAGCAGCCTCATCTTTCACGGCAATTACACAGAAAACTACTTTTATCCAATGTCTTTAAGTTTTGTTCTTCTCCCAGGCTCATAATGAACCTGTCAGAGCAGATCTCATTCCTGTTCAGCTGTAATGTCAGCCCGAGTGAGACACCGCAGCTGGACATCAGTGTGACTAAGAGAGAACCGCTGACAATCGCAGTCCCCATGACCTTCTTCTACAGCTTTATCTTCTTATTTGGAGTATGGGACATTCATTTAATACCACACATTGATAACATATTATTTATTTATATCTAGGGATGGGATTCTAAAGGGTGTAAGTGACATTTTGGGTGAAACTGAGATATATATGAAAGCTTATGGTGAGTTCTCTTTGCAGTCACAATAATAGTCCCAATCAATTTAGAGTCATCAACCAAAACCCAAAGATCTCTAGTGTGCACAGTGTGTTCTGACACCTTTAACTTCTTCGGACCACACGGGACAGCCCTTGCTCCCCACATGCATCATCTGTCACCAGTTCATCATTATTGCTTCCTAGGACCACATTTAATAGATACTGACCACTGCAGACTGGGAACATTCCACAAGAGCTACAGTGGTCATGCCTGATTGGTGTATAATTTATTTTTGGGTAAATAACTGTTGGTGTCTGTGAATACTTAAACTCTAAGGACTAGGGTTCTTTTTCGGCTTCTCCTGTAGAGTTACTACAGTATGCCCTTTAGATTCCCAGTTCTTGATATATTGTTGTTTATGATCAGTGCTGTCTATGCAACAATCCACAGGTCTTGTTTAATGGTGTGAGCATTCTAACGCTGCTATTGGATGCACATATGAGAGTCAGTGCCATTCGCTTCTACCTTCTCAGCCTGGTTATATCAGGTACAGCTTTTATTAAAATGCTAATCATCCAGTATTCATAGATCTGATCCACTTTGTCTCACATCTTTTCATTACCTGCTTTAAGCACCTTTACCTGTGTATCACCCCTCTGTGTATGTTCTATTGGACTGAAATTAGCAACTAGTTTAATTTTATCCAGTTCTTCTTTCACCAAGGACTAGCCACGCGTATAGCAAGCCTTTTATAGCTTTGAGTGGTGTACCTAAGCTTCAAAGGCAACATCTCCACTGGCCATAAAAAAAAATGAATGAGAGGTCAGGCCATACTTTGTAACAGTGTAGGCAGACCTAATTCAGCGAATTAAGCAAACTGCAAAGCTGAAGCAGAATTTAGAAGTGATTTTCACCCACTCAGGCTAATTCGAACCATCTAAATTAAAGAAGGCTATGAGATTTGTGGATAACAAGAATATTATCTAGGCAAAGGTAGAAGAAGTACTCAAATTCAGCCCTCCAGTAAAAATATTGTTACAGTATTTTAAAACAGAGGTAGTAACTATATATTTTTACTAATTTACTGAACTAAGACTAGTAGTTTGGCTCAACATGGTCTTCCTCAAGGTGCAAGGACAAACATAGGTAACAGGTAACAGGAAGTACTTCCTTATATAGAAAGTACTCACCTCTTACCTGTGTTTGTCCTCAACATGGTCTTCCTCAGGGTGCAAGGACAAACACAGGTAACAGGAAGTACTCACCTCTTACCTGTGTTTGTCCTCAACATGGTCTTCCTCAGGGTGCAAGGACAAACACAGGTAACAGGAAGTACTCACCTGTTACCTGTGTTTGTCCCTGCACGCTGAGGAAGACCATCTTGAGCGCATTAGTGCGTATGTTTTTATCTTGAAGAGCCATGATTTAATCAAGGCTTTTTAAGTATAAAAAAGACAGAGTGCCTTGGATTCTGTTGTCGGTGGGAAAAAGTGCAAAGCGTTCAAATATTACCCAGCAGGCAATAACTTACTGTTTTTCAATATAATTTAATTTTGTCTGCTGCTGCTACTAGTGCAACGTCAACTAATACTACTACTCTTGCTGTTACTGCTACTGCCTCTAATACTGTACTACTACTGTTCCCAACACAAACTTTTAAACCTGGACTGCCACCATGGTCAAGAAATACTTGAGCGACACTGCCTTTTACCTGAGAAGTAACATTTTCCATTCCATGGTACAGTTGCTTCAAATATATACTTGTGTAAATTACTTGAGTTCCAGTATCTATTCACTTCCCACCACTACATATAGACCATTTTTTGAACAGTATAAGTGCAGTCCACATGATTGGAACCAGAAACAGTATTCACCATTCTGAGTACAACGTGCCAATGACTCAGTGTAGTACCTCACTATTTTGCCCTTCAACCTCACAAAAAGAGCCTCTATGATCAATAACTGGTTCTTACTACACTGATTGGCTCACTTAACAAGCCTCTTCATGCTTCATGCTAAAGAATCTTAAGATGTTCATGGACACTTAGAAGATGGGATGTAGTGGAGTTACATTTGCCGCAAATTATATCTTTGGATGTATAATGATAAAACGTCTTTTCTGTAAGTTTTGAGTTTAGGCTGATCTGAGGTATCAAAACAAGGCTGAAAGAGGTGAATTTGACATAGTTTGTTACTGAAGATGGACATGGCTCAAATTTCTTGAGATTTTGGGCATTGATTTATGCATTGGTCTCTAAGGGTCCTACCACTTTTTGATTGGGTTGAGGCTTGATCTTTGAAGTGGCAATCTAAAATACCATGATTGTTTTCTGTTTCAGCAATTGATGTAGATGACTCACTTTGACCTAAGTTGTGGAGTAAATTTGCAGGGATGTACAATCCACTAAAGATTGGCAACTGTCTTTAATGCCTTCCATCATCTTGCTCATTGTACAAGCTCAAACATCTGATTTATAACCAGAAATTGCTTTCCCTAAAACCTCCTCCTTCTTCTGTCCTGCCTCCTACTGGTTTTTGCATATTGATGCTGTTCCTGACACAGCCCTCTCCATTTATTCAGAGACTTGGGACTGGCACAAAGAGTACACTAGCTAGTGACTCCTTGGATTACTTTCCCATTTTACATCCAGACTTAATCGGACTGCAACACTTCATAGAAAGAGCTTTGTCTCTTAGTTTATTTAAATATACACATGATAACACTTTTTAGTCAGTCATATGCATCTGTCATTTCCAAAAATCCCTGAACTTTAGTTGGTTGATCCTTATCACACAGAAGTAATTAAACCCAACTCACAAAAGTTTTCGCAGTTTCCTCTTGTGCCCTTTCAATGACAGCAAAGCTTGTCATATCTATTGTTTGGCTGCGGCACCCTCTACAGATTTGATTGGAGTCCCCATATCGATTCTTCTGGCAGAACCACATTAAATAGTTCACTATATTCTTCAACCTATGTCTGTCTTTTGGCGCCTCCTTTTAATGGCCTGAAAAAAATACAAGCTTCACTATTGGAGTGAAGTAAAATGTGCCATGTGGCTACCGTTAATACAGTATGCAATTTTTATTTGGTTTATTATGCTCAACTTATATAAAAGACATATTTTGCGCTCTAGTTGACCAGGGGCACATTTTTCCTTCAGTGTATTGTCATATAGAGGCTGAGTAGTCTTTTTCTAACTGACATACAGTTGTGACTGAAGTTAACAATAGTGGATATTAAAGATAACATCAGGTTGGACAAATGAGCTGCACAATTTTTACATAGTGTCAGATGTGTGCTGCATCTTACTTTGCAAAATTTGCTTGACAGAGTGTTTAGGATAATGAAGTGTATGCCCTTATTTGTGTCTGTCTGCCTCATGCAGTGTCTCATTTGCTGCTATTGCTTTGTATATTTTGTCCCCATTGTGTGTGTAACCTCCCAGATTTATCATTTGAATCTTTTAGTCAGAAAGGTCAAGGTTATCCTGCACATTGTATTGTGAAAATGTAAAATCTTTGAATTTATTTTAATCATATTGTTAGAGATAATTAGCACCTTTCTAGGTCACTCTATACAGTAATATATTATTGAAGTGTAAAGTAGGCATACAGACATATATTACTTTTTAAAAATAAAACTACTTGGCTGCAACCTATGGAATATTTATAAGCTAGGCCAGGATAAAAAGCTACGCAAATGTCACAGTTCATTTCTTGATTTGTTTTGTCTTGAATCCTAGACATTCTGCAGCTGCTGACTATTCCAGTGACTCTGTATCGATACTACTGGGAGAGCTACCCTTGGCGTTTGGGCCAAACTGTCTGTAAAGTGTACTTCATGGTCCGACAGGTGTACTGCGCCACCACCAGTTGGGTTATTATGACCTTCACCACAGAGCGCTATGCTGCTATTTGCCACACAATGTGGTCCTGTCTCCAGCTTGAAGGTTGACTTAAAATCTTTTAGTCAAAGTGTTTCATCTGTACAAAAGAACTTAGTGCTGGCATAACGTGAATGTCATTCTGTGAATTTTTACTGTTGGTAAAAAAATAAATACAAGTGCTGTGATTCTTTTTATGACTTCAATATTCTCTGAATGCATGACTTCCTTCTTACATTTATAGAATTGAACAAAGTAAGAAAAGGTTACAGAGTGCCTAGGTTATAATGCAGTGTCTGCACTTTTGTGGTTATAAAAGTAAAAGTAGTGCACTTTGCATTTGGAGCTAATGAAAGCCCTCTTTTTGTTGCTGTTTAACAGAAGTCCAGACTCCCATGCCTCCTTTTAGTGTGGATCATCTCTCTGATCTCAGCTGTTCCCTTTGCTCTGGTCTATGACCAGGCTCGTGCTTGTATCCTGGACTATACTGCAGCTAAACAAGAAGATGCTTTCCACGTCTCCACCATGTGTGAAATGATAGAGCCAGATCCTGCACACATCTACAAAGGGGCTCTCATTCTGAGAGCTGGCTTATTTTTCTTGGTAAGAAAAAAAAAAAGACTCATTGCCACTATTGGTGTTGAATATTTTGGCTGAACACATTCCATCTGCAGGTCCCACTGGTGTCCATCTTCATTCTCTACCTGCTCATCCTGCTCTACTTAAAGAAAAACAGTCGTCAAAGAAGAAATATGGGCCTCACACGACCCAATCCAGAAGAAAGACGAGATGTCCAATGCCATCAAAATGGAAAGTTACTCTTAAATGAAAAAAGAGCATTAAAACTCATGGGTGAGCCACTTTTAAAATAGTTCAAAGCAATGTCATGAAACAGAATCATTGACTTTCATATGTCTTAGGTGCTGTGGTGGTGGCCTTCTTTGTCTGTAACTTCCCAGACATCGCCTCATCACTGATGCAGGTCTATGTGGTTGTGTGGTCTGATACAGTCCTCACTGTTTACACTATTCTCAAGTCCTACCTGTCTCTGCCTCTGTGGTACATCAACGGTGCTCTGGACCCACTGCTCTTCTGCATGTCCTCTCACACTTTCCGTAGAGCATGTTGGAGAACTCTAACTCGGCTCAGACCGGACTGCTACTGGAAATATGGGAGGATGTCCTGCCTGCGACAGAGCAGCACCAGTGAAGAGGGTAGTACAACAGCCAGAGAGAGGATTGATGCCCATAACTCTCTCCCTGCAAGCCAAACTCCTCCAAATCTGAGAGATCCACCCAGGAAAGAATCACCAACATCAGTAGATACTGACAATGAAGTCCCCTTTACAAACACAGCTTTACATGATAGTACTGTTTTCCACACTCCTCTCAAATTAAACCAAATTATGTTACAATATAAAGAATATTAAATGTACAAAGTATATTTAGCTGGTTCTGATCCCACACACAAACAGTCTGTTATTAATTGAATAAGCTTGTATTCCAAAGTGCATACAGTACAACAGTGAAGGACCTCTGTCCTCTGAAAGGCACACACAAACAAGAAATTAAGCTTTGTTATTCTGTGTTTACTAAATGTTATTGGTTGTTAGTTTTTGCTTTTGAGAGTAATTTTGCCAGGAGAGAATATAAACAGTGAAACATTTCAGGGAAATTGTCATCTTATCTCTACAAAGCTAAAAGAAAAGATTTTTTGCATTGTAAAAAGTATTTTCGCTTTCTGTTCCTGTCTTTGTATTTTCATCATTATTGTAGTTGTTTACAGCATAGTATGTAGTGACACTAAAGCTAAATCTGACATCTCCTTTGAGTGTCCATTTGTTGCTCAGATGTAAAAATTAGGCTGTATTGCCCAGTGACTCAAAGGCAGCTATACACAACACGTCGCATTTTTACATTGTGTCCATAGAGACAAAGAAGAAAGAACTGGATTCTGTTGGTTGTTTTTTTTTTTTTTTTTTGGCTTTTTTTTTTTTTTTGGCTTTTTTTTGGCTTTTTGACCCACTAAATGTAAAGATAAAATGTCTGAATGTAGTACCCATGATGAAAAAGAAAAAAAAAAAATGGACATGTGAAGTAGCAAAGTGGTTATTACATATGTTGTTTGTTTGTTTTTTTGTTTTTTTTTTGTAAATACATACTCAGACACATTTAAAATTATAAAACTAATTTCTTAAAATTAAAATTTTAAATTATAAAGCTTATTTCTTGTTCCTTGCATTTCTTTATCCACTTAGCCTATTCCTGTTATGTACTTCTGTAGAGCCTATTGATTTGATAAATAAATTATGCTGTTGCTAGGTGACTTGTGCCATTATTTACTAGTAATTATTAAAATTCCCTTTGAGCAAATACAGCTTGAATTAAAACTCAGCTGCTGCTTGCAGGTGCTCAGCTTGAAACATACTAGAAAAGCGCCTTCACTCATTAAAACATTCTTCTCTCTTCATTCTGATTGGAGTGTACAGTAAATTATTTAATCTAATCATCTTTTAATGACACAGCCACCATTGCCTCATTCATTTGAACAATAAACTGTATAAAACCTTCAGGAACTGCTGCAACAAAGACACTACTCTACTCTGAGAATAAACCAAATAAATATTACAAGTCTAGTGTCAAATGCAGTGTGCACTCTATCATCAGATATTGTGAGAGCTAGAATCGGAGCACTGTATTCCTCACAAGATGTTCTCTTTATGTAACACAAATAAACACACTATTGTTCTTTGATCTTTTTCTACTGTAAATATCAGGCTTTGGATGGCAACCTTCATCCCATTTGTGATGTGGAAGTGGGAGAAATGATAGCCAAGAAGTACTTGTATAGTGAATGATGTCACACAAAAGGCGTTGCACAAATGGATGCTGAAAAACATACAGTTAAAACTGTAAAAAGCTGTTTTTGTATCACAGAGTATATTTAGGTTGAGGAAAGTCACTCATGTTAGAACAGCTTTCAGATATAAAAATACCTTTTACTAGCATGAATGCAGGTTGTAAAGTGGAAGTCAGCTGAAGAGAAGAATACACTTTTGATGTGATTTGTATTGCTGCCATGTAAAAGCTAGTTCAAATAGGTATTTTAGGTCCAGCTATTCATATTCTAAAGGCTCCACATCATTTACAAGATGCAAAATAATAGAGAACAGATTCTGCAACAAAAACAGCCAAGTCCAAAACTCTACAGCACAATTGTAGATTTGGAGAACTGGATGTTCACAGTTATTTTCTTGTGCGAGGTGTGCACTTTACAGGTCAGGTTTCAATTAAAGCACAGTTCTCTGGCTTTTGTGCTGGCTGTACAAATGATGGCAGGTCAGATTTATTATTGGATTTTTATTTTACAACATTTTCTATCTGTTCTACATTTAGATGAGAGCCAAAAGCTGTCTGGCACTGATAACTGAATATTGGCTGTGAGGGATTTTGTGCTTACCATGGTAGTAGTCCCACAGAGTATGCTAATGACCAGGCCACAATTAACCTGTGTTGCACGGTCTAGAGAGGAGGAATTACATTTCAAGTTGATTGTAGGTAAAGATCTGTAATTTGGACAGTCTGATGTTGTGAAGAAGTGCCCCTATCTGTCCTTGGTTTCCTGAATGATCCATTTGTATTGAACATGCATATGGACAGATCTTTTCCTATTTTGTGTTTTGATACTACTTATATTGCTTCATTTTCTCTTCCATGTAACATATTAAATGATTGGCTACAGATTACATATTATAGGTCTATTCAAAGTATTTCTTCCTTCTAGGCACATATTTTTGTATATCTAGTACTGACATGTATTGTTTGTACTCATGTAGGCTATTTATACAAACAAATTAATTATAATGTGAGACAGGCCTAAAATTCTTTTAACTCATCAGACTAATGGGGCCTACCTCCTCCCTAGTCTTTCGGTAAAGCACTTGGTAAATGTACCAGCTTGTATCTTCCAAAAAGCTCTATCTGCAAATACACCACTTCAATTCACGTGGGACATTGGTGTATGATTATGTACCTGATATACAGTAAGAGGTGTCTGGATCGTGGTGATGCCCTGGCAAGATAAGTGTTATTATGAGATGGTAACTGACCTGTCATTCAAACATACAATGCAAACTCTGAAGCTGGGTCCATTGTCTCTGTAAAGAAACGGTTCATTGATATTCATGATTGTGAAATTCCAAGAAAATGAAAACAATTTATTGGTAGCAAAGTGGTACTTACATGTGGGTTTTTTTGTAAATACTCCACACGGCACCTTATTTACAAGATCAACAATAATGGAGCACCGATTTTGCAATAGGGATCTGTTGTCCAAGCCTCAGGGTCAGAAGGGCCCAGAAATGCACCCTTTTCCTTATATTTTCTGTTATAATGGGCCTATATCAAGCCTGTCAATGGACCTGCCCAAGATGTATCTGTAAAACCACTAATATGTCACAGTTTTTGACAAACCATGTCCCACTTGTCCCAACATTAACAGAAAAGCATAGGGAATGTAAAGCTTTTTTACCTTAATTTTTTGTCACTAAAATTATTTACATTGCACAGTACATTTCAACAGCACATCTACATTGTTTTTATTAATAAATGGCCATTAAAATTCAAAACAAACCCTAGCGTCATAGGCTACTTTAAAGGTACTGGAAGCAGCATATGCCCTCGTATTGGTTTGAAAACGGTACTGCAGTGTAAATCAAAACAATGGTCTGTAGGTTGCTGGTCTTTCTGCTTTTCTACATGGTGTAGAACCAAAACAAAAAAATGTAAACAAAAACAACTTGGCCATTATGTAAAATATATTTTTAATTGTTAATAATTCAACTGTATCATTGTTATCAGTAAAACTAATATTTGATTTAATATTTAATTTTACCTCATATCTTGGCACGCATGTGGGTAATTGTTATGAAATATAAAAAAAAATATGTACTGCTCATAGCATCTTTAATTACATGACAGAAAACTTTATGGATTTTTGCAGCTTAATAAGTTCAAATGCACCATGATTAGTGAAAAAAATATGGGTCCCAGTTTTTGGGTCTGAAAATCTGGCCACCCTACCTTCTATAATACATCCATGCAACAAACAGACAGCAAAAACCAGTGAGTCTCTTGACATAATGCTGCCTTTCAAGTGCATGTCGGAAAATTCGACTGGTTGTTTTCTCCGAGCGCGGAACTCGTTTACGCGACTTCTGTACATCTGTACGTCCTTTTTGGTCGGACGGTGGGAACCTGGAAATGTCATAATAGAGTTCAATCGCATTATCTGTTTGTGGCTTCTAATTCTGTACCACAATCACGTTAGAGGTTGTTTCCAGTACATTAATGGTAATGTTGATGCTTATAGTTAACTACATATAAAGTCTGGTGTAGCACAAAACAGACTTTTCCCTAACATTATTAAACTTGAAAAAATATAATACCATGCTTTACTTCTCTCCCAAAAAATTACACCAATGACAAGTCAGTACGTCAGAACTCGAGCAGTTCTTGTTGCTTCTACAATTCCGATGTATCCGACTTGATCAAACGTCTTGGTGGGGTGTTTATGTGCTCTTTCATGTCGGAAACTGGTATATATGAAAAACCCAACACAACTTGAAAGCACCACTCTATAGCCCAATGATATGCGTGATTGTGACTATTGGCCAATCAGAGCGCAGAGGTGGGGCTAAAACAGAAACAGCGGAAGATTCAAAACGAAGATGGCAGCCGACAAACCTCCTCACAACACTCATAAACTGGACAAAAGGTATAACTTTTAAACATTCACTGCTCATATGAATCGATTAGAAAAGCGTAAATAAACGTTTTAAGCTATGTAGGTGAATTTAATGCGGTGACTTTTATTTTAGTATTGACAAGTAAAAACACTACTCACAACAACGTACCCAGCAACAGCCTATGAGCTAACTTAGCTCTAGCTAATTTAGATCTACAGCTGCCTTTTTTTTTTTTTTTTGCATAAGTCTAACTATTCATAGTTAATTAAGTGCAGTGTTTACCCGAAACCCTAACATTTCCAAATTGTCCTACAGCTCTACGAAATGCAGCGTCGTTTAACATCCAAGAAAAGTCCGCATCGAGCCAGCCAGTTATCTTCAACCCCGACTTTTTTGTGGAGCGGCTGAGGCATGAGCATCCTCAGGCCTTCACAGACTTGGTGCTCAGTAATATTACCCGACTCATTGACCTGCCCGGGGACGAGTTTTCACAGCTCAGCGGAGAAGCCGAGCCCAGAGTGCCTTCTTCCGGTGGCTTTCTTCGCTCCTTCAACTTTCTGAAACGAAAAGGTTTGACAAGCAATATTCATATTCACTGAGTTATTTCAAATTTGAATAGCTTTTGATCCGGCTATATTTAAAAGGGCTTGCATGTACCTTTCTCTATGCTTGCAGAAATTTAATTCGAAACTCATTTAGACCTAGGTATTTGTGAATGCTCATGAGACAACATCCTAGATAGATGTGTAATGCAAGCAATCTATGTAGGAACAAATCTGAGACCTGACATGAGGCAGGCAGCTGTATAGTTGCCTCTTGGCTGTTTTATCCTGTAAGCTGATATTTCATTACAGTTTGGCTATGAGGATGATGCAGGTTATTAAAAAAGTATAAAAACATTTAATTTATAAGAGGTCAAAGATTCAATTCTCAATGCTGTTAACTCAAAGTATTGTGGTTAACTCAAAGTATTAGCTGTAGATAATGTGATAATTGTGATAGATAATTGTGATAACTGCTGTAAAACATCTTTGATATGGATTTGCAGCTTGTTCAAAGTTCAGAGGAGTTTGTTATTCAAAGGCTGTTTCCCAGAGTTAGAAGATCTTGTTCTATAACTTGTTCTCATCTTAAGTTATACAGTGCAAGACTATAAAAAAAGATATGACAAAGGTGTGAACGAAAGCTATAGATAGAAGTCTGTGTTTTTGAAGCTTCTGAAGATAAACAAAATGCAGTGACATTTTTATGTGAGGCAAGGCATAAAAGAACTTTAAAGAAAGTACCATGCATTACTGACTTTAAGACTATGCAGTTCACATTGTTGCCTTGGTTAAGTGTCTGTGTTATTTATACATTACTTTAGATGTCTTTCTTTTTTTCAGAAAAAGGACTTGTTTTTGGAGCACCTTTAACTGAAGAAGGAATTGCACAGATTTATCAACTTATTGAATACCTGAGTAAAAGTGAGTGCGGATTTGTCTACTGTTTCACACACAGCCCATTTAAGCAGTAAAATTACCACCAGGCAATTTGTGTCATTCCCTCATTATTAATAATGTATTGCTTTATTAATAAAGAATAAGATGAATATGTGTATATAATTATTATTAATTATGTGTTTGACCTGGTTTGGGGACTGGCGTAATTGTTCAAGTACACTCTAACACTTTCTTTAACTCAGTTGGGGAACAGTGAATTAGCATTAGGTCAGGGCTTATTTTAGGAAGCTATGATGTCATTCTGCTGAAAGTGGACACAGGGAGCAAATGTTCTAGTCAATAATTTATCTAAAAGCACTTTGCTCCTGCTGTATCCCTCCTCTCCATTCATGCGGTCCCACTTCACTTTGTGCCCTGTCTTCCCGTGCGTCTTTATACAGTGTCCACCTGCTTACATCTTTGCACCTGCCTATGTGGCTCTGACTCTAGTTTTTTTTCTCCCTCCACAGACCTCCATGTTGAGGGTTTGTTCCGTGTACCAGGCAACAGTCTACGGCAGGCTGCTCTCAGGGAGATGTTGAATGCTGGGGCAGAGATTGACCTGGAAACGGGGGACTTCCACCCAAATGATGCCGCTACTTTGCTTAAAGCCTTTTTGGGAGAACTTCCAGAACCTCTGCTTACCCACAGGCACTATCATGCACACCTAAAGATTGGAGGTGCCGCACACCGAGTGGTTTAAACAAATTTCAGGGTTCCTGCAGGGTAGTAAAAAGCATTAAAAGTAATTAAATTGATTTTGTAGCGTACACTGGCGTGATAGGTGGGCGGAATGAGTCTGCTTTCAGTGAGACCAAATTACCCAAACACTGGATGTTTGACCTCAACATTATTGGTGCTTTATGAACTGTATTTTACAATACTTGCAAATAAGTTTTGGCAATTTAAGCTGCTGTGATTGTAAGTTTGTGGCATTAGAAATGTTAAAAATTGCATCAAAAATTATTAAATTCTACTTGCTGATACCTGCAGGAACCCTGAATATATGTATACACACACACCGTATTTTCCGCACTATAGTATCAGGTATCATATATATTTAGAAAAATGATTAAGCTGACATCCCCACCTTTTCTGTTGTTGACAGAGTTAACCCGCTTTGATGAAACAGGAAATAAGACAAACTTGCCTGATAAGGAACGGCAGATAGAGGCATTTCAACTGCTGTTCATGCTGTTGCCACCAGCCAATCGCAGTCTTTTGAAGCTGTTACTGGACTTATTGTATCATACAGCACGCAATCAACATGTGAACAAGATGTCTGCCATTAATCTTGCCACAATGTTTTCCCCACACATCATCTGGCCCAAAAATGTACGGTTCATGTGTTTTAGCATGTGCATTAAGCCAAAAATAAAAATAAAAATAAAAATAATATTGTATTCTTATGCCCATATATATAAATTTTGTTTTCTTGTGACAGGTTACGGCAAGTGATCTGCAAGGAAACATTGAGAAACTAAATAAAGGGGTGGCATTTCTCATTCGGCACTCACAAAAACTGTTCAAGGTTAGTCTCACACCCTCTTGCATTGAGAAACTGTAATATACATTATTTCTGTTTCTATTACCTGAAGACTACCTCACGCAACAGCGCCACAAGTGACATTTATTTAGTATTAAGAAATATGTTTGCAATTTTCTTTCAATGAAACCCTTTTATGGCAAGTGGTTTTGTTTCTAAGGTTACCAGAAATGCAGACAGTGTCAAGAGAGTGAATACAGGATTTGCATATGAAAAAAACAATACATGCGATTTGTTTCCAAAGTGTCTGGCAATCAACTGGGTTTTGTTTTCTGATGACCTGCAATTTTTTCTTCAATTACACCACACATATATTTACCGCTACCACTGCAGTGTTTTAAATTGTGCATTTGTATGTAGAGTGTGTGGCTCATAATAAGTCTCATTTATTTATGCATTTGTACTTTCTTTAAAGGCACCTATATATATCAAAGAATATGCCAGGTTATACTTCACTGGATCAAAAACACTTAAATCAAATGTAAGTATTTATAATGTGACTACTTTGTAATGATCACTGTATTTATTGTTGGTGGATGGTTACATATTATTTGTCATTCGATAAAGTGACAGCTGAGAGATTGTAATATTCTGATGTAACTGTAATAACAGAGACCGGTATAATTTTGAGAACAAGTAGCAGTACTGTGCATTTCAACAGCACACCTACTCTTTATGTATTGACAGCTCTGTATTCATACCATGCTGGTGATGGTGGAGTTTATTTTTGAAAGTCAAAACTGCATGGAAAAGATTTGGAGAGCACTGTTGTGTTTGTCTGTTTGCAGAATATGATTACTGTCTGGGTATATTTGTGACAGTGTTGGATCGTATTTGTGAAAGTCTGAACTACTTTTGTGGCCTGATGTTCTTAGGATGACATGACATTGTGTTCTGGAGCTAAAAATGAACCTACTGCTGGTTTAATGGTTGAATCCGTTTCAACCCCTTCAAAAAGAAATGGGGTTGAGGTTGGTGACACTGAGCATCAGAGTTTCACTGAAACAGCTCTGAGGGAACTGTACCAGCAGGTCAACAAGATGCCAGAGTCGGCCAAAAAGAAAAAACTCATTAAACAGGTGTAGACAATTTCAAATAGTGGCAATTGTTTGTGCATAAAGAAGTTTGTATAGTAACTGTGATGTGTTTTCTTAGTTTGAGAAGCAGCCTTTACAGACACCGTCAGACTCATGGACACCATTCTGCAGGAGACATTGGCGTTCACGCTCTTTGGGTGGAATGATCAAGGTATGTTTACTTCACTTGTGTTATGTTTAATAGAATGGTTTTCATAGTCTTTATTTTACATAGTTACCTTTCATAAGTTAACACTAATGGCAATAGATGGACCATTTTCACCAAGGGATGGATCAGTGTACCTGCTCAATTAAATGCTTGTGTAAAGAGTCTGTGTATAGATCAAAGGTCTAGGAGCACTCACCACATTACCAGGTCAACCTTGGTTCTACTTCCACAATTTTTCTTCCAGTCCAGCTACTATCTACTCTGACCTTTACAAAAATGCCACAAAACATTTGACTGATACATCTGTCTGTCTATATATTTTTAAAACAGAGGAAGGTGTTGGGAAGCCAGATACTAATGGACAAAGAAAACTGCCGTCTGAAAAGTCCCCAGCCAAGCACTTCTGGTGAATCTCCAAAAACCATAAATAAAATGGAAGAAGCTGTAAGTATGCCCGTTAATACGTTATGTTAACCAGTTACACAGACTAAATACTACACATGAAACAGCCACTGCTTTCAATTTTTCTTGTGCAGGAGTATTTATTATTCATCAGTTTGTGTGGGTGATGCTTGATGTACTTGGGTTAAATGTTTCTAAAGTGATCTGATCCCTTCTTTTTCCTCTTGCCCTCTCCTGCAGGATTAATGCTCCTTGAAATGTGATTTTCATTGCTGTCAAAGGATTTCCTCAGGTGTTTTGATATGAACCACACATTTTTAATTTCTTTGTCAGCTTGCTTTTCTCTAAAATCTGTCATTTTTATGATGAGTAGTTTAGAGGACAAAAACGAAAAACAGGAATTTCCCAAAAATATTATTTATCAAGCCATTTGAGAGAGGAGTTTTTTTTTTCTGCCATTGTGAAGGTCACTTAAGTCATTTTTTTATTTTGATAAAATTGCCTGTAGCAAGGGCAACAAATATGCAAAAACATTAATGCAAAACTTTAAAATTATTATTTAAAAGTGTTTTTCTGATATCTAGATATGCCAAAATACAACTATAACTCGTAGAGCACAGTAGACTCTTTGGTGCAATTGGGAAAACCTGTATAAAATGTGCCTTAAAATAACACATTTCTAGTTACTATGTTGCTTTTTTTTTTTATAGTAGCAATGCAAAGCATTTTTGGCAGTGTCAATAAGGAGAAAAAAATTGAAACACAAACTCTGATTGCCAGCTGTTGATGATTTACATTTTTAATCCCCAATAACATTTCAATACTGTGAAGTTTTTAACTACTGTTACTTTGAGCTTTCCCATCACCCGAATTATATGCAGCTTTGTATACAGTCTTTTTTTATAAATCTGTATTAGTTATTTTTGTGCAATGTTTTACACAGCCTGTATATTTTTAAAAGCTTTTAGCATTTTGTTTAAATGTCTTTGTTCAAGACCAATGAAAATATATTATTGCTTTATGTTGTGGTCTTAAGGCAGATGATTTGTGAGTTTTTTTTGGACCACTACCCTTACAATACATGTTAGTATTGGCATGTGTTTTAGTCTACTCAGCTGTTACAATTATATGATAATGAGCCCAATCATTACTGGAGACTCTGTACAGTAACCATTTTTACTACTGTTAAGCTATACAAGTTACTGCCATTAAAAACATTGAGCTCTCTGACCCTGCATTTTCATTCCACACAATTTTCAGTATGAAATACCTTACATAGTTATTTGATTCTCCTCTAATAATGGTTTAGATTGAATGTTGCAATATGGTATTTGAGGTTGTTTATGTGACCACCAGGTGGCAATATTCTGCTGCAAATATTTAGTATTTTAATACAATGACTGCACCACACTCTCCAGCAATCTACTTTTGTCTGAACTGTCCCTACATGCAATGCGTTTGTCTTATAGACATTTACGTCTATAATAATTTCAGTCAAAGTCAAAAACACGAGAGAAACTGTTAATAGTTTGGGGGATTTGATGCAATACAAAAGTCAAAATCTAGTGTAATTTAAATCTGAAGTTGAGAAAATAGCCCAACACACACACACTACAAATACAAATACACAAATACACATACACATACAAATTTAGAAACACGATTTTTTGCCAACTTGTATTTCAATCTATTTCAGCAGACTCCTAGTTGAGTTGGAGGGTTAGAGAGTGCACGCAGAGTGGATGCAGCACTCCACAATAGTAGGAATGTCTCAGTGTGTCATTATGGTGTCCGTGTTGATGCATGTTTGGGATTGTAAGTATATGTTGTAAACATCTGTTTGAATGGCCCTGCTTTTTCTCTTGTTCTGTAAATACACATCAGGCAGACTATTTTCATGATAGGGCTGCTATTGTTTTACAGAAGAATTCCTTGGGCTTTTTATTTAGCATTCCTGCTCCAGAGCATGATGACTGTAAAATGACTCAGACAAACTTTAATCATCTGGATTATCTAGGGTGCACACAAACCCTAAACAATCATTCTGTTTTGATTTTCCTCAAATTTAGTGAAACGTATTTCTTGGGCCAGAAAATTAAAGTATTATTTTCTGTGCAAGCTTTTCTTATAACCTAATTGTAAAGTTAATTGTAAATAGCCACCATGTCCACCCACATCTTTAGAACAGCTGAATAATTCCTGTTTGCGCACATTCTTATTAGGACTGTGAGAGCAGAGGGATATAGCCACCCACCCCCCATTACCACTAAAGACCACTGTCTCCTCTTTAATTAGCCATTCACAGGAGAAAGATCTATGTGGTGATGACACTTTTACTGGTGCAGATGGGGCCCTGGGTGTGTGCTACACCTGCATATATGTATCTACAACTAGTCAGACCCCCACTGAACATGTATCTGAAATATCTTCATTTTGATGCTGTCATATGATATTTATAATTAGCAATGGCTTCTTCTGGCTGAGTGATATTGTTTGCATTGGCTAGGATTCATTATATAAACTCTGATTCACACTATATATATATTTTTTTTCTATTACACTGCGTTGTCTGTTTGTGCATAAAAAATACAGTCCTACATCAATGAATCAGAACATGATAGAAAAGTGAATTATTTCAGGAGCTTATCTTAGAGGTGAGTATATTGATATATTACATTATAATACATTGTGAAGTGTGTAAGCTGGGAGATTTGGGCTCTACACAATTTATTTTAAACACATTAAGAGCTTTTCCCAACCTATATGCAACTCAACCATGCAGCTCCTCTAACCTCAGACCAGTGTGAAATTTCTCATTACTCTGTGAATAGCCTGTTATGTACACTGTTTTACTAACTGACATCCTCTTCAAAGTAAAATATACACAGCATTCCTTTGAGTTGAATGAGCACCAGCCGCGTATCTGACTACTTTAATTTTCCCTTTGCAACACTGTCCAGTTGTGTTTGCATATTTTGAACATCCTGACTTTTTGAGAAGAGATCGCCTGCCATTTTCTGCAGACAACAAAGCAGTGTGATTCTTCCTTCAACTGTATGGTATTAGCCTGATCCTAAATATAGTGTGGAGACTATTGTTCCCTGGACTTTCTATCAGTGTGGCCCTGCAGGATCTACATTTTAAGAGCTGTAATTACAGATTATTTATTCCGCCTTGGTGTCTCTATAGACTAAGGTGTTGATTCCTTTCTTCCCGAGTGGATGTTTCTTCGTTACATGTACACACACACACACGCGCGCTCCCATGGTCTTTATACAAGCAGTTCCCTTTAGGCTGGGGTTACACTGTGTCATACAGGTTAGCATTGAGTCTCTATGGGGGGGCCGAACCTGAGCTAAAAGGTTGAATCAATGAAAGAAAAAAAAAAGGGGGGAAGATACTCCAGAGTAGATTTTGGATTATATGAATAGACTGGAAGAAGGGGGGAGTGAACAAGAATGAGTTCAGGCAGGGTACTGGGTGTGGGGGGTGTGTAAGGAGGGGAGGGGTAGGGGTGGAGTCGGGGCAGTGGGGGGGCCTTGCTATTTGTAGATCCTTGTGATGGATGACTGGTGTGTGTATGTGTTAAGGGGGGAGAGGTAGAGAGCGAGAGAGAGAGAGAAAGGGCTTTTTTTTCCTCCTTCATGCTTCTCCTGCCCTATTCCCTCTCTCTTCATGCAAGCAGAGCAGAGCGGGACAGAGCGCCGGGTAGAGACGTGCACACGCCATAGCACTGCAACTCTGACAAGACAAGAGACAGGAGAGGAGTTTGCAAGGAAAAGAACAAGACAAAGAACCAGCAGGTGGATATCGTCACAACTGGGAGAAGATAAAGGTTTTGCCCTGAAAAGCAGTGTAAAATTGACTGGACAAAATTAAGAGGATATACTCAAAGGAGGTGAACATGCTGGTGAAAGGTTATGGGACAGGGGTAGGTGCTCCTGTCTGGATGTGCCTGTTCCTGCTCCTTGCCCTGCTTCTGGACAATGCCACAGCCTGTCCAGCCCTCTGTACCTGCAGTGGGACCACGGTAGACTGCCATGGACTAGGGCTGAAGACCATGCCAAGGAATATCCCTCGCAACACTGAACGGCTGTAAGTACCTACCGTATAGTCCACTCCTCCCACGTGTGATAAGGGGAACTCTCTCTGCAGGTTATACTCGCTGACTCGGAGCAGTGCACATGACTTTGGTAGAACAATAGCCTCCTGCAAAGCAATAGTAGAAGTGTCAGTCACTGGGATAAGGCAATCGCATTCCTCTCTATAGGAAAAGCAGGCGCAGATGTGCCAATAACATGTGTCCCTAATCTAGTTACCTGTTTTTTTCTCTGAATCGAGCGTTCTGTCATTAAAACAAATTGCAAAGTTTGACTCAAAGTTTACATTGGAATTCATTGTAAAATGGAACCAGATTTTGTGCCTGGAGTGTGGTTTGCATAGATTTCCTTATGTTTGTAGATACATTACCACACACATATCATAAATGAGTAGAACTATGCCAAGCAATACTTTCTTCAAACTCTCCTGCCCCTCGACCCTCACTCGATAAATTGTGAAATCATGTAGAAAATTATAGGCAAATCTGTTACTTAAAGAATCTTGCATAAGGATTGTACAAGAACTTAGAGGGGATAAATGAGAAAGTTTAATGTTGGTTTTCAGTTCAGTTTGTTTGTCTTTTCTGACATTCCTTTAAATAATCATCAGAAAATCAGAAAAGTGAGGAAGAGTGCAAGGGGAAAGAGATTGTTCTAGTTTCAGCTTTTAGAATATCAGTGTTGAATAAAACATGCAGTGGGAACAGAGAGAACGCCTGTGTTAGAGGCAGCAGTGGCATTGTGGAGCTGCATATTTGATGTTTTTCATATTTAATTTCTAAGAACACCTTTTTTCTGTCATGTTCATTTTTGCAGATTGCTTGTACGTATATGGTCATGCTGGTTCAGATTTAAAGGTGGGAGGAAACATAGTCATTTTGAGGTTATTTGAAATACTGAGCGCCTCTAGTCAAATGCTGTTTTGTGTTAAAAGGAGTTTGTGCATTCATAGTTTATCTTCTAAAAAGAATCCTATCATTCAGCATCACTGAAGTTTCCAGGCAGCACTCTTAAGACACAGAAATTAAAGTTAAGTATTGAGTAGTTTATGCATTAACTGCCCCTGTGTAGGTCACCCAGAACACCTACTGAACAATAGCCCCTTCTGCAGACTGGTAGCCTGCTACAGTGATTTATCAAGATGCCTGTGCGAGCCAGTGTGGCTCACCTTGCCCCACACAGTGGTCCCATGTGCATAGCTAGATTTATGTGTATGATTTCAAAAAAATGCATATTTATGTGAACAGAATGGTGTAACCTTCTGGGGTGAAAGATGAGTAATAGGTCTGGTCAAGATTTATAAAATTGCTTCCAGAGGTTAATGGTCTAGTAAGAAACTATTTTAAAATGGTATAAAATGTTTGAAAGTAAAAAGATGTGTATTGAGAAAAGCCAGCACATTGAGGCAGCCATGCAGAAGTGACAGAATGTTTGTTTGCACTAATGTATACAAAGTGATGCCTGTGGGAGAGCGTTTGAGGAGGTAGTGGGCGGTCTGGGGAGAAGTGTGTGTTTTGGGGTTGGGTGTGTGGAGGGTGTTGAGACAGACAGCACAATCCCATTTGCACTTGTCAGTATGGGTTTGAATCAGGTCTGACCCCTGCGCTCCTCACACACAGGCCTGTAATGAGACTGTGCTCCACATGTTCTCACCCTGCCCTGAACGGACTACTGGCCACTATACCTACTCAACTACTGCCTTCCTTTCGGGATTGTCCTTCATATGTCGGCTGTGCCAATACTCATTATCATAGTAAGAAAATGCTGCAGGTTTAAAATAATGTTGTGTGGAATCAGTATAACACTAAACCTCCTTGTATATCTATCATGTACATTGATAGATGGATTGTACAAAGAGAAATTGAAACATCTAATTGCAAATAAGCCCACTCAAAATTATCATCTTTGTGCTAGTAGATAGCCTGCTGAGATTTGATGGGTACGTTGATTTAGCTCTACCAGGGTTAAAGAGAGGTTCAAACCACACAGCATACAGTATGTGTGTCTTTGTGAATACCTGTACAACTGTGTCTGTGCTAGGAATATGTAATATAACATAAAAATACTTAAAGAGCAACTCACCCCTAAACCATTTTTTTAGCTGATCAGCTGTACAAACAGGGCTTTAGTGATACATCTCACTATTTTTTTATAGTCTTATGTTTGACCGTTTTGTAAAAATAGGTCTAAATTCACATTTTGTAGTGAAAACCGTCAGAGTGCTGCCCTCCTAGGGTCAAACAGTGGGATTTCTGCTCAATAGTTTCAGATAGGCAAGTGTGACGTAGTATTTGACCTTGTTACCACACCTGTGCCGAGTATCCCACGGCCCGTGCTCTCCACGCCCTCGCTGCCTCTCTCCCCCGTGCGCTCGTCCCAGTCCCGCTGTTGCCAGGTGTGGGTCGTTTTCCTAAACACGCAACTCAGCCCCGCATTTACCGTTCAGTCTCCTCCGCCCCCCTCCCCTCTCACGGCTGCGCTTCCACTGTCCCGTGTGTCAGTGCACAATAAGGCATAATGAGCCTGATCAATGACAGTATATAACTACAAATTAGTGACACTGGGGAGAGTTTTGACTCCACACATGTGTTTTAGTCTTGCCACGCTTTAAGTCACTTTTTGTTTGATGACAATCGAACTCTTACTCGCGGAGATACGATCAAAAACAGCTCTCAGCTGAAATAATACCTTCAGTAATAAAGACGCGATCTGAAGCACACGTTACTGCGGCGGCGCACGACGCCTTTCTCACAGTATTTCAGCTGTGTTATTATAAAAGCAACATAAAACATTAGTCCAGACGTCCTGTATTTTTTTCCCCTTTCTGGGACTTGGCAACCCTGCTGTGGAGGAGGTCCATGAGGTCTCTGACAGCTGTCAGTCACAGGACCAGGCCTCGCTCCTCCATCAGTTCTCCTCCTCTGTCTCTGTCAGGTCTCTGCCTACTTTTTGAGCAGTTTTCAATCTCTGGCAGTGGGCTGAGTCAGGCCTGGGCCAGGGTTGAGTTGCTCTTTAAATAATACCATAGTAGTAAAAGGGTGTGAGTGCAGGGTAATGCCTGAAGTGTATTTTTTTTTTTTTTTTTTTTTTTTTTTTTTTTTTTTGCCAGTATGAAATAGCTGGTAACTGACAGCTCATTGCTTATCCATAATTTACCCTGACAAGAGTGACTGTAGCCTGCCCACCACCTGGCAAATCTGCCCTTATGACTTAAAGAGAAATGGATAAAGAAGAGATGGTAGGTTTGAAGTAAAGCAGAATCAGAAATTACTCCAATGGGTTTCTGGCACTGGGCCATAATTACTAATAATGAGGTTGAACCTTTCCTAGAAATAAGGAAAATAAAACTGCATTTTTATTAGTCTTCAATATCCTTTCATATATGTCGTAATCCTGTGAGCAGTTATCATGCTTGGAATGAAGATTATTCAGGGAATGTTTATGTTGAAGGATTGTGAAATTATAGGCTTGGGGGCCACTTAATTTATGGCCTGTACTACAACAGTGCAGGCTCTGTTTTTAATATTTAACATTTTTTCTGCATCTATCTTTTTTATTCTTCAGCATGAAACTGCATTTGGCTATTAGCCCGGTTGCTTCTGTGGCACATTAGTTCTGAATTTTATTAAATCAGCTTTTAGATTATGCATACATGTTTCATGAAAGTGCTGCTTGTCTTAAGAAAGAGTGATGACAGGCTGCCGAGCATCAAAGACACTTATTCTGAGTCCAAACCCAGCTCCAACTACTCCTTATGCCTTTAGGGAATCGAGATATCAGAGTCAAAGACACTACCACCAAATCCCACTGTCTTCCCCCTGCTGGTAATATGCTAATCTGAATGAAGTGGTGCGTGCGAGGGGGCATGCATGATTGCTTTGCATGTGTTTCAGTAGATAATGAAAATCGAATTTGAAGAATCCACCTAAATCAACTTTCATCTCTCAGAAGGTCATCTCTCTTTTTTAACCATCTGAGCAAACCTTGAAAATGTTAAAATTGAACTAGAAGGTTCATGCTGATCAGAAATGATGCAAATCATGCATGTGTTTTGCATGTTGCTTATATTGAGAGAAACTATTGCAATTTACAGAAGTTTAGTGTTTACAGATGCATTGAATGTCTGATATTTTTCTGGACAAATATGCCTTTGAATTATATGTCCAAGATTAACAAAGAGATCTAAGCATCCACTGAATCATCGCTGTCAGTGTACATCTGTCAGGCAAAAGTATTTCAGTAGAATAAGTACAGAATAGACATGGCAGAGCATATGTTCTGTGCACATGACACACTTCACAAAGTACACATTCATATAGACTAAATGCCTTCATGGAGCACTTGAAGCCACAACAGAACCTCAGCGTCTGTCAGTGAATAAACTACAGATACAGTAGAGACCATGAAAGACCCTTCTGTTTCTTTCTACCTCTCCCTCAGACAGTCTGTGTGTTCTTTATGGTCATGTGGCAACACATACGCTAAACACATGTTTTATTGATTTATGGTAACTTGAATGAGTATCATAAGTTATTAGTTTGATCAAAAGTGTGCTCTACTGTGTAGATCAAAATAATGAAAAACATCTAGGGTGTACCTTGAAAAATCTAGGGTGGTCTACATAGCTACCATGTTTACCTATCCTATCAGTAATCTTGCTCTTGAGGGCTGACTGAACAGAATGCAGACTGCCAGTCTGTAATGATTCCACAAGCTCAGAAACACTCACACTCTGTATGCAGCACAGCCCAGTCTCACTAAAATCAACTATAAGGGCCTTACCTGCTCTTCTGAAAGCCACATTTCCATGGAGAGAAAGCTTTGTTCACGCTGAGCAGAAATCTGACCTCTGTGGGCGGATAGAAGTGTTCCAGTTGGGTTAAAGAGTGTGTTATTTTGGTAATGGTGGTCTGCTTCCACTCTCCCTCTTGTCCATCTCTTCTCTCTTGAACATTTACTGAATAGCACTGCCATCTCTTGAAAAGCTCTGTAGGTTTAACTCACCTGGTCATCTATATGGTGTGGTTCTTATCTGCTGAGCATCCTCCCATTTTTTATTGCGCTGCACCATGTCTTTTACAATACAGTCAGAGCAGAAACCAATTCTGTTTCTTATCTTTATGACTGTATTCTCTTCTAATCTTGGCCTGCTCTCTCACTGGTGCTTGCTGGTTTGGACACAACATTTTCTGATAGTGTTGTGATTAATCAGGCTCCTGATCTCCAGCCTGATTACACACTGTGAGAAGTGTGGACTGCACAGTGCCACTTACCTTGTGTCAGCTGGCTTCTACCTTCCCTGCCATGCAAAAGCTGTTCAGGACAAATGGTCATGCAGGGCACAGTTGCCTTATAGCTTATAGGCCTGAAGTATAAATTTAGTGAATTTATAGTTAGTCCCTTGTTAATAATCACTGTATAGCCTAGTGGATAATAATTAAGATAAGTAATTAAATATTAAAAAAAATAGATATAAATTATGTTGGCTAGAAGAAATGCGTTACAATAAAAGTTATGTTCTGTTACCTGAGGTGCGCTCCAATTGGGTCACCATCACACAGGACAGGACAGTGGCTTTACACTCCACTGTGGCACACGTGTTCTCTATTAACAACTAACGCAATAATTCCTTCAAAAACGGCACTGGATTACGCACCAGACAACCAACGTATTTCTAAATTTATTACATTTATTTCAATAACAAGCCATTGTTCCAATTATTATTGTGGAAAGAAAAGAATAAGAAGAGAAGAGTCCTAAATATCCTGGGCGCTAAAGTTCAGATTTGTTTTTTAGTTGTTTTAAGCTAACCGTGCACAAAAAGGGAGGGACCGGGACTGTGTACGAAGTGTTTTTTGTTTTGTTTTGTTTGTTTGTTTGTTTGTTTGTTTTGTTTGTTTGTTTTTGTTTGTTTGTTTGTTTATTTGTTTTTTTCTAGTTCTCATGCCTTTAAAATAATTAGGTAGTGTTGTAACCGTTGTATTTATTGTATAATTAAGCTAACCTGAAACATTTTAGTTAGCCTTGTCATTTTGAGAGTATGGAAAAGTCTGTGAGTATGCGATTTGTGGAAAATGATCAAGTGATATTATAATATGTAATGTACTTTTACTGATAGTTTATTGTCACAGTAATCTGTCAAAAACAATAACCTCTTACATGATCAGTGGCTGCAAAACCTTTCACCCCAAGTACCACCTCTATACTGGGCTTTCCAAGTATCTACCACAAAAAAGGACTAATATTAACCTAAATCTGGACTAAACCAGGTCTAAACCAGGACTAGGCAGCTAAAGCAGCAATAAACCAGGACTAAACTAAACCAGTACTAAACTGGAGCTAGACCACTGACTAAACCAGGACTGGACAACTAAACTTTAGGTCTAACCCAGGCCTAAACCGGGACTAAATTAAACCAGGACTAGACAACTAAAGTAGGTCTAAACCTGGACTAAACCAGGACTAGACAACAAAACCGGGGCTAAATCAGCATGAGAAACTAAAGCAGGAATAAAACTTGGATTGTGATTTCCTGGTATTTTTGTTCATTTGGCTCCGAGCAACTAAACATGTATTCTCCCACAGTCTGTCTGGTTTAGTCCAGTTTGTGTGGGGATTTTGATACTTAGCTCTCACAAAAATGCTAAATTAAGTTATTAAAGTGTAATGTCTAATATCCCTTGAAGGTCCATTTTGTTTAACATTGCTCAATTCAAACCAGGTCCTCCTTTTGCAGAGGGACTCCAGCAGCTGGCAAAAATAAACATAATGACTTTTTCAGCATTGTAACTGTGCTCTGAATCTTTGAATTATAGCGAGACGGAGGCAGGTAGGTGGACTCGGAAGTACTCTAGGCATCAATCAACTGAGCATAAAGGATGGAGCTGGATTAGACAGTGATGTGATAAATCCACTCGCTCTGCAGGAAGTATGTCAGTACTGGGAACCCTTGCAGAGTTTCCACAGGACTGAACGCATTGGACAAAGACAGTTGGAGGTGGAAATCCCTGTCTGCAGAAACTGGGAGCGATACCTAATAACTCTAACTGCAGGACTGAAATTATATAGAACAGTCACGCAAATTGAGTTCAACAAAACATCTGTGTATAAAAAAGTGAATGGGTCTTTGCTGTTGTGCCAAAAGCCATTCCATAGCTCCCTTTGATTGTAAAACAAAGCAAATACCAGTCATTGATATTTCGTTTAATCAATAACAAATTTTACTCAAAGAAAAGGTACCCCTCACAGCATGCTAACATAAAAGTAGATTCAAACAAAGCAGCCCTCATACTGACTTACAGATGTCTTGACTGTGTTTTTGTTAGACTTTTACCTCAACTCTTAATTTCACCTACCTTATTCTGTAAACTATTTCTAGCTATTGCTCGTTACTAAAATACCTACTACTTAACAGACCACATACAATAAATTACTTCTTTCCTTTGGCCTCTTCCCTTCTGGGGTCACTACAGCAAATCATCTCCTTCCTTGTGTACAGTGGTTTGCATTCATTTGGCAACACTCCTAATTCATCCAGACCTGGGACTTGCAAAATGAGTAGACAGCTTGTGACCCCTTACGGCTGGTTTGTATGCAAAGTGATTATTGGTTATATTTCTATTATTGCTTTGGTATTTGCATTAAAGTTCTAGCGGTATAATGATTTATTCAGATGCTCTGATTATGGACTAACATAGAAGTTCAGATTAATTGTTGATACATTAGTCATCTCTGTGGCATCCTTTCTACTGCATGTAAAAGCAAGTGCTCATCTTTGCAGGAGTAATGTAGGGTTTTCCAGTGTGAGTCAGTCTCTATAGTTTTCCTCCTGATTTAAGTGTCCTGACTGTTACTTTGACCACCCTGAAGATAAGACTTTACAGTGTATGTATTGAGAGTTATATCTGTGCAAACACCTATAATGAGCGCCACATGTGCGTGTATCAGAGCTCACACTAATGAAGCCCAGTCCATTTTTTATTTTCCATGGCCTGTCGTTTGGCCTGTCCATGCACCTGTGTACACACACACACACACCAGCTGCCTTTAATGACCGTTCTCCCTCACATTGCATAGCACTACAGTCCCTAGAGCAGTTATTAGACGAGAAAGGAAGAGAGTGACTTAGCGGTGCTATGGTGCAGGGTGTGGGTCATACTACATGGTACTACATCTTTGAATTGTATCTGTGACTTTAGCTGACATTTTTCTTCCCAGACTCAAGAGGCTCTTATGCAGCAAAAAAATGTTTTTGAATTGTCTGTTTTTTGACAATATGATTGTGAGCCCACCAAGGAGCCTGCTTCTGTTATATCCACAGCACTTAGCTTTTTGGCCTTGTGGATCTACCTAAATCCCATCTGTGGCTCTTGCTATTCTACGCCACTAGTGTAGGACCATAGCAAACTGAAGGACTAGGATAAAACACAACCACCAAGTGTTTTTTAAGTTTTTAGAGCTCCCTTTTGAGTCTCTCAGTCTGGAAGATATGTGTTATATGTCACTGTCAAACTTTTCTGAAGCCAGTTACAGCCTTGCACAGGTTGCATGTTGTACTGTATGTGTATGTGTGTCTTTTGCTCCAGACAAGGGATGTGTCCAGGTATCAGTAGATGGTCTTTGTCACTCTCTGCTATTTTAGTCATGAGGCTGAATAACTCCACAGGGAGAACACTAATTAAATATTTATTCATATGTGATGTATTTCTTTGCAGGGAGCTGAATGGGAATAATCTCACTCGCATCACCAAGAGTGACTTTGCTGGGCTCAAGCACCTCAGAGTTTTGTAAGTACTTTTTCTTACCTTTATTTAACAAATGTGTTCTGCCTTCCATTATCTGTTCATTCATACTAATTCCAACTAGGTTCGACTTTGGTTATTAACATTGCCTCTGTTAAGTAGGGATGCTTATGTGCAGAGTGCTACTTTAAAGTACATTAAGCCACTCGTGCATGTCCTTGTTCTGTGTTATGCAGTTATCTTATTCTGTGTTTGCATTGTTGGAGTAGCACTTATTGTCTCCTAGACACAGACGCACACCCACTCTTTGCCTCTGTTCCCACACATCATCATGTAATTTGTACACAAACACCTGCTCTTAATAAGCTCTCCACACAGTTAACACATTCAGGTGAAGTCATTGACTGCCTCTGTGCTGAAATTAAACCACACTTAGGACTCTGGGTTGTAAAGTAGTTGTAAAAGTGTCTATTTATGTTGTGCGCACACTTGCAAGTAGTGCCATAGGTGTTAAAATCACTGCCAAAGGGGAAGCTATGTAGACCTGAACATGTTTTAAAAGTAACCTGAGCTGCACATAATTCCTTCTGCCTTGCAAAGCCTATTTTCAAACCTCCTTGCTATTTACACTCCCCGTGTGCTCCTAGGCTTGTCTTAACCCTCCTCTACATCTTTGTTCAGGCTGAAAGAGGTTAAATGTCTTCATGTCACCAACTTGTCACTAACCCTGAGAAAAAAATGCAGTTGAACAAATATCAGCATGCACAAAATATTGGCCAAATAGTTTTTTTGTAATTAATGTAATGATACAAGTCATTTGGGATAATAAATCTATCAACTTGGTGCTCGTACATCAAAACGTAGCAACACAACCTTTGATCCTGCTGACCTCTGGGCTACACTCGCAAAGAGCTAAATGTATCTAAAGTAATCTTTACAGTCATTTACAACTGTCATGTAACCAGTTTAAACACAGCTGATTGCCTATCAGTTTGTGGTGGGGAAACAGATAAAAAATGGAAACTGAAAAAAGGAAGAGGAAAGATTAGAGTGAAGAACAACACCTCAATCTATAAGAAAACCAAAAGTTTTCTTTGGTCATTTTTTACTTCTATCTAAATTCATGAGTCAGAAGTGAATTGCAATTTCCCCTTTGTTTATAGAGTGTGAACAGTGATTAGCATTTATATTTGATGGAGAGCAATCCCAGCAGGCTGACTTTCATTGCTCTGCCTCACAAGAGACATGAGAGACTGGCTTCAAACACAGAACAGTTGTATATGGAGTGAAGGAAAGCTCTTGTTGGTTCAAAATCCTGTGGACTTTCCCTCTCCTTCCTGGCCATGTGTTGTTGTAACACTTTCAAAACTATCCAAACTTAACTTTGGCTATATAATGAAGGAAATCCTGTTTGTTTATTTGGTTTTCAATAATAGCTTTGATGCACTGCCTGCACTGCTATCCAGCTCTGCAATCCAATAGAAGCTCACTACTTTGCCTGGAATGCCTAAGAAAAAAATGTCTTAGACCACCTCACATTCCTCTCTCACACTCTGATCTCTTACCTTACTTCTCATATGCGTTCTGTCGCTGCACTCAGTGGACCACACCAGAGCCCTGGCCCACTTTCTCTGATTCCTTTGGAAAACTTTCCTGGCTGTTATTCTGAGTCCTTAGGCCAAGATTCCACAGTGTGCCCTCAGTCCACTGCCTTGCCCTCTAATGTGAGTGTGTATATGAGAGGGTGTTAAACTGCTATAACCAAGTTGAATAGACTTACAACAAGTCACCATTACTTTGTTTGAGATCAAGGGAGGCTGTATCTGCTGACTTGTATATAATATGTCTTATACTGGTGTTAAGGTTGTCTGTTTTTCTACAGGCAGCTGATGGAGAATCAGATTACTGTGGTTGAACGAGGGGCTTTTGATGATATGAAAGAACTGGAAAGACTGTAAGTACCACCCAAATTCACTAACCTTTTTTGACCTTCACTAAAAATACCTTAGTTTTTGGATATTTGTATAACTAAGTGTACTGGAGGACTGCATTTTCTTGTCCTTCCATTGTGGTTTCAGAGCTGAGAGGGTACAGCCTAGACTAAAGTATTTTTATTAACTCTGCCTATGTGGGTTATGTGGGCTTAGATCTGCCCCCACCACAGAACCCAGCTCATCTGGACAGCACCAGGACTCCTTGGTGGCTTGTAAAGCCACTGGGAAAGCACATAGACAAACAAAGTCAACCACACCTCACTCAGCTCATTAGCAAATCAATAGCTCTAGCCACATGAAAACCTGCATTGCAGATGACTTTATGAACACATGCCGTCATGCATACAAAGTGGTTAACTCATAAAAGAGTTTCCCCTCATCTGAAACCCACATTAACAATTTACATCACTAAACTGGAGGCTGCGTACCTTTCGCCTTCCCTTCTCCAAACACTGGGCAGACACATCTATGTGCCAGACCAAAGTGGATATTAAGCAGCTTGGTTCTGTAAAGTTTAAAGCCACTAAGCCGCCAGCAGGTAGAGTTCAGTGTGAACAGTGCGGCGGTGGACCATTAATGCCCATTATGCTCTAATTCACCACCTCGGCTGGCCAAGAGCTCTTCTGAGTATATACAGTGGGTGGCACAGGTCCCAACATCTGTCTGAGTGTGTCTGAAGGCAGAGCAGCAGACTTTTGCATTCACCACAGCCCTGCATTCACTCCCAGTGCCTCTAACAGGCCATTCATAGTGAAGAGAGTTGTGGTTTCCAGCAGATTAGCAACAGTCTGTTTCTCATTGACTTAACTGTTGTATTTGCATAAAGCCTGCCAGTCTTGGATGCTACTTGTTTGACATGGAGTGTGTTGCCAACCTGTCAGAGCTTCCTTGGCCCCTGACAGGCTCATCAATTTCATCTGTTTTCTCAAGAAACATCTCTTGAGAGTTCACCCACAATCAAAATATAGACATATCCAAACAAATAATGGATGTAATTCACTTATTTAAATGGGAATTTTGTTACTTCTATATTGCTGGGAAAGTCAGCAAGGTGATGAATTCACCTTAGTGCGGTTGTAATTTAACTGTGAGAGATATTTTACTGCGCTGTCTCCATTTAGCACTTTTATTCCCCCAAACTTTCATATTTATGTTACATAGAGAGAGCAGCTCTGAAACACAATAGCCTGTGGCTAAACCTATTCTACGGCAGCTAGCAGAAATTATTCACAGCCTACACACTCAAGGGCGCACAGACACACACACTAACTCTGGTTGATCATATGTTTTCTCTGCTGCAGGCGGCTGAACCGTAATCAACTGCAGCAGCTTCCTGAGTTACTGTTTCAGAAGAACCCGGCCTTGTCTCGACTGTAAGTACCATCACTTTTATTACTAATGGACCCTCCTTTTTATTTAAAAAAAGTTGGATAAGTCGTACATTCTGCAGTATGGTTTGCATTATGTAATAAAGTGAAAACGTTGTCTTCAGTTATGTAGTTTTAACAAAGTTATTGAATATGAAGTGTGCTTAAATCCATACCCTGCTAACAAACTCTCTAATATTTTGGAGGACTGGATTTCAGTTGTATTTTTGCAAAAAAAAAAAAAAAAAAAAACGTTTTTATGCTGCTTGTTATAATGGAGGGCCATCTGTTACATTTTTGAGCAGGTGGTATTGTTATGCAGGACATCATAAAAAGCACTTTTTCCAGTCAGACAAAGACATGCATCTGTGACATTGGGACTTGAACTTAGTGACAAACTAAGCTCTGTACCTGAAAACAGGAGACAGGCAGAAAAAAAAAAAAATTTGTTACTTAGCAAGACCATTTCTGTCACTCGAGTCCCTATATTATTACTCCTGGACTCATATTTCAGTTTTGTATAATTGAAATGTCTATGTGCAATCACATTTTCATTCAGTTTCAATTAAAGGGTAATGTTATATAACCACACATCCACAGACCACCTACTATTCTAGTATCCTACCTGGCTGTGTTTCTTTAGGACAATCATTGACCATTTTGCTTAGTGATCTCTTTTGTTCTCATCTTCATGTGAGTTCAGATTACCTGCAGCATCTGGAAATAATGGAACATAAGGCAAAATGATTTTTCTCTTTTCTATTTTTGTAGTAGCACTCCTAACCTTGCCCTGCTCTCTCGTTTGTCCTGGGCTTAGTGTTTAACACCATCTTGAATCTATTTGTCACTTCTCACAACTATCTCCCGGTGTTGCCTATTATCATGCTAAAGCTAATGTGTACTGCTTTGGGGTAATCTGGACCTCTGGGACAAGGCTGGTCTGTAACACTAAACAGTGCTGAGGTGTCTGTCTGAGCAGACACAGAGCAGAGGCCTTCCAGACCAGAGGATGGCCTTGAACAAGCATGATTAGTCCATCTGGAGCAGCGGCTTCTGCCAACAGCCAAAGGATTGTGCTAACACAGCTCCTCTGTTTTGTCCAATCTAACTTCATGTTCATTATTCTCAACCTAATGCTGGCTTTTCTGCCTTGTTCTGGGGAATGAGACTTTGTTTAACATTGCTTAATCGATTCGCTATGTGTCTGTGTATACTCTTATCCTTGAGTGGATGAAAGAGAACCATAATAGACCTTAGAGTGTTTCAGGTGCAGAAGGAACTGCACATTTTAGCAGTAAAACAAATGTAGAAAACTATGTTGCAATGAACTAACAAAAATAATGCAATTACTGGAGCTCATGGTTGACTGGCAGATACAGTTTTATGTAAGGCTTCAAGTTCTTGTTAAAATTTACTAGTAGCATATGATCAAGAGCACTGGGAGACAAAGGCTTCTCCTAATGTGTTTCTTAATTCCTGAGCAGTGTGTCTCGGCCACATGGTGGGTTCTGGTTGCAGACTGATGCGGTTAGGTTACAGCCCTGTCTCGCTCCTGCCAGCAGCTTTTAATGGACTTAAAAGGTTCTTAGCTCCCAAAGGAAGACTTTCACTGCTAGTTCACATGTGGTTAGAAAGACAGGAACAAAGCCAGGCAGAAGGAAAGACAGTTTTTGGTATAGTATGCATATCTGTGTTGTTGCACTTGCTCGTCCTCATTGGGTCTTGTTCATATTCACTTTTATGATTCTAACCAGGGGAGTTAATGTGAAAGCCTGCTGCAGTCAGGTGGAGCACTATCCCAGATGCTTGTGTCTCTCAGAATGGATTCCCTTTTTGTCACCTTTTAAAAACATTCTCTCTGTCTCTTTTCTCTTCTCATTGCTCTCTTTGCTCTCCTCATTTGAGGAAAAGCGTGTATAACAAAGTGGCTATTAAGATCTCCCGCAGAGAGGACAAACAGAAAGGGCACAAGGGATAGAGCTGGGGGCAGAGCGGTTGAGATCCACACTCTCATTAAAAGTTTGAGGAAAAAGCAAGTTGTGTTGATAAAAGGCAGTTGGTAAATAAGTAGAAGACTTTCGGTTTTTGTTGATGACTGACTTCTATGCCATCATTAAACTAATAGGGCAATTAGATCTTACTAAAATGGATTGAAGATGAGGAGCTAAAGTATGTGTTTATGCTGCATAAAAACGATTTACTTGATATCCTCTTTAGGTGAAACATTTTTTTCTCTTTTTTGGGCTGTATCTTTTTGCTGCAGTGAATTATTAGGAACTAACTGTGCTTCCTTTATGTTTGAAGATCTTACTTTTTATCGTAGCCTCATTCCTTTGTGCCTTCCCACCACAAAGATAGCCGAGACACTGATTCATGAGGACCTGAGCCAAGATAATTGGAATTGATTAGAGATGATTAGAGATAGTTAGAGTTAGTTAAAGCTGCTTGTGATGGATGGTACTGACAAGAAGCCATGGGAACAACATTGTGGAGGCGAGAGGTGGTGGCGGCGCGTAAATAATAACAGTGAAAGCCAGGATTGCATTTGTCACTGTTAATGACCTGTAGCCCCTTACCTCCCAACATGTTCTCATTCCACTTCCACTGCACCTCAGATCTGTAATCTACTCGTCCCCGTCTCTAATTAGTGTGTTTTCACTGTATGAGAGCTTTTAGTGAGGAAGGACCTCAGGATAGAGAGCCATCAGGAAGACAAGGCACAGGATAGAGAGAGATTAGGGATGGAAGGAGACTGGTATAGTCAATAGACTGCTATAGTCAATATTCTACTCAATTTGTAAAGTTTAACTTGGATACTTACATTACTTTGTAGTTTTATAGGCTATTTATTGCAAACATATATTTTTCTTTGGTCATAGCTGACTCTGTCATTAGTAAAACATGCTTAGATTCTAGCTTAATTTTTGACTATGCTCCTCTAACATCAGGGGATACATTTTTATTATAGATAACTGCGATATACACTTTTTATTTTGGTGGGAGCGCTTGTTTGAATGGCTGTGCCTAGAGCTTGGTGTTGTGTGTTGGGTAAAATCGCTGCTTCAGAGAGTTCTCCCTTGGCAGTGAGCTCCCGAGAGGTATGCGAGCAGAGGGGGAGGGTGTGTCTCCACCTGAACTACCGTGAGTTTAGGAAACACTGGCAAATGATCGGAAAAGAGGGTGTGCCACATCTGTCCTTAAGGTCCTCTTTTCATCTGTCATTTTACTGTTAATGCTTGACGACGGGTATTCCGATATACACAAACCAAAAACATATGTGCCAAAACACAGTGGCACACACTGAGTCTAACCTGCAAAGAGAAAATGTAAATAACTCTAATTAGACACAAACAGGCAGAGAATAGCTCTGTAATTACATCTCTGCGTTACTAATGTGTGGATGGCAGGCTTACAGACAGTACTTTCTTTATATGGCTTTGACTCAGGATAAAAAGCAAGCTTTGACTTTGAGCTGTTTGTGTTGGAGAAATTCAGTGTTTTGTGTTTGTTGATCACTCGATGCTCAGGGAACGGTAGCGTTGTGTGAGAAGAAAGATGTATTTGGGGGAAGAGGAGATAGAATAAATAATGTACACTATCATTAAACATATAAATCATTGCTCTGGCACTGCATTCCTATTTGTTTTCAACTTTGTTCCATGGTATCCAGTTATTTTCTTTTTTGATTTATGGCATTTTGCTGTTGAGTGGCTTATAAAGTTGCTTTTTGCATTCTAAGTCTTCTTTGTGTCTCAGCAAATGAACTCTGCAACTTTTGACTTATTGTGTATAAAAGCCAGTGTTTTTCTCTTGGTGACTGTTTTAAATGTTTGGATAATACTTTGCTCTGAATGCATGTGTGCCTGGCAGCTTCCTAATAGTCCGAACTGGTCTTGTCATTTCCTTTTCTTTGTCTGTGCTGATGAATGACCTGCCTCGACGTGCTAGGTCTCCTTCCTTCTCTCTCTCCAATGGACCGTTTGGGCCCCCTTTTGGCAGTGGTCCCCATGGCAACCCATCACCATCATGAGGGTACGGTTCCACGATTTCACTGTGGTTTGTCTGATGCAGAGTAAACACTGACTTTTAAGAAGCAAAATTCACTTTAGACACAAAAATCAAGACAAGATTGTGACAGCAGAACTTTTACACAGCAGCCAAAGCATTTACAAAATCCTTTGTGCAGTTACCACAACCACAACAACTCCAGCAAGCAAACTGCTGTATTATTTTCTCAAAGGTTAGCATCTCTGATTCAGTCCTTCAGATAAATTAACACATTAATGTTCATGAATAGGTAATAAGCGCATAATACAGAAATCTTTGAGAAATCACCATGTTCCAGCAACCTCTCCACTTGAAGTATAAGATCTGGATCGGGCACTGCCCCCTCTCCCCTGTTGCCAATTTTACTAGTGGACACTTGAGGAATTGCAGCAGAAAAATTCCATGTAGCCCAGAAAGGATTATTCCTATAGACTACAGTGTAAAAGGAAACTCCTGGTGTCCGGCTGATAGAATGACTGACTTCCAAAATGGTTGGATTTTGTGTTTATTGTATTTATTATCTATTTTTATATGGGTTAGGGTTAAAAATCCCCATCATCACTTTAGTGAGCCTTCATAGCCATTGGTCAGAACCGGTCACGCAGTACATGAAATAGGAGTGTGGAATGCACATGCTTGAGGGCCACAGTACTCCTGCTCTATGTGTCATACAATGCAGAAATATAGTAATAACAGGGGAAAAAATTGTGGCCGTTTTGATTCAGTCCCTTTGCAGCAGGAGCAGAAACATTTGACTTAACTGAACATATAGACGCTGACTTTAACTTGGTGCCAATGCCCCTCATTCTGGTCCTGTCCTTGTCAGCTGGTAAAAGTGGCTTTTATGGCTTGTCGCTGTTTTCTTTACGAGTCGGACCGTGTGTGAGAGAGAAATGCAGACAACCCATGTAAGGAGAGCGGAAGCCAAAAGGGTGTAATTTAAAAACCACTCCAACATCTGAAATATTCACAACGAGCAAAAGGAAGAAAGAAAAAGATGGGAGATAGAAAAAAAAATTGACAAAGTGAATGAAAAGAGAAGAAGTTGGATGTGCAAAAAGAGAGGGGTAAAATGTGGCCAAGGGGGGGTGAAACAGCAGTGTTTATATTTACTAATGATTTTGTGTCCCGCCTCATGAATAATTGAACGCATGGATTGCAGCTTGTTAAATATTCACACTAAAGCGTGGGGACATCAGTGCTGTTTTGTGCAACCAGCATCTGGTACACACTGCTCTACATTTACACTGATGCTCCAGATATCCACACACTGATCGACCAGTCATTTACATGTCCTGTTTATATGAGTGTGTGTGTTTGCGCTGGCACTGCCACTGGGGACTGGCCTGGTCATTATGAATTGATATGGCATGAATAAGACATCAAAGTATGGTCTAGATCCGTCATGAGTATACACACACAGGGATTTCACTTGTGGAACTCTCTGCTCTGCTGCCGACAGTTTGCCTCTGTAACGGTGAGCCCTGGCTGCTCCAGATTAAAACTGACATATGGCCGAGAAAAGGCTGCCCTCATGTCTCCTTGAAAACTTTAAGCAAAGGCCTGAGGAATGCCTCAGTCCCAGCCATGAATAACAACCCATAGAGTCTGGGTGTCCTCCCTGCTCTGTGGCTGTGTGTAATGGTCCTGCATAGACACATTTATCACAATGTAAAATCCAGCCTGTGCACCACTCAGCTAATAGAGTGCAATCGCCTCGTACTGTATGTGTTTCCCTCACTTAATGCGCCTGTCCGTCTCATTCCAGCTCAGGCAAAGACCTGGGCTTTCCATCAACACTATCTGCTCTGGCTCACTGTGCGAGAAGCTCAACAGGACAAATACAGAATCTTTGTGTAATCTCAAGTTATGACCTGTTAGGGCCTGGACCTGAGCACTGAAGCACAGTGTTGGAAGTAAGTCAAGCACACCGCCTCTCCTCATCCTTAAAGTGGGGAGGGGGATCTAAACCCTTTCCTGACATTCAGGAAATAGCAGGAAGCGACCCACACATGTGTTGACCAGCACCAGCATACCCACACATAGACAGTCAGAGCCTTATGCATTGGCCTCAGGCTCACATTAGGCACACGCGCGCGCGCGCGCACACACACACACACACACACACACACACACACACACACACACCTGTAATTACACAAATGGCACCGGACACATCTTCAGCCCACCTCCTGCAGATTTTCCTCTTCAAAAAAGAAGACACACAACCAGATCACTGATCCAGCCTCTTTGGAAAAGTGTGGTGTAATGGACCAATAGAAATTGTTGGATTGTTGTGTGTCCATGTAATTATATACTCTTAAGACGCAAGACGCATTCCTTTGTCCTTTAGAAAAGTCTTGGTTGAACTTGTTCCTTTTCCCCATGGCTATACTTCTGTGAGAACAGTGTGCTGTCTCCTGTTTGTCTGTGGGGAGCATCTTCAGTTCTTACAGCTTTAAGTTCATCACCAGTATGTTCTGGGCCCTTTTCAATCACCCAAAACCTTATCAGGAAAAAATACTAGTACCACAATCTGTTTATTTTTAATAGTCAATCTCCTTTCCAATTTTTTATTCTTTATTTTTTTATTTACAAAGCTGTAACACTTTAATTAATGAAATTGTAAATACTGTAAATGTGTGTGTGGCAGGGAGCGGTGAAAATAGGTTTTACTCCACGCCAGATTGAAATAGCCTATACCCAGGTAACCACAACAACGCCACCCCAGGTATGACCCAGGGAAAGAACACACATTTACCCCACGCTATGTTAGGCAACGCAGATCCGTTAACTGAACTGACAGGGACGTTCAATTACTTTACATTCCATTTATTAATATATATAATTTAAATTCATATATTAGAGATGACCACATTTAAAAACAACACACACAACTCTTTTGTAGGAGTGTACAGCGTGTCTTCATAAAACATAAAAACAGTGGCTACATGGACCAGCCACGGGCAGCCAGAGGTCCACCACCAGTCACACAGAGAGCACAGAAACAGGTCATCAAAAAGGGGAGGCTCGCCACCGACAGGGCCCTATAAGTAGCAGCCATATAGTCAGTTTGCATTGTATGACCAAGAACGCAGTTAATTCAGACAGAAGAAACATACTGGGAATAGTGTTCTTCATGACACACCACTTTGAATGTGACCACCCAAACACCAAGCGCACACGAGGAGGAAATCTAGCGCCAAGCCACCAATAAGCTAAAAAAAAATAGCCCATTGGCAATACGCAAGACGATTAAGTGGACAAGACCAACTCTCTACTCACCTACGATGCCCGCAACACTATACTCTAGCCACTGGGCTTTACGCCTTGTTCACAGCAGCTGTAGTGCGCCTAATTGCAGTCTGGCTCGAGTCAGACTCGCGTCTCGCGGCCATGGCCCAGCTCCCGAACGGCGTCTGACGTCAGGTGTGAAAGGTCAGGTGGAGGGGGCGAACACAGGAAAGTAGCACCCTTTATATAGGGGAATTTGTGAGGCCAACACAAACGCCATACTACTACATGTGCTAAATATTTTCTGTCCATCCCTGCAGCACTTTAATTTCAGTTATTTCTCAAAACCAAAGACACTGCCTGCATTTCTTTGAGCCACTGGCTGACAAGTATAGCACAGGTAAAACCAAATTGCAATGTGTTGAACAATTTATAACGGAGACTCTTAAGCTGATAGCCTAGCAGGAAGCCCTTATCTCATTATCCCATAGTGTACAGTATGTGCCATAGATGTTTTTGGTAATATGTGTAGTTGTGTTGTTTTTCTTTTGGTACAGTCAATGCTTTTTCTTTTTTGAAAATCACTCGGGAATGGAATTGATTTTCTTTTCCCTGCTGTTTTCTGTGAAGACACATTCAAAAACACCTGCCTGCAAAAACAAAGCTTCAAGTTGTCCAAGCAGATTTGAGAGCAACTAGATCTATGAGGCTTACCTGTTTATTTTCTGCCCTCACACCTATGAAACATATTTGAAGAAGTGGAGATGCGAAGGGAAGTATGTGCTGTCTATTTGATAGTGATTTCTGAGTTAGATTTCTTTCAATTCAAGTTTTATTCCTACCTACCACTAAGCAAGTGAGTTGGATGACTCTGAGTTAAACAAGGAACTGAAGATTGAAACTAAGTAGCTGAAGGTTGGCTCTCCTTGTCTGTGAACTTTTTAAATAGCCCCTCTTCTTCTCATCTATGCATCTGTGCTGGGAGTTCAAATGGCAGGCACCTGCATTAGTCCAAAGCTCTATTACCACTTCAAAGCTGGACTCTGGCGGAGGAGGCCACAGTGACAGTGGGGCCCAATGTGGAGGATAAAACACGGCTGCGTCTTTGTCATTCCCCTTCGCTTCTTCATCCTCCCTCTGCGCCTCTCCACTGTACCGTACTTCATCCTTCCTTATCACTCCACTCTCTTCCTTCCATTACTTCCTGGCCTTATCTGTGACCTTTACACCTGGTGCCAGGACGGCCAACCTTATTTGAGAACTCTATTCTTCTTTACCCCTAGTCAGGTTTTTCTATCCTCATTGGCTTATACATTTCTTTCATGTATCCTATGGTTGGAGGGTGTTGTTGGTACTGATGTTAATGGAGGAGTTATTGAAGTAGTCAGTCAAGCCTGCCTTTAGACAAGACAGAAACATACAAACATTTCCCTCGAATGTTTCTCCAAGACATGCAGACCCACAATTCAGTCGAGAAAGAGGCAAACCAGTATAATCCATGTAAGTTATAGCCATTATATTATCCCAGCAACCTTTTCCAATGTTTACAGGCCCCGGAGGTCACATGCTTTTGGCCGCTCTATGGTATAGGCCAGAAATCAACAGCAGTCATGCAGCATTTTCCCATGCAGCTCTGTTCTTAATCCTTTAGAGTGTCAATGCTTAGTAAATTTGCAGAAGGGCGCAAAAAGGTCATTTGAACAAAACCTCATGCACTTTGCAGACTTTTAAGTTTTTTTACAGTCTCCATTAGTAGTATTGTATGTGTGTATAATTCTGCAATGCCCAGCCACATGCCATTACCCCCCTTCCTTCATTGGATTCATTAAACTGTGATTATGGTTAGTTGTCCAACCAAAAAATTACCTAGTAACCAATTCAATATAATTTTGGACAAAATTAACTTGCTTCGTTTTTCTTCCCAATTGAGAGCTTACTGCACGGATAAAAAAACATGCCCATGTTGCACTTTATGAAGAGCAGAGGTCATTCCTGCCAAACGAAAGGTTTTCTTCAAGAGATAATAGCAGCAGCCCCATCATCATATTATAAAAAAATACATGATAAACACATCATAAATATCAACACCTTGAAGTAAAGAAGGATTTTTTTTCCTATACAATCTTTTGCCTTATAGGGCTAAAAGTTTAGTAAAGTAATATTTATGATGGAAACAATTTTTTAAAATTATAATTGCAAATGTTTTACTCTTCTTTTTGACATGCTTTGTCTCTCCTGCCCAGGTAGGAGTTAAAAAAGGTACAGAAGTCAAAGAGCGGATCTTTCTGACCTATCTGAGGATCCCCAGTTGACCAGCAGGGTTAGAGAAGCACTGCCTCATTTCCCAGGCAGGCACTCTTTTTGTGACGCGGTTAAAGATGTGTTTGAACACTATTCCCATCACCCCTTCACCCCCCCATGACTCCCTCCGCTGCTATCCCTCCATCTCTCCCTCCATCTCCAGAGAATAGCCTGCCCTTTGCTCAAGCCATTCCGTCTCCTTGGAGCTCATTGTTCCCCTGGTTGCTAGGCGATTGTTGGGGCCTCTTTGGTCACCCTGGATACAGGGGGAGCAGGGTATTTGATAGGGGGTCAGGACTGACAGAGGTGACGTGAAGGTGTGTGACTACATTGGCGTGCACACTGGATTGTTAGCTATCAATGCATGTGTGTTTGGTTAAGGGTCAGGCGTGACAGCGCTTTTTCAATAGGCCTGGGTGTGCCTGACCCCTCCTTCACCATTTATTAGTCTATTCAGTCACCCACTCCTCTGCTCAAAGCCAGGCTGGGCCAGGAGGCAGTTGAGCTGTCAGTCAACAGGGAGGGGGAGGGGCTGGAGGGGATCCCAGAAAACATAATTCATGAGGAACACAAGAGCCGGGGTATCACACTAAATAGAAACAAGCAGACACTGTAACAGCAATTACACACAGCTGAATGGAAGAGTGGCTATTAGTGGTCAATAGAGTTTGAGGCACCTCACACCTGCTCGTCCTCTGCCATTTCGTCAGTCGGTCCTTCTGCAGCATGTTTTGCTCATTCAATTAAACACCCACCAGGGTATTGCCTCTTTGTCAACTGTCCCACTGAATTCCTAACCTTGAATGCCAAGCTGGCTGCGGCTGGAAGGCCTTGAGGAATCCTGTAGTGGCATTCATAGTCAGCTGTTACACACATGCATGGACACACAACCGATTTACCATGAGAGTGTAAGAGGAAAAATCAGCAATCAGAGACTAGCATAATTTATTAAATGAACTCTTATTCAATATTAAAACCTTCTGTTGATCTCTTTCAGTCCTGTTCTCTCCACGTCTGTCTCTACCGTTGCTTAGATTTGCTTTTATTCAGTTGGTCTCCTACAAAGTTTTCCTGCTGAGCTAAAATTATCAGCTGAATCACTGCCTCGTGTCCTCGTCTCTATAATGGGTTAGAAGGAATGTGATGTCCTCACTTCAGCTGCAACTGATAGCCCATTAAATAAAATCTTCAACATGCCCACACAGATGGAAAAGAAAAAAACTGGCACTGGAAAGGCCATACCTGTGCTGAAAGGTGGGGTGTGTCTTCCCTCACAGGGGTTCACCCACTCTAACCTAACCGTAGTGGTAATGCACCAGAAAATGACAACCCAAATTAAAAATTAACCTGTATGAGTATAACGTATGACATGAGGACAGTTGTTTTTTTGAGACCTCATGTGGGTACTTGAAGAACTTTTAAAGAATCATTGAGTCAAGACTCAAGGAGAGCCACAGTGGCATTCATGAAAATAAGTTATTGAAAGCTGGAAAGCATTTTTTAATTTAATTGGCTGAATTGATTTGTTGAAGTGTATTGATGTGGTGTTGACCCGGGACCACTTTGTGCACTGCTGTCAGCGTGGCTTTGTTGGTGGAGGGCTAACCTTTTTTTGTGCCCCTGTTTGGGCCTGTAACCTTGCTTTGTGTGGCTATGTGTGGCTATGTTTATGATGGTGTAGTGTGACTCCCCTTCTTCATAAATCACTGTCAGATTCCAACAGCACAAAACAAAGCCCAAGTGAAAGATTTGATAATAAGGCTGTTGGTGTGTGTTGTGTGTATGTGCCAAGCCTACAGCTTTCATTTACTAACCAATGCTCACCACAGTTTATGATAATTCTTTGAGTGTGAGATGAGCTTTTTTCTTCTGATGAATATTGCAGAAAAAAACAGCTCAGGGTGACGAAACACTATCGATTTGAAGGAACAAAGAAGTGGGGTGTTGGTTGAAGGAATGAGGTTGATTGCTGGTGTGTATTGGTATACACTGCTAAATTTCTGTCACTTCTTGCTCATGTGTCACTCTGTGTATGTCTGTCACACACAGGGGGCGGATAAATAAATGATGTTTGAAATGAGAGCAGCTCTCTGTAGACCCTCTCTGCTTCATGAAAAGAGACTGTTTACAACTGCACACACGGCCCATGTGCACACAACATTTATATTTTTTAGCACTGTTGCTTCATATGAGAAACATGTTAGTTTTGAATTTCTTGGTGTGTGTTCCCAACCTCAGGCCTCAGCGTAAAATCTGCATTACGTCCATGTTGATAGTGACAGGATGGGAAGCATTACTGGGCAGGCCAAAGCAAACACACATGCACATAAACACCTAGCTTGTGAGGGAGGCTGGAGAGCATTAGTGAGCTCAGCAGAGCAAACACAGTAATAAAGGCAGGATTTGGGCAGATTCTAATGAGAGGAAGCAGCAGAGCAGAGAAAGGATTTAGTCGCAATATTCCCGCAGGCCTGGACTTGACACAAGACCGAAGTTTTGTAGCCAAACAGTGTGTAGAGCTGACTCACGGTTCCTGTGTTTGCCATGCGGGTTGCCCTAACATATCATTACTTCTCTCAGGAAAGGCCACCTTCTCCCCAGGAGACATAGATATTTCAGACAAAGCCTGACATTTTACTTTCTCTCAATGGTAAATGAAGCGGCACCATTCCTTCTGAGCCATGAGTGAGAATAGAGAGTGTTAGTGCGGGAAGGTGAGGGATTGTTAGATGCAAAGGCAGTTTCCCACAGCTTTATTGTTTTTGGTAGATTTTCAAACATCCTATATCCAGGCAACTGTAGCAAAGGTCAGACTGGAGGAAGGAATAACAGGAGCAGGGCAGTGGGCCTGATGGTCGGGGAGTCTGCTGAGGAATGCTCAGGGGTTTAATTACAGACAGAGGAACAGTCTTTTTAAATATTTAGATTCAGCTGATCTCTGTGTAGAATAGGAGTCTGTGTGGGGTCTATGAAAAAATGTTTGGGGTAAGATTATAGGTGAACTGTGCTTGTATTGGAAATTTTGAGTTAGTGGTAACTATGGTCATATGAGTATAAAGAGGCAAATACTTTTTGCAAATCAGTTTAAAGGTGACAAATATTTGTTTATAATCATGATTCATTAAGAAACATCCTTTGGCAAAGTCCTTTTTTAGATAAATGACAAAAATGCAACTAATGAACAAACCTTTTAGACTATTAGCATCAAAATGCTATTTCTTAGCCTGTGATTAAAAGGCAAATGAAAATATGGTGATTGCAGGAAGTAGAACCTGCCACAGGAGACAAGACATAATGTCATTTTTAGGGTGCCAAGTCTTTACAGTGTGGGTCATCTTGTAAGAGACAGGTCTGGAGTACTTTCATGGTATACTGTCTGTCTGACTGGCAGAAAGGTGCTAAAGGATAGTGTCTATAATCTTCCCCATTCAAGAAGCTCTTAAAGAAGTTAATTGGGAGTGCAAAATGACTGGGTTCAGTGGCCACAGCGGATGCAGGTCTAAACTCCAAATGGCAAATGGATGATAATTTTGAATCGATTGTGCATTCTGCAGTCTCACATTGATCTGTCACTGGCAGAGTTAATGAGCATGGACATGAGGAACGGAGTCTCACCACAAAGACATCAAAGTGCTGCCGTTATGACTGGCCTGCTGTGAGGCTGGCCTTCAGGCAGACACCCGACTGACATAAGCCTCGACTCCCTGGGATGAACAGAGGAGGATGAGGGGGTGGGGTGTCCAGGACCGGATCTTGGCACAATGTATAAAGAATTTAGATATCTTCATCCTTTTTTTGCATGCCCGACAACATATTTACTCCTATGCGTGCATGTTTGACATGCGTGCATGTTCTGGGCTCCTAATGGAATTCATGATAGCATGGAGGCAACAAGAGGGTTTTCAGACTTTTAACTTTAGGAATCTTGTTTGCTTCCAACAGCAAATACAAGTCATGCTCTGTGACTTCATGGCTTGCTGCTTTATTTGTAATCTTTGTCCATAGCAAATATCTGAAAAGGAAAATGCGAAGTCCAAGAGCAAATATTAGTCCAAGCAGACAAAGACATTCCTGATCAGGCTGTCATTCTCAGTCACTCATCCTTGAAGTCCCATCCTCCTTCTTTTCATCTCTAATCTCTTCCTTCCTCCTCACATGGCCATGTCTCTTCATTATTTCCTCCCCTCTCTCCTTCCAAGTGAATTTTCACTATCTCTGACACTGTACATTTACTCTCTAGACTATAGTGTTTTTATAATCAGCTGGTCTGCACAATTATACTACAAAACATGCATATTATTTTTTTATGTCCTAAATGAAGTCAATCCTTTCATACTAGTTGAATTAACTATGTTTACATAAAACTGGAATATGTATTAGTGTATTTGTCTGCTGAGTTTCTTGTTGGTTTTAATGTTTGACTTTAATGCCAGATCCATTAAAATCATCTTTAAATGTTTTGCCTAAATTAATATCTCTTATTCAAAACAGAGATGATCTTTCTGCGGTTGTTGTCTGCTCTCTGTCATTCGTCCACCTCAGTCTTTGGGTTCAGATGTCACCCTCATCCTTGTCAGGGCAGTCTAATGAATTGGTCACACTCCGAGCCCTCCCAGCCTGAATCACAGAGCACGGGTTATAGGTCAGTCCCACGGTGACATCTAACCTCCAGCAGAGTAGAGAGTTTTGCTCTTGCTAGCCATGTGCACAAATTTGTGTATTTTCTCTGTAAACATTTGATACATCTAATGGGGATACCTTGCACAACGCAATAAAGTAGTCAAAAGAAAAATAAATATTAAAGTTCAGCCCCAGGATGTAGCATTGTCATGTAACCATATAAATGTATACACACTCTCCCTGTGCCTGGTAAATCCATCACTGCCTCTTGGGGCCTCCTGTTCGCTCGAAAGGTCAGAGGTGAAAATAGAGGGGAGGCCTATGTATGCATTTAGTGAATGTGTGTGTTGGTTATAGATCTGTGCATGGCCTTAGTGTTGATTAGGTCTAGACCAGTGGGTGATCTATAGCTATCACAAGAAACACAAACTAGATGTATATCTGGCACTGAGGCGAGTCAACGCTGTTGCACAGACTTTTGTAAGGTCAATGCAGTTACAAAACCCGACTAATACCTATTGCCCCGTGAACAAAGTCAGGCAAGATTTCAAAGTAAAGCCACCTTTGGCCATCACAACATATGATTATGTATGGCTTGAAGCTAAGGGTCAGAGGAACTTTTCCCTTACATCTCACCAAAAATGGTGGCTTCTCTTGTGGTTGTTTTGCAGCATTTCTCTGTATATTTATTTTGTTCTGTGTGTTATCTCAGATGACTTAATGCATAATAATAACATCCTGATAAAGCTACTGCAAATTTCTTTTGTCTGAGTTTAACTAAAGGTTTTTTTTTATATTGCCATCCCATTGAGAGTTGCCTTCTGTGCATTTTATCATCCTTTGTTTCGCCTTCACCGCCCCTCTCATCTGCTGCTTTCACATCACTCTGACTTTTCCTCTCCTGATTGCTGCTGGTTTGTTTTAATTTCATGCCCCCTGCTCTGGCAGTGGATCCACTGGTGAGTGCCAGGCTGCTTTTGTGCTGCTTCCATGGGGACTCTCACTCCACACACACAAATATGTCTGCTGCAGCCTCTGGCCATGAGCCGGCATTCAGGCAGAACTTCTGGCAATAAATCGATCCAGAAGTTGCTTTTAAGAACACAACACAAGGAACATGCTGTGAGAAAATTTTCATTTAAGTGATGTGTTGGTGTTAGCTTATCTCATAATGAAACTGGGCCCATGTTCACACATTGTGAACAAAGCCACTGTATTTCCACTTATCCATCATGGCTGTCTTATCTCAGTCTTAGTCATTCATCTAAAGGTATTGGCCTCATCTGGCACTTTGACACTATGCTAACTGTACTGGCATCCATTCACTGGTGCGTGTTACAGCACACAGAGTTTGACCGTAGGGAGTAATCAGTCTTTTTGCTAATGCTTGTGTGTGATGATAGATGTAATAACTCATGAACACACATTGTGCGCTGGCCTTTTTTTTTTGCCTTCTCAGTTTTTGACAGGATATTTCTTAGAAGAGTGATATAGTTGCCTGGATAAAATATTGTTTTTTACCAATTACACAAAGATACAAATTGTATGTGGTTACGTATGTGTTTGGAGGATGGATGCAATAAACTGTGCCTGAGGCTGCACCTCTACAAGGGCTCATTAACCCTGAACACCAGTCTCCTCAGGGCTTGTCTCATCTCCCGAGCACTGCAGATCACATCTGCTGCTGCTGCACGGTTTAATACTGGGCTGGTTACCTATTAATGAACACGCCTAAGGGCAAATGTGTCTCACACACATACACCGAATATTTTAGGGAATACAAGCAGGCCGTTTTGTATTTTAAACTGATATTGACTTTTTACAGTGTAAATAAAACAGGTATTTGGTTTGAGCTCTTTAATTACTGTCACATGTATTTTATTAAATATTAAAAAAACAAATCCATAGATTTTACAGTTTTAATATTTTTTATTTGACATTTACACACACAAAAAATAAACAATGCATAAGTAATTAATATTGTAATGCACAATTAGCAAATTAACTGTGTTGCTTGTTGTATGTTATTTAGTTGGGCCCCACAGCCTACTTTGAATGTGGGCTGTCATTGGGAAGTGTGAGGGCGTTTAAATGCTAGGACAGAGTAAACATCCAGAACAGTCACTCATGTTCATTGTTCAGTTCTTTTTCTCAGGACGTGGCCCACCCACCACAGCACAGCTGGGACCAACTCCATTGTCCTCTCTTTCTGTGCTCGGCTCAAACACACACTACCCTCTGGGCTCCGACGCCATTCCAGCTGGGTACCTTTGTCTCCTAGCAACCATCACCTTTGCAGTTTGTGGCCTTGGCGTGCACCTCGAGTTTGGATAGAGACTTTTTGATGCATTTTTGATTATTTGAACAAAAAAATAAGATATTTACTTGCTGCATAAATTGATTAGCTTTAGAGAAATCAACTTAAAATACACAACTTCCCTGGTACTCTATTAATGGACCATTAAGTAAGGGCTCAGAAGTGCCCCAAACAACCAAACCACATTGAGGACTCACTGGCTCATGGTCTCAATTTTTCCAAAGGTTCTAGTTAAACACTGCACACACTGCACACAAAATCACTCTCCTACCAAACTGTGCCATATTGACCTGTACCTTGCCACCCAGTGGAAAGGTGGCACTGCAATGAGAGGATGAAGATAGTTGCTACAGTTCATATCCTTTCAAAAATAATTAAATACAATTAAAAACATATACTTAATTTTGTACGTAAGACAGACAGGTAAAATAAACAGTCTGGCCACAAAGTAACAACTGGATGTTTTATTTCTTGAGCATCAAGTATGATATTGTAATAAGCATTTTCCTGCTTTTTACTTTTCTTTGTCTTCCTCACAAGTATAATTTATGAATCCCAGAGAGGACTTACGCTGCAGAGAGTAGCCTTATTTACTGCTGATTACACTGGGGCTGACAAAAGTGTGGGAGTATGGTTTGCTTGTTGTTCCTCTAAGGATGTGTGTGTGTCCTGAGATAAGGTGATATATATGCACAGGCTGATTTGTTGACTCTTTGTCGGCCACAATGCACCTGTCTCATACATCACACTGAGAGGTGGGCAGCTCAGGCAAGGAGAGCCTGCAGCCTTTATTGTTCTATCCCTTTACCGCTGTGTCCTGGCTATTAGACATCTCAATCTCCCACACTCATCTGATGGCTGCATTTGCACTGTCTAACCAAATATTTCTGTAAAAAGCCTAATATTATGTGTGATTTGTTCTTACAGAAGGCAACCCAGCTACAGGGGATTACGAGCCAATGTCCCAAACCCGAATAAATGTAGATGGCTGCGTCACAAGGGGCATCAGTGTCAAACGGTGTAAAACCTAGGAGGCAAGTGATTGGCTGTGTTGACCCCAGAAGGAAAACGCTATCCGGAAAGAATTTCTTGCAAAAGGCAGATTCAACTGAAAGTACTCCATGATCTGTGCAAGTTTAAATGGTCAGCGCATATTAAACCTCTTCCTGATTACTTACTCTCCAGACCTTTAGACCCCTCCATCTTGATATTGGTGCATGGAGTCATTTAAGCACCGTACTGCGCTCACTTAACTTGTTGATTGAAATAGCCCCTGACTTCTGTGTGTCTAGTGACAGCACTGTGATCTTGCCTGTGGTTAGGTGTGGTGGATCTGTCATCACAGTTGGCTCAATAACTACCGACCTCAGACCAACACTTCCAGGAAAGCTTGTCATCCGATCCTGGGCTATCAGCTTTCCACTTTAGGTAGCCCACTTTTTACAAAGGGGCATCTTAAACCAGTTTAGTTGGACCACACAGTATGTGTGAGTGTATTTTTGCCTGTTTTAAATTGCAGTTGTGCTTTTGTTTTGCCCTATGGTAAACCATTAGAGCAGCCAAATGATTCCCAGGCAACTGTCTTTTTTTTTTTTTTGAGGTATTGCTGCTGCTGGCTAAAAAGGTGCAGTAATGGCAGTGATAATGGACCTGTTGAGAGGTATGTTTTGCCTCCGTTCTAGCCCGCTCACACTTTTGCTCTATTGTCCAGCCGGTAGACAGCATGATGGATTAACATGCCTTTGACTGGGAGCCTGCGTGCATGGCTGTGCTATCATACACCCCACTGTCAGTTGATAGCGTCCGTCATGATCGATGCCACTTCCCCCCTCCCCTCTTCTGGGCCATCACTCAGCTTGACCATCAGTGAAAGGACTGGACACAAGCAGACATAATAGTTTGGCAGGGAGCGAAATTAGGGCGATTGGAGCACTAGGGATGGATTTTCTTCTCTTCTTTCTTTCTTAACTTCCTTAACTCTTTCATTTGCTTCACGGGTGGCAGAGTATCCACCGCCAAATGTATGTGCTCATAAGGGATTTTGAAAGCCTCTATATACACAAAGACATCATGAATCATTTAGAGTGAAAGAAGATATGCGGGCAACAGTAAAACTAGTTATTTCTGTGTGTGTGTGTGCGTGTGTGTGTGTGTGTGTGTGTGTGTGTGTGTGGGTGTGTGGGTGTGTGTGTGTGTGTGTGTGTGTGTGTGTGTGTGTGTGTGTGTGTGTGTGTGTGTGTGTGTGTGTAAGGCCGAGAGATCTGTCTGTCAGCTCTCATGTGGACTTGATAAGTTCCACTGACATTGTGTTTTCTCTTGGTGATTGTTGAGCGTTCCCGTCTGGGAGCAACAGTGTGTTTCTCATTGGTTGGTAAGCTGTATATGATTAGAGTGGAGTCCATCCATGAAATCCCCCTTAGGTCCCATTGCCGAAGAGACAGCTTGGTGCATATGTCTATGTGTGTGTATTGTGAGAGAGCCAAGACAGGGTGTTATGCTGGCTGTGCTTTTCAACATCACAATAAATCTCAAAGCATTTCCAGAGCCATTTTTCAGACACAGACAACACTAGAGAGTTAAATGCATAAATGAGTACTACTGTGACAGTCTGCGGGGTTTGCTGGAAAATAGATAATTCTGCTTGATCGCTTATTTCCGGACGTCTCTGTAAATAAATAGAGAGAAAGCTTGCTGCAAAAGGAAAGGCAACTAAAAATTGAATGTGAGCTTTATCTCTAGCTGTCGGCATTAGTTTCCATATTTATCCATTCCACTAGTGTTGACAATAGCTTCCAAAAGTAGAAAGACATAGATGAGGACAAACATGGAACTGGGACATTTGCTGGTTGTTTGTTTTTAATTTGGATTTATTTAGTTTATAAAGAGATGTGGAGGAGAAGATGTAAGTTTTCCTCTGGGCCTTTTGTGCACAAGTGAGCCCTAAAACTTCTATTTATACTACTCTTTAAGAAACTTCTTTACTTTTAAAGTTCTCCCACTGAGCCCTTTGCCTTCAAGGTAAACCTAAGAAGCACTGAGATGCATGCTCAGCTTTGTTGTATCATTTGTGCATGCAAACATGTGTACAAGATGTATTTTGGACATTTTAATGATCTTAGTAATCATGATGATGATAGATTTAGTGCTGTTTGGCTTCATTATACACATTGTAGCGGCTCCAGATTAGAGGCTTTTGTGTGGTAGTTAGACAGAAAAGAGAAAGCAGAGTTAGACCTGAATTGTACATTTTTTTTCTGCTTATGAATTCTTGACGCCATACCAAATGCTCATTGAGTACAGGACACACAGACTGTGCTTTGGCAAACAACCAAGACCCCTCGGCCTCAATCCCTGGTTCTTCTCACCTCATTCTTTTCATGTTATGCCTACTCTTAACACCTTGCTTTTATTTTGATCTGCCTCTGACCCTGTTTGTTCTCTTTAGCCAACTGCACATGTACTCATAAATCACACCAGTTACTTGTTACTTCTAAAAGTAGTTTTTTTGTTGTTGTTTTTTACTATTACTGACTCTTTGTAGCTCTTTTCTAATGCCACAGAAACTGTAAATGTTATTATCCATTATCCCCATTAAATCCTCCCTGTGTATGTGTAGAAGATATGGACAAATCTGACATGTTTGGTCACTACTATGCTCAGTTTGTATTTAGTGTGGCCACACACAAGCACACACACTTTTACACCAGCAGCCTGGTTTGTTGATGCAAGGTATGATGGATTCATGCTTTCATGGTGTTTATGCCATGACCAGGCAGTCTATGTTTAGTTTTTTGTTTTTAGTTGGCCAGAGTGGCACTTGGTGTGGTCTTCTGCTGATCTTGCTGATCTGCTTGAAGGTTCAACATGTGAAGTCTTGAATGGTTTTATGTATATCTTGGTCCTACAGAGTGTTTAATGTTCCCTCTGTCTTACCAAACCAATGTTGGGTGTATAGGAATGCTAACCACTAAGCCACTGTCACTGTTAAATTTTAATATGTAATTTGATATTTGACGATAGTTATGATGTATTGTTTATTATATTTTGGTTGATGTTTTCTTGGTTCAACCAGCCCAAAGTATTTGTTTATGTGTTTACGTGTGGCCTTTTACTGTGACGACAGGAAGAAAGTAGTTAGTATTTAGTGGAGGCACACTGCCATTTTTAACAGCTTTCATACACCTCATTAACTCTTTTAATGAGCAAGTAATCAGACATACTCCCTTTATCCACCTCATACTTTCTCTTTAAATAGGAAATAAACAAATTCTTGATTAAATGAATGAAAATAAACACCATATTCTACACACAAAACAGATTTAATTCTGGTTTGCCCTCCAGGCAACCATAGGTTCTATAGTTATGTTTCTTTTATCCCTGCTTGAATGTAAAATGCAATGAGAAATACAGTGATGAAATAGTGGTGAAAGGTTGTAAAAGCTCAAAGAGACTTGAGCAACATTTATGCTCCAGTTGAAAAAGTGTCCCATTCATCATACTCAGGTAATGTAATGATTTCTTCCTTATTAAAAGCAGGGAGACACTCTTTAAGTGTTTGCCTATGATTTTTTACTGACATGTTTGGTTACAACTACACACTAGGAAGGTATTTACAACCATATTTCTAAATGAAACATGTTTTGATTTGTGTTGGTATTAAATTCCTTGTGGTTCCTTTTGAATTATGAATATTGTGCCTGCTTGTTTACCAGAGAGCCACAAACAGTTTAAATAAAGAGACGATGATGAATGGAGGGCCAATAATGAATGATTGTATTTATTGCATTGTGCAAACTTGTGCATATTTTTTAAATGGCAGTGATTCCCCTCAGCAAAGCCTTTAAAACCAAAGTATTAGAACATCATATCTTTGCATGTGATTTATGATACTCTGTCAACTGCTGTTGTCAGTTCACAGTGGAGGCAGAGGTTATGAAATCTCTGAAAGAGGTGATTGTTTGCCTTTGTATATAGGCATGTGTACGCATGTGTCCCTGTGCATGTTTTCATTGGTGCATTACACATTCTGTGGAGCCAGAGGTTTTTACCTCCCTGTGGTAACGCAGCCCTTATGTCCGCTTCTTGGAGGCTAGTTGTGGTTATCACAATGACGAATTTATGCTAATGTGACGACTTTGTTTGCTTAGTGGTCCTACATCTTTTGTTTTATTATCCACATAAAGAAGAGAGCTGTGTACAGTATTAATGCAGTGAGATAGGGATCAGAGGTTAATGATGTGAATCAGACAGGAACCAGACATTACCTTGAGAGTGCGGCTTATCTTCAGACCAGGCGCCTTCAGCTATGTCTGATAATGTTGCTAATTGCACTAGATACAGACATTGCAGAGATTCTTGTAAACAAGTGTATCCATATCAGAATGTATCATTGTGTGTATCAGAGAGTTTATTGTTAGAGCACTTTGAACTAAATGACATCATTATTGGAGGCTTAGTTTATGTTGAAAGATTGTAAGTGAAGCATATTAGTAAAAGTGTATTTAACTGTGTCACACCTGAAACCATGTGTACGGCTGCCCCATCATTAGGACTACAATGGGAATGAACTGTGAGTAACGTCAACCAAAGGGGAGTGGGCTTCTCTAATGAACTTACTGCCCAGCCTGAAATATGCTGTGCATTAAGGTAAATTCATACCAGGTCTGAGCCTTTTGAACCCTCACTCACACACCTGTAATGAAAATGGACTGGCAGACATGTTGTGTCCAGGGAACAGAGTGTGGTGAGTCTGACCTGATCATTACAGCTCTCAGCGAAGAGCCTGGAGATTGCAGTCAGTGTCTGACCTTCAGTGTAATGAGTAGTGGAGGCAGTCTGCCCACTGGACACAGTTAAGCACCTCTAACAGTTTCCATTCAGCCACAAACAGTGCTGTCGAATAAACTCTGGTGATTATGACCTGTGATCCTGCCTGTGATGCCTAACTGCCTTTGCCTTGATTCTGCAAGACTTCACAAACACATCAGTTGCACCGAAAACCAATATTGAAAAACAGAAGTAGCAGTCTTTTGTGTTTTATCACTTCATAAATGTCCACTTACTACATGTTTAGTTTCTGTTACATGTTTGACTCCAGAGTTGCTGTAGGATTCAAAAGTTAGTGTAATGACTAACAGAGGCCAGTTTGACTCTTTGTGGTGATTGGTCTCTGAGAAGCATGTCTGTTTTTTATAGGATCACAGCTTCCTTGAAAATCTGTTCCCAAACTAATCAAAAAATGTGAAATATCTTGGATCTAACACAGCTGAGGTTGTGCCTAAAAAATACCAGTTAGCGGCAACCACATACTATGTAAAATACAGCATGGTCAACCACAGAAATGTCCCCTTTGCCATTTTAGGAATGTGTAAATGCAGAAATGTAGCATTGCTAAATTTAATATTATGCTGTCAACCATAAGAGTTCAAACCTTGCAATAAATCCTTGAAATGCACTGAACAAAAAAGAGCAGTTTCAGAAATCTATGACTACTGTGACTGTTCTTTTAGGGAGATAATGAGAAAAGCCAGTGTCTTGATACCATAGAGCATCATTATGGGTTGTCATGGGGTTTTTGGCCACACATTGTCCCAAAACAGAGCTACAGTTGTGAAGTGACCTCCTACGACCTCGGTGTCTAATCCAATCAAACTTGTGGGTATATACATCATTTCAAGCCATTCATGTTATACCATGATAACAGGATTATGAGGTTTTAGTCTGTAGATTGTTGTCTAGAGCTTTAATTTCACACTTACACTTGTATTGTGTTGGCATAATGAGTTTTTTTGTTTTTCTTTGTAATGATCTATGTAAAAGAACCCCCTGGCACTGCAGATATTCTAGCCCAGTACCAAACTTGCTGGTCTAGGTATGTCATTATCCACTAACTGCAGCATCAGTGGTATAGGTGAGATATCTAATTAGTTCACAGATATAGTACAGGTTCAATCCTTCCCGCTTTGCAGCATTCCTTTCATTCAAAGCCACCCTGATAATAGGCATCAGCTTTTAACAAAGAGGGCTGCGCTGCTAAACAAATAATGAGGTTTGTGGGTGAATGTTCTGGCGCCAGTGCTCAATAGAAAGCCTATCTGTTGTTTGATACATCATTGTTGTACAAATAAAATGTTAAATATGTACATTTAACTACATGCCAATGGCTGGCCTACAGCAGTTTTATGTGTATTCAGCCTGATGAAAAATGGGTGTAGCGTCATTAGTTGCTTTTAGTTAAATAACTGCTATGAATTGGCTAAAGCTGATCATTAAGGAAGACAAATATATTTATAGAGATTTTATATTGCCTGTTTTTTTATGATATTGAGTTAAAATAAATTGATTGGTGATGAAGCTTTTCTGTTCTAATTCAACCTTAAGACAGCTAACTGGTACAAACATAGAGCATTGATGGCCTCATATGTGCTAATTTGTATAATAAGACTAGGGCTGAAACTAATGATTATTTTGATAGTTAATCTGTAGATTATTGTTTTAATTAATCAATTGGTCGGACAGTGAAGCATGTGTGGTTAAAGTGGTTAAAAACTTGCGATGTTTTATAGTTCTCATTTTTTAAAATTTTTTTAATTCTACCAAAAATCACTTAATTTTTTACAAAATTTGAACCAGACGAAGCTACAACTATGACACTTGGGGATGTTTGGGTAGAGCACATACTATACACACAAAATATTTTTAATCAAAGAACATTATGTATATTGATTTTGTTGCTTACCACTCTGTTTTGGTAATAAACCCTCCTCTCTCAGCACATGGTATCTTTTAGAGTATGTGAGTACCCCAGTTAACGATTAAACAATTATTAAATTAGTTGACAATTATTTCAATAATTGATTAAAGTGATTATAATTGATTAATCCGATCAGTTGTTGCAGCCCTAAATAACACATAGCTCTGCAAGTATTTTAAAGTCTCTGCCCAGTGCCATAATCTGTTGTCGTGTGTAAAAGGGAGCAAAGCCTATTGCGCTTAGTCGCTATGTCAAACAAGCCCCCTTGTTTTTTCATAACTTTTAACATAACTATTCTGTGGCCCTTCTTACCTTGCACACTCATTTCTCAACTTTATTTTGTTCCCAGTGTTTATTAATGGACAAGTAGTTGTATTAATATTTATATTAAAATATATTGTTCTAGCCATCCTTGGCCACTGTTTTTTGTGCACAGTGTGAGCTAAGCACCTCACATAACCAAGACCAATATAAAATGACCACTGGACTGTGGGAAGTCAAACATCAGAAGCCTGGCACACACCAAGTGGAAAAAAACACTGCCTTCTTTTCTGTGTGATGAGTGTGGTTTAAGAAGTAGGCCAGTACATGCTTTTTACAAAAAGTCAAAAAGGAAATGAAAATATATTTCTGCTGCATTACAGTTAAAACAAACACAGTGTTATATATAATTACTATTTTTTTTATTCATCAATAGAGATCTGAGTGAGAACTTGATCCAGTCCATCCCCAGAAAAGCATTCAGAGGAGCCACAGACATCAAGAACCTGTGAGTACTTTGCTTTGACACGTTAGTATAATAGTTAAATGGCTTTTGGTGATTACTGTGTGTTTCTTTGTTAAGTCAGCGCATTGTATATGAATGTTAATAGTTCTAGGGCTACTGTGTGCTACAGTTTTTCACTACAGGGCATCCTGTACTTGTTTTATGAAGCAGAGTGATGCAGCTAAACAATTCTTGCTCATCTCAAAGCTTACATGTTCCATATTGATTTACCATAGTCCATCAGTGTAGTATTTACTGTACTGATGATTACAACTAGGCCGCAGGGAGAAGTGAAGATTGTCTGTCTATAACAATGGCTCTTTCTTTTCTGTATAGTCAGCTGGATAAAAACCACATAGCCTGCATTGAAGATGGAGCATTTCGAGCTTTGAGAGGTTTGGAAGTGCTGTAAGTGTTGCAATTTACCCTTATCACAACCTTTATCATCCCTTTTAAGCACTTAGTTTAATGAAGGTAATGTTTTGTTGTGTTAATGACTATAACTACACATAGCACTCTCAACTAATTTGAGTGGCCTTGGTTATTATACTAAAATATCCTTATAGGGCCTCATGAGGGTCCTGCATCTTTGATACCAGGGTCCATTAACTCCTTGTTCCACACAGTTGACAGTTGCATTCCCCTCCATCACATCAGCTCCACCCACTCTTTTATCAGCACCCCATCCAGCCCTAGGCAGCCCATCTGACAAAGGGTCTCCCTAGTATTTTGATCAACAATCCCATTTAAATCTAACTTTTATGTTGGTGTATATTCATTTTGAAACATTAAATCAATTGCTTCTTGTCAGAAAATCCTTGTGGCAGGGCTCTATCACAGCTTTCAAGTCTTGACAGCCTTGTTATTTCTCTGCATGAAATATATGAGAGAGAGAAACTGACAAAAATACCATTAATGACTGCTTTTATGGTGTGCATTCATGGCAGATGTGGTTCTTATGGCGTAGGAGGAGTATGATGTTTATTTCAATAGGTTTGTAGGATGGAAGGGGGGCAGGTTGCGTTAAAGACAGTGCACTCAAAAATTTAAGATAAAGGGAAAATGGCCTGATATTTCACTGTAGGTGAGGTTCAAGTTTGAAGGTGTATATGTGTATAATAGTGTAAAGCAGCAAAGAGGAGCATGTTAATTTGCATCTTTGCTTGTCGCTCTGTGTGGGAGGTGTGAGGGATTCCCATCTGCGTAGAATGACTTTTGATATTCTCAGCAGGATGCCACAAAGGGAGATGGTGTAAAAAGTATGGGGGATAGAATTGTAAATGGGGAGGCAAAAGCTTTTCATATGTTACACCGATATCTTTATTATTTCTGTATATTAAAAATCTCCTTAACACAATATTTTCTTCTTTACAGAACACTAAACAACAACAACATTAGCAGCATCCCTGTCTCCAGCTTCAACCACATGCCCAAACTTAGAACCTTGTAAGTCACACATTTCACAATACAATGGTCCATTTTTCTGGACACATTCTTAAACATATCAAAACATATTACTGTCCAGATGTGGCAGATGCCCACAGTGGGGTAAAGAGCGCAAACCCATATGATTTCACAGATAGATCCTGTCATTCCATGTGGTGCTGGGAGTCTGCCATAACCACAGTCTGTAGCAATGCCAGGGACCATTATTCCGTTTGTCTAAAGCACACAAAATGAAAACTGGCCTAGATAGATGTAAATAGCCTCCAAAGGTTAATGCACAACATGTGTTGTCTACATTTTGTGTGATTACCGAATCTGAAATTATACCAATTAAAACAATTATGCTTTTTCGAACTCTATGTTCTGCGACTCCACTGTCCTTGTGGTGCATATTTGTGCGTCCTTGCGCTCCGTGGGGCCTAGCTGTTTGTGTGGACTTTAAGTGTCTAAGCACAGAGGTTGGTGCTCCAGAGGGCCACTGCACCACAATGAGTTATTCTGAACCAGCACAGCATTCCTTGGCTGCTGTGTTTGGAGTATTGGGGTTAGAAAAGGCCTCTTAAGCATTCTGCCTTTAGAATATGCCATTTACAATCAACCATGCACCGTATCATTTAGTGGAGTGTTTTGCCTTAGTGGCACAATGTGATGAGCTCTAGGGTAGAACAGAACACTTTTTTTACTACAAATCGTGTCAAATTAGAATTCTGAAAAGGTCTTCCAATACCACTCATCAGGTTGTTTTGTTTCTATTTTTGACAGCCGCCTTCACTCCAACAATCTCAATTGCGACTGTCATCTGGCCTGGTTGGCCCAGTGGCTCAGGCAAAGGCCCACAATTGGACTGTTCACCCAGTGCACTGGCCCTTCTGAGCTCAGAGGGTTGAATGTAGCTGAAGTGCAAAAGCATGAGTTCACATGCTCAGGTAAGACAGGAGCATTTTTATAGTTTACTGTACAAAATGACTATATAAAACAGTGTTGCACTTTTTTCCTTTGCTGTGATTGTCTTTGCTCCTCTAAATGTTCATAAAACCAGAAAACTCTAGCAGAGGCCTTCCCTTGTTTCTCAGTAGGGCTGTGGTCATCACTACTGCTTTCTCACGTCTGTGCTCCAAAATTGTGACTTATTTTGACTTTCTAGCACTGTGTGTGTGCAAAGAGACATAGATTTTGAGTACATGGTGGGCACTGAGTTTATCATATCAGAACAATGAAAATCACCATGAGAACCTCCACTCTCCACAAGGCCATTTCATCTTCACACCAGCTGCAAGGGTTGTTTTGTGGGAGTGTGTGTGTCCCTATGGGTTGTGATTTTTACAGAGCCATACGGCGTGACAACACAGATCATTAACTATACATTGCCCAGGGAAAGACTCTCACAAAAATGTGTTTCAAAAATACCATAGAAATGCTCCGGGTATCCACAGAGTTTGACGTCTTAGTATGGTAAAGAAAAAAAAAGGAAAAATTATAATGTTGGAGTTTTAATGTCAAATCAGCATAAGAACAAATTTAATTTTAGCATCCCACTTACTTTTGTGGGCTAACATGAATGTGCAGAAAACATTCTGTGTATTGTCTGAGTGGATGAGTGACCAGAAGTTGAACTCCCATTGAAGGCCTCATTAGAAATGGACACACACACACACACACACACACACACGCACACACACACACGCACACACACACACAGATAAACACATTTCTTTGTTTTGGATGTTCAGCACAATGTTTGCATGTAGCTGTGTGTCCTGGCCAGGCCAGGACACCTGCGGGGGATTTGGGGTGGGGTGGTGCTGTTTTTGGAATGAAGTAAAGAAGCATGTTGTGTTTAGCAAAGCAGACAGAGATTGGGAGTATCACATGGTTCATTTTTTGGAAAACTTTAATGAAATTCCACTGTGTAACTGCAGCATGACCCGCTGACTTTCAATTTCAGCATGTTTGTGGGGCTGCTTTACAGTAAAAAAATATATTTATTTACCGTAATTCATTTAAAGGCTATAATCAACATGACTAATACATGTTGTTTTACTAATGTCTAAATCAAAATGTATTAATGTACTTTAGATATTACTGTATAGACACTTAATAATAACAAAAAACTTAATACTTACAAAAAATGAAACAACTGTTTTTACTATTTTTATTAAATAAAAATAATAACTAATAAAGCAATACAGCACGATACATTGCTAAAGCAGTACAAAAAATTGGATCTAGAAACAAATGACTGCTTTGCGTTGTAAAGACCAAGATGAAGTGAATCTAGCTGTTGAGTACACCAATGGTAACTGGAAAAAAGATAAGTGGGAAGAAGCAAGTGATAATGTGTTAAAATTTCTTAAAATGTAGAGAGAAAAGAGGTCTCGTGAGGATGCAAAAACCAATGAAGTGGAGGTAATGGGGGAGTAGAGGTGGAAAAAACTGAAACAAGGTGAATGTGCAGAGGATAATGGGGAATATGGTGGCAGTGAAAAACAAGGATATTTCAAACGCTTCATTTCGACTCAACCTGTCAGACAGCTGTCATTGTTAAGCCTGCTCCAGCTGTGCACTGCACTTTCCCTGATCCCAGGCCTGTCAAATATGCCATGTTAGATCTGAAGGAAGTTCTGCTTTGGCCTACACCTGATCCCAGATCTGTCAAAGCTCTGCCATCCCAGATCATAGGACCTCAGATCACATGGGCCTTGTGACTATGCCGATGTTGTGTAAAGCATCACTAACCTCTGCCCAGTGCAGTATGATTGGGCAGACACTTTTTTTTTTAGCAAAGAATAATATCCATGTTTGAATAATAAACTTTTTTGCAAATCTTCGGTCAGCGTCACAACTTACAATGCATTCCCCACAAGCTGGGTTGATTTTTTTTTTTATCAAATATTCATGGTTGGAAACTTATAATGGTGATGTTTTGTAAATGAGGCCAAAAGTGTGTTTTATTCATTCTATCTGGGTTAGACTCATATACCAAACAAAGTAGCCACACACTCTTTATCAGTCATTGGCAATGCCAGAGCTAGAGAGTATCTGGAGAAATGAGGATGGCTTGTGTGCTTTGTATGCAAATGGAAAAAGTTGAATCGTTTGAAAATAAATTGAGGTGCAGAAGTAGGGGGGGTTGTAAAGCTGAATATGCAGAAAGGCGTACGAATCCCACCCTAGAGAATGCAGACTCAGGAGGAAAATCGGCAACAAGAGATCAATGAGCGTTACTGGGACGCTCCAACTTTATTATTCATGTCTTTCTTCTGCTCTCAATGAAGCTACATGCTTTTGATGGAAACCCAGTTTCTTTGCCACTGATTTTCAAGTATGTTCGACTTTGCATTATAGTCAAGAGCAAGATGTTTTACTTGCTGTCAATGTCAAAAATCACATTTGAAAGTTTAGATAACAGGAAGAGTTTCTGACCGGAATTATGGAATAATAATTTAATGTGTTTTCTGAACCTCTTTGCTAGGTCACCAAGAGTCGTCGAGCCCTCAGCAATGTAGCACAGGGGCAGGATCGTGCCCGGCAATGTGCACATGCAGCAACAACATTGTGGACTGCAGAGGGAAAGGTCTGACAGCTATCCCAGCCAACCTGCCGGACAGCATGGCCGAAATGTGAGCACAGACATGCATCTATCAGAGCACACTGCAAATAACTGCAAATACATCTGTATCTGGCAGTATATTCATGCTATATTTTTTTATGTTTGACACTATTGACACTTCAGCACTTCAACATTTCAGAAGTTCACTGTAACACTTTCAGGGGTCGGCTCAGAAGCATATTCCCATTTCCCATTTAGGCCTCTGCCCTTTCAATTTTCCAATGTACAGAATGTGCATACTAGTCTTTCAATGCACCTTGGGACACTATTACTCTGAAATACTCAACCATGTTTCACTAATGAATGGAAAAATACTAATGGCAGCAGTGGCATGATATTTCAGTGTTTGTTTGGGGAAGGCAGCACATTTCTAGGTCTCCTCCTCCTCATGGGCTGTGTTTATAAATACTCAGCTTTCATGGAAGTCACAGAGATCGCATGTTCCTCAACAACCCTGACCCATTTCTGGTGCTGTGCTAAATGTCCTGATTTGAATGTGCTGCTGACACCTGAAACTGTTCTTTACTAGTTAAATAGCACATTAGGCACAAAATATTGATACAGTAGATGAGAAAAAGATTGATTGTTGATCACCAATTAAATAATCCAAAAGGGACTTCTCTCAGTCTTATGTGATTAGGTGATTTAAAAGGCTCATAACTCAGAGAACTTTTTCCCTGCATCTTCTATGTAAATTTAATAAACAGTAGACTTCTGGTCAGCACATATGCATTTTAAAAGCCCCATGCCCTTGAACTGTAATTGGTCCTTACCTCTGATCTGGAATTAAACTACAATGTTCTGATTCCTATTTACAACTTCAGAGTGAAACTTAGACTCCTCTTGCCCTCAACACCAGAGCCTTTTATTTCCAGCCTTCAGTCCTGCGGCACAATTCTGTTTTTTCATAATTTATCCCCCTTCTCAGATTTTCTTTCTCACCACAGGCTTGGATATTTAGGGAATTAAAAAGCAACAAGGAACATACCGCTCTATAATTAAGTATGGTTGGTCAGATCTCTTGGAGTTCATTATAAAATCAATTTCAGTGATAAAGAGTTGAACTGCTGGGTATGAAGGCCAGTCTAATATCTTATTAATCTTACACATCCCCACACACAAACGCACACATCCGGCACTCATTATGTACAAATCAGAGAGCTGCAACCTCTCTGCCCTGTTCTCCCCTAATGAATGCCACTGTGTTTATAGCTGGCGGGATGTGAGCTGCTTTCTGTACTCCTCTGTTGTGAGACCAGGCCTAGTTAACCTAAACACTACCACAACAGATTATTATGCACCAAAGTCGCCATCTGCAATAACTGAACTGAGCTGTAAAAGTCTCCCCCGCCTTTCATCCGCCGCTGCGGTCCTGCCATCCATTTGCGACTCACACACACACTTGGTTAATACCCAAAGGCATAATGTGTTTCTTCTTAATGAAAACCATGCTTGAGCACTAATGAAAAGGATGAAGAACATTGATTGCATTGACACAAACACAAGCTCACAGACACACATACAAATGTTTGGTCTGGTAAATTGGATTAGAAACATTGATCGTGCATTCCAAGGCAACTCAGAGAGATTGTTTCTTATTTCTCAGCCAATTGATTGAGCAGCTTTGGAGGATTTAGTAGCTTGTTCTTATCAATCTGTGAGCAATAACAATGCCATGCTGAACAGTTGGCATAGAGCATTGTGTTGATGACCTGTTGAAGAAACTGATCAACCAACAATAACCCAAATGTATTTCTTCTGCATTTTATTCTACACCTGTAAATGCATGAGTCTGAAATCAAATTTTCCTTGTTAAAATTTTCAACCTCTCTTTTCAGTCTAATTTATAACACTCTATAATAAATTTAGAAGCTCCGGCTATACAGGCAAACAGCCCTGACACACTGGCTGAAGTACCATAACTTGTAATGTACAAAGGCAAGAAACACAGAAACACAGGCACTGCAGAGTGTGCAGAGTGCCAGACTGGTTTGGACAAGTCAGACAGACTGGTTGATGAGAGAAGGCGCTAAAGCCACTTGGCCCTCTCCTCTGCCGCATGGTGAGGGCAGAGGAACCACAGAGCTGTCAGTCCACTGTAAATCCATACACACAGTCGGACTAAAACAGACGGCAAAAAAGCACGACTGCCACAAAAATCTGTGGCCTGGAATCAATGCTATCCTAAGAATGTCAATTAAAACTGCAAGATTGCTCGTTGAATGAAGACTGCTGCTTGTAAAGAGGATAAATAATTGACAGACAATTTTGGCAGTTCCAAATTGTTAAGTGGCTGTGGCTTGTGTTTAACAAAACATTTATCCCTCAATGAATTTAAAGTTTGGTTTGCTTTGATTAAATCAAGCAGAAATGGTTCTGATCACATTCTAAAGAGAAAAAGATATCTATCCATTATTTTCTGGAAAGGAATGTTGCTGAATTTGACATGTTTCTCTGCTGTTTTTAGTGTTTTTAGATCCACTAGCTTAGCCCTAACCATGGCCCGCCACCCCTCACACTGCCCATGGGACACAGTCCAGTTCCTTAGCTGTTTTTTGCCATTCCAGGGCCAGAAGGACAAGGCCACAGCTGGCCCCATCTAGGCCCCAGCTAAGCCTTGTTAAGGACAGTTTTAAAAGCTGTGAACTGACCTGCAGATAAACAGCCCTCTGCCAGCTCCGCCAGGGAATTGCTCTGGGACTGAGCTCCATCCCAAGTAGCAGACAGCACACTAGCATACACTCAGGCATGCTCACAGTAATGGGCTTTAGATGTCTGTTTCTCTACACCCATCTGAGGCTGATTAGGCCTCAGGACTGTTCACAAATGAGCTAATGTATGTTTGTGTATGTCTGTGCTAAGATTTTTATCTGGCCTTTTTCTCATCAACTGCTAGATTTGCTGGCAAAAAGTTAACCAAAAATTATTTCATTCAGGCTTTGCAGATGCCTAAGGGGTGAAGACATTTTTACAAGTAAAAGTGAGATCATTATTGATTTTTTAGAATCCCATATGAGTGCTGGAAACTATAAATATTGTTCTGCAAAGAAAGTTAAGGGCCTTAACAAACTTTGAACAGACCAAAGGCAATGTATTTTCCTCTACAGCACTTTAGTCTTGCACTGTTTATTGCTTTTGAGGATGTTATGACTCCAGTATGCATTACAGCTGTGGGATAGATCTCCACTAAAACAATCAGGCCAATCAGCAAAGGTCAGAGGTTAGAAGGTGTTAGAGTTGCCATAGAAAAGTCTATTGTTTGCTTTACTGATAACATTGCCTCTTTTCTCTCTTTCCTCCAGACGTCTAGAGCAGAATGGGATCAAGTCTATCCCTCCCGGAGCCTTCTCTCCATACAAGAAGCTGCGTAGGATGTAAGTACAGCAATAAACTTACCTCAAGGCTAAATAATAGCAAAGAGTACAAGAAATCTGAATAACTGACAACTGGCTTCTCTGCTAAGGATCATGAAGTATTTATTTTGTCTGTGCTTCAAAAAGCTTGTCCTGAGACTGGAAAGTACAAACCTAGCACTGCATGTGCCTAACAGCCATCATCTGTCTTTGTTGTACTGGTATTCCCCTGGCAACCACTGGCCACTGTGTATGTGTGTTGCAATGCTTTCATGGCCAAATGCAAACAGCGGCAGACAAGATGTAGGGATACAGAGAGCTGGAATGAAGGCTGAGGCTAGGCTCTCTCCAGGATGAATCTGAAACAGCCAAATGTCCGGTCCAGGGGCCAGCACAAAGTTATCCAATAATTTAACTTCTTACACTACAACAAAGCTACACAGATGGACAAGACTGGTGGTCAGGGAATTTGTGTGTAAAGACTAAAGCTAGATCAAAGACAACATTTAATCAAGGTACAGTAAATAGCTTTTCATTTTTACATTTTTTTGGCTGCTCCCTTTTTTTTGTTTGGGTCATCACAGCAAACCAGTCACACAGATTTGGCAGGTTTTTACACTGGATGTCCTTCCTGTCGCAACCAGCCACATACTGTGACTGGAGTAGGCAATGTGTCTTGCCTATGGACACAACGTATACTGTATGCTCTTCAAGCGAGGTTCTGGAAATATAATAACTTTTCCATAGACAAAACATTTACATAATAATGGATAAATAATAACTAATAAAACTGTCTAGTTCTCTTGACACTGACCTGACAGTAAAGACATATTTTTGTTTTTATGGCTTGGCTATGTGCTGCTGACTGAACCCAGTTGACTCGAGACAGTCAAATCTCTCTAAAGTAAATAAGAAACAGTCTTACATTTTTTTACTATGACTCCATAGTCATTCTTAAATATTGATCCTCCATATACAATATATAAGTAATTCAGTGCAACAGCAATGAATACCCTAATGCAGAGCAAAGCATTTTACTTCTTTAGCTTTTCAGAAACACGTTTGCTTTTAATAAAACACACACCTCCTGCTACTGTTATGATCCTCATTAGTGCTCCTACCTGCTACCGTTGCTCTAATTCTCCATTTAGCAACAGAAATTCATGGCCACGTGTTTTTGTTGTTTCAGCTGCTGTTTGTCTTGTGTCCTGCTCAATGTAGACAGCCTCATACATCATGTCAGACACTGTCATGGCTCAAAAAAGCACCTTAGGTCAACTATTTTACACAGTATGATGTAAAGCAGTGCAGTCCGATCAGAAGGCAATTGGTTATATTTGAATGTTTATATGTGCCTGTTTGTGTATTTCTGCTGGGTGCAGCTACGTGTGCATTGGCTTTCAGTGACAGCCCTAGTGTCCTGTACAGACCAACACACATTGTGTATGACCTTGGCCCAGTTTGTATGACTTTTGCATGGACTTTTCTTTAATGCAAGGACACCAGAATAATGTCTACAGAGTTTACAGACACACACCAGTGCACATTTTTGGCTGCTTTGCATTCCTTCATTTTCCAGGAAAGCTCATTCCTATACAGGAAGACGAATGGCTACTTACTTAGCAGTTACCCCCAAATGAGAATATATTCCTGTTCTTTACCGCATGATGATTTTTCTTCAAAGGTATCCATTCGCTTGGAGTTCAGTCCACATACTCCATTACCTCTCTCTTCATCTGTCTTTCTCGGTTTTTGCACCATCCTTTCACTTCTTACTGTTGCATTTACCAGCACATAAACATAAGACACAGACTCAGGGGGTATTCTGTGTAGTGGGGCTTGTGGAACCTATTAACAACATTATTGTTCAGAAACTCTCCACTGGTTTCGGCCTGTACCACCTTTTTACAACACAAGTCGAATAATAATACATTGTACAGATAGGTAGCTACTGTGCTTCATCAAATCCTTTTAAATAAACTTTTTTTTCTCAAATATAAAAGAACAGGCTTTCATCCAGGTCATGTAATGTTTACCCCACAGCTTCTGTATCTCATACGGGAAGTCAGATTACCAGATCATTTTCCCAGACTTGCTCTCCTTATTTACTCAGTCTTTCCTCTCAAACAGAGACTTGAGCAACAACCAGATTTCAGAGATTGCTCCTGATGCCTTCCAGGGCCTGCGCTCGCTCAACTCCCTGTGAGTAGTTGCAGCTTGTGTACACAAGTATTTGCTGGGTTGCTGTAGACCTTATGTAAATTGTGTGTGTGTGTGTGTTGTGATTTGCCAGTGTGCTGTATGGAAATAAAATCACGGACCTGCCCAAGGGGGTGTTTGACGGCCTGTATGCCCTTCAGCTGCTGTAAGTAGAGCACTCACTTTCTGCTGATACTCTGCAGACCCAGTACCTACAAACCTTTACTCCCACCTACTGAACAAGCTATAACCTTCAGATAAACTTAGTACCTGTGCACAGTTTTCTAGATACAGTAGAATGCATAATGAATGACTGTTTAAAGAAACAGTGACAGGCTGCTCCTTCCTCTCCCCTCTTCCTCATGTTCCCTTTTTTTATTCCCAGGTTGCTGAATGCCAATAAGATTCACTGTGTACGTGCCAACACCTTCCAGGACCTGCAGAATCTCTCACTGCTGTCATTGTATGACAACAAAATCCAAACCCTCGCCAAGGGCACCTTCACTTCACTAAGAGTTATACAGACCCTGTAAGTCCTCCACACACAGAGATACACATGAAATACATAAAGTACAAGCTGCTGCTCTCACTCCTCACACCAACAAACATGATCCAACATAGACATTATCTCTGAGGTGTGTAATAACACAGAAATTATATATTAGGTCAGAAGTGAAAAAGATTTATCACACTCTCATCGTTTGATGGCATAAACCACACTTATCCCAGACATCAACAGTTCAGCCCCTTGATCTATAACACCCTGGTCAGTATAGGCCACACACTGTGGCACCTAAAATGACTGACTCGTCGTGTTATACAATCAACTGATGTGTGTGTGTGTTTTTTTTCTTTTTTTCTATGGCGGATGCCAATACCGATTTCTAAAGTTTTTATTTTTTGGACCAATTCTCTTAATTTTATGAAAGAATTTAGCCGTTTGCTTTAGTAATGCATGTTAAAATGAAAACCTGCTGGAAGCTGACAGTGTGAACAGTTAAAGATAAAAAAAAAAAAAAAACCTATATATGGCAATCTCAATCAAACTTACTGTGCAAGTGGAGCTTGGGGAGAGCTCCAAAATGCATTTGGAATTTTTGTTCTATGCCAGAAAAATTAGCAAAATCTTTTTATTGTTGATTTGAGCTTTTGAGGCCGAGATAAAGCGATTAAGAATATTACACTGCAGTTCATAGGAAACATCTTTTAGCAGTTACGCTGCAGTGTTGCCACAATGGCCTTTAATAAATTGCGCCAAATTGCTAAAAAAGGTTGGGGAAGCTGGAATGTTAAGTCACATGGTTGTCTGGACATGTGCCTGACCAAAAATCAGCATAAAATTTCAAGGATTGGCTGATCTAAAAATGCAAAAATTTGCCTACTATATCGGCCTGCCTCTATCACTTGCAGTGAGTATTACAGCCAGTCTAAGACAATATTCTTATTTTGTCTGCTGAAGGTGTAAAAATACATAAAGTACCTTTCCTGGAATGCCAGTCAGTCCCAGTAATAATTCAGTTCAAAAGTGCACAGTGCTCAGTTACATGGCACAAAAAATTTTGAAATGATTAAAAATAATTTTGTTTTTTTTATCCCTTTCTGCAGCCACCTGGCCCAGAACCCATTTATCTGTGACTGTAATCTCAAGTGGCTTGCTGACTACTTACGTACAAACCCCATTGAGACAAGTGGTGCCCGCTGTGCCAGCCCGCGCCGCCTCGCCAACAAACGCATTGGACAAATCAAGAGCAAGAAATTCCGCTGCTCTGGTAGGCCTTTCCTTCACACTGCCTGTGTGTTTATCTCAGACAGGCTCCTGCTTCACCTTCACCATTCACTGTACCCTTACTTTCTGCTGGTTGTGTTTTATTTTACTATATTATATTGTGGCATTTCTTATTGCTTTCTAATAGGGCTGACAGCCTTTCGTCACTTAGTAGATTAATCAGTCAGTGAGGTCTTGGTCGACTAAAATTCGATTTGTTGCATGATCTCTTTACATCAATAAAGCTGGTCTGATTTATTACTTGATTTTATATATATATATGAACTAAAGTGAAGTCAGTTGTTCGTGTAAGACTCTGGTAAGTCCCCCACACATACATATCCTCTGGTCGATTTCAGTCGATTAGTCAGTGTACTGGGCCAAGCTTTGACTACAGCCCGCTACTTTTTAATCAATATTTCTAAAGGATCATTGGCTGTTTCTCTGTCTCACTGTACATTACCACATTGTGAGTCTGGTTACACATTCAGACCGCAGTAAGCTGACATCACCATTCGAGCCTGGTAGAAGGGCTTGAGTTTCTGTATATGCCCAGCATTGCTTTGCCCTTTGCCAACCTCTTCAAACTGTCAGCCTTCCTCTCAGTGTTCATCTGGGTTCACTGCTCTCAGGTTTCCTATATGCCTCTTTTGCCACTCACTCTCCAATATTTCACTTTAGCCCCTCGGTCTGCACTGCTGTTGGGCTTTTACACTTTATAGCCTTTCCTGTCTGGCCAGACCAACAATATTGAAGCTGTCTTCTTATATCTTCTTCCTCTTTCTTTTTCTCACTGCCCTCATTGTCTCATGTCACTTTGGCCTCATATTCATCCAGTATTTCTTGTTTTACCAAACACAGAGCTAGTCTTTGGCTTCTCTGTTCAAAATGTTGCATGCATTGTGTGTCATATATAATTACTATATATGACTTTTGAAAAAGCATAGCAACATCACTGCTATGCCCTGGCCACTGTCACTGACATCCAACCCTCTTTCTTTTCTCCATCACAGCCAAAGAGCAGTACATCATCCCTGGTAAGTTGCTTGTAAACATCTACCATTCCTTCTTCACTAAGTTGCCTTCACCCATTACTGATTTCTTTAATATGCAGTTTCTGTTCATGAGATACTGAGATAAAAAGGAAACAGAGTTACACTGAATATCTTTAACTTTTGTTGACATTTCTGCATGAGACAACAACAAATGAGGGCTGTGCGTCATTGTACCTACATTTGTGAGTTTGGACCAGTTGTATGTGTGAAGTCATAAATTTTCCCTCAGCTTTGTTCTGCTAGCAGTCTCAGCTGATGATGTCCAAAGGAAGTGGCTCGTTGTTTTGGCACAATGACAGACAGTCACTCAGCACAGAGGGAAGAAGAGATGGACATACGGGAAACAAATAAACCTAATAATTAAAAAAAAAAACATCAGAGGACCCAGATTCCTATCAGTGGATGTTTTCTAACAAGAGCATTCATTCATTTTCTACTGCTTATTCTGGTTAGGGGTCGTGGGCAACTGGAGCCTATCCCAGTAACTTTGGGCTGTAGGCGGGGTACACCCTGGCCAGCTTGTTGCAGAGCTCATGTGATGGTGTGTTGGTTGGCCTGGGGCTCGAACCCACAACCTTCTTGCTGGGAGGCAAGAACGACAACCGCTCTACCACTGTGCACCCCCTCCTAACAAGAGCACTTCCAAGAAAATAGCTAGGAAGGCTAGTAGCATGTGTCCCATTGTATTTGTCTTGATATATGCCATTCTGTGATAAACTTGGCTAAAGTTTCAGTGCCTTACAGGACAGAACAAATGACCAAATGTTACAAATCAGCAGTTACTTTTATCCTCCCAAAATAATAAAAAAAATTAAGCCACTGTAAACACGCACAATCAGTAACATCCCAGGGAATTCCATAATGTATTTATAATGAGCAAGCTGCAGGGAGTTTTTGGGACTACAGTGATGAGTCATTGCTCACCTTAGAGAGGAAAACCCTATGGCTTTCTGCTGTGTTTTTTCTGCTTTTGTGTCAAACTGCTCACAGTAAAAGTGTCACCACTATGCATTGGCGATGAGGCGATGACTCCACAAAACTTTCCCACCTACCTACTTTTGGATCAAAGCATTTCTTTCTCCGTTGTAGGAAATGCATTTTCCTGATGTCTGACCAAGACAGGGAAAGTTACTTCATGTCTTGCATTACTGTGTTTGTCTGTACCAGCCATTGAGTCAAAAGACTGTATGGAAATAGAAAAAAAGACAGATCTTTTTCAAATGAACATTTAATAATGTTTATGTTAAGCCTTTAGGTTGTTCGGAATGTTTCTGTTGCAGATAGTCCATAGTGTAAGACTTTAAATTAATGTTTCTTTACAGAAAGCGGTGGCTTGTTCCTAAATGAAACAGGAGTGCACACATCTTAGTGATGCAGACACAGACACAACACACACCCCCTTACACACCCACTCACTGTTACAAGCCACTCCTGAAGCTGCTCCATTATTAAGAGGCCATGATGTAACCAGAAACACACTTTTTAGCACGTAATGTCTATTCATAGACTGAAGAATTGGAGGAAATGTCCCACTCTTCACACAGTGCCTCAGCTCTTTCTATCCCGCTACACTTCTAACACTCAGTCTCTACTTCTGCTTCACTACATTCCTTCTTTTCTTACACTTTTCCACTGTTCTCCTTTGACTCCACCTGTCTGTGCACTCTTCCAGTCCATCATATTCACCTCCACTCTTCATTCTTTCTTTCTTGCTCTCTGAGGTGCTCTGCATCACTGAAGCCGGCTGTCCAAATTCTCTTTGGCATCCCTATCTCACTGTCTCTGCTACTGTTCTTCACAGGCCAGTGCTCCCACTTGTCTAAAATAACTTGTCCCCAGCATTCATCTTGCTGCTCTGGTGAGCTAAAGCATGTTCTTTAGGGTTAAGGTTTTCTGGGTGAGGTCAAAACAGGACAAACAGTGAGCTTTTTAAGGATGGGGCTGCGTGACTGAAAGCATCATGGGAAAATGCTGTGTCTGTCTTTGCTGAGATGGTTCTTTAAAGTGTATATTTTTGCTTGTTAAAGGTACTGAGGACACCCGTCTAAACAACGCTTGTAATAGTGATCCAGTTTGCCCTCCAAAGTGTCGCTGTGAGTCCAACGTAGTAGACTGCTCCAATCTAAAGCTCACAAAGATCCCAGAGCACATCCCATCATCCACCACCGAACTGTGAGTCACCACTGCTAAACTTTAAAATGTAAAGATAAGTGTAAGAAAATGTGTACAGAATTTGTTTATATGTATTTAATTAATGTCAAGCCTTATACAAAACCTGCTTTGGCAGTGTTTTAGTTTCTTAGATTAACTTAGTTTAACTTTTTGTTTCTAGTCGTCTTAACAACAATGAGATTGCTATTCTTGAGGCAACAGGAGTCTTTAAAAACCTTTCCCAGCTAAAGAAAATGTAAGTTAAAATGGTATTTATTTTATTTAATTTTTATTGTTTCTTGATGTTAGTTTTATATAATAATTGTGTGTCCTGTGTTTTTTCCTATTTTTCTGTGTTTTCTTTTACAGCAACCTTAGCAACAACAAAATCACTGAGATTGAAGACGGGGCTTTTGAAGGTGCATCTTCTGTGAATGAGCTCCACCTCACAGCCAATCAGATTGACTCTGTTCGCAGTGGGATGTTCCGGGGTCTGGAGGGTCTGCGTATGCTGTGAGTCTTAAACACAAAATCTTATCCCCCATCAATTATTTACAACTAGACCACAATGCTATTTTTTTTTCCACACCTTAGGATGCTGAGGAACAATAAGATTAGCTGTGTTCACAATGACAGCTTTACTGGCTTGCACAATGTCCGTCTCCTGTCTCTGTATGACAACCAGCTGACCACCATCACTCCTGGAGCCTTTGACACACTGCAGACCTTGTCAACTCTGTAAGACCTAACCACAGAGAATACTTTTTAATTAGTCACTAGGAAGCCATACTGAAGTTATGTTTTTTTACAGCAACCTCTTGGCTAACTCATTCAACTGTGACTGCCGCCTGGCCTGGCTTGGCGATTGGCTTAGGAGCAGAAAGATAGTCACAGGCAACCCTCGCTGCCAGCGACCAGCGTTTCTTAAAGAGATCCCTCTGCAGGATGTGGCACTGCCAGACTTCCGCTGTGAGGAAGGTTTGTGTCAGAACAACTCTTACCTTATGTCTTAAATATTGAAATATTGCTTTCAGATGGAAGATTGTCCTCATAACAGTAGCTAAAAATGACCTGTCAAAGATTAGTGATAAACATTTTTGCATTGACTTCTTCACCACAATGCATGCACCACAAAGTGTCTGAAATCATCCTGAATAATGACTGCTCTTGTGGTCTTCTATTGTTTACTGAATAGATTGCTACTCAGCACTTCCTAAGCTTCTGGTCGATAGTTGTCTGTGGCTATTGAGCTGTTTGCTTTATTGACCAGTCAAGCCTATTTGCACCTGAATGAATGCTAGATTTGTCTGCAGGCCTCTTGCCTCCATTATCTTTTCTGGCTGATCAATATTACATTGGAGTAGCACTCATTTTTCTGTCCTGAAGAATTTTCCACAACAGTCACATCAGATCTTTTCAATGTCCAATGTTAAAATAATTGAACCATTTTGTACTGTCTTGAGCAGGAAGTTTTAAAAAACTTTTTTTGCGACAATACCAACATTCTAGACATTGTCACATAGTCAGCTAATGATTAGATGTGTTCATTTTTCAGGTCAAGAGGAGTCAAGCTGTGTGCCTCGACCACAGTGTCCTAGCGAGTGCACTTGTGTGGAGACTGTTGTGCGCTGCAGCAACAAGCACCTTCATACTCTGCCCAAAGGCATCCCCAGAAATGTGACTGAACTGTGAGTAGCTTGAGACTGCTGCATGGCTTATGACTTCTGATTTCTTTTTTTTTTTTTTCTTTTTTTTTCTTTGTAGAGGCACCCAGACCAATGGCCAACAAATGTCAAGTTAAAAGAAAAGAATCAGAATTCAATGACAAAAATTGTGAAAACAATTGAGGCATAAGACAGTGATTTCATTATGTGAGGATGAGAGAAAAAGAAACAAGTCCTTAAAGCCTGCAGTTCCTCTCTCAGACATGCTGCCCTGGAGGCCAGCACTGATGTCACTCTCACAGTGAGAGCCAGGATCTGTGTATTTGTGCATAGTTGTGTAAGGGCCAAAAGGCTGTCTACAGGAGCACAAGGGAGTGAGAGGACATTTTAATGAGCAGTTTTCAATGGAAAGGGGAGGGGGCAGAATAGGTCCAATACTTTTCCTTCCACACACCCATGCTGTGTGAGCCTTCAGGCCTGTCATTGTACCAGCAGGTGTGACCAGGTGTGCTCCTCTGTTCTGGGCTTTCATCTTGTCATCTGCAGCGTTGGCTACTCCATCATTATCCCAAATGCCCTCTGCACCATTATTACCTATCATTACCTCTAAACTCGAAGCCCCCTAAATAACTGAAGTTCCCCTCAGCTTTCTTCTCTTAGTACAGGATAAAACAATAGGCAGTGAAAGCCCAACAACTGTCCTCACAGGAATTATTATTATTATTATTATTAGTAGTAGTAGTAGTAGTAGTAGTATTACGACAAGAGTCTAAAAGATAGTCACAAATCTATCACTTACTGCTTATCAAATCTACTATGATGAATTGGTTGTTTGGTTTGGTAATTGTAGTTTTATTCCATTATTGTAAGTTTTCATTACATTGCATTATTATTTTTCTGCTTTTAGGTACTTGGATGGAAATCAGTTTAGTATTGTGCCAAAGGAACTGTCTCCCTTCAAGTATCTGCAGCTGGTGTAAGTGTTCTCACTCTATTCTTTCTTTCTCTCTGTGCAAATCAATCTGAAAATCAAGCACATCATTTTTGAATACTTTTCAGTGACTTGAGCAACAACAAGATCAACTCTCTGACCAACTCATCCTTTGCGAACATGAGCCAGCTCACTACACTGTACGTCTTAGACCAAGACCTGGCCTCACAAAGCTAGTGTTTAATTTTTGCAGTCACAGAACAATGCAAACAAATTAATTATATACACATGTATTTATTTTTACATTGCAGAATCTTGAGTTACAACTCCCTGCGCTGTATTCCAAGAATGGCTTTCAGTGGTCTGCACTCCCTTCGGCTGCTGTAAGTTGTTTTCTTTGGGTACTACAGGCAAATGTTTTCTTAACATATTTAAGTTACGTAACCATTGTTGTTAAACACTATTCTATTGGCTATCCCATTCTCACTGAGTTCTAGTATGTGTCCCAAAAGGAAATATTGAAGTTATTTTTAACATAGTGTTCTAAAACAAGATGACATCCAAAGCAGTAGAATTGAATATTTTTGCATCTTGCAAAGACTACAGACACCACACTTGCTGGAAATCTATGATTGGCTCCAGAGGCTTGAAGCACAGTCTAAACAGTTATGACAGCTGAAGAACACATCCACAACCTCTGACCTATTTTCTTTGTTTCTGTGGTTAGAACATAGGCAGCCATTTTATTTCAGTACTACTGAAGTAACACATAAGTCCTACTGCCCACTCCTTTTCTTCAGTCATGTGTTCATAACTGTTCACTTCTAAAAGCACTGAGCTCATCTCATTAAGGACCAGACACTTTCCCACACAATTTAATTTATAAAAGTACTGTATAAGTTCATACTGATGGTCTTTTGCTTGCTGAGCAAACTGTATTTGGATAATTTGGTCTGCAAAGTTACTGAGATGTAGGATGTAATGTACAACAGATCAATGTCTGTGCCCAATAATATATCTTTACAGTATGGGTCATACTTAATTAAAACACCAATTCTTTAGGGAGAATCAGATAAAATCCCAGCATTAGCCCTTATTATTAGCTCAGTGACTTTATGCATAGTCTATATGTTCGTAATCTACTGGCTCAGTGCCCATTAGTATGTGTGGGGGAGTAGAATTGTCAGTCGTCTATGTGGGTTCATAGCAGGCACACATTTTACTACAGACAACAAAGCTTCAACAAAGCCTCTGTTTTATGGCAGGATTCAAATAAAGTCCCTGATTATTACGAGACTCAAAGCACAAGAGACCTTTAGTGTGGAATGAGAGTGAAGCGCGGTCGTCATTAGCTGATGCTGCCTTGCTGATGCCTGTGCTTATTGCTTTGATCTCTAATGAAGCCATGTCCGTTACTTCTGCTCTTAGTCACTCACGCCACCTTTGAATTTAAAATGGTGTGTCAGACGGCATGTGAGGCCCTCCCCCAGTTCTAGCACCAACTCACACATGCCAAACAGCCTAAGAAATATATAAGTACAGACTGTCTGGGTTACCTTATTGTCTCACTTAGACAGAAGTCCAAAGGAAGCAGAAACTTTGAAGTCTTTACTGCTGCTCCAATATGGCTCCTATTAAATGTCAGGTGGTGCCATGCCTTAAAAAGTAAAACTTTCAGGGATACCATATACTAATGTGAGAATAAGCCAGTCTTTAATATTTTTCTACTTGAAGACCTAATATGAGGTTCAAAGGTCAGAAATTGAAACTTCATAGAAATCACAGCAAGCTGCCAGTGGTGCTTAAAAGAGAGTTTGTATAATCACGTGCACGCTAAGGTGCCAAAATCTTTGTTAAGCCACACCTTTGGCTTTACACAGCTATAAAATGGAGAGGCATCATTAACGCTTAAAACTTCAAATAAGTCAGTGGTCTGAGCTGACCATGGATGTGGTTTGGTTTGCTGTATAGGTGTATGATGCTTGTGGTTAGAGCAGACCAATTAATATGCTGCTAATTGGTCCGCTGCAGAGTGGAGGGAGTGATCTGAGACACTGCCATGGCATGATCTGTGAATGTTTAAATCTACTATTTACATGATTTATCTGATAACTTGAAAAGTTAAGCAGGGACTATGTAATGATATTCTGCTGTAGAATAAAAATTGCATAGCTGGACAAAGATCTGTTGTAGTATAACAGATCCAGTTGCTCTCTGGCACCTTTCTCCAGGAGACCAGTGCATGTACACTGCATATGCTTTTGTGCCCTTTCTACCCAGTCACTCAAACAACACTCATTTGTTAGACAAATTTATCACTAGCTCTATCATTTATTCTAACTCTTTGCAGCATCTTATACTTTCAGAAATTTAAAAAAGATTTCAAAGTCTGTTTATACATTGCCTTTACTTAAGCATACAGGGCTTTTGTGTTATGTGTTATTACTGCCATTCCATTAGTGAGTGGCCAGTCGCGGGTACAAGGAAAATGACCTTGATTACAGAGCCCATCAGTCATCCAGCCAATAAACCATGTTTCATCAGTCAACAAGAAGAACCAAAGAGAGAACTGAACTCTACAAATACAATTTGGGATTGTCTTTCTTCCTCTGGACCATGGCAGACAAACACACTTTGTCATATTACCCCATTTTCTCCATTCCTAGCTACTTACAGATCAACCCGCCAGAAATCACCTACTTTTCATACAGCCATAGTGAACATAACTCCTCTAAGAGATATTATAAACTTACTTAGAAATTCAGTCTGATAATTCATAAGTTAACACAATATGAGCAAAACACACAAAAAAAATGTTTTTAATGATTTTTTTGTCCTTAAAATTGTTGTATAAACATTCTTCTTGTGATCTTTTAGGTCTCTCCATGGCAATGAGATCTCTGAGCTTCCAGAAGGTATCTTCAATGACGTGGCCTCCCTTTCCCACTTGTGAGTAAACACAACCACACCAAAAGACCAGTAATACATTGCGTGATAGCATCTGAGTGGACATACAACTAGTATGTAGGTTAGAGTGTATTGTCCGTATACATCTTTGGTGGGTTCACACAGAGCTGGGCTTTAGAAGAAGAAGGCACACTCTTGAGGTAGTGAGGAATCTCCCAGAGCACATTTAAAGTACTACACAAGTAGAAATTCTGCGTCTGTAGACACCATTGTTTTTCTATTATGTTTAGTCTGCGTGTGTGGTTTGTAGCTGTTGTGTGGCTGTACATTGTCCAGTTACTGGACACGAGTAAACACAAAACTGTGCAGTGTGCCCTCTGCTATCCAGGCTGGATATTCACTTCATCCCCTTACAGCCGCAGATCAATAGACCTATCACTGTCAGAATGAGAGGAGCAGGGGCAGCAGTACAGGAAGGCTGACTGTAGATAAATAAATACAGCATTTATTGGAGAATGCAACAGAAGTCAAGGCTGCCAGCTGAGGGAAGGGTTGATGGCGAGCTATTGATTCACAGTCAAGTGGCTTTCATGTTAGCAGATGTCAAGTGTCAGATATTGGACCAGCTGAACGATGAGGCTGTGTTTTAGAGTAATGGAACAGCATCGATTTAAGAGTGTTTGTGCATCCACCAAGAGGACAGAGCTCCATTGATTCATGACACCATGAAAGAAGTAGTTAAGAGTGCCTTCTGTTCACACTTTTGCCTATAATTAAAAAAACGGTCAACAAGGTGATATGAAGCATGTGGTACTAAGGATTAAAACTTTAAACTGACTGTTTTGCTTTGAGAACTTATTTGCAAGTATCAACTAGTTTATCTAAGGCAACAGAGACCCCTGCTGGTTGTTTTGCGCTTACTGCATTAAATTCAACGGTGACCACCCACCTTAAGTGAATAAAATTGTTATCAAAACAAAACAAGCTACACTTGTAGCCAGATTTAGGAATATAGTAAAATTATTAAAATAAAATTTGATTCAGTTCCATTATAACAACACCTTTGCAGTACCATGATGGTGTATATTAGCCTATAGAAAAAAATGTCTTTCCAGCATTTAAAATGTTTTTCTTTACAGGGCAATTGGTGCCAACCCACTTTACTGCGACTGTCGCCTGCGGTGGCTGTCTGACTGGGTAAAGACGGGCTACAAGGAGCCTGGAATTGCCCGCTGTGCTGGTCCTCAAGGCATGGATGGCAAGCTGCTGCTGACTACACCTGCTAAAAAGTTTGAATGCAATGGTAAGTTTAGCACCCAAGCACATTATGTGTGATAAATTCTACACTATCTTTATGCAACTCAGTAACATTTGCTTTTTATCTAAGTAGATGAGGTGGACACTGCAGTGCTAGCCAAGTGCAACCCATGTCTTTCCCATCCATGTCTGAACCATGGCATCTGCCACAGTGATCTAGTTGACATCTACAGGTGCAGCTGTCCTCCTGGTTTCAAGGTGAGAGCTTCAAAATGAGGTTAGACAAATCACATTTTAAGGTGGCCAGCTACTTATGTGTGTGTTGGTATTATGTTCTTTATCTCAGGGGAAGAACTGTGAAACAGCTGTAAATGCCTGTGTCAGTAACCCCTGTGCCAATGGAGGAACCTGTCAGGTCGATGAGGATGAGGAAGGACAATACAGGTGCATGCTTAATTCTATACTACAAAGACAATTGTTTGTCCATAAATGGTTTTCCACTTTGATCATGTTGCGTGTTGTTTTTCCCAGCTGTCTGTGTCCACTGGGCTTTGAGGGCCCACGGTGCCAAACCAACACTGACGACTGTGATGATAATGACTGTGAAAACGGCGCAACTTGCATTGATGGAGTCAACAACTACACTTGCCTTTGTCCCCCTTACTACACCGGTTAGGGCTGATAGAATTTATTTCAGTATCTTCTAGTAAAACTTTCGGATAGTTTTTATAAAGTTGTGGTTTCTCTGTAGGAGAGATGTGTGAAGAAATGGAGGATGTGTGCTCCCCAGGACGAAGCCCCTGCCAGCACCAGTCTACCTGCCTCATCACATCCAGTGGGCCAAAGTGGGTGTGATTCCTGACATTAGTATAAAACAGCGAGGACTTTAACATTCATCATGATGTGTTTGTCCAGGTGTGTGTGCTCTCCTGGTTATGTTGGTGATGACTGCAGTGTAGATTATAATGACTGTGAGGAGCATCGCTGTCAGAACGGAGCTCAATGTGTAGATGAGCTGAATGGATATTCTTGTGTCTGTTTTGAGGGATACAGGTAACTCGAGCTGCAAGTTAGGCACCAATCAACTGTGAAATCTGCGATTTTAACCCATTGCCTTTCTCACGTAGTGGTCAGTTGTGTGAGGTTGCCCCATCATTGGTGTCACTGTGTGAGCTGGCAGACTGCCAGAACAATGCCCCTTGTGTGGAACAAGGTGGCCGTGCCCTTTGCCAGTGTCCACCTGAGTTTGGAGGACCACGTTGTGAAAAGCTTGTCAGTGTTAACTTTGTGGACAGAGATTCCTATCTTCTGCTGTCTGATTTGAAGAACTGGCCTCAAGCTAACATCACACTCCAGGTAAACACCTTTGTGTGCAAACCTTGTGTGATTAACTGCTCCCATATGCTAATTCAAACTTTTTGCTTTTATTTTCAGGTGTCAACTGCTGAGGATAATGGGATACTGTTGTATAATGGAGACAATGACCATATTGCTGTGGAACTCTTCCAGGGTCATGTTAAAGTGAGCTATGACCCAGGCAGTCAGCCTGGACATGCCATCTACAGGTAAGCCTCGTACTCTTGTCTGAAAAATTCTTCTTTCATACACTTTGACTAACATACTGTATGCTTCCCTTTACTAGTACTGAGACCATCAACGATGGCCAGTTCCACACTGTGGAGCTGGTGACCTTTGACCAAATGGTGAACCTGTCCATTGACGGGGGTCTCCCGACCACAATGGACAGTTTTGGGGTGGCACGGCCCCTCAATGGGGAAGCTCCACTTTATGTGGGGGGTAGGGGCCCTCTCCAGAACACACCTTCTTCCTCTGCAGGCACTCTTTACTACTACACTACTGTTTTTCACCACCCTCCCCTTCCACTTTGTTGCCACCGTAGCCTCATACATGAAACCCACTTACACATCCTCTCTGCTTTTGTACTGTTGTCGCATTTCACCACAGTCACAATTTTGTTTACTTTTCTGTGAAGAAATGATAAATATTTTTATATAATAACATCAATTATTAAAAATCATTATTAAACCTTTTCTTGTTGACTTTTACAATGTGTTGAGGTCACTCTCTAGTGACTCTCTTGAGTATTACAGCTCTCTTTCTTCACAGATTTAATGTACGCATTATTTGGCTTTCACTGATATTTATTTCTCAGTTAACTTAATTGAATAATAATATTTGGTTTTTGGAATTGTGTCTCGTATGGTGCTTTGCTGTGCTGTGTTGTATTGTAACTTTCCCATCCTTTTTGCTTACTCTTTGCTTTTTTCATGTATGATGTGTCCCAGCATGCATGTAAAAGATTATTTATATTTTTGTTTTCACAACCTTTTGTAGCTTTGATTTTAAAATCTTTGCATTATTTGGACACACATATTTGAAAATGCATTTCTTCATTACCCATAACTCATTACAACCCTCTGTTTGTCTGTGCCCACCTTTTTCTCTTGACCACTATCAACAACTTTGTCATATTTTTGGCTATAGGCATGCCTGTGGATGCTCATGCTGGGACTTTTAGATTGTGGCAAATCCAGAATGGCACCAGTTTCCATGGTTGTATCCAGAACCTATACATCAACAATGAACTTCAGGACTTCACCAAAACCCAGATGAAGCCTGGCGTGGTGCCAGGCTGTGAGCCTTGTAAAAAGATCTACTGTGTGCATGGCATCTGTCAGCCCGATGGCTTTCAGGGGCCAGTGTGCCACTGCCAGCCTGGCTGGAGTGGACCACACTGTGACCAGCCCTCCACCAACCCTTGCCAGGGCAGCAAGTATGTGTGTGCTTGTCACTGTCATCACAAACTTAACTAACTTCTTATATTTTATGTGCCAAGTTTTATTCCTTGTACTGTAGTATATTGTCTACCAGCAGTGATTCCCAACCTTGGGGTTGGGACCCCCACTAGGGGGCCCCTAAGCTTCACAGTGGGTCGCGAGGGCCTCTTGAAGAAGAGGTCCAAGCTGCATGATAATGCAAAGCAGACTGGCTAATGCATTGCAATGGTCACAGAAAATGTGTTTAGAAATAGTTGAAAATAGATTATTAATACTTCTGTAATGTTAATTTTTACTAATTATTAGGGTCAAAGAGGCGAAGGGTCAGAGCCGTCAGTATATCAGCTGACAAAATGGGGGTCACTTGTAAAAAAAAGGTTGGGAACCACTGATCTACAGAATCATAAATAGCATTTAAAGAGGAAGCATAAATTAAAATAGTTTATCAGGTAATAGAATATGAACAATAGAACAAATTTTGTCTCTTTCAGGTGCGTCCATGGAAAGTGTATCCCACTGGACAGTCAGTCATATCGTTGTGAGTGTGATGAGGGATACCGTGGTGCACTCTGTAACCAGCAAGGAGAGCTGTTTAATCCATGCCGCCGCTTGGCCTGCAAACATGGTCGGTGCCAAATCTCAGACACAGGTGATGCCTACTGCCATTGTGAAAGCGGATACACTGGGGAGCTCTGTGATGCAGGTAATAGACGAGTGTGGAAACTGCATGGTTCCTGATGTAGTTTGGAACTGTCTTATAGTTAACATTTCTGTGTTTCAGAGTCTGAGTGCAGAGGGGAGCCTGTGCGAGACTTCTACCAAGTGCAGCGTGGGTATGCCATCTGTCAGACGACCCGCGTGGTGTCCTGGGTCGAATGCAGTGGTGTATGTGACACAGGGGCCTGCTGTGCCAGTCAGAGGATGAAGCGCCGGAAATACACATTTGAATGCAGTGATGGCACTTCATTTACTGAGGAGGTGGAAAAGACCATCAAGTGTGGCTGTGTGGGCTGTATGTAGCACATTCACTCAGCCCCTTCCCCAGCTGCTGAGCAGAAGATGGAAAAGAGAAGAAGGAGAAAGGAGGAATGCAAGTGAAGGAGGAGAAGAAAAAGAGTATAAAGAATATATATAAACTTTTATCTATATATTATAGACAGTGTTTGTAAAATAGAACAATTCCTCCCCTTCTAAGCGTGTGCAAGCTGCAGCAACTCAAAGCAACCAACATCGTGAACAACAATGTGGAAAAACAAATCATAAGTGCAACATTGTTCCAATGGTCCAGGATATCAAGATGTTGTATCAAGAGTGAGGCATCAGCTAGTACTCTTTACCCAGTGTGAATTGCCCATCCATGGCCTCTGATGGCCAACACCATGTCCCATCTTAATGTGGTGGAGGCAGTAAAGACTGTACGTCCAGTCGGGTTTTACAGAAGCTACAGAGGGACTCGGAGAGATAAGTGAGCTGAACTGTTTGATTTGACTTGTTTTACCTTGACTGGAGTTAGGTTTGGTGTAATTTATCTGCCACAGTAGTCATCCATCTGCATGTTCACATGTAGAAGAAGGACAGAGGATGAATTGATACTGGCACATTCTTGCTGCATCTGTGTGGATGCGAGGCCATGTGTCAGTGCTGCAGGTACTGCAGTGTGGATGGACTACACTGATACGCAGCACAGAAACTGTCATACCCTTGTCTATACAGATCACACATGCATGGTATTGCGTACATAACACACGCATAGCTCTTGTGCGAGGCCTTGTATGACGCAACATTTGTTTTTAACAGAGCCAATGTGATGCTGGTAGTGACTCTGGCCCATCTCCCAGCATGGAATGCAATAGGGATTTAGGTAATTTACCAAACCCTTCCTCTTGTGGAGCTGGTGCTTTACTGTGCTCCTCTTAACGCCTGTAGTATTACAATAGTGCAAACTGTTGCATGTGAGGATGGTTTGCCGACAAATAGAACTTCCTAGAAATAAAAATACTATTACAAAACAAAGGGTTATAGAGACATTTTCTCTCATATTTGTTTTGTTATGTATAGTACTTTCCTGTATTGATTTGTATGTTTTGTTTTGATGTAACTCCTTTAGTCCTTTGTCCCAGCCATCCTTTCTATAGAAATGAAATCCTAACAGATATTAATATATACATATATATTTGTATTTCATTTTGGTATAGTATTTTACTATGTTAAAGAGTACGTCTGTTTGTGACAGGTGAAATGACATTTGGTTTGTCCCCTTTTGTTTGTTTTTTTGTTTTGTTTTTTGTTGTTTTTATTTCAATAAGGTAATGAAATAACTCACAAACTGGCCAAAATTATCTAGAAGCAGTATTGGTCTAGAAATATGTTAATAATGATGTATATGTTGTCTTCCATGTGAATATTACATCTAATTCATGAGAGTCTGTGCTTGTTTTATTTATTTTATCTATAGCCGTTTTTATAAAGTTGGTTTATTTGGTTTTCTGATAAAAATTTAAAAAGTAAAAAAAACTATAATGACTCAATAGCATACAACTAAGTATTGGTAACATTGTGTGATTGCAAATTACAGCAGTATTTTGGTCCTCAGACATTCCTTTTTTGCTGCCAGAAGTCAGAGAGAGAAGGAACATGTTCTCTGTTATAAGGACTTGTAATTATACCACACTTCATCCGCTTCACTTTTTTACTTCCTTGTTGTTTTTCTTTTCTTTTTGACATTTGTCATTGAGAGAAATATTGTTTTCTATTTTGTGTAGTCAAGCTCAACTGATTGTAAGCTGCTGTCAAGACAGAAGAAATGAAATAGCCTCTGTGGACACTGAATATGCTAATCATTTACATCTGTACAAATAAGACACTGTGTGACATGCCATTTGTCAACTGCTGACAGACAACACACAGAAAGCTCTGGACATTTCAGAGTCTGTCAGACTTGACTGGCTGTTCACAAACAGGACATGGTGCCAAGTACATTAAACACACATAGTCATACCTGAATGTATAAATGTGTATAGATAAATACATATGCTTATCCATGAACTTTAGCTGTTATTTAGTTTCTAATGTAAAACATAGAACTCACTGTTTTAAAGTCCACTGGTTAAAGATGCGTTTCTCCTCAGAGAGTGCCATTTTTTTCTATTCTGCTAACTTATTTTAAAATTTGCAGTTTGGTAAAACACCACATTACAGAGCTCCCATTTGTGTTTCTTTGCTGTGGTTCAGTGGTGTACAATAACAGATAAGTCACTGTAAATTTTAAGCTGCGCACCTCATAAAGGTGCATCATTAGTCAAATGTGGCTTTACTATCCGCCTGCACTGTACTGGATGTGTACTGCAAATGTGCATCCAACTTCCTGGTAGACTTTAGTGGTGCTTGTGCTATAATGAAATGTAATTCAATTATTTGGTCAGGTGGCCAAAAACAGATCATATATGTTCTATACATAAATGTAATTGTAAAAGACACAAAGTCCCGTCTAGTGAACTGTTAAACTGAAAAAGTCCTGGTTTATTTTGTCTATTTTTTTATTTTATATTTCTTGTTACAGGATTGATTGTGGGATTGAACAAAAATTATCCCAATAATGCTGAATGTATGTAGTGCCACCGACAAAATGTTTACCAAACCTCCACTCTTTTCATTAATTAAAATAATTGTGTGTGCTTGGTCTGGTCTTGTTTATACTGGATTTTATTATGTTAAAAAAATAACCACCTGTTAGACTTTTGGTCTATATTCCTTGCATGTAAGAGAGCAGTTTTTACTTGCAGCTTAGTAAAAACACAGTATCAGTGTGTGGGAGGCAGCCACTGTAGCAGACATTTAACAAAAGCTATTGTAAAAATATTAAAATTTCGAGTTCATACAGCACTCCACCTGTTATCAACATTAAAACTTTCAAACAAATAAATATGTGCATTTATTTACTTCCAAATAATATAAAACATTAAACCTAATACTTCTGGTGGTGTTGCATTTGTTGTAACTACTGGGTTTACTTGTTGTGTAACACACAGTGCCAGTCACAAACATGTAATAAATGCAACACATTTAAACAAACTGGATTGGCCACATTGACCTGTTAATAATACAGCAAAATAGGCTATTGTTATTTTTACCATCACTTTTTTACAAGAACAAAAAACTCCAGTAGCTAGTCATAAAATTCAAAACATTTTTATATCAACTCAGCAAAAATACAATGTTCTTGACATAAAGATGACACATTTATGGAATTACCACAAATAAAGCAGTTATTTCTTTCTAATATACAAAATCAAAATCTTTAAATAGCAACTATTGCAAGAATAAACATGTTCAAGTCTGATATTTGGTAGACTCTTTCAAATTTGCTTAATACATTAGCCTGCACAACTTCTTAAATAACAATAAAAATATGACAAATTTTGCATTTACAGGTGAGTTTAAAAAGAAATGACTGTAATAAAACACTGCTAAAATGTATAATGTAAGTTACTAATGTAGACAAAACTTCACATTGAGAACATTTAATGACAATTAAAACAATAAAACAGCAATACACAACTCAAAAGTGTGACTAGACCACCCAAACATAACAATAATGTGGGGAATAATAAAAGAAAGGTAAATATTTGTTTTTAATGCTAACCTTTCACATTATCCACATTCACAATCTTTTTCAGTACTGTAGCCAAACATGCCAGCACAGCATCCTTACAGGCACTAAATGAGCATGCATAGTCTTGCATAGGCTTCATATTCCCAACTCTTAGCTCTTCTTTTTACACAACCCAGAACACACACACATGTAAGAAATAATACAAGCCAATGCTACTACAAAAAACTATTAATGCTAAAAGTAAAACCATAACTTAAAACACAGGTCTCGGTTCACATCAGGAGACTTGAAAGTGTCACTATAATGAATCATTTTAATGCTCTGGGAAGTTGAGTATTACAAAATGTGTAAAGCAGAACACTAGGCAAGAGAAATGCATATGAACAGCAACCAATCTCCACACAATGTAAAACTAAATGGAGGAAATGCCTTTAAAGGAAACACTTTCACGTTTATAAAAACATTCACTTTTTCATGTTTTAGGTTAAGGCACCTGGTCATAACAGTCACAATGTTCTTCTGGAAGACAGACGGGAAAGACTGCAGTCTCTTCCTTATATATTTTATCATGCCATACACAGGGCTAGATGTAATGATGTAACAAAAATAAGTGTTCGGTAACCAATAAACTAAAGATGGACAAACTTCATTATTAGTAGAGGTCTTTACATATGAAGCCAAAAAGAAGTTAAAGTGAGTTTTATATAGAGCAATAAGCCAATGTCACACCTATAATTGACCAAAACACAAAGGAATTCATTCATTACTATTCTTTCCTCATTGTTTATAAGGGTACAAAAAAAAAAACTTCAGTTCTTTAAATAATTTACAGGTAAAATGAATTGAAAATCTGTTCGGTTGGCAGATCATTTTGTCCTGGTGCGCTTCGCAGGGGTTTCTATAAGCTCCTGAGCCTTCTTTGACGCACTACGTGGTAACATTGTAGTCTGACTTCTCTTTGCAGAGAGTTTTAATGCTCCACTTCGGGTAAGTGCGGGCTCCTCTGCTGGTGCTGCAGTTTTAGTACTTCTCACAGGCTTGGCCTTCTTGGAGACACTTGTGGGAGATACACTGGCAGAACTGGCTGCCTCTATCTTGCTCTGGGACCTGGTCAGGACCTGGTCAGGTGAGTTGGGAACCTTATCAACACACTGTGCATCTGGATTATCAGTACGTTTAGTTTCAGCTCCATCAGAGGATTCCTTTTGAACCTTTGCAGCTTTGGCTTTAGTGGCTTTTATTTCCATGTCCTTTTTTTCTTCTACTTTTCTATCTGCCTTGTTTTTCGGCGTGTCAACATTAACACTGGTCTCAGACGCTGAAGGTGACCCTAATCTTTGAGAAGTTCTCTTTGGCAATTCCTTCTTTACTTCATCTTTCAACACTTGTTTGCTACTTGAGCCCTTGACTGCTTCGTCCTTGGCAGGTTGTTTTGTTGACTTTTGTTGATTTGATCTCTCAGCCAATGCCTTCTTTTTTTCAATTTTTGCCACAGATTGTACTTGTTTCCTGACATGTAGAGATGATGTTTTTAAAGAAGCTTTGATATTAGATTTACGGGGATCCTTTGTGAGTGCTTTCAAACTAGTCTTGACTTTAGTTTTGTTTTTTAGTCTAGCATTAGCATGCTGAACCTGCATCTTCTCTCTGATATTTGAGTACTTCCTTAAAATTCTTGCACTAGCTGGATTTTGAGTTTTACAACCTTTGGGTTTCTGAGATTCACGTTTGGCGGAGCCATCCGTTTTCTTCAAACCAATGTTAGACAGCTCCTTTTTCTCTTTCCCTTTGACCACGTTGACTATTTCTTGTTCCAGTGCTTTGGCTATAAGTTTCTGACTCTTAGGATTGCTTTTTACAGGAGACGCAATGGCAAACTTTTTCAGATGTTTCTTCAAGCGCTCGGCCTGTAGACTTGGATAGACCCCCTGTGAACTCCCTGCTGCACCAGAACTGTGGAAACAGAGCTGTGTTTCTGATGGAAGACGTGTGTTCACCTTTTTAACTATGACCAAAGATTTAGTTTCTGTTGATTCGAGGAACCAGCGGCATATACTGCTAAGATCAAAAGCTTTCATAAAGAGCATCTGCACTGGGGAGTATTTCTGGTTCTCCAAAGATTTGGGTTTTCGTGTCCGGCGTTTACTTTTCCATATAGCAGCCTGTCTGTCCGATTTATTTTTGTGTTTTGGTGCTGGTTGCCCCTCTCTGTCCATCTGCAGCCAGCCTTTGTGCATTTTGTCATATTTGAGGTTGAGGGTTGAGATCACATGCTGGTTTTCTCCACCATTTAGTGCCTCCATGAACTTGACACTGGCCTGCTTGGGGGGCTCTGATTTTGGTGTGAAGACTATGCCTGCTGAAGTACTTGGTGTTTGAGTAGGCCTAACCTGAGCTTTAGTCATTCGAATGGGGGACGACACTTCACTTGGTCTGGTAGGAGTTGGTGCCTGTCTCTGAGATCTCAATGATAATCTTTTGTCTTCAGCAGGTGATGACTGTTCAATCCTGTTGCTCTCACTTCTTAATGGCATTCTTGTAGGTTTTTCAGTATTTACGTCTGCACTTGAAGAGTTGTCTATTGAAGGTTCTACATTGGATTTTTGCTGTGATGAGGACTTGCTAGATTCTGCTTCCTTTTGGAGAGTTCGTTTACTTCTCAAAGCCATTGCCTGAGACTGGGGTTCACTCTTTATGGGACTTTCTGGGGTGATCAATTGACCACTATCAGATTTCTCATTCTTACTAGCCTCTGGTATAGCCTTTGTAGATCGAAGTGTGGGTTTGGATTGGGCAAGGCTGTCTTCAGCTTTACTTTGGGGCTCACCATTTGCTGCTTGTTCATCTATTTTTGAGTCTACAGTTGTGTCTGCGAGTTTGCTCAGTTTACACACTACTGTAGTTTGAGGAAAGGCCTCGACTAATGAGGGCAAAGAAATGGGAAGTGAGGTACATGACTCTGGGGGGGAGGACACTTGCTCTGTGGATTCTGCCACCAAAGGAGGACTTGTAACAGAAGGTTCAGAAGAAGAAGTGGGCGCCATGGAGTTAGAGTTGAGTGGCATTGTTGGAGATTCACTTAGTTTCTGTCCAGAAGATCTAAGATGTCGTGTGGACATTGTGCTCTGTTCACCAACAGTGGTTTTTCTGACCACTTTAGACATTTTAGATTTGGAGCTAGCTGGTGCGTCACAAGACATGTCTGTGAGTGGAGGGATAGAAGGACTAGAATCTGTTTTCTTAGGTTCAGGCGCCTCAGCGAGAGGTTTGTCTAAATTACTGCATTCTGAATTTGAATTAACATCTGTTTTGTTTTGGACTTTCCGACCACGCTTTCCTGGTATTTCTCTGGGCGGTAAAGTTTGACCTGACCTACGACGCAAACTTCTATCAGACGCTGATACAGGCTTACCACTGACAAAGCCCACTATGACCTCTTCTGTTTTTTCAATATGTTTAGGCTCAGAAATTACAGTACCTTTCTTCTTTCTCCAAGGAGGCAATTCTTTTGAGAGAGCTTCAAGTGTTTTTGATGACACATCAGATTCTTGCTTAGCTTTTTCACACTCAGGGGCTATACTTTTTTCTCCTTCAACTTTAGTTTCCTTTTCTGTGACAGTATCGTCTCCTTCAACTTTTGTTTCCTTCTCTATGACAGTATCCTCTGCTGCCTGGCCTGTGGTACAGGACTCCTCTGTTTCTTCAGGGCTGTCTGTGTTATTATTAGTCTCTGCTGTCTGACTGTCTTGGTTGGGTTCATCATTCATTTTATCCCTTTCGTTTTCCTCAAAACTTACTTCCTTCACTGGTGATGGGCTTCTAATTTGTTCAACAGCAGCCTCCATGATATCTGAGGAAGCCTGTCCATCTGCCTCCTTTAAAATACTCTCCTCTACAGATTCTGCAACTGTGTCTGACAAACTTTCATCAATGGCATCCTGGGACGTTTGTTTTTCTTCTACTGAAACCTGTGCAACATTATCTTCAGTTTCATTAGACTTCTCTATTTCTGCAGGTGCATCTTGTTCTACACTCATTTGCATGTTTTCTACTTGCCTCACTGGCGATGGAGAAACAGACATCTCTACAACCTGAGACTGGTCTGTCTGACTGGTTTCAACTATAATGTCTACATCACTTGCTGCTGTATCTATAGGCTGTCCTGTCTCTGGTAACTCACTCTCAGCTGGCTCTTGAGTGGATATTTGTTGATCCATTGCCTCCCTGCATTCTCTAGCACAAGGCATATCCACAGGGGGTACACCTTCAGGCTTGGACAGGTTTTGTTTTGGAGTAACTGATGTGTTAAACTCCAGCAACGGATTAGGGCAGTTCCCTTTTCCTGCCAGAGTCCGAACTGTTTTTAACTCCCATGTATCATCGGCATACATATGTCCTCTGGTACTCTTTCGGGCGTTGCGTCGAGGGACCATGCCCCTGTGCCGTTTCCTGAAACACTCAGTAATAGGTTTGTTGATATAAACAATGTCACAATGGCCAAGATCAGGGTCCACGATAACCCTATTAAGGAAGTCACCATTCCGATGTTCGGAGGACGGCCGCAAGGACTTCCTTGCTGTCCTATGAGAGTTTGAGGAAATGCTCACATGAAAAGAATAGTGTTTTGCTGATCTATCTTCAGCATGTCCTAAAACCTCCCTCTGCCTAATTGGATGTGTGTGACTAAGCTCGTTGTGTTTTATAAAGGAAGAGCTGAGTCTAGCACTATGAGCCTCTGTCTTTGATGAACTGGAGTTACCCGGTCTGTCGTCCAAAGAGTGAGGTGAAAGAGAAGTGGTGAGAACACATGACAACTTGTTACCAGCCGCAACATTACCAGTTTTCATAATTTTCATTTTTAGAGGTGCGTGATCAACATGCCGGTTGTTCTTAGCTTCTGCTGTGGGAGGGACAAAACTCTGGATAGGTGAGGGACTAGTTCTGGAAATGTCTAAAGGAGGTGCTGGAGTAACAGACAGTTTTAGTTTTGGACAGCTGCTTGAATTAGAATGAGGTCTATCTTCTGGATTAGAGTAGGATTTGCAGGGCTCAGAGGATGGTTTGGTAGGAGTGGCTGCGTGTGGTTTAACAGGAGAATAAGAAGTTTCCTGTAGTTCAGGGGCAGTTTTGATAGATTGGGACGACTTGGAGGGTGAGACACCTTTGACCTCAGCCTGTAGGAAACCTATGGCATCGATGATTTGTCTTTGATGGTGCAGACAGAGTTTGGACATAAACTGTTCCAGCGTAGACACAGACTGCAGCTCTTTGGCTTTGGTTATCTGCACCTCTCTAGGCTCCCTGTAAAAAACACAAAATATCACCATGAGAACCAAACATTTACAGAAATATACAGTTGAAAATATGATGATATTTTAGAAAAAGGCAAGGCATTAAATTAATAATTGCATATTTATTAGAAGAATAAGTGATTTTTAGAAGTGTTTCTTAATCCAGTGCACTTGACCAACTACATTGTTACAACCAATATATATATTCTATTACACAGTGGTGCTTTTGTTACAATATACATCAAGAAAATGTAACACATGCAAATACAATAAATAGTTGCGGCCCACAAGTCTTTTAAAAAGAATACATATTAGAGGGAAAAAATATATTACACATATTTGTACGTTTTGAAGTATGTAATGACAAGTGCAAAAGATGACAAGTGCTCAACAACATAGAACAAGTAACTATTAAAATAGCATCATAGTAACAACCATTAAAACACTTAAAATAGCTCTTTTTTTTCAATGCAAGTCTAAATTATTCCTTTAGCTGGGACCAACATATTTTTATTTTTGGCTAGATTTGTGTCAGTGAGGTAGGTGTACTGTGTGGTATTTGAACAGACCACATTTTGCCATAAATGTCTTGCCCCTAATAAATAGTGCTCTTGAGTTGTCCTCTGAAATGTATTTATCGCATGGACGACAAAGTGGGTACAAGTAACAGACATAATGCATTAAAAAAAATGGAATGTTACTGGTACCAACATAGTTAGTGTGTCTGTAGTATGCGTATAAAACATGTTGTCACTTTTGAGATCCAGTGATCTCTAAATGCTGTAGGTCTACCAGTCAAAGAAACACTTTTTATTTAAAGAGGCTATATTATGCAAAATAGATTTCAAAGTTTCTACCATGTCATAATGTTGTTCCCTCATCAAAAACATACCTGGAGTTGTGTTTTGCTTCGTTCACTGATGCTATCGTAACCCTGTATTCTCTCTCCTGTCCCACAAACCCTTGCCAAATCCAGGAAGCACTAGTCAATCGACAAGGCCTCTATTTCCAGTTTGCACTCATTCCTTTATCCAAAAACGGTGTAGTAAGATAATGTTTTTAAAAGTTGTAAGATGAGCAATGCTTTTCTAGAGGTGACCAAGATTGGTTTAAAAATATGAAAATTACATGGAGTTATTTTACAAATTAAATAAAGTAATTAAATTATCCAATTTGACACAGTACATTAAGTAGAAATAAAGGAAGTGGTTGTACATATAGACATTTGAGTGTGTAGTGTGTACTGTATATTAAGAAACTTTTGTTACCTGAACAAATGTATGTGCAGTTTGAGGCACTGTAGAGAACTGTTGACTTGAAGCTCATACCTGCACTGACTGACAATCAATTGTGTGATGAAGTAGAAAAATAAAAAGACAAAAGAAAAATATTTGTCTTTAAACATCACCTGCCAAAATATTACTTTTAGAGTTAAAAAATAAAATTTTGGACATGAAAACACAAAAAATATTTTAGACAGGAAATGGTGTCCCTACTACAGAGGGAGGGTTTTAAAAAGTACCTGAAAAGCCAAAGTAACTGTTTATCCCTGAGGGGTTGTCATATTACTTTGCATTACTATAAAATTGATACTAATAACTTGCAATCATTCCACTTCCAAAATAATACAAGAATAAAACAAGAAGCAATGCAAATGGCTAGCTTGGTTCCACCACACATGACAAGCCCACAATACTATCAACTCATCCACAATGTTAAGCTGCATTATAAGCGAACATTAGAGATACACAGAAGCAGGCAGTTACAGACTATGAGGGCATATTATCATACATTTAACCAGGTTTCGATATAACCACATCTTCACACTGTTACTCAACAGTAAAACACACCAGTACTTCCAAAAAGACATTTTCACCATATCATCCAACTTCCCAATGACATTTGCATCAACCATGCATGTACACCCAGTGTCAAACCTTTATACATCATTCATGTTAAATAAAATACAATAAAATCTGTACACTCCTTACCATTAAAAATTTTCTTAAATTATGTGGAAAAACAGAGGTTATAGCTAAGTTTGCCTTCACTGACAATGTATATTCAATTTAGAAATATACTAGTCAATTACCAGCCTGAGTGAAAATGCAAAACTATGTTTTTCTTCTGTAGTTTTAATATGTTAAACATACAATTTTAAGCATTATTAATTATATTACTTAATAGATTTACTTAAGTCATTTACATTCATGGTTACTTAGTTAAAAGCAATCCTTGATAAATACTCCTTTATAAATAGGTCTCTTAAATTCACAAAACTTTACTTTGGTCAAACATCTGTGTTTAAAAAGGTCAGGGTAATGCTTGACCATTGAGAATAACAAAGACTCCAAACAGCTCCCATCAATATGATACATTATGTACACTAATAAGAAATATTGTTTTGCTGAATTATCCATCCTATCCTAATCTATACACTAATTACTCAATGCAGTGTAATACGTGGTCTGTGTAGAGATGAGAAATGCTACATAAAACAGATTTCTGTCATACAGGTTTCCCAGATGTGAGGTAGTCGATCATTCGATCTGCTACAAACTGTAAGAATAGCACAGAAGCTTCTTTCCTGAGGATATGCCTAGTGTACCTAAAAACTTTATCAGTACACAATGGGAAGCTTAGAACATTAATGAGGGATTGTCCATGCGAACAAAATCAAGAAATTAGTAAATCAAGTATAAATGTGCAGTGTAAAAAACGTGTTTAAATGTTTAACTCAATATTCCATTTTAAGTAAATGGGGATAATGGATGAACAAGTTGAAACAAATACTGTAGAAGGGAAAACTACAACATAAGTGGCCCAATACAAGACTCTTTTTTTTTTTTGTTACGCTGCTGCTTTACATACAGTGTGTCTGAAATCCCTGAACTACATCTTGTAACTTCACAAAAAGCTAATTGAAACATCCATCATCATTTTGTGCATCTGGAAGGCTGTCGCATAGAGTAGTTATAACCGACAACCGCAAGAGTTTGTATGTTAACCTGATAAAGAACTATGGGCTGATCCCATAATCTGGACCTGAGGCTTAAGTGATAATGCACAATGAGGTTTCCTGATAGATAATATGGCATACGAGGCACGGAGGACACCCCTAAACAAGTGTGTAGTTCTTTCTGATGAAAAGATAGGAAAGAGGAAGTGTATGTTTTATTTATTTTTTCTTGAAGCTGATTAACAACAACTAAAAAAGTTGTCTTGCGCAATAACAAAACAGAGATGAAGTAGGGCTTTAGTGTAAACCGGAAGATTTGTTTTGCCTAAAGTAGACCGAGGTATAACTGTAGCTGTAAGTGACTAACTTGCTCAGCAAGCTGCTTGCACAGTGAATGAGTGCAGGGTTTAATATCTGTGATATTGCTACTGATGATGTATTAAGAAAGAATGGCTTTGTGAATAAAGCTCTCAGTATTGTAGCATAAAGAGCATTGAATGCATTCTGATCACTAAAAATTGAATTAAAATCTCATATTTTTACTAACAACAAAACAAAGGCAATAGTTAACACCCTGAAATCTGACTAAACTTAAATGATGAGGATTACAGACACAAAAATGCTAAGGATGTTTGAAAAGATCAAACTAAAATATGTTTTACAAAACCTGAGAAGTTGAGCAAGTACTGAGATAAACTGACTTCCTGCGGTACTATAGTTATACTATATAAATGCAAATATGTAACTGAGGTATAGTATTGTCTCTAGTGTCATAATGTCTACATTATGACAGATTCCAACATCATCACAATTTAAAAGTATCCTGAGTTGGCCTGAATATTGTAAAGGCATTGAAAAACATGACCTTTAATCATAGAATCATAGAATTAGAAATATATTTTTTTATTGTCCTTTTAAACTTATTGTAAGGTTGATTTGTTTAGCCGCTGTACTCTATAGAGGTGTATCTGAAAGGCTACTAGGTTAACCACTGGTTTGGCATGAACATGGTGTTACAGTACTAAAAGTAAACACCAAGTGGCGCCACTTTCCAAGACATATCTTGAGCTGTGATACGCCAGAAGATAATACTTGAATATAGGCTGATCTGATTCATTTGATTATCAGATGAAGGTATGATCTTTTGAATAAATAAGTGCAAGGATAATGATTAAATCAATGATTTGATAAATAAATAATATAATCTTATGAATTGACAAACAACTATGGTTAGATGGTTATGCATTCCATTAGTATTGCACTGAGTTACAGTGTTTACTCATGTGGTGAGAGGCTTGCATTGTGAATTTCATTATCTGTGGGTGATTGCTCTCTTTCCTCAGACAAACAGCCCTGGGAGTTCTGGGATTCCTTTGCCCTAGAGAACCACGAACCATCCTGCTCCTCTACCTGACTTATTAACCTCAGTTTCTTTTTTGGAGGATTCTTCAAGGTGCCCAGTCGCTCTTTAACTTTGTACTCCAGAGTACTATGAGGAATGCCATATATGGTCTGGGCCTTAGATACACTCATTTTGCCACTCATAACCACCATAATGGCCTCCTCCAGCAGCTCAGTGTTGTATTGGCGGTAACGCCCACGCTTCTTCCTTGGCTGTTTCATACCGAGGTCTGCTTCAGGATCAACGGGGGTGTTTCCATTGTCGTTGTTGTAAAGCCAATATTCCTTTTCCAAACCAGATCCATTTAACCCATTGATGTGCTTTTTGTGGTTCTGCCTGTGTAGGATAGGGCGAGACTTCTTTCCTATATCATTCTCACAGTGTGAACCTGAATATTCAGAGGAAAGAGAGTCCCAAGACTGGTCAGATCCACCAGTCACGGTTCGAACCTGAGGAATTTTGAGATCAAATGCTGAATTACAAAAAGAGAGGTGGTCTCTGCCATTTTCATCATGGTTTCCAGCCAGGGACTTTGAAAGAAGTCCAGCAAGTTCCAATAGTTTCGGTATATCTTTGAGATGCTCATTCACGTCTTTAGTTTTGAGTTTGAGAAAGGCGGCGTTAGTTTTAGTTTTCCATGATTGAGATCCGTTGGGTCTGGAGCCATTCAAGGGAGTTGAGTCTGCGTCGCACTCTGAACCAACTTCCTCTTTGATGTGTAGAGAGCATGAAATAGATGGAGAAGGCTTATAATGGGTGGAGTGGCCGATATTCTCCCTCCTCCCATCCTGTCGGCTCCTCATTAACAGCCCGACTTGTCCGTCCGCTCTCAGAGATCGCCTGATTGGATGGAAGGAAATTGGGTGTAAGCAGAGCTTGCACAGTGCCTTTTTACTAAACGAGGATGGGTTAGGAAGGGGAGGATGGTGGCCACTCCTTTATTTAATGATCTTGCTTTGGTAACATCACTGTCTTTGACAATAAATGACCAGTTATGTGTATGTGTGTAGCTAAACAACAAAAATGACTTATGTTTCGCAAATTTGTTTTTGCTGATGCGATTTTTGGTACAAATTTTGTATCAAATCAGAAAGAAGGGAAAAGGAGAATGGGAAAATAAACAAAAATAAACACAAAGAGAAAGCATGTATTGAAAAATGTAAGGGACTATTTCTGTTGCATAAAAGTGCAGCAAGAAGAGGAAGCAAGGAGTACTTGTCCGTTGCTGTAAATCAGTGTACAGTGTAGCTGTAGCAGGGCAAGACAGCAAAAGGCATTTTGTCTGTGACGTTACCACTGAACAAGCACAGCAATAAAAGAGTAAGCCAGCAGAGGGAAGTGTCTTACATTCAAGCCTCAAAGAGTGGTCATAGTAAAGTGATTAGCAAAAAAAAATCAAACAGAAAAAACATACAGAGTTTAAATTACTTTTGAAAAACATTTTGAGCATGCATTTATTTTTAGGTGGAAATGATCACAAACAGCACTCATTCCAGCAACACATGATTTAGGATACCAGTCTGACTCAAGTAAAAGTTTAAATGCAGGCACCAGGAAAACCAAAAGCAAAAATGACTAAGTATATAACTATGATGTGGTCCCCTGATCATTATTGTTCAGCTATATTTTTTTGTTTTGTTTTTACTGTATTTAACTCTTTGAGGAAAAAGTCTACTTTTTGGCAGAATGTGAATGGTCCTTATGAAGATAGTCGCATAGTACATACAAGACACTTGACTCACCCTTTAGGTGTAGATGTTACTGGAGAAAGGCAAGAGCTGCGCGCAGATGTGAAGCTGCTATTACGGTTCTTTTTAATGGAAAGATCCAGGACTCCATCTGTGTGCATATGGATTCAAAGTTAGAAAACTGCGGTACTACATGTGCAGGTACAAACAGCAGTACTTGTGCTCACCTTGTTCACTTGGCTCAGCAGGGGGCTTTTTGATGGTGAGGTCCAGCGGGGCGTCCTGGTCGATCATGAGGAGCTTGCTGAGGACTGGGTTCTGGTTGTGTGCAGAGATGGCTGGAGGCGCAGCTGGGCTGGTGGAGAGAGACTGTTCAGGCGACAGGCTTTGGTCAGAGTGAGGCTGAGAATTTGAGACACTGTCCTGAGACGGGCTTGTTTTTGAGGTATATTCAGCAGCAAACTGTCGGATCATTCTCTGAAGGATCTCTCGTGCCACTACTGGCACATGGGGGTCAGAGAAATTTGGCACATCTGTTCATACAATAAAAAGGCATATTTAGCTTAAGGTATCATTCCGAGTTGCAATTAATAATTTCTGGTGTACACAAACTGCAATAAATACTTGCCTTTTCTTCTAAGGACAGCACTGAGAAATTCCTCAGCTTGTCTTTCTAGTCTACTAAGTAAGGCCTGGTCTTTAACCAACAGAGGTTTGGGTGGATCTTCAAGTCCCTCGTTGTTTAAGCTACTGAGGTGTTCCTGTCAAGAAAAAATATACAGTAGATATGATTGTCTCATGTAAACTGAAATGATTAAAAACAAGAAATAAATACTTACCTTCACTTTATCTCTTCTCAAGCAGCAGAATATACAGTTTTCATCAAACGACCAATCAGACACAGCAAGGGGTTCGCGATCTATACAGAAAGAATTGGAAAAACAATAGTTTTTAAATGTCATGATTTTAACCAACCTAAACACAAGTATTTTGTGAAAGATTTTGCAAGGAATCTAGTCTGAATATATACATTTTAATGTGTTCATTATCAAAAGATCTTTTTGTCCATAATTTAAAATATGACCAGCTACATGTTGAAAAACACCATTGCTCTATTGTCTCAGCAACCCATACATTATGAAAATGTCTGTGGGACACTGAAGACTTTTAGCCTGCCCTCCACACTGTCAAAAACACCAACTTTGTGGAGCACAAGGCATCTTCTCTTCTGCTTGGGGGGGTTGTACTGAATGAAGAGGGGTACCACATGGTACAATGCAGCAGCATTATGATAATGAGCATAAACCCAACCCACAACTGCAACAAAAAACACGCCCTTTACAGGATAAATGTGATTATAAGTAGAAATAATTCTTACCCTTAACTAATTTGAAGTCTTCTACCAGCTCCGGACCGAAGAGACCTTCAAGAATGCTCTCAAAGCCTGAAACAATAACAATATGTAATTGCAATCAAACCATCACGCACAAAATGTAGTTTTCCTCACAAAGCTTAAAATTTACCCACACCATAAAAAAGGGGGCTAGGGCTGTATGTTAAATAGTGGAATCTTTAGTGACAATGTCAGAGCACAAGGTGAGTCTATGCTTGATCTCGACAAGCCTCTTTAAGCATCTCCTGTTTCTGTTAAATGCACATCATCAGCGTTCAACTCAGGGTTTTACTTCAACAATAAATACATATACTCGTCCTGTTGCCAAGCAACTACAGCACCTACAGAGTTCGGAGTACATGCATGTCATAACAACAACAAAAAAACAAGTCTACCCGATAATGTCAAAGTATCATGTCCAATATAGCTTTATACTGTACGGCAAACTACAAAGGCACTAAGAAAACTTTTATCTAAACTGCATACTAAACCTTTATTTTGAACAATCAAAAAAAAAAAAAAAACTAGATATTGTACAGAACACAACACTAATCCCAGCAGTTTGAAAAATACAGTTTGTTACGCTGAACATTTAATAGTACGTTAACACAATATACAATATCTGCTCACTGCTCAGGGTCAATCCAAAAACCACTACATGCACTAAATCAAGCGCTAAAGAGGTCAGAGGCAACATCTGTTCACTGAACTGAATCAGAAATGAGAGAGTGCATATTGCCAAAACAAAATGATGCATCTAACCATTGTGAAGTGAAACAACAACTCAACAAATAAAAACAAGCTGTGGAGGAAGTGCAACATTACAATTTCCTGTAACAAACGTAAAAATATCAACCTCAACTTCATAACAGTCAACAACCAAACACAATAGTAAAGACCTACTTACGATACGTCTCCAGAACTAGAACATTTGAAAAAATAAAGCTTTTCCACCTACTCTTTTTTTAAATTCACTCTAAATCCAAATCAAAAGCTGTCAACAGTTAAAATGCCCTCTTTCTGCTTCCCTGCAAATTCCTATTCATCAGCCAAATATAAAGAGGGAAGAAGAGAGGGAGGGGTGTAGTAGTGAAACACAGTCTTGCCTATAGCTACAGCATTTATTCTGTTTCTGGGTTAGTGCACAGGACTTCAGCTGAAGCCATCCAATCCTATTTCTGAAATATTTCAGAGGCAGGAGGAGAAAAGTAGGTCATCCACTTTCATTTGACAGAACAGCGCTATGGCATCAAACTACTCTTCAGGAATTCAGTTTAGGGCATTTACAAATGTGTCACACTGTAAACCATAACTGCCTGCATTGTGCCTCTCTAATATAAGAACACAGTTTGGTCTTAAAGCTGTTAGAAAAATCATTAGAAAGCCACCACTCTTTGGATACACAATCGAACAATCCACAGCTACATACATAAAACAGATCAAATATTGATTTAATGTACTGCTGTAGGTCAGCACAGCAAAATATGCCAATGCTATTAAAACTATTAAAAGTAGCACAGACACACAAAAAGATAAAACAAATGCTGTACCGTATGCCATAACTTGTGAGTGTGTTGTGTTTAGATGATGATCTCAACTACAGTAATGACAGTCAGGAACTATTACTAAAGATACTGCTAAATGCTAAAATTCACAGAGCAGTCTAAGTGATATGCACAGAGCTATACAAGAGAAACTGTGACCTGTGCTACAAGATGTAAATTTATCAACAATTGATGAAAAGAAAATGGGGCTAATTATCTTCAGACAGAGGAAGACATACTCAAAACCCATCAATATTTCCAATACTGAGTCAAATGAGCAGGCAGATCTGTTAAATTATACTGGCTAAATGAAAAATTATATGTCAAATACACTATGTTCTCCTTAATAAACAAAGAGAGGAATGAATGAGTTCTAATCATAGAAGAAGACCCTTACTTTCAGCTACTCTTGTTAATTACAAAAAATCCACAAACCTTGACCATAAGTTTGACATGCTCCCAGATTGGCAGACAAACCTCTCTTAGCTTCCTTGTGACCTACATCTAAATGCTGGGACACAACAACTGACCTCTGTCAAGCCAACAACAGAGCAGTGCGGAGACGTAGCAACTAACCATAGCAGCAGGCAGCGCTAAAGGCTAAACTCTGCTAATAATGGGCTTCTGTAAACATTCAGGTAGTAGGAGATATGATGCCCTGCTTTGCACGGGACGCGTGTATTTTTAACAACAATCCCACATCCCGCAAATTGGGTCTCTCTCCTGCTTTCATTGATAGTGGTTGTAGGTGAACTGACAGATCCAGCTTGTCTTAGTTCTCCTGTAGAGGGTTAGCGAGAAAACAGATCCAGGTTGCCTTAGCTCTCCTAGCGTGATTCCCATTTAAATAGCAATGTTCATATGGAGTTTAACATTGGATTGACAGTCGCGGAGCAAGTTGACCTGTCAGCAACACCTGTCCCAGCGAAACTGCCTACGACACTGGTAGACTAGTCCTAAATTTGTCGCATTGTCCTGCCTGGTCACAACAGACCTGTTGTCTAACATGGTTTGTTACATTAAACACATCTTGGTGTTCATTTGTCATTAAAGATCTCGTTCAAATAGGGTCAATTCATTTTTTCTTGTCTATTATAGGTGTCTGTTTAAGCAGTGCGTGTTATTTGGTGTTTATGGTAATGGTGTTTATGGTGTTATTATGGTTTATGAGTAATTAGGGGGCCACAAACAAAATCTTGTTTAGGGCCACTGAAATCCTAGGGCAGGCTCTGACACTTTAAAGGCTCTGGACTTCCTTCTCAATAAAAACTGTCAACACACATTTTCCCAAGTTCACTCACAACATTTAAAACATTGTTTTAAAAGTAAATTATATACAGTTGTTAGTAAACTATGAACAAATGATAACAGCTGAGTAATGCCAGTTGAGACCAAATGTTTAATTAAAATAATCAAAAGACTTATTTGGGGTTTTATTACCAAGTCCTCAAAAAAATCCAGCAACAACCCAATCTCAAGAACATACAAATACACCCCTTTAAAAAAATGTTTTACAAAATGTCAAAATTACTAATACAGCCGCTGTTTAAAACATGGCTGGGAAATTTGCACCACTTGTGTCAAATAAATACACTGGTATTCCAACATACTAATTGTTAATGAACAAATGGATGTCTAACAGTGTACAATATCCCACAAGACAGTGACTTTTCAACTGCAGTGTTTCTCCAGTGGATGACCCACCCATTGCTGCTCTAGCTGAGGTTTACATCGCTGCATCAACCCCCAGTGGCCCATCCCCCACCACTACACTGAACATGACCAGTGACCACAGGCTAACAGTACCAACGCTTTCATCATAGCACAAAATTCACTTTCTTCATCATTGTATTGCATTTAAATCAAAATAGTAAAAGTCATTATGAAATTACCACTGGCATTCTTTGTTAATATGATATAAGATAAGTACTGCATATCAGAAGTTGAATACTTACTGTCACTGAAAGGCACTTAATAAAGTATTGTGCGTTAAACCGTAAGTGTTGTAAACAAAAACATATCAAACACTAGACACAGTTTGGACTATTACACACAGTGATTCTGGACTGTATTTTCAGTGAAAAACAGTACTTCATGAATACTTAATGTGATATGATGCAAAGTGACAGTCAAATGCTGTAACGCTGTATGAGACAGCAAATATGACATCATTACGACTTTAGGCAAACTGTAAAAAAAACGAACAAACAAAAAAACAGATGCAAATATCAACTCAAAAGCAACAACCTCGACCAGCTTTTTGTTAAATCATTATTGAAAATCTCTAAGGAAGAAACAGAAAACAGTTGTATAATCTGGTTTTAATATCTGAGAAATACAATTCACATGTGCCTTTGTTGCTTTAGTGGAATAATTTGGTGAATACTAATAGAATGCAGTGGAATATAGTTAAAATAGTTGAAATGCCAAAGTTTCAGCTGTAGCTGCTATGCTCAAATTCTAATTCTGCCCCAAAAGCAACAAGCTGTCTCATTTGGAGTGTGGGCTGCTGGAGCATGAACATGTATGGGCTCACATACAGACAATTGTTGCTGCTGTTCTGGGAAACAATTGCCCTTGTCTGTGCTCTGTATTTTTACTGCTCACATTAAGTACACAAAGACAAAATGTCCATTTCAGCATGGCCAGGGAGGTCGTGGTGTGCTGCCTTCTCCACCAAAAAAAAAAACCAAACAAAAGTATGCTGTTGTTGATAGACAAATTGTGCCATTCTACAAGCAGCAGGCTGACACTGCTGTCATGTACTCTGCAGCTTCACAATGACACGCCAAGCACAAGAGGCATTTGTCAATCATAAAGGTCTGACCAACTGCACTGTCTTCAGTGCTGTTGTTTCTGCTAACAGAACCTTAGACTTTGTCCACTCTATAATCCTGTTGCATACAATGTACATTTTTGTTTTATACCACTATTAATCTAAAGAGTAAAAGCAGGTAAAGGTAAAATGTGACTGCTTTATATCTTTAGATTATACCACCAAATTATTCAATTAATTTTCCCACCACACCTTTTTGACAAAAAGGAGAACATAACTGTGGCTCTTTTCATCAAGTCTCTAATATCACCGAATTACATTGAGGTGTTGTGACACAATGGGTGGCGTTCATGTAATGATGTAGAAGGCAGGTCAGAAATCTGAGGTAGAATCTGCTGCTTAGAGAACAGAGGTCTTGGCCTGGTTTATGGCTAATATCTCTTCAAGGACTGGGATTCTGGACATGACACAAAAACTGCCACAAAGTTCAAAGTTTTTTCTGTCAGTAGAAATGACCTAACATGAAGTTATTTTTTCACTATAGCATCAAAAAGTGGTGATATTATTCAAACACATGTGTGATTGCTGTCAGTAGAGTTGGCATTAAGCCACAAGAATTCAATATTTGTAGATTTTCTGTTTGAATTATTTCTTTTAAAAATAGTACCTCACCTATACATTTATACAAGCCCCAGTCCTCCATCTGAGGTTTTGACATCATCAAATTGGACATGAACACAACCTAATTCAGTCAATTGCCCACAGTTTTTACACAAAATTCACCCTCAGCGTGTTTGGCCGAACATGGGTTTTGTTGTAGGAATACAAAATCAAGCAAGTGAAGTGCAGGAAGCCGCTCGGAGTGCTCCACACTCGTGTACTTTCAAGACAAAATCTTCAATGAAAACAATGATGCAACGGCCCAGTCCTAAACAGCTATAAGCTGAGTGACTGGGACAACGATTGCAAAATATTGTGATGTTATAATTGAATACTAGGGCTGAACAATTAATCGAAGTCAAAACGAAATCGCAATTTGAATCGTCACAGTTAGCAAATCAGCTGCAAAAGGCTGCAATTATTTAGGTGATATAATGTCCTCTGCAAGAACAAAATATCCTGTCTTCACATGGTCTTAATATGTATAAATTGTGCTACAGCTGTAGTTTAGACCTCTACGGACATGATGAAGATGAAGAGATCGTTCAGTTCTAATTTATCGTTTTTTGATAACGCATATCCATTCCATACTGATGCTTTAGAGTTCATCTGCACTGCCCCAGAAAGCCAGAGGATAAAAATGCTGTAGTGAAAGTTGCAAACCAGAAACTAAAGCATCTTCTGAAATGTGTAACTTTGTCAGTGGCCCAGCACCTCTCCTGGCCTCACAGGCTTACTACAGATATTTACACCACAAGTGTATCCATGTAGAAGCGACTGTTCATTTTTCCTAACGAGCGCTGTTGTGTAAACAAACCCTAGGCTTTGGGGCTTTCTCACAGGGCTTTCTTTTTCCACTGGGCAGCGGACTTTACAGTCTAAACTTCTGCAGCTGGCAATCCATGTTGTTTCAGTTAATTCACAGGAGCTCTCTAACGGGGCTGTTGTGCAGCGTAATCGCAGGGTTTTTGTTAAGGTATGGCAGCCTCTGCTGACTCATCTGGAGGAGCGCATATTTTATTTGTACGTGTAACAAATTTCTGACCACTGTGATGTTTTCTTTTGTTTTTTCTCTACTTGTCATTTGTGCTTGTATTTATTAAGAAATGACTAAATGTTGCTTAAAGATATTGGTTGAGTTATTCTGTAAAAAACAACTTTAAAATGCTGCAATGGCAAATAGAATAACAGATCACAGTTCCTCTAACTAAACAGTGATGCATAAAGTAAAATATTAATATTATGTTAAGTGGGTTTTTCAGTGAGTGAGCCAGGAAACGTATTTGACCTATATACCACTGGATTTGGTCATGGTGTTTGGAAACACCATTGATGCTAAAGGAGGTCACAAATACTATGATATGTGCAAAAACATCTCTTTAGCAATGCAAACAAGCCCCTCTGCTCTCCCAAGGAAAGACCTATGAGTGTTTTATTTTTTGTTTTTTTTTGTTTTTACATATAATGTTTATTCTTCCCAAAAATGTTGACATTAAACGCTAGCGTTAGTTTTAGTAAGTATTGTGTGATTTACTTTGTCGCTGAAGAAAAATATCCCAAATTAGGCAAGAAATGTTTTATTAGCGTTGAATCTCACACATAGTTAGACTGCTCCTCTGGGGTCTCAGCCACTTCCTCATTGCAGCAATGCGCGCCCACAAGGCTGACTTGTGAGCAGCTAGTAAATGTTAGCGTTAACTGAAAACATACAGCAAGGACATACATCGCCCTCCCCCATTCAAAATACAGTATCATGTTGCGGGAACGCGCATTTTTGCAAACGGGGTCTGCAGTTTAGCCGACGCAACGCCTAAATCCTGCCTGACACTCCCTTTAAAACAAGCACGGTGCCCTTTAAACTAACTGACGATACGCAGCTTTAGCTAAAGTCTAGTTTGAAGAGCTGCGATGCAAAACAGAACACGTAAAATATTAAAATTAGTTAAAGGAAATCATGGACTACTTGATTAACTTAAAACTTGAGCCGACTGCCCCTAAAATGGAAACAGTTGAGGACAAAAAGTCGCACGGAGAAGCTCCGAGAGAGTCCGGTAATAGATGTATATTTACACCGATATCCGTCGCGCAGAAACAAAATTTAAGCGGTGCATTTGTACACAGGGTCAGCTACATTGTACTTACCTACACAATGAATGAGTTTGTGTCGCCACGAGTCTAGTTCCTGGCGAAAGCCGCGCCTGTCGATTGTGCATTGCTGCCTTTTGCACAGACTCGCCATTTTCTACCGATCGTCTCTGGGCGCGTTCACGTTCGGGAAGAGGAAACGCTCTGTGAACCAATGCGCGCTCTCGACTTTGGCTCACTCACGGCCCGGGGTTTAAACTGGCAACAACAATCAGCCCAACAAACCCCAGAATTTGGCAAAACTACTATTATTGTGTAAGATAATGTAATTGTTCAAATTAGCGACTGCTTGATCTGTGTATATAGTGTATATAGTACAGTACAGTACAGTACAGTGCAGTACAGTAGACCTACAGTAGGTTATTATAGCAGTACGCTATAGTACAGCAGAGCGCTATATATGTAGCCTAAAAATATTTTTATGTCCTTAAGTCAAAATGTTGAGACTAACTCCCGTTTGTAGCACTATAACTGCACTCAGGGTGCATGTTCAAAATGCAAATATTGAAAATTGATGATGTGGCTTTATTTTAGGCTAACGTACAAATAACACAAGGACATATTAACCTTTAGTTGTCTCTGGATCTGGTGGAATCAGTCAAGAAAAAAAAATCATAATGAAATGAAATGAGAACAACAGGTAGAAGGCTATAGAGAAACATAATAGCCTAAGAGAGAATTCTATGCAGCCTAAATCAGACATGACACATTTATTATCAGTATGTGTATATCTCGTTTAAAAAGTTAATACTTGTAATTTAGAAAGCGCAGAAACCAGCTGCAATGCGTGGATGTCTGAGAAGATGCTGTCCGTTGCATTTAAGTGCTGTCGTAATTGTTACACTCAAGGACAATGCGAGCAGAACAGAAAACCTAACCCAAAATAAAAAGAGGCTAGACCTAGGCTTACTAGGTTATGTGACCCAGGATAGCCTATACACTAGGCTATGTATCATGCAGTGTCGCTGATCTTGTTATGCTTCCAAGTCATATGTGGCAGTGGCATTGCTATTTTGTTTTCATTTAGCGATGTAAGCTCACATTAGGTAGGCGACCTGAACGCGACATACGTTTCTCAGCCGGTGTTTTCATGTCTTTACGCCCTCTCCTTTAAAACGGCGCTTTCAATGCTTCAGAGACAACAAACGTAGCACACAGGTAGGTTGTATGACAGCATTTTGTATTGTCTTGAGTATGTCTTTTCCATTACATAGTTTTTTGTTATAATAGTGTAATAACTGAGGCTTGTCAATAAAGACGAAATGCTACACGCATTTGCGCTTACCGGTAGACGATATCAAGTTTGGCATTTTAACCTCTTCCGTCCAACAGTTTAGGTATGACTTTAGGCTTTAATGCTAATTCATTATTTAGTATTGGTAATATAACACCTCATTGCCATTCTGCTACACCCAGACACAAGGAAACAGACAACATGCTTCTTCAGTGTCATATTTTCAGTATTGTAATGCATCAGTTGTTATTGTGTGGTGTATAGTAAAATACTGACTTAGTTACCTCTAATAGGTTTTTGTGTGCTTTAGGAGGAATATGACTCTGACCAGAGGATCTTTCACTTATGCCAGTGGAGAAGAGTACCATGGCGAGTGGAAGGAAGGCAAGATCATCTTTCTTCTGTTTTTTTTTTTTTTTTTTTTTTTTTTTTTTTGTTTGTTTTGTTTTGTTTTGTTTTTTTGATTGAATATAAATATCTTGTGGTACATGTATCAACTGTTCAAACTGTTAGTACAAAACTTTGTCGTAGCGTTGACGTTGTGTTGCATACTCCAATTGGATATGAATTGTTTGGATAATACAAAACATTGTAACTGCATTGCCTTAATGATGCAAGTGACCTACAATCTCAAGCTATTTAGTAAAATCCCTATTAGTTTGCATTGGCAACCTCGATAAGTAGAACCAGATTTACTAGCTCTGGCTTTGTTAACTCTCCTAGATTAGACTTTTGATCTGTTGGGAAAGTCATAAGGGTGTACTATCAGTTGAAAAAACACACAATTCCTTCATTACTAAGAGATAATTCTTCTAATGTTCCAGTTAATGTGAATGAGACTGTAAAATAGTTTTTGCTTTATACTACTACTATACTTTCCACATTATTCTAGCATGATTTTCAACTCTGGTGGCTACATGCATGCATACATAACTTAAATGCGTTAAAAGCAGGATTATAAGGCTGTAATTTGCACCATGCTGGGGGCAGATGGGACTCCTAATGCCATAGTAAACCTGACAGAGAGGTCGAGGAAGGGATTTGAGTGCTGTGACTCGTGACATGTGTAGAAGGTTTCTACAATACAAAATGTACAAGAAAGTGGAGCGGTGATGTTATAGGAAGTAGAGGTAAAGAAGGATTTTTATTACAACGGAAAGTGTCGAAAGGAGGTGGGAAGAAAGACTGAAATGGGTGGAGAAACGTGTCAGGTGTGTAGTGTGATAAAAGATTATCAGCAAGAATTAAAGGAAATGTATACAAGACAATGTCACTGAGGAAAAGCCAGGAAGCAGAGCTGGAGGTAGCAGAGCTGAAGATGTTGAGGTTCCCTTTGGGAGTGACAATTATTGACAGGATTAGGAATGAGCACATCAGAGGGACAGGTCATGTTAGATGTCAGAGAGGCCAGATGCTTTAGACATGTACAGAAGAGGGATAGTGAATACATTGGTAAAAGAATGTTGAGTTTAGAGTTGCCAGGCAGAAGGCCTAGAGAAAAATCAAAAAGGAGATTTATGGATGTTGTCAATGTTAATTGGTGTGAGTGAAGAGGATGCAGAGGATAGGGCTAAATGGAGGCAGATGATTTCACAACTCTAAGCAGTATTACTGTATAAGATCAAGTGGTTGTTTTTTTAAAGTTGCTTTAAATCTCAATTTTCTTAGGTCGGAGGCATGGTGTGGGCCAGCTCAAGTTTCAGGATGGGACATGTTACAAGGGCCAGTTTGAGAGTGGTCTGTTCCATGGCTCTGGGTCTTTGCTCTTCACTGATGGATCCAGGTTTGTAAAGTATCAATTCAAAAACGGAAAATGTTCTATATTCTTCAAGTAATAATTCAACTTTAACATTTTACTAGATATGAAGGTGAATTTGCGCACGGAAAGTTTCAAGGTTTGGGTGTTTTCAGTCGGTTTGACGGCATGAAGTTTGAAGGAGAATTCAAAGACGGCCGTGTGGAAGGATACGGTAAGTTCACACCACAGTCATATCCACGTGGTCTCCTTAGTAATGCATGCATCTGCTTTTAGGGTTGTTAACTTTTCCTGATGGGGCTCATGGTGTTCCACGAAATGAGGGGCTGTTTCAAAACCATAGACTGCAAAAGAGAGAAAAGTGTGCAGGAGTGGTGCAGCGGGCTCAGGCCTCAGCCTCCAGCGCTCGCAGTCTGGCACTCTGACTGAAGCCGAGATGCATCCAAACTTCTGCAAACTGAGATAGGGCTTCAGGGACCTCCATATCCAGTTCTCTTTATCCATCATCTGTTTTCTAATATTTTATACTACAAATGCCTTGTTCAGCCTTTGTATTGTCTTGCAATGCAAATGCAGATTGTTCAAACTATTTCTGCATAAAATTATTAAGGACATCGGCAGGCATTTATGTTAGCAAGGGCTGTATTGCTCATGCTCTACTCGTGAGATTGTTTAGGAACAGTATTTTAAGACATTTTCATCTTTAAATTGCTGCATCTATCATAACATAATGGGATCCTATACATACCACTACTATACAGAAATGTGTTTGTGTCACTTGCATTTGGATTCAGTGTTCACAATTGCCTTAAAGACATCTTGTGCATGCAAATATGGGTCAGGGGTGTCCAGTTGAAAATCAGATGATGCACAGCGGCCTCTCTATCCCCTCTGCATCATATCCCCTAAAGTGACTGTCATCCTAATGAAATTCAAGCTTGTTTGAAGAATGTCTTTAGCCTTGGAAACAAGTTGCTAACCTTGTTCCTGCATCCAGTGGTTTCACTAAATCTCTCTCCTTCCTCTGAATCTTCTGTTGTTTAACTTAATCAACCTGTTTGACCAGACATCCAAAATTGATAAATTAGTAGAAATGGAGGCAGCTAGACATAAGAAGTGTAAGGTGCACAACGGCATATTAACGAATTAGAATATTGTGCAAAAAAACTATTTATTTCAGATGTTCAATTCAGTGTGAAATACATATTAATTCAGTGGGATATTTCAAACATTTATTTTACTTGTGATGATTATGGCTTACAGTTTATATGAACCTAAACTCAGTAGGGTTAGGGTTAAGGTCAGTATCTTATAAAATGTAAATATTACATAAGATTACATAATCCTCATTTTCTTTTGGCTTTTCCCTTATGGGCTCACACGAAATAATCAGCCCCCTAGTGTGCAGTGATTCACATGTTTAATTTAGCATAGGTTTTACACCAGATGCCCTTCACGATGCAACCCTCTCCATTTTTCTTGGCATGGGACTGTCATAAAGAATGTACTGCCTAGTGACCTCTTGTGGCTGGATTAATATTACAGAATCAGTCGTCACAATTAAAATAAATGCTTTTTATTAGTTATTATATTAGTTGTTATATTTGTATTAGCCTCACTTTTTGAATAATGTAGTAAACTGATTATCAGAGTTGCAGAGTGATTATATTAAGTTATAATTACATATATTTGTAATGTTGATGTTATCTTTAACAGCTAATAGGCCTTACAGGATGTTTTTATGTACCTTGTCTGGGGTTGAAATCATTTAACAACCAAAGGCAATCTAGTCATTTTATGGACTAGTTTTTATTTACAATTGATCAATATAGACAAATAGATAATGACAAATCCTCCTGAATATTTGATGCCCTTGAAAATACACAAGGACTGAAGATTAAGCTGGGAATTTGCCTTGTATTATTTTGTGTTTTTTTTCTAGCAATTGATTTTTATTGTTTGTTTGATAAAAATGTTTTGCTCAATAACATAAGACCATACTAGTTAGGGTACTGAACAAAACCAAGAGACACGGCTTACATATTTGCATTATTTTCTCCTTATCAATACAATGCCTTATTTGCCTAAACACACACCTGTCTGTGAGAAGTGACAGACAACATTCAATTTCGACTGGAAATAAATGGTGCTGTCTACTGTGTGCCTGCACAGACTTTCACCTGCCTGGAAAATATCATTGCCATGGTTACCTTTCTCCTAGTAACAATATAATGTTGCGCTGAGTGTTCTTACAACCATCTAATGCACAGTATCTTTTCTATTATACAATAAGGAGTATGTATAGGTGGTTAACCATGGATGTGGGTAAAAAAAAATAAAGCCCTGTATGAAAATGAATGATCTTCCTTATTGACTTTCAAACACCTTATATTTTACTGAGATGTTTTCACAGGGTATTTTGCATAATTAAAGATGGTGACAGTTGCAGTTTGACCATTGCAAGGATAAACTAGTTTCTGTTTTTTGGCCACAGTAGCACATGGAGCTAAAGGCTCTAGTTAATCCCATCCCCCCTCGCTATTACACTCAAAGCAACATCACAGCACACTGGTATCAAAGCTGTATTTAAAAAAGTAAAAAGTAATGCAAAATTATTTTATGTTATTAGTAAAATAAAAAAATGAAAATGAAAATGTAATACTTACTTTTAATAATAGTTTTATTTAACTGTATCAAAATGTTTCTGTATACAGTAATGTTACAATTCTTGGTAACACTTTAGAACACTACAAAGCAGTAATAATGCATTAACAAACATGTAATTAACCATATTTTAATAGCAAGTACTAATAAATAAATAAACAGCACAGTAAATAATGCACTTTATTATGTTAGAGTAATACTATAAATAATAAGTTAACTAGTTATTAATCCCTAACTAATACTTATGCTTAATTATTTTTTGTAAGAGAATAAAAACATCACACCAATATAATATAATTCAGTTTATTCTATTAAATTTGAGTTGTAAGGGTCAAAGACTGTTAACACAGGAAGTACAGTGTGCAACTGATAAAGTCTGTTTCTTATCATAATGTAGCAGACAATTCAGTAAAACGTGCGTTAAACAAATCCACATGTTGGACATAATGTTTCAAGTGAATTCTGGTCAGCAGGCTGTTGGTCCAGTGTAAATAAGCCTCCATTAGTAACATTTGAGCCACTGATGATAGCAGGAAAGTATGTCCACTGAGCTCCCATTCAATCCCTGACTTTAGCTAAGGCATACCAGCTATCTCTGCTCTGGTCAGCTCATGTCTCAGAAACAGTGCTACTGCAGGATCTGGTCTCTTCTGTCAGGTCCATTAAGCAAGTGCCTTGAGATCCACATTTATGTTATATTGTGTACAGCTATCTATCAATGTTGTGTCCTCACAGCAGCATTATGCAGAAGTATCACCAGATAAGCAAACAACTCCAAAAGCATAAGGTGTTTTAACCAATTCTTTGTATTTGTAGCATCTTGAGTTGGTTGCAGTATTATCATCCAGTGTGAAAATACTAACCCAATTCCAAAAAAGTTGGGACAATGTGTAAATGGTAACAAAAATAATCTCATCAAACTATATTATATTTACATTATCTTTTGCTGAAACAGAGATATTTTACCCATCCCAACTTTTTGTGATGTATCATGTTCAAAATGTTATATAATGTTTTTATTTTATTTGACCTGTATTTAACCAGGACTAGTCCCACAGAGATTCAAAATCAATTTTGCAGGTGGAACTTAGTCCCATGGGGGACCTACATGTACATGTTTTTGGTGGTAGGGCAAACTGGAGCACCTAGGCACCAGAAGAACATGTAAACTCCATGCAGAAAGGCCCCACAAAGTCCAGGAATTGAACCGGAGTCCTTCTTGCTGTAACCTCTATGCCACTCTGGCACCCTGCTGTTATTCCTGATGTAAAATTATAACGGCTATAAGGGCTCCTTTTAAACTTAAACACCAAAATATACATTGATGACATTTGGTAACCATTGCATTCTGTTTTTGTACATTTTACACACCGTCCCAACTGTTTCAGAGTTGTATATTATAAAGATCTGCAGTAGATTTACCAGTAAACACCCTGAGACAGAAAAAAAAAACACTGAGGTTGGACTAATCATTTGTACTTGCAGACGGCTGAAGCTTTATGTCTTTTAGCTTCAACAGTCTTTGCAGGGTATCCAAGACGTCAAATTGCCATTGTTTAACCTGCTGCACTGCGGTCAGACCTTCCTGCAACAAAACATTTTGTTTTTAGTGTTATAAAGGTCATTACTGGTAACATGAACCAATAAAAGGGTAAATAACTGTACATTGTTCTGCAGGTTTGTGTCTGCTCCTGCAAGAATAAGCATCTTCACAATCTTGTATCGGTTGAGTCTTATGGCGTCATGCAGAGCTGTGTCTCCTTCCTATGGATTGGCATTGATATATATTGTCCCAACTTATTTGGAATTGGGAATTTTCAACATTTATTTCTTTGCTGCCCCCTACCCAGTCTGTGGAATTAATTTTTGCACCACAAGACAGCAGGTACTCTACGATGATAATGTGTCCAGTTCTTGTAGCCACATGCAAAGGGGTGCTATACAACTGCAGGGCACAAATGCATATAATTTGTTACGTTAATTTATTTATTTATTTTTTCTGTATGAGCCTGTATATTATCCATAATAAAAACATGACCTTATCTCTCACATTGAGGTCAGCTCCATGGCTCTTGAGCACTTTGACCACCCTAAGACTTCCCCCTCTGCAGGCCCAGTGTATGGCCACGGAGCCCAGCTAGAACACAGTAGGAGGGCCCCATCTGATTAGCACCTATTTACTTCAGGCCAATAAAAGAACATAATCTCTCCCAATCTCTTCATTATCTGAGTTAACACACATCTTACTCGATCCTGGAAGTTGATATCGGCTCCTCGTTCCAAAAGCATACTGACTACTGGGGAGTGTCCCTCTAGACATGCCAGATGTAGTGCTGTCCTATTTAACTGGAAATACAGTAGCAGTTAGTACATTTGTAGTAAAATATGACATATGACACACTTTGTTTTGACACACCTCATCGTGGACATCAGGGTTTCCTCCATGAGTCAGATACCTGTCTATGACACTGAGGTTGCCCTGACTGGATGCACTCATAAATTCTGTGATAGCCACATGTCTGACCTGTGCAGACATAAAGGCTGGTCTGAATTACATCTATCTATGTTGTGCATTAGTTAGTTTGGGTTTTCTGTGTGATAAACTCACCTCTTGGAAAATATCTGAGTCCACTGATAAGTCTGTCTTCTTGGTATGATCTTCATGTGTAATCTCCTCCACCCCATTAAAAATGCCACATTGAGAGTTTGAGGTGACTTTCTCTACCTCTTCTTTGGCCTAATTATAGTCACATTATAGACAAAAACAGATTAATGTAAAATTATAATGGGTTCAGGGGTTCTTTTGAGGATGGAGATACAAAACACCAGATGAATTACAATTTTTATTTTTATTTCATAATAGCTGGCGTGCATGTAAAATAATTAGAATATATAGTTTAATCTAGTCATAAATGGAGTACATGTCAAGACATGTTAGTATATTCCTCTGTTTTATAGATGAATAAAAATGCCTTGATTATTCTGTGGAAACTCAATCTGCACTTGACAAACTTGTATAATTTCTAATTTAAAAAAAAAAGTACTTATATACAGCTCCTATGAGGTAGTCAGTGTTAGGAAAGGCTATCGGGAATCTACAAGGAACACCAGAATACACATCATGGTCAGTAGCATTACTTTCCCTCACCTGAAATATCTTTTGTATTTCTGTCTTCACATCTTCTTGATCTTTTGGCTTGTCCATATCACTGCACATAAAAACAAATAAAAAAAAAAACAGTAACGGTAACACTAACTATTCATTTGAAATAAAACAAAATCATGATGGCCCATAACTGTACAGTGAGCTGTGCTACAAGCCCGGGGGGCTTACTGGCTGGAATGCTGGGTTCACAGTGGGACATTGTGTTACCCTGGCAAACAGGTGTGTGTGCACTTTGGTGCATGAATGTTGGTGTGCCCGCCCTTCTCTCTCTCCATTATGCACACACATACACATACTGTACACATTTATTTAAGTAGATCCAGACCCTGCTCAGACCCTGAGCCGAGGCTGCATTCATTCCACCAACTTGGATTGGTTGCTGCTGCTGCAGCAGCATGCATGTCTCTTTCACAACAGTGCAAACCTCATAAACACACTATTTGAAGGATTATGCTATTTATCCAGGCTGACATTAAGTAAATATGTGAAAAAAAGAGCAAAAGACATCACAATATTGTCCAGCTATAGTTTTGAAAATCAATAGCCTGAGTACCTACAATCAGCTAACAAAATGAATACTACTTGTAAATATTTGGGTTATCAAAATGATTGTGTAATTAACTGTTTATAACATCTCTACACTGTACTACACCTGCCCTTGCTTGTAAGTCCACAGTTATGTTTTGTTTGTTGCAAGTGAGCCTCCAACACACATTAATTTAAAGGTCTGACAGAGAATGACTATGTGCCATGTTAATGTGTAACCTGTGTTATTGAGGGAGGAGGCGGAGTTCTATGGAAGCAGCCATTTTAGCTGCACCAGACATGAGAGTGTCTATCAAACAGGAGGTTTGTCTGACACACCACAGGTGAGTACTTACATTTTTCTAAGGTACTCCTATAATAATAGCACAGAGAAGCATCTTTTCATTGCAAAATATTTCTGCAGTACCTTCTTTACTTGAGTTCTCTGTCTACTAGACTTTGATAAGATGGTGACACTCAATCACTTGAGTGTTGAGGACCCAGATGATGGCTTTCCACTGACACCTGAAGCTGAAGAAGTCATAGCGCCATCCTCTGAGCTGCACAGACCACTGCTGATCACAAGAACAAGCACGAGATCAAAGATATTTTTCATAAGCAGGTACACTAAAGCTCTACAGGTTGGACTATATTTATTAGTTATTACATACAAGGCAAGATGCTAATATATTTTCTATCTGTAGGTGTGTCAACCTGTCTTTTAGTCTGGTGCTCTTGATAAGCTGCTACTTAGCAATTCTGATTCCAGCCTACTTACCATTAAAGAAGGAAGCTGATGTCAATTACCACCAATACCTTAAAGTCCAGGTATGGATAAACAATCCCAATATGTTCACTGTATTGATATTGAAAAGGAATGTTGAGTGTAACATGACAATTTTTCATCATCTCATGTCTAGGCCCTTCTCAATCTATCAGCCTCCCTGCTGTCCAGGCCGTGCCAACCTCGGTGGGCTTTGACCCACCTAAAACATTTGTCTTGTTCGACTGGTCTCTTAGACATCCCTGTGTTCATAGAACAGGAACAGCCAATGTCCTGGGAGCGGCCGCCTCCTTTCGGATTGCAGGGCAGTGGAGAGCACTTGGCCCTGGCTCTGGCCTCGCTGCCTCAGCCTGGTCTGCCATCATCACTTAGCAGGGACAACAGCTGCAGACGCTGTGTTGTGGTGGGCAGTGGAGGGGTCCTTTATGGGAGCCATCTTGGATCACATATTGATCAGTATGACATCATTATCAGGTACAAATAGTCATCCACAGGTTTGATACATTTTTCCAACAATGTGTTAAGTAAGAAAAAAGTCACATGACCCAGTTGGATTACAATACTCATATACAAGCATACAATGATGCTGACATGTTGCTTCATGATTTAACTTTTTACTTTGCCTGCAGGCTCAATAATGCCCCAGTACCTGGTTTTGAGAGAGACGCAGGTTCCAGGACCACCATCCGGATAATCTACCCAGAGGGAGCGCCTCACTCTGCAGACGAGTACAAAAAGACCTCCATGGTCGCTCTTGTGGTGTTTAAAAGCCTCGATCTGGATTGGCTCACTTCTGTCATCACCAAACAACCTCTGGTGAGCCTGTAGAGCACAAGCACCATTGCACACAAAAATAGCATGTTACATAAGCTGGAGTAACAGCAGCAGCACTATCGCATCATCATCTCACAGCTTCAAATGCTTCTCATCTCTGCACTGTTCTTCGTTCATTTTTGATAGAGCTTGTGGTCCAAAATGTGGTTCTGGAGGGAGGTGGTGGAAGAGATTCCCCTGAGGCCTGAGAACTTTCGGATTCTTCATCCAGAGATTGTTCATAAAACGGGCCAGGCTGTACAGAAGTATGCTCTCAAACAAGGGAATGTGAGTTGCAAAAGGCACACACAAATGCTGCATATTGTACAGTAAATCCAGGCATGGCTCGACTGAGGCTTCACACAGATATCATTAAATACCCTTACTCTTTCATCCCACTTTAAGTATGGAACACCACAACTCATCTATTCACAGAATACTGCACACAAAGACATCAAAGTAGATTCCCAGTACAAAGCATGCATCATCAAATCTAGCTCATTCTTGTGCATAGAATCTTTTTTTTTTTTTTTTTTTTTTTTTTTGACCCATTACAACAAAAACATAACCCTACATAAAAGCATTGTTCTTAATGTTGAATATCTGGCTGGATCTTCTTCTACAGATGGTGCCTACACTTGGTGCCAGTGCTGTCGGTCATGGCTTTGCAGCTGTGTGACCATGTGAGTCTGGCAGGTTTTGGTTATGACATGCAACACCCAGAGGCACGGCTTCATTACTACGAGGCAATACGCATGGATGCCATGAAGGCTCAAGTAGGTCTAGCTTAAGATACACTGACCAGGCATAACATTATGACCACTGACACGTGAAGTGAATTACACAATATATATTTTTTTAATCATGGTACCTATCAGTGATTAGTGGCCTCAAAGTTGATGTGTTGAAAACAAGAAAAATGACCAAGTGTAAGGATTTTGTGAGTTTAACATGGGCCAAATTGTGATGGCTAGACAACTGGGTCAGAGCCTCTCCAAAACTGCAGCTTTTGTGGGGTGTTCCCGGTCTGCAGTAGTCAGTGTCTATCAAAAAGGGTTGACAGATGGTCAAAACACATAAACACACGCCTGCCTAATATTGGTGGTCAAAATGTTATGCCTGATTGGTGTAAGGTTCAATATTAACATATATTTTGTTTAATTTATGGCTGTCTAGGTAGTGCATGATGTGAGCGCAGAGAAGCTCTTCTTGAGGGATTTGGTGGCTGCAGGAGCTGTGACTGACCTCACTGGAGCGCTGTGAGGCATCGGAGCAGAAACTGATAATCCACTGAACTCTACATGCACTCCTCCACTCACTCACTAGCAGTCCCACATACAGCACTGACCTTTAAAAAAATGTATAGGCTTGACTAATGACTGACTAATGCGTGTAAAGGTTAAACGTGATTCATGTAAATAATTTTGCAATGTTTTCATGCTGTATTTATACTACCAGCTGCTATTTCTACTGGTTAGCAATCTTGTCTTGTTTTATAAAAATACAAGCGCATCTAAAATATGGAAAAGTGAATGTACTATCACAGTAGTTTAAATTAAAGTAAAAACACATATATTCTACAGATTCAGAACACAGTGTGAAATATATCAAGGTTATTTATTAAATTATTTTATTTGTAATGATGATGTAATAATCAAATTTTATGAGATACTGAATTTAGGGTTTTCATTAACTGTAAGCAATTTACAATTTCAATAAATAAATGCTTTAAATATTTCATTGCACTGTATATAATATACCGGTATGCGTTTCATGATTTGAATTGACTACTGAAATAATGTCACTATTCCAAGATGTTCTTATTTATTGCAGTGCATGATTACATTTTCCAATATAAATAAAAGAGAATAGAAGTGTTGTGAATTGCATTTATTTTAAGATTTTGTCAAATGTACCGCATTTGCCATTATAATAGTCCATCAGTACCTAATAAAATTAACAGAATTGAGACAATACATTAGTACTAATAAATATGAAAGTGGTCATTTGTGTACATTAAAATATATAATAAAGTACAAATACTTCAGAAGATGGATTTCCATGATACAACTTCAATGCACTGTAGACATCAAGGGCAGTAACTAAATCAGTTTGATGAAAGAATGTGTTAATCCAAAAGGAACTAACACAGTGTTTGTGGGGCTACATGGCTTAAACTCCTGCAAAAGCAAATGCATGCTCTTTGAAAGTGTCTCTACAGCAGCGGGTTACGAGAGGGCTCCCACAGTTTACTCGCCAGCTGCCTGCAGTGCTGGAGGATGATCTCTGTTGGGATGATGCCCAGGTGAATAGTCACCAGCTCAAAGCACCGAACCACCTCACCCTGGTGGTTCTTACTGTAAAAGCGCCGCAACTTCCTGCATCACAAATCGTATAGTATTATGAGAAGTGCTCCATCTGAACTATAGTTTAAACATGAAGAAATATAAAAATCCTTCAGGGCTACTACACATCCTACGAATTCTGATTATAGATAGTGTTCATTATAAATATTTATGGAGATGTATTGATGTAAAAAAGTGTGTGTGTGTGTGTGTGTGTGTGTGTGTGTGTGTGTGTGTGTGTGTGTGTGTGTGTATGTGTGTGTGTATGTATGTATATATATATATATATATATATATATATTTGAAGTAATGAGTTGAACATTGTTGCAAATAACACTGTATTGTACTTTATTGTATCAAAATGTTTTTTTTTTTATCATATTTGCTTATGCTAAGTGTGCCTATGCTAAGATCTGCCGGGTGAATGTTTGCTTGTTTTTACCTGAAAATAATCATAAAAAAGAAGGGGGGAAAAGAACTATAATTTAAACATGCATTTTGGTCAATAACATTACAAACCTATAGTAGTCCCATGAGAGCATCCCAATAGGAGCAGAGTCATCAGGTAGGATGGGAAGGTCCACAGCCTCCAACTTGAAACCCTGAACCGAAATGAAAACACTTAATACTGGCTAGATGTAGTATACAGTGATTTAAAGTTTATTTTATTGATTCTTACGGTTTCATTTTCAAACCAAAGGAAGTAGCAAAAGTAGAAATCCCCATCTCGCAGCGTGATAGTGGAATAGCCTTTCTGGAGGTACTGACGTGTTGTGTTCACTAAGTCCCAAACCTGCATTATGGAGGCGCAGATTTAGAGTTCAGCTGTTATATCACAAATGGTTATATGTAGTTATTCTGTATTTTAATTTGTTTTTACTTTTTCCATGCTTAATTTGTTGCTTTACCTTTCTTTTGATAAACTGTGCCACTGGCCCCTTTCCAAGCTCTGAGGTGTTTCGCTCTGTGATATTTAGTGACGGTGCAATCATTTGACCAGTTGATCGATCAACACAAATGAAGTGGATAAGACCCGGGAACTCCTCCAAATACGTGACAGTATTTGGGTCAAGGCCAATAAACATATAGTTGGACTGCTGTTAATGACTCCCCATCATTATTTATTCCTAAAATTCATTCATCTTCTTTCATTTATTCTTGTTAGGGGTCACGGGTGGACGGAGCCTATTCCAGCAACTATGGGCCTTAGGTGGGTACATCCTGGAGTGGACAATGGCAAGTTATTCGCAGGGCAGGCACACGGGTACACTGGTCTGACACTAGCACACTCTCACATTTATTTACTCCCAACAATGTACAAAAAAATAGCAAATTGTCCTAAAACATGCAGGTCATTTGGTCAGGCAGGAAGTCAGAGTACCTGGAGAGAACACATAACCCCTATGCTGTGAGGCAGGAGCGATTGCCACTGTGCACCCTTATTAAATCCTAAAACGATCACCTTTGGTTTTTTAGCCTATTTTCAATTAACTACTAAAGCTCAACTGTACTAACAATCAAAATTTACTGGACAGCCAGACAAAGTCAAATTTAATTGGATTTGACCTTAAAGTCTGAGTTCTATTTTCAGTACACCATGTACAGTATCTACAGAGACCAGCATAATAATGATGAAAGGATATGAGACCATGGTAATATTCCTCTTACTTTTGACCAACAGGAAGTCCTTCCAGTCCATCAGTTTCTCTCTAAGACAAATAAGACAAAACAACTATTTACATCTTGATAAAAGATTTCCTTTGTAAGCTACTTAAGTCTGGTTATACTCACTGAACCAGAGTCTGTGCTCGTTCCTGCAGACCCGGACTAAGATGATGAGGGACGTCAGGCGATCCAGAGTCAATAAGGAAACACTGTCGGTATATGCCACATAGCTGGGTCTTCATATTTTTACACCATGGTATCAAACTAAAAGAGGTCAACATTACTTAATTGCAATTAAGGCTTATGTCCTGCAGATGGCAGCAGAGACTTACTCTTTTGTAAAGCCTGGTCCTCCCCTGGCAAAAGCTCTGTTTTTGAATTCTGTCCAAACATTTTGTAGCTGTGCAGACTGGGCAGAAAAAAATAAGCAGATAATTATTGAGCCTTTTCTAACATAGCATAAGGTATAAACAGTATAACACACATGCCTGTATGTCACTTGGTCCTAGGGCTTTAATGAATTTATCCAGCTTCCCTCGAATGTCATGTATGGTGGGTTGGCCCCTAGTGGCAGCAGAACCTTGGCCTTCTCGTAGACGCTTCTCCAACTTAGCAAAAGCTTCCAAAAACATATAAATGGACATCGCCACAGCACTGGTGGGAATCTGATGTCAAAACAATACGTTTAGTTTCAAATTTTAATTAAAGCCATTTTGAAAAAGAAACTTACAACTAAGTGAGTCCCCCCACATACTTTGGTTAGTAGTACTAAAGTGATCCCAGGCCATAGTGGAAGACAGTACATGGAGTGAGGCATCATGGGATACAGCCCCTCTTTGTTTGAGACCTCTAAGAAAACTCTTTGAGGAGTTGAAGGGTCTGGTGGAGGGACTTTCAGAGTCTGTAAGCTGTCCTCAGCCATCTGAAGAGAGAATGTATCAAATTTCTGTGTTAAAAATATAAACACATCTGCTACACAAAGAAAATGGTACCTGGATGTCTGGATCCACAAACTCAAAAACAGGAATGTCACTTCCTTTGTTACCTGGATAAAAAAATAAAAATAATTTATAATTATAATATAACAAGTTATTTAAAAGTATTGCCTCCTCGTACATAATTCACTGGAACTATCTGAGTCTCCTTCGGTGGGCGATGGCTCGGGGGTGTAAAAAACATCAGGGCCAGAACCAGATGTACTTTCTGCATCCTTTACAAAAACATAAAGTAAACAGTCAAGGATTGCAAACAAATTACTAAAGAATGGGTGGTTGTGTTTTGTATTTGCTAACTCCTACCTCAGGGCCAGCATCCTCCAGATCTGTGCTACTTGGATACATATTCTGAGCCATTATAATGAGCGTCAGAAGATCTGAGGTAACCAGCGTGCTTGCATTGCGGCTAGAGCAGACAAAGTTTAAAGGAGATAAATGGTCTTTGAAAGTATAGCAGTCTAACAAATAGAAAGGAAGGGCATTAAACTGAGCAAACTCTATACCAAAATCAATATGCAAATGACTGCCACCCAGTAAGCAGATGTTTTACTGTGGCCACCCCGGAAGGGATAAGCCGAAAGAAAAGAATTCGAAGAAATATGTTTCTTAATCAACAGTGTTTATTTATGTTGAAGTAATGCTTAGTAAATAATACATTTGTCGCTTACTAATTCTTAACTAATACTCAACTAATACTTCACAGTGTGTAGTTATTATAAAGTCTTACAACATATTCTATCGTAGGTTTCTAAAAAGACTAGTGAAGTTTATTCTACACATGGTACCTTGAGTAGAAGGCAAGCAGTTTGGTGTGAACCAAGATGAAGGCGTGCATCACCTCCTCTCCTGCTCTCTCTACACTGCTGTTTAATTGTTGTACTAAACGTCGCTCCAAAAACTCTATGCACTGTTCACACAGTGTGGGGTGTATCAGCCTCTCAACAGCCTGAAACAAAGAATGTAAAGAAAATTATGAAAAGGGAATAAATATATTATTACCCGTGAATATCTGAGAATTTTTAAAAATGTAAACATTTGACCTATATGTGCCTTATTACTGTAAACAGTAATGGTTACATAATGGCTGGGCATTAGTCTGGAGGAACATGTGCTATTAAGTCAGTCCAGGTGTTTGTATGCAGGGAAGGCTAAATGATCCTGCATGTTTCACCACATTTCCTGCTGCGGCTCATTAATGTGCTCACACTCATAAAATCTATGTTTTAAAGGCTTGTTTTTATGGTCTGCACTTCTCTGTAATGTGGCTGCATTAAAAATGTTATGACTCGAACTCTAACCATTTTCCAATCCCCACCCTAAAATATTGTTTATAGAAGTGACCAGTGATGATAAACAAGAGATTACTAGTTAACTAAGTATTCAAAGTATGCTTTCCGTCTGTTTGCAAATGCACAGTTCGTGTAAACTAGTAAAGCATACCTCGACTAAAAAGCTTTGGTCATTCTCCCGTAGATGGCTGTATGTCTCCAGTAAACTCTGCAGATGCTTCCATAGCCGTGCTCTTTGCTCAGTGTCTTGAGGACGCAGTCTGAGAGCAACAAACATTTATGTAAAACAGATGCTATATTTTATTGACACATATGGAGACATGCCCTCTACAAAGCCTTACTCTTTTCTCAAGAGGTTACTGCTCAGGGTGACCATCCCAAACAGCACCTCAATCATCTTCTTCATCACATAGAGCTTCCTTCTCAGGTCATCCTCACACTCCTCTCCGTCTCCATTCACAGCAATGTAGAGACACTCGTCAAACTGTAAGAGGCAAGACTAATATTAGGACATGACCAAGACTATTAGGAAATGAGTTTTAAAACCAGGGGAGCACAAGTGAGGCAATACTAAAATCAGGAAATTGTAACATGTAAGGTGAATCCACCACTAAGCGATTATGGGGTCAGTACTGGTCAGTGATTTGGAGATGGTCCTCAGATGCTGATTAGTGAGCACCTACTGGGTACAAACAATCAATGTCACATTAAATAATGAAGTGTAACTTAGTAGATGGAGAGAGGTCTTAAATTCGGAGACTGCAGGTACAATTTGAACAATATGAACAATGACAAATACACAGTTTGCTATCCTAAATATATATTAACAACTTAACAACTAAAGGTGGTCTACAGCTCTGCAGTAACTTCATCAAGACACAAATTTGATACTGTTACCAGTAATAAAACATTGTTCTCAATTACAATTAGTAGGCAGAAGATTTAGGAACATGTGTAGAAAAGTTAAGATTAAGACAATTTAGGATTATGAGACCTGTCATAAGACTGGTATAGAGTAGGGAAACACTAGTAATACTGCCAGAGCAGAGTGTGACCAGGCTGTACTGCTCCTACTGACTAATAAAATATGTGAACTATTAGGCGCTACACGTGGACATAGCTCAGCTTGATTCCTGGACAGGAGTCAAATGATGCCATTACTGTTTCCAAGAAGTACGGGACTGAATTTAGGGCATTTAGGACTGAATTTTGAACATTGATTGGCAGAAAGTACCTGATGTAGAACATAGATATGTTTGTTCTCAGTGGTAAAGGAGGCATAGTTGTCGCTCAGTCTGTCCACCATAGTGATGCATGAGATAATGATGGGAGCGAACAGAGTGCTGATGCTGTCTTCAAAGGCAGGGAGCTAAACACAAAGCACAGCAAAATGTTAGATAAGTCAGATAAGACAAATGAATAGAGAAGACCCTTGGGACAACTCTGCTATGACCCACAAGAGACTCTGTGAATCTGTGTTTTATCCTTGTAAGAGATAGGGTTGTCTCTTACCCCATGTCCCTCTTCTTGGGATGCTTCATACTGCTGCTGGACGTTCTGCTGAAACTCAGGGTCGGTCCAGTGAAAGAGGAACCTCGGCGCTCTCACTGGCAATCAACAGGCACTTCATGTGGACCACAAATGCCCTTTGCTGCTTTCCCTCAGGAGTGGTCTGTTTACATCCTAAAATCCTTATAGATTATGCTGGGGAGACCCAGTTACATGTCATATTAGAAGACAATAGAAATATAATACATTTTGTAAAACCTATGGTGAACAAATGGTTGTACTGAATTAATTATTAGTAACCGGCTTCAACTTGGCCATTGAAAAAATAGGCTTATGCAAAGAACCTAAGCTGTCTGACTCTGTTGATATTTAACCCTAGGTTTTGGGTCAGTTGATACCTCTGTTCACTCCAGAAAGTTTTTTTAAAGTGTTATTTCGAGGTCACCAGATTCTAAACTCAGTTGGTCCGAGGGATAGTTACACTGCAAACTAACTACAACTATGCCCCATCATTTAATGACAGCAGCCTTCGGTTTCAGCTGAGGCATTTTACGTTTTCCAAGCTATTCCATTCCGTACAATACATGTCGCGTTTTACACTGCCCTACTGTTTACTTACTTGCTATGAGAAACGTTTAACTTCCTTTACGCATACAACCAAACGCATGGTTATTAATTACGCCGGGACAAAACTCACTGCGTGTTTTCCGGACAAGACGAGCCCACCATCGAAGTCCACTTGGGAGCTTCAGGTTGATTTAAGAGGTTTTCAACGCGGATGTCAACATGCGTCTTCCTCCTCGGATCGCTTCTTCCGCTGCTCCACTACAGAGGAGTCATGTGACCGGATCAGGACGTGTGGGTGTGTGTACAGGGAGCTCAGCTCGCTGCTCCCGGATAAGTGTTGGTACTGTTTTAGGCGAATATCCTGCTGCTCACTGATGCAGAAAGAAGTCATGTGCTGGTGCCTTAAGCAGGGCGCATGACTGAAGCGGCACTGTGCACAGTGCTTTGGTATTTAAAGAATGTGGCTTGAAATGCACATTAAAACTGGATTACTTGTAACCTATTAATCATTTTAATTGAAACTGATGTCTAGGTATGAATGAGCAGTATACAAGATATGGTGAATTAAAATGGGCAATTTGTGAAAACTACTTTAGCTCTCACACATCAGTCCGAGTTTCCCATTTTTTCCCTATTTACAAAATTAATGAAAATACATAACCTATACAAAAACAGATGACAAGAAGTAGGCTGCATTACTATAACTCTTGATGTCTTAACATATTTCCTTTGAAATTCTGTTCATAACACCCTTTTGGTCATTTAAATGTTTCAGAGCCACAGTCCACAAGAGAATACTCCCATACATTTTTCTTCTTATCAATCTTAGAGCCCTGATACATAATTAATCCATATGAATATGAATAGATTAGCAATAAAAACATTTAAAAACTTCAGAGCAGGGCCATGGCCCTTTAATCTATAAACTCATTTAAAAGTAGCAGAGCATATAATCTGGCATCATTATACATCTGTAATGTAGAATGAAATGCTCACCAAACAATTTCTGATCCTTGCAGAATGTTTTGATGGCAACAAAGAATCAAAATATTCCCCAGATTGTATGTCTGGCCCCTGAGCACAGCAAAGAACCCAACAGTAACGTAAATATTTATGTTTTATTAACCTTGCTTCAGTCAAAATTGGCAAAAATGCAGAGAGTTTCAAGTCTCAGGCCAAAGTCTAATCTAGTCCATCAGTTTTCAAGGGATCCAGCGTTCCTGAAAAACATATTAAAGCTGACTCCTGTATATACAGAGTAAACATGGTGAAATCCTCAGTGTTTGCTAACAGGGTGAAGGGGGCCTTGCATGTCTCAAAATGAATCTGGGAGTATAAACAGAGTAAGGCAGGCCAGCAGAGCAGTTACCTCCAATAAGGAGGCACTGTCACGCAGAAGTGGCCAGACGCAGGCCAGCGCTCCTAAATCACAACACAATTAGATTTTCTCTAAGGAAGTATCCCTCAGCAGTTAATATGATCCCTGTGCTGTAGAGGTCACCATAAGTACATTAATAATATTTTAAATTTTCATCTATTGGGATGAAAATCTGTGATTTTTGAAAAACATTTTAAACAGTTGAAGCCATTGCAAAAGAAAACAGACAAGTTGGATTTTTAAAAAAAAATCTATTTTAGAAATGTAAAGTCCACGTTAACATCATAAACCAGCCACATGGGGTCACAAACCAGTGTACTCTTTGGGTTAATTCAAATGTTCTGACTTTACTTGCCTTTGGCATTGTGTCCTGAGACCATTAGCCAAGGATAAACCAGGTCCTGAGCCAAAACTATGGTCTGTAACATTTCATGTTTTCAGCCTTTTCCTGCCGGACTTTTTCTAAGTCCAATTGTTTTTAAAATCTAAAACATTAGTAATAACTGGATGACTTTAACATCAATGGCAAAGTTTGCTAGCATCTATTTACTTATTAATATTTTACCTGCAACACTGAAAAGGCTAGGCTGATTCTTTGTTGGAAAACTGGCCAAAAAATATTGTACTTTTAAGTCTTTGATTCTGACACTATTGGATACCTTTTTAATAATTTTGATACCTTGGAGATATCCTGATGATCCTGTAGACTATGAATTTTCAAGCAAAAATTGCCTGAGCAAATTCTATTCTTCTTTTAATTGAAAATCTGCAAACAAATTACAATTTGTGGTGTTCAAAGTGTTTATTATCAATGTAAACTTTTGTACAAAAATAATATTAGCAATCTTTACATCCAGAATACTTTGCAAAGAAATATAACAACATCTTTATATAGTATAAACACATTAAGAGGAACACAGTCAGATTTTATGTGGTAATGGCAGTATATGAGCAACTTCCAAATCTATTGATGAAAAAATATGAAGTAAAAAAAAGTTTAAATTAGCATTTTATGACCTGTTGAGCACAGTTTATAAATGTATGAACTATTTTAACTTGTAGCACATTCACAAAGTCACACTGTTAGTATAAAACATTATAAAAATATTATAATTTTAAGCTTTTGGACACTGGCACCCATAAAATCAATACACAGTTAATATTATAACTATAAATTTTTTTTAATCATATAAATTATTGTATTGTCTACAAGTAAATCTCAGTCTTTTACATACAAAATATTAAGTAATTAGAAAGTCAATCTGTACAAAATATGTAAAAAATATCAAATGTTTATTCAGTACAATATTAATATAGCAGCAAAGTTTGATTGTACAAGGCACACATCAAGGAAAATGAAGTTTGTGGAAAAGTGTTTTTTATTTTTTATTTCAGTAGTTCAGTAGTGAAATACATATATTACATAGAGTAATATAGTTATAGCTATAGAGACATAGTTCAAATGGAGAATTCAAGCATTTACTTGAATGGTAATGATTATGGTTTACAGTTAATGAAAGCCAAAGTTCAGTATCTCATAAATTAAAATATTATAACATTTGATAACATTACATATTATTATAATCATCACAACTGAAATAAATAAATGCTTATAATATTCCACTCCGTGTGAACTGAAGCTATATAACATATGCATATTTGTTTCACAATTTATTTGAAATACTGAAATAATTTCACTTTTCCACTATATTTTAATTTATTGATGTTTGTAAATGTAGGGTCCTTGTATAGACATTATTGGTACATCTGAAAGAAGTGTTTTAATATATATGTTCTTTCCAACAACAATATTGTAGCTGGAACAGAAAAAATGCATAACTCTCTGATATGGCTAGAAAAATAACATTCTTTCAGTGGCAGGTCACACTTTTACACACACCTCAGTAGTTTTATTGATACGGACATGTACACACACAAACCAGTAATTAGCATTTACCAAACACACGTTTGCTTTTTGTGAAAATGCTCAAACTGAAGCTGACTTGTGCATGCGGCCTGGTCATAGTTTTCCCTTGTTTACTCGGTACAATAAATGAAAAAGTATATATGTTCTTGACTGACACCAGTAACCTAATCACATGTTGTAAGAAAAAAACAGTCAAACAAGTTGAGTCAAATTATTTTTAAGTAAAAAAATAAATCAGTGCAGCATTTATCCTATAGGTTTAGAATAAAAATAGTTGTTTGTTTGATGTGCTATTTCTTGACCAACAGCTCAACATCTGAAGACATACTCACGCGTTTTTATGAGTGTCTGGTCTGTGAAGATGAAAAGCACTAAGTGTTATCTCCTACAGGCGTATGCGTTCATGTTTTTGATGACGTAAAAGCCGATGGTCATGGGAGGCATAGCTATTGTCCGTCCAGCCCTCAGTGTTTTTGGCTTCAGCTCGGGGAATGTCTCATTGTCCAACATTAGCAGCTTCTCCCCATTCAACTGGACGTGTCTGTCAACAGAGAAAGTGAAATGCAATGTGTATCAGTCCAGTGAAAAACAACTGATGTAGTCACTAACACCATTTGTTTATTGCATGTTTTGTACAGCAGGGGGTGCTATAGTTACAAATTTGCTAACTGAGTTAAGAGACCATCATTTTGTGTGCATTTGCTTGAATACTTGTTTAAAGGTCAGTGAAATGTATAGTTGCTAAATTAATTGCTTGTTATATTTGATGTATATGTTAATATACATAACCAATTTATAGTATACATAACTATGTGTACAGCAGAAAAACAACCAATATTCACATTTTGTTGTCTATCATGAATCTGTCTAAATTTGTTTAGCAATTTCAGCACTGCTGAAACACAACTTGAAATAACATAACAGTTTTTAACACAATAAATATACTTCTACATATGGTTTAATATAATAGCTATTATAAATGTAATTATAAAAATATATATTATTAATATTATTTTATTGCATGACAGACATAAAGAATATAAAATTAATGTTGACCTGGTTAGTGTAAAAATTATCTTAAAAAAAAAAAGGTTAATAGAGGTTGTGGTGATGACTTAGATGATAATTCTTATTATGCCATTTGCTGAGTAAGCAATAACAAAAGGGGGAAAAAAAGAAAAAGAAAAAAAGGTGTTTACAAAGCAGTACAATTTTATTAAATTGTAAAGTTCACAAAATGTAATAGGCCCAAATATTTTACATAAACTTAAATTTGAAAATGGTCTAATAAAAGTATAGTTGGTAAGAAGAGGTTGTGAATCAAATGGAAATACTCAAAGCTCTTCTTAAACAAACAAGGAGCAGGACGCTTGGCTGGCATAATAAAGTCCTTCAAATTTATAGACATCTGGTGTTGCTAAATTCTGCATGAACTGCCTGTAGTAAAGGAAAGCACTTAAGGCCTGAAAAAGGCCCATCGTTAGCTCGCACTCCTATTAATTGCCTACAATCCTGTTCTAACACCTAAAACATCCTCATCATTATGTTGTTACTGAAGGATCAGCCTGAGCCTCCATTAGGGTCCTGTGTAAGTACAGAGTAACACAGACACACATGGTCCTCAGTCATTAGACTGTTATTCCAGGATCTGGGGCTTAGCTCTGAGACAGAACAACAGGCAAAGGGCTTAAAGAGGAGGGAGAGGGGGATGCTTTCATTTTAATGGATATCATAGTCATAAATTCAATTTTGTGGTAATAAAGCATAATGTATTATATCAGATAGGAAAAAGGTTGCAGGGTTACAAAGTTAAATAAGAGAAACCTAAGAAGACACAAATTAATTTAAGGGGGAAAAAAAACAAAGGCTATAAAGACTAATTTAAACAAGAAAAACTGTTTCACAACAGGGTATGTGGTACAGCCTTTCAAAGGTTTTTGTGAAATAAATGTTTATGAAAAAACATATTACAGATTATGCCTCAATGTGGAATACTGCTTGATTTCTTTTACTGTTCAAATTCTTATTGTCTTGGGTCAAAAAAAAAAAAAAAAGGGGAGAGGGAGGATTTTGTACTTTTTGTGTTCTAGTTTTAAACATATAATAAAATATGAGTTATTGCTGGTCTTCTAAGTTGGACTTACTTGGCCCTGAGTCCATCTGTGCCGTAGGGTTGCAGCAGGTACTGGTGGACGGTCTTGTTGCGTAGCGTCCCTGCCAATTTAATTTTCTTTCGTGATCGGTGCAGATTGATGATGTAGATGGTTATGGACCCTTTGGAATAGTTATGGCTGATACAAGAAAGAAATGACAAACAAAGTTACATTATTCCTTTAATTTTCTTAACAAGAAAGCAAAAGCCCCAAAATGAATAGCCCCTGCTCACATCTGTTGTAAGGATCTGCCATGTATTATAATGCCAAGTGGGATAAAATTCCTCATAATTAAATATGACTACAAAGAGAGGAACGTCTTTGATATTTTTTATCACTTAGCAATAGGATCAAACAACAACTCCTTGATATAAAAGAGATCAAATGTCTGAATGAAGCATTCAAAAAGGAATTTCTTTTAACACAAACTCTAAATAGTCTATAGTTATAGGCCTGTTGGTGCCATCAAACAGCATTTGTCTGTATATTTGTGTATTTCCTCTACAACCCTCAAGCCTTTTTAACATGTACTTATGTTGTAGACAAGGACAGTTTGTGTACCTACTGTTTCTATGTACAAAAGTAATAAAAAGTACTTGTTACACTACTGTACAAATGTAATAAAAAGTACTTGTTACACTACTGTACAAATGTAATAAAAAGTACTTGTTACACTTCTCTACTAAAGTGCATTTTGCTCCCCCAAATAACTTTACTTTACTTTGGTAGTGTAACAAGTATTTTTTATTACATTTGTACTTAGAAGTACACAAAATTCTGTGGTGTAACATAAGTAGTTATTTCAGTGTCTTACTATGTGTGTTACATTGTAGTAACATTGCAATTATACTGTATCAAGTGAAGTGTTGAAGTTGTTTACCTTTTGAAATTCAAATCTGGCCTGAAAAAAGTTTGGATGTCCTTTGTCTAAATGTTGTGCTGACTAAAAGTAAATAAAAGTTGTGCTAAATGTTAATATAAAGTACATTTACATTCAATCAATAAAAAACCTCATTCAAATGTACTTCTCATGTACTCACAAATCCAAACCTGTCAAGGGTCATATAAAGGGTGTGAACGCAGCAGACAATGCTTCTTGAGTTACACAGACAACACTGAGTTTCTCCTGAGAGCTGAGCACATGGACCCGACCCGATATAAGGATCCTGGCTCAAAGTAAATAACTAAGTGAAGCAGATAAGACAAACATGATAAATCTAATAAGGGCCCAGATATGAGGACAAAGACAACACAGCTGTAGTGAATACCACATGTCGGGTCTGCACACTTACCACCTCCAAAATTTCATATCTCCACAGCCTTTTTCCCTGTTGGTAGGATGTTTATCCTTGCTTTTCTGGGCAGAGTGTCATGAGAATTCAATAAAACCTTCGAGATTTCTAATATTTAATATATTTAAAAAGAGAAATATAGAACTGATGGGTATAGTCTTTTTGTTTGAACTTTTGTTTTGAGAAACAAAGTGTGTGGACTAAGTCTCCGAGTAATACATCACATGGTTAGATGGAGGAAGAGATAATGACCTTTCAAGCCTTTTAAAAGATGAGGTTCCTACAGATCTAAACCAGGAATATAAACATATGTTGTTACTGTTTGATGTTCAAGGATTGCTGGAAAGGGGAGAAAAATGTAATCCAAACCACTAAAAGGGGTAAAAGGGCAGTTAAAGTCAAATATCTGTAATCTGTAAAGACTTTTCAAACAACTGACTGCCTGAGCACATTTATAGGCTTATATAGATCCTGTCTAACACAGTATATTCAAACCACTAACACTACAATGTGTTAGTACGGATGATTCTAGAAACCACACCATGGTAAAAAAAATTGTTACTCAAGTGGCCTTACAAGTACTTATCTAGTCCACAGTTGTCTCATTATATAGTTTAGGATTATGGTGTTATGCAAAAGAAAGACGCAGCCACGCTGGCTCTTTAGGTTTACCACACTAGCAGTAACACTGTAACACTGTCTATAAACCAGAGGCGGAAGGTAAGTACCTTCACTTAGATCATTTACATTTTTTACCTTTGAAAGAATTTTTTTTGAGTACATTAACATAAAAACATAGATTTACTTGAGTAAGTCCTTACAGATTTTTTTATATCTCTAAAATAGTACTTTCTTTTTTTTTTTTACCTTGGTGGCAATATGAGGAGGATGAGTAGTAGTTGAAGTTGTAGCTATAACAACAGTAGTAGTAGTAGTGGTAGTATGGCAGTTGTTTTGGTAGAAGTAACATTACTAGCAGTAGAAGAGGTAGTAGTAGTTGAAGCAGAGCAATAGTGGCAGTGGCTTTGTTTACTTCTACTACTACTAATATTCTACAAGTAATATTATTTGTGACAGTAACATTACTTTTACTTAAGTACAAATTTTGAGTACTTCTTTCATCTCCTTTTTAATATATCTTGGTTTGTGTTGTCTGGGCTCATACAGTTGAGATCATGTGTTAAGAGATTTCTAGCCACCTCTGGACCATCTACTTCTAAGAGACTGTGTGTATTGAGTCCTGTCTCAGGTAAAAGGCCGTAAGTCTAGCCCGGCGCTGACAGCCACTGGCCCAGGTTAAATGATAACCTTGAACAGGTCCACGGTGGCACTCTTCATCTCCTCCCCGGACAGACCGCCTTATTGTCCTCCCCCCTCCCCCTCCTATACCCCCTCCAGCCAATCCGACAAGGCATAAAGGCCCAGGACACCTTTCAGCGGGACGGCCCCCACACACCTGATAAGTGATACCCGTTAAGTTTTATAGGCTCAGAGCTGTGAATGAGAGGGTGTCTGTGGTAAGCTTATTTATGGGAAGCCCTGCAAAACGACAGTGGATTTTGTTCTTCCTTAGCAGACATCCAGGCCTCAGGTGTTTGCAAAAGGACACAGAGAAAAAAAGTGAAAAACACAGCCGTCTGTTTTCCATCTAAACTTTCAAGGACATTCACAAGCATTGGTGCACTTCAGTGAAAGGTTAAGAGGATATGTGCTTCATCATCTGCCAGCTTCACAAGGAAATAGAATATAAAAAAAATGTTTCAAGAAGCTTTTTGCCTAACTTACTTAGAGAAGCTGGTGCAGTGGGCGTAAATTCGTAATTTATCTCGTATGACCCGTCCCGGCTGAGGCTTTCTCTGTAGACCGGCCACTCGCACAGCTAACACCTTTGGACCAACCAGGCGCTTGAAGATCAAAGAGACCCAGTAATCCTGGAGGAACAACAATTATCATACCATGATTATTTTAGATGCAATCTTTCCAAAATATATTAATATTGTATATTAAGTGTTAAAATGGCTGCCGACAAATGTTACAAAATTGGAAAAACCAGAAAGTGCCAGAGTATGTGTTACATCCTTTTTAATCCCAGATTCAATATATGTCAGCACTTGAGCTTGTGCTGTCAAATTGTCATGTTCAATTTAACAGGGAGTGACCAGTGGTAAAAATGACAGCTCTAATATATGACTTTTTGTACAAAATATTATGCTTTCTTGTGTAATGGTGTTTTGTGTTATCATTGCTGAGTGGTCCAGCGTTCGGCGTCTCCCTCTACAGACTATGCAGTCTCAACACCTCTCCACCAAACTCAGAACAACATGTGTTCCTCAGGAAGTTCCCATGCAATCCTGCATATGGCAACATTTAAGGGCTTCTTTTTTCCATGCAGGCTTTAACTTAATTTGCTGCCAAGGCATCGAAGAAGCAGAGCACAGTATGGAACTGTATAGTGTTGGCCACAGGCAGAGCGATGGATGGATGAATGTATGGCCAAACCTGTAATCTATGATTATTACATATTTAATCAAACAAAAAACAGGTATGGGCCTGGAGTCACTGTGATGTTGTTCAAACGTTTTGCCATCTATTTTGTAGCTATGGCAAATTATTGGTGATTTGCAATGTTATAAACCAAAACTAATCATTAAAACCCATATTGGTTTTATTAATATTGCATCGTCTACACAAGTAATCAAAGATGCAGAGAAAAAAGAAAACAGTAAAAAGCCTTACAAATAGAGGGATAAGAAAATAGCAACAGTTGACCAATTAGTGTAGTGTTTCTGGTAAATAAGAGAAAGATTTTCTGGTGGAGATCTGGCATCATATACTTAGATTGAATTTATTTGTTAAGGTTTCCATTAGATTAAATTAAGCTATAATCATATCCAGGAAACCAGCACTATAAACAAGTATAATTACAATTTGCTTTCATTTATGTTTACAAGTTAACAGGGTTAGGATGCTAAATTAGGTTATTATAAAAAAAACAACTGCATCTGTATTTTGTAAGCAATATAAAAAAAGTAAACCAAGTAAAAACACACGACTGTTTTCAGAAAGTGTTTTGGCAAAAATCTAAAGCATAAGTAGATCTTTGGATTAGAGCATTAAAATTGTGGGAGGGATCTAAAACGTAAAAGTTGAGTAATTCAAAGAGCTGCCTGGATTCAACATCCACAAATGGAGGAGTCATCCTGGGGAAGGGGCCAAGTCATAAATCCTGTGAACAGAGGACAGGTTGGCCCTGCAGTGAATTCTCTCAGCAGGTAGGCTGCTGCAGCCTTCAGACATCCAGCCATGTTAAAAGCATTGTGATCCTAGCGGGGGACTGTCATTCCCAAGAAAAACATGGAGACTGGAGGAAAAAATGAAGCAATCTCACTTGTTAATAACTCTGAGTTACAAAGAAGCAGAAGAGATTATGGATATTATTTGATTTTGAGATTTATCACAGTACATTACACTGCAACTTATCAACCAATGATGTTGTGATTCAGGAGCAACTTGCACCATAGATCCACTGTGTTTCCTCATTTGTATAGGAACAACATCTTCAGCCTTCAGCTTATTATAAACCTTTTTATGAGCTTAATAAATCCTGTTTATGAACCAGGCCTGCATTTTATCACTCTTTCACACTTCTAATTTACTAAGTCCTGCAGCAAAACAGCCTCATATTTAGCAACTGTTCATATTGATATTTAATTACCAAGAAATATTTACAGGCAAAATACATATTTATTTAAGATAGTATTAAATGTTTTGACTAGTTGTCTATTTAATGTTGTAATTTTTTGTTCATTTTTTTCATCAACACACTGATGTATTGGCATCTCAGGTTGCAATCTGTCACCGGGCAACTGTCCCGCACAGAGGTGTGCAGGGGGGGCACTCACACTGTCCTAGGCCAGCTACTGACAAAGGGCTAAGGTTACATGGCTTGCCGCCCCCACGTCTAACCACTCAACACTACTAAATGCCTTTCATCTTACCTAATAGCTCCCACGGGAAAGAGCAAGAGGTGCCATCATGGTAGGCAAGAATGAACCTGGCACTGGACCGTCCAGAACTGGACAGAATAGGACAGGTTTGTGTTCGTGCAGTCAGTCCGTGGTCATTTACACTCTCTTAATTAAGGCATTATTACCCATAAATCTAGTAATTAAATTTTATTTATGAAGAGATACAATGCTCTGGACTCACTGGTTAAAACTAGGGTTAAACTTACTAAAGACTAAACCAGGTCTAAATTTAGTGCTAAATCTAGGCCTGGTCGCTTAGTTGAGTAATAAGTCAGTAAGGTCTTGGTCTCATTTATTACTTAATAACTTTTAGATTTCATTTTATGATGATTTTTCTTATATATATTCTTATATATATATCTTATATATATATATATATATATATATATATATATATATATATATATATTATATGGTCAACTTTTAAAATGTTTTATTACCTAATTAATGTGAGATCAGTTGTTGTATGCTGCTCTCCCACAAACGTCGATTAAATGCTAGGCATGACTTTGGTTGACTACAGCCCTAGCAAAATCATGATTATTTAATGGAAACTTTTTATTTGGCCATAACATAATTTGAAAGCTCCAGACACTTATGTTGACAGTGTATATTTCTGTCAGACCATAACATAATTGCAATACAACGAGTTTGATTTAGATATGGAAATTCCACTAAAATTTTGCACAAATAATGCAACAATATATTGTACAGCCCCACACTTCCTGGTTAAAACACAGACTCACAGGTAAAGGGTTAAAGTGCTGATCCACAAGATGTGTGTATCCGTAATCAAAGAAAGAGTGACGCAAGACAACGTCAATCCCCTGCACAGCTGCCACACCGAGAGTGTTTATCCATCTATAACACACACATAAGAGAGGATACTTCAGTTTAAAAAGGGCCACTTGGTTTTTCGTAATGCAAATGTTAAAGTGCTTACAAAAAACCAGCTGCATATGTTTGAGACAGGTTACTGATGCCTCCAGTCCATGCAGGTCCCAGTCCACCCAGCCACACCTTTTTACCAGAAGTATGTGTCTTCACAACCTGCAAAATATGCATTAACTATTGTTACTGCTTTCAATTTAAATAATTAACAACACACAGACAACCACAGATAAGCAGGCAAAATCAAGAAAGACCAAACTCAATAACTTTGGCAGAGTAAAAAAGCAGCTGTAATTTATATTGAATGCACTCGCTTTTGTTCCAGGGAATTGTCATCCCTGCAGCAATTTGGCATTGGTCTAACGCTGAAACTCAGCAACTTTGCCACAACGGACAATATTAAAAATACATCCTCCTTACCCTGAGGACTCACACACATGTGGCAGTATCATCCAAGAAACTGCTCTGAGATCTACACTCATAACTTGGCAAAGGCTGCTCAAATGCAAATGTAGCACTGGATTAAATTATTCTTGTTTCTTCAATACAGTTAGCTCAACCTATTTTTAAGGTACATATACAGAGAACAATGACTGACTTACCTTGATAACTTTATTTATCTGCTCTGTCAGAGTGTCCATCAATCTAGATTTTAGGAAGTCCTCTACTTTTTTCACCCTGCCATCCATGAAATAACTGAGAAAAAAATGCGCAAACATTATTTCATGCTATAAAAATAAAACAGCAAAATATGAACACAGTTTATAATTACATAATAATCACACAAAAATGCACCTTTCATTGTATCAGAAGTGCTTTTGAAGGCTTGTCATGGACTGATGTAAAGGTGCCAGTATATTGAAGCCATTTCCAACAAGCCTTGACATATTCAATTACATTATGGTCTACTGACAGTCCAATTATGTGTCAATATGGGAAAATGAATATAAAGCAACACTGTAGACGTCAATCTGTGATTCTGTGTGTGATGCAGATACCAACGAGACAAGATGTTAAGGAAACATGATGAGGGAGGAATTTAGAGATCATCCAACGAACCTAGCCCTGTGGGAAGACCAAGTTGGTCCAAGACTCTCTTCTCAAATCCAATAAGGAAAACACAAAACTACACTTTAACTAAACATTACTATTTTACTTTTCAAAAACTGTCTAGGGCCACAAATTACAGTATATGCACAGAATATGAAATACTAGGCCAGTGTACAAGTAGATCTAAATACAGAGTGATACCTCTAGTTGAAGTTGTATTTGTTGTCTCTGTAAAGCAGTGTTAAAGCTTATTAAAGTGCTTATGATTTTATCAGTGCACACATCAAGTTACAGTATATGAAAACTGAGAAGAGAAATTACAGAGTTCACAGAAGCCAGAGCGTTAAACACCAAGTATTACATTAGCTTAGGTGATTTTGCTGGATTAATAAAGTTAAAAAAAGCCAATGAATTGCCAAGAAAATTATGAGGTTGGCTGTGTTCCTTTTTTCTTGTGTTTTAGGAGTAAAACTATGTTACAGTGTACAAGTTCATGAAATTTAAGTGCCTAACAGTAATACTATGTTTTATGTCTTAGTGAACTTTCTTGTTCCAGATGCGGACCAACTTGTCTTCCTAACAGCTGAATGTTATGTAGCTTCCCCCAGCGACTGCCATTATGAAATTTCCAATTCGGAGCCCCAATCCGAGAGGGGAAAACAAATTTCATAAATATCTTTTTTTTAAGCTGTAAATAAATAATCTGCACACGACATATCTTTCTACTGCCATTTTATTAATTCAGTAATGTGTAAAAGCACTGGTCCTATCTTGCAATGGTAAAGATATAGTGCCCAAACCTGAACTCAAAAATCTTCTAGTTCAGGGGTAAATGCTTTTTTCATTGAGCCATCAAACTCTTATATATCATAATGGTGAATATTCTATAACAACTAGCCATTAGTTCTTTTAGTGAGTGAAGTTAGAATCTGCGGTCCTATAACTCAAAACATGAAGCTAAATGTGATGCAGCTCTGTGTAGAAACACTGCGCTGTCTCAAGACTTGGTAAGACAATCAATATTTCATACCTAAGCTTTTCAGGCAGTAACACAAAGGGACCCAGCCCTATAGATCCAATTCTCAAAATAGTACAGAATCCCTTAAAATATCACTGGACCCAAAGCATGATCTGGATCCATACTCAGGGGAACAAATTTGTCCTTGGCCCATTACGGACCTTTCCTGAAATTTTCATAACAATAATAAAAAGTAAATTTTTATTTTTTCTTAGTTTACAGCTTTTTTTTGACACCTCACTAAAACTTGCATAGCGCTTGTACAGAATGTGGCTATAATGTGCTGCCAGTTTCTACTCAACCTGTGGTCATGTTGCTAATGTTTATGAACAAACTGAAAAACATTTTACAGGCAAGAGTCATAAAAGTAAACCTTTCATCACTACACGATCTTGAAAAATTAATATGTTTTTTTGCTGAATGAGTGTTTTCACTTTGTTTCACACCACTAACAGCCAACAGCTTCAGCAATTAGGGTTCACAAGTTTGTTTCTTGGGGCTACGCGGGCACTGAAGGCTTGCGCAGCGGCAAATTTGTCTCATTTAGTTTTTTGCCTTATATTTCCCCTACTTCATCTGGACATCATTAACCCCAACAATAAGGTGTCCATCTTAATTGAAGCAGTAGGTAGCACATGAAATGGCTTTAAACTGTATATAAATATACATATAAACTGTATATAAATATACAGTTTTAAATCAAACCTAATTCAACAAGTTATTGCCATCAAATTCAAAATGATAAAAAAAATATATAGACAGGCATTTTTGTTCTTTATTGCTTCACCTAAACAAACAAACAGCAGCTTTTTTATTTTTAATAATTCAGATATAAAGATAAGCAAGCTTGTAGGATTGTGACCGTAATAATATGCATGTGAAGACAGCATTTTAGCCCATAGAAATGAATATTCATGACTAGTGTGGATGAATCGCGAATCAAGCCTCCTAACCTTACCTCAAAGGAAAGGAGTCAACCCAATGTAGTAGAAGTGTTAATGAGTGGTCCCGTTTTTTATTAGTTTGGCTTTTTTGTAGAGGTCGCCGTTACTGTCACGCAGCCTGGTTAGACTGGAATCTGGAGCACTAGTGTAAAACAGCCTAATTGACAAGGAGAATGAGCCAGCGCATATGGTTTGGTTTTAACAGTGTGGGTGGTGTTTTCCTAAACCTTACTGACAAGCCTTCCTCCTTCCGTTTCTTCTAATTTCTCCTAATTAGACCTGACCTTCACCTTAATGACCAATCACTCACTCTCCTCCCAGAGTCGGGCTTGGCCTAAAGTGGGAGTGACTGAAATGGCATTTTTATGTGTCTGCACAGATACCGGGGTTGTATGCATTCCTACAGTATGTGCTACAGACACATGGCAAGTGTTACCTTGCCATTTAACACACACTAAGGCTGCTGCTCCATATGGGCAATTAACACAATGTGCCAAATTATACACAAGGGCTTCAGAAGAACATAGAAAAAAAATGAGTAACCTATAACACTCACAAATGCCACATAATACAGATAACAAATAATATAATAAAAAAGGGTAAAATACCTACTGTTGCCACGTAACTGCATCTATGATGGAGCCAGCATTTTTCATGAACCTAAAAGAGAAAAACAGGTGTCAAAACTATATTATTTTCTTTCTGCTTGTCCCTTCTCTGCCTCCTAGGGTGCAGTGGTTTGCATATTGATTTGGCATACATTTTTCCCACTAAATGCCGCAAACCATCTCAATTTAACCAAGCTTGGGACTGGCCCCAAGGAGTACACTGGCTTGTGACTACATGTAGCCTGAATTGATATGCAGTTCTAATATCATTGTGTATTTTCATTGCTATTGTAGCAAATCAAAAGCTATAAAATATAGACACAAAGAAAAGCTTATTTAAAAAAGTGGAAATTGTAAACTGCCCTTTAAAGTGTTGGTGAAGCCCTGACTGCAGTGTTCAAAGTTTGCCTTTAATTATTTAAATAGAAACTACAAAGAAGCTCCAGTAAATGCCTGTAAAATGTGGGAACACTGTATACCTTTTAATGAACTCATTGTGTACACAAAACAAACTGGAACCAGCCACAGTGCTGCTGAGCTGTTGCATCTGTGCATGTTGTCCCATATACAGTACCTGACTCCAATCTCACCATATTTGGCTTTAACATAGTGCCACACATGCCCTAATCTGTGTCTCTAAACATCGAGCCACAACTTTCACCACCGCAGCTTGTTTAGTCTGTTTGAGGCTCATATTTGGACTCTTGAGAGGCTCAGTGTCCAATTCATCTTATTTCCTGAGAGCAGCTGAGTAGTCGGACCTCGTAACCATGTCAAACACACCAAAATCACCCTGCCGTTAAAAGTGACACTGCGACCTACCGCTTTTCCAGCTCTCTCTATCTCCACTTCTACATCACACACACATGCACGCACATTCATTCGTCAGTACACTTACACCTTATATTTATGGGCACATTTCAAGTACTTATAGGGATATTCTGCAGTGCTTAATGGGTTCACTGAAGTGAGGAGCTCAGGTTCACAGACAGGAAGACCTCATCACAATGTGGTTTAGGAAGTTTTGACCACAAACAGTGTTATTTGAGCCTAAATGAAAGGACACTAAACAAACTGTAGACTTTTAGGATCAGGAAACCAAACCAAAATAAAGTTAGATAACAATCCATACTTCTTCTGTGACCATCCCTCTTTGTAGATCTTTGGACCATTTATTACAACTTTCCTTAATTAAAGTGTACGCTGTAACTGCTGCGACCAGAGGTGGGAGAAGTACTCTAATTCACTGCTCAAGTAAAAAGTACCGTTACTACAAAATGGTATTACATAAGTAGAAGTTAAAGAACACAGTAAAATTATTTAAGTAAAAGAAAAAAGTGTAAAGTTTACTTAAGTAGAAAGTACTTACTGCTATTACAACTACCTTGATTGCTGCTATTCATACTACTATGCTACTTCTAGTGTTGCTACTACTAATACTACTACAAATACTGTATTACCACTACTAGTACCACCACTGCTACAAGTACTCACTTTGGAATACTAAATATTTGTCTGTTTGCTGCAGGTTTCCACAAAACGTCTTGTGAAAGGATAAAGCGTAGGTCAAGGACAAATCAGTGTCCTTCACATTGTTAAAAACATAATTAAAATTTCTAACCTCCTTTTATGGATCTTGTCTAAAGTTTTACAAGTTCGTCTTAGCCCATGCTCTATACTTTCATCCAGAAAGGCTTAGTTTAACAGGGGAAGCTAAGTATGTTAAAAATAAAACTAAATGGGCATTTCATAAAATGCTTAAAAAGACGCATATATTTATATTTACCAACAATTTAAACTCTAGTTTTACTTTAAAGTTTGAACGTTACATTTTTTCAACATTTTATCAGGATTAACTGAGTGGTGGTGTGCTCACATTGGGTAAGTAGTAATTCTTTAAATATCAGGTAAATAGTCTAAATATTAAGAGAATTTTTAAAAATGTATTTAGAATGATTTGGTTCAAAATACAAAGTACAGTAACCCAAACAAATTAATACTTATTGCCAGTACAATGGCTGCACAGTTACCCAGGGTTTGACTATTACATCTACTGGAATCATAAAACAGATATTGCTGTATAGTTATTCTAGTTTGACTACAAGGCAACCTCTTTCTTCTTGATGAGAACAACATGGTTTTAAATACACACTTTTACATTGTTTTAGCTGTGGAGAAGAGCTCACAGAAGGCAGCTGAGATATTTTGTATTTTAACATTAAAAGAATTCCATTGAACTTTCTAGATTTTTGAAGCTTTGTGATCGTTGGTGTTTCCAGAAAAGGCTGCTGAAGTGTGAAGTTGTTAGGATGAGCTGTGAAGCAGAGCGAGCAGGTGGGACATTGTGCCTCCACATTATCAATCAGGTGACACTTTATTTAGGCTGACATGATATAGCTGGGGCTTAGACTGTGAAACCAGCTGAGTCCAAATCCATAAACAATGAATACCAATCCATTGTGAGTGTGTGTGTGTGTGTGCATATAATACTATAAAGTTCAGAAAAAATCCCACGGCACGCCGGCATACTTTCCACTACCTTCCCTTTTTCCAGGAGGGAAGCCCAACAAGGAGTGGAAGATTGCCCAATTAGTTATTTTAGTTGCTGACTCACCCATCCAGCATAAGAAGAGCATTTTTCCGGGGTCGTCCAACATTGGGGCCATAGAGGTGAGCTTTGTGGTAGTATCGGACAGATTGTAGGAGGGTCCGAAGCTTGCTGTAATCCTGTGCCCACTGGGTGCTGTTGACTGCACGCCCCACCATGCTGCGATAGGCGTTCGGCTCTAGGAAAAGAAAATGCAAAATCCTGAGCTGGGGAAATAATTTACACAAGCAACAGTGGGGAGATGGCAAGGAATATTGTTGTTATTGTAGTCTAATCTTGCTCGCCCAGAGAGTGTCCAAGAACCAGTAGAATAAAGGATAATTGAGCAATTGGCAGTAATACAGACAGATTGACTCAATGTCAGGGGAAGGGCCCAGGCGCACAGGGTGGCCTTGCAAAATCTTTAAAGGAAAAACGCACATGGGAGATATAGGTTTTCACAAAAGCAGAAATCCTATGTAGATTCTCTCACATTCAACTATTCAATGCATTTAGTATCTATACCAGAAAGTGTCTAGCACTATGATTTATGAGTGTGGTTGTGTCCCCAAGTATCCCTAAGATATAATATTACAGTGAGACTTTACAAATTAGCAGCACAGACTAGAAGGTGTTCTCAGGGCCAAGAAGTGCTTCCTGACATTTTTACCTGTACAAAAAAAAGGATTTGCATTTTTCTTTTATAAATAGTCTAGACTATTATTATTTATTTGTTTATTATTTTTGTTTATTTATTTTATTTGTTATTTGTTTTAATGCCACTCATGACGGAGTTTAACACAAATATCCTGTAAATATTTTTGGTACCGTCGGCCACAGTGAAATAGAAAGACAAAGTGCTGGTTGGCTGCGTGCAGACTGAGCTCCTAGGACACAGATGGTTAGGATGACATGAGGACTAGCAGTTCCTTTCATCCCTGAATGGACCTCATCTTAACCCTTTTACTGCTGGCTTCAATAATCTTGGTCTCTAAGTAACTGCAAACCTGAATACATTTATAATAGATATTTAGTCTTAAAATGGATTACAGGTCCATCTCAATATATTTGAATATTTTTGAAAAGTTAAATGTGTTTAGTAGCTTAATTCAAAAAATAAAATGCATACATTTCATTCATTTGTTACACACAGATATGATGATGGGGGCAAGGTGGCAGAGGTTGGGAGATCAACCCTCGGGCCGGCCGTCACACAACTTCTGAGGGTGGAGTTTGCGTGTTCTTCCTGTATTACTGTAGCTTTTCTCCGGGTACTCCTCCCACCTCCCAAAGACATGCATGTGTTAAATGAATTGGTGATTTAAAATTGCCCCTAGTGAATAAAAATGTGAGAGTGAATGTTTGTCTGTCTGTGTATGTCTCTGTTTCAGCCCCGTGACTAACTGGCCAATTCATTAACTGTAACTGTAAACCATAATAAACACAATTAAAATAAATGCTTTAAATGTTTCACTTTGTGTGTACTGAATCTGTATAATGTTTCACATTGAATTAAACTACTTCAACACACTGACTTTTCCGTGATATTCTAATTTGTTGAGATGCAAACGTATTGTGCATAAGCAAGCTTTAACAAAAGCGCCACTGATACAAAAAACAGGCCTGACTTTGCTGTTGTAATCACCGTTGCCCAGCTCCCAGGATATGTTGTACTTCTTGCCTGCGCCGTACTTCAGGAGACTCAGGGTGGACGAGGTGTTCCAAGAGTTGTCTGGGTTTCGGTGCAGTGCGTTGAGTCCCAGAATCAGGTGCAGACCCGCGCAGTCAGCGAAGTTGTACAGTTTGTCTAAAGACCTGGCTGGGAGAAACCCACAAAGCAGTTGTAACTGTTTCTTTTCAAAGAAACTGTATATGTCACTTTTATTACAGCAGATACTTGAGTAGACATTTTCCATTTTATCTCCAAGGGTATAGATTTTTTCAAATAAAAACTTTTAATACAAATAATACTTTGTATGTGTGGCTTAAAAACCTTTAACAGTAACCTGAATTTTCTCTTATGATCAATAAACAAACAAAGGGAGTTCCAAGCCTAATGGCTTCAATAAATGATCAAGATCAAGATCAATAAATAAATAAGATGGTACCTTCCTTATGCACAATAAAAAAGCAGGACAAATACTCCTTTAAATAAGCTATTTACAGTATACTGTAGTGACTGAAGTCCACCTGGTTATTGGGATCTCTCTGCATCATTTATCATGCACCAGGTGTTGAACTGTGCACTCATGACAGAGGACAGAGGATGCTCTTCCTTAGTAACATTCAGTGAGAACCCAGACATACTGATTTTCCCATCATGGACTCCTGTGGTGAGGATTGTAGCTGACCACTCACTTCGTTTACATCTGCAGTCTTCATCAAACACTCGTCTTCCTCGGGCTCTATTAAGGCTGAGTGGTCAAAGATGAGAGTCGACCATAAATGTTGGCATATGGTGAGTGTGCCAGACGTGTTTGTTTATATTAAAATGTGTGACTGCGGGCTGCTCCTGGATACTCCAGGCTCTTGTTTTGAAATTTAAGCGGTTTGGAGTCGTTGTGTTAATATAAATATTACCATGACCTATGATCTGTACTTCCTCAGGGCAACAGAAAACAGATGAAGACGATGCCAGTGGCTCTGGTATAAAAGTGTCTTCAGCTATCTCTGAGTTTGTAGGTTATATCTCTGTTTGTAGTTGAAGTACAGATGAACATTGGGATACAGGAGGTGTTATTGGTGGAAATGTATCTTGTTACGCCAGTGTATGACTGAGTTGTACTGCACCAACACATCAGCATTTAATAAATAGATGTGTAAAGTACAAATGTATGTCCATAAATCAGATAATGGGCTCAGTGCCTAAGGTCGAATGTGTTTTCACTCTGCATTTAGGCTTTTATTTTTCCTGGAACATTTGTTTCGTATAATCCACAGAGAAACTAAAGAGAACAGAAAGATGGCTTGTTGCATCTGGCCTCTGTTGTCCCTCTAGCTTTTATAGGACAAAGCCTTAAAACCAAAATACTAACTGTAAATAGTTTTAGTGAACACAGTACTCCTGTGTTCTAGATCTGATTATAAGCAGCAATAACGTTATAATTATAACCACTATTATCATAACTGCGTCCCTCTGTGGTTACATCAGTGGTGTCTGTTTGCAGACTGAGGATAACAGGACAGGGAAAGCAGCAGCAGATGTGGCTGTCAGAGTGAGTGATTCCAGAGCAGTTCTACCTGAGCTCTGTGCAAAACCAGTCCTGGGTTCAGGGCAAGCTAGCTGCCCTTTAGTCTGTCTATATTCTTATAGAGGATTTCAGCTACCAAATATTGACAATCCATTGGTAGATCTAAACAAGTATACGCAGTTTTTATAAACATATAAGGCTAACTTACAATGTGGGGTTCATCTTGCACATTGGCATGTTAGGCTACAGCCAATCATAAACTGGAAGGTTGGTTATTCTTAGTCTTAAATACTTTCCTGGGATTAATGCTTTATAGTAAGAGCGTACCACTCCAATCCAGTTAATACATTGTTATATTCCACTGTCTGGTAAAATCTGCTCATTTCAAATGTGCTTTGTATTCTCAACTGAGTGCATGCAACGAGCAAAAATAAAATTATATATATTTAGCAATAAGACAGTGTGACAGTTGCACAACTTCTGTATTTCAGAATCTGTTCATGACCCAACCTGACCTTAGCCAATAGGTCAAAGCTGATCTGAACATGGAATCTAGCATATACCATTACCACCACACAGGTGACCTGGCACTATGAAAAAGTGTACTACAAGTACTTTGGATAGCTGTAGAATAACCGTATATTCATTTGTACTAGTAAAAAAAGTTGTATAATTCACACTATGGCACAAAACAGCTTGTAGTTTCAAGTTCTTTTATCTGACCGACAGTGGAGTTGAAAACATCAAAACTAACCCTGAAAACTAGTGAATGTGTATATTGTGTATCCATGCACATTTGTGTGTAACGGAAAGAGTGGGGTCTGGACATTGTCAGCCTGTCTATCTGATAGAAAAGCCAGTTGTGTGAAGCAGAGAAGTCGGCAGCATCAGTCAGCGATATGCCTCATTTCTGCAGCTCGGCATATTCACTCAAACACAGATACACACAGGTCAATGTACACTGGTCTCATACAAACAGTGTAGGCTTGTGTTATACCACCCACAAGAACCAGAGCCCCACTCAGGTATGTGCTGCCCATACACGTAAACATCTTCATGAAGACCGAATACGTGTATAACGCCTTACATATTTATTATTTCTACAACAAAGGTTTGTACTTTCATTAAAATACAGTATGCATACTTTTCCAAATAAAGCTTGTATAAAACCAAGAGAAAGACCTGAAAATGTTCTTGATTGCAACTGAACTCACCACATACAAATGTGATTTTTTGAGAGGTTTGCATTCAGATAAGACTGCTTGATATGTTCCTAAAATTGTACAGTGATAGCTCAAAATGTGCCATATCTTTAAAGTTACAGACATGCATCGCATTACATCATCCTCATTACACTGCAACCATATGTAAGCACAGAGGTCCTTCAAGTCTGCTGACAGCTCAAAGTACATCCAGAAGCACACACACAGACACCTGTGCTGTATAAGGCAGCAAAAGTTTAATAGTAAAGAGTTCCTCTCACTCTACCCTCAGTATCTACTGTGATCTGACCCCTACATCAAGTTAATCAAATAACATTTACCCTAAATGCATACACTGCAACAGCATGACTGGTAATACTGCAGCCTAGCCATTCTCTTCATTCAGCTGTACCTTGGTGATTTCTGTTTCCCATTGGAGTAACTCCCTCTAACTAAAGCCTATGACTGAAGCAAGGTCATCAACAACTTTCACTAATTTACAGTTTTTAGAGAAACAAATGTGTAGAACAGCTATGAAAGTGACCGTCCATTATGGTTACGGACAATCTGGTGTACGGTTACAGCCTCAACACTGTTAAATCCATGAAGTATCTGCCATTTATCCCCATGTTAACTTGACACTGCATGTTAGCATTGAAGAGAAGGAGAAATGTGGTTCTAATATTGTACAACTCTGAGCTACACCGCCAGCATGTTGCATAGACCATAACAACGCCTTGTTTACACATACACATCTTAACATGGACTCTTCTTTCATACTCAACTAAACCTTTAGGTCAAACCACTTTTTGTAGTTTTGAAGAATGCGAGATATTCGACGGGCACCTGTTTTCAATTGTGTTAGTTAGGAGGGACGAGCGTGTGTGTTTGAGTGTGAAAAAGGAGAGCTACAGATTAGCTCAATCTGTGAATTTGCAGTGACTCGACTGGTGTGTGGGCCTTCCTCTTCCTCTGCAGAGCCAGTCGACAGAGCGGGTGAGTAAGATGAGAGGTATGTTAACATACACTGTTCCCAATGTAAAGTACATCCACTCAGCGCTGCACTGTTATAGCCGGAGCCACGAGCTACAGTAGACAACAAATCAAATACAGAGAGATGGATAAAATAACATCAACTGCCTTCAGTTGGCTCTGGGCCAGGTAACTCAAAGCACTTGTTGGAAGAATGGTGTTTGAGGATATGTGTACGGGGTGTGAGTGGTTTTCACATCTGTTTGGCAATGGACGCTGTCTATCACTTTCTAATGGGAAAAGTACGCTCTTTAGATACTAATGACCTCACTATGTTTGGCTTACAAAGAAACAAGGTGTGTTAAGTGTTTCCCCAGAGAGACTCACTTTGTTTGGTGTGTGGAGCTACCTACAAACCACAGCCAAGCCACAGCCAAATACAACCAAAGCACAAGTAACAAAAAAAATGTAGCTATATCACTGATAAACCATTAGTATACTAGACCTCAATGACTTGAGAATTTGAGAATTTATAGGCTACATATTTTTAAAAAGAACAGTGAGATGAGTGAACAAGAGAAACTGCTGAAAAAATGCATTTTTGTATTTTTCATACAGTACATTAATCAAATAATGATTATCATAATAATAAATAATAATAAAAACAAAATCAGTAAAATTACTAAATGCAAAATTCCAACAGCTAATGGTTCTAATGCTAGTCTTGGTGTCCTAGAAAGACAATGGGTGCTGTCATCCTTATGAGCTCAGAGTCCCTCACTTAAGTTACTGTTCGTGTCTGGCGGGAATATTTTCACACAAACAGTCACATAATTATTCACATAATTCCCTTTACAGACATTTAGGGAGAGCAGAAAAGGCAGTCCCATCAAAGCCACCATTGACCTTTAGCGCTGATTACGGTCATTATAAAAGGTAGTAAAGTTTTGACCCCTGAGCCGCTCAGCTGTCCCATCCCACACCTCTGCTGATCTCTGCTGATACTCTAATTGAGCACTGATTGCTGGATAATTGCAGAGAAACAAGACTCCCTCGAGAAGACAGAGTGAAACAAAAGTGAGGGCAGGTTAATACAACCCCTGGACCATCAAAGTGTTTGGCAAAACCATGCCTGCAGCCTTTCCCATGAAACACCTGCTCAAAAGGGCTACAAGGCTAATAGGGCATTATCTTCTGGACACGGACATTTTAGCTACTTAACAAATTCTTCGGTTGCTAATTCACTTTCCTAAATGTATCAGTCTTAAGAATGGCTGACCTGGGAAAAACAGAATTTTTTGGTCAGTTTGCATTGCCAATATTATGAGCCTATCTTTGATCCCAGAGTGTGATGGATGAGGATCATGAACACCAGAACCCTAGTTGGGCAGTAAAGCAAACATGCAGTACCCTGGACTTCTTCACAACACTGTAATAATTAGTATAATTACAGTAATCATCTACTATTCAAAAAACATATCCACATGCATTAGTTAAGTTACAGTTAATCAGGGGTTCAGACCTGGCTCTATGAGTATAAATTGGTCATTTTTCATGTTAATTCTTTTGAAATATTTAAAACATTTAAATGTTTAAAACATTCCCAGATATACATGAATAAATATGAATATCGACAATGAACTATTGGTAGAATTGTGAGAGGACTCAATTAATTTTTATGGACTCCTGCTAGGTTCAAATCTCAGCTATTCTAGTGAGAAGAATTGGCGTAGGAGTTAGTTTTTTATGTTTCTTCATTACATGTTCTCTAAATTCAGAATGATTTTCTCCAACGAGCCATGAAATAGTAGAACTAGTGCGCCAACACTATGATGGATTTTTCTTGCCTAAACTTTATGGTGGGAAAAACTTGGCCTTTTCTACATAATTCACCTTAACAAATATCTTTCCAACTTGTGCTGTGTTTGAGCTGAATAAAATCTATTCCACTTTTATGTTTTTTCTGACACTGGGTCATGTACTAAAGAACAATAATTTTTATTACTGTCCTGGCACTGCTTGAAAAAGTGCTTGATATGTGAATTTAGAAATTTTATTTGCAAAAATATCATGTACATACAGATGTTTTTTTGTTTTTTTTATTTGAGTACAAGCTGACAGAGTTTTAGTGAATAGAACTAGGTTTCAACATTAATCTAAGTATCAAGGAGACTGCGCTATTGCAGCAACTGGTGATACCTGGATCTATGTAGGGATGCAGTTAGATTTTTGTGGAATGACAGAAAAATTAATGCACATCTGGATGTTTAGGTTACATCTGGAGGTTTTTACAAATGTTTTATGTTTGCAGGATAAGCTGAATAAGATGAGTTGTTTTAGAAGATGAAAAGGCAAAGTATCTTATAATATGGCCTTTTTGTTGAACAAACAGCTGTATGACATATGTCAACTAATAATAAAAACATCTGCAACGCCTTCATCTGATACATTATTCTGAGAGTAAAGGGCAAAAGACTGCACTCTCGGCTGACGCTAATATTATAACCACAAATAACCACAAGTTATGACCTCTGTTGTCACTACTGTCAGACCAACTTATTGGTAAGTCTGTTAGTTACCACGTTTACAATAGTCTCAGCAGTCAGGCTGTTCCATACTTCTGTCTTTCTTTAATACTTATTAAAATTCAGAATCTTACAAAAGCAGCCTCTTTTAAGACTTACTATTTTGAGGTGATTGGGCAACAATGAATGGCCCTTTTTACATCACTTCTGAACGGGCGGTGAAGGTTGTTGAGTAGCAGAGTTCAACCAGGAGAGAGGGCAGACTATTAACGTTAGGGCATAGTGGCTGCATCAAACCCCAGCCTCTATCCTGAAGGACCAGGCCAAGCAAAGGCAGCCAGACATCTGCTGCTGGTTAGAGGTGTCAGCTCCTGCCATTCACTGCACAGACTAAAAACCTCAGGGAAAAGTTTCACTTGGCCTCGCCTTCCCTGGGCCACTGCAAGCAGTCCTGTACACTCCCTAAGGGAACGCTGGTCTAGGAAAATACCACCGAAAATTCAATTCCATTTTTCCTTTCCGTGCTTTACTCCTTTGACCGAGGCAAATTTCATTATACACTTATGAACTCATAAAATTCCTTCAATAACACAGTGCTGTGTCCTGCAGACCAGAGATCTTCTGAACCAGACAGCCTTGTGGTAAAAGAGCTAAGGACAACTAACTACAGTATAAGAGATGAAGAGGGCAACTGACATTAGGTTAGCAGTCTATTGTTTCTCAGCCACAAATATTTCTATGTTGTAGTTGTATAAAACAGCTAAGATATAAATAAAATCTATTTTAATTCTTGGCGCACAAGTGATGAAAGGCCATTAAAGAGTTTACATAGTTTTTCTGTCATCTTGTAGCCATACATCAGCAAACATCTAATAAAAAATGCCAAATAAAAATTCAAGGCACCAATTACTGGATACTTAGGCCAATTATCTAAACAGAAACAAAAAGAGAATTTGGCAAATGAGAAGAAAAACTATTTGATCACACATCTAACAGTAAGCTTCCTCACTAATGAGGCAATAAACTTTTCGAAGGTGACTGATGTAAAAATCTGGCCAAACCACTATCTGTTGTTGGTCTCGGTAAAAGTAGATTACTGTCCTAACAGCCAAGTCTATACTTCCACTGCAACTTTAAAGTTTATTTCAATGGCTTTACAGACAAAATATTGTGAACTCGGATGTAAAACATTTTTAAATTCTTAATCAGAGTCTGTTATTACATCTAATCTAGTTTTTCCTCAATTCATTTATATATACGATATTTTTTTATTCAGTTTCAATTAATTTGAATGAGGACGTCTTATTTTGCATTAAATAATGCAGTTTACATCATTTTTAAGCCACTTTAACCCCGTAGCACTCTCTGTTGCAAATATGCAGCATATAATTCAAAGATCATGGCAAAAAAGTAGGAGTCTTTTTTTTAAATGTATTAACTAATTCATGAATGCTGCTTACCAAAAATATTGACAAATTTTTGTTCTTACCCATCCCCGTTGACTAAAATTTAGCACGGATGATTTTTTCCAACAAATATTTCTATGTCTGGGTTTTACGGGGTTAAAGGTGCTATGAGCAGTATATGTATTTTATATTTCATATAAATAATCCACATATGTGCCAACATATGATGTAAACATGTTTAAATCAAATATTAGTTTTACTGATAACAATGGTACGGCTGAATTATTCAAAATAAAAAAATTAAAAATGAACATAATGCCCACATTGTTTATGTTTACATTTTTTGTTTTGGTTCTAAAACCCTACGTTTTCCAATCAGAGAAGCGGAAAGACAACCCACAAAACGTTTTGATTTAGACTGCAGTACTGTTTTTCAAACCAGTACAAGCGCATGCTGCTTACAGTAACTTTAAAGGCCCCCTATTATGCTAAATCCATGTTTTTTAGCTTTTAACTATGATATAATGTTGTTTGCACCTCAAAAACAAACCTGGAGTAGAATGTTGTTTCAATCACAAGTTTGAGTAAAACTATGCTAATGTCGTCTCTTTTGCAAGAGCTCAAACCCTCGGTCTCACGGCTTTACTTAGACTCGTGAAACAAGAAAGTGCTCCTGTGCGTTTCTAAAACCTATACACAGTCACCAGACTCGTTCTGATCATTTCAGTGCTTAAATTTCCTTTACTATGAAGCAATAAGCTAATTTATCAGTCTGCAAGAGTCAGGTTGCCGTGCTAAATGACCATTTCATGCTCTGTGCATTCCCCACTGTTGTTCTCTGCAAAGTCAAAGAAACAGCTTCCTAAAAGAAGCTGTTTTCCATGCATATACATTATTTTAAGTTATTAAATGTGAAATACTAATGCAAAGGTGTACAAAAGTATTTAAAAAAGCTGAATAAAGCATGATACGGCCCCTTTAACAAATGCCTATGAGGTGCCTTTTTCATGTATGGGTCAAAGGTCATGCACAGCCTGGAGAGATGCGCACGTTTTGTCTGCTTTTCAAAAATAACAAAATTACTTTAACCCTGAACTTTGTAGTGCAACAAACACCATAAGCTGGTCACTTTTTAATGCGGCTCCATTGTTCTGAAAATATGAAACACAGAGTTCTGTTTTACAGCAGTGTCTTTGCTTGAGGCAAGTAGTCCAATTTTGGATTTTTTTTTTCATTATATATTTTCTTTTTTTAAAATCTAAATGTGCTTTGGCAATACTGGAAAGTATAACCAAATGAAGCTACTGAATGTCTTCTGAGGCTGCTCAACCTACAGGGCACATTGGTTGTTTAGCTTTGGCTGGTGAATTTTGGCTGAAAAATGCTATGGTAAGTGTTTTTTTGTTTTTTGTTTTTTCTTCTTACTGTTTTACCCTATATTATTATTCCATTCCCAATCCCCCCATCCAAAAGAAAATGTTCTCTTCCCTCTATTTTAATCTTGCCTTGTTCCCTTCTCACTCTTGTTTTCTCATTTTGGAGACTGAGGGCTGAGTTATGAATCTCAAACTCAGCAGGACACCATGGAGTGATAGATGGCCCCTGACAAGGTCCAACACAATCCAAGCAGCCATATGCTCCAAGTCACAAAGAGCTAAATTAAACACAATTCACTATCAGAAGAAACATTCCTAATCCTGATGCAACAATATTAGCCGTGCACTACACAAGTGCCTTGAGGACAGAATTATATGATTGTCTAATAGCGTATTATTTATTATTTCTTGCATAAATATTTAACTAAATGTCATGTAAATTTAACATTTACTGTAGCTCCAAAAATGCCAAAACTTCTCTTAATTTTATTAATTCTCCTGCTATTACTACTACTACTACTACTGCAATAACTACACTTATGATTATTATTACTATTATTATTACCACTTCTAATACCAACTTCACATAATGTAATAGAAATCAGATGACAGCTTGAGAGTCAAATTAGGAAATGAAAAGTGTCTGGTTGAAAATGAACAAAGACTTGTTTTGCCCGAAGGATAAAAGAATCATCTGGAAGCATGAAGCCTTCACACACAGCCACACTGAGTAAACAAACCAAAAAACGACCACTATTTTAATACAGGCCTATGTCACTGTTATGAGCTGGCCTGGTGCAGTCCTGAATGTGATGCCAATGATGTGAAACCTGAAACAAAACGTATGGCTTGTGGAGCTCTTAGGAAAACATGGAGGTTGGATGTCATGCCAAACAATCACAGCAGAGGAAGGACTGCTTTCAAACATTTCCCATGCATGAGGCTATTAAAATGACATTCATTCGCAGGTTGCTGGCACTTGTCTCAGGGCATATTGCAAACACATGGAAATACATGTCCACGAGTTCTTTAAACACCAGAGGTATCCCTACGATCAAGGACAACCATACACTTTTGGATCTGTATGGGCCATGTGGAAGGAGTCAAGAAAAAAAGTATTTTAATGTTGATGTTGTGGTACAATGCAAAAAGTAATGAACTGGTTTTTAGTGGTGTATTTTACATAAGAAATACATTTTCTGAAGCATTATTTTCTTTTAAACTTTTTTAAGGCCTTTTTCCTCTTTATTGGATAGTGCAGTTTAGAAGTGACAGGACATCATGGGTCTGGACTCTAACCCACAACAACAACGCTGTAGTTGCTGTGCATACACACCACAGCTCTACCAACTGAGCTATATCGCACCACTTCTACTTTAAACATTCAAACATACTGTACAGACTACAGCTCGCCTTAGCATCATGTGTTTGAGCCCCGACTCCCATGATTTGCCAAGTATCTCTCTCCCTGCTCTCTCCCACACGATTTTCTGTCACTTCTCCACTGTGCTATCTGATAAAGTCTTGAAAGCTCAAAAATATCTTTGAAAAAGTAATTCTATTTAAAATGCTTCTTAAATAGAAGAAATTGTGTTAGCAAAATCCTAGTCTTCTAGTCTCCTAGTCTTAATCCTTGTCTTGTACTTTTCGTCAGCCAGCTACTATATGTCAAAAATACACACAACAATCATAATAAACCCAACAGTATCAATGAGGATATCAGCAAAGCAAAGTGTAGTGATTTTCAGCTGTCAAAGTAACTGGCAGCACTGTAGGTTACAGTGTAAAACATGGCTCAAGAAAGACTCATAAATCTTCTCTAAGTACTGAAATGGACGTGGATTGAAAACTGAAACATCTGCAACACCACAATCTGAATCCATGTGAATCCAACTGAATTCACGGTTTGAATATTTTTACTTCCACTGAGGGAATAAAGGAAACAACTTCAAGAGCATTTAGAAAAGCAGTTATTAGTCATTACTAGTTACAGGATATTTGGTTATCTGGTTATATGTTGTGTCTCAAGTTACAGGCATCTGTTGACAAATCTGAAGTGTTTCAAGTTTTACATCTGTTTACTTTCTCTCCAATACTGGAACTTGAAGTTAGTCATTTCATTCAAAAATAATGGGCTATTTGTTGTATCTTTGAATTTTTTTTTTAATCCTTTCCTTCAGCATAGTTTAAATGAATAATATAAATTTTATTAGGGAGCTAAAAAGATATTTACACACACACTGAATTACGCTAAAATATCATCTTCTTCTTTCCTTTCAACTTTTCCCTATTATTAATTAGGATAGGTTTAATGCTGGATGCCCTTCCTGACGCTGACCCTCTCCATTTATCTGGGCCAGGGGCTGGCACAAAGATACCTGTCTTATTATTATTATCTGCAAAAAAACTGAAAAATCCCGTCCCGTTTTTATAAATATCACACACCCTTATAGGACATATAGATTTGCTTAAGATTCAATAACATTACAATGGCTGTGTTAGCCCTCGCTGTCCTCATGTGTGTGCGCGTGTGTGTGCGTGTGTGTGTGTGTGTGTGTGTGTGTGTGTGTGTGTGTGTGTGTGTGTGTGTGTGCGCCTGTGTGTGTGCGCCTGTGTGTGTGCGTGCATGTGTGTATTGTGGTTCCTCTCGGGTTTCCTTTGAGTGGATGGCTGTCCACTTGGTAAGAGGCGTCTGGCTGTGAGCTCTGCACCTCAGAGAGTTCAAAGAGAGAGGGCTCAGGTATTAGTGTCTCTGCACTGTCGCACATGTTTACTTAAACCTAACAACTCATTACACACTGTAAACATTCACTTGACACGGCACATATGAGATCAGACCCAAGAATAAAGATGTCTGGTGGTGAATATATATCCCCAAACCATGTTTTCTTCCAACTAACCTGCACACAATCTATTTTTAATGAATAATACGATTTTACAAAGTGATGATTTTACCTAGTAATTGCAAGGGGTTAGTAAAGAAATTTGTTGAGAAATAATTTTTTAGTGTATTCCTTTCCATTGTGACATATTTCCAAGCCCGGAAAAGGACATAGTGACAAAAAAAACAAAACAAAAAAAAACTTACAATATCATGTAAAAATAATTGGAAGATTATGCAAAAAAAAAAAATAATAATAATAATAATAATAATTGCAAAATGCAACTGCAATTATTTGCAAACTTTGGAAGATCATGTATAAAAATACATGATATGCCAGAAGAGAGACAATAATTCTGGATCCATACCTAAACGGCAGTGTGAGCAGCTACAGCTGAAGAGGGTGGAGGATGATAAGGACTTTTACACTCAAGAAATGTCCCAGTGATATGCCGAGCCAAAAAATTCTTTGGACATTCTTTGGACTTTTGTGGCTCAATCAATAGAACAGTTACTCCTGAACTACAGGATTATCTGTTCAGTTCTCAGCACTACCGTAAATTGTATATGTATTCTTATACTTATTCCTGTTTTTACATATATTAGTGCACACCGTCGCTAACATAAACACTGACAATGACAGTGACAATTTATACAGAAAATTATCCTTTCCTCTGCTGTGATGAGTTCTTTAAGATGTATAGGGTGATGCCTTCTTTTTCAGAAGTGTGAAAATAAAATAATTGTGAAAACTCAAACTTTTCTTGTAAACACCAGAGGTGAAGAGTGAGCGGTGAGGAGATCGCTGATGAAGGGACACGCTTCTGCACAGAGACATACAATGGTGCTGACCATGACCTTGTCTGCAGATAAGGTTATGTTCTCAACCTCATTCTCTGTGTGTGTGTGAGTGGCCCCATTATTGATAGCTCTAACAAGGCGGGGTCAAAGGTCAGACAGAGGTGAGTGGAAAAGGACAGAGAAGACTGGTTAAAGGACCCTTATCTCACACACACACACAGTTAGATACGCACACAAACACACTGTGGATCAGGCTGATTGTTCCCAGACCATATTTAAACACCTCCCTAGTGCCTCTGTGCCCTGCTCCACTGCTGACATGAGAGGCCTGGTTTACACTGCACGCTTTAGGTTCAGCTCAGTCTAATAAGGCCAACGTATTCACTCTGAACTCTGGTGGCTTTTCCAGGGGTAGAAGAAGAACTCAAAATCTGTAAAGTACTGCTACTTCAAGATATTATTACTTAACCTAAAAATACTCAACAAAACAATTACTTGACTAAAAGTAAAAAACAATTTGAGTGTAACAATGTACTTGATAGAAAGTACTCACTGCTACTAGTACTACTACAATTTCTTATACTTCTAATACTACTACCAACAACTATTAATGCTGCTACTATTATTATATATAGTGCTGCTACTACAATTATTACTACTATCATTATTACCACTCTTAAACTGTATAACTATTTCTGTCACTCCTCCTACTATTACTATCAACTTTACTGCCAAGGTCAAAAATACTTCTACTTCTCCAATGCTACAGAAAATGTAACATAATATATTTTATATAAAAAATATATATATTTCTTTATTTCCAAGTTGTGCTTCGGAGTGTCTGGGGTCAGAGGTGATCTGGATCAGGACCTAATAAAGACCTGAACTACAGAGTCTCTGGATCAGGACCTGGCTCAGACTTGGACCTGAGCAGTGATCTCTTCCTCTAGGTTGTCTGTCTCTAAACATGTCCTCTTCTGATTTCTTTGTCTGTGGACTTTGGTCAGAATTATTGTGGGTGACTGGGTTAGAACGTAACAAAGAAAGTCTTTCAGTTTTGAAAAGTTTTTCAAAAGCAGATAATTGTGTTTTAGATTTTACAAAACACTGTGTGTAGTGTTGCGATAAATGTGTGATGGTGAGAATGTGTGTCAAGTGCCAGTGCAAGCTTTTCTCCTTGGCTGTCAAGTATAATTTGTGCATTTAATTTGACTTTAGATTCTGTGCAATAACAAAAAAAACCTGTTACACCCAATGGGGGAGACCAGGTGCCACAACCCCAACGTACAGACTATGGTTACACCTGTAAATCTGTACCTACAGTATAAGTAGAAGTACTCAATACTACAACTTTAACTTTTATATTACCTACTTTGTTTCAAAATCATAGATTAATTTACTCATTTAGAGATGTAATTGTTTGGAAGTTTGTTTTTCTTCTGTAAACTTTAAGTAAAAGTATGTTTTTTTTAGGGAAATATACCTAAGTAAAATACAGTAGTATCTACTTACTTTCCACCTCTACGTTAGATTGATGAATTTTGTAAATGTTAGGGTAGTTTTTCATACAGAAACTCTTTGCAATACAAAAATTGTTTGCAGTGCACTTGAGGCACAGTGGAGAATTAATGATAGGTTGTTATAGAGCTGACTCCAAAACTGAACTTGTGAACTGACCCCTGTGGGTCTGCATTGTTCTTCACTGTATTTGTCTACTTTGACAAGTGTAAGAAGGCTGAGTTTTGACTGCTGCACTTGAGACAATTTAAAAATATAGAGCTGATGCATGGTCATTTTCACCTCATTCATATAGTAAACACAGACAGTCAATTTGTTCTAGGAATGCCAGATCTTTTCACAGCACAGAGAAATTTCAGGTCAACTGATGCAACGTCAAATATTATTGATAGTATGATGACTTATCCCCTTCTGCTGGGTTCACATGAGGTGGCCTTGGATCTGTCTGAAATTATTAATACCTCCTCAAACTTGAGGATATGGGATTCTTTGATTTTGCCAATGATGCATTCATTTTACTTGTACAACAAATGTTAATAAGTTTTCTTTATAATGTACTTAAATAATTCCTGTGAGTAATTCTTGTGAGTTGTTTTTGAAATAGTGTCTTGGCTATTGAACAGATTTTGTCTGAACAGACTTATAGATACCTCTATAATTTTAAATAAAATTCCTTTACTTTCTTCTTGTGTAATACTTTGTTCCCACATGTCTGTCACACAAACAGATAAGAAACACAGGCCACCCAAAATAAAGACTCCAGACTCTCTTTGTGGTCAGGGTGAGTTAACTGTAACCAGTGAAAATGTCAATGCTGTGTTTACCAGTCTGAGCTGCTGCACCCCTCTATCCATCTCCACATTCCTCTTTTACAAATTACATTTGTCATTCTGAAAGCTGATGGTTTACATTGGCATGCTTTGAACTTGTGTGTGTTTGCCTGTCTGTGCACTCACATGTGTGTGAGTGGACCATTCTATTTCACATTAAGCACAAAAGAGAATGTGGTTTTGAGGTTATTTAAATGAACTAATGACTAAATAGAAAAGTACTGTGTGCGTGTGATCTCCTACCTGTTATTGTAATGTTGCTGTACATGCTGGAGAGTTGCTCTTTAAGCAGCACGAGCTGTGTGCTGGCAGCCTTCTCTCTCTGCAACTCCAGCATTATGTCCGGGTGGTTAGCCACCTTACAGCCATTCTGCTTGTCCAGAGCGATGTCACTGCGCACAATATCTGCAAAAAAATAATAACAAAAAAGGTGCTGCTTTAACATATTGTAGTGTGCATATATATATATATATATATATATATATATATATATATAACATTTCTACAGATACACCATCTACGATCAGAGATAAAGTCTATCAGAAACGAATTCATTAGAAGACTACAATATCCATATCTGTGCGTAATAGCGTTAGCAGTGCGGCTGCAGCTAGCTACGTTCACAGATTCGGCCTAGTTATTGAAAACTAGGGCATTGGTTGACCATGTTAAATAAAGTGAATATAAATGTTTACTGACTCATAAAATAAGTGTCATCCAAATCAAACTTTTCTCGTGTTGTCGTTGGAGTTTTAAAAAAATGCAGTCTCGTTACCATCCTCGTAGTTTTTCAGGTAGTAGTCAGGCCCCGGTCCTCTGAACTTAGCCAGGTTCTTCTGGTTGTTAAACTGTAAGAAGTCGGTTCTCTTTCCGCCGAAGCGCAGGTAACCAGGAGAAAGGCCGCGCGCCAGGGTCACCAGCCGTTTGGAGCTGCGGACACAAGAGAGACCGTGACACAAAGAAATAAACACAACACGAGCAAAGAGACGGTGTCAGTGTGGCACTTTATTTTCAGAGCCGTGCGTGTGTGCCTCAACCCCGAGAATGAGTAAGTGGAAGATTATTATAGCCTATTTATATTCATGATCTACTAACTTAAGAATTATAGTTATTAGCCTGCTACTGAACGTAATATCATTCATCATGTCGTGTCATTTTAGTTTTGATTTTAATTATTGCTCGTGTCATATCACATGACCTTAGCGTAAAGATCAACAAGATGTTGATAAAAAAATAAATAAAAAAAGTGTGTGTGCGTTACACGAATCTAATCTACAGCCATGGTAGGCTGCAGATTAGATACCATTTAGGCCCACGAGTTACAAAATATTTTGTCCATGCGCCGATTCTTTATTCTTGTGTCAAAGTATAAATGTAAAACAGAGCTTATTTTTGCACATTGTGTTATAAATCGCCTACCCAACTGCTTGCTTAGGCTATTCTCTAGTGATTTAATTTCAAAAGAGAAATGTGAGCCTGTTTTATTTGTTAAAGATCATAGGCAATCAATAAATGCATTTAAAGTAACATATTTGGATTATTATATATTTAAAATAACCGCCCTCTTAATCCCAATGAGCGGGTAGGTTTACAAAAAAATATTATAAAAACAGAGTACAGGTGAAGCCGTAAACAAACCCTTTCCACGTAAAAATGTCAGATAAAAGATATAGGAAAATAAAATGTGCGAGAACTAAATTTAAAAATTTCATTTTGTGTTAAACACCGTTGGGCCTATACGGTTTTAGGCACTGGCGCCACACGCGCTGCGTAAAGTGTGTGACACAGAGCAATCCTAGAAATAAAGCGATAAATGTCCTACTAGAACTACGCATGAATATGATGTTTCTATTGTGAAACTATCTTGTCATTAGATGGACCTGTTGCTGTAATGCACAGTTTAACTTTAAAAAATGTTTTGTTTTGACAAAGATGTCGGGTGGAAACAAAAATACCACATGATGTTTTCTGGATGATAACTGTTATGACAGGACAGTGCCATTTAAGGTCACTCAGTGGATTGGCAAATTGATGAAGTTATTAAGTCATAGTTTGACCCACGGGGATAGGATAAACCCCAAGTAATTGTGTCAGCTGAGACAACGTAGGCTGGCTGAATGCGTAATGTCGAAAAGAACCTCTAAATAGAGGAGAGGAGAAATGGGACAGTGCTAAAGAGTGTGTGACATGCTGCTGTACCTCAGAAAGTCCAACCATCCGTCTTTTATAATGGAGGGGTCCAGCTGCAGAGAGAGGAAGTTGTCGTTGAGCACTCTGATGGGACTCCGCGTGTTGACGTCCAGGAGAACCAGTGTCCTCTCCATGAAGCTGGGCCGCTTTACGCTTACGGTGGCTCTCTGATATGCCGAGGGTGAATAGGATGAAGACAGAACCGACGGCACCACTAAGGAAGCCAGAGATGCTATCCACAGGGATGACCACGCGTGCGTTGATGTGTTGGGCATCTTTTCGGTTCTGAGAACAGGAGGGCGTGCGCAAAGAGTTTTAAAAGATAACAAACTTATCCTCAAAGTGGTTCGATGCCTATTCTTTACATCGATCAGGGTCCGTCTTCCTGTCTACTTGTCTCACCCACTGCCCCCCGCCCTTCTCCACAGAGCTGCGCTCAGAGCGCACGCCCCGAGACAGCCTCCTCACTCTGAGAGCCAGCAGCGGGAAGGTGGGGAGGAGGCAGCACCGCCCAACCAAGGTTTTCTGAGGTATGAACCCAGGAAGTTCAGTACCAGTCAATCAATTTAGACCGTGTAAAATATTATTTTGATATAAGAATAAGATGCCATTTTGGATAAGTCATGGGTTTCACTTATCTGTAACATAGTGTGCTACAAAACATGCATTACTACTATTTAATTTACTTTTACCAAATCAGCAGATGAATTTAACAAAATATCAATAGAAATTCACTTATGTGCACTGCTGAAATCTGGCTGTGACACTTCAGTAAAAATAAATTAGATAAATTGCACATGAAACAGATCAGAGGGCATTGGCTTCTGATTGTAAATGAAATCTTCAAACAGAGGAGACAGTCATGTTTTTGGCCCAGTATAACTTTTAACTGTTTCGACACTTTGGATTGTCTTGGTGATGGGATCAGGGACACTTTGGCTCTTTTTGGAAACATTTAAAACCAATTTAGGATTTCAGTTCCTGCACACGAGCTCACCTATAAACCTTTTATGTGATGTTCTGTGCAGATGTGGGCAGTGGTGACAGCAGCGCAAAATCCAGGGCAGTGGTGTCCTTAGGCGTCCAGCGCCGTTTGAAGTGGTCGTTTAAGGTCACTTCTGTCTCACAGATGAGCGGCAAACAACATGACATTAACCCCATTGACCAAAGCCCAATTTAATCTCTTTATCCATGTCTTCAGCACCCACTCACGTTACAAAGAGCAAAATCCTTCTAGGTGTCTTATTAGCTCTCTAGTTGCATTAACAGAATAATTTTGAATAAAATTGACCAACGTGTCCGAGTTTTTAATTTTGAATTAGTTTTTGTATCAATATAACTGGGAAAAAAAATCGTTTTAATCCTTTATTATAGAACATTTCTTTGACCCTTACTGTAAAAAGGGAAAATGTATCCTAACCAAACGTTTGTATAATTTTCTAATATTTAAAATATTAAATATTTTCTGTGAAATTGACCCGTCCTAAGAGAGGTTATGAATCTTGAAAATCATGAACACTGAAGACCCTTTTTGAAAGATTAGTGTTTTGGGGAATCTTTGTGCAGCTTTTCCACATTATCTATAAAAATGTTTAAACATACAATTTTGATATAAAAATAAGTTTTAAGTTTATTTCTTTTTATTTTAGTACTCTTTGGTGATACGCTATTTATGCACAAATAGGTTTATTTAATAAAATATTTTATGTTTCCGCTATTAAAACTAGATTTCTTAAAGTGCGCTTGTCTTTCAAAAATTATAAACTAAACCTATGATGTATCATTTAGAAAAATCTGACTCCAAAGACACAAAGACCATCATTTACTGAATAATTTGTGCGGGTTTACATTTGGATGGTGTAAAATCATAAAGATCGACTCTAATTCTACGGATTCACTACATACAAAATAAATACAAATACAAATACAAAACGGTCCTCCGTGCGTAAGAGCTTAAAGAAAGTACCAGTGTTTTGTTTCTATTCAAGCATTTTCTCACTCGGTTCGGGTGTATACTACGTGTGACTGATGGAGAGCAGAGACAGTGTTGAAGATTTGGAAACACTTACTTCTCACCTCCAGTTTCCTGCCCCATAAATTCAATAGACTGAGCTCAAAGTCTGATGCGTAAGACTTTGGTTTAGGTTCACGTGCAGCATTGAGGAACAAGCCAGTCACGCAGTTGTGAAATATTAAGTAATTATGTTCAAATAAATTTGTGACAAAAGAGACCGCATTTTACACAGATTACATTCTCCTCAGAATGGGCAATGTATAATAAAAATATACAATTTAATACATTTAACTGAGGTCCAAAATCAAGTTCACTAAAAGATAAACATAAATTAAGAAATACTTTTCTTTTTAAGAATTAGAGCTGTGCAAATATACGAATGTATTTTAAACTTACACATCCAAAATATCATTTTGAACCTAAAAATGTATTTGATGTTGGAGTGGAAGACACTTAAAAGTACTGCGGTATATGTATGTTGAAGTAAGAAAATCTGTGAAGAAAAAAAGGTAGGTACCCTTTGCCGCCACCAATGCTGCCATCTGCTGGAGACTCAGTACATAGTTGATATTAACTGTGTGTGAAACGCGCACACAAAGTTTGCGCCAAAATCTCTATATACGCCCGCGGTATCGTGCTATTTTTTTTATTTTTTTTTTTACATTCTGATCGCAGTCAATACAGAAAATAGCACTTTTACCTTAGCATCACATATACTAAGAGTATGCATATCCTGATTTCTATTTATAGAAAATGACAGAAAGCAAACGCGAGGGCTACGTCACACGGTGTCACATTTATTTAAGGACAGCAGTGCATCCTCGCCCTTCTATCTCTCTCCAAAACTCTGCGTCTCTTCTCGAATGTCCCTTTCTCTCTGTACCGTACCCATCCTCTACTTCAGGGATATGGCCACCAAGCTGCTCCATCCATCCCGTCTGCACACCACGTGACCCACTACCCCCACGTCCTTCACTGGTTTAGTCTGCACGATGGCTGCGGATGCTGCGGATGTTTTCTGCTGCATCCTGCATCCGCACCGGCTTCATGTTCTCCTCCTGACCGTCACCCTCTCCACGATGCCGGCCCGGACAGCTGCGCTGCTCGGCGTCCGGCCAGAGGACACGCAGAGCGGGGAGCTGTCATTGCAGGACGGGATGCTGAAAGCCACGGAGGGGACGCGCTTCATGCTCAGGGTTTACTTCTCTGCGTCTCCACTTACGGAGCAGCAGCCCAAGGAGAACACAAGTTCTCCCGCTGCCCCTTGGATAGCATTTATTGAAGAGTCTGTCATGGATGACGGGCACGCGGAGAAAAGGCGCTCCGAAGGAAATCCGTGCGCGGAGGAGAGCGCCCGCAGCTCGGACATAGAGCTACTGGGCTCCTTCAAATCCACTCTGAGTCACAACTCTGTCCTGGTGGAGCTGCTCGCCAAAGACTTGCGCAGAGGCGAAGTGGTCAAGTACTACTCCATGTGCGCTTTTGATGGGGTCAGGTGGGAGCACCTGAGCACGCGGGACTTCTGGCTGGCGGTGGTGGAGAGACCCCCGGAGGCAGATGTGTGGCTGCAGGCCGGGGTGTCCGTGCTGCTACTGGGACTGTCAGCGCTCTGCAGTGGCCTCAACATCAGCATGCTGTCCCTGGATCCCGTGGAGCTGCGCGTGCTGCAGAACAGCGGCACCGAGAAGGAGCAGAAGTATGCTCGTAAGATCGAGTCCGTTCGTAAACACGGCAACTACATCTTGTGCACTGTGGTGCTTGGAAACGTGCTCACCAACACATGCTTCGTGGTGTGGATGTGCCAGATCCTAGGCATGACTGCACTCTCCACTGCCTTCTGCACACTGGGGATATTTTTCATTGGGGAGATTTTACCGCACTCCGTTGCGTCCAGACACAGCCTTGCCATTGCATCCAAGACCCTGTGCGCCACGCGCTTACTCATGCTTGTGTTCCTGCCCATCGCGTACCCCGTGTCCAAAATCTTAGACATCATGCTGCGTCAGGAGATCAGCAGTTTCTATACCAGGGAGAAGCTGGTAGCAATGCTGCGTGTCACTGACCCTTACCACGACCTGGTTAAAGAGGAGCTTAACATCATTCAAGGAGCACTGGAGCTCAGGACCAAGACCGTGGAGGACGTCCTGACGCTTCTGTCTGACTGCTACATGCTGTCTTCAGATGCGGTGCTGGACTTCTGCACCATGTCTGATGTGATGCAGAGCGGTTTCACGCGGATTCCCGTGTATGAGAACGATAGGTCCAACATTGTAGACATCCTCTTTGTCAAAGACCTAGCCTTTGTGGATCCAGATGATTGCACTCCCCTCAAAACCATCACTCAGTTTTACAAACACCCTATGCACTATGTGTTCAATGACACCAAGCTGGATGTGATGTTGGAGGAGTTTAAAAGAGGTAAAAGCACCATAAACCTTATTGAGGTCAGATAAAGACTGTAGCATTCAGAAGATGTCTTTAGTTTTTGTCCACAAGTGGATCCCCATGTGCTTTGTTTCTATAAGCTCAGCTCTCCGGCCACCCAGGAGTTAGGGAGCCTTTGAACAGAAGTATAGATTGTGTGGCTCACCGTGCGTTTGGCAGTAAAGCTCTTTGATCCACAGAGCAGCAAAGAACCATATGTGAAAGGTGATGGTGTCACAGTAAGGTTAGTTAAAGCAAAGGTTAGAGGCTACACCAGACCAGAATGGTTATCTGAAAAATTTATGTGGGGACACTGATCTCCATTTGCCAAAGGCTCACTGAACTTTCTTTGCCCTTTTTATCGTGATGTTGTGCCTTCAGGATGTCTCAAACTGTAAAGGAAATATTCTGTATATTGTGTTTATGTGACTTGAACTGATTTGCCTGATAACCTTTGCTGATAAATGTTTTTGTAGTAGTTCTTCTCCTCCCCTCTATAAAACACAAGTAGAGCATCTGCTTGATAGGTTCTCCAGAGGCACCATTTAGTTTTAATGATACATTTAAAGTTTCTGAATTGATGCTCTTTAGTAAACAGTGGAGACTGCTCCTGAACAATGCCTAACTGGAGACATATGAGGGGCTACCCAAGCGATTATGTAACAATTTCATTGACATTGGCTTATGCTGTGGGGATTAAGATGTAAATCTGTTTCATTGACAAAGATGAGTTGAACTGATGTCAGTGTGAGCCACAGCTGTCCACACAGGACATGTAAAGGGTATAGTGTGGACTTAAGGTCATTAGGAGGTTTAACATTTCACACTATACGTCCCTTATTTGAAGGAGACTGTAAAGTATTGCATAATGATCCTTATGGGTGCCACTGTTTATAAGGTTATGCTGAAAGGTGAAGTTATACGTCACTTTTCGATTGAATGAGTGCATCTAATTGTTATCCTGCAGAGACTTTGAAGCCACTCTGAATGTTGATGCCAGCTAAGCCTGCAGAGCCTCCATAAAAAATTCAACTCCAACCTTTCCCCTCCCTCCTTGCCTTCTTCCTACAATGCCTTCATGGATTAAAGGCTCCTGTGGTGCAGGAAGCTTGTGAGGACGTCTGGCTGAGGCCTGAAGGGCAGGGGCAGCTTGGTTTTTGGAGAATGGAGAAAATGTCAGCGGAAACACACATGGACATAACATCTCTCATGCTAGGGAACTGAATCTCAACTCAGTGTACTTTATTTAGGATTAACTGACATATTCAAAATTACATACTACATTTCTTTTTCTTGCCTTTCAGATTTTACCTTCCAGGGACACCACAGCAAATTATCTGCCTCTTAGTGTGCTTTGCATAATGACTTGGCATAGGTTTTTATGCTGGATGCCCATCCTGATACAACCCTTCCCATTTATCAGGGCTTGGCACAAAGGGTACACTGACGTGAGCCCTTGAAGCTGGATTATATTTTAGAGACATTTATTTATGCAGTACAGTTAACAGACAATCCAAAACACATAGCACAGGCAACAAGAGCTAAGTGCACAATACCATTCACACATACTACTCCCATCTAAAACAACACATGGAGATTAAACTGATTCTGGAGCAGCCTGGGAAACTGATGGAGCAGAAACATTTGCAAAATGGACATCCACGCTAGACCCAGTTTACTCCCGAGCACAAATAAATGTCTGTGTGAGCCAAATATGTGTGCTCGTGCCATTCTACACAAGTATTATGTAACGTATGAATGATGTAATGTTGTGCCCAGGCAAATCAGCACTGAGGGGTAAATCTGCAGCTGACTCACCTTACCTCTTTGGACAGGCGAACCAGTCCTCAAGCACTCCCTCAACTCAGCCAATCACATTCACTTAAAAGCACCATGTTTGAACGTGGCACGCTGTCCAGGCAATCAGCGTTTTTTGTTGCGCTGGATTAAGCCGTGCGCTTCAGTTGATCCTTCATCTCCAAAATCAGCTCATTTGAGTCTTTGATTTGGTTTGTTTTGTTTTAGTGACACTGCACTGCTTAGTGGATAACTGATTTCATCCTGAATCAGCATCGTACTTGTTTTTTTTGTTTTGTTTTGTTTTGTTTTTACTTGTTATGTTGTTATGGTGGATCTCAGTATGAATGTGTATGCAGACTTGCTGTCACATTTGCTTTATCACCTTCATTCCAGATGCTGTCAGGGAGTTGTGTCATTGTATCTGCCAGGCTGGTCACATAAAGCAGTGCTCTCCCTGAGTTGTATGCTCGTACATGTATATTGGGTTATATTGGGTTGGATAATGTGTGTTTGCTCAGAGGTGGCAGCAGAATGGGCAGTGTAGTCAGTCAGCAGATGCAGGCTTCCCCAGACTGATTGTGTAATCATAGTGTTTATATAAGGGCCAAGTTGTCTGCACTGTCAAAGTGTATTTGCTAAATCCCAAATACCCACTTACCCTCACAAAGTCACACAGACATAGGCCGGTGCCAAAAAAAAAAAAAAAAAATCTGAACTCCAGTTGTATTTTCAAAACATTTCTGTTGTTGATTGCATGCAGCCACCTGGAGGCATTTGGCTTGTGTTAATTTTATCCAGTTGCTACTATATTGCACACACAGACGTCAGCAGAAACTGAGGCATACTGTATTTAGAATAATTTTAAATGTTTTTCTGTTAAATGAAGGAAAGTCCCACCTGGCAGTGGTGCAGAGGGTCAACAGTGAGGGAGAAGGAGACCCGTTCTATGAAGTGATGGGCATCGTCACACTGGAAGACGTCATAGAGGAAATCATCAAGTCTGAGATTGTGGATGAGACAGATCTGTACAGTATGTACAACACAAAACACAACAACACATTTAGAGCAACAGCACTGACTGTACCCAATCACTTATGTTAACTATGCACTTTTCACAATCACAGTATGTAGTTTTTCAGAGAATGAGGTCCACATGTTTCCATTAGGACTGCATAATATATTGCCAATGTATAGTTAACACAATATTAGGTAACACAATATTTGATTTAGACATAGTACATTTAGAGACACAACTGTATTGCTACTAACATTTTGATGTCAAAAAGACAACACAACTCAGCAAATATAGGGCTTCCACCAGATATAAACATTAATTCTGGGTGTGCTCACTGTGTTCATAATTACATATCTGTTTACATATCTCTATAGACATCTGTATTTTAGTGCCATTCCCTCTAGAACATGCACTGCAAACACCAGCTGTTCATCCTGCCTCTATGATTCTATTATATAATCAATGAATATGTTATATGCTTACATTTAGTAATCAACTAGTCATTTGTGTATTAAAATAACTCACATTAGGCAGCAGTAACTAAACACAAAAACATCTACCTCTTAGCACACAACAGAATACACTATTAAATCAGGTCATATGGAGAAAAACAGCTGCTGGCTATATCAAATACACTGAGTACTTCTACTTTTTTCCTTTCTGCTTTTCATCACAACATACCACCTGCCTTCTAGTGTGCAGTGATTTGGGATCCAGCACAAAGAGTGCACTGGCTGTGTGGCTGGTCTGGTCTGTTGTTTTCGGTGTGTAATCTTCATAGTTTACTGTAATTTTCTGTGTTCCTTTAGCGGATAACAGAACCAAAAGAAGAGTTTCTAATCACGAGAGGAAACATCAAGACTTCTCCATTTTCAAAGTGTCTGAAAATGAGATGAAGGTGAAGATTTCTCCTCAGCTGTTGCTCGCAACACATCGCTTCTTGGCCACAGGTAGTGACCAGTGTGCATTTGGGCTGTATGTAGTAAAGTTTAAACTAGAACATGCGACACTAAACATTGCACTTGCCTTGCTCTGGTGGCCTGTCTGTGTCCGTTACTCAGAAGTCGAACCATTCAGGCCGTGTCATCTATCAGAAAAGATCTTGCTGCGTCTCCTGAAACATCCAAGTGTTGTGCAGGAAGTCAAGTTTAACCCCAAGAATAAGCACGCCCCTCAGCACTACCTCTACCAGAGAAACAAGCCCGTGGACTACTTTGTCCTCATCCTGCAGGTAAACATAAGATTATACATTCAGATTTGTGCAAGTATGCAGATGATTTATGTGCTTGGCTTCATAATGTCATATCTAGAGTGTGCAGATTTCTGGTGTGGGAGTTTGTTAGATGACTAATCAATTCAGTGCTGTGACTACTATGTACTATGCTGCATGCATGCTAATAGCTGTGTTGATATTACAGGGACGGGTCGAGGTAGAGATAGGAAAAGAAGCTCTTCGCTTTGAAAATGGAGCATTTTCTTACTATGGGATGCCAGCACTCATCCCACCACTGCCTTTTGGTAAATGCACAAACAAAAATAAATATTCTAAAAGGGGACCACATGAAAGCTAATGGCTAAAATAATGACACTAACAAGAACAACATGAACATGCTAATCATACGGTAAGTCTGCAGTGCATAGAGTCTGGGTTGCCTCATTCTGCCAGAGCAGCAGCAGTCGTGGGAAGAAAGTAATTAAAAGAAGAGATTTCAGAGAATTTCTCAGTGGAAGGACATGACCTGCCCAGGATTATATCAAAAACAGCTAAGGCTTGAGTACATACAGAAGACGCTCTCTTTTTCTTTGAGCAGCCACATTCCCATATTTCATTACACAAAAATATATGTGCAGCCTTCTGTTAATATAAAGAACAATGCTGAACGTGCAGTTTGGTGTAACTACCACAGTCACAGATGGAATAACACCAACAGAGAGAATGAAAAAACAAGCAATTGAAATATTGTGCAAATTGCACAATATTAATGTTACATTAATAAAATATTTAAAGTTAAAATAAATGTATAACCTGCAAATAATAAAAGAGGTTGCACAAAAGAAGAAAACAAATTGTACCTGGTTTGCCCGGGACTAAGTGTGTTTGGCCTAGATTTTATGGCTTCATTAGTTCACACTAATACTCTAGGGGCGACAGTATTGCAGTGCGAAGAGTTGGTCGAACCTCGCTCGAAGTGCATACTGTTGTGTCTCTGGGCAAGGCAATTGCCTTACTCACATTGCCTACTCCAGTCACTGTATGTGACTGGTTTCGACAGGAAGGACATCTGACATAAAACCTGCCAGATAATTGTGCGACTATTTTGCTGTGGCAACCCCAAAAGAAAAAAGGGATCAGCCGAAAGATTTAAAAAAAAAAACTGTTCACACTAATGCCCAGATAAGCATAGCTAAATATTAATCAAATACTGTAGTGAATGTTTGAACAAAGTACACTATATTTCCAAAAGTATTAGCTCACCTGTCTTTACATGCATATGAACTTAAGAGACATCCCATTCTTAATCCATAGGGTTTAATATGACATCTGCCCACTCTTTACATCTATCTACGTCAGACAGCTACGTGTCTAACTTTCTTGTCCAGTGTGGTCTTCGCTCTAATTCATCCCAAAGGTGTTCTGTCAGGTTGAGGTCAGAACTCTGTGCAGGCCAGTCAACCTCTTCCACACCAAACTCGTTCATCCTTATCCTTATGGACCATGCTTTGTGCACTGGCGCACAGTCATGTTGGAACAGGACGTGGCCATCCTCAGCCTGTTCCCACAAAGTTGGGAGCATGAAATTGTCAAAAATTTCTTGGTCTGCTGAAGCATTCAGAGTTCCTTGCACTGGAACGAAGGGGCCAAGCCCAGCTCCTGAAAAACAATCCCACACCATAATCCCAATTCAGTTATTTTAGGTGGGTGAGCGAATACTTTGGGAAATATAGTGTAAAGAGAATGTAACTAGTTATGTGTAGTAAATGCAGTACTTGTTTATTGTCCAGGTCCCAGGTACAGCTCTCGAAGCAGTGGCCTGAACCAGTCAGACTCATTACTGAGTGGAGGCAGCGTGGGTCAGCTCACTACAGGGATCTATTTACCCGACTATTCAGTCCGACAGCTCACCGACCTGCAAATTATCAAGGTTACACACGAAACATTTTGCTATCAGGAACTTATTTTATATTTAATGTGCAAACTGCACATTGAGACTGTCTGCATTTAAGCTTACAAATTCCCTAAAATGCTAACTCTTCCTTTCTTGCAGCATTTGCCTTTGATTTGCCCAAATCCCTGTTTCTGACTGAATACAGACATCCTGCCCTCGCTCCCCTCCATGAACCTCTTCCCTTTAATCACTGGGATAATTGACTTTTAGTTTGGCCGTGAATATTGTCCCGGAAATGCCCTTTTAGTTCCCCTCGCAACCCTTTAAAAGTGCAATCTATGTTTATGCCTGTTTAATATTACATTCTGTTGAACTATGTGATCTGTTTTGTATTGTGCGTTGTACCTCCAGATCACTAAGAACCACTACCAGAATGCCCTGACCGCCACTCGGATGGACAGCTCTCCTCAGACCCCAGATGCAGTGGACCCAGACTGTAAAGGACGGCCCCCAGTTCCAGAGGCCAGGTCCCACAGCATCGCCCTGCCGCTAACACACGCAAACACACGACTCGGACTTGCACGCCTCGCACACCTCCATCCACATGGGGCGCTATGCAGCACAACACACCTCAACGAAAGAAATCGCATTGTCCGTAAGTTGGAGACATTGATCAGAATTTTGTCACTCTGTATCAAATGTGTTCAAATTAAAAGATAGGAAAAGCGTTTGGAAATTGCGGGGTGTCTAGTGGCAGAGTAGTTAGTCCTCCTGTGTCTCAGCAAAGAGCTTGTGGATTTGATTCTTAGGCCATGTAACAACGATCTCTGGGTGGAGTCTGCATGTCCTCCCTGAGTTACTGCAGGTTCTCTCTGGTTACCCCTGCCTCCTGCCACCATCCAAAGACATGCTTTAGAATGACTTGAGTGGATTAGTGAATCTAAATTGCTCCTGGTGAATGAATGTCAGAGAGAAGGTTGTCTGTGTATGTCTCTGAGTCTGCCCTGAGACTAGCTGGCCACTATCCAAGGCATACGCCACCTAAGGCCTGAAGGCCTATAGTTGCAGGGATAGACTCCAGCCATCCATGGCTGCTCACAAGAATACGCTGTTGAATGATGAATGAATGGGTTTATAAAGTCGGTTGTATAATTTTATTTATTTATTTATTTATTTTATTTAAACTTTATTTAACCAGGAAAACCTCATTGAGATTACAAATCTCTTTTTCAAGAGTGACCTGGCCAAGACAGCAGCTCATTTACACGTTTCAGCAAACAACATTCAACACAAACATTCAGAATCTTGGAACAATACCGTAGAATACTAAAATCATTAACATAAAAAACATTAAAATAAATAAAAAATATAAAAAGAGGGCCCTGCGACTAGCTGGCCCCTGTGCAGAGTGTACCCTTCAAGATAAGACTAAATCCTGTTTACTTCTTTATGTACCTCACACTCTTAAAAATTGTAGGACGTTCAACCAGGGGTGTTTCAGGGTGGCAGCTAAAAGTAGTATATAGATAGGTATATACAGTAGATATGTAATAGAGTAATAGATGATTATTAATATAACTATATGTATGCTATTAAGGCCAGCCAGAAACAATAGTAGTATTTTTAATGAAATAATGGAGAACTCTTCAAACATATTTTCATTATATTGATTGCCCAAATAAAGTGAGAGCAATAACACCAACAGGGACTAAGTCTGGGCCCAGAGAACTGGGGCAGACATAGTCAACCAATGTGGACTGGTTTCAAGGCTTAAAGGATTTCCCACATACCATCTGTCTCTCACTGTGTGTAACACACCACCAGTCTGTCATTAAGAAAATTTACAGGGCAGATGGTTTTGTTGGCATGTGCATAGAAAAGTTTGTTTTTTCATACTAATGAGATATGGCAGTGCATATTTATGTTTAACTGATGATAAAAGATTATCCCAGTATTTTCATATCATTATGGCTGCAGTTACTGCTTAGGTGTTAATTTTGTATACACATAGTATTTTGCATTTTATTTTATAGGCAGTAAATCTGATGGCCAAAGGAGTCCAAATGACTCTGTCTTCCTTCGCATGGATGAGATTCCTTATATCCATGAAGACCGACCTGAAAATTATGAAGACAATGGTAAATACAACTCTCTTAATAAATTTATTTGGCCCATTACTGACCTTTCTCAACATTTTTCACACCTCAGTTTTGCACAGCTCTATACATTATGATAACTTTCTTTCAGACGTGCCAGAGTCGCCGCCATCCACCTCTCCTTTCATCAGCTCCCTGTCTCTATCCAGCTCAGATGAAACCATCGGAAAGAAGCTTCTGCGTAAATTGAGTGAGCCATTTGTCATGACCACCAGTGAGACAGCACACCCACACACCCTATCGTCAGATGTCCCCCAACTTTTCTGTCAGACATAGCAACAGTACCGGGTGTATCTTAGCAACAGGTGCCTCAGCACAACCTACTCCGTCCTGCTGAGCACTGTCTCCAGATGCAGCTGATTACAACAAATTAATTATATATTTTATTTAACCTTCCTTTTTAACAAGGCTGGCATTTTAGCAATACTTTTAAATGTGGAATTAGATATATAAGAGAGACACAAATATAAAGACTATTCTCTCATCAAGGTTTGCTCTGTTTCTAGGTAACAAGAGAAGAAAAAAGTCTCCGGATGGACAGAGGAGTTTGGAGGAAGGTTCAGAGGAATCACCAGTAATAAGCTAGCACAGTGTAACAGAGGAAGGGAGGCACAGGTTCTCCTTTACAAAATCATAATTTCATAGACTTCATTACCTTCACATTGCGACCCAGTCCTCACGGGAGACCAAGCCATCCTCTTGACTGTAGCCACTACTGATTCTCAGGTTCACCCCACCTGTGCCTGCTTTAAATGATAAGGGGGACAGGTCTGAAAAAAAAAATTAAACATCTACACTTGCTTCTTTCAAATTTTGCAGATTTTCTTAGGTGGATGCACTGTACATGATGCTAGCATCTGTAGTGAATTTAAGCTGTGATGAGTCAATTCATCTGCTGTAGCTTATCTATTATGTGCATCAGCTCTCATGACAGGTGAAAATAATAGTATCTGCTATTTTTACACCAATCATAAGTTAAATTTATTTATGTATTTATTTATTTTATTGTGGCTGTTTCCATCAATAGATATATAGTTTGCACAAGAACTTGCACTAATGTTGCCACTAGGGTGCCACCTACTGTCGACTAAAAACAGTACACTGGCTCAAATGGGAAAAGCCACTACATGAGAGCACAATAAGAAAACACCTTTATATTTTGTAAATAAGCCATAGATGAATATCTCCCTGAATAACTAATCATACACTGGATTTTACATAAGTATGCACAATATTTAAAATATAAAATTTCCTAAGACATTTTATAAAAGTTTTTAAAATAATAAATCATGATTAAGAACAGCAATATAAATGACATTGCCAACTATGAATGGTTTAATAGTCACTACCTGCATCCAAAAACTTTTCCACTCAGTTGTACACACTTGTGTACCCACACTGAATATATTTTGAATCTCACTGAAAGAACGCATCTTTCTTTATTAGCATTCATTAGCCTGTTGTTCAGTTGTACATGTCCTGTAGAAGTGCAGTGTAATCCATCACATTCCTATGTACAGTTTACTTTACACAGCTGAAAACTCCATTCAACAATAAGCTAGCGGAAAAAGTTGTGCAACTGGACACAAGCTGAATAGACTATTTGCATGTTTATGTATGCTGCTTTTACTGTAGAAGTGCCCCATAAAGGACTCCCTATTTTATCCAAATGCATGTTTTAGCAAATGCATGCATGGCTAAGATGAAACCGTCTGCAGTTCTATCTCTTCACTCCTGCATTGTGTGACTCCTAAATACTAAGTTCTCTAATATACGTCATTTCAGATCAGCTGCTAGCACTGAGAAGATTTAAAAGGCAGGAAACCAAAAAGATAACATATTTTACAAACAGTTGTTCTAAGTGTGTTTCTACAGAGTGCACAAGTGTACTTGTTATGAAAAATGGAATTGCTGCTAAGCCATTGTTCTAGATATAAATGCAATAATAAACTTTCTTTGTTAAAAGCTCTGTATTAAAAACTGTGGTTTGTACCATTTTGCTAGGGTACAAAGAGTTGAAAATAGAGATTCAAGTGACGCAAACTGACACACTGACGTCAAGCCACCACCTCTCTGCATGTCACACAGGCAGAGGTGATGTTAGGGGACAGGCTGTGGTATTTTCATTTGGCTTATTGCAAAAGTACAAATATTGCAAGGCTAGGTCACTGACACAGACTAGCTATATACACACAGCATGTAGGAAGCCCTTTGATCTGCGGGGCTTTGGATGAACCAAAATTGACTTTCTCAGCTAAATGCTTTCAGAGTGGGATATTTTCAGCACTGCATGTTTCTGCCTGATTTACGAGCCAGAGAAGTCTTTGTGCAACTCCCATGCCCAGATAAATGGAAAGGGTTGCATCAAGAACAACATCCATTGTAAAACATTCCCCAATTATTATGCATATCACACTATATGCACGCACATACGCACACTAGGAAGCAGATGATTTGCTGTAGCAACTTCTGAAGGAAAAAGGAAAGAATGAATCGCTATTCCATTTTAGTATAATTTCTTCATAATACACATACAACAGAACCACTCACACTGTAGTTTTATTAACAGACAACAATTTATTATATTAGATTCTAGTGTCAAAACATATTTATTTGTATCTATTTTCTAAAACAAATTTTAAACATTGTAAACATTGATTTATGCAAGCCATTGAGAAGAAATCACTGTTCATGAATCAACATTCAATAAGCCTGTAGTGGGCTGATAAAACTGGAACCATCAAGATTCAGTGGGAAATGTAGTGCTTGAAAGTTCAGGGTTAGCTGTGAAAAACAAAAAAGAGACTGGACGAATAATGGCTATGTGCTGTTGATGGCAGAGTAAGTCGACTTCCAGTTCAAATAATTTCTTGAATACTCATCTTTCATATTTTAAAAAGTGGTCATTCTCCTTTAATATCAGTGGTGCTTCCAAAATATTTATGCTTACAATGGCTATCGAGTATTAATAATGTTTCAGATGTAGACAATGTGGCTGGAGACATATTAATGATCAGTTAGAAGTTAAAAACCTTTTAGGCCAAACACTGAGACCACATTACAATTAAAAATTACACAGAGGAGGTAGATCAAGACAAAGCATTATTACACACATAATTACACAATTTTCATATTTTAGGAAGTACACCAAATAAATATTCAACTACCTCAGAAGTAGCCTCAAGACAGGTGCAGCCTGAGTAAGATCTAGGTTGATGAAAGGCCCCACACGGCACCCTGAAGTCCGGAGATCCTTTGGGTATTAGTGCATTTTCCTACTGGACTCTGGTGACGGCTTCATGGATGGACTGTGCCACATAGTCGATGTTCCTAGTTGTCAGGCCACACATGTTGATTCGACCACTGGCCATTAGGTAGATGTGTTTTTCTTTCACCATGTACTCCACTTGTTTGGCTAAAGAAAATGTTACATAAATAGAATTATCTATCAAGATAAAGACCATACTTATGTTCAGGGCTTGACATTGACACTAGCCAACCAGCCAAATGCAAGTAGACTGTCATTTTGGCTAGTGACACAAGTACACACATTAGCCACTTTGGTCAGTTCAATTTTATGAATTCCTATTGGATATCTTAACTTTAAAGATTAAGCCTGAATTGATGTTGCTCTGGTTGCATGTACATTATTTAGTAGGGATGTAACAATATATAAATTTCACAGTACAATCTTTTCAATTTGTAACAGTACCATATTGTGGGGAGGCTCACGGTGTTGTAGAAATGCTCAAGATAAAACATATTCTGTAAAAATGCCCTGATGAGCCTTTAGGGATTTAGTTATTGTGATATTTCAAAGATTAAGAAAAAGTGTTTAATAACAATTTTGTCATATTGGCTACACTGAAACGGAGCAAAGGATCATGGTCTATCTAGTTTTTTTACTTTTGATTCTGCTTTGAATATTGCTGTTATTGTTACATAATTTTTTTCTACCCAGGTACACCACTTTTTTTTTTTATCCCTATCCATACAGAAAACCAAATTTTGCATTTCTTTAACTAATTAAATTGTAGCTAGTAAAGTTACTAATAGGCTAGAAACTTTTGACAAATACTAGTGAGCAAAAAAGTAAATGTCAAGCCCTGCTTTTGTTAAATATTTAGAGTACATAAACAATGCTACTAGCTCTTCTTGTGAGCTAGATGTGTCCTTACCGTTGAGGCCAGTAAAGCTAAACATGCCAATCTGGTCTGTGATATGGTCCCAGGTCCCGGGTGTCCCCAATGCCTGGAGCTTGGCTTTCAGCTGACTTCTCATCAACAGCACCCTGTCAGCCATGGTCTTCACGTTGTCCTTCCTTTAAAAGAAGTGTGCGTAAGATCAGGATGTAACAATAGTACTTCATACATGCAGTATCTGTCACTGCTGATGCTGACCATTCCAGAAAGAGCTCAGGTGAGTTTAGAGTAACAGCTACAATGCGAGCTCCCTGAGAAGGTGGGTTGGACCAGGTTGTCCTCACAATCTTCTCCATCTGGGACAAAATTCGTTTGAGGTTGTCTGCATCCCGAGCCACAATGGTCAAATTTCCAACACGCTCGTCTGATGGGAAAAAATTGTACAATATTACAAATGAAGTAGTAGTTAAAAGTTCATTTTTAAAGGTGTGGGAAACATTCTGTAGTTACTTACTATAAAGGCCAAAGTTTTTAGAGAACGACTGAGCACAAAACATTTCAAAACCCAAGGACACAAAGTATCGGACAGCCCAGGCATCTTTCTCCAAACTTCCTGAAGCAAAACCCTGGTAAGCTGAGTCAAAAAACACAAACAGCTTCCTCCTCTACAAAACAAACAAAATATGTGTTGTTAGATTTAACTTAATATGGTTGGGATTTAGTACACTCTGTCAGTAGTCAAAGCTAGAGACTGCAATGTAAATATGTTCATGCATTACCATCATTACTTCAGCTATTTGCATCCATTGTTCCTGTGTGGGATCTGTGCCTGTTGGATTATGGGCACATGCATGCAAAACAAAAATGGACCGCTCTGGGCAACTCTGTCAGAAGAAAATACATGACTTAAGTATAGTAATAAGTAATAACTAAAACCATACTACTACATCACCACTACTTCATCATAATACAGTACTAGCCTCCAAGTCACAAAGAAAGCCTGATAGATCAAGACCTCTCTTCTCAGCATCCCAGTACTTGTATGGACGAACATCTTCAAATCCAGCATTCGCAAATACAGCATTGTGATTTTCTGAAATAAACAGTAACTTTCAATCATTATGCTTAATAGCCCACAAACATTATTATGTGAAGATTGTTTTTATGGTGTAAAAGATATACCCCAGGTTGGCGCAGACACATAGACAGGGGTTTTGGTGTTGTTATTCCCATTGTAGAAGCGTCTCAGGAACTCTGCGCCCATCTTTAATGCCCCTGTGCCTCCCAGACACTGAACAGCTCCAACCTTAAACAAATAGTCAACATACAGTGTTTATAAAGTTTGATGCTAAACTCTAAATAAAATGATGTGGAAAATACATCATTATTGCAGTACACAAACCCTGTTGTCTTTGATAGCAGGACTGTCGTCTCCCAGAGCAATTTTAGAGGCGGAGGATCTGAAGTCAGGCAGCCCGAGGATTGGAAGGTATTCATGATTTAACTTGTCATCTTCAACAATGAGCTTTTCTACCTTCTTCACCACTGGCAAAACCCATGGCAGGCATTCGTCTGTCCTGTAGGCTGCAACACATCTGATTAGATTAAACATGCATTGCAATTTTATGATTTTATTGTTACAGCTTGACATATTGACAGACAAGAAATGAACTTTTATCCAACTCAACAGCATATGTATTTAGCATATACCATTGCTGCAGAGTTCTGTCCAATTAGCTGGACAGAAATCTGATTCTTGTGGGATTAAAATAAGCCAACTTTTTTTTTTTTTTTTTTTTCTATGTTGTACATGACACAAGTAGCTCTACACTGTAATGGCCTGGACCTGGTTGATAGCCATCTGGAGTGCTAAGTTTAAAAGAGAAGGAGATTATGTAGCCTGAGCCTGTTGCCCTAATAAAGGCACTCAGGGAACTGTGTTGTTGGCAATACAAAGTAAAGTAGAGAATAAATATTGCATGCTTTAAAGGAGCAGGAATCCCTGATGCATCAATATTTAAACTTATGCAAGTACGCTGTCGTCATCTTACACTAATCCAATCCACTGGCTCGGATACTGGGAGATTATAAACGTGGTTGAAACCAAAGAGGACAGAGGCAGTGATTCTATTCACTGTGAACGATTGCGTAACAACACTGATACACTATCTGAAACAAAGTTACAATCATGAGGCTCTTACAGGACCGATAAACCAGTAAGCCATTCATGTTTTCACCTTTTTGGAACAGACTCAACAAGCGCTCTATGTAAGAAGTAAATAAAAGGTAGGGTAATCAGAAAGCTTTCCAGAAACGTGCCATTTAACATAATGCCAATTTCAGTAGTAGCACAATTCGTTGTCAAGGGTCTGGGGCAGGTAGAAGACCAAACAAAGACTTACCTCCGACTCCGAGGTTAACTTTTTGAGGAAATGGGTCGTTGTTGAAGTCCTGGGTTAGCTTGAAGACAGCTACAGGGGCTGCTTGAGGAACTTCGCAAAACACAGACATTGCTCCAACTTTAGTGTAAGGGGAGTTAGAAAAGGCAGCGGGCGCCTGTTTTAAGCACTGAGCAGGATGGAGCAGCTCTGGTTGGATGTGCCGAGCGCAGTGTGGGTGTGAGCGGATTAACCAATAACAATCCAGCTGCGAGTGCTAGACCAATCACAGCAGATAACACCTTCAGGTCAAAGTTCGTTTGCGCGATGCCGCAGATACTGTTGACCAATGAATACGTCAGTATGATAATTAACAGGTGACGCAGAAAATATATGCAAAGCCTTGGAGCTATACAAAGTAAGTGGCGCTTGAGTTTATTGCAATAACGCATTTTGCCACGAGATGGTGCTATAACTTTGACTAAGAACATGTTATGCCTGACAAGTGATGACATGCATAGTGCTATTTTTTTTTTTTTTTTTTTTTTTTTTTACAGAGAAATCATTGCTAGAGTAGGGCTAGGCTTTATCTGTTGCAATCTCCTGCTTCTTACAAATAAACTTCACAGCGCACAAAAACCTTTTTAAACTCAAATCACAAGCTTGGCACAATTTGTGTAAGTGCATGTAAGATTGTGTAAATGACTTTGTGCAAAGACATTCATTTGTTTTGTACTGAGAGCCTGAGTTGAGTTCTGGTGTAAACACGCTGACTCCCCTGCTCTCTCCACACAGCTGTCTGCAGGACCTCAAGTGGTTGATAAATGAAGGCCAGTCCTGTCTGCTCTGCCCGGCTCTTCTGGAGACATTTAAAGATGCACTAGAGAGAGACTGGGATGTTTAAGATTATGCATTCTCCCACTGTCAGTGCCCCTCCCTAAGGTTTGTGAAGAAAAACTGCAGTATGGAGAGTATTAAGATAGGCACTAGTATATATTTAAAGGTGCTTTGAGCAATATATATTTTTATACTTATCCTAAAATTTACCCACATTTGTCCCAAGATATGGGACACAGGTAAAAATGATTAAATCAAATATTAGTTTTACTGACAATAATGGTACAGCTGATTTATTAACAAATAAAAATATATTTTACATAAGTTGTTTTTGTTTACATTTTTTTGTTTTGGTTATGAACTGCATCGCCAATCGTCCAATCAGAAAAGAAGAAAAACTGGCATCATTATTTTGATTTAGACTGCAGTACTGTTTTCAAACCAGTAGGAGCACATGCTGCTTTCAGCACCTTTAAACCTTTACATTAATTTATTTCAACTAAATAACCTCACTTTCTGGTATCACTTTAGAATAACCTGCAACTATAAGCAGTAATAAAGCATTAAATATGTAATTAAAAATATTTTAATGAACAAACCATGCAGATACCAAAGTGCTCAAAGTACTGTTGTTTATAGTTATACATTCATTTACTCAAGCATATTACTCATTGTCAATAACAATGTTTATAAGTAAATGGTGTGTTGGCTAATTTAACTTTTAGTGTACTATTTCATAATATTTAACATACTATTTTATAAGCCATTAACATTGGTATGTTTCTCACCAGAGTAAATATAGACAGATGTTGCAAAAAGGTTTTTTTTAAATTCACTTATTTATTAATTTTTATTTATTTATACAAACATGATTAATTATTTAGCTAAAAATACTGGGCAATTCAATTAATTTTGTTATTTTGTGGTTAGTCAGAATCTGACTAATCTGTTGCACTCTTGCTCCATACCTGGGAACACCCCCCCACCCCACCCCCCCACCACCCCACCCCACCCCCCCCACCCCCACCCCCCCATCTTCTGCCTTCACTTTGACAGTAGATGTTTTCATTCTTTCCGACCAGGTGAGGGTGTCTCGTATGTTAGCTATCACTGTCAGCTCTGCAATTATAGGATTTGAGCTCGCAGAACAAGGCTTGGGGGCCGAAGCAGGGTTTGCTGCTACATATTGGTGCAGCTCCAGGGCCTGGGTCCGGACTGTGATGTGAAGTGTGAGTCAGAGCCGAGAGTGACAGGCGTTCCCTCTGGCAACACAGTGCCCACAGAGGGAGTAGTATATGTCCCATTAAGATCAATATATTAGTCAGCAGCCAAACATTCACAGTCATCTCCTCTGCATTTTTTGTCATTCACATATGGAACATTTACTTTGGCACCTACCTCCATGACATAAATGACTAGTGCCAACAAAGTCCTATCGCGTTTTTCTTTGTTTTCGTTTTGCATGCAAGTTGTGGGTGCTGCTACAGAAGATTGTCATTAAAAGACACAAAGGCACACATTCAGGCACAAGACAGTCACATTCCTGCAAAGGTAGCACTGAAACACAAACATTAGCGTGTGCACACACATTCCTGGGGCAACACTGCTGCTCTGCTCACATGTTGCCGTGGCCTTGGCTTCTCTGGGTCACAGATCTGTGGTGAGTGACCACCTTTTTAGCTTCCCGCCCTGTTTGTTTTCCAAAGACAGTGTCATCAATTCTCTAACAAGGATCTAGACACAGCAACAACAGAGCGCACAGGACCTCCCTGTTCCTCCTTCTGTAGTGCATTGACTGATGAAGCATGCAACAACACACATCAGTGCTTTCTATGCGTCTGACGACATTCCAGATAGTGTATTTGTCTGTACGCCCCAGCACATATGCATATGTATACACATGCATATGCTCTATATCATACAGAAATGAGATTGATTTCATTCACATACTTGAGAATGCAAAGATTTTGGTTTATTTTTGCTCTACAAGTTAAAACCTGATCATATTGCTTGTTATTTTGCTTATGAGAGTTGTGCAAATAATTTAAGAGCACCTTTTCTGATATAAAACCAACATAACTTATCTAATCTAATGTGTGGTGCAACTGACTGGCACTTTCTTTTAAAGGTTACAGTTCTGCAGACCTCCACCTTTGTACAAATGGGTGTCATAAAACAAAGGCAGGAAGTCAAAGACTCATGTCCAAAATTTCACATGCTGCTAGTTAATGTCTGCATAAATATGAAGCTTAAAACAAAATAATATTGACCACAGTGTATCAATTAAAACAGCGCAATTAACAAATTAGGAAAAAATGCCATGCTTTCACACAGTGCCAGAGGTCAAAGGTCATGGTCACCTAAAAAAAGAAATTATCTTAATGTTGAGTTAATGCTTGCATAAGCCTGTCCATTTTGAATAATCCATTCCATTCTATGACCAAGAAGAAGGAGGCTGTTAACAAAATGATCTTATTACAGTATTTTAATGCATTTGCACTAGTGTCAAGCTGACCAAGTAGGGCAGAATAAAACAAAGAACTGAAATCCCCCCACATCATATTGAGCTACAGCCCTCCTCCCCTCTGTGTCTTTATCTCTATGGGCTGTGTGGAAGCAGAGAGGATAAACATATTTAGGTTGCATGTTTCCTCCCAAACTACATTCCCAACACCGTAGATCACAGTCATCACACCCTCCTGTTAGCGCTCACATATACAAACACACACCTGCTGGGGCAAGGCCGTCTGGAAGAGAATTACAGCAGGCTAATTTATGACACCCCTGGGAAGGCAGAGGGCAGGGGACCCAGACTGGCCTAACCTCACTTCCTCCTCTCATGGTCCCATAGACTCCTTGATCCACAAAGCAGCACTACCAACACATCACCAAACACAGTGCCTAATCAGGCTATCTTTTTCTGACCTCCTGAAAGATGGCAGCAAGTTCACTCTCACCTTAGGCCCGCTATTGTTGATTATGTGGAACTTGGAGAGCTCAAGGTAAGTGTCTGAGAACAGGGTTTCAGTAAAAATCTGGCCCCAGGCTCGCCTCTATGGCCTCCTCATTTCCTCCAGTGAGAAGCCTCTGTCATCCGTCACTCGAGCCCAGGCAGCGGCACAATAGCAGCGTCTAGCTCTGGCTACTGACACCATCACACTGGGCTGCTGATAAGACTTACCTTCCGGGACGTGGAACAACTGAGAACTGTTACAGACACACAGCGGTTTGGGCCTTTGCCATCACCCCACCAAAAGCTCAAGGAAAGAACATTAGGAGCTACATGAGGTATGCACTTTTCATGGAAATAGCCTTTCCCCTTTGTATTGTCAAGGTCCCTAAATGTTTTTTTTTTTTTTTTTTTTTAATCAGTCCCACATAACCTCATTAGACACTTTTTCACTTTTGGTGAAAGTTGCACACAAGTTCACTGATGTATTTTAGCAAACATAATTTGCCAGGCGTGGAAGAAGTAATCAAAATCTGTACTCACTGTTACTGTATTGTTAATTCAAAATAGTATAGGATTAGCAGTAAAGGTAATCAACAAAACTGTTACTTGAGAAAAAAAAGTATTAAAGGCAAACTTTGCATATAAAGGATGTGCAGCCACACAAAAAAAACACAAAAAACACACACAAAAAAAAGACCCTGCTATACTACTGTCTTCAAACTTGGCTCAAACCCAGGACCCTCTGATTGCAAGGCAGGCGTCTTACCCACTTTGTCACCAAGGTCAAAAAATACTTTCCTTCATTTAGAGTGTAAACAATTATGCAAGAAAAAAGGGGGGAAAAATCAAGGACATACACTTTTTTCCTTACATTTAGTCAAGTAAAGTTATGTTTTAGAACATTTTCTCAGAAGTAAATTACTTTAGTAAAAGTAGCACTAGTACTGTCCCCACTGTGAAGAGAATATTGGCTAATGAATATTAAATGTCCACTATCCAAGGATAATAAACCCTTCCTACGAAAAGCTATGCCAAGTCCTGATAAAATCCTATTGAATACTCACACATCTTCAGCAAGGCGCTCATGTGCTCATACAAACAGTGGGAGTGTTAATGTATTCCTTTCACTGATTTTGCAACTGCAGTAAAAACAGTCTCCTCTTAATTTGACATGAGCAAAGACCACATTGGGAAGATAATCACAGTCATTACCAAGTCATCAAACTTACACTCACTGTTCATGGATCTGTCTTTAAAGGAACACTTTCAATTAATCTGAATTGGTTTCTGGACCTGCAACTATAGACAGACACCTGCCGGTCTGCAAGAACACATTGCTTCAACAAGTTGGACTGCCACAGACAGGGAGTGAAAGGAGACATGAAGAAACTTGTCCTGTACTTCATGGCAACACACAAACTTCAATTGGCCAACAAAGATTAAAGTAATTGTTTGTGAATTAACTTGTATGAATTCTGCACTGTTTTATACATCTGTATTCAAATACTGTTCAGCAGCTCTGTGGCCTATCAGCGTTGACCTCTGCTGTGGGTTTGACCTTATCCCGCTTATCGCAGTGATTTTGAAACGAAGATGATGTATTGGAGAGCCATATCCAGCACCGAGTAGCTCCTTGACACTCGCTGAGAGTCTGGGTTTTGTTACAGGCAGGAAACAGACTCTTCCGCTCCGTAAACACGCATCTCTGGTCAGACACTTTCGGGCTGACGGTGGCACGCGAGACGCCGATGTTGGTCAGCTGGGCAACTGTGAAGGCCGTGGGCGCGCTTATGGATAGTGAGACTACTGGGCTGCAGTGTCACTGACGCAGCAGCAAAATGTCCTCAGGCCCACTTATAGGATAAGAAAGAACCTATATGTCCAGATCCAATTTGCAATCGCAATATTTATATTTATTCATTTTCACTGCACTCACTGTCTTCTGTTTTATACGGAGGAAATATTATGGCGGTTGGTCAACTAGGTTCACCATAAACAGCGCCAGAGAAAAAAATAGTTCTGTCGGTTTGTAGCAAAAATAGATTTAGGCCCAAAAATTTACGTTCAAACCAGAGTAATAATTCAACTTAAATAATGCAACACCATTTACTAGATTGTTTTCTTCAAAAAGTTGTTGGAATGCATTTAAAATGACCACTTTTCTTTTAAACGCCAAGTGATTAATATTTTTCAATTTATTTCATTTGGAAATACATTTTAATCCCCATCTTGGGGTTAGTACACTCATGTTTCCCTCATCACGGACCTAATAGCCAACGTTTAAATTTACCGTTTTGGAGCAAGTCCGTAATGAGGGGAGACTCTGCGCTAATCTCAACAACACCTTGCTGAGCTGATGAGATTGTGTCCGAGCGTCCTTTACTTTCTACATGGTTTAGGAGAAATAAGACTTCAGACTGTGGCGCCTGCACTTGGCCACAGAAAGGCGACAGATAGAGTAGTGTCCCATTTCAGCAAGTTTACCTAAAAGCACTCAAGCAAAGGAACAAACACTAATTAGACTACGTCAGTATCATGTAATTGAAGACTGTTGTTATTATTATTATTATTATTATTATTATTAATAATAATAATATTATTATTATTATTAATAATAATAATAATAATAATAATAAACTATTTTTGTTCAATAAAATCATGAAGCTATGAACTCGACATGCCTCTTCTAATGCTAATTTTATCTTATTTCCCTCAGGCCCAGTATTACTTATCTTATCCACAACAGGAAACAAAGATAGGGTTAAAATTGAAGTGATGATGGGAAGAACACTCTGAATCCATTAAACACTGACAAGGTGGCGATACATGCATTTCCATCCAGTCCGCAAGAAATTATGTATGAAAAACTGTGCATTAAACTTATTATTTATGCAAAAATGCGAGTTTATTTTAGGATTAAAACGGCTGTTTACAACAAAGTTTTCATGGGCCTATGTTTTGTTCATGACTCACATACAGAGAAGCCTACATGGAGAAGGAGTGAGGCAGAGCAGACCCTCCCTGAACAGCACGTCACTGGAGATAGGACAGCATCTTGGCTGACCCAGCTTTTCTCAGATCACTACACTGAGCCGACCAAACGGGATCCACCTCTCACACACTCACGCAGATAGATGAGCAGCTGAAGGTGAGCCATGCATATCTGACACACACCCGGTCCAGCGGCGGATGAGTCCACAGCACTGCTCCCTGCGAGCGCGTTCACTTGGGGTTTTGACTTTTTCTTGCGTACTGGATACCTTGGCCAAGTTCTTGGTTTGTTAACTCTAATCCTATCAGTAGCCTCTCTTTTCTGTGTTGGTGGCTGTAACAATGCTCCCTAGCCCAATCATATCAACCACGCCTTTCTCTGTAAAAGACATCTTGAAGCTGGAACTGCAGCAGCAGTCCCAGCACCAGCTGCAGCTGATCTCGTGTCTGGGTCTGTCAGGAGCGCTGGCTCAGCCAGGGACCTTCACAAATAGACCGTTCCGGTCGCACTCACCACCGTCCTGCATGCTGGCCTCCAGAAACAGTCCGAGCCCCAACAGCCCTGGCCTCTCGGAGTGTGATGATCGGATGTCCTACCTGAACGCAGTAAACGTACAGGAGTCTGCTCTGTCGGTGGATCTGTTCTCTAACCCGGGAAACAACCAGACACACTCCGCCGAGCTCCAGCTTGACGCAGAGCAAGAGGATGCAGATTCAAGTGAGTAACTTGATATAGATAAAGTGTCATATGTGTCAGAATGCTTAACGACGAACAACAAGTTAGTATTAGGCCTACTGCCGATTTACCTGAATATAATCCCTAAACCTGGTATCCGCCGTGCGTAATTAACGTTTCCAGTATTTAAGTTGTTCTGAATCTGCAGCCAGGCTCTTGTGTGATATGCAACAGTCAAAACAAACAAGCTGCACCACGCAACACACCGTCTAACTGAGTTATCTCCAACAGTATACAGCCTAAAAATGTGTGTGTTATTTTGATAGGCTGGAACACGACCACAATTACAGAATTGGACGTAATTTTATTTGAGTTGCTTTAACTAAATTTCACTGATGCCCTTTGGGCTATAATATAAGCTACTTGTCATTTTTCGGTAGGCTTTGAAGTTTAACTTCGGAGATATTCTAATTTAACTTTAATACACACGTTTATTAAAAACACTGAAGCTATTTAACACTTATGCTACAATAAGGAAGCAGTTGGCTCTAACTGTTTTCATAAAACTAGCCCAAACTGACAGAGAATATATCACATATTGAAATAAATGCTTAGATTAGTTTTAAGACATAATTAAGGGCGTGTGTGATTTTTTTTTTTTTTTTTTTTTTTGAATAAAACTATTTTACTAAAGTTTTACCATTAAACGTTACAGCAAATAAATTCATTACTTACAATTCATCTAATTTAATTCGTATAAAATATTTATATAGATTTTTAAAATCAATAAGAGGCAGCGTTCATAGTAAATTAATTTAAAATTTAAACTTACAATACTGATGCTGACCAGGGGTGTGCAGTGCCATGTCATAATGCTGTTTGTCCTGGTGCCACAGAGAACTGCGGAGCGCTGAGAACCGAGGCTGAAGACCCAGACCCGGAGAAGCCCGCCTCGAAGCAGCCGCGAACCCGGAGGAAGCCCCGCGTGCTCTTCTCGCAGGCGCAGGTGTTCGAACTCGAGCGCAGGTTCAAGCAGCAGCGCTACCTGTCCGCACCGGAGCGGGAGCACCTGGCCAGCTCCTTGAAGCTCACCTCCACACAGGTCAAAATCTGGTTCCAGAACCGGCGCTACAAGTGCAAGCGGCAGCGGCAGGACAAAACTTTGGAGATGGCTGGCCACCATCACCACGCACCGCCGCCACCACGCAGGGTAGCCGTGCCCGTGCTGGTGCGGGACGGGAGGCCATGTCTAGCGGGCTCTCAGAACTATAACAGCTCCTACACCACGTACAGCTACAGCTACCCAGCCTACAGCTACAGCAGCCCGGCCTACACAAACAGCTACTCCTGTACATACTCCAGCCTGCCCGCCCTACCACCGGCCAACACCACCAACGCCTTCATGAGCCTGGGCAACCTGGGCCAGACCCAGAGCCAGGCCCCACAAGGGCCAATGGTCTCACCATGCCAGGGGTCTCTACAGGGCATCCGGGCCTGGTAGCGCGCAGCTATCCACAGACTGGTCACTGGCGCGAGCATGTATATTTGTTCATATTTAGGAAAAAAAACAATAGTGTTAAAAAGTATTATTAAATGACTGAACTCCAACTTAAAACAATCATTTGGAACCTCATCGGGGCCCAGAGCTCCAGCCTGAGCCGACGGTGCTCGCCCTTTTCTCTGAGCCACAGCGATCAAAGTTACAGCCGGATATTCTGTTTTTTACTGAATGTGGATGATCAGTGACTGATATACCTTTGAACAAAACGAATGTAAAGGACAACAAATCGCTTTTTCGGTTTTTCATGAAGTGTAACCTATAAAACAAATAATAAATTACTGGCCAAGAAGGCCTTGGTCGTTCTTCTGTTTTTACCTTTTTTGTTTCTCAGTAGGCTACATAAAACATAGCCTACTCCTTTTTAGCAGTAAGCTAGTTACAAAAAAATAAGTTTTTACAAAAAAACATTACAATAACTGCATCTTGTTATTAATATTCCAGATAAAGCAATGATATATTTTGAAGCGCGTTATTTCTAAGTGGGTGTGCCTGTGTTTTATATTTAAATATAAACCAAAGTACATAAAACGCGTAAAAGACTGATGCACTTTTGCCTAACGGGAGAGTGAAATAATGGGTGGAGAAAAGCGCAGACTATTAAAATCTTAATGTGGCGGGTATAGGAGGAAAGTTTGATCCATAAATCTCTGTTGGTCTCATGCGCTGATGTTTAGTTTGGAGTCTATCTGGAGCCAGACGAACATTTCTTTTCTGTGAGAAAACTTGCGGAGGACTTTGGTGAGACAAGAACCAGAAACAGAGAATCCTTTGAGTTAATGTCCGGTCAACTTTTAGAGATGGACAATAACCAGACAGACTCATCCTCTGGACTCACACAGCGAATAAATGCATCACTCATAAACTCATAGACCTAAGTAAAATGCTGTTGTGACGCAATAAATATGTAGGTTAATGAAAAACACTGACTTAATAAAAATTAAATTAATAATTTTAATTGCCTAAATTAAAGTTATGTTAAATGTTACCTACATAAATAAATAGTTATAACCAATAGGTCTGCAGTAAATTTACAACTACCAGGTTGTAATTATATTATATGGCGCCCCCTCTCACACAGACACGTGTGCTAATTGGTGATTGGCTTTAAACAAACATGTTCACCCCTGGGCATGGCGCTGAGGAGCAGACGCTATTAATGGAGATGAATGGCAACGTAAACAGAGTGTTTGTCTGCAGTGATAGCTTCACTGGCCATTTCCTGTGGCTCCTGTGGACATACCTGGTGTCAGCGCTAAGTGCTGCGAAGTCACTAGTGTAAATAGTGCTGGCGACAGCGCGGCGATGCCTGAGGACGCAGCCTGGACACGGCTGCTCTGACAGGCTGTGATCGCTATCTGCCGCTTCCAAAGATAGCAGCCTCGGCTCATCACTGTGTTAGGCGTGGAGTTTCCCAAAACACTCTCCAATGGTAACCAAATGGATCTCTCAACAGAGCTAGAGACCAAATAAGAAACGAAAGACTAGACGAAGTAAAGAGGCAAGAAATTAACCCTTTGAGCTGTGGCAAGCTATTCAGGCAAAAGCATTAATTAGGCTATTAGATGAGATTTCAAGACGCTTAATTAAATATTTGCTTGGTCAAATGTCTAAAACCAGACGTTTTCTTAAAAGCCTGTTCAAATGTTGAAACGTAGTTCAACATTAAACGTTTTTGAGCTTAAACATTATTATATTACATTTTTATGTCTCTAACTTGTGGATCTCTGTAACATTGATCTGCATTGGTTTTATTTGATTAAGAAATATTATTTCTATATCTAATACTTTCCAAATACTATCTCTAGACGCGTGTTGAAGGCACACGAGCGTGGAGTATGCGTCTGTGCACAACTGTATGACCACATGGCGGTGCTGTTTAACTGCTCCACAGCACAGCTGTGTTAACCAAGAAACTGTCGACGCGCTGACTGGTAAAATATTATCACATATAAAATGGTATACGAGTGTATTTTATATTAAAAGAACTTACGTGGAGCTAAGGCTAAAATTTGAGCCAGAGTTGAAGGCTGCAGTGTCTTGGCTCTATCCGACTTTTACGCACGAATAAAACTCTTTTCTCGAATCTAATCCTATATTAACCACACATATTGAACAGTTACCTCTGTCCTAATTTCCAAACGAAGGGCCACCTGAAATGAACAACTTACCTGCACAAATCTCAAACAGTAGGAGTACACGTGTTATTGGAGTTGGGCGGTGCCAGGGAGGGTCTTATGACATTAGTGGCCAATGAAAACACAGCTGGAGTGGCTATTAACTCTGAATCTTTTAATAGACTTGACATCTTCTCACACAGAGTGATCATTATCCGAAAGCACTCACTCTACTCACTACAATTAAATTAAAACAATTAAACAACCAACCAGCTCTGCAGCTTCATGTCGTATTTTCATCATGACGCTGAGTTTTTCGAGCTTTTCGATCAAACACATCCTTACCACCGACCGTGAAATCCAAGACAAGACACCGGAAGCAGAGGAAACGCACCGACTTGCCAGGCGCCTATGTGGTGTTACAAGGAGTTCGAGCCAAGTCCTAAATCAGTCTCCTTCACAAGTGGCTCACAGTGTCATCCTCGGAGAAGGAACTGCTGACAACAGTCCGTCCAGTGCCTGCAGTAGGGAGGCCGCGCGCAAGGAACCTGTGGACGCAGACAGTAAGTAAAAGTCTGGTGTGAACATAGAAAGACGTCACTATTCAATATTAGTGTCAGATAATATGTATTAACATAATAATGACAAGTCATTACCTGTTTACTAGGCTACTGTATTTGGTTTATTGTGATTGATAATGAGTTGCTAACACTGTCCCATATTGGTTCCCAGAAAATTGTTCTCGTGTTTATAGAAACCATCTATTACCTTTTTATTTTAAAGTAAACCAACCTGAAGGTTGTAATAACCGGAGGTATAAAAATTGAAGTTTTTAAAAATGTATTTAGCCCTACATTTTAATAACATAGCTTGAAAAATCTGGCATAGATACAAATTTGTATGCTGATTTGGACAAATCTGCCAACATGTGTGCCATCGGTAGCCTACAACACAGCGCTTTGTTTGAAAAGCAGGTGCTGCGTAGTAGGCAGAACGTTGTTTGGTAAAGCTGGAAGTTACCTTTCACCTTTCATTATGACCTGACACATTTTCTTTCTGTGTATTATAGACCACTTACAGTTCTCGGGCGTGAGACCACAAGATGAAGAGGATCACCGGGACGAGCTCATCTTACCCGCGGAGGCACAGTCCAGAGCTGGATCCAAGAAGCGCTCCAGAGCGGCCTTCTCTCAAGCGCAGGTATATGAGCTGGAGCGCCGCTTTAGCACACAGCGTTACCTCTCTGGACCCGAACGGGCCGACTTAGCAGGGGCCCTTAAACTTACGGAAACGCAGGTGAAAATCTGGTTTCAGAACCGGAGATATAAAACAAAGCGGCGTCAGACGGTGGCCGGGATGGCGGCGTGCTCGCCCAGGAGAGTAGCGGTCACAGTGCTGATGAGGGACAGTCAGAAACATGAAATGAACATCCCCATGGCTGTGCCTCTGTCCAGTGCCCACCTGTACTACCAGTACCACCAGTATTACCGCCAGTGTGCGCACTGCTGCTGCCAGCCCTGGAGCCTTGACACGGCTCGATACAAACTCTGAACTAGACTCTGTGAAAGACAAGATGTAAAAGACACATGCTGCTTGGTTTTAAGGACTCATCCTAATTATTTGTCTGGGATGTTGAGTTTTTTCCCACTTTTAGAAAAATAATTTCTCAAAAGGTCTGACGCAAAACGTGGGACATTGGCATTAATACGCTAATAGACTGCAGGTACAAAATGTTTTTTGTGTTGCATGCGTTGTAAAACCGGTTGTTCTGATAGTATATTGTGTAAGTGATAACATGGTGTGTTTGAAACGCAAAAAATAAAGTCACTTTTTGAAGTTACAAATTATTATATAGGACACTTGTGTATTGGCCATGGTATGAGTCAGAGGTCAATAGACTGTGGAGACAAAGGGAGACGGGCAGCAGTGCATGCTTTAGTGAAGGGGCTACAACCTCATCCATAGGCGTAAACACTATTGTCGCTCTTCAAAACATAATTCTTGAAGCATAATGCTTCGAATAATCGCCTAAGTGCCAACAATTTGGTTACTGCACACATAATTAACTCTAATGAAAAGATAAATGTATTATTAACACTGATATTTCCTGGAAGGTAAACTGAAAATTGCGAACAGACAAAATGTTTTAGTATTTGCCCAAAGGCTAACCCATGGGTTGTCCTGTAATTAAAAAAAAATAAAATAAAAAATACAACATAATAAAATGTAAAGAGGTTATAACTTCAAAGCAGTTTCATGTGAAATGGTTGAGTCTATTAAGTATTTTGGCACTGATGATCATGCACTGGCACCATTCCAAAACCCCACCTGTCCCTCAAATCAAAACACCACTTCAAGTCCTGTAAGTTGTTTGCTTTGCACATTCAAGCAATGGTAAGTCAGAACTATAGCTATCTCTAACTAAATCAAAAAAAAAAAAAAAAAAAAAATCCAATACTTTTCAATAATAATAATAATAATAATAATAATAATAATAATAATAATAATAATAATACGTCCAAACAGCAAACGGCAAAGCAAAAAGTCCTTCCACTCCAACAATAAGCTCTCTTATTCAAAACTTAACAAAGCATCTAATCACTATAAAAGTCCTCTTTAAAGTGAATGGGAAAAATAATTTCCTGTTGTCTTTGAGTCAACACTGAGAGGAATGTGTTGAGGGCGAGGCCTACATTATAAGAATGACAGTACTCACCTAATCCACGCCTGGCTGCACTTTTAAGACCAACATCTACAGTGCATTCTCACAGGTCTGCTGAGGAGCAATTATGCATACATTTCCGATGAGCCTTTTGTGTGAGGAATTATTGTCTCAAGAGACTTGTTGATTTGCACTAATGCTCTCTTAATAAAAGTGCTGCCTGCTCGAAGACTATTAGACAAGCTGATTTATAGCTTACACAATGTCTGGGAAACACCTCACGACTGTCATCTACACCAGGCTAATTATTTATTATTGGACAAGAAACAGTTTCAATCATTTTGGCAGTGTATGTTAAAAAGTGTGTGTTTTTCTAATGCATTTGCTGAACTCAACTAATCCTACCCAGAGGACTATTTAGGCTGGCTACAGAAACTATTAGTAGATGGTATCAGACTATGGAGGAATGTAAACATTTACAGTAAAACTATAAGAGTCAGCTCCCCCTGGGCAGCACACATCCATCACAAGTGACCACATCAGCACTACTAGCCCCCAGTATTAAACAGAGAAATGCATTTCACTACTGTGCACAAAATAAAGGGTTGATATACGTACAGTATTATACTAATGCATAATGTGGTCATACCACACTAACCGTTTTCTGGATAGAGAGATGCGTAGCACAGTGTTAAAGATTTATTCATTTTTTTCTGTTTAAATTAAAACTTTCAAAAACCAAGAAATAATAATTTTCTAAGACATACTTTTACTTGAACATTTTTGGAGGGAAATGGTATTTCATTTAAGAACTTTACATGTGTCTCTACATGAATATTTGTGGAGGATTTGGGGGCAGTAGAGTCAAGTTATATATTTGTTGATCACTTTGTCTTAAGTGATATTAAGTTACAAATATATACAGTATATTTACTGAAGGACAATAGGCTATAAAAATGTGAGAAGCGTTGACATTTGTAATGTTTGGTTGTGATTGATGTGATGTGTTTGTTAGTTTAAAGAAATATGTTGCTATGTAGGCCTACATAACTTAATATTAAAAATATTAATACATATTAATTACTTGATAACATAGATCATTAAGTACATATGACATCTTTTGTGCTGTACTCTAATTATTATTGCTATTGAGATATAGCATGATCCTCTATAATTTCACTCAGGTAATCTAAGTAACTTATTGAAGAAAAAATTGTGAGTACATTTCCTAAGACATACCTTTATTTTTACTTGAGTGTTTTTCTAGGAAATAACTTCTTCCACATCTTTACAGTTATCTTAAAACTAATTTTAATATCTCCATTGTCTCCTATACGTCTGAGTTTGTGAGTCAGTCACTAAAGCCTGTTAACCAGCGCGGTATTAGCCGCGTGTGCAAACAACTACGTCTACTCCAGGTCTGTGTTAGTCTGTGTTAGTCTGAGCAGGAGCAGAGGTCAGTGAGGGGATTAGAGAGGACAGAGAAATGAGCCCACCCAGAGCCAAGACACACCAGGATAATGTTTTAGGAAGCCACTGATCGTCTGTGTTGTCTCTGTCTATTAAGAGAGGTTCACCGAGGAGAGTTTGAGTGGATGTGGTGATTCAGAATATCAACACAGAGAAAAGATATACACTCACAGGCCACTTTATTAGGTACACCTTGCTAGAAATCTTTTGCCTTCAGAACTTCCTGAATTCTTTGTGGCAAAGATTTAACAAGGTCCTCTGCTGCTTTAGCACATCTAATTCAAGGTTGCTGTGCATTCAGGGTAATTATTTGATTTTTTATTTTTTTATTTATTGATTTATTTATTTAGTCGGGACAGTGATCATTAATGAACAATCATATACATGAGTACAGACTGTAAATGAGCCAGATTATAGCATAGTCGCTCATGTTCATCTAGTCCCAAGGCAGGTAAAACAGAACAACACAAAAAACAGTGTACAATGACAAACATAAAACACATTAGGACATTAGGATAATGTAAAGTTAGTTAAAATGATCACAAGACTTAAAAAAAAAATGTTTAAGTTGCTTTCTAAAGGAGAGATATGTAGGATATTCTGTTATATTTGCCAGCAGGCTTTCCAAAACTGACTTAACGTCAGGACAGTTTGTCCTAATGTGTTTTTTCTGTGTTGGACCTCAACATCTCCTCTAGTTGAGGCTCTGGTGCTGAAACCTCTCACAGTTTTTGGTTTAATGTATTTAGAAAGTAGAGGCAGGACAAGTCCATGAAGAGTTTTGTATATCAAACAACAGTTTTAAAAGGTAATAAAGTTTTGGAAGTTAAGCATTTTACATTTGTTTAAAAAATTAATAATTTAATATAAATTAATATAAATATAAAATATAAATTTAATATAAATAATTTTAATATAAAATATTACAGTGGTGAAATGACCTGGGTTTTTGCTCACTACGTTTACATGCAGAGCATACTCCATATGCTCATTGTCTATCTTTAGTATGATTTCTCCAGAGACCCTAAATGCCATAGAACCACTCAAACCACTCTTGTCTCGATCTACATGCAGAGCAGAGAGCTGAATTACTGAGACCACACTGCTGTGAGGCGTTCAAGCAGTCTGGGGATTTACCAGCAATGCTAAAGGTGTGTAGTGCTAAATGCTCTTAAACTTGGCTAATTTACATGGTAATCACAGTTTTACCAATACATATAAAATATAAACACTTTTACTTCACTAAATAAAACTTAACAAAGTTAGAAAAATGCATTTCTCACATTAATGCATCTAATGTGGTCCAACAAACTTAATTTACCTTTCGTCACCACCAGATGCTCAATTTAAACTTCAGCAAGTTTGTCTCAAAGCACTGTTGGTCAGGAACATTGTCTGCTCTGGGACTAATGGAAATGGAGCGAGATCTGCTAAAAATAAAAAGGTTGAGAGCACATTCTATGATAACTTTGTGAGCACTTTGTGAACTTGTACTGGGTTTTCTATATAAATAGGACATTGAATATGCAGTTTGCATACAGATATAGAATAATTATAATAGTTCAAAATGCTATACAATTTATTACAGAGATGTATTGAAATTATGATACCTGCATAAGTGACTTCCAATTAAGTTTTGTCATATTGAAGTCAGCCGCTCTGCTGCCTGCTTGAAAAAGACACTACACTACTACTTTAACATACCTAAATACAGCTGAACAGATGTACCTAATAAAGTGCAGTGAGTGTACGTCCACTGTGTTTTTTTTATGTCAAACAATAAAGCTATATACAGCAGGATAATTGTATGATATAAAATGCAGGACATAAGAAAGATAAAAAAAAAAACAATGCCACAATATCCAATATCCAGCAGCCATTTTGCTTCTCTGTCACACTGGAGCCATGAAGTCTGTGCAGTGAAGTGCTTTAAAAGCGACTGGCTAACACAGCTGTCATTTACAGTTTTATATAGTCCTCTATGAAAAGATCGGTCATATTCTTCTGAAGGTGAAACAGAGCGGAGCTGAGGTGCAGGTTTCCCTCGGCCCACTTGAACTACTGTAAGGCTGAAAGGTTATTATGGAAAGTGATGCCCAATACTGAACCAAGAGACTCTGCCTACCGCAGCTTTAAGTACCTTGGAGGTTAAACTTGAAACCTGCGCTTTTCAGTGTGTGGCGGGGAACTTCCCTTTGAAACCAGTCCATTTTGCTTTCACATGGTTAATGTGTTTTTATGCAAGGCCAGTTCACACAACAATGTAAAATTGTATGATGTCCTTAGATGGATAGGAAGTCTTCCAAACTACGTTCACTACCTCAGAATCATATTTGCAAATGTCACTCCTACACACATGCATAGACAGAAACACACTCCCCCAGAGCTGGACAGAGGAATCCAAATGTTTTAATTAGCCATGATAAGCACAGACAAGGAGAGCAGTGAGCGGCTCCTATCAGTGTGCTGATAAAGGAACTACTCAGGCCCACTTACACCTCTCAAACCTCCCTACGACTCTTCCTGCTCTTTCCAACTCTGACTCTTTAAGACACTGTCAAAGTCATTTTTTACTTTTATCTGACCTATTAACACAAAAGCCTTCTATTTATCTTTCCCATTAACTCCTGTTTTCATTTCTCTCCCTCATCTCTTTTAATCCAATTTGAATCATGTTTTAGTCACTAACAGAAGAACATGAAAATATTATGAGAAGCAAAAAATATCCTGACCTTGAACCAGAGCCATCTCTTTGAAAGCCTGGAGACCTTCAGAAAAACACACAAGGTCTTCCTGATAGACACAGGAAGATACAAAGTAAAACACAAAATCTCCTCCCAAATGTTTGTCTGCAACAGAAGCACATTTAAATAGCAAATAGACTATTCTTTGTTTAGAAAAATTAAATAATAATATGAAAAATACATTTTATTGTTAATATACAAAAAATATGTACAATAATGATGTATCTTTTTTCTAAAAAAACTACACCAGTTTGTGCTCGAAGGCATAGCACTAAGCTTCTTGACAGGAAGGAAAGACAGCTTTCTTTTCAAGATCAAGTTCAAAGGGCAGGAGGCCGGTTTGTTCCCCAGTGTCCCTGACTGCACCTGTGTTAGGCACATGCACACGCACGTGCACACCCATGCAAGGAATCCTGTCTTCTGTGCCTCCACAGCACTGACAGACAACTTCAGTTTTGGTCTGAGGCAGTGTGTCAGCTCAGGGAGCACCACTAGGTTTATGCAGGAGGTGTGTATTTGTGCAAAGTGTTTGGGAGAAGATTTGATGACCTCTCTCTCTCTTTGTCACAACAAGCAGACAGAAGGAAGAGCAGAAGAGAGAGAGTGCTGGACACCTGCATTGATGTGTAACAATGCTGCAGTTCATCACACTTTACTCCCAAAGGCCCCAGGCATCATTAGACAAGTGTGTGTTTAGGTTTGAGCGGCTTTGATCATGATCGAATTAGGCCTGAGTACGTTTCTGTTTGAGGTCCACACCTTAGGCAACAATGGAAACTACAATCTTTGCCCAAAACGTTACTTTTTGTGCTCCTTTGAGGTTTTCATCATCACACTTTGATGCATTTTTATCTGGCTTTCCTATCCCATCTTATGCCCAGCTGATTAATGCTTTCACTTTTCTATTTTTTTTCTTTCTTCGATTTATGAAGGAGTTTACCATTCACTGCAAGTCTAGCGTCATATTCTTTTATTGTGTAAGAAGGGAGAGAGATCCTGTTTCAAGCATGCATGGACACTTAAATCTCTGAGACTAAATCTATGTGCTTTGTGCTGAATGCAAGCTTCTCAGCAAGACAACTTAAACAGTAATTGGAGCAGCTGTTTCTTGCTTTTGTTGCAGCTTTACTGTTGTGTTTGAGTGAATATGTATGTCCTCATAATTACCATGTATACATTGGTCTTGGAGGTGCTAAGAATTTTCTCTCTCCAACGTGTTCTGGTAAGTGATGACAGGAACGTCTCCCCCGCATCACTGCTCTACACAGCATGCAAGTGGGGAAATTTCAAGCCACAACTGGTACAGCAGTCTACATTCAAGATGGTTTGTTGTTTTAGTACAAGAGCTAATAATTCATCTAATATAGACCAAGAGTAAAAAAACAAAAAACATGAGCGAGATAGTGACAGATGTATGTCTATAGTGCCAGACATCCACATTAATTTGAGTAAAAGATGTCTGGAAAACCTTTTATTAACAATATCAACAAAATGAAAATGCCTATCATTACTGTTGGAGGTCACAAGCCAGTGTACTTTTTGTGGTGGTCTCAAGCCCAGATAAATGGAGAGTGCTGCCACAGGAAAAGCATCCAGCATATAAACTACTGTGGTGGTGGCAGTGACAAAAAGAAGACTGTTTTTGTTGTGTTTTTACAATGTGTCAGATAGCAGAGGAGCCAGCTGAAAGGTGCGTTGTGTCAAATATTGTAGTTCAGAGTAGTATTCACACCTCATCCATTTGATCTCAGTGAGGATGGAAAACAAAGTTGACATTATGGTGCAATCTCTTATCACTTACTAATTCATACTGATCAGTGCAGTCATCATTTTACCTAAAATATGGAGAGAGAATGACAAGTGATGCAACCAAAGAAGCATAAATAAGATAAGAAGAGCACAGGAGTGAATGAGGGTGTCCTTGGGGCCCTTACATTCCTAAGTACCCATAGCTTGTGTGTGAGCCAGTGTTTCTGAGTGCAATAGAGCCTTCCACAGGTGCTTTTGTTGTTTTTGTATTTAGACTTAAGTCTTGATAACATTGGTTTACAAAATACAATACAAGTGACAGTGTGCAGTGTTTTATCTGGCCTGTCATCAACATTAGCACTATTTAATGATCAAGTAAGGAGCAAGTATGGATGACAGCTACTCAACAGTGTTTAAAGAAAAATGTACTTTCTAAAATATACTTTAACCTGAGAATATTTTGACGGATTATTTTTTTAATTTAACCCGTGTTAAATTATAAAATGTCAAAATGAGTGGAAGTATTTGATCTCGGGGGCATGGTGGGTAGTAATAGTTGTAGTAGTGATAGCAGCAGTAATAAAAGCACCATTGGTACAAGTTGCAATGGTAGTAAAAAATGTAGTAGTGGTAGATTTTACTTTTTTATTTTCACCAGTAGTACTTTTGTTGAGTACTTTTTCTGCTTGAGTAATATTTTTTTCTCTGCTTTTCGGTTAGTTCAGTTTTGTTTCTTCCCATGACTGCTTTAATGATAATTACCAATGAGTGTTTTTTGTGAGTATAATTATTGCCTTTCTATTGTGCTGCAGGAAATAGGCAGATGACACTAAAAAGTTTAACAATGTATTTTACTTCATCAAAATGTACCAGCCAATTTGTGAACAATAGAGAGGACGCTGCAGCAAAATAGATTTAGAACAGCCATTGCTCATGTTGTTGTTTATTCCGGTGCTTTTTATACTTAGCTATGTTAAACTTAATTAGGCATTGCTAAGCCTGCCAAGTACAGTGTGTCAAGAGGAAGCTCCTTTGTCTGAGATGACTCACTAAACATTGTTAAATTGGTAGTCTTCACATCTACAGTGGGGCAAAAAAGTATTTAGTCAGCCACCAATTGTGCAAGTTCTCCCACTTAAAAAGATGAGACAGGCCTGAAATTTTCATCATAGGTATACCTCTTCTATGAGAGACAAAATAAGAAAAAAAAATCCAGAAAATCACATTGTCTGATTTTTAAAGAATTTATTTGCAAATTATGGTGGAAAATAAGTATTTGGTCACCTACAAACAAGATTTCTGTCTCTCACAGAGCTGTAACTTCTTCTGTAAGAGGCTCCTCTGTCCTCCACTCGTTACCTGTATTAATGGCACCTGTTTGAACTGGTTATCTATATGAAAGACACCTGTCCACAACCTCAAACAGTCCCACTCCAAACTCCACTATGGCCAAGACCAAAGAGCTGTCAAAGGACACCAGAAACAAAATTGTAGACCTGCACCAGGCTGGGAAGACTGAATCTGCAATAGGTAAGCAGCTTGGTGTGAAGAAATCAACTGTGGGAGCAATTATTAGGAATTGGAAGACATACAAGACCACTGATAATCTCCCTCGATCTGGGGCTCCCCGCAAGATCTCACCCCGTGGGGTCAAAATGATCACAAGAACGGTGAGCAAAAATCCCAGAACCACACGAGGGGACCGAGTGAATGACCTGCAGAGAGCTGGGACCAAAGTAACAAAGGCTACCATCAGTAACACACTACGCTGCCAGGGACTCAAATCCTGCAGTGCCAGACGTGTCCCCCTGCTAAAGCCAGAACATGTGCAGGCCCATCTGAAGTTTGCTGGAGAGCATTTGGCTGATCCAGAAGAGGATTGGGAGAATGTCATATGGTCAGATAAAACCAAAATAGAACTTTTTGGTAAAAACTCTACTCGTCGTGTTTGGAGGAGAAAGAATGCTGAGTTGCATCCAAAGAACACCATACCTACTGTAAAGCATGGGGGTGGGAACATCATGCTCTGGGGTTGTTTTTCAGCAAAGGGACCAGGACGACTGATCCGTGTAAAGGAAAGAATGAATGGGGCCATGTATCGTCAGATTTTGAGTAAAAACCTCCTTCCATCAGCAAGGGCATTGAAGATGAAACGTGGCTGGGTCTTTCAGCTTGACAATGATCCCAAACACACTGCCCGGGTAACGAAGGAGTGGCTTCGTAAGAAGCATTTCAAGCTCCTGGAGTGGCCTAGCCAGTCTCCAGATCTCAACCCCATAGAAAATCTTTGGAGGGAGTTGAAAGTCCGTGTTGCCCAGCGGCAGCCCCAAAACATCACTGCTCTAGAGGAGATCTGCATGGAGGAATGGGCCAAAATACCAGCAACAGTTTGTGAAAACCTTGTGAAGACTGTGAACATTTGACCTCTGTCATTGCCTACAAAGGGTATATAACAAAGTATTGGGATGAACTTTTGTTATTGACCAAATACTTATTTTCCACCATAATTTGCAAACAAATTCTTTTAAAAATCAGACAATATGATTTTCTAGATTTTTCTTTCTCATTTTGTCTCATAGTTGAGGTATACCTATGATGAAAATTACAGGCCTCTCTCATCTTTAAGTGAGAGAACTTGCACAATTGGTGGCTGACTAAATACTTTTTTGCCCCACTGTATATTATAACTTTTCCACTTACCATTTCTAAACCAGTGCCCTACAAGTATCTTACCTCGAGCTATATTACACTTAGAGTATGTAAATCTGGTTAAGCTTCTAATTAACACTATTGAATTGAGAAAGTGGTAAGACAGATAGTTGGTGCTCTGTTTAAACAGGGGTCTAATATGCAGAAGTATGACATTGTGAATGTATGGCTCTGGAAAGAGGTCTATGTTCACTGCACGCTGTAAAAATGACTAAACTTAATTCTCTGAAACTGTGTCAGCTCGTGCAAGCCAAAAATTCAGGTATTTATTGTTGTAGGTTGTATTGCACCAACCATGTGGCATTCACAAGAAATTAGTAATTTTTCAACAGCACCAAAGCATTCATTAGAACTGTAGTTTTTGATATGTTTGGATGTCAAAATCTAGTGTAACAGTTGTTTAGGAAAATGTAATATATATTATCAGTGCATGTCAAACTATGTTGTAGGTTTTGAGGGTCAAAGTTGAGATCTGCACCTGGGCTCAAGACTAAACAACTGTACCTGCCTCAAACCAAAAATAAATACCTTACAACTCACACAAACGTAGTCTATGTATTTTGCGGCAAAGATGGGCCAGAGGACCATGTAACAGCACACACTTGCACCCAAAACAAAGGCTAAAAATCCATTCTTTAGAAGCAGCATGAACAAATCCATTGCCCGTAATTTATTCAGCCAGTGCAATTCAGTGCCAGAAACAGAAATTGCTGTGTGCAGCATAGATACAATGTTACACTCCTGCCAATTTTAGGTAAAATAGTAAACACTTTGCACTAGGGGTGTAACGATACAGTAACCATATCAATGTATCAATTTTTTTCCTACAATACAGCTGTATCGATACACATTACCTTACATCAAATCGTATGTTTTTTTTTCTAGTAAGTGTATATTGATATACATGGGACAAAAACTGATAATATTGGAAATATCAATATTAGAAAGCTGCATGTTAAAAATAAAACCAGATACAGCTTTTGATATGTAATTTTCGTATTTTTAATGAAATAAAATGTTATATTCAACTTTTCTTTGCTTTCTGCCTGCTGGACATAATCAACCCCGGTCACGATGCTACATTTGAGAGTAAACTTTTATAATTTTTTTATAAAATTGCTGTATCAATTATAGATATGAAGACAGTGAATCGTATCATTCCAAATTAGCCAGTATCATTCTTGAATCACATCGAAACAATTCTACTCGATATGTATCATATTGTTGCAAAAACTCATCTTTACACCCCTAGTTTGAACACAACACATATCTGGGAACTCAGTAGCTCTGTAGTCATTAGACAGGGAAACCGCTGTAACACTGCCCTATTTTCTCTGCAAGAACACAAAGCGTGAAACAGTGACAAATAATTATTACATCTTGTTCAGATTCCTCAGTCCAGTCTATTTGATAGACACATTTTTAATTATGAAAATGGACGATTGTGGTTTTAGTTATCACAGATGTTTGTTGTTGTTGTTTTACTTTAGTTTACAACCTTTAAAACTTTAAATTAATTTACATTGTGTTTTTAAATTACTAACAAAATAGACTTTTGGCTTGCCTAGGTTTGTAAATACCATTTCCCATTTAGCACTGAATGATTTTAAAAGAAGAGCCTGGATGTCTACCGCTGATAGTAAAGTCAAAAAAAGAAAAACGAAAAACTCTAATACTATAGAGCAAACTGACTGTTGTCCTCCTCTACTGCCCTCTGGTGGCGAAATGTTCAACTTTAAACTTGTGCGTATTTGACATTTGTTATTAGCAATTAGAATGGCTCATAAACACACAAAAAACTTTATAATACTGTGCAAATGTGTTCTCCTTCGCTATAAAAACCATACTATTTATGAAATAGAGAAGCATTTACTATTTTTCATTGGCTTTATCTGAAAGAGGCAGGAAGGACAGCTGAGGTGGATTACTTATTGAGAATCTGTGTGTAGTGACAAAAACAGGCATATGAATACAAGATGTCGACATCACTGCCTCAAGATGTTCTCCTCTTGTTAAGCTGATGTTCAGTGAGTCCGTATTTGAAGAACTCATAGACTGACCAGCTGATGGCTGTTGAGGGCATTTGGTAAATGATTCGAGCCTGTACTCCTTTGAAGAAGCCCTTCAGGCCGCCCAGCCTGTAGACTGTCCGGAAAGCATGGGCTAAGCCTGAGATATGTCTGTGGGCTCCTTGGCCTTGACCAGAGCCTTGGCCAGCGGGTAAGGAGTTGAGAGCCATGGACTCCTGGGTGTTGAGTAGGGTCTTGCACACATCCAGAGGCGTGGTTACTGCAGCTGCAATGGCACCTGCTAGCGCTCCTGACAACATGTGAGATGAAGGGTTGTACTGTCTGTTGGGATTAAGCAGCTCTTGAAGATACTCGTATGTCATGAAATGAAAAGCCTGAAAGGGAACGTTCATGGTGAGCTGGGTAGTGTAACTGCGATAGAACGCAGCAGCGCCCTCTTTCTGCCACACAGCCCGTACACAGTCCAACACGCCTCTGTATGGAGAGTTGTACATCTGCATGCGCTGCTTCACAACTACAAAGGCAAGAGTAAAATGAAAACATCAGATGTATTCTAAAATTAACCACTTTTGCATATAAATAGTGGCTTTCCCAAAATAGTCACATACATTTCTATAAATTGTACATACACTATGCACAATATTTTAAATTGTGAAAACAATCTGTCATTGTGTTAAAAGCACGAGCGTGCATGTTTACCTTCAGCTGGATTCATTACTGCATCATGAAGCAGTGTGGCCACACACCCAGCAGTTCCTGAAACAAATACTTCCAAAATGAGTCCATAATGAGAAAAGAAAGGAAAAACAGGGAACAGCAGAGGAAATACACTGAGCAGGTGCAGTATAAGTATAAATATAAATAATAAATTAGCTTTAAACAAATTGGACCTAATTCTAGATTGTTAACTGATCACAGAGAGACACCGAATAATATCATATTAGCGGTTTGCAGGCATAAACTCCAACTGTTTCAAACCAATGGCCAGAAAAAAAAGATATGTGGGTAAGAGGAATTACCCAACTTTCCAATAAAAAGACAAAAAAGGAAAAGACAGGGGAGGAACAACTGAAGGTTTGTAGAGAAAATATGGCTTTCGGGGTAATTCAAGGTCTCTTGCTGAACTGAAAGTGTGACAACTTGTCGCTTAAGCCTGGCACTTTGTTAAAGTGCACCAAACAACTTTGCTATGAGATGGCCCTACAAATTTGATGACGCGCTGGCCAGGCTATATCTGCTCAACAGATAAGGCTGAGTCAGAAGCAGATGATCACAGTGAAGGTCCATGGCCATGTATTTCTTGGTCTGGACAATAAACCTGCAAATTAAGGTATTCTGTAGTGTTCTAGTAAAATTAATAAAAAATGCATGTCATAAACTTTCTGTACTACAAATGTTTTATGGTACCATTAGCCAAATGACTGTTAGCCCCTGGGTGAATGACATCACTGAGAGTCTTTTTGAGTTTCTCATAGCTAGCGAAGTAGAGCGCATGTGCAGGTCCGGCCCCAATAGCTGTTGCATTTAGCCCCCTCATTGGCCGCCACACCCCCTCAGTAGCTACAATCCGGCGAAGAGCATCCATCACATTTCGATATCGTGCTGCTGGTTCAGGCTGGAGGCTCTGCATGCGTGTCTAAAAAAAACAAACAATGCATCAAGTTAGGACAGATTATTATATATTGCATATTACTATCATTAAATCTCAAATATATGTAAGTAGCTTGGTAAATTCTGTATATTACTATTACAACAGAGAATTTCAAATAAAATGTCTAAATGAAAATGGGCATAGAGGGGGAATTAGATGCTGGACATTGTATGTGTTGTAAGTTACCGAAAGCCTATTTAACCACTGACTCTAGCACACATTTCTCTCCTCCTCTTGATAAAAAAATACAGAAAAAGTTGAACTAATATATGAATAAATATTCTGAGTCACATAAAAAGATTTTATGTTAATGTTTGACTGAGTCATAGCTTAAGAAAACTACAGGTGTAGAAGACATGGATGAAGCGAGGGTGCAAGAGCAGTTGTTCAACATGACAGGTGTCAACAGCAGCTGACCTTACAGCAGTCACTGCATGTGTGTGTGTTGTTCTGTGAACAACTTTACACGACCTTAAGGGGCAACAGGTCAGATCTGCATATCTAACTACTGTACAACAAAATATAAGGGTAATGTAAATGGACATTTCGGTCCACCATACACCATAGGCTCTGAGACTGAGTGTGATCACTTAGCCTGTAGTTTGGGATTTGTCAACAGAAGGTGAACCCATGGTTTTCTTGGGCAGATATTTAGATATAGTAACTTTATTTGGTTGTTCTTCTGTTGTATACTGCTGCAGGGTTTAAAATAACTTGGTGTAACTCTCTAGATATAACTGTCACTGATAAAACTTTGATACTTGCATAGAAAATAGGTCTCTTGGTTTTTAAATTGAGTCGCTCAATGCACAAAGCTACCAACCGAATCAATAGGAAGTCCAATTGGGTTTTTATGTCAGGCTACGGGTTAGCTTTAGCTTGTGGAGTAAAGTAAACGCTTAAAAAGCTGACTGACCTTGTCCACAATGTGTGCGTGTTAGCAAGCTAGCTAGCATGCTATGCTAACAAACATGCTGCAGGGAAACTGCGACAACACAGAGAATTTGTGGCACATGCCTAGTAAGAAAACACTGAGTTCTGGGACAGCATGTTAGCCAATTTGCTGAGATACCTTGACACAGTCGACAGGAAACATTAAGCAGTGCTCCATAATCCCAGCCACGGCTCCTGCTAACATGTGAGTCCTTGTAGAAGCGCCTTGTGGTAGACCCTCATAGTCTGGCTCAGAGTCCTCTGTTTGTTCTGGTGCAGCGCAAATTAAGTCAACAGTCTGGATCTCTGCCTCTCCACCGATTCGGGGAGTCAGAGACCCAACAATACTTTCGGAAACTCCCCAAAACCTGCCACCCAGCCAGCGGACCTCTGCCCCGGCTGAGGCACCAGCAACCCTCGGGTCACTGCCTGAAGACTCCGCTGTCATCCGCCGCTTCCTCACAAATCCATCTATTTCCATGTATACTCCGCTGATGTGTTCAATCCAAAGTCAGACAGCGCGTCTTGTCATAAAGTTTTACATTCCTCTCGCAGGTTGTGAAGCTTCTGGCCAGGCTGCCTCCTTCTGTCTCTCTGTCAGATCTCAGGAAGGGAGGCCCAGCCGATCAAACATCCTGCTGCACAGTAAACTCCGCGCTGCAGGCCGCGACGAGGAAGTGCGCTGTGATTGGCTGCAGCGGTCACACCCTGGGCTGCTATTGGCTGACACTCACGTCACTCTGTTGAATGAATTTTGGTGAGGACTTCAAACTTAGGCTTCTTGTGCCAGTGGCACCGGATCACTGAGACAAACCGTACAGGCCCAATGGAGGCTTTACCTTGTACTTTTAATCTTAGTTTAAGGTCAGTAAAACTTGTGTGACTTCTTATTTTATTATCTTTTAGTCATTATTACTGTAAACTTGAGCATTAGGGCCACGTCTAAGGTAATAATCAAAAGCGCTCCTAGGGTTATTGGTTAAAATAGACAAAAGCTACACTGTAACTTTACCACTATTCCTTTTGTTTCATGATGCGATCGGGGAAAGGTGAGTGTCCCTAAAGCTTGCAGGCATTTTCAGTGAAGCCTAAGGAATAAGCTAAATCATAGCCTTGCCTTTAGCTCATGCCTTTGGCTCATGGCTGTGTTAAATGCAGTTTAAGCATCCACCAACCTTGTGAATAGAAACCACAAATTTGTGTTTTTGCCTGCTATACAATCACGCATTTTGTCTCTGTGGGCACCTGCTGAGTGGATGCCTCTGGAGATTGTACTAGGCCCCCATAAGCAGATGATAAAACTGGCTGGAGCAGGCTAGTAAAGTGGCTTACATTTTATAAAGTTACAACAAAGAACAACTCTCCTTTGCCCCGCCAATTATCTAAAAATATAGTATAACTTGTGTTTGGGCTGGACCACAGTGACCTTTGAGCTGGGTAAAAGTGTGTGTGTGTGTGTGTGTGTGTGTGTGTGTGTGTGTGTGTGTGTGTATGTGTGTGCCTTACAACATCTCTGACATCTAACTTGTAACGTGTAACACATTTAAACCAGCAGTGCAATGTATCATATTAGAAAGCTTAGTAATGTTTTCAAATTTAAAAAAATCCATTTATAAGAAACACTTATAGAAGCACTTTATAGCATGTACTTCAGGTATAGTTTCTCCAAGTAACAATGGACAGGTTTCTCTACATTTCCAACATGCTCTATACTTTTTGCTCATTCGGTAATTACTTTGATGATAAGCATTAATTGTGATCAGAAATGCTGACAAAGACACAGACAAAGACTCGGGCTTTACTACTTTTCACAATTACTCCCTCACTATCCATCAAAAGCACATTTTATCCTGAAAATTAGATAATTGTGTTGTTGTTTTTTCTGAGACACTGTTAAAACATAATTGAGTTTTCTTCTTTTAATGCCTGGGAGAGCTTTCAAGGGTTATAGTGTTGAATTTCTGCCGACAAAGGGGAATGAAGTGTTAATTTCTGCTTACAAGAACAAAATCTCATGCTTGTGATCTAATTATGGTTGATTGGCTGTTGTCCGCAGACGTTCCATAAAGGAAAACCAAGCAGACGGTACATTGGGATCATTTCTCTTTCCTGAAACTAATGCTCATCTAATACACCGAGGGAGTGGCATATGAAGTCTAGAAGGAAACCCTAGATCATTATGATGCTGCATTTCATTCCTTTTACCACGTGAGTGCTCAATCCATACAAGCCAGAGGAGTTGTTTTACACTGTCTAAGCAAAATGGCTAAAACTAAACATGAAGAAGAGAGAATCAGTAACTAATTTGATTATCCAGTCCTATGTTTTGTGTGTTTTTGCACTAATTACCATCTGTCTGCCCCTTGACTGCTGCTTAAAGAGTAACAGCAAGATGCACAGCCATCTATGTTATTGATGCATTATAAGTACCACTATGCCAATATGATAACTTCAACAACAGCACTAAGAAACAATTTGTCTTAAGAGGCAATCTTAAAACTATTCAACATGCTCTTATACTCTCACTTATTCAATATAGTACTTGTGCAACTCCAAACCAGACGAGAATAATCAAGCAGTAAGAAATCAGGCAAATCAGTGGTGATTGTTATTCATAGTTGGACATTTTTCACAGGAATTAATGGAAAAATATGGGAATTAATAAAGAAAAAATAAAATTTATAAATTTGAAGGGAAGTCTGTTCCTTAACAGTGTACTTTGGAAAGAGGATGGAGTCATACCAGGGATCTGAGGCCCTTGTGCCTGTGGTCTCAATCATCCTCCAAATCCACCAATCCAACATCTGAGCGCACACACACTGAAGTTCACACAGGCTCACACATGCAAGGCTGGAAAAACTGGTGACCATTTGGCAAAAGCCTGACACAGAAGCATCCTCAACAAGACTGGACAGTGACACAGAGAAAGAGGATATGATTTGAGAAAGTACAGATGGAGGATGATGATTAGGCCCAGGAGGACGCCAATAACATTTGATGAGAGTGCAAAACTTGCAGAAGCTCAGCACAAGAAGCTTAGAGGGATTTTTATAAAAATTTATTAAGCTAGGCTATGGTGTTTCATTTTGAATAAGCTTTTTTTCTGGAAGGAGGGGGAATTCATTTTACTTTTTGAATTGATGGGAGTAGTAATATGTTACTCAACATACACTTTTTATTGTTCACAGAAATTCAATATTTCCAAAATTTCCCAGCTTAATTTTCAGGGAAAGTAAATTTTCTGGAAACTTGCCAGAAATAGTCTACCTATTTGCAGTGTAATACAACATATAAATAAATTAAGATGTGTAATTACTGTGTAATTACTAACCACAGCTTTAGAATTACTGTGATTACAAATTATCAGCCTTATTATTTACTAACTCTTCCTTTGGCCATGGAAAGGGGGCAATTTCATTCAGTTCCAGAGGTGGAGCGTAAATGTTGTCTGTATGATTTGAATGATATTAAAGATGAAATGCACTTTTTGTTTTATTGTCCTTTATACCATGATGTAAGGAGTCAGCTGTTCTGTAAAATGTCTAATGTCGTCCTGAATTTGTTTTCAAAGTCAGATGAAGAGAGACTCCAGTTTCTGTTTAATTTGAATGTGTTAAATTTTGCTCAGTTTGTGTTAAATGCTTGGCACTTGCGTAAGAGGACATTTTATGTTTGACTTGATGTAAAATCTGTCTTCCTGTGCTTTTGTTTGTTAGTGTCTTGTAAGCCCATGCGGGCTGGGCACCTTTAACAGTGCCACAAAATAATGACACAAAATAATAAATTACTTACTTACTTATTTACCAAGGTGTGTGAATTTGTATTTTTCCATTTCCATGAACACTGTTTTCTCATAATTATGACTTAATATCACATAATTGTATCTGAATTATGAGAAAATATCTCATAGCCTAATTATGACTTAGTATCTCATAATTATGAGAAGCTGGGTTAACCCGACAACAGGTTTGCCATTTTTGGTACTCAGTAAAAGTCATAGAAACTTGTCAGATTGAAAGGAAATAGCGTTAAACTAGGTGTCGGTAAATACAAATTCATGGTCCAGTGCTCTCCGGGTCTGACCATAGACGTAGTATTTCCTAATTCTGAGATGATATAATGACGATGGTAATAACGTATTTTAATAGAACAATAATGCCATCTAGCGGCGACCTGCCTAATAACATCAGTGGTTAAACAAAGTTTTCTTCAGCGCCTTGTAGTAAACACCTTAAGTCTTAAGGGACTTTTCAACCTGAAGCCAAGGTTCAGATGCGCAACTGCTCCGGAAACATTAAACCTATCGTCCAGATCCAGTCTACTCCGGGGCCTATGCACAACCCGGATCTACTAAACTTTGCTCGCCTGTATTAATGCCATGGCTGCAGCTGCAGGCAGATGGGTTGTGGGATCCACGACAAGGGCTAACTCCAGTTTTACCCACAACGCTCTGAAATCTCACTATGATGCACTGGTCATCGGAGGAGGTAAAGTTAGACGTAACAAACGCAGTGATGTAACCCACTATATGTTTTAGCTTGCGTACTCAGGCAATAACTATTTTAGCTTGATCACAAGTTGTACTTAGTGAACCATATATTGTTTGCAGGTCACAATGGCTTGGTGGCGGTGAGTTGGTGTATTTTCTGTTTGCAAGTCTTAAAGTTTTATTCTGAAGGTGACTTAAAAGTAACATGAATGCTTTGACCGCGGTGAAGTTGGTTGGATATTGGACATTCGGCAGATATTCGCTTCGGGAACAACTGCTGCACTCGAGCCGAACGAGAAGCCTGTGAGGCTTCATCCAATGTTGCAATATAAAATAATGAATTAGAAATAAGTTATAATTATAGGCCTATTAATAATTAATTAATGCATTGTTAATACTATATTAATAATATAAACATTAGAATTATCAAGCAAGGGGGGTGGTGTGTGTGTGTGTGTGTGTGGGGGGGGGGTGATATAATTATATCATATTTGTCACTATTGTAATATGATCCCATAATGCTTTTGGATAATGTATAGTTTATTTTTTGCAGCATCGTTTCGTAGAGTCATTTGTTGACGGTCCCTAAATATGAACTCAAAATATTCTTGCTTTCACAATCCGCCTCACAGGCTTCTCGTTTGGCTCGACTGCCGCAGTTGTTCCCGGAGCGAATATCTGCCGAATGTCCAATATCCAACCAACTTCACCGCGTTAATGCTTTGTGCAATATAGGCCGCATATCTTCAAAAAGGAGGAGTGAAGACGGCAGTCTTAGAGCGCAGGCATGTGCTGGGGGGAGCTGCTGTGTCTGAGGAAATCTTCCCTGGTAGGAATTTGGGAAACTAACTAAATGTGTAAACAGTATAAAAGAAATAGTGTGTTAAATCATGTACAATGAACATCCTTGTGCAGGTTTCCACTTTTCAAGATGCTCATATTTGCTTAGCTTGTTACGACCACACATATATAAAGACCTGGAGCTCAAGGTAAAGTTTGTGTCTAAACAGCACACAATACACAAGAATGCACATTATTTTTGATAAAAATTATCTCTTAATCAATGTTTCAGAAAAATGGCTTGAAAGTATACATAAGGGACCCGCACGCTTTCACCCCCATGTTGGAGGAAGGAGTTCAGGGTGCTCTGCCAAGGTCTCTGACCCTGGGCTCTGATCTGGCTATGAACCAAAAGGAAATTAGCAAATTTTCCCAGAAAGATGCCAGGGTAAATGAATAAAACATTTCAATATGTTATAAAAGTTTTTTTCTAATTGTTCTGTCTAATTTATACATGCAAGGTGTATGAAGACTTTGTTATATACCTCGAGAAGCTGGCAGACTCTATCCAGCCTCTCCTTGATGCCCCTCCTGTAGACATTCCAGGTCTCACTGCGGGCCCATTAAGGAAGAGGCTTGCTGCCTCTAAAACTGTGCTGCCTGTTATCAAATGTGGTAGGTTCATACTGACAGCAATATTTTTTATCTCTGAATTATGGATGGTATGTTGTTTAGCTTTATTTGATGTGAAAAGGCTTGAAGCTGGGTAGAAACATTCCAGACTTTTACAACATTGTGACAGCACCAGCACTGAAGGTTTGTTACAGCTCACTTACAAATTTTATAATGACTAATATTTATAACATTATTAACTCTATTGTTTTTTAAATATATATTTTAGATACTCAATCAGTGGTTTGAGTCCGAACCTTTAAAAGCAACATTGGCTACAGATGCTGTTATTGGTGCAATGACTAGTCCCAGTAACCCTGGCAGTGGGTGAGTTAATAATGTATACTTGCAAATGATCACAAAGCTTTATTGTATTTAGCTTTATGATATTGGTGATATTATAGGTATGTACTTTTGCATCATGTCATGGGAGAACTGGAAGACGAGAAAGGAGCGTGGGGTTATGTTGAAGGTGGCATGGGAGGTGTGTCTAAAGCTATTGCTAATGCTGCTGCTTCCTATGGTGTGGAGATTTTTACTGAAAAGGTAAAATGGATGTAGATTATTTGCAACTGTTGATGTTAATCTTTACGTTTGGGTGTGTTTGTTGACATTGGCAGGAGGTGGGGCAGGTCCTGGTTGGTTCAAATGGTGCTAAAGGAGTTGTACTAAAAGATGGCACAGAGATCTATAGTAAAGTTGTTTTATCAAATGCTACTCCATATGTTACATACAAGAATCTCACACCACAGGTAATAATAGCCTAAGTACAAGAATGCCAAAATGACATATTTTCACAATGTTAAAATGACACTTTTTTGTTTTCTTCTCAGAGTGCTCTCTCCTCTGAATTTATTAAAGCTGTAGATCAGATAGATTACACTTCACCTGTCACCAAGATCAATGGTAAACATGTTCTGTAAATGTCATGCTGTCATGTCTAATCATTAACATATTCCCCACCCAGTATTGCATAAACCGTAAACTATACTCTTTAAACAGGTTTGAAAAGTACTTTGTAATATGTAAACAGTAAAGCAAAAACAGGTGTAGTGCATTAAGTGGAATCATCTTTTTATTTGCCTCTTGTGCAAGCCTATAATTACAGTGGTGTTAAGCTTGTGAGATCTAACTAAATTATGTGTGCACGTGTGCTAGTGTATGTCTATGTAGCAATTGCCTATTAATTACTAGTTGTAATAATCTTGTTCATGTAATTGTTGCTAAAGTAAAATAATTATAAACAATGTTTGTATATACAGTAATTATAAACTAAACCATAACTGCATTTGATTGTTATTGTTGTTATTGTACTCTATTACAGTGGCTGTGGACAAGCTACCAAACTTCCTGGCAGCACCTACACCAAATAATAAACCTGGACCACACCATCAGTGCTCCATTCACCTCAACTGTGAAAGTGTAGATGTGCTAGAGACTGCTTACAAAGAGGCCATGAATGGACGGCCATCATCCAGGTACAGGATTTGCTGATTTTTACATTATTTAGATCAAAATATGTGTCACATTTACAAAAAAATAAAAAAATTATATATATATACACATATGTTCCTTTTTGCTCTTGTCCTATCTTTTCTGTTAGACCCATGTTAGAAATGACAATTCCTTCCGTGTTGGACCCAACATTGGCTCCCCCTGGCTGCCATGTGGTGTCACTGTTCACCCAGTACACTCCATATTACCTAGAAGGCAGGGAGTGGACACACCAAGACAAAGAAGCCTTTGCAGACACAGGTAAGAAACAATTTTAAATTTAAAAATAATTTAACAACATACAAAAAGTCAAGAACAATATATGTTTTGTGTTTAGCTTTTGATTGGATAGAGCAATATGCCCCAGGATTTAAAAACTCTGTGGTGGGACGAGACATCCTCACTCCTTCTGATCTAGAGAGGATCTTTGGGCTGACTGGAGGGGTAATGTATTCAAAGCACTGTTGAACTTTGTATTTATTTGAATGTTGCTGATTTGGTTGTATAATGAATAAGGAAGTGTTTCATGTTTTGCTCTTCTGTCTTCCGTCATCGCATGTACAGCTAGACCAGCAATAAAAATGGTTAATGTTTACTACTGACCCTTAAACCACAATGCAAGTGTTAGACTCAAAGTTCACATGAGTAAAGTAACACAAATACACTACTCCTGCACGACACTAGGTCAATGCCTTAATAAGGGCACTGAGAGAAATACATACAGATAAAAATATTTTGACTAAAATTAAACACTATCTCCAATTTTTACAGAACATTTTTCATGGATCAATGTCACTTGACCAACTCTACCTATCACGACCACTACCATTTCTCTCAGACTACCGGTCACCTATTAAAGGGCTGTATTTATGCGGCAGTGGTGCTCATCCAGGTTTGTTAATGTTATTCATACAAGAGGCTACTTTAGTTCAGTACAAACTGAAACTATTCTCAAGTAAGTGGCATTAAAGATAGAAGTTATGCCAGCTAAATGGTGACTTGTTTTCCATCACACAAAGTAACTAATTTATGCTCTCATGTCGAATGTTATTTTTAGGAGGTGGCGTGATGGGATCTGCAGGTTGGAATGCGGCACTCACTGTCATGGCAGACTTAAAAAGTCAATAAATATTACTGTAATTGTCTGATAAGAAGTGTATAATGCTTTTCAGCAAATTGATGAACCTAACTGTATGAACAAACAATGTAGGGAAGAGGTTAAAATACAACCAACTCATTAAATAAAATGTAAGCAGTATTTTCAGTCTATATTCAATCCAAAGACACTATAACATAAGAACAATTTCCTATTTTTTTTTTTATGCAGTTGGTTCAAATTTGTGACACATGTAGTCCTATTTATGCAATAGAAGACCCAAAAAATAAGTGATTACTAAATTAACTATTAACATTGTTGTAGCCTATGTATTGTTGTATGTAAAGTCAATCAACACTTCAGAATCATGAGGTTTTTTTTAATATATACAAATAAAATTATTTGGATACCGTTGCCTTTTTTTCTGTGTAACATTAAATATTAGTGTTTTTAATTTGTCATAGTAGTTGTTATTACTACATTATTTAACAATGATTGTATCTTAATAACCACATGGTGAGGGTGAGTCGAGTGAGTAAATGGTACTGTGCCTTTAAGACGCAGCGCAGGGTGGACCTAACGTCGGAGCTTGACGCTGAGGAAGTTGACTAAACCGCCACAGATTCCCACAGATTCGATACATGATTGTTCAACAATTATGATAAATAAATGTACATTGCCATAAACTCTTATCTGTACACTTTTGGGGGTTCTTTGAGACGATAATGCTGGATGGTCGCGCTCATGAAATTCACCAGAGATATATGCAGGCTCTTGGGACTCGGGAGCGGTAAGAGACGAAGCACGATTCATAACTTTTCCAAACTTTAATCACAAGTCAGATCATTCCGATGAAAGATAGCGAAAGTTTTGGGCCTGTAGTCTTGGAAGCTCACTATACAATATATGATCTATTTGAACGGGTTGTTATAGCATTTTTTATTTTTTTTTTACTTTTTTGTCCTGTGGTTCAAACCGGGTTCTTGGTCAAACAATGAAAAGTTCCCCCATTGGCACTGCAGTAGTTACACCCTTGCTCGCTTGCTCGGCTTTATTTGGAACGTATCTGTACCACATAACTTACTACTTAACTGTGTAAAACGTTCCGTAGATGTTTTAGGTATAACAAGTACTCCTCTTGGGTTAATTTATCATTAGTTTTCGTTTCATTTTTGCGCCTACCGCTTTGAGAACAGTTTGTCACCTACACAATGCCAAAAGATCTGTAGCCTACATTTCCTACGCATACATTACGATATATAGATCTCGAAACTACCGCATTCCCAAAGTCAGGGTAAGCAACAAGTTAGTTCACTAATTTGGTATTAATATGCACACTGGACGCAACCCAAATAGACATCTACTTTTGCTATAAAAATAGTAGGCTATGTCTAAAGTGAGACTAGACTGAACTTACCTTGTACTGGCTACTCTTTCATTTACAATAAACAAAAACTAATATTAATTGCTGACTCAGACTCTGCAAACTATATTGAATAATTTAGTCCTAACACTAACCCTAAATAATACCTTAATTCCTATTCTAGCTATACCTTGTAGTATTCACTTTCCTACACTTGTCTGTTGGCTTACAGTGTGCAATGTGAACTAAAAGAGAAGTCACTATGAAACTTATTTCCTGGTTACTTTTACAATTCTTGATGATAACCCTGTTGTATTTTGCATTCCTGAGGAAAGAGCTCACCTTTCAACTCAGCACTAATTTAGGTAGTTTTCTTCAAGAGGGAAAACAGTGAGTCTTTTGTTTGGGTTCATTTGGGATCATTTATTTGTTAGCAGAGCATTTCTGTATGTTAAAGATCCAACAAAAAACTAGTTCTCCCGAGGGATCGAGCTTAGTCTTGCAGGAGTGCTGTCTTCTTGACATTTGAGTAGTGGGCCCAACGCAGACAGCTGAAATTCCTTCTGCATTTTATGTGTAGAGGGAAACCTAGAAGTTTATTTACAGAGACTACTGCCATAAGTAGGACATAAGAAAACACAAGATAAAGTGTAGTGTAAAAGGTTTAAGAAGCTGGTTTGGTCACACATTACACTTAGCCTATAAACCTAAAGAACATGGTTGTAGTGAGAAAAAGAAAACACCCAGGTCTACAGGCTGCTACCCAACATGCAGTCAGTGTTTTAAAAGCGCTTTGAGTAGAAGTAACTACAATAACTTCTAAGCATCTCAGTGCCAACATGAGTCACAGATCAAGAATGAATTTGTCACCACCACTCTGAAAATTGTTGCTGAACCTACAGAAACTCAACACCAAAATAATTCCCACATGAGCCAGAGTTATGTGTCCAATTCCTTATTTTTTTTTTAGTAGGCGATAACCTTAAATCAGCTAAAGGGTCTTCCTTGATCTAATCATGCACCAGTCCCACACTGAAGGACCTTTTGTTTTCTTTTTATTTTTTCTTTTTATTTATTTTTTTATAATGACTGGATTTTCCTAAACAGCAGTCGCTGAGAGCTGTGTGACACATAAGGCCTGATGAAGTGTTAACCTAGAAAAGTCAATATCTACATCAGAACAAAGAGAGATGAATTCCATCGGGGTACATTTTTGGCTCAAGTTTTGCTTTATGCTTATGCTTTTTGAAAATGGATTGCTGCTGTGAAATTTGAAATGTAGATTTCATTGTAGACAAGGAAAGAGGAAGTTCATTTATTTGACAGATGCAAAAAAAAAACTTCCTCAAATTTTAGACTAGAACACAATGGCCCTACTGAATGATCAGATTGTATGACAATGTATTTTTGCTCTGGCTGTGGGGACCCCTGAAAGGGAACAGCCGAAAGCAAAAGAAGATTTTTGATCTCATAACAGGGTAGCCCCAAAAGTCTTAAAAGAATTAAAAAGGTATTAAATTAGATGTGGTCAAAATCAAGGTCTTAAAATGGACAGGTATCAAATTCTGTTTATCACATTTACATTCAGGCCAAGCTCGATGCTTGTCCTTGGCAAAAAATGCAGTTTTTTTTTTTTTTTTTTTTTTTTTTTAAAGAAATACTTAACTAACTTACATAACTAATAAATAAGTACAGTATGTCTTAGACTTAGCCATTAAAATCATAAATTCTTACCCACTTGAATGGCCCTTTAGTTTGTAAGTTTCCGAAAGCTTTTTTCCGAAGGTCTACTGTTTGTGCTGCATAATGTTGCAAAAAAAATCATCACAATGCACTTCAAGAACCTTTATGAGTGAAATGTTTCATACCGTTTTAAAATTTTTTTTAAATGCAGAACTGTCATTTCCTCTGTATTAGGCGTTTAAAATAAAACACTTGAGTGACAGAGCAGTACAAATATTTGATTTGCGTAAAATTCATACAGATTATTGTTTTTTGCCGGTGATCCTGGCATTAAATTTAATTCAAAGTGGAATTAAAAAGTCTTAAAAAGAGCTTAAAAAGACAAAACCTGTAGCTCCAGTAAAAAAAAAAAAATCCTAAATTACACTAATAATACAAATTTCAAAAAAGTTGTGACACTGTAAAATCAGAATGCAATGGTTCAAAATAAATAAAACCATATTTTATTCCCAATAGAACATAAACAACATAACCATTTTTTAATGAATAGCTTATTTTGAATTTGATGGCAGCAACCCCTCTCAGAAAGTCGTGACAGGGCAATAAAATATAGTTCATAGGAGTTGCAAATGATTATGTTTTTATACATTTTAGTCAGAGTTCTAGCTTTTTAAACCTGGATTTGTAAAACTTTTTTATTGTGTTTTACCAGCCCCCCCTGTCCAGGAGGAGGACATGGACTGTAGTCCCACAACGCCTGACCCCAGTGATGATGTAGCTCTGTCACAGGTAAATAAATGGCGTCAGTTTGACAGCACTGTAAAGATCAAAGTGCGTTACAATTTTGTTTTGTTCAGGAAGGGGTAAATGGAGAGGAGGATCTAAGTGAGGAGGAGAAGGTCAGACGGAGGGCAGAACGACGCAGAGTGAAAAGAAAGGTTAGTGCACAAATATAATAAATAGTTTTCGTTTTTTAACTTGACATAATAAATAAAATAATGAATGTTTGTTTTTGTTCTAGCGCCGTAGAAAACGAAAGAAGCAGGGGCAAGTTAAGCAAAATGACCAAGTAAGTTTTGGAGGAGCAATACTTTTTATGCCCTGTATATATGGCTAAAACATTGGTCACTGTGTTTTAGGATGATGAGGATGAAGATGGAGGTGGAGAATCAGAGTTAGATGACAGTGAATCAGATGTTGAAGTGGTGAAAGATTTGCAGAAGGAAGAGACATCTGTTGCCTTAAACAAGTCCACAGTCACTACAATAACAGCGTCTTCAAGGACAAAAGGAAATCAGAAAAACCAAGCCAAATCCATTGAAGAGGTACAAGGTTATTTCACAAAGATTTGTAAATATTATTGACAATTGGTCTTTCTTGGTAATGCTAATAATTATTTTGTCTTTTGCCTCTCTCTCTGCATGCTCCAGGATCCTGAATGGGATGAAAGCAGTGCCTTTTTTGCCAATGCTGCTAGTCATATTAGACCCAAAGGAATAAGTCGCAAATCTAAGGACAACAAGGAAAACGAAGCCAAGAAAGAGGTGGGCAAAAATTGACAGAAATTGTGTGCAAGTATGTCATATTTTTGTTTGTGGCAGAGGTGTGGTCTTGTTGTGTAATGTGTTATAAATTACACAGTTTAAGCTGGTACTTATTTTAACCCTAACCCTGTTCATTTTTATACAAAGATAAATTGTTAAAATATTCAAGGCTATAAACACATTTGATTGTTTGCAGACAAATGGACAAACTGACATGATGAGTAAGAAAAGTGCCTCACTAACGGGTAAAGGAACAGTTTAGTATGTGAAATTGGTTAATTAACCTTACAAACACTATCGATTTTATATAACATAATATTTTCTTTTAGAAAAAGGGATAAAGCTGGTGCAAGAGGGGCAGTATGCACAAGCAGTCACAATGTTTACAGAAGCTATTAAATGTGATCCAAAGGATTACAGGTAAATTTATTTAAGACATGAATGGCCAAAATGGCCCTTAAACATCATTGTTTTGCATAAAAAATATCATCAATGTTTGCATTTTTGTAGGTTCTTTGGGAATCGCTCTTATTGCTACAGCTGTTTAGAGCAGTACCCCCAGGCTTTGGCAGACGCTGAACGCTCCATTCAGCTGGCACCTGATTGGCCCAAGGGGCACTTTCGCAAAGGTATAGCTCTCATGGGCATGAAGGTAAGTACTGAAAAGTTTCGATCATTAAATATATGTCAAATATAGAAATCCCCTTTAAGTGAACTAATAAAATTACTTTTTTTTTTTTTTTTTACAGAGGTATAGTGAAGCTGAAAAAGCAATGGAGAAGGTGCTGAGACTGGACAAAGACTGTGAGGAGGCTGTCAATGACCTCTTTAACTGTAAAGTACTACAGTTAATGGTAAAGCACTCAGACAAATTATGTTCTGCTTTAGGTTTGTTGGTGTGAATCAAGTGTGTGCTTATTATTTGTAGTTATTATTTGCTTTATATTATCCTCAGGAGCACGGTTTTGACGAATTGCAAAGCGTCTATCTACTTGAGAAATTTACAACGGTTCAAGCTGTGTTGTCATCTTGTTCAGATGCTGGAAGAGGTAAGACCATTTGTACTTGCCATTTGCAGTTGTTTTTTATGCAGTAACAGGGCATTTGGAGCGTTACATTGACATTGACATTAGAAACTACAGAAAGAGGCAGCAGTTACATGAGCATGTTTTTAACATTTGAACAGAATCTGCTGCCTTGAACAGGACGTCCAGTTATGTGACCTTGATTTTGATAAGAGGCTGTGTTTAGTTTGCTCTTTTATCCTCCTTAGCAAAATTCTTTGAACAGTCACACTGGCACACAGATACTCACAATGAATGAAGTATTTGTTTTTTAGTATTATATGGTTGTTTTATTGATTCTCCAATTTTTGTAGGCACTGCTCAAGATCCATTGATGTTGCAGCCAGGGTAGGTGAACAGGTGGCATGACTTAAGTGCTCGGTATGCTGAATTGTAATATATTTTGAGAAAATTGTTTAAATTCACTGTGCTCTTTTCACCAGAAGCCCTTGTCCATCTCTGTGGGTTGGAAATGTAACAACTGAGCTAACTGAGAAACACATTTGGGACCTCTTTAAAATGTAAAAAAAAAAAAAACAAGCAAACATATATTACTAAAGTTCTTTATGTTAATGACTGTTTACTGATGTATTACTGGCTTTATTTTGTAGATGTGGTGAGATTGAAAGCATTCGTGTCCTACATGAGAGATTCTGTGCTTTTGTTAACTTCAAAGATGCAAACATGGCAGCTCGAGCCATGGAGAAACTTAATGTAAGTACAGTATTTAACTTAATTTGCAGGAGGACCAAATTATATTAACTTAAGTTCCCCGTGGTATTTGTTCTATCAGGGTTATTGTATTGAGAACACGCGTTTAGTGGTGCGTTATCCTGACCGTCGCACTCAAAGAGCCCTTCCCATACCACTAAAGACCTGTGTCCCACTCACACAACAAGCCGGGGTATCTGCTGGGTAAGACACACCATGGAATACAGTGTTAAAGCCTGCAGCAAGAATAAAGTATAATGTAATTTGTACTGCTTTCTAGAGCGAGACGACGTGGTCCAGTGAATGGAGACGAGTGTTACTTCTGGAGAACTACTGGCTGCCACTTTGGGGATAAATGTCGCTATAAACACATTCCAGATCAGAAAGGCAAGGACAGGAAGCCATGGCAACCTTGAACTCAGTTTGTTTACTATTTCAGAGGATGTATAGACAAAACTTTAAAGCTGGTACCATCTGACTCCCAGAGTGGACATATCAAAGGATCAGAGCTCGAAAGTGTTCCCTGAGCAACTGAAAGGAATACGTGTTTTTGTTCCAGTCAAAGATTCTGGCTGAAGTATGGCATTTACCAAAAGGAATAATACAAAAGGCTGCTCAAGGTAGGTCGGAATATAAACGCTGATTTTATTTTTATTTTTTTGTATTCGTAGCAAGTCTGTCCTTTCTAAAGAAATTAAGTCAAGATCCATATTTGGCCTTTTGGTTCCACCTACACACTGTAAAGAGGAAGTAATTGGCCTTGAACAGCTTAAAAGGTCCCATGACAGTTTTGTACATCAGCAATGGAAAAAAACATAGGATTATCAGTGATGAACCTTGCCCTAAAAAATCCTAAGAGCCTTCCATATTAGTCTATAGTACCGAGGCTGTTATTTTAAACGGGGACTTCTGAGTACTAGTCTAAGGTCAGTGTCAGATTCCCACCTGAATCTGCGTTGATACTGAATTTGTGCTTCACACTTATGACAGTTCCAAAACTTAGATTGTTTCCTTTCAAATAATACAACTATTTAAAGACATACCTTTTTAAACATCTCAAGTGCACTTTTTCTCTGGAGGACCTTGTTAATCTATTTTCCAACCCGTGCCAAAATAGTCTTAAAAGTATTTAAATTGTTGATCAGTTTTTACATGGTACCTTTTAAGCACCCAAGTTCTTGTGTATTGTTGCTCACCAGTGAACTATGTTATCTAGAAAAGCTTTTCTCTCAACCAAGAAAAATCAAAGATCCATCAGTTTACTGGCTCAGCTGGACTGCAGTGACATGTAAATACAAATCAATAAATCCTCTTGTAGATAACCAAATTGTTCTTTCTCAAACACACAGTCCTCCTGCATCACTGATCGGGTCCTGAGAACTGTCTTATTGATAGACATTAACAGCAACATTTCCTGACTAAACTGCAGTGCACCACTGTCTAATCTGATCAATGTTTTGAACTTTTAGAACCAGTGTTTTGACCCTAGGGCCTCAATTTCAGTATTTTAGTTTAAACCAAGGAATGTGGCTTCTTATGGCTCTGCACTGAAACACCCTTGTTTCTTAATACATGTGAACACTAAACAATGCATTAAACCATTACTGTGGATCTGTATCATCCACTTTATGATTTAATGACATCTGGTTATAAGTCCACACTACGTTCACGAGCAAACTATGCTCTGCATAGAATAAGTATTTATTTTTTATTTATACCTTTTTGTTTTATTCTAATGTAACCTGAGATCTTCTACCTATTGTACCGCTAGATATATTAATGTTAATAGTTATGCTATTTGTGCATTGTTTCCCTTTTGTTTTCAAGAAGTAAGCATTATTATTTGCTTTAGTTGTTATATGTGTTTCACATGATTCACTTCTGCATTTTTTCTTAGTTTATCATGTGACCTCGACCTCAAAAGGAATTAAACAGCAAACCTGTAAGACTGCACTTGTGAACAATTCAAACTTTCTCACTTTTCTCACAGTTGTTGTGCAGTGCATTTCATTTTACCACAACACAGTGGCTGTTGTCAACATTTTAAATGTAGCCTTTTATTTTTTTAACATTTCAATGTCCCTTTGGAATTGTAATGTAAACAACAATAACACTGCATACTGTTTATTTTTCAGTGATTGTGTTACTCCACTGCAAACAAGTCTTTTTTTATATATCTAATAAATATATTTGGAAAACCATTTTGAATCGTCATCTTATTTTAAAATTTTAATACAGTACAAGTTTTCTGGCGAGTGAGGTTACTTTTCTAGTGATTGTGGTTACGTCTCTGGCCACATGGTGGCAGCCTTGTATATGAAAGTTCTCGGTTCAACATCAATACACCAAAAGTATCTGACCATACATCCGTACTAAGTTTTGATTACTAATTGTAGATATAGTAAATATGCTGGTACAGGAGTTTCTAACTGAGAAGCTGGTATTAGGTTAATATGGTGACATATCAGAAAACACTCGCAAAGATACAAGAGAACAATATCATCCAAGCACATGCAAGTTATACTACTGATGTGGGAAAGATACAGTATACATACCACAAAAGAAAGCTTAATAAAAACAAATAGATTGAGGCAAAGATGGGGTAAGATATTCTACATGAACTGCAAAAAAAAAAAAAAAAAAAAATATGAGACTGTAAAACATTAAAGCACTGTTCTAGATCTAGAGTTCAGTAGACCTGTGTGTGCGCTGTAGGCTCCGTCAGTCAAATAAAAAAAGTAGCAGCATTATGAAAGCCCTGAGAGAAGGGAATGAGGCTAAGCCTGAGGGATGCTCTCAAAAGGCACTTGTTTATTGTTAGAGAACATGTATTTATTTCATGCCTCTACAGATTGTGGCCAAGGGCAGAGCTGGCTTGGTCGGTGTAATTAGAGAGGAGGAGAGAGCAGCAGATCCTCAGCCCTGTGAGCTCTGCCTTAGCCCACTCTCACTAGCACACACCCACAGAGCTGTTAAGTATTGGCACACAGACCATTACACCTGTCTAATCAAATTCAATTACAATATTACTAGTTGCAAAACAAAAATGCAATATTTGAATGCTTTACATTTTCATTGTCTCTATTTTCATTACCCCATGTGATTTAGCCAACCTAAAAAGGTCTGCTTTTCATAGGAACAGTAAACTGTAAAGAAACACTATATTGCCAACAAATCACACAATCATAGGAGCACACAAATGTCTCAACTAGAGTTTAAAAAATATATCAAGTACATAAATACTACTAGAGCTGTGCTTTAAATTAAATTATAACATGGCTTATGTGGAAATATTTGGATGCTGCTTTTTCTGTCACGCTGTCAATTTTAATGTCTAAGAATAACCCAGGTACTATAAAAAAGTTACTGAGGTTTAGAAAACTGTAATATACACAATCAACACAAGACCTAAATCCGACTCAAAATTTCCAGAAATGTCCCCAAAACCAAATACATTGCTTTGATGCAATTCTAATTTGGATCACGTCCTGAACATCCCCCTCCCCAATGTCACAGAGTTACAAAGAACACTTTTTTCCTTGTCTCTCCAGCAGTACCCTGTATCTGCATACTTTCTATGCCATCAGGTTTTACTATAGGAACATACTTCTGGCCTGGGTGGTATAGCACACTCTCATCAGTCACGTTTACCATGGCTACGGTGAGGCAGGGCTTATTTTAGAGTCGGTGGTTTGTGGCCATCTGAACAAGGAAATATCTACCCTGTGGTATAGGGAGCTTCTTTAGGACACTTGGAACTGGATGTTTGAGACTATTCTGGGGCAAGTCCTTCCTGTTGGTTACATTTCACACAACTTTATGTTAAGTAAAAGCTACAGACTCAGGGTAACTCGCCACAGCGAATCACCTGTCTCGTAGTGTGCAGTGTTTTGCATATTGATTTGGCAAAGGCTTTATGCCAGATGCCCTTCCTGACACATTCCACTCCATTTATCCAGGCTTGGGACTGGCACAAAGAGTATATCGGTTTGGTGATCCACTGTAGATTATGAGCAAGAATAAGGGCAAAAATGTTCATATATGTATTGTATTATTTTATTTATTTCGAGCATGTGAATAGTTCATGGTGTGCAATTTAACAACAGAATATAAGGCAGAAAGAAAACATATAAAAATAATAAATTAGCATGTACCTAGCAACCTAAATCTTTTCTACATTTTCATAAAAGAATTTTATTCATTTCACCAAATGAAACAAGCTTTCATAACAAACCGTACAGAAACAATCTGCTCGAAAAGAAGTGGGAAGAAGTAAAACTTATTTAATCCCACCCCCATCTGTCATCCAGAAAACATAACACAAAAGATAGCTGTATCCTTAGACCCCCTTCCCTATGACACCAAACCCAAGATTTAGCATATAATACATAAATAAATAGGGATATACTATTTAGCTATAAGCTGTAAGGAATAATATTTAGCTATTGCATCAAATAATTTAGGGTAATTTGTTAGAATATAATCCAAAAGGTAAGATATTTAATAATTAATAAGCTATATTCTATTAAATATACTATATATGTATGTTTTTCTTTTTTACAAGCATCTATAGTGAATACATGTATGTGAAAGAAATGGTAGGTGAGCCCGGCAGGAGGGAGGGAGGGATGCAGGGAGGGTTATAGGGAGAAGGAGGGAAAAAGGGAGGATTGAGTGAGGAGAGCTTTTGGTAGCCACGCTCCTTCAGCCAGTGACTCTCTCCCAGCTTTAGCCCGTGACATCCAGGAGTGCAACACTTTTTGCCAGTCAGGTGAGTCAACTTTTCATGTCACTTATACACCAATATTCATCACTATATATCTGAATACTAATTTGAAATACTACTGAAGTGCCTGGCATGTGACATTAAGTGTAACAGGTGTTTTAAAGGGCTTAGATGTAATTTCTCTGTGGTAATGTTTTATTGGGTTTTGCCCTTCATGCCGAAACATACAGTTTTTGACCGATGTCTCAATTATGCAGACTTGGTTTCTCCTGTGACTTATATCACCCTCAGTATACAAGCATCTAACCCGCTGTGGCCTGTAAAGATTTAGTGTTTCAGTGTGTCTGCCTTGCTGTTTAGCAGTGACACTTGTGAACCTCCAGTTGTAACACGCAACATGTTTCTGTCTGGCTTGTGAGCCTCAAGGAATGTTTATTTTCTTGAAATGCAACACTAAAGTGAATTTCTAGATGTTTAATTATATGCCTATGTTTGACATGTGTGGAAAGCATCAATTATAACTCTGTTTTGGCATCCACTCCATCTTTACAAGACTGATAAAACTGCTTTCTACAATTATCCAGACAATGTCACCCTTGTACATAACAAGGGATTCATAAAACATAATTAAAATGGGTTGTATGTTAAAACACTTAGCCTATTAAGCCTATACTTGTTATCTTCTGCTGAGGGCAGCTGTCTGTGCTCTGTGAAATAGAGATGTTGTCCTTTTTCATGACTCCAACAGGCTTGGACTTGCTGTCTTCTGTTGTTTTTATATTTTATTCCCAACACCACTCTCCTATTGCACTTCTACTTTTATTGCTAGCAATCAATAGCCTACATTTTAACACTTTTCAAATATCTATCCTGTCTTTATGATGCAATATACTGACCAGGTGAAGCAGAAGCCACCCTCCACTCCAACATGAAACTCGCCTTCTGCCTGAGGGTCCTGGTCCTCATGCTACTGTCCCTGTCCAGTTCGGTGCGTGCTGAACCACGTAGGACGACGTCAGCGCAGCGTAGAGCTCCCCGTGCGCCCGCAGCAAAAGTGCGACTGGCGGGTAACTATGCAAGAAGTCCGAATGAGGGCCGCCTGGAAGTGCTGCACAACAACACCTGGGGCACAGTCTGCGACGACGAGGTGGACATCAAACTGGCCAATGTCGTGTGCAAGGAGTTGGGCTTTCACAGCGCCATCACATGGGCCCACAGCGCCAAATATGGAGAAGGAGAGGGTGAGAGCATTATCAGGTTTTATCAAGCACAAAGGTGCGCGAAAGCCATTTTCTAAGCTTACTCCAACATCACATTTGCTTTAATTTCATAACTGTTGCTATTAACCTACCTTGTGTGGTGCCAATTTTCCATGCTAAACTGTGATAACCCAACTACAAGTGTATGGTCTTGTGAAAATACCACCAATTAAGACACCTAAAATAAGTAACCCTATAAAGTGACAAAGATAACGCTTTTAATTTGAGTCTACATCTCATTAAAGCTGGCTGGCAGTCTAGCATAGAGACTATATGGGCTTTTGTTTCAGAATAATGACAGCGTTTGCCTGCCAGAGTTGTGCAACACTTGCTGTGGTTTATAGACAATCTTTACTGCTCCTTTTAAATCTAAATTAAAGGCAAGGGTAAGTGGACTGGACGAACAGGAGCTACATCAGCCATGCAAAATACTGTGTATCACACAGCAATGGTGGAACCTTAAATCAGTCTGCTTGTAAAAGGCCAATGTCTCATAGTTTAGAGACTACATCCATCTTCTGCTAAGATCTAGTGCTTCTTTTGCAGTTTTAGTTTAATATTGGATAAATATACTATTTTTTAAGGTCCTATATGGATGGACAATGTGCGCTGTGATGGCTCTGAAAAATCCCTGAAGGAGTGCAAGCACAACGGTTGGGGAGTGAATGACTGTAAGCACTCTGAGGATTTGGGGGTGGTGTGCACCCCTGAGCGCAGGTTGGATCAAACAGCCAGTAGGGGCCACACTGCCCTTCGGACCAATTTGAACCCTGCACCACAGTGGCAGGGCCCTGTTTCCACCAGAAGGCATCCAGGTTATGGCTACTATGGAAATGGACATCCATATGAAATACAACAGTTCAACACACCGCACCATTACCAGGTACTGTAGTAAACACGAAACCCTGAATAAAATATATCTTTAAAAATATATCTAACATATTATGGTTTTCACTTCCAAGGGTCACAGTAAGGTGCATATTGAAGAAGTCCGCCTCAGACCCATCCTCATGGCTACCAAAAGAAAGAGCTTGATCACAGAAGGTGTGGTTGAAGTGAAGCATGCTGGGAGGTGGAGGCAGGTCTGTGACTTGGGTTGGAGTCTAAACAGCAGCAAAGTTGTATGTGGGATGCTCGGATTTCCAGAGGCTACCCACCACAATGCCAAAACATACAAGTAAGTGCAAGTCCAAATTAAAGTGCTGGCTCAAGTAAGAATGAACATAATTGACCTTAATTAACACACCAAGCCAGTGTGCTGACTGTGGCTCAACGTACTGCTAAAGCTTATTATAAGAGGTTCAAATCTACAGTGGCATTCCATTTAGAGCCATTATGAGTAAATGCATTTTGTCAGGCTTATCTTTTTACTCCAGCCACCTCTCCCCGTGTCCCCCTTTGCCCCCCATCCTCTCTCCGCTCCAGAAGAATGATAAAGGAATCACTGTCCCCTCAGCGCTAACCTTTCTATAAAGCTCTCTCAAGGCGTATCACCTCTGCTCACCTCATTGCTTCCCTTTGACTCCCTTGTGCTGTGTCTTTAGTGATGCTATCTCACGCTTACAGCTTCAAGACTATCATCTCCACTTTAACCTCTAAAATCCAATACTGCAAATAGTGCTACTAATACTTAAGCTTTAAAGATCCCCTATTATGCATTTTTTAAGCTTTTAACCAGGTTATAATGTTCCTCCTTCCTCAAAAGCATACCTGGAGTAGTATTGATGTCTGTCACCGGATTCATTCTGGGAAATTCAGAGTTTACATTGCTGTCACTATGAAGTAGTCAGCTCATTTATCTATCTGTTAGCGGCATGTTGCTAATAGCCATGCAAAATAGCCATTTTATGCTCTGTCTAACCCACCTAGGGACCTAACCCAAGCACTCTCTGTAAATTGAAAGTCACAGCTCCCCAAAAGAAGGTACATTATTTTAAGTTGCAAAACATGAAACACTAAAGCAAAGGTGTCCAAAACAATTTCAAAAAGCCTGAAAAGATTAAAATAGGACCTTTAGGTACAGTATTAATAGTGTCAGGAGGGGCAGAGGTAGGTATCAGAGAGCTTGTCTTAGTTGCAAGTTGCTGTGATGTGGTGTGGTGTGGTGGTTTAACTGTTTAAGGCTGGTTTTGTAGTATGCATATTCTCACAGGAACAGGGTATTTAAATATGAAGGTGTCAAAATCATGTATTATACTTTCAAGTTTTGTTTGTTTGGTCTAGCCTTTTAAAAATTTGCAAGTAATAAGTAAATAAATAAATAACAGATGCAGCAGACTTTTACATTATCACGTCACTAAGTTATTACTAATGTTATCTTTATACAAGCCAAATTAGAATATGTGAATGCGGCATTAACATATATGATGATCGGCATTACGAAAATCTTTTCTAAGTTTTACTAGGAAAAATGTGAGGTACCCTGAAGAAGATGTAAATGTAATTGAGAATTGTCTCTCTGCCCTTCTGACACATGCCTTTGCTTCCACTCCTAAATCTGAAAAAAAAAAAAAGGAGAGTGGTTTTGGGAAGGTTCTGCTCCTCAACCACATTAGGACCACACATTAACACAGAATTACTCCAGAGCTATTACCGAACTAAATTTTGTCTGACCGTCTGCCCTGCTTGTGGAAGGGAGTCCCAGCTGGAGTCTGCCCTGGAGCGCTTGCCTGCCTTTAGGTGATTCACAGTTTAGCTATTCCTTCTCTCACTTGGACCCTGTCAATGTGACTCAACTGCTGACAAACCACAACATGCGCTCTGTACATGAGGTGCTAGATTCCTCTTGCTGCTGAAAGGCTGTAACTGCTGAGGGTCCATACAGCATATTTGTTTTATAGACTTTTCTAACTTTTTTATTGACTATACACAAAGCCACATTGAAGTTCTCAATCACTCATAGCTTTGCCCTTGAATGAAGCTGTCACCGTTGATCTGGGTGTTATTGGGAACACAGCAATGCTATAACTGGATTCTCTTGTTGAAGAAGGGCATCATATTTTAGATTGTAAAAGTACAGGCTTTGCACTCTGGCTCTGCACCTGATCTGTATGGAATCATTTATGACTACATCCCTTTTCTGCAGCACTGGCTTGGTGCTTTTTATGCTTAATTTTTTATCACTGGAGTATTATAAGCTGCTCGTCAAACAGAGACGTGATAAAGGGCAGGGCTCTACGGCTGAAACTGCACTGGTGCTTATGTCTCTCTGGTTATTTTAACTTTTCCTCCAAGGTCAAAAAGTAGGATTAAAATAACACTCTGTAGCCAGACCTAAACCACATCAAAACCCATAGTTTGTATTGTTTATGAATATCATATCAACTGTTATAGACGGTGCACACATATGCCACGATGTTGATTGTCATCTTGTGTTAAAATTATAAGGCTGAAAAAAAAAAAGAAATTATAAGGCTGAAGTGGTTGTGACATGATACATCTGAGCTGCTGTCCTGAGTGTGACCTGGTGTTTTGCTGTGGCCTCAGGAGCTATACTGGTCTAAACCATGATGATTTGTTTGCTTCCAAAACTGTACCTGTTTTGTCTTTCAGAGGCGGCATATTTGTTGTTCTGCAACCTGTGTGTTTCAAAGTTACGAGGGGTGGAAACACCTTAACAGTCAGCATTTGTGTGTCTTTTTACATGAAGTTATGTAAAAACATCACACTTAAAACAGGGAATTAAACTTCTACTTTTGTTGGGTCTCTCTTCCAGGGTTGCCAAAGCAAAACTTCTGCCTCTCAGTGGGTAGTCCGTCTATCAGTCTATTGATTTGGCATAGTTTTTCCCTTCCTGACTCACTCCTTTCCATTTATCTGGACTTGGGACTGGGAAAAAGAATTCACAAACTTGTGACCTCTTGTGGCTTAGGAATTCAGATAGTTAAGAGGTGAAAATGAATGTTTAAACCTGGATTATGGATAACCTTAAAATACACTTTGTCTAAAATAAAGGAGAATTACAAAATGTGTGCAGACAAATAAATATTTAGGTATGGCTTTAGACCATACAATGGTCTAAACATCTATAGTTCCCATGAAGCTTTTGTATTGTATTGCATGTCTGTCTGCCACTTCCCATCCCTCCACCTTGCTCTGGGTCCATTCTTAGAAATCCTGGAGCATGCCATGTCGTTCACCTCCCCGTGTCTCTTGGATGAGACTCTGAAGATGCTGTAATTACACGTTGGTCAGGACTGAGGCTCTCCAGGGTTTTGCTGAGAGTGAAAATATACTCTCAATTATAGCCGTGTGTGTGTGAGAGAGAGTTAGACTGTGCTGAAGCAGGAGGAAGAGTGTAACAAGAGTAGGACCAGGAGACACAGAACAAGCGTCAGACAAGCCAAATTTTCACTGGCTTATGTGAAATATGTTCAATTACAGTTGCAGCAAGGGACAGAGCTGCTGTGTCAGCAGCTGTCTGTTTTTCTCTGTCACTGTAGTTATTTAGGAACCAAAATGGTGTTTTATGTTTAATTAGGCTTTAGCTGAACTTTACTTGTGATGATACTATCATTTACAGGCCTTTGGGTGACACTTGGTGTGACCCAGTCTGGTTTCTGTGTCTGATGTCTGTGTGATTTCTCTCAATGACCTTCTCTTTAATTTATTTTCCCATCTTTTAATTTTTTCTGTGCTGGCTGGCGGCTCTTTTTGTGGCTTGGAACAGACTGTGAAAGCTGGTTTTGAAAATTGACTTAAAGCAAATTGATTTTTAGGCAGCTCAATTTAGATTGCAGGGGAGTTTTAAATATATATATATAACATATAAAATGCTTGTCCTAGATACAGAAAGGGAGCTTTTATACCTATTATAGATACACAGAATTGAGAGTTTTCAGTTTATTTAATTGTTTTGATATACAGCATGCCTCTTGTAGCATTATGCATTGATTAGTAGGCTATAAGGCCTGTTTTTAGTAAATTATTTAAGCATGTTTTATATAATTACATATAAAGTGAGAAATGTTTCATATAGAGACTTTAGTTGTCCTTTTTCTTTGTGAGTATGGTTAAACCTTAGTTTGATTGCCCTGTGGTCCAGTCACAAACAAGTCACAAAGATGCGTTGCCCATGTGGAAGTGTGCAGAGTTGCATGTCCATATTCTTCTGCTATTGCAGCGCCACATGGTAGACACATCTACCACATTTACAAGTCTTATTTAAGACACTATAAAGAATAATTCAGACCAATGTGTTAGTGTCACAGCTGCGCTCACAGATGCTTTTTTTTAATGTCTTTTTGAAAAAGTTGTGTTTTTGTATTGGTATTACATGTAATTTTGATCAAAGAGGCAGTGCAATCCACAGGTAACACTGGTCTTTCAAGTCATTGAACAAATAGTTTTTTCTATTCAAAAGCTTTACTAAGCTTTCAGTTACATTTCACTTTAATGTGTTTTTATAATATTTTTAAGATTAGTGTTTATTTGCCTTTCCAATTGTAAGTTCTCTTAGCCATCATTCCTACGGGAACATGTTATTTTGTAATTTGGTTATTTTGGTCTACGGCCCAAGACTTCAGGGAACATCCACATAACATCATGTTAGTAACAATGGTCCTCTTGACTTGGACATTTTTTAATTTGTTGTTGTTTTCAATTTAGGGCCTGTGCTGTACTTTACAGGAATGTCTGCAGTTTTTCCCAAATATTTACCCATAAGGACTTCTTTAGGCAGGTTTTTCTTCAAAAGGGACTCCCAAATTCAGCTTTGAAATGTGTTGTTAGATGATCTAACATTGTGTGTGATGCCAGATACTTTGTGTGGGATTGTCGTTTTTTTAAATTGTATAGACTGGAGATGCCTTTGATACATTTGACCACTATAGACTTGCCCTATATTGTATACTAATATCATCATAATGCAATTTCTACTTGTTCAACATCTCCACCGTCTGTATTGTTGTTAGCCACTGAATATTCTAGTCAGGATATAGCGTGAGCATCTTGGAGTAATTGATGTGAAGTGTGCTGGTCTGAGGACACCCTGGCATGGAGCGTGTGGCATGTCTTTGTTGCATGTCAGCCAGATGAACATAAGGCTTTCCTCTCCACTGCTCTTCCGAGTGTGCCAGCCTCTCGGTGCATAAATCTCTGTTTGGTGCGTGCATTTCTCACATGTGCAGTGCAGCATAGTGCCAGTGTTTTTGTTTGGATATTGTGCTTGGTTAAACCTTGTTTTCCCAGAAACGGGACCAGTAGATCACTAAAGTTGAATGTTACTTTTTTGGACTGCATGTGGCTTCGGAGGTTAACAACGCCATTCAAAAATAGCCACTGTTTTTCCATCTTTTTATAGTTTTTACATCCTGTCCTTAAATACAAATCTTTATTATGTTACCAAGCAATGCATAGGGCTATGACCGAAGTTTATAAATAATATACACACATTTACAGCTGGGTATATTGAGCCAAATTACTTAACCCCACATTCCACGGGAATACTTCTCCTTATCTTGGTCAGACAGAAAGGCCTGTTGTCTTTTACTGCAAAGGCTTATGATTCACTGGGCATTTAATCTGAGCACAGTAAACACTGTGGATAGAAAACAAACTACATTCCAGATGGAAATATATGCTACTGAAACCATAAAGCAAGAAAAAAACATGGAACTTCAGAAAGAGAAGAGGAACAGCATATTTTCCTTACACCGTACCAGCTATTGCTATCAATGGATCTGAACACACCAGAAAACTACATAGAAATCCTATTCTGGTTTTACACACTGGAGATATTTTTAGACTATGATTCATTATTCATTATAAAGTCTCAAAGCTATTTTGAGGCCTCTCAAGTTACAATTACCAATTTAGTAATAAGCAAGTCTAAGTGGATGTGTTTGTGGCATGTCGCACTGTGGTACAAAAGCGCCCTGTGTGGCCAGGTTACATATAAAACAAACAGCAGATGTTACCATATATGTTACAGCAAGCATTTTATATGAGAGACAGGTGACCAGGGTCACCTCATGATAATATGTGTGTCTGTAACCTCAGAAATACACTGCAGCTAAAGTCTATTCTTTGGTTCTTTCACAGGAAAATATGGGATACAAAGGTTGCTGATCCATCAACAAGGTCCTTTTTCTATTTTTTGCTTTAAAAAACATTTATTTAAATAAGATGGTTCCTCTCAAGTCTAATACTAAAATTTTCCCTGTAGACTGAGCATGATGGCTAAGAAGAAGGGATTTTGGGTAGAGAAAGTGCACTGTTTGGGCACTGAGAACAGTTTGTCAGAGTGTCGTGCTCAGCTTTCCATCCCGCGCAGTCCTGCCCCATGCAACAAAGGGAGACATGCGGTGGCCAAGTGTGTCCCAGGACCTCAGTTCGCCCGTATCTCCTCTGGAAGACCACAGGCCCCTTATCCAGTTGTGGTAATGTTATTTAAAATGAAATGTTCTCATTGTGTATATATGTTGTACTTAAAGTAATCCTATTCTCTTTTTTGTACAGCCGGTACGTCTGAAGGCTGGGCCCAGGCTGGGTGAGGGTCGTGTTGAGGTCCTGCGAGAGGGAAAATGGGGAACTATCGTGGACCACATGTGGGACAGAACAGCTGCCAGTGTGGTGTGTAGAGAGCTGGGATTCGGTACTGCTAAGGATGCTTTACATGGAGCTTTTATGGGACAAGGTGAGAACACATTTATATTATTCAAATATAGTTTAGTATATCATTTTATTTACCATCTTTGTATCTCAAACACTACGTGAAGTCAGGTAGATTCCTTACTCAATAATTGCTTATCTTAGATGCATGCCCGTGCCCTCACTGATCTGATAATGTTTCCACTTGTGTGATAAGGAGCTCCAAAATACACTGAGTGCTTTACTGCCAGCTGTGATTGGTGCCACACACGGCAGCACACAAAATGTCATCCTATAAGCCATGGTGGTTATCCTTGGCATCCCAGTACTAAGTCACAGATGTAGTCTTATGAGAATTAAGCAAACATTTTTGAGAGCTGTGGGCTTCCCTTATTTCATCCATAGTGAAGCAGAGATCCAGTTGGACAGATCCAGCTGGGCCAGTGGCGTTCCCACCCTCAAACGTGAGAACTGATTCCCTGTGCCTCTTACATGGGCGTAGTCTTTAATCATGCTGATCAAGATGAAATATGGGGTGACAGTCTGCTGGTTTGGCTGTTCATTTGATCATACAGCACATATTGCTGAATGTGTAGGTTCAACCCCATTTGCCATTTAACCTCTTAAAAAAGTGTTGCTTTTTTCAGTGATGAGGTTTAATTTTAGTTAGTTTTACAGAACAAGTGCTGGTTTTACTTAGACCTTTGCAACATTTCTCTACCTTTAATTAAATACGTGATTGCAGACATTTCATGCAGAGGTGTTTAATTATCAGGATGGGGCATAAAAATACTGTAATAATGGACTCAGAGGTCTAACATAAGGAAACTCACCAACTCTAGTTAAGGCTGTCTACTTTGACCACATCAAACTCATTTAAAAAATACCAGTTTTCTACAGTGCATCATCATATCTCACCTCCTCCCATTATGGTCACATTAACAGTACTCTTGCTTTCTGCCCAGTTCCTTACATAGACTAATACAGGAACACTGGACTTCAAAGTCATCCTACAACTTCCCTTCTATAACATTCTGGCCCGTTAGACGTTTTACTGACATATAATTTTCCATCTGCTAGAAGGCCACATAAACATAGCCCTATATGTTGTTGGAAACAGCTGAAATTAAACTCTTTGAAGAACAAACCTCAGTGAAAGAGTGAGTTGTTTTAAATGTACATGTTTGAGGCAACTTTGTGTAAAAAAATTGTATCTGATCTTTCTGTCTGTGATTTATGACAAGAAGGCTACACGTGAGAGCATGTGTGATAACAATATTTGCGGTTGTGGTTTTGAATAGAGTCTCCATCAGATTTGAGGAAATGCACAGTACACACAGATACACTACACTACTGCAGTTGTTCAGACTGTGGTGTCAGCGTGATTTAACCCAACATCAAATAAGGAAAAGTACTGAAATTCTGTACTTTAAAAGTATTATTACTTTAAAATATTAAATAAAAAATATTCAAAATAAATATTCAAACTATTACTCAAAAGTAAATGTAACCAACAAAATTATTGCTTGAGTAAAAGTAAATGTTAAATGTGTTTTGAGAAACAACATGACAGGGAAAGTCAAGTTTTGCATTAAGGAATTCATGTTAGGCAGTGAAAGTGAGCATTAAAACTAAACTTGAAGACATCTGCCAACTCTCTAACTCCCATCATCATTGCATCTATCATGGCCATCAGTGAGCCAAATTACAGGGATAACGTTTCTATTTCCTTTCTGAACCAACTTTGTTATTTTACTGTGTAATTTTACCCACAAAGTACATATAGATACAGAGTACTGTGCCTCCACACAGAAGGGGCTAAACACACTGAATGCTTGTGTGTGTGGCCACATTATTTTGGGATTTCATAGATTTCCTAAACTACAGTTAAAGTACCGTATGTCATTGTTCATTTGAGGATCCCCTCAGTGTAAGCTCTCGATTTATCTCTAGAACTTCCACCTTTGGGAATGTATTTAGCTTGTGGCCTAGGTTAAGCTGATAGAGGTGGAAGTGATGTAGATATGACTTTTTTATGTATAAACCCACGCATGGTGACCAGTATGGAACCAGGCCTGCAATCTATCAAAACCAACAGAGAGAAAGATTGGGTTAGGCTGCAATTTTGTCCCCGCCATTCAACCCATCCTTAACTCAGCCCATTCTCAGTTAGCTCTGCCTTTGGTCATTGTGGTTTTGTTTATGTTTATTTCAACTGCAACTTATTTCCAGTTTCTCAGTTTATGTCTTTTGTTTAAAGTAAACACTCAGACCAATGTTTGCTGTATGTTTTTAAGTACTGCAGTCATGATGCCATAACCCTTCTGCATTCACACAAGTTTTTTTTATTCCTTGAAAACAATCATATACTTTAGGTGCCAAAGGTAGTTAGTGAAAAAAACTTGTAGAAATAGACCTCTGGAGATCCCCAAGTTGATACTGTATCATGCCTCAGATTTGACAGAAAGGAATTTTCTGTTGTTGCTTACATTCTAAGAGGTATGCACAATTGCATATGATAAAGTCAGTGTCTGTAATGTAATTGAGTGGTAGGCTGTTAACCCTGTTCTTTTTATGACACTTTTCCAAATGCAGGCACAGGACCAATCCATATGAACAATGTCCAGTGTATGGGGAGTGAAAGATCTATTCTAGACTGCTATTTCCAGGAAGTTCAACCATGGACATTCAAACACAGCCAGGATGCCTCAGTACGATGCAATGTGCCTAAGACTGGCAATGAAAATACGGTATACAATGATATTTTTTAAGACATCCCTCTATCAATTTCCATGGATAATGTGACTTATTCCATACCTATAATTTGCTAATTTGCAGGTGCGGCTAGCAGGTGGCAGAGTCCCATCCGAAGGCCGAGTTGAGGTGCTGATGGACATTGGTGGGCGAAGGCGATGGGGCTCTGTGTGCAGTGAGAACTGGGGCATCAATGAAGCCATGGTAGTGTGTCGTCAGCTGGGACTGGGCTTCGCTGCCAGTGCACATGAGGTAACACATGACTATTATTAATTCAGTGTCAGGTACTAAACTGTAATAATAACAAATGAGTGAAATGATCAAACACAAACATTCTTGTGTTCAGTCACCCTTCACTGATGTGAACTGTCTGTGTCTCATGATCAGGAGACATGGTACTGGTCTGGTGACCCAAGTGCAGCCGATGTGATCCTCAGTGGGACTCACTGTGTGGGCACAGAGCTTTCAATTCAGCAGTGTCGCCGTAACAACCATGTCCATTGTCCCAGAGGAGGTGGCACTAAGGCAGCAGGAGTCACCTGTTCAGACAGTAAGCTAAACTCGTCTCTTGAAATTGATGACACAAAGTTTTTCTGTACATAACATCTCTCCTTTGTACCTGTTACAGCTGCTCCTGACCTAGTAGTGGACGCTCAGCTGGTGCAGGAAACTACTTATCTGGAAGACCGACCTCTGCACCTGCTCACGTGTGCCAACGAGGAGAACTGTCTGTCATCTTCTGCTGCCAGGATGAACTGGCCCTATGGACATCGGCGTCTACTGCGCTTCTCCTCCCGCATCATGAACCTTGGCCGCTCTGACTTTAGGCCCAAAGCATCAAAGGAAAGCTGGACATGGCATCAGTGTCATAGGTACAGCAACCTGCAAGTGTTAAATAACATTACTGTTAAAAGCCGCTTAAAATAAGTATGTAAATACTGTGAGATGCTTGTGGCCCCTTAACATTTTTGGGAAAACGCATTTCAGATTAGACCAGAAACAGGTGAGTTGTGGTTTTTAGAGGTTGTGCAACACAGCTAAAAATATTTTTACTTGCACCTGTTACCCTTCACAAAATTACTCTACGCGCAGCTAGACATTATTAACAACACGAGTTATTCATGTTAGATTTGTTTTAATTGAGCCAAACTGCCACAGGCAAAGTAAACAGGTTGTAGGAGTTGCTGTTCTAGGGGGGATGTTAAATGGTTTGACAAGGAGTTGGCACACGGCATCCAACACAAACACAGGACAATACAGCCTTGTCAGTGACCATGTTGTAAGTGGAATATGTGTTAATTGCAAATAAATAGTATATTGCTCTCACAGATCTCTATATAGTTCTGCTGAGAATATCATTTTCTCAGCTGAAAAGGGACTTCTGGGACTGTTGTCATGAGGGAAGGATCCATTTGAACCATTTTGAGTGTTGACTGTTTTTATTGAAATATGAGTGGGCTGTAACAGTGTTGTCATGATTCATTAGATGCTGTGCAGACAGCACGTGTGTAGAAATGATGTTTAGACGAATCCAGTTTGAGCAAGTCACTTTAACACAAGAGAGAGGGTAGAGCATAAGTGGTCTGGTCACGCTACCATTTGTTACAAAAACACATCAGATCTGTGGATGTTATTCAAAGGCTTCCTTTCACGTGAAAGAGGTAAACAGCTCAGCCAAGTCTGGCCTTAAATAAGCTTCTGTAAGAGGTGTTACGGTGACACCCATGCTTGTGCTCTAGCAGTGAGGTCATTAGGCTATTAGCCATAGGGAGCCAGTGTTCATATAGCTCAAATGCACACACTAACAGAGAGAAATATGCGTGCTCTTACCCGGAGTTTCCCTCTCTGCCCTCTCAGGCACTACCACAGCATCGAGGTGTTCACGCATTACGACCTGCTGACTCTCAATGGCTCCAGGGTTGCAGAGGGACACAAGGCCAGTTTCTGTTTAGAGGACACTTACTGCCCTGATGGTAATTTTCACACAACTAACCTTTCCCCCTGCTCATAAAAACATTTATTTTTTAAATATTTGGTTACTGTATCAAAGTAATGCCTGCATGATGTTACCATTTTCATTCACTTGAAATATTATTTATTTGAATTACAGTTTAATTCATATTGTTTGTAATTGTTTGATGTTTGTAAAAAATGAAGAGAGCAAGACACCATAAGTCTGGATAATGCTAGTGTTTGTATGCTTGTATTTGGTAGGTGTTCAGAAGCGATTTTCATGTTACAACATGGGTGACCAAGGCATCTCTGTGGGCTGCTGGGACACATACCGGCATGACATTGACTGTCAGTGGGTTGATATGACCGATGTCCGACCAGGGGACTACATCTTCCAGGTCAGTATACTTATATACAGTCATATGTAAAAGTTTAGGCACCCCTCTGAGGTTGCATAATAATTTACTCTGTCTTCACAAAAAAGATCACAGAGGTATGTGATTTATTTTCTAGTGACATCTGAGTTCTAGAGTGTTTTCCTAACATTTTTAGTGTAGCAGAATTTAGGTGTATAAAATAAATGAAATATGAAAACAATGTCTGTGCAAGTGATTACTTGCAACACAAAACTTGTTAGATTAGTTAGTTAAGCCTTCATAGAACTTCATAGACAGGTGCATTCAATAATGAGAAAAGGTATTTAAGGTGGTAATCAGGAAATGGAAGGACAGAGGCAAAGTTGATGTTAAGGCCAGATGTGGCAGGCCAAGAAAAATATCAGAGAGACATAGGCAAGGAATGGTGAGAATGGTTAAAGACAACTCACAGATCACCTCCAAAGACCTAAGATCATCCTGCTGCAGATGTTTTTTCTGTACATGGGTCAAATATTTAGGGCACTTTGCACAAAGAACAGCTGTATAGGAGGGCGATGCCAAGTCACCAGCAGTCACTTGAGGTATGCAAAAGCTCATTTAGACAAGCCAGATTCATTTTGGAATAACGTGGTGTGGACTGATGAGACATAAATTTAGTTATTTGGTCATAACAAGAAGCACTATGCATGGCGACAGAAGAGCACAGCATTTCAGGAAAAACACTTGCTACCTACTGTTAAATTTGGTGGAGTTTCCATGATGCTGTGGGTCGGTGTGGCTAGTTCAGGTTCTGGGGCCCTTGGTAAAGTTGAGAGTTGGATGGATTTCACACAATTTCAACAGATTCTTGAAGACAATGTTCAAGCGTCAGCCACAAAGTTGAAGTTACGCTGGGATTAGGTATTCCAACAAGACAATGACCCAAAACACAGCTCAAAATCCACAAAAGCATTCATGCAGAGAAAGAAGTATAATGTTATGGAGCAGCCATCACAGTCCCAGACTTGAATATCATTGAAAATCTATGGGTTGATTTAAAGAGTGCTGTCTGTGCTCAGAAGCCATCAACTCTAACTGAACTGGAGATGTTTTGTAAGGAGAAATGGTCAAAAATACCTCCATCCAGAATCCAGACACGTCAGAGCTTACAGAAGTCGTCTAGCTCTAGAGGCTGCTATTTTTGCAAAAGGAGGCTCAACTAAATGTTGATAAAATTTTTCTGTTGGGGTGTCCAAAATTGTGTCTAATTTTATTATGATGCATATTGCATATTTTCTTTTAATTCAATAATCCTAATTTCACTTATGAAGTATTGCTGTATCTATAAGGTATTGTATATATCAAAATGGAGTTATTGATCCAAAGGCCCAACAACTTATAAATTAAAATAATTATAATAATCAGGGGTGCCCAAACATTTACATGACCGTATATAATCACTTTATTCAACAGAATCTCAAAAAAAGGCATTTTCTCTTTGAATTCATCTATTTCTTAAATGATTCTGACCTCCCCGCAGTCATGACAAGCCACAACCACCCATTGGCCTGTCATTATGTTGACCTTGCTCAATCTGTCGAGTCATTGTGGCAACTGCAGTAAAACACATCAATGAGACCACCTCCTATTATGCCCCATCTCCAGTTCAGACTACTGATCCCCATGGCATGCAGCAGTCCTTCAATCTTAGCACACTGCCAATTACTTCCCTGTGGCTGTGGGAGATGACTTGTGTAACAACATCTTACACAGAATGTCTGAGCGGGTGCACTCCATTTGGTTCTGTAATTACATCAGACTTGCACACTATACTCATAAGTGTAGAAAAATGTATTTAATTAACTTATAATAGATTTGAGAGGCACATATAAAAGCTTCTACTTACTGAATACAAAATAGTTATGGTTAGTTGTATGTAATTATAAAGTAGAACATTGCAAACTTGTGCTTATTGTGTAGACGGAAGAAATGAATGAATGAGAAGGACAGAAATAGAGAGTACTCAAGGTTGAAGGGTCAGGTCATCTGAGGACCTAGCAACTGCCAAATCCAGCAAAGAAAGAAACAAAATGAAAAAGCACGAAGCAGCAGTCATTCATCAAGGCTGGAGAATTGGAAAACTACAAACAGCTTTTACAAGAGTCTCCAGCTCGCTCGGCTGTTATTTCGTTTATCTAGTAAAGTGCGCATGATGACTGACTTTTCTAATCCTGTGCATTGCAGACAGATTCTGCAATTTACTTTTTGAACCACCCAGCACTAATGAAACACACTAAGTACTTAAATTAAGCATTACCTCCCTGCATTGGAACACCACCTAGCACCTTTCCATTAGGAACGGCTAATTTGCCACCAAGGAATTCCTGGTCTGTCTTTATTTTTACTGCCACTTTCTAACGAGGCACATACATATAGGGCCCCTGAACCGAGCCCCTGCTCAAACCTCATACGCTCTACTCCAACGCTGTAATTTAGCTTGAAAAATTAAGAGACAGTTTTTGTGCATTTACAATGTTTTAGGGGTTTCTCCTTTTTTAGTGCAGGTTGCCTTCCTTTGCCCTGTAGCTGTTTGTAACCTGTACTTAAAGTGGGTGTAGCAGTTTACAGAGCAGCTATTAGAGTAAATGGCTTCTCTGTATTATCACAAGGCCAGATTAAGAGAATGGTTGTATCAGCAGTTATGGAGCAGCACTGCAAAAACACTATTAGTACAGTCAATGCTAGCACTCAAAATTCAGACACATAACAAGCCTATTGCTCAATTTTCCATCTGCAGACAAATTAAACAGCCAACAATCTGCCAATGCAGGCTAATAATATGGCCCTAAACTGACAATTTTGTACACGGTCAGTACACATTTATGTTTTTAGCAGAAAATCCAGACAATGTGTCAAAAGTTTTCCCTGTAGGGTCAGTGGCCACTCCACAGAGTTAGTAGATTAAAGACTGTTCTCACAAAACACTGTGATCACAATCAAGTCTAAATTGACTGTGTCTTTGAGTGTTCAAACCAATACTGGGCGCTGCACTGTCTCTATGTGAGACAAGTACTGCCATAATGAATGAAAGGCCACTCAACCACTCAATCAAGTCTTATACGATAGAACAACCCTAAGAGCTAAGTTAACCAGTCCTATACTAGAACTAAACCAGGATTGATTTAGAACTATGCAGGCTTAAAGCAGAACTAGTCAAGTCCTGTAGTAGAACTAAAGCAGGTTTATAGCATAGCTACTCTAGATTTACAGTTGAACTAAACCAGTCTTATAATAGAACTAAGCCAGGCTCAAAGTATAGCCAATTCAGTCTTATACTAGATGCAAACCACTTTTGTACTGGAACTAAACATGGCTTACTTTAGAACTAAACTAAGCCGTCAGCATAGCCAATCCAGGTCAAGTCAACTTAGGGTTAGGGAACTACTAAACCAGCAAGATATTAGAACTAATCCAGTTTCACTGTAGAACTAAACCAGACTTATACTCGGAGTAAATCAGGCTTACTGTAAAGCTACACCAGACTTACTTTAGAACTAAACCAGGTTTACCATGAAACTAATCCAAGCTTACTTAAGAACTAATCCAGTCTTACTGTGGAACAAAACCTCAGAGGCAGACGCATATTTTCTGTTATGACATTAGGTACCTGTGTTCATTTGCAGGTGGAGGTCAATCCCACAATGGACATGGCTGAGTCCGACTTCATGAACAATGTGATGAGATGTCGCTGCAGATATGACGGTCAGAGAGTGTACATGTATGGCTGTCATGTTGGTAAGGACATCATTCACTATACACCTGGGTTTTCTGAATGGCTTTGTCTGTACCTAACCTTGTTGTCTGTTGTACAGGAGATGCATACAGTGCAGAGGTTGAGGACCTGTTTGAGCACCAGAGACAAATTAGCAACAACTTTGTGTAGGATGTCCCGCACCTCAGCCCAGTACGGTGGCTCTGAACAGGGCCCATAGAACACTCAGGGGTAGACTGGGGACATGAGGGCTCACAGACAACACACAAAATGGTGCCTGTCTACCAAGTACATTCTTGGCAGATGTGGACAGATGTCAACAACAAACCACAGGAAGAAGTGACTGTGTCGAGGTGAACTGCACTGACAAGAGAAGAAAAGGTGCATGTCATATATAATTCATTGAGACAATATTAGTTTTATTTTCAGTTAAAGACTGAAATTGGGTTGAATGTGGATGAATGGGAAATAAAAATATAGACCTAAATAAGATCTAATATAAAAAAATGGAACTGTTGTGAAGACTGAAAGATATCAAAGGGACAAATCAGTTGTGTATCACGATGCATCATCAGATGTGTAAATGATGTTAGGATGTAAGGTACTATATTGTCTTTGTAGCCATTATCTAAATTAATGTATATGCTCACTAAATGGTTCAAAATTAATGTGCTTTGACTGATACTGGTGCTCCTTGTCAATACTGTAAATCATATTAGTAACTACACTATGTTTCACGTGAAAACTGTTTAGTTTTATCTCTGACAGAATTAGACAGAATTATAGTTTTATACTAGTTTTATACATTTTACACTTACTCTGGATATGCTTTAGTTATGTTCATTAAAGAAAGCACTTTATTTTGAAAAGTCAGTATTTGAATTTTGGCCCAACACATTTTTAGTTTTAAATGATTAAAAAAACATATTGTGTTTTCATTTCAGTGAAATATTGAGTATGTGTGTAGTTTTCATTTGCAATGTACTATTTATGGTGTAACTTTATTTATTCATGGATTTCACAGAAGTTCACAGCATGCTCAATAAGATTTTATTAACTAGCATTTCATTTACTATTTTTAAAGCCACAAAGCAAAACATTTCTCACTGTTATAGGGCATATTAACTTTCCAGTGATGCCAATGAATATTTGAAGTTTGTATTTTATTTCACTTATTAAACCATGAGTTGCTCTTATTCAGCCTCTCTGATGGGAGAGAAAAGCCTTCTGACAAAACCACAGTATTGTGGTAGGGAGGCAGGCTGCTCTCTTCGAGCATATAAAAGCCTTTTAATTACATCTGTTTGGGTTAGACTTAAGGTTATGGTTAAGATTAGGCTATAGGATTAGCTTTAAAAAGAAACACTTTAGAGGTGTTAAGGAAGTGTATGGGATAGCCCATATTAACACAAATATGTGACTAAAAGGGATCTGAGATCCAAGTACTTAATGGGAGATAGTTTAAGAGAGAAACAAGTGGAAAACAAGAGGAATATGGAGAAGATCTTTGCAGATGTACAGTTTTTACTACCAGAGTGGTATTATGAGACAGCCATGCACAAACCATAAACACAGGCTTTTTCAGCTCCCAAGAGAAAACAACATGTTTGTCTGGATGAGTAAAACAAACTCGGCTACTGTATTTGTTATGTCTTTGCTAAACAAGTCACTTTTCAGACATTTAACCCTATTTGCTTTACAACATGGAACATGTGTTGTTTTTGAGCTCATTAACTGTTGATGTGTTTCACATACTGTCCCTCTGGGTTAGACCTGTTAAGTTTTCTAGTGGACACAATAGAGAGAGAACGGGTCACTTGTAACGATGACTGTAGACCTCAATAATCCTTTCTGCAGGTCTTTCTCTTGTATAGCCCATTGTTAATTAAACTCCATGAAATAGAATGGGGAAAATTTAGTGTTTAAGATTTTAATACTGTTGCATTACATACTAATGTGTTTGTTGTTTTGTGATTTTGTACGATTGTTTATTGCCATTGTCTTTTCTGTGCTATTTAATATTTTATGGCATTCTTTACTTTACCTTAGTTTGTATGTACCTCCCTCCTCATATTACTGTATGTCTACCATGCTAAACATAGCATTGGGAAATTACTTTCTATGGCCAGTTATCCTTTTATTTCTCATAGTGCTGAGATTGTGAGCTACATGGTGCTTCCTATTCATAGACAGCAGTGCTCTCAGGGACTTTTGACCTCATCAAGAGTTAAAGGAACATTTGATGTGATGTGATTTAGGTTGCTTTTAGCTGTAGTCAATACATTATGTCAAAATTAATCTATACATCTATGATATATGGTATATCTAGTGATAAGCTTTTTCCTTGAGAAAAATTGTGGATAGACACTGGCTGAGTCAGAGAAAAACTTCAGTTCAAGAACAGATCACATTCATTTATCATAACTGTGAATCAATAAAACTACATCACGTACCCAACTGTCTGTTTCCTGTTTATTCTGCATGAGCTGCACATTATCTGTCAGTGATAAAGTGGTGCCAGTTGTTTATTTTCTTTCCACCTGCTCTAATAAGAGAGTAATTTACTCTTGAGCTCACAGATTAAACACATTTAGGTAAAGTGTCTAGTGTGCACTAAGACTTTTAAGCCTGTTGATGACTCTGAGTCCATTGCAAACACTCAATCTCATGGGAACTGTGAATTTGCCAAGCCATTCCCCAGCATCAAAAACACCACACCGTCTAGAAATGAAGGTCTAAGCTCAGACATATCATATCTGGTGGGTGGAGTAATCAGCTATGTCTGGAAAGGAAATTTACACTTTCTGACAAAAGCTGTATTGGATCAGGGCTGACGTGTCCACCCTGAATGAAAACATGTCCGCTGTGAAGTAGTCCATCAGCTGCTGGACCAACAGGAAGGAGAAACATGAAAGAGAGCACCTGGGCTAACGTGGCCTATTTGTACAGGCTCAGCCCACTCTTATGCCCTTTCAGCACACTAGATTCTTATTTGCTCTTAAACAGAAACATTGCGACTGTCAGAAAACCAGGCCTGGTCCATCGGCTCAAGTAAAGAAGTCACCAAAATTTAATGCCAAAATTTTAAAGTGGATGTATGTGTTTTTGCAAGTACAGTAATGTTTTTATTATACTATTTTTAGTAACAATACGTAGATTGTTTTTATTAACTTTCTTTAAACAAGACACAGTAAACACCTTAATGGTCACTGTGCATGGTTATCATGTTATCAAGTTTAATGTATACTGGCCCCAATTTACCTTCGCCCTAGAGTCCCAAAGTCTATGAAAATGCTTCTGCTCTTTAGCCACAGAGACCATATCATTGTACATAGGAATTTGATGACATCAGATTGCACATGTAGAGACGATCCTAAACAAAGTGCAACCATCTGTCGATACTCATCGGGTTTGGGTGAAGAAAGCCATTTGACTAACAGTGAATGCAGTCACATGGGCAAACATGTATAGTCTTGATGTTCTCAATTTATCCTCAGAGGGCCACTTCCTGTTTGCTGCACATGTTTTTATTCCAGAGAACCCCTTGTGCCACCCCGCCCTGACCCAGCCGGGACCACTGACAGCTCCACAATGGTGACTGTGTGCACCTTCTGTGAATGACAGACCTGTCCATACAAGCTCACGCAGAACACCCACCCTGCCGCTGCTGCAAACTCGCAAATCACACAAACAACTGTACTGCGTAACGCACTTTTGCCATCATCTCTTTTCGGAGGCAATGTTCCATTTCACAATCTGACGAGGGATTTAGTCATCTGATTTTTGAAGGAATTTTCTCAGAAAAAAGTGCCTAATGTGTGGTGTTGCCCTATTTTCACACATCATCAGCCTGTGATGGTTATTGTGTATTCCCATTAAGTATAATTTCATTTGTGTGCAACTCAATGGATCATAAGCAGCCTAGTAGCATACAATAAATTAGGTCCTTAAGTCATCACCTGGCATCATTAATATTTACTGATAAGGAAACCGCTCTCCTGCATTCGTATAATTACACCATCCTATTTAGAGAAAAACACATTATAAACTCCACTGACAGCGTAAATGAATGCACAGTGAGATGACTGATTTGGTATGTAGCAATGTAAAGTCTTATCAACCTCGTACAGTATATTGCATCCTAAGGTTAGAGCATGTTCATGTGCACGTTCACAACCCTGCACCTCTACGCGGGATGGTCCCACCATGAAATTTACAGCAAACCAACCCTGTGAGAGAGTGCACACATGCTCTGCCCAGTCTCTACACTGCACCCTGACAATTACTTCTATATATACCACTCCAAATGAGAGCCGTGAAGCAGCGTGATTATAGGGTGGAGCAGAGGCACATGGAAGGGGGGGGGATAGAGTTGGGATAGAAGAGGAGAGAAAACAGCTAATAGAAGCAGAAGTGAGCGGCCTCTGCTGTAAATTGTATTGTGCGCATTTTTCATACACAGACAGGCTTTGGTTGGAAAAGCTTCCCTTTAGAAGATTGGGAACTCGATCAAAAAGGAGGTGGAATGTGTATAAATGAATAAAGAAAAGATGGTATGATGACCTTTGGGTTGCACAGCACACTATGTCTAACTATGAATAACAGGGTGAACTTTGGAAGATTTGGTAAAGAAGTGCTGCCCTCTACTGGGAACATGTGTAACTGATGTGGAAGTAGAGGCAACAGTTCATGAAGACAAAGATTTTTTAACTGTGGTCGATAAAAATAATAGTCCTAGAATAATGGTAGAAAAGTTTATTTCAGTAGTTCATTTAAAAAAGTGAGCATCTGATAAAGTCAATCATTTATTTATCTTAATTCTTATGTTTATGAAGAATATTAATTATTATTATTATATATTTATTTTTATAAGATACAATTATTTTTGTTTTATTAACTGTAAACCAAAATCATCACAATCAAAATAAATAATTGCAGGATGTGTTTGACTTTGAACAGAACTACTAAAACAAATGGTTCAGAATTTTTCATGTCATTCTACATTTTTGATGTATGACTGATGACAATGTGACTGAGGATTTAAGGGGTGTTTGTGTGTTATAAGTGTCTGACTTCCCCTGTAGTTGTGAGCTGTCAGTGTGTGATTGACAACTTCCTGTCACCCCCAGACCTGACTGTGGGGCTCTGTGTCTAAAAAGAGGCATCACAATGGAAGGCTGATAACACAAGAACTGATGCCCATGCCAAAAAAAAAAAGAAAAACTCAACATGAGATGATGAGATGATGTATGGAACTCATGGCCAAAAAGGATACATCCAGTGACGAGCCATTGCCTTAGCAGAGTAGCCTACCTGATGGGGGTCATGCGATGGTGGTAAATGGCTGTTCTGCTAATCCCCTCTCAGTGTGGAAACCATCCCTGTGGGGAGAAAAGCAGCAGGATCACATTAACCATAGACCAGTTTTCATCGTTCAGAAGACCACGCTCCGCCTCACTCCAGCGGCTCGCATAATTGAAAGCATCTTGGCATGAAGATAGAGTCAAGGTGGCATATCAATGGGTGCATACTCCAAGGGCATGCAGATAAGGGAGAGGCTGTTCTCTTAACAGGTCGTGGCCATGATAGGGTCACTGGCCTTCCCTAAAAAGACAACATGTTGGCTGTGGATGCACATACAAATAGCATTTGCTGGTCACTGGGATGGATCCAGTTGCTACAGTGGTCAACCCCGACCCAAGAGAAATGTTTTGTTACCAGCCCACGCCTTATTATGCATGCAGAACACAGCAGATGTTCTCTGTGCTGCTAATAATAAAAAAAATAAAATACAGTGTGAGGATTAAAAACACTGGGAGCAACTTTCAGTCACACTATGTAACAACACTAGTGGCTATTAAGCGACGGCAGTTGACCAGCAGGATGGCCTCTGTCTGGGCAGTCAGTTGTTTGTTAAAGTATTTTATTGTCTGTTTCTGGGCCATTTATTGAGCAGTTAAAGTGTGTTTCTGAACAAAAAATACAACTTATTGCCTGTATTGCAGGGTGCTACTTATTTAAAAAGTAAATGAAAAAGCCTGAACACTATAATACAGTCAAAGTTTGCATAGGTAATACAAGTTAAGTATCTTTAATTTTTAACTTAATTATATAATTTGGGATTTTTGGATAATTAATTGACAGGAAAAAATGAAGAGAGAGAAGAATGGCATTGACCAAACTGGTCCAAAAGGCACCCCAACAGATAATTTTAAACACTGTATTGTATTGTTTATGTAATCTTAAAACACACAAAGAAAACAAATAAGTTCCACACTGTTTGCTGTCTGTAAATAAAATGAGGTGTTTAACTCTCATATCACACTTCAACTGAACATGAAAAAAAATCTTCTCCTTCCCACTGACTCATGTAAATCCAGCTCATTTCACTTATGTCCCTATATCCCCTGTTAAAAATATCACCACCTACTTGTATCTCCTCCATCCACTGACCTGGTTCTTTCCTGCTACAGTATCTGCTCAGCTCCACAGCACTCCACCAGGGCATCAGCAGTATGACTCTCCCACATCTCTGCACAAATAAAAAGGTGTGCCAAGCTGCATTAACTCTGCATCCTTATCGCTTTTGTGACTTGAGACATTTTATGAGTGGGAGCTGTCAGCACCCTAAGTCACCAACAACAAGCAGGGGAAACGCTTTACTGCTCTGCTTCATCACTCCAATGCCATTTACTAGAAAGCATTATTATTTGACTACTTGTACTCTATGAAAGGTCGCACTTTGAAGCTCACTTTATCACGTCTCATTACATTACACATAAAACCTGAGTTTTCCTGAGTAGAGTGGAAAAACTGCTAAGTTAGAATTTAACAGGACCATAATAGGCCTGAGATGCACTCTGGGCATACAAACACTGGATGGCTTATTCTAAAATAGATGTTTATGCAATGAAAAAATTACACCCAGCCACATGGGCTCACAAGCCAGTGTACTCCTTGTGCTGGTCCCAATCCTGGATAAATAAAGAGGAAGGGCATAAAATCTATGCCAAAACAGTATGCAAATGACTGCACACTTGGGGGCAGATGATTTGCTGCTGAATGCATATGTCCACAACAGCTAATAAACTCAAAACATCTGATTACAAAGCAGGAACAGCCTAAGGCGTACTGTATACTGGTCAATGTACACCAGTAGAACAAATTCATTTCATGCTTCTGACTTTACAATTTAAATGTTTGGGCCAGTAATTCCAACTTTTCTGTATGCAGCCACTGACACAGCCTGAATTCACTTAGCCCTTGCTTGCTCTCCACCACGGCACGGGAAAGCCTTATGATCATGCAGTTGCATTTGCCCCCCGTGGCTTTAAGCAGTAACTTAATTCTGCTCCACTAATCATAATAATTATAGATATTACAGTAGCCGTAGTAATTACTGTTGAGCACTGGCTCCTATCTTTAATGGATGCTTAAACAAACAGATTTCAGATAAGTTTTGGAAAGAAAGCTAATTTATGGTGTGTGATGGGAGATCAATCAGGTGAAGGGGTTTGACTCGGAGGATGTATTAGGGTGGAGTTTGGTAATTAATACAGAATGCAGTAAGAGATGGGTCCTGGCTCTGGCTTTTTTTCAATTCTCCCTATATCCTCCTCCTTCTCGCCAATGCGCTGTTGCCACATTATTTATCTGCACTGTCACAGCATTGTTGTGATTATGGATGTCATGCAGCCGTAAAGCGCTCCACGATCAATAGGCCTGAAATTAAACCAAAAAATGAATTTCCGCAGTGTCGGCCATATGCACTCCTGAGCAGGAATTACCTTGCAGGAGAATGGCTGATTACCCCAGTGAGGAGACAGCAGTGCAGGAGCTCAGTGTGTGCCAGTGGAGTGATGCACAAAAAGCCAATGACAGCTCCAACAATGCTTCAGAGTTTCACACCACAGTTCACTTGTGTAGACAATGTGTTGACTTTTTGCCTTCCTGATTCCCTTGTTTACCACAAAAAAACACTCAATTCAAAATTCTTTTTCAGTCCCGCAAATGTAGCATAGTCGGGCTGGGTCACATATACTATAGTGCAGTATTCTTCACTTTGAGGCTCAGATCAATAAACTATCAGAAAATATGATTTGAAACAGTACTTATTATTACTTCCATCATTGGGGCATTTAGAGAGGCATTGGTAGAGTCAAATAAAGTATAGGAAATAGAACACTGGAGTTGTGTAATCATAGTTAGGGCCAGTTGCATACAAAGATCAGATATAATGTTATTTGTTATGACCATCCGCCTAATATGCAGCGCTATACGTGACAAACTGTGATGCACTGTGTATTCTGGCACCTTTCTATCAGAACCACCATTAACTGCTTTCCTGGACCACACCGGCCAAACTTTGCACCCATTTTTTACCACTTATGATTCTGAATATTGCAGCCTGGGAACACTCCACAAGAGCTGCAGTTTTGGAGGTGCTCTGACCCAGTCGCCTTGCCATCACAATTTTGCCCTTGCCAAATTAGCTAAATTCTTAACACTTGCCCATGCTTTTAACACATCCACTTTAAGGACAAAATGTTTAATTGCTGCCTAATAAATCCCACTCACTAACAGGTGCCAAATGAATAATAATCTGAGTTATTTCTTTCACCTGTCAGTGGTCATAATGTTATGCCTGAAATTCTAACTTTCTTCCTGTTCCTCTCACAAACCTCATCCACACACATCCCTCTACCGGAGACAGATGCAATTCTTTGTTTCTCACTTGTTTCCCTCCGTTCTTCATTTAGGATCGATTTGCTATTAATGTGCGAGCATCAAGGAGGCCGGGTGTCAGGGGCTGAGGTGGCAGCAGTGCCCTGACAGCCCGCTTCATCGCACAACAGGAAGTTTGGTTTACATCAGCTGTGGGGCGGGACCTGTCATCTGGGACCCGGGGGCTAATGTACTGGATTTATGCCCAGCTCTCCGCCTCTCCTCGTGGACCTAGTTGGAGAAAGTCACATATAAGGTCTCATAGGTGAATTAAAGCAACACTATGTAGTACGTGGACCTTAAAATAATGATTTGAAAGTCAACTCTTAACAGGCATTTCTTGTGACCATTTTTATCACTATGTAACTCAGGGGAGCGGGTGGGTCACTCTACAAGCTGTAAGAACTGACTGGAAAGTAGACAACAAATAAATTATACACATTATGCATTCTTCTTCAGCTAAACTCATTTTTCCCTCAAACTTCACATGACAAGACAAATTTGACTCTGTTTCCTGGGCAATATTGACACTTTGCTTCTGAAATCAACTTGACAAATACTTCTGAGAATTGTAACACAGTCTTAGAGCGAATAATGACCTGACAGAGTGCATTAGCAGCTACAGCTATGACTTGAGACTGACATGTGGCCAGAGCTTCTGGGGCTGAAGAGAAACGCTGTCTTCCATCACGCGCCGGCAAAATGTCAATAAAGGTTTGCATTTTGAACATACAAAGGACATTGAAACCTGGGAGCGCAGCTTATTGTGGTAGTGACTTAGGGCAGTGGTGGCCTTCAGGAATGACCCAGTTTGATTTAGATATGGTGAAAACATTAAGATGAAAGCCCTGCACCCATATTCAAAATAAGAATTCCAATAATTACTTGGCCATGTAATTATAAAAGTTGATAAAATTACTAGGCTACATGCATTTTTTCTTATTCTTCCCACTGTCTACTCTTTCTCTGCTGTCTCTCTCCCATCATGAGCTTCTCAGTGACTGAACTCATCCTCGTCTATTTATTTGCTTTATTTCCTGAGATCAGCTATAAAGAACAAACACTATTAAGCCAGCCAATCAATAGGGGACATCAGCGTGCTTAGCCCCCCCTTTTCCCACAGAATAGATTTATATCTTCTGCTTCTGCAACATAAATCACATATTTATACATTAAATTAAAAATGTGATTGATAGTGTCGCGTTGGAAAGTGTGTACAAATGCTTATGATGTAAAAAACAAATATTAGTTGGAACTACTGAGGGTGAAGGAAAAAAAAGTAAAATCATTCTTCACAGATTTGTAATGACATCTGAGTTTAAACTGTGACTCAAGCTGCGAGTATCCAAGCACAAAGACTACTGCTTTCTACAAATGTCTTTTTCACAATGTTACGCAGCTACATCAGTTTTCCATTTTAGCTAAATGTCCTAAAGAAGACAGCAGTGCTTCTGTTTATATGTGATCATGTTCACATTGGACTTACTCTTTGCCCGATAAAGCTAAACTTGTGTAATGACTTCTGGAAGTGTCCCTGATCCATGCAGTGATTTCCAGTAGAGAATTAATTATCCTGTTTTAATGCAGTGCCGCTTGAGGGCCCAAAGATCACAAGCATTCAATACATCCAGTACTAATAATGACATATATTTTTCTAAAACCTAACCTAATTAGTTGCACCTCAGCTATTTTTAATTTAAACATTTGTTCATTCTTTTCTGCCATGGCTCAACTTTTTTGAGATGTGCTGCTACCATAAAATTTTAATTGCTGATTCAGTTCTGGTTGCATTGCATTCTGCTTCATTTACAGTTTACGTATTGTCCCAACTTTTGGGTTTCTACTTTTTCAAAAGACACACCAGGCTAACAAAACCCTAGGCTAGAACATTGATTTTACAACTTAAAAGAAACTGAACAACTTCTCCGCACTCTCCTCTGTCTGTCATCCTACCAGGCATGCAGAGAAACAGGTTCATTCACAAAGCAACACTTAATGGGAGACATACAGATTGCGTCATGCATTACAGGGCCCACTGGTTATAAGAGCATCCTCGAGGAGAGAGGCTGAAAAATATGGCAGCATCCATCAGAGGCTTGGCCAGAGTGGAGATGGGGCAGAAACAGGGAAGCATGGGAGCTGGGGCGGTGTGGGGGCTGCCAAGGACATTTAAGAGAGCTGTCAGGGAACCTTATGTATGAACGACCCTGTTGGAAAAGCCTATATACCCTGCATGTGTGTGTGTGCTGCAAAGACCAGGAGTCATGCCAGTGCATGCTGGGACATAGGTGATGATGCTCAGCAAGCTGAAGTAGGGCAGAGAAGTCCAGTGCACACGTGAAAAGAGCTAGTCAAGCAGAAATTGACAGCAGTCGGCCTCTTTTAGGAGGATGGCACAAAACGTAATAAGACCAACTTAGTACGGTGAGTGTGTCCAGTATACCTTCAATTACCATGCACGCATTATGGGATTTTCCTCTTGTAGTGCTACTTAGACTGATACTTTTCTTCTGTATTCTGTAAAAAAAATAAAGCAAGCCAATTACTGCAAACTGTGTATTAAAATTATGACAAAAATAAAATAAAATGCAAGAATTATTACAACACTGCACAGTACACTGCACAAATATGCCATTAAGTTTATTTTTATCTATTTTTACCTATCAATCAATCAGAAGCAAAACTAAAACAAATTTTTGATTAGGTTAATAAAATAATATCACAATAATAATCTTGACACATTGTTAATTTAAAACCTACGCCAGTCTGTTGGGTGCTGAAGCCAGTGGGATCTCTGTAGGAAGCTTCAGGCCTGTTAGCACAAGTAGCGCACATCCAGTATCACAGCCAGAGGGACATAGCACTGGGACCATTACTAAAACCTAACGACACCGCGAGTGCTCCTCCTATCCAGCACACGGTGGGGATTCATCATGCTGTAGCACTATGCCACATCTTTCAACAGCCACTAAAGAGGTAACGGGACATTTCTTCATGCTGTAGTAAAAGTAAGAGTCCCGCCCCTCCCATCCCCTTAAAACATTCCTCATCTTCACCTAAAGAACTTCTATTTGAGTGTTTGCGTAGCATTACGCAAACACTAATTGTTATGGAAGTTCTTTAATATTATTATTATATTTTTTTCCCATTTTTCGGCGCGTTTCAACTCTTCAACAGTTTTACCAATTTTTGCCATTTTCACATATAACGTTTATGGTCATTGGGAGAATTCTGCTATTACTTTTGGCAGTTCTGCCACTTATGGTTTTTGTGCAAAATGCCATTTTATGCCATATTTTTCCCATTGACTTATAATGGGGCTTGTACAAATTCATGTTTTTTGCACATTTTTCTGCCACTTATGGCCTTTATGCTCATTGTGCTCATTCTGCCAATGGTTCTGCTTCATTTAAGCAGCAGTTCAGCCATTTAAAGTGTTTGTGGTTTGCGCTATTTTATGCCATTTTTCTGCCCTATTCATTTCTAATGGGACTTTTGCCATTTATTGTCTATCCTTAAACTTTTAATACATTTTTTGGTACAACTAGCATTTTAGTGATTTGTGCAATTTCAGGCCATGTTCCCTCTATTCAATTCTATTGTGCCACCTGCCATATTATGCCATTCTGCCCCATTATGCCTTTCTGCCCTTCTGCCCTTCTCTTTTGCTTTTTAAACTTTTTCTGCTTTTTAAAGCTTTTTCTGCTTATTCTGCTTCTGCCTTCTAATTCTGCCTTTTACAGGTTTTGCATTTTGTGCCATTTTATGCCACTTTTCTGCCCCATTCATTTCTAATGGGAATTTTGCAATTTATTGTCTATCCATATACTTTTTATAAATTTTTTGGTACAACCAGCATTTTAGTGATTTGTGCAATTTCAGGCCATGTTCCCTCTATTCAATTCTATTGTGCCACCTGTCATATTATGCCATTCTGCCCCATTCTGCCTTTCTGCCCTTCCCTTTTGCTTTTTCAACTTTTTCTGCTTTTTGAAGCTTCTTCTGCTTATTCTGCTTCTGCCTTCTAATTCTGCCTTTTACAGTTTTTGCATTTTATGCCATTTTATGCCACTTTTCTGCAAATTCAAATTTTCTGCTTTTCCTTATGCAAATTCATTATTTCTGCCTTTCTTTCTGCAAATTCTGCCATTTTTGGTCATTCTGCTCTTTCTGCTTCTGCTAAATTATTCTGCTTTTTAACAATTTTGCAAATTGTGCCATTTTATGCCATCTTTCTGCAAATTCAAATTTTCTGCTTTTCCTTATGCAGATTCATTATTTCTGCCTTTCCTTCTGCAAATTCTGCCGTTTTTGGTCATTCTGCTCTTTCTGCTTCTGCTAAATAATTCTGCTTTTTAACGATTGTGCAAATTGTGCCATTTTATGCCATCTTTCTGCAAAGTCAAATTTTCTGCTTTTCCTTATGCAGATTCATTATTTCTGCCTTTCCTTCTGCAAATTCTGCCGTTTTTGGTCATTCTGCTCTTTCTGCTTCTGCTAAATAATTCTGCTTTTTAACGATTTTGCAAATTGTGCCATTTTATGCCATCTTTCTGCAAATTCAAATTTTCTGCTCTTCCTTATGCAAATTCATTATTTCTGCCTTTCCTTCTGCAAATTCTGCCGTTTTTGGTCATTCTGCTCTTTCTGCTTCTGCTAAATAATTCTGCTTTTTAACGATTTTGCAATTTATGCTATTTTATGCCATAAATTTTTTAGCTTACGCAAACACTCGCAATGGCTTCTGCCATTGCAATTTCTATTTTAAGATTATTACCTTTAAAAAAAGATGGATGGTATGACCTTGGCTTGAGTAAGGGTGAGCTAGAGGTGGCTTCTAGGAGCAGCTGAAGACACTTGAAAACCTCAACATCTTGTTAAGAATTTGTCTCAGCGTACCCTAGGGAAAGAAAACAGTTCACTCAGTCTCAAAGTCACACTCTGCTCTGTCATTGGCTTCAGCTGAGTGCTGATAGATGCCTCTTGGTCCCGGCATAAATAAAAACAGCCTGGCCTAAGCTGTGGTAGACTGTAGATCAGCCAGTAAATAGTCAAAGGTATCATGTCTTTCTTCAACCTTTGTGACCACTTTCCCGAAGCTGCAGATCAAATAAGGGCACATAGGAAGGGGCGTAAGTGTCAATGTTGGTCTTTAGGTAATTTTATAGCCAGGAGCCAATATGCAGAAGTCAACTCTTGGGGCAGGTTATGTTACTATCCCACTATTTGCCTTGTTTGATTCACCACCGCCGCCTGGGGATTTACAACGCTCGATCACAGACAATAAGAATAAAGACAGAAGTGCTCTGGTTTATGACTTCAGCACTTTCCGTTTGAAGTCTTCCAGCACCAGTGAGTTTAAATTATAGTGGGAGACGTCCTTGGGATGTGAACATCTCATTTCAGCAGGCCGCGCACACACATCCACAAACACACACAACTCATTTCAGTGGGGGTCTCAGGGAGGCTGGACCCAGCAGAGCATGACATAAGAATTATACATCTGGCAGCCGTAAACCTGCCGCACCTGCACACACGCACACCAACTCTTTCACGAGACACGGCCCTAACTTCTGTCTCATCATCAGAATTATTTATTATTTCTGAAGATTATCAGTATTGTTGCATGCAGTGCTACTGGGTGCACACCCAGATGCTCTCTTACCTCAGTTCTTTCACTTCTTTCAGACAGCTGAGCTCAGCGCCCTGGTCCCTCTGATATAATGACACATGACTATTAAAACCTCCCTGAGTTAATTTGAGCACACTGCAAGTCAATTACACTTTATAGCTTGATGAATGGTGGACATAAAGACTAGCAGCAACAATGCATGTACTGGATAATTTTGAAAACTGAATCCTGTCAAAACATTGTCGATTCTTAAAGTTGTTGTGTAATTGGGCTATTATTGGTAAGAATAAAAAAAAATGTCAGGTTATCATGCATTTATGTTAGGAATAGCTCTTAACTAGTAGCTGTTATCAGTCCCAACATGTCCCTATTTAACATCCATAAGTCAATATTTAGAAGAGGATATGTCTTACAGGCTGCTTACGTCACTGTTAAATTGTGTTAAATAAATTGGCAGACGATGGAGTGGCTTACATTTCTTTAAAATAAAAAAATGTAAGCCAGAGATAAAATAGAGTTTTTGTCAGTGTTTCAAAATAGCACTTCTCGGAGTCCTGTCCAGTCGCCTGTGGATGTGAAGCAATAAGATTGTCCCAGAGGAGACGCGCTCAGCAGCATCCCCATCCCAGCTGCACTTCGGCGCCTAATCAACAAATACGGACCCACCCACCTCCGGCTTTCCGGCTCTGCCATTGGCCAGCGTTTTAAATATTCAGTAAGCAGCCCCGTGATTGGCTCAAACTTGACGTCGTCAATTCATAAAGCAAATCTTTTCTAACTTGAGTAAAGGGAATAAGTGGAAAAAACCCTAGAGAAAACGGCGTCGCAGACTCCCATAGAGTGCTAGTGGAGGTGTCTCTGACTGTCTGCTCAGTGTTTTTTGTTGGAGGACCGGGTTGGAACGTCTCTGGATCTGTGAGTACCTGACTTTACCGCTACTGCCGCCTCTTGCTCTGCCTGCCCGGGTCCAGGAGCGCTCCTTTGGGAATGACCTGCTCAAACAGCCGCTAGAAAGTTCAGCTCGGTCCTACCAGGAAAACTTTGTGCTCTGAGCTCTGGTCAGCCTCGGAAGCCACTAGATTACCTGAAAGTGACCGACAGATAAATTATATACGCACACTGCCTTTTTAATTTTCAATAATTGTCAGGAAGCAGGCTATTACTTAGAACAGGGAACAGCCACGTTTACGTTTCAAAGCAGAACAGAGGATTTTCTTTATACTAAAAGTGATTTGTAATTTACGTTTGTCTAGTATCTTATATCGAGCAAATGAATATGTTAATTAATATTATAACTGGCGTTATAGGCTAAATGTATAACGTAAGGTTGTGATATTACTATGTTACCTACTAATATTACGTATATTATTTAAATTTTTGGATGATGGGGAAAAATCTACATATGACAACAGTGTGTCATGTAATGTCATATGAGAAGGTAGTGTGAAGAATAGGCTACTTGATGAGAAGCATATATATTGCAATGGATTTATGCTTGTGTACTGTTAAAGTTGTGTTTTATGATGAATGATAAGTTGCAGTAATAGCTTGGTTGGTGTGGAGTTGATTCTTTCTCAAAGTGAAGTCCCTAAGGGGATAGTCTGCAGTGGGGGTGTCCTTCACAGAGAAGAAGTCATCACCAGAAGCCTGTGTGGAGACTGAAGATGTTGCTGGGTCTTTGTCGCATTGTTATCATGATCAGAGTTGGGCTTGAATGCTCCAGAAAGCACATGCTGATGTTGCACGCTGTGGTAATGGCCTCTTAGTGCCAACATAAATAACCAAATCAAAAACATTTCTTTGCCTTGAATGCCAGGTTTTAGAGCTGTTTTATGGTCTCTGACGGTGTTATGCAAAAGATTTGATGTGCTTTGTTCTTATAACAGCAAAAATTGTGGTTCACCCTGAAATGAATGTCTTGTGTTTTATGGGCACTTTTACAAAAGTCACATTGCAACTTCACTTGAGGCTTAAGTAGCTTTTTATTGCAGTGAATGCAGAAAGGTATGTCCTTGAGTTGATAAATATAGGACCCTAGTACTCATGTTCATGACTAATCTGACCATTTCTACTGATTCACATGTAGTAGTGCTGATATATAGGGATACTTGACTTGTTCTGTTTTCAGGCTGAAGTGAACCTAAATCTGCCCAATGTCCTGCCGCAGCACCATGGGAATAAAGCCAGACTTACATAATTTTTTATACACACTCTGAGTCTCCTCTGGAAACTCTGTCCCTTTAAAGTAATTATTTTGTCCTCTGTTTCTCACTAGAAATGTCCCTGCCATATAAGAATGATCCCCCTTTCTTTAACTCCATATCACATACTTTGACTGGGGACTTGCCCAGCTCATTTGTAATGCAGAAAATACCTTTAGCAAGTTCATGGTGCTGTTAATTAACCCCCCTCACTAGCATTGTCTACCATTTTTCCAGTCTGCAGTGTTATCACCAGCTGCCTGCCAAAGCTAGCATTAGCCTGGGCCATATTTCTGCAGGTGTCAGCGGAGGTGATCCACTGTGCCTTCTCTCCTCTGCAGATGAGCGTCCCACAGTATTACTCAAACGCCAATGCAGGGTTTTTATCTCAAATTGAATTGTTGAGGGAGATGTTAAAGAGCCATATATCACTCGGACACTTGGTGGGAGAAAGGGCCAATCTTGAAGTAAAAATGGGAAACAGTCAGTGGCATTACACAGTGCTATGACAAGGGCCGTGTTCATAAATCTTCAAGCTGAGCAAATCAACATGTCAGCTTGTAAACAGTGTGTAATGTGTTGTGGGTGTAAAAATGCTCATGATGAGTTTTATTTTAGCCCTGAAACGGTGACCTCGCATTTTCCTGTTTCCTGATGTTTTTTGTGCTTTCTGTGGAGCAGCCCTGTTTGCACAATACAAAGCGTCTACATCAATTGTTCTGTGTTCACCTTCTATCTCCGAAGCAATAAAAGGCCACTTATACATCACACGGGGCTTTTATCCCCCCAAAAAAAGCTTTCCCAATTTAAAGTTTGTCCCAGAAGAAAGAGCGCTTCGGGTCAGTTATATTGGGTCATATCGCTTTTCCCGTGTGCTCAGTTGGCCGCTGGATAATGCCCTGCTCGGAGTATGGATTTTCTGTCCTGTAATTCCTCAGCCTGTCTGCATGTGATGGGTTGTTCAGATCTAACCCGGCAGAAAGCTGCTGATCACGGTACTATATCTTCATGTTTATGTCCCGACCACTGCACAAAGCTCTGCCAATGAGCTGCTGATGTTCACCGCACAATGGATCGGGAGAATTAGCAACAACAGTGTGTGTGTTGCAGTTTAAAAATATATGACTTACAGGCTTTATTTGATTCCCATTTGGCTCAAGTGGCAGGACAAATGTGTTATGTATATCAAGTGAAGAGAGCTGGGTGTGAGTTAGACACATGGCAACAATGCAGATCAAAGTGTGCACTGTGTGTCAGCATATTTTGTTAATAAAGAGTAAATAGACATTAACAATTTGTTGATCCTATTTTTTTCTCCTGTAGGTCAGCATGTGGTTTTGGCTGCTCATGCTTGTGCCTGAGATTTCCTCTGCGCAGAGATCAGAGCCCATGTTCTCAGCCATAACCAGGAGCGTCCTTCCTCCCGACTATGACAACAACCCGTCCCAGCTGAACTATGGTGTGGCTGTTACCGACGTGGATGGAGATGGCGACCTGGAAATGTTTGTGGCAGGGTGAGAGAGTGAAATCTGTGTTCAACTGAATAGACTTTATTACATTACAGAGAATAGCCCCAAAATCCCAAATGTCCCCTTACTCATTTTATTTAAGTCAGTGTTATGAGCACTTCAGCACAATTAAAGAAATTGATGATCAATCCCAAAGTGAACGCACAGATAAAAATACTACGGTGTTCAGAGCTAAAGGTTGAGACAAAGGCAAAAAAGAGATGGTAACTTACAAGTGGCCCGGGGCTCACTCAGCTGATGAAAATGGATTTGATTGGATGAAGGCCATTGATGGGAACAGTTTGGCAAGCCTGCCTTTATCCAGTCAAGCAGAAATGAGTTCCTCAACGCTTAACAGAATATAGATGGTCCAAAATGACCCTGCTTAATAAATGTCATTTAGCCAAGACATCCAATTCAGCAGGTATCCTGGGTGTGAGGGCACCACAAAGCCTCCCACAGTTTAATTTAATGGGAGTTTCAAACTGTTTAAAAGAGAATTGTTTTAGTTTGCATTTACTAACTCCATTGACCTTCAGTTGCAATGTTTCCAAAAATTTTATTTATAAAGGCATAGTTCAGATACCTGGAGCCAACTTTTTCCTATATATCACAAATGTACACAATGTATGCTTTTCAGATGCCATTTGGGTGACTGTGACAGTGTTAAAGTTGATAGATTGTATATACTATGAATACCTGTCTAATGTAAACAATACAATTAGAAACAAAAAAAACAATATGTTGAGACAGGTAAAAAAACTGCAAAAGAATGGCATACACATATGTCCTTTATCATATATGGGATATTTACTGGAGCAACGTTATTCACACCTGTGCATCAAAGACTGTTGTTTTAACCAATTCCAGATGGACTCACAATCAATACATTAATTACAGCAACCACAGTCATCTTTGCCAGAATCCATAACGGTTAATGAGATTCAAATCTTGATTATCAATTAGTGACATTGTTATAGATTGTCTTTAACTTTATGTTTATGGTATATCTGTACAGCTACAATGGGCCCAACTTGGTTCTTAAGTATGACAGGCTAAAGAAGAGGCTTATCAACATTGCGGTGGACAACTGCAGTTCACCATTTTATGCGTTGAGAGACCGTCCTGGCAATGCCATTGGGGTGACAGCGTGCGATATAGATGGAGATGGAAGGGAGGAGATTTACGTCCTCAACACCAACAATGCTTTTGCAGGTACAGTATACACTCACCTCATACAGAGACAAAGTGGGAATCATTATGCACATATGAAGCTTATCTCATCACAGTCTTCTTTAGATAACAGATAAGCTCTGTGCTGCTATTAATCAATGTGAAAGCCACAGAGCTGAATCGCCTCACCTTTATCATTTTTTTTTTACCAAACTCCACTCACATTTCTCACTATCGGCTTCAGCAAGCCTATTTTTTCAACACACTCAGAGTTCTTGCTGTTGTATAATATGTCTCTTGCACTCTTACAATCTTGGCCTTGTCTGAACTCTGCATCTTTCTGCACGAAGGTCGGACAACATACTCTGACAAGCTGTTTAAGTTTCGTAATGGACGCTTTGAAGATCTACTGAATGATGACATTAACTTGCACAGAGATGTAGCCAACCGTATGGCTGGGCGCTCAGTGGCCTGTGTGGACAGAAAGGTACACACTTATACAATCACACAATGAGCTGCGTATGTAGATTCAATGCAAACGGACTTAACTCCCTGGAGTGTCTTGTGTGCACATGCATGGCTGCTTCTGTTTGTTTACTAGTGATAACTCATGCTCTGCCTACGCCGCCCTTCTCAGCATGTGCTATGACAGTTCATTTGGTGGAATGGTGTGCCATTTTCTCTTTTCTGTCCATCGCACCAGTGTAATTACAGAAGCCAGGGCTCGTTTGTTTTATGGAACATTGTACAAGGGGAGGAGTGATGACTGCGAACCACTGTGTTCTGCCTGCACTATTTTCTCTTATTCACTTTTTCTTAACAGTTTCCCTCGCCCTCATTCTCTCTCACTGCTTCCTGCTCCTTCTGTTTTTTTGTTTTTTTATCTTACACACACACATGCACATACGCTTTCCACTTGTAATCAGGGATAAAGGATGTGATAGTCGGCTGAAGAGCAGAAGGATTACAATAGATTTTTTAACCACAGTCCCATCTCACTGAGCACTGATAGGCTGCCAGAGCGATGGGAAAGATATCTAGTTTTAATGGCATAATGCATTTAGAGGAAGCCAAAGCCACAATGTGTGTTCTTTCACTGAGCACGCTTCCCTCAGGCTAAACAAGACATTTATTACATATTTAAAAAATCAGTGTGTTGCAGACTGTTAAACCCTGCCTTAGTATTTTTATATAAATAATATGTTATTATTCAGATAAGTGACAATTAGTCATCTGATAGCTGAACGCCTCCTGGTCTCCTTGAAAGTGAACACCTATCATTAGTCTCACACAAACTGATAGAGGTGACATATTGAGAGGTCACACACAACTGATGGATCTTTCACTTATGTATGAGGCTGTGAGGGAAGCATTGTTTTAAAACGGACTAACTGTAATAGCTTGGATGAACTGGCTTGGATATAAATGAAAAAGATGATTCTGTCACATTTCTCTGAACACACATGCATTCTGCAGGTCACAGAGTCAGTATGTTAATTCTAGTGACAAAAACTAGCCTTGGGTGAAGACTTATTGAAAAATCATTGACTTTTAAGTTTGTTAAGTAACTGCCGGTGGCCTTCAGGTCTTTCATTGTACTTCATTCTCTCATTCAGTCAGCCTCAGGGTGCGTGTGTGAGGAGGTGTAACAACACACTAAGATCTGTCGACAACCTCAGCAGGCCGTAATGCAACTGACATTTACACCAAGCTGCCTTCATTTCCTTTCCTTGTCCTGTAAAAGTATTCTAAGGTTAACACAAATGTGATGGCCTGTGTTTGCATATGTGCATGTTTGTATTGATTGAAATATGTTGAGCCCTCGGTAGGAAAGCTCATTGAAAGCGAGTATGTAGTCTATTAGTGCGGTTCCGTCTGTGAGTTTGTGTCTGCAGGGACTCTGACTGATAATGGAGTGTGAAATTAATCTCCAAAGGGAGGCAGGCAGAGGAGGAGTGAGAGGGGTGGGGTGAAAGGGGTAAAGAGCACAAGAACAGATCAAAGCAAAGAAAGAGGGTTGAAAAGGTATAGGCAAAAGTTTGAGGGATCCTCAAATTTGAGTTGCCACCAGTAATTTAGTAATTTCTGTGAGTTTAAAAAGATGACATGTTACCCACCACATTATACAAACAAGCTGAGAACAGTGCAAAACCTGAACAAAAGGTTGTAAACGACATTGGAAAATTTAACTCATTTTGGTTCTCTCTTGGTGCTATGTTATATATAGATGTATAAATGACTATACAGTATACATATGCATATGTCGATAGATTAATTGATAAATGGAAAAACCCTAGAGAGTGGAAGTGATATTAAATGGTTATCTGTAATGCGTGTAAGTGTTGGTTCTGCAACTAATTTGCCATTGTCGTAGGTGTACTCTGCCCCAAGCCCACAGTTGTTGGAAAGGTTATCAGCCCTTCATGAGCCCCAATGGGAATAAGCAAAAGAAATTAATAAATGAAAATGCAGCATGACATAACAAAGAAACATTAGATTCCCCTCTGTCTATATGGGACTGTTTATTCTCAATGCATCAACAAATATTTAATTTGTTTATATTCTGTTGTCTCTACAGGGCACTGGTCGTTATGCCATTTATATAGCAAACTACGCCAGTGGGAACGTGGGTCCTCACGCACTCATAGAAATGGATGAGTCTGCCAGTGACTTGTCTCAGGGTGTCATAGCCCTCACCAATGTGGCGGAACAGGCTGGAGTCAACAAGTTAACAGGTATGTGGGATTGTTTTAAAGTCATTCACTCATTTGATGCATCTAGCATTATTCCACTCTTAGTGTGATTTACCCTGGCCCCGTAGAAGCATGAGCTTGTTATACCCAAAGAGGCTTAAATATGGAGGCTGTTACATTAGAGCAAGAGATAAAAGAACATGAAAAGGATGAGTAATAAAGTGAAAGAGCAAAAAGATGGTTGAAAGAAATGTTAGCAGGTGAATTTAGCCCTGTCAGCTGTTTACTGCAGTCAAAGTCACAGGTGAGTGAAAGGAAAGGGCGACTCGTATATAGATCAGCTCAACAGCCCAGAGGAGGCATCTATCATAGAGCAGAGTGCTTCCCCAGCCTCCCTATAAGGTTTACTGTATGAAGATAAGTAAGGTATGGCTATGCAGTACTATGGCCCTACTGCATGTCATAAGTTAACTTAGGATCTCTGAGAAATCTGTGAACCTCACATTTGTATTTCACTTTTTTTTATTAGTTGGTGCAGAAAAATGGCACTCTAGAACTAAATATTATCAAATACTGTATAACCATTAAGCGTGAACAGTCTACACATATCAAGTGCTATTGCGACACAGAGTACAGTGTTGGATATATAAGAGCTATTTGAATGTTTTTGATGAGTTAAAGGGCAACACTGACCCTCCTTCACAGTTGAAGGAAACAGTTATAATGGAAAGTTCTTTGGATCAAAAAGATGGATAAAGAATGACAAACTGATTTTTTTAAATATGATTTGTTGCTTCAACATCATTGTGATAATCTCCTGTGTGACACTTGAAAAGTGTTTGACCTTGATTTCTATTGAAACTTCAGGCAATAATGGCACTGAATGTGTAATATTATCATCTGAATGAAGACACCAGGGACAGAGCGGTCCGGCCAGAGCCGCACTCAATGATTTATAGAGGTTTGTCATCAAACTGCTGTTAATCAGTGTGAAGAGACAGTGTGTAAAGTTGTATATGTAATGGTTACACTTCTCTGGAGACACTGTAGTGCTTTACAGCAGTAGGACCTGATGATATTTGTCCGGCTGGTAGGAACAGGCCTGTAAATCAGAGCCATCCTGACGCACAGCACTGACTCTGCATAGTAGAAGGGCAATCAAGGCCCTCAGCTCTATAATCAGACTGGTCTCAGATGAGACACTTCAGCTCCACACTTCACTTTGCACAATGTCGTTGGGGTTATATTGAGTGTGTACTAAGTACAGATCTTACAAGCTTTAAATTACTGTTAGCTTTGGTTAATGCAAAACATTCCCAGCGTGAGCTGCTTCTCCTCATTTATGTATTTATTTGTGTTCAGTCTCAGGTGTGTTTATGAGTGTGGAAGTGTGTGTTTGTGTACTCCATCAGACTCAGTGTCTGTGTCAGCAGAAAGCCCAGGGCCCTGCTCACAGCAAATGGCTCGGAAACACTATAATGATCTTTTGCTGCACAGTTTTTCACAAAGCCTGTTTTCTCCTTTTTGTCGTTTAACTAAGCTTATTTTTTTCTTCCAAAATTTGTGTACTATGATTTTGTTTTCTATAAACTATCTGTCTCCTTGTGTAGGGGGACGAGGTGTTGTTGTGGGGCCCATTGTGAGTCAAACCCTGTCAGATGTCTTTTGTGACAATGAGTATGGCCCTAACTTTCTGTTCAGAAACAATGGCGATGGCACCTTTACAGATGTTGCCCAGCAGGCCGGTAAGTGGAACATCTAAAATCTTACAAAATATATTCTTACCTAGGTCAACATCCTCATAAAATATGGGCTACACTTTAGGTTTGGAGGACCCCATCCAACACGGCAGAGGTGTTGCTCTCGCAGACTTCAATCGTGATGGAAAGACAGACATAGTCTATGGAAACTGGAATGGCCCTCATCGTCTCTTCATGCAGCTGAACAACAGAAAACAAAAGTTTAAGGTGATAAAGAGAGGCCTTTATAATGATGATAAGTACATCATCACATTTAAAATTATATTCAGTTTGTTTTCTATTAATCATACAGCATATTGAAAAAAGCCTAAAAGAACATTCTATTCACGTTCTTCTTTATATATAAATTAATTTAATAAAAAATGGCTTGAATAACGTGATCGTGTCAGATATTTTTCATTAGAAATCAAAATAACAATTACAGTCTTATAATTACATCAGAAATTTCAGATTTTATTATTCCAAAGTGGGCTATTAAAGCTCATGAGTCATATTGTTACTGTAATATTTAAGATGCATACAACAAGATCCCTGATATGGTGAAGCGTTTCATTACCAGGTAAGCTTGTTTATGTTGACATACAAAAAGTATGTAGCAGAAAGATAATTTTTTAGCAGTATTTTATTAGTTATTTAAAAATGAAAACATAGAAAATAAATCAGTGTGTGATTAAGTACATAACATTTCAATATTTCTATTTATCAACTGGACTTCTGGAGAAGTAATACAGCTATTGAAGGACTTGAACATATATTTTGTGCAGGATCAGTAGATGGCAGTCAAGCATTTGTTAATCATTGACTACCTACCGAATATATTACTGTCAGCCTGGGGATTGCTTTAGTGTTCTGCTCCTTTCTGACACTAATCAATGGTGAGTTACCAGGCCTCACAAAGACAAATTTCACCTCCCAGCTTTGATCAACAATTATCGGCACCAGTAGATAGCTAGTGAATTATCTGGCAGAGTTTGTGAAAAAGTGGCATTTAAAGACCAATGAAAAGTGATTTACTTCATCAACATTTCTACAGATAACTGATTCAAAACTACTTCTGACTGCATCTGTTTGTGCAATGTTTTTAAACAGGAAAAAAAAAAAAAGTATGTGTACATTTTTCACGGTCTGTGATCTATTTGCCGACACCTGCGACCGCATTTTTTAAGCTAAGAGATAAACGTCACCGGTGACATATTTATGAGGGTCACATCAGGGGTTAATGCGCACTGCTTAGCCCTGAGACAATTCCATCAGTGCGACATACATACCAACATAATGTCTGCCAATACACACACACAAAAGACAAATTGAATTAGCCGTCTGATGTTTTTTTTACCATTAAGTCACAAGCACGCCACATATTTAAGACCCCTCTTCCTCCACAGAAGCTGACACTCCCACTAGCCACGTTGACCTTTTGGCATGCATAATGAAGCCGTTGTATCACTCCAGTAAACCGCTAATTAAATTGGGCTGAAACAGCAGCTTGCCTGTATAGTGGAAAGTGCAGATTAGGCCTCTTTGTGCTTTAATTAAAATCTATTGCTGAGGTTTTCCTTGCAAAGGTTTAACAAACAAAGGCCGAGATACACCCACATGTAAAATATAGTCAACATGCAGCTTTGTTTGTTTGTAACTGCACCATAACGGGAACAATTCATAGCAACATTGGCTCATATTAAGATATAGAGACCCTATAAAAGTTTGATGCTGTGCTGTGTAGAGATGAAGAGAAAGTTTAATTACTTCATAGTTGGGCTTTTTGTCACCTGACTAATGCACTTAATGTAAAAGTGTCCCCCTCCCTCCATGATAGTGTGAGCTTGCCGTCCCCTCTCCTTCACCTGAGCAGCAGAAGGTCAGTGTGGGCAGCCCCTCCTGCAGCTTTATGAGCCTTATAATTAAAACAGGGAGTAAATAGTGAAGGGAGTGAAGGGCCGCTCTATAACTCTTCCACGACTTATCGCTGCATCACTGAAGCGTGCACATATCTGTTACTTTTTCCTGCAAAACCCAATCTTGCTGAGAAGACTTTTTTGGGTGTAGCTTTGGTGAACTTTTGTGAGGTTGAGTTTTTTTAATTCAATATTAGCTGGAACTTTACTTATAAGCTGGCAACACATTGATTAATTTGAAGACTGAACTCTGAAAAATTATGATGACAGCGCTGTTGACCTAAACATCTTTTAAATCAATAGTACTGATGACGTGTCTAAGAATAATCATTAAATGAAAGTAAAAAAAACAAACAGCCATGCCAATAAATCCCACAGTGATCATCCTTTAAGTGTCATTATATACAATACTACTGCTGAGTGTTTTTCCACAATATTAACCAGTGGACCAGAAGACAATAGCATATATTTTATAAAAGTGATGTACTCTTACTCAGACAGTGATTGTGTTACACCTTAAGTCTGATTGTGTGTTTATGTTTGATGTTGTGAAGCCCTTTGAGGCGACTTTTGTTGTGATACTGGGCTATACAAATAAAACTTAATTGAATTGAATTGAATTGAATTGAACCTGTGCCTGACTAGTTTTTATGTATATAATGTTGTGTACATAATGTGTAACTGTATGTATTTTCTATGGATGTAATCAAGTGTTTACTTTTGTTTCAGGACATTGCATCCCAGAAGTTCTCAATGCCGTCCCCAGTCCGCACTGTTCTTGTTGCAGACTTTGATAACGACAATGAGTTGGAGGTTTTCTTCAATAACATTGCATACAGAGGGCCCTCGGCCAACAGACTCTTCAGGTACGATCACACATGCCCAAAGTGGAGGATTACTACTTCTGTAAGTTTTAATAGCACTTTGATGAGGAGCTTAATGTACTAGTCTTGTGTCTTGATTTAATATTCTAATACTGTGCTTGGAAGCTGAGGAGAATTTAAAATTCCTAGCCAAGGATACTTATCACGTCTGGCACCCCGCCTCCTCTCTCCACATGAATGAATCTTTCATTAAGACACTTTTAGGGCTCTTTTGGGCTTTGGTTTGACTTCCTCTCTAGATAATATTAATGAACTCAGGTGCCTAAACGCAATATTTGATACATATCAGTTGTTAGGAAAATAAATTCAAACTGCTTAAATTAAAATCTGATCTGGCAGTTTTTATAAACATGATGCCCAAGTCATGATGATTTTGCCATGAGCTGCTGGGTCAATTCATAACTCCGTCAGTGATCTTGTTAAGTAGTTAGCGGGTGAAAATCTGCCCTGCTGCAGTTCAGTAGAGGGGAGTTGTCATTATAGTGTGACAGGGGTCAGTGCTCCACAGCCCAGCGACCTGCTATTGTCCAGTATGTAGATGAATCAGCTCATTTATTCAGCTCTCTGGCACTGGGAAACGGCTCAAACTATTGTGCCTGGGCTAATTAATTCGATAGGGCTGATCAATATTTAGCTGAGTTGAGAGCTTTAGCTGCCATGATCAGCACATTTGTACACTGTAAAATAAAATTATAACTTCACTAAAGTTTGGTGTAGATCTGCATTATCACCTACTAATGTGTTTCTCTCGAAATGTCTTTTAGAAAGCATTGCTACTATGTGCTGCACTATGACTGGTCAAAAAATTTTCCGTTAAAGTAGGCATAAATTAAGCATAAATGAAGATCAACAGCTGTAAACTTTTGAAATTGTAAAAGATACATTCAAAATACATTTAAAATACATGCATTTTTTATTTTTACAGTTATTGCAGTGTGGTTTCTTTCACAGAGTGAGCAGGAGAGAGCATGGCGACCCTCAGATTGAGGAGTTGAATGTTGGAGAGGCAGCTGAGCCTCAAGGAAGGGGTACTGGTAAGTTACATCTCTCTGTTGCTATTCCATCAAATGAACTTTAGATGGCACCAGAGATTAACTTAGAGTTTGTGCATTGTTGTGTTATATGAAAGTCAAATGACATAATTAGCTCTATGACTAAGGAAACATTAGGTTCATATATTGTACATGTTGGCAGTTAATGTGATGTTGGCTGGTTGTAGTGTTTACTTGCATCATTACTCTCATGGATCACAGGAGCTGTGGCCACAGACTTTGACGGCGATGGGCGCCTTGAGCTGCTGGTATCTCATGGAGAAAGTGCAGCACAGCCTCTCTCTATCTACAAAGTCAACCATGTGAGCCTTAAAGACAATGATCGAGAAGTCTGTTTTAGATTGATATTCGTAGCTAAGATTAACACATTGTTTATCTGTTTTAGGGAGCCACAAACTCATGGCTGCGGGTAATTCCTCGGACTAAGTTTGGTGCTTTTGCCAGAGGTGCTAAAGTCGTGGTGTACACCAAAAAGACCGGCCCACACACTCGCATCATAGATGGTGGTTCAGGTTACCTGTGTGAAATGGAGCCAGTCGCCCACTTTGGCCTTGGTAAGTGTGGATTGTCAAAATAAACTATTTACAACAAACCTCTAATGCCAACATGATTAAAAATCTTATTCAAAGGCTATAACATATTTAATTCTTATATTTTCTGTATTTGTTCATAGGTAAGGATGTGGCTACTAATGTTGAGGTCTACTGGCCCGATGGACGATCAGTGGCCCGACCTCTAGACCCTTCAGAGATTAATTCAGTGCTGGAGATTCACTATCCACGAGATCAAGAGGAGGTCACTCCTACTGTAGAAATAGAGGTACATCTATAGGTATAATTAAAAAATTTAAAATTAGAGAATTCGTCTCTTCATCTTCAAACATTAAAATGAGTGCTTAAATTACATGGTATTATACTCATATACTTAACTACAAACTATACAAACTATTAAAACTGGTTATTATGAGGCAAAATATGATGAAGATTTTTAACACTGACTTCTAAACATGTCTTGCAGTGTGGTCATGGTTTTGCCCTAAATGAGAATGGGAGATGCACTGGTAAGTGGAGTGGACAAACCGTTTGAAATGAAAGTTGTTTTTTTTATATAACTACATGCCCTTATGGAAGTTGCTTCTCATCCACCTCCCCTCCCTCAGATAAAGATGAGTGTACCCAGTTCCCCTCTGTGTGTCCCTCTGACCGCCCTATCTGCACCAACACCTATGGCAGCTATAAGTGCCGGGCTAAGAAGAGATGCAATCAAGGCTTCGAGCCCAACGATGATGGCTCGGCCTGTGTGGGTGAGTGGGCTGGCAGCCTCCAGTGGGCATAGGCTTAGCTGGATTACAAAGATCAGGAGAACAAAGCAAACCCTGACAATGAAAGAGAAGCAGTAAGCTGCCTTAATTACAGTGGTTTGGATTCAAGGCTTAGAGGTGCTAACATTTCTCTCAGTGTCTCCCTTAGTTGGTCCCTGCTGTCTTGCATGACTAACTCCTCCATGTCAGTGAGTCCTTTTCAGCTCTAACATAACCGTTAAGACATAGATGTTGGCTAACTTTTTTATTATTTGTTTTTCAGCAAAGGTGGCTTATTTTGGAGGGACGCGGTCATCTGGGGAAAGCAAGTGGCCAAGCTATTCTTTGTGGTTGCTGTGTGTCCCATCATTACCACTTCTTTCTCACCATTTCCTGACTGGACTACTGTAGCTGCTGCTAATATGTCCCCTACACTGTCTGCTGCTCAACGGGGATATACAGGAACTGAGAGAAAACTTTAAAAATTAAACAACTTCTTCATCCACAAAACCCTCTTTATGGATATCTTATATGATCACCTTGTCATCATGTCATCTGGACTGACATTTGTACTAAAAAAGGAGGAGTGCCCGTTGGGAGCTACAGGGTTTGGACTATCTATGTCACACCCAGAATGGTCAGCTCATTTTTTGGTGCCTGTCTGAGTGGAACATGAACTGGAGCTGCACTTGCACAGCAGACACATGTACTGACTCACGAGAGAGAGGCCGATCTTCACCATTCTCCATTATGTATCCTTGCAGTGTCAGTCTCGTACTTGGGGTATTTACTGAGATGCTGAGAAACACCATGCTGTAGCATGTGTTTCAGTGAATGTGTGTACATAAATGTTCTGCATCTAAACGTCACTTTCATAGTGAAACCATCAATCTGTTGAGAGCAGGTCTTATTATTTTGTGGTAACATGGATAAGGCAGAAAGTTTTGCCAGTGGCCAAATGGAGCAGTGCCACTCTTCTACCAATCTAATTAAACTTCTTTACTGTTAACAAAGGAATTATTAATGGAACCGCACACATATTAGGACAATACAAATGAGACAAATCAAAGAAGAGAACATATGACAGAATATGTTTATATAGTATACTACTGCAGGTTTATGTATGGTAGGTTATATTTCCAATAAGGTAATACACCAAATACCATGATGGCATTTTATAAGGGCGTGGATGATAATAAAGCATTTATTAGAGAGAGATAAAAATTATTATTGTGAATGTTAAAGCACAATGCTCCAAATGTTTAAGCTAAAGCATTTAAGAGATTGAGAAAAGCAATTTGCTCTACATGTACTGTTTGTTGGCCCCTATGGTCATATGGTGCAGCGTATCGCTGTGCAGAAGCTAAAAGAACAGTCTTCACATTAAGGATGAAATTATAAAAGTAACTAAAGTAAGTCACTCAGAAGTCATTGTGTGAGTAATTTATTTGTAGGAAGAAGAGAGAAGGTGGGCACAAGTAACCTTTTTTTTTAGAAAGTTCAACCAAAAACCGTACACATTCCATCAAAGACATGACATCATATTCTGCCCTGATAGCGGTCTCTGAGCACACAAATGAGTTGGACACTAAGCACAAATGCCAACTGTATATAGTAACATTTCAGCTGAGACTTAAAGCCAGAATTGATTTATGTCTGAGGAATTTTTAAAGAACACAAACCAGTATCAGTGCATGGAAACAAAATAAACTTGGGGTGGATGTATTAATTATTCACTAAAGATATTTGGATACACATTGACAGTGTTGACATGCCTTCTGAGTAAAAAGCCAAAGAATCAATATCTTGAGTACAACTGGCTTCGCAAAGTACTTTAATTTTTTCATCAATCAAAGTTTATGTTGGGGCGTTTTGTATAATTTGAATATACTGTAGATCTGATATGATCTGTGGCCTCATTGTAAGATCACCAATTGCATGAACAATAACTTGTTTATTAAAACTGAACTGCACGCTTCTGAAAGACATACTTGATCTTACACTTTACCACACTGTAAGATTATTTGCTGAATCAATCTTACAGTTATTGTACAGTTAAAATTGAAGGAATCTACTAGTGAATGTGACTGCATACACTGCCCACTGCCTGTACTGAAGATTTGGTTTATGTATTAATACTCTTCTGAAAGTATTTGATATCTCTGAAGGTGAGTATTTTTAACAGATTGTATTAAGAGATGTCTCATTATCAGCAAGACTGATTGAACAAAATAATCTTACAGTATTCTACTTTTTTTTTAAGGTGTTTACTGTCATAGACTTGGGTATGTTGGTTCAATTTATATGGATATGGTGAAATAAATTGTGACAGTCCTTAAAAGTTTACTTTGGCACATTGAAAGGAAGCCACTGAAGTACTTGACTAGTACAACTGCAGTATGTATAAGCACTCGTACAAGCTGTGTATTTTACCTTCTGTATCTGACTGAATTCACAAATGACTGTATGAAAGACTCAATTCAAAAATTGATTGACTTTGTATCCAGTAAAACTGGGACTCACAAGTGGAGCAGTGTTTAAGAAAATAAAGGAAAACAACATCGTGATGGATTACTATGCTCAACCACTTTAGACGTGTCCACCATTAAGTTATGTATTTGTGGAATGAATTAGAAACATAATGGCACAAAGGTGGTGCCATGGAACATGACTAACTACAAAAACAAAACTTGAATTAATAATTACAGTGAACAAGGCAAGGCTTAAAGCGTGTTTCTGGCTTGAACACTGCAAAGTCTCCTTCAAAACACAAAACAGTATGTGAAGAGCGTGATCAGGCATCCTGACCTCAGACCACAGGGCATAAAATGTCCCATGAGCAATTGGACAATGTACACATGGCACACTGAACATGACAGCAAATCAGTTATGGAGCTATGAAAATATTTGCACAGCAAGGAAAGCAGTGGTACTGTATTAAGCAGGACACACAAAGGAGGAAGGATGGAGTTAACACTAAATGTGGATATAAACAGCATAGTGTAGTGAAATGATCTTTCATGAAAAATTATATTCTGGAGCCTTCCAGAAATTCAGACACTGACTTCAGGCACTGGGGTCTCTGATTAAATTAATGTTTTATTTGGTGTAATTCTACTCTGTTGAGGCTGCTTCTGTAGAATTTAGGACTATAATGTAATTAATGTGAATGGGATATGACAAACGTTTGTTGTTTCACGCATTGTCTATTTGATAGTGGTGACCAAAATTGTCATTTTAAGTCCAGGATTTTCAGATTCGAATTATGAAGACGTGCTGGAGAAACATTTTTTATTTTTATTTTTATTTAATCTTTATTTTACCAGGTGGAACATTAAGAACAAATTCTTATTTACAGTGTTGACCTAGAAGTGCTGAGAACACTTGAAGGGAAAAGCAGCAACCAAAATATGAGGGCTGTCACTCAGGCCAAGGTGACATAAACCAAGTGGATATCTATGCCCAAGCCAACAGGGCTTTGGTGGAAAGAGACATTTTTTTATGTCAAGTCACCATCACTTACCTGGGCACAATACATAAATTGTCTCCAAAATGGAGACAAATCCTTTTCACCAGGTTTTAGCACCTAACATTTTCCATCACTATAGGGGTTTCCTCGGTCTCGATGTGGAGGTTATAAATGTTATAAGACACCTGTTCAATGAAAACAGAATTCTATTTTGATGCATTAAATATATGGTATCTCCAGAACAACAACAACTTATGAAAATTGATTCTTTGTATCATTTGGAACCTAAACCTGATTTAACCAAGTCTGGCTTTTGTAAGCTATGCTTTACAAGGACCTAGCCTGACTTAAATAAGCCTGAAGTAAATTAGTCTTTTGTAAGCCAAAGTAAGTAAATCTTAAATAAGCCAGCCTTTTACTAAACTTAACTTTAAACCCATACTTCAAAAAGCCTGAACCAAATACAACCCGAATTCCAGAAATGTTGGGTGTTTAGAAATGTTTTGTAATTTGAAAAAAAGAAAAAGAAAACTAAAACACATGAGTCAATATTTTATTCACAATAGAACATAGATAATGTAACAAATGTTTACACTGAGAAAGTTTACACTTTTATGCATAAAATGAGCTCATTTCAAATTTGATGCCTGCTACAGGTCTCAGAATAGTTGGCACGGGGGCAATAAAGAAAGACATTTTAAAAAGATTCAGCTGGGAGAACATCTAGCAACTAATGAAGTTAATTGATTTCAGGTCTGTAACATGATTAGCCATAAAAGGGATATCTTAGAGAGGCAGAGACACACAGAAGTCTGCAATCTGTGAAAGAGTGAGTAAAAAAATTGTGGAATATGTTAAAAACAATGTTCCTCAGGATTAAATTGTAAAGGTTTTGCAAATCTCATCTACAGCACATAACATTGTCAAAAGATTCAGAGAAACTGGAGAAATCTCTGTGTAAGGGACAAGGCCAAAGACCTTTATTGAACTCCGTGGTCTTGGGGCCCTCAGACAGCACTCCATCGCTCATCGGCTGACTGTGTCAATGACATAATTAAATGGATCCAGGAATACTTCCAGAAACCACTGTTGGTAAACACAATCCACTCTATCATGTAAAAAGGAAACCATATGTGAACATGGTCCAGAAGCGCCGTCATGTCCTGTGGGCCAAGGTTCATTTAAAATGGACTGTTTCAAAGTGGGACAGTGTTCTATGGTCAGACCAGTCCAAATTACACATTCTTTTTGGAAATCATAAACGCCTGGACTCTGGACTAAAGAGGAGGGAGACCTTCCAGCGTGTCATCAGTGTTCAGTTCAAAAGCAGCACCTCTGATGGGACTGGGGAGCATAAGAGCATACAGTATGGACAGGAAGGCTTGTGTATTTCAGCAGGACAATGCAAAATCACATAGAAGAACTGGCCTGCTGTCCAGATCTGTCACCTATAGAGAACATTTGGCGCATCATTAAATGAAAAATACATCAAAGAATCTTCACCAGCTGGAAACCGGTATCAGGCTAGAATGGGACCAAATTCCAAAACAAAAACTGCAGAAACTCATAATCTCTATGTCCAGACATCTTCAAAGTGGTGTACCAAACATGCCCCTGACCCAACTATTTTGAGACCTGTAGCAGGCCTCAAATTTGAAATCACCACCTCATTTTGTGCATACATAAAATAGTGGCCCGTGTGATTTGAAAGTTTTTTAGTTTTTATTTTGATTAAAATTTAAAACCTATTTCCAGAATTCGGGTTGTAATTGGAAGATATCAAACAAGTACTTTAAAGAAGTCAAAGACATCAGAAAGTGACTTGTCTCCACCTCACATTTAGCCTGTGTACAGCTTGTGTGCTACAATGTCTTAAACAGTAAGTGTTTAAGTGTGATACTTATTAAGCAACACACACAGGCCTGTGTTACAGTGTAAGTACAAGTACTTAATTAAATGGCTGACATTTGTGCCTGAACCAGGCTTATAGTACTGATGCATGTTGCAAGGGGTGCGAGGGCCCTTTACTACTGTTTGCTCTTGTACTAAAAATGCAGAAAGATTAAGTGAAGAAAGGCACAGTGTGTAACTGGACAAAGGAGTTTGTGAGTAAGAGTGTGACCTTTTTCACAGGTGCTGAAGAAACTTCATTGCTCTGTGATTTTCTAATAGGCACTTGTCATGTCATTTTTATACTTTATGAAAAGGCAATGATGGATCTACTCTAGGCCTGCACAAGACAAGAAGAAGCAGTTTTTTACACAAGGATCACAAATTCGTGGTCATTAAAAATTAATGTTTTTATAGCCATTTTTCTGCACACTTTTATTTTTTTCCTCCTTAGTGAGATGACTCATAGCAGAGTGTTCTGGATTTTCATCTCAGTGTTTCAATGTTTACTCACATGAACGCTGAACAGCCATATTGCTTGGATCCAGTTCCTTAACAATAAAATACAAATCATCCATAGACCCAAAGCATTTCATCAGCTTTGTCACATATTTATTTAACTTTGAGGACAACTAAAATAGTCTGTTTATAAAAGTAATTCAATTAATATTTAAACTGTCAGATGTAAACACAAAAATAAATGATAAAAGGAGTCATTTCTTCTCATCTGAACAACATAGATTGTATCTTGTATGGTATTGTGCTGGCTGAGTTTACATTTACATCATGCAACAGTAAACTTCAATGCTGATCCCATCTCCCACAGAAGGAACAGCTCAAAGGAACTGCAATTCAGTGGAACAAAGATGCCACACATAAGCTTTTCTATTTAAGGAAGACATAATTAACACTCATTTCTTACTTTAAACAACATTACATACATACAGAGCTTGTTACTAGAGGTTTACTCAGGCAGTGTACTGTGCTTAGAAATATGGCACAGAGAAAGTAGGGCAAGTGATGACGAGTACATATTAAAATACTAAATTGGCTGACATGTTTTTCTCCTTACCTTGTACTTTTTCTCAGAATACATGATTTGGTAAAAAGCTTATCTGGTAGTGTATCTGCTCTATATTAATGCATTCATGTCTTACATGTTCCCTTCATAAATCCAAGAAGGTTTTCCTAATTGAATTTGCTACATTGCTGTTTTTTGTCAGAATTTGGCACACTTAAACTTTCCCCTGAGTATCCATGCCATCTCCTTCTTTCAGCATGCGTTATCTATAATACTTTGGTCCACAGACATCTGCCTTTGAAGCTGCTTTGCCACTGTATTTGCTGGTTATAGTAAAAATACAAAATGTGTTAGTACGAAACAAAGTGACATTTAAAAATAAATAACATTTGTGGATAAAGTAATAGTTCTCAGTATAATACAAATACACTATATTGTGTACGCAGTCCGTGGTATAAATCAGTCCATCAGCCCCAGGTAGGGTATCCGTTCCACAGGGATGAAACATGAAGACAATCTGTAGAAGGCAAGACAGTGGGAACAAGCACAACAGAGCCCGGCTGCTGCAGAAAAGATGGTTCTCTGTCAGTAAATATAGTGTTTAACCTAACACTAGTCTAATGATGTCCCAGTAGATCTGTTAACCTCAGCTTTCCAGTACTGCGCTGAAGCCAAAGTTCTGCTTTTACTTTAGCACAGCTATTGTAGAAGGAGGAGCTCGCAGGAGACTTAGGCAAAATGATAAACTCCCAGAGGAACCTAGGAGTTCAGCAAAAGATAGTGATTATGCTTTTTCAATTTATTCTTGTTATAGAGATGTGAAAGTGGTGTTTTAGGAAAAAGTACAATGCTGCCACAAACTAAATTAGATGCTAAATAAATAACTGCTAATGAAGAAGGCCAATAGCTATGTTTATTGATCTGTCTGTCATTAATCTAAAATTAATTTGTCTAGTTTCACTTAACACTAATAAACCTGAACTGACACTAGAGGGTGCTCTAACTGTGTTTTGTTGACATCTGAAAAGTGATGGTGTTTTTTTTTTGCACAATGTAGCAAGTATAAAATATTCCAGTGCATTGTGGGCCAAACTATGTAAAAAAAAATGTAATACATTCATGTGAAATGAATAAATTACTACATTTCGCATTTTGTTTGTAAAATAAATATATGCTCAATGTTTTATATGGTACCACCATCACTTAGGAGTACGAAAGAAATTGCTAAGACTGAGGGTTAGCAGTTACAGTTAGCTATACAATATATTTCCACTTTATATATATATATATATACTTTTATATATTTATATATATTTTTACTTTTGGAAATATAGTGTATTTTCAACATATGTAATATGATTTCAGGGTATAGTGTACTTGAGAGTACTCTCTGCAGTTTCTTTGCCATTGAACTTCTGTCATTCTTTTATACACTTGTGTAAGCGAGCATGCATACAGGAGTGAAAGAATGTGTACGTGCACACAATGAAAGCGTACAGCCTGCAGCTGTGATGTGGATCACTGACATCCTATTGCTGGGAATGAAAAGAATAAATAATCCAAGGTGCTCTGTGTTAGCTGTTTGATACTGAAGCCAAGTGCATGTGAACAGAGCATACAACCAAGAAATCCAACAGAAGGACCAATTTGCCAGCATTCAAGGCGGCTTGACCCCGGCCACCTGACATGAATGCAATCATTCAGTGAGACCAGGGAACACTGGGACTCCCAGGAGGCCGCTTGTTTTCCTCCCAAAGGACTTTAGAGCTGCTCCACAGACTTAAGACCCAACTGGCAGCAAGAAGAGGCAGTGACAGCAACCCCAGTGAAAAAAAAAAGAGCACTGACCTCCTAATCAGAAGTAGGCCTGCTGAGTCAGCCAAAAACTAATCTGAGTCATGGAAACTAATGTGATGAAAAAAGTAAGATGGAATAAAATTTAACTAAAAGATGGGATACTTAAAGCATTTCTAGCTGCTGTGGTGCCTCTAGGCCCTGTTGTGCTTGTTTATTAGACTCCAGGCCTTTAGCAGAAAGAGTGGATGTTGTGGTCGACCTCCTTGCCCGCTCTCAGAACCTGGTGCTCTCATGTTTCAGCATGCGGATGCTGGTGAGTGTCCCGCTGCCCCTGTGGTGATACCCGTAAGCCTGGCGCTGACCCTCCAGTCACCGAGCAGTGCTGCCGACTGATGACATGCTGCTGCTGCTGGGACTGGAGCTGCTTGAGCCCCGGTCTTCAAACACACTGATTTCCAACTGGACAACACAAGTCAAGGAGCAAGAGCACTACGATGCAGCCATAATGTACTAATAGGATGGGTCCTACACTGAGCTAGAGCAGGCCAACACTATGTGATGGTCCACTGGACACAGTCTTGGTCTTTCCTCTATCCTCTAACAAGGGCAGAGCTGTTACTACTGTAAAAAAGAAACAAGTAATTTAAAGATAGAATTTCAAAATGCTTCAACTTCTGTGTAAGTGTACTACAATACAATAAAGAACACAGTAACACCCTCTTTCAGCAAAGCCCTGCTTTAAGTTTACTTCGGGAGGAATGACTAGGCATTGAAAATGGACTGCTCTGTCCAAGGACAAAATGTTACAGCAGTTTACCAATATGAATATTATTCATTACAGCACAGCTATCAGCTGGTTCACACAGTTGTGACCTTTGCACTCATGATTCCTTTATGCATTAAACCCCCAGTCTTGGTGGTAGTGGACATGTCTGTTACAACAGAAGATGAGTGAAGGATACAACCCGCATTCCTCTCTCTATGGGGTCTGTGAGGAGCAGGCCTCTTGGAGCATAGATCTTCTCATTCTGCTCCTGGATGTAGCCCGATATCTTCTTCAGCACCTGGCAGAGAACAGGAGGCAGACAGGGCTTAGGAGGAGTCAGAGGTGCATCTACAGATAATCCAGATTTGATTAGAATCAGTGGAGACCTGATAAAAATCTAAACAGATTCAACATGAGGCCAAGCATTACATAATCTGGAGAAGACATTCCTGTTGGTTAGACATAAGCTATTCTTTTTTAAAGTCATCCCTGCATTACATGCAATAATAAAAGTGAAAAAGCTACACAGGCAGCAAAATTATACTCCCCATGTTATCTTTAATAGAAAAAAAAGTCTGAAAAGAGAGAATATGACAGTCTCTCTAGTCTTTGTCCTTGGAACATTATAAAGTACATTTCAAGTAATTCCATTTGCTCTGTGAATAGTTACTGTATGTCTGAGCGTATAGTACATGTACATAAAGTCACATATGCCCACCACCAGTTTTAGATGTCAAGAGTGACGCCAGCACAGGAGTTATCAGATCGTTTTGAAATAAAATGAATTACCGTACTACAATAGACAGACCTTTATTAACTTTTTATTTGGATGCGTTACCTTCTCATTTCAAAGATGGTTAATGTCATGTTGTGGTTATCTGTTGGGGGCAATTAAGAAACACAAAACTGAAGTGACAGGTTTATTTGTAGTGGGTATTCTGGACTTTTTTAGTCTTGCATGTGAGTAGTACATTAGTGGAATGAAGCTGAGCACTTATTTATGGATTGCAATACAAACTGAAGCAGGCCTTTACTGAAAACAGTGTTTAAAGAGGTCCAAACACTGTGGTGGACGACAAGTTTCATGTTTATGCCAGGCCAATAGCTGATGGTCAGTCATGGTAAAAAGAACAACTATTAGCTAAAGTAGCTTCATTAGCACAGTTTATTCAACCTTGTGTATGCCTCTGTGGGCACTCATAGTGCAGATGTGCCATGCTTCTCCTGAACTCTGCCTAACCATGTCAATCTCAGAGCATGCCCCACTTCGCTGCATGTACACCGAAGAGGGTCATTTGAATATTCTCTCAATATTCCACGTAGTTACAATGATGATTTTTGGGATGAGTTTTTCTAAACCCAATGACACTCAAATTAGAGAAAGATAATGGGGAAAGATCACAAGCAGGGTTGGCATTTTTCTACCATGTAGTACAAATAAAATAATTTCTTAATCTTGGTTAAATCTATCCATGTGATCATATTGGGACCGATCAAAGACAATAGACAGGACATGGGATAAAGTCCTGACTGGTTAACTATTGCAAAGGCCATTCCTTTAAAGGGATGTGTAACCTCTCAGTCTCATTGTGCTTGGGTTGAAAATTTGTGACATGCTTGTAAAATAGTACATAATGATATTTTAATTCTAATAAAATTACATTAAGCACTTTGAGAAATTCCAGAGTACTTGCTTGCACGGGTATGTGATTGGATACACTGGAAGAAACAAGTGTCCTTTGATAAACTGGTAATGTTCTGAGCCCTTTAACTTAGCGGTGTGTGGCCTTTTTATCAGCTGGACATGTGCAAGTCTAACACATGCACACTCTACTTGGGTGGTTGTTTTTGATCACCATCAGTCAAAACACAATAATGGTAAACAATATGAACCTGAATGTGTGTAAATGGAGCGGCACCCAGCTGACAGGGAGATGAAAGCAGAGTTCTGCACGGCTTCAACACTCTTATACACTGTACTTTTCATACTGCTTAGTCAGCAGGGCGGCTTTGTGCGCTAATAAAGAAATGTTTACAAAATACAGGACTGGATGGATGTAGTAGGTGGCAAAGATAAGAACACAGAGAAACACTGGAACTTCATGTTAAAATGGACTGCTATACATTGGACAGGGCAAGGAGAAGAAGCATTGTGCAACAAAACTAGAATCCATCTTGTCTTTCTGAGTTATTTAACAAATAAGCAAATGAAATTATCAGTGTTCTGACCTCAGAGTCCAGAGAATAAATGTTTTTGTACGTCCAAGAGAGCTGCCTTCAATTTACAATGAACAATAAGTTTAGTGGAGAATAAAGGCAATAACCAGCAGTTAAATAAAGATCTTGAATTATGCTGAGGTATTCAAATAAACATACTGCTATTTCAGAATAATACTTAAGTAAAAGTAAAAGTACTCAACAAAATTGTGTAAAGGAGTAAAGACGTACTGACAGAAGTACTGTTAAATTTACTGAAATAGAAATAGAATAGAAGAACAACAATAATACTACTAGTGCTACTTCTAACAGTATTACTATTCCAATTGCTACTACACACTTTGCACTGACACATAACATATAAGCTCTAAAAATGTACTTGAGCAAAAACACAAATTATACTTCAAAATTTACTCAAAGGCAGTTTTGGAAAATGTACTCTAAAAAGTACATACCCCTAAAAATGTACTTAAGTTAATCTCTCAAGTTATGTCACAGCTAATATTCTACTGTGTAATCCTACACGTGATAGACTGATAGCTACAGTAATATAAGTATATACCATTAATTATACTGACAATTCAGCATTTGCCAATCAAATGAGTGAGTTTCTCCATGTTTATTTAAAAGCTGATGCTCTCTAATGACAGCTAACAAGTGACACAGTCATCTCAGAGCAATGAAGTTGAACCCCATTAGCGACAGGGCCTTTTATGTGTAAGGCTGCACGCTCTCTTTCTCTGTGCTGCTCCAGTTTCCTGCCACAGTCCAAATACATTTAGGAAATTCAATAGTGTTGTGTAGGTGAACTGGCTTTGGTCTGAATTGCATGCAATATCAAAGGTTGTTCCTGTGCATACATCCATCCAAAGGGCACATTTAATGCATTCAGTATGGTCTACTGTAGCCCTCATTGGAATAAACAGGTTGGGCGGTTGATGAATAGCCGTTATTTTTGTACTTTTGTATTTTTGTACTACACTTATACAGTGTTTTCCCCTTTGAGACTTTTTTAAACTTAATGTTTAATCCTTCTGAGAGCAGGGATGTCTTATGGGAGACTATGTCCTATTTTGTAAAGCAATTAGGTTGACACTTAAACTCTAAATACACACTTCAAGTAAGTTATCTATTTCATTAAAGCCACCCTTTTGCAAGAGGATTCACTAAAGATTAACAACATGTTCAATATTTATATTAACAAAAGCTTTGTAATAAAGTAAGGTGCACAGTAGCAGAGTGGTTAGCACTCCTGCCTCTCGGCAAAAAGGTTGTGGATCCTCACCAGGTCCCATTTTCCAAAGACATGCATATTTTAGATACATTTGTGACTCCAAATTGTCCCATAGTGCGAGTGTAAGCCCCCTAACCCCACCCCCCAGTATTATACTTTATGAATATATACGGTATATAATAAAAGTGAGTTTTGTACCTTTTCATATCGTGTCTCCATGCAAAGAAAGACAATATAGGCTGTTGCACAGGCCAGACACCCCTCCATGTATGATTGTCCTCCGATTTTTTCAGCTTCTGTGTAATATGAGTTGAGGGTCTTCACGGTCTCCTCAAGCAAGCTCCTCTCGATCTACTTACATATACAAACACAGAGAAGCAGACCATGATCGTGATCATGAGAGATGAATATGATCTATATATTGACTAAATCTTGTAAAACTATATTTTATTCACAATAGAGATAAACAATAAAAGGAGTGTTGAGATATTATACCATCTTCCCAGGGCCAATTGGGTTTGTTTTTAAAATGCTGATTAACACAAAACTGTTTTTTATTTTACCTCACGCCAATTGAAATAAGCATTTAGGTTTTTTAACTTTACACAAAAGAGCATGTTCACAGATGATGACTTCTGGAAGAGTTCCTGATCCATGCAGTGATTTGTAGTACAAAATAAAGTCTGTTTTTAATGCAGTGCCATTTGAAGGCCAGAAGATTATGAGCATCCAATACATCCAATACTAATAATACAAACTGTGCCTTTCAGAAAAGTCTCATTGTATACCTAGTTGTGTGATTTACATTTTACACATTGGAATTGGGGCTGTACAACTTGATATCGTCATTTACAATGGCCCAATGATGTTAAAAAAGTTTACCTAATGCTGTGAATGAGCTTCTTCTGTTTTAAACCTGCATGCCTCTAGACTGACTCACATGTCTATAGTTCAACAGCTTCCTAAAAAATTCCCCTTACCATCACTCACTAATACTAATATAACAAACTAAATGGGGCATATCACATAGTCTCTTCCTATGGCCAAAGTAAATGTGAAGTGTGAAAGCAAAAGCATTTTTCTGTCCAGATTCATTTTCCTTCTCCACACACAGAACAAAGCTTGAATTTAGCAGGCAGTTGTACATTATGTTTTTTTCACATGATAATAATAAGACGTATGACTTTATGGATGTCAAGTGTAAAACATAAAATAACATTTGTCATTTGAATGTCTCATATGGAGTCATTAATTCAAACTACAGCATTAGGAAGGCGGTCAGTATATACAGTTGTGTGAACGTCTGCTCTCACCCTGTTGTCGAGCTCTGAAGGAAACTTGGACTGGAAGCGGCACACAGTTCCTTCGCTGTAGTCTCTCTGTATGAAAACCTTTGTGGCCAGAGCTGCACTGTGCCTCAGCTCCTGGAGATTGTGGAACTGTGGAAGCAGAAAAATTGGCAAGGGTAAGGATTTGAGAAAGTGTGACAAGGGCCAAATGGTGATGGCTAGACAATTGGGTCAGAGCATCTCAAAAACTGCATCTTGTGTGGTGTGTTACTGGTCTGCAGTGAAAAGCGGTCCAAGGAAAGAACAGCGCTGAACCAACCACAAGTGATGCACGTGGGGGGCAAAGTCTGACCTGTGTAGTCTGATCCAAAAGACGAGCTACAGTAGCTCAGATTTTTTAATAAGTTAATGTTGGTTCTGATAGAAAGGTGTCAGAATACACAATGCATCACAGTTTGTTGGATATAGGGCAGCATATTAGGCAGTTGGTCATAATGTTATGCCTGAGGGGTCTATTTATTATCTAACTAATAAATACATCTTGCTTGCCGATGCAGATATATTACAATAAAACCTGATTATTGTATTGCATTATTCTATTGGCAGGGCTATAGGTCTAATCAGAGCTGGAAACCCCTCTAAAAGAAAAGTGAAGCTGAGTGGTATGTTTCACACCCAAACAGTCATTCCCTTGGGAAAAATAGACTTAGACTTAGACAGACTTAATTGATCCACAAGGGAAATTGCTTGGTCACAGTAGCTCAGTTTTTCAAAAACACAAGTAAAATGGTATAGCATAGTTACAGCAATAGAATACTTTGAATAAAAAAACAATAGGATACAAAATTTACAAGATTGCATATTTACAAATCTACAGAAAATAAAATAGTAGTAGTAGTAAACACATAAAAATGTAGATACACAATATATACAACAGGTGGGGCAAGGATAGTGCAATGAGATGATGTGGCTGAGCATTAACATGATACAGGTTATCTATTACAGAATGATGAGTTATTGACAGCTGGATTGAAAATGATATGAATGAAGTCCTGTAGCATTCACTGTGGGAGTGGAGCTGTAAAAGTCTGTTGGAGAAAGAGCTCAGCTGCACCTCTATTGTCTGGTGAAGGGGAAAGAAAATACAATAGAGAACAAGTGGGCAAGAGTAAACTTAAACCCATTGAGCTAAATGACAGCCCCCAAGAGAACCATACTTTCAGATACAGCGTAGAGCACTGATTCCCCACCTGGGGGTCGGGACTCCCAGTAGGGGTCACCAAAGCTTCACAGTGGGTCATAAGGGCCTCTTGAAAAACAGGTCCAACCTAGGGCTGAATAATAATGCAAAACAGACTGGCTAATGCATTCAAATGGTCACAGAAAATGTGTTAAGAAATTGTTAAAAATATATTAAAAATACTTCTGTGAAGTTTTTGTTATGCAGTGAAATTTACCTAATAAATGGCTTCATTTTCTTAGGGTCGGGGAGGCAAAGGGTGGGGGCCATCAACATATCAACTGATAAAATGGGGGTCACTTAGAAAAAAGGTTGGGATTGGGAACCACTTCCCTAGAGGGATGGAGACAGCTGTGGAAATGCATATTCTTTACACTAAACTCGCTAACTATCCTTTTGGTTAAAATCTTATTGTGCTTTAAATAGGCCTTTTAAATGAAAACCTTCATTACACCAAAGATAAAATTCAAATATCACAATCCTTACTCTCATTGTAATATACTCCATTACTTTATGTCAGTGCCAGTTCCTTACCAACTTGGCATATTTTATTAAAAGTATTTTAAAGGTGTGTTTTAAGTTCGATGTGTATCGGTGCCCCAGTGACAAGTCTTCCTGTAAGCAGACAGCACAATGCCACTCCACTGTTTATAGGGTATACTGAACAACTAACAATAGCAACAAAGCAACTATTTTTACAACCCAACATCTCATTCCATAGACATAAGATTCATCTTTGTATTATTCATTTACCTTAATGTCTCAATACCCTCCCTCACTCTTTTCAGCTCATCATAATAAACAGTTTGGTCTATTAATAGAACTAATTATCATCCTGCTATTGAACACCATTTATCTAAGTAATGATTATTTGGCCCAGATAAAAGTGTATTGAAGTAGACCATTATCATGACCCTGGATGGGACCCACAGCCTGTGGAGAAGCCAGAAATGGCAGCCAGCGCTGGGTTTGCTCAATGTGAGTGCAACTCTTCAACTCGTCTCTAACTGTAACATGGACTGTGTCCAGCCCAGCGGGATGTCCTGGCACGGGTCTGTTGACCCCATGTCTTCTCTTTGCTCAGCAAAGCAGCCAGAAGTCATAACTCCCCAAGACCAAAAACATCGAGTCCACATTTTCCAAACTTGGATTCATACAAGACATAGCCCACACAGAAGCCATTAAAAAGGTTTAAACTGATTGTTTTGGTCATAAAAGTCTAAGTACACAGCACAAACTTTAGTGCTGAAAATGTCACTTTTTTTGCAAAGTGGGACACTTAGCTTACTTAACCACCCCTAATGAACTTTTATGCAGTTACAAAATATATGATCAGATTTTATCAACTCCTCTAGACAGCTTTCTTCAGTGATCAAAGTCCTTAAGAGCCAGATATTCTTTGTTGCTGAGTGTTTACCCTCCTGCGTGGGATTGGTCTTCAATCTAGTCTATTTCTGTCTCCAAATATGGAACGCAGCAGACAGCCATGTTAAAGTGTCATACTGATGATCACGCGGGAGACTATTAAGAAGCACTGTAACTGTGCACTGTGTCTGCCTGCCACCCACTCCACTTTAATTTTTGCCAAGTGTACAATTTTTGAAAGCTTACTGAAACCAATAGAAAGTAGGAAAAAGATCATGCAGCCCTAACAGCAATTAAGAGAAGCATTAAGTCTGGGTATACACTAAAAAATGCCAAAAAATAACTATGCAAAATACTTTTTGTAGTATTCAGGGCTGGGATACAAGGGTCTGTGAGGCTCTAATCACCATGACATGCCCCTTACTGTGGTCGCTCTGCCTCAAGAAACTCACGGTGACATGGAAGTGTCCCACTTCCATAACAGAGGGCATACCCACAATTACAGTCTGCTTCAATGCAATCACAGTTGGATTTGTTGTTTTCTACTGATAGCCCTTTCAGTGTTTCTCATATGCTCTCTCTTGTTGTTCCTTTTGGCATTAAAAGATATATATTTTCATATTAACTGCCAAGTGGGCATACCAAATGTCTGTAAATCTTTAAAGCTTAGATGGGACAATACTGTCAATAGTCCATAAGGTTGAAGTGAAAAATCAGTGACTGAAACCCAGAAAGGAAATGTGACAGGAGCAGATGCAAGCTTATGCTGATTACTTTGCTTCAACACATCATTCCTGACCGGGACAGGGTTCTAGTCTGGCAGGAGTGGACATAACTAATCCAGAATATTCACACAATGCACTGATTGTAGCCCACTCACTTAGCTTCATCACTTGCTGACTGTGCATGTAGTGAATGCCATGGAATGATTTCTAATATAATATGAGGAGACAGGAAAAGAGGGGGATGAAGAGAGAGAGAGAGCTGGATGGATAGGGCTCCAGCAGGAAGTAAATTGTGCTGCTCAGCTCTGAGTCCAACCAGTGATGACTACAGAATGCTGCAGCCTGTTAGCATTAAATATGTCACGGATAACGGATAGAGCCGGGACATGAAATTCTCATATAGTCCACAGTAATCCTGGTTGTAAGGTAAGGTAAGGTGAGGTATACTTTATTGCCCCTGTAAGGAAATTTGTCCTCTGCATTTGACCCATCCTTTAACACCGCTGAGGGTCCCTTCTCCAGTTCTTAAGCCAGGATTCTGGTCAGGAGTACCTAGTTGGAGAATTAGTTCATTGTGCATGTTGTAGGTGTGTACCTGGAAGAAAACCCACCCAGACATGGGAAGAACATGCAAACTGCACACAGAAGGGGCCCAGTCTGGGAATCGAACTCGGGACCTTTCTGCGGTGAGGTGGGAGTGCTAACCACTTGACCACTGTGGATGTAGTTCTGTGCATACACATGTTTTATTGTCTGGGGAAATTAGCCAGCTGTTCGCCCTCAGAAGAAAAAAAAACACCTATCTGGGGCATTATTTATTTATTTTTACATTAATTTAACTAGGAAAGTCCCACTGAGATTGGCAGCCAGTTTAGCAAACCTAAAGACACGGGGAGAACATGCAAACTCCATACATCTTAGTATATTTTCATCTAAACATTTGACCTGCAAAAGTGTACAATTTCCACTGCATCAAGGGGCTCAGTCTTCACTATTGGAGGTTGTCAACAGCTGGCTGCTGCCAACTGTGCTCTATGGTACAAGGGGTCTCATTTGTACCACTATGTGCATAAAACCTATATCTGCCTCCACTCCTCCCGATCAGATATACAGACGTGTTCAGGACATCATGGATTAGCTGCAGTTAGCCATACTTGCTATGTTAGCCTTGCTTGCTCAGTACCACCAACACTTTTCCTTGGTATCAGTTGTTATGTGTTGTAAAACTGAATAGGAACCCCCCGGTGGAGAAATGTTGGTTAATGCCCCAGCCTGTGGTGCAGGAGATCAGGGGTTCAAACCCTTAACATGGAGACAAAAACTTCAGAAAGCAAGTCCCACAAGTACAATTAAAGAAGAATGGAACCATGGTAACAACTGTAAATCAGGCTTGGTTAGAAATAATGACACACCTCTGCTAAGCATGTAATCAGTATGCTACCCAGAACTTACAGTGAGGTAACAGCAGCTTCCTCTGGTCTGGTCATTAACATAGTAATGAAGGCAGATCGAGTCTTCAGTGCAGATATTAACAAGGGCATGAGGTAAGGAAGAGGATGTGCTATCAGGCTTTATTGTAGCTAAAAATACATCTGGAGTCACCAGTGTATTGTAATGTGTACTGCCTGGAAAAGCCAACCACTACCTCTGTCACCTGCTGCTGTGTCAAACATATAACTGTAAAAGTCAGAGTGATTCCAGTGGACACTGCAAAGATATCTGCTGATGATGGTGTGCTGAAATGTAAAGACAAGAACTGGGATGTTATGTTTGTCATTTCAATCATCAAGCTGTGACAGAGACAGACACTGCCCCTGTCCATGGTGCTGACTGCAACACCAATTTGACTGTTCACTACTTCTTAGCTGCATTACTTTTAATTATCTTAGCACAGAACAAGTCAGAATACAACTTAAAGCCCAAAGGCAAAACTCGTGCATGCAAAATTTTTGCATTCTAAACTCCTGTGTGGTATGTTAGAGTTGGTGTAGTGTTAGACTGTATTTAAAACAAGAAACTTAAAATGCACTGAATGCTAGAAGGTTACAAAATACATGATTAGCTAAGTGAAGTAGTAAATTGTGCAAATGAATTAAGGTGACATTGGCTAGAATCATCGACTAAAAGACGAAGCACAACCAGCCTCATACAGCACTGGAATTAAATGCAAGAAACTGGTCTCTCCTTCCCGCGTATTAACAAAACAACAACAACACCAACAACAACAACAGAAAAGGCTGATCTTACCTCTGTCGCCATGTTGCCGCGGTTGTCCAGCTGTGCCCCGGGAAGACCACGACGACCACCGTCCGCTGTTGCCGCGCGTGCAGTGTGGGACACCGCTACCGAGGCTGGAGCCAAGCGGAAACAGCAGCGCGTGAGAACAAACGAGCGAATGTGCGCGTGTACGTGGGCGCGCGCCAAGGAGCTTCTGGGGCACAGAGGGAAATGCAAATGCAGTGTGAATTTCTAATAACGCTGAAGAGGAAAATAATGTGGGCACTAGTCTCTTGTTGAAGGTCAAAGCTTTATATCCTCATGATCTCCAGTTCATTGGGGTTATTTATAAATTGAGAGCGTTTAAGATGATTCAATTTTGTTTCTATTGGGGAACGCAAAGGACCAAGCTATATATTTTTTCTCTTTAAAATGCAAGGGCTAAAGTGCATGCACTCTATCTGCAAACAGCACTTTCATCCTAACATTGCAAGTTGCTCTGCATGGTGCAAAGAGGTCACAGCGTAGTGGTTCCCTACCTATATTTAATGGACTATTAAACAATTTATTAGAGTCCACTCAGGTACTATACAGTATTGCTCCTTTTGAGGATAGGAAAACTATTCCATCATGAGTATCTTTTAAAAATTTACTAGGTTGACTTAAAATCTTGAGTGAAGCAGCCAGATAAAAGCCTGCAATACTGCGCTCCTGAAAACCCCACAGATGGAGAGATGCTTTTGATGCCATACAAAGGAATGAGAACATCGCGATTATCAGTCTATTTTTGGGTGACAGTTTTATTTCACTCCACTGCTTTGACAGCATGAGTCATGACATGTGCTCAGATTAGCTGCCTTTCCTGTCCATACTTTACACAGTCCCCTGAGGTATGCTTGGATCACACTCCTGGCATAGGCACTTGGATCTGGAGTCACACAAACAAACAACTATACCAGAAAGACATGGCAACTTTGGGCTCTTATGAATGGAAACAAAATCCAGAAATAAAATTGAGGAGCGCTAACAAAATGGGAATTATGCAGAACTAACGCTGTTTGCCAGGATCCCGCTGTTTGCTGCATATTGCTAGAAAAGATGCATATCTAATAACATGCTGGCACAGTTTCCTTGGGGCTACATGTTCGCATTGCTGTGTGTTTGTGCATGCCAATGTGTTAGAGCATTTGTTCTTCTGCCCTTTTGCATTTCCTTACTTCACAGAGCTCAAATTAAAGACTATATTCAGCTAAAACTCACTGTAAATTATGAGATATCATACTTACGCTTGCACTGCAGATGTCCTACAAAATATGATACTCTTCAGGGTATGCATGCCATCTGTCTCCTGTGAGCACTTGTGCAAATATTTTATTTTTTATTCAAATATTTCATTAGTTTTCTTCCACTTATTCCCATTAGGGGTCCCAGCAACTATGGGCCTTAGGCCGGGTACACCCTGGACAATGGCCAGATAGTCACAGGGCTGTCACAAAGAGACAACCATTCACTCTCACATTTATTCAAGTGGAGCAATTTTATTTTATATTGATGAGAGTAATTATAGCCGTGGCAGTTTTTCCTCGTAATATTAACAAGGAGTCACCAGTTATACTAACACTACTATGATCAGTAAAGTTGTAAAAAGTAAGTAAAGTGTGTGTGTGTTGGAACATTTGGTAACATAAAAAGCCACAAAAATGCTCACTGGTTAATGGCTGGCTGGCATAAGAAAATGATGGATCTTATTGCATAAAATGCAAAAATTAAAATGCACTGCATTTGGGAAAAGTTCTGCAAGCAGTATGAAGAAAATTGAAAATTATTAGGTTGTTACCTTACAATTTCCATCATGGCTGAACATGTGCATTCCTCTGGATATTGACAGTGTAATGAGAGGAGAGTGTAAATGTGCACTTCAGCAAAAAAAAATACTAACTCAGACTTCCTTTTTCATATTTTATGAATATTTATTTCAGCTAAATATCATTCTGCTTCACTGATACTGACCCTGCAATAAAAAGAGAAGAGGTGGAAAAAACATTAACCATAAGTGTGGGTTTTTTACCACTTCAATGAAAACATGAGCACTTTTCTGAGGTTTCATGTGGATTTAGCTTGGCGAGTCAATCACATCATCACGTGCTGTGTAAGGCAGTTCAGTTACACTTCTGTCATACATTATGTCAAACTTAGTTACATGTACAACAGCTATGTGATATATAACACTCATTTTCGGTACAAAAATTATTAGCATTTGCAGTAGAAGTATTACAAGTATTTCAAACACATTACTGTCATAAACATGAGCATATTGTTTGCTTCTGTTCAGTGTCAAAGCAGTTTGAGTTTTCTGGTCATGATCATTCAAAACAACACAGTGTCAGACGTGGCCTGACTTTGGTCCAAAAATACTGGGCCAATGTGAAGTGGAAACAAATCAATGGCCCACCCACACTTTGAACAATGTTACACTATATAGAAGTTATGAATGTTCATTTTGTGTTTCTGAAAAATGTCTTTTATCCAAGTATTTTGTGGAACATTTAATAATATAATAGCACTGAAACGTGTTTGTGCACTTGCGTGTGACTGTCCTGCCCGGGAATGTTGACCTGTCCCCTTTTCTTGACAACCAAATTAAAGCCAAGATCTTTGAGAGCGGTTTGTAATTCCACACAGGGTTGCTCTCCAAATGCACACTAGGTTGTCTTTTTCTACAACATGTTAGTGGACACTTGTGCAGCTGTGGATATGTGTGTCTTAAATCATTGTCTGTTCTTCCACACACAAATAGGTGAAATATTGAACTTGTGTCTTCTGGGCATTGTGCCACAGCAAACACTCACTGTACTATTGACTTAACCACAAGTGGGGATCTCCCTCATACACAAATACACAGGCAGTGTCGGCAGAGCACACTCAAACAGATCCTGTTTCTATCCAGCATGACAGGAAATGAGTCTCACAACCCAGACAGATATTTACTTGGAATACACAAAAGAAAAATCTCAAATGCATTAAAAGTTTTGGATAGCAAAGCTGAACTACATAAGGTGACAACTTGTTTAGTCTGATTATAAATGTCCCACATATCAGTTGCCTTTTAAAAGTAATTGGGTGTCCAAGTCTGGAAGACAATTTGATGTCCTCCCCAGGTCAAGCAGTATTGTTCTGTGGTATATTATCCCTCTTCTGTTATCCAAGGTGAGTAAAAGACCATTTAAATACACAGATTTTTGGTGATCTGATATCACTTGAGCCCAAATTCTGTACTCCAGCTGGGATTCAAAGAAACTGAGTATATTTTCGAAAATACACTTTTGTAGCAGACAGTATCAAGACTGAGAATGTACACTTTTATTGTAAAAGTATTGGAAAGGGAAGTGAGTGTCCAGGGGAGCGGAAACAGTTACCACGAAAATGTTGCTCGGTAGTTTCAACGCAAAATAAACAGACTCAAATACCATTTCTCGTCTCTTTTTTGAACTTCCAGACTTTGCCTTGAGTACATTTTAGACATAGAAATCATGTATCAAGTATTTTTTTTTACCTCAGTGACAAAAGGTAGCACACTGGTCACTGAAAGTGGAAGATCCATCCATCTTCTTCCGCTTATCCAGGGCTGGATTGTGGGGGGGCAGCAGAGATGCCCAGCCTTTCTTCTCCACAGACACTTTCTCCAACTTCAATGGCGGAATCCTGAGGTAATCCCAGGCCAGCCGAGAGACATAGTCCCTCCAGTGCGTCCTAGGTCTTCACTGGGGCCTCCTCCTGGTGGGACTGCTCGAAACACCTCCCTTGGGAGGCATCCAGGAAGCATCTGGAACAGATGCCCGAGCCACCTCAGCTGCTCCTCTTGATGTGGAGGAGCAGCGGTTTCTCTCAGGTGTCCGAAATTCTCAGCCACCCTGCAGAAGAAACTTATTTCAGCTGCTTGTATCTTCAGAAAGCAGAAGGTCCCAGGTTGAATTCCAGGTTCTGAGACAGTTGTAGTCTCAAAAGACATTAGAAAGTGTAATAGTAACCAGAGCGGTCACAATAGGGTAGGCAGGTAGGCAATTGCCTACCCTAGGATCTTAATTCACCTTTACAATAGTGAACAAGCTATTTCAGTGACAGAAAACAAACCACTAAAGTGATGCTGCCTTGCAGTTATCCTAAAAGGGCCCTATTTAGAAAGAAGTAAAACCATAAATTGTAGCCATCTTAAAATAATGATTTAAAATGCACCAGAATACAGGAAATCATATATGTTTCCTAGGACCTCTATAGTGTCCAAAAATGGCTCTGATAGTAACAGTAGTGAGTAGCATTTCAGCTGCTGCAATTCTAGACAGAACAGAGGCGCTTGAGCATAGATGCAAAGTAGGATGCAATCTACAATAGAAATGAGTATGGAGTTTCTACACAAGACAGAAAGTGAACAATGCAACAGTCATGCATATAAGCCGCACGTAATATGCATTCAGTATAAGGCCACTAAAAATAGAAGCATTGTATTGAATAAGACAGCTGTGATAGCAAGAGTGCCACACCGCAGGCTAAACAGACATGGCTCTAATCAGTTCTAGATCAAGGGAGACATCAGCAGCAGTGTTTCCTTAAGCTATCAGAAGCTCAGGGGGCAGGGTAGAAGAGGAGAGGCAATACATAAGCACAAGTACAAAAGCAGCAAAATCTTATGTATGCAACACAACTCCATAATCAGCAATAGCCATCATTTATAGGAAGAATGATTTCAAACAATGCACTTGATGTGACTCTTTTTGACAATACAACAACAAAAGGCTTGGTTTGATGGTTGGTTGATTTATTTGATAGTTTGTTAGCAAACCCTAAAAAGATTGTGGTTGGTTATATTTTGATAACATTTTCAGTAAACCTCAATAATGGCCATGAAAGAATGGGTGAATGAGTACAATGTTAGTGGATTATGGCACCCTCCTCACATCTCTCAAAAAGTCTGGTAGTGAGCCTTTCAGACATCAAAAATGACACAGATTCCTAATTGTCTTGTAAACATAAAGTAATAAAGCATGTGCAGTATTTTACTATCAGGCATTTCTAACATTAATAGCAAATAAACTACTGTATATTCAGACCGACTGACACAGTTACTTTATTTGTTCCACTTTGAAATGCCATGCACTGTGTCCCTACCACCCCATTAAAGTGATGTTTCGCAGGCTTTTCGCTGTCTTCTTGGATGATAATATTTTCTTTGCAAGGCGCTGTGACAACTTTGGTGCTGCCAGGGGGGATAGGATGAGAGGAGGGAGACGAGCCAACAAATTCCAGCCCAGGTTGCTTGGGTGGACACTCCATATAAAGGCTTCACATACGTCTGGGCTCAAGAGCACAATTAACATTTTTACAATCTAAATCTGGAAACAATCAGGATGGTGAAACTAGCAATGTTGTATGGTTACATTTGAAAAGACAGGAGGCACAGCTGGTGGTACCAGAACTGTGGAGGTTCTCTGGGATTGATGAGGATAGACAGGATTAGGAATCAGTACATCAGAGGGACAGCTCATGTTAGATGCTTTGGAGATAAAGTCAGGGAGGCCAGAGGCCTATTGATGGAAGCTGGTTGAACAAACCCAGAGTTGTGGTGTAACCTTTGGGTTGATAAAACTAAACAAATATAAACTGGGTAACTCTGACCAGACTGAGACTCACAAACAGTTAGGTCCATAAGTATTTGTACGCTGAGACAAATTTTGTTAATTTAGCTGTAAACCAAAACATTTTCAAAATACAGTTATATAATTCATATGCTGAAAGTGCAGACTCTCAGCTGTAATTTGAGAGTATTCACTTCCAAATCGAATGAAGCGTTTAGGAGTTACAGCTCTTTAAAATGTAGCAGCCTTTTTTTCAGGGAATCAAAAGTAAATGGACAGTTGGTTCAAAAGATTTCTTGAGCTGCCTGGGGGATTTCCATCATTTACCCACCATAAGCTGAGCAGGTAAAAAGTCTGGACCTGTTTCCAAGTGTTTCTTTTGCTTTTGAAAGCTGTTTCTGTGAAATCACAACATACAGTATCCCAATGGAAATGAACCTCACCATCTTTAGGCTGGATCAAAAAATGGTAAAAAAAAAAAAATCCCTTCACAACATCCACCTTAGAGTAGAACACTCTCCAGGAAGTAGGTCTATCAGTGTCTAGGTCCACTATAACGAGAAGACTTCATGAGAGAAAATACAGAGGGTTCACCACAAGGTGTAGACCTCAACAACAGAAAGGCCACATTAGACTTGGCTAAAAACATCTAAAGAATCCAGCCCAGGTCTGGAACAGCATTCTGTGGACAGATGAGACTCAGACCAACCTGTACCAGAATGATGGGCAGAGAAAAGTCTGGAAAAGGCCAAGTCTAATGTGGCCTTTCTGTTGTTGAGGCTGATGAATGGTCTCACCTTCTAGTGAACCCTCTGTACTTTCTCTCATGAACACTTCTCGTTATGGTGGACCTAGACACTGACAGATCTACTTCCTCGAGAGTGTTCTACTCTAAGATGGATGTTGTGAAAGGATTTTTTTTTACCATTTTTTGATCCAGCCTAAGGATGGTCTGGTTCACTTCCATTGAGATACTGTGCATTCCAATGCAAATGTAACACCTGGAATCAAGTCCAAACCTTTTACCCACTCAGTTTATGCTGGATTAATGAGGGAAATAGCCCAAGCAGCTTAAGAAATAACCAACTGTACAATTACAAATAAGCCCCTGAAAAAGAGGCTGCTACAATTTAAAGAGCTGTAATTCCTAAACCCTTCCTCCGATTTGGACGTAAATACTCTCAAATTACAGCTGAGAGTCTGCACTATATATCTGTATTTTTAATATGTTTTGGTTTACAGCTTAAATAAAAAAACTTGTGTCAGTGTCCAAATACTTATGGACCTAACTTAGCTTCTGCCTGAGCAAGTGAAACTGCACTTACATACATATACATCTGCTTTGTTGCCATGGTTTCCTCACCTCTGGGGTCGCTTCAGTTCCTTGAAAACAAGATGCAAATATAAACTTGTTGTTTCTTTGAAAAGGGGGTAATTGTGGTGGAGATGTGTTTATCAGTATAAGTGGACTGACATTTTAATCAAATATTTTTAGCACAGTTTAATTTGAACAAACAAGAATTGTGTAATTCTTTGGGTCTTTCTTTGTGCTCAGCTGCTTGTATAAATAGGACTCACATCCCTCAAAGCAAACATCAAAGTAGCCATGGCCCATAAACAACCTCAATTGGGGATAATATCCCAAAAAAATGTGAAGTTAAGTACAATATTAAGTATAATATTCTTAATGAATTCTAGGACTTTAAATTAAATAATAATAATTGCTTATACAAACTTTTTTTTTTTCCAAATGGGTGACACAACCAAACTGTATTACATTTTTACATTACATTTCTTTACCACTGTGAGATAAATGGATAGAGCATTTATCCCTGAACTAGATAATCCCAGGTTTAAGTCCATATTTATATCTCTACATTATGGGACAGCAGTGATGATTGTGATGAAAGCAAGTGCAATCAATGCATGCCCTTAAAATGCAGTGCAAACAGGGAAGGCCCTGATTGCCAATAATAAAAAGCAGGGATCCTGTCAGGAGGCATTAGTCTCTGCCAGGAATGTGAGATAGGGGAGAAGGAAAAAGAAGGAAAGTTTTTCTTATATAACAGTCTAAATGATTGCAGGAGTGCGAAGATGACAGCAGGCCTGAACTAAATGAGCCCATATTCAGACCAGGACATTGGTGGCTTTAACCATGCTGTCTGCAGAGAGCTCCTCATTTGGTGAGATGAATATATTGGCATAGTGAGCACACAGAGTGACAACAGACACAAGCGGGTGACTTGTTAAACATACACTATTTATGAGCTTCAAGACTTCACCAGCAGAGGCTTGTCAAAGATACTGACAACCACTACATGAAGCTGCAGGACAGAGCAGCGTGATGAAGTGCTCTGTAATATAGTGCGGTGTAATGACACCACCACCAGTGGACGTCCCACTGAGGGAAGAAAAATGAATCTGTCAGGACTCAGGAGGAGGACGCAAGTGCAATAATAAATCCACATTTAAACTGCTTAGTGCAGCCTGGCTTGGGGTGTGCTTTTCACAGCCAACTCTACACTCAAATGTAAATGCATTTATATCAACAAGTATCACAGTTTATTTACAAGGTGAATTCATCCAGTCCATATTGAAAGCTTTACTGAGAGCAAATCAAATGCTAGAAATATACCATCATAGAATATGTTTTGCACCATACAAGGGCACATACAACAGCCTATTAATAATTAATTTAATTTTGTTAATTTAATTTAGTCTATATCTGTTGCAGAGAGAGCCCTAAACTTATCAACATCACCTTTAACTTAATAATTAATAAATGAACCCTCGCCAGATTCATTGTTGTAAAGCAAACTTGCTATCTTGGTAGAAAAAACAAACAGACCATCTTGAATCCCTCTACTTACATGTAGTATGAAAGAACTGCATCCTGTTGGAAGTATGTTTGTTGTGGTGGAGGAGTGCAGACGAGGGCGGTGCAGCTTACAGTAGAAGCTGAGATCAGATGGTAGAGCAGATGGTGCAGTCTTAGGGGCCAGTCTCCATCAGCTCATGGCACCCGGGGCAGCAGGTAGCACATATCACTGCTGACATGTTGTATACAAGGTGTTACTGTGAGATGGAGATCACGAAAACACATACTGTACACATAAACAGATCTATAGTATATATACTGCATGCCTCTGTGCCTTGTGAAACACAAACAAATCCAAGGCATGATAAGCTCTGAAACCTTTGAAACTGGCAGATAGTGGGGTCAGCCAGGGGCCAAAGATCAACTCTGCCCGCTGCCCCCTCTAGTGGATACTGAGATTCAAAACTTGTGAACCAAAGGAATGCCTAATGTGCTGATCTGTAAACGTCACAAACCAGATTTTATTCACAAAAGAAAACAAACATATCAGCAGTTAATAATAACTGGCAGATGTAGGCCCTATGTAAACCAGGAAGACTAGCAGCTATCCCTAAAATAATTGATAACTGCAGGAAGATTGTACATGAACATACATAAACAGCATGCAAACTGGAGCTTGGTACTGTTTCACAATACTAACCAGAGTATTTCGGAGGCTACCAGATGTCTTAAAGTGGCTACATTGTGTAAAATCAACTTTTTTGAGCTTTTTACAATGTTATATGTTGTTCCCTCATCTAAAACACCTGGAGTTGTGTTTTGTTTCATTCACCTGATAGCTTTCGCACAGGTGTCAAACTGCAGGGCATTTCTGCCTGACGCACTTCCGCCAGTGCCGGTGGTCTGGCCACAGGGTCATCAGCTGAGAGCCAGCCTTCATAGGCTTTCGCCCCTTTGATCTCAGAACATCTCTAGGTGGTGGGGCCAGCATTAGGGACGTCTCCCAAATGCTCCCTGTGGCCAACCCTAAGACCTTTGATTTCCCCACTTCTCTTCCCTTCTTCGGAGCCACAGCCAGAAGCTCCCCTTTTCTGCTTCCTCTGCCAACTCCCTCTGCACCCTCTTTTTGCTTGGACACATCACGCCAAGGGTTGTCAGCAGGTGATTGGTCGATTTACCCACAAACCCTCTGCATCCAACCTCAGCAGGGTACATATAGGCCTTCCAGCCAGCGTCCCTACACTCCGCTACGAGGTTGCTGTACCTGTCCTTTTTCCTCTCGAAAGCAGCTTCCATGGTTTCTTCCCATGGCACGGTGAGCTCTGCTATTATTACAACTTTGGCAGAACTCGACCAGATGACGATATCTGGCCTTAGGGAAGTTGCTGTTATCTCGAGAGGAAACTTCAGCTGCTGGCCAAGGTCAACTATCATCTGCCATTCATAACCAGGTCTCAAAATATACTGCTCCCTCTGATGGACTGACTGTGCCTCTACTCCTGGTTTGATAAAACATATCTGAGTTTTGGAGTGGGAAGGGACAGTATTGTTAACCTTAACCCTTTCTTCCTCCAAAACACGGCCAGTTTTCGGAGCACTTGATCATTGCGCCATTTGTACCTGCCTTGTGCCAGTGCTGATTTGCAGCCAGTTAGAATATGCTGTAGATTTGGATTTGGTGCATTACATAGGCTGCATTCTGTTTCTGAGCCATACCACAGGTGTATATTGCAGGGCGTTGGAAGGGTGTCTTGTTATTGGACTTCTGTGCTAGTTACAGTTTGTCCATAACAAACACCATGTTCGAGCACAAGGGTGTCCATCAGTGCACGTGGCACCAGGACACCCTAGGCCGGAGGTCGATGATCGACTTTGTAGTCATGTCATCTGACCTTCGGCCGTGTGTCTTGGACACTCGGGTGAAGAGAGGGGCTGAGCTGTCAACCGATCACCACCTGGTGGTGAGTTGGATCCGCTGGCGGAGGAGGAGGCCGGACAGACTCGGTAGGCCCAAACGTATTGTGAGGGTCTGTTGGGAACGTCTGGCTGAGCCCTCTGTCAGAGGGGTCTTCAACTCCCACCTCCGGGAGAGCTTTGACCAGATCCCGAGGGAGGTTGGAGACATGGAGTCCGAGTGGACCATGTTCTCCGCCTCTATTGTCGATGCGGCTGTTCGAAGCTGTGGTCGCAAGGTCTCTGGTGCCTGTCGTGGCGGCAACCCCCGAACCCGGTGGTGGACACCGGAAGTAAGGGATGCTGTCAGGCTGAAGAAGGAGTCCTATCGAGCCTGGTTGGCTCGTGGGACTCCTGAGGCAGCAGACAGGTACCGGAGGGCCAAGCGTGCTGCGGCCTGGGCGGTTGTGGAGGCAAAAACTCGGGTCTGGGAGGAGTTCGGGGAGGCCATGGAGGAGGACTATCGGTTGGCCTCAAAGAAATTCTGGCAAACCGTCCGCCGCCTCAGGAGGGGGAAGCAGTGCTTCATCAACACTGTTTACAGTGGAGGTGGGGAGCTGTTGACCTCGACTAGGGATGTTGTCGGGCGGTGGAAGGAATACTTTGAGGATCTCCTCAATCCCACCGACACGCCTTCCGTTGAGGAAGCAGGGGCTGGGGACTCAGAGGTGGACTCATCCATCACTCAAGCTGAAGTCACTGAGGTGGTTGGAAAGCTCCTCAGTGGCAAGGCACCGGGGGTGGATGAGATCCGCCCTGAGTACCTCAAGTCCCTGGATGTTGTGGGGCTGTCGTGGCTGACACGTCTCTGCAACATCGCATGGCGGTTGGGGACAGTACCTCTGGACTGGCAGACCGGGGTGGTGGTCCCTCTTTTCAAGAAGGGGGACCGGAGGGTGTGTTCCAACTACAGGGGGATCACACTTCTCAGCCTCCCCGGGAAAGTCTATTCCAGGGTACTGGAGAGGAGAATTCGGCCGATAGTCGAACCTCGGATTCAGGAGGAACAATGCGGTTTTCGTCCTGGCCGTGGAACAGTGGACCAGCTCTATACCCTCTATCGGGTGCTCGAGGGTTTGTGGGAGTTCGCCCAACCAGTCCACATTTGTTTCGAGGCTTCTTCCTGCTGCTCAGCCAGGCGTGGAATCTTCTCCCCATCAACACAAAATGTAATGTTATCATTCCTTATGCCTTTCCGGATTGATAGACTTCCAGACTTGGCTGGCTTGATCTTCATTCTTGCCCACTCGAGGAGTTCTTCTAACCTCTTCAGTAACCAAGCTGTGCAAGCTGCAGTTTGCAAGATTGTTGTAACATCATCCATATAACTTCATAGGGCAGGGAGACGTTGACCCGATTCTGTTTTAACAACCCTGACCATCTGCCTTGCTCCAATAAGGATGATTTCGAAAGCTGCTGTGAAAAGAGTTGGTGAGACCGAGCAGCCCATTGCTATACCTTTTTCCAGCAATGCCAGCCAGTTGTAACATCCTGGGTTGTGTAGCAGACATAGAGTTTTTTTAAATAGAAAGAGATAATGTTTGCAATGCAAGTGGGCATATGAAAAAACCTGACTGCATATGTTATGAGTTGATGTGGGACTGACCCATAGGCATTTGCCAAGTTTAACCAAACTACATGGAAATCTTGCTTCTTGCATTTGGTAACCTGGATCTGCTCCCAAATTATGGTGGAGTGCTCAATACAGCATGGGAAACCTGGGACACCTGCTTTTTGACAACTTGTGTCGATGTATTGGTTACCTAGCAGGTAGTTAGTCATGCGCCGTGCTATCATGTAAAGAAAAATTTCCCTTCCACAAGGAAGGGAGGGCAATGCCTCTAAATTGGGTGATGTTTCGGGAATCTTTCGGAATGAAGGTGGTTACAGCATGCTCCATGCCGAAGGGATAGTTTGAGTTTCCCAAGCTGTTCTCATCAGCTTCCACAACATTTTTAGCACACTGGGGCAGCTTTTATAGACCTTATATGGTACACCATTGGGTCCAGGTGCTGATGCAGATCTTGCCTTTTGAACCACGATCTTGATCTCTTTCCACTTAGGTGGTGCTACTTCGAATTCACACGTTGGTTTAGGTGGCTGGGGCATGTATCCTGGTGAGCCCAATGGGATGTCCTTGCTAGAGTCACCCAGCTGTTCCTTCATGTAGGCCTCTAGTTCCTGAGGGGTAATGTCCAGCTTACCAGATTTATTTTTCTCAAGAAGACCACGGGCATATTTAAAGGGGTCCCAGTAGAAAGTATTGTGGGCTTTCTCCTTCCTACTCCTGCGTTTCCAAATCCGCTCTGCTCTGCTCAGCACTGCTAACCTGGCTCTAAGCTGGTCCCAGAGAACTTTGAGACCCTCCTTCTCCTGTATTTGGGCTTTCCTCCACGCTTTCCGGAGCAGACACCTTTCCTTCACCAACTTAAGGATTTCACTCTCTCTTCTTCCCATCTGCTTGGGAACTGCCTTCTTCTTGGGCATTTCCCCAAAACTATGCAACCCTTCTTCATGCACGATATTTCCAAAGAGGTTGAGTTTGGCAGATGTATTGCCCTTCAAAGCATTCCAGAGGGTAAGTTTACTCTTTCCTCAAATCTTCTCCATGCTTCTTTGTCACTAGACTTAGGCCATCTCATCTTTGCTTGACGAATTGGTTCTTCCTTTGGAGAAGTGTTAGTAGGCTGCCTGCTGCTTCTGGTCTCAGCATGGTCTTGACGTTGGATTTCCTTTGGGTCTGGCTGCTGCACTTCCCCCCATTTGCCATCTGCAACAAAGGACTCACAAGCACTGTGGTGCTCAACCGGGCTTTGAGTTCTCCTTGTCTGATCTGCCTGAGCAGTGCAAGCTTGCAAATTGGCTCCGCCTCTGCATTTTCCCTTGATGTATTCATAGGCCACACTGAGTTGTCACTTTAGACCATCCGCAGCTACATGTTCTAAGGATCTTCATCTCTTTAGTAGTTTCCATTCCAGTCTGTACCATATGATCCGTCCTATTTAGTCCTTCTTCCATCCCACCTCTCGGAGGACCGCGGGGCTGTTTCCTTCTCAGAGTGCTTGTAGTTTTGTAGGGTGTCCATGATAAAATGCAGTTGATTGGAGTATGTCTGGAGGCTTTGCTTTTTTTCTCTGTTGTTTCCTTCATGCATGTTTATTATATTTCCAAACTCATCTTAGCTCATTCATGCATAGCTTTAATGAGCTTTATGCTTTCCAGAGAGGAAGCATTCCCACTCTTCAGAGTTACAGAGTGTAGGGACTTGGTCTGCAAATTAGCTGTTAGCTAGATGGCATGTGGACATGGCATCAGGTTGCATCTGAAACTGTAACAATGTTTTTGTCCTGTCCCTTTCAAATAAATAAATAAATAAATAAAATACTGTTGTGACAGTTCATGCAGCAAATGACGCTTAAGCCTCATCAGCAATTACACTATGTCATGTCACTAATCAAAAATATGTTTCCAGAGTATCCACCTGGACTTGGTAGTGATGATCCATATACTTGCACCATGCTGATGTACTGAAGGTGGGCCAGGCTCAGATCAGAGCATTTCTTGGCTCATGCACTTTAATCAAGCAGTCATTTTCCAAACAGTGAGAGGTAGACCGGATTATTTTTAGAGCCCACCTGGGTCTTCAGCTCAGGAAATTACACTTTCTCCTTTTCTCTCATTCAAAGGAACCTGAGCTGCAACTGTCCTGCAAATGTCCCACACTTGTCAGATATATCTGCACAAATCTGTCTGACAGTTAGATCAAGAACTGAAGGAGAAGAGGAGGAAAAGCAAGGAATGAAACACATTTGTTTGTTTTTTTCTAGAATAGCTTCACCCAGAGCAAATGTCTAGAATTTAATCAGTTATTCATTGATCACATGACTGAGCAACTTTTAAACTGTTGTGTGAAGAGATTAATTTAGCTTCACAAACAGATCTAACTAAAGTCATCTGTAAATGTTACATTAAATTAATCTTTAAACATTTGCATATACTCTAGCTACTGTCGAACAAATTGCTAACTAGTAACTCTCAATGGTAAAGATATAATGCTCAGACCGACTTGAACCAAGGGTCTTCCAGTTCAGGGGTAGATGCTCTATCCACAAAGCCCTTTTATTTCTCAATAAAAGAGAAACAGCTCTACTCAATTAATCATTTGTTCCTGACCCCTTGTTGGAGTTTGCATCATTGACCCTATCTAAATCTTCAACAAAATGGCTCTACACCAAAAACAAATGATATAAATCCTATGTGACTTTCCTAGTTACCTTTCTAATGGAGACAAACAAATTTATAAATCAACACAGTATTAAACATTACCTGATGGGTAGACTTGGTGTTTAGTAAATGTTTACGGATGAGATCTTTAGCTAATACTGTAGTCTCAAGAACTGCCACATACAGATTTAACCATACTGTGACTCTAAATGTCATGCAGGTTGACCTATAAACTTTGGCATCAGTATAGTTCCCTCTGAACAATGTGACAGCAGAAACAATGGCACTGTGATCCTTGTGTTCAATGTACAAATACATAAAATTTAAAGAAATACATAAAATGAAAAAAAATAAATAAATAAAACTAGGAGCTCTGGGAGCACTGTTATGGTCCTGGTATTATCTTGCAATGATAATGACATAGTGCTCAGACTTGGACACAAACTCAAAGATCTTCTAATTCAGGAATAAATGCTTTTTTCTTTGAGCCACAAAATAATTTTATCTCACAATGGTAAAGAGTCTACAATATTACATTCATTTCATCTTTGGTCCATATTTAAAAATGGTAGCAAATCTCTGAAAACACGCCTGGATATAAACAGTGATTAATATTTTTGTCCTTGGCCCATTACTGACCTTTGCTGAAAACTTGACATACACAAAAATAAAAAAATTCTGTATTAAAGCATTCTTAGTTAACAACATTTTTCACACCTCATTAAAACTTTTGCCCAGCACTTTAATGTTTTAATTAATGTAATAAAAGAACATTTATAATAGTGTAAACGTAAGCACATTTTCTGAAATAGTCAAATATGTGCATATTTTTCCACAGTTGGAAAAGTCCTTAATTGAAACGGCTCTCTTGAAAAAGCCCCTGAGGCACGAGGAGCTGTTAGTGGCCCACAGTGTAAGTCTGAGAGTGGTGCATAATGGTAGGAATGTGACATGTTGCATAAGACCATGTATCCTGAATGAAGCTTGCCCAGATAAATGAACCCAAGAACAAACTGCTTAATTGTTAAGTACAATGGTGCTTTTGACTAATGCTGCAGGCAGACATGCTACTGTACTGTGTTAATGGAAGAACAGCAGTCTCCCATTGGCAGAGCGGGCCGCTGTTCCAAACCACTTCATCTGTCCTGGTTACCATACACCTATGCTAGTTTTGGACAACACAAACTTTGGAAGGAGAAAAGCATAATTTCCCTCATTTTTGCCCTGTCTTCAACACATTACCCCACACATACCAGTTTGTACAGATGAAAAATGTCAAGGATAGACCACCTGGCTGTGAGAGGAAAATCTTCTCGTCTTCATCAATGAGCTGCAGTGTGCAGTGCATGCCCTGTCCCACTCACATATCAGGGCCATTAGACAGGCATGTGTTGGGCCGGCTCCAGGGCTGCGTCTGCTGCGCCACTCACTGAAGTCCCATTCACAGTAATCTACCCCAATCCGACCAATTTTGCAGGTGCAGAAAAGTGTAACAAGGAGAACGTGAGACATTATTGTGCCATTCAGATATCCTTGGGGAATTCAATTGTGCGGAAAAGCCCAGGATACTTATTTCAGCAAAAACTGAATCCAAATGGTGTTCAAACTTTTCCTTGGTTTACACTTATATTATGAGAGAGAAGACAAACTGTACAAAATAAATTGCTCACATGCAAATGTGTATAATAAACATTAACTAAAAGTTGTCTGTCATTTCTGAGGGTCCACAACAATAAAAGGCTTGACTATTGACTATTGTCCCGTGACTCATGCTTCCCTTTTTCCCAGAAATCCATACAGAGATTTTTCCTTTCCTGCTAACGTTAAAGCAGCACAATGTAACTTTTGCGCTCTCTTGCGGTCCCTCTCTGGAAAACTCTCTGGAAGCCCAATTTTGAAAACTGCATTTTGCTCGCATTTTAATAGCAGCTCATAGAGGGACCTACCTCATCCGTGAGTTACATAGTGACAGAGGATGATACCAATAAGTGCTCAGGGATTGGGGGAGGAACGGTTTGGCCCAGGAGTTTTTATATACTAAAATATTTTTCAAAATATTATTTTAAGGTCCAAATCCTACATAGTGTTGCTATAACACTGTATGGTCCTCTGCAGGTGCATAAGGCTACGGGACAAAAAGTACTTCAGATCAACTTCCGTGCCTTACTCTTTCTCTTCTTTGTTTAAAAAAGTGCCTTTCAAATAAAAGCTTTTACTAATACTTCAAGAAGTACTTCATAGTAGCACCAGGAGACACTTTATGAGTTTCCCTGCATAACACCTGATATTTCGGGCAAGTTGTCAGAATAAAGAAATGTAATTGTCTTGTGTCTTTTCAGTAGAAGCTCTCTTTGTCTTTGTTTAGGCAGAAGCTCACCTTGCTTTGGACTTTGTTGTATGTGTTCCTCTGATCCTTGTTTTGAACCGCCTCCTGGCTGTGGTGCTCCTACAAGAGAAACAAACTTTGCAAAGCTCCAAAGACCAAACAGACTAAGTTGTTTTTGGATCGGACTGCTGGCACTTAGCAGATAAGTTGAAGTATGTTTCTCTTTCTCTCCCCATGTCTCTCTGGCTCTGTCATTTTAGATTAACAGGCTAAACTCTGTACTTACTGTAATTAATCTAAATCTGTCCAGATGGGGAATGGTCTCAGTTTCCTTCTCTACACTGAGCTATAATTCTTAGATACAGACCAAAGATACTTACTTAACTCACTGAAATATAAAAGGATTAAGTGCACAGGTAAATTGAATTAATAATATCTAATAACTATCTTCAAAGCAACTTTAAATGTGTCATAGGTATGCATGCAGTGATATTGCTGTCACTTTTATTAAATCAACAAGATAATTGCTGGGATGCCATAAAACAGCTCATATGTTGTATTTGGGTGCCATAAAATGACTAAATAAGAGGAAAGCGTCACTGGCCTGAACAATGTAAGTATTCTTACAAAATAGGTTTCTAATACACAATAGGTCTCATTTAAAGCTAATTAACACTGAGCCAATTTGGACAATTACCTTGATCTTTATCAATCATGTAAAAATAGGAAGGAGCCCAACATTCTTGGTGTGATTAAGATGGAAGACAGGATCATTAGCAAACGTCTTCAAGTTGTGACACAAATTTTAAAGCACTTGTGGGTCAGCGAATTGGGTGCCATTAGCCAAATATGTTATCTTGTGATCTGTGCCAAAGATATGGAGAAGTCAGTCTGTGTTTGTCTGGATTTCTCAACAGAGGTGAGATCTTTAAAGTGATGACCCCAGTCGTGACATAGAAGGCAGGTGGGGTCATGTAGACATCACTGTGTGCTGCAAGCTGGATTGTCACGAGATTTGTGAGTTTACAAACTCACAAAAACCCATCTTGTTATGCTCCCACTGATTTTGGATTAATAGTGTAGCATTACTTCCCTGAGTGGGCGGGTTTAAGGAACAAGCACTTTTGATAGTACTTGTTAACAATATGGCGACATTGAAAAAAGTAACGTATGCTTGACATGATACTGTTCCTAAATTTTATTTTGTTATTGTAGTGGTTTGTTTAGCTACATACATAACTTTTACATTATATATCAGTGCACTTAATCCAATCAGATCCAAATACTCTACCAAAAGTCCCTCCTCTTTACAAACACAAACACTAACATTATTAACATTATTAAGTAAAAGTACTGTTACTTCAAAATAACATTTCTTAAGTAGAATAAAAAGTAGTTGACAAAAATATTACTTGAGTGAAATTAGAAAACTATTACTATGTATAAAGTTTAATTAAAGAACTAATGGTACTACTGTAGTAACTACACTTTACTAATCTACCTTATGTTACTACTGCTGCTACTACTATTAATGCCATTATCACTACAACAAATACTACTATAACTACTTACTACAACTACTATTACCCTAGGTATGCTACTACAACACAAAAAAAAAAAAAAAAAAACTTTGACTGCGGAACAAACACAAGCGGTGACAAAAGACTGAAAAAGTTCTAGCGTTTATGCACTGGTCACTTCCAAACCTAAACATCCGCTGGTGGTCCAAAAAGCCTTGCCTGGAAAATCCAGACTGATATGTCTTTGTATTATTATACAGAGAAATATCAGTCTAGGTCACCACGCCGTCCGCAGTGGTTTACTCAAATCCCAACCGTACCGTGCATTTTGATTCGCTTATTTAAGTCACGTGTTCTTCGCAAGCAGAGTCTGCAACAACAACAATCAAGGTGGCGCACTGAGGAGCCGAGTTTGTTTCATTCAGCAGTAAATTCCGTTTTAAATGACCAAAAACATATCGAGTCATTAAAACCACAGCAGCTTGCAGCACTAGAAGCCTTTATTTAAAAAAAAAATGTTTTCGCGTTGCTTACTTTCTTGTCGCTTTGTTAACGTCACGTCCGCCATTTTCTGATTGGCTAACTCCGCTGCCCGTTTGCTCCGCGCTAGAAATCGAATTGATTCTATGGAGACCAGACTCATCTGCTGGTACAGCGGTGAGTCTGGAATTTCCAGGCAACAAAAAGCCCACATTTATTTGTTCTTCATATTCTGATTTGAGGATGTTTTGGCCTAAAAGTAAAATTTGAAATGCAGAGATGTATTGAAAAGTACTGAAAATCTGTAAAAGTCAAATATGTAAAAGTACTGGAGTATTATAATATTACTCAAGTACAAGTAGTGTTCCCCAACATTATCAAATCAGTAAAAGCAACTATTTTTTTCAAAATATTTTCAAGTAAAACTAAAAGTGTGTTCTCAGGAAGAACAATTTCTTGAGGAAAAGTATCTAGTTACTTATCACGTCATGTTGCCAAGCATCCACTGGCATCCATCAGAATTTTAATGAAGACTTTATAATAACTTTCTTTTTAAAAGTATACATTCAACTTTTGACCTACGTCTGTGTGTGTGGCAGATCAAAAAGCTGACATACTCTTTAAGGAATTAAATGACAGCGTTGAGGTTTACCCTTGTGTACCTTAGTTTATGAAACATTTCAGCTCACACTTACACATAGCAATTGTGTGAATTCTAGCACAGTGGTAGCAAATCAGATCCTACGATGCTGGCCCGAGTCATCAAATGGCCTTGTTACAATAGCAGCTTGTTGGACCGGACCTGCTTAAAAGAAATAACGTCAAAAGGAAAAAGCTTTACATCACTCAGCAGCCTTTAGTGGAAACTTGCCAGATGTTGCATACACAGACACACGGCAACAAAAAGCCACCACCCCAGTTTGGGGCATCCTTTCTCCCGTCTGTCTCTTTTCATTGGAGGCCATGACTGTGATGTGGTCAAAAGCGGCCTTTACAAAGAGTGGGTGAAGCCAAAGGGAGATGTGCAAGTGAGAAATTGTCTGTGATTAAATGCACTGAGTGACCCCATGGCTAGGAGTGGAATGGAGTGGAAATGGACTCAAGTAAGAGATACCCGGTGTAGTGAAGAATTTGTGTGCACACGGCCAAAAGCAAATACTTGTCAGCAGATCCCATCACCGCTGGCCAATCTGACATCCATCTATGGGTTTAGCACTCGCTGACTATATAGTGTTACAAGTCTCCAACATCATTGCACCACATTTTAACAAGTCTGTGTAACAGTCCACACTGACAAAACTCTTCCTGGTCTCAGGGTTCAGCCGAGAATCAGGGTCGAAATCCCTTGTACAAAGCATTTATATGATTCTCGGGGCAGCCTTGTTGGGTAAGTCACAGTCGAACACTATTGAGTTTGTTTGAGGGATTATGGGCTTTATCCATCCAGTGGTCTAACCCCATCAATTGTTTGCAAACAAGCAGGTTAAAAGGGCAAATTACCCAACGGGTCTTACACAAAAGCAAATACAGTGGACTGGAAAGGGAAGGACACTTTATCTTAGTGCAATCCATTCAAAAAATTGCACATGATAATTTTTTTTTATAGAGCATGAGATAAAAAAAAAAGCTGAATAATGTTTCTTGAAACGGAGAGGAGAGACTACTTGTGGGAGGCTCCACTTTTTGTGCTTCACACGTTTTGACAGTTCTGCAGCTAATCCCCATTGTTGCAATGTAAAGCTGAGAAGTGAATGCATGTGTGTGGTGAGGGGGCAGGGCTTAACCCGAGTCTTAGTGTACGGATTGAGCTGTACAACTCAAATACAGAACATGTATGAGTTTACCACAACATTTTTTAATACCTGATCATCCAAACAATTTAGATGATAGGTGAGGAGGATGGTTCAGTTTGATAAAGTTAATCATAATTCATAATTGCTTTTGTTTGCAATCTTTTTATTCAGGCAGTCTTCTTGTGTGGTTCTGAATGTAACGCTGCTTTCTGTGGCTGGTCAGCTCATCTGCATCCTCAAGCCTTTTCACTCTTTTCATACAATACTAAACCTTCAGCTCTAACAATACAAGTTGGACCTAATCTTATACCTCTAGCCAACCAAAACGCTGGGAGGAAGAAAATGGAATTGATTGGCCAATGGCCACAAGGGCCAGTTAGGGGGAAGAGGACAAGAGGAGACAACTATTGTTGATTGATTACCATGAAAGACACCTTTGTTAGCAACTTGAAGGCAGTACACTGCGCCTGTATCCGAGGAAACACTAGTGGTCTTAAAATAGGTCAGCACTACAGCAGCATAAACATGATACTCACATAGTGAGCTGTGCATCTGTGACCAGCCCTACAGGGGAGTAAGGTCCACACATTATTAGCTGTGACTAATATTGATTAGCTCTGTACAAAGGTTAGCAGAGCAGCTTCTGTCTGTCTTTAACACAACTCTTGGTCAGAGGCAATGAAATATCTTCCATTAGACAAATCTTTATTATATTGAAATTACATTTTGGCTACATCAGCATACATAACATAATGGTAAAATATTTTATTGTTTGACTGTTGTCCAGGGTCAACTAGTTTTTCAGATTACTAACTCACCAATAAGTGAGTGAGTAAGTGAGTTTAAAATCAATGCTGAAGCACTTTTATCTTTATACTAAGAAAAATTACTTACTGGTCTTGCAGCCTTTTTGCCAAAGACAGAAACCGGTCTGGTCAAGCTTTTCTGAAGAATAGTGCATGGATGAGAGACCTGAGGAGTTTTGTTGTTGGGCCTAATGCCTGATGGAAAACTCGCTTTATCTTTGTGAATTCATCGACCATCTAACTGAATTAACTGCTGTTTCTGGAATTTTATCTTTTATGCTACAGGCAAAGAACAATACTGTCTCTGATTTTCATTCAGTATCTCCAGCTGTTCAAAAACACATACACTCCTAGCTCTCTGTTTGTCCTGGCAGATAATAACAATAATAATACAATAGGCCAAAATCCCATGTTTTCTCACTTAATATTTAACACTATGCAGCCACAATTGGCCTTCATTTACAGCCTGTATATGCATATGCGACAAGCAACATAATTTTGACACCCTGCTTATGATGCAAAAACCTTTTGAATATGAATGTTGGACCTCTGGTGTTTTTGTGGCCTTGGTGAAGGCTCTCACAGTGTCAGTGGTGCTGATAGGAAGAGACAGAGGGGCAGCATGGCTCCATTCACAGCCAGCACTCATTAGCATAAACCAAAAAGCTTGGCCAAACTATCCAGAAACCTGTGTCTGCAAGTCTTCTTAATGTACATCTCATTAACATACAAAATGGTCATACATACATTGAATATTTTCTAATAATAAACTAAGGATATCGTAGAAACGTTAAATTATTTAATCCAGCCAGAAGAATCATGAGCCAGTGTCTCTGTGCCATTCCAAAGCCTGGATAAATGGAGACACTTGCCTCAGGAATAATATTCAGTTCTTTGTTAGATGCACCTGAACACCATTTAGATATCCTTTTCGGAAGGGTAAAACCTTTGTTAAAAAATGTGAGGCTCATTTGTACTATGTGTTTATTTTCAGACACACTCTTGCTGATAAAACTACTCAAAATTACTCAAGCACTGCCTGTACCAATTGATTGACTGCACAAGTTAACTGCAGGTCATTTTACAGGAAAAGTGTGCCTAGAAGAACACATTTGCTGCAGGTTGCTGGTAATAGGTTAAAACAAAGTTCAGAAAATATCCATAGTCAACACGTTCTGTATGTTTTATGGGAGGGGTTTCCTTGTGAATAAGAGGCAAAGAGGAGTGTTTTGTAGCCTCCCACTGAGCTGTGATTGGCTGCAGAGGCTCTGAGTGAGGCCAGGGGAGGCCAGTAGGAAGGTGAGTGGTCTGAGTGCTGCTCTAGGGGGCAGGCGGACACACAGGGCTGCACACTGCTTCTTAAAGCCTAGGTGCTCCTCCTCATTAGGCTACAGACTGATGGACACAGAGCAGAGGAAAGATAGGCACAATTCTCTTAGGACAGCTAAAGTCAGACTCTTAACAACAAAAGTTAGAGCTTAATACTAAACTAAAACTTTGTGCTTATATTGACTTCTACCTGAGTCACACATACTGAGAGAGGAACTGAGGGTCAAGTCTTGAGGAAGAATTAAATTTTTTGTTTTGAATTAACCACAGAGGGAAGAGGGATTACAGCTTGTGTGCCTGTCCTGCGTGTTTCCCCTCTCTACACTTCAAGAGTTTTTTGTTTGTTTTTTTCTTAAAGACTTTGGATACAGCCTTTTTGAATAGTTGAACTCAGAAAGACATGGCAAACGGACAAAAGAGCCACAGGTGGGCATTAACCCAGGGCTCCCTCAGCTTGGCACTGGGCCAGTCACTCTTCCTCTCCCTCATCCTCCTCTTGCTCAGCGTTTCCGCCGCAGATGAGTACGACTACTACAGTTGGCAGTCGGACAACTTCCACAACGGGCGCTTTTACACCAAACAGCCCCAGTGTGTGGACATACCAGCGGACCTGCGGCTCTGTCACAATGTGGGCTACAAGAAGATGCGGCTGCCTAACCTGCTGGACCACGAGACCATGCCTGAGGTGAAGCAGCAGGCGGGTAGCTGGGTGCCCCTTTTGGCCAAGCGATGCCACGCAGACACCCAGGTCTTCCTCTGTTCTCTCTTCGCCCCGGTATGCTTGGACCGGCCCATATACCCCTGTCGCTCCCTGTGTGAGGCAGTGAGGAACAGCTGTGCGCCCGTAATGGAGACCTATGGCTTCCCCTGGCCCGAGATGTTGACCTGCGACAAGTTCCCCATCGACAACGACCTGTGCATCCCTATGCAGTTTTCTGTGGACCATGCCACACAGCCACCAGGTAGGAAGCACAACACAAGTCTTACTGCATAATGAATTTGGGAAAATTCATTATTTATCATGGGCTGCTAACCAAGCCAGAGAGGGTCACAACCCAGCATCTCTTGTGTCAGTCCCAAGCCTGGAGAAGGTTAGATCAGGAAGGGCATCCGATGATTTGCTGTGGTGACCCTGGAGGAGAAAAAAAACAAAATGAAAGAAAGTTCCTAGACAGCTTCTATGATTTATTTTTACTGCATTTAGCTAATGTTGATGAATGAATGATGGGATGGTGGCAGTAGCAGCATGAGACTACTACAAGAAAAAGTTTGAGGTTGAAATTTCCCGACATCTCCTTAACGCCTCAGGGGAGGACAGAGACAAAATAAGAGCTGGGAGACTGGATGACTCCGGCAGCGAAAGATCACTCGCAGAGTTAAGATAAATGGACTGTTGTAATAAGGCTGTCTGCAAGTGTAAAGCAGACACACATGTGTATACACCTTTATCAGAAGATGCCAGTCAAAAGCTAATCAATCACCATATAATAAGTGTTCAAATCGTGAGCGGCCTGTTGCAACATGCTGCACAGGAAGGTCAGCCTAGTTAAGAAATGAACGTAGTAGCACATTGTTCATTTTAGGAGGACAGATGGAGGGTGCTTGGGAAGACTGTAAAGGGAATAGTGTGGGTTGAATGACTACTTAAGCAGGCGAAGGGGACTTGATGAACCTATAGACAGCAACAAGGGGACAGTCACTGAGTGTCTGGGACTGCGCTGCTATTGTTGGGTCTGGCAGCCGGCGGGCCAATTAGCTAGAAGACCAATTACCAAGCTCCCGCTAATTAGTCGACATGACAGGACAAGAGACTGAGACAGAATGGGACTGGCTCAAGTGCAGTTGTGTCTGCTGCAGAATAGAGATGGTGAAAGTGGAGGCAGGCGAGAGAAAGACAGATGGGAGAGAAAGGCTGCTTCCTGTAAATTAAGTGTCTGTCTTTAGGCTTTCAACAGGGACTTAATGCTGTGCTATTACTATTATTTCACCAATTACTAATAAGAATGTATTACATTTTTCTTTTCTGTCTTAGTTGTTTTCATGGACATTCTTTTAACATGACATGTTTATCAGCATTTACAAAGCGTAAAAAGTGATTAACCTTTGATATTGAATATTTATATAGTGCATCTAATACCTAATACATTATGACTACTTAAACAGTTCGATGTTCCTCTGATTCATTTACTAACTACATTAGAGAAAATGGCTGCACTGTCTTCATAGGCTTTGTGTCAACTATGTGACATTTTGGTTTTGCAGAACCCTCTTATTCTTTGACATGCTCTTTGAGATGCACACTTCCCACACTTTGTCACCCACACAAGCAAGAATGTGTCATTCTAATCTAGCACAAATTAGATGTGCTTAATAATGTGTTTTATTTAATGGTAAGATGTACACGTGAAGCATCTCAAATGCTCCCCTGGAAGCACATGCTACCTATTTGAGTAACACAGGTTCTAATCCAAGCAATGTCTGGGATTATATGCAGAAGATATGACCCAAGAAATTGGGCACAGCTAATATAACATTATCAGTGTGAATATTAACATGCATCAGTAAATCAACAGGCAAGATAAAATTTGGAAAGACTCTACACAGTCCTTATTTTAACCCTAAGCTTTTTGCAGGCCCTGCATCCCTCCACAAAGCTTTCTGAAACAATATGAACGTTGTCCAGTGAAAGTCGTTAAAATTGCATGGTGTGAAAGATATTGTCTGTCCACACTGATGTGACTAGTGTAAGTTACAGCCGTGCCAAAGGAGACAGGCCATGCTGTCAGGTCCCCGGCACAATGAGAGCTACTCATGTGGCCCTGGCTGCTATATGAAAAGGAAAATGTGATCCAATGCTCTGTGCATAGAAAGCTGCCAAAGCCCTTTGAGAGTGTTTTTTTCCCTGTGTATAGGATTCCTACAGATGCAGGAGCAGTGTGTGTGGGACTTGTTTAGGTTCTTCTTTTTCTTCTTTTGTGTATCACATTTAAACAGATGTTAAACCTCAAACATAAATCTCATGCCACACTTCACCCCCTGCCCAAGGCCATTTTATGTCATAAATGTCAGCGCTCTTACAAAAGTCCAAAAGAGACAGAAGTGGGTGACCTCCACAAGTCACCATATTCATCTGTTTATTCTTTTTCAAGCATTACATAGCTTTATTCTACACTGTTAGAAGTGACCTCATAAGTGTGTGTCATATTGTTCAGACTTAAATGAAATTGCTGTGCCTCATATTATTTGTGGTCACATTTGATGTGAAACTTTCAGAAAGTTGAAGACAGTTTAATTACAGGATATTTTATAGCACTTATCTGGTTCAACTTAACATTTAATAAATTTAAGGTACCATGTAAAAAATAAAAAAATAGAGAAATCCCAGTGGGAAGAAAAGGACTGAAGACTTCAGAGCTAGGACTAAGTGAAACTGTGCAGCTCAGTTGTTGGACTTCAGCTGTACATCGTTTCCACTTTGGCTTCACATTTGAAGGTTAACAGCAGCCCCTTTCCAACAGACCACCTCCCAGCTCACCAAGCTCCTTTCTCCTCCTCTGGCCAAATTCTTGAAGAAACTATTTAATTAGTTTTGTCACTTTGTTGAGGAAAATTATTACCAACAGAGTCACCTGTTTATAACAAGTGTATACAACACAGGGATGTATGTGGTTGTCAAGTGCAAACCACAGCAATAGTTACATGTTATACAATAAAATCACTAAGTCTAGTAAAAATTCCTAAACTGCTTTGAGGTGTTGGAAAAATATATTTATGACCTAATGTCAAAATATTTGCTGAGTAGAGAAGTATCCAGGAAAGAAGACATGATCCACGCTGCAGTGGCTCTCATTAGAACATGACGAAGATTTCCCAGAGCACAGAGCAGCATCAGGGCACTCGTCACCTAACTGATTTCTCAGCCAAATGGTGCTGCTCTGTCCAAACTCAACTAAGTTTTAGAGAGGGACTGCTTTTCTTGACACACGCACTGGCATATGAACATGACTGGCCCTGCTCCAACATACCACCCCTGTGAAAGCCCAATGCATAACTCTGGAGCCGCAGTAAGACACAACAGTTTCAAGGAAATCATTCAAAGCACAGAGATCCAGCCGAGCTTTGGCACCTCTTTAAGAGTGTGTATGAATGTGTATGTGCAGCTCTGCCTCAGTTTTTTTGTTAGCACCACACAATTAGACTCCTGCCCCCCAGTCCCACAGGTCTACCACCAGAGAAACCATGGGAACATTCAGGGGAAATATAGCCTTTTCTCTATGGGTCAGCATCATATACACAAACACTAAGCCAGTGCTGGCCGGGGGTTCACCTCCCCACGACCCCAGCGTCAAAACCCCCTCAACTTTGACCTCTCTCATTATCTGCTCAGTCACTGAGATCAGACTAGCTGATAACCTTTGAACCCTGGAGCGACTGTATCCTTGTGGGTATGCATCTGTGTGAGCCGACAAAGACCTGAAGGCCTCATATATTTTATATTATTTAAAATGTTTCTATGCCTGCTGTTGAGTTTGAAAAAGAAAGTGAAAAAAAGGATAAATTATGTATTGTAGCATTGGATATTTGATGGCATATATTAGTATTTCACCATGGCAAATTGGCCCAGTTTTAGATTTTATTTGTCAGAATACACAAGACAAAAAGATAAATTGCAAATAAATCTCAAATTTGGTGCTTAGATTGAGCCAAACCTTGTTCTGTTCTGGTTACTGCCTGGCTGCCTGTGTACTGTTAATCACCTTTCACTGTGGCCAACTGCATCTGCTCCAGCGTTTACCTTTCTGCACAGCCGCAACCACGCCTGCACCACCAAAATATACAAGAGCCAGAATTAAAACATTTTCTACAGTGTAATTACAGGGCAAACATCAGTCAGGCTGCTGGACTGTATATCCACTCTGCAGCAAATAGCCTCTGACATGAGGCAAGGGGCTTCACAGTGCTTCACAAGTGTTAAATGATTTTTTGTAACATTTACTGTGTAGGATCTCCGTGAAACCAGAATGATAAACTCTTCGTTATTAGCCTGTGCTAATTGATTTCTTCTTCTCCAGTGTCAAAGGTGTGCCCTCCGTGTGACAATGAGCTGAAGGCAGATAACATCATGGAGCATTACTGCGCCAGTGACTTTGGTGAGTGTTCACAATTCAAATGTATAACACCTAAATGGGCCACATACACAACGATACTGTAAAATACTGAATTAGACCCCCACCCCCACCCCCACCCACCCCCCCAAAAAAAGAAAAAAAAAACAACATGCCCTCAGAACTGTGTGTTGTACCTTTGTATAAATTATTAAAGCTCAATCATTTTACAATACAAATGGGATACATCCAGGTGCCTTTAAAGACTCATCCTCTAGATAAGTTAGAGCAGATATTTTGCCTAGATCACATATCTCTGACTCTAACCCTTTGTGGTTATCAGAATGAAACATGAATACCTATGGAACCAGATAGCCAATCATATGTAGACACTTTACTGGCCTTGAATGCATGTCACAGGACAAGACACGATAAGTGAAGTCAAGATAACTATGACGTATGGCTTTGGAGATCAAGGCAAGAATGTCCTGCAGTGTTATACTATAGGCTCTTATAACGTCTTATGAACACCAGCGCTCATCCATCTTTGGACACTTTTCACCCTAAAAGCATTTGGAAAGTCGCATTTTGTTACAGGGTTACTTTTGATCTGTGATCCTAGGTCTCTTCTTGCATTCTTTTGGTGCCATCCAGCAGCATGGCACAAATGACAAGGGGATAGTGCGTTCTGGTTTTCCATCTGTTAGTACAACCCCCATCCAGAAAAAGTTGGGACACTATGTAAAATGTAAACAAAAAGAATGTCATGCTCGGCTAATCTCATAAAACAATATTTTATTCACAACAAAACATAAAAACATATCAGCTGTTACAACTGAGATATTTTAGAATATTGTAGATTGATCCTGATTCATGGAGTGGTTTCCAGTACAAAATCAGCTTGAGGACCTTTTGTTGCTTTGTCCCAACTTATTTGAGACATGTTGCTAAAAATGTGCTATTTTATTATGAAAAGGTAAAATATCTCAGCTTCACACACCTGCTTTTTTTTTTTTTTCAAGCAAGATTAAAATAGTTTTTTTAAATGAGATTTGCAAACCCTATCTACTGATAATGTTTGTTATGTTCTACACAGTGTTTTAACTATTTTAACTATTTTAGAATAGTATGGTTGTATATCCAGCCATCTCCCCCAATCTGGCTTTAAAGAGAACAGGTTTGTATAAAGACATTAGCACAGCTTGTCACAGGGACACTGGCCAGGCTGCACAGTGGGGCCCTCTGCAGCTCTTGCGACTGCATATGGTTGAATATGAGTGGGTGTTCAAAGTGCAGCAGGTGGGGGGCGGTGCACTTTTTATCCTTCCAATCTTTGCTCAAACACACACATAACACATATACATATATGAATCAGCTCATTCACAAAAGCATGCTCGCAGGCACGCTAAAGCAGTAAATATACACAGGAGGAGCTGGATGTGATGTAGGACATGGGTTCTTTAACATGCTATTACCATGCATGTACTGTATAGCGGTGGTGGGACTCAAGTAAAAGTAATGCTACTTCAAAATATTATCTCTGAAGTACTATTACCTCAACTGCTACGACTTTTAAAACTATTACCTGTATTACTGCTATTTAGACCACCACTACAAACCAATGCTATACTACTATGTGTCTACTATTCTGAAAGTTTACTTGAGGAAATATACAATTTTATCTACTCAACTTTTATCTACTTAAACCTACTCAAGGAAGTACTCAGAAATAACATATTTGTAAATGACTTGAGTAAAAGTATCTAGTTACTTTACACCATTACTGCACATATACCAGTGTACCTGGGGATGTTTATGCAGCGTAGACAAGCAGGCGAGAAGGTAAATGGCCAACTTTCAGCAGGCTAGGGGATAGAGCGATGCCTCACACCGACCTTGTGCGTCTGCCCACTGAATGATTAATTTCACCTGTCAAAATGTTCACCCAGAGAACTCTGTTAAGAGTTGGCACCTCCAGTGTAATCCCTGGCATGTAAAAACATGAATATGTAAACTTAAGACTCAACAGGAGATAGTCAGTCCCTCAAACGTTTGATAAAAGTTGAGATAGGGGGAAGTGAAAAACCACTTATTAAGCTCAGAAGGGTGTAGGAGGAGTTGTGTGTCTCTGTTACATTTGGTTTGAAATGTAAACAAAATGAAAAGGAACAGAAAGAGCCAGGGCTAATGGCAAAAACCTGACAATACAATATCTATTACAAAAAGTGTCATGATACAATATATGTATATTGATATATCAAAATACTGTAACAAAAAAATATATATTATATTATAAATAAACAATATATAAATATATTATATATTGTGATTTTTTTAATATATATGATTTTGGAAAACCTTATCTGTACACTAGTACACCACTACATGCACAACATTTTATGAAATACATTTTTAATAACCTGAACAGTGAACAGTGTACTTCTAATTATTTTTACTGTATTGTACTGTACTGGATTTGTTTTAATAAAATATATTGTCAGCACTTAGTGTTTGATCCTGCTTTCTACTACAAAATAGTTTTCAGTACACAAGACAATGGCAAGGCTTAACTCTGCCTCTATCAATCAGAAGAATAATCAATACAGCCGTTTTTAATATTGTTACAGTATAACCCAGCAAAACCTTGTGATAATTTCTAGATACAAATATTTTTTACACCCCTAGATAGGGCTATTTTGAGTAAATGTAATACAAGACACGTATTACTGTGCCAAACAAATGTCTGTTACCTCTTTTGGTGTTTACAAACAGAGCTTGGGAAAATACATGAACACATAAAGCAGATAAATGAGGGTCTTGGTGCTAGTTGTATGTGTCTATTTTGGCTGCACGTAGATATAAGAGTACCTAACTGTCGCTATGTCTGCTCTTCCTCAGTTCTGAAGATGAAAATCAAGGAGGTAAAAAAGGAAAAAGGCGACAAGAAGCTGATTGCAGCACAGAAGAAAAAGAAAGTACTGAAGCAGGGCGCGCTGAGAAAGAAGGACTTGAAAAAACTGACATTGTACATCAAAAATGGCGCCAACTGCCCATGCTCTCAGCTGGACAGTCTGGGCTCCAACTTCCTCATCATGGGCCGCAAGGTGGACCAACAGCTGCTGCTCATGTCTATCCATAAGTGGGACAAGAAAAGCAAGGAGCTGAAGTTTGCTATCAAGTACATGAAGTCCCATCAATGTCCCACCTACCACACTGTGTTCCAATGAGGGACCTCACTGTGTTTCGGGACATCCCATGGTTTCATTATACCATCAGCCTCAATAAAAAAAAATATACATTATTTGGCACTAGTCTAGAAGGCCTAAAGGTTTTAGTCAGCTTAATATAGGGCTCTTCTCCTTCCAACTTGTCTCAATCTTGTCAGCAACAAAACATTTAGGGCAAAAACATTATTGGATAGAAAGTTTATTTTATTATGTTGTCATTATAGTTTCAGTTGAATCAAATGCTTCACTACAATTGGGCTGTGAAATGGACCAGTCCCTGCACAACAATCCCAGGAACCACGCCAATACAGACAAACATAGACAAATTACTCCATGTTTTATAATGTCAACAGTAAGTAATTCAGATAAACACTAGAACATTAGATCAAGGCTTTCTCTTATTTTACCGTATTGGGAAGGCAGTCGATGGGACACAGTGAAAAGATGGACTAGATGGTGTTTCCACTGACTTGGCACCATCCTGTGGTTTAAAAAAGACTTGATTTTTTTTTTTTTTTTTTCAAGAAAGGAAAACAAAGAGGCAGAGACTCTGGACAGACCTGTTGCATTGATAATTCCCATACTGGTTACTATCACTCTGTAAATGTTTGTGTTGTCTTCTATTTTGCTTCATTTATATTGTATAAAATGTAATTCTTCCATAATGACATAGCAGCTGAATTCACACTAACATTAAGAGAGCAAATTTACTTACAATATTTTTCAACCAGTTAACCCAAGTGTAGGAGTCTTTTTGTAATATTTTTCCAAAAAAAAGTAAATGAATAAATATATTAGAATTTTTCATAAAAATATCTGTTTGAAATGTTTTATTTTTTATTTTACATGATAATTTAACTATACTGTATAATATAAGGACGTAACATCATGAAAAACACTGTCTGAAGTGGCTCTCATGACAAACTTCAGGATGGTCCTCAGAAGTCTCAGATTTCCTTTAAGAGGCCACCTTGAGGGCTGATGAATGAGGCCAATGAGGAGGTGCCAAACTCTGCTGCTTCTCGAATGGCCCTCTCAGTCTGTGGGTGGGTACAGACACCTCTGACACCTCAGAGCTGGCTGGGGCAGGACTGAGTGCTGCTGGTAGGCTGGAACGGGCCAGAGTCAAATAAAGTCATGCAAATGTTTATGAGGTTATTGTCTCTAAAATGTATGAAGCATTGTTGGCTATATATTCCTAAGTGAAGATGATGTTACTGATAGCAAAGCTCGAACCCACGACCTGCCGAGTATATTTTCCTCAAAAATGTGCAAAAGTATCAACTGTAGTTACTGTACATTCCTAGTCTGTTAGTTATAAGCTGGGTTAATAAACAGAGATTTGTAAAATTTACATAAAACTATGCTAGGTAAAAAGGTAAGTATATAAAATGCAATTGTGACATTCGGGCATTGGATGTAAATTTCTGGCAAGCAGTTGACCCAAAGCAGAAAGCAGAAAGATATTTACAATATAAAAAACATTATAAAGTTTGTTCCCAACTAAATATAAAAAGACTTGCAATCCTACAGTATTCATCTGCACATTATTTATGACACATGTCCCTTATAATAACTTGTTTTAAATTGCACAGTATCAGTGGTAAATACTGTAAATGTTTCTGTGATGTGATTAAGAAAATAGCTTCATTATAATAGAACATGTACACTGTAGCTTGAAAAGAAAGGATACTCAATCATGTAAAACTATGTGAAATCACCGCTAATGTCTTCAAGTTCATTCTTATACAGAGAGACAGAACAGCCGCACTGTTACTGACAAATGTCATCAAACCCACCCAGAATGTAATTACTGTGGACACTCATGCAACAAATGTAGATTTAATAAAAAGATTTGGCATCTTTGTACTTCAAAATGTGAGACAGATCAAGTGCGACAGTATATTATGTTAGCTTTTTTCCGCCCAAATGTTCCTGGAATCTGGAGACTTTGGACTTTGTTTGAGGCGTAAACGCCAGTAAAACAGCAAGTCCCTTCCAGCTGATTGTACTGATAGTGCGTGCTGTGCCTAGAAATGACATTAAGAACATGGCTAATTAGTCAAATCGTGGCAGACACGAGTGCCTTTAATCTGGATTAAAGAATATATAAATTGCCTGCGATGTGTGTGATCCTAATCCAGATATGCTTCGTATAGGGGCTTTTGAGAGAAAAATGTACACGGCAGGCCACTCTGAGGAGACAGATCAGGTATGAGGCTGGAAGTGAGGAAAGACAAAAAGGTGAAAGAGGAGAGGGCGGAGAGAGTTGGCTCAGGCCCTACATACACTCATCAACGCCTTGTTAAAGGTCACTTAGTTGAGTTAATAAGGGCCCGATGAGGGACCACTGACACACACAGAACACACACACAGCTCAAAGGCATGCTGGGAAAATATAACTATGGAATTACATTGGCTCACTCTCCTCCTGTAGGACCTTCATCAGATGAGTACATCAAACACCCTTCTTCATGCAGCCACAGCTGGACACGCAAAGATGTCCTTCTGATATATCAAGCAAGAACAGAGCGACTGTCAAGTGTTTAATACACCTCACACAGAAATGAAGAATATATTTAGTTAAATATTCATTAAAGGGGCTATATTATGTACATTTTTTTTTTTTTTGCACTTTCTACTATGTTTTAATGTTCTTGTTGTGTTTTGTTTTGTTTCATTCATGCCTGTTTGAGTAATCCCATAGTCTTTGACACTGAGTTTCTGAGGCTTCACAATGCTTGGTTCCACGAACCTCTGCCTCTCCCACAAACCCCTCTACAACCCCTCTACACCCAGTTTGCTCTCATTCATTTATCCAAAAAACAATGTACAGCTCTTTTCCCACTGATTTCTCACAGCTATTTCATTATTTTCATTTTGTAGTAAAATGGCATCATACAAAAAGCTCTTTTTCTAAGTTTCTGTTCAAAAGCCCATAACAGAACTGCACGCTGCTGCTCTCTTCACTTGTTTTCTTGGCAATGTAATTATTAGAAAAGCTTAAATTTTGTAACATTTTTAGAGGTTGCAAAATGTGCAATGGTGTTCTAGAGCTGGCCAAGATTTGTTTAGAAAGATACTATAATATATAAAGCATGTAGCTCTTTCAAGAAAACACTTTCATTAAGATACTTTCATTATGATTTTTGGTTTATAATAGCTTCCTTTTTCTATACACTCATTCCTATTTCTATTGGATCTGCAAAGGACTGAAAATGCTGTTGCCTCTTTAGCTGAGAATAAGGCTTTGGACTAGGCACAGACAGAATCCATATTTTAGTGCCAGCATCACTCTAGATCTTCTTCGCTGCTTTAATGGCTATCATCATGGCTGCATAAAACTCTAGGACATTCCACTATTTACTGTAGTAAAGTTTTGCTCAAGGATCAGTATGATCTTCACATAAGATCAGCTGCCCTCTACTTAAACAAGCAAACAAAGTCACTGCAGATCAACCTGCTTCCAGAACTATTCATATTCTTGCTCGATTTGTGAACACATAAAACATTGATTTTCAGCATTCAAAGTTTGACATTTAGACTCACAAGGTCCATTGTATTCTGCACAGACTACACAAGGTCCTTTTATATAAAATAAATGAAAGTGGATGAATCAGTGTTATTTCTTCAGCAAGTTGGAATAATGTGATCACATCATACGTGCACATGCATACAAATAACCATGTTAATCAGGATTGACGGAGCAGACTTAACAGAAAGAGGCCATTATATAATGAACTGGAGAGTCAAAAGAATGTCTATTAGCTTCAGTGAGGTTCTGTAGCCACCACATGGTACCATTATACAGCATTATACAGTAAGCCAAGATCCCTCTGAACCAGCAGACCACCTGTCTGCAGGAAGGGAGGACATTGAGCTGTACAGACCTCTTTACACTGTCAGAAACAGCACAGGGCTGAATATAGCATTTTAATAATTTACTCCTGCTTTAACCCATCGACCAAAAAAATGCACATTAGGTGAATTGGTGAATCAAAATTGTCCTAGTAAATCATTGTGAGAGTAAATGGTTGTCTGTCTCTGTGTTAGCCCTGCAACTAACTGGCCACTGTTCAGGGAGTATCCATAAGAACCATAGTTGCTGGAAAAGGCTCCAGTCCCCTGTGACCCCTAATGGTAATAAGTAAAAGAAGATGAATGGATAAATAATGGGAACACATGCTTTAAAGGATGGAATGTAAACCTCGGATGGCCAGCCAGTGTATAAAAGCAGGGTGTTTGCACTAGGCTGACCTCTCACTCCTGACATCTAGTCGTGCAGTAAACCAACTGCCTGAGGTACAGCTGTGTGCTGGCATAATGCTGATAAGCTTGTGTTTTTAGCATGATTAACTATTTTTAGCCATAAATACACTGATACATGGGTACTTACTCATGCATAACAAATGCAGGATGGAAAAAAGAATTGGCTGAAGACTAGGAGAGAAGACGGAGATGGAGCAGGGTAAGTAAACACCTCAGCTGGTCTCATGGGTCGTGTGCTTTCGGAAACAATCACACTGCCCTCAGAGTCTGTTGAGCAGTGGAAAATGAATAAATTAATAGGTGGAGTAGGCGTCCCGTGGGCAGGGTCCTGAAGCATCTGTGAAGGCCATCAGTGCGTCCCAAACCTGCTGTTTCCCCCCTGAAGCAACATGTCAGAGCCGAGATTTACAACTGCATGGAAAGCGCACACATACACTGACACACACGCCCAGGCAGTGATACCCAGGCATCAAAGAAGACAGACTCACAGGTAGAGCCAAATACAAATCCCAATGGTATTACATACAGTGTAATATGGACATGTGGTAGGATGCAACAGCTCAGAAACTAACATACTGAGAACAACACAAACTTGCACCGAGCCAACACAGAGCTATTTGTAACCATCAGGCCTTGAAAATGGTACACTCTGATCAAGTGATATTATACTGTTAAGAATTACATCGTTGACTTCTGGGGTTGCCACAGCAAATCATCTGCCTCCTAGTGTGCCCTCAGCATTTATCCTGGCACAAAGAGTACTCTCCTTGTGGTTGGATTTGTCTGACAACCTTAATCTTTGGCATAAATACAGCCTTCAAAAACCCAGTCATCCAAGTCTTATCCAGGAGCTCATTATTGGTCCAAAACATTGCCTTAAACAAGCCTGCTTTGGAGTAATAGTACAATTTGTTTATATTTATGATCCAACATTTCAACAGAACATTGCATAATTGGCAACCCAGGAAAGAGAATTGGGCAGGAGCAATAAGCGTTTGCATTTGAATAGAAAAAAGTTTTATCACATGAGACGGTGTTGAGTGGAATGCAATGGTTTTGTGACATGGAACAAAAAGCAGGACTTTAATTACAAGAATGAGCATCTTGGCAGCAGAAAAAAAAAACTCAGTATGAGTGGCTCATTAATATTTATTTTATTATTCACAGTTCATCAGAGCACAGCAGATGCGGTAGGCTTTTGGTGAATGAAGGCGGTAAGCAGGCTGATGTGAATATAAAAAGCACCTGACATAGAAAATCTCATCTCTATTACAAAACACATCTGCTGTAAAAAAAAAAAAAAAAAAAAAATATTCTGCTTTTGGACACTGTACAGTTTATATGACATTGGAGACCTATGATCCTCTCATACACAGTCAAGACAAAAAATCCATCCTTTCTGCCATACATTTTTCAACAATGCTTCATTTATACAGCATCTCTGTGCTGTATTTCCTCTTTTACCATGATCTGCTTATCCATGTGTAGCACTTGTGGTCGGATAAAGAGACTTGAGAGAGTATATATTTCTTTCTTTTAATTTCTGTAACACAAGAGACACAGCTATGACCACGCCATTCATGTCTGGGCACACTTACACATTAGTTTTACAATATAGGACGTCTCAAAGGTACCAAATAATAAATAATAAAGGGAATTTACAATTAATTGTTGCTCACCTGTAACACAAGAGACAGCTATGACCACGCCATTCATGTCTGGGCACACTTCCACATTAGGACCTACCAGGCCCCCTAGCTGCCCTTCCCTGCCTGCGTGGCTCCCCCGCATATCTCCTGACTAAAATCTCACTATGATTCAACAATTAAACTACCTTTAGCACATCCCTTCTTTCATGCATAGCACATTTCAAAATAAAATTATTATAATAATAATGTAATAGTAAAATAAAAAATCAAGGTGGGTAGTGTTTTACAACACAGTACAATAACCACTGCCCAGGCATATTAACATTTGTCCCACACATGCACTAATCTGTGTAAATTATCACATACCTGTAAGTAGCAACTTTCTCCAACCATATTCACTGAGAAATATATATATATATATATATATATATATATATATATATATATATATATATATATATATATATATATATATATATATGCCAACTGAAAGTGTTTTGTCTGCACTCTTCTTTTTAATTTAATTTTAAATTGATTCTTAATTATACTCTTTAAATTTGATTTTATTGTTTTAATTGTGTCTTGTATAATTTTAAATTTCCCTTTTTTTTCTGTAAAGCACTTCGAATTGCTCTGTGTATGAATTGTCCTATACAAATAAACTTGCCTTGCCTATATTACGCTTACTTTCCTCTTCATCTTCAATGAGTATAGGCAAACATTCACATTATGTTTGTCGTGTTTTGTATAGAAGCTGAAAGCACTTCAACAAGTCTGTGTTGTTTGTAGCAGTTGCATTGTAATTAGGTTCAGCTACAAGTCTGGTGCTCAGTTGTGAGGTAAAAATGTCTACATTCATAAGTTTTAACTAAACAGATGTATGCTGCAATTTTTACCAGCACAAAGAAATGTTGCTGCGTCATAGTGCATATTTTGTCTTCTGTGCAAAAATAACAATCCGCAAATGAGGACTTTGCATTGGTATCAAATCTGAATCATGTTTTTCATTGGGATTTAGGGTTTTTTCCATTACCACTTCAGGATGGATTATTGAAGAAAATGGAAGAGGATAATTACCATATTTTCTGTTTCCATTTCTAATGGTCTCCTTTATAGTCATTTTTTTAAACACATTATTGTGGTATAAAATGTTATGGGAGGCACATAATCATTAGCAAATATTAGAGATATTTGTTCAAGTCACATAATAAAATTACTAATACTACTCCCAATTGCATAATGCATTAGTAACAAGTTTCTACAGTGCTTTGCTCTGAGGTCTTGTAATACTTTAAACTGATCCTTTGATATTGTAAAAATGCAACAATTCAGATTAAGAACAATTGTTTGGGATTACTGGTCTTGAGCAGCTCACATATTTGCAGTCTAATTATGGTCAGGCAAACATTTGTAGAACTCACCCTGCAAACAAATGCAAAAAATACTTTAAAGTTCAAAGTGGTCAGTATGGTTGGTATATTATAATGATGGTGAAACTCTTGAAGCTCTGACCTTCAGATATCTCACTGGTTCCTTCATCACACAGTCTGTCAACACCAGCTTATAAAGAAAAAAAACATCACTGACTGACAGCACATGAGACAGGACGACACACCAAACACCATCTTATATACAGACAAGAGCCGTCCACAGTATACACACAGGGTCAGTTATATGAGCACATTAGCCAGAGAATTACTAAATCTTCTTGGAAAGTGTTCAGAGTTCATGTGGATAATGTTGTCCTTAATAGACACTTTATCAATTCTGTTTACATTTCCTTCATTACACATAACTAATGACATTGTAGGCCACAATTAGAGCACCCATAACAATAACATTACTGCCTCACAACAATAGCGTGCCGAGGCCAGCCACCAATAATCTCTCATTGATCTCTCTCAAGCTATTCTCTCCTGTTACACTGGCTTCCTCGGGTCAGCCAAATTAAAGATGAATAAGTAAATTTAAATGGCCCATGTGCTGCGCCATGGTATGATTTAATGTAGTTAGGTATTCATTTACGCTTCTTTCCGTTGGGCTTTTCCCTTCCAGTGTCGCTACAGCAAGTAATCTGTTGCCTAGTGCGTAGTGATTTGCAAACTGTTGTGGTGACATATTGTTTTACACTGGATGCTCTTACTGACACCACCCTCTCTATTTATACAGACTTAGGGCTGGCACAAGGAGAAAACCCTTGTAACGCCTTGTGACTGGATTATATTAGTTATTGATATTATAGAATATTTAAGGGTAGAACAATAATTTCATATATATCATGCAGCTGTATTTAAACACCCCAATGTTTTTAATTGATCTGCTCCCCCTTTTTTCCCCACTTAAATGGTCCTGTATGGAAGTTATGATGGTCATTTTCCATTAAGGGCAACTGTGTGGTCAGTCCAGTTCAGGGCTCTTTGCTCTCCTTCTCTTCCACTCTCTTCTCACGACTACAGACCTACTGCTGCCTACTTTGTTGACGTAGAGGGACAAGTCAACAAGTGAATGGTTCCCTGAGTGGAGCTTAACTTACAAGGCTCCAACTGTGCTACAGCAACCCATCACACAGATAGAGTGCGAATGGATACACATACCTGACCTGCTAATTAACGTAATGACTCCTCTAGGTTTGATGTGCGCATGTGGATGTGTGTGTTTATCTGTGTTTACCAGCCACAAGCATGACACAGTTATTCACTTCAGCTGTTTGATGGCTGCCTTATTTGATTTTGCAGTGGCTAATAATAATTTTAAAGCTTTCCCCCAAAGCCAAAGACAACACTAAAATGTATTTACAGCAATAACTTGGGTCCAGAAACTCTTTTTGGCTTCAGTGTCTTAAGAAGGTCAAGGGGTCACAGGAGAAGAAAGGAAGAATATTTCAAGCATTTATTTATTTTATAGTAATGATTAAAACCAAAATTCAATATCTCATAAAATTAATATATATGAAATACTTACAATTAATACCTGTATTGTCAATATTAAATGTAGGCTATAATAAGAAAAACTGGCAGTGATTTGCTAAAGATATCGCTCTATAATAAGTCAAGTGAATCTCCAGTGGGCACCAAATGCAAGCGCTTCTGTTTTATTAGTCAAACCAAATATTTAAAGAGAGCTCCAAAGTAAGTAGTTGGGATTAAAAATACTTACACAAGAGTATTTGAACAGTGTGTTTGCCAAGGGCTTGACATGATAAAGGGCTGTTGACTTCAGAGTTAAACCTCCAGTATGTCCTTGTCACAAATAAACATAAAAAACTTAGTGATGAGTGTGTTTTAATCATTTGCTGTGTTGCTGCAGAAACGGATAGCTTTATTGGCGGCTTGTGAGCGAAAAGAGAAGATGGCAATAACTTCGTGCACATACCTTGTTTATATCAAGACTTATTTCTGTGACTTTCATTAGTGCATGCTTTGAAAGTGTGTACTGCAGTTTCATTTTGCTCCTAGTAGAGAAAAATGTATTCTTTTAAAATAAAAAAAAGACTGAACCATGGGTCACATTTACCTATGGAAACATCATCAAAGACCAGCAGTTGGAAAGTACTGCATACTTTTGCGCAAGTAAATGTTTAAAGACCCTAAACCATTACACATACTTTGTTTGTAAGTATCCTAAGTGGCAAAGAAGATAAGAATAGTAGAACTTGCAGTAGCATTTGTTGCATTAGTATCAATATAGTAGCAGTACTGTAGGAGTAATGTGGTAGCCATTGTTAAAAATGTAATTTGTACTTACCATTCAATACTTTATTTTAATTTTATTCAAGTAATAATTTTGTTGAGTACTTCTACCTGAGTAATATTATTTTGCAATAACAGTACTTTTACTTGGGCACAGATTGAGTACTTCCTCCACCTCTACTTAAGCACAGCAGTGTAACCTTGAAGCCATGCCTGTGCTTTGTAAGCAGTGTAAGAGAGTGAAAGCAGGGGCCCCTCGGACTCTAATGACACCTGATGATAGACAGTATGACTGATGAAAGCTGCTGCAGCACTGAGAGACACAGTGCAGGGCCACACTGAAGAGCTGGACCACAGACAGACACTGATAACCCTCAACCAACCGCTACTTTACACTTTCATTACTTACACATACTCCTCATTTGTGTCAAATACAGCTGCGTCTGGCCATCCTGACACTGCTTTGAGCAATACTTCACATCCTCAAAATGCCTTATAGCTTTTAATCCAGTCGTAGATTGCAGGAGTTTTTAAAAACATTTTATTTACTTACTTGGCTGCCATGCAAGTCACTGGGAGTGGTTGACAGTGAGCATGAGCACAGGTCCCGAATGGTTACTACAATGTGGATTACCAAAGACATGATGTTAACCATATGTCACTCACAATTTATTAAATCAGACATTCTGATTCAGGGCGTGGGCGGCTTATTACAGCAGCTACCTACAGAATTGAAAAAAAGACAATGTGCTAAAATGTATAGAAAAGCTTATTAATGTTCCAATGACTAAAAAATGAATGACTGTCACTTTGTTGAGGGCTCTAAATGACTCGGACTTGAACACTGGGGACTCGAGAGTGACTGGGGCACATTGTTATATCAGCAGCATAAATGAACACAGGCTAAACTTGAATGCATTAGAAAGTGAAAAATCCGGCTTCTGGTGATGGTTGACGTCAATACCAAAAGGCTCCAAAGGCCAGCAAAACATTTACACTAGAGCCCCGGGACGACCACTCATCAATCCAGAGACAGTGCTGAGGTGGTGGTATCCATCCAACAGATAGCATCGTACATCAAACAAACTGTGGAAACTCTACCTCGCTCCACAGCCGCACTCACAGTGGTTTTTACCTGCGCAAAGCCTCAAATAGAAAATATACAGGAAGAATGGGTAAATATACTAGCCTGGCTTTCTAGAAACTAGGGAAATTAGGGTAGCAATATTAATCCTAATTAATACATTTTTCCTATATAGTTATAGAAGATTATGTTACAGTTCAAGAGGTCTTTTTTGTAATGGGTCAAAAGTGCATGTGCATGGACAGTACTGCATGAGAAAAATAATAGAAAATACTGATTCTGCAATACTGTATTTTGCGATATTTGATTGGAGTATCAAAAAGGGCTGCAACACATTTTATATTTTAGAAATGGTATAAAAAAATACACAGCCATAAAATGTATTTATTTTTGTTTTCAATGGCTTCATACCTGGACTTTGATGTATGAAGGAAGTAGGCGCTACATGAAGTCAGTACCTGAGAGCCTCAGTTGTCATCCTGATAGTAACATGGACCTGGAGCCCATTTGTTTGGAGATTTTATCTCATGTTAAAATAAGAAATGAGCCAGAGCTATTTATCCTTTTAGAGAAGAGGGGATGTGTGCTGTGGGTGGCAGACATATTACATGATTAGTCTGAGATAGACACCGAACATATTAAGGTCTTTTTAAACTCATTACTAAGTAAAATACAGCCTGCTATTACTGTATACACAGGGGGAGCTGTGTTTAGGAGATGACAGCGTACAGATGCTCTGTTGATAAAGCATATACATACAGCAGACATCCTGTATGTATTAGAGTGGACATGGCTCCAGTCGGCCCACACACCACTCAGAGACCCCTTGACCTGCAGGCAGAGAGAGAAAAACCTTCTAGTGCAACTTCAAAATTTAAGAATGAAACCAGTGTTAGCCAAACAGAGGACACCTGCCTGGGAAAGACATGAACAATGGAACACACCTTGATCGACAGGTGATGACGTGGATGCCTTCCTGTGACGTAATCAAGGCACGGCAACATACCTGGGCTTTGAGAAACACCCCTTGATTACTTAAACAGACATGAATAAAAACAAACACAACTCCAGGTATGGTTTTGATGAGGTTAACAACAAAATGGTAGAAAGCTAAAAAAAAGTAAATTATATATATATATATATATAATATTATATATATAATATATAATATATATATATAATATATAATATAATATTATATATATATATATATATATATATATATATATATATATATATATATATATATATATATATATATATATATATATATATATATACACACACATTTTGCATAGTCCATTTAATTCAATTTTAGGGTGAATTGGGATCACTGTTTACAGTAGAGTAGAGTAGAGTAGAGTATTTTATAGTATTGTGTACCATTTTGAGATATGGACCAAAGGTACTTGACTTCACTCAAAAACAAACAAATAAACAAAAAAAATTGATGACTAGCTTCAGTAGATTTTTACTATTGTAAAAGAGTATATTGATTTTGTGGCACAATAAAAAGAGCATTTATCCCTGAACTAGAAGATGTTAGAGTCTGACTACATCACCATTGTGAAATAGGAACAATGCCTTGGCGGAGGTCTACACTAATTTTTATTTTGTGTATTTTTGTACTTTGATATACACATTTCTTTCCTAAAAGTACTTTTGCTCAGTACTGCACATAATGATTGTTGCTAACCACAAAACCACAACATCTTGACTCCAATATCAAGATAAAATAACAAACAAATATAGAAAGAACTAGTTTAAAGTAACAAAAATGAAGGCTAGAAATCATGTAGGCCATATATTCATTTATTCATGATCAGTGATTCATAAGTGCTATAGTCCATCTACATTACAACAAGCCTACATTTCCTGATATTAAATCCCTAATGTGCCCAGTCAGGTGTGAGAAGTATGCACAGAGGTGGTCCTGTCTCCTGCAATCTCAGGATTTCAGACTATTTTGGATCAGGGAGCGTTACATGTGCATCAGGCAGCAGGCGCAGAATTTACACATTTATTTACACTATATGCAGCTATACTAGCAGCTATATGAATAATATGCTAACTGGGCCACAAGCATTATTTAGGAACAAAATAAAAAATGGGCAACAAGTGGATATTATAGTGAGAAAGAGAGGGGTGAGACCAAGCAGAGGCGGGTGGGGAGATCGTCTGAGTGTAGTAGACCCAGGAATGTTAATCCTCTTTGTATGTCTCCTAGCAATGATTAAACTTTTCTAATATCAGGCATGACAGGGAAAAACAGGTCACAAATGGGTCAGTTGTGAGAGATACAAAAAAAAAGTCTAAATCCCTGTTATGCCTAGCTTTAAAAATTACACTCTGCAAAGCCACAAACAAATGCCATTTACTACCTGCAGACATTGATGCTAAGCTACAAACCTGTTGGCATATCTCAGCTACTTTTGGCCAGTACTAAAGTCATTTATGCATTCATTTGTGGCATTGCTGCTACTGTGTGAACATGGCTGGCAGCCAAGTGGACAAGTCTCAGAAAAGCACTTTGTGGCCATGCTAGGCTAATCAGAGATCAGAGGTCATCGGCAAGCAGTGTGTTGTTAACCTCGCACTTCCTAGAAACTGTGCTCTCTGGAGGAGGATGAAGAGAGGACCAGAGCTCATTTTCCACACCTCGGGAATCCCAAAAGCCCCAGGGACTGGATATATTCTGGTTTTCATATCAGGTTTTTCCTCACCTCTGCATCATTAACAACAAATACACAGAGCAGTGGTGCAAGGAGGCGCAGGGCTAAAGCATTTAAATATTATGATTCATTATTTCTCCGGTGTGGCATAGACATAGACCTTAGCATTCAGTCAATATTCATGTGCGGTCAGATAGCAAAGGTCTGCATTAACCAACTAGCACTGCAGAGATCCTAAAACCTACGCGTATCTACAGTATGTTGTCATGCTCTGTAATATGCTTAGTAGTATTTTACAGGGTGTTTATTGTGAGTACCAATGACACCCACTCAGGCTTTTTCACACGCTCTCACTTGGCTCTATATATACTTTTCTCAGCACTGATCATTAACATTCTTACAATGAATGATAGTTTTATCACAAAGCAGCCGCTACCTTTGAAGTTGAGTTATAGTCAGCATCAACTCTCTGCTGTGATCTGAAGAATTTAAACTATACTGCCACAGCCCCATCTCTGTGACACCGGGGTGCATTTATCAGCACTGCAGCACAATGATACTTTGATGAGGAAAATTCATCTGTAACATGTCTGGTGAGGGTTTATTAGTCACTTCAGTCATGTAATCGTTATGCTACCAAAAAGGCTCCTAAGACAATAAAATAAGTGTGAATATGATAACTGAAAATCTAAAATTATTTATTTATACAACACATGAGTGCCCCCTTCTGGACAGAGTACCCTGGTGAACAAAACTGTACTGTGTATGTTAACTGTTTCCTGCACTGATGTTTTGTCTGTATACTAATACTAATATTATAAGTTCTCAGATCAAACTTTCTTTATGCCTTACTGCACATTATTGTTTGGATTGAATTTTTCTCTCAGGTGGTGACCGAGGCAGAGGACATCCCATGGGTCAGCTCATCTGTCCCCTGATGCACATTCCCTAAACAAGCACTCTCCAAAACACTGCTGGTTGCCATGGCAGTGCACTGGCCTGTGTAAATAAGACGCTGGCGGGATGATGTCCTGAGGGGCGCTCAGTGTCAGATGTTAGGGGGGCACGAGGTTGTACGAGGTTGTACGTGGCTGTACGGTCCCCATGGGACAGCTGCCTGTCAGAGTCATTATGCTTTGTGCAGTAAGAACTTAATTCAGTCAGTCCAGCTCCACATGGCCGTGCACAAAAAAATTAATAAATTTGTACATAACACATTAGCTTGAAATCATTAACATCAATAGTTTACAAGTGTGGAACATGTTTGTATCATTATCAATCTGTAGATGCACAAACAGCTGTGTGCATGGCTCTGGTTGAAAAACTGTCATATGGTTCAAATGCTATCTTACCACAGACACCACAAATATTTTTAAAATCTATCTCATAATAACTTACACATAAGCGCATCTATGAGAAAGCATGCATCAGCTGTAATAATTACATAGTTACACTTGTGACCCACTGTACAAAACTCATTTCATCATGTTAAGCTAATGTGTATGGTACACAATGATGAAATATGTGGGGCACTGAGTCTCTCTAACGCTGGAAAATATCAGAAACAATTTTAATGGAAGTAGTAGTCAATTTTGACATTGCAATTATATGGCTTGGTTTAAGAAACAATTATATACTGAATAGTTTAGTATTCAACACTTTTAATTCTAGGTCTTCTAATCTCTTTCATTTTCAAAAATCTTACTTAAATAGAGTCATATTCAAAATACATAATCAATCAAAGTAAATACCCCAGCATAATTTTCTCTAAAATGTGCCTTTGCAACATAAAACCCTTAAAATAAACAGGAAAAGAAAACTCCCTTACTTATGCTTGCGCAAAGCCATTTCTGTGTGGTTCATTTAAAATGCTGGACATAAAAGACTACAGATAAGTTAAAATGCAGGTTTTGGCTGCTGTTATGTGTTTATATGAGCTGTATGACCTCACTCTTGACCTGAGCCCAGAGTCCATGGCTCAGGACGGGCCAGAGTGCAGTCTGCTGCAGCTCACACTGCTGTGGATGGGGCTAGGGCACAGCACCTTGCCCCACAGAGCCTGGAGGTCCAGGATATGGTCCACACTGGGGTCTGGGCCCGAAGTGTGGTTACAAACTGTTTAAATGTCTATCAGCAGCCTATAAATTATAATAATTCTGAATATATTCATCCCACCCTTCCTCTGTTCATTTAGAATGTGTTACTGAAATGTAGACACAAGCATGGCATAGTGGTCTTCCCACACATTTTAGAGATTTTCCAATTTCTTTGTGGGTGGTCAGTTAGTATGTCGGTACTGTGCATACATCTGCTCTGTGCATTTAAATGCATATTCAACTGTATGCAAGCCTTCACGCTAAAAATTGCCTTTTGTACTGTTAGACATGTGCATCATCATTTATTTAATTGTTTTACAGTGAACCCGAGACCTCTACAGATGACACAGTGGTTGATCTCTACAGCACACTTAAGTGTATCATTTGACATCTTCAGATGAAACATGTCTGTGTCTCCCTCAGAAGAGTCATAAATCATTCAGGTTGGACCAAACACTAACTGTGATCACTGAGAGGCTCCTTCACACAGCTGCCAATCACGTTTTGGCCCTGTGCACCAAAACTAGAGGCAAAATCTGTAGGAAATGATGGAGATTGAATTAGTGGAATAACATTCTTTGCACAAACACACACAAGCAAGCTCAGCAGTACTCTTAGTAATTCTGTTTGAAAGCTTTTGGAGCCACCACTTCCATTTCTCTTAGAAGGCCTAGTATGTTTAAACACTTGCTGCGTTTTATTAAATTTTCTGTTTGGTCAAGTCATTTGGCTGACCTGTGTGAGTAAGGCGAAGTCTGTGTACATACAACCCACTCTGGGCTAGGTTAGTCTGTTAGCAAGAAAACTCTAAAGGTAAGAGTTTGATAACATTTTCAAGAAAGAACTGTAATGGAGAAAGGAACAACATTTTTGGTGTGGGTATAAAACTACCATTGTGAGATAAAAGCACTTTGTGGCTTATTTTATAGAGCATTTACCCCAGAAATAGAGGATCCATAGTGGTGGCTGTTTTGAAGATTATATGATTTTCAGATAAAAGCATTTGGGGATCATGTCATTGTTCCAAGCAAAATACCAGCAATGGAAATTTACAGAGTTTACGCAAACCTCTGTTTTTTAAATTCAGCTGTAGGCTACAACATTAGTGAGCGTGTGACTGAAAACATGCCTTAATATAAACTTTAAACAATCACAGATACAAGTGATCTGAGGACTGCAGGCAGCAGGAGCAGCAACTGAGAGACTTGCATGATTTATAAAGTGGAGATAAAGAAGTGTAAACAAGTAAGTAAATTAAATGTGCTTGAGTGTGTAAACGTAGTTGGCAATTAATGTAATGCATAGTAAATAATGTAAATGGATTTGGTGCTTCTGCTGGACTTTTCTCACAATCACTGTATTACATATATAGAAGGCATGGACAGAAGCACTCTAGTGACATCTAGTGTTTTAAGTAAATCCTACAATGATCCGAAAAAGTCAACATGGCCAGATAGGAGTTGGTTCAGTGCTTATAGGCTTCTTTTAGTGAACGTTCACATTGTTTTAACAGACTACTGAGGATAAGTTTTCTAAATGTTAGAAAGCTATGCATTTTACCCACAAATCATTTCTATTTAATGTTAACTAAATTATAACATTGATTAATTATAACATTGAGGGCAGACTTACATTGTTCTTCCAATTTTTAGGGCATTCACATTTATATAAAAGTAAGGACAAAGTAATAGATCAATCTAATGTACAGCGTAATAATTTCAACCTACCGCTAGATGGCGACATGCATTTTCTGTATACAAGAGCAGCTCCTGAAGACCAGGACGTGCTGAAGAAAAATGAGTATTTATGTATATTAGTTGCTGTAACGTACATCATTGGATACACACTGAGATTTAAGACTCCTGGAGCATGTGACAGGATCTAATCACATCCGAATGGAGGTGTTGTTAGTGTAAAAATACATCCCAGACATGTGGTGACAAGGATCATGTTTGTGGATAGTGACAACCTCAGATCTGTCTGCCGTCTCGCAGTAAATCATCTTTAGAACAGCACAGCAGGCTTACTTCATGCAACGTCACTTTCATCTGATTTGTGTCAAGAAAAAACTGAAAGGGCAAAATCACTACAATATTAGCAGAGACTGTAAAGTCAGGCTGAAGCAGTAATAAGGTGTCTCACTTAACATTTTTACATAAAACACATTTTTGCACTAACTAAAATAAGCAGGGTAATTGGCTGGCTGGTGTTAAGAAGCAGTGAGGGTAAAGAGAAGATAAAAGACATTTATTTGTTCTCTCTGGTGGTCTGGGTGTTGACATAATGACATTAATTTTGATTTAGCTCCTCTGCCTGCTCTGAGTGTCAGCTGTCCTCTATATGTGGACTCTTGTAAATGATCTGAGCTCACAGATTTGCTGATGTTGTTGAAATCAAATCTCCGTCTCCGGATTACACTTCACCTGTTCCTGATAAACACTTAATTTAAGAACACATTGACCCATTTTTGCCTGTATTCACACAAGTCTGTCTTTGTAATCCTCACCATTTTATCTCGTGCTCTTCATGAAGACATATACTGTAGCACAGCATTGGCCAAGAGTTAACCACCTCAGTCAGGAAGAACAAAGACAGTCCAGTCGAAATACTTGAGCGGCAGGGCCTAGAGTCACTAGGCTGGCGCTACACCTTTTTATTTTCAAATACATTTTATTGGGCATCCCACCCGCTTGGACTAACCACCAACAGGCAGTGCCAGCAGGCTGCCCCCAGACCCTGGAACAGTATCAGGCAGCCTGGGCCAGTATCGCAGCAGCCAAACCCAACAGATGCACCGCTCTGAAGCCGACATCAGAAAATCAGGGGGCTAGCGTTTGAAATGTTCTGCCTCTCACATAAACACTCACATATTCACATCTAAATATAAACAGCCCTGGGCTCGGGACGCACTGGAACTCAAATCTGGCGTCTCATTTTTAATCTTCAGCCATTTTCACTCCTTCTCTACTATAGATCAACTTTCAGCATAGAAGTTCTTTTCACTGTTCTATCTGTGAAGATGGCTGAGGAATATGTTGCTGAAGCACTTGTATTGTGTTGAGAAATGAGCATTTTGACATTTGTGTTCATGTACTGGGCCTTTAAAAATAATATCAGTCATAATTGAAAGTTGTTGAAAAATACACTTTGTATTGACCAGATAGAATCAATGATATTTTCTATTGTTGTAAAATTAACTGTGATACGACCCAGAATTTTTAGTAGCAGTGCGGCTCCTTCCTTTTCTGGAGCACTTTATGTGTAATAGTGGATTAGCTCAGGCTTATAAATGTTGTAAAAGCAGAAAGAATGAGCATCGATCCAGCAGTTCAATGAAGAATAACAGAAAAAACACTAGCAATGTTTCTCTGCCCCTTTCTCAACTCCCTTTCTTCTAAACACACAAACATTGCTTTGCATCCCAACATCGTGCAATTAGAAATCTTAACAGCTAAACAGCGACTTCAGCAAGTTCTTTTCCTGACAATGTTGCATTTACATCTGCAAAAACCCCAAAGGCAAGAGTAAAGTTGCTGGGGACTGCTTTATGGTGTAGGCAAAGAATTATAAAGAAGCATTGGACAATGCAGCCTTTTCTGCCCAGGCTGTCCGGAGCAGCAGTGGCGCTGGGTCTTCAGGCCTGCCTTGGACGGAGCTGCTGGTTTGATAAATTGGCCCTTTCATCTTGTCGCTGTGCATTGTGTCACTGTGTTCATGTGTATTAAGTTGTGTGAGTACGTTCACGCGTGGTTTGTGTGAACGTGCCTGGTACATTGTCTGAGCTGCAAAGTGTTTGGCTTCCTCGACGCTGCTGTCATAGCGTCTGAAAGCCTGTAATAGGTGCCTATTCTCTCCGAATGAATACATACACCAGCAAGAAAATGGCATTTCACAAAGACTGGATAATCGAGCAGAAAAATATAAAGAGGGCCATAGAAAAGTCATTCTCTTCAGCAAGCTCTAAATTTGGTGCGAATGATTGTTTAGGAAGTGGTTGCATGCCACAGTGAATTAATTCCAATTCGATAGATCAAGCTCAGCCTTCTGGCACTAAACACAGGGTTTCTGAAAGTTGGACTGTGATTCACAGCTCTGTAATGTTATTTTGATTTGAATGGTACTCAAGGACGCCATTTGTTTATTTAACATCCTTAAAAAAAGGGGGCTCATTTACAACTGTTTTAGCTAAGCTACAACATGGATGTTTAATAGCTGTCTGAAGCTACTGCAGTCATCCTCTGTAACCTGGGTGGCTACCAGTGGTGGAATGTAACAAAGAAAAAGTACTTAGTTACTTTACTTAAGTACAATTTTCATGTATCTGTACTTTACCTAAGTTAATTTTTCAAGGGGTATTTTAACTTTTACTTCACTACATTTTAGAGCAAGTATCTGTACATTTTACTCCACTACATTTATGAGTGGGTTTTAAGTAAAAAGTATTTTGAGTTTTGGTTTAAAATCATGTGTTTTTACTGTATCCTCACTGTAGACACACAGTACTTAAATATGAAGGATGCAGTAAAGTAGTACTCCTTTAGAAACATCAGAATAATAAAGACAGAAGACCTCAGCGACAGATTCAGTCTCTTCTACTGCACCAGTTTGTTCATTTCATCTGTAATCAGCAAAATCCCTCACATTTAACACATTGAGTTGTCGAGTCTATTCCAAATACTTTTACGTTTTTACTCACAAGTACATTTGAAAGTGAGTACTTATACTTTTACTTAAGTAGAAATTTCAAGGTGATACTTTTTCTTTTACTGGAGTAAATTTCTGCTACTGTATTTGTACTTTTACTGAAGTAAAGAAACTGAGTACTTCTTCCACCACTGGTGGCTACAGTTGATTTGGCAAAATATAGTACATAGTGGAGCAGAAGGAGGGTTATTCTTCCTCTTTAATGTCAGAATAAAACTGAAATGATTTGGAGTACACATTTTAATTAATTGTATGCCATGTATTTTTAGGGCAAATTGTCACAGTGCTGCAAATCTAAGGCTGAATGAATGATGACACTAATACACACTATATATTCATTACCACATACATTGAGCTTGAGGGCTATACACAAAAATATTATGTGTGTATATTATGTATACTGCCCAATGCCCCTTGGTCTTCTAAGCTTTCTTGATCCATTTCATCACAAATTATACAGCAGCTGACATAACAGACTTTATACCATTCAATTTTTAGTCTGTATAGACAGGCCACTCTGTGAAAATACATATTTTTGATGTCACCTGTAAAACCTAACACTCATTTGATTTAAGGTAATTTGTCATGTGATCAGTAGAAACAACCACAGTAGGTCATACATTGATGCAGTGTGAACAATTGGTGGCCTCTTGGGGTGACATTGGATAGAATAAGAGTTTTATTTGTACATAAAATGTACACATCGTGCAATACACTGTGAAATGCATTTTTGTATGCAGCCAATAGTTTGTCTGCTGTAGCCAGTCACTGAAGAATACAGTATAAATACTAATGCTAAACCCTCTTTCCCCTGGGTTCTGTGGGATCATGACTGGTTTGAATGTGTAATACAAATGTTTAAAAACTCTATAAACACTTTAAACACTAATCATTTTGTTTTATGGGACACTAATTCTTCAACAAACAAGTGACAACAAGACAAGAAAAAGAGAAAAGAAAAGAAAATTTCACAGCATTTTTATGGCGATATCTGTTTTTTAGATACAGTATATTATCTAGTGCTGGATCATGGGGGAAGCCATCTAAGTACGAACAACCAGTCTTCCCTCTCCCCAGACTTTCTCTAGATCTCCAGCAAGGCATTCCAAGATTAGGCAAGAGACATGGTCCCGCTTGTGTGTCCTTGATCAATCCTTGGAACCTCCTCCCAGTGGGTCATGTCTGGCATCCAGGGTAGCACCTGAAACAGATGCCAGAACCACCTTGGCTGGCTCCTCTTGATGTGGAGGAGCAGCAGCTCTACTCTGAACTCCTCCCAGGCGAGAAAACTCAATTTGGCAGCTTGTATCTTGTCCTTTTGGTCATCACCCACCACCACAGGTGAGGGGAGGAACATAGATCTACTCAGACGCAGAGTGGTAATTGAAACAGTTGGGACATTTCTCGGTTGGCCGATGTGGTAGCAGAACAGAATGTGAGTAGTAATATCTGACTGAACAGTGCAGACTTACAAGTGCCTACAGCACTAACACCACTCTGCTCGGTAGGGCTTCTGTGACTTTTCCCTAGCTTTGAGTGTACAAAACAAAACAAATTTTAAGTTATGAGTTTAGTTTGCATCTATTTATCAGGAACAGAATTATATCTATCCTGGCGTGCATAGAGCGCTGCCAGCCGGCATCTCCTATTGGAACTGCTTTCAAGGCCCTCATCCTATCACTCACAAAGCCGGCCCGTGGCATAGATGATATAGGCAAAGGCTAATGCTGCAGAGTGCAATCAGTGATGCAATCACTCTAAATTAGTAAAAATCATGGACACTAGGATGATTTTTGAACCCAAAATGATGTGCTACACTTCTGGAGCTTCAGATCAGGTTTTGTGTGATCACAATCACCCTCTTTATCGCAGACACAATCATAAATACCTAATTGAAACAATATGTCCAGTACTATATATGTTACAGGAAAAGTAGGTAATCAGGCATTCTGAATGAGGTATTCTAAATTAAATTAAAATAGGCCTTTTTTATGTTATAATTATATTTTCATAGATTCATTTCTATGCATGTTTTTGAGGTTTTAAGCCTAAAAATAGAAACTTGTAACTTCAAGCATGGTGATGTTTTGTATGCCCTGTGGTGTATTCTGTTTCTGCCAGAAATGTGACCAGTATCTGTAGTAAGTAAATTAAGTAAAAAATCAAGTAAAAACAAGCAGTGTAAAAGTAAAACCTGAATTAACACATGGTGTCTCTAATGGGTTAAAATTATATTTCAATTAATACTTAAGGTTTTTTTTAACTCCTTTGGCTTTCGCCTCAAACTTGATTATAGCTGGCATTCTAAAATTCACTCTAGCCCTATCCTAAACCCTTCAACCCTAATCGTAACCATAATACTAATCACAACCCTTAAAGATAAAACAAAAAATCCTAAAAACAATTTTGGGTGGATACAATGTTATTAAAACTCGCTTTAGTAATTAAAACTATGTTATAATACAAGAGTGTTAACTAAGATTCAGCATCAAAGGAGTCAAATGGTATTATAACCAAGTTAAACTGAGTTAAACTAAAATAACCAAAGATATAAACACGGAAAGCTCAATTCTCTCAGTTCATTCTTAGTCAGACCAGAGAGCACGTGACTGCTTTACAGTCAAGGTTTTTTTTTTTTTTTCAGTGTGCCAAAGCCTGAAGAATACATGAACACTGCAGAAATGTGGCTATGTCCTAATCTTGAAGTAACAAAACATATATTTCACGCATAAATAGCACTAGGCATTCTATACAATGCCTAGGCATTCAATACATTGTCTAGGCAAAGTAAGTACTTTCCTACAGTGCCTAAAAACACCGGGCATTTTGTAGAATGCCTGCATTTCCCACTTTGCCTGTAACATATACATACAATCTGAACCACGTCACTGCAGAAGTCCAATGTATTCCTCACAATATCTTAGATGTGTTCTTATAAAAGCAAAATAAAAGTGCAATAGTTCAGACATTCTGATAAAGGTTTTTGGTGCCTTTAGTGTTTGGAGCCTCTGTTCACAGTCCTGTGGAGTGAGATGAAAGCTCACAGACTGTGTGGCTCTGAGTGTGACTGTGTGCTGGGCAGGGCCAGAACAGAGCAGGAGCAGGGACTGGGGCTCCACTAAGAACCACTTATAAATAATCATAAAATAAACATAAATCAGGGTTTTACACAAATACAACTTGACTAACAACTATGTAATTTTGTTTAGTATTATCTGTAGAGAGGCAGCTCATGTTTAAAAGAGTTGTTATAATAAACACAACCATAAATGGTATCTATATTTTAATACTACATGGTAGCCTGCAGAAAATATCACCACATCACCTAAAAAGCACCAAAATACAGGAATTTACATGAGTTTTATTCAAATTTTCCTGGGGGAGGACCTCCCTGCCTTTTATAGTCCAATGATTTAGTATGTGAACTGAGCACCAACAATAGTGCCCAGCCTATGCCAGCACCAAACAAAAGGGCTGTGCATGGCAATGGTGTACCAGTGATGTAACTTTAACTCCTCTGGCTTTTGCCACAATCTTGATTATAGCTGGTATTCTAAAATTAACTCTAGCCCTATCCTAAACCCTTCAACCTGTGTATGGGGGTGGTGTACCAGCGTTGCAACAACTCTCGATGGATTTCAAAGCCCCACTCCGCCCCTGGATCTATTTGTAATCTTATTTGCCAGGAGATTTGTCAGTCTCCTGTTCCATACTTCCCTCATGTGAACAAAACCCAGGGATACAACTCAGCTCAGACTTGGAGGTGCTGATTCTCATCCAAGGTGCTTCAGACTTTGCAGCAAATCATCCCAGTACACTAAATATATATATATATAAATTAATCATATAATATGAAATAAAATATGAGGGGTGACAGTGGTGGGTGGGTTCACCCACTAACCGGAGAGTTGGTGGTTCAAACCCTGCTCTAAGTGCATATAGTCATGTCCCAGGGAAAAACACTTCACCCACATTGCATACTCTAGTCACTGTTTGTGGCTGGTTGCGACCGGAAGGGCATCCGGCATAAAAAGCTGCCAAATCACTATGCAACTGTTGTGCTGTGGCAACCCATAATGAAATAGGAGAAGCCAAGTGATAAAAAAAAACAATAATATGAAAGCTAACATGACATTACATTTAAATCAAGCATTTCATATCCAATTAATTAGCAACTGCTATTTAACAGAGAATTGTTTTATTATTATCTGCTATTTATTCAAAACTAAAACAAATTGTTTAAAAGAAAATTCATAGCAGAAACTTACATAATGCTTCACACACTAAGCTGCTCTTGCTACACTGCTGTATTCACACCTGAAAATACTTTCTAAAAATAAACCTTTGTGTTTGCTAAAATATGAGTCGTAGTCTTTTATATTTGCAATCTAGACAGTTTTTCTTCACATTTATATTTTTCACAGACATGTAAGAAGATCAGTTTTGATTACGCCATCATAATGTGAGACACTTTGTTTTCCTACAAATAAAGTGTAGTACAAGTATTGAGGTAGATGAATTGAAAGAGAATTGTGTCACAAATGATTTGAGAAGCCAGGGCAATGATGACTTTGAAGAAGATGGTTTCTTTAATGGCCATACTACACTAATCAGGCATAAAATTATGACCACCTGTCTTTTATTGCTGGTCATAATGTTACCACCTGCCCATATGGAACAAAATGGGATGCATTGTGTATTCTGACACCTTTCTATCAGCAGCATTCACTTTTTTAACACTTTTTTTTAGCAGCTGGTTTGACTCTTGCTAAACTCAAATCCTTACCACATTAACTTTGAGGACAAAATGTTCATTTGCTGCCTAATATTATATATTTGCAGTCTTTCTTCAAATTTATATTTTTCGCAGACATGTAACAAGGCCAGCTTTGATTATGACATAAGGCTGTCATGAATCATTGCAATGCTATACAAAAACATAACTTAAAGCTTAACATGCAGCTTAAAATAAATTCAAGATAACTCCAAGTGCAGAGTCCCAACTGCCTCTCCTGGGTCACACAGTGCAACATAATAACCATGGTAATGACCAACCATTTGACCATGCATGACATTTATTACATTCCCTTCAGGCTCATTGGCAGCATGTGGTGTTAAGGCAGTAAACTAGTTGAATGAGGACTAAATGGTCTTGGAGGTCAAAAACTGGTCCATTTAAAGCTTTTAGGACGTGTAAACAGGTCTAGACAATAAAACACAAGGCCAGTTGTCCTCAAATTACCAAAGGGTAGTATAACATTACAGAGGGCTTACAACATCTCTAGCTGAATGCTTCCACCAAATTAGGCACAAACGTAGTCAAGCAAAATAAAAACTTACAGCATATAAAACATCCCAATAGCAGCCGAGCTCATTGTGATTTTTTTGAATGCAAGATTGAAATGCGTGCACTTTATAAGAGCTGATAATCACGTTGGCGCACCATGCGTAAAAACTCCTCGCTCTACCAGTGTTCCCACTCAGTTGATGCGAGTAGGGCGCTGCGTGAACACTATACACGCCGCGTGGACGAGAGAGCGCTTACTGCCTTCATACCTCCTGGCTACAATTTCCTCTCAGTCTGTCCGTGCTCGCGCGGGAATCGCTCCACTCTAGTTTGTTGTTGCTGCTGTTGCTTTTGGTCTAAAGTTTAAGCAGTAGGTGATATTAACAGGCACACTACGGAGAGGAGCGCCCTGGATGACACGGGGGTTTACCAGGAGGAAGTGGTCGCGGGAACAGAAGATAATAATATAAACAATAATCTGCGCTCAATAAAAGCGTTACCACGGAAACGTATGAAGAGCGAGTCCCTTTGACTTTGGACTGGGTTTACGGCGAAGGTGCGTTTGAGGATTTACGCAGAGCGGCTGGCGGATGGTGGTGGGCTTCGCGAAGAGGAGTCGCTGCCTCTGTGCAAGGTGAGTGATGAGTAGATCAAGTAGGACCATTACAACCGTCTTCTTTGTCTATTAGAGGCTTTAGAGCTTTGCTTTGATTTAATACGGCTTTGTTGACTTAGCTAGAGCAGTGCCAACTTGCAATTTAAACTGCAACAACGCGCCAGGCAATAGTAAGAAAAGGTCACGAATGAATTGATTTTGATGAAAAGTTGCAAGAACCACTAATCTTAACTAATCCAAGCATTTGTACATTTTTGAATAGACTTGATTAACTGGCTGCCTGTCACAGCAACAGGGCACATTTACATTTCAGGAAAAGTTTTTCTGAATTCAAATTCAAAATCATGCTTGTGAATTATAAATATTACTTCTAACACTGTCTGTCTCACTGAAATTATTAAAGATAAAGGATAATGCCCGACCACTGTTAGCTTTATGTGGCGAGATGAGACCAACTTCTTAAATCACTTTTTCTTATGTCCTGTCCCTCACCAAAACAACCCATACACATATACTCCCTATAGATCACTCATCCAATCACATTCAGTACACTAGGATAACATTGATGTTCTACTAGGGCTCCGTTCACAACAAACTCCGCAAAGTCTTCTCCATACAAACACAGTGTCTTTGGTGCTCAGGCTTCATACTCTGTTTACATACAGTTATTGATTAACGTAAGCACAGAGGTCTTCAGTCCTGGACTGGGATTGATTTTACCCGCACTGACTTCTTACTGTACTTCGGGTCACTGCAGCGGACAAGCTGACAATCTGTCTCCAAGCAACAATGGAGTACAAAAATACATGTAGGTGAAATTCTTACCTTCAGAATTTGAATATTGATTACCTGCCTTCATATATTAACCAACAATTTAAGATGCAGGTATGAATAGAGAATGCATTTCAGGCTTAAGATTTTATTCAGTTTAAATGTTGGTGCACCCTGTAACACACAAGCCAGTGTACTCTTTGTGCAAATCCCAAGCCCAGATGAACAGAAAGGGTTGCCAAATCAATATGCAAATCAATGCACACAAGGAGGCAGATGACTTGTAACCTGTAAAAACCATACGTATTTAGGTCAATTCCTAATGCACCAGTGGAGCAAAAGTGAGAGGTACAACCAGAAATGACAATTTAATTAGCATGCGCATAATGTGGGACGCTGAGGGAAGTTCTTGACAGGGTAGAAGAAGCATTTTTCTTTCTGTCTGCATGTCTCTCGAGGAGAGAACAACTGGCGGGATATAGCATGCTAATGGAACAGGTGAGGGAGACAGAAGACACTTTGCTTTTATACAAATAAAGTATGCTATGAGTATTGAGGTAGACAGAGTGAAAAAGTCTGGTTACAAATTATTTGAAAGCCAGCGCACTGACATCTTTGAAGAAGATGCTTTCCTTAATGGGCAATAGATTGTGTGAATGCTGTGCTGCTTCAATGAGGCATAACATTATGACCACCTGCCTATCTTTCTATCAAAACCAGAATTAACATTTTCAGCAATCTGAGCTACAGTTGCTCATCTGTTGGACTGGACCACATGGGCCAGCCCCCCATGTGCACCACCTGTTGCCGGTTCACCTCTGTTCCTTCCTTGGACAACTTTTAATTTATACTGACCACTGCAGACCGGGAACACTGCACAAGAGCTGCAGTTTGAAGACGCTTTGACCCAGCTGTTGAGCCATCACAATTTGACCCTTGTTAAACTAGCCCAAATCCTTATGCTTGCCCATTTTTCCTGCCTCTAACAAATCAACTTTGGTGGCAAAATGTCCACTTGCTGCCTAATACCCTACCCAGAAACAGGTGCCATGATGAAGGGGAAAATCTGTGTCATTCACTTCACCTGTCAGTGGTCATAATGTTATGCCTGATCATTGTATAGCTCTAGTTTCTTTAAGAATGATTAGGTGTGCATTGTGTAGGTGTGTGTCCCCCCTCAGGACTGCTCCATAGCAACAGGCGGCATATCTTCTTCAAATATCTTATTTCTCACACTGGATGACCTTTCTGTGGTTGCCGTACACTAGGATATACAGTATGTGCATGTGTGAGAAAGAGCCTTATTGTTGTGTGACCTGTCTGACCTTTTTTGTAGTGTACAGTCATTACTAGATGCATAATATGGAACCGCCATGATATTGATGTGAAGATACCAAATCTGTCTATCTCTTGGCACGCTCCACAAATAGCTTTTTTCCAGCTCATTTTGCTGTAAAACAAAGCAGATAAGATCACAGTTGTGCGGTATTAATAATGATGGTTCAAGCCTTGAATAAGTCACACTTTATTTTATAGCAAGTTTCAACTGTTACAGGAAGCAGAAGGGACATATTTAATGCACATCTCGCCACGGTTGTCGCGTTATGTTAATATCAGCGTCGGACTAATAGCCGGGTGCATTTTTCATATCAGAGCACAGCAGACCGAGCTCTTTAGAAATCAATTTTCTTTTGCGCCATCATCATGCTTTGGAAACTTGGCCTGGTGCCAGATCAGCAATGGTAAAGGAGAGGAGAGTATCATGATGTCGTGGCTGCATTAGTGAAAAATGTAATTTGCTCTTTGTTTTTAGAAATGCAGTGATCATTTTGCCTGGCTGTGCGACATTCACACAGAAACACCTGACTGTAACTTCCTTCAAGGTCATGCCCCATTTACTCCAAGCTTCTGTCATTGCAAGTGTGTATTCCCAGCAAGTGGCCAGAGCTCATACACTACAGTGTACTAACTTGGATCTGAAATATTACATAGCCCTTCAAGTGTTTGGTTTTACGTTCCTTTTACTTTGATGCCATCGTAAATAAATACGCATTGTGTGCACATTTGGGAAATAGCTTTTAGGACAAATAACCAGGTTCTTTATTACAGATATAAAGGCAGTGTATGTGCAGGGCTCTCTTGGGTTTTGTAGGAGACATTTCCAACATAGAGCAAGAACGACTGCAGATGTACCTTATACAGTATTCAGTTCCCTCAGGAAATTTGAATTGCCTGTGACTAAATGTTTACTGACAATTTCATTTTCCTTATTGATGAACTAAAAGTGTTTATCACTTAAGTGCAATATCACTGGTGCATATATACTGTATACATATAAAAAACATCTTCTACCATTTACTGAGAGGGCTGGAGCCTTTGGGCTTTAGGTGCGGTACAATCTCAACAATGGCCAGGTAGTTGCAACCATTCACTCTCACATTTATTCACTTTAGGGCAAATATAGATTAATCAACCCACTCACTTGTTACAGGCAGAGAAAAACAAAAAAATGCATGAAATATTTTACTTTTGTGTACTAAATGTATATAATATGTGTTTCACTTTGATAACTGAATTCATTGATACAGTAGCAGTTGTATGTCTTTGGACAGAAGAAGACCTAAAACAGATTTATTTGCGTTGAGTTAATTGTTCATTGATTTTATATGAACTGTACCTTCTCTCTTCACTCCTCTCAACGCCTAACATTAAACTCTAAATCCCAATTAATTAATTTCAAAATAAAATCACAGTGCTTGAACAAACAGAATAAAGAATAATCTGACAAAAGTTATGAAATATCAGTAGAATAGCCCTTTACATAATACCTGTGCTTAATTGCAATGAACTTAATCCGGACAACCTTAGATTAGGTGTAACTCTTGCATAAGCAGTGTAACACAACAATGACAACCAATAGCACAAGCTTTCACATTACAGAAGGAAATATGACCACATGTGGTTCCAAGAGACACCTAGTTTTTTTTTAAAAGGTGTCCAAATAAATTGTTTCTCACCTCTGGCTCATTGTTGGGATAGCTGCAAGCACAACAACTCATGCAACTCATCCAGAGAATACACACACACACACATTGACAGGCTAACACTTTCACAAAATTGGATCAGTGTGATTGACAGTGGATCCTACAAGGACATTAGTGTACATGTCCCTGAAGGAAAAACTTCATCATTAGCGCTGCAGTGTGTGGAGCTGTTTAAACACCTTTTGTATGGTGCAGCCAAGTGAGATAGTTAACATGATGTGAAGATGATGTTCCAATGTCACTGATCAAGAAGCTTGTTTACTAATTACTAATCATTGTATTTCTAATTAGTCATTTGCCAATATGTTTGTGTATTAGAGAGAAAAACAATACTGACTGACTGAGATTTACAGGAACTTGTCACAGCTGTTTTTGGATTGTGTCACCCCAGCTTCTCTTTTCACTGAAATCATAGACCATCTATATGGACTATTTAGATTTATTTATTTACAACTAATACATATTGTACTGATGATTTAAATCCATCCTTCCATGTTATGTAGTGTGTATGTAGTTCTTTTTCTTTACTTTCAGCTTTTCCCGGCGTCTGGAGTGGACACAGCAAATCATCAGCCTCTCACTATCTGTGTTGAAGAAACTATTTTGTGCTGCAGAGCTTGTGATTAATGTTAAAGTCCTGAAATCTTTGGACCTAAAATTTTCCCTGGTCAGTTTATTGTGACACACCTTTTACAGAAGCAAAGTGATTTTTCTAAATGACTATAATACAACCTTAAGGGGGGCAACAGTGGCGAGACATTGGTGGAGGTTTAAGCAAATCACCCACAGACCAGAACAGTGGTGGATCCCCAGTCAGTATGGGGCTGGCTGCGGCATCATAAAAATGACAACACTCTTGTACTAAAACCATTTTATGTTATTAAACAATATTTGGGGTTCAAATAAGGTGAACATTGAAACTAGATTTAACCTCTCTGTAACCCACTATTAGGTCCTAACCCACCATTTGGGAATCACTGCTCTATTATATAATTTATCTATATGTTTTGACCTTGTAGTCACCAAAAAGCCTCTGCTCATTGATTGTATGTGAAAGATAAAAACTTTTTCACTAAGGTCCCACTTAAAAGTCTAAGAATATGTGAACCATTTGGAAGAGAATGGTAATAACTTTCTAATGGAACAGCAAGACCCCAACTGTTTTGTTGGCTTTCAGCATAGCATCCCCATATGTTACAGTAACAAAACAACCTCCATTCAAACTTAACACTGTCTTTTGTCTCCCACTATTAACTCGGTTTGCCTAAGTGTGTTCATCCACCCATCCGCACACTCACACAGACGCAAAAACTTCTTAGAACAAACTCGAAAAATCTAACTTTGCTCGTGATAATAGTCTTTATTCACCCTCTAATGAAACCATATTGTGCCCCGGAGCAGTAGATGTGCTATTAATCCCATTAACATCTAATGACCCAGAGAGAGAGAGAGAAACATTCAAAAATAGAAGCGCCACAGTCCTGGTGTGAATAAAAGGTCCCATAAAGGCAGAGAGATTTTAATGCCCCACTCTAAACCTCTCCAGATGTTCACAGAGAGTTGTCAGTGTGCAAATCATTCAGCACATTCACCACAATAAACCCAAATAGGTGCATTGTGGTCATGTTTCTGAAATGTTCAAATTTTTACCGATAAACTATTGAGGGATAACAATCAAAGGGGTGTATGTGACATTTTACAAACAAAAAATGTCCACACTTTGTAAGATTTTAAAATTCTAAAATACCCACAAGTGACAGAAAATGTATACAGCCGTTTTATCAAATTTTTAACGTTTGGAATAAAAGCCATATACACATATTTGGTTCAAATATTTTATGGCCATTTTGATAGGAATAGTAGCAGTTGTGCACTGCCTCTGCCACTGACTAAATCGTATGTTCAGACATATCCTTTTGGTTAATAACTCTAAAATCATAAAGGAAATTATAGTGATCTTTTTCTAGTAATAATATTTCACCTCTTAGTAGGTTTAGAAGAAAAGGAAAGAAAAGATTTATTTTAATGGCATCATAACTTAAATGACTAATTACATGGACACAAGGACAGAGCGGATCCACTGTAACACTGCTTGGTCCACCTCTTGTTTAGAGGTTTGCGTTTAGATTACTGTCGAAGGTACATTGTATCTGCTCCACTTTCTGCAGCAGACGTCTCGCCTCCACCATCCCTCCATCTTTCATGAATAATCCCTGCCCTCCAGGCTCTGCTTTAGTTGGGAGATAGAAAACACTTTTTGTCTTGCTGTTTCTCTCAAGGTGATCATGTGTGTCTCTGACAAACTAATGCAGACAATTGATTGGACAAAGATATGAAAGAGTTGTATGTGAGTTAGTGTGTGCTTATTATTTAATGTGCGTGATTTTTATATGCTAAATTGATGCCGCACAAGGCTTTCGCTGCTACTGTCTGGTCAATGGTTTATTTTATACCTGAGCAATTTATTACCTTGGCCAAGTACATTATGTTCTTGCCAGTGTTAGCAAAAATAATAAAGTAATCGTTCAATATTGATGAAATTATCAGAAAAGGTCAGTAAGGGGTTAGGAAGTGTCTCTGGAAGATCATCTGGCTATATTGTTTTTTCAGATTCTGTACCAAAATTGTGACGGAGCCAAACTTGCTACAGCACCAAGGGGTCAGTAAAAGAAGTATGTTTTAGTCTTACCCATTGTGAGATCTAAGGAGTTTGTGGCTCAATAGATAGAGCATTTACCACTGAACTAGAGGATTCCTGGTTCAATCCAGGTCTGGGCTGTATCTGCACCATTGTTAGAAAGGGCAAAAGATTCTAAAACCACAAGGTCAGTAAACTAACAAATGAGTAGTTTAGGGGATTGTGAGATTTAAGTGCTTTCTGACCCAACAGATAGTTTACCCCTGAACTACAGGTTCGAATCCAGGTCTGGGCACTGTATCCTTAGCATTGCAAGGCAGGCTCATGGTTTGTGCTCTTCTAATCTTGTGACTATTTAAAAAAAAAAAAAATCAATTATATTTCAATTTCTTACTTTTAGACTGTGCCTAGATTAAAATTGTGTGTGTTTTGCAGTTTGCTAAACTTAGTCAGCGCAGTACAAAGCAGGCTCCTGCAGTGCAAACAGAATTGAGCGTGGATTTGGATTAGAGACTCAGGCCTGCGTTCCTTTGAAGACTTCATTCCCTCAGTCTAGTACCTTTGATTGCTAGTGTACAAAGGGGAGGGTTATTAATCATGAAGCGTGCATGAGGAGGGGCAAAAAAGGCTATATTGAGAAAGATTACATTACCAGGAGCAATAGAAGAAGAAGAGAAAAAAAACTATGGTGATGCATCAAAGTGCAGCAGGGAGGGTTTGCAACAGGCTTTTATTAAGGCTGCCTTGTTAGTCCCACTAGTGGCTCATTAGATGGGTCACAGGCCCATGTCAATATTTCATCTCCTGTATGCATAATTTGATAGTTAAATCAAGGTAGCCCTATATTCGAAACAAAACTATACCCCTATGAGCCCCGAAAGAGCGAAAAGAGCAACAAAAGTCCAGTTCACAGCAGCTACCATTCGGACGGAAATTAAAGAGAGAAGAGAAAGTAGAGGAAGTAGTGACTTAAAAGGACCCTGCTGTCCGACCACCTGCCGTTAGCTCCCTCATTATCGCTCCATCTCTGTTTGTCCCGCCCCATTCAAGCACTGTATATGTACCATGCTACTGCAACGCTTCTCCTGTCCAACAGAAATATTCACTGTATCACCAAGACTTAAAGCAGCACAATGTAAAATTAGCTTAAAGTACAACAGTGTTTGCATTAACGTAGCATTTAGCATTTTCAGTTCATTAGTTATGTGATATTGTTTTAATGTGTATAAAAATTGCTGTTTGTAAGCAATTGTGTAGCCATTTTATCCATAATATACGTACATCAGCTGTTTTATTTGTTATGATGCTGCTAATTGTGAATTATGATTATGCTAATTTCCTGTCAGTTCTTTACTTACCCAGCATCTCGTATAGTGACCTTCCCGCTCCCCTGAGTTATATAGAAATAGAGGACAAGAAGGATAAGTGCCCAGGGGTTGGGGGAGGGGCAGTCTGTCCTGTTAAGAGTTAATCTACCACTAAAATAACTTTCAAAACATTATTTGAAGGTCCATTTATGCTAGAACTTAATTGGAAATGTCATTGGCAAACAAATCATTGTGGGATATTATTGGATTAACAATGTTTCAGGTTTAAGAAAAAGGTCAAGCTATATTCTCACAGCAGTATTTAGGGCATTATATTTCCCATATTGGTCAATCTGGAGTTTTTATTAGATTTTATGTTACAATTAACAACAAAAAAATCTGGGTTTATTTTCTGTGTTTCATCCTTAGATTTAGATTTAAGTAAAGATGTAGAATCTTTAAATGCAAAAATTTGTTTTATTTTTAACTAATAAAAAGAGCCAAGCTGATTATGTGAGTGTGAAAACAACTGAAAACATCCAGTTCCTTGCTCTGTGAGGGGACAGGAGCGTCTGGACTGCAGCTCTATGTATGACAGCAGGGAAAAAGTCTGTCTCTATAGAACTGTCCTGTCTCTCCACACATCCTGGAGCTAGCTCTCTCTTTTTGTTAGGTTATTACCAGATAAACAGCTGTTTTAAACTTCACACTGCTCACAAAGATTTTTCAAGTGACGAGACATGGCATTGACGAGCGTCACATGACGTACTCAATTTGTGTCACACCACAATGTGCGCGCGCCGTTTGCCGCGATGTTAGGATGGTTGAAATCTATAGGGACAGTTTCGCCCTTTTGTCCTATGGAGTAATTGCAGTTGGTCTGGTCTGCTGTTTTTGTACAGCACACATAATGCTCCTCTATTTGCGCTGTTGCTGCATACACACTTGCTGCAGTTGATGCTTGTTTTTCATGCTTTTTTGTATTTAAATGGGTAGTACCTTTCAGGTGGTAAACAGGTTTAAACTCCACTCTTGTTCTCGCTTGCTCACGCTGTACCAGGTGGGCAGTTCTAAGCTTATCATCGAGATCAACTCTATACTTAATCCTAATTCAACTTTAAATTTAAAGTTGAAAAATGTAATGTATTTGATTTGGGCATACCCATAATAGTTGTTTTTTTCCATTCCAGGGTTCCCCACAACTAATTATCTGCCTCCTAATGTGCAGCAATTCATATGATTCATTTGGCATAGGGTTTTAAGCCACATATGCCCTTCCTGCACAAATATCTATATTATTCAGGCTTGGGACTGACACAAAAAGTACATTTGTAACCTCTTCTGTCTGGATGAAAGTTAATCATACACTCTACAAGATGATTCTGTTGCTGCTAATAACAGAAATATGGTGCAGGACCTCAGCCTTAAGGTAAGGTTGTGCCAGTTCAAAGCCCTGACAAATGGAGAGGGTTAAATCAGGAATGTAGAAAAATAAATATGCAAATCACTAGATGTGTCTTTATCTTGTAAGGCATTTTGATCTATCCTATTCAATGCTTTCTAATAATGATACCTTACTTCATAATACACTGTGGAAAATTACTGCAATACTATTAAGCCTGCATCACAAAGTATACTGAACTAGAATTTCATACACATACAAGTGATTAATGGGAATCATAGATATAATGAGTACCACTCTAAATTACACTTAATATCTTTATTGTATTCATTTAAAGTCTTAACATGTACAAGCTAGGGCACGGGTGTAAACAGCATCTTAACTGCTTGCCTGGGGCTCACAAACAAGAAGCAGTAATTCCCTCATTTCTTCAGCAGGATCTATTTCACTAATAAAGAGGTGTGGAAGCCATTTGAGATTAGAAAGACATTTGTAATTGTTTTTCAGTCTCCCCTTTGGAGTACCAAAAATATACACTATCTTGTGAGCCTAACTTTCATTGATTATATAGACATTTTATGTATAAGACACATGAATAAATATCCTAAGTCCACGTTGACATAAAACAGCCTATGTTTTATGTCAGCAAACAAAACACGCATTTTACTACAGGCTTTTAATGAATGGTGGTCTGCCTCAAAGCCCGGTGCTGTCTCCATGCGCATGCTGCTCTTTGTGAGACTCCAGTTGGGTTTGTTCTATTGTCTTTTTTAAATCTTTGAATTATTTTTAATGTTTCTTACCAGTGACATTTTTAATCTGTCCAATTGAGCTCATTCACTGTTTAGAAATCCCTGCACAAAAAGGCTCACTACTATGAGTAAAACTGTGAAAGGTTAATTTATGAGTTATGAGTTATGGATTTGCAGATAAACGTTCCCCTGATTCCAATTATAACTATTCTTTTGGTGCCTTATGCTGGTTTTGAAAATAGCTGCACAATACAGTCAGTGATAAGAGATGTCTGCTGTATTATGGTGGGAATCACAACACTAAAAGGATTTAGGATATCAAGTTCCTCTCTCACAGCACCAGACTTTTTTCCTTCTGTCTTCTGCTTTAATTATTTCCCTTTATCTGTCTCTCCATCTCCGTGCTTCATTGGCTTTGCCATTCCATTAATCTAGCAACAGATTGCTTCTATTAATTAGTCTTCAACTCCTATCTTGCATGTAATAATTAGGTAATAGAGATATTAGGAGATACGGACAGTTCTGCATTCACAATGACTTTTAATCATCTGAAAGATTATAGATAGACTTGCAGCAGCCTGGCTCATATCCACATAAGACAGCACTGGGTCCGCTTTTCTAAGAGTCAATCAGGAAATGCTCCTCTGCACATTTTAGGTGTCACTTTGTCAACGATTTACAGTCGATTCAATTTGTCTTGTTATATCAAATACAACTTAATAGCTCACGTTTGTGTGTCTTGGCATTCCCTGATTATCGTCAGAAACATTTGGAATGAATATTGTCCTCTACAGACAGTAATGGCTTATTCAGCACTGCACATAAAAGTAGCTGTTTGTCTAAAGCATCGACTCTTCATTTGGCCATTTGAGGGTCACGCTCAGGTTGTGACTGATGTGGTGGGAAGTGTCTATGCAGCATGTCTCCTGTTAATTGGAAGGTCCAAGTTGTGTTAAACAGACAAGGAGAAGAGACAGCAGTAATTACCTTAGCGTTTCATTGTGTGTGCCGCAGAGCATTGTGTGGAGGTAATTACACACCAGACTTGAGATAAAGAATAGCAATTTCCATCAGTCCTGTGCCCAGCTGACTTTTCTTGTATATTTTGTGTGATCTCATCCCGGATATATCTCAAAGAGCTAAGTCCTGCTGCACAAACCTGACCTCTGCAGCTTCTCATGTGCGATGACTTATGAGCCGTGCTTGCCCCCGCCGCACCTCTCTTTCTGGAGGCAACAAGTCCGGGCGGTTTTAATGGCTGACGCGCTTGTGCTTTCCCTTCAGACCAGTTATTCAGCCTAACAGCGCCAATGGGGCCAAACCTAATGAAAAGAATAGAAAATTGAACGCAAGACCCCAGAGTACATCATTAGAGCATTTTATATTATGGTACACAAAGAATGAGAGGAAAACACTACTGCCAGAACACAGCTCTCAGTGGGATGCACCATGGTGGGGCAATCCAAGGACATACATTCTTCAGAAAATTATACAGATAATTGGCAGGTGATTAAGACAAGACAAGATATATACAAGTACACAATATACCACAATAATGCACTCAGTTCGCATTGGTGAACCTGATGCCTTTCCTGATGCAACTCTCTCTAATTATCTGGTCTTGACACTGTCACAAACAGTATGACCTCTTATGACTCCTTGTGGCTCTATTAATTCCTATAGCCTAATTATAATGCTTTGTGTAAATAAATAATAAACAATAAACCATGCATAAGCTTAACCCTGGGACACTGTGGAGCAGATGACAGATGATCAAAATGCATCTATTGTAAAAAAAAAAAAAAAAAAAAAAAAACTTTCTACTTTTATGCACCTCAAACTCACGCAGTTAAACTTAGCTTCACTGACATTTCTGCATTTTAACCCTTTTGATGTGTGCGTGTTTGTGTGTGCAGTCTCAGATGAAGATGAAGTCAGCGGGCGTGGTGGATGGAGGCTTGTTCACAGAAAGCTACTGTAACATCTGCAATGCCCAGCTTATCTCCGAGTCCCAGCGCACCGCTCACTATGAGGTCAGTCTGTCTTTGCCACATCTACACCATTCCCCCTTTTTGTCTGATCTATTTCCATCACCAAACATACACAGTTTGCTCCTACCACTCCACTGACAGGCGGATTCCTGCACTGTGCATGTTGCATTAGTCAGATTTGTACCAATTTGTGGTCATGTTGTTCAAAACCAAGCTCATCCATTATACATGTACTTAATGCAGCATAGTAATGATAGCACTTACACAGAAACATGCACACGCTGTTTCTTTCTTTATATACTCTCTCTGACTCCCAGAGAGTAATTTAATGAATTATCATTAACTACTCAGGCCTGTGCATTATTTAACTTGGAGGTATGTGTGTCCACTTGTGTGTGCTGCAACGAGGTCACCCTTGATTACAAAGCACAACTGGGATTAACAAGCACTAATGAGGACAAGGCCCTTATCTGGAGAGAGCAAACCAAGGAGGACAATGTGTACATCTGCATGCATGTGTTATCTGGTTGTTTTTCTCAATATATAGACTACACACTGTCTTTAGCTGCTAAGGCACATTGACAAACTGTTCCACTGCATTTACTCTTGTCACACTTAAAGCGTTTGAGGTCAGTGAGCCAATGCAAACGGAAAAATATATATGGGACATATGCTGTATTTGGATCAATGGGATGACAGTGGCGCAGTGGGTTAAGCATTCGCCCACCAACCAGAGGGCCAAAGGGCCAGAGTAAAAAGCTGCCAAATCACTGTGTGACTGGTTTGCTATGGCGACTCCGAATGAGAAGGGGAGCAGACGAAAGATTAAGAAAGTGCTGTATCAGGATCAATAAATCCTTGTTGTGTACCATTTGTGGTGTTAAATCAATAGAATGTAGTATTGTAATACAATTACATGGACAGCAAACTAGGACTATGCTTCTAGCTGTCCTCATAGCAAGATTTCTCACTTTGTTTACATGCACAAGAAAAACAGAGAGCTCAGGTTATCTAGCACTTAAATGCTAATAAACTCAATGAATTTACTCATGAATTTAGTCATAAATATGTGTTTCTTACTATCACTAGTATCATAAGCTACGTATGGCAGTGAAACTTTAGGTGTTTTACAATAAAACTAACCAAATCAAACAAAGAAGTAATTCATTTTAATGCAGTTTAAACTTCTGGTTATAATCAAATAAGGGCAATAATTCAAACATAATAACAATTCAGATAGCCTAGCTCCAGATAGTGTGACAAAGTAACAGGTAATATGTAATCTGATGCAAGTAACATAGCCTACATGTTGCATCAACAAACACATTAATGTTAACTGTGTTTTGAGTTGTCCTGTTTCCTGCCTGCATCCTCCTTCTTGACTAGACAAACAGAAAAAGCAGAGAAACCAGAGACATACATAGTCCATTAGAGTCTGATGAATACTGAGGGTCAGTGCAGGGTAACCATAGCGACATAAAATCCCACTTTTAGCCCATGTCCCAGGGCCATCGACTACATGACCATTTATACACCTATAAACACAAACACACACAAGAACTGCCAAAATGCATTAAAGTTGTCTGACAAGTGAGTTCTGAGTCCCAGGGGCAGAGGAACACAGTGCTGTAAAAACAGAAGGAAACATTGTCATGTGCCCAATTATGCTTCTTTGTATGGATAATCACACAAGTCCACAAAGTTATATCCTAAAAATGTGCATTTATACATTTAAGATCAAAGATATCAGTGTAACTAAATTATGTTAATGTCTTGTCAATCACATAATATGTCGCATATCGTTCTTGTATCCTGCTGCTTGGTGTGATAGGTGTGAAAAAAATCTCATCTCACTTGAGCTGCCACATCCACAGTGCACTGTACAGATAATAATAGATGTGATATAGTAGAAGGGAGTCAAGGTCAGGGCAGACCAATAAAATTATATGTATAGAAAAAAATCACTGCATCAACATGCAGAGCTGTCAAACACATGCATGTACTGTGTTAAGATGTGTCTGTACTATTTCATTAAAGAGGTGGTGAGCAGTCTCAAGGACACTAGTGTCCGTTGAAATAAAACCTTCTGTGGGCTTCTGCTTATTATAGTTTATAATATCTATAGTGAGAGGACCTCATACTGTGAATTTGCCAGGTGGACCTCAGCTACAGTTACAAATGCATTAAAATGAAAGTACCTCAGAAATGTAATTTATTTATGCAGCACCACAAACAAACATGTTGCATGTCTAGAGACAACTGTTTTCCTTTCAGCTGTTCCTTTTCCAGGTTTGCCACAGCAAATGATCTGCTGCCAAGTATGCATTCACATAGACATTTGGCATTTATGCCAGATGCTCTCTCTGATGCAACCTTCTCCATGTAAACAGGCTTGGGACTGGCTTGAACATGGTCTATATACCGTAAACATTTCAAAAGCATTACAAGTGGGTCACCACTGCACATGTAAATACAGTTAGAGTATAAAGTCTCCCTTTCACTACATATCTCGGGGCCTCCTAAAGCCAAGGCTATTAGCCAGAGGCAAAATGTGGACCAGCATAAACAGCTGAAACAGAGATAAAAGCTAGGATAGATTTGCCAAGGTGGAGTGAAAGTCACTGATTTTCTTCCACTTGATAAAATAAAGTGCACTGAGCAGGCTGACACCAGATTTCTTTCTTCTTCTTTTGTGTTTTTCCAGAGTAAGAAGCATGCCAATAAGGTCCGTTTGTTCTACATGCTTCATCCTGAAGATGGAGGACCACCATCCAAACGACTGAGACCAGACAACCCAGTAAGTCCTCTTGACAGGAGTGTTTTTCCAATGCATTTTACTTCATAAGATTACTGACCAAAGATGAGCAGTGTTACTCCAATGTGTGAATCTGTAGCTTGTGCCCTTGACACACATTCACAGATGCTCAAAGTGACCTGCTTCGGAGCAAGCCTCTTTGTAGCTTATTCAGTCTACAGAAGCAAAGGCTCCTGGGAATGTTGGTCCGATTTGTTGTGTTGTATGTGTTCCCATGGACCTGTGTCTTAGCTCTGTCTTTTCCTTTAAGGTTTAGTGGAAGCAGAATCAGCCATGAGGCTCACTATCACACCACTGCAGGCCATGGCTGGGGAGATCCATGCATTTTCAAATAATTGTGTGTGTGCTGTCAAAGGCCTTTGTGCCAGCGTACTTCTTTGTGCCTGTCCAAAACCCTGGTAAATGGAGTGTTGTGTAAGGAAGGTTGTATGACATAAAACGTATGACAAATCAATATGCAAATCACTGCATGTGGCAAAAGATAAATGGTTTGCTGCAGTGATCCCAGAGAGGAACTTACAAAAGAAAATAATTCTGAACAATAAAAAAGAGGTGAGGAGTGTATAGGCTGAGCATCTTCAGCTATTGTGGAGATGCCTATAAAAAAAGTCCCACAGCTGGCATAATTTGAACATGTCCAACACTTTTTTGCCCTCCACTTAACAAAAAGTGGTCTCAAAGCAGGTTCTACAATAAGCCATACCATATTTAAATCTTTGCCTCATTATGGAGACTTATTAAGGACACATAGATGTAGGTGTACAAACACACACACCTGCGTCTCCATCTGTCTGCCCGAGTGAGAGCGACATGACTCAGCCCTCCTGGCTCTCACTTCACATGGGACACTAAACACACACGAATGCCACATGCTCCAGCACACACAAGACACACAACACACTGTGACACTTTGTCCACAGCCCTCTCCTACAGAGCTGTGACAAGCCTTATCTGAAAGACCAATGCAATTCTTACAACCTCAATTAAAAAAGGAGCATTTGAGAAAGGAGTCTGTTTTCTTAGCATTAAATGTAAAGGTTGCTCATGATCTTGGGGACCTCCAGCACCGAATTAGAAAAAGTCATGATTCTGTTCTGGAAATCTCTGCATGGATCAGGAACACTTCCAGGAGTCATTGTCTCATTGTCTCTGAGCACAGTTGGCCATGCCAGAGGTTATAGCTGTATCACGCAAATAAGGTCCATATGGTCAGAAACATGGTCAGAAACACCACTGTCTTATCTGGACCAACGGGGTTTGTATTTTTCAAATTTTGATTTATCTGACCGTAGAACTGCTGTCTATTGTGCCTTAGTTTATTTAAAATAGTCAGGGTTAGTCCAGAGAGAATGGCAGCGTTTCTCAATCATGTTCACATATAGCTTCTTCTGTACATGATAAAGCTCTAACAAGGTCAAGGTCAAGGTCAGATTTATTAGTAGAGCACATAACAGTGCTCAAGGACAATGACCTCTAGAGTGTTTCTGATCCATGCAGTGATTTTCAGTACAGAATAATGTTTATAATGCAGTGACATTTAAGGTCCTGAAGGACCTATTTTATTCCCACACTTCTTAACTTAAATGTTGCCAGTCAACTTAATCAACTGCAAAATGCTGTTCCAGCTGTCAACTTTTTCACCAGATTTTTGTTGCTCTATTTTGAGATGTGTTGCTGCCATCACGTTACTTTTCATCAAATGGTAAAATATGTCAGTAGAAACACCTGATATGTTGTTTATATTCTATTGTGAAGAACATGCATGTGATTTGCAAATCATTCCATTGTCTTTTTATGAACATTTTACACAGCGCCCCAACTTGTTTTGAATGTAGGTTGTAGTTTGGGATAAACCAGACAGAAATGCCAGCATCTTTCCGGTGTAAAATGCCATGCCTTGAGGATTGTGTCTTGGCGAGTATAAGGCGTTTGTCACGGAACAAACATAGAGAAAGTAGGTCGTAAAGGTGCTCCCAGATGAAAGCAGGTAAGGGGGGAGGGGGAAGGGGAGCACAGGGCTAGAGTCTCTGTTCTTCCTTATCCTCTTCTACTCCACTTCAAACTAGCAAGATACAACAAAATGCTTTTTTTCACCTCACTTTTTATCCTCTTCTAATGCTATATTTGCTCTATGGTGCTTTGAATTTACACTTTGAGCACGTCTTCGAACACCAAATGAGCGCGTCTGCTTCCCCGTGCTGCTTGTGTGTATATTTAGCAATGTTTCCCACAGCGCCTCAACACAGAATGGTGGAGGAAGCGAAGAGGAGCAGAAAGCGACAACAGAAGGGGAGCTAGATAAACACAACTAATTAGGATCCCATTGTTAGGTGTATAAGTGCGATCAGTACACCCAAACAAAATGTATTCAGACATCACTGTCAGGCAGCGGCAAATATATGGAAATCGCAAACAGAAACAAAGCGCAATTAGGTCATATGCAAATTGCCGCAACAGATGTGTAAAGAGTACGACAGGTAGAAGTTAGACTGACTGAGAGAGAAAGCTTGATGACAGAGAGAGGGCACGAGAGGGAATAATGAATCAGACGAGCTTTCCTTGTTAAAAAGCAGTTCAGTAGAATGGCAGCTGTAATGAGCCAACAGTCACCTCGCGCTGCCAAGATTATTCAAAACTTTTTGCGCTAAAACCAATCAGAAGAATGTGTTATTGTGAAGTTTCTGTATACTTGGAGTTATGTCAGGTGAGGCTATGGTATACACACAGGAAGACAATTTTGAATTACTGCCTGTTGTCTGTTTATAACCAGAGTTTTAAACTGTGTGTAAACTCGGTGTTGACTGTGTGTTTGTGGTGGCTGGAGGGGCTGTAGACGTTAAATGGAAGCCACGCTTCCACCACCGAGTGTGACTGACACTGACATTATGACCACTAACATGTGAAGTTATAACATTGCACCTCTTAGTGGGTGGTATATACTGTATTAGGCAGCAAGTGAATATTTTGTTCTCAAAGTTACAAGCAGGAAAAGTGCGAGGATTTGAGCAAGTTTGACAAGGACCAAATTGTTATGGCGAGACAACTGGGTCAGAGCATTTCTGAAACTGCAGCTCATGGGGTTTCCCATGGAGTTAGAAAAAAAGCATTCTTCATTTGGTAAATGTGTCTTACGTGGTCCCGTAATTGTAGGTAGTCCTGCTTTCACCTTAAAGCATATAGGGCCAAAACAAAAAACAAGGTGGCCAGCGGCAGCGGGACCCATAATCTAAAAGTCTAAAAATGCACGAGTATGTTTTAGGGGCATGACGAGATCTTGCAAGATCAAGATTTCTCGTAGAGTGGAGCACGATCTCGTTAGTTTATTTATTTATCTCTTTTTTTTTTACCACCGGACTGCATCTCAGACCAATAGGCTATGTAGGTTACTATTCTCACAGACTACAGTAAATGTGTGCTGATAGAGAATATTTTAAGCTTTCTGACAGTTTTTGTTTCAGGAATCTAGGTGCAGGTATCATGGAGATATCATTTGTTAAAGCTTTAAAACTGTTTTAGAGGTTTTAATAAAAGAAGCGCCACACATGCATCTAATTACCGGCTATGTTGGCAAAACCCACACGACTTTTTCAGATTGTATCTCTCATGTTTTACTCAAAAATGACTGGAAAAGACATATTTACTTAGTACTAACTTTTAGTGGTGGGATGGGATGAAAGATGAGAAGGCGGTGACAGAGGAAAGGCTTTTAGACTTTTATACATAAAAAAATAAAAAATAAAAATCCCAATCATAAAATCAAAATGGTAAAAATATTTCTAGCTTGGAAATACACATTTCTTGCAAAGGTAGTCCATCAGTATTAGGCTTGTCTACAGTTGCATAACTGCCCCAGGGCAGGTTTTCAGAATGAGTCCCAAAACAATTATTTTGCTTAGGCCCTGGCTGTTTGGCAGCATTTTGGTTTTCCAGTGGAAGAAAAACATTTGTGGTAAAACTGTTAGCAGTATTTATGTTCTTTTAACTTTTATAATTCATTAAAATGACGTTATTGCTATCAAAATGCATTTTGTAATTTTCAGTTTAAAAGAAAGATAAAATATTTAAATGAAAAAAAAATCTTGTCTCGATCTCGTGAGCCTGATCTCGTGTCTCATCTCATGGGATTTATGTCTCGTCACACCCATAGTACGTCTCTAAATATTGGGCTAATGTCTGTTTAGCAGTAGTCCGACAATGAACCCTATTATCCAGTTACTCCACTCCAATTAAGAGAAATTCAAAGCACATCTTTTTCTTGACCTGCATGTAAACGTAGAGAATATATATCGAAAGTGGTCCAAGGAAGAACAGTGGTAAACCAGAGACAGGTGATGCACATGGGGAGATAATGTTGGATCATGTGTGGTCAGATCCAACAGACGAGCAACTGTAGCTCAAGATGCTGAAGAGGCTAATGATGGTTCTGTTATTAATGGTGACTGTTAGTGACACAGAACACAGTACAAATTCCCTCTTATGCAAGTGAAGTCATACTAAAAAAGAAAATCCAATAACAATGTTGGCTTAATTGTGCTATCTGCATAGTTACATTCTGACAGTAATGGCGATATACTGGGACAATCACTTTTTGTGGTTGTTTCTGCTCATTTTGGTGCAACAACATTTTGGTAAAACATGATCCAGAGCTGCAGTGCCCTCTGGAGAAATGTGCTGGATAAAGTAATGTGAATAAAGAAGTGGTGCAGAAGTCAAAAGAAGAAAACATCCTGAGAGGAGCACCCACCACCATCCTTGTGTTTCTGTACTCATGAATAAAGATTGTGGCATAAAATTAGAATGTGTGAAAACTCAAACACTATTTTCCTGTGGCAACATGGGACAATGTTTTATAATGCTAATCAACTCAATACAATCGACTTGAGGAAGGAAGTGTGTAACATGATCACAGAAATAGCACATAGGTTTTGGGAAGCGCATGTTTAGACTGGTGCCCAAAGGGAGACAGGGAGGCAGGGTGGGGGTTGTCAAGAGAAGCTAAACTCAGATGAAGACAAGAATAAGAACAAGAGGAAGAGGGCAAAGAGAGAGATGTGAGCTGAGAGACAGAGCTACGCCTGGAAGGTAAAGGTGTCCTTAACTGTGGCGTCCACCGCTGCTGACACTAACCCGCTATGACACCAGCAAACACACATACATACATACTGCTATTATTGTCCTCTCCACCACCGGCTGCTCCTTACCCAACTCATCTTGACACCTGGACCAGAGAGAGAGAGAGAGAGAGCACTGGTGTGAAAGGACTCCAGAGAGGTGGAGGACACGGTCTACATATATAAAGGACAGAGAGAGGACACACAATTCGGTCAGAGGGCTGGAGGATAGAGAGAAGCTTGGTTACAAAAAGTTGCTGTGAATTTTGGAACTAAATTAGGAAAAGGAGTGGGACAATATACAATGATTTTTCTGTTCGCAATAAAAACACAAGAGATTTCACATGAAAAATTCAATTGGTACAATTCTGTTCTTCTGAGCCTGATCTTTGAAATGAATTATTCTAAAATACCAAAAGTGTCAGTCTGTCGTGTCACTGGACCTTTTTGCTAACTGATAATTTATGTCCTTCTGATAATTCAAGTTATTTCCACTTTCAAGTGCAATAAAATCACTGTACATAATAAGCAAGGCTTTACAACAAAATTTTCTCAAGTCATGTGTTTGTGTCATATGTCTTAGTGACACTTTCACTTGTAAGCATGATTTTATAATTATTGTGGTATCATTAATCGCAATTATTGTGGCCAGGATAATCATGACCATGCCCATTTAGGGCACTGACAGACAATTGTGCACCTATTATCTTGTTAATAGATTTTTTGAATTTAATGAGTGGTTGATACCATTTTCTTTCAATCAGTGTTAAGTGTCTCAAAGGACACATTTGTTTTATCTAAACACTGTCTCAGAGTCAAAAGGAGCTGTGATTACAATTGGCTTTGCAGGAGATTTCTTTCTAAACCCCAGTTAATTGAAGTAATTTTTCCATAATTTCAATAGAAACCAGCTGGAGGCCTGTATTGTTCATCACAGAAAAATAATTTAAGAGGTTTCATTGAGTTTGTATGTGTGTGCATGTGTGTGTCAATCAGGAACTTGCTCTTTTGTTTGTCTTGGCTCTCTGCTGTGGGGCACAGCACCCCTCATCATTAGTACAGCCGCAGTGAAAAAGCATAGCCACAGCCTCAGCCTAGAGATAGATGAATATTTGATCAGGCCGCTCTTTGCTTAGCGTGTGCAAATATGTGTGTGTGAGAATGAGATGGAGCTCGCTGAGGTCAACGCAGAGTTCACCTTTTGATATCTCACCTCCTTCTCATCATTGCATTTATTTTTTCTTTTCATTTCATAATTTTGGGCTCTGGACTGCTCTATTTATTGCCCATCCTCCCTGTCCACCTGCAGGACTGTGCAGAGACAGAAGTGGACCGAAACAAGTGCTGTACGCTGTGTAACATGTTCTTCACCTCCGCCATTGTTGCCCAGTCACACTACCAGGGCAAGACACATGCCAAAAGAGTTCGGCTGGTTCTGGGGGAGCCGCCTGCAGCACTCAACAGCCCTACAAGTACAGGTAACCTAAATCTATGGCTATTTTTGACATCCTCTGCTTTTTGACCTTACCTGTACTGTATTTTTAGTGAAAGAAAAAAAGCCTGTGGCATGTTTTAATCAAGCCTCAGGGTGACTGTCACTTTTGTAAAGCCATTGCAGGGGAGTTTGTAACAGTGGGACCCAGAAGAAGACGCCAGAATGACCTAGGAGAGAAGAGGACTTCAAGAGAGATTAGAGTCAACAGCAGCTTTCATAAAAAACTGAGACTCGCACTGCACTGTAGACGCATAGCCAAACTGACAGGCTTTTGCACAGAGAGAGCAATATAATCATCCAAAATGGCAGATGCATTGGATAAACATGGTCTTAAATCTAAAAAAGTGGACAAAATATGCTTCATACAAGTCTCAAGGGATGACAGAAATAAATATGGATGAAAGGTATTGCTAAAAAAGTGTTGAACTACCTGTGTTTCTTCCTTTTTCAACCTGGTCCATACAGAAGCATGTCTGCTCCAGTGTGAGATCAGGCAAAAAGAATACAGCAGAGAAACATAACACGTCTCAACTGTCTTGCTCAAGAGTATCACTGTGCACATACACAGCCCTGTTTTACTTTAGTACAAATAATATTCCTGTTGTAATACAAAACAATTGCCTAGTAAATGTGAGTACAAGTGAAGCAGCGGTCTATGGGTGTGGTTAGTGAGATACAGCCTTAGATACAGTAACTATGTGAACAGAGCCTCTGCTCATAGTAATGCAGTCAACAGAGACATAATAAAAGACACATGGGCCTTTTCAAACCTGTGTTGGATGGTCAACAGCTTATCTTTCATGACTATTCAAATTAGTCACATTAATCACTTGTGAGTGGGCTTTTCTTTGTCGAGTTAAATGTCTAAACAGGCTGCATTGTGGCGTGTAGTCATTGTAAGTTCAAAGTCATTGACACACTGTAGCTGGTAAATCGGCACATTTGGGCATACCATCTGGCATTTTGTAAGCTTTCTCACAGAGTTTGGCTGTGGACCTAACACCCCTTGCTGTGTTCAAATGAACAGTTTGCATAAAGATATTTACATAATGTTCCTCATAAAGGGAAACTGTCTTTATTGAGTTTCAATTATTATGATGGTCACATGAAAGGTCAAGGCATCCTATTTTCCATCCGCCACCCAAACACCAGCCTGTTCATGTATGCAGCATCACTGTGTGAGCCTCAGCAGTGTCCTGTGGACATGTCTGTGCCGATGGCTATTAATGGGCAATCACCATGGTAACCAGTGTCATGTCACGAGGAGCAGGTCACCTGGAAGTCTGGCATTTTTTGTTCTATAGCAGAGGGCCAAGATGACAGCGAATAATGGAGATTAAAAAAAGATGAAGCAGAGGGATGAGAAACACTGACCACTGCCTGATGCCTTTATCTAAGGCTGTACATGGGACCTGCCACATTCATTGGTTTCAGTAACAAAATGTGGAATTTGAAAGAATTGAATAAAATGTGTGCTGTATTTCTGACTGAAACTTTAGATATTTCTTCCAGTAGATGTTGATTTTAATGTAGACTGATTGTAATTCCTACTCTATTGTGTTTTTCTCAGATTCACTGCCGTCCACCCCACTACCTACGGACCCAAATTCGTGTCCCCCTTCTGCCCCCACACTGCCCTGGCCCGTGACCGTTGTTGGTGGAAATGGCGGAAGAGAGGCCGGGAAGTACTGCTGCTTGTGCGGAGCCTGGTTCAATAACCCTCTGATGGCGCAGCAGCACTACGAGGGCAAAAAACATCGCAGGAACGCAGCCCGAGCACGCCTCCTGGAGCAGCTTGCGGGTAGTCTGGATGCCACTGAGAGCACAGGTCAGTGGGCTCCACACAAGTGACAAATGAATGGCAGAAGGGTGTTGGACTTTGGACAAGGAAAGATGATAACAGAGATTACATTCAACATCTATAGCAATGTGGGTGGATTACAAATGGCCATATGTCTCAGTGTGAGTAACTGTTACATAGTCACACTGAGGTAAGAGATACTGGCTTTTCACTGATAAAAATAGCACAGTCTGTTTATGTTTGAGATGCCTATTAAAGAAATGCATTTTGGAGGCAATTTTCTTTGGCATTGTATAATTTAATGAAAATTACTCATTATGTCAAAATTCTTGAAAATGTGACAATACTTGTAGATAATGTATTCACTAGCATCCATGGCCTGCAGTAAGTTCATGATTCTGGTGTGTATCAAACATAAATATACTGTATTATTAAACAGGCACAGGACAGGAAGAGAATAGTTTTATGCACATCTGCCATGTCAGCCTTAGCTTATTATTCCCCCATAATTTACGACTGGTAACATTAAACCACTACAGGGCTCTTGGAGAGTTGTCTACTAGGCCAGTAGTCTGGAGGGTATGTTTCTGTGTAAGCTGGTGCCTTGAAAGAGTTGGCTCATCTATCATGCAAGCAAATATTTGTCTCTCCCTAATTAACTGTGTATCTAAGTCCAAGTCATATTTTGACACATCTTATTCATCATCTGTTCTCCACAGTCTAACCTTTTCATGCTGCTTATTTGGGGACAGAGGCTTCTCCAGTTGCAGTATAGCCTTTGCACCTGCTCCCATTGCAACACTTAATGCTGCACGTCTAATGAATGATATCTGTAAAAAAATGAAAAAACTATAGAATCCATGAAAGTCACTGAGGATTTCTTACGAATATATTATTCATTTTTATGGGAAAATATTTTATATAAAAATAGATTGTAGTAGATTGTGCACACTATTGTACATCCTCTTCTCTTTACTCTCCAACACAAGAATGTTTGCTCACAAATGCAGAGAGAGGACACAGATTTACATGCGTCTCTGCCAGGAGGATATTTTAATGAAATTATTATTAGACTTTGGCAGGGGCAGTCATTTCCCTTAGTGGTATCATCTCACACTATGTTTCTGCACAATACAAAACCGTACAACAGCACTAGATGCATTCATACATTTACAGAGCACACTCTCAGTGAGGCAAAGCTGTTCTTTTGACTGTGTGCTCCAGGTGCCATGACACAAACCATCATCTCCAAAAGCCAATCAGATTAAAAGCATGAGTCATGTTGCCTCCTCCACTGCTCAGAGGCTTTAAATGGTGTCATGTTGGATGTCGTCCTCTATCCACTCTGTGACCCAGATCTTTCTACCTCGGCTCTTTCCATTTTGAATATTTTCACATGAGACTGTTGTATGTAAAACTATTTAACAGTCATACTCAAAGGCATTTGTAGTGCTGCATCAAAATCGTTTACTATTTTCTTTTCATGCACGATGAGCTGGACTGTCATCTGTAAGAGCTCACTGCTGGCATGATCCATTATACACACTATCAATCACAGACTTTATCCCATCGCCCTAAGTCCCAAATACTGTTCATCACAGGACAGCTCCATTGTCATTACATGTTTGTAGTAGTGCAAGGTTCTCACATCTGATTGGCTTTTATCACCACTTCAGGTGTGAAGTCACAGGTATAATCTCAAAGGGAGACTTGAACAGGAGATGGCAGCTGAGCCGATCGGAGGAGGAAGGGGCGGAGGGAGCAACGAGGAATTCAGTCACAACACAGCACACATTTATCTCTGTCTTTGGGTCTCTGTTTCTCTCCCAGTGTTGTTCCTGTCCTCATTTGTCCACACTGCCTAGTGTTTGGTGAGTGCCTGTGTAAACCTCTGGGGTTCTGGCGGCCCTCATGTCTCATATGTCATTCTCATTAGCTTCCCACAAGGCTAAGGTAAATTATTTCTACAGCAGCATTTCCCCTTTATAGCTTACTGTATTGTCTAGCTGTGTACACAGATGACTCTGACCTTTATTTGTAGACATTGAATATTTTCTTTTTGTCTCTCTTGAGCTAACCCTCACTCAAAAGCCACATGAGATTTCTATAAACACTGTTTTTTACTTTTAAATTTTTGGGGCAATTGCACAGACAGGGCACAGGGGAGAGCAGGGATATTTTCCGCAGCTATGTGCCAGACGAACCCTCGGAGATGGATTACTGAGGCGGCTGGTGAGGGATGGAGCCCGTTCGACTGGGCTGTGACTTTACATAAATCACAACAGGGGCAGAAACCCCTAAAGACAAGCCCCCGCATTGTGCCCTCTCTCTGGAGACTGGCTGGGGATGAGCATCAGCGAGATAGGCGTCGAGATCGGAGCGTGAGAGGCTGGAGTAGTGGAGCAGAGAAAATGGTGTGTAATTGATTATTGTGCTGGAGTGTGGAGACGGGACTGACCTGCTCTCCCAAGAGGACGCTCTCTGTGGGACACCCCAGAAGCACTAAGGATAGGAGCTCACAAACACAACTCAAAAAACTAGACTTATGGGGCTCAGGTTCCTGATCTTGACCAAAAAAGACCATCATCATGAGATAGCTCTGGGCAGATATTAACAATAGTACAATTTTGTGTTAGAAGAACTCAGAAAGCACATACCTCTAGTAATTGGTTCTTGAGTCTTTGAGTTCAAGGGTAAATGCTCTATTTATTGAGCCAAAAAGGTCATAATATCTCACAATGATAAAAACGCCACCAAAAACCATAATCTTTAACAGACCCTTTGTGGCTTCAATGTACTGCATCTCTCTCTTTTGCAATGGGACAGAATCATTTAACAAATAACTGGTTTCAGACAGATCCAACACAAAAACTAACCATTTCTTCCTTGGCCCACTAGTGAACTTTTATTAAAACCCAACCATAACTTTCCTTGTATTCTTAAAAGACCAACCAACACTAGCCAAAAAGAACATACCCTCAATGAGCAGATATTTCAACTTTTTATACCACTAAAAACTAGGGCTGTGCAATTAAGCAAATGTTATTCATGATTAAAATTTTGTATCCCAACAATTACAAAATCTATACAATTGAAAAAAAATAAATTAATGAAATTGGACACTGAATGACGCACTTGTTCTTTATGTTCATATGTAGGGGCTTTGTGCTGTCAAAGCTGGATGCACACTTGTCTTTGTCCAGAATGTTGTCCAAAGTCTTGTACTGAGCTCTACGAATCAATTAACACAAATAAATGATAAAACTACTCTTTCTGTACATGTTATTATTTTGGCGGTACATGAATAATTGTTTTAAATAATCGTGATTCCAATTATGACCTAAATAATCACTATTATGAATATTTCCATAATCGAGCAGCCATACTAAAAACACTGAATATCTTTGTATTATATAATTTGATATGCTTGTTAGTTCACTTTTAGTTTAAACATTTGCTTCACACTATTTGTATCCTCAAGCATCAGAGTACACTTGTTCCAGACAATTCTCACCAGATATTTGTTACATAATGTTGGATATTAAAAAATCTATCTTTCAGATAGCTCTAAGATTTTCAAAGCTTAAAAAATATTTAATGATAACAGACAAACACAAACTGAGCTGGTACCTAAGCTCAAACAATCTGCTCATTATTTCTAAGTAATAGTTCAAAAACAGAGCTGGCTTCCTGTGTATGTATTTTTGGCTAAAACAGATGGTCTTTCCAATTATTGTCATTCGCCACACAACTAATTAGGTCCTTTAAGTTGTAAGTTGTTCAAAGTTTGTTGTTGGTAAAATTCCTCTTGGATTCAGTCTGGCTCTCACCCGAAGCTCGGCCCTTCTCTGCTCTGGTATTTGTGATCCGTCCCCTGGAGACGAACTGTCAAATCTTCACAGAACACTCAGAGTCTGATTGCATCTCAGTGGGCCTCCTTTTGGCTTGGCGTCATTGTAACATTGCAGAGCACATTAAACCTATGGTGTACTACAGCACAAAGACTCTGCTGGCTACATTTCCATAAAGTATTATCCAGGCTCAGTAGTGAATACAATTATGGATGAATACACACACTTAACTGTGAATGAGCCCAAAGGAAGAAACGGGAACAATTGTAAACGTATCTATATATAAGCTGACTTTGTGTGGTGGTGAGGCTCATTTTCATTGTGTGGAAATGACAGGGCTAAAGCACCACTACAGAGGGTCTGACAATTATCTGCTCGGACCGCTACCTGAAATCCCACAAGAGACACACAAATAAGCAGCTTCACTCAGAGCCTGGCAGAGTGTCCTCTGAGAAGCCCTGAACATCTTGCTCCAAATGGGTCATTAATGCTGCTGAGGCCAGGTTGAGAGATGTGCTACACAGCGAACACATGCTTTAGAATCCCCTGTACAAGGCTGTGGAAAGCACTAATCTTATTTTTGTGTTGCTAATGTAGCCTTTTACTGTAGTGACAAGCGTTTATGTGTCTCCACACCAAGGGCGCCAGCAGTGCCACAAGGCTGTGTGCATTAATGTCAGTTTCAGCTCATCACTCCTGTCTGTCCCTTCTGTGGGCTTGGCATATCGTCTTGTGTAATTAACAAGGCTTTGAACAGCCTCACAAACACTAAGAACCCACACAGCCTGCCCCATGGGCTGTCACACACCAGGGAGCACCCGCCCTGTGCATGTAATTAACATGGATTAAGGCACAGCGTGGTCTGGTGCCAGAACTGCTTTATTTAACCAAAACATTACCAATATGGTCACCTCTACCGTATACAGGTATGTTTAAATAAAGCTTAAGGTTTTCTGGGACTTTGATGCTCCAGGGACGACAGTGTTAGGGTGTACATATAGGTACATATAACCCCGCTAAACCTGTGTTAAATTCTAGCTTAGTTCAAATGTTACCAGTTTGTGTATTTGTCCTTCTTTTCATATAGTCTGTCTTGAATAACAGCCAGGAGACAGTGGTGTTGTTTAGAGACGGTTAATATCCGCCTGCATAGAATAAAATATGTCCTGGTCAGAGAATTTCCTGTCAGTTTTCCTGTCAGCTTTTCCCTTCAAATCATCTGCCTCCTATGATTCACATATTAATTTAACTTAACTTTACATTTATCCAGGCTTGGGACTCTCACACAGAAGAGTCACACTGGTTTGTGACTCCTTGTGGCTGGATTAAACACATATACACAACCTAGCCAGGCTAAATTGTGTACACAGAAGGTACTGTAGAATCCCCCTTGCTGTTTAATAATATCTCCTACAAATATCCTTTCTCTTATTGACATAGATGACTTAATTTTCCCAAGATCTAAAATACATTGCTTCCTTGCGGTGACTAATTCAGCCATGACTTTGGTGTAAATGACTGCTTGTCCTTAATCAGCCCTGCAGCAAACAGAACAACTTGGAGACAAGAGACAACAGGGAGCGAATCTGCCACATTATGCATTTCTAGCCCTGGCTAAATGACCTCCCACCACTCCTAACCGTATTACAACTTTATCTCACCAACATACTCTGCCAATTACCACCACTGAAGGTCAAAAGGTGATGGAATAGCCCAATAACTCATAAATCTCAAGGACAGAAAAGACAACTGAGAAAAGGCCAGCCACATACAAACATGAGCTTTATTTTTAGGATCCCAATACACACACGCACACATATACATTTACTGTCACAAATTTAAATAAAAAAGATGGCACAAGGACGTCTGGGAAAATGCCTCCAAGCAATTAATTTGGGACTATTTTCTCAAACAGCCCTGAAGTGTCCATGTTGTTCATCTTCAGACTGAGTGGGCTGTCGAGTGGCATTGTGCAAAATGTGAGAATGCAAAAATAGCAAGTTCAGAGGGAATACCAAAACCGAACCAAGCAAAGAAAGAAATGATGTGAGAAATACTGTTGCCAGGGAGGAAAAATAAACAACATATTCATTGATATGCACCATCTCCTGCCCCATCTGCACCTAGTCCTGAATCCTCCTGCTCCACCCATTCCATTAGCCCACGCTGTCAGATCTGCATCCTCAAACATCTATTTTTGGGTCTTCGTCTCGACCACCTGCAAACCCTCTAATTAGTTCACATCTGTGTCTCGTTCGTTCATTCACAAGGCTCCTATTTGCCAATACTAGACAACTGTGCTCACCCTTAAAACTGTTTATTGCCATTGTTCACCTATATACTCTATATTCATGATACTTTTTTACCTAAATATCTTTCTTAAGACGATGCTCTAAACGGGCCATTTACACACACGCAGGAAAGAATAAAAGTGGGCTGAAGATCTCAAAAGGCAACAGGCTTTGTACTAATGATCACTCCAATCAAATCTTTTCCAGATGCACACCAATTAGGAAAATTACCCTGCACTTATACAGAAATACAGTTCCAGTTACTATGGAGGTCCTCTTGGCTCTACTGCTTTGCCGATGATGCTAGTGACGCAGATAGCTATTGGTGTTTTTATTATGTTACATTTAATGGTCATATGGTAAATGTATTTTCTATTTTGTGTACCCAGGCTTACGCAGTAGCTACTCCTGCAACGTCTGTAGTGTCGTCCTCAACTCCATTGAGCAGTACCATGCACATCTCCAGGGCTCCAAGCACCAAAACAAGTGAGTACAAACACTTTAGGTGAAAGGAGAAGCTGTAACAATTCTGTTGTTAATTTAGCTACTCAAATCTGAAGAATTGCATCTTTGCATCATCTGATCTAATTGAGTGTGGGTGAACTCATTTGGTGCCAGAGATAGAATCTAAAACATAGGTCATAGTGCCTGTCAAGTTTTCGGTGGTGTTGGTTTGTTTGTCTGTCTGTCTGTCTGTTTGGTAGCAACATACTGTAAATCAAAAAGTTATGGGCTGATTTAGATGAAATTTTCAGGAACGAGTGAATACATTTTGGGGGTGATTTGGATCATCTGGATTCAGGAATTTTTTAAAGGATTCTTTACTATTTGGAGATGGGGCTAATTTTGCCATTACAGCTTCTAACTCTAACTCTCATTGCCAAATAATTACAAGATGACATCATGGTAGATATTATAATCTGACATTTGACCTGGATCATGTTGATATTCTGGTTCTGGCAATCCAGAAGATTCTAAATATAGGGGGTACATATGAAATTGGATATTGCACAGCAACAAATGTAGCTACACACTGCAAATAACGCCAAATGAAAGGTGAGGTTTTTCTCTTTCAGTAGTATGTTCACAGATTTGATGTATCTTTAATACTTACTGACCAGGCCTTTAGGGCTTTTTCTCAGGTGAGTTAACCTATGGCTTGGCAGAGGTCTGCACTCTTTGAGTGCTTCTACTGTAGTCATTCAATATTGATATCAATACTGTGGCAAAAAATATATATATATATTACAAAATCTTTATTTTTTGCCAGCCCTATTATCCAGTCAAAGGATCTCACAGATCTAAGCTAAAAAAAGTTTTACACCCACTGGATCATGGACACTGGTGTGATTTTAGAGGATACACATCAAATCATCATTTGAGATGTGTTTTGCGTCCTAGTTACAATAAAATCAAGTTAGGAGTGATCTCTATTTTCCAAGCAAACATATTATAACACATTATCAACCAGGGGTGTAATGATAAGGTTTTTGCAACGATACGATACGTATCAATTAGAATTGTTTTGATATGATTGAAGAACAATACTATCTAATTTGGAACAATACGATTTGATATGATTCAGCACCTTCATAACTATAAGTAACTTTTTTCCAAAAATCATAAAAGTTTATTCTCAAATGTAGCATTGCGGCAGCGTTGATCATGTCCAGTAAACAGAAAGCAAAGAAAAGTTGAATATAACAGTTTATATTATTAAAAACACAAAAATTACACCCAAAAAGCCCTATCTGGTTTTATTTTAACATGCAAATTACTAATATTAATATTTCCGATATTATAGATTTTTTTTTTCATGTATATCAATATACACTTCCTAGAAAACAATATGATTCGATACAAGGTAATGTGTATCAATATAGTTGTATAGTAGGAAAAAAAAAACGATAGTTACTCTACTGTTGCACGCCTATTATCAACTAATGGATGTTATGGTATGCATGTCCACTTAGATCACTGATTCTTGCAAGAAGCAGTGTGGTTGTAGAATGTAATCGTCATTATACTCTGGTCATGCTGGACACAGTGTGGAGAACAGGAAGCATTTGTAATGCATGCCATAAAAGCAAAAGGTTTCTAAAAGTCTCTAAAAGAAATGTCTAATAGTCACAGATGCACAGTCAGCTTACTTTAAATGTCTAATTCTCACACTTAACGTATGCAACACTACCAGGAGAAATCAAGAATAAAAACATTTATTGATAACAGAAGTAGATCTTTCTGAGCACAATCCGGGATATAATGTGTTACATTTACAGTATTCATTACTCGGCTCAGCTGAAATACAGATCCATGTCTGGTTTGCACACCAAAAAGTGAGTCAAAAATATACACAAAGTAAAGAGGAAAAAACTATGTTTTGTAACTAACGCTACAACAAACATTTATTTGAATTGACTGAGGTATTAAAAATTAAAATTAAAAATAGTATTAAGTTAGTTATTATTAGTAAATAGTATTAAAAATAGTTTGAATCAATCATCATGTACACCTTTAGCCTCACAAAGATTTTCTCTTCAACAGTTTTTCTCTGCATAGTTTCTAGGACCTAATGATTGACCTTTTACTCCATGATAAAAAATATTTTCATTAGACACACTGGCAAAACTAAATTCAATTCAAACATTTAAAAAACGCTGTAGAATTATGATCCATGCCACCCCAAGATCACAATATTGCAATCAGTAACGTAGGAAAGGTTGTTCATTGATTACAGTATTTAAAGATTCTGTGAGGGATCTATTCTCATTATTAGTCTGACACTAAACTTTGAGAACCTGATAGCTATATTATGTTGGTACAATAAGGTGACTGGGGAAAGGATTTGGAGTTTGAGTGAAATAGGGTTTACAGCTTATAGCCAATAACAGGACATCTCCACTGCACAGAAAACTGAGATTAGTTCAATCTAGCCCCAGCTGCTAATGTTCAGGGACATAGGTGGTAAAAATAGTGACATTTTACAAGATCATTAGGTCATTTACTCTGAATGAATGTTCAAATATCTAATCTTATGTTACATTGGTGGAAAACGCAAGTAAAGTTGGATCAAGTAATTTTCCATTTGGTTAAACAATATAATATTTTCACTTTCCAAAGTCAACATTATGCACCATCTGCTCAGGTTTAGTTGCACAGTGTGTACAAAAGTGTAAAAAGTCTGGGTGAGCGTCCCCAGTGTGACGTCCCAGAGGCACAGCTCTTTCTGTGAATGCTTGCTGAATTGGTTTAGTATATACGAGAGAGAACATCTGTACTCCACACAGGTATGGGCTCCGGCGCACAGCTCAATTGATCCTCAGGGAAACACAGAACAAGAGCAAAGGTTCTACCCCATTGACCTCACTTCCTACTGTCCCCCATTTGCTCATGTGAAACCTGAAACAAATGTACACCACAGTGTTACAAAGCACTTACGCATCATTGTCCATGATAAAGCACACTGTGGTCCAGGGCATGATATCATAGCAAATAAAGGCCTTGTCACATTGTATTATGGAGTACTTTAGGCAACATGTCCCTTTTCTGCTGACAGCTGAGCATAAACACACTCAGACGCAGGACAAAAATAAGAAGAGACACTTGGAAGAAACTGAGAAAAAAAGGGCATATAAGGTTTTGGCTTTATGCATGTAGAGCAAGACAGGACAACTTTGTCTAGAAATAGGATGCATGATAATACACATCACATTAGGGCTGAACAATTTTTTAAAAAGATAACATTAAATTGTTATTTTTTAACCAATATTACAAATGTAATTAGGCATAAATTAATATGCTTCAACTATTTTTTTGGAAGGCCAGCCCTATATGTAACCATATCAAGACTTGTAAACATGTAATAATAATTAACCGTGATAACAAAGACTATTTTTTAAATAAATAATATTTTACTGTTTAGTCAGTAACAGAAATACATAAAGTTTAATAAACAGTAATTGCAGCCTGTGGGCTGTTATTTGAAAATTGCTACAGTATATATAATGCAATTAATTGTTAGTTCAATATAGTTGTATAGTTTGGACCTATAACGCAGACATACTATGATCAGGTAAAGTGAATGACACAGCACCTGTTAGTGGCTAGGATATATTAGGCAGTCACAGCAAGTGAACATTTTGCCCCAAAGTTGAGTTTTTAGAAGGAGGAAAAATGGCCAAGGGTATGGATTTAAGCAAGTTTGACAAGGGCCAAATTGTGACGGCTAGACGACTGGGTCAGCGTATCTCCAAAATGGGGTTTGCTTTACTATGTGGGGAGTGAAGATTGGCCTGTGTGGTCTGATCCAACAGCTATTGTAGCTCAACATGAAGAAGTTAATGCTGGTTCTGATGGAAGGTTTGTTGCATATGGGGCTGCATATTAGGCTGCTGGCTATAACACATATCATTATGAACATCAATATTAGGCAGGTGGTGGTTATGCCCAGTTGGTGTATATTATACATAAATACAGCAGAGACATGTGATCTATCCCAATATGGAAATGCAGAAGAAGTGGTGGTTTTCACACTGAGCTGGGCCTTGTGTAAAGAGCTTTACTGAGGAGAGGAAAGTGTGTCTGACAGCAGCAAGGGATAAGCTCACACCAAAGAAACATCTATAAGAAGTGTGTAGTATAAGCCAGTGTTGTGTGTGTGTGTGTGAGGAGTGAGCTTTGGCATCTATAAACAACTGCTGTAGTCTTTAAACAGCTGGACTGGGCTCACCGTAGACTGGCTGTACTTTTTATCTGAGGCGCACATCTGCTCCGTATGCAGAGAGCGGCAGGTCGTTTTAGATGCTGCACAGTCACACACCGCCTCCAGACTGGCTTCTGTAATTGGACCAGGATATACTTTTAACAGAGGAGATATAGGACTAGATAAAACTGGCACCACATTTTCACAGTTTACAGAGTGTTGGAACACCACCTGGCAAATGATAAACACTTAGTAATAACGTAAAATCAACTCACTGGGCACTTTATTTGGTACGACCATTCTAATACTTCTAAATGTAAATAGTGAAATGGAAAGAAAAGGGAATTTAAGTAACTTTGGACATGGCATGGTCCGGTATTATTATGATTTTCACACATAGTAATTTTAGGGTTACAGGGAATGGAAAAGGAGAGGAGAGAAGAATGCACTGTAGTGAAAATGCCTTGTTGATGTTAGAGGTTGGAGGAGAATGGCTAGACTGGTTCCATATGATAGAAAAGCAATAGTGAGTGTATAATAACTGTATTGTTTAAAATCAAAGGCAAAGTTTATATCCATATTGAAATCCTTGTAGTAAATAAAGATCTCTTTACTCTTCTGCACCACCTGTTATAGTTGCTCTTCATAGATCTACAGCTATTTCTTAACAATAACCAAGGATTTTATTTATCCTGCCTGGAAAGCTTTTCTTCGTGTATACTTGCATAAACATAAAAGCAAAGAGCTGTTAATTAGCTCCTTGGAGTCTATAAACAGAACAAAGCTTTCAGAGTTTACTTGGTAAAGGTTGTTTATGTGACCACTAACAATGCCAGGCTTAACTAGGCAGATAATAAGTATTCATGTTCACTCAGTATAGCATGACAGAGGCCTAGACTCCTCTGTGCAGCTCTGATCCGCCTCTGTGGTTATTTCCCCCAGTGCGCTTGTGTATGTGGGTTATGGATGTGGATGGATACTAGGCCCAAGGGCATGATGGTTTGGACGGGGGCAGTCCATTTAGCCTCCTCACCCTCATAATTATTCAGGCTCACTATCAAAGAGGCCACACACTAATGCACGCTGAAGAGGCTGAGAGCTGTGGTAACTGCTGCCAGAGCTTACAGTGCTCCTGTAGAGTCGCACTGAATGTAAATGGTAAAGCTATTGACCTGCTAATAGGCCAGTCTTTCTGTGTGCCTGCCCTGTCCTGCAAGAGGAGAGGTCAGAGGTTAATTCAGGGCTGTCTCTTCTCACAACAAGCCAAATGTGAATGCACACCTCAGGCTGCTCATGTCTGGCCTAAAGGAAACGGTCCACATCTTCCTCCAAAATTCACACACAGGCAGTTTTGTGTGCACTCTGCCCCAAGATTAATTGTCAGTTCGTTCAGACTGGGGACAGGGCGAACATTACTGTCAGAGCTGGACTGTTACCTGACACACCTAAATACACAGACCACCATGTCACCCCAGTTTGTCACATGACCACATCCTCAGCTGCCCGCTCACACAAGCACACACTATAACCCCTGTCATAGTGAAGCTTAAGGAAAGATGAGTGGATCAGTTTGTTAGTGACGGTCCCCACAGGACACTGTATGTGACCTTTATGTTCTTTCTACACATATTCTGCTCTTATGCTCTTCTACACCATTTATATGTATATGTATGTGCCAACACTGAGTCCACAAAACATCAAAATCTGCATTTAAATAATGAAACTTTTCTATGCACAAAGTCAAATGTTAATAAACTAGCTTACAATAAAATGTTCACAAATCCAATGCAACAAAACCAAAATAATAAATCCCTTTACTCACTCTGGTATCTCATAATTCTTTATATCTTGTTCCCATAGAAACAGCAAATGGACGTGTTCAAGATAAAATGACAGACAACATCATTTCAGGAGGGAAAAGAGGATCCCTTATGGCTTCATTTGTTTGAATGTTTTAATGGCAATATTAAAAAAAATAGATGATAAGAGCTTGTTACTCTTAAATATATATGCATTCATTGCAGTAATTTAGGTCTCTTGTGAGGTCTCTTAAAATGAATATATTTCTTTATTAGATTATCAGGAAGGAGTTCTTGTTGTGGCATTCTGTCCTCAATTATCTTAGATCCCAACTGGCTGCTTTCTGTTGTTCAAAGGCTAAATGCAGGGGATGCTCCATGTTGCTCAGAATTGGTCTGTAACTTCCTATTCTTTTGTGCTACTCCGTTCTGTATCCTCTGAAAACAGATAATGATCACTATAGGCACTCCTTTTACATCGCAACCATTAAACTACTAGAATATGCATTCCTAACAAATACAACAAAAAATAAACAAACTTATCTCTAAAGCGACACTGTAACTTTTGCCAAGAAATATTTACCTATAATTTACAATGCACACAACTCATACAGTAAGCTGCGTATTACTTACTGTTGCATTAACCCTTTGCCAGAGAACATTGAATTAAAACATCAAAGCCATTTTAATAAGAATACTAGTCTCTCTTTCACAAAGTGGCATTAGATCAACATATTACACTATACAATTACAGCAGTGCAGTTGTGTGCCTAAAAGTTACATGTTGCTGTTATAAGTTAGGGCTTTGTATTAAAAAAAGGTAAAAATGAATATATTTGCTGTATATAGTATACAGCAGTGCAGATCTTTATTGGTCACAGTAGGAACAATTGCAATGGTGCCCGACTGAGAGCCCAGAGTGTGAGATGAGTTGTGACAGAGGCGACAGGGCGTACAGGCCACTGTTTGAACAGCCATTACAGGGATAGGTGCTGACAACCGGGTGCCTCCGAGCTGGGACTGTGTGGGGGGGGGGGCAACACGCCTATTAGGACACGCTGGAGAGATGGCACTTTAACAAGGACTGGGACAAGAACTGAAGAGAACTTTCACTTTTAAGTGTGTGTGTGTTTTCTTCTCTGACTTAAGATAATAAAATAAGGCACACTTTTCAAAAATTGTTGAGATTCAAGGTTTATAAAGCACCTAGGTGAAAAGTGTAAGGACTTCTCTGCCCATAAATTGTATTTAAATTTGCAATTAGTTAGAGGTGGCTTAGCATGAGCTCCAATCCAATTTATCTCCTTTTAATTAAGCATGGCGTGCTGTTTGGGGGTGATAAAGGCACAGGATGTGTTCACTGAGCCTGTCATCATAAAAAACAATAAAACTCTTCACATAAAGACTAAATCCGCAGTCATTATTGCACCTTAAACACCAGGGTTTATGCTTCTATCATCTTGTTTGTTCTAATGTGGGAAAGAGCTACAATAAACATATGTAATTAGGACAAGATTGTGAAACAGGATTATTGGTTAATGCTATACACAGCTCTCTCATTCCTCATGAAAGGGAATTGTGTTTATGTAGAAAAGGGAATAAAGGCTGAACATGTTTTTGTGCCAATTTTGTTTCAATATATTACCAATATTTGCATTTATTTTTACATGTATGTAAAAGACCAGCTTAAGACAACAATTCTTGAGACAGTCAGACTATGTCATCTGTGTATTAAATAGCTGAATCTAGTTGAATGTGCTTGTATGAGATAAAATGACACTAACCAATTCTTTCCTGTGTTTTGTTTTCAGCCTGAAGCAACACCAGCAGTAAGCCTCGAAGACAGGTCACCATGATGCAGGGAAGGAGACCACAGAGATTGCAACAATAAACAGTGTTATGGACATGGACCATAAGAGACTTGAGGAAAACTAAGTTCTACGACAAGTGTGTGTATGTGTGTATGTGCAAATGTCCTGAAGATCACTGGATGCATCGAGTTTAGTTTGTATTAAAAAGACACCTAAGTGTTTGATTAGAGCTCTACAAAGACAGTCGTTTGAAAGGCGGCTGTATATTGCCATATAACCCCAATGTGATCCACAATCCTAGAGAAAACTGATGTCAAATGTTGCCCACAGTGGAAATGCTCACTACAACAGTAACCATAAGCAGCACGTGCTTTACCAGTGACCAATTTCGAGTACCATGTACCGCAAAAATCAACACGCCTGCATCACACCTACAAACTGAGAGAGACCTCAGGCCCCATGTTTAAATCTATGGACACAAAACTCACTTCAACCTTAACTATGTACAGACAATTAAATTATTTATTTTAATGTATTATTTTGAAGCTGGACACTGCATATGGCCTGGCTGCATTACAGAAAGGCTCTCTGTGTATGTTATGTCCTGTTGAGAACATTCCCACTCAATACTGATGTCAGAAGCAGGCGATCCAGGAGACCGTCATTGTTTCCTGCGTTAACTGTAGATAAGATGATTTCTATTTTTCTGTTGCTCAGACAAGAGGAAAACTTCACTCCTAATCCATGTAGCAGCCAATCTACAACAGATGGGATGTGATTTGATGCATGCAAAAAGACAAATGTTGCATTTACTTGCCTTTTCAAACCTATTGCTTGTGCATTTTGGCAATAGTGCTGCTTATTAGTGAGAGCTCTGGCATTACTGCACATGCTTGTACCAGTTTTTTACCACCTAATTTTAATTTATAGAGTAAGAGGATTATATCTGTAATGTGTTCAGTCAGTGCGGTATGTATTAGAGATGAATAGTAGCTCTTCCACAAAGAGTACAGTAGTATAATTCTAAGCAGTGTTTTTCAAAGACTGTGCAGATTTAAAGATGTTGGCTCTAATGTTATAAATTCTGGACTGTTCATGTTTTATTTGTTTTATGATGAGTACAGTGTACTTTGAATGACCCTTCTTTTGGTGCACAAATACTAAGTAGTAGTAATAATTTTATGCACAATTTTCTTCAAACCACCCATGTAGCTGAGGTAAAAATAGTGTATTATGCGCAGCCTTTTTGCTGCATGTCACATCATGTAATAAGATGTTCTCTGTTTTTTATATAATATTAACATTGAATTGAGGATTATTTTCCAGGATCTTCTTCTACAGACACAACAAATGATAACAAACAACAGATTTGAGGCATGAGTCACAGTGGACCAAAACTGTGAGCATTTATTGACACTGAAATGATTTGGTTCTTTTGGGAAAACTAATATCTCTTTTCACCCAAATGTTGTTTACAAATTCAAACTAGAACAAAATCCCTTGACATTTTGTTGTGCACCATGGCTGTTCTGACGCATATTGACACTGACACACTTGTTTTAAGTTGTGGTCATTTCACAATAGACCTTATGGATATCAGTGACTGCAGGGAATGTGTGTGCCATGAGTCAGATATTTTAGTATTTTAGGAGATGTTACATAATATATGACAGAGATGTATCTATGAGTGAGTTGTGATTGCTGCTGGCGTGGCTGTGTGAATCTGCAGAGAGAGTGCTGTGAGCACATTTGTAAACATCTGATGATAAATACTAAGAAGATCAAAACAATTTCTTCTTGTAAAATCTGTTTGTTTGCATCATGTGCTTTGTGATAAATTTCAAGCGTTTACTGTCTGTGTAGTGATTACCACCACTACATTAGTATTAGCATTGATATTATTTATGACTACATTTAAAAGGGGCTCTATTATGCTAACTCAACTTTTGTAAGCTTTCTAACATGTTGCCAAAAAACATACCCGGAGTAGAATTAATTTTCATTCATGCAGGTCTGAGTAGTCCTGTGGCGCTGATCTTCTCAGGAGCTGAAAACACTTGGTTTCACAGCTCTGTGTAGCTGAGAAATCCTGCCTTGTCCAGGAAGCACTCCGACTTGTTTCTAAAGCACATACACCATCAGTGAAGTGAAGTGGGCATGGCTAGCAGGAAAAGAGAAAACCTTAAAGGGACATGCACCTAATCCAAGCTTTTTCAGGACAGAAAGCAAAAGCTCCCATAAAGTTGTTTTCAATAAATATTCAGCCTTTTAAAAATGTGAAATACTAATCTAGAGGTGTCCAAAATTTCAAATAGCCTGAAAAAAGTCTAATATAAAACCTTGAAAGTGTTCTGCACCTGTCATGATTCATTTCACAAGCTTGCTCAACATGCACAAACAGCACTTAATTTATTAGTCATTTTTAGCCAGTGTAACGGACTAAAGATAAACTGGTCCAATGCGGAAATAAGGAAAGGTCACTGTGGCTGTGAGGTGTTTCTCACACTCTCCACACTCATGTTTAATTGATACAGATGCTCATGAAGCATAAAGGTCAGTGAAAACAGCAGCTCAGATAAGAAAAAAAAAAAAAAAAGAAAATATTAGTGCAGATAATGTAATGTCAGTTTAGATGGGAAACATAAAAAGATTCACACAGTGGACAAAGATGTCTATCATCATCCTAGTATATATTTTTCCCTATATTATCCAGTACAGCAAATGAGGCTGATGGCATAAGAAATCAGAGCACTCAGTGTAACACACAGCCCAGTCAAATAAAACATTGATGGTGCTATTATGCTATTTCCACTGTGTTCCAATAGTGAGTGAGAATAGTGGGCCAGAACTCTCAGTGGGGCATGTTATCTGCACTCATCCATATTCATGAGCCTATCACTGTAACCCCCTGATCTGCAGAGATCTGTTTCTTCTACCACAGCCTACCACAAGCTCAGACTGTACAGCACTGAAAAGACTCAATGTCAATGCTACTATGCTAGTTAATCTGAATCCAAGACTTGATAGTGCAGTTATTTCACACACAACTAAAACAGTATCAGTGCCACGGTATAGCTCAGTTGGTGGAGCATGCGGTGCATCTACTGAGTTACTATAGCTGACCTTGACAGTGTGGGTTTAAGTCGAGACTCCAACAAGCTATTGAATGTCTCTCCCTGCTCTCCTCCATGATTTCTTGTTGATACTCCGATGTCCTCTCTAATAAAGCCTAAAAGGCCCAAAATGTATCAGTAACCTTACAGTATAGTTGATACTTACTGAATGAGTTTATCATTATTAAATGTACTTAAAATGTCAAAATAATATTACAGCAAAGTAAACTAGTTCTAAAGATTTACGAGGAGCACACTGTGATCAACTCCGAATAACTCTTAACATCCATTAGCAAGATACAATAGCTTGTTTGGTCAAACAATTATAAGTAGGGCTGCACAATAGCCAGACCAGTCAGACCCATTCATTTTCTTAGCCTAATCGAATAATCCCAAACAATAAGAAGTATTTATCTAAAATTGGCTGAGCTTCAACTTGAGTCTGACTTTGGCCAGTGATCTCTTTTATTTAAAGTATTTTGCTAAATTTAGACAAAACTGGATATTACCTGCACAAAGAGAATCTATGGTTAAGTCAACAAAACATAGGTGCCTCTGACTGCTGTGAAGCAGACCGACAGTCCAGTGGTGACAGCCTTCAGTATGGCCATGATTCTGTGCAGCAGGCTGTTCAATGTCAAAAGCTGTCAGAGTCTCGTCACAAGCCATTGTCACCATCACAGCGTTGAGCCCACAGCTCAGGCTGCCATTGGTGGCAGGGATCAGAGACTGGGGTGTCACCAGCAGCACATAAACATACATACAGTATAACAGGGACCACAGGACAGAGTCAAACGGCTAAAGCAGTGCTGGGGTCAGCTGGGGTAGGAATGATCTTTGTGTTAGTGATTAACTTGTGTGACAAAGGTCACTAGTTACACAACAACACAACAACAAAATTATATCATAAGAAACCTCCAGGTATTTTCATATTTGCACAGACAACAGTGCAGTGTAGCTCCAGGTTAGTAAAGACATTGTTTTGGCTCCTGCTCTCATCCAAATCTGTCTCATGATGTTTTTCAAATAAGGAATCTCTGCCAACCCCCCGCCCCTCCTCCAGTAAAAAGCTTTTTGCTGTTCCTGCTCTGCGGCTGTCCAACAGCACTTTTAATTAAAACTACTCTGACACATTCACTGTTTCATCCCACCATGTGCACACTGCATGAACACTAACATATTCTTTTGAACATATACAACATTAAGGCATGCTTTTTCTTTGTGGTTCATGACGCTACACAAATATGGTTTTGTCTGAGATTTATATGAATGTTCTGACAAATAGAGTATGCAGAGTGCATGCACTGTAAAAAATTCATTACAATAATCACGCTTCATCTAAAGTCTATTTCACCATCTGGGCCATGCAAATCAATTTTGTTAATTCAGAGTAAAAGTAATTTACTTTAAATTATAAAAAAGTACTGCACATAAAAATTGTTTAATATTATTTTTTGTGGTACAAAATAAAATGTGATAGTAATTCTGGGTTAAAGTGATGGGATAAGAGAAATACCTTCGGTCCTCTAAACTTGGCGGTCCATAAGATGGGCCAGTGAGGCGTCATTTGTCCTAATGCTGTATGTGGGCCTGGGCTCAGGAGAGGGACACAGTGTAATAAATGTCTGTTCACTGACGGCTACATCTGATGGTTCTTCCTGTGACTGCTGTCATCTCTACATTATGTGCTGAAGGAGCACAGCCCAAACTCCACTTCTAAATATGTAACCAGTGTGCCGACACGTACAGACAGCATGTCAAAGGTTTAAATTAGTTGTCAAAGCCATCAACTTCTTTGTCAGCCACCTGTCCCTTCATGCACATTCATGATAAATGATGCAAGGGGATGATTTATGCTAAATGAGTTGCATGCAAACAAACCACAAAACTACATAGTCAATTAAACAGCTACACTTATTTTCAATGTAAAAGAACAATTTGCCTCTGTAATAACATTTGTCTTGCCCATCTGCATTTGTCAGTGAAAGCCAAATATTCCACATATCAGTGGTTTGAGATGTGACAGGCCTCTAAATGACTACGTCACACAAAACGGCAAATCCGGCAGCAAACCTTGGATTTCATATTAACATATTTCAAACTGACTAAAACAATAATAATAACAGTCCTTGTGCACAACATGGATCTAGTCAATATAAAGAGTTAAAAGCACAATCCAAAAAGGAGGTTGTAGTACTCCTAAGAACATATACAGTCTTTATCTTTTAAATGAAAATAAATAGATTCAGTATAAGTCAGCTCAGTGCTTTATGTTGTGTAACACATATTTCCCCCAGGGCCTTGTCGCTGCTAAGTAGCTCTTAGTGCACAGTCTTAAGTAGTCCTGAGGTTCCAGTCACAATTTTATTTTTTTACTCAGGCTTTTGGTCCAACCTATACACTGTAGGAGTTTGTGTGTATATGTAAAACACATCATTCATTGATAAAGGTTCTTAAGTAAGTGTATTGTGATGTTTGCAACATTATGCAACCATATCGCCCATAGACCTTTCACAAACTTCCAAAACCACCAAACTAAAGACACATTCGAGTGTGTAAGATTTTCAAAACCGCTTATGATAGCATTTAATGCCAAATTCGTGTCCAACTCAAAAAAAAAAAAAAAAAAAAAAATACACTTTTTTGTTATTACTTATATATTATATATATTCCAAAATATACTTTTCTTTTTTTTAAAGTACGTGCTTCATGTTAGGGCTTGTTGGGAGTTACTTCTAATTACGCTTGTGTAAATGTAATAATAGCACTAATATCATGTATTGAAAAATTTGTTTTACAAATGTCAAAATTTGCTAGCAATCATTCACTAATCTATATTACTTACAACAAGGGAAAGACTTGATGACTAGATGTCACGGTGTTATGGAATTTAAAATTTTAAGACCAAGATGAACACATTTAATACCTGCCCATAGAATTTAATACTTTTAAGGCCTTAATTTTGACAACATCAAATTTAAAACCTTTTTAATTTGACACTTTGCGGCGACCCTGCTATTGAATATTGTATGCTTTTCTCATATCGTGCAGCCCTAAATTCTTGGTTGCTAAATGATTAAACACTGAACATAAGACGTATGTTATCATAGCATGCCATTTCCACATTAAGCCTAAGTAATAGTGGGTCTTGGTCAAAATCAGACACCATTGTAGAGAAGTGAATGAGTCAGTGCATTTTGCAAAGCCATTAGTTTGACACCAAAAACACACTGGCTTTTTAAGAGGCTTGAGGAGGTACATGTAAAGCAACAGCAGAACATCCACACCATCTTTTGTGCTATACAAAGCCTGAAGGTGAAGACCTGTATTTAGGATCTATAATCCTTTAAATCGCCAACAAAGGTAGCTGTCATCACAGCCACTGCAGAAACAAAAACAGCACAATTATTTCAAAAGGCTGCAAAAATATCCTCAGTCCCCTGGGTGGGATGTCAGCAGTGCACTTAAAAAGGTGTAAATGTTTTGACATCTATCTGAATGCAGCTGGCATGTATACAAGTGAGGCAGAAATTTCTTTTCATGCTTGTCAATGGAAAAAAAAAAAAAGTAATAACAAAGACAAGAGAAACATACAGTATTTATAATGTATCCATAATGTTCATACTTGAGGCACTAGGGATCAGCAGAGTCCCTGACAGGTGCTGTAAAAACATTGAAATTCAGTTTGTTATTAGAGCTACAGGCAGTAGCTCAGTAGAGACGTTCACTCACTAACCTGAAGGTTGGCAGTTCTACCCCCGCTAGTGGCATTGCAATCTGTTGTTGTGTCCTTGGGCAAGACACTTCACCCACTTTGCCTGTATGAATTTGTCACTGTGACTGTGTTTGGTGGTGATCGGAGGGGCTGTAGACGCAGATTGGCAGCCATGCTTCAGTCAGTCTGCCCCAATTATTATTATTATTATTATTATTATTATTATTATTATTATTATTATTATTATTATTACTAATATTACAGTAGTTCATAACACAAGGTCATTGTGACCTCCACTTAAAGATGAAGTATTTGTCATATACATTGTTATAGTCAGCCATGAGTTAACTGTGTGTTTATGTAATTATGCCCTTACTTTGAAATTCATTTCAAATGCAGCCAATCAGACGTTTTAATAAAGATGATGATATTTGCCAACAGTAAACAGGCATTCATTTAAAATGAGACTTATTACCTTGAGTTTCTGCATTACACTACACAGCCACCACTTCAACTCTCTTAGTTATCTGCCACTTAGGATTCGGATCACAGAATGGTGGGAAATTGCATCATGACACATGCATGTCTTACAGGCTTCAGAGCGATTTCAAAGCGGCAGAGGGACTGATTCTGATTGGACGGTTAGCCCAGGGGCACAAATAGCTGCACAGTCCCAGGAGTCAAAATATGTTTTTGCATTTGAGTTTTGACCACACACTGGTTCTCTGTGAGATGACAGATGACACGCTCCAGTCCCTGCACATTGTAGATATCAGTGAGCTCCCCCTCCTGAACCTCATCCCCATCTGGCCACTGCCTCATCTTCATTTTACCGATGCCCCCTACCTGTTCCCTGTGCCATACACATCCATATTGTACGCTTACTGTTAGCAAGACTCCTCTCCAGCTCCAAGCTGGAGCCAGGTATGTTAATGGAGTTAATCGGATTGTCGCCTGCAGCAATGCACTGCAACTTTGACAAAGTTTCCAGATCAGTTTACCATAATTTAATTACGTACGGTACATGTCTCTCTGCATTTTACTCATTTTGTGTTTGTGTGCACAAAAGGACCCCTGAAGTGCATATTTGTCTATGTCTATAGTATATCTGAACTCATTCTGTCCCAGAGCTATATTAGCCATATTTTGGCAGAAATTAGCTCTCATTAAACACTTTTCTCTTCATCTGCCTCTGGCATTAATATAGGAAAAAGATGGCACTATTTCTTTCCAGCTCTCTTTTGATTATGACCAACTGTTTTGACTAAGACAAATAATAAATCACTTTTGAAGACCAGAGACACACAATCATTCTGAACCCAGAAAGACAGGATGCCACTAAAGACATTTCAAATCTCAGAAATGCTGGCCTTGTCAGTGCAAACATTTGGTTCCAGAGGGTGAGAGGTAGGCACATAGCTTACAGAAAACCTTGACCCCTGGTAGTTATGAGGCCTTGAGGGTGTTCCATATTTCAACAACTCACAAGTCACCATAGGCTCACCCCACTGGCCACAGTCTCTATACTGTGTCTCTATACTGTCCATGGGGCTGCTAAGTGCGTCCCGCTGAAGATTTCTCCACATTTATTTTCCCCTGACAGTGACCTTGCTGCGCTTCTTCTTCCACAGTTTCTACAACCTAAGTCTGAATGCCAACGCTGTCAATCACACAGCCTCCTGCCACCCCCCAGCAGCACCGTAGGGACTATTCTAATGAAGCCCATGTTGCCATTATAGGACAAAAGGCAGCCTATAAAATAGTTTCCAACTTGGCCAGGTATTAGGTATGAGGAGAAAAAACTGATAATGCACTCTACAAGCAGTTATATTTACTAAAGTATAAGAAATAGTACTGATATTTATATGGATTTGTTGACGTGTCTGACAGCTTATGATAAAACTTACACTGATCAGGCAAAACATTAAGACTGATGTGAAAAACATACATTATCTTCATCATGGCACCTTTTAGTGGGTGCAATATACTGCAGGCAACAAGTGGATATTTTGTCTTCAAAGTTGAGAACCAAAGGATGTGGAAGAGCCTAAGCGAGTTTAACAAGGACCAAATTTTAATGGCTTGACAACTGGGTCAGGGCATCTCCAAAACTGCAGCTCTTGTGGGATCCTGGTTGGTAGTGGTCAGTATCTATCACAAGGAACAAACAGTGGTGAACCAGCAGTGTTCGGTTAGTTACTCAAAAAAAGTAACTAGTTACAGATTACTTATTAGTCTTTTAAAAAGTAATATATTACTTTACTTAGTTACTGACTCATGGAAGTAACTTAGTTACTTTACTTTTGGTTTACTTACGAACAGGAAGGCCTAAATGAACCCAATTCTAAATAGAAGAAGCCTATAGCCTCACTGTTGCCCTGACCAGCTCTGTTATCACATTCTTAATACAGGCGTTCAAGTTTTTTTTAACTGCATTCATTTCAGCAGCAGGGCAGCCTGACCCAGCAAATACTGCCCTTTAAGTTCACCTGCCTCTGTTCAAGTCCTGTGGACACGGTTTTATTTCACTACACTTGTTGTTAGCGCCAAAGCGGTGCATGTCTCTTCTTTACCCGCTGTCCCCGCTGACAGCAGTTGCATGCACCCCGACGCACGCGGAGAGGGATCAGCGCGCGGACAGGACAAGTGGCCGCTGCGCGCATAAAGAGAAGCAGAGAAGGGAACGGATGAAAATGAAGTAGGAAACGTATTAGCGCTACTCGTTTAATGCATTTTCATTCCGTGTCCTTGCGGTAAACTGTAGGTAAAAGAAACTGACTGTAGTGACTGTAACGCGAGTAACTAATTGGGTATTTTGTTAGTAAGAGTAATATTATTACTGGAGGTTCAAAAGTAACGCGTTACCCGCTGCGCTACTGACAACTGTAATCTCGTTACTGTAACTCGTTTGTAACGCGTTACTCCCAAAACTGTGAACCGGTGACATGTGATGCGTGTAGGAAGCAAAGGCTGGCCTGTGAGGTCCAGTCAACAGATGAGCTACTGTAGCTCAAATTGCTAAAGAAGTTAATGCTGGTTTCAATAGGTAAGGTATAGTTTATATGTAATTCCTAGCATGATTAATTGGTCATTTTACAGATAAAGTTCTAAAAACAAGGTGAAATTACATTTTTTTAAAGACTATTGCCTGTATTTTCTAATTTAATGAAAGACAAAAACAAATACTTTTTACAGACATCTGTAAAAGCTGTGCATCACAGTTTTGTGTGTATGGGGCTGTTTTTTAGACAGGAGGTCCTAACTTATAACATGTAGGTGGTCATAATGTTATGCCTGATCAGTGTAAATTTGAGACTTGATTGAAGGGTGTATTTTAAGAGGGGCTGCATGTTTTGAGGACTCTTCACTGCAATTTTGCACAGTTCAATACACAACACAAGACATCCCAGACAAAATCCCAGACAATTTACTGTGGCCATCTTCTTTCTTTGTCATCTTTGTACTAATCCTTTATTGGCAAACACACACATAGCTGTGCATGCTCATACACATGCATTACAACAGTACTTTAGGTGGTCAATCAAACATTTAATTTTCCTTCAGTGCTGACAAAGGCATCTCGCCAGTGAACGGAGACAAGCCAGTTTTATCGAGTGGCATCCGGAGGGCCCCCACAGCTATTATAGCAGCAATGAGTGACTGGCCCAGTCAATAGACTTTCTATTAGTGGACTGCTCCCTCAGCCCCATGCCAGCACACAGTCAGCGAGAGAGTGAGAGAGGAAGAGGAGTGACTTGGGAACTGTATGAAGGTCAGGAAAGGAGCAGCCAAGGCCCTGAGGGAGACGGGCTGCATGTGAGCAAGTGGGCCCGAAGTAGATCAATAAGGGAAATAAATAGACAGTGACACAAGGCTCAGATATCGGACATGGATTCTGCTAAATACCTGCCCATCGCACACGCTTACAACTCACTCTCTTATTTACACATTAGAAGAGGATACCGTTTATCCGCCCACAAAGTTATGGCAGCCCAATGCCACAGTACAGTATGTGAATGTTAAGACCCAGCTTGTGTGACCTTGTCCTGGCCGCCTGCAGCAAATTTAACCTAATCTAAATGAGCTGCGAGGTGGCCCTGCTGCTCCGCTCTAACAGAGGGAGTAATAGCCTGGGCAAACATTCATCTCATCTCACCTCACACACCACACCACCTATCAGTAATGATGCAGCACTGACTAAACAGGCAGAGATACATCTACTGAGGGTAGGGACAGGGCAAACACACACACTCACTTTATCTGTATCTACTTTTAGGGGTGGCTATAAGTATTTCAGCTACTAAGTTCAAGCAGTGTATGAAAAAGCCTCACCTTCAAACTTTGACCAGAACTGACCATGCAGTGATTAACTTGATGTGGGGTAGGTTTAACGCAGCCCTCTTGGTTTATCAGAGTTTGGGACCAGCACAAACAGTAAACAATCTTGGGACCCTATGTGGCTAGATTTCCCTTTATTGTTAACATTTGAAGCAATCATTTGTAAAGATCCAGGTTTAACTTGAATGCTGTTAATATGCTGGGCTAGAGTGCAGTCGTATGCGTACAGACTTTTTGACGGGTTAATCATGCATACAGATGTGACTCGAATTAGAGGGAGCACAGTCAAGACACAGACTTCTAAGCACTTATAAATATGTCAGTTCCTTATGCTTCATTAGACTCAGCACTTTCCCTAGCACACAGCACTTACTGTCTTCATTTTTGAGTGTTTTTGCAACCTTTCAAGGGCAGTGAATACAAACACCTTTTCGGTGTGGAGTTTTAAAACAAACAAGGTTTGTGCTGAGTAAAGCTAACCTTTATAGCTGTGTATACAACCCTCATTCGACTAGCTTAATACTGCCATTTGCCATGCCATTAATTGACCAAAATGAGTAAAATAATTTATGAAATCATGTGAAATCTACAAATTTCAGAAAATGTTCCAGCTTGACCATTTTGAATTTCAATCGTGGTGTGTGCAGTCTGTAGAGTTTTTATTTTTTTAATTTGTGAGATTGCTAAGTTTAAAAAAAGTGGATGTGTTTGGCTAAAGTTGGGACTTCTGCAAAATAACAAAAATACCACATGCCATAACTTCTGAAATATTTGTTTCAGATGTATGAAAATTTCCCCTAGTCTGCCCTCAGTTGTATTATCTCCAGGGACATAGTTTTTAAAATTTAACCTAGCAGAATCTGTTTTCAGTAAGATCACTTTCAGAAATATTTATGATCATGGTAATCTTTAAAGGCTGTTCTTTAAAAGGCACAAAATCACACACTAATCATAAGCTCTATACTGCAGCAGCATACTGCAAGGGGAAAGTGTAGCAGGTGCAAAACCAATCCTTGTGCTTCTGAGCCAGTTTTCAAAAATCCTGTTTAGTTTGGCAAAGAGCAGTAGTGTTTGTATACTCATCTAAGGCTGTAAGCAAAGAGGCAGCAGTGGAATAATCCAAGGCTATGAGCAGAACAATGGAGCTGCAGAAAGGACACCATTTGAAGAAGACAAGCCGAGCAGGAGACAGAGGACACTGTACAGAGGGACAAATGGATCGAGGACACTGGACAAATGGACACTGTGACACAACAGAAGAGTATGTTTCAGCTTTCAGATGGAGATAGTCATGCGCTCGCTGCTTGCTCCAGTGTGTGAGAGCAGCAGACTGAGTAAGCCTCCTTTTATTTGCTGGAGGATTAAGAGGACAGCTCCAACACATGCACATTTTGAGGCTTATACTGTGAGGCTGGACTCAGAGGCTGATGTGTGCACACCAGTCACAAGCTGCAGCTCTACACAGATGTGGAAGACTGTGGTGACATTCGAAAAGGACCTCATAGTTCTGCTGAATCTTGGATTAGCAGCTCTTAAATGAGTTCCCTCAGTCTTCTTATCCTGAAAGATAGCTGGTGCATTTCCCTGTGCTGCTGCAGAACTTAACCCTGGATGGTCGCAGAGGTCAAACACTATCATACTGATTCCCTGGGTTTGAGTAGCTGCTAATGTCGGCTGGCTCGGGAGTGGATTATCTCATTAAGAACCTTGACCCTCTCAGCACCAAACACTGGCCACAGGTGCCTGCCACTACACGAGATAAAGGCCGCACGGTTGGTTTCCAGGCAACAGGTAGATCTCAGAAAAGATGATTTCTGATGAATCACTGCAACATTTCTCTGACACGAAAGGGTATAAGAGAGGATTTAGTTTTTGGACTATCCAATCACAATCACTAACCCCTGTTATTCTGTCAGGTATAACAATAAAAGGAGAAGAATGAGGCTTTAACTAACAGCAAACCTTTCAAGAAATGGATATATCTACAGTATATGTGAGGACTTGTGTCATCAGTGCTGTGTGGTGACCAAATATAATGCATTCAAAATCTTCAAAATACAGACAGCATAAAGTTTCATAAAACGGATTTAAGTCCAATGTTTACTTTGCAGAATTTTTTTTTTATTTCAAAATTTAAAAAATATTTTCAGAGGTTTCCAGCAGGCTCTGATTTTCAGCTCCAGTGGGTTTAGAGTTTAGGAGTAGAGACAAAACTTCTGATCAGTGACCTGCATAAAAGTCTGCTGCTCCATATTTCTACTAAATATAACACAGACGTGTATGCTCTGTAGTACAATGTTTCAGAAAATCACTTGACAAAACAACACCTGTACTGAAAGGCATCCCAAGCAGGGTTGTTAGAGGTCCCTGTCTGTAAGAGACTTTGAACAGTGCTTGTATAGATCAAAGATTTATGAGCCTACTGTACTGGAGGTATGTAGTTGTCAGAAATTGTGAGCAAAACTCAAAATCAATGAGCTTGTCATAATAAAAAAACAACAAAGGATGACAGAAATGGTAGAGTGCTATTTCAGTGCTAGAGCATCCTCAAAGTTAACAGTATGTTATGCTTTGTGTGTCATTAATGGAAGCCATTGGCGACCATACATTCCTATTTTTTCCTAGTTATAACAAAGTAATGCCGTATGTTTTCTTGTATTTTATTTTCTACTTAATTTTCAGACTTGTTATAATGTGAATACAATATTGTCCTGATTAAGTTATCCCATAATTGACTGACAAAATAGATGCGCAGGTGATGCAGGAGGCTATGGATCACTGCATCACAAATTTATTTTATCAAGGGCTTACATAAGCCAAAATAGTATTGTGGATGGCCATAATGTACGACATACGCATAAGTGTTCATCATCTACAAAAACTGTTAGTAATCTGGTTATCTTGTGATACCAAGAACATGAATGGTGCATCTTGGGAAAACAACTATTGTTTTCTCATCATATCAAGAAAATTAACAGAATTAACATCAACACAACACACAAGTCATTATCACAAAAAAATGGGAGGAAAAAGGTTATGAATGCAGCTGCTTACAGCTTCCGTAGTCATGAAGCAAGCAGCTTCAAGTTTTCCTCTTCACACAAACCAGGTCTTTTCATAAAAAAGCATATTGCCAAACATAACTCACTCCATGATCAGACTTGAATTTGAATACAGACTGCAGACATTGTTCCAGTACAAAATTCTACACATTTCAACATAACAAACCAAACTCTGCAGTTTCTTTCAGCTTCTGTGAGAATCCTCCTCCTGACAACAGTGCCACACTTCTCCTCACAACTCTCAGTGAAGGTGACATTGCTCTGTTTTACCTTTTGAAGCCACTGAATAAAGACCAAAGTCATGGTCTATTTTTGGGGTCAACTCTCTTATAAGCGTATTCCAGCTCAGAGACAATGACAGCCAACAGTGAGAAAACAAAAGGAACAGAAGAAACAAATACAGGATATAAATTATTTAATCTAAAGCGCAGAAATGTTATCTCAGTTAGTGCTGGAGATGAACCTCATATTTGTATGGTATTGTAGATCATATAGGTTGCACAATATATTGCAAATTAAACTTTATGCAATACTCATGCAAAAGCAGTAACTGTATTGAAATATATGAAATGTATCCCAATAATGTTATGAGCCTCCATCTGTGCAAGTCTGTGTCCTATGCCTTCAATGAAACTGTGTTGTGATCAAATAAGTATTTTAAAACAACAATTAAGCTCTGATTTAGCCATATTTAAGTCCTGGTTTAGCCTTTGTTGAGTTTTTTGAGTTTGAGTTATTTTGACCCAAGTAGCAGACATTTGTATTTAGCTTTAATTTTATTAAACTAGCTTTGTTAAGAAGTACAGCATATCATATATTGTTATTTTAATGTACTGAGCAGCAGTGGAAGTGACCACAGACCAAAGAACAAGTGAGAGGCATTAGAGTATTAAGAGCAGTGCTGCTGATAAAACAACAGCGATTACTCAGAGCCCATGCAGTACCACATACCAGGCAGCTCATACCAGTTTGAGCCTTGAAAAGCATCCCTATCATGTCCTCCATAGCTGGGAAAGCTGGGTGCAGTAAATTTAGAGCAGAGGATGAGAGCCGTGGTGCAGAATGGAGCCTCTGATTAATACAAGCCTCATCTGTGGTTAATCCCTGATTCCACACCTGTCAAAACAGGAGCTGTGACACACTGCTGTACAAAGCTGCACTGGAGGTGTGAGACGTGGCATATTTCACCTGCAAGGACCAAGAGTTAAATAGCAAGCACTGCTGCATTTTAAGAGTTTGTCTCTTTCTTATATTGATGAGATATTATGCATTTCCACTGTTTGTTTTTTGTGTGTTGCAAAAGCTCTGTGATGATGAATGTGCAGAATCTCTTAAAGCAGGAGGCAAATCCCAGGCCCCAGGGCAGATTAAAGATACGTTTGGTTGGCACTTTACTGGAAAGCCACAGTAAATTGGAGGAATTCACAAATCCGCCTGGCACGTGTCATGTTGGCCTTGGCCTTACACAAGATTTAGGCTGTCTGTCACTGGTGGGAGGATTGTGACAGGCTACTAAATCACTAAATATGAGAGCACAGCACACCTCCAGCAGGGTGCAGGGCTGTGTATGACTGTAACACAAAACATTTAATAGATGTGTGAAAAACACCGTTAACAAAATGCGATAAAACAAAGCAAATCCTCTTAAGATGATATCCACAGTGCAGCTGAATGGTCGACCCTTTAAAGACTATTGAAAATGGCATTGCCAGCTTCTGTATTGGTGATTACTCTTGCTGTTGCAGATAGAAAAGTAAACAGCTTTAAATCCATTCAAGTCAGCACTCAGCAGAAATGTGGCAAAATAGTAAAGTTTAGTAGATTGCTAATTCTGTATGAGGTGAGAGAAGAAAAAGGTTGATTCCAGGACTAAACAAGCCCCAGGCGACTCCAGATGCCTCATCTGAATAAATTAGTTCTTTTAATCAATAAGTCATTGGCTGTCTGTGATGATTACTCAAGATACACCTCCTTCACAGATAATGACACAATACATGTGTGTATGCATGCACAAAGAAACTTCAAACGGACAAAAACAGCACAAAGCAAGGGCAACAAAGTTTAACAAGTCCCAGTTTTTACACAGGAAACAAACTGTTTACTGCAAGAAGACATCCAGCGCGCTCTACAAAGGTAGACTGTCACACTGTGACACACAATCTCACTCTTTTCTTTCAAATAAAGATAAATACATGCAGGTAAATCTCTGGGACCATACAGGGATATTTTTTTCCCACAAGCAAAACCAATGCAATGACAACATACTAGGGACACTGAAATCACCACAACAGTTCACAGGGCTGTGGCCCACCAAATGTAACTTCTCAAAGTGGATTACTTGCAACACAAAACTTGTTAGATTAGTGAGCCTTCAATAATGAGAAAAGGTATTTAAGGTGGTCAGTTGCAAATTGTGCTTCTCTTTGACTCTCTTCTGAAGAGTGGCAACATAGGATCCTCAAAGCAACTCTCAAATGATATCAAATGATATAAAAACAAAGACTATTCACTACTGTTCACTAATATAGTTAGTTCCATGTCTATTGTAGCAAATTAACAAATAAATAAATAGGAATAAATAAAAGAGTGCAAAATAAAAAATAAATCACAAACTAAAACAAAATATGTTACCTTTATCCGGCACTCTTTTTTTCATCTCCAATTTTCTTTTTTCCACCCTTTTTTTAGCACCACTGCTAAATTTTCCTTTAGAGCCCATTTGAATCTTTAATATTACTTGGGTTTAATATTATAAATTGCAAAACAGTATGAACTTCACAAATGCCACGAAATGCAAATGCATCTAAATTAAATGCAATCAGAACCTTTCTGATCACGAGGCCCTCCTAGTAGTTGTGGCCCTTTAAAACCGCATAGAGTTTTTATGCCAGGACAGTTCACTATATGTGCAACAATAATAACAGTATGTTGCTCAAAATCTAATTTTGTCTATCACCACCCAGACCAACTTGAAGGCTCAGCGTTTTGTTCAGCTGATGTGTTCTCAGGAGTAAAAGGAAGAGTGCAGCTCCTATTTCTGTACTTCTATATTTGACTGACAAGTGCCAGAGGCAAAAACTACTGTAAAATGGGAACTGAAAAAGCAACACACCTGAATTTGGGATTTATAAAACTGGAGAAATGTTCAGGTTGAGCTGCAGCATTTTGACAATTAACATTTTTTCTTTTACACTAACTTATTTTATTTTTATGATTAGTCTATGAAAATGTCCCCTTCTGAAACATCCTTCTAAAAGTTATGTGCATACCATTTGCCTTTCAACTTTTCAGCATTGAGGAATCAGAGATCTCTGTACACATTACAAAAGACTTTGTATGAGTCAATGAACCGGACAATGAGCTGTGTGTTTAACGTTTATAGCGCCATTTGGGTAGTCGTGCACTATCCTAAAAAGAGAAAACAAATTTGGAATGCCAGCAAATGTATAAACAACAACCATTCACTCTCTTTGTCATCTGTCGCTCAATCTCTCAGAGCTGAGATTCTTCATGAATATTTCATTTTCTTGAGCAAAAGAGAAGTGTGTCATTCCTACTTGTGCTGCATACTAACTAGAAGCTTTCCTTTTCTGAAAACACATCTTGTGAAGTCAATGGATGTGGTGATGAAAGAGGCTGCATGATGGAGGGAGACAGAGCAGACATGGGGGCCCTCATCAACTAAATCTAGATTTTGGCTGTGCCACTGATTGAACAATGTGCAGCATTAATCTCATTTTATTAGAAAGGTATTCCTGAGCGGGAGCCTCAGCTGCTCACCAGGGTTACATAGTTTCAGATGAAGACTTACACCTCATAAATTCCCTGCCTATGAACAATCAGCTGGGCTTAGATTGAGGTCATGGCCTGTCTACGACTGCACAAGAGCATCCAGAAAAGTCTCCTCTATTTCAGGACTTTCTCCACACAGCAACACTGAAACTTGAACATGACAACAGTTAGGTCAACAGCTATCGGCTACATTTGCATCGACTAGCTACTGACTGTTTCAATATGTTTTTTACTTTATTTCATAGGAACACTAGATTAACAAGAAATGGTGGAGAGGCACAGGAGAATGACATGGTCCAAACAGGCCAAGGGCAAAGATGGAAACTGAGACCCTACAGCGTGTGTTATGTGCTCTACAGAGTGAGCAACTGAGGCTTCCTGAGTGTATTTTTCCATAATTGATATTCAAAATGCTAACTGTAATTTTTTTTTACAGCCCCTGCGGTTAAGGCTTCTGTTATTTTTAAACCGCTAAAAAATAATAGGTGCTTTTGTCATTACTATAAAAGACTATTGGATTTACAAAATACAGAAGCAAAATGAGTCTTGTATTACAGTAATTCTGTGCACCGTGGCTCTATGATAAATGAACGTGGGCTCTCTTATCAGGCCCAACACACTTTCTCCTCTTCTCATTACACTTGTGAGAACCTCTGCAGCTGTATAGGCCACATGCACCTTTTGAACAAGAGCAGCTGCGAGACTATTTCACATTTCCTTGTCACCACTGTCTCTTATGAAATCCTTAGACTTGCCTATTGTTCTGATCTGTAGCACCATTCTCTTTCTTTCCTTTCTTCTCTTGACAAATTAAACCAGATGGGAGAAGTTTCTTGGGGATTACAGTACCTCAAAGCTTTTAAGATATATTTAAAATGATATATGAGATCCACTGTCACCGCCGCTAAAGCAGCACGTTCACTAATGTATTGTTTGTGATTTCCAAGGTCATCCCTGTGTCTTTCCAGTGAGTGTCCATCTCTAGGCAGACGGCACGCGGCTGCAGATGCCTAAATCTGTCTCTGTGACTCCTAATTAAACCCTGGGCTCCCGTGGTCCTAACTTATTAAAGATGAATACACATAGTCACTTCCTTTAGGCTCATGCATGCACCTTTAAGCTGCTGTTGCGTTAATGCAGCCCAGTATTTTTACTAGTGCTGCTGTAGTGACCTAGTTGCAGTGAAATAAATTATTTCCTGGCTCGTGCTTTAGAATCTACAACCAGACCTTCAGCAGGACGTCTTCAGACTGGAGATTAAAAATAGTCTTAATGGATTTTATGCTTTTCACTTTACTTTTAAACTTACTTATTCCGGTGCCTGCTATAACATTACAAGAATGAAAGCATATTAACCGTAGTACTTTCTAATACAAAACACAGAATATTGTGATAATTATGATTACTGTATGACAATTAAAAAGGCGTAGGCGAAGTGAGAGCTGTCTTACCTTGTACTTCTGTTACAGCATCATGTCCCGGACCATCCATGATATCCAAAAACTCCAGCTTTGGTCTACTTTTAGTTTGCTTCCTATAAGCAGTGGCTACTTACACCAGTTCCTTGCACTCAGTTTTAATTTTAATTTTATTATGTTTAATGCTCTTTCTATTTCGAATTTTCTTTATTTTGTGTTTTGATGAAATATTTGTTACTATTGAATTAACTCGTGTCTTTTAACAGCAGTTTACGCGTCAACACAACCACAAGTGTGTCAACTATTGCCACCTTGTGGTGTGGTTGGTAATAAAACGTCATGCCATTTTTGTGGGATCTGTTAATCTGCTAAATTATTATCATTTTTCTCTCAACATTTATTCTATAGTGTAATTCTGATACCTTAAATACAATAATACAACAAAAATATAATTAATTTAATTTTAATTAATCATTCACAAATAAAAAATACAGGCCTATGCTATTTCCATTACTGTTTTTAAGACTATTCATTCCAGTATGACAAATACTGTGTATAACCAAGTAGGCCTAGAAGTGATGGGTAAAAACTGCCACACACACATAAATGTATTTTCCATGACTGCACTGCTAAGCTCTGTGTGAGTTGTGTGTGTGCCATGTTGGGGCTGGAGGAGACAGCAGCATTTGCCCTGTGAAGAGGCCGTGCAGATTGGTGTGAAGTGAGAAGCCAGTTCAGATCTACATAGCAGCTTGGTGCGTGTCACATTGAATCTGATGGCATTGACTTAGCAGGGAACATAGCGGGCGGCACATTAACGGCCCTAGTGTCCTGCAGATGATGAGGGAGGGGCATGTCGAGGCCAGTGTTGGGGTTATCTGACATGAACACATTTAGACCACTATAGTGTTAAACAAAGACTATGTTTTACCCATTGGTTACTTTTTCACACATGTTCCACATATTTCAAATATATTTTCAGCTCACCAGTCAACCAAGCAAGGGCAAAAAAATTATGATGCAATTATGTGAAAGCTCACAGCTGTCAATCAGGCGTCCAACGGTGAAAAAAGGAGATTGAGTTTGCTTTTTGAGGGAGGCCGAGTGAAAGATGGAAGGAGCCTGATCAAAGTGGAATAATGGAGGAGGAGAGAGATAAGAGGCGAGAGGGGGGCGACTGTTGTGCTCGCTATGTAGATATGTACAGTGGAAAGAAATAGGACTGGAACTTCTGAAATGAAGCAATGGGTTGTGCTGTAGTGCAATCTCGACTGGTGAAAAACAAACTCCTGCCTGTGTTCTGTGCCACCAGTATCACTGATCTGGGGACAAAGCAGGCTGAAAATGCTTTCTTTTAGTAAACAGTGCGTGTGTGTGTGTGTGTGTGTGTGTGTGTGTGTGTGTGTTTGTGTGTGTGTGTGTGTGTGTGTGTGTGTGTGTGTGTGTGTGTGTGTGTGTGTGTGTGTGTGTGTGTGTGTGTGTGTGTGTGTGTGTGTGTGTATTAGCCCTACAACTAACTGCCCATTGTCCAGGATGTTCCCCGTCTAAGGCCCAAAGCTTATGGGATAGGCTCCAGCCACCTGATGGCAATAAGGGGAAGAAGATGAATGAGTAATGGTCAATCTGAGTTCCTTTTCTGGTAATCACATTGTGCAAGTGTTCAGACCTTGAGCATTTTTCAAACATGGCAGACAGATGGAATGGCTTTCTATGATCTGCAATTATTTCTGCTATTATGTGTATTGTAAATGGTCTGTGGCCTACACCTTGTTACATGAAGGCATGCTTTTTGGTGCTGGCTGTGACTAAAGAGTAAACAACGGCACGAATAGCTTTGGCTGGGTCCTCATAGGGAGAAAGAAGATACTTTTTAGAAAACCTGACCAGATGCGTGCCCCTCATTCATCATTTGACAGTCGCTGATTTATAGGGGCATGAAGAGTGTCCTGTCCCTTCCAAAAATGCTTCCTAGAAACCATTGAGATCAAATTAATCTTCATTCCCACCCCGCTGCTTTGAGCTGTGTCCAAATCTCCCTGTGTTACTTCCACCTCTGTCACCAAAATGAAGCCTAGTGTGAAAAACCTCCCTGCTGAGCAAAGGGGCCGACACCTGAGCTGGTGCATGAGCAAACAAACTGATGGTAAACATGAGCAGGGTGTTTTTTGCCATTTACATTCAGGAATATGACCTTGGACTCAATTTAGGAATGTGGGAAATAAACTATATATTGGTCCAACAGAGCACAATAACCTCAAAAATCAAGGGCAAAATCATGACATGTGATACAAAAATGTGTAAAAAGTATATCCATGAAACTGTGAGCCTGAGGTGGGGTAAACCCTGAACAATACATTGACATACAATTCACTCACATTCATTCATTTAGGTTTAGATGAAACTATCTCTGTGGTTAAGAAGTACTCAAAAACATGTAGTAATGGAAAAGCACTGTTGTACTTAAAAAATAAATAAATAAAAATAACTCAAACAGAAGTAAAAGTACTTTGCATTTTTCAAATTTCTACTACTTTTACTACTATTACTGACCTAAAATTGGCTCAAACCCACAACCCACTGATTGCCAGGTGAGTGCACTACCCACCTTGTCACTTATGTAGAAACATTTAGAGACCTTTTCCCCTAAAAAATGTGTGTACTAGTACAGTAAAAGTACACTCTACTTTTACAAATATTCACTTACCCTCCCAAATAACCAAATTTAGGTCTTCCAATCACTTCCATGGCCTCATGTGTATAAAATAAAGCACCTGGGCACACAGACTGCTTCGACAAACATTTGTGAAAGAATGGGTCACTCTCAGGAGCTCAGTGAGTTCTACTGTGGTATTGTGATAGGATGCTGCCTGTGCAACAAGTCCAGTCGAGAAATGTCCTTGCATCAACTGTCAATGGTATTATAACAAAGTGGAAACGATTGGGAACTACAGCAACTCAGCCACGAAGTGGTAGGCCACGTAAAATGACAGAGCAGGGTCAGCGGATGCTGAGGCACTTAGTGCGCAAAGGTCGCCAGCTTTCAGCAGAATCAACCGCTACAGACCTCCAAACTTCATGTGGCCTTTAGATTAGCTCAAGAACAGTGTGTCATGGAATGGGTTTCCATGGCCGAGCAGCTGCATCCAAGCCATACATCACCAAGTGCAATGCAAAGCATTGGAGTGGTGCAAAGCACGCCGCCACTGGACTCTAGAGCAGTGGAGACACATTCTCAGGAGTGACAAATTGCGCTTCTCCATCTGGCAATCTGATGGATGAGTCTGAGTTTGGCGGTTGCCAGGAGAACGATACTTGTCTGACTGCATTGTGCCAAGTGTGAAGTTTGGTGGAGGGGGGATTATGGTGTGGGGTTGTTTTCAGGAGCTGGTCTTGGCCTCTTAGTTCCAGTGCAAGGAACTCTGAATGCTTCAGCAGACCAAGAGATTTTGGACAATTTCATGCTGCCAACTTTGTGGAAACAGTTTGGGGATGACCACTTCCTGTCCCAACATGAGCACAGCCCATAAAGACATGGATGAGTGAGTTTGGTGTGGAAGAACTTGACTGGCCTGCACAGAGTCCTGGCCTAAACCTGACAGAACACCTTTGGGATGAATTAGAGTGAAGACTGCGAGCCAGGCCTTCTCGTCCAACATCAGTGTCTGACCTCACAAATGTGCTTCTGGACGAATGGTCAGAAATTCCCATAATCACTCCTAAACCTTGTGGAAAGCCTTCCCAGAAGAGTTGAAGTGTGTAAGTTACTTTAGTAAAACTAACTAGTTTCACACCTAGACGGTGTGAGGTAGCTGCAGTACCCAAAGAATTGACGAGGGAAGTGTACATGCAGACTCCACACAGAAATATTACAGCTGGTCCAAGCACTGAACCTACAAATATAAATACATAAAATACAATTACTGTTAAAATACAAATAAAACAGAGTAAGTAACTACCATAGGCACCACATGTGCCAGAGCAAGTGCACTGAGCAGCAATCCAAGCACACTTGCCTCGTGCTTTCCAACCTCTGACCCCCACTTTTATCCTCACCTCAGAGAAAATGCCTACAGGCCCCTACAGGTCTACCTGTTGTGGCTGAATAATTGAAGAGCAAACAGAAGATTCATTAAAAGCATGGCTGCAAAGTGCTCCAGGGGCCTGACGCTCAACACAAATCTCCTGAAAGTGTGAGAGAAAGAAGAAAACTCATCCATAGTTACTGTCTGACTGCATCTCTGCATCAGGTGAGGGGATAGCTGTGTGCTTCAATGGCTCTGTGAACACAGAAGTGGTTCCTTTGGAGTGCTAAAGGCAGTTGTTTCAAACCTCATACCAAAACCTTCTCAAACTGACACACACTTCCTTTAAAAAAACTGACAATCTGACAATCAAGGTTTTCTCGCTTGAGAGGCAACCATGGCAAAGTTAGAGATAAAATGGCATGAATTTTATGAAATTAGTAAATTGACTCAAACTTACATAGAGAGTGTAAGAGAAAGGTCACAACTTACTTTGAATAATTCTAATAATTATCCAAAGTGAAGAAGTAACCTTTAAAGGAAACTCTTAAGCTCAGGAGATTAATCACTCTGTAGGTGCCGAGAGACAGACAGCCAATTAGACACAAGAGCTGCACCTCCCTATGCTCAAACTGTAAAATTTATAATAGCACGAATCAAAATGAAATAATAACAATTTTGTCTTTATGTATAGTATTGTAGCATCATAAGTAAACAGCATAACTTAAAAGACCCACAGTTTACAGGCTTTTTTCCCAACAAGTCCAACAAGCAAAAATACTGAGAGATTTACACAACAGTTTTTATCTATTTATCCACATTTTTAGCACTGACTGAATCCTGTGTTTGCTTATTTCTATAAGGGCTATAATTGATAAAGAGAGACAGATGACCATTCTCACATTCGTTCACAATGCAAGGTGGTTTAAGTGTCTTGCCCATGGACACAAGGGCAGTATGAACTGGGGGGGAGTGAGGATCAGACCTACAATGTTCTGGTTGCGACTCCACTCAGAGAGATTGCATGTTTTAAGTATTATTCTTTGCATAAAAAGTGCACATAAAGGGCTTTTCTCTGATATGAATAACCTAGGGCTGACTGCCTCTGTTCTTGGTCAGCTATAATTTGATTGGTCAGTTAGTTGCATTAACGCTTTGCTCTAATAAAGCTAGCCTAGTTCTATCATTTTATTTTTCATTTTATTTAAGATAGCATAGATGATTTTAGATAATAATATATTTTACAGCCATCTTTCCTAAATGTTTTATCTCCTATTAGAGTAATTTGTTTAGGTTAGACCCCTCAAGTCCATTTTGGTCAATTAATTGCTGTGCTGGGCATAACTTCGGTCGACTAACAATTCCTATGTTTGACAATCCTAGTATACCTCATTTTCATCTGAAATGTCACTTGTGCCCTTTTGGTTTTCACCTTTGTGTGACCTATTCCCTTTGCCACAGAGTACCCCAGCTCACAAACAGGCCTTCAGCACATACATATATCTATTTGCCCTCCAGTTCAACCCACCGTAAATAGGCCCGTATAGACCCAGTCAGACACACAACATGCAAACTGAGCTTTAGTAATGTTTAGTAATGTCCTATGTGCCACCAGTGCACACCCTCTATTTAGTGCACACAGAAATATGTCAGCTGTACCTATGTGTGTGTAATTAGAGCAGCTCTATGGCGTAATACTGCAGTAATGAGGCCTGTCATGGCAGAGATTTAGGAGCAAGTGTGAGTGTGTGAGAGGCACCAGCGGTGACAGAGGAGTCATCTGATATCCGGGCTCAGAATCTCAGAGTGTGAAGTCACTCAGATGCTGTTGCTACTTATAAAGTCACAGTTTAGGACGCTGTTTGAAAAGAAGTGTTCATTTGCGTATATTTAAAGCCCTCTCTTTATCATATCTGACACTCTCTCAATTTGCTGTCAACATGTGTATGACTCAAAAGCAGCTCAGCCTTGTTACTTTTGTAGGTGATATTGAACTGACTGGATTAGGTGTAAAATGCTGGAATAGGATAATTAATAATCCAGCCACAACAAGTTACAAGCCAGTGTAGTCTTTGTGTTGTCCCAAGCCTGGATAAATTGAGAAGGTTGTGCCAGGAAAGCAATCCGTTAGCCTTGTTTATTAAGGGTACATTTTGAGTGACGATAAACCTTTGATCAGTTCAGGACTTACAGTGGAAATGGTAGCCTTGAAATGTCCTCCATGCCCTCGTGTTCCTCTAATGCATTAATATCTGATATTGATGTACTGCACTAAAAGCTACAGAACGATAAAGTCATCTTCATAATTATTGCACGAATCCATTAAGGCGTGCAATGTCAAAACAGATTAGGACCGTCGGAGATATGATGCATTAAATTTGGTCCCATTAAAGGTCAGCAGGGTGAACTGGGACATGATGGATTACTGTGTCTTTTTACCCTCATAGATTTTCTAGATGACAAATATTTATCTGTTACTCGTTCATTAAAATGCCCTTTCCCCTCTTTGTAACCCATTAGGGCCACTTACAGCTAATCAGACTACCTGCAATGTGTCTAACAAGCTTCATATCTTCAAAGCATTGATTTGGCACCCACTTGTCTTCCACAGCACCTCTTGTTCAAGCTCTCATCCTCAAAATGACAAGGCCTGTGGGAAATAGAGTTGAGACGTTTTTGAGTTATAGTATTGAAATTAGCTTCTATGACGAGGCTAATATGAATGCAAAGAGTAGGTAAGGGAGACGCCTGTGAAGGGTTTTATCTGTCAAATACACTCGCATTTTCTGTCCATGAGATCACTGAGGGCCTCAGGGCTGTAAGGGTCTTTTTTTTTTAAACTATCTTATTCGTTTTAGTCCACTGTCGGCCATACACTTCAAAGGTGGTAAAACCACTCTAACTACCATTCCCTGAACAGACTTAGCATATTTTACCCAACTGCCTTAAATCTATCTATGCTCAGTAGCTTATACCTGTGTGGGTGGGGTTTACTCAGTTAAGGAGGCCAGTTATGACTTTTGTTGGTAGCAAGTTAGGTTTGTAGAAGTTCTAATTAATCTATGTATGAAAAAAAAAACTTTACCATAGAATACAGTATGTCACTGCACATCAACCAAATTATTAAAACATAAAAATGTTAATCACTTTTTACAAAGTTATTTTGTCTAAACTGTCACTACAACCTTTATGACACATGTATTTTTATTTCTGCTTGACAAGTTCATCTAACAATATTTAGGCAACAGATAAGCTGAAGCCACTACCCACCATTTTAAAAAACACTGCTCTATGAATTTTGGTTTATAATGTATCGTCAAAACCATTGAACCATGTTGCTCTAAATTTTATGCAAATGTGACCAGTTTGCATGGCGCCACTGCTGCATGGTGCCACATCCACTTCAGACTCAGTTGCTGTAAAAATGGTAAAGCTGAAATTGTAAAGGTCAGTGAACAAACTGCTGTCTTGTGGTGCACTCCTCTGTGTCACAAGTTCAAAGATCTCATTGTCCCTATTTCCTCAGTGCTAGGAAAAGTAAGCTGTCTGACACAGCATAAGGGATTAAAGTTGCTAGATGTGTGGCCGCTCACGCATGTTTCTGCTGTTGTATGAGTTTATGTGTGCCATTTCCATTGACTCAAGGTTGTTTTCTGTACGGAGAGCCTTGTTTTTAACTTAATTATTCAGATGTGCTTTTCCACTTAGTTCCAAGCCAGTGGTACATGTTAATGTGAAATTAGCCCTCTTTTACCCTGACGGTGTGTGCGAGTGCATGCATGCTGTTATAATAGATCTATAATAGATCAGAGCAGACTGGCCCCTGCAATCATTTCTCCAGGTTGGATTGTGTCTTATTATGTGAGCCAGTGGGACTTCAAAGCATACTCTGCTCTGGTGTTATTGAGACAATTATGATGTTGTGTTACTATTACTGTATGGTCAATGTTTACCTATAGAGAAAATGCAATTTTAGTCACTATTTTCTTTCAAACAAACAGAAATATCAGGCTCAAATATTACATTCTATATTCTGCCTCTACATAATATTTTTCCTTATACGTATTCAAGACAAACTTGATAACATAATTTGCTTTACTGATTTGTTTTAATTTAATATTCTGCAACCTTATAGCCTTGCCTTTAAAAATTAACTATACTAATAATTAGGAATTAGGTCTTCTCATTATCTACATCATTTGCTTGTAATTATATTAACAGGACAATACATTTTGAGACCTTACTGCACAAACTAGTATTATACAAGCCTGGTAGAATACTTATTTGGTCATACAGAGATTGGTAATGTGGCTTCAACAGATGGCCATCACAAGGTCATAATAAATGTAAAAAATGTCGCACAAATTTCTGCACAGGCTGTACTGTTAATCAAGATTGTTTTCTGTAAATTGCATTGAATATCTGTTGGTCTGTCTTGGAAATATATAATTTAGTCACATTGTGTGTCATTTGTGGGTCTGGCACTCATATATCTCCTACATTTGATAATAAATTTGTACCTCTGTCATTATGTGTTGTGTTTTTATGTGTGTTTCATGGTCCCAATAAATCATATACTTAAATGACTAAATTGTCAGTTTTAGAGATTTTAGGTATCTACAGTGCAGGATCACTATAATGTGTCTTTTTTTTAGCTTTTTCCAAGTCCAAAAGCCAAGAACACATCACTAATGAAAATGGTTGGTGTTACTATTGCAGTGTTGACTTGTTATGTGTTGTGGAACAGCTTGGACTAGCCTTGGATAGAAATGAAAGCTTCAACAGAAACAATACCACGTACTTTAGCCAAAACCAAGGTCAGACACAAGCAATAATAAACCATGATTATTATCTTTAAATATTTAGATATCAACATTTCAGACATGCTGCAGTGAGGATTGCATGGACTCTACTTATTGATGAGTACATAAACCTGCCATGCCCTTTACTTACCCAAAACCACTGGGAATCAGTTTTGCTGCTGGTGCTGGTGATGCTTCATAATATGATGTGATGTGAAGTTGCCACTGCATGTTCCTCCATTGCCCAGAAGAGCCCTGAAGGCATGAAGGCAAACAGAAAAGGTCTTAAAATGAGAGGAGATTGACCCCATGTAAGTCTATTGAAGACACAGTATCTTAAACTAGTATGACATAAACACCATTTAGTTCATAGTAAATGTGAATAAGCAGTATAAATTAGGGCTGCAAAAACCACAGAAGGGTTCTTGGTCTTGTTGAATGGTTGTTTGATGTTGTGCGCTCACCTCAAAGGGGGCAGCGATGCAGAAGCCCAGAGTCTTACTGTATAGAGAACAAAGACACACAATGGCACCCGGGAAGGAATAACAATGAGAAACGTGCTGCTGTGGTGTAAGTGAGGATCCTCCATGAACAAAGCCTACAGCACAAAAGACAAGTCTATTTCAGGTGCCTGGGATTACTGAGAGAGCACAGAGAGTGTGCCCTGTATATATTATTTGGCTAATTACTGCTGCACAGTCTAATTACAGTGTTGTAGGGATTTACTCTGATCCTCGCCTATATAAAATCTTTTTACTCCAGGGGTGCAGCATCAGGAAGTACAACCAGGGCTGCAAATGGGGTCCAGGAGGTTTAGGGGTCTTTTTACTGTGAGGTTATTATGTTTAGTTTAAATTTTAAACATTCAGACTAATAAGAACAGGAGAGAACCACCCTTTTTTTAATATGTCAGTTTTTTTTCTTAAAAATAGTTACCACTATTAAGCATTAATAAATACATAATTAACAACAATTTAATAATAAGATATGTATATATACTTTGTTAAATATGTTTTTTATAAATCTGCATTGACTTACATGAACTTTTTACTCAAGAATTAAACATTAAGAACAATGTTTATAACTCAGTATTAATTATATGTTGGAATAATGCAGTGGTTCCCAAACTTTTCATGGCCTCGTACCCCTTTAGACATTTGACCCCCAGCCACGTAACCCCTACTCCTGCCCACTTAAGCAGAGCGCACATCAAATAAAATCTCTTACAGTAAATTATTTCTGCCCAAATCGAACTATTAATAAAAAAAAAAGAGACGATATTGTAATAACTTGTTTAAATGTACTTTTTCAGAAACAATATACAAAGTGTAGTTGTGAATGTTTTTGCAGCCAGTCTTAAGCCAGTCTTGTGCCGGTCTTAAGCCTGGATATATGGAAAAAGTGCTGCATCGAAAGGGCAAGTGTCAAATGAATGTTCAAAACACTGGACACCGGGATGCAGATGATTTGCTGTGCTGACTCCTGACGAGAAACGCCAAAAAGAAGAAAGCGAACTTAATGTAAGTGCTAAAGGTGTTTAAGTTTTGGATGCCTATTCGGGCCCTTTATTACACTCCTACACCACTATAGTCTTTCTAATTGTCAATCACACACAGCACAACCACCCCTCCCTTTTCTATCTATTTTTCAAAATCAAAATTTTCCTTACAGCTGTCACTTCTTCTCTGTCAACTTTTGTCAGCTCGCCTCCAACTCAGAGCATGTTCAAATGTCTGGAAAGTGATCCCCCCCAAAAATGTGACAAACATATTTGAAATCCAAGGAGACATTTTATCTTGGGAGGACATCATTAAAAGTTTATGTCCATCAAAGTGACATTTATTTAGTTGATGTATGAGACAAGGGGGAGGTAAATCTAGTTTATGATAACGAGAAAACAAAACTCAATCAAAATGCAAAGAGAATGCACACTTGATTGTCCATTGGAGGTTTGAGCTGAAACACCACACCGTTTTTTCTGTTACTGATATAGACATGCTAGCACTATTTTCTTTACATTCTTTACATTTCTTGCAACCAAGGCCAATACTGAGTCAGACCTGGTTTGGTCCTTGTTTAGACCTGGTTTAGTCTTTCTTTAGTCCTGGTTTAGACCTTATTTAGAGCTGGTTTACTCCTTGTTTAGACCTTGTTTAGTCTTTTTTAATCCTGGTTTGATCCTTATTTAGACCTGGTTTAATCTTGGTTTAGTCCTCTCCTTTTCCTAAATAAGTCCTGGTTTAGAGTATTTTTCTAGTTTAATCCTGGTTTAGTCCTGGTTTAGACCTGGTTTAGTCCTGGTTTAGTCCTGGTTTAGTCCTAGTTTAGTCCTGGTTTAGTCCTGGTTTAGACCTGATTTAATCCTGGTTTACACCTGGTTTAGACTTGGTTTAGTCCTGGTTTAGACCTAGTTTTAACCTGGTTTAGTCCTTGTTTAGTCCTGGTTTAGTCCTAGTTTAGTCCTGGTTTAGTCCTGGTTTAGACCTTGTTTAAACCTGGTTTAGTCCTGGTTTAGACCTGATTTAATCCTGGTTTACACCTGGTTTACACTTGGTTTAGTCCTGGTTTAGACCTAGTTTAAACCTGGTTTACACCTGGTTCAGTCCTTGTTTAGTCCTGGTTTAGACCTGGTTTAGTCCTGGTTTAGTCCTGGTTTAGTCCTTGTTTAGTCCTGGTTTAGACCTGGTTTAGTCCTGGTTTAGTCCTGGTTTAGACCTTGTTTAATCCTGGTTTACACCTGGTTTAATCTTGGTTTAGTCCTCTCCTTTTCCTAAATAAGTCTTAAACCTGGTTTAGTTCTGGTTTAGACCTGGTTTAATCCTGGTTTACACCTGGTTTAGACTTGGTTTAGTCCTGGTTTAGACCTGGTTTAATCCTGGTTTACACCTGGTTTAGTCCTGGTTTAGTCCTTGTTTAGATCTGATTTAGTCCTGGTTTATTCCTGGTTTAGTCCTGTTCAGACCTGGTTTAATCCTGGTTTACACCTAGTTTAGACTTGGTTTAGTCCTGGTTTAGACCTGGTTTAATCCTGGTTTACACCTGGTTTAGACTTGGTTTAGTCCTGGTTTAGACCTGGTTTAATCCTGGTTTACACCTGGTTTAGACTTGGTTTAGTCCTGGTTTAGACCTGGTTTAATCCTGGTTTACACCTGGTTTAGACTTGGTTTAGTCCTGGTTTAGACCTGTTTGTTGCCTGGTTTAGATCTGGTTTAGTGTAGTGTGTGGTGTGTATATGGCCATGCTTGCAACAAAACCTGTATATTACCCAGAGAGCAGCACACATGACTGCACTATTACATCACAAAACATTCAAGTTAAAGTTTCAAAAGGATGCAGATTAACTTAGAATATTTTACTTTTTATATACACAGATTACAAAATGGCTTCTGGTGGATAAGTGTATGGAGAACCACTTCTAAAAAAAAGTCAGCATCATTTCTCTACCTCTTTTAAAATGTAAACTACATTTACTTGTCTAGCTATGCCATTTGAAATTCAGATTCAGATGAAATTAATATTTATAAATGGTAAAATGGGGTCTACAGTGGCAGAGTGGTTAGTGCCTCTGCCTAGTGCTGGATCCTTGAGCAGGCCAACTATAATCTCTCTGAGTGGAGTCTGCATATTATTCCATGTGTTATGCATGATCTCTACAGGTAACCCACCTAAGGCACCCATGACCACTAATAGGAATAAGTGGAAGAAGATGAATGAATGGTAAATGGAAGTATTTTTCACTAAATTGTTATAATTAAGTATATTTGAACTTTGACTCAGATCATCACATCACATTAGAAGAGGCAATGGGGAATAGTAAAAGTCAAATCTCTTTTTATATTGAAATAGTGTTCCATATTTCATGTATAAGACTGGGTTCCTTGTATGTGACGCCACACAGGGCCTTTCTATAGAATAAGCTTACTTCACACAAGTACAGAAGCTCAGTGAAATGCGGATTAGCTCAGAGTTAAGCTGCTGTTTTGTGCACCAGAGGAGTCAGACGATGTGGTTTCAGCACCTTGGAAAAGCTGGTTCAAAGAAAAGTGACTTTGCCACTGCTCCATCCAGGTAATGCTGAGCACAGCCAAAACACAGGAAGGACTGGATGTCCCAGATCACCAGTAAATGGGTTGGAGTTCTCCAAAAGAAGCTGCAGGGAAAAACACAAAGAAGAGGGCATCTGCAAGAGAAATATCCTTACATGGTCCTTCCTCCTCATCAACAAGCTGCATCCAAAAGCCTTGAGATAAACTGAAACTGCAGAGAACAAACAGTTTAAAGATAAACACCTTCTGTTCACTAATTCACACAGCAGATGAGAAAATAAGATAGATAGCTTTTAAAAGCTGCTTGTGTCATTTGTCTGAAAAATATGATTTTGGCCATTATACAAGTATTCAAAGGTACTTATTAGCCCCTATATTTATTCCATTTACTGGTTTAGACCTGGTTTATTCCTGATTTAGACCTGGATTAGAAGTGGTTTATTCCCAGATTGTCCCTTACATTTGTTCCCCAAACACTTTCATTTCAAGGCAATTTCAGTGCAGCAAATTTGAGTGATTTACGACAGCGCGCAGTTCTCCCGTAAAAGAAATACTTTATCGCCATCTAGTGGCAGCACAACTAGATACGTAGTGTTTTTTATTTACGTTTTGCCTTTTTAGAAAGAAATATAGGAACCCTGATGATCAAACATTACACAAATATGAGTTAAATATTATTAAATTATTTATTTATTGATGTTTATATTTTTACTTTCTGAACAAGATTGTCTTTTAGAGAATGTTTCAATGACAAATGAATGATAACAATACATCAAGTATACAAAAGATCATTTAAAGCAGTGCTGGGTAAAGCAAAAATAATACTGCATTTTCCTGAAACAAAACTTAAAAATACAACAGTTCTTCATATTCTTGTTTAAATCATCCAAGTACATCCACAGGTCCTTCATAGTAACTCAAGGCAACACAAAAGTAAGACTTCAGTTCAATTGTAAACAAATGCTGTTATAAACTTTAAAATGGTGGATTTTTGAAAGTACCATTTGTTTAAAAAGAAAAACATTTAAATATTCTGTAAAGGCACATGAGGCTTTGGCAGATCATTCACCCGTTTCTGCCGTCATATGTTGAACTTTTACTCTGTTGCATATTTCTGTACTATTTTATTGCTTTTCCTCTACTGGTGTTATTCAACATAACACATCTTTATCAACTTTACCAACAAATATGTCATTGAAAAACACAAACTGAAGGCACAAAAGTTAGACCGGCTTCATTCCTCTCACTCTTATCAAGCCTGATATTACATTCTTCAAAAAAGGCAGAAGGCAAAACTGGGAGAACGAGAAGGACACACAGTAGAGGTTACACCTTTGTAAATGCAACAACACATTTTTGGTATGTCGTCTGCAATACAAGTAAGCATGTTAGTTTTACATCCCAGTTAGCACTTCTGAACAAAGTACCTGTGTAATAGTTTGCATATTTTTAATATGTGAAATATGCAGCATGCTTACAAGTGTAGAGACATTTCTGGATTGCATAATCCATTGTTTGCAGAAAAACAAGACAACAGTCTCAGAAAAAATAATCTGAGCATTTCAACACTGTGTGGCAGGCAGTGTATGTGTTTACCAGAAAGAGAAACTAATTATTGTGGAAACTGCTTTAGAAAAACAACCAAGTTTACTTAGGATGCTGAAAGGTTTTTGAATGAAGACAGTGTACCAGGAAAGAGACTTTGGCTTTGGTTTTCATGTGCTACTATTGGCTGCAGCAGAGGCACTTTGAGTAAAGTCAATCTTTACTTGGTCAACAGTCATTCATGTCCTTAGATTGGCCACAGATATGGACCAGAGGACAATAAGCAAATCTGAAAGAGGTGAAAAGACGAGAATAAGTAGAAGGCATCCCCGTTTCTTCACCTCGGTATGGGAGGAAGAGGAGGAGCACCACGCTCCTTTTTACTGGACCCTGGAAAGAAACAAGACAGTGGTTTATAACAATTTCCACCTACTTTTTCTTTAAAGAATTCTTATATGATTTTATCTGGTAGCATTTTTATAATAACATACTGTACATTCAAATCTTTAGCATAATGTGACAATTCTCCTCTATCAGATTCAGACAAATTACAGTCTTGCAGTTGTATTTTGTAGTCACAAAAATGTATTATTCATGAGAGTTAAAGTTTGTGTTTTTAAATGTTTTGCAGAGATTTATTGATTTCCATGAGTAAGTATGCTTGTGACTAACCCCTGGCTTCACTCTTGGCAATTTTGCTTGGATACGTCTTCTGAAAGGGCATATAAGGGTCAGGAGGGGGAAGATCTGACACTGGATGGAAAGTAAATCGACACTCCCACTCATCTGTAAAATATTTAATTTTTTATTGTTACATGTTTCATTTATTTTGCACACTATTTTATATTTAGTAAAAGACTCACCTTGTATCTGGTTGTGATGGGAGTTTTGAAATCCATTGCCCATTGGTGGCGGAGGAAGTGGGGGTCCTCCTGTCCCAGGTCTGTCTGGAGGAAGAGGTGGTCTACCACCGGGTCCACCACGAGGGGGCTCTGGGCCAGGCCGTCCAACCGGCGGAGGGGCTGGTGATGACCTTATACTGCCCCCACTGCGGCTGGTCGGAGGAGGGGGAGGAAGAGGCCCTTTGACACAAACACATGCAAAGTTTGTTACCTGATAAAAGTAGATGCACTATGCATTTGATGCATATCTGATGGATAAAAAGTAAAAAGTAAAATTAGCATGCTTTTTTTACACACAAAGTGATAATTTAAAACACAGAATTCCTTATACTGCATAACCTGTGTGATCGTTTTTTCTAGCAGTGCCTTGAAACTGAAACCGCCCTTAAAAATGAACCGACTATGAGTATTACTTTTGTGTAAAGGACAAACAGTGTCAATGAACAAGAGACATTAGAGAGACATAAACCTGGAATTGAACTTATTCTGAACTTATGTATGTGGTCAAGCTATTAATCCATGAAGAGCCAGGCAGCGGTTGACTGTGGTAATGAAAGTGTGGCATTTACCAGAGCGTACTGAAGACTGGTTCCGGCCAAGAGATGGTGGTCTCTCATTGGGAGGGGGTGGGAGGGGTCCTGATCGATGGGGAGGAGCTGAAGAATTGCTGCAGACAGACAAACAGTTGTTATCTTAAGCTATAATGTGTGTTGTGTCAGGACTTGCCATTAACACTAGCCACCAAACCGGCCAAATGAAGGTAGATTGTCAGTTTGGCTAGTAACACAAATACTTCCACTGCCACTTTGGCCAGTTGAATTTATTGAATACCTATTGTATATCTTAATTTTAAAGGTTAAGCCTGAATTTATGTTGCTCTGCTTAACTGCACCATTAAGTAGTAATGTAACAAAATTTCACAGTACGGTATTATCACAATATTAATGTCATATTACGATATTTATTGTGATATTGTGGGGAAGCTCATGGTACTGTGGAAAAGCTCAAGATAACAAAACATTTTCTCTAAAATACCTGATGAGCCTTTAGTGCATTCATTATTATGATATTTCAAAAGATTGAGACCCGAAAAAGTGTTTAATAATAATTTCGTCATGTTGGCTGCACTGACACAGAGCAAAGGACCATGGTCTATGTAGTTCCCTGCTTTTTTACCTTTCTGCTGCAACATAACAATGCATAATAGCCATGGAAGCTTACCATTCAATACTGTAAAAGTCTATGACAATTTTGTGAGACTTTTGATATTGCAATATCAAGATATTGCCAATACTGATACATTAATTTATTCTGTCGAGGTAAACCAGTTTTGTTTTTTGTTTAGTTTTTTATCACTGTCCATACATAAAACCAAATTTTACATTTATTTAAAATAAAGCTAGTAAAAACACTAATTGGCTGGCAACTTTAGACAAATAATAGCCAAGGTGGCCAGGGAGCAAAAAAGTAAATGTCAAGCCCTGGTTGTGTTATGTCACAATTGTCAAAAAACAGTGGAGGCTACAAAAGTCTTTTATGGATTTACCTGTTGAGAGAGGTGTGCCTCTGAGGCAGTCGTGGAGTGTTGTGGTCATCTCCAACTGGTGGGGTGGGTGGGAGTGGAGGGGGACCCGGTCGGCCCGGCGGTAAAGGGGGTGCACCGCCACCAGCAGAAGACCGGGAGGATGTCGATGAAGAAACTGAGGAAGGTTTGGAGTTAAGCGAGGGGGGAGGAGGGGGCACATCTCGGGGCATAGCTGGACGATTTCCACCAGAAGGGGCTGGCGGTGGAGGGGGTCTCTCATCAGGAAGTGGGGGCCTCCCACCTGGAGCAGGGGGTAACGGTGGACGGGTCCCATTTGGCACTGGAGGAGGGGGGGCTGAGAAGCCTGACCTTGATCCCACTGGAGGAGGAGGAAGAGATCCATGCCTTCCTGGTGGAGGAGCAGGAGGAGCAGGTCCAGATGAGTGACTGGGTCTGGGGCCTGAAGGAAGTGAAGGAGGTGGTGGGCCTGGTCGAGAAGAAGGGCTCTGATTGGGTCGAGGGGTGTTTGGTACTGGGGGAGGAGGCCCACCAGGACTGTCCTGTCTGGAGAAGTTGGCTCGGCCCTTGGGAAGTTCAGGGGTATTGTTCCGGAGACCAGAAGGAGCCCCTGGGAGTTTAGGAGGACCACTAGAGCCACCACCACCGCCAAAAGAAGGAGGACCAGTGGGACGTCCACCCGGGGGGAGGATTGGTGCTCGACTGGGGGCCGAATCTAAAGAAAAGATTCAGCAAAACATGTTCATAAACTTTATGAAGATACTTCACTACCACTAAAGTAAAATCCTGACAATAGAGGATTTAAAAGTGATATAAATATATGCAACAAAATAATCAATTTACCAGTGTTATCTCTGTTGCCTGCAGACCTCAGTTTTGGCATTCCACCTGCAAAGAGGCCTCCTAATCCAGCAGGAGCCCCTCCACCAAAACCACCTCCACCCCCTGATCCTCCACCACCGCCTCCCCCTGATCCCCCGCCGCCTCCTCCTCCTTTTGGTTCTAAGAGAGACACAACAACAATATTATACTAACATTATACTGAGTTTTTTTATTTAGCATGTGATAAGAACCGAGTTTCACAAAGAGTATAATAAAATGAAAGGCAAATCACACTGAAAACCCCAAACTTACTGTCTAGTACAGGACCACTGCGGTCATTGGTGACAGCTTTCTTTAATCTTGCGCCTTTACAAATGTCAGTTAGGAGTGCATTTCTTCCTTGTTGTTCAGAACGGTTTAGGGATGGCTTCTCTGTGTTGGCCTAAAAGACAGAAAAAGAAAAGCACTGTTTATCTGTAATTTTATGGATAAAAAGATGTATACTAATAGAAAATGGAAAACTGATTTATCCACTAGATGTCCCTACTGAGTTTGGTTATGGCATACAAGAGCAGCAGTGGACAAATTAAAGGCACATCTCAATTCCTATTTCAATCACAACATATTTATGTTTGTGTGAACAGAAACAAAACACAACCAAAGCAATTCACAGGAAGAGGTTAGGTGGAGGAGATAATACATTTTGTACATAATTTGCATTGTCATTTTTATACACACAAGTATTTATTCTAGAGGAAAATATGCACTTTCTCAATACGTTTTTCTATTAATTTCTTGTGTTTATTAAGAAAATTAGGGAACTGAGTGGTAAACTTGTACAAACAGACTTACCAGTGCCAGGGTGGGAGGGGGAGGTGGCCCTGGGGGTGGTGGTGGAGGTGGGGCCGGCATCTTGCTCTCTCCACGTCACTCTACTTGCAAAGGATGTCGCACCCTGATGAACACATTGTACACATTGTAACCTTAGATTATTTTACTGTTGTGCTTAGTTAGTTGTGCCATGTTAAAAATGCAAACCAATAATACATCAACCAAACACTATAGACCTTAATAATATTAAGATCAAAAGCGAAGGGCTATATTGATTAGCATATTGTTTTTCAGTGAGTCTAAATGGGTGTAACACTGTTGCTCTGCTGTGCGCTAACAAAGTGGTGTATGTTACAATTCTGCTCCAACCAAAGTCAGGATGTCAAAGCAGATGTTTCACAAACATTCACAGATTAAGAAAGACACAACAAAACACAACAGACTGCTCATAAATATTGCGAAATTACAGTGCTACCTGGCCCCGGCACAATGTTTGCATCAACATGCAGTTTTACTTGAGGAACAGATGGATATGCCAAAAAACATGTATATGTCTGGAAAAAAAAACTAACTTAAATATGTACTGCACATTGTACTTATTTAGTTTTGTAGAGCACTTTTATAAAATAACATAAAACTTGTAAAATTCAAACCCTCGTGGATTTTCCTCAGTCCTTTATCTAAGGGCATTAGCAGTAATAGGTAAAGTATACAAAGTGATTGCATATCAAATTCAGCTTGTTTCCATCTGAGCTCTTACTTCATTTTAAACATTCATAAGCAACCTCTAGGGGCCTCTCACTTCCTGTGCACTGCTGACAAACAGGAAGTCACCATGCGGCTCCATAGCCGCAGTCATCCGGCTGGTAGGATGATACCTCCACATCACAGCGCTGCATCTTTATGACCTCTACATCGGCGCTGTCATTGGACCAGGTTCCTCCATGCTCTCAGTTTCTTATGCTCTGCTTCGCATCACTCCCTCACTCAGTGGTTATTGTTTTCACACTTTTAAACTTCCTTCCTTTTTGCGCTTTTTGTTTTTGTGTGCATTTACCGTTGCATATTAAGCTGTTATATTTATTTTAATGTCTCTGCCTGTATTCTCCAAATAGAGCTTAAAAATCATGCAAATCATGTGCCACATTTCAGCTAAAATATTGTAAGACTGATTTTTACCTTTTCCAAAAGACTTTACGCAACCAATACAGGTGTTTAATTTAAATGCACATTTCTTCTGTACCTGTTGATAATTGTGGTGCTGCTGCTGAAAACATTGTTCATATTGTTCATCCCTAAACAATTTAGTGTTATATAAAACAAATGATCTAAAAGCAGAGGAATGGGCCTGACAGCAACATCTTGTGCAGCAGTTAGGACATTTCCTGTACAAGTATGACATAATTACGACAGACACAAGGCCATGCACAAAATGTATGTGTTTCATGTGCATTAGAAACATAGCGAGAGAGAAAAATCACCTAAAGTTTAGTTCTGACAGATAATTGAAAACTTGTTGTAAGAGGAAGTAAATTAAAAAAAGAGCAAACACTGATTGTACTTTTCTGTTTTTGTGCATACATATTCATGAGATATAGTTTATGTTCTGACATAATAGAGCATAAAAGCGTACAGCTTCTGGTAAACTATTCTTATAGGCTTCTGTTCACTTTTTATTTACTTTGTGTCATTAAGAGCTGCTTAACTGAACAGAGGCCACCCATAATTTGAACTCACTTTTTAAGCAGAGAACTGCCGTAAAGAATCTTGTATACTCCAACGCTTACAATATGAAGGTCATCTGTGATGTCAAATTTTAACACTAATTTTTCTTTTGTCCCTGTCTGTATCTCACACAGGATCAGAAGAGAGTGGGCTGTTTGAAGAAACAGAGAAGGTCTTTACTACATGTGCAAAAATAGGTCTACATATGTTTCAGTTTATAAGACGCCATAAAACAGCTTTCATCCTTCCACTCAACCTTCTGTGCTACGCAGTCTAATTAGAGTTAGCACATAGACATGCATTGACAACATGATGCTTACAAGCAAGCCCCGTTCATACTGTTTCAGTAAATCTGTTTTATGATTACTATTCAATGATGCTTCAGGAAAAATGAGCTGACAGTTTGTATCCTACCTCTCCTCTAGGTGGCTGAGAATTACTACATTGCTCAAATACCAAATCTCAAATGAACATGACACTAAGGGCCAGATTTATCAAAGGTTTGCATGCACGCTAAATGAAAAAGACGTGCTAAAAATGGAGCAAACCCAGGCGCAGCTGAGATTTGCGTCTCTCACAGGAGCAAATTCAGCGTGGCGCAGATTTTGCTTCTGTGATTCAATGAATATATAAAACAAGGCGTTCTTGCCAAAACGCACAAAATTCAAGGCGTGGAAAATGCAAATTAGGTCGGTTTGCAGTCGCTGTTTGATTTATCACGAGTACGGAGCTAAATCTGCGTGAAAATTTAGTACGTTGGAGAAGCAGGTGCAAAAGTTTTGCGGAGGTAAGAGTGTAGCTTTTAGTGCACAGATGAGGCGTTGAAAATAACTTCTAATGCTTTAACAGGGCTCATTTACAAAGATACAACAGTAATGTGTTGATTTGAAGTCGAAGGAAACAAAGAAACAGGTACTTTTTCCTTGATTCTCGCTCGTATTTCCCTGAACTTCAGCCTTTTACAGCTGCTGTCTCTGGGCTTTCAGTCTGTTTAACATTCTTTGAAATCCTTACGGTGACAGAACAGTCTTTAAACGCTGTGCAAAGTCTACTCACTGTGTTTATCTCATTGCCTCCCAATGCTCGCTGCGGCGCTTGACTGACAGCTGCCCCTACAGAGGCTCAAGGCTGCGTGGATTTGATCGAGCGGAGGACATCGAAAATGTTTTTTAATTGTTATTTTTATTCGATCACCATCAGCACGCCATATAGGCTACTGATACATTTTATATAATTGTTTGAAAGGTTACTGGCTCTGACAGACAGTGAAAAGGACTTTCCTCTCCCTTCACTCTCTTTCACAGAGGGGAAATAAGGCACATGACTCTGGTCAGTGAACACAGCTCTACTACAGTCAGTCCTGTTATTTGTTGGACTCTCAGATTGTGTTTTGTGTTGCATCTCTGTAGGAAAGATGCAGTCAGAGCTGGCAAACAGCGTTGCTCTCGCTGTCAGTGCGTTTTATGCTCAAAATTGTTGGATTATGCGCAAAATTCTCATTTACATATCAGATTTGTGGCAGCAGTTACTTGCGCAGTTTCTCTTCGTATACCACACGCAACACGCCCACAAATACCAGAGGCTATTTTTTAAGCTGCACTCGCAATTTTGCACTTGTCTTAGTAAATCTGGCCCTAAATGTTTCTTTTCTATCCATACAGTATGGCGGTCATATTGATTAACTGCATATAAATTTGGCATAGGTTTTATGCTAGATGCCTTTCCTGACACAACTCTCTCCATTTATCCGGGATTGGGACTGGCATAAAAAAATATACTGGCTTGGGACCTCTTGTAGCTGAATTAAACTTGAGACTATATAAAATAAAATAAAATAATAAATAAATAATACTTTTTTTGTCAGTTTTCGTTCCTATAAGTATTATCATTTCCATGTAAATTAAATATAGTTACAGCCTTTATTTCTCATTTTTACCAAGCATTTAGGTGCATAATGTACTACATTAACTTCAAAGAATAACAACATAATCTGTCACTTTAAGAAAATCACACCAAATTTGTCAGGTTAAACATCTAAGTCCAGGTACAGATATTTCACCTCATAACCCTGAACCAGGGTAATACTAAATTTGTCAGTTGTGCTGAACTGTGCTGAGTGGCTAAGCTAACATCCTGTGGTATTTTCTCTTGTACTGTTCACATTCATACTGCAGCTGTATCTGGCAGCATATGTGGCCTGACTCTAGTTGTTTTAGACTTTCACTCAGCAGGTTAATTTTACCAATCTGTCTCTCTTCAAATAAACAATCAGTGTAAATACCCGGTGGTAGCACAATATTGTGAACCGGAAGAGAGTGTTAGGGTGGTTTCCTGTCATTTTGAGTGAACTTAAAAGCATACAATTTTAACAAGAAACTTTTGATCTTCAGAGTATTTTGTATTTAATTGTAATTTATTTTAACTTCCTTGTACTGCAAGTGGAGTTTCTTAGTCATCTAGGTCATACATTCAAGGGGTTTTACACACAGGATACACCATTGTGGTTCTTTAGATGTTTTCGCCTTTGGATAAGAGATAAAATGTTTTCTAATGAACAGCTATGTCCAGATGACATCTTTTACACCTTTTTATAATACACTACTGCCCACAAAGTTAAAATAAAATATTTTTACTTCATCTTATGAAAAGCAAAACAATTATTAAGCATGACTTTGTTTCACCTGGGTAACTGGGACTCACCTGATGTGTGTAAACAGGAATAAAAAGAGGATTGTGTCAATATTATATTTTATTAACTGAGGGCAACAGTGTATAATTAAATACATTAGATAGAAGTACTTATTTGAACTAATAATGGCTTGCAGTGACTGAATCCAGAAGTATCACTGTATTTGCATACAGTGCATACTTCAGTATTTTAAACTTGACATAAGCTGTCAAACTATTGACTGCTGTTCTTAAATACTTGACTTGTCAAAAAGGACTTGCTTAACATTACAGTGCCTTATACGGTCAATAGTTTTTACTTGACTTGTGGCAGTAGTAGAAGGAGTGGGCTTAGAGGTGTGAAAATAAGCATTTACTCACTCAATCTGCGCCCATAGAAGAATGAGCAGTAGGTTCAGAAGGCAGTAGAAGAAGCACCTCAGCTCAGTCCTCATAAAAAGGCAAAATGTGAAGAGCAGCCACATACAGAAACTGCAGACATAAAAAGCAGAAGACCATCAGCATCTGTAGAGTAAAAAAATACTTCTCCTATTCTGTTCCCCTCCCCTACTCTTGAATATCACATATAGAAGTCCCTCTTGAGCACACATACAAACTTTATATGCAGCACACAACGCTTCCTTTTTTCAGTTCCTCAACAGTAGACGGGGGTGGGGAGAGAGGCACACAAACGGCTTAAAGCTTACAGCGTTAGATCTGCAGAAAGGTGAAATCGATGTTTGGCACAGTGCCTTCTAGGTTAAACATTTAGCATGAAGAAAGAAAACATGGAGAGCATTGTTGGTGTTAATGAAAACAAAGATTCAAAGATTTTCAGATCCACAAAATGGCTGTAAGAAATTACCCATGCACTGAAAACAGTCATCCTACTGTTCAGCTACGTGCTGCAACCCTCCACTGCAGCAACAGAACCATCAGCTTCCTCAGCCTCTCCTTCTCCTCCTTTTCACCACCACCAATGTCTAGGCCCGGGGGATAAAATTCTCTAAAACTCTCCTTTCATCGCATACAAATACTGGCATGGTTTAATGCAGAAGTAAAAGGAGTTCATAAAACTACACATTTAAAAGTACTACACAGTTTCCCAATTAGAAGGAAGTAAAGTTATTACTTGTGTAAAAGAAAAAAAAATTAAATGTCAACTTTAGTTTAGTGCAATTAATTGTGAAACTGCTATACTGTCTACTAGGTTCAAACCCAGGACTTTCTGATTGCAAGGTGAGCGAGTTACCCACTACACCACCAGGGTCACTAATACTTTGATTCAGATTTTATAAATGTACTGTGCAGGTTTTATGTTTTTTCATGTGTGTTTTAGTAAATGTACCCAGAAAGTACAAATATCCTTGCGTAGTCACAGTATCTAATTACAATATTTAATTACTTTCCACCTTTGGTTTAAGGATTCACTGTATAAGTGAAATGTTTGCCACACATCACATGCATCTCAAAGTCTGCTGGACACTGTATGATGCCTCTGTTCAAACTGAAAGTGAATTGTTAACAGGCCTCTGCTGCAGGACACATTCCCTGCCAGAACAGAAAGGGTTAGCATAGCTCCATAGCAGCCACTTCCTGTGCTCTCCGTGTCACACTTCCTGCCTCGCAACACAGTCAGCAGCCTCCCTCTCCCTCTCAGTCTTCTCCAGCTGTTTCTCTTTACAATGACCCGTCTCCAGTGAGGGAAAAATTTGTCTGTGCTGGTTCTGCAGTTAGCCAGAAAATAGGACAGTGTTCTCATAACAGCCAGGAAAAAAAGCTCACACTTTGAGCATTTCAAAGAAATGGAAACTCAGCACACTCAAATTTAGCCACATTAGTGCAGCAAGTATTTTAACACACAGTATGAGATCATCACACTTCATTCACTGGAAATCATGCAACAGAACGACTAAGAACAAAACAATTATTTCTTTACTTCCTTCGATGAAGTTTATGTTCTCTGAAATGTGAATTGTTTCCTTATTTGACTGCTTCTACCCCATTGTTGTGCCTGAAAAACTAACCACAGGCAATTATTGAACAATGTTCAGCATAGGAAATTTAGCTATGGTAGAGCACTACAGCCACAATGTACCATCAATGTACAAAGTATGAGGCTGGGTTGGATTGAAATTGAATAGCCATTGTTGCCAAGGATGCTATGTTTTTGCCAGCTTTGGTTTGTTGGAGAGTTTGTTAGTCTGTTATATGATAACTCAAAAAGTTATGGTAAGGTTTTGTTGAAAAGAAAGTTCAGTCTTTGATTTTGATGTGGATCTAGAGCTATTTTCAAAGATTTGATACACTGACAAATAGGACCGCCCAAGGGTTCAGTAAAGAAACAAACAACATTAAGGTTAAGGTAGACTGTATTGTCTCTGTAAGGAAATTCATTTGCTCCATTTGACCCCTTCATCCCTCACCGCTGGAGCAACCTGGCAGGAGCATTGGGCAACTGCTGTGCAGCCTTCAGGGACCCTTCTCCAGATGAGGGCCTTGGTCAGGAACACCTAGTTGGAGGATTACCCAATTTTGCATGTTTCAAAAATCTTCCCAGGCAGCGCAGGGGAGAAGATGCAAACAGTCCAGGATTCAAAGCCCTGCCTTTTTCCAGTGAGGCAACCACTTTGCCAAGTAAGTATAATTGAGATTTGTTTATTTAGATGATTTTGATAGGAATACCACACATAGACAAACTAAAAACAGCCGCTCCATTCAAGCATCATGTCTGTAGTGAATGCTAATATGCAGCACGTATTTAAGCTTTGTAGCTCAAAAATTAAAGAGCATTTACCCCTGAACTTGAATGTCCTGAACTCTGTCTCATGAGGTGTCATTGGCCTAATTTTCCAGACTAATGACTTGACTCGCATGTAAGACTGATGACTTGTGACTCAACTTGGACTCGTGAGTTTCTGAGGGCCTATGACTCGACTAGAGCTTCACGCTGATGAATTCTGCTCTGAGTTAGCGAGCTGACATCACAATCATGGGGACTCTCTTTGTGACAGTAGGATAGTGTGGTTACCAACACTGACATCGTTTTTTTAAACAAGAGATCTCACTTGTATGCAAAATTGAATAATTAATGAAGTTATCAGTGCTACAGCAAAACTGTCAATTCATTTATCACTAAATTACTAAAATAAAAATAAAAACATCCCCTGATATAACTCCACACCAAACAAATCTAATAATCAGGGGTTGACATTAACTTTTTTTCTCACTGGCCACCATGGCTCATCTTATAGTCAATAGTTGGTAGCCAAATAGTGTTTTTACTAGCCACAATTTAATTAGTTAGGTTTCTGTGTATATTTTATTGTACAAAAATCTTAGTAAAGTAATGAAAAATGTTCTTTTATGTATGGACAGGGATTTATCAGATATTAATAAAAAGGTTTACCTCTACAGAATAAATCTTATCTTGGTCCATGTGGCATCCTCTAAAACATGTTATTTTGTTAATTTCATAATCAGGGCTTGACTTTTTTTTTTTCTTTTTTTTTTTTTGCTCATTGGCCACTGTTGCAAGTCCTTTTCAAAAGTGACTAGCCAGTTAAGGTTTTAAAAAGATAGAATTTAATTAATTCACAAGTTTATTTTATTATTTTCTCAAATTTTATAGCATATAATAATAGCTTGGTTTTATGTGTAAACAAGAATTTATCAAATATGGGAAAAAGAAGTTTACCTAGGCAGAATAAATTGTATCTTTTTGCATCTTAATACATGTTTTTTTTTCTCAGATCATGATGTATTACTCTGTACTAAATCAGGTGGTCACTCAAACATAGCAAAAGAAATTAAGGACCTCTAAAGTTAAGATACATTAATAAAATCCAACTGGCCAAAGTGGCTAGTGAGACTAAAAGAGCTAATAGCCATAAAGTTGAAAAATTGACTGCATTTGAATCATTTGTTTAATTTGTGTTTCACAGGCTCCATTCTGGCACAATTTAGAAAACTCCTCAGGCCCTGCTTAAATGGTCTGCACTCGCAAGACTTGGACTCACTTTCAGGTGATAATGGCTCGAATTGGACTTGACTTGAATGTTTATTTTGGTAACACCGACTTGCACATTGATGACTTGGTTGTGCAGTTGGAGCTGATGACTCGGACTATGTGACTTGGACATAGACTTGGACTCGAGAAATGGTGACTTGACTACAACAGTGCAGAGTGTGAACTCTTCTCTGATAAGATGACTGTCGTGGTAGTACTTGCCCGCACCAATACCACAGCTTGTGTGCCAACTTCATAACCTCAGTTACTAAAGTCTTAATGGAATGTTCCACCTGATGCAGCAGATGTGGGACTCAACAGTTTCTCATTTTGCACCACAAAGGCAGGAGCACAGAAAAGGCTGGTTTATAAAATATTTGAGCAAGAAACCCTCATATGTTGTCATTAGATAACTAATCACAGCAGGGACCAACTAAATTTGTTACCAAGAGATGAATAAATGTTGTGTGTGCCTGGCTTCTAAAATAAAGATTTGTTATACTTTGAGCTTTATACTTTTTGTCAAAAGCACATAAAAAGCTATAAAAAGAAAAAAAAAGAAGACTTTACATGCCTCGTCACTCTGCACATCTTAATCACATGAGCATTAGTGCAACCTGCCTTCAAGCTAGTAATGCTCTTCCCGTCACAAATCACCACTACTTACAAAATGACTAACAAAACATAACTGACATTTGTGAAATGTATGGTACGACCAAATGACTGGATGCTAAATATACACAGCTATTTTAAATCAGCTCATGAAAATTAATTCTTAACATCCTGGATATTTGAGGTTGTTGTTATTCTTACTAACACACTCTTATAAAGTGTGTGTTTGTCTAAAATGTTTCTAATAATATTACCCACCATTTTCTCTTGAGCAAGGTCATGTAGGGAAACCAAGAGGACACAACCAACCCTTTACCACCCCCTATAGATTTAATACTGAGAAAGAACAACGGAGTTGCCAAATTCTTATGTTTTCTACAGAAATCAGGAGTGAAACAAACATTACAAAACTGCACTGTTTCGTTGGCAGCAAAACACTTATATATGTGTATACTATAACAGTGTGTCACATGAGTTTTCACACTCTCTAAATACAGAACAGGAAGTCATCAGACACCCTTTAAAATCATGGCTAATTTAAATAAATCAACCAGAAAGGGGATCATTGTGCTTCTTTCTTCTTAACTATTTCTTGGGCTGATCCACTGTGCTCCTCTGAGGCACTAAGGAATGTCAAGAACTCAAAGCTACAATGAACTAGTTTAGTGACAATGCACAATTATAAGAATGCATCCTGAGTAATCACACTTCTTAGCTGTCTTGTGACCAAAAACAACATACAGTTTATAGATCTGACAAGACCCAATGGGCCTGTGCCAGGGCATCTGAGCGTGACTAAACACTTTGTGGACACTGTTGACAGGAGCCAAAATGTTCCATACATCAATGCAGTGCAATTATCACAACAGTCTTTAGTCTTCCATTGTTTTTGTGAAGGCTATGTGTAAATCATTAGTTATTTAGCTACATGTTCTATTTTTACCATACACTTAACATCAATAACTATATTGAGCTTAGAAAAACAGAAAAAAAAACTGATAAAATCCATTTCTACCAGATTAAAACGACATAGGTTTATTCTGAACTCCTCTGATGCAGGAACTAAGCAGATCTCTTAAACATAAACTAAATGTTTACAGAGTGACCTCAGTCTTTAACTTTTTTCCCTGTGTAGTAAGTGTTTATGAAGACTTCCTTCATCAGCCAAATGGCATTCTGTTAAACAGGTTGTGAAAAGATAAGCGTTCCAGTTCCTGTGCAGACTCTTTTGTGCATGCTGTCCAGATGTGCTGACTGAGAGAGAAACAAGTTCTCAGAAATGTTTGTACGTGTCCTCACGAGGGGTCCCTGCAGACTTTGAAATCAGAATCCAAATAAGTTAAACCATCGGTTGCCTGTTTCACCGACTTTAAGCTTTTTCTGCTGGTGTTGTGACGAAAACACAACCCAAACATAAGCATGAGAAGCTATAGTTTGATGTACTGTTTTAGAAATACATAGAATAAGTAATTAAACACAACACTAACGCTGACCATCATCTGTGGCTTAAAGAAAGAACAACCCCTGGCATTTGGCCAAAGCCTCTGCCACAGCTCTGTGCACTGCAGCGCATTTGCAACCAAATAAAGCTATCCTTTGACAAGCAACTTACTGCCAGGCCATTACCGCTACAATCATCTAGTATGCTACTGACAATTTCTTCCCAGATGTAACGACTCTTGCTGTGCTCCCTTCACACAGGCCCTAATGCGCAAACAAAAATCCAGAAACAAACTCTGAAAATGTCATTAAAAGTGTGCCCGTCTTACCTCGTTGCGCATGAAACTCCTTATTACGGCTAAAAATCAAGAATCGCTGGCCAGGATACAGAGGTTAGCGTGGAGGACTTCTGTGCAGCCAATCGTAAAGTCTCCGCACAGCGCAAGAGTCACAGCAGTGGCAGGGGGCGGGCCGCTAAACAGGACTCACCCAGAGCAGAGCGTCACGTCCCGGGGGCCGTGCCAAGACCCAAGACGGTCCCGTGTCAATGACGAGTACACTCAATTCATTTTAAAGAGTTTATTTATTATGGGCTAAAACCATTTCCAAATAGTTAATGCATGGTTGCCTTTTTAGTTGAAATAGTAGTAGCATTGGGGAAAAAAAGACCTCCCATTTGCAATCCTTACGTTTGCCCACCTCTAAATTTACTCCAGCTGTTAAACCAACTTGCAAATAAAATAAACTTAGACTACAGTAGAGTCATAATTAAAGCAAGTGCAATATACTTTAATGTAATTTGGCACTACAATTTTGCAGTCCGTATGCTGATCAAAGGGTATCTATGTTGATGTAACTCATTCTATCCCAAGCTGTGGCCTTGGCTTAAAGCAGCTGTGCCTGTTGATTCTCTCTTATCCGAGGTATTAGCAGTGATGCAATGTTTCCAGATGTGGAATAAGGCATAAACAGCAACTGCAGTCAGTGCTGGTAACCAAAATGTTCATCAAGAAATGTAGTTATTATTTTTGTTCTCTTGCGTAACATAGCTGTGGGTATAATGAGGACATTTGTCACTAATGTCCTTTTTGCGACAGAATCAAAGTATGCTTGTTTATTTTTACAGAACAGATCTGTGTAAGTGAGTTTTGTACCGCTGCGTATAAAGTCAAACTGACAGTGAAACACTCGTACATACCCTAACTTACAAGTCGGGGACAAGCTTTGTGTATTAAAGGGGTTTCTTGGAAAATTTCAGATGGAGCAGCATGGGATTTTACCAAATGAAAAGGGCACACCCTGCTGGATTAGTGAAATAACGCAATAATCTTCAAGTGTCATTTTCTAGAAGCGTAAAGATCGTTTTTATAGACACTTTGAGGCCTTAAGGTATTTTTATAACGTAGCATTAAGGGGCAAAGAAAGGCACTGAAGGAAAAGCAGTGAAACCAGTTGTTCCTGGGGAAACAATTTTTGATATCTTCATTACGACTGGTGGCTGTGTATTCAAACATATTTACTGGCACAAGTAAAGATGCCTGGCTTCTTGGGTGACAGGGACATTTCATTTTACTGGTTCTCACAACCAATTCACTTCACAGGCATTTAGCTGTTTTAATCCAACCCAGGGTCACTTTGATGTTATTTGAAACAAGAACACTAACTGGGAACCAAACCCTAAACATTTTTTATTTGAACCATGTTCCCCAAAGTGATACAACAGACACGGACTATATATAGAAACTTGTAGTTCTACATTAGTCAGGTTTTATTATAAAAATTCATCAGTGCATCATGAAACAGGTATATCCAAACTATTACAAACAAATCCATAACAGTATGCAGTTGTGTCCTTAATTTAAAACGTAAAATAAATACATATTTTCACACACAAGCCACTCAGTCATTCTCCTTAAACACTGATCTTAATGGCATTTTGTAAAAACTGTGAACAGCCATCAACCCACTATTTAATGGATGGTGGGTGATTCCTTCAAGGCAACTCTTAAAAAGTTGTTCAGAAATATTTCAGCGCAGTATGGATAATTGTCCTGAACTGCTCAAATGTTTCTTGAGGAAAGGCACTGATTGACCACTTCCAGCAGCGATGAGTTCTCTAATGCTGCTGCCACCCTTTCTTTAGTCTGCAAGCTGCTTGTTCACTGCATACAGACAAAAACAAAAGCATTAAAATAATAAAAGTACATATTTTAAACAGTTTATGCTATGTTTTTATCATTATCAAGCTACTAATAATACTAAAAAAGCCTGAGGTTAGTGTTGGAAAAACTCCAGTATAAGGTTATAGATTAAGAGATTTGTGTCTACCTGCGTCCTCTGAGGCATGGGTTCCAGGAGTGATGTGAACATCAATCTAAATACACACAGCAGAATCCAAAGGTTTACTTTAACATTAAAAGATAATAGTATTACTTATGTTAGTGATGTGTTGCACACGCACTTTGAACCTGTCAGGTAGGGAGCGAAGCAGCTTCACTTTGATAGACAGTCCAATAAGTGTTGCCATACTACAGTGAGGAATTGTGGGAGTAAACTCAACACCCACAGTGCTCCCTGGATCATCCACCTGAGAGAGATTACAAAACATTCACATAAACCTTTTAAAGAGAACACAAAGTCACACTAAACGAGACACTCACCTTTACCCGAATTTGCTCCACCACATTGAGCTCCTCCAGAGACAGAGGGTGCTCTGGATCATTGATGGATCTGATCAAATGTAGTCTTTCATTAAATAAATAACAGTCTGGTAAATAAGCTGCATTCACAAGATGTCATAATAAACTAAAGGGCCTATAGTGTGAGATAGTGGTAGAATCTGAGGCTAATGATTCAAAATGTAGACATCTTGGCATGGTTTATAGTGAATGTTTTCTATTTGGCTATTTATTTTATAAATATTGTCTGGGCTATACAGTGATACTGGCCTCTGCCCTTTATCTTAGTTTTTGACATCTGCAAATTCTATAACTTGAACACAACCTATAATGACGTGGCCTGTCCCATGGCACTGAATAGGTTGCCCTCATGTTCTGAGATGATGCCAAAAACCCAAATAGAGGGTACAGGTTAGATATACACTATTTTGAAAAGAAATAATTGAACAAAAAAATCCACAAATCTTGAACCTGATTTTTTTTTGTGTGTGAATTAGGCCCACAAACTCACTCAGTAATCGTGTGGCTTAATGCCCTGTCTACTGACAACAATCACGCCTGTGTGAAAGAATGCTTTTTGATACTATTAAGAAAAAATAATGTCACCTTAGTTAATTTGCACTGACAGAGATGGTTAACCATGTGCCAGTTTTTGTATCCTGTAAATAGGCCCAATAATGATCAATTAGCTACCACAGAGCTCTTACCTGCCTCCAGTACAGTCTCACAACATAGGCCTTTTAGAAAGTTATGGCATCACGTGAACGCAACCTTTGTGGTACATAAGCAAACTTTAAACAAATTATTTTTAGTGAGCCCGCATGCTTAAGTTAGTATGAGCCATGTGTTCAGACTTCAGAGAATATGTGACTACGCATTGCAAATACATATTATAAGACAATGAATTTAGTTAAGACAACAGTTCAAGTGACGCTCAGAGCGATAGAGGATATCAAATATTTCTCTGTCGTCTATTGGGTCGTGTACGTCCTCGTCCTCGTCAGACGCCGTCATCAGCCGCTCTCCAGACCGCTGGAAAATCACAGGGTTGGCGTTTTCTAAGCGACTTGCCCCTGACATTTTCTGTCTTTATTCCCTGATCGGCGCTACTGCGATCCACACATTCGCTGCGCAACAGTTTCACAGCAAGACCACTTCCGGGAATTGCTTCTTCATCCAACCCAGTTCGACGGGCCTATATGCGCAAATGGGTTTACTACTGCCCCCTACTGATAAGAGGTCAATACAGTGCAGTTCTTTTTTATTGTACACACATTATTAACAGACTGGGGATGGATCTGAATGTAAAAATCTAAAACGTTTTTACTAAGTGTGTGTTATTAAGAGCCATGTACTCTGTCACCCTCAGTGCAGGGAGCGCTACCACAGGTCCTTCATTCCCACCGCTGTCAGACTGTACAATCTCGTCTGTATAGTCATAATTCTGTGCAATATTTATTTATATTTCTCTGTATTGTGCAATACCCCCAATTACTGTCAATGTCATAATTTTCTTCATATTCTGCCATTACCATGTACATATGTATATAGCCTGTGTGGTTGTTGTGCACTGATAATTTTATAGTTTATAGTTTATATTTACAAAGTTACATATTTTAGCTTTTTTTTAGACTTTTTCTTGAAAATAATTTCTATTGCACCTTTTGTTTTTGATGCATGCTCACTTTATTTTCTGCCTTTCTGCCCTTTATTCTGTATTAAAGGCTGCCTGAACAAGTGAATTTCTCCACTGTGAGATTAATAAAGTTCAATCTAATCTAATCTGATCTAATCTAATGTTGGTTTATTTATAAATGTTAAAAAGTTGGTTTGTTTATAAATGCTCACACTTACTGAATATTGGCCAGTAGCAGCCAGACTCTTATTATACTTCTGTATAAGATTTTTCTCCTAAGACTAGCCTGCTGGTCATTATCTACACATACTGTGCTTTCAAAAAATATTTACCTAGAAAATTTGCATGACTACACTCACTTTCCTCTGTTTTCCAGCAGATGGCAGAAGCAGCACATTTCAGACCTTGTCAATTGCAAGTTGTGACATTGTGAGTAAGTGCGCGTCGTCCTACAAAATTTACAGCGTTCAGTTCAAGTTGGGACTGAATGTGACACCTAGCCATTATTAATTAAAATTCCACATTTTATCTTTTATATACAGTTTCAATGTGCAATATAATTTATAAATGTAGTTCCACATAGAGCTTGAGTATCTGCTCAAACCGTAGCAAAAGAAGTCCTTCATTAAACATTTTATTGAATTAAATATACAATGGCAAGGTCACAGTTACAGCTTAAAAATACAAAGTACATTTATACACATTTTGAACTAACGTTAACCATAGACATTCATGTTTTTGCTGCGTATTGGTTAAGACAGAGATTATATATGGTGTTTTATTTAAGTTAGGTCAAACAGATAAAATCAAGCAATAATCTATTTGTTGCCATTTAACACAAAAATAAAATCTAAGGCAATTAATAGTAATTTTTCTCCATATAACGTAGATGTGTGGCGTATAAAATAATTTATCATTCCAACATTTTAACACCATAACATTTACTACTGTATATGAACAATAAGATCTAATTTTGATACATGACATGAGATATAATTTACTTACAATTCAGAAAGAGCAACTAAGCTCTTTGTCTGTCTTGGAAGCATAAAATAAATCAATACTGGCCTTCTAAATTCCCAGCACAGTTTAGTTTGATCACGAGCTGACCACTGAGGACATTTTTTTTTCTAGACCTTTAACCAACTCAGTCACGCATGGCCAGACAACACGAGATGACATTTTTCTGTGGAATTCTGTCAGATACTGAAGAGATCCTTTGACTTTCTCATGTTGCTCTAATCTCCTCTTGTGTTGTCTTATATTGACTGATCAACATTAAAGCAGTGGTCATGCGGGTGGGTACCTCCAAACTGAAAATACCAGCTCTTGGAAGATCGAAAGCTTTTTGATGTTTTTCACTTTCTTTGCAAATGTTGCCTTGGCTTTGGATAAACTTTAGATTTTCCCTGCAGGATGTTATGGCCAATTTTTTCATTGTACAACCTAGAGCCGCTGGGACTCAGAGGAATTATCTTTTAAAGCCATAGCTGTAGAGCCTTTGAACAGTCACCTACTGTCAGATCATTCAGTGCACCAAGGGGCGTTTGGAAAAAGACAACCTTGTGATAAGAGACGCACTGTTCGCATTGAAAGAAACAGAGCAAATCCTTTCTGTAATAGTGGAAAGACTAAATGCAAAAATATTTCTAAACATGACAAAGTGGAGACATTTCCGCTTGCTACTTTTATTATAATTTTAGCTGGCAAGAGTAGCTTCCTTTCTTTTTGGCTGTTTCTTTACATGGGTCACCACAGCCAATCATCTGCCTCCATTTACCTCTGCATCCTCTTCTCTCATACCAACTAACTTCATATAGTCTTTCACTACATCTATCAATCTCCTCTTTGGGTTTCCTTCCTTCCAACCTCAACATCCCTTTACAGATATATTCACTATCCTTCTGCACATGCCCAAACCATCTTAATCTGCCCTCTCTGACCAAGCTGTCCTTCTGATGAACTCAGTCCTGATCCTATCCATCCTCATCACTTCCAAAGAGATCCTCAACATCTTCAGCTCTGCTTCCTCCAGCTCTGCTTTCTGTCTTTTTCTCAATGTCACAGTGTCTAAAATCATTGCTGGTCTCACCACTGTCCTTTATATCTTTTGCTTTCATTCTTGCTGAAAATCACATGTCACACAACACACTTGACACATTTATCCACCCATTTCAGCCTGCTTTCAAAAGCCTTGTTACTTCTTTTCTGTTCTCGCCATAGTTATGAAGCAATGGTAAAAAATATATATTTTGCTAAATGTGCTAGTCTGCGGTACCTAATTACTCAGAGGCAGCAGTTTGATAGACGGGTCGTATTGTTTTACTCTGACTCATTGACTTTAGGTAAAAATGAAGATAAATGTACAATGTTGCAGTATGTACAAAGTCATATGCACAAAGACACCCTAAAGAAGACAAAGTTAAGAAGGACTTTAATGGATCCAGATAAAAGCTTCACGTTCAATTAATTACAGTATCAGTATGTGGTTATATATCCTTATTTTAATAATGACTCAATATTTATCATACTTAGCCACCCACTACTTGTTCATTAAGTTGCACATTTGGATCAATGAAAACAGGGCAACATATCTCACTCACTGGGCAAAAAAAAAAAATCACATCTATTAAAATGCTGTTGATGATTCAGATAGCAACATGCTTAACCTTTCAGCCTGGCCTTAGACCACTATCTAAGCAGAGATTTAGAATTAGAAAACTGCTTAAGGCAAAATAGTGTACATAGGCATTCGTTTTATATACATTGTTATTCTTATTGTGGCGCTATGGTTTATGGTGGACTACTGCTTTAGATGTAGGTCTTGTTTTGTGCTTGTTGTTTTCATCCAAAGCCTCCTTGTTTGTCTGATGACATGATCTCTGCTCTTATAAATGTACAATGGCCACCTTTCACCTTAGACAGGGCACTGCCTGTTTAAAACTGCCGAACTGCAGTTCAAAATTCACACCGTTGGCATGTTAAATACAGACAATATACATTATGTATTGGTGTCTTGTGGGCATCTATTGTGTGCCTTGCATACTGTTTTATTCCAATACAGGTTGGATAATAGAAAATAATGCCGTTTGATAGTTTTCTTTTCTTATTTTAGTATTTCTGGCTGATGACACATCTATACTGCATCAACTATAGACAACATTATTAATAGTTTGTATAAGCTTCGCCAATGATTTTGGGGAGTTGGTTGGTTTATTAACTAAAAAGTAATGGTCACATTTTTAATTACATTCTCAGGAAAGTTAGAGGCCAAGTATAAATACAATTGGCTAACTAAAGATGTTAACTCTAGCCACAAGGAGTCAGTAAAGAAACAATTTATTAGTTTTAGTGGATTCTTTACCATTGTGAAATACAGAGTTTTTGGCTCAATGGATGGACCATTTACCCCTGAACCACAAAATTCTTGGTTTGAGTCCAGGTCTGTGCAGTATCTCTTTACTACTGTAAGCTTGCCAGTGCCTTGGTAGTGGTCTGTGCTCTACAATTGCTTTTAGTTTCTAATATGTGATATTGTGTTTGCCAATTAACTATTTTGATTTTGAAGTATGATGTTATAGGATCCAAAAGGACAGAAGCTCACATACTAAGTTATAAGACAGAAAGGTGACAGTACGCATGTGAAGCAAAACAGAACATTTTCTTCTTCTCCTTTTATTTCAGGGACATTTTAAAGTCTGGATGGAACAGAATGATATATTGATTTTTTGCATAGCTTCACAAAAGAGCGTGCATAAGGTAATTCTCCTGAAATAGGGCACAGCGAAAGGAAGGAGCACCACCTGCTGAAGTCATTAGCATGAACACACAAAACACAGCACTGCAGTACAATTCAATTCCACATCTTTAACTTTATCAGTAACAGTCAATTCTAGGTTATATATAAATCTATTTGTACACATACAGTAGCACCATTATTACCATTACCATTTATATTACTTATGAGCATTGGCCCTATCAGACATACAAGCAAGTCCAAGTCAATCTTTATGAGAACCAAGCAAGACAAGTCGAGTCCCTGCCTTTAGTCAGCAAGTCATAGCGAGTCATTCACATGTTTTGTTATTGCCGAACTGTTCTTACACATTTATATTCTACTACAGTCAGTAGTTATACAGTACCTGACAAAAAACAGTTTGGAGGGCCACACAGAGCTGAGGGTTGTTTTTTTTTGTTTTTTTTTTATAAAATAAACAAAATGAGTGGTCCTGTCATCTCTACTATGTTTGATGTGCCTATATTGATTAGTAACTTGAAATATGAAACAATAGACAACAGATGAATGATGTGTGGGAGGTAGGCTATGGGCAAAACGCATAGGAAAGCTTCCAAAGTGTGTTATTATACCTGACACTACAGCATCAAAATATAGCCTCCCTTCAACACTTTTTAGGTTTAGCTCCTATGCTGATTAGCATAAGTAAACACAAATGCACTACTGTTTTAACACAGTTATGTTATACTCAAATTCTTCACAAATTTTATGTAAAAACAATTTATTTCAAGTTATTTAGCTTGAGTCTGAGTCAAGTCTAAAGCCAAGACTAGCAAGTCAAAGTCAAGTCAAGTCTTTTAGGAATATTTGTCAAGCAAGTCTAAGTCCTAAAAAATGTGACTTAAGTCTGACTTAAGTCAAGTCATGTACCCGAGACTCCCACCTCTGCTGACAGAAACTCTATTTTACTACAGATTTTGAATATTGTACACTTGTAGGATGTGTGAAAACAAAGCAGCCGTGAACTCAAGGCTTGGTAGTGGTCAGTGAATGCCAGCACGCACTAGCCTTGTCCAGTTTCACACGGTCATTAGAGCCGAGTGGGTCTCCTCTGACCTTTCACTGTAATTATCTTCTGTCAGTGCGGCCGGTCTGAAGCCTTTATGCTAATTCCCAGCTGGCTGTAAGTAAGATGCTGAAAGACCATCACACTTAGACAATAGTAAAGTCCAAGACACAGCAGAGATGGACGCCACATGCCATCTAAGCGAAGTGTGTCTCTCTCTCTCCTGCCAAAGTTGCTGACTCATAGCTGCAAAGGACAACAATGCATTTGTTTTTTTCTGGCCTTGTTTTTCAGGACAATGGAAACTTCCTGCAGAGAAGTGGCCCATTTTGCTGTGGGAAATGAGACATTCCTAGCAATAGCACAGTGTTGTGTTTAAGGGTGATAGTAATGTTCTGGTGATGTACTGTATGAAAAATCACAGCTGTCTCGTGCATTTCTCTGCTTTGTTTCTGTAGCTCCAGGCTGACATTATTTCAGGGGGAATAGGAAAAAGATAATAAAATATTTCAAAGGGAACTACTCCAAAAGGAAAAAGACAAAATTTATAAAGTAACTTAACTAAAAACTATAAATTCTATACTGAGACTTTTATATTTCATTAACTTTCCCCAAATATGCATAACCAACCTTAGTTTTTAGGGGATTTTGTAACTAGAGTGACCACCTGTCCCACTTTTGGTTGGACTGCACAGCCATTTAGACATTTGTTCCCATGTCCCACTTATTAAAATTAGGTCTAACTTTGTCGTTGGTGAGATTTAACTATTGAGATGGTACTGTGAGGCTGGATTGTGTTGAAAAAATACAGACTGAAAAAATAAATTTTTTGAGTTTGAATTTTTTCTGTTCAACCTTTTTTATTTCAATGAATTATTATGTCTTAGTAAATGCATCACTTTGCAAAATGTGTGTGTTTTGGGATGAAAACAGCACATGAAATGTTTTATAAGCCCATAACTGTAGCGAACAGTATCTTTATATCAAAGCTTTAATTTCTCATGTCTGTCCCACCTTGTCCCACCAAATCAAACAACTTTCCCACTTTTATTACTTACTAGTTAAGTTTGATGACACTATTAATTTGTATTATTTGTAAACTTACAACTCTGACAATTTAGCTGTTGTGCAAGTGTAAAAGACTACGAGAAAAGTTGTGTTTTTAGTACTTAGTGTACTAAAAACATAGCTTGAATGTAAACTTTGCAGACATGTCCTCACCACAGGCTGTTTTTCCCTCATATTGGTATTAGTGTTGCTCTTGAACAGCTTTTGTTTTGAGTTGGCATTTAGTGGTGAGAGGATGAGATTGTGCAGATATAGCTGTGGCTGTGGAGGAGATCTCTATTAAGATAAAGCAGAGCGGATGGAGGCTTTAGGAGCTGAGCCGCTTCTCTTTTTGTCCGATGAGGAAACCAAGAGGAGCACAACAAGAGAATAACACCCCTGGGAAGCTGTTCTGCCTCACAGAGCGCTGTGCTGTATTTATGGATTCCTTTGTCCTATTTATGGACCCGATCATCACAAAGAGCCCAGTGTTTTGTTTTATTTATTTCACCTGAGTTTAGTGAGGCTTAGCCGTGCCTGCAGTTAATTTCAAAAGACTTGTTTTTGTGCTATTTTACCATAAACTAAGTCCTCTAATTTACAATGTAATGAACATAAACAAATTTACTGTTTTGCTGTGGAAAATGGTAGCTCACATTCAGTGCTATTCCTCATTAATTGGGTAGTTCTTGAGCAACATTATAGACCCTTCTTACTGTTTGCAAACAATATGGATGGTGGAAAGGTCTATTCAAATTACTCCAATGACATCTTTTACCACAAACCAAGTCAAATCCTCTATGCTCTAACAATAACATTTCACAGAAAATATCTCTAAACTTGCATATGAACCTTTCAAATTGCTCAGTGTTGTAGATAGTAAATAATAAAACTCTTCTAACTATTTATCTTCTGATTTAGATCACTATCCATTTTGCTTTGTGACATTTACTCCATGCAGACATTGTTGGAGAGGTCACTTCAGAGATAACAGACACAATACAAGCAAATGTCTAAATTTGAACTTTTGGTTGGAAATATTCAGGAAATGGCATTTAATTGTCCTGTGGAATGGTATTATCTCCCAGTGATATTACATTATGATGATTTCATCAAAATTTGGAAAATGGCAAAAAAAAAAAAACCTTTATATATATATATATATATATATATATATATATATATATATATATATATATAGTCCCCCGATATAGTAATCTAAACTGAATGTTCTAAAAGGTTGCTATTGTTTTTGTTGACAAAACTTTCAAACAGACTTGCCTTGAGGTAAGACAGTGAAGAGCAAGTTTAAAAGCCTAAATACCCAGAGGTTCCATCATAAAACATCACAACTGTCACTGTGTCAATCAGGTTTGTAACCCATGGCGACAAGCTGTAAAATGCCTGCTGTCTCCACATACTCTATATTCTTCTTATGTCTCGTCGCCTTTACTCAGCCTGCCACAATGTCAGTAAATAACACTGAACGCTCTACATTACAAGGTCCATTAAAGTGTATTATACTAACAACACTACATGACCTGTTTTAGACACTGGAATTTGTATCTGTGGGGACATTACATTGTGCCTCTAAAATGCACTCAAATGAAGTTGAAGACAAAGGCATCATTAAAGCATTACAAAGTTTGCTTTAACAAGTAAAACTCTACAAATACTACTACACCTAACTCCATGCAATGATGCTTGTGGTTACTGATTTATTGTATACTTTTATGACTAGATGCATTTAAAGAGAGAACACCTCTACCAAGGCACTCGCCCAATCTTGCAATGGTAAGATATAATCCCCAAACGGGATACAAACTGGAGATTTAGTTCAAGGGTAAATGCTTCATCTGTTAAGCCACAGAGAGCTTATACACAATCTATCAAAACCAGAGCTTAATTTGTAAATCAAACAATGCTGGAACAAAAATTGCACTTTGACACTGGAGTCCACAAGGCCAACACAACACAATGCTCATACCAAGCAACTGCTAATGTATACTGACTTTTAAATTATATTTTAACATATTTGTTAACATTATTATACATTATAGTGTTTCACTTCAGTGTAATGTGTCAGTGGACGTTTGTGTGATTGCTCAGCTGATCAAGAAATCAGCTGTTACGTGTAATTACTGCGCTTTTGTAAACTCGCTCTGTCATAGACCGACTGTGTGCGGCCACCAGTCTGAAGCAAGAACACAGACTCATGCAGCTGTGGTCTGTAAAAACAAAGTCTAGACTAGGAAAGGGAGCACACAGCAGCAGTAAGCTTTCAGCCTATGTTTCTCCTTTTGCTTTCGCTTCTTTTTAGTGACTGCCGTCGAGCGCGCAGTCTTCTCTGCGTAATACACCTGCAGGCACCACTGGTGTTATCAGTGGTGAATAGATCTTTCAGTTTGACGTGAAGGTCTTTTCCATCGGACTCCCTGTACACTCTATAGACACGAATTACAGTGCGGGGACAGTCTATGTTGAAGCGCTCACACGGAAATGAAGCGTGGCTTTTATGTTTAAAACGTATGCATTTCTGTGTAATCACCGCCGACCTTCAACACAGGTTTTGTAGGTCAAAAGAGTCAAATGTAGTCAACACTTTGTTCTGAGTTACCAGATCCAAGATCAGGCTCAAATTAAGCCCTGATCAAAACTCAACATTTGTTTCTTTAGTGACTCTTTGTGGCTGGAGTTCATATCTCACAATCATACACAGTGTTAATAAAACCATAAACTTGCTAAGAGACTGACAAAGCAACCAACGAATGGGCATTAAGCTAACTACTAGTTACATTCACAAGTCTTGCATAAACATTCAAGTGTGTGGGTCAGTCAGTCTATGTGGTTAAAAAGGTGTTACCATAGGTGTTACCTACCATTAATGGTCAAGAAATATCCACAACTACCAAAATGAGGTTTAGAGGTCCTGCACCTTTCGCGGTCTCATATGAATTCAAAGCAAAGGTGCCAATTTTCGTTGACATTTTGGCTTGATGAGCAATGGGCAAAAGAACGGCTTGTTCCTGAGTTAATTAGATTTATCCAGAAAGGCCAATCTGCAGATCGAAAGGCATTTCTTCACCCTGTTCAGATGGATCATTTAGTGGCCAGAATAGCAGACAAAGGCCCAGAGGCTAAATGAGAAGAGTCCAACTTCACACCATTAAAACCTATTACTGGCTGCTTTTATGATGGAGGTGCACTCTTTTGAAAGCGACACTCAGAGGTGGTAAGTCTGGTACTCGGTGTGCTGCAAACAACTATGAAAAACTCTCACAAATTAAAGAGAAATGATTAGTTCTCTGTATTTCTCGTGTCCTCATGGGAAATGCGTTGAGCTCTAATGGACTGTGAAGGTCAAACTCTCAGAGCCATGTCAGTGTGTCTGTGACACTTTTGTTTCTTAAATGATTTATTGCCTCCTTTTATGATCAGCCCATAGTGGGTGATCATTACCTGTTGTATAGTCATGCTTTATACATTCTTTCAGCAAGGGTCACGGCCAAAGGAAGAAAGATCAGGTCAGGTTACGATGTTCATTTGTATATATATATATATATATATATATATATATATATATATATATATATATATATATATGAATTACTTTGATTCAAGGACAAACAAGAAATACTGAAGAGAGCAAATGAAGGGACAAATATCTTCATTAATGAGGACTTCTCTAAAAAAGTTCTTGACTTGAACTTAAAGAAGAGAGAAAGAAAGGTAACATTGCCTTTCTGAAATATCACCAACTGGTTGTACATCCTGCACGATCCAATTAAAGCCTTAAAAATAAGGCTTGTATCCTACTTGGGGATTTTAATATTGATCTTCTAAAACAGGAATCAAGTCCTTCTGTGGATTTCTGTAATTCACTATATAACTATTATTTTTATTCACATATCCATAAACCAACAAGGATAACAAGCACATCTGGCACTTTAATTGATAATATATTAACATTTTCCAGTATTTCAGTTTTTTACAAGTATTCCACAAAAAAAAAAAAAGCCTGATTTGCAACAAAAATATCATAAATTTACCCAAGCAAAATGAGGAATCTTTTAAGATCTCATTCGCCAAGATTTCATGGGATGAGGTGTTAAGCCTCCAAGATGCTGAGATGGCTTACCAAATATTTATGACTTTATTTACATCTTTGTTTGACAAATGTTTTCCCCTAGTACTCTGTAAAGACAATTGCAAGAAAAGAATCTCTAAACCTTGGATAACTCCATCAATGCAAAGGTCTTTTATTACTAAAACAAAGTTATATAAAAAAAAAAAATCACTTAATTCATTAAGATAATTAAAGATGCTGAGCAAAAATACTTTTCAGAAAAGTTGGAAAAATCATGACATAATAGTAAAAACATTTGGAAGGTCATAAATGAACTACTGAATAAAAAGAATTCCTCTAGAGGTATTCCATCTCAGTTATCTGATGGCATTAGCAATTTTAATAACCCTTTTGATATAGCAAATGGATTTAATGATTTTTTTGTTAATATTGGCCCTTCATTGGCAAAAAACATTATATCAACATGTAAATCTACTTCAGAAAATTTTAACTGTGATTATTCTTTGGGTTACCAGGTTTGACCCTCCGATTCCACATAAAGTACTCCAAATAATACTGAAAATGAAAGATGCTACAGGAGGACATGATGAAATTGGAGCCAGTCTCATAAAGAAAGTAGCTTCTTTTATTACTGCGTCTCTTACTCATGTTCTCTCTCTGTCCCTCAAAACAGGTGTAGTTCCAAGAGATCTAAAAGTAGCCAAAGTAACATAATTTTTTAATCAGGGGATTCTAGTTTATTTAATAATTATCGACCTATATCCGTTTTACCTGTGTTCTCTAAAGTGCTTGAAAAATTAGTTTATAAACAAATTCTTAAACATTTAGCTGAAAATTGTATATAGTATATGCATCAGTATGGATTTAGAGAAAAATGTGAACAGAAATGGCACTTTTGCAGTTTGTAGATAAAATCACAACAGATTTAGACAATAAAAATATTTCCCTTGGTACATTTTTAGACTTGTCAAAAGCATTTGACACAGTTAACCATAACATTTTAATAACAAAACTAAGTTTATATGGAATAAAAGATGCTACTTTAAAATGGGTAAAAATTTATTTAGATGAAAGAGAACAGTATGTTTATGTTAAGACTCAATGTTCACATAGCGCTAAGCTACTTTGTGGGACCTCTTTTGTTTTTTGCAGATGGCACATGTCTTTTATTATCTCCTTCAAACTTTGACAGTCTGATAAGAGAAGCCAATAAAGAACTGTCTAATATTTCAGAATGGTTTAAAGTTAATGAACTATCTCTTAACATACAAAAAACTAAGTTTATGATTTTCAGTAGGAAAAACAAAAAATACTGCAAAGAGGACATTAAAATATGAATTGATGACATCAAAATTAGCCAGGTGTCTCAAATCAAATACTCAGGAGTTATAGTAAATGAACAATTAACTTGGAAACAACAAACTGAACTTGTTTGTAGAAAAACTATGAACTCAATAGGCATTTTGAGTAAAATTCATTTTTTTAATTAATCGTTCGTGTATGATGACATTATATTAAAGTAAAATTTAACCACATATAACATATTGTAATATTGTTTGGGGCGCTACATACCAAACATATCTTAACAAGATTTTATTAATTCAAAAGAAATTTTTGAGAATAATGAATTATTCAAACAGACAGTCTTCATCTGCACCTCTTTTCAGAAAATACAAAATTATGGCAATATTTAATGTTAATATCTAATGCATTTGTTTTTTCATGTATGAGTATGTACACTTAACTACTGATTTACCAGTTGTTTTTCATATTTTTTTCACATATTCTTCAGCTATTCACTCTTATTCAACACGTCACTGTAGAGACTTTCAGCTCCTATTTTGTAGAACTTCAGTCAACCAATGTACTCTCAAATATCAGGGGCCTTTTCTTTGGAACAGCTTACCTCCAGCTCTTCAATCCAGGTCCACACTTTTGACTTAGACATATTTAAATAATGTAAAATAATGTTAAATACTGGTGTTCCTTGGACTTGTCTCATCATGTTAAATGATGACATAGGGGAGGTGGTTCTATAAGACCTTCGGGTCTTCTTATCCTCTCCTGCACAGTCTTTTAATTCTTCTTCTTATTGTTGTTTATATTCTTTGTATGTGCAAATAAAAATCTAATCTAATTTAATCTAATATAGTCTATTATACACTTTCTGCCTTAATTTCTTTATTTTTGAAATGCATGTTGTAGTTTTTTTGTAAAAATACTGCGGCTTTCTGAAACCTTTTTAATGCCACTTATGATTCCCTAATGCCAAAGTCACACCCACAGTCAAAAGAAAATAAAAAAGTATGTTTTCACAGACCATTTTCTTAGTTTTCCAGTATTACTCAAATATGCATTTTACAACCTCTGCTTGGTTGCATGAATGTATATATATTAGTATTAGGACAAGGACTTAAATGACTTGAGAAGAAAGGTTTCCTATCATATTTACTAACTGACATATCTGCAATGTTTAATAAGGCTACCTATTTTTATGTGTTTCCCAATGGAGAATTGCCTGGTGCCGGCATGCTGCAGAGGTCATGCTTGACGCTGGCCATAAGAGTGCTAAATGTGTTGGATGATGGCTGTGTTGTACGTAATGGAACTACGGGGGAGTTTAAGGAGTATTTAAAAACTAAATGTGGAGATAATTGTTTTGTGCATTTTCCACATTCATATGGTTTATAATTTAGTATTGTTGTTGTTGTTTGTTCCAACGGTCATAGGATCATGGAACTTTTAAAAGAATAAAGACTAAAAAAAAAATATATATATATATATATATATATATATATATATATATATATATATATATATATATATATATATATATATATTTTTTTTTTTTTTTTTTTTTTTTATCCACTTATCCATAAACCAACAAGGATAACAAGCACATCTGGCACTTTAATTGATAATATATTAACAAATTATTTTGTGCATTCAATCAGCTCAGGTGTATTGCTCACTGATATTTCAGATAATTTTCCAGTATTTCAGTTTTTTCCAAGTATTCCACAAAAAAGCCTGATTTGCAACAAAAATATCATAAATTTACCAAGCAAAATGATGAATATTTTAAGATCTCATTGGCCAAGATGTCATGAGATGAGGTGTTAAGCCTCCAAGATGCTGAGATGGCTTACCAAATATTTATGACTTTATTTACATCTTTGTTTGACAAATGTTTTCCCCTAGTACTCTGTAAAGACAATTGCAAGAAAAGAATCTCTAAACCTTGGATAACTCCATCAATACAAAGGTCTTCTATTACTAAAACTAAAACTAATTTATATTAAAAAATCACTTATTAGTCCCACACTATTTAATATTTTATTTTATAAAAGATATATTCATTATTTTCTTAGTTTTCCAGTATTACTCAAATGTGTATTTTATAACCTCTGACTGATTGTGTGAATGTAATATATATTAGTATTAGGACAAGGACTTTAATGACTTGAGAAGAAAGGTTTCCTATCATTTTTACTAACTGACATATTATCTGCAATGTTTAATAAGGCTAGACAAAGGTAATGCCAATTTTATACTCAGAGTGACAAAATTTAATATCTGCAGAAGAAATTTAATACTTTCATTGCCTTCATTTTGACATATTCTAATTTAGGACCTTGGGGCTACCCTTAAATAACAGACCTATCAAGAACCTATCAGGATGTTCATGCTTGAAATGAAGTATCAACAATAAATTCATAGCCTTTAATCAATAAAAGACAAAACGTTTCTCGCTCACTTACAATTGTTGCTACACCCATGATTTCACGTATCAAATGAGCATCAATGAAATGCATTCGAAATTTTTCCACCCATAACTTTATCCTGCACTCATACTGATTCATGTACTTTTGAGAGCAATAAAGATTGGCGATAGAAAAAGATATTGTAATACATTCTTTGTGAGTTTTGTTTGAAAAAATATCCATTGTAAATCTTTTTGATGGATTTCCTGTGCGGTGTACCATGATGAATTGTATAATCAGTTATTGTCACCTAGAGTAAAAGAATGGTATTAAAGTTATATCACGCACGTCCAGGTCTGTGCTGTTTATTTGTGAATCTGAGGCCAGGAAGTCATATTTTCAATAAAGACTTGTTTAGGAGCTTGGCGTCAGTCTGGTTATTAATGCACCTCAGTCGGTCCATTTTTTGGCCTATTCAGTGTTTCTCAGTGGGTCCATGTTGCTGCCCTTAAGAAAGTGGTTAGTGCCCAATGTTTATTTTTCCATTTTATATTCAATTTATAATTTGAATTGAATTAATTTGAAGCAACAGAGTACATATTTGGAGTACTTCTTGCACCTCTAGTCTGGTGAGAAATCACAGTGTCTCTCTCTACAAAGATAATGTTACTGCAAAGGATGAAATGGATAATACATTTTTTGTCAAATTGAAAAACTGGATTATGAACGACAGAATATGCGTGAAGAGTCCTCTGTGGATTGCAAATCTGTTTTCATTCCTTTAAAAGCTAAGACATATCCATCTGTGCTTGAATGAAATCGGTGGCAAACAGCTAGCGTCGCTGGCAATCACCGCTACCTGAGCATTTTGGCAAATCACTGTGCAGTCAATCAGCGGTGCCAATCACAGCCAAGGTGAGTTTAATCAGGCCCGGAAAAAATCAATTTGCTCCATGTAAGACTTGGGTAACAGCTTTGAGGATCAGAGCTGCGGCTAAAGTGACGCTATTTTAGAGCCAATTAGTTTAGCACTGATAAGCTGCTTCTCCTCTGTGGCAAAGCCCAAACACAGCAGTCAATGATGGTGAGGCTGATATGTGGGCGCTTTATATGCATGTACAGTCAAATGAGAAAAATAAGTAGAGGAATAGAGATGTTACACAAATTTCACAAGAAGTTGCAGATCATGAGACAAAACAAGATTAGCCACTTTCTGCCAATAAATTTACAGATGATGCAGATCATTACAGGGTTTTTCATTTGCTTTCTCCTTCAACCAGACATCTCCAAAGTGTGGCCAGTTATGGCACAAGATGAGAATTCAAATGGCCCATGAGCTTAATAAAGTGTATTCTTTATGGGCCACCAATACCATCAAACTAAATTTGAGCAGCTTCTCTGTGCATCTCATCTACTACTCTCAATCCACATCAGAACCTTTTATTAGTTCGTCTGAAATAAATGTCATTCTAAATTTAGTACCAAACAATATAATGCTCAGTATGTACTGCACACCATGTTGTCTACACTAAATAGCGTACAAAATGTATTTACTGGTCATGGATTTAACTCCAAAGAGACTTACGTATATCCCTAACACTCACATACACATTTTAGAAAAACAATTCTTTTCCACACCATTCCTTAATGAAATATTAAAATGGAAAATATTTAATTTTAAACATAACTTGAATAAAGTTTTTATCAGCAATTTCAAGCATTATGTTCAGATGTGATTAACAAAAAACTCATTACTAAAATTTGGAACAGTCACTCTCACTTATAATGGTTGCTATTTGCAATACACTTAATTTAATAAAGAAAGAAAGTAGAGGAATAGAGATCTCTGTCTTAAATTTACATAAGAAGTGGCAGTTCATGAGGCAAAGTGAGATTAATAGCATTCATTTTCAACCAATAAATTTACACATGATCTGAATGATTAAAGGCTGTTAAATTTGCTTTCTATTTGCTGATGATAGCAGGAGACTGATTTTTAGCGAGGATGTGCAAAAGGACACAAAGGGAACGATTTGTTTTGTCTCAGCCTCTGTGTGGCTATCAGTGCATCATCTCAGCACCAGACTGTTATATACTCAATAGAAGCAGTGGAGTGCAGCAGTGCGGTGTAATACAATCTAGTGACACAGTCCAGACATATTATTGAAGCACTTAAAGCAATTAAAGCCAGCCAGTCACCACAGTAAATGATAATGTCTTTGCAAAGCTACATTTCATATCAACATTTTAACAGATTTTTTGTCACACCCATTATTTGAAATACAGCTCTCATTATCTGAAAGTGACAAAGCTCTCACATTTGAAGATGAAAAAATTGTCTGTAAAAAAGCTTTTTAACAAGCTACTCTTTTACCATTGATTTATAATAGAGAGAAACACCTCCAGCATCAAAAGCTTTGTGTGAGATTGTTAAGGCTCTGAGCTGCAGCTGTATTATTTACTGTGGTTTGTAATTACATTAAAAGGTCTGTGCAAAGGATTTCAGTGACCCAGAGCCAGCAACATATGGCTGCTCCAATGCGAGAGGTGATTAGACCAACTCTTGCACTTCAGACCTGAGCCCTAAACACCAAAAGGCCCGGTGCAGTTGTAATTAGGCAGATTATTGGCACCTAATGAAGCTACTGGAGTGCTGAAGTTTTATAAACTCTGTTATAGGGTTCAGTAAACTGTGACACATGAGGCAAAGGCTTTCAATATCAGCCACTAACATGCACTACAGATGGAGAGACTTAGGAGCCAAGCCAACCAGACCCTGTCACTACACACCAAATTGTTATCTTGAAATGACAGCAATTTCCCATGACAGAAGTCCAGTCTGACAAAAATGTTACCGTTTTGTAAAATTGACTGTGTTTTATGCAGTGCTTTGTTTCTTTGAATGGTTGTATGTTCATTCACTCATCTTCTGCTTATTCCTGTAAGGGTTTGGGTCGGGAATGCCTTGGATGGGGTACACCCTGGATAATGGCTAGTTAGTCGCAGGGTGACTTTATACTGAAAATTTCAAGAGGTTAGTTATTCTACATACAGTATGTTGGTCCCACCACTTGATTGGTTGGATGTTAATCCAATTGTGTTCAGTGGTCATTTAAATTGCACCCATTGGTTACATCCCAGAGACTCCCATTCAAATCCTAAGAAACTAGGCCTATTTTTTTAACAGGCTGCTACAGACTTAAAGACTTAGGTGCATCATTTTGTCTGACAAAGTTTATTGTAGCAACTTCGGCATTTCTTTTTAGGGTGTCCCCACACAGCAAATCATAAATCAGACAGCTACAGGTAGATCTTCTCAGTGCAGACAAATGCAGACAACACTGTTCTTTCAGCTCATCAAGTTCACAATGACAACTTTTTAAGTTACAACAATGAAGACTTGACAGAGTTGAAAAATGAACTTACACCTAGTCCTCCGAATAAAGTTTGTAAGCAGTAAGTGTAGCAGTTATATCAGTGGAGCAGGGCAGACATAATAGCAAATCTGTTAAAAACTCATCTAGGCTCCGTGCAGGTCATCTTTCAGTGACCTCCATTTTAAAATCCAAATAACATAATAAAAACTGAAGCAGTAGCAGTCTATGAGCGCCGGCTCTGTTTACATCACCCATGACCTTATACCGATGTTGTCACAGCTTGAATATAATGAGCAGCGACTTGCTACTTATTTGCATATAAGGTTCCTAATTTACTCCTGAGACTTTGCACTTGAAGGTTTCACAGTGTATAATATGGTAAGTGTGAAAAACTGCATCAAACACTTTTAGAGATATGTTATTCTCACCATAAATGCCAAATACACATCTTTTAACAAACCTATATAAGCATGTTCAAATTAGTGATGAGAGGTGAGAAAAGTACCCAAAATCTAAAAGTAGAAGTAAAGCGGGTACTCTGTTGTAATATTGGGCTATATAAATAACTACACTTTGCCACAAAGGTCAGAAAATACTTTTACTTGTTTAGAGACTTTAAACGGTTACATAAGTAAAAGTAACATTTTCAAGAATTTACTCAAGTAAAGTTATGTTGTAGAAAAGGTACAAAATTAGTACACTGGCATTATAAATTAGTACTATTGTTTGTATGTGTATAATACCCTTAATCCACTGCTGGTTTGTTTTTGAAGAATCAAAAAAAGATAAGGTTAAGATGACTATGACATGGCCAGACAGGGGGCTGGTAATTTCAAAGTTTGTCCACTAAGACTCATTTCTATTTGAAAGTCATACATTTCTTTCAATTTAGGCTTTTTGAACACCATTTCAGAGCTTAGATGTTAGGAGCTCAGTTGAAGAAGTCCTTTGTTCCTCACAACACAACAGCAGCCAGAGGACGAGCTCTCATCCCGAACAGATGGCTGTTTTTCACTGCGTGCCAGCCCAGCGCAGAGATGCAGCTGAGGCCAAAGTGGAAACTCACAGAACCAGGCCAAAGTGTCCAACATCCAGGAAAGCATGTGTGGGATTAGGACGCTTATGGTGCTATCTTTGTGTGTGGGGAAGGACGTGGCATCCAATATGTCCTCTCCTTAATCCTGGCTGTCAGAAATATCAACTCAGCATCTGGGAGAGTGCCATGTAGGAACAGGAACGGCTTTCCTGTGCATTTATAATTGAATGGAAGAGATAAAATATTGAGTATAATGAGGACAGCAAGACAGGACTGACAGGAGCAGCTTTGTGTGGGCAATTTGGGGAGTTGAAGAAAATACAAGTGGAAATGTACATGACGTTAATCCAAGAATTTCAATAAATTCATCACTGATGTTGTTTCCCTTCACATTTTAGATTTTTGTGTTTGTTATTACACAAATACTTATGTGAGAAGAGATGGAAGAAGTGCTCAACTTTTGTACTCCAGTAAAAGTATTGGTATTGGTACTATTACTACTACTACTACTACTACTACTACTACTACTACTACTACTACTACTATTGCAGAGTGTCACCAACATGGTTTAACCCAGAACCTTCTGATTACTCCCCAGTTTGCCACGAAGTAAAAAATGACTTTTACTCTTTTAGTACTTACTTACTTACTTTTCATTTTTGTATATTGTAGATCAAATAATGTAAATGTATTTATGGCTAGGATTTTATGACTGTTGTTTAAGCCTTTTGGAAATGGTTTTAATAAGATTATTATTATTATTATATTGTATGGACATCACCTTTTTTAAACCTACATCTAAAATAGTCCTCCTGAATGACTCCACAGTGGCCATTCAGTTTTGATTTTGATAATGGTTTGGACAAATAGCCATGATATTCTGAAGATTGCTTTATGCTACATATTTTGGGCCATAAACTTTCCTCCCTGGAAATAGTGTCCTGGTTCCTGCTGGTTTTCTAATGTCTTCACTTTACCTTCAAAGACAGCTGGGAGAGGTACTTTCAGCACAAACACAAGCCACAGGATGCAATTCTTCACATAATGCCCATCGTCGCTGAGGTGTATGAAGGTGACTGATGCAATAGACCTACTGCTACCTCTCACATACTGACAGGAGAACTTACACATCGCTACTCGCTTAAAGGTTGATCTTCCTTATAACAGGAGGTGGACAGTAATGAAGCAAATTTACTAGAGTACTGTACCTAAGTATAGTTTTTGAGAATCTGTACATTACTTGAGTAGTATTTTTAGGGATAACTTACTACTTTCAATCCACTCTATTTCTAAAAAAGCAAAAGTAACTGTCTTAAAACCGAAAGACATCTGGCTTACACCCTAAAGATAATCATTTACTACATAATACTACTCATATTTGCTGTCAGGAACTAGAAGCTCTGGACACAATCTGGAAGTGATTTAGCTTTTGCTTTGAACATTATTTGCCTGATTCTATAATAATCCAATATAAAAATAATTGATTAGTATGATCATAATACCCAGCCTTATTTATAATACATATGGCTTGTTTTTGCTGCAGAACAATCTTATCTATTATGGTTTTATAAGTTTATCCCCACATGTCCTCACTAAAATGATGCAAAATATATTTTATTCATATTTTTGGAGCTAGACATTTGTGACTTGATTGTAGTAAACATTTTAACCAAAATTCTTGACTGGACTCATTTGAAATATGTTGTAAAAAAAAAAGGGGGTTTTGTATGTTTTGTTTTTTTAATACACATACTCCAGAACTTTAACTGAAGTAAAAATTTGACTTTGGAACTTTGACTTGTATTGGAGTAAAATTGACCAGGAGAATGTATACTTTTATTCCAGTAATGAAGGTGAGTTCTTTGTCTACCACTGCTTATTACCTGGATTGCATGGATGGCTGACAATTATATATCACGTTATGTTATATGTCACAGAGATGTTTGTTGGTTAGTAGGTGGTTAAGTTAGTCTGTGAGCAAGATAGAGCATTTAATCCTTTACTAGAAGAGGTCAGGACATACACTGAAAAAAAAAAGTCGCTGGATTTACGTAAAAAAATTATGTACATCGGTTGCATGTAATTCAATTATGTTTAGGCTTTTAAACGTAATTATATAATTCTTACGCATATAATTTTTATAATACAAACGTAAATATTTCATGTTAATAAAATCTGATCAAATCATGTTAAATGCACATATTTTACATGTGTTACAGTAACAAAAAACTTTCATATTGTGTGAATTTAATTATTTTGTGTAAAATCTAAATAATTTCTTTAAATATTGTAGCCTATGCAATTTATTTCTGTTGATTCAATGTAAACTGCACAATTACAGCTAACACTAGTGCTGCAGTGCATGTGACATAAGCATGTCACAGCCTTACAAAAAGAGACAACAATAACTTTTCCACAAGATTGTATTGACTCAAAATAAAAAAAAACATACAGAGACAGAGCATTGTACAAGTGCGGAAAATAATCTGGATTGTGACAAGGTTGAGACAAACAAAGATCACTTTTTCAGGACATTAGAAAATAGCACAGTCAATATACACAAATATTTGGACTGGACATACTTCATACTTACTAATCTGAAAACAGGAGGCACCAAAGGCACCAAATTCACAAACTCTTGTTAAGAAAGTCAGTAACACTCGCTGGACTTCAGTTATAAAACATCTATAGCTTGTGAACATGAGGGGTTAAAGCACAGAACAGTCCACAGTTTAGTTGCAGAGAGTAAATTCCTACTGTTGTGTTCCAACTGATTCCTTGAAGTCAGCTCTGTCTTCTTCCTGCTGAAACAAAGTATTTGATTAGTATCGTATAAGTACAGATTCTCAAACATTATGAACTGCCATATTCAAATAAATTGCTTTATAAATACCACATATTATTTTGTAATCCTGCTTATTAAACAAGTATACAGAACTGCAGACCTAGTATTCTGTTTGCACGTAGAACACAGACTATTTATAATATGATTATATTTTATTATATAATATATATTTTATTTATTTTAAATGTGTTTACAGAATTACATTCAATTGGACAACTCATAATAAATGTATGATGAGCGGCTGTATGGCGAAGACTAGTAACTATATTATAACTAAATGACATCAATAAAAGTAGACTTACCACATGCTTCTTCACTTGATTCCCTAGGTCCTCAGGTGCACAGTGAGGTAAATATGACCTTCAGCCCAACGTCATCCTATAGATACAAGCAAAAGACGTTCACTGGTTATTATTTATTTGTCACAAAAACAAAACACACAATCAGTTTTGTTGGTTTTCTTACTTGAGTTATCTATGACATAAAGCTCTGCAGCACTTCCCAGACAGCCTTCCACCTTTCCTGAAACAGATAAAGGCATTTTAGTGAAACAGTAAGCTCTGCACATTAAATTACATGCGGCTAACAGGAAAACCATCGCTGGTTGTGAATGTGTAAAGCCATTAGCCTGCTCACATTTATAGTATTTTTTGTGTAAACACAAAAAAGTGCCAGTGTAACCTTGCAATGTAATAATACATATTCAGTCATTACACTTATGCAGTTTTTTGCAGGTTAAACAGCATCTAACGTCCTAACAGCACAGTGCTCTGAACAATCTCCACTTGCAGACTCTGTGGAAAGAGTAACAAACTTAGTATATTCTTTCACTTAACACTAGATGGCATTTTACATTTAAAATGATTGACATTAGTGCTGGTGAGTTGTATCATGCATTAGATAACCTTAACATTAACCTTGATTTAGCCTGTATGTGTTGTTCAACTGCACAGAGAAATAAAAATTTTATGTCAGCAAAACCATTCATTTACAATAACTGCACGCTAACTCCAACAGGTTTTTAAAGTATTTGAGAAGTTTTACCTTTCACAAAGCTCTCAAGGTCCAGACAAATGCAGCCAAGATGGCTCCTGTGATTCTTCTCCTGTGTATGTTTGAATGTTTCCCTCCTAACGTTGGGAGATGGGAATTCCCGCCTTTGGCTGTAGGGCGGAGCTTCACTACAAAATGTAACTATTTTATGTATTCTTAACATGAACAAAACATGTAGATTTTACATCTGTTACAATTTTACAAGTTTTACAAGATTTAAACATGTTTTGAGCAGAATCGTAATTAAAACATGTCATTGCTATATTATTTTTATTTACAAAATCAGCAACCCCCATTCTCCCTTTTTTTCAGTGTAGGATATACAATATTTACCATTGCAAGATATTACCAATGCCTTGGCACAGGTCTGAGCTATCTGTGAGTCCTGTAAGTCTATTTGCAACATAATTAAAAAAATAATGGTTGAATTGTAATGACATCAGAAGGGAAAAGGTCTGACTTACAACCGCCAATGCGGACCAAGCTCCTGCTCCGGACATACAGGGACGGGACAGCCCTTAGCAAAGGGCCCCGGATCCCATACTCCCAGAGTACCCCCCACGGGACACTACGAGGGACACGGTAGAATGCCTCCTCCAAATCCACAAAACACATGTGGACTTAATGGGCAAACTCCCATGAACCCTCAAGCACCCGATAGAGGGTGTAGAGCTGGTCCACTGTTCCACGGCCAGGAGGAAAACTGCATTTTTCCTCCTAAATCTGAGGTTCGACTATCGGCCGAATTCTCCTCTCCAGTACCCTGGAATAGACTTTCCCAGGGAGGCTGAGGAGCGTGATCCCCCTGTAGTTGGAACACACCCTCCGGTCCCCCTTCTTAAAAAGAGGGACCACCACCCCGGTATGCCAGTCCAGAGGTACTGTCCCCGACCACCACGCGATGTTGTAGACGACAGCCCCACAACATCCAGGGACTTGAGGTACTCAGATCCTCAAAGTATTCCTTCTACCGCCCGACAACATCCCCAGTCGAGGTCAACAGCTCCCCACCTCCACTGTAAACAGTGTTGGTGAAGCACTGCTTCCCCCTCCTGAGGCGGCGGACGGTTTGCCAGAATTTCTTTGAGGCCAACCAATAGTCCTCCTCCATGGCCTCTCTGAACTCCTCCCAGACCCGAGTTTTTGCCTCCACAACCACCCAGGCTGCAGCACGCTTAACCTGCCGGTACCCATCAGCTGCCTCAGGAGTCCCACGAGCCAACCAGGCTCGATAGGACTCCTTCTTCAGCCTGACAGCATCCCTTACTTCTGGTGTCCACCACCGGGTTCGGGGGTTGCCACCACGACCACCAGAGACCTTACGGCCACAGCTCCAAACGGCTGCATTGACAAAAGAAGTGGAGAACATGGTCCACTCGGACTCCATGTCTCCAACCTCCCTCGGGATCTGGTCAAAGCTCTCCCGGAGGTGAGAGTTGAAGACCCCTCAGACAGAGGGCTCAGCCAGACGTTCCCAACAGACCCTCACAATACGTTTGGGCCTGCCGAGTCTGTCCAGCCTCCTCCTCCGCCAGCGGATCCAACTCACCACCAGGTGGTGATCGGTTCACAGCTCAGCCCCTCTCTTCACCCGAGTGTCCAAGACACATGGCCGAAGGTCATCAGATGACACGACTAAAAAGTCGATCATCGACCTCCGGCCTAAGGTGTCCTGGTGCCACGTGCACTGATGGACACCCTTGTGCTTGAACATGGTGTTTGTTATGGACAAACTGTGACTAGCACAGAAGTCCAATAACAAGACACCACTCGGGTTGAGATCAGGGAGGCCATTACTCCCAATCACGCCCCTCCAGGTATCACTGTCGCTGCCCACTTGGGCGTTGAAGTCTCCCTGCAAAACAATGGAGTCCCCAGTCGGTGCACCTTCCAGTACCCCTCCCAGGGACTCCAAGAAGGCCGAGTACTCTGTACTGCTATTTGGCCCGTAGGCACAAACCACAGTAAGAGACCTGTCCCCAACCCGAAGGCGTAGGGAGGCGACCCTCTCCTTTACTGGGGTAAACTCCAACACATGGCGGCTGAGCTGGGGGGCTATGAGCAAGCCCACACCAGCCCGCCGCCTCTGACCGCGGGCAACTCCAGAGTGGTGGAGAGTCCAACCTCTCTTGAGGAGCTGGGTTTCAGAGCCCAAGCTGTGCATGGAGGTGAGCCCGACTATATCTAGCCGGTATCTCCCCCCTCAGTGAGGTGACATTCCATGTCCCTACAGCTAGAAGCTGTGTCCGGGGACTAGGTCGTCGAGGCACCCGCCTTCGACTGCTGCCTGATCCACATTGCACCGGTCCGCTACGATTACCTCTGCGGGTGGTGAGCCCACAGGAGGTCGGGCCCACGTCACTCATTTGGGTTGTACCCGGCCGGGCCCCATGGGCATAGGCCCGGCCACCAGGTGCTCGCATTTGAGCCTCATTCCCAGGCCTGGCTCCAGGGTGGGGCCCCAGCTGCGCCATACCGGGCGACGTCATGGTCCTTGATATTGAACTGTTCTTAGGGGATTTATGAACTGCTCTTGGTCTGGCCCGTCACCACCGAATACTATTGAATAGCCAATGCAATTAATTTAGAGCTGGTTTAACACTCTTCTTTATCAAGTTATTAACATTCGAGGCATATAGAAAAGACCCAGGCCAGACTGTGGAGAGTTTATTCAACCAAGTAGCTCCTAGATAGCATCATTGACATTGTGTCGACAGTATCTCCCATACAAATGAAGCTGCTGCTGTTTCCTAATGAAGCAGAATAACAGCTCCTACTGTAAAGGTTCCTCAGAGCTCCTCGCTGTGATGTGTGCAGATGAGAGACAAAGAGAGATGTACTGACAAGCAGAGACGGAGACGAGATGCACAGCATATGGAGAAACAGGTGGAGACAAATGAGTTAAGTTGTGCCTCTGTTTCAACTGTTAGCCATTTAAACACCTGAAAACTTATCAAACGAATGATTATGGTACATAACAGTTAAGGAAGGAAGAAATGAGGGTGTGAGAAAGTTTAACTCCTGTTTTGACAGGTGAAAAATATGCAAACTGAGGAAGTAAAATATCACATTGTAATATTGGAGAGCTATGAATAGCACTCCAATTATGAATACAACAAATGGAAACAAAGCAAAACATTAGGGAAAAACAATATGAGGATTTTAAATGTCATGACATTCAGAGGTGAAACCGCGTTGGGTTTAGAAACGCAAAAAAGCTCCCATAATATTTCTGTAGCTGAGGGTAATATGAGTTAATTAATAAGTTAAAAACACTTTGTCACAGATGGTTTATTGCCATTTATGTTAATTTTACACTTGATCTATTAAGCAACACACAAGGCTGACTTGAATATACATCTAAAGGATGATGAAAGTTGTGCAAAATACACTGGGGAGAAGGCACTCACTTATTTATCAAAACTGAATTACAAAAAATTAACTTTTAAAGATGCTTCTAATCAACTTTAAGGACGAGAGAGCAAAAGAGGCTGTTGGCTCAGGACCTAGCCTTACTCCATGACCTCCACAAAAGAGGACAAGTGAGTAAAAAGACAATTCTCCACAGGGAAGGTGCAAGAACATAATTATGATTAAAGAGAGTCTATGCACTTTGCCTTGGAACATCCAATCGCGAGGCTTGACTTAGTCTTGACCTTAAAGCTTTGCATCTGTCAGTCATTTTGATGGGCTGTCTGCCTTGAAACAGGATCCGGTCTGAGCCTGCAGTCACTGAGTGAAGGAAACATCAGTGCTGAGGGAGCAGTCTGTGGTCAGTGGTAAAACTCCGTTATAGTATAGTGTATTCTGGCTTTACACAACTGCCCCTCAGCACCTTTCAATAAAGCTGTCATGACAATAAAATCATTGCCAGAGGTGGAAGAAGTACTCAACATCTATACTCCAGTACAATACTTTCTTTAAAATAATATTACTGAAGTAGAAGTAAAATGCTCCATAAAATAATTACTTCGGAAAAAGTAAGTGTACCTTACAAGTTGTATAAAGTTTACTCAAATAAAAAGTAATTACTGCTACTACCACTCTTACTACTACTACTGCTTCTACAGCTATTATTACTATATTATTAATAATTTAGCTACCAGTGACACTTTGTCAGAGAGTTCATAAAATACTGGTGAAATAGTGGTTTGTGTATCATTTTAAAACTCACCATTTGAGAACAAGATAGGGGGCATATTTGATGTAACACCAGTTAGTCAGGTACGCCAGCCCTACTTTGGCAGCACCTTTGCCATCAATATAATATAATATAATATAATATAATATAATATAATATGAGTACATAAAAAGCTATGACATATTTTGAAGCAATACAATTCAATGTTACGGCCTTTGAAGAAACATTTGATGCTTTGAACGTATGAGCTTCCATTTCTCAGTCACTAATGCAGCGGTACAGATAGCTGCTTATGACTACTAATTGCATTGGATGGTGTGTGTCTATGCAAGGTTGGATGGAGAAGATGACAGGGGAAACATCACAATCACAGATTCCTTTGAAGCGACAACAGGAACTAAATCAGGATGAAGCGCTGGCAGCGGGCGCCTCTGCCAGGTTTGACAAAAACTGTAATTTTTGTTTTTAAAATGTAATCAAAGCCACTGGATGGGCTTTGATTGTGCATAGCATTCGAAATGACACGGTTTCTGCTTCCACAATCATAAACAGAATACCAAATGGAACAGCTGCAGTCTGGAAGTAGAAGTACTCTGAATACCATTTACAGCCATTTATTTATTTATTTAAGTTTCACTTTGCAAACAGCTCTGCTACTTTTAATGATTTTCATGTATACTGCCTAAAATAGGGAAATGTAATGGAGCTGAATAGCTGATAGTGAATGAAGAGTGGATTATTGTACGTCTGTATAATAATACTACAATATTGTTACTTTAAACTAATGATTAAAAAGGTTGTCATTTTTATTGTCTTTTGGTGTTTGTCCAAAAAAACATTGTAATTAATATTTGCTACGACCCTATACTAAAAATGAAATTGAACTCAATAATATTTAATTATCCTAATGAATGTGTTTAAATACATTTAATTTACCATTGTGAGACCTAAAAGCTTTGGGGGTCGATGGACCCCTCAACTAAAGGACTCCCAGTTCAAGTCTGGGCACAGGTCATATTTTTGAGCCTGACTAGTGCAACAAATAGATCAGTGGTTTCCAAATGGTGGGTCAAGGTCCAAAATGGGCCATGAGGAGTTTTAATTTTCACATCATCTGGACTGAGGTATTGTTAATGCAATGCAGATATATGATTCTAGCAGGTCAGGACAGAGAAATACAACTAGTTTTACCACTAGAGCCTCTACCATTAGTACTACTATTACAGCTTCTGCTTCTGCTGATATTATCACCACAAATATTCCTACCACAACTACTACTTTCTACTACTGTCCTACTACAACTACTACTACTTCCACTACTGCTGATACTATACTAGTACTACCACCACCACAACAACTGCTATTACTGCTACTTCTAACTATGATATTTAAAGTATTAAGTATTGATCTCCATTTTAGCAAAACCTTTCAAAATGAAGAACAACAAAAGGTAAAAAAAATATATTTAATCAGAAAAAGATCTGAGCCTTCTCTTTTCCATTACCCTTATCAGTGTTTGCAAGTGGCACATTGCTTTTTCACATAGCAATCCAACAAATGACACACTTCTAAAGAAATGGGAATACATTAGGGGCTCAGTGACTGTCCACATTGAACAGAGGCGTTTTGCAAACAGGATCCAATTTTAGCAGATACTTGATGTTTTTGGAGCTTTTCTCGTCTTAAGTGTTTTTGTACTTTCCGGGCTTTGGCAGGCTGCTGAAGTCACATACGCTCAAGGACATTTTTATTTGCCTCCAAGTTTAAAAGCAGAGATTAATCCATTTAGATATAAGCTGATAAACCCTCAGCAATTATTTATCTTAAAATAACGTCAATATTGAGCTAAAAATAGATAAAACAGCCACAAACACTTGATTTATTTGTATGCATTTTATTCGAGGACTTGGGCCAAACTTTATCTTTTTTCTGGGAACTTTAGGGATGACTTTAGGCATTAAAATGACATCCTGGTATCAAACCTAATTAACAACAATCCATCCACGTCGTCCCATAGAGGTCACAGCCCTGAATGTCCCCAGTGTAAGATGTGTCACCGTTTCACTTGGTAATAAAAACTAAAGTTTGCAGTCTTACTACTTTTGTGCTGACCCTCATGGCCCCGCAGACAAAAGCTAAAAGCAAGTTATCTGATTTATCGCTTCCTCCACGAGACAGACAGAGAGACAGAGATAGAGGCGCGGGGCAAAATTTTATTTCAGCGCAGATGAAAAATTGCCTACATGGGAAGCTTTAGTGCAACAGTGAACAAAACAACATCATAGAGACAGATGCAGTGTGCAAAACAGCTATAATTTACAGCCACTAGAAATAATTAACAATAACAAAACATGATCCTAGAGTTCTTTTTCTCTATATCTGTCTTTCTACATTGTCAGGTAATCTGTTTTTAGTTATGGCGTGCTTTTTAGAGTTAAAGGCAACATCAGTTTTATTGAAAGCTTGAAAGAAATATAAAGAAGAAATACAGGCACACAAACAAAATACTGTCTGGCCTGGACCATTATAATATGTATGAAATTTAAATGTTATTGTCAAAAAGTTAACAGCTATTATTATTTTAGGCTATATCTCAATACATTTGTAACTAATGTATTACAAAATTATTTTCACTGCAGTCAAATGCATAATTAAACACCAGTCATAGGCATTGTGTTATTATCCCTGTAACCAGGGTTTGGTTATTTTGTGTTGGTTGGCTTGTTTGTTAGTTTGTTGTTGTATGCAATAGCCAAATTTTGATGAAATGTTCAGGAAAGGTTAGTTAAAGTAAGATAATATTGATTCTGAAAAATACTATACTGTATTAATAGCAAAAAAAAAAAAAAAAACAGCCATATTTATTTTTTCTTTTTTTTGTAAAGCGGGAGATTTTAGCCTTTCTACACTGAAAATGATTTTGTAGTACAAACCAGTAACCAGGAGTTCTAGTACTGTATATAAAAAGGTGTATTGTAATATATATTTGAATATCATATTTTGATTTTTATATCATGATACGTATCATGCCAGGTTCTTGCCAAAACACAAACCTAGTCAGTGGTTTAGCATTTGCCCCTCAATTACAAGACTCAACAGTCAGTTTGGCCGCATTTATACTGCTGAGAGATAGGGTCCTCTCGGAAGTGGAACCACTGCAATACATTTACTGTTTTTTACAAAAGTGTCCTTTCACAACAATGTCAAGACATGCTAATAAGTCACGTAACTTCTACAAATATGAAATAACTGGCTTTCTGTTGGTATCACATTCACTGACAGATATTTACCGCTTCTAAACAATATTTTTAGTTTTCATTTCAAAATTGTGAGGTTTTCTGAAGAACGTAAAAATAGATTTGATGTATAACTGTCAGAGATATGAAATACATGTTTGAAAAGAAATTATTCAATGTGATGATCAAATCCCACACTGAATATTTTGACATAATTGTTTTTATTTGAAGCACATGGCACTTGTGTAGCAGATGTTGAGGAAGCTGAATCTTTTGTGACAGAAGAAAAGAGCATGAATAATGAATGAGATGAAGATGTCTGCCTTCCTCTCTGTCTCCTCTGCAGTTTACATCAGCATGTGTCAAAACCTGGACAACTTTCTACACACTATCACAAAGAACGATGATTCACCCTCAATTTCCTGTCTTTGCCAGTTTTCCTTTTCCATTCCTCCGCCTCCCTGTCTCCATAATGCACTGTTCTCCTTACATTGCTCTCGCTGTAATACCCCATTAACCCGGTGAACTGCGAGCTACTGAGGCACAAAGAGCTCCATTACCATCCTGTACAGTCGTTAGCCTCTCCATTAATTTGTCTGCTCCATACTTTGCCAGTTTACCACGGTAAACTGCCAGCACTAGGCGTCTCATGCAGGCGCCTGATTAAATGTGCACATCTTTGGTGAGTGTGTCTGTCAGAAAGACTCATTCACAGAGTCTTCTCAGATGAAGAGGGGCTTTTAAATAGTAAAGCCTGAAGTGAAAAGCAGTAGGTCTTGTGAAGCTGTGATGCAGGTGTTGGTTTTCATATTTGAAAAGCCAGCCTTTATGTAGACAATGTAAGTAAATATATTCATGGGATGAATAGAAAGAGATGCTGTAATACTAAAATAGATATTAAATTGCTAAACTTTAGTCTCAATAATGTAAAAACTGAACTGAAAGAATAAAATGAAATCAAACCCAAATTCACATAAAGAACTAAATAAAATATAGTTTTGGTTCTACTGTCAGATCTGTACCAAGTTCCAAGATTTGGCACAGCTGAAAGAAAAGGACCATAATCACTGCATGTGCTACAAGCTTGTGTATTCACCATTCAAAAAGGGTAAAAGATGGGGGGCCGGATCTTCCACATCTTAGCGCAGGAGGTGGACCAGACAGCGGGGCAGAAAGGGGCCTTTTCCCAATGCCTGCTCTTTAGACTGGGCGCAAAACCTAGTTAAAAAAGTTGGAAGTGGACTGGGCTTGGGCCGAACAGGTTTAACTGTGCGTTCTTATGCAGAGAGCATCCCTGCCCAGCTATAGGAGAACCAGTGCTCCTGTAAATTAAAGCATGTGACCGATGTGCACTGTTAAGAACAAGCCCATGGAGAGGATAAGTTTACCTGAGCTGAGAGAGGTAGCGAGAGGGGCTGGTTACTACAGGCTCAAAAATGTAGAGTGCAGTACAGCAATAAAGTCCCCAAACCCGGCACACTGCTTCAGTAAACAAAGAGTGAAGGAAGCAAGAGAATTAACCCCGGAGGACAAACGCCTTCTGACCTAGATCTCCCCTGTGCCCCCGGGGTTACAAGACCAAAGCAGGGACCACTAACCCGTGTCTTTAAGTATAGCAGGCAGCACACACTGTCAATAAAACAACTCTGGATCGTGTGTAGAAACATCAGTTAGAACAGCCTCAGGCTCAGCTCGGGCCCATAATTACACATAATAGTTCTTACAGAACGTGAACCGTCTCGGGTTGGGCTGGATTTTTTGGGCCCGATCAAAGCTCTAAAGAGTAGACAGGACAGTAGCCAGTGGAGCGGTTTGCTGAGGCACACGCCCCGGTCCTCACCCACTTGTCTGCAGCTGTGAGACGGAGCTCTCCGCTGTAGTACACGGACCCCGTACTCTTAAGAATAAATAACTATTAAAATTATAGACATACTCTAATAATGTTTATTGCTATATGAGTGCTCTGATGACACCAGCTTCATGCCCATCTGTGCTTTTAGAGCAGTCCTCCCCTTTATTGTAGACTGACAGACCTGTGGTGGTGGCGGCAAGCCAAGAGACATTCTGAACACAGGCGCAAAAAGCTGCGTCAACGTCACCTCTGTCTTTGTGCCAAGCAAAAGATCAGGCCCGGAGGTTTGGCTTCTGTTTCTTTGGGACAGTATGCACTAACAAGCCTACTACAAACTAATCTCACCATCTCTTGACCATTCTTCATTACAAAAGCAACAAGTTTGGAATCTCTATATATCGGTTAAACGTTCCTATTATTTCATGTAAAAATATACCTTGTAGTCAGTACAGAAACCTGTGTTGTATGATTGTAGTGACGAACACCTCGCTTCTACAAAACAAAAGAACACTTTACAATGACATGAAGCCAGGTCAGCTACAGGAGGTAACCAGAGCCCAGGTGCATTGCTTATGGCAATGTGAATGCAGGGCAGGACAGAACAGGGGGGGCGGACGATTGTACTCCTGCACAACACAGATCAGTTGGCCCTATAGCATGTGTGAGGTATGAGGTCAATACAAGAGAAGACAATAAACTGGGCCATCCAACAAATCAGGACTAACTTCTTTTAGTGAAGCGTTTAAGCTACAGATACAAAAACTGTCAACAAGGGGTCAAATATATACAAATGGATACAAATGACAATCTACAGTATATTCTGCTATGGAAGTAGTTTGGCCGTGTATATAGAAGCACATCTACTTCATAAACTTATTGTTATAATATGAATTCAGAAAAGGGCTATATTATGCACATTATATACCATGTTATAATGTTGTTCCCTCTAAAACATACCTGGAGTTGTGTTTTGCTTCATTTACGCATGTTTTAGAAATCCTGTAGTCTCTGGTCACTGGAGTTTCTAAGACCTCAAAACACTTGGTTCCACACCCCTCCGCCTCTCCTACATATCTCCGCCCACTCCAGGGAGGACTGACCAATCAACAACCCCTCTACATCCAGTCTGCTCTCATTCATTAATCCATAAAACAGTGTACAGAGCCTTTTCCACTTTGTCTTCATAGCTATTTTTTATTTTGTAGTAAAGTTTAGGAAAATAAAAAGCTTTTTTCTATGTTTCCAAGCTTCTGTTCAAAAAAGTGTGACAGAGCTGCAATCTCCTGCACTCTGCTGGTCTCTTCACCTGTTTCTTTATAAATGTAATTACTGGTAACACTTTCTTTTAGTCATATAATGTTTTTGAGGTTGTAAAACGCACAATGCTGTTCTAGAGATGACCAAGATTGGTTTAAAAATATAAATAAAAGCCTAATATAGGCCCTTCAAGCCTGGTAAATACAAAATATCTAGTAAGTAAGGAATAATGGCTCTTTCTGTCAGGATAGCCGGTGAGTGGGCTGGAGAACAGAGGACAGCTCACTATTTGTTACAGTTTGGTTTCTTCCTGATCACATGAAATGGCCTCCTGCAGAGCGACCACCGGGAGCCTGTTTTTTTTTCCACAGTCTCCGTAAATTTAATGCAGCCCTCACAGAGAGATGAAATAACAGCAGGGGAAGCTGGGTATTTTATGGCCACACAGTATCAGACAATGAGAAAGAAAAGAAAAGGGAAAAGGGAACGGTGTGAATCAACTTCAGTGAAAGATTACACACAGTTCAATCTCATCACGGAGGTCAAGGGTCATGGAAGTGACAGATTTAGTGAAAAGTTGTTAAAAGACATGTCGGTCAGGCGAAGGCTATAAATCTCCAAACCAATTTTAGTACTTTCAAAATGGTGGTAAATGATATAGCAATAATTCATGATAACAAAAAACTAATTTAGATTCTTTTCTATCACAGACTAATGGGATCAATACCAACTCAAAACCTCTATAACATGCAATTAGCTGAAAGTGTGGGACAAATCACACTACACTGACAGCAAAGTGTCTGTTTCATTGATTGTTTCTCTCTTCAATTGCTGCACTTCTAGATGCAGACTACAAATGGAGAAATTGGATTTATTCCCAGACTTAAATAGAGTCATAGTCGAGGAAGCAGCTTGCAAATGTGCATAAAAGATTTTAACAGAAAATGAGACAAGTGAAGTACATTTTGAGGAAAACAGAGCTTCATACAAATAGTGAAATCTCTAAAAAAAAAAAAAAAGTGAAGCATGAAAAATAAACCTGCGGCATTTTCTGCGCTTGGCTGATCAGGTGATATCAGCACTGGGCAGAGAATTACTGTTGGCAGATCAACACTGAGGCAGTCAATGTGTAAACCTGCTTCCTGGCTGTCAATAGATCCTTGTCTCTTGGGGGGGAAATTTGCTCGAATTTGTCACGTAATGCTTGATAATGGAATAGTAACAACTTTTAAAGTGGTACTATAAATTCAATTGTAAGCTGTAACTTATAAAAGCCTCCAAAGCCCTAGTGCCACAAGGAAGACGCTCAGACTGGTTCTCATTTCTGAATATCTACAAAGAAGAAAAACTGTGTAAAATATATTTCGCAAACCTCATTTAACTATATTTTGTTCACAGTAGAACATACAATGGAATATCATGTGTACCATTTCCTGGATAATAAAGTTAATTGCACCATTGCACCATGTATTCAGCTTACTGTAGCTGTTCAGAGAGGCGTTCATGAGCACACTGTAAACAAGCACTACAACATGAATTTCAGCCAATTTCTTTGTTGGCTCTTGGCACCACATCCCACTGACATTATCTGGACTATACAAAAACGTCTTGTCTTGTTGTTTGCTCTTGTGTTATAAACAGACTAAAAGAGAAAGCTTGACTGTGTAACCTATGAACCTTCAAACAAACTTTTAGTCCTACCAGTAAATACCTTGTCCACATGAATGCACCATTAGACTACACAGAGTGATGTTCAGTCTAGGCTTAATTGAGCTCTTGAGTATAGCCAGATTACACTCTGCATGTAAAGGTACTGACAGTGTCCCAACTTTTTTTGAATGAGTGTTTGTACAGAAGGCTTTCCTTTCTGATGTGCATATTATCTTTCATCTGACACTGTTCTTTGGTTATCTAACAGGTAAACGCTACATCTTTTCTTCCAGCTGAGGAACCCTGTCAGTCTACAGCAACAGCTCAGCGACACTTTGAGATCGTTAAGGCTAGAGGCTCCCAGCACAAAGCACTGCACCTAATATCACGCTTCATGTCCCCGTCAATACCCTGCAGCGGTGCAAAATAAAAAAAAACCCGGCCAAACCAACCTAAACTTTCTCCTACCAACACCAGAGGACACACATTTGATATTCCCCCGATGTCTCTGGGGTCAGAGTCACTGAGGTTTTGGCTGGGAGTCGTCAGAGGCAGCCGTCACTCAACATGCACAACACCGACACGGCCAGTTAACTCAGTCCAACAAGCTCACAGTCAAACAAGTGTCAGGGACTTTGTGAATCGATAAGTCCGTCTTTCACTCCATTGCTTTCATTCACTGCGCCTTCAGTCATTTAGCAAAGTCTAGAGTCTCAATTAGTAAGTCCTAAGCAAAAATCAAGCCGCTGTTCAACGCTCCCCATCAGTTATTATTGAGGCATGAAAGATTAAATTCTTTATTAATTAGCCAGAAAGACATGACGACAGTTACGACTAATTAGTGACAGAAATGGGTGTGAAGACTTCATTTGCGAAAACAAATCATCATTCCTTTCTGTGAAACAATTTTCATATATTACTTTGATTATTGGAATGAACAATTAGACAAAAATGATTATAACTATTAAAGCAAGGATATCAATTTCTGAAAAAAAGAAAAATTTAATGAAAGTGCACAATTCAAACATCCGAAAATGTGACACAAAATAGAACTAGAAGCACGTGGAGGGACTAAGTGCCCAGTCTTGGACTCAAACCAGAGATCCTCTAGTTCATGGGTAAATGCACAAACCCCTTATATTTCACAATGGAAAAGAATCCACTGTAGTTGGTATCTTTGGCTGTATCTGGCAATGGTACAAACAGAAACTTAAAATCAAATCTAGATCAAAACTAACAAGACTAATCATCGACCATTCCTGAAATATACATCAAATTACTTTATCTTAACAGACTAACAAGCCAAAACAACCAACCAACAACCCAACAACTCCCTTTATAGAAAAAAAGTAAAGGTAGTAGATAGTAAGTAGATAGTAAAAACTATCCTGCAAACATATAAACAATGATTTTTATATATCCCTAAATACAAAGTAAGACCAAACTCTCCCCAACCTGACATTTAGCTGCATCAAACAGAGTTACAGCGGTCTGTTTGGAGAGGCATCAGAAGTATCCATCACAGAGGCTTCAGAGGTGTGTCACACAATGGCACTTTATATTTTCACTCCAATGATTTATTTGTTGTTATTGTCACAATGTAATCAACAGTGGCTGATTTTAGCATTTCAAATGTCAACAAGTTTGTTTTCAGTTATTTTGGCATTGTTTACAAGACACCTCTGCACACATCCAACCTCTGTCACATTTTAAAAAGTAAATCTTGCTGCAGAGACCAAAATAAACAGCAAAATGTACAGTGGTGATCTGTGGAGGAGCTCAGAGCCCGGGGAGACGTGGTGGACTGTGTATCCTATCATTCCATTGATGTTTCTTAATTCATGAAGATACATTCCCTAAGGAAACAGTTTGGAGGTCAGATATGGCAAAAAACAAACACTGCTTGCACACATAGTCAATAATTGAAAGCCAGCTAAAGTCAATATGAAAACAAGCCACACACATATTTTATACAATTTCATTGGAGAACATCTGTTGGTTGTGAGATAATTCACATACAATTAAAGCTTTGGCCTTCTTGTTTTTAAACTGCATGCCCATGCACTTTTGGATGGGAGACATATTGCAGGTGGCCCATTAAAAAGCCTTTTTTTCTGCTGTGCTGGGGCTCCCTGTAAACAACTCACTCTGCATGCAGCGGACTAATCATTCATATTCAAGGTGACCAAAGCCACTGCATTAGCATTTCATTTCAAACTCTCACTTTTTGAAGCTTTTAGAAAGTTGATGAGGACATCTAAAAATGCCTGGAATCCAATGTGCCATATTTTAGATTTTGCATATTCTTTATACACTAGATATAGAACAAAAGTGATGGACTCAAATACAAAGCATGTGATTAAGACAAGTTGACCCATGTTTCACCCTTGTAGGAGAAAAATACCAGTCCAGATTCAACAATGACCTTTCATCCTAATGCAGCCCACTCAGCTGTTTGTTAAAAGGAATGTTTTGAAATGTAAATTATTTTATTATTATTTATTATTATTTTTGTGAATGTAACAATTGTTTGGTGTTGTTCTAAAGCAGCAACACCAAGATCATGTATTTTTTTTCTCCATCAAAATAAAAAGGTCAGGTCCTTATCTTCCACAGTTCACTGTATGTTCTCCCACTCTCTCTGCTGAAAGTGACCAAAATGACCAGGCCTGAGGCCAGGCTAAAAGCCCTACAAAGTGTGCAGCAGGTGTTGTGAATATAAAGTAGAGCCAGAGTGCATCAGTCATAGGCTGCCTTTCATTTAGTATGCAAAATAAAAATAAGTTCTACAAAACAAGGGCTGGCAGCAGACACTGCAGAGACTTAAATACAGCTGCAAAAGCAATATACAAGCATCCAAGCCAAACAAGGGGTGTAATTTAGCAAAAAAGGACATTGTCAGTTGTTTTATTCATAAGGAAGGCAATTCAGATCAAATCAATAGGTGCAATGGGTTGTCAAGCATGACAGCAAAGTTTGTCGAAGTGACCTAGCATTTGTTCTCCAGCATAAATACTTGCTAATAGTGATTGCAGAAACAAAAAAAATGTTCTAGAAACAGACATGAGTACAGCTTTTCCCAATACTAAGAAACCAGACCTTTTCTCTAATCAAGTATAAAAGCAAAAGAATAGTATTATATAGAACAAATATTCATATTTCTAAACTGAATAGATTCAAATGTTACTGTTTACTGAAAAACCCTAAAAGCATATGACAATAAATTTGTTATAACTCAATACTACTATATAGAACTCTACTAAATCACAACTAGATCCTTCTTTTTAACCTTGTTTTGATCGTGACAACCAGGAAGCCTTAAACCCTCAACTTACACACTACATTTGCCAGTGCATTTCTTTTTACTTCTCTGTCTAAAGTTGTTTTTTTGAGTGCCAAAGGCTTAGTCCATAGCCCAGCCCTGGCACATAGAGCGTAGTCTTATTCACACACAAGCCTTCATCATTGACATGCAGCGTGGCTCTCCGCTCCTGAAAAGCCTCTCCAACACCCTGCAGGGCTCTATGGTAAGTCATCTGAACTGATAAAACAAGGACATTGACGCCATGGAGCAATAGCAATAATGACTCTGATAATACTGATAAAGACTGCAGCATAATCTCTTTCTTTGCTATAGCTGAAGCTGAGATATTTACACAGTCGTCAAATAAAATTGTGAAAATCCAATTTGGGGAGGGATATTGCTTCTCTCACCTCGGCATTGTGTGGCAGCTTTCATTGGACATATGACTTTGATTGGATATAGGAGGAGCTGTGTGACACGTTGGTAATAAGGATTCATTATTGCCATTATATGAAAGTATGAGTGAAAAAAAACATTACTAGTATTAGAATATTATTTTCTAAATACTATTTTCTCTTCACTGAATCTTGTTATGGAAAGGTATACTTTATGGTGTTGAGCATGTTAGTATCTATTTACATATACATTTTGTTGTAAAAATAACTCTCCACGTCACTCGTAAAAAAAATCAAAAGCTATTCCCCATTTGAAATACACAAATGCATCTTTAAAATATTTGTCAGACAATAATTCTGTAACAAGGATTCGGCAACAGATTAAAGATTGCTAGCCACCGGTCATTTGATTTTGGTGTATTTTCTTTCCATATATCATGACTGTCATTACATGATCTAACGCTCCATGTAAACAAATTAGTAAAATGGTCAATGACACAGGGAGGTTGAGTTGGGAATACAAACATAGGCCCAAAGTGTGGATTAAAATGAATTTCCTGTGAAAATCAAAACACATAACTGAGATACAGTACTTTGATGAATGTATATGTCAAGAAAATGCCATAATATGAAAGTTAATTAAAATTTAGAATTTTACTGAAAAGAAGGTGGATTCTTACATTTTGGATTGGCCAAATTAATCATTTTAAACAGCTTTCAAAACCAACTTCAATTAAACTTTCTCAGTCTTTTATCATGATAATTCCCCATCAAGTGCTTGCTTTGTCTCTGTGCCTTGCAGAGCTTAAGTGCAGTGCTACACAGACAAACAGACTGTGAGCAGCAGTGTGGAGCCAAACGGGACATAAGATGATGCTTTCTCAAACCTTGTTGGAACAGGGCAGAGTCTTGCCTGCAGTTGGCTGAAGGATTGTGGTAGAGCAAAGGGTCTCAGAGACGTTTTAGTGACTAATAAAAAACCTTTTGATCGTTTGACTGGAGCTGTGACAGTAATGAAAGCTCTCCCTCTCCTGCCCTCTCTCTCTCCTACCCCGCGCTGCAGCGTGCCGATCAGCAACGAGCAGCCTCTCACTTGGCTCATTTCGGTGGAGGCAGGCAGCTGCTCTACGCACCCTGGATTCACCACTCACAAGTGCAACATTCATTAGGGATCTGTGTGAAGACAGAGAGGAAGTGAGGACAAGTTTGAAGGGGAGGACACAGGAGAGGCAGCTCATCTACTCACTTTTAAAGGTTTATCTACAGCAGTCTTGCTCATCACAATGGATCCCTGGAGTAAAAAAGTCGGTGGAATAATTGCACAGGTCGCCCTTCTACTTTTCTTCTCGTCTGGGACAGTGGCAGGAGGTGAGCTTAGGGAATAAGTCTTTCTGGGGATAAATATCTTGGGAAAAGCATGATTGGGTTTTCACTTGTACAACCAAGCTCCTTTTCAAGTGATGTTGTGAAAATTAGTGCCAAGGGCTTTCAAAAATATATCCTAATTTGAATTTGGCCGTATATTGAGACTGGAGAAAGTGGAACATACTCCACTCCCTCAGTGGATAAAGTTGTAAGCATTTGAGAAAGGCACCCAGTCCCATTTGTACAAGTACAGGCTAAATAGGTCTGTGTTCGCACTTTGTAAAATGTTGTTGGCTGTGAGGTCACAATGAACCCCACAAAATGTCATTTAAGAATAGCACTGGACAGTTTCATCTGAACAGTGCACACAGACCCAGCATCAGTACCTTGCCTTACAGTCAAGTCACATTTATAAAAAACAAAATGACAAGAGATCATGGTTTAGTGAATGAGAGGGACCTGGTGGCACTGGTGTGTGGCGCAAATATAGTTGAGCGGACAAAGACAGAGACTTGTAAAGCCACAAACAAATAAATACAGCCTTACTGACTTACAGGTTACTAGACAACTACATAAGTAATTGTATTTAAGATACTAAGGTCAGAAAGAATAATAGGCATCCTCAAAAATGCTATGAAGGTTGGCCAAATGTTTATATTTCTTAAATGATGAATCTTTCAGATAACTACATATATGAGTCTGAGAAGTGTGCATCTTGTCTCTTGCCCTTGTGTGATTACTCTGGCTGCTCCCACACACACTGTGGGGTAATAGGTTAATTGGTGACTCTAAATTGCCTGTGGCATCATCGTGAGTGGAGAAGGTTGTAGTCTGCCTGTGATGATTACCAACAAGAGATGATTGTATGAAAGGCTTTTGTTTGTAAGAAGTGCGTTATTAATTTTACTTTCTAAAGCTGTCACTGAGTGAAAATACTTTATGTTAATGGATGTGCGAGTGCTAACTAGGCTCTTGATACATTATCATTACTGGTCCCAATCACATAATTATTTATGAATAATATCGTTAAGTAATTGGGTGCTCAGTGTCAGAGTGGTTCGCACTCTAGGCTCACAGTCATTTTACTGTGGTTTCTCTCAAAAATGTTATTGTAAATCAACTATTGAAGTAAATGGTTTGTATGTGTATCTAAGCCACCCTACTACTTACTGACCAATTTTCTGGGTGTAGCCCACATCAGGCCCATCGTTGATGGGCTAGGGTCGAGCCACATGCAGCCCCTAGAGGGAATAAGCATGATAAAAAGGAATGAATGTTATTTCATTTAAGATCTTTTTTTTTTATAAAGGTTACCTCGCCTTGTTTCTAAAGATAACCTTACACTCCAGTGAAAGGTTATGGCATCCCAAATGACAGAAAAATACTGCCTAAAGGTAGTATACTGAAGCCAGCATTTTTAGATCAGCCATATGTGATCACCAGCTGACTATAGATGGTCTACTTTCACATACACAACAATCTCATTAGCAAAAACCCCATGCTATAATATGCTGTTTAATCATATTTTAATTAACAATGCACAAGGCTTTAAGACTGAGCCTAAAGGTATGGCTATTATCTCAGAATCCACATTTCCAGTATTCAGAACATACAGATTAAATTTAAATATTTCTGTTTTGGTAGATAACTGGGATTTAATTTGCAGAATATTAAAACTGATTCAGCCTATTTGAACATATTTAGCTTGCATATGAAATGTACTAAATATCAGATCAAATAAAATTTTGTTTACATAAGATGAGACAGAGAGGAGTCTAGTGAGACTTTAAAAGAGGGAAAACATAAAGCACTTAAATAAATCCTATTGTCTTGGTGGAATTGGCTTGGACCCCACCGAAAAAACCCATCAAAACCATAGACAAAAAAGCCACCACCATATCTCTCAAATCAATAAGTGGTTGAAAAGCCCTTTCTCCCCTCTTAGAGAGCAAACATAATACATCATTCACTTAATAATCTCCTTCGCCCAGATGCGTCGCTTCACATTTGATTTGACTTTGTGCTAGTGCTGAGCCAGTGCCACAGGCAAGGTCTGACTGGAGCTATTTGTCCGAGTGAACAAAAGAGGGAAAGCCGTCATAAGTGGGGCAAGTTCCAGAGCCACTCTCAGGACTGTGTGCATCGGGCACTGACAAACTCTCATTAAATACAGCCTTGGTTATAGATGTTACTTTCAAATGTTTCACTTCAGAAATAGTTAGCTTGAACTGCATATGATTAGGCTTTCATTTCTGTGCTAAATTACATTTGCCTTCGCCTCTGCAAAGATGCCAACACACTTAACTCAAGTTTCTCTTCATTTTGGACATAGAAGAGAATTCAAATCAGCAGATAACACTAAACTAAAACCTTTTATCCTAAAATACCCAGAAAAATGCATTAGTTTTGGTCATGACTTGGCTTTTGTTTGTTGTTTTGACTACTGACTGGAAATGGGACAAATTAGAGGTACTGCTTACATGTGACTGACTAATTAACTGTAGTGCTTTACCATGAACACGAATGAAAACTTAAACTTATTAAATACGACATGACTGTTAAGTTACTTGATGCAGTATGACAGTAAAGCTTAAATAATTTGCTTAGCACTGATAAAATGTTATTTATAGAAACATCACAAAACCAGGCTCATCAAGGTCAAATTTAACATTAAAGTAGTAAACATACTGCTAGTGCCCAGACCTGGTTTCAAACCAGGGATCTTCCCGTTCAAGGGTAAATGCTCTATCTATTGATAAATCTTGTATATCTCAGAAAACACAAAATTTAATCATTTGTTTCTTCATGAACTGTATTTTTGGCTCTATCTTGTAATGGCAATGACTCAAGTAGGGTCCTGAGATCTCATTAATGGTGCAGTCCATCAACAACAGTTAGCTCTAACAGTTTGCTTAGTAGGAGTTGTGGTTTTTAGTAGTACCAAAATAGCTAAATCATTAAATTTATGATGAAGTTAATGTAGACCAGAAAACTGAAATTCAGCATAAGCAACCACACATAAAAAAATGATTTATAATATAGTATATTTCCAACCCTCCCTGGAGCCCAAAGACAGAAAATAGGTCTAAATCTTGATGTCTTTCTCTTGTTCCACTGGTTTTATTAAGCCCTTCAGGGCATTGTTATCGCTTATCTAACTGATATGGAGTCAGTAGAGTGTGTCCTAATCACAATCTAATGAAAGATTATACTGCTGCTGGTGTGGACATGTAATCTGACCATGCACACTCACCAAGAAGCCACTCGAGAGCAGAATTTTAGGACGCTTAAGGAATACAGAGCAGCAAAGAGGGAAAGTATGTGCAGACTTTTTGCCCAAATGGTGATAGTGTTTCTGTTAGATTGAGATAGCAAAAGACTCCACAAAAAGTCATCCATCTCAACAGTGAAAGGTGAAAACTGAAGCGACATCTAAAGTCTGTTTCTTAAAATGGTTTGTCACAAAGTTGGTTGAAAGTGATGAACTCTGGGACAGTAAAGGGTAGCACTTACTTAGTATTCAAAATCATCTAACTCACACAGACTCAGAAGGTGATCTTCAAAAATACTGTTACCATTAGATGGAAAGTCTAGTAACAATATGTGAATGATGCCCCAAGGACTCAGAGGGGTCACTTAACTCTTGGAGCTAAGTAAATTTCATATAATAATACTCCTTCCTAGCTTTCAATCATTGTCTGAATAATTTTATTACAAGGACGAGACAACCTTGACAGAACCTGAGATCACATCTGTTCAACTGACATTTCTCAGCCAGGAAGCAATGAGAGTGGAGAAACAATCCTTCAGGAGCCACATTCAACATTTATCTTTTAAAGTGTCCTTGAGCAAACTCTGTCCCACTAGTTCTAGTCCACACTTTGTGCATCTGTGCCGGGCGGCCTGAGAGCCCTGTGGGGAGGGACCATTACTATTATCACTCTATTATAAAAATATTGAGAAGAGAAGCCTTAGAAATTAGCTTTGGCCGGATGAACAGGGCTGGGGAGGAAATCAGGAGTATGTGATTGTTAAAGCAAATGCTCTTAACTTTGGACCAGCAGTGTGAAATATTTGCTTATGTCCGAAACTTCTGAAACAAATTTACTTAATTTCTACCATACTCTAATTCACTGAAGTAGGACTGTATATGTGGACTCACACTGTGTATTGCAAGCATAATGAGCATAATGAGAGCACTAAAAACATAAATTGCATAAACATTGTAAAATTATACAAAGAACAGAAAAATAGGTTGTAAATTATAGGAAATATTTTCTCTGGATGGGCCGTTACCTCCTCTTTTCTCTTTTCAATGTTTGTTGTTTTTCATTTTAATCTATGTGATAATCATATTTGGCTCAGGCCTAGGGAAATTGGCTTTGGGTTGGTGTGTAATATAAAAGTTTGTTGTTCAACTTTGTGGTATATATTAATATTGATTATGCCCGGGCTAGACCGGAATCTAAACTCGGTGATGTTTCTATACAGTACAGTATAGTTTTCCTAAAATGTATGTGTTTGGTTTAGTTGTGTATTTTTATTCAAATTGTGCAATGCTATCTGAGAGGAAGTGTCATAGCTCTCTTATATTGCCATTCATTTGAAAGTGCATTGAAGACGTGTAGCCATGAATGTGATCTGATGAAGTCAAGGCCGAGATGCCGCTGAGCCGTCAGTCAGGAATCTAGATTTATCAGCCCTGGGACAAGTAGTTAAGTGATAAAGCTGACAGAGCGTTGAGGTCTATCCATCTGAGTTTGTGACACATTGATATTTGTTCAAGGCCGGTCCCAGCTGAGGTTTGGCTCCTTAAACACACCTCACTTCATCAAACGACCCTGTCATCACCTGGGATCACAGAGGGGCGGTCCTCTGTGGAGGTCAGAGTAGTTGGCACGTGGGTTGAATGCCAATTTAGTTTTATCTTAATTTTTTTATCATAAAAATAATACTGGGACATTTGTTGAAGTCAAAGTATTAGATGACACTAAGCTTGTTTTTGAGCAAAGACTTTGATTGTTTGCTACTATAATTTAAAGGTTATACATTACTACAACCAAATATCTATGATGTTGTTGTAATTTGTTGTAAATAAAAAGCAGCCACAGCTGCTGCCAATTTGTGGTAAAGTGTTTCTTCACTGCGTCATATATTGGTCTAGAATTGTGTATTTCAACTAGAGATGCTCAATAAAGACAAATTTGACTGTTATGTTGTAGTATATACCAGAGTGGATAACTAATATCGCACTTTGTTCTTTTTGTGGTCAGATTCTTGAATGAAGATGTTGGTATGAAGTTATGAACAAATGTGTGTCAAATTTGTATAATTGTTATACCCATTTTCACTGGGTTGGTTCTTAAAAAACAGCATGTCTAACAAGATACTATACAAGGTAGTTGCCCATATGCCCTATAGATGGAGAATGTAGGTGTCAAAAAGAAAAAAATATACAAACCCCTGTTCCTAATGAGCTGTTGGTAAGTTAAACATTTAAAGGCAACTATCAAACAAAAAAACAAACTAGCTCATTCACTGTAGCACACCTTGTAACATGATGATGAAAAAAAGGCATGTAAATCCTTTGAGCCATTAAAAAAATAGCCATTTCATGACTTCTCTGATATTAGATACTGTGTGTTAGTAATCACAACCACAGAGGACTGTGTTAGTAATCACAACCACAGAGGACTGTGAGAAGTCACAGTCACAGCTGAAGCCATGATGAAGTTATACTTTTACAAGCCATTATTTGTTACCAAACACATAAAATCTACTTCTGGGGGCTGAAGGTGTTTAACAAAACCTCTCTGCACTAAAGCCGGCTGCATGTTAATTTGGACTGCAAATCTCCATCTGTTTGCTCTAACACTGCCACAAGGGATAATTAGATCAGGAGCAATGGCTTGGTGAATGTGAGTGCAATAGAAATGCTACTGGTCGTAAGATTGTAGCACACACTAAACCGCAGGACCGAGCTGAGGCAAACTTTTGGATGCAACAAAGGCTGTGTATGTGAAGTGCGATTTAATGACACAGTTAATGGGGTGGAAGATATAGAGCAGAAAGCAGCACGCACCTGCGGGATTGCCAGAGCCAGAGGAGTTGGGAGAGGTTCTCTCTGAAGCTTCATTTCATTTTCAAGGTATTTCAGGTCAGGGCTCTGCAGCTGCTCAAGTTCACTAACAAAGTGGAAAGAAAAGGAAAAAGGAATTACCACCTTAATTTGATAAAAAAAAATGCTCTGAGTTTAAAATAGGTTTTCATTTGTTAAATGTGTACTCAAACCAGATTGTACTTGCCTAACCTAACCTAGCTTCAGAAATCTGTGACATTTGATGACATGATAATAAAGAAACCAAACTCTGACAGTGATAAAAGATTAAATGTGTGCAGACTAAATTGAGTTCATAGTTATATTATAGAAATTAAATTTTAACCTATGTATTACTCTGTAAGATTAGAGTTACAGTACATATATTAAGAAGTCAAAGCTGAAACCTAATATTAATATTTAAAGAAACCTGCCTGCACCACCGGCCTGTACAGTGTTTCTAGCTCTGAGAGGGACATATCCTAAAATATGTATAAGCTTAGGTTTTTAAATGTTATGTACTGCATAACAAAGTACGCATCTACATACAACCATATTAAGTTCCATAACATTTATGATTTTATATAGCATTGTGAGTCATGTTTTTATGAATATTCAAATGTATACAGAAAAAAACAACTTTTGTCCAGAAGTTGCAGTGTACCTGGTGCCCCAGCTGCAAAGCAACAGAGTGTAAATTATAGGAAGCTGGGAGCAAGTTGGAGAGTGCCCTTTTAAACAGAGTGCTATGTGCTGAATTGTTTTGGGGTATGATCCTGGACCCCTGCCAGCTTCAAAAGTGCTGATAGCTTTGTGGCCCTATCCACTGCCTCACAAATTACTGCCCCATGAATCAATAGAGTCACAAACAGGGAGGAGCTGCTGTTTATCAGCACCAAACTACAACAGGTGAATGTGTTTTAGCTCCAGACAAAGCTTTTCACACAAAGTCATGATGGAGTGTCCAGTTAAATTAGCTGTTTGATGTTTATGGCTTGTATATAAATTCAGTAACATCTATGGAGATTCTCAGCCTTCCAGGTTGTCACAATCAAAACAAGTTAAAAAGTAATTTGGATGTGGCTTGAAGAGTTCAAAACATTTTGTCTCTCAACCAAGAGACTTTGTCAATTCTGAAGCAAACTAGTGAGAGAGCTGAGTATAACATGCGTCATAACTGTTAACAAATAATAATAATAAAACCATTTAGCTGAGTAGCCTGTGTCTTATTTTTAGAAAGAAGCTTTGACATAACATTAGGCTCATCAGTTAAGCCCCATGTGGAGAGGCTGTTGATTAGATTGCTGTTGTGGTCTATACCGTACTTTGCTTTATAGAGCTATAATCTCCAGAGTAAAGGAGGAGAGTGTGAAAAAGTCCAGACTACAGGATATATTTTTATGTATAATTGCTAACATTATATTTTTTAAATAGAATTCAATGATCAACAGGTTTCTCTTTAGCCATCTTTTACTTCCTCCCTTCAATCACACTTCACTATTTCTGTCACCTATGATGTGGACATGAGGCTCCTTTTGCAGTACTAATGACTCTATGACTTCATACAAGTAGGACTCAGGTTGGATGTGTACCAGATGTTTCTGACAGCCAACTGAACATCTCCAAACCCTACAGTATGTTGTTGTCAGCGGCAGGTGTATGTGTGCGTAGATTCCTCGTTACTCCGACACATCCCATTCTGCAGCTTGGAGCCCGCTGAGACGCAGGCAGACAGGGCGCAACTCTGTGTCAGCCTTATCAGCCCCACATGTCAGACAGGGTCAAATTAGTGCTCCATCACTGTCACACAACTCAGAAATTCTCTCACACTCAAAGAAGCACTGAAGGGAATTTTTTTTTCAGCCTTTTTTTCCTCCTTATCAACTTCATCAACTTAATGTAGGGTTTAATTAAAAACATTACTGGGAGTAGAGGAGAGAGACCCACTTCAAATTCAACAGATGAGTTAAATTTTACAAAAGGAGAGCAAACAGAAAGATGCTGCCAATTTAGAAAAGCATCTTTTTGATCTTAATGGTATCTTTAGTTGAACCATAGCAGTGACTGGCTATTTTTTATGTAATGGTAAAAGCAAAGTTAAGGAGTAGGAAAGAGTATTTTGAGGGCCATTTTCACAAACATGTCAGAAGTGTTGTGACAGCTGCCCTCAAGGTATGTAACACATACAGAATCCTGAACCATCTTGCTTCTCTCTGGCTTTATAACATGGCCCACTATGAGGCTAATTAATGCATCCTATGACACAACCAGATATGTGCCGGGCATATGTACAATTTTAGGTGACAAATGTCCAGTGTTGTGGAGAGCAAATTGTGTGAACAATGCATTTTGTAATTCTCTCTCTATTGCCTCTTTCTGGATAATTTTACGTTATAGTAATGCAGTAAATGGATGCATTTAAGACATGTACCTGCTCAGCTTTAGTGTGGCATGGTGCAATCACTAATAGTATCCATTTTGGTCAAACATAACTTCAGGAACTAGAAATAACCGCTCAGAGAGGGGAGAAATGCAGTTCCTTTATTCAGCAATTAGTTAGTATCTTTAGCCAGATGTGAAGACTGCTTTATAAAAGATTTATATGGATTTTATATGGATTTATATGGTGATCAGGAGCCACTAAAAACTATTTCTTCTTTGTTTCATCAAAAGATGATTATTATTTAGATCACTACCAGATAGACAAACCAGCAAATACAGGCAAAAACATAGCAGAGTAAATAGTCAACCAGAAGTCTATCTTTTTGTTTGACCAAACACAGGTATATAACAAATCAAATGGGTTAAGTTCAAGCAAAGGCAACTTTTTGGCTAGCTATATTTACACAGTTATTTACAACTTGTTCAGTTGAATGTCTCTAGTGTAATACTGTATAAATGGCTACAAAGCATTTGGTGGTGGCTCATTAGACCCATTAAATCTCAATAACAGAAAGTAATTCAGACTGTCATTACTTACAGTTGGAAATATGTTTCCCAGCACACCCTACTTTATTTTCTTTAGACAACTAGAGGAAGCTTTCACAGTCTAGGCTTTGTGTCCTTTGATAGGTTTATTATCAAACTATTCTTTTTGATAAGCAGACTCCCTAGTATTCCATGCAAACAATGGCTGTTTTTATTGAATGATGAGGGGTACAAATGTTTGCCTGGAGCTTTCAAAGAAAAATATTAACAATTTATTAAATACCACAGTCTTAGACAAGTTGTGTTGTGCTATGTTCTAAGTAAAACATCTCTATTAAGGACACACACACAAATATTACCAATCTAAAAGAAACTAGCCCCCATTACCACCATAGACTCAATGTAATTTGGGGACTATACCCCCAAAGCCAGAGACCACACCTAATCAACATCAATTTTCACTATAAATACCCTCTACTATAAAAATAAATCAAATATGAACACAGCTATTGCAAGACTATGAAAATATAGATTAAAGAAAGTTAAAAAGGCTCAGATCTTTCAATAATAAATTCTCCTCTGAAGATATCTTAACACTCAGAGATGCACCTCTCTAACAAAATCATCAGAGGAGGATATTAAGAGGGCTCTACTGAAAACATTTATAAAGAGAAGAGAGCCTTAAGCAATTAAATGTGACTGGTCACTCAACTATGAGAGAAACTAGACAGAACTAGAAAGAAACCATGTCGTGGAGTCTAAAGTTTTTTAGGGAACTAGTTAAATTTATTGGTGGTTCCTTAATGAGTTTGTTCTTTAGGGTAATCTTTGGGCCATTAAGAAGAAATGCATTGTTTTGCCTTTGTAACACCGTATAATGAGTGTCTAATAGTTAAAAGTTTTATGTGCAGTGTACAAAGGGCTGTAGAAGTATGGCTCCTACACTGAAAGGTGGAAAATGAAATTAATCACACGAGCCAATGTATGCCATGCAGACTCGAAAACTGCCATTTTTTTATGTTTGTCCTTTTCTGTAAACTGGTAACAGCCTAAACAACAAAGGGGCACTGAAGCACTAGAGTCTGTGAACTAAATGTGACATAATTTTTTATTAAATTTATTTCACAGCTTTGCAAAATTAATTAGTGCGCTTGTCTTTAAGTAATAAGAGTGCTTTTCCCCCTTATAAAATGCTTAATATTGTATAATCTCTTCTTTGCAGATATGTGTGACAGTCCCTTGGTTTCTCACCTGTCCCCGTCGTCCTTCAGGAGCTCCTCACAGTTGTCCGGCAGCCACGGTCCTGGCTTTGCAAAACTCAACCGTAGAGATGGTAAGGCCCAAAACACTATAAAACACGCATAAGCTGCTATAATCCATATAATTAACTCTGTCTTGAAAATCATTTAAAATGTAAATGCTTTTTGATGTAAATTACATACATCATTTAATTTCTTTTGATCCAATCAGATCATGATGAGATTAAACTAATAACATATGACAGGTTAAAAGTTGACTATTAAGGGCTGTGTTTCTCTTGAAAACAGGCCTGTGAAATGTCAGCTCCACTAGACTCTGATCTCTCAACCGTTCAATCGCACGCTTTACTCTATTCCTCTGTATTCACATGTAAAATTTAGCAGTTTAACATCAATAAATGATTGCCACATTCTTGTCTCTCTTTCTTCCTCTTCTTTTTTTTTTCTACTGCCGCCGGCTGTGCAGGGAGGCTGTAAAGGGGAAACTCCCCTCTGTTTGCTCTGATGCAGTGTGGGTCACCTCATGATTCACTTCACTGCAGGGAACACAGCCCACAACTTCAAAGTCAACATGCACATATGGCCCGTACAGGATATGAATATATACCTCAGTGACATACAGTGGAGGAAGAGGTTTTTATATGTAAATATTTAACACACAGTGTTTGCTTAATTAATAACAAAGCACACTATGACCTCTAACAGTCTTACTGCAGGGTAATACATACATATATATATATCAGGCTGGGAAAAATAGACTGGGGAGCAGGGGTAACTTTTTGTCATTGCAGACTCAACACTGGAACAAATTTGAATGACACTAACAAGGGTCAAAATGTGACTGGCTAGAAGACTTGGTCAAAGCATGTCCAAAAGTGCAGGCTTCATGGCCCTATTCTAAGACTGGTTCACACTAAAATCATTCTGAGGCTGTTTGCAATGCAAAAGTGTATCCTATGTAGTTTATGCTATCAATACTTTGTGTGTGTGTGCATTTTTGTCATATGTGTTTCACATTAACCCTAAGACTAACTATGCTGTGCACCATCAATATAAGCAATTTAAAATGTGAGTTTAAGGACAACAACATCTATTTTTTCTTAACTTGTACTGTGGTAAGGCTTATGCTGAGAATGCTCAATGATCAATGATCATTAAATGGTTTAAATATACTATTCCAAATATACTATTCCATAAATTATATTGTGTGTTATATCTCTTTTTATTCTCCAAATGTCCCACAACAACTTACAGAAAATGGTGCAGGACAACAATTTCCGCTCAACCACATCCTTTCAGAATGAGGCCCAATCCCATTTCTCATTTTTACCCCTATCCCTTCCTCTAGCCCTCGCCCTTCGGCAGGAGGAGCTCACTGTACTCAGGTAAAGATCACCTGTCTCTGTAAATACAGCCGCATGTGCGTCACGTGACTCATGTGCGCTGCTACTTCCCTCTGCATAAAATTAGTGGCATTAAAATGAGGTTATGGGACATATATAGCTTTTGTGTTTGTTTTATGACTGAAACATCAGTTATATTATTTTAAAACACCGCGGGTCCCGCTGATAAAGCGCTAAATCCTCGTCTAAAGCCTGTATTTCAAAGCGATGTTTTCCACAAACTTTAACGGTGGATATCTCCGTGATTACTGGGGCTATCGACATAAAACAAACACTGGCATAAAGTTTAGGGTACCTCTCTGTCAGCGCAAAAGGTGAGACTATTGTTACAACATAAATACAAAAGAAAGAGCAACAAAATAACAGCTACAAGGCGTAAGGCACTGCCATTAGGCGAGCAAATTTTATGTAGCCTACATTATTTTGAACGAAACACGAAAAAGAACTCTGTTGTTACCCATAAACACGACGTATCAAGGTAAACTCCTCCTACCCCTTGGTTTTAAGTGTGCATCTGGAAAAGCTCCGTTTGGAGGGGTGTACCTTAGCCCTCGCCCTTACTGCAAAAGAGAATTGGGATAGCCCTTCGTCTCTCGTGAACGTGCGTAATGAAGGGCTAGGGCTAAGGCAAAGGGCTAAAGGGTAGAAATGGGATCCAGCCTAATAGTGTACATCTTTGTGTGAGACCAGTCACAACTACGGAAGCGCATAGTAGTCACCAAAAAAAAAAAAAAAAACTATCTCGTAATTACGAGAAACTATCTCGTAATTACGAGAAAATAAGTCGTAATTACGAGATAGTTTTTCTCGTAATTACGAGATAGTTTTCTCGTAATTACGAGATAAAGATCAAGTACCCTTTAGGACATTGAATGGCGCCGTCACAGTAACCAATATGAGACAAAGTTTTTTTAGCAATAGGACAGTAAATACATGGAATGCCCTGCCAGCCTCTGTTGTAACTGCTCTAAGTCTGAACAGCTTCAAATCACGACTTGATCAACTCTGGAAACACCACCCATGGTACTTTAACTGGGAAGATAACTCCTTTAGTTACCCCGAACCCAGTATGTCGCAAATCACAAACATTATGAAGTATGAAGTTCAGCTCAAGATCTGGTCATAGAGGCCACAGGGCCTGCGACCAGAAAGCACCTAAGTAACCTAAGTAAGTAAGTCATCACAGCTTAAGTGGCCAGAGAGTTTTGCCCCACCCTCCAGGGGCCTCAGTAGGCTAATTGCGGTAATTATTCCTGTCAATTAATCAATTATTTTGATATTTTTTTATTTGGGCTTTATAACAATGAAGCTTGGACATTAAATGGCTATCCACTTATCATCCACTATCCACTTAGCATGAGGGAAACTACCAGCTAGCTTACTATAGAAGCGCATAGTAGTCACCAAAAAAAAAAAAACTATCTCGTAATTACAAGAAATTATCTCGTAATTACGAGAAACTATCTCATAATTACTAGAAAAACTATCTCGTAATTACGACTTATTTTCTCGTAATTACGAGATAGTTTTTTTTTTTTTTTTGGTGACTACTATGCACTTCCGTACACAACATGTGTCCGCCACAATATAACAATTAAAGCGTGTCATGATACAAGGAGTTGTGTTACACTCCAAGAAAAATTACAGGCAAAAGTTCTTCATAGTTGTTGAGCAGTTGATTGTGATAGGCAGGATGTGATTTGTTAGCCCTCATCTGACCAAGTGGGGTAAAACCTGACCCCATATATTTTTTGTCATATCTCAGGGATGCCTTATTTTATTGTTCTGATTTTTCATGACTTTGTCGGGCAAAGAACCTATTTTTGCCTACGTATTTTTTATGTTTTTATAACTTCACTTAGTTTTTCTTTTATAGGACAACAATATTTGATGTACCACATACTAGAGCAAGGTTAGGGGCTCACTGTATGTCATTGTTAAGGTTTGTTCAGGTTTACTGAGGGCCTCAGGAGCCCACTGTCCTCACACATCTCTCTGAGCTCTGACTGAGGCAGAAAATTATTCTTTAAAGTAAAAATATTTATAAGAATCACAAAAAAATAAAGTCCTGACAGAGCCTGAACTGAGCCAGGAACATGTCTGAAGTCACCCAGGTCCTGCTCTGGCCCTACACAGGTGGGACCTCAAGAACCACACTATTAGAGCGCCCCCTACAGGAGCCACAAGCAACAAAACACATGCAGCCTGTTCAGACAAACTGTCTGCAGCATTTCAGATCAGAGAGAAAGTCTAGAGTTTCAGCACAGGGACAATAACAGCAGAATCTAACCCTCACTTTTGAAGCCTACAATAGGCTCAGTGACTGGACCTGATACATCCATTTAGCCTCATTAGTCATTACTGAATAAAAACCATACTTACCACATACTCAAAGCAGGATTTTTGTTTAAATTGTAATGAAAAACTAATTTCTATTTCAAAAAGTTCAACTTTACATGATTTTTAGTGTATTTATTGGGATTATTCTATATTAGAGTGAATGGCCCCACCCACATTTAACCATAAAAATGTCTAAAAAAAAATGTTTCCAAACTAAACCAGAACAGAATTAAGAGTGGTGAAGGAGCTTTGTTTGTATTGAATTGTTCCTGCTAAAAGTGTTGTTAATGTTATTATTATCAATTGATTAGGTCTAAAATAAAGTTTAAAGTGTGCTTATGAGTTAGCTTAAGGATGGTGGTCAGAGGAAACATGCATACTTACCTACAAGATTACTGTGCCACAGTGCCAGAGGAACTGAGGTGCACAGACGATGCCAGGTCAGGAAAACATACAGATTAACAAGTTAATTTAAGCTATTTACAAACTATACAAGTACCATTAAACATCACTAATCTATCTAACAAGCCATCATGCGTTGTGGCTAGCTAGCAAGCTTGTGCAGGAAAATGTTGTTGGCCACAATTTTATGAGTAGCAATAGGCAGGATATTAACTTTAACTTTCAATATATATATTTTTCACTTTAGGCTTTACAAAATAAAAATGCTAACATGTCGCAAATAGCTAGCAGGCTAATGTGCCCACGTTATGACCAATATGTCTTTACAGTCTACTCACTTGACTCTGTGGTCGGCTGGTCGTGTGCTTCTGTTGAGTCTGTGCAGAATAACAATACTACTCTCAAAGTTTACGATTTTCTTCTTTTATGTTTTGTGGACGTTAAATCCACTGCTAATAATTTCCACAGGCACAGAGGTGTGATAAAGAAGATGATTAATGTTTGTATTTGCTTTTAGGGTGAACATTTGGCAGTTGTTAGATTACATTTCTGTTTATATGTGTGCCAGTGTGTTGAGTGGTTGTTGCACATTTTGATATCCAGAGAGTACAGTAGTTATTGGTGTTGTTCTGTTTTTAGGTACATAAAATGCTGGTATATTGCAGAAGAGAGCATCTGAGCCCTGAGACAAGACTCACCCTTCATTTTCAGTAGGATGGTTCTTGAGTTAACAAGTGGTATGAGAGGGAGAGAAAGACAAGACCTGTAAGAGACAGTGACAGAAGCAAACCTGATTCAGAGCTTTAAGAAAACATTTTTAGGCAGAAAGAGCCATGATGTCTTTGTCTAGGATGCAGCAGAGGGTGAGTGATTTTATTTACCTGAGAAGCTGCAGGAAGCGCAGCCTGCAGGTTGACAAGTACTCACTGTGTTTGATGGCTAAAGCTGTGAAACACTATACGCATTGTATTTTTATATTTCGTTTCAATCAATGTGTTCAGTATGTTTACAAAAGCCAGATGTTGCTAAAGGAGGTAGTAGTGATATCTGTTTTACAGATTAGACACACCTGAATATCAAAACCCCATTTACTTTATTTGTGCACTTGAATGACATGAAACAAAATGGAAAACAATGACTAACAATAGAGATGGCTTAAGGCTGTCGTTCCAGCTGTTTTACGAAGGCATGTGAATAAATTACTAGGTCCTACTTGTTTATGTCTCTTCTCACTGCTGCTAACACTCTTCATACCCTGTTGTCATTCTCTGAGGGCCAGCCTCATTCCGAGTTAATTTAGCAGCAAAATGAGCAGAGACTCTGAGATGCAACCCATGGCTTCGTTTGGAAGGAAAAAAAGCCAAGACGAGACTTAGAGCTATTTTTATATCTTCTGGACAATACACAGTGCATTAATAACCAGCTATGAAAAGGGAAAATTATGGATGCTAATCTTAAAACCAAAAGCAATTACCTGGTACGGACAGTTCAGTATAGCTTTTTTGTGTTTTTGTATTTCCTCCAGCCTGTCTCGCTCTAGCTCAGAAAAACTAACAACCAAAGGGACTGTTTCTGCGGTTATTTACAGCTTGAAGTGAACCGTCAACACTGTGCTATTTTACCTCGGCCTCAACAGTGGAAATCCTCTAAGATCATCTATCAACAGACAAAGAGTGCGGTTTGACACATGTTTGAACAATGGATCTTTAGCTGCAGCACTGTATTAAGCCATCAAACTGGAAGACTCAATATTAGTAAATCAAGTTTATACTACAATGAAAGCAAGATACTGGAATAGTGCAGTATAGGAGCATGATAACTCAGGATAACTCTCAAGAGAGTTGAGACTGCACACTATCACAATAGCATGATTCAGCACTTTCACTTTTATGCCCAGCCATGCACAATGACCTCCATATACATCTGTGGCCATGTTAATTATTCAACACGTTTTCATGGTATGGGTGCTGAGTCATTCTAAGTTCTCGTGGCACAGGGATTATATTACAGGTCTGTTATGAAGTGGCCAGCTTTAATAATGTATAAAGCTCTTGGTGCTTGTCATGAATACCTTTGACTGTGACTCATTTTAAGAGCACAGTCCTTGAGCTACAGATTAAAACTCTTTAGACTGTTCCAAATAAAACATCAAAAACTAAGGAGGATAAAGTTTTTGTGCTCTTGGGCTTGCAAAGTTTGACAGAAAAAAAAACTTTTAAACTATTAAGTCTTTGCATTTTAGTTTATAACTTACTTTTCAGATCCAGTGTTGTGCTCTGTCCCACAGGAGCAGGAGGGTGGTCTCCACTGAGCTCAGACAGGTATCAGTGGTTGGAGGTGGACCTAGGCGAGAGGACTAAGATCACTGCTGTGGCTACACAGGGGCGCTACGGCAGCTCTGATTGGCTGACGGCCTACCTGCTGATGTTTAGTGACTCCGGACACAACTGGAAACAGTATCGGCAGGAAGATAGCATTGGGGTGAGTCCACCAGACCAGTAATGTCTGGACACATAAAGGACACTAGGGCTGCATTCATTCATTTTTCATTAATTTTCTACAGCTTATTCCCATGGGTGACTGGAGCCTATCCCAGTAACTTTGGGCCTTAGGCAGGGTACACCCTGGACAGGGGCCAGCATGTCACAGGGCTGACAAAGAGACAAACACAGACAGACAACCACTCACTCTCACATTCATTTACTAGGGGCAATTCAGAGTCACCAATTCACCTGACACATGCATGTCTTTGGACGGTGGGAGTACCTGGAGAGAACCCATGGTAACACAGGCAGGACATGCATCTCTCTACCCAGAGAGATCGTGTGATGGTGTTTTGGTCAGGGCTCGAACCCACAAGCTCCTTGCTGGGAGGCGAGAACAGTAACCGCTCTGCCACCGTACATCTCTAGGGCTGCATGATATTAGAAAAACAAACCTGCCTAAACCAGGTCTAACTTTAGGACTGCATAAGGGCTACATCATATTATTTAGTCAAGTTTTTATTTGGCCATAACATAATTTGCTCCAGACAATTATTGGACAGTGTACATTTTGGTCAGATGGAAGACCCTAGTATAGGCCTACATTTATTTTCTTGTGTTATAGATATTGCGTTAACGATAAACTTCCAATATATTGGGCTGTTCTAAGATGTCGCGCACAAGAATTATTTTTTTTTATTGTTGGAGGACAAAGTGGACATTATATTAAAAGGGTGACAACTTAAAGTCTACATTTGCAGATAGAATTCATCTGACATACAACAGGAAAACAACTGCGACACCATGCATAACTCTAATTGTCTGGTATTTCAGATGTAATGAGCCTCTCCTTCTCATCAATTTGTGATTTATTATATGCTAACTAACCTTTATGAACGTATGAAGTTTTTTATAATCAGACAAACATCACACTATTAGAGTCAAATTTGCATTTATTGAAATTAGGACAGAGGTATGGGGCCGTTATGTGCTTATGTGCATTAAGCCCAATAAAACTGCACATCAAAAAGAGCTGCAGTGACTTTTTAACAAACCCAGGAATTAGCATCTCATTTAGTTACACAATTGCTTTTAAAATGTATTCTTCACCCGGGGGCTCTGTTGCGTTCTGTGTTAAGTGCATTACGTTAAGAGTGTATGCGGAGGCAGTCAGACGTTACCTTGTAGACAGACAATTCTCCCTATTAAAATGATGATGTGTAGAACAGCTTCAATTTAAAGTTGATGAGAGGTAAGACTCTCTCAGCGAGGGTAAAATGAATGTCAAGCTAAGATTCCTTCTGAGGGACTGGGGGAGTGCTGAAAAGGCTTTAGAGCTTGTGTTGATTTCACACTCGCTATAAATCGGGATAAATCCTCAGCATGTCTCCAAAGCTTCATATTAGTCAGCCTAGTTTATTAAGGCTTTCGGGGAACAAAGTCATTGGCTGAGCTGCTTCATCAGTCACTATTCCTCCAGGACTTTTCTCCTTTAAGCGCAGAGGCCAGAGTTGGTGCCGCTGAGTAATGCTCTCTCATTTTCTGCTCCTCCTTGTGTCTGTCTTTGAACATGTGCCACTAAGGTGAGCAGCAGCAGATGGTGAAGGTGGAAGAACTCTCCTAATAAGGGAAGAAAGATTCATTTAGACTTAATAGAGGTGTTACAAATGGAAAAGCCTGTGTATTTCCACAAGCAATACTGAGAAATGGTGAACAGAACATTTATTTTGAATGTACAATGTTTAAGAAAGTGAAGGGCAAACTGCTGGTTGTATGGCAGAATTTTAAAGGTGCAGAAATATCACACATCAAAGTCAAATAAAACACAACATTTGCACATTTCAGGAACTCCATGCTGATTTGGGATTCAAGTTCTAGCTACTCTCTCATTTTAACATAAGAGGAAATGCAAAGCTAGGTTGAAAAGAATAGGAAAGAAAATTCAGCCGTCCTAATTTGGCCTTCAGGGTTGCAGAGTGTGAAGCTATTAAAAAGTCCATTAGTCACATTCGTCTGTGATGTCTGTCACCTTCGGTTGGCCATCATCTGCATTTACCAGGACTTTCTGTGGGAAACTCTGCACCTGCTTCACCTCCAAAACCTTTGCCTCCTTTTCCTGATTTCTGTCCACTTTCTCTGTTAATTAAAAGCTCCCACAGGAGGACTATCCTGGCTTGGCCATATATCAAACACATCCTTGCTGAAGGTTAGGCTGCGGTCCCAACTCATCTGTTCAAAGACTCAGAGCTGAACTTGATGATTGGCACTTTAGTCTATCGTTCCAGACACTTCTTTTATTGGTAGAAGAAGACAGAAATACTTTGTTAAACTTAAAATTCAGCTGATTATTTAAAAAAAAATCAAGCATTTGCTATAGGACTGAGCAGGTTAATAATGTTATTCTCCATGGACCAAGTGTTTACCAAAGCATCAAACACATAAAACTACAACTTGTGCTTCACAAATCTAATTTTCTACCTGATTGAGAAGGCATTCACCAGGAACGTGGCCTTATCTCCACACCATTCCTTTCATTAAGAGGAAAATCAAACGCATCAGTTCTTGCACATGCCTCTGGGACTGTAGCTCAACCTCAAAGAAAAGATGAAAAAGGAAATGTTCACTTATATAGAAGGGGGTCTGACCAAAAGGGAGTTCTTATATTGAAGTAAAAGGGGAACATAAATAAATACAAAAATAACAGTTTGGTGTGTTATTTTCAGATGTTTCCAGGTAACACTAATGCAGACAGTGTGGTTCAGCACAAGCTCCAGCAGACGGTCATCTCTCGTTATGTGCGCCTCATCCCACTGGACTGGAATACCAACGGCCGGATCGGACTTAGGATTGAGGCCTACGGATGTCCTTACAGTCAGTATTTGAATTACATATTGCATTTATAGCACTACATTTAATAAAATTGTTAAGCTAGATTCACCAGGAATGGCACTTTTACATTTGTTTACTATGAGAAATTTGGCAAATAAAGTTTTGGCACAGTGGCAGATTAAGTAAAGTCTCCTTCCCTCCCAAAGACATTCATGTAAAGGTAAATTGGTAGATTCAAAATGCCTTAATTAATAAGAAACTGAGCAATTGTCTGATAGTGTATCCATAGAAGCTGAATAAGATCAACAAATAATAGACACACCTTAATGCGCAACCACCATAGCAAACAAAAGATGACTAGATTATTACTTGTCATCTTATTGAAATATATAGTGCTGTATGAATGACCACACAAAAATGTCCTCTTAAAAGAAAAGCCATCTAAAGCAACAAGAAGGAGACAGAAAATAATTACTATTGTGGTTTTGCCAAGTGAGCAGTGGGCGGTCTAACAATGGGGACGCTAATCAATACATTTCAGCTGACATTTCACAGTTAATGCTTGAGCAGTGCAGATTATAGATTGTCTCGGGTCTTCTGGTCATCTAGGCCAGCTTCAGTCCTTTTCTCACACTGTAGAGGAAAAATACCCTGTTGCAATAATGAGTTCTCAGTGTTTTTGTTCACTAGGGATGATTACTTCTCATATTGGGGATATTGTAATGACATTTGATATTTTTATAGATTCTCATGTGGTGAGCTTCACTGGTCAGAGCGGTCTACTCTTCAGGCTGAGTCCAAAACCGACAATGGCCAAACAAAGCATTTCTCTCAATTTTAAAACACTGAAGAACTCTGGGACACTGCTCCACGCTGATGGACAAAGTGGTCACAGCATTACCCTCGAACTGGAGAAAGGAAAGCTTATTCTGCGTCTGCAAACAGGTAGGACCACAGTCTCAATATATTTATCTCTGCCAAAGAGGTTTTATTTTTTTACTGGTTTTGGCTGATTGATTTGTCTGTTAGCAGCAGCAACAACTAATGGTCAGATGACATTTTCAAGAAAGGGTTAAATATGACCCAAGGAATAAATTAATAGTTTTTGGTATGGATCCAAAATGTTGTCTGGATCCAAGGATTCTGTACTATTGCTAGCTAGAGCCAAAATACAAACTCTAGCCACAAGGGGTCAGTAACATATCATTACTTTTTTGGTGTGGAGCTTTTCGGCTTGGCAAAGGACTACACTCTTCAAGTGTTTCTAGTTTTTTATTGTTACAAATATGGCTAATTTAAGTGAAAGTAGATTACAAGTTTGAACTGTAATGATGTGGGCTCCCCTCTTTTTGTGCCTCTAGTAATAATGTATTATACTAACAGAGACTGAGGCACTCAATGGGATTTCAAAGGTAAATGTATTAATATATTATACCTTAATACACCGTCATTGTTTTTAGTTCTACACAAATATCTGCCCTTCTTTCTAAATCCCATTACCAAATTAACACTTAAAACAAAAAAATACAAAAAGGCCTGTTTCATTAATTAGTCCAATGTCTAGCTGCCTATTTTGGCGCTTTTGTTCCCTTGTGTTCACTTTCTTCAGCAGCACTTAACATTATGCACTTAGTTCCACTCTGTTTGTCTGGAGATGCCCAAATGGCCATACATAATATTGGCTTATTAAAAAGCTTGTACGCTCCTCAATATATTTCATTTTTATCTTCCTAAAATGCTTTAAAATGTTAATTTAGAGTTTTGCAGCTTGCACATTTGTAAATAGATGGCATGGCTTAGTATGGTGAATGTGGATTTTAGTCGCTTCACTGAGTTTGAGCCAGTTGAAATGACAGAAATTGATTTGTGCTTTTGAAATGACTTTGGCTGCATGTCTAAATGTCATAACTATAATCAGCATGCCCACTGTTTTATTTATGCTTCTCATACTGTCCCAGCAGTGCTCTCAGATAAACCAATCCAGTGATTACAACATCAATGTGAATGTATCAGACTCTTGGTAAAAGCTTATTTATATTCACAAATCAGGCGTATTAGGCAGCAACTGAACATTGTGTCCTCAAAGTTGATATGTTAGAAGAAATATGGCAAGCCTAAGGATTTGAGGAAGTTTGACAAGGGCCAAATTGTGATAGCTAGACGACAAGAAGGGTAAGAGCATCTCCAAAACTGCGGCTCTTGTGGGGTGTCCCTGGTCTGCTTGGTCTGTATATATCATGTGTGGTCCAAGGAAGTAACAGTGGTGAACCGGTGACAGACAGGTGATGTGTGTGGGGAGCAATAGTGCAATAGTTGGCCTGTCCCATCCAATCCGCCAGACAAGCTACTTTAGGTCAAGATACTGAAGACGTTAATGCTGGTCCTGATCGAAAGGCGTTAGAATATACCGTGCACCACCACTAATAGGCAGGTGGTCATTATGTTATGCCTGATTGGAGTAACTGTGTATGCAACAGTCTAATAAGCATTTAAGTGTAAAATTCAAAATATAGTTTATGTATGATTTAGGGTTACATTGTCAACTTTTTCTTTTATTTTCCATGGTCCTTGCTGTAATTTATGGCAATGTTTTTATTGTCTTCTCTGTTATCAGGGTGTAAATAAACAGATACATCCCCTGCTGGTGTCACTGAGAGCCAGCTGTGTTTAATTTTACTGCCCACAGCTAACTCGTTTTTATTAAGTGAGAGATATCTGACTGATCAGCTGCAACACAACTCAAAATGATCTTCCGAAAATCTGCCTCTGTGTGCTAATTTTCCTTCAAAATAAATAGCCATAAATACAAATAGGTGATTGTTGCTAGAGTTTGAAAAGTGGAAACTAGTTTTTACTGATTTTTATGCACACTCAGAAAAAAGACAAACATCAATTGCAATGTGTGATTCTGGTGACAAAAGGTAATTTGGGAAGTGTTTTGACAACTTACACACTTAACATTTCTGAATTTTAAAGCTGCCATTCTGTTTGCGTTCACTTTTGCGTGTGATTCCTTTCTAATTATCAAAGCCCAAAGAAAACGGTAAAACAATTACATCAGTGAGTCATCTGATAAGAGCTGTCAATAACTCCAAACTAAATTAGATTCGGAGTTGCAGTGAATGCCTTCCTGCTGAAGCAGACACCACATGATTAGGTGAAACTGCCCTAGGGAACTGTCTGGAATAATTTAACATTGTCGGAAATAAGTATTCAACATTTAAATATGTTTTTACATCATAGCCAGAAAGTCTGCATTATTAAAGAAAGTCTAAAATTGTTCTACCCAACAGTCTGCTCGAATGAAAAATGCATTTATTATTACACGGAATGGCATGGTACTGGAGGAAAATGTACTATTTGGATTAGATTAAAACCATTGACCAGAACAATAACACAGCTTCAGTGGACATTTTACTGAATTTTCTGGAATTTAGAATAAAATAATATATATGCTATGTAAAAGGCCCCTGGGAAGAAATTAGAGAAGAAGATTCACGGGACAAGGGGAATCATTAAGATTTAAAGATTGTCTGAACAGTTGAGGATGTTTTTTTATGAGACTTCTTCAACAAAGTTTTCAAGCTTTGGTCGGCAGTATTTTTGCTGCATTTAGGCAGAAATTCTGTAATAGCTCTGACCTAAGACTTGCACTTCCTCTTTGCTTAAAGTTTATGAATATTGTACAGACTGGAGGCAGGGAAGAGCAATAACTTTTGGACATATTTATACAGGCACTTGACAATAAATTTGACACATGGAAAAGTGAAATTATTTCAGTAGTTCATTTACAAAACTGAAACACATAATATTAGGGCTGACAGACTCTGGTGACACTCTTGGTCGACCTACATTTTTAATGGTCAATTAGTTGCATGCACGTCTGTATCAGTGTGTGCTGTGTCACTGTCTTGGCCATGACTTATAAGATAAACATTTTCTTTGGTTGAATACAGCCCTGCATATTACGTGGATTCAGTACACACAGTAAAAGCATGAATTTATTTTAATTGTAATCATTATAAAGATTTTATGTCTCAGTTTACGACATACAGAATTTTGAGTTTTATTAACTATAAGCCATAATCCTTACAATTAAAATAAATAAATGGGTGAAATATTTCACTCTGTGTTGCATTGAACTATTGAATTTCATTGCCTTTTCCACCATATTTCAATGTATGGTCATGCGCTTGGGTATATATACGTATATACATAATTTGGCAGGATACATATATTATACTTTGGAATCTTGGAATCACTCGGTCTTCTCATTTACGCCCAACCTTCTCTCCTGCTTTTATTGCACAGACCAGAGTCTCCTTGAAAGACCTCTAATTTAAATTTAATGCCTTAAGTGCATTTAGTTGCATCTGGAAAGTGGCTTGTGTGTCAAATCTTAAACAAGAGAGAATTATGGCATTATGTTTGTCTTTGGCATTCACACTTTCTCATTTTTCACATCCCTTTAGTGTTAATTTGTATGCTGTCTAACTTTTTTGGGTCAGTCTTCGCAGCAGATGTAGCTCAGTTGTAAATGAGTTCCCCAGGTGAGGCTCCTCGTGGAAAACTGCCACAGATCCATTTCAGATCAAAGCAAGACAAAACAACAGCGAATGCCAGTAAACAAGAAGGGGCGAATAGGGATGTAGTGCTCACTTTGTTTCAAACTTGGAAGGAGACGGTGACAGACAGGGGCCTATGTTTGTCTTTTTTTTTTTTTTTTTTTTTTAGAAAGTTTTGGATGACATTAGCAGACTCAACATCATTCGCTTTCTCTTTTTATTGTTTGTTTTCAAGGCAGAGGCGTTTCTCTTGCAAGTCATCATCTCGTCTCCCTGGGCAGCCTTTTAGACGACCAGCACTGGCATCACTTTGTCGTTGAGCATCAAAGCACTCACCTGAACCTGACTGTCGGATAAAAGCACACTGTGGGTCCAGATCCCATCAAAATTTGCCCACTGGGACCATGACCAGGTAGATTTGCCTCGACAGCATGATAAAGAAAAACCCCACTTTCACACCATTTCTGTTTTTTAATCTGATATTCTTTTTTTTTCCTGTTGCAGATCAGCGTGGGAGCAGACCAGGTCTTTGGGGTTCAGAAGTCCGCACGGTCAAACAGAAACTTCCATGGATGTTTGGAAAACGTTGTGTACAATGGCCTGAACCTGGTGTACCTCGCACAACAGAAAGACCAGCGGGTTACTGTGGAGGTAAACTAGTGCATTTGTACAAACCACAAAACCACATATTGTAATTTTTCCCACTGTGAGCTCCAGTAAGTACTATGTTTACCACACCGTTAACACCATTTGGCTCTTGAATCTGCAATGAAAGGTTTTGATGACCTAGAAATGAGTCACCAGAGTCTTTATAATCACCTTAAAATACATGCTGATCTTGTTGATGCCGGCATTTACTGTACTTTTCCTGCAGTTCTCTGCGTGGTTTCCCTCCTGCACAGTTGTTTTTTATCCTTATTCGAATGAAGCTTTAACACTTGATCATAAAGTGACATGCAAGTACAGCACTGAGTCACACTTTTGCTGTAATATTTGGGTACATAAAACTGAAAAACTCAAAACTGAAAAGTAATGCTGTAGGTTGTATTAGTCTTAAAGCAGCACTACCTGATTTGTTTTTCCTTGTATTTTGGTAAAGATAACCATTTAGTTAGTTAGTTTAGTACAGCATAACAGAAGTCATCTGAGAAAAAATTAGACTTTGAGGTCACCTGTGGGCTGTATTATAAGGGTTTTTGTTTTAGAGCGAGGGACAGTATTTTTATTTTTTATTTAAAGAATTAAAAGCAAACTCCAGATCTCTGCTCTATTATTCTGATACCTCCTGGCTTGTGTACATACTTCCAGGTTTGTGTGAGACTGTGATAGTGTCGTGAAGGAGAGGAATTAGAAAAGGGGAGTGTATCATTCAAACTCAACATTTTTTAGACACATCACTTTTACAGTCACAAAATCAGGTATTGCTGCTTTAATTGTTGAGTATTGTCATAGTGTTTGTATAGTTGCTAGAAAAAGCATGTGAACCCTTTGGAATTACTTGGATTTTTGCATGATTTGGTCATAAAATGTGATTTGATCTTCATTTAAGTCACAACAATAAACAAACACAGTCTGCTTAAACTAATGCTGCTAAAAAAAATGCTTTCATGTGTTTATTGAATATTTTTGTAAAGATTCACTATGTAGGATGGAAAAAGTATGTATACCTTTGGATTTAATAACTGGTTGATCCTCCTTTGGCAGCAATAACCTCAACTAAACGTTTTCTGTAGTGAAGATCAGACCTGCACAACACTCAGGGGGAATTTTGGACCATTCCTCTTTACAAAACTGTTTAAGTTCAGCAATATTTTTGGGATGTCTGGTGTGAATTGCTCTTCTGAGGTCATGCCACAGCATCTCAATCGGGTTGCATCACCATCCTCTGTTGAGCTTCAGTTGGTGGACGGATGGTCTTAAGTTTTTCTGCAAAATGTTTGGATACACTTGGGAATTAATTTTGCTGTTGATAATAGCAATCCATCCAGGCCCTGAGGCAGAAAAGCAGCCCCAAACCATGATGCTCCCTCCACCAGACTTCACAGTGGGAATGATGTTTGTGTGCTGTGCCTTTTTTTCTTCATACATAGCGTTGTGTGTTCCTTCTAAACAAAGCAACTTTGGTTTCATCCACAGAATAGTTTAGCACTACTGGAACATCCAGGTGCTCTTTTGCAAACTTCAGATGTGCCGCAGTATTTTTTTGGCAGTAGTGGCTCCCTCTGTGGTGTCCTCCCATGAACTCCATTCTTGTTTAATGTTTTACCCATTGTAGATTTGTAAACAAAGATGTTAGCTTGTGGCAGAGATTTCTGTAAGTCTTTAGCTGACACTCTAGGGTTCTTCTTCACCTCACTGAGCATTCTGCACTGTGCTCTTGCAGTCATCTTTACAGGACAGCCACTCCTAGGGAAAGTAGCAGCAGAGCCTACCTTCTCCATTTATAGACGTCGCTCGTACCGTGGACTTATCAATCATCAAGGCTTTTAGAGATACTTTTGAAACCCTTTCCAGCTTTATGCAAGTCAACAATATATCTACACATAGGTCTTCTGAGAGCTCTTTTGTGCAAGGCATGGTTCACATCAAGTAATGCTTCTTCAGAAAAGTAAACTCAAAACTGGGGTGTGTTTTTTATTGGGCAGGGCCTTTTTAACCCACTCCCCCAATCTTCTCACATTGATTGGACTCCAGGTTGGCTAACACCTAACTCCAATTAGCTCTTGAAGAGGTCATTATCCAAGCAGATCACATATTTTTTCCATCCTCCACTGTGAATGTTTACATAAATGTTTAATAAAAAACATGAAAACATATAATATTCTTTGCAGGATTAGTTTAAGCAGACTGTGTTTGTCTATTGTTGTGACTTAGATCAGATCACATTTTATGACCAAATCATGCAGAAATCCAAGTAATTCCAAAGGGTTCACATACTTCCTCTTGCAACAGTACATGTAGCAAAAATAATCCTTGTACATGTGGGGGTTTTAGACCCAGCAAGTGAAACTAGTTCCACTTTTAAAATTGCATATCTATCTTGGCTCCACAGTGTCAGCTCTGCCTCGGAGCAAGAAAACTGTAGTTTGCATGTCCTTACTATGCTAACTGTTTGTTCTTGGTACAGCTTCCTCCCACTGACATGCAGAAAAAAGTGAATTGGTACATTGCCTATATTGAATGCATGTGAATGGTCATCTTTTTTTGGCATTGATTAAAAACATATCTTTCTACGGTTAGTAAGAATCCATTGCAGGAGGCTGTCACCTTCAAAGCAGGAGGCCGAAAAAGATTTTAAACATCGGGACCAGGCAGGAGACCACATTTTACAAATAAAATCGAAGAGGAGAAAAAGCAGTTTTGGCCAACATAGATGTACCACTTGCTGTATCTAAAGAGTGCTAGGTGTAGAGGTGATGACAGATGTGTGCTGACTCTGAGGCTGCCTGTAGAGCAAAACTAATGGACATTTGGTTTTTAAATGTTCTGCCCTTTTTTATATTGGTCTACAAGTAGCTAAAAATGTACCACTGTATCCATTCAAGCCAACCAAAATCTCTTTTCATTATGTAGTTTTCCTTCTAGTGAATATGGTGTGAACCATAGGGCTCCTGTTGATTTAATAAGGAAGAGAGCATGGCACCCAACTTGGAGCAGGTTTGCCTCGTATGAAGATTGATATAAAGGAAAAAGTGAGTAAAGCTGAGGTCTCTTGGGCCACGTAGTAACTGAAAAGAACGATGCAGGCAGATTTATTGACTTCAAGGCTACCGGCAGAAAGACACAATGCAGTTGAGATGACGAGAAGGAACTCATCATAACACTAATCATACCTGACATAAATGTTTAAAGAATGTCAGAAAAAACTTGCAGTACTGTACCTATCCGATTACTTCTTTAGAACATAGATGCCCATTAAGACAAATCACTGTGTGAGTGAGTTTTTAGAAAGTTTCTACAAAAATACCTTAATTTTCACTTTATATTTTCTGTTTTTGAAAATTGTGACTGTACCGCTTTGTGTGTGCAGTGTTTAGACTTGCATGTTTGTGTGCCTAATGGTTTGTGTCAAGCTAATGCACAACAGCACTGACTCTCTAAGGTACTCTCATCTTCAGCCTGCATTATGGCATATCGCTTTAACTGCCCCGCACAGAGCTTTTAGGTTTGATTAAGTGTCAGTATGCTGCAGGAGTCACTGAAAATAGAACCCTATACACTCCCAACAGAAAACATGACTCCATTTATCAGCATCACTAGCATCAATGTACGATTACTACAATTAATACTGCTCAAACTTGTCGGCCAGCACACTGAGATGACCAGCTGCCACCGTCCACTTAATCTGCCCCCCTTGTGTGGGACTTGCTAGGGTCGCTTGTGTCCCTAAAGCAGTTTGCCGTAGCACTTTCTTCATGACCTCAGCAGTCTGTTGAGTGACATTGGTGTCTGGGTTCGCCACTACTTATTCTCAGTCACACTATTATCATTATGGTAATACTTTCTGCTCTTTAAGAAGACCTGCTGATGAGATCTCTGTGCATCAGGGCACTGCCACACACGCTTCGCAAATTAATTCATATTCATGCATTATCATGTTTTTCCTCTTCCCCCCAATCACTTCTTCTCCACTCCCCTCCTTCAGGGCAATGTCACCTTCTCCTGCACCGAACCCATATCTGTTGCCATGACGTTTGGCGGCCCTCACAGCTTCCTCTTGTTGCCGTTGACGATGGAGATGACATCAGTAGCCTTTTCAGTGGGGCTTCAGTTTCGAACATGGGATAGCGAAGGACTTCTGCTCACCTTTGATCTTCCGAAGCAGGAAGGCGTGGTCTGGATTTATCTGAGCAGAAACAAATTTTGTCTAAAAGTTTACAAATCTGGGAAGACGCAACAGGAACTCACTTGCAGGTCAGACTCATTAGTAAGGCTGCATCAGTACAACATATGATTTATGCATATTTAGTTTCTTGGGTGGCAGTTTTTAGTTTGATTTGTGTTTTAGTGGTAAAGGAAAGGAAAAACTGTCAGACAAAACTCCCTTTCCTTCCTTTTCTCACTCTGTTTTAAAGAATTATGACTTAACTCAACCATAGTACCCCTAATTTCATATACAGTACCTATACTACTTATAGTACCAGCATTTGACTGGCATAATATGAGAGTAAAACAATATGAGAATCTTTATTATGTATTCAATAAATAATTGTCTTCCAACATATTTCTTTTTTATCTTGCTGAATAGACATTTTAGAACGGAAAATAAAACAGAAAAAAAAAACTTTAAAGCAGACATGTTCAAGGTGCGGGCCGGGGGCCATTTGTGGCACAGAGTGAGAATTTATATGGCCTTCAGCTTCCATCAAAAATTATATTGTTTATAGCCCTCCAGCATAAACGAGCATAATTTCTGTGTGCATCTCTACCACTCTCAAGCCACATCTGAACTTTTTATTGGTTTGTCGGAGTCAATGTCAATCTGAATAAGTGACTGACTACATTATAATAACTATATATTATCAGTATTAAAAAATTACCAAGCGTGTGTGTGTGGTAAGTTTAATTTTCAGTAAGTTTGCTCCTCTGCTCTAAAGAATCATAGAACACATTTACTTTATATATGACTACTAACTACTAGTTCAAATGTTGAAATTGACAACATTCTCATTCGCAGTGGTACCAGAATCCAACTGGCAAGCAATTTGATAAGATTCATTATGTTAACACTTATTACCAATGCTATATATTTATTTATTCAGAATCAATTAACACAATGGTATGAAATTAGAAAGAAAAGAAAGACTTAAAAAGAGAATGTTTTAGGGCTGCAACAACTACCATATTTTCTGGACTATAAGTCGTTCTGGAATATAAGTTGCACTAGCCAAAAAATGCATAATGAAGAAGAAAAAAACGTATATAAGTCGTACTGGACTATAAGTCGCATTTTTGGTGGGAAATTTATTTTACGAAATCCGACTCCAAGAAAATATTGCATCTTGAAAGGCAAGTTATAATAATATTAAAATAGAGAACTGAATAAGCTGAATTGGTGTGCGGTTTGCTAACGTAACATATTGATGGTTATTCAGCTGCATGAAGCATAAACAATGAACTGAATAGATGTCTCGTATGTTAACGTAATATATTAACAGTTATTCACATAACTATAGAATGAAGAACATAATATAACAAGTTCACCAAACTCACCATCTTACTCCTAATCGCTCCTAATCACTAAAGCCTTTAAATTCTTCATCCTTGGTGTCACTTCTGAACAACTTCGGAGGTAGACGAAGCGCCGCTTCCTCCTCTGCGTGGCTGTCATCAGACTCAGCATCAGTTCCTATTTCCAATTATTCCGGTCTTTCTCAGTTTTCTCAGTTTCTTCATAGCCTAAGTTGTTACCGGTAATGTTTGCATTTTAAATTGTCAGTGGCACAGGTGCAGCAGATGCTGGTACACAAGCCTAGAGTGAAATCTAATGAACACGTGAAATATTTTAATATATAAGTCGCACCTGAGTATACGTCGCACCCTTAGACAGACTATGAAAAAAGTGCGACTTATCATCCAGAAAATACGATAATCGGATTAATTGATTATAATCAATTATTGAAATAATTGTCAGCTAATTTAATAATAGTTTAATTGTTAATGGGAGTATTCATAGATTCTGAAACATGCCATGTGCTGTGAGAGAAGGGTTCATTACTAAAACAAAAACAGTTAAAAACAATGTATGTTTTGTGTTTTTGATTAAAAATATCTTTGTCTGTATATATGCTCTATCCAAATGTCTTCCAGCGACGTAGTTGTTGCTTCATCTGGTTAAAATTTTGTAAAATTTAAGTGATTTTTGGTAGGATTTTCACAATTTTTAACAGGAACTACAAAACATAGCAAGCTTTTAACCACTTAACCACACATCCTTCACTCTCTGATTAATCGATTTATCAAAACAATAATCGACAGATTAACTGAATATGAAAATAATCGTTAGTTGCAGCCCTACAATGTTTAAATTCAAAATGGCCTGTATCATTGTATTGTAAGTGTGTGGATATTTGTGCGTAGGGTCAGCTCTGAGCGATGGCCAGTGGCACACGGTGGAGCTCATCTCCAGACGAGGTCATGTGACTCTGACAGTAGATGGAGAAGAAGGAGCCTCTGCTTATACCAGCACTCCTATAACTGTAACCAAAGGAACGCAGTTGTACTTTGGTGGTAAGAGACTCTATATTGTCTCTCTGCTCCAAAACGGCCATGTCCCATCTCCTATGTCATGTGTTCTTTCATTTGCTCTGCAGGATGTCCTATTGAAGCCAGCATTGAGGACTGCAGAAACCCTTTCAGCTCCTTTCAGGGCTGTATGCGCTCACTGCTGGTAAACAGCCAACCTGTGGATCTCATCATGGTGCAGGAGAGGATGCTGGGAAATTACAGTCAGCTGCAGATGGACATGTGCGGCATCACTGACAGGTTTGTGCTCTTATATAAGCACCTATAAGCATACGACTATATTCAGAGCCAGGAAGATTGATGTAAATGTTTGATTTTGTTGACAATTTTCTGTTACTGGTGTGAATCGCTCTCTCTAATCCCTTCTGTATACAGCGGGATGTATTTTGAGATGAAGTATGGATTATTAGACAGCAGCATACGGTTTCCACATGGAAATATGGCACCTTTGTTTCAGGATCAGTGTTTCCCGAAATATTTTAGGAACACAATCCTGTTATTGTTTTGTCATTGAGTATCATGGGCTTTTCCTTGGCAGAAATGGGGTTTTGTTTTCTTTGTGTTCTGAAAATGTAATTTATATCTGAGGCAGTGGTGCGATATGGACGGATCCAGACAGAAAACACATACACACAATGCTTATTCTGAGCCCCTGTTCAACTGAGATCAAAGCCCTGAAATAACTATAGTGGAAAAAGCAATCTCTCTTTTCCCTCTTGGTAGCCGCCAAATCTTCATTGAACTCCCAGTATTTTATCTGTGGGCCAATCTCTGCGGCTCAGTGTGATTGAGTTTGGGAGAATTTTAGGATATTTTGCGTCAAAATGAGTGACAGCCTATCAAATCATTGGCCCAGGAAAGAATGATTTGCCTGGTTGGGTTTCTGCCTCTGATTTTTTTCCTCAGTATGTAATAATTATCACCTTCACAATAACAACCTCTGCAACAACTCATTTGGGAGGCAATTTTCAGGGGATTACTCAGAGTTAAAGTTGCTAAAAACAAGAATCTCTTTTGATCTAAAGGCTGAAAATAATTGCTTAATGTGTATAATTACAGCTCTTGGTCAGTTAAATGGTTCTGAAAATGTAAGCGGCTTTTTCCATGATTCGTTGTAAAAGTAATTGTCCATGTTGAGGGAGTAGAATCAGAGGGTCAAATTAAATTGTGCTAAATTTAGGAAAAGCAAAAACAGCTAACAACTTGATCAGGCCTTGCTTTAAAAAAAGTAAGTCCTCAAAGCTAAATTGGTTATAGACATCGATGCCAATAGTTTTTACCCGTATAATAGTTTTTATTTTTAGTAATTTTTTTGGCATTTCATAATTGAGAAGGATTGCAGTTGCATTTAGGCCGTTTTGGTTAAGACTGTGTTAATTGAGAATATTATTTAATTTGATTTATGTCTTATTCTCCATATTCTCATCCCTCCATATTGAATGCAAAGGTTTCAAGATAAATTGTGTTACTTTAACAAAAAAGTTCCCCGTATGGATTATGTCAAACAATACAAATTTGTTTCTTAGCGTAATCTTTTACACTCTTTTATATTTGAATTGTGTGTCTCCACTCACCTCTATTTTGTAGATAAGAGGCTGTGGCCAAACAAGTCCCTTTGGTTATAACTATCCATTATTAATTAAGAGTCCTGCACTGTTCTGCTGCCCAGACCGGATGGCCTTACAAGACACTTTATTCTCATGTGTCTTTTTAATTGCTGGTTTAACTGCTCAAATGTCAGGTCAAACTTTAGGGTGTCCTTTTGGTTCACTTTGCTCTTATTAATCAATACAGTCCCTGCTAAATTACTGCTAAACTTGGATTATCCACACACTATTCTTGTTTCTGACAAATTCAAATCCAGATTATATTGTACCTACCTAAACTGTAGTTGAGATTTTGATTTGTATTTTTGCAGAATATGCATGTTTGCAGATAAGCCTGGTTACATCATCAAGTTATTTAATAAGATTTCAAAATACATCTTGGATTAAATGCACATTGCTGGCCGTACATCTGTTTCTTTATTTAACAAAAAAGACTTCTAAAGACCAAACTTTACCGTTTCACACGCAATGCTGAGTCAGGGCTTCTCTAACTGCAGCTTTCCTAAACGATTAAAAATACATGCTGCTTTCGCTGTCTGCTCCTCTGTGTGTCTTTGCCGTTACAATCTGCTGACCCCGTTTCCCCTGGCAAATATGTTTACCCAGTTACAGCAACACCATTCATCTCAACCCTCATCCTCTTTGTTGCCTCTTGCTCTTCCTAATACCCAACTTTCCCCATCCTCCCTTTCCTATCACTGTAACTCATCTTCTCTACTCATTCCCTTCACTGCTGTGCAAACAGCTCATCCCAGGGCCACTATAACCTTATTACTTCTTGAAGCAAAAAAAGCATTATGAACTTAAAAAATACTTCCCAACTTCCTTACTTCAACTTAATTAAAAATAAAACTGATCTTTTCCTGTTACCATTAAAAGATGAAATTATTACCTTTTGTTAACTGCAGTGGCCCCAGGCTGAAATAGTTAATTTCTTTGTGCCACTCGAGCCTACAGTTATCTCAAAATTATTTGAAAGCAGAAAGGAGGCATGCTGTTCCAATAGGTGACACATTATTTCATTACAATGATGAAAGCACCAGTACAGATGGAGAGGATCATGGTAAGATATTAAAAAGAACAGTTCAAAGTGTGTTAAGAGTTGCTGCTGTGAAGTATGTTCTCTTTTAATATTTTCCATAAAAAATAAGATTTTTTTTCGAAGCTTTTGTGGAAAGTTTTGTTGTCTGTCCTGACCTTTATGTAATAGTTTTTGCCAAAAGTAAATTTTACTCATCCATCAAAACAGACCAATTGTAAGCAAACCTCTGAAAGACAGATAACACTTTGTAAATAGCTTTTATCTTTTCAGCTTCAGACATATTTGTATCATTTGTATTTAGGTTTTTCTCTTTTATAATTTATTTCTGATATTCAATTATTCATGTTAGCAAATGTTAAATCCCATTGATTTGTCAAGAGATAAGAAAAAAAAATTGTGCCATAAGTGAACACACTGCATGAACTTGACAATAGGGGTACCAATACTGTATATTTGAATCTATAAGCAAATTTGTCACCAAACACATGATGTTTGTTTGCTAGCTTGTTCAGAATTAGTTTAGCTAGCTCTAAATCTAGTCCTAGTTTTGTCCAGTTTACATCTGGTTTAACATTGGTTCAGTCTCAATTTTAATTTTGATTATGTCGTTGATTGCAGGTCATGTTGTTATTTCAATGCCATATTTTTTATATTGTGAGGCGCTACTACACAATGTTTACATTGCACTCTCTTGTCTTTCCACTTTGTCCCATAGGTGCTCTCCGAGTCACTGTGAGCACGATGGCAGCTGCAGTCAGTCGTGGAGCACTTTCCACTGCAACTGCACGGGCAGCGGCTACAGTGGAGCCACCTGTCACAGCTGTAAGACGACCCACAATGCACTCTGATCAGGGTTTGATCAAAGGTTACACAGTGTCGGTTTGTGTATGTGTGTGTGTATTCAGGTGTCTTTTAACTTCCAGTCCCTGCAGGCATTGTTGTGGCAAGAGGTCAGGCTTAGATCAAATCCCTTCACTATCTTCAGAGTTATGTGAGCTAAGAGCTGAAAGTGATGGACTGGAGATTAAGGCATCAAGAAAAACAAGTCTTACTCTTAAAAGAAAACGTTAGTGTCCTGTTGGGTTGGAGTTTTATGATTTAATTATATAAAACAAAAAAGTGGTGCAGTGGGTTAACCGTTCGCACACACCAGCTCTTTGAATTTCACCTGAAGTGCATACTGTTGTTATGGGCCTGAGCAAGAGTAGAAGTTCACCAAGGCATTAGTCCTATCTCACAGTGGTAACGATATAGTCCCTGACCTGGACTTGAAGTGGGAGCAAATCTATCCATTAAGCCAGCCATTCCCAAAGTGAAGAATCTTGCGGCCCCCTTAAAAATCAGAAAATCCCATGCAGACCTCTGACAATAAAATTTCACTCTGTTCAAAAGACAGTGTCATGTTTTTCCCCATAGATTTTTATTAAAAACGTTTAAAAAAACAGTAACACTTTAGAATATCTCACATTATTAAGCATTATTTAAGTATTAGTTTAGAGTTAGTAACCAGCTACTTGATTGTTTACAACACATTACTTCAACATTTGTAAGCAACACTGAGTTATAAACATATTATATTATAAACTTATTAATGTTTAATTATTTAGAAATCAGCGCATGCAAATCATTGCACAGTTAAAAACATCAGTAGTAATTCAGGATCAGGAGGAAAATTACTTAATTTATTTTAATTATTGTAACATGTTTGTTAATGCTTTACTACTGCTTCATAGTTGTGAGGTATTCTAAAGTGTTACCAAAAAGCACAGGCTGTTAGCTTCAAAGTAGTATTTTAAACAATTATATAACTGTACTTAATTCTAATTTGTTAATATAAACAATTTCTTTTTAATGTACACAGCCTCTGGGGGGGGGGGGGGGGTAGTACCTTTGTGGCCCACCAGGGAGCCCCGGACCCCACTTTGGGAACCACTGCCATAAAAGCATTTCATGTCACAATGATAAATAAGCCACTAATCATTTGTTTTATTACTTGTTATTACTTGTGGCTGGAGTTAGTATCATTGACCTTGCAATGATACAGAAACGTAAAATAAATCCTTGATCAAAGTTCAGAATTTACAATAACTAACCATATTTTACTTGGCCCATTGCTGTCATTTTATGAAAATGCCATCACAATCCCACCATCATTTTTTTTACCCATCTAAGATCTTGCTGACAGACAGAAAAAATACAAAGACCAATTCATTTGAGGTTTTTTTAAGATTAAAACAGCAACACCACTGTGTCTGTAAGGAAGCCTGTATACAACTCTGTAACGTATTGGAGAGACATGCAACAAAATCTAGATCAAAAGTTCCTTGTTCCTCCCTCCCCTGAAAAAATCTTGTCGATGTCCTGTAATATAAATGTGTGTATGAGAACGTCATTAATTCTAGATATTTTCCTCCTCAGCGGTACACGAGCAATCCTGCGAGGCGTACAAACACAAAGGCAACACGTCAGGCTTTTACTACATTGACGTGGATGGCAGCGGCCCCATCAAACCCCAGCTCATATATTGCAACATGACAGGTAGCATGCATAGCTAAACAAACACTTCATGCTGTACATCACTCTGGCTTTTTCATTTAGTCTCTGCTGTGTAAGGTATTTTAAAAGTGGACCCCAGTTAAAACTTGTCTTGTTTTGTTAGAGGAGAAGACTTGGATGGTAATTGAACACAATAACACTGAACTGACCAGAGTCCGAGCTTCGCCAGGCAAGAAACAGCACTCAGCACACTTTGAATATGCATCTGAGGAAGAGCTGCTGGCCGCCATTATCAGCCAGTCAGAGCACTGCGAACAGGAAGTGGCCTATCACTGCAAGAAGTCCAGACTTTTCAACACACAAGGTACTGTATAGACTCATTTTTTTCAATTTTCATTTTTCCTATTATATAATACAAATAACAAAAACCTGTATATTTCCTTAAGATGGTTCTCCACACAGCTGGTGGGTGGGAGGTCCAGCAGGGGGACAGGTGCAGACATATTGGGGCGGTGCTCAACCTGGAAGCGAGCAGTGTGCTTGTGGGGTTCAGGAGAAGTGTTTGGATCTAAAACATCACTGTAACTGTGACGCAGACCACGCCGAATGGTAATATGCAATTTTTCAGTCAATGGAAGTTATGTTTGCAATCTTATTTACTAAGATATGGTTGGAGTTTGTACAGAAGTATTGGTTGTAGCAGTAGTATCATATTCTCTGCAGGACAAATGATTCAGGCTTACTGACCCATAAGGAGACCCTCCCGGTCAGATCTCTGTTCCTTGGGGACATAAATAGGCCTGGCTCAGAAGGCGCTTACAGGGTTGGACCTCTCCGTTGCCATGGAGACAGTAAGTCCAGCCTAAATCTTTGTCATATTTTGCCATGTGTACGTAAAGAATACATTTGAAGGCACACATTTTGGATTACCTTTGAAATAACTACGCAACATTTCATTTTCAGGAAATATCTGGAATGCAGCCTTCTTTGACAAGGAGACTTCCTACCTCCACTTTCCCACATTCCATGGAGAGCTAAGCGCCGATATCTCCTTCCTGTTTAAAACTACTTCATCCTCTGGGGTCTTCCTCGAAAACTTGGGCATCAAAGACTTCATTCGGATTGAACTCAGCTGTAAGTAAAACCCAGAGGTAAGATATTTAATCTGGACTTTGCTTAGATGCTCGATATGACTTGTGAGAGCAGGATCATCCCTGGAGTTACAGTTTCACATGGCTGCAACGCTGCTGGAGGGCTCAGAGCTGGCCCTGTAGTCACTGTCTGTGCCTGCCTGGTACATAAAAATTAGGTCTTCTTTGAACAGACAACAACATTTATGTTTTTCACATTGGGAGAATCACAACAGTTGCTGCTACTATAAATCATGCAGCGCTTCAGATAGCACATCACGACATTTCATGACTTTTTTGACAATACTGTTTCCCTGTGGACAGTACTGTTTGTTTTTAAGACGCCTTAATAAAATGGACAGTTTATTTACAGTCTCCACCAGTCTGTGTTTATCAGTAAACATAAAAGCACAAGTTATTATTATTTCTTGTTTTTATTACTGAAACAATAATAAAAACAAGAAAAAATGACATTTTTTGGCAATTAAAAAGCCCTGATCCATAAGGCTGGTGTTACTAGAAAGTTACAAAGAAAGTATTAGAGTGTTATGGCTTTGTATCTTCATCTTGACTTGAATGTAAGGGCTGGCAACCACCCTCCATGTCAGTGAGTTTGTGACAGCAGCTGTTTGCATCACTTAGGTTTCTGTGTATCTTCTTATCAAAGCCTCCCTTCAGTGCGTCAACAGTTCTGCTCCAAATCTGCTTCATCTTCATCAGAGCCGGCACATACACAGTGACTGACAGTGACAGTGAGGAAAAGCTTTAGAGTGAATACAAGACTCAGAACTAGAGTTTCAACAGGAGCAAGTGAAAATTCAACTAGCAATAACATTGGAAAGTACCACAGAGTATTCATTTAGTGCTTTCTATACACTGATCAGGCATAGCATTAGGACCACTGACTGGTGAAGTGAATAACACAGATTATCTCTTCATCATTGTACCTGTTAGTGGGTGGGATTAGGTACGTGTGGTCTAATCCAACTGACAAGATACTGTACCTCCAGTTGCGGAAAAAGATGATGCTGGTTCTGATAGAAAGGTGTCAAAATACGCATCTCAGTTTGTTTCATATGGGGCTGCAAATTAGGCACTGGGACATTATGACCAACAATAACTGGCAGGGGGTCGGTGCAATAGTCAGCCTTGTTTTCCTTGCAGCCGTCAATGAGGTCCTGTTTTCCTTTGACGTCGGTAATGGCCCGCTGGACGTGCGAGTGGAGACTGATGCCCCACTGAACGACAACAGGTGGCACAGAGTTCGAGCTGAGAGAAATATTAAAGAGGCTTCGCTCCAAGTTGACGAGCTGCCCGCTGCCACTCAGGAGGCTCCAGCTGACGGACACATCCACCTGCAACTCAACAGCCAATTATTTATAGGTACATGAGCGTAGGACACACACTGACTCACTGCCAACTGCTTTGAAAATGTAGTTTGATGTTTGAGTATTGATGGTTAGTTTTAAAGTACACAGTGATACCATTTGGTTTAGAAATATCTAATTTTTAGATTTATTCATTTTTAAAATTGAATCTTATATTCCTTCGTATTGTTTTCATACATTGTGTGGTAACTCTGCACTGTAGATATTAGTTGACCCTTGGGGAGCTGGAGACTTTACATCTCTGTCACTTCAGCTCTTCCTGAAGAAAGTAGATAGGTGCAGAAACTTGGTCTGTCAGCAGAAACCAACACTGGTGCTCTGCCACACAATCCACTGTATAAGGTCCAGCCAACATTACCAACGGCTTTTTTGTTGTTTTAAGGAATTTTGTAAATGTAATAGATCCATACTGCAGTGGTACATTTGTCCTTGTTAATTGCAAACTTTCACTAACAAGATAGCACAAACTATTTTTGTTGTGGTCAGTTTTTTTTTACCCTTAAAAAAGTCTCCAAAGGAAGACCTTCTCTGACAGTTCTCGAAAACTTTAGGTCCTGATATAAACCTCATCCTCTTTGCTGTGTGGAAAGCTGTTTATCTCATCATAACAACCCTTGTTGCCAGGTTTGGCACTCACAAACAATTATAATTTTGCACCGCCTGAACTGTAAGGGCAAGCATAGGTTCAAGACTATAAACAATAACTTTTGGAGCTTAAATTCTACCTGAGAAGAAGAATAAAAATATATTTTTCAGTCACAGTCAGCTAGGCCAGAAGGACAAGTAAACTGTCAGGAAGACTGACAGCTCGCCAACTTTCTAGATACCAACAATCCACATGGTGCTCTGCTAGCACATGAGCTGCCAATAAAAGTCAGCTCCTTGTTTTTTTCCACCTGCTGGTTTGTGTTTCACTATGGTTTCATCACCCCACTGTTTTAAAAAATGCAGTATACGAACAGTGACAAATCTTTATTTTAGTTGAAGCCCTGAACACGAGGTTGCTATAATAATTTGACATCACATCACAGTCACTCATCTCCTGCTGACATATCCTGTCATCACATACAAAAGTTTCAATTAACAATATAAGTGTAACTGTCAGTAAGGATGGAGGCTTGTCTGGCTCATTTTTATACATCTAAGTCTAAAATCAGATTTCATCTCTACTTTTAGTTTGGGACACCCCTTTACTCACAGCAGGGATACAATATTTATTTGTCAGTCTGAAGATTTCCAGTTTGATAAACATATGTATGTCTTGTCACACTTTGTACAATGGGTCATTTTGATATAATTGTGCTTTTAACTTTAAAATAATTGCTACATAGTAAATATTACCCCTTTTTCAGGAGGCACAGCATCCAGACAGAAAGGCTTTCGGGGTTGTGTGCGCGCTCTTCAGCTGAACGGGGTCACTCTGGACCTAGAGGCCCGAGCGAGGATGACCCCTGGGGTAGAGGCGGGCTGTCCAGGCCACTGCAGCAGCTACGGCTCCCTCTGCCAGCACCACGGCCGCTGTGTGGAGCGAGCCAGCAGCTTCTACTGTGACTGCACTCCATCTGCCTTCACTGGAGCCTTCTGTGACCGAGGTGCACACAACTCCACATGCCACCTGCTTTGTTGTTCGCTGAAACTGATCAGCACATTTAAAGTGGTTTTGTTTAACTCTAGGTCTGATAACACTTTCCTTTTCTGTCATTTACCTCATCACAGGAATATTCACATTGAAATATTAACACATGTTGCAGATAATTAGCAGTGCTACCAGCTGTGTTTGCCTGTTCAAACTCTACATGTACATCACGGAAATCACAGCTCTCATGCATGACACCGTTATAATTAGCAGCCACATTTTATATTGTTGCTTTTATCTGTCAGCTGCTTTTCTTTGGTGGCGTTTCTGCCTTTCTAATTAGATGTTGTCAGAGAGGCACAGGATGTGAGTTACTGCTGCAAAATCTAGACAGGTAACCAATAAAACAACTTCTTTTGCATATTAAATTAATACTCTGAATTTAATACTGATTTTCTAGATTTTTGCTTACATACAGTACTACAGGGTAAAGCACATATTGAATATGGTTTTTAATTAGTTCAATGTCAATGTGGCTCTGGCCCTAACAATTGTACAATATGAGCATGTTAACAGTCTTTTTTGCACAACTAATCAACACCCATAACAAATGTAACAATTTCTAATCCTGTCCCTTTAAGCTTGTTGTGTAACTGATTAACCTACAAACACATTTTACTGTTGTGAGTCAATGCTCTTACTGCTGCATTATTTGCTAGTGGCTTTTTACAAGAAGAAATGCGTACTATATCTAAAACTTCAGGAATGATGTAGCTGTTAGAAAGCCAGATGGTTCCTTCCATAGCCACTAAAGCTAAAACAAAATCTCCATAAAGTTAAAGTAAGTATTGGAGAGACATTCAGTCGAGGGGTAAAAACACTTTAAATAAATGATAATGTTTCAGCTTGATGTCAAAATCTGTTTGTGCCTGTGCTTCCAGCTCCACAGACTGTACACTGCAGGAACTTTTAATAAACAGAGAATATGTCAACTTGAGTTTTGCCTAATGATACTGTGATGTATTCTGTTCTTTTGCAGAGGTATCGGCAAGCTTCAAGTCATCAACATCTATTAGCTACAGCTTACAGGAGCATAAAGAGAAGGCTCTGAACCAGAGCAGCATTGTGCATTTCCCTCTCCATCCTGACTTCAATCTGAAAACAGAAAATGTGTCATTGAGCTTCAGGACCTTTCAAACTCCTGCTCTGCTCCTTTACGTCAGCTCGTACTACAGAGAGTACCTGGCACTGCTACTTAACAAACATAGTAAGCTGTTATACTGTATAATGATGCGGATTAAATGATTCATTAAATGTTGGTGATTCCTACAATTGGACAAATGGTGTTAAAAGGTGTGTTAGCTTAGCATGTGCTTGCTTTAATAAGTGAGCCTGGAGGAAGCTGATAGCAAGCGGGTCATTAGAGTTACCATGGTGACGCGGGAGTCTGCAGGTGGCTGTTTTTAAACCGAAGCGCCCCATTAAACGTTCGCCACCTGGAACAGGTTTTTTTGGGTGATAAAACTTTTCTACAGGGAATAAGTAGTGCAGGCAACTTGTTTGTGTCTCATTTGTAACAAGAAATGCATCCCTGTAGCCACCTTTCTACCTCACAAACTCTACTCACATACTTCTGAAATCTGTTGATGTGCAGATCAATACCAAGACCACTTGGGTCAATTTGTTTTTACAACCATTTTGCCAGGACTTTCACTACATTCCAAAACTCCTTTTTACCCACCCATAGTAAAGGCTAAAGCATCATCTGCAGAAGTTGCAATTGTATCAAAAACACCACAAGACCAGAAAAAGTAGAAAGAAAAAGAAAAAGAAGGCTGCATAATAACTGAACCATAATATAGTATTAACAGAACTAGATTTGCTGCCTGTAGATCATGGCATTATTGTAACACATTTGTATGTGTATGTCTTGCAGATAAACTGGAGGTGGCTTACAAACTGGACAGCAGCAGGGACTATGAGGTGCTCAGAAGCAGAGTGGGTAACCTGGCTGATGGACAGCTACACAGTGTTACTCTCAACAGAGTGGGAGACCGTATTTCAATACAGGTAACCCACAAGACTCTTACTAGAGTTTTTACTAACCTTGTCAGGAGTCATTGAACTTGTAACAGCACAAGCATGTTGCTGTAGCTTTATAGCACTGTTTTGTGATTGTTCCTAACAACATCCTAAATTTTAAACTTTTTCACAAATTTTACTTTCATCTTACCTTTCTGGTTTTTTTTTTTAGATTGACCAGAACAGCATGGAGTATTTTAACCTCACCTCTGATGTCGAGTTCAATGGCATCAGGTCACTGGTTCTGGGCAGAGTGCAAGGTACTTGAATGTGATAAAGGAAGGCCACAGTATTCAAGCAGAGGAAGCATTTAACAGTTAGGTCAAGGACACTGACAAAAGTTTTGTTATTTTACTCTTAAACAAAATATATTTAAGATACAGTTATATCCTAAACCCTTCCTCCGATTTGGACGTTAATACTCTCAAATTACAGCTGAGAGTATGCACGTTAAGCACATATGAACTATATACCTGTATTTTGAACTATTTTGGTAAAAAAGCAAAAGAACAAAACTTGAGTTGGTGTGCAAATACTTATGGACTTAACTGCATGCAGCCATTGTATAATATTAGTAAAGTTTAGAGGTAGTTTATTATTGATTCACTGTTTTGTTTGGTAATGAACAGTATTTCATTTGCTATTAAGATAATTTTCTCCAGATGCTACAGAGTTAGACCCAGAGTTGGCCCGGACTGCCGCTGCAGGTTTTACTGGCTGCTTGTCCGCTGTGAGCTTAAACACCATCAGTCCTCTCAAGGCTGGTCTGCTTCATCCAGACACCAGTCCCACCACCATCACTGGTCCACTGGTCCAGGCCCGCTGTGGTTCAACTTCAACTCAGTCTGTGTCTGAAACCACTCACCACCTATCAGGTGACAGACAACTATACTTCTACTTTGAAACTTCTTTGTTGGACTCTTGTAATGTTTTCTGTGTCTGTGTGGACGGCAGGTCAGTCTGGATCTGTGGAAATGGGTCAGCCTTTAGTTAATGCCATCAAGAGTGATTCAGCACTAATTGGAGGTACAGCAGCCACTTCATTTTCATCTGTCATGGGACAGAATGCATAAAGGCCATGCATGGATTGTTTAAGACTTTGGAACACGCCGCAACAAAATTTGTTTTCTAGAAATAAAACTTTCACTTGTCTGTCACATAAAAGAGTAGGCCTGCACTGCAAAGCTACATTAAGCACTGCATTGAAAAATTTTGCTTAATTTATTATTGACTCGAACACCAGTTCACAACACATTTCTTTTCTCCTCAATTTCAAACTGTCACAACATTATAGTCACTTCATTCTTTCACAATCCATTTTTTAAATGTACATTGAATTGGGTTGTGTTTAATTTAGTATAAACTATGGTTGAGACAGCTGGACCGAATGAGTAAGCAAGCTTGGCCTGCTGTTGTGTTTACAGGTGTGATAGCGTTGGTGATCTTTGTGACCCTGTCTGCCTTAGCGGTAATGGCCCGGTTCTTATACAGAAGGAAATGGACGTGTCGGAGTCAGGATGTGAAAGCAGTAAAACCAGATGACTGCCCAGAGCTGCCTTTCAGCAGCCAAAACAACTCACACAGCAACGGTTCAAGTGAGAACCAGAAGGAATATTTTATTTAGCCTGTTGCTGACCGTCTGCTGACCCCACCATATTGGAGTCCAGAGACAGAGACAAAGATGCCTCAGAGCTTCACTGTTTGAACAGAACTGAGGACTGCCTGGACAAACTGGGAAAAGCCAAAAACAATGCTGTTTGTGTGGTGCTGTCTCCCATGGTTGTATTTTTCTAAAGACTCGACTGTATATAGATGCACAAAGAGTGATGAATTTATAACGTGTCAATATTCTTTGTTCACTTCACTTGTAAATAGTTAACCTTCTCAATCTTGAAATTGTCCAAAGTCGCACTTTGTATCCTGAACTGTTTGAAGCTAAAAGAGAGATTGTATTTAATGGAATAATGAATGTACACTGAAATGATGTGAGGACTGGATGTGCTCGTATGCATTGTCCAGCGCAGATAATAATTATGTGCAAATCAAATAAAGAGTGAAGTATGTAGATGCCAAGGCTATTTGCAAGCATCAAGCAACTGATTGTATTGTGTGGATGCAAACTGGCCTTGGTTACATTGAACACGGCTCATTTTTTTTTTTCCATTAACAACCTTATATGTATTTATTTCTGTGGGACTCTTCTTAAGGACACACATTTGCTGTTAATTATTTCATCATCACAGCCACAGAAAAAAGATTTTTTTACAAAAATGCTGACATTGCTAATGGTCTTCCTTCAACCATTGCATTAAATGTGAAATACAGAGAAATGAACGATTATGTAGTGCTTGTGCTCAATGCTATGGATATTCTGTAACAAACCTAAAATGTGGCAAACCCGGCAGTGGCTGAGATTACAAAGTTTCACAGCTTGGGCGTGTGTTCTCATGTCTAAATCTTTGGCCTTTTGATGTTCCCCTCAGATGTGTGTTCCCACCCTGTAACATTTGGGATGAGTAATGGATGGATATGGCTGGGTCTGCAGACTGGAGATAACTTCACCATCTAATGCTATGGAAAGCTCTCATGTCCTGCTCATGTCAAAGTCTTCTGTGTTAAGCCTGGGCTGAACACAGACACAGAGCTGTGTTTCTATCTGCCCATTATGATCCATATGACAGGAGCTAGATGGCTGTCAGCATCTATTTCTGTAGTGAGATGTGTCCCTGTTACTAATAACACTTCATTATATGGAACTACATTGCAACTGGTAATGACACGCCAGAAAATAACGTCAAACACTATCATCGTCACTTAATATAATCAAATGAGGAGGATTATGTGGGCCTTATGTTTTATCACAAACTAAATTATTATAATGTAATTAAGGCAAGGTGGTTTTTTGACTTGCACTTGCTGTAAATGACCAGGAACACAATCTGGGTTCATGGTGAGATAGCAATACCCTGGTCCACTAACTCCAGCCACAGGGGGTCAGTGACAAAACAAAATTACTTAGTGGGCTCTACCACTGTGAGATATACAGGCCTTGTTGCTCAATGGATAGTCTAGCATTTACCCCTGAACTAGAACATCCTCAAATTGAGTCTGAGGGTGTCTTCACCATTGACAGCTAGGGCCAATGCCTCAGTGGAGGTCTGTGCTCTTCAAGTTCTTCCAGTGTCTTGTATTATGACAGCATCTATTATTATTTTACAGCATCTTCATTATCTTACACAGTAAAATAAAGAGACTTATGTGAGCCTTATGTTTTATCATAACTAAATAATACATTTAGACAAAGTGGGTTTCTTTAAAATATAACACTTGCAGTATTTAAAGTGTGTTCCTAAGTTTCCAGAAAGCGTTAATTTATGTCTGTTTTGATAGTTACATAAACTTTATAAATATTGATTGAAGGCGAGTGGTTTATTGATGCCTCTTCTTAAAACAGTATGTGGTCCAGATAATTAACAGCCCAAATACTGCTTCAAGTTTCAAGCTTTTAGAAGACTGCATTGCCACAAACACAAATTATCAAAAAAGCACCTGACTCCGCTCTACAGCAATGCAGACCTCTCTGGCTCTCCCAACTCATGTTCATCCATCATAATCATGCAGCATAATGCCTGCAGAATATGAATGTGACGTTTATTGATGTTTAACAAGCTCGGAGCCGTGTGCCGCTGCTGCAGCTTCTGTCGGAGTCGGGATCCCGGCCTTGTAAGTCCAGCAGCAGTGACAGATGCTCACAGTCGCTGTGGCTCTGAGGCACCGGGGCTGGAGGTGAAGTGCTCCAGTCAAACTCCCCCTGAGTCAGGTTTGGCTCCTGCTGACGACTCCAAGCCTGGGCTGCAGATGGCTTTGTCACATGATTCGTATGGTGAGGGGACTTTGGTGACACCGCACACACACAGCAACAGTTGTTCCTTTCAACAAGCAACTTTGGTCTCTTTGTAAATCAGTGCCTTTTTACTGCTTTGTTTTTGCTGGAACAGTTTCTCTGAACATTAGTTTTCATTAAGACATATTGTCCTAGTTTAATTCTGCATCTGACTTGGAGCTAATGCTGCAATCAAGCCTGGTACTCCTTTATTTTTCTTTAAATTGCTTGTGTTTTATTATTGTTTCATTATTATTTTTGTATTACTCTGCCAAGGAAGTTATGTTTTGCTGGTGTTGGTAGGTTGGTAAGTCTGTTTGTAAGATAACTAATAGTTCAGGTCAGTAATGGGCCAACTAAGAAATGATTAGTGGAGCATTTAGGAAGAACATGTGCCTTTTAATGATCCTGGAAGTATAAGCACGCATCTATACCATTGCAAGATATGCCTTGGCAGAAGGTCTCAATTCACTTAGTGTGTTTCTAGTGTGTTTTATGTCATTATGTGTTCTTAATTAATTCCTCTTCTTCACTTATTCCTGCGGCCAGTCCCAGCAACTGTGGGTCTTTGGCGAGTTACACACAGGACCAGACATCTGCAGCCTATGGTTTTAGAGCCTCATGCGGCTCTTTAGCCCTGTTCTTGCAGCCCTTTGGGCATCTGACATCTGATTGTGTAAAGTCAATAAAGTAGACAACTTTTGGGCTGATTTGAAGTGCAACACACAAAAGTTAAATAAACAGCACCAAGAAATAGTTACTGGATGTAGCTCTGGTTCTCTGAATGTGCGTGGCTCCTGTATTACTGCTGTGACTATTAAAAGATAATCAGTACAATAAGTATTTAACACAGTTCTTTGTTAGTTTGCAATAATTATATAAATCATTAGAATTAACTGAGGCTCTCTTTAGATGCAAGGTTAGTATTTTTAGGAACAATTGGCTTTTTTGATCCAGAAGGTTGCAGACGCCTGCCCTGGACCATGACAGTTAGTCACAGTGCTAACATTTAGACTTTCATGGACAGATAACAGTTCACTCTCACCTTCACTAGGGGTAATTTAGAGTCACAAATTCACCAATATATGCATGTCTATGGACAATCAAGTCTAATCTCTATCATTATTTTATCTCTTGTGTTTATTTGTGGTTGTATTTATCCTTAACACTTTTATTTCACTGTGGCTATATATAGCTACATTTTTCTACCCAAACACAGTCAAAGTAGGCCTAGTCCCGACTGAAATATTGATATACTCTGCACATCTGGAGACTTCATATCTAGTTGACATTTTGGGTGCATTGTCCTTATGTGACCGCCTGTCTCACAACAGACATTTTGACATTTCAGCAGAAAAAGATGCACGGTAAATAAATACATTTGAATATTGTGAAAGAAGTATAGGACTAAATAAATAAAACAGGTCTGGAGAGGACACCGTGGGAAAGAGGAGGGAATACAAAAGCGCTGTTTTGCGAGCTTGGTATGTAAATACAGAAGTGTTGAGGTTACCTGGGAAACTTGAATAATGCATTGGCAAATGGCTCATTTTAAAACTAGATGAATATCTTACATTTATATCTTGGTTTAGCTTTTGGCAGATGAGGAGGTATGTGAATATGGACCAGTGTTGTCTCCGCACAGTGATTTTTAGCTTCCCGTTCACAGCATTAATTATCACTCAGATTATGGTGCAGTTACATAGTGCCACATACAGTATTTCACTATTAAATACTTTTGTTTATTTTTATGTGTTCCTAACTCTGCCAAGAAATTCTGCAAATTCAGTCACAGGGGGTCACAAGCCAGCACTTTCTGAGTACATTTTGTAGAACATACTTTTACTTTTACTTGAGCAAAACTTGAAATTGAAATTGTCTAGGGAAGTACAAGTAGTTTTTGTCCTCTGTGGTGTAGTGGGCAGCACATCTGACTCGCAATCAAGAAGAAGAAAAAGATTTAGCAAAAACATTCAAATGTACTTCTTTACTGTTACCGATGTCAAATTTTTGTTGTTGTTTGTACTTTTACATCTACTTGAGTAATATTATTTTTGACGTAACAGTACTTTTACTTGAGTACAGCTTTTGAGTGCTTTGTCCACCACTGCAAGCCAGTACACTCTTTGTACCATTCCCAAACCTGGCTAAATGGAGAGGGTTGTGTCAGGGAGGGCATCCAGTGCATAAGTTGTAGCTTAACAAATATAGCATTTACCCCTGAACAGCTTACACTGCTCACCTAAATTGCATCCAAACTGAGAAGCTGCCTGTGCATTTCAATTTTGTAACATCTGACCTCCTTCTTTTCATTTTGATAGCTGTCCCATGTTCTTTTGGTTGCTTTTCCTCTAGACAAACAGTAATCCCAGCACTTTACTCTTCAAAACACAACAGGGCATTTCCACTCCTCTTTTCCTTTTTTCCTCTAATGCACCTTAATAGCACTCTGCAGTTATAATGTAAGTCTGCAGCCAGTGACGCCTATGCACTTGTCTCGGTAACATTTACATATCATAAGGCATTTAGCACATTGTGTTTTGACACCTTGTTCTTCTATGTCACATTTCCATGGCTACATATTCATTACCAGCATGTGGGGGGGGGGGCTCTCTGTGACAGCTCTGTATTTACGTCACCATGTTTTTTTTTTTTTGTTTTTTTTTGTTTTTTTACCCCAGCCTTATCACAACCACCTCCTACACACTGCTTTTTGCTCAGCATATAATCATCTTTGCCTTGATATCAAATCACACCACTCTATTCATATTTATAGCTAGCCACGTTAAAGTGCTAAAGGTCCTCCGCACTCAGGTGTGATTATTCAGTTGCAGTAGCAGTAATACATGGATAATGGTGTTTATAGTTGAAGGTCAAAGCCAGTGTCCAGAGAGCTCGGCCGCTTGATGGATTACTGTTTTCTCCAGATCTGAACTCTGTAGGACAGTGACAAATCTCTGCAAATCAACAAAATGCTCCTTTTTTCTCTCCAAGTTCTTTTTTATTGACACCTTGAAGAAAAAAATGGCCGCTGAGATTTTTCCTGAGTGAGACGCTCCGATGCGGACCCTCATCATATTCAAGAATAAATGGACTGTCGGGCTCAGAGAAAACACTCCCTAAGCTGTGACTTAAGACCTCACAATGACAGTTTCCCCACTGAACTGAAATGATGTCTTTGGATTTCAATAAATATACTTTTTATGGCTTGTGCAATTTCAGTGGACTCACTTTTAGCCAGTAATTAAATTGTTCTAGACTCAGATCTCTGCAGGTTGTAAGGCTGGACAAGCTGGAGTTAAACTGATGCAAGCATACTATTATTTCCATTCTGTTACTTATTCAGAGAAAACACTGCCAAATTTATTGCACTTCCCTGTTCTCTTTGTTTGTTTTGTTTTTTATTTAACCCATACTGGAGAAGCCACTTTTCAGTAGAAATTTGTTTGTTGACAAGCTGTGTGGACCAACCAGCCAATGGGGGACTCCCTTTTGAATGTGAGCAGATCTTCTAACATGCATACATATGATTAAAAATACACATATATATATATATATATATATATATATATATATATATATATATATATATATATATATATATATATATATATATATATATATATATATATATATATTTTACATGTTCAATAATAATGATGTCTAATAATGGCAGCTTGTCCTACATACAAATAATATGTTAGGGGATGCTGACTCGTAATTGTCTCTACTGTATGAATGTGTTAGTGAATAATTGTCTGGCACTGTGTATCTCTTTGTCAGCCCTGTGACTGCCTGGCCACTGTCAGGGATGTACCTCACCTATTACTCATGGTTGCAGGGAAAGGTTCCAGCCACCTACAGCCCCCTTAAAAGTGGAAAAGGGTGAATGAACAAACCATGTGTAAACAAGTATAACTGTAATTTATTTCACACTGAAACTGAAACTTTTCATTCCAAAGTTATGTGTTCACACTAAATTAGATTAGTTCAGTAGAAAACAACACTGCAGCAAATGTGATTTTAACAACTAACATTCCACACTGTTCCACTTCCTCACTGTGAATTATTTGTAGTCTTGTGGGTTTGCAGTGGCTCAGTGGGGGATTGACAACATCACATCAGCAGAAGAGGAACAAAAAGCACTGCAAATGTGAAACATGGGTGGCACCTAATCCTTTTTTTTTTTTTTTTTTTATTCTGACTTTTAAACACTGAGTTAGATTCAGCCCAGTAATGCTAGTGCAGCAAGACTGGAATCAGAATGACTACTTTGGTTAATAGCATAGCGCAGACCAAAATCTCTCTTCTCCCCTCTCTGTGAATCAGTCCTTAGCACTATTTCCTCCGTACAGCCTCTGCACTCTCCTCTTGGCACTATATGGGCACACTTTAGATTCCAAAGCAACACAAATGGAGGCCAATTGTTTTCTCACTCCGATGAGCCAGACGTCCTAATTAAATTCATGCTTGGCTGACAGGCCTGCAGCCACAACAAGATCTGAATCAATTAATCTCACCATCATTTGGTTGTTTACTCTCACCCGTCACAGCCAAAAACCATGGTGATTACACGGAAAAACAGCAAATTTGAAAGTTTGCTTTAACACCTCCCCTCACTTGGAAAGGGCCAGCAGTGCTATTTTAAATCAGCAACAACAAGGACATAGTAGGACGTGCCATATATTCAACACATTTACCACATGCTTCGGCAACTTTAGCACTTCTTTCCCTTTTTGCATTTGTTTACAGTACAGAAATACTTCAGTTTAAACATGATCGTGGGAGTTATTATTAACTAGACCAACAGCACAACAACAAATGTACAATAAAAGAAAATAGAAAACAGAAAATATACCACAAATGTGCACAAATGATTGTAATACATTCTCTTAAACTACTGTTCTGCTGCTTGTCTGAATCTGCCCCATTTGTCAGATTGCGTCCACATAGACCACTATACTATCTACTATTAAATGATTATATTACACTAACTAGTAAGTACATGCTGTATATAGTTACATTCATTTTATTGAGCCATTCACTTTAATGCTGAAGTGCACTTAAAATTTTATGTCTGCCTGAATGCTGCCAGGAGAATATTTCATTAGTATCTGTTTCATTTTTATTGTTTTTTGTTTTGTTTTTTTACTGTTTACTGCTTTTAGTATTATTGTCTTATTTATTACTTTTAACTAGGTATTTTACCAAACACTTTATTCTTGAATAGGTTGCATTCACATTATTTAATAACATTTTAAAGGGCCTATAGTTTTAAAACAAAGATGGAGGGCAGGTAAGAGTTGTATGGAAGAATTTGCTTAAGTATCCATATCCAGATGTCTTAGCCCGGTTTATGGTTAATATTTCTGTAATTACTGGGTCTATCAACAATGGTTACGGTCATCTCTGTCAGGGCAAATTACCTAAAGTGAAAAGCAATATACTGTCAAAAAGTGTTGGTATTATTCAACCACACAGGCGTGATTGTTGTCAATTGACAGGACAGTAAGCCACGGGACAAATACAGTGAGTTTGTGTACTCTGTCCCAACACATGTTAGACTCTTTTGGTGTGAAGTTGAATATTTATTTAAATCTTTGGGGAAAAGAGAAAATTTGTATTACTGGAAATAATTTAGATAAAAAACATTTTACATGGCAAATGCTATATTCATTGTTGTAAATGGAAGAATGTTAAACCTAACATACATCAATTCAAATGTATTTTAAGATATTATTTTAGAACATTAGAAGACCTCCACAAAAAAGGCTGAAGATATATCATCCATTTATAATGAACTGAATTTGTCCTTTTAAAATATCGGATGTAATTTGCGTACCTCTACTTTCAGTATGTATATTTTACATGTTTACTTGTTTGTATATTTATTATTTATTATTTGCTTTATGTGATTGCTGGTTTGTGTTCTATTATTGCAATAATAAAAAAGTCACTAATTTTAAAAGAAATATTCAAACATAAAATCCATAAATGATAAACCTCATCATTTTTTGTTAGTGACTGGATCCACAAACTCACTACATCAACCCCCGTCTACTGACAACAGCCCTGTGTGATTGAATAACGTCACCACTTTTTGATGCCATTGTAATAAAAGTTATTTTCTGCCAAAAGAGAAGATGGTGAACGTAGAGGTACTTGCAGAGCAACAGCATAAACCAGAAACCAGTCCAAGACATCTGCATTTTTTCATCTTTAGCAGCAAATTCTACCATTGAATTTTTCCCTTCCCTCCAGCTCAGTCTTACATTATTGGTTCCTGTATTAGTTAGATGCTTTTTCATAAGAAATATCCTAAAGAAAAATTCACAAATATTAAACCTGATCATTTATATTAGTGACTAGGCCCATAAACTTGCTATATTTACCCTACCACACCAAAAAATCTGCATACTAACAGTAGAATTTTGTGCCCGCCCGTCTCAATTAAACACACTACAGGCCTATAATGTTGTGACACAATGTGAAAACAACCATATACACAAGTAGCACAAACAAACAAACTTTAAAAAAAATCCCACTTTTAACATTGATGGACTGAATCCCATGGTGGTACTTATATTTAGAACATAGTAGCAGATATGAGGCGAGGTCTATTTGCAGAAACAGAAGGGAATACGCATATTTGGATGACTTCCTGCTGGCTCTTGGCAGAAAAAAGTCAGCAATGTAACAGATAAAAGTAGCTCTCCATAATGCTGGACTGTTAAGTTTGCACCATAATCCATAAAGTTTTTCTGTATTTTTAGCTGCTGAGGGTTCCCCTGTTCATCTGCGAGATTAAAGATTGAGGACATAAGTCTGCTGAATCTGCCCCATCACTGCTAAACACCAGTAAATCCTGCACAGAGCCACTCTAATTCTCTACTTCAGAACTGCTGAGTCTTTGAACCACACTCAGCATTCAGCCTGTCACAGCCGACGTCTCCACCCCGAGGACTCCTGCCTCACAGCTCCCCACTTTGTCAAATCCACCGACACCATGCCAACGTCCCAAAGGATCACGGGCAATCTTCCATCCACTGACTCCTTGTAAGCACCTCTGTCATGATCTGAGTCCTGATTTGTAGGCGCTGTAGTGGACGACAGTTATTTTTCTGCTGTTTGTCAAAATATGACCTCTGCTGACCCCCGTTTGGATTTTAGAAGCCCACTCCAAACACGAGACCAACTCAAGAACTCAAACATACTATTACTTTGAAATAATACTGCTCAGACAGATGTAAAGGCACTCATTAAAAGCACTAATTAAAATTAAAACTGTCCACTTTGTCACCAAGGTCTAGATATAGTTTTTTTTTTTTTTTTTTTTTTAAGTTACTAATACTATTTATATGACTACTGCTACTAATACTACTGCTAAAACCATTACTTCTTATAGGCTTATAGGTACTACTACTACTGCAACAACTACCACCACTCTTACTTATTAGTACTACTACCACTGCTATTATTACTATTACTACCCAGTCTGACACTGAGGAGCAAATTTCTTATTGGAGACTTTTTTAAAATGACAGCAGCAAAAAAAAATGTATTTATTTATTTATTTTTTTTAGAAATATACTAATAAAGACATAATTAAGTGAAAGTATTTAGTTCCTCTATACTCAATGCCGTACGCAGCACAGAGGTCACAGAGGTCTGGACCTCGGTATTTTCTATTACTAGACAAAACGAGATCTAAACCAGGCAAAAAAACAGGACTAAATCAGAACTAAACTAGGACTAAATTAAGACTAAACTAGGACTAAACCAGGACTGAATCAGAACTAAACCAGGACTAAACCAGGACTAAATTAGGACTAAACTAGGACTAAACCAGGACTAAATCAGAACTAAACCAGGACTAAATCAGAACTAAACCAGGACTAAACCAGGACTAAATCAAGACTAAACTAGAACTAAACCAGGACTAAATCAGAACTAAACCAGGACTAAACGAGAACTAAACCAGGACTAAATTAGGACTAAACTAGGACTAAACCAGGACTAAATCAGAACTAAACCAGGACTAAATCAGAACTAAACCAGGACTAAACCAGGACTAAACCAGGACTAAATCAAGACTAAACTAGAACTAAACCAGGACTAAATCAGATCTAAACCAGGACTAAATCAGAACTAAACCAGGACTAAATCAGAACTAAACCAGGACTAAACCAGGACTAAACCAGGGTTAAATCAAGACTAAACTAGAACTAAACCAGGACTAAATCAGAACTAAATTGGGACTAAACAAGAACTAAACCAGGACTAAATTAGGACTAAACCAGGACTAAACCAGGATTAAATCAGAACTAAATCAGGACTAAACCAGGACTACACCAGGACTAAACCAGGACTAAACCAAGACCAAACCAGGACTAAACAAGGACCAAATCAGGACTAAATTAGGACTAAACCAGGTCTAAACCAGGATCAAATCAGGTCTAGACAAGGACTAAACCAGGTCTGAACCAGGTTTGAACCAGGACTAAACCGGCCGTCAACATGATAGCCCTCAGTATTTCTAAAATCCTGTGTCCTGCCCTGTTTATACTTCTGCCCTACAGCCTGCTTCTTTACTAACGCTGGCTGAATTGTAGTCTGCTATAATTAAGGCTTGTCTCACAGCCACATTTCACTACATATTTCAAATAAATAACCATGCATTTGCAAAATCAAATCCAATTTTTCTGCCTCTAAAAGGAGCAGACTTTGTGTCATTTTGCACCTCAGCCTGCAAATGAATCCTCACTCTGACACAGCTCTGTCTACAAAAAGCACCAATTAGGAACAAATGAAAGCAAATGGAAGGATTGCTATTTTCCTCAGTCAATGGCAATTAACTTGACAATGCTGAAGTGTAAATTTAAAAACCCTAAGGAAATGTGGCTAACACGTTGGTTTGTAACATTAACTGATATGTTTGATTATTAGCACAAAGGTTTAGAAGAAGCTAATGAGCCGTCTTTGAAAATTCATTCGCAGGATTGTTGTATAGCTCAGATTTTCACATTGGGTCAAACGCAGAGATTTTCCACAGATGCTGTCTTTACCTTTGCAGTCATACACACATTAAAAGTGCCTCCATCTCCATCTCAACTCCTAATATGATCTGCATGCTAATTAACTGATGCCTGAGATATGTCCCGGAGGATGTCTCACTCGGATGATTGCTCTGATCGCCTTTTTAATTACCTTTAATGGATCAATTACAAACAGGCGCGGTGGATAGAGATGAAGCACTCAGCTGTATAATAAACCTATCAGCAAATATACAGTATCTTTACAGCTTCTGCAGATTGAAGGGATAGTGAGGGGGGTTACACAGAGAGCTGGAGCTGAAAAGTGTTTAAACTTTTCAACCTTTTGTCTTTGCAATGATGGATTCTTGGCACAGCGTATTGGATCCTGTCAGCATTTTCATCATGTGAATGTACCGCTTCTTTTTACAGACACAGAATAAACACAAGGTCCAGCAGCCTCAGCCTCCTCACTTTTAGCTATGAAGTTCATGTAATTGTTTCTTGTAAACTTTCTTTTTCTCACACACAGCTTTTAATAATCCAGAACCACAGTAAATGTTTAGTATAAAGCACTTACTTCTACTGCTACTCCACTACTGATACTACTACCACTAATGTTATTATTAGTACTACTACTGCTACCAATACCCATTTTGTTAGTGAGGCTTAAAACTACTTTTATTAATCTAGAGACTTAAAAATGTATTTCAGTAAAAGTAACAATTTCTTCTAAAATGATCTTTTTCTCTTTAGAAAAAGTACTTAAAAACATACACATTAAAATTAACCTTAAGTAAAGATAAATACTTGTTTTACCAATTACAGAAAAGATTACCATTACTTTTTTAGTTGTCTTGCTAACAAAAAAAAAACTATGGTCATGAGCTTTGGGTCATGACCGAAAGGACAAGATCCTGGATACAAGCAGCCAAAATGAGTTTCCTCTGCAGGGTGGCTGGGCGCTCCCTTAGAGATAGGGTGAGAAGCTCAGTCAGGAGCTCAGAGTAGAGCCGCTGCTCCTCCACATTAGGAGGAACCAGCTGGATGCCTCTCTGGGCATGTCCCACTGAGAGGAGACCCCAGGGAAGACCTAGGACATGCTCGAGGGACTATGTCTCTTGGCTGGCCTCAAGGTTCCCCTGGAGGAGCTGGAGGAAGTGTCTGTGGAGGGGGAAGTCTGGGCATCTCTGCTTAGACTGCTGCCCCCATGACCTGGCCCAGGATAAGATGGATGGACAAAAAACTTACCTACCCACCATCACAGGTCACAGGGGGGAATAAGCCCAGGAGCCTACTGGGCCTAAGTAGGTGTAGTTTTTAAGTGGTCTGCTGTTTTTGATTTGAAACATCATACTTAGTTTTTCATTTGTCACATTTTAATTCATTCAATAATATAGTCATTCCTTCTACTCACTGACAATGAATGGCAATTAACCATGATATACTCTAAACATATTAGAGTAAAAGACTCATCAGCGCAAACATCAATTAAATGGGCGTCTCAGTAAAAATCATTCATGTATTCAATGATGTGGAAACTCTATCTTGTTCATGTTTTTCTGTCTTGTTTGATCTTGTCAGACAAAAATAAATTTACCTGCAGTTAATCAGATGGAGCGTGTTTCTCTTGTGGGAATAATAACATCTGAACGGCTGATTAGTCTGGACTAATGTGGCGTGAGGGACTCGGGAGGTACTGCTCTGTCTGTGGCCACTGGCTCTGCTCTGCTCTGCGTACACTACTCACACACACAAAACGGTGATTAAACTGACATTCAAGCAAAACTTATAGTCCACAAATGAAGGTGTTGGCTTTTTGTAATGCTCACTTTTTTGTCTTTAAGCCTAGACTTTTGTTTTGAATTAACTTGGCCTTCAACACTTGACCTCTCAGTCTGTTCATAGTTTGGACCCCATGCATTGGTCACTATTTTATATGTTTTTGTTTGTATGTTATATGCTAAAGGAAAAGGAAAATAATGGATAAGGACGTGCCTAGTCAGATGTAAATACTCATATCCTGACCACAGCACACTTTCTGGGGTCTAAAGTGCTGATGATATCCCTATACCACTAGGAGGCAGTGTGGGACAGAAATAACAATAAAACACAACCTGGAGTCTATGGTAAGTGAAATATGAAGTAACTTAGCTGCACAACTTAATTCAAATTATAATAAATATTCAGTTTTGCAAAAGTTTCCTACTTTACACGTTTAAAACTAGCTGAAGGGTTAAGATAGATTGGTTAAAAAAGACTTTTTTTTTTTTCTTTTTCTTTTTTACTGAAATGAATTATGGAGGAGAGTGGAAACAGCGCTGACCCCAGAATCTCAGCACACAACAAACAAATATTTTATGGCAGCTTTGAACATTGTGGGATTAAAAATAAAGGCACAGCGGTGAGGACAGACAGTTAAGGTGAAATGCCAGTTTGCTCTTTTACTCCTGTGAACACTGACTTCTCTGATCTCTATTTATGGCTCTTTCACTTTTTATTTAATTGTCTCCAACTCCAAAGATCAAACTTCCACAGTAAGCTTCTTCAAATGATGCTGTGTTTTATGTGGAAAGCAAAAAATCCACTGACATAACATTAGCTAATTGCTCATTTACAAGATGAAGTAATGTCTTAAATTTTATTATTCTATAGGAATGTCCTTGTCAGAATTACTTCCCCTTTTTTCTATTTTTAAATGAAGATAGGTGACACTATTGCACTGTTGTGATAGCACGAGACAGTTTATAGCCTTTTGTGGAAACATAAAAGGCAACATACCAGCTAGCCCATAACACAATTATTTACCATTTAAGAAAGACACACAGAGCCACTGTTAACTGTATGTTCAGTGGCAACAACTGAACAGTTTGTTAGTTGTATCCAAATAAATGCAACCCCAGAAATGCAACAAAAGACCATAAACAATATATTAGGTGTTGACACTGAGATATTTCATGTGGCAAAATACAAATCCACTTGGCCCAGAGAAGACAACAGTGTGAGGTTTGCAAACAACTGCATTCTAGCCTATTTATATTTATATTTTATACTGTGTCCCAACCTTTCAGAAATGGATTTGCAGCATACACATACAAGAGTGATTTAGGCTTTCATTTACAGTAAATCAGTGTTATTTTCTATATAGTGAAGTATACTGAGTCCCTTCAGATATAATTTTCAAACTTTAATCATTAAATGACTTTGTATGCGCAGAAATCTACAGCTATAGATACTGTATGACCTTAGACAACCTCAGTAATAGTCAGTAATGTTTCATAGCCACAAGTAGAATTACAAGCAAGCTTTTTATATTGGAGTTTTCTTGCCATGAGAGACACTAATTGGTTTTGGTGCCGTGGGCAAGGTGATAAAAAAAACTCTGAGCTGAATTTATAGGTTTGTTTGACAGACAGGAAATGAACAATGAATGAGTTACTTTGTGGCATTCTGCATATTAACAGTGGAAATGAAGTAACAGTTTTAGCTTTGCCTTGTTATGAAATCATGAAATCCCCACTGTCAGCTTTTTCATCTTTCAAACAAAAGGGTGTGTTCACAATAAAGAGTAGTTGGTAAGAATGCACATTTAGGTTGCATGCAAATCAAGGGAAAAAAACACTGAGAAAGTACCCAAAATATACTGTAATTACAAAAAAGTAGTACTGCACATACATGTTCTCCTTCATTTCTGTTAACTCTCTAGTCATTTTAATTCAACTAATCTAACTTCATCTAACTTTAATCTAACCTCCAGACATCATAAAAACAGGTAAAAAAAAACTTGATCTGATTTAGTTTTATACAGGGTTTGGTGTTTAAAGATTTGAGACTACTGCCCCCATGTGGAGAGACATTTTAAGTTATTTTATTTATTTATTTTTTTTACTCACTGTAATTCTCAATGCCACATCAAAATGTAAAGTTCAACAGGGCAGACATGTGTGAGTGAGGCTGAGCAGTCTGCATGGTAACAGCAATCACAGCTGAGGAAGTGCACTGCTCTTCCAGGAAATCAGGTGACGAACTTCTGATAAAACTAACCCACATTACACTGTCCACACCCAGTGTCAGCATTTTACACTCGCTTCCACACAACTGAAGGAATTTGGATTAATCACTGAGGTTGCATGGATTCCTTAGTAAAATATGAGCACAGTCATTTTATTTTACAGTTGTATATCACAATTTCTTTTTTCTGTTTTTGCTGAGTCATGCACATGCCTCTGAGATTCACTGTTACATGTGTGGTTGTTACCTGGAAACACAAAAAAAAAAACTCAACAGATGAGACAGTCCCAAACCCCATAACACTGAGAAACTGTAATCTTTCACATGATTTAAAAAACACACTTACCACAAGTTAAAATCAGAGATAACTGTAATATGCTGCACATTAAAAATATAAAAACAAGTTTTTTGGCTTACATACATCTCAATTCTCATCATAAATACCTGGATAAATACTTTTATACTAGTTCATACTTTTGGCAGTACTGCACAGGTATGCACATTTAGGTACCTCTTGTATACATGAGGTCAAAGGACCACCTTGTAACAAAAACAGCATGTGAACTCAAAACAAAACAGGATTTACAATGAACATTTCACAGGTAAGAAAGAAAGAAAGAAAGAAAGAAGAAAGAAAGAAAGAAAGAAAGAAAGAAAAGCCAAAATGAACTGTAACCAATTGTGATTTAAAATGCAATTGTGCATGCGTGCCTCCTGCACTTGTACTCATATGATATGCATAAAGTTATAGGCTACATTATGACAATAACTTCAGCATCGTCCATACTGAAAATGTTCTTGCTCGAGCATGAGACAGCAGTCTGTCTCTGTCTCTGTCACACTGCTGTAATACAGAGCAGGAAATACACCACCAAGTAAACTGCTGTGGTCCAGAAGGTGTCCTGTGATGTTCTTCCTGTTTGCCAGCACCAGGCCTAAAACCCATTTGTTAAAATATATTCATATTTTCATAGTCAATTATTATTACTATATTCTACTATTGCTATTATTATTACTCTCATTACAGTCAAAGGTGTGTATGTGAGTAGCACTTTCCTTTTGCAGGTTATGTAGTGTCACATTACTGTATGTTGGAAAGTGTGGCACCACACAGAAGTATTTCCTTATATGGTTTCCAGACCAAAGAGTTCACTGACCTTTGATTAGTCTAGGAGTGACAGTGTAAACACTGAACGTAAGAGGGATATTCAAAACAAAATATAAAAGTGATTAAGATTTTACTAAATGTAAACATGTATAATGTCTTTATCAGTGGACAGAGCACAAACACAGTCAGCGTTATTTTATTTTTTACTAGAAATTCCTTTGCTACTAAATAGCTACACAACCACTTTAATATGCTGAGAGACATACTGTGTGAACTCTTTCTGAAACATTTTCTGCATTTTGACAAAAAGATCACCTTCCTTTGGCGGGAATCACAGGAAATATGGGTTTACATGTGATAACAACACTCTAACAACTGTATTTAGACCACATCCTGTCTCACCCCACCAGCTGATGGCCGTTCAAAGAAAAATCTGTCAAAGACACACCCCACAAATAAAAATAAGAGAACAAGTGTTTTTTTAACACAAACTTGGTTTATTATGAAACAAAGCAGGAAAAAATTGTTATGAACGGAGATGGACAGAAAAAATGGACAATATATATGATAGATAGAACAGATACCAGATACTGCGAGGTAGTGCCATATGTGCAAAATTTATACTAAAGCAACAAACATACAGTACATGTATGCCCTATTTTTAAGCCATGCTAACACAAAGCTACAAATTGTTACTATTTCACTGACTACACTTGATTACTTATAGCAGTGTTCAGTATATCACCTCATTCTGTAACAGGTTCTTTTCAATTTGTCTCAATTTGTGGAGTGTTCACATAAATACAATGGCATAAAATAAGACAAGCTAACCAAGATTACTAGAAAGGAAAGAAAACATATTAAAACAAAGGATTATAATAAACACCAGTAAACTAGTAAAAACAGAGAAATGTAATATCATACCTAGCTTAAATGTAACTTAATATGCAATTTTTAGGATACTAATACAGCCCTGGCCTTGTTCCCATCAAAGCACCATTTATTTAACATTTTATCATATAAATAATGAATAATAAAAATGATTTGAAGAAAATCATGATCTAAAGTGTAGCTGCTGTTTAACAGTCATCCTCCGGCCAGCATCGGCACATGGCCTCGCCGCCTCCGCCGTGCTACAAAAACAGATCAGATACAGCCTCTAAGAAATAAATATATGAATACAGCTTGCATCAAATACAAATATCTGCTTACCTGCACACTCATGTCGCACTTTAGCAACCAGGGCAATTGTTATGGTGATGGTGATGATGATGAAGATGATGATGATGATGCAAGGAACCATATAACTGCGAGAGACTGAGAAACAAAACAAACAAGTTAGTGTTATGTTTATGTTTCACTTTTTTTTATATTTGGGATAAATATGTACTGGAAGAAAAGGTCCAGTATTTAGAGGAAACTGTGAATGTTCTTTAATGATTTGGTCAAGAAACACAATAATATATACATATACATATGTGATCTTGGTCACTAAAGCAATCTTGTTATTATAAAGTCATAAACAAAGAAAAAAGGCTGTATAAATTACCTTTAATACTGCGATTCTTGAGAGCTTCGGTGCAGTTCACTGTGAAATCAGTTAGAAAAGACATGTTAAACATCTGTTTATCTAGGAGCACTGATGATTTAGTAACAAATATACAAACAAAACTCACCAACACAGACAGTCGTGTTACGTCCCTGCTTGAGGCAATAAAAAAGGATACAACCCAGTTAAATCATTGTATCAATACAGTTTGTACTGTATCTGTCTAACCATTTAATACTACTGATGTAATATTTCAAGTTTAGACTTACCCCAGATATACAACTTCGCATGTAGATAACTTCAATACAAGCTGATGTCACAAGGGAAGCATTGGTATGGGTCAAGACCAGTGTGCCCTCTTGGCCTCCACGGTTGGCCAACACATAATCCTGAAGACAGAAAAAAAACACATCAGTCATTACATTTACGGTAAAGAAGATCATTTTTAAAACTGTTGACAATAGAAAGTGCTTCACACAAAAGGCAATTTTTTAGTAAAATAAAAACGATTACATGCTTGCGCCACTGAGTTGGTAGAGTATGAGGTGCATACAGCATACAGAGTGACTACAGGTCGCCTCAGTGATTTACTTAATGTCTCTCACTCCTATTATTTCCTGTCACTTCTCCACTGTGCTCTCAAATAAGCCATAAATATCTAAGTATTTCTTGCCTGCTTGCATTAAATAAGTATTGGATTCTTACAGTGGCATTGTTCCATGAATAGTCGCAGTCCATTTCTTCAGAGTTTGGTGGTATTTGGATCACGTATGTGGTTTTACCAGGCTCAGTGTAAGTATGGCATTGTATTGAGTCCTGTGCAGCACATAGTGGTACTGCTAATGAAACAAAAACAAACAGAACAGCTGCATTAACAGACAGACACCTCTTACATTATTACAAAGCATAGTAACAAGTAAAAATGATCCTTATAGCCTAACTACTAATCGGTGTAATATATGCGTTTGGTTAAAGCCAACATTATAGCACCACTTAAAATGTTTGATACATTATAGCCTGATTGTATTTGGCTATGCTTGAAAAATTAAAACAGAAATACAAGAAAGACAAAAGTGCGAATGTAACCAGAGCTGCTTCCTGGATAGTCCGTGCAAAACGTCACAAAAATGTTCGTCCAACAAACACAGCCTACCTCGCTCGACTTCACTGTGCTTTCCGAAATCATTTTGACCAATGCAGCAATATTTGTGTGCTTCTATGTTATTTTTCTTTCAGATATTAATAGGATAAACAGCTCTACGTCCTGCTTTTTACTTCATTCAGCTGCGCTTCAGTTGTCGCTTTCTGTTGCGCGTCATCATCAGGTGATGTGTGATAGGTCTAGAGAAAATGTTGCATCAACCCTTTTAAATGTAAAGACTAAAGTAGCCTATTACTCGGCTTAGGCTACCCCGGGTTGATAATAATTTTAATCGATTACAACACTAAACACATCCACAATGATACACAAAACATTCTGTCAATGGTCGCGTTTAATTAAATGACACTGTAACTAATCACAAAACAAAGTTGAACTAACTGTATTAGATTACAGGACTAGTGTAACGTTACATCCTTCCAACTTCCATCTAGATTTAGTTGGCACGAGGACGGTGCAATGACATGTCAATGCAGTTCAATTAAAATGTGCCAACGCAATGTACCCAGGATACTCACTCAAAAAGAAAAAATGCACGATGCGTCTCCAACAGCTGCCCTCGTCCATCTCTGCAACCAAATGGAACTCAACTGATTCCCACGCGTGGCGCAGCGTAATATTTACAAAGCAAGCACGTGCTTCAGTGATTTTCGGAAAGCGGCATTACATTGAGATTGTTGGGCGGGGTCTAAGATAATGAGCATTGTATTGAAGTTAGTGCAAAACTGCTGTAAGGGTTGGTTACTGCTCATTACTAGAAATTAAGGAAGTTGTTAGACATAAATTATGATCTTAATAAGATTTTTGTGATAATATTCCCTAATAATGCTCGTACTCCAAAAAACTTATTGAGATCATAATTTATGCTCAGTAACTTCCTTACTTCCTTTTAATGAGCAGTAATTATGAGTTTATTAAGGAAGAAATCTTAATTGCTAATTAGGTGTAGAATATGGTCACAGAGAATAAAGGATTAATAGGTGCTTTACAATTGCCATTTAAGATCCAATTAACCACTAACTAACCATATTACATGATAATTAGCTCCTATGGTTAATAGATGGAACTTAAAATAAACTGTTACTGAAAATATTAATACAACCCAATTATTCTATAAGTGCAGAGGAGGTTGAAACTTGTACAAGATATACAACAACACATTTAAACTGTGATATTTGAAATGCTACAATTAATATTTTTTTTCTAATTAATAACAAACAGCAAATTGTTGGGATGTTTAACTTGGCACAATTAAGATACTTTGTCATTTGTTTGTTGTTGTTTATGTTTGTTTTTTATCTAGTAGTACCTTGCTTTTTAAATGAGGCAAAATGGCCACTTCAACTTGTATTTTACAAACTAAAAGATAATCATGAGAGTCTTATGTGCAGCCAAGCAACAGTCACTGAGGGAAATTCCCGGGCTGTTTTTAAAAGGAGAGAGGTATTGTATTAAGTTACACTTTAACTGCACTGAGACAACAGTGAGCTTCTGCAGTAGCATGTTCCAAGTTTTTACAGGCTTCTCCATCATTTCCTGTCACAAGACATCTCACCCCACCAGCTGATGCCCTATGTACGCAGCTTATTAAAATCAGCCCACTTTAAAGACACACCCCCCCCCCCCCTACAAAACAGCAATAAGAAAAAACATTCTTACATACAACTTGCCTTTGTTGGAACATGCCTTTATTGTAATAAAACAATGGAATTTGAGTATAATATAAACTGAATGTTTACAAAGTAGTTCAAAGCATATCATGACACAAAGCATTTGACACATTTGGAATACATTTGTAATATTTAATTTCAGTATCACCCAACTCTTACTTTGTATTAATAACACTATAACATCATAAAAATTAGAGTATACAATAAAATATCATTTAATTCATTTTAGACTTTATGCATATTTATATTGGTCAATAAACCATAATTACTACAAGTATAAATATATATAATATATTATATATTTTATATATTATATAACCATATATAAATATATAAACATAAATAATTCATAAATAAAATACAGCTGGGTGATTCCTACAGTTCCAGATGTGGGTGTAGCTGTACTGTCTAAACTAGCTTCCACAGCAGTAGCTTATATTAAATGGTCCTGATTATTAAATATTAAGCGCTTTGACACTGGTACTCAAAGTGCACTCGCTGGCGCAGCAGAAAGTCTCTCAGCTTCCACAGCCTCAAGAATTCTAGTTTGAAAATACATTAATCTCTGTGTGAATACAACAAGTATTAGACTACATGTTAATATTCTGGCTGTGCAATTATCTGGTATTTAGCAAATTAATGCTTTACAGTATGTGACAAATACAGTAAATATACTTCTGTATATACACAGTACATTAAAAGCAGGGCTTGACATTCACACTGGATGACCTGCGAGATAGATCCACATTTTGGGTAACACCACATTCAGAACTAGCCACTTTGTTGTTACACAAGAAGCAATAAATCCACATTTTTAGAGCAAATACTTTTTTTTGCTAATAATACATACCTGTCCAGTGCTCACTATAAAAATTGAAGCAAGAATAGTTAAATATAGCAGATTATTGGTTTATCATATACTAGATAATTAAATATTTCAACCTCTAATTGTGGCTAGTGAAAACCATAAAGGGGTAATAACTTTTGAAGAAGTGCCACCGTAACAAGTTAATGTCAAGCCTTGATTAAATGTAACACATGTATAACAAAAGGTACAAAATAGAAAAAAAACAACAAAAAAAACAAAACATACAGTACATCCATAGAAACACAACACAATAATTACATATCCTTTGATTTGGAACTTTGAATTAAAAAGGAAATGAGAACAAAATGCAAATAATCATTGAATAAAACATAAGAGTGGGTAAATTTATAATAACACCACAGAAGGTTTCTTGCCTGGAAAATTCAGACTGATATGTCTCTGTGTTATTCTACAGAGAAATATCAGTCTGGTCACCACGCCGTCCACAGTGGTTTACTCATATCCAAACCGTACCGTGCATTTTGATTGGTTTATTTAAGTCACGTGTTCTTCGCGAGCAGCGTCACTCGTATGCGTCTCCTCACCTACAACAATCAAGATGGCGCACCGAGGAGCCGAGAGTTTGTTTAATTCAGCGGTATGGTACGGTAATGTTGAAATAACTCCCTCATTCCTCCCTCGTGGCTTCACTACTCCGTTTGTTTACTTTCTCACTTTCTTGTCGCTTTGTTAACGTCACGTCCGCCATTTTCTGATTGGCTAACTCCGCTGTCCGCTAACTCGGGTTTGCTCCGCCCTAGAAATCGAATTGATTCTAAGGCGACCAGACTCATCCGCTGGTACAGCGGTAAGTCTGGAATTTCCAGGCAAGAAGGTTTCTGTATTGCATTTCATTTATCACTTTCAATTTACACTAGTTTTAGCACTTGTGTGACGAGTATGAACGTGAAAATCATCTTGTGAATTATATTTCATAATATTTTTGTTATGGTTGCCCTATATCTGATTGTGACTTGCACATTAGTATTTACAGTGAAGCATCTGGGTTTTCAGACCTCTTCTGCCCATTGATTCTCTTCTGCAAACATACTACAAAAGCAGCAAATAGACACTGAATACTATGTCTAAAGCTTGCATGTTCACAAATGTGTGGTAAGATTACCTGCAAAAACTGCCACAAGAACAACCAGGGCAAAAGCTAAGAAGATGTAACCAACAATGTGACCGGGAGAACCTGAGAAAAAAGGTAATTAGTACTATAAGGCATGTTTAATCTTTTTCTTTTTTACTTTGGGCTAGTTACTGGGAAAGCCCATGCAATGACAATTACTCCTATTAAACTGTTCAGAAAGTTTTTGGAAACCTAGTGGATTCTTTTAAACAGTCTGTCTAAAAATCTGCATGTTTATACATTAACAAAAAAGTTGTATACAGGACTGTATAAAATAATTACCTTTGAGGCTGTGATTCACTGGAGGTTCATCCTGAGTACATTTCACTGTAAGAGACAGGAAAATTAAACAAAGCCAAATACCAGGCTTATTTGGTTTACCTGAGAGCACGGATAATTTGGAGATAACTATACAAAGAACTCACCATCACAGGTGATCTCGTAAGGCTTCTCCTAAAAGGAAACAGAGGCACATGTTATCTACATATTAATGAGTGGTAAATGGCTTGTTACAAACATATTTTTAAATTTACACTTACACAGCTGCGCCTATAGATTACTTTTTCAATAAATTCTGATGTGACCAGGCGTGTGCTGGTATTACTCAAGACCCATCTGCTATCCTTCCCCTTACAGTTGGCCAACACAAATTCCTAGTTTGGCAGAAAAAAAAGACTCAATCAATCAATAAACTACATTATAGAACAGTATGTATAAAAATGCAAAATAATATAATACAAAATTAAAGTAAGTAAGTAATAAACTTGTGATGTGCTCACAACAACTTACTAATCAGGCAAGGCAAGTTTATTTGTATAGCACAATTCACACACAGAGCAATTCAAAGTGCTTTACAGAAAAAAAGGCAAATTTAAAAGTACAAAACACAATTAAAACAATAAAAATCAATCAGATAACACCTAACACAAGAACAAATCATAGTGTTCTTACCGTGGCGTTGCTCCATGTCTCGCAGTCGCATTTTTCAGTGCCTTGATTTATTTTGACCTCATATCTGTATTCACCAGGCCCACCATCAACACAGCACTTAGGCTCCTGTGCAGCAACTCCAGTAACAACTAGAACAGCACAAACATATGCATTTATACATGATGCCTAAACTAATGATAAGTCAATTGGTCCAAATGCTTCACTGTTTATTGTTGGACAGCACATTGTGAATATAAAAGGATATAGCAGAGTCATAAAGTGTTTTTTTTTTTTTTACGTTGTTCAGGGCTCTCAAGTCTCACGCATTTCACGTCTCTCACCTCACATTTCTCACGCTGAAAAAAGTCCTATTAGCCTATTGGACGAGAATTGTCAACCCATGTAAAGTTAACGTGAAAGATTTCTCATGTTTGGGGCAACTTATGTTCACTCACAGAAACAGGAGTCGCCTCTTTACTCAGTTTCAACCTGCTCTGATCCGCCTCTCTCTGCCCCGTCCTGTGTCACCGTGCTGTCTCTGTCTTTTACTGCAAAAGTGACGCGGGGTCGAGTCCTTTAAACGGCCAACTCGCTAAACATAAGGAAACTAAAGGAGGGCAAAGGTGTCCCAGGCTCTGATTAGGTCTGTGACAGTGTGTAGTGTGGGACAGGCGGAGACGGTCCATCAGGCTCCAGCATGTGATGGATAAACTGGCCCTATAGTAGATCATGTGCGCGCGAAGTGACCAGAAAACCACCGCAAAGACGCGAGAGAGGAACAGGCTCAGAGCACCGTAGAGTTGTTTTTGGAAAATAATGATAATAATAAAGCGTTTTAAAACGTATTACTAATTGTCATGTTACAACGGAATTAGTCATGTTAAAATTCAGTCTGGTTAGTAATATGTATATTATAGGATAAACATTTAATAACCACATAATATAACCCCCCTCCCCCAAAATAAATAAAACAAATAAAATCTCACGCCAAGCCCAGATCAAAACTTGAGAGCCTTGAGTTGTTGAAGTTTTTTTTTTTTTTTTTTGTGAAGTTATTGCTTGTCAGTTATTGATGTCTTTCTTTAAATCTAGGGCTGCCTTCATGACAACTTTAGTGAAGAAAATCCCTCTGTCCTTGTTGTAGCTCCAAACCACATTAGCTTAGCTTAGCTGTTACACTAGCCTACTGTTGACAGTCACACGACGAAAAGCCAATACTTTACTTTTTTCGACAAAATTACAATTCTTAAAAGACTTAATACTGAAACTACAAGAAAAAAAGCACTCAACAAAAGGATTAAACTGACATTTTGTGGAAGCAAGCATTTAGCCTGTGGTAGCTACAGAGACAACGCCCCATTGTAAGCCTATAGTCTTAAACCATATAGCTATGGTTTAACGGTTTCCTACCTCCACCTCACTGTGGCGACTGCGACAACAACGAGAAGAACTCATTAAAACAGTTGCAGCCATATTTCTGCGCTTCCAGCCCATTTCCCTATCAGAGATGTTTAGCAAAAATACAGCTAGCTTTAAGCGGTCCTGCATTTTAGCGTCCTCAGATCGTTTCTTCCGGATACGCGCCTGACCGAGCAACATGCCGCTACCGTCACATGACAAGGGCAGGCTTTTTAACCCGAGCAGAGGGAACTCAACGTTAACATTTCCATTAGATTTAAGACCAAAACAGCAAATTTGAACTCCCAAGGCTGTATTATCCCAAATGCTAAATTTACAAACCTTAACACACCGTTATTGTGCACTAGTTATATAGCCACTGACAAAAAGCTAAATTATTCCTTTTTTATTAAAAACTATACTATTGACGTTGGTATGCAATACGTTATAGACCAGTGTTTTTAATAGTGCCGGTCTGTTATTAGTTGTGTGATTCATTCAGTCTGGTGACGCAATAACGTGCAGAAGCAAAGTCTAAGAAAATATGCCTAATTTTTAAACCTTTTAAACAAAACACCGGTGACTAAAACATGTAATAGAGAATAATGCACGGTTTAAAACTCACATAAAAGAAAAAGAGCCATGGACCTAGGCGTTAAGCTACAGGAGACAGCCATCTCTTCTTCGGCCACGTTGGATCTGTTTGAGAATAGAGTAAGACGCGCTTTGCCACACCTCCCTCCTGCCCCCTATCAGAGACACACGTGATTCCTGGAGAATAAGGAGAAATTAGGGGGGAGGGTGAAGGGCGACACGAAATATGACTACAGCATGGACGCGGTAAGAGGGGGGCACTCCCAACTGTTGGGGACGTAGTAACTGCAAAAATAAACTATATTTTATTATGCATTTTCAGATGAATTGTGTTCTCTTCATTAGTTATAAATATTGTAATTTACCAACGCTGGCTGTTGAAAGACTTGTTGTTTCTGGGCTTTTGAAGACAGTGAGCCGTAACTTCTGCAGGAGGTGAACCTGACAGTGGCGCAGAAAGAGCCCTTGTGCCTTTTTCCCTTCTATGGGCTTGAACCAAGGAGGAAAAGAAGTGCCTGGCTGCCCGCCTTTCAGATGGTGAAACACCGCGGTGAAGTTAGATGGATATTGGATATTCGACATATTCGCATATTCGCCCTGGGAACCGCTACGGTACTCACGGCAAATGAGACCGAGCAAAGAGCATGACAGACGGCTTGTGCTGACACAAAGTGTCGGCGTCAGCCTCGGTTCAGCTTAGGGACCGTCAGTGAATTACTCTACAGCACTAATTGTCTGTTTTTCTTCAATAGCTTCCAGGTCATGTGACCCAGTGATTCCAAACCACAACTGAATATTTCTACTAGATGAGTACAATCGGGCACGGCACTTTTTATTACATTTTAATGCTTATTCACTTTTTTTTTTTTTTTTACAGTAAATTTGACAGTTTTTTTTCAATAGCTTCCAGGTCATGTGACCCAGTGACCCCAAATCACAACTGAATATTTCTACTAGATGAGTACAATCGGGCAAGGCACTTTTTATTACGTTTTAATGCTTGTTCAATTTTATTTGAATTTTTTACCGTAAATTTGACAGTTTTTCTTCAATAGCTTCCAGGTCATGTGACCTAGTGATTCCAAACCACAACTGAATATTACTACTACAAAGGTACAATCGGGCACGGCACTTTTTATTAGGTTTTCATTCTTATTCAAATTTATTTGAATTTTTTACAGTAAAACTGACAGGTTTTCTTCAACAGCTTCCAGGTCATGTGACCCAGTGACCCCAAACCACAACTGAATATTTCTACTAGATGAGTACAATTGGGCACGGCACTTTATATTACATTTTAATGCTTGTTCAATTTTATTTGAATTTTTTACAGTAAAACTGACCGTTTTTCTTCAATAGCTTCCAGGTCATGTGACCCAGTGACCCCAAACCACAACTGAATATTTCTACTAGATGAGTACAATCGGGCACGGCACTTTTTATTAGGTTTTCATTCTTATTCAAATTTATTTGAATTTTTTACAGTAAAACTGACAGGTTTTCTTCAACAGCTTCCAGGTCATGTGACCCAGTGACCCCAAACCACAACTGAATATTTCTACTAGATGAGTACAATTGGGCACGGCACTTTATATTACATTTTAATGCTTGTTCAATTTTATTTGAATTTTTTACAGTAAAACTGACCGTTTTTCTTCAATAGCTTCCAGGTCATGTGACCCAGTGACCCCAAACCACAACTGAATATTTCTACTAGATGAGTACAATCGGGCACAGCACTTTTTATTACATTTTAATGCTTATTCACTTTTTTTTTTCTACAGTAAATTTGACAGATTTTCTTCAATAGCTTCCAAGTCATGTGGCCCAGTGACCCCAAACCACAACTGAATATTACTACTACAAAGGTACAATCGGGCACGGCACTTTATATTACGTTTTAATGCTTGTTCAATTTTATTTGAATTTTTTACAGTAAAACTGACAGTTTTTCTTCAAGAGCTTCCAGGTCATGTGACCCAGTGACCCCAAACACAACTGAATATTACTACTACAAAGGTACAATCGGGCACGGCACTTTTTATTATGTTTAAATGCTTATTTAAATTTATTTGAAATTTTTACAGTTAAATTTACTGTTTTTCGTCAATAGCTTCCAGGTCATGTGACCCTGTGACCCCAAACCACAACTGAATAATACTACTACAAAGGTACAATCAGGCACAGCACTTTTTATTACATTTTTGGTTTTTAAGGTCCAAACCAGGACAAAATAATGAACTAAATTGGGCAATAAAACAGACCTAACTTTGAACTGAACCTGGAATAAACAAAGATTGAACTGTATACATCTGAAATAAACCAGGATAAAGCAGATCCAAACCAGGACACAGTCTGGAGAAAACTGGGATTAGATGAAGTGAAAACTAGGCCCAACTCTGGACTACACAGGACTAAACCAGGTTGTGTCTGAATGTAACATGTTACAGTTTCTCTCTCAGCTTAGAAAGTTCAGAGAAGTTTTTTGATGATTGATTTTTTTGTATCCTATTTTTTGAACTTCAGTAATTCTAAACTTCTGATGCGCAATATAAATCCTTTGAAATCTTGGAATTCTCCCAAACAATGTGGAGGTGAACATATAACTTTGGTTGAAAGAATAAATCTATTTTTGAATAATAACATGTCTGGACCTCAATATTTTTTGCATACATTTATTAAACTATATTGTTTAAGGGCAACCATATAGGAATAAGATCCACATAATTAAAATAATAAAAAAAAAGGACTAAGAACTATTTTAAAAAAAATTTGAATACAATTAAACTACTTCAAGGAAAAATACAACTAAAACAAGCCGTAAAATAAAACATTTAGTGCCATGACCATATGTACCTTTGTAGCAGTAATATTCAGTTGTGGTTTGGGGTTACTGGATCACATGACCTGGAAGCTATTGAAGAAACAGGTTAAATTTTACTGTAAAAAATTCAAATAAAATTGAACAAGCATTAAAACGTAATATAAAGTGCCGTGCCCGATTGTACTCATCTAGTAGAAATATTCAGTTGTGGTTTGGGGTCACTGGGTCACATGACTTGGAAGCTATTGATGAAAAACTGTCAAATTTACTGTAAAAAATTTAAATAAATTTGAAAAAGAATAAAAACGTAATAAAAAGTGCCGTGCCCGATTGTACCTTTGTAGTAGTAATATTCAGTTGTGTTTGGGGGTCACTGGGTCACATGACCTGGAAGCTATTGAAGAAAAACTGTCAGTTTTACTGTAAAAAATTCAAATAAATTTGAATAAGAATGAAAACCTAATAAAAAGTGCCGTGCCCGATTGTACCTTTGTAGTAGTAATGGTTTGGAATCACTAGGTCACATGACCTGGAAACTATTGAAGAAAACCAGACAATTAGTGCTGTAGAGTAATTCACTGACGGTCACACTTTGTGTCAGCACAAGCCGTCTGTCATGCTCTTTGCTCGGTCTCATTTGCCGTGAGTATCGTAGCGGTTCCCAGGGCGAATATGCGAATATGTCGAATATCCAATATCCATCTAACTTCACCGCGGTTGAGGAAACGAAGCTAAGCTGGTGAAGCAAAGCTTCTATGGGAAGCGCTTTTAACATGTAATAGCAAATCTGGATATGTAATACGGATATCTACAGCCCAGTTCTTCCTAGTATAAACTGCAATTTCAGATATCCACAATAACATTCCTCCTATCCACACTTTAGATTAAGGATATCCACAACGTCATTTCGCCTAGGACAAATGACGTCACGTTTTCCATTCATTTCTATGGGTGACGTCATAAGAGATATCCATAATTCAATTATGGATAACCACAATGTTAATTATGGATATCTACTACTGAATTACGGATATCCATAACTCCAGTTTGAGATATCTACAATGTAATGTCGACTAGTCATAATTCTACTTAAGGATATCTTTTAATTAAAGATATCCACAATGATCTTCATAGATATCCAAATGTGTGTTTTGACTATCCAGAGATTTTATTAGATATTTTAAACTTTGTCTTTGTGCCTAGTCAACACTCAAATAAAGATATCCTAAATTGTAGTTATGACTAGTCATAATGTAATTTTAGATATCTGTTACTGAGTTGCAGATATCTTCAGACTTCACAGTGGGGATGGGGTTTTGATGTTGGTGGGCTGTGCCTTTTTTTCTCCACACATAGCGTTGTGTCTTCCTTCCAAATAAGTCAACTTTGGTTTAATCTGTCCACAGAATATTTTGCCAGTAGTCCTGTGGAACATCCAGGTGCTCTTTTGCAAACTTTAAACGTGCAGCAAAAAAAAAAAGTTTTTTTGAACAAAAGTGGCTTCCTCCATGGTGTCCTGCCATGAACTCCATTCTTGTTTAATGTTTTACCCATTGTAGATTTGTCAACAAAGATGTTAGCTTGTGCCAGAGATTTCTGTAAGTCTTTAGCTGACACTCTAGGATTCTTCTTCACCTCACTGAGCATTCTGCACAGTGCTCTTACAGTCATCTTTACAGTAGTGAACCTTCTCCATATAGACAGTCGCTCGTACCATGGACTTATGAACATCAGTGCTCTTAGAGATACTTTTAAATGCTCAATAAAAACATGAAAAAATGTAATTTTTTTTTGCAGCATTAGTTTAAGCAGACTGTGTTTGTCTATTGTTGTGACTTAGATGAAGATCAGATCACATTTTATGACCAAATCATGCAAAAATCCTAGTATTTCCAAGAGGTGCCAATACTTTTTCATTCCACCGTATATGTGCCAAGGAGGGTCTCCGGTTCAAGAAAAACTTGCTGCATTTCTTGTGTAAACAGTACACATTGTGGTGTTAATACGTGCTTTATCAGGAAAATAATCTAAAAATGCAGTGAAATGTTAATAAATTCAATGAAAAATTGTATACCCCCACCAGCAGGTGTCAAACGCAGCCCAGCTCAGCAGCACCCCCATGTGAAATTGACTTCCTGCATCCACGTCTACCTGATTCTAAAGAGTGTAGCTGTTTTTCATTATTAGAACTGAAATAAAATAAAAACAGTCAGTTTAATTGGACTTCTTTTGATGCTTTTTTATTGGATTACATGTATAATCTTGAATTTTTACAAATAGTCCACTCAAGGTTTTTATTATAGCAAATTACATTTAAATGTTTATACAGTAGCCTATATACAGTATTTCTTCTATAGCAACATGACTGCAGATTGTTTAGGACTCCTTATACACTTATGTATTCACTTTTCTCAGAGGTCGGTTGCAGTGGTGAACACAGATTACACACTGTGGCTTTGAGTGGGTCGATGTAAGACCACTCTTTCTCTTTTACCATTTCAATAGAGACCTCAATCTGTTTCTTCACAGGTCTGGAGGATGGACATTTCAATGACTTGCTTCCTTCAGACGCTGTGGTTTCTGACCTGACCAACTCTGACTCCAGGTCAGAATTGGGGTCACTCTGGCCCTCTATGGCTTCTCGCTCCATTGACGCAAACCGAGGTTGTCTAACTGCAGCTTGTGAGTTTTCTCTGTATCTTGGACCATACACTGATCGAGGTATTGGCCTGGCTTTAAACCTGTGTGTCTCCACTTTTGGGAACAGGTTCCCCAGCTCTGCCACAATCCTTGCCTCTCTCTTTCTCCTCTCTCGCTCCAGAAATTCAAATGGTTTTGGTGACTCAAAAGATTGCTTTGTTTGGTTACATTTGCCCAGTGTGGCGGGCCGCTGGCTAAACCTCTGACTGACTGCTTCATAGAGTGGCAGATGGATGTGTGCTGGAGCAGGTGTTGCCCGAAACTGTTTCTGACACTCCCTGAGTTCTTCCAGCTCTCGCCTCAACAGAGTGTTCTCCAGCTCCACCTCAGAGCGGGTGCGTACCTTATGCCTCTTCCTCTCCTCCTCTCGCAGCATCATCTGAAATGGTTTTGGTATTGTGACCTTAGACTTGGACTTAACTTTGACCCCACTCAGACCGAACGATTTGGTTTTGGGGTTCTTTGACTGGAACCGAAACTGCTTCTGCTTCTTTGGCTCATCTGGGCCCAGCAAAAATCTATGAGAGAAAACAATTAAAATTAAAATCAAACTACAACCTGATTATGCAGAGGAGGCTGAAACAGGTGGATTAGAAGAAAATACGCAACAGGAGAACCTTAGTCAGAGACACTTGCCCACTAACCCGAAGGTTGACAGTTCGATCCCTGCTACCGGCAATCCATACTGTCTTTGTGTCCTTGGCCAAGACACTCCACCCGCCTTGCCTGTATGAATGTGTCAGTGTGACTCTGTTGGATGGTGGTCAGAGGCGCAAAATGGCAGCCATGCTTCCATCAGTCTGCCCCAAGGCACCACCACATTGTGACCGAGGAGTGAATGAATGAATGATGCACCAAACTGTAAAGCGACTTTGAGTGCCTAGACAGTATAAGACTATATGAAACTAATGAATTATTATTATTATTATTATTATTATTATTATTATTATTATTATTATTATTATTATAATTAACAACTAATTTAAATTGTAATATTTCAAAGGCATTTTTCCTTATAACCACTGAATTATTATGCAAACCTTTCAATGCTTCATTAAATATTTAAGCCTGAAAGTGACATCCACTGTTCTCTATTTTTAATATTAGTTGTCATAAGAGTTGTATCATGATGAGTAGTGCAGTTCTAGTGTACTACTACTACCACTTCTACTAGTATAGTAATAGCTACAGTCATCATTACTTATTTATTGGTAATGTTCTGCATTTAAATAGCTTAAACAAGGAGTAGTACCAAACTTAAGACATGTTTAGTTTAACAGTCTCAAGACAATTATTTTCACAGAAAACCCAATTACCACCACTGGTACCACAGTTCAAGAATCTCTGCTCTAAGTTTTTGTTGAATTGTTACAGTAAGTAAATGTGCATCTTCAATTAACATAATAAACATGTCATATTTACCAACCTCCCGAGACCATAGTCCTTTCCGTTGGTTCTTTGCGGCTTGTCCACCACAACTTCACCACTGCCCTCCTCTCCACAAAGCTCTGATTGGTCCGAGCCACTGGAGCTCTCGTGAAAGTCCAGCTCCTCCTGTGAGTTGATCCTTTGGAGTCGCCTCACAGGCACATCACTGCAGAGAGTCATTAGTCATTAGTCTAAACTATTTATCATACCAACATTGTCAGATATTGTCAAGTTTAATGGCATATTCAAAGTCTGTGCTGACGTGGACTCACTGGCCATGTTATTAGGTATACCTGTTGTTTTCTATTATTTTAAAGTGCACAGATCTAATCAACAACAATCAACTCAATGCATCTCTGTCATCTCAAACTGGTCTGTCCATTCTCCTCTTCTCCATCAACACCGCATTTTTACCCACAAAACCACTGCTCACTGGATATTTTCTCTGTTTTGGACCCTTCTCTGTAAACCATAGAGACAATTTTTTGTGAAACTCCCAGTAGATCAGAGGTTCATGACATAACCAGACCAACATCCATCAAGAGATGTACCTAATAATGTGGCCGGTGAGTGTATGTGTAACTAACTAACAGCAACATTGGTTTTATTCAAATTTGATATTCAGCTTGTGACCTGATTTAACCTGACAAAGAGTGCCACCTGTTGGATTATAACGCACAACATTATTTTTTAGTCATTATTTATTCAGTGTTGTATTTAAAAAAACATCCTATTTTGTCTGATTAAAATGCTTTTAAATGATGAGCTACAAGACTGAATAGAGCTAACACAATTATTATGCTTTTGTCATATAAAAACATTAAAAAAAAAAGGTCAGAGTTTTGTAAATGGGAAAGAAGCCAGTCACCTGAACAGACGTCTGCTCTGTGCACTTCTCGTCGTACCGTTGTCCTCCCGGTTGTAACGAGCGATGGCCTGGCTGATGTACATGCGCTCCAGTTCTGCTATGTTCCTGAGGTGGGCGGTCTTGAGCTCCTCCAGCCTCCTGTAGTACTCCTGGTTGGAGAAGAACACCTGCTGCTCCCGATGCTCCCGCTGCAGGCCGTAGATCTCCAGAGAGACAGAGCTGCGTACACCTCCTCTGCCTTTGCCCTCGTCACTACTCTCTGAATACTGGTCCTGAGGTGGACACATAAACAGTGACAGATTCTACATGGAGTTATATACAAATTGTCTCCACTTTAGTGATGATCTTTCCTAAGTACTATCACTAAAAAATAAAAAATAAAAATAATAAAATTAAAAAATATATAGTTTAAGTATTATTCACATAAACTTGCACTTACACAGAAAAATTAACTACAACTTCTATTTATTTTTTTACTACTAAAACTACTATTAATTCTCCTAATATTAATACTGTTTACAATACTGCCAGGGCTTGACAATGACACTAGCCAACTGGCCAAATGCGCGTAGAATTACATTTTGGCCAGTAACACATTAAATTCCACTAGCCACTTTGGCTGGTTAGATTTTATCCATATTTTTGTGACATATTTAGGCCAAGATTTCTGTGGTTATGCTTAACTCGCATAATTAAATAAATATAGTTATTTATCGTAATTAGAAAAAAAACACCCTCAATCTTACTTTAAAAAACATGAATTAGGATGTTTCACTACATGCAAAAATATACAATTTAGTTCAATCTCTTTAGGGAACTAGTAGTTGCTTGTAAAAGATTATATTATTAAACTTTCTATAGCTTATCATATACTATACAATAAACAGAGGTGAAATGTAAATGTAAAGTACAATTTTCATGTGTCTTTACTTGAGTACATTTTACAAGTGGTACTTTTACTTTACATTTTAGAGCAAGAACCTGTACCTTTTACTCCAGTACATTTTTTAACATGGTTTGAAGTAAAAAGTATTTTAAGTTTGGTTTAAAATCATGTGTTTTTGCCGTGTCATCATTGTAGATACAGTACATAAATATAAAAGATGCAATAAAGTAGTACTCTTCAGAAAGACCTCACCAACAGTTTCAGGCTCTACTATCACACCGCTAACCTTTTTCAGCATCAAATCCCTCACATTTAACACATTCATTAGTCCTTGAATCTGTGCAAAATACTTTTACTTTTTTATTCACAAGTACATTTAGAAATGAGTACTTTTATACTTTCACTTAAGTAGACATTTTAAGGTGATGCTTTTACTTGAGTACATTTTTGCTTCTTTATCTGTACTGTACTAATTGTACTGTGGAAATTGAGTACTTCTACCACCACTGACAATAAACACATCAACACTTCAACAAACATTTGCAAGTGAAACCTAGCCAGTAGCTTTTGAAAAAGACAGATCACAGTGGCCAGTGGGTCAAAAATTGATGCCCTGAATACTCCTATTATTAAAATCATTGCTAATACTACAACTACTGTTGAGGTGAGTAAAAAAAGTTAATAATTACTTACACACTAGTCTAAGCTTCTTTTTTTTTCAACTTTATCTGCTTGCATATATAAAGTAAGTTTGTATTTGTTTTTCAGAGGTTGCAAAGATGCATGAACAGAAAATGTGTCTAGTGCTAAATTTGTGAATGAATAATTATCCACTACATTTGATCAATGACATGATGTTGCACACTTGGTGTTGCAGAAACTAATTTAGACTCACCTCACAGCCTTGAGAACAGTTGTTGTTTTCTTCTCTGTACAAAGCCATAAGTTCTTTGTTTTCCAGAGAGGCAGATCGATGAGTTGTTGCCATTTTCTTCCAAACCCACTATTTCTTTATAACAGCCCCGTAGCACAGCAGAGCATAGCAACGCTTATGTTGTCACTAACATAGACTTCACACACTGACCTGTTAAACACAGCGCAGCAGCAGAAAAGATTATCAGGGAGAGAGAGGCTGACAGTTCGAAAGCCTTATCCCATTATCGCCAGGAGGAGTCGTGATTTTACAGTTGCCAGGGCGCTCTTAACCAGATGAGCCATATGGTCTGAAGGCTTTTCACTTGAGAGCATGAAGACAGCTGAATATGTGAATGCTCCCAATCTGATTTACAGATTAACTTTCTTAAACACACCTGCTGCAACCTGCAAATGGTCTGCAGCGAATGTCAAGAAGTCAAAACACAAAATATCAACTTCAACAAGAGTATGAAACTTTTCTATGAAGGCATTCAGGACTACGTAGTTTATCAACTGGTGGTGATCCAAGAGTGGGTCAGAGGGAGGTTGGTAATAATTAATGAAGCAAATTTTAAAACACACATGTAATTAAGGCCCATTAAGGTCTAACATTATGTAATGTAATGTAAAAAAAAAAATTCAAACTAATAACAGCCTTATGCAAGATAAAAGATATTTTCAAAGAGAATCCTGACCTCACTTATTTGAATTGTAGGAGCTCAGAGATGAAAGTAGAGAATCTGGACTCCAAAAGTGTTTTAATCGCTTTACCCTGGTTGCCTGCCGCTGGCATCTCAGGTCTCTTCACCTCATGTTACTGCAGTGTGTCCCAGCTGTCTCCTGTCTACCTCCATCCATCCAGCACAGAGCCGCTCAGCAGGGGACAGAAGGGAAATCTGCAGAAAGGATGAGAGAGAGGAGCTGACAATGCACCAGAATAAATAAATCTCTTAAAAAGGTCATCCATAACACATCTTCACATACTCGGTTCTATTTTTTTTTTTTTTTTTTTTTTTTTTTTTTTTAGTTTCTTTCTGCATATATGGTTGCATATGCTGGTTGTGTATGTGTCTGTGAGTTTATCTTTTGCTGTGGCTGTGTGGATTTATCTACTTGCTGAGGCTTTTCTGTTTTCCATTGTTTTAGTTTTTCTTAGTTAAATGACTGTCTTGTACAATAAGCAAAGCCCGTTTGAGTCATCTTTGCTTCAAAACTGAGCAGTACAAAGGTATTTCTAATCTGAAGTATTACGGGTTACTAAATGGTGGTTCAAGACCGTGTCGTTGAACAAGTTGAACATAGTTTCAGCGTCCTTATTGTTTCATTTGCATACAATGGTAAAATACTTTAAACTTTTTTTTACTTTTCACCATATTTAATATAAAAAATGTAAAATCAAAGCTTTCTGCAATAAATAGGTCACAATAAAACGATCAGACATAAAAGTGGGTCACAGTGGACCAGTTCAAAACCTCTGTTCTATACAAGCCCTAATCTCCATACCTGTATACATAATTTGTCCACAAGATGGAGCTATTTCACCTACCATGGTTTTCTTTGGACGTTGAACGTTTTTCATTTCACTTGTTTAGGTTTCCCGTTGCTGTTCCAGCTTTAAAAAATGTTAATTATTAAGATATAGACGAAATGAGACTAGAGGAACAATCCACAAAGCAGCCAACAGCTAGTAAGTAACTTATAAACCCATCATGATTCTTATTTAAAGATTCTTTATCTGATGAACTACAGTGATTGGATTTTTACAGCTATGAGTTAATTGCCGTTCACCTGGCAGGCACAACCTTTCCGACACCAGCGCTGCGGACTCACAGACGTCTCTTTGTGCGCCCGTGTGTGGGTCCTGTTTCCACTGGGCTCCTCTCTCAGTTGGCACGCGATGAATGATGGCAGTGTTCAAACAGTGAGTGGTTAAGAAAACAGTCATTACAATCTAGGCACTTACAACGACATACCACACGCGTTCTCTTCATAGTCTACATCATTTCATAATCTCAATATTCCATCTTCTTTTTAGCAACACGTGGTACTTTTATATGTTTTGCCTTTGGCTACAGCAGAATAAAACCGCAGGATGGAGTGGGATAATTTATTGCCTAAGGAACACTTTTAACTTTTCACGTCTGACATCCGTCTGACGTCTCGTTGATATGTATCACGTGACTTCAATAGCCAATGAGAAATAGGAAACTGTTGAACATAATAAATGCAAAATAAAGCAGTTTATGGCTGCAAATATACAGATTTTCAGTCTGACTATATTCTGTAAACTATTGTGCCATTTTTAATTTTAATTTTTTCCCTACTTAAATTTAATTTAGTGTTTGTGGTTAAATAAAGTCCCACAAAAGTCAGCAGTGACTTCACAGGTGTCAGCAGTGAGACAACAATGTCAGAGAAAAAGCAGATCAAACGATTCTGGTGGAAATTCCCTTAAGAAAGGTGTCCCCTGTATCTTTTGCAACAGTATGAATCATCTCTCACCATGCACGAAATCTTGCGACAGTTACAGGCGTGGATAAAAAAAAATGAGGCCTCGCTGGGGTGGAGTGGTATTTAGTTGGCTAACCTCCCACTTTACAGCATCATGCACTTCACAACATGTTTGTATTTTAGCACGACAGTCAACAACCTCTGCTCATTAGGTCCTCAAAAAACCACTGCTCTCACACAGCTGAGGCTTTGAATGGGAGGCTAATTGCAGCCTAAATATAAACCTCAGTCAAACGTGGCTTCTACCCTAAAACGCATGCAAAATCCCCTGACATGTCATGTGTTTCTCCAACGTCCTGTTAAAACTCCCCATGGACCAACTATGTAGCAATACTGCTGCAATACAGTCTCCATCCTGAAACTGCATATTTAATAATGTCTCATGTTATGAGTCATGGTCAAACCAGAATTTATGAGAAGTCATGGGAGGCTAAATACAAATGAACAGGTCAGCTTTGGATGAGACCAACATCAATCTGACCTTAGGATTGGCAATGGCACTTCCTCTTATTCTTCTATTGTTTATTGGTGGTACACATAACAGATTTCACTGGAGTACAAATCGACTCTAGAGACACAAGCCTTTTTTGTATGAGACATAAACATGTTTATTTCACTTGTAAACTCACCATCGGGTTTCTTTGGGATTTTTGTTCTTCCTGTTGCCTGCCCCTTGGTAACAGACAGAGCTCCAGTGACTACAAGAAAACAGATGAATTTCTTTGTATGGCAGGAGACGCTTCATCTCGATTCAACTCAATCTTTTTCAGGAATGTGCACGTTTACTGTGTTGGGGGATTCTCCTTGCTTCCCTGCGGCTTTTTTTGTTGGTTTTCCAATAACAAATGAAGTGATTATTTTTACATTGCTCTGTTTATATGAGCTCATGTCCTTCTTTGGAAAAACCTTGCCATACAAAGTAAAAAAGAAAACTTGTTCAACCCCATATGGTTAGCCTCAGTTTTAAAGCCAACATTTATTTGCATGTGCTTTTACCAACATTTCACTTACTGTAATGTAATAAATAATGTACAAGTGTGGCCTGGATTGGCCCCTTTTTAATGATAATAAAATTCCTGCCAGCTTACTGAAAGGCTTGAGCAGATTACTTGAGCAAAGCAGCTTGTTGTGTGGCACTTGGTGATGTTTTTTAAACACAAGGTAATGAACAAACAAAAGAAACACTGTTCCACTTTAATCTGTGCATGAATTTAAATCAGTTTTCCAAATGAATTGCTTCTAGGCAAAGATGAGTCACAACCTGTACTCAAGTAAAAGTACTGTTACAGCAAAATAATATCACTCAAGTAGAAATAAAAGGACTCAACACAATTATTACTTAAGTAGAAATAAACTACTACTAAGTACTACTACTGTGACTACTATTACGACTACAAATACTGGAATTTCAAATCTACTTTTACTTTTAACTACTACAACTACAAAGTACTATCACTTCTACTTTGGCTACTACTGGTGCTACTATTGCAACCTCTAGTGTGCTATCCACTTTGACACACAAGTTACACTCAAAATACTTTTACTTATTTAAAGATTTTAAAAACTGTACTTGAGTAAAAATATCTATTTACTTTACACCTCTGCTTCTCAGAAAAATAAAAATGTGCAATACAATATAGACACTGTCCAAATGTTATCTATATAGTCTGCAAAATACTCTAAAGAATGTCCTAATGACCATTTTACACAGGAATATAGAAGACATACACCCTGTTTATGATTCAATATGAACAAGTGAGCTGCTTCTGTTTGCAGAGATATACACTGAAAAACAAACAATGCATGCAGCGGAAGTGGTCAGTGGCTTTGAGCTTGAACTGAAATATGTTCTTGATACATTTATTTGTGCATTAGTGTATGCATCATTCATTTGTTCGGCCATATCTCTATTAGAGTGTCTACAACGCTGCATTGGTCTGTTGTGTTTTCACCCTGTCAACAAAGGGACCTTGATGTTGTTCCAGAAGCTCCTCTCATCTCTTCCTCTAATCTCAAAAACATATTGTAACTGTTCTGTGTCAGCTCTGATTAGGCAGCCTGGGTCCTCAGAGTGCCTTACTGGCTGATCTCCAAAGTCTGGACAATACACCACTTAACTTATTCATCTAATACACAAAGTAGACCAGCCATGCCTGCTTTATTTTAAAATAGAAACATTATAACTATTACTATCACTGTCTCACAGCATCCGAAAACAGTTACATAAAACTTAATATAGACTTTATAACAATTGGCCCTGCAACCTACTGGAAATTGTCAAGATATACTCTGTGCCACTTTAGTGTGTTTGGCCAGAATCCAGCCACCCAAACACCTAATGAGAATAGACAAAATAAAATAAATTGCTCATACCTGAACTTGAACTGAGGACATTCTAGTTCGGGGGTAAATGCTGAATCACTTGAGCCAAAAGCCTTTATATTGTATGATGGGTAAAAGGTTTAGATGCAGACAAGCTACAAAATCCTTCAAAAAATACATTGATTTAATCTGGTGATCTGTATCCATGCTAAAAATAATGATCAAAATCAGGCCATTACTACGCATGCAGGCAAAATCACAACTTCTTGGTGGAAGTAGAGTCACCAGCATACATTAAAATGTATTAGTAATTCTTTTTTAACGTATAACAGTACTGTGTAGTCATATGCTTTAATCTTCTTGTGTGAAAAAAAAATAAATGTGAGTGGTAGTCAACCTCTTACTTCCTTGTGGAAGTACGAGGTTGCACCAGTTTGGTGGTTTGTCCTACTTTTTCTGAGAATGATCTATAGCCTCTTGTTCCTCTCTTTAATGCGCAGAGAGCAAGGAGGAAATGACAAGGCAAATCAGCAGTCATTCACTTTCTAGTCAACTGCAAACTGCAAATAGATTTGTTTGTCATGTTGGTGGTTTTAATTTGCATAAACCATTTATGTCCAAGGATCCAGTTTAACCTTTGGATTTCTCTTGCACAAAGTACTACAAATGATCAGCCACAGGTTATAGCTGTTGGACGGGAATGGGGAATGTTTAATAAAGTGATGTCAGTATAGTAGCAGCAGTAGAGTAATATTATTTTGAATTAACTACCAGAGGCGGCGCTACCATTAGGCAGAAGTAATTGCCTAGAGCCCCAAACCAGTAGGGCCCCCAACAATTGCCCTGCCTCAACCAGCATTAAGCCGAGGCCTCTAAACAGATGCTGTTCCCTCATTGTCATTATAAATACAAATTGTGTACTTTTAAACATGCAGGCAAAAACAAAAATGTTTTCAGAATGTCCAATTTTTAGTATCTGTCTAAGCAATCACTACCTTCACTTTGAATGGACTAGTCCATAAGTGCGCATAGAGTGAGAGGGGCACGGGGCTGTTCTTTCAAACATGAAAATAACACTGATCTTGCAGCTTGTTCATTTAACTGGTGATCTCCTAAGTGTGGAAACCTAAGTGTGGTTGTGAGGAGAAAAAGTCAATCTGTCCTCAACAATGTCCTCCATTTCATCTGAATAAACTCAATGCAGAGTGAGAGAGCGTGTGGCGTGTGTTCAAGGCTTAGATGGTGTGGAGATGGGGTGGCTTTACACACTGTCCATGTGAGCTTTTCCTCGCAGAAAGAGATGCTTAAGACAAGAGTGTGTCTCCGTGTTCTCTGACAGGTGAGCCCTCTGCTGCTGCTGCTGCTGCTGCTGCCGCGTATATTGTCAGTGACTGGCTACTGGCAAGCGCCAGGTGAATCACTGTGTATAACAGCAAAACCTGGACACTAGGAACAGTTTTGAGCCAACAGATGTGTGCTAAAGGACCAGAGCTTCAATGTAGTCTTTGCTGGATAGCAATCGCCCTCATCTTCACGGAAATATGATCATAAATAACTAATTGAAGTAAGTAATGTAGACTGAATCCCGAAGTGCGACATTGCTGAGGCATGCCACATATTTCTCGCATTATCTCAGTTGTGTTTCAGCTGAGCTGCTTAAATGCTTTATAAAATATAAGTTCAGGCGTCCTGACAAAGGTTTTGTAGCCTTTAACGTTTTTCTGCAGCCTCCAGAGCCCAGTGAGATGAGGCCAAAGGCTGTGTCACTGTGACTTTGAGCAGGGGCGGATATATCAGGGCACATTCAGGGGCTCAGGTCATGAGGGCGCTCCACTAATAAAGGATTGGCCACAAGAAATTAACACGAAAAATTTGTGCTGATCAGATATTTACACATAAATCTAAATGTAATGACCAAATGCAGACCTATAGCTAAAGATATAGCTTATAAAACAAAATTATTTAAAGGCCGGGGTTAATTCATGTAATTTAACAGAAATAATTTTGTTTAAAATGTGCAAAACCCTGTGCAATAATGTAATCTGGTCTTTATTGTTAAAAGTCTAGTCCCTGTTATTTAAACAGCTCTGGGTTCAATTGGGTTATCATCAAGTCTTTATTATAAATTAAAAATATACTTACTAAAAACCCAGGCCAGGCAAAGGTATTTCAAAATCATCTAAAATGTACCAAAATACAGGAAATCTCATTTCCTTTTCACTCCCCTGCAATCAACCCACATCTTATTAACATCTCTCTGTTGCAATGTTTAAAGACTGGGTGAGGCAGGTGACCACTGGGAGGAACTGAACAACTATTGGTACAAGTTTCTTCAAAGTGTATGAAACCTTACAGGGAAGTTAGGAAAATAGAATAGGACTGAAAAAAAGTGCACTGGATGCAGAGGGTGCCCTTCCCATGTTTGCCTTGGGCCCCCAAATTCCTAAAACCGCCACTGTTAACTATCTACTTAAACACACATTTTGAATACTCCATCTTTTTCTGAAAACTCAAAAGCAGTGATGATTCTGAAGGAACTGAAACCCGCAACGCAAGTCTTTAATTATATATGTAGCAGTGGATGACTAACATCTCATATTTAGGCCAGACGTGTGTGAGCTGTCCATGTGGTCATCTTTTGTCACCTCATTGTCTGCATATCAGACTAAATGCAGTGTCTCAGAGTGTGCATTATGGGCGGCTTTTCTTTACCATTAGCCTGTCTTCCACTCAGTCAGCGCTTTGCCTAAAAGTATACAGGACCTCTCTGTGCAGTTATGCAGGTAGATCTCACATTTCTGATTGCACTGTGCAGATAAAGTTTCTAGAGGTCACTCGCGGGACAAGTGGTATCAGAGCCCTGCATTCTTCTCACTGTATGTGGCTTTATATATACATGGATATTTTTGGCTCCTTGCCCTGTGCTCTCACTTTTCCTCTCCAGTGGCTTAGCTGTTGTTTTCTAATAATCCTTTGTTTATTTGATAGTAAATAAACCCCTGTGCCACATCTACAACCCTAAACAATAGAATAACATGAATATTATTGGAAGATATGAGCATAGCAGACTAAGACCACTGTGGATGCTTGAACTTGATATTGTGAACTAGAAGCACCTTTAGAGGCACTAGCCCTATCATAGAATAGTAAAGATATACTGCCCAGACCTGGAATAGCCCCAGAGACCTTTTAGTTTAGGGGTAAATGCACAGTACAGTACAGTACCTGTCTGGAGTTAATATCTTTGACCCTATTTTGCTAAAGTCCTTTTATAAAACTTTTTAAAACCATTACTTTTGCAAACAGAAAAGTAATGAACCAAGTAATAAATCAAGACGTACAAAAACAGAGAGTAATAATATATGGTCATAAATAAATCAGTATTTCAATCATGAATAACAAGCTTAGCTGTTGTTACCTGTTACCTGTACATGAGTGTGACTGCCCTGTTGGACTGATTTTTCCAAAACAGAGATTACTTCAGCTTGCAGCATGTGAAGCTTCCACACATGTTTCAACAGGGGAATAATATAGGTTCCCAAAGGGGATAGGGTGTCTTTTAGTTCCTCCAAAGATTCCAGACAGACAGGTAGGACTTGTACTAATCCTCTTAATGAATAGCAGAACAGCCCTCCTTAAATGTTTACACTGAACATGAAGTAAATGTTAGGCGATGAGCGATGAGTGACAAGACTTTAAACAAAACACAACAATACCTGCAATATGCATTAGTCTGCCACTTGCAGCTTGTGGTTAAAAAAAAGTCAAACGCCTTTGTATTTTTTGTTTAGTTCTTTTGTTTTTGGTGAAAATGTAATTATAAGTATTAGATGTATAAATCCATACCAGATTAAAATAACTCTGGTGGATCGCAGTACAGGTCTCTCAGCATTTAAGAACATCTTGTTTTAAATAAGCTACCAATCAGGTTTTGCATTTTGGCTCTTTAAAATTAAAGTCCCAAGTGTGGGTCATGGGCTGTGAATTTCACATTCACAGTGATACAGGGTGGTTCCTATGAGACCATGGAGGTGTCGTCCTATGTGTCACCACTGGTGGAGCACAGGTGTCTCAGGAGCAGGGGGTGGAACCAGTTTGCCTTGTACCTCTGTTCCCATGTGAGAGGGTTTCACAGACAACTGCAAAAACAAAGACACACATTAATGATCAGAAAAAGCAATGCGCAAAGCAGTGAACCAAAGGACAATGAGTATAGAATATTTAAACATAAATTATTTGAATATATCTGCATTATACTAGTTTATACTGTATCTTTTACTCTAGTCTACACAGGCTTCATTCAAGTTTTCCATCATTTGCCAATTACTTGTCATCATATCCTTCCTTCTGTGTCAGAAAAGGTTGTTCCAGGAATTTATTTGAGAACTATGATGGCAGTAATCATGTGTAATTACAGAGCCTTCAGGAGGACAGGAGCCCACAGTTGCATAGTAACTGTCATCATTGCAGTTACACTCTGCAGTTTAGTTGGTGTCTGAGGAATTTCCTGTATGTGTGACGAAAGATTATGATTTACATCTTTCTTGGATACGTCCTCATTCAAAAGGTTCTATGATTCATAGATAAAAAATGAAATATGATAGGAAGTCAACTGGTGGCTAGGAAAGCATGTTTATTGTCAGATAAGGCTGTGACAGTACAAACGGTGCAGCCACAGAGGAATGAGATTGGATGAACCATTACTTGATACTGAATCTGTTACCCTCTGTTAACCCTCAAAGTATGACTTCACAATTTGGCATTCCATAATTTGGCCCGACCACAGAGAAGGCCCGGTCCCCCTTGTCTTAAGTCTCGTCTTTCGGACCATGAGTTGGAGCTGGCCCTCGGACCTCAGCGAACACGCTGGTGTGTAAATTTGGATTTGGTCCATGGCGTACTGTGGGGCCAGTCCATTCAAAGCCTTAAAAACAAACAATAAAATCAAAATCAATTCTAAAATGAACAGAAAGCCAGTGCAGGGAGGCGAGGATGGGGGTGATATGATCATGTCTTTTACTTTCTTTTAAAAGGCGCGCAGCAGTGTTCTGTACTAGCTGTATGCGATAAAGTGTGTTCTGGCTAGAATAAAGCGTAAATTACAGTAGTCAAGCAGAGAAGAGATAAAAGCGTGCATGACTTGTTCAAAATTCTTAAAACATAAAAACAGTTTGACTTTAGATAAAAGCCAAAGGTGATAAAAATCAGACTTCACAACTGCATTTATTTGCTTGTTAAATTTAAAATACAATGACACCAAGGTTGGTGACTGTGGGTTGTACATATGGCTTCAGGAGGCCCAGGTTCATCACGGGGTCAGTGTGTCCAAACATCATGATCTCAGTTTTACCCTCATTTAGATTTAAAAAATTGTGGGCCAGCCAAGCCTTGACGTCATGGAAACAGCTGAGTAGGTGTGTCAGGGGGCCGCTGTTATGTTTTCTGAGTGGCAGGGAGATTTGGCAGTCATCTGCATAAAGGTGGTAGGAGATGCAATGCTTTTTAAAAAAACATTCAAGTGGTAAGAGAGAGAGTGCAAAAAGGATAGGACCACGAATTGATCCCTGGGGGACTCCACAGTTGAGGGGGCAGTGGATGAGGTGGAGTTCCTCAGTTTAACAGAGAAGCATCTCCCAGACAGGTATGACCTGAACCAGTTGAGTGCTGTCCCCCTGATGCACACACAGTTTTCCAATTGTTTTAAAAGAATTGTGTGGTCAACTGTGTTGAAAGCAGCAGTCAGGTCTAAAAGCACTAAAATGGCAGAAAAGCTTTAAAACCTGACTGGAAAGTGTCAAAAGTGCCATGTAAACCTAAAAAAAAGATTGAAGTTGCAAAAGTACACTTTTCTCCAAAATTTTGGATAGAAAAGGGAGCTTTGAAATTGGCCAATAATTTGAGAGATTAGAAGAGTCCAGCCCAGCTTTCTTAATCAACGGTTCAATCACAGTTTTTTACAGAATGTAGGCACAAGTCCAGAGGATAGGCTGCTATTTACAATTGTCTGGACATAAGAGCCAATGGTCCCCCATGCTTCTTAGGCATGAGGTTCCCCCATGCCTCTTTAAACAGGCGTGGGGGAACAGGGTCTATGGGGGATGAGGAGGGTTTGAGTTTGCCAACAACTTTTGTGAGAGATGACAATGAAACAGGCTCAAACTGATCAAAGACAGCAGCGCAATGCATGTTTATAGAAAGGTTAAAAGAAGGGAGTGATATATTGGCTCTGATTGTCACAACTTTATTAGTAAAAAAGACCAAGAATTTCTCACAAGTTTCATGTGAGGCATCAATTGTGGTGGATTGAGGTGGGTTCAATACGGAACCAATTGTTTTAAAAAGAATGCATGATTTATCAAAAATTTGAGAAACAAAAAGTACTGAGTTTTGTTATCTTAAACAGTTTTTTGATAGTTCCTCCCAGCTGTCCTGTAAAATCTGATATGACACCTGAAGCCTATCCCTTTTCCATCTGCACTCCGCTCTTCGACACTCACGCCTGGCCACATTTTTGCATAGGAGCCAAATGATTTGATTTGGTGACTCCAGAATAGAAAAGCTGAAAGAGGATTGTAGTATTTCCTTTATTCAATACAGTCTCATATTTATCCCCACACATTCACACCCATATACATTTTGTTAAAAGCAAGACGATGAGCTTAAACATGGGTGCGGGAAGAGTGCTCAATTACAGAGAGCGAGAGCACACAGGTGGGATGCCTCACTTGCTGGCAGTTGAAGACGCAGCTATTTTGTAAAGACACCCTACACCTCCCACTGCTAGACTATGTTTGCTGAATAAGCTGTTTTGCTGCAACATTAAGCAACCTAGTAAGCTCTGAGTCGGTGCCAATCATCCAGTCATATACAATGTGTGTTCCACTTTCAGTCTATCCTGTAACATGAGCATCCCAAAACATCCCATTCACTACTGTCTTCATTTCAAAAGTTGATTTGATTAGGCCCACAAGTCGGGAACAATTTCTCATGGAAAGTCTAGTCATGTTCCAATTACACAGATGATGGATAGGACACAAATAACACAGTGCCATTTGTATTCAGCGGAGTGTCCCCTTGGATGTCTTTAGTAGCTCAGCAACTGTCTGTCTCTGCTCGAGCAAATCCTGGGGTTTGAGGAAGAGGATGTGTGCAATGAGGTCAAAGAGAATGAATACACAATGATTTGTTTCAACACCCCAGTCATGAGAAGTTGACACCAGGGCAGTTTGGTGTGTCCCGTGACTCCCGGGGTGAAGTTACAGATGATATCAGCTTTTCCTTTGTATTTTTATTTTTTTCTAATGAAATTTTTCAATGTGTGTGATGACAAAAGCCGACCACAGCCTTAGGTACTGCTAATGATTAACAGTTTAGCTTTGGGAACAGGTTTGGCTTTAAGTATTGACCTTGGGTAATAATCTGCTCACAGCAATGCATATGTGCCCACCTGGACATTGTGTCAAGTCTAAAAACTATAGCACTGCCCTGACCTTCACTGTTAGTTATTCTCAATAAGTCATCATGCAACCCCTTAAACTAAAACACATGTTAACTTTTGTGTTTTAAATTATACCACCATCATTTTAGAGGTGAAGATAGGTTAAGCAAGCCTGTGTTTATTGTACAAACACTAGATCTGGGTGGCAAAACAATTACTTAGCATCTTTTATCCATAATTATTCTTCTTTTCTTTCAGCTTTCTCTTCTGGGGTTGCCACATCAAAGCAACTGGCACAATGAGTACATGGGCTTACTAGTTACTCAGACAGGAAATTACAAAAATATTCTCATTTTCACTTCCCGTATTGAAGTTGGTTCACCTTACTTTAGCATCAGAACTACTTATATTTGAGTTGAGGGATGCATTTATGAGCCAATAGCCTTCTGATCTGCCTGCTCCAATAAAAATTAGAGGTTGGACTATGCCACAGGAGCCCACAGACTGACACTCGGGACCCAATGTCACACGACACAAGGACATCACTGCCAGGATCTAGACAGAGCTACAAAGCACCCATTGTTGCTCAAAGACGAATGGCAAAATTAAGGAATTAAAAAAAAGGGGGGGGCGGGGGATAACATTTTTTAACAACTGCTGTACAACTATGCATACAGTTAAACATACAGTACTGTGCAAAGATTTTAGTGGGGCAGGGAAAATGCTGTTGACTAAAAATGCCTTCATAAATGCATAATTTTTCTTATGAAAACTTCAGGAAAGGTCAGTAATGGGCCTAGAACAGAATGTTTAATTTTGGTGTGAATCCAGATCACTGTTTAAATCCAGTTTTAATGGATCCTGTACCATTTTTAGAAAAAGACCAAAGATACTGTCTCACTAAAAGAACAGATGATTCTTTACCATTATGAGATATAAAGGTTTTGCCTGTAGAAAGAGCATTTAATGATCTTCAAAGTTGTGTCCAGATCTGGACACTATATCTTTATCACCAGTGACTTCTAGTTTTGTTTTTTCTTTTTTGTTGTGTACTGCCTTTTTGTACATTGATATATCTTTCTTTTAACTGACTTTTGCACAGTATATTGGTCAAGTTTTTCAGTTGTTCATTGACTTCACCATAAATTACACAAATGTTTATTTGAACATGTATTTTGAAGTATTTTTGTAAACATGATTCCTCCAGAGACATCCAGAGCTTCCTTTGCTGAAGAGGGACATTTTTATGTTAGGACATGTATTATAAACATTTATGTGAATCTCTGTCTTTTTCATTTTGACTTTGAAGAACAATGCCTTGCTGCCGGGCGATTTCTCTGGAATTTCCTGGACCCTAGAGACATTTTACAAGGGTTTGTTGTGGTTATGGACAACTTTTATTTTTAGAAAGACATTATTTTTACTTTCTTTACATATATGTCTTACAAAAATGAATAAACTTATGAGTCAAAGCTAAAATGTTACTCTAAATGTAGTTGGTCAAATAGTCACACACTGTACCCGCATCTGAGTTTCATTTCCGATTAATTCCATGCTTTCTCAGGAAGCGGATGCCTGATGTCACCTAAGCTCTAGTAAAACCAACCTCAGTTTCACTTCTATGTTACACTGCCAAATTTGACTGCTATGTTAACTCAGTAGTCACTTGTAAGCTTTACTTGAGGGACAGTTTGTAAATATCAAATATCAAATATATATTAAAATAAGTGTTTACTACTACTTTACTGCCTGTAATCCTGCAAGCATAACAAAAGATTCAGTGTTATATGTAAACAGTTAGTGTTACTTTTTACAATGTTATTTATTCCTACAGCACCACTTCTGTTAACAGCGAACATTCATGCTCTGTCCGTCTTCTCTTTTTACTTTGAACAGTCCTCATTTCCCCAGAACTAAGAAGCCACAAAGACAGGTATTGGCTACTTTTAGAATCCATTCATTGGGAGTGTTTAATTTTATTTTTAAAACTTAGCTTCCTGTTTTGCCTTCAGCTTCAGAAAGCTCTCTGTGTGGTTTGCCACTGACAATGCTTTGCAGCTGGTAGTCTAGGATCAGTTTACCCAGAGGCTGTAACTATGCACGGAAGACTCGTCATAAAATATACACAAGGTTTTAATGCAAAACCAATGCAACAAAATTCAACAACGCAAATAAATCTGTTTTAGTTTTGCAATTGTTATTATTATATTATCACATAACATTTTTACTACAGCATACATAGTACTGTGCAAAAGATTTAGACAGGAGTGAAAGTGCTTTAATAAATACATATTTATTATTTTCATTATTATTATTTTTGCTATGGAAATTTGCCAAAATAAGCCAAGGACAAAATTATGACTTTTGGTGAGGATCCAGATCACAGTTTTAGAAATGTTTTAAGTGTTCAGATACTAACTTCACTCCCTAAAAGAACAAATTATTAATGGAGTAGTTTATGGCTTAATGGAAAGAACATTTACCCCTGAACTGGACAATCTTCAAGTCTGAGTCCAGGTATGGGCACTATATCTTTACCATTGCAATAAAGGACCAGTGCCTTAGTTTTGATTTTTCTTCTTCCCAATTTTGTGTATTTTTGCACGCTGATACATATTTTTGTTGATAGCCTTTCTTCAAAATCTAGAGTAAATCAAGTGTAAATCTAGTGTATACCTGTATTTCCATGGTTCACAATATATCTTTCTGTTGTCATGTAAGTATAAACTCACATTCATTTGTTCTATCATAGTTTGTTTACTGCCTGTGTTCTTTTCTCTAATTTGGCCTGCCCCCCACGAATAGAGCCTTGTGTTGGTCCCATTTTAATTAAACCTGATCCACAAGCAGCTTGGTGGCTGGAGCAGCTCTGAGTGCTGGTGTATACTTGGCTCAGGAGATACCCCTGGGTGATTACATACACAGTGAACAACGCTTGAATGACCACCTGAGACTCCGGGAGGCCAGCTGAAGGACACCTGAGTCCTGGCTGCCTGTTGGTCCTATCACACCCTCGTCTCCTCCGTCATTCTATCCCTTTTTGTTAGTGTCACGAGCTGGAACAGGTCCTGCCCCAGCTCTAAGTGCTTTGTGATTGGTGAGAGCGCTAAAGACCACTGAGCAATTACCCTTAACCCCCAGCAGGCTGGTAAGCATATGCAGACATACTGACATAATGATGTATATGACAGTAATAAGCGCGGTAAAAAATGAGGTTATTAGTGCTCTGCAAAGTACACTCATTAGTACAATGTAGTACAATTAGTTAATTCACTCTCATACATCATGGGATATTACATTACAATCTATAAAAAAAACTATAAAACAGAACTCTCATTTTTGATTGGGTTCTGCGCATTTCCTTGTAAACCTTGAATGTGGCAAAAATTAAAGTGTTTTCAGACTCTGCAATGGGATTTGAATGTACTATAAAGGACTTTTATCTGAACTATTGTCATTTCTCATCTCCACTGGATTCAACAGTCCACACCCAACAAGAAAACATTTTTTATTGGATAAGACCACAAACATCTGCGCAAACAAACCGTCCAAGCCTACTATTGATTTGTAATGGATATAAAATGTATTGTTCAATATCATGAAAGCTTTTATACTGTGACAAATTCATTCCTTTGAACTATATCTCCACTGCAAATTGCTTTAGGGTTAATGAGTATGGGTTAAAGGTGCTATGGAAGTGGAGTATATCATTAAACCTGTTAATAGATGAGCATAAGCCAAGAGGCCATTGTTTTCATGCTGCGACCAGCTCTAGGTCAGTTAAACAAAAGCCAGAAGAGGCTCCAGACAGCCACACACCAGACAACCTTTATCCAGGCCGGGGTCATGCCCTAGAGACTTCCCCCCTGCTGTTCAGAGGCCCCACAACCATCACACAAAGAGTACCCACCTCACCTTGTTCACTGTCTTGTCTACCATCTGCCTGCTGTTATTTGAATAAAGAAAACATTTATTTAGTATATCTTAACAACATATATGTTTCAATTATTGCATATAACCTACTACAGGATTATCAAGGATGGGCCTAGTTGATTCAAATGAATGTGGTATGTTCAGCATATAATTTAGTATTAACTGTAGCTTGGTGGTTTCAGTGATATTGACTTTTTTCTTTTTTCTTTCAGCTTTTCTCTTCCATGGTCCACAGCACAAGATGCCACTCCTGACACACCCCTCTCCATTTATTCAGGCTTGGAACCAGCACCACTGACGTATGGCTGGACTGGTTTCAGTGATACTACTAACTTACAAATACTTTTGTTAGTGTTAGCAGTAATTTAAAGTGGTGAAAGCATTTGATCAGACTAGGAAAGACAACTAAGTGTTGATTATTGCCTATATATTTTATAGGCAATTACTGTAGTCAACTTTACAGTGTCACTTCCAGCTTTATTTTACCATATGTTTACAGTGGAAGGCCTACTTGTTCATGCTTGGCTACCTATTGTTCCACCTGTTCTTGATACAATATTATTGGCACAGACATATCATTAGACACAAAGAGATAATTGGAGAAAAGGAATGCTGCTTGGTTTTACAGTTTTTTGCAGTTATGTAAAGGTAATCATACTGGTTTGAAAATGGTAAGGCAGTCTTAATCAAAATAATGCTCTGTGGGTTCCCAGTTTCCAGCATTGCAATTTTTGAAAAAAAAAATAAAATAAATATATATATATATATATATATATATATATATATATATATATATATATATACACACACACACACACACACACACACACACATATATATATAAATATATATATATATATATATATATATATATATATATATATATATATATATATATATATATATATATATATATAAACCATAAACAGAGGCAATTATGTAAAATATTTTTTATAATTGTTAATAAATCAACTGTGGGACTGTGTGTCTGACCTGCTGAGCTGCAGTGTGGGTGCCCTGCAGGCCCCTCCCTCTTCACTGCGAACTTCAGACACAACACAGAAAGCTGCATTCTGCAGAAGTTCTCAGATGACTCTGCGACTGTCGGCCTGATCACTGATAATAATGTGGAGTACAGAAAACTGACGAAGAACTTTGTGGACTGGTGTCAGCAAAACCAACTCCCAATCAATGCAGATAAAAGAAGACTGCTGTCCCCTCACCAGTGAACATCCAGGGAATGGACATTGAGAGAGTGGACTCTTATAAGTACCTGGGTGTTCATCTGAACACTAAACTGGACTGGATTCACAACACTCTACAGGAAGAGTCAGAGCAGGCTCTACCTCCTGAGGAGACTACAGTCTTTTGGAGTGAAGGTGGTACTCCTGAGGACCGTCTATGACTCTGTGGTGGCATCAGCCGTCCTGTACGATGTGGTCTGCTGGAGGAGCAGCATCACAGAGAGGGAGAGGAAGAAGCTGGAATCAGGAAGTCCAGCTCTGTCCTGGGCTGTCCTCTGGACTCAGTACGGGAGGTGGGTGACAGAAGGGTCCTGGCAAAACTTACATTTCTGCTGGACCATGAGTCACACCCCCGCAGGATGCCCTGTCTGCACTGGAGAGCAGCTTCAGTGACAGACTGATCCACCCTCACTGTGCAAAGGAGATACCGCAGGTCTTTCCTTCCTGCTGCAGTCAGACAATGAACACATGTAAACTGCTCCCATTACACCTGTGCATCACCTTTTGAAAACCTGTGTAATATTTATTATGCGCAATAATTATTTCTATGCACCAATTTACAATGTACGCTGTTTACTTCTGCTGTTTATGAATATTTACGTACATACTGTACATACTCACACTGTCAGACCATATACTGTACATATTTATTATAGTGTATTTAATGTCCTCGTATTCTATTTTAGTTTATTTAGCTTAACCTGTTGTAGTTAGTTTAGTTTTTTATTTAATTCCCTTGGGCCAGACTGGTCTCTGATACTCTTTTGTGCTCTTGTTTGATACCACTTATGTGCTACTGCTTACTGTACTTATGCTGCTGCTACAATGCAATTTCCCCACTGAGGGACTAATAAAGGCTTTCTTATTCTTATTTGTGTCATTGTTATCAGTAAAACAAATATTTGATTTAAACATGTTTACATCATATCTTGGCACATATGTGGGTAATTTTTATGAAATATAAAAAAAATATACTACTCATAGCACCTTTAACGATTATCTTTCATCCAAAATATATTTAATTCACACTTATTTTTTCTTATATTCTTAACTTTTCATGTTCCCCTATAGTCCATGGTTGACTGTCAGTGCAAATGCAGAGGTGCCCAAACTATGGCCTGGGGCCAAATGCGGCTAGGATTTATTCTCAGTGGGACCAAATTGTCTTAGATATGGTGGGTACTGTTCAGATTTTTTTACTGCCAGTACTTAAACGATACCTGGTAGGCTACCTGATCAATACCTTTTCTGATACCTATGGTGTGCTCTACGTTATACAATCATAAAACACAATAATATTTAATAAAAGCAATATAAGAGCAATATTCTTAGCTGTAAGTTAAAACCAGTAGTTTGTATGATTTATTCTGTGATATTTATTTGATTTATATATGCAAAGAATCATTTAAAGGTCCCACTAGGTATTGAAACTTGGTATCAAATACATTAAAAAAAAATGTTTATCAATACCGGTAATATTGTAACCTTTCTGTTGATACCACAAAGGTATCGTTTAACAGGATCCAGCCCTACACTATGACACACCCCTGGCGTCAAAAAAGGAGCTAATGGAAACTAGCAGATGATGATGCCCTAAAAAAATGTAAGCCATACCTACTATGTGCCAACACCAAGCCTAGATAAATGCAGGCTAGGAGATGGGAATCCGGAGTAAAACCTTTACCAATGTACAAAAGGATTCACTGTGGAGACCACTTTTTTCTTGGCACTCTTGTGATACGTCGCTCGACTCTTGTGATTGGTCCCTCTCCCTCATATATTTATCAGGATATGGCCCGACTTAAAGTAAAAAAGTTTGGACACCCTGCCCTGCACTAATGTGTCCTCGTGAACAGACGGTTGGCCCCGCCCACCGCCGCCGGGACCAGAGCAGCGTCTCTGCTCGGCTCAGTCCTGACTCTGAAGGAGCGGAGTGACACCAGCTGCTCCTCCTCACCACACTAAAAACACTACGTTTGGCTGCTGAGGTGAACACCTGGATTTAAGAAACTTCTCCACAAGTCATGGAGTAGGTTAGCAGCAGAGAAGAGCTAGCGAGCAAAGGTAAGAGACGTATCTATGAGGACTTTCAAAACATTTTCTACCCACGCTCGAACATCTAACGTAAGGCAACCGCTGTCAGTGCTAACGGGTTTATTTACCTAGACAGAAGTGGCGTCGATCTTTTATACGTCTGCTTTTGTTATTATTATTGGTTAGCTCAGGGGAACTTTTGGAGAAAAAAGGGAACGAAATTTAAGAGGAAATCAAATAACGTACAAACAAGCATGTCAAAAGTAAATGGAGTGATAAAATTAGCCTACTCTCTAAGGCGAAACGTTACAAGCTAGTTAGCATGTATTTGTACTGGGCGGTTTTTAGCCGTGTGTTGTCAAACTCGTGTCTGAATGTGGGTTAAGTTCATTTTAAACCTGTCCGATACGTAACGTTAGTCTAGTGCTCTTTCCTTCCTTGGCGCTGGCTGTCCTCCTCACACTTACCTCATGCTCTGCTAGATAAAAAGTTTGACAATCACATGAGTTACATTTCCCACTGTTGCTCTGTAGATGAGTGTGGAGTGTGTAGCTGTGTTTAGACAGAAATGTCCAAGTCACTTTTTCCTTCAGCAAAGTGTGAACGATCTATGAGTAATGTAACAGAACTACAATTTTTCACCAGTTGTTCCAGTTCCTTTAGGTCTATTGTTGTCTATTCCAACCATCACCCAAAGTAGGACAAATAATAACCCTAATTGTACGATACCCAGAAGTTACTAGATTTTAGTCATTTTCTAGACCAACTGTTTTGGAAATTGGCCTTTTTTCTCAATTGTCACACATTTTAACTTAATATATACCTCATGAATGCAGCTGTGCCAGTCAGTTGTGTTTTTGTTCTTTGCCACTTGTAATAGTTAACATGGCCCCAGAGTCTCAGATGTGGCGAATTGGTGCATCCAATTCCTGCCCTGCCTGGCGGTACAAACAGTGTGTATATCTCGTGATGAGTACCAAATGAAGGAAGTCAAAATTCCCTTTTTTCACAAATGCATGAACTGTATCTTTAGAGTTTGTAATCCTCTGTAGATTTGTGCTACAAACTGTTTTTGGCTGGTAGCTTTATCATTCAGTTTGGGTTACAAGAAAGCAGTGAAGCTATCTAAGAGTTGGAATTGTTTCAGCTTTGTAATATTTTGCCCCTGGCTACAGTATGTTCTCTTACCACTCCTTTCCACTATAAAATGCTCTATTTGATAAGCACTAATGTGTAACAATAGTAAAATAGACCTATTCAATGGGTGTTTTGATAGGAAAAGCATATTCTTGGCTTATTGTCTTTTATTTTACATTGTTTTTTTTTTTTAGAAAACCAATCTAGTCTGTAATATTGTATCAGATCAGCAGCATCATTTAAACTTTTAACTTGAGAAGATGACCTTTGCAGATTCCACACCCAACAACATGTGAATAACCACTTCTCTTTGAAACATTGGAACTTCTCTTATCTCTTTGATTAGGCATGAGACCATGACTTTGTGTGGTCATAGAAATAGTTTATGGCAGCTAGAGAACACTCCCTAAATTCAGGATGGCTTTCTCTCTCATTTTTAGGTCAGCCTAAATAGGAGATTGTGAGACCCGGGGCTGCTGCTGCTAATTATGGGTTCATCCCATTAGGTCTGTGTCAGTTAAATATGTAAGCCATTAAGTATAAATTGGCCAACATTTGTGTCAACCCAGAAATCTTCAATATGTATGTGTTTAAATAGCCCAAAGCCAGGCCATTAGAGAGATGATCTAAATGAACAACACCTTCACCTGGCTGTTTGCCTGAACTTCTTATCACGTAACTGAAGGTAAGAGTTAGCACAGTAATCTACAAACACAGCTGCTCTGTTTAAAGACTGGCAGCAAAATGTTTTTTGTTTTTTTGTTTTTTTTGGGGGGGGGGGCTGGACATAATGTTGTTAGTATACAAACAGCACAGTTGTTTTATATGGTGTCTACTGTCAATAAACATACCACAGACTCAGTGTTTATGAACTCCTTTTACCTCTAATACAAAATGCGTTTGTTGATATTGTCGATGAGTACATGCCAGTGCTCCTCTCTTTTCCTTTCCCTTTTCCTGTCTTTGTCACCATATTGGGAAGTAAGTCTATTCAAAATGTCAACAGTGCTACCTAGTAGTCCTCCCATCCACTAATTAATGGTTGCCAGTGCGGGGTTTCAAATGGAGCAGAGAAATTAGCAGTGTCGCTGCAAGATTAAATTTCAGTTTCAGTCTAAACATTATTGTTTAGATAGAGGCAGTGATTAAACCACAGCTAGGCTGATTATAAAAAGTTATTTAATATTTACCAAGCCGAGCTAGACTTGTGAATCCCACAAGTCTATCTGCTAAAAGCACCGAGTGACTGTTGAGCTTGTGTCATTTAGTGCCTTAGTCTGATTATAACAAGAGTTTTAAACTTGTCATTTAAATTTCTCCTAATTGCACTACAGCACCTGGGTAATGCAATTTATTTTTGTTGCTGTATTATACAGCTTTTTGCAACTATGATTGGAGAAGAACTCATTATCACACAATACACAAACAGAACAAGAACAAAACACATGCATTTTAAGACCAGTGAAGTCACTTTGCTGCTGGATAGCTTGTTAGTTGGTTATTTTGGTTATTTGTGCTGTAAACTTAAAACAGATAAACAGCTGTAGCTTATGATACATGAATGTGCTTTTGGGAGGTACAGTTAACAAGTAAGGAAGGATTTTTCTGAATTTGTTGTGTGTGTTATTTTGTAAAGTAGAATTCTTAGAGTTGATTATCGAGTAAAATAGACAGGTTTATTAGCATTTAGCATGCAAACATTTAGCACTACTCATAAATACCAAAACTATGCGAAAGCACCGCCAGTGCTGGGGAGACACTAGGGGGCCGTTTAGACAACAACACGTTTTGGCAAATTTGCAAAGGTTTGTTTGTGGTTTGACTTTTTGTTTATACAAGGATGGAGTTTTTGTTTTTCAAATTCACAATCTTTTGAAAATGCTGAAAGAGATGTTTTGGACTCACAGTGGGGGGCCACTCTGAGCTGCTCTGCCCTCATGTAAACTGTGAAAACAGCAGCTCACTGAAAACGATGACGTAACAGCCCCAATCTGAACTGGGATTCGCTGTCTGCTGACAACATGTCAGCTGACCCGCGATCACAAAATACAAGGCTTTTATGCCTCATACGTTCATATTTGGTCAAGTAACTGTCAATAATATCTGTATAAACTTACTTTTATATAAGACTTTATCAGCATGGCTCCAGAAAACCACAAGATCTTAAAGTAGCTGGGTAGTTGCAGACTGGAGCTATCAGTTCCTCTGCTGTTCACTCATTGCATGGTGTAGAGCATTTGTGGGGCACACAGCTGTGTTTCGTAGACAAATAGACCCTGTGCACGACAAAATGCTAACTTCAGGGTTTCTTACCGGAAGTAGGGTCAGTTGTTTCTGGTTGCTAGTTCGCTGACTGAGAATGTGAAATCGAAAAGAAAAAGCATAATCTTGGCTAAAAATGTTTCTAAATTTCAAAGAGCTGAATGCAGGGGTAACTGTCGCTGCTGTGTACCTCTGTGTACAGGTTCTGCGAAATGTAACAGACACTGTAATAATTGCCGCTTCCCCAAAAACCCAAATCTGCGCGCCCAGTGGGTCGTCTAAATAAGACGCAGTTCTCGCAGCTTGTTTGTGCCGCATCTGGGCAGAACTTTTTTCGGCAGGTGTCCGAGTACGATTGGTCAAACACGTCCCACCTACATGTTCTGTACTCCTGTTTTATATCCCCTGAGCAATCACATCCTTGTAAACATGCTTGGTCAGGTGGAAATAATACAGTAATAGCAGCTCCGCTAATTGCTGCTAACTACAGCTACACACATTTTACTTAACGCAATTCTTTTCTCAGATGAAGCCAAATCCCTTCTCTGTGGAAATAGTCACACCATTTTTTCTAACTGTGTCCGTATTCTGTGTCTAAAAACAAAGTCTGTCTCGGCTCGGACAGCTCACTTGACGAGAAGCTGAACCTGGCAGACTGCACCAAAGGGAGAGGCTGCTGTATATTTGCCTGGAAAATCCAGACTGATATGTCTCTGTGTTATTCTACAGAGAAATATCAGTCTAGTCACCACGCCGTCCACAGTGGTTTACTCATATCCAAACCGTACCGTGTATTTTGATTGGTTTATTTAAGTCACGTGTTCTTCGCGAGCAGCGTCACTCGTACGCGTCTCCTCACCGACAACAATCAAGATGGCGCACCGAGGAGCCGAGAGTTTGTTTAATTCAGCGGTATGGTACGGTAATGTTGAAATAACTCCCTCATTCCTCCCTCTTGGCTTCACTACTCCGTTTGTTTACTTTCTCACTTTCTTGTCGCTTTGTTAACCTCACGTCCGCCATTTTCTGATTGGCTAACTCCGCTGTCCGTTAACTCGGGTTTGCTCCGCCCTAGAAATCAAATTGATTCTAAGGCGACCAGACTCATCCGCTGGTACAGCGGTGAGTCTGGAATTTCCAGGCAAGCTGTATATAAGCATTTAAAGTAAAAAGTGCTTTACTCCCAATAGAGATAAATTAAACACATGCGAAAATTAATAAATAAAATTAATAATAAAACTATATTTTTAAACATTAATTTTGGCTAGATATTTCAGACTACACGCTTTTCTTAATAAGCCGGTATGTCCTGAATAGCGTTGCAAAATTCCGGGAATTTTCAAAGTTGGAAACTTTCCATGGGAATAAACGGGAATTTATGGGCATAAATTGGGAACTTACACAATTCACAGCTGTCCTATGACAGAGCAATATACTATAGCATAAAAAACACAGACACACTTCAATATCTCTGTTATTCCTCAGTCACATGTACATGTGGTACATGTAGTAACCTGCTTTGCATACATACACTTCTATGCACTCTGCATCCCCGTATCACATACACAGCTGATCTCCACAACACTACCAAACTCAAGACTGCAGACTCCATATTTCTGGTTAGCTCAACTATTAGGGTTGTAAAAATGTGTTTTGTGGTATATTGTGATATTTTGGGGGCACAATATTCAGCATCATAATTATTTATAGGTATCAATACATTTGTGACAGCATCATGCATAATTAATGAGCTGCATCTATTCTGGTGGCAGGCCTATCAACACTAGTTTGGCTGCAGTTCCCAGGCTGGCCACTGGGGTTGGTGCCATTTTTTTGAGCAGATTAATGTAATGTGGTGTTTTTCCACTGATTAAACTGGGTCATCTCAGCACGTTTTCTCTTTTGAACAATTTAAATTCTGTTTGACTATGCCTCTATAAAACAGGTGGGTGTTTGCTGTGTACTGAGGACAACTCTGTTGTAATTTGAATTGAAATATAATTGAAGAATTGTATTGACCTTTGTACCAAAAGTGTAATTTGCTTATTAGCAATATAGCTTATATCTGTGTTGGATTATAATGTTTTTTTATTTATTTATATAAATAAAAACTACTACTAAAGTAGTTGACGATTATTTCAAATAATTGAATATAATTGATTGATTTATAAAAATAAAAAAACAAATTTGAAAATTCCCATGGAAAGTTTTTTAGAAAATTTCTGGAAATTTACCACCCCTTTGCAACCCTAGTCCTGAAGGTTCAAACTGAGGGTAAATAAAGCCTGTAGTGTGGTAAACATCGCAGTGACTGTGGCTTATTGGCGCACGTCATTTAAGGCCTCCATACACCAAGGCGACAATCGCCCATCTGAAGCCGTCTGAACGGTTCTTCCATGTCGCTCATTTCCGTCCTTTAGATATGTATGCGCCGTCAGCCCCCATCGCTCCAGGATGGAGGCCGTCTGACTAGTTTTCTGCCGATTGGCCTTGTTGAATCGGCGTCTTTGGTCTTTGGCACGAAGCGCTCTAATAGGCCTAGCACTACAGCTGCCAATCAGCTCACGGGAATTTTAGCGGAAGTGACGGAGTGACGAGAGGTGAAAACCGCTGTGGCAGCGTACTGTCACCATTTTTGCATTTTTCGCAATTCCGTGCGGAAAGTTATCTTCTTCAAGTAACAGAGCAGCAGCCATTATCACGTTTCTCCAATGTTCAAACAAGCTGAGAACAGTGGCAGACCAAGGCGCACTACATGCATATGTACTCCGCAAACATTGTGTCACTTCCGTTTATCTTTGTTCACTGGCTAGCGCCATCTGCCGCTTTGGGGGGGGTAATTACATCACGCACATGCGCAAGACACGGTCTTTAGGTCGGTTGTCGCTTCGGTGTATGAAGAGGGAAAAAGGTCATCCGACGTGAGGAAATGGGAGGGAACGAGAGGAGACGGGAAGAGACGAGCTGTCGCTCTGTCTTTTCGGTGGCAGTCTGGGAGTCGCCTTGGTTTATTGAGGCCTTTACTGTGGAGGACTTTTGAGAAAAGGACAACTTCAGACGGGATTAACAAGAAAAGAGGAAAACTGTGAGGACGAAGGATGTTTATACTTTGGTGGAATACATTTGTACAACAGCTCGTGCTGTAAACAGTGGACTGAATTGAGTTCAGGATTTTGGTGTAAGACAGAATGAAGAAGAAAAAAAAAAAAGGGACACAGTTGGACAAAACGGTGCGTCTCCTGTTTCCACAGAGAAGGGATTTGGCTTCATCTAAGAAAAGCATTGCGGTGAGTAAAATGTGTTTTGCAGTAGATGGTGACGATTAGCTACAGCTGACCAAAGTGAATTAATTTTAACTCCGAATGAGGGCGACAGTCCCAGACCTGGGTTTGCTGCGTCTCTCTCACAGACGCTGGTTATTGTTAAAAGTTAGCCTGAGATTTCCAGCACGTCAGTCTCCCTGTGCACACCAGCTGCTCATTTGTGTGCTCATTCAGAGATAAAGATAAATTATTAGGAAATTATAAATACAATAATAGTCATGAAATTAAATTCTGATTTAATTAGCAAGCTCAATAGGTTAGCATTAGTTAGCATTAACATTAGTCGTTCGTGTTATGGTTGTAGGCTATGTTTTTGTGACTTAGCTTCAAAATTATACACATACTAGGAAATGTAAAATGTGAAGAAGCCTTGTTCGTGTTTGCTTTGGGAAGCAGGTGAAAAAGAATTGACAGTGTTTGACTGAGATGTTTGGCTGAAAAATGCAGGTTGCTGTTGGTTCTGTCCATTTTGACAGCATTGTAACGGTGACCGGAAACAAGTTTATCTACTTGAGTTTTACAACCGGAACTAGCATATTCTAATGTGTGCAGGGTTTATACCGGTACTAGAGTTTACACATACTTATTCTCGTTTTCTTCACGCTTCAGCGTTTTTGTGTAAATGCGAATTGGTGGCGGCGTGACCGTTGCTTTTTCCTGTCCAGCGTTGTACAGTTCACTCTCATGCTTGTAAGCTTGTCAATGTGAGAATGTGAGGACTTAATTGAGCTTTGAGCATAGTTGGAGAATGTTCTGCCAAACGCGCTGGCTGTAAGAGATCCATTAAAGCAGCTTACTCCACTGTACTGCTGCAGCACGCATCTAATCCATTACAGCACAAACCATTTTCCCACAGCATCGCCTCTGCACAGTGGCAAACATATCAGTTGATCCTCTTCTTAGTCATTAATGGAGAAAAAAATACCTAATCACTCATGCTGTTGACCCATTATCTGTTAACCACAGAGAGAACCTTAATAGAAGTGATATGTTCCAGTGGAAACAGTGACATATTATGGCCTATTTTTCAACGTGTTCCTAGCAAACAGCAGAGCTTTATGTACAGCTGACACCCAACTTAAGGCCTCCATACACCAAGGCGACGATCGCCCATCTGAAGCTGTCTGAACGGTTCTTCCACGTCGCTCATTTCCGTCCTTTTGATATGTATGCACCGTCAGCCCCCATCGCTCCAGGACGGAGGCCGTCTGACTAGTTTTGACTGCTGATTGGCCTTGTTGAATCGGTGTCTTTTGTCTTTGGCACAAAGCACTCTGATAGGCCTAGCACTACAGCTGCCGCGCCAATCAGCTCATGGGAATTTTAGCGGAAGTGACGGAGTGACGAGAGGTGAAAAGCTCCAAGCGAATTGTGCTGTTGAATCCAAGACTTAACCCACTTCGTGCGCTTTCTTCTCCTTGTTGGCCTCTGTTCTTCTTCAAGTAACAGAGCAGCGGCACCTAATCCACACAAAACAATGCCCAAACCAGCCATTATCACGCTTCTCAAATGTTCAAACAAGCTGAGAACAGTGGCAGACCAAGGCGCGCTACATGCATATGTACTCCGCAAGCATTGTGTCACTTCCACTTATCTTTGTTCACTGGCTAGCGTCATCTGCTGCTTTGGGGGGGTAATTACATCACACGCATGCACAAGACACGGTCTTTAGGTTGGTTTTTGCTCCGGTGTATGAAGAGGGAAAAAGGTCATCCAACGTGAGGAAACGGGAGGGAACGAGAGGAGACGGGAAGAGACGAGCTGTCGCTCCGTCTTTTCTGTGGCAGTCTGGGAGTCGCCTTGGTTTATCGAGGCCTTTAAATGCTGCCTGATGAGAGCCAGCTATCAAAATGCAATTTCCATCTGGAATAAAGCTTGATTATTCTCATCTTCATCAATTTTCACATCATTTCTTTTCTTCATGTTTGTGACAACAGTTTTGTCAATGGGTATGTTTAGTGAGCAGATATTAGGCAATGGTCATGTGTCCACACTGAGGCAACATATGAAACAGTCAACATTACACACAGATACACAGACAGAGATGAACATGCCCAGAGCACTCAAAGACACAAAAGCAGTGTTTGTGAGGTGAACTTAAGGCTAAATTATCGATTTGCAACAGGAAAATTCAATAAGCAAGAGTTTGAGTGACTCCATGTCTACCAGACTACACACAAATAAATTTATCCTGTATTATTTACTGGTTTCCTTAATGGCACTGTGCTCTTGCGTATAAAGTCCATTAGCCCAGGAAAGGAAAGAAGGAACTTTTCTAAATCTTTTTTAGTCTTTAATGTCTTTTATTAATCTTTAAACTTAATATTATTTTAATTATTCCCTTTTCTAAGGCAGGTTCTTACATTTTTTCATTTCTATATTTTTTTCCATTGTTCTGTTCAAGTGCATTTGCAATACTACACTGAAAAGTCAAGAGTAAACTTTATTGCTTCAGCTAATTTCAACATGTCAGTTTGTTTTCTGGTTAGGAATTATAACATGTTTCTGATTTATTACCATAGTACCATAGTAGTGCTACTGCTGTAAGGTTGATTTATTTATCTCCTCAACTCTGATCTAAAGGTTCTGACAAGATTAATTGATTTATATATATATATATATATATATATATATATATATATATATATATCACTGATTATAACAACAGGTCAGAAATAGGCTAGCAATATGTTATAAAGACTTTCTTTTGGGGCTTAAAAGCTTCTTGCTAAATGTCTTTACTTCTTCCAAGGATGGTATGTTTTCCCCAGTGTTGGGTTGTTGGTTGGTTTGTTAGCCTGTTAGTAAGACACCTCTAAAAATAATGATCAGATTTATTTAGCAGAAAAGGCCAAACAGTCACAGGCCAAGGAAAAAATTATTAGTTTCTGGTGTGGATACAGGACACCGCGTGGGTCCAGACATTTTGGCAAGATTCTGTCTCATTGCTAGATAGGCCCAAAGTTCAGCCACAAGGGTCAAAAGATTAGTTTTAGTACAGTGTTTACCCTTAAGGCTTTGTGGCTTCACTCTATAGAGCAATGACCCTTGAACAACAGTTCAAGTCCATGTCATGTTGGCACTGTATCTTTACCATTGTAAGATAGGGCCAAACGCTTGGTGGAGGTTGGCACTTGGAAGTGTTATAATATTCTCACATGAAACTCAGCATCTTTTCATTTCAGTCTTTGCTTGAAGCAGTCCCTTGCCTCTGTGGTAACCTAGCAGTGGGCAGAGCGGGGCGTGGTCTGTCCCAAACCTCTGGGACTGCCTTATGTAAAAGCCACTAATCCACAGCTTGTACCAAAGACGGCACATGGTTACATACATTTGGTTGCTCATCATCTGCTCACACTGTTGAGTCATGTGTCAGGATTAACTGTGGCATGTTTGTGTAATGCATTAAGCATGTCCTGCCACGGTCTGTGTGTGTTTTTTACCCAACGACATGCTACACTTCTCCAGTTTAGATTACACTGAGGCTCGCAAAGCACAGAGAGGTGACCTTTACCATGTGGAGCTGGAGTGACAAGTATTTGTTGATAATGAGAAATTCCAGTCTATTTTGAGTGTGTCACGGGGGGATTATTATAGGCTTTTGTGTCCTACTACCATCTTATATGGAAATGTGTTTTTTTGTGTGAGCATTTTGTGGAGTTAATTATTTAAATGTCGTGAGAATGAGATTCAATTGGTTCGTCTGAACAGTTACTTAAGCCCTTGTTCAGCCTGTAGTAACCTGGCCTGGAGTAAGAGTAACATTACATAAGATCCAACATTTGTAGAGCAGATGTTAAAAAGTATGTGACATGTATGTGCTTTTCTGGTAATTGCAATATTAACTGTTCATACTCTTAGGTGTTGGCTAAAAACTTGAACACATTAAGCCAAACAGGTTAGTACTTATTCTGCAACTTAGGTCAGCTCTTCAATTTTAACTTTGTTTTATAATCGGTCTTTCTCTTGTTTATTGTTCCTTCATGCAGATTTCCTGGCTTCATCTGTGTTATAGGAGAGGCAATATCACCCAGTACATTTTACAGTAAAGAGTTTATTTGTAACATAGTTAAAGAAGAAGCATTTGGAGAACGCATAAACACTTGGCCTGATATGAAAGCAGAGGAATATGCGAACAAAAGCTCAGCCAGCACACACGCTTGTTGTACTTCAGTTGTAGTGGCTCGGACTGTGATGTTGTTGACCGTAGATATTTGGTGGGCAGACAGAGGCAGAGACTGCATCTCTTCATGTCAACCCTAGGCTATTTATGGAGCTCTAACTCTGCACTATGTTGCTAATAGGCTCATGTTTGTTCATATTCATCTGACCTCATCTGACGTTTTGGAAAATGTCCAAACATGTCCAGCGAGGGGTGGAAATGACGTCACACAAGAGCTACTTCAAATTCACAGTAGTGCTATTTTATATACAACTGCTTTGTGTATAGTTCTACACTAAAAAAAATTTTCCATTCTCCGCTTTATCTACTTGTCAGGTTCTGGAGTCGAATTTTGACTTTGTTCCCAGACATGTCTTGTTCCAGTACAGCAGACAGTTCTGTTTTCATCTGCTATCAGTCAGTCACACTCACTCACACTTTTCATGGTTGCAATTATTAACTTCAGTCATCATACATAGCAAAAATTTATTCTGTTTATGAAATGTAAAATTCTGTTTTTTGTTGTGCATACACACATCCAGCACGCACAGAGGCATCTGCTCAGTCTGGGCACAGTTTCTACATTGCACTGATGTAGATCTCGGTAAAGACTACATTTTGGATGTATGCTTATGCATACACAATCAAACTAATACATCTCTCAAAACACAATTTCACAACAATTTATGACAACCCTAAAACACACCCAGATCATTTTAGTTCAGATTTTCTTTCTTTCTTTTTTTTTTTTTTTTTTGCCTTGCAGGCACAATAATTTATACAAACACTAATGGGGCCATTTATACCTCTATCTACCTCTTATGGGGAAATGGGGCCACCTAGTAGAAAACAATAAAAACAAAAATTCCAATCCCTTACTATCATAAATCCATGAAATACTTGATAAAAATGTAAATTGCAATGACAGTATATGATAAAAATTCTATCAATAGCACAAAAAATGTCTGAGGGGCAAAGGTGTGACTACTTTTTATAAAGCATTTTAAGAGGATAAAAAAAAAATCTTTATCTGAAAATTCATCCCGAAATATATAGCTGAGGCAAAGTCTATGGCATTTGAATCAATACAGCAAAAGTTATCCACAAAAAAACCTTTGCAAAACATCAGAAAATATCTTATGGTTGCTGGAGGGTTAGAGAAATAGGGACTACATTTTTTTAACTGTACCTGATCTGCCCACAGACATTTTTTATTAAAAATTATACCAAGCATAGAGTTTAGGACTAGTTGGGCAGTTTACAGCATTGTTATTGGAGTGAGATTTGACTTCATTTTGCAAAAAGCAACAATTTATTTTTTCTACTGACAAATCAATTAGCCCATAACATGAGTTTGATACAGTAGTTTTTTGTTGTTGTTGTTGTTCATTGTAATACCTATAAATGACAAGACTAACAAACAAAAACAAACAAAATGGTCTCTTGTATTTTAGACTTTTAACATGTTGAGTTTTTCTGGGAACACTCAGTGGGTAATGTGTTATTTGTTGACCTCTTGTATCAAGCCAATGAACTAATTATTAACCAATCTCTTTGAGGCCTAAAGGACATCTTTATATCAGTATCAACACAAACTTAATGTGGAGTTTGTTTCAGCTTCTGTCTTGACTAATGTCTATGTATTTATTCAAGTCTAGACTTCCAGAGACCTAAAAGACACTGAGTATTTACTGCAAAACTATTTGTTTACAAAATGTTTAAACCACGGCTTTATAAGGCTGGCTATGTGAGAGTTTTCCAGCAGAGTGTCCTAAAGTATACTCCTCTTGGCTTCACATCAGCATTTAGCCCAAGTCGTAGCTGTAGGGCAAAAAAAAATGCATCTTTGTTTGATTTGTATACAAACAGAATCTTTCTGTAGTAACAACACTCATGTTAATGTTGAATATGTAAGTGTCATAGTTGTTTTTAATGTTTTTGTCAGAATAATTTGTAATGTAATCAGTGCTAATTGTTCTCTTTCAAAGTTGAACTGTAAGCTTGTGTTAAATGGGTGTGTGTGACTTTTGAAGGGGTGTTTACCAGACAGGGAGGATCTTAAACAGAGCTCTGTTGATTTGCATCTAGTGAAGTGTGGTCTGCTTCTGTAAGAGAAACATAGGTGTCTGCTTGTAGGAGCTGCACTGTTTGAGAATTTTCTGAAAATATCTATAACCTCAAGGAACAAGCACATGATCGGGTTTTGGTTGAAAAATGTACAGGTACTTGACTTTTAAGTATAGTGTGGGCTTTGCCTTACCACCAAAGTGTGTAGGAGAGATAAGACACACCAGAGGGCAAGCAGCAGCATGTCCGCATTGAAAAGAAAACACTGAACATACACCTTGTAGGGAAAGTATTCATCCCCTTAGCATTTTTTCTTTATTTTTGCCTTACAACGAGGTATTGAAATTGAACATTGGTTTATGTCAGTCACTTTACATCACATGGCAACATCTGTGAAGCCAACACGTGAGTGTGCAGTAGTATTCACCCCCTGAAGTCAGTATTTTGCAGAACCATCTTCTGAAGGACTTTCAGCTACAAGTCTTTTAGGATGAGTTTTTATGAGCATGGTGCATAAGATTTCTAGAATTTCTGCTCATTCTTCATCTAAAAACAGCTTGAGCTCCTTCAAGTTGGATGCATTGTACAGCACTGTTTGAGTTGTTTTCTTGAAGAATTTTCCTGTGTTTAGCTCCATCCTTCATTCCTTCAGTTCTGACCAGTTTTCCAGTCTATACCAACGTTGTCTTTAGGCAGGTTTGGTGTGGATCCCTACTTTTTACATGTTGTAATGATGAATTAAATTTGTGTTTTGTGGCATTAAGGCAGTTGAATTGCAGACAAGTCGACCTTATCTAACGTTTTTTGTGACTTTGAGGGTTAGTACAACTGGATTTTATTTAGGGGCCTCTTTTAAAAATAGGGTATATATTTTTGCACAGTCGAGTTTTCTGTTTTTCTGTTATCTGTTCTCTTATTTCTTTTTTGCTTCACAAAAAAAATAAAAAAATAAGATAAAATAAAAAAATTAGCATTTTCATAGTTGTTGTCGTGTTGTAGCACGGAAGATAGGCGGAAAATACAGTACTCAGGCAAGCACCAGTCACTGCCCATAGTGTGCATGAAAAGGTTTTGGTATGTTGTTGTCACATTGTAATTTTCACAATGTGAAATTTGACCTAATGTGACCTTACATAACCTTATGTAAAATGTGTCTTAATAAGAGCATGTGTTGGTCAGTCATTATGCACATAGCTGCTTCAAAATCAAGCTCCTCCACATCTCATTGATTTGATCTATTTCCCAGGTGTAACCCTCCTTCATCGCTGATCTCCATAGTCATCTTTTCCTCCAGAGACCGCATTAACTATGGGGTAAAAGAGCTCAGAAAAGACCTCAATAACGGGACAAGCTTTCCAACGCTTTCTGTTCTGCAGGTAAGGTAAACAACTCAAGGATCTCATGTACATTGTGGAAGTGCTGGAAAATACTTGCATGTGCCTTATGGTAATTTCATACATTTTAGATTAGGGACGCACCGATCCGATCTTGGTATTGGGGATTGGCCCAGAGCCTGGATTGGTGGATCGAGTAATGAGCTCAGTACAGGTCTCGATCCCCTTCAGTGTATGAGCTGCGCCGCATCACATGTCAACAGCAGGCTTTCACACATGGACATGAAATAGACCACACTGTCAGAAGAGGTGTGCACGTATGTCAGACTTTCACTGCAAAGTTAGGTAAACCAAATTTAGCAAAAGCCGTTCCCTCCTTGGCTTGCTCGTTTCAGCAGCATGAGAGAGAGAGAGTCCGCTTTGAGTGAACTGAAGCAGTGTGGACCAAACAAGTCCTGTCCCTGAGGCAGAGCAGTCTTAACACAGGATAAAACAACTGAAATGTCCTGCTAATAGGTGTTTAGCTTCGTAAATTGCTAAAAATATAAATAGATCGCTGCTATCGTCCTTGCTGTCTAAAAGATGAGTTGTTATTTCATAACGTGAGTCTCACCTAAACTAAAGGTCCACCCGCTCTTTTAGTCCCACTGCTGTCAAAGAGACGGGACAATGTGGTTTAGTCCTAGAGGAGTTTTTGAATGCTTCGCTGCAGTTACCAACCGTAAACACCATGTGTTTTCCAAACTGTGGTCTGCGGGCCAAATCTGGTCCGTGGAAATGACTTCTGTTCCTCACAGATTTGAATTGTTATGGAATTCTGGCTCTTGATACATACTCTAAATGAGTTAGAGGTGACCATAGAAATAAGTAATAAATAAAATAAAATAAAACTTGTATGCACAACAGTTCAAAAGTTAAAGTTAAAGGTATTACCAACAATATATCATATTTATGTAGAGTATTACCCTAGATATCAGTAGAATGTAATCTGTTAGGGCTGGGACGATTCCTTAAATTAAATTCCTCACAGTTCGACTCATGCCTAAACTGTACGATCCTCATGTGTCAATCATCAAGCCCCGTGTTTTCATGTGGCACTCGAGAGAAAGGGTTAAGCTGGTCTTTGTGCAGATGGAGTAAAATTTGTTCCTTTTAAAGACATGTAACTAACTTATCCTGACAAAGGAGATTCAAGCTTTATGCTTCTTATGTTCTTTATGCGTCTTTGTTTAGTGTTTGTCCTCGCAAAAATCAGAAAGTTATTAACACTGAATGTCCGAAAAGGGACAGGGACTTTAATGCGTTAATATTGATTCATTAATTACAAAGAAATTAATGTGCTAAAAAAATAAATAAATAAAAAATAAAAAGCGCAATTAATTGCACTTGTCTATGACAACACTGTACTTTTCTCAGTGGCCTAGTTTCTGGCGCACAGTAACCAGGGCTGGACAGAACACCAAATGTGAGTGGATTTCATTTGTGAGTAGTTGGACAATGTGCCTACAGACTGCACTATGGATAAATGTGGGGTTTTCTCTGAGGTCAGCCCATCTACTCGCATCCAGCACACGGCACCACTTTTGTTCCACTTTCAAATACGTTGCATCAAGGCGCCACTCATCATATCTCTGATCATTCTCACAGCTGACTGATGCACACAGGGGACAGCAGTCCATTGGGTTTAGACGCGAAGGGGAGAGGGGACAGGTCCATGAGGAGGTCACAGCCGGAGCATAGAAGAGGAGAAAGAGGGGAGAGAGGCACGCTCCGTGTTTCTGCGTGCATGGGAGGCAGAGGTCAATGCACAAACACTGAATACTGCACTGTTAGACCGCAGTGTTAGTTTGAAATGGTTAAAATATGCCAGAACATACAAATAAGCGCCTATATTTTATCTCTGACATATAAATATTGCCATTTGATAAAAATGTGATTAATCGCAATTAATAATTACAAAGCCTGTAATTAATTCGATAAATTTTTTAATTGAGTCCTACCACTACCGAAAACTGATACGAAGATTTTAAATGTAATTAAATATACCTGCGTGGCGCTCGATTGGCAGAACACTGGGCGTTTTTTTTTTTTTTAGATTGGATCTTTGATGTTTTACACAAAAACAACCAAAAGAGAGAGATATTTACTTTCAGTAACCTAGTTTTAGTGGCCAGACACGCGAAAATGGAGCAGGGGGACAGAGCTTGCATGAGGAAAAGGTAGGGTAGGGGCTTCTGGGACAGAGGAGACGGAGGAGTGCAATTAGAGAGACAAGAGGTTCATAGGTGGTTCGACTTTAGGCAAATAAATAGGGATGTAACGATGCACTGAAGTCACGATTCGATTCACGATTTTCTGTTTACGATTGTTTTGTTGTTGTTTTTTTATTAGCAGACTTAGTTGCAGTATAATTATGACCAAAATCTATATCTTTACAGAGCCTATTTGTATCTCCTCATCCAACTTAAATTGTTGTACATTTCTTATGAAATGTAATAAAAAAGGTAGATATTAAAACATGTAAAAACAACAAGACATGTAAAAATAACAAAAATATATAAAATAATTTGTTAATCTCTTTTATTAACACCTTTCAACTTTCCTCCTAAAACAGAATACAATAAATATAAAAGGGACCTAATATAAGTCAAGTCTTATAAACATATCAGTGAAGAAAGTCACATCCACAGTAAAGAAACTGATCTCCATGGAAACGCTCCGGGGAAGGGGCCACTGAAACTTCAGATAAACTATAGGCTGTTGTTAGCCATTTAGCTTTCCTTTAGGTCGCTGCTAACAACAAGCTACTTTCTGAATGATGGTAAACGGAGCAAACAGGTATGTGCTGTCTTAATAATAGCTTTAGATGCGTCTCTTCTGCCGTTTTTTCTGGGCTTGATGTTATTCTTTTGTGAATGAGCGCGCTCCTCCTACGTGTGAGATGCACAGAGGAGAGAAAGTGCACTCCTGAGTCACTCCGAGTAATTAAGCAATTGCACAGCCTTTGCACTCCCAGCACTTCGGGATAGTGATTTTACGAGTCCTGTAAGCTAACACTTGATGTAAATACATGTTTCTTTTAAGTAAATTGGCCAGGTAATGATGTCTAGCGCCAAACAAGTGAGCCAGATTACGCACCAGTGGCCTGCACACTGTTTTAAAGGGCCATCGCTATTCATTTTTTCACCCACTGATTCAAAATTTCTCTCTTTTTGCATCGATTTTTAGCCTTGTTCATTTCGATCTCCATTTACATAAACAGTTTTTCCTATAATGAAAATTGAAATTCTTTAATTATGTAGGCCTACAAAATGGGAAAAAAACATTACAACATCAAATACATAAAATCAAAATAAATCAAAAATTGTGAGGGCAAAACTGTGAATCAGACCGAACTGTGAATTTTGTGAATCGTCCGATCCCTATAATCTACAGTGGATTTAGGGCACAACTAAAATAAATAAGGGCAAAAATATTTATGTCTTAAGTCTATGCTCTGTTATCAGTCAGTATTGGTTGATACTCAAAACCCTGGTATCAGTTGTGCGTCTGAAAAAGTCGAATCGGTGCATGCCTGTTTTAGATTCTTATGGGATTATGCATAAGCGAAAGAAGTAAAAAGGGTTTTTCAGTAAGTGTACCATTGCCATTGTTTCCTATTGGTATACCCCTCCCCCACTCAGGTGAGTTGGTTTAACAAACACCTTTTATCAGGTGCAAACATGTGGTCAAACATTCCCAGCCATTGTCTCCCCTATCACAGGAAGATGTAATCAGTGTCAGCCGTTTTCTATGCTGATCAATCAAGCTGCAAACAGCATCATTATCCATCTGGCCTGCTGTTGCGTGGAGTTTAGGCTTTCTGTATCCTTTTTGCTCACATAAACACAACAGCCACAAACATTACCCAGTTTAAAAAGCCCCAGTAATTTGTTTTTACATCCATGGGCTTATTTCAGCCAATATTAACTGAGTTAGTGCTGCAAATTCCTGCTTGCGCAATGTATCCCACGTTCAGTTTTTATACTGTGGATTCTTCACAAAAGGTTTTGTTGTTTCTAAGCAGCTGTAACGCATGATAACGCAAGTTATGCTAAGTGTGTAGCTAGTGGCTGACAGTTAACAGTTAATTAGTAGACTGAAAGCTATAGTCTTGTCAACATGTTGTTCAGCTTTTTTCTTAGGATAGCCCGCTACCCCACCCACTCATTTCCCAGAAATCCTCTTGTTGGTATAGCGGGCAGGAAGGCGTAATTATCCATGAGAAGAAAGGAGAGAGACAGAGGATGTCGATGAGAAATGAGGGGTCAGATAAGCAGAACAGTGTCTCACATAAAAACCACAAGTGAGGATAATGCATCCTGGCTGGGATGCTCTCACAGGACTTTTAGCATTTAATGCAAAAATAACTTGATGAAACAAGGATAAGTGCAAAGGAAGAGGGGAATTTAAATGGGGTTAAATGGTGAGTAGGGATGAGGTACAGCAAGAGCTGAAGGATTGCAGTGCACTGTTGTTGCTAGGAGGCCGAAAGAGTAACACAATACACAGGAGGGATAAAGCGGTGCAGGAGGGTGAGTCCACTCCAGCCAGGTCGCTGTCAGGTTCACTTTATTCACTGAACTACTTGTTCACTTTACTTGTGAGGTGCACTGTGTTGTTTAACGTGTTATAAACTGTACCATATTTATAACTTGCTGCTTTTGTTATTTAGATTTAGAATCTAAAAATGTTGTTTCTTGACATAAAACAGATTATATTTTTGAATGGAAATTATAAATGGCTTGGCAAAGATACAAACCATTCGAAGTGTTTATGTATTTCACTGATAAATACAACAAATCATCAGCACAGAGGTTGTTATTTTGCTGAAACATGAGGCAAAGCGCAGCAGAAAGACCTTATTGTATTTTTTATTTTATTTTTTATTCTCATCTCATTTCTTTTCATTTTTTTCTGACTCTAGCATTTGATATCCAGAAATGCATAGGTGCATTTGTAATGTATTATATATATAACTAATTTCTGACAAAAGATCTGAAAGAGAGGGAACTACAGTACATTTGTCCTTGAATGCTTGACATCAACAAGTTTTATTCTGTTGTTGTTGGATCATAGCCACTAACCAGTATATACTTGTATTAAGACTATAGGTTGTGATCACACTCTTTAAGAGTTCACATAATCTGCCTAATATATTATATTATAATATATAATATAGTACTATATTATAATATATAATATAGTACTGTATAAAGAAATAAGTCTTATCCACTGATGTCCATGCAGTTAGTGATAACCAGCATAAACTGAACCTGATGCTTATTTCAATCTTCTCTGTGATAATGACAGGCAATGATTGCTCAGTAAATATTGGATCTAGGAACCTGCTGAAGTACTGTCTCTGTGGATATATTTCTTATTGCTGTGTGCATTAATACCAGTTTGGAATAATAGCTTCTTTCATCATTGTCCATTAAATAGTCATTAACAGGTGGTGCTTCCTGAACCGGTGGAGGAGACGGAGGAAATCAATGCTTATTTATGTTAAGACTTCCTCTGGAGCTCCTGTTTAGACACATTTCTGCAATACTGTAACTGTCAGGTCAGCTACATTTTGAAACAAAGTTGTGTAGCATCCTGTGTTAAAGTATTTGTTGTAATCTGGAATTTTTCCTATGAGTAGACAGTAACCTTCTTATGTTGCTTGAGTGTAATGGTTGGCCTGGTCTAAAATGTAGTACTGCTTAGAGGAGCTCTTCTAATTTCTTAAAAATATATTCATTAGATGTAATGTTTTGTTATTTTATATCTATAAGCCGCTCTGTTTGTGTCTGTGTTCAGGTGGTGAGAGGCGCAGGTCCCTGTCATGGCGCTTCTTCGGAGGAGGCTAAAACTTGTGGTGACTGTGATGATGGTCAACCTGTTCATCTTCATTATAATATCCCGACACAGCAGCCAGGATAAAAGCAGGCCAAAGATTGTTATCCCATCAAAACCTTTTTGGAACAAGCTGGTCCCTCATGCTGCTTACTGGAACTGGCAGCAGCAGATTCTGGACATCCGTAACAACCCCATCATAATGGCAAACACCAGCTTCTCAGACCTACCGGGCTGGCTCAATGACACCAGTGTGGGCTCTGACCCCTGCCAGCCTGATCTCAGGGTTACCACTAAAGTAAAGGACTACAACTCCCTACCACAGCGCTTCAAGGACTTCCTCATTTACATGCGCTGCCGCTCATACCCAATTCAGGTGGACCAGCCAGACATTTGTAAGGAGCCTCCATTCCTTTTGTTGGCCATTAAGTCTCTGGCACCACACTTTGACCGCCGCCAGGCCATCCGGGAGTCTTGGGGGCGGGCAGGTTCTCTACGTAATCACACTATTGTTACAGTCTTCCTGCTTGGTAACACCACGGCAGAAGACCACCACCCAGATCTGTCGGAAATGCTGCAGTATGAGAGCAGGCAACACAAGGACATCATCCAGTGGGATTACAGAGACTCCTTCTTTAACTTGACTGTCAAAGAAGTTTTATTTTTGGAGTGGATACAAACTCGGTGCCCGGGGGCCCGCTTCATTTTCAAAGGCGATGATGATGTGTTTGTTAACACCTATCGTATCCTGAAATTTCTCAAAGACCTTCCAGAGTCCAAGGCCAAGGACCTGTTTGTAGGTGATGTGATCACAAATGCGGGGCCACACAGAGACAAAAAGGTCAAGTACTTTATCCCAGAGAGTATGTATGTGGGTACTTACCCGCCATACGCTGGGGGCGGGGGCTACCTCTACTCTGGGGACATCGCTGCTCGTCTGCACAATGTGTCACAGCACGTGGCACTGTACCCCATAGATGATGTGTACACAGGCATGTGTCTCAGGAAGCTAGGGTTGGCCCCAGAGAAACACAAGGGCTTTAGGACATTTAACATTGAAGAGAAGTACAGGTCAAACCCCTGTGCATACAACAGCTTAATGCTGGTTCACCCCAGGACCCCACAGGAAATGATCCAAATCTGGGCCTGGCTCAGCAGCCCCAGCCTCACCTGCCAGTGACGTCTGTAGACAGCCCAGTTTGAGGACAAGTGGATTTATAAGGATTTGTAAGACACTGGGGATTATTTCGAGAAGGTTAAAATGACATATTTTATTTTTAAAGGTGGCAGCTGTAAGTTTTGCTGTTGTTGTGATACCGCACAGCCTTGAAACAATGCTGGTGATGCATTGTACAGCCAACATAGTGTTTTCATTTGTTGTCAGACAAACTGCTAACCCTGCTTTGCTGTAGAATGAGCTTTACTAAGCTTGATAGATTGATCATCGTGTGCACATATTTATATTACAACTATTTATATGGCCTTTATAATGCTTTAACACTGTGTCAGCTCAATGAAGGAGCTTCTAAATGCTGTATTATACAAATGAGTAGCCTAAACTGAGGCTGTGTTCACTTTGAAGTTCAGTAGCAAGGTTTTAAAGACTAGTAATGTCTTTCAGAAGTTGTCTGAAGATTGAAAGCCTTGTGGTAATCAAATAAAAAGAAGCCCCAAGGGAATACATCCTTACTGATTGTTGCTGGAGACTGTGCTGCTATTCTGGCCCACACTCCTCAGAGTATTATGATGTGCTGCAGCCTAAGCACTTTTTACCCGCCACCCCAGCCCCACCCCTTATTGAGCTGGTTTGAATATTACAACTGTACAGTGAGTTTTTAATATTCAATGAAAAAACATGGTGAGAGAAGAAGCACACAGTTTTCACGAAGGGGAGAAATGCGTTATCCCACTCAACTCAGCTGGTCTGGGCTTGGTTTACCCAAGAAAACAATCCAATGCTGTCATTTTGCTTAGACAAACTTGTTCTAAGGTTTAGCTTCTTTATGTATACACTTTTTGCCTCAGGAGTTTAAAATATTGTTCTGAAGTATTGAGTACAGTGACTGATCTAGTTTTGGTTATTTAAGGCTTTAACTTTTTGTCCATTTAGGTGACCTAAGTAAAGGCAGTATTGCCAGATGTTACATATTTCTTATCAAAAACTGGAAATAGAAGATTTAAATATATGTTTTATTGATTAAAAGTGCTATGTTTAACGAAGTGACTTTTGTAAAATTTTTCCTTGGTCTTCTATTATAGTTGATGGCTAATACTAGTATAATATATGGTTGACATTAATGTTGGAAAAGCTGCATTGCATCCAGGTTAGATGTTTATCAGCTGTAGCCTACATGAAACACTTGACACTTCTGAAGAGTTTGTGTATAATGCATTCTTATTTTAAGTTAGAAGCTTTAATATGAACCCACTCTGGTAGAAGGCTTATAAGTTAAACTTTTGAATGTAAGTCTGTTCCTCTCCAGGTTTTGGGCCCATCTTTTTCACTGCAATCAGTCGAAGTGGATCTAAGTATTTATGATTATCTTGGCGGACTTTGAAGTAGCTTGAATGTATTATAGCTTAACACACATTGGCTTGACTTAAGGCAATATTCTCTGTTAGCGCTCCCCCTGCTGGTCAGGACGGAGAGTTGTAAACGTTAACCTCGAGGCCTTGAACACTGATAACACAATGATCTAAATTCTCTTTGTGTATTTATTTATCTTGTTTATGTTATATGACTCTTGCGATACAAACACACACAAAACCTTTTACTCAGTTGTTAAATGGCTGGTGTTTTTCATGCATGGTTTTGTGTTTACCTTCAACATTCAAGGCATGATAAAAGACAAAGAAATGGAGCCAAATTAAGCTTGTTGTGTACTAATAAATTGTAGGTACTTTATTTGTTTTGGACACATCTCTGCAATCTGCTCACACCAAACACGTTATAGTCTTTTCTTGCTGCACACGTTGTGTCTACTTGAGGTGTTTACAATGTAATCGTCACCTGTACAGACAAGGATGTGTCCAAATTTTGGATTTGGTCCTTTTTAATTAGTATTGTGTCGTTAAATAAAATATGAATACCAATTTTGAAATAACTTTTTTTTTATTGTATTTGAACAGGCTTGACACAGTAGAAAAATGCTGAGCATGGAAATGTTATCAAATGAGAGACAAATGTGTCCCCTTTTACCAAACAAGAAAAAATGAATATTCTTTGAATAAATGTTTGAAAAAAATATTGATTCATGCTTTACTCTGTTCAGTAATTATTTCTCTATTACCAGTCACAATATCACTGCACTATATGAGGATATCACCATAATTGTGCCTAATGTTTTTATGTACTGTACGAATATTCTGCAACCACCTTAAGTCTAATCACTTTTTTTGGCCTAGGATGTCTTGACTATTTCAATAAAGGATTATTTTGCTGTTTTTGTATATGTTGTTCTTTCCTATTTTTACAGTATTACATGATTTGCTACTTTGATACATTCAGTTGTCAATATATCCAAAAACGTATAGTTGAATAGGATAATTTTGAACTAGCTGTACTTTACTGACTTTTGACGTAGAACAGCCTCACCACCAGAGGGCGCCAGTGTTTAAATTACTCTTCCTTGCTCAGACCTCCGCAGCTCAGCTTCGTGAATTTTCCATTTTGTCCACTATTAGCCTACATATTTTAGCACTGTCAACTAATTATTAATACCTCTAAACGTTCGCATTTCAAATAATAAATTCTTGTGTTAAATTTGAGATGGTTTAGCAACGATAGTGTAATTTTAGTTTGAGTGAAATAAAGTGGTAAGTTGTATTTATTCGTGGTAATAATGTGTTGCCAGGAGGGCATTTAAGAGTTAAGGCAGGCACTATTATATTCATTAATCAGGTGTTCTTTAAATTGGTAAACTCTTCCCCGCCATAGATGTTTATCTTTCACTTTTCCAAGTGGTCCAGAGAAAGAGTGGAAGCTGTTGCCATGACGACTGTGTTCCCTCGTGCCGCTGTGTTCATCTCTCGTGGGACAGAGTAGCTGCAGGTAAGGTACTGTATATCAGCTAACTACACTGTTTTAATATAGACCAATGATGGAGCAGCGCTTAACAAATTTTAGCTTCTTATTCTTGTTTTACATGATTTTGTTCTCCAATATTTACCGAAGGCCTACCCAAATTATTTTACTTTTCCACTCAGAATTCAGCCTATTACACTCTGTCACGTACTCAATTATTATTGCAGACATATTTTCGTAAAACGCCAATGTGTTGTCAGAAATTAAAACTGCAACTTGTGATACCAGTTCAGATTACATCCTGCATAATGCTATTTTTGTTGCTAAATTTGAGGTTTTTGCACTTCCTTTTCCTCTCAAAGGGTGCATCCTACTTCTGACATTTGACAATTTATTAACAAGCTACCTCATTATGACATCCTTCTCCGCATTTTTTTTTTCAAACTACACAGAGAAATATCCAAAATGTAAAAAAAAAGAAAAGAAAAGAAAATACTGTTAATTCAATATTGTAAATGGCAGTAAGTTAGTAACCTGTTCTACAGCTAGAAACACAGCAGATTTAAGGATCACAACCTGAGTCATTTGGCCCACTGAGCAGTTTTCCACTATCCACTATCCAATATAACACAATTTAACCTTGGCACTGTCTGCTTTTTCCCTTTTCAGTCTCCAATAATCAGATTATATTTTCTTTTCCTTTGATTTCCTGTTATGGCTGTGTTAAGTCCACCACAAAAAAATATAATTTGAAAACCTAATCTATATAACTATTTTCCAATGCTTTTAGACACTACTTTTAGTCATATAACAAAGGTATCCACATGACACACATGACAATTTATTCCCCCAATTCAGTTTACACATGTAGAGATTTGATTGGCTGAGTGATGTGACTGCTAAAGGCTGTGATTTTGTTTGAACTGGGAAGGCTGACTGCATCCTGAAACATGATGACATCATCATCATGCTGCTGGGAAGCTGTGGTGATAAAGTCAAACCTGCTTCCCTGAATATATTAAGAGCATAAATCTTGTTCATCTTTAATGTCATTAGGTTCAAGATGCATTTGATGTCTTGATCTAGGCATTGAAATACTTCCCCCTTCATTAGACAGCATTCAATGTTAGTTAAGCTTTCATGTAAATCAAAGTTGCCTATAGTGAATAAATGTACTAGTGAATGGTTCTTTGTCAGTGTTCTTTGTCAGGGGTAGGTAGTTCACAGAAATGAATTCAGGGTGGGCAGTTCCGATAACTGTTCTGTGCGAAAGCTCCTATTGTGTCTAAGTTCAGACTAAGACTAACTGCCCATTGTTCTGAATGTATCCCACGTTAGGCCCATAGTTGATAAGAGAAGCTCCAACCAGCCATGACCTTAATGGAGGTAAGTGGAAGAAATGAATGAAGGAATATTTAAAGCCTAAACGTTATTCTGTCATATTGGCAGCATTCGTAATTTCCAATGACACGTCCAGAATACAGGCTACACTGAGCCCGAGACTCTCTTCCTCATCTGACAATAAATAAGCTCATTTGAGCTCAGGGGGTTGCACTAAGTATATGTGTACTTCACTGTAGTATTATGCAAACACTGCACCCAGTAGCAGGATTTCAGCTCTGCTCCACTTTGAATTAAACAAAATATAATGCTATTGCTTTACCCTTATTGGCTATTTAGTACATTAGTAGTTACAGACTACCTTAGAATGACAACCTTTCTACCAACCTAGTTTCTTTTAATAAATCCTATATGCATATTATATTGAAAAGCAATAGTCATTGTATTTATATAAAAATTACTGCATACAGTACAATACTCTGTTATGGTCTAACTGGGTCAAACTGTTTCTCATTTGGCTAGAAAGTATTTTTCCAAAAGTGGAGGAAACACTCAATCACAGTAAATGTGACGCATGCATGGCGACGGATGTGACATGGAGGGAGTGAGTCACTGGTTTGATCCAGATCTCCACTTTCCAGCGTTGGACCAAAATGCAGGAAATGTCTGTTTATTGTTTAAAGCCTAACAAAAAATTCATCATAAATTGTTATATTCTTTCAATGACTTTCAACAGCTTCTAGACAGGTGCATTACAATTTCAACTCTAGGAAAGTGAGCTGAAGACACACTAATTACTGCAATAAAGGTAATTATGCAGCTAATTATCATAGACACTTTCACTCTCTGTGCCAAATCGTATCAAAATGTGCTTTGAGTAGACAGAAGGTCGAAGAGAAGCTACAGGTTTGACTTGGGGAGGAGGAGTATAATAGATTAACCAAGGCCAATTTGTGCATTTGGGCATTAGCAGAAAATGTATCAACCATTATAGGTACTAGTAGAAAAGTAAAAAAAATAAATAAATAAAAATAAATATAGACCAAGAAATATGACCAAACAATACCAAATGATGGTAAAAAGAAACAAAAGCTGAGAGAAGGATGTTGAGAAAAGGAAGTGGTTAAAAAGGATCTGATGGTAAAAGCCCCTGGAGAGTTGAAGCCAGCGCAGCATGATGACAGGAGGCGTGCTGGTGGAACAGCTCTATATACTGTAGAAGGTGGTAATGAACAACTATAAGAAAGTTCTGTAGACCAGCATCTTTTGTCTTGTTTCATAAAAGAAATATTATTTTATTGTAATTCAGGCCAACTTTCATCAGTTTCATATTTAGCCAGGCCAAAATGACCTCACCTGCACAATTATATCTTTAAACGCAAACAAAAACTTTTATCTTTAGCCAATAATACAAATACTAGAGATGAAAAGAGAATTTTTCATCCAGTTAAGCCTCTTATTGAGCATGCTATGCAACAGCTATAGCCAATGGAATTTGGGTAATTGGACTTAGTAATAACTATAATCACTAGGAGGATGCAGACCTCCACTGTTGTACAGAACCCAGGATCCAGACATTGTTCTGGATTCACCCTAAAAACAATACGTTCTCTCTCGGACCATTACTGATATTTTCACTTCATCAGAATCCCACCATTAACTTTTAAGTTGTCTTGCCAACAGGTAGTTAAACCAATGCTGACCAAAACATAATCTTCTTGCTTTTTGCAGCTGTAGAAAAATATCTATATCTTGCATGTTGTCACGCACGTGTCAGTGGCTGTATTTTGCATTTTGAGTTTGTTGTTGTCATGGAGAAAAAAGATGTCCTTGGGCTAGCAGCAGAATCGTATCAAATGCCAAACCTGACTACATAAAATGCTATTTCATACGGCCTCAGGGAGCAGCACATTGAAGAATAATTAACATATTGACAAGATTTAAAACTTGATTTATGAGATAAATACTACTTATAAATCAGTGGTTAAAAAGAACTGGCATTGTACTGCAAATTTACCCCTTTATTATATTTTATAGGCATAGTGGTGTAACCAGGGCAGGCCATTGCTGAAGTCTGTCAGCCTTTACTTGGTTACTCTAAATAGCAGTGTGAAATAGCCTTGTTGGAAGTAATAAATTGAATTATTGTTATTGAGTTAACCAGTAGTCTTGTTTGTGGTGATTTAGTATAGACGGCAGCTTGTTACACGCTGCGTAAAAGGATGTCATTCACTGGCGACTGTAAACATGCACAAAACTCAATTACACTAGAGTAAGTACAGGGGAGTAGAGCACTGTCGCTGAATAGTGAATCATACTGGAAGGATGCAAGGAAACTAATCATCCAGTCCTAGAGAGTAACGAACCATCAAGGTGCTGTTAACATTTTTGTTGGCTTTTTAGATACAAGTATGTACAGAATGTGTTTAGTCATTTACAGCTTGTCTTTTGTACAACTTTACTGGTAGTGACATTTGCTGTGTTGTTTGGTTTGTTGTAGTTGTGGTCTGTTTAAAAAAAGTATTAAAAAAAAATAAATGGTTGAATTTTGATGAAATGTTCAGGAAAGGGCCAAGGAAGAAATTATTTTTGAAAATACAGGTGCTATCCAATAAATTAGAATATTATATAAACGTGCATTTTTCTATTAAATTAAATTCAGAGTACATTACATTCAGAGTGAAGCATTTCAAGCAAAAATACTAACTCCAGCCACAAGGGGTTGGTAAAGAAACAACTGTTTTAGTAGACTCTTTACTATTGTAATATGTAAGAGTTTTGTGGTTCAATAGATAGAGGATTTACCCCTGAACTAAAAGATCCCCAGTTTGACTCAAGGTCTTTATTTTTGCAAGACAAAGCTGATGCCAGTTTCTGAGGGCTTCTAGTTTAATTTGTGATTCAATTGCCCTCATCATTTTGGTGTTACTGTGGCAATAAAGTGGTAGATGCTGGATTGGTTCCCAGAGTAACATGGTCATATTAAAATGGTCCCTTGCCTCTTCAATATCACCAATATTTACAAACCACAGTAATAAATAGATGGACAGTAACAGAAGGTAAGATAACCCAAACTAGATATATACAGTATAAAGTAAAAAAAACAAAAACAACAAGGCGATTTTATAGATGATGGTTTCTTATTTTGCAATACTGAATGCAGCTCTTGCGTCTCATCTTTCCTTGCTTTTAGTACTTAAGTTAAATGTCTCTAAAATTCATAACTCCTTATCGCAGAGTGCCGTGAGTGCTGGTCTGCGAACATCTGTTTCTGTTTGGCCTGAGAGCACAGATCACTGCCACTGTGACCCACAGTCAATCTGCTTTGTGTTTTCTTCACTTAACTGTTGCCTGAGTTAGCAGCCATTTTACTGCTATAATAATAACTCAGTCTGCATAAAGGAGTGTTTGACAGTAATAGATAATTTGCAAATGTCAATGTTAACTGCAGCTTCAAATTCATGTCATTTAATCTGACAGATAATTGTAGTGGATCTTTTAGTGGTTTTGTGTTTTTTGTATGGTATCACAGCAGAAGGAAGAGATGAGGAGAATCTAGAAATGTTTTAGTGAGCCCTCGAATCCCCAACCCCTGCACTGGACTGCACCGTGTTATTACACCTGCAGCCAATGAGAGGGGCCGCTCCAATCTGGACAGACTGCAGGCTTACCCACTGTGCCTTTGTTTTGTTTGTTTTTTGTTTTTTCCTTTTATTTTAAACATCTCAGACTTATCAGAAAGTTTAGCAGACCAACACTTTTTTCCTGGTTTATCTTGCTCAAGGGCAATCCCAAATGACTTTTTCTTCTGTTCATAATTTGACTTCCTACTGTTTCTGAAACAGATAAGCAATCATTTTTTTCTCTTCCTTTCTTGTCTGGAGTTGGTTTGCGTAAAAAAAAAAAAAAATCAATAAATCCCATAAACTCCTCATTTAAGTAATTTTCTTTAGACAACACTGGGCATGGTCAACCAAAAAAAAAAAAAAAAAAAAAAAAACACTCAATTTCAGATTTTTATGTGTATTAGGATTACGACTGCCAGAATGAGATCTTAGAGTTATTTCCTTATGCAACATAATTCTAAATGTTCCTGGCAGATTTTATTAAAACTTTGTGGAAAGGTCACATATTGGAAAAAGGAGAAATTGTGATTTTTTTTGTGTTGATCTAGATCTTATGTGGAACCTGTGTGGATCCAGGGTAGTACTGTGATGCCTTGAGGAAGGGCTGTAATCTCCAAGTGCTTTTACTTTATGATCTGCTTTAGATTACAATGGGCTCTGTTAGATGAGTCTGAAAATCCCAATACTTAAATAACTGCCACTGAACTTGTACAGAAAATTTGTCAGCAGTTCTATAGGTTTAGTCTGTCCTGTACTTAACATTGGTGATTCAGTCTCTATCTTGTCTCTTTGCACTCACCCAACAGCTAATATTGCAGTTTCAAAGTGAAAAAAAAAAAAAAAGAAATCGAAAAGATAAATCATTTGACTTCATGCTGCAGTCATTTCTCTTTTCCTGAGACTCAAACTGTGGACACTCACAGTGCTTTGAAATGATTCCTCCTTCAGCAACACTCAACAAGCTCCATCACCATTGAGACAAGCAGCTAATTGCAAACTCTAAAACTATTAAGCTTATAATGTCAGTGCATGCTGGAGTGAAAGCAGGTGAGTAGTACAAAGCTAGTCATATAGTAACTGAATGTTAGACGATGGTAGTTCTTTATTGTTGAAATATATAAAAACAGAAAAAAGAGCTTCAGTTGCAGCATGCATTTCTGTCTGCAGTGTACCTTCGAGGCACAGTTAAAAAAGAATGTGCTCTTGAATGTGCACCTCACTCATTTTGCATTTAGAAGCCATTAACATATTCCCAAAACCCTGTGGCGTCAACTGAGGTCTTTACATCTGGATGCGTTTTTGAAGTGGCCGCTAATCACTGCCGCTAATGTGGGATATTTGTCAAAATGTCAGAATTTGCCAACTCGATTGCATTGAGTTTAAAAATTAGGATTAAGATAAAAATAAAATGGGAGAAATATTTTGAAAGTCTATTGTTTCTTCTACAATATTCTAAGTAATCAACATTATTTTCCAGTAAATTTGAAAAATTGTTTCTTGTAATGTCACAGCAAAATACTAATACTACAACCTCTACTACTACTAACACTCCTCCCCCTACTACTATGAATACTACCACTACTCATACTCATTTCGGAACTTAATTAGGTATCTAAGTAAAAGTAGCGTTACTCAAGTTAAAGTGTGTTTTAGAAAATGTTCTCAGAAAGTGCATTTTATTCTCAAACTTTTCTTAAATAATTTACTTGAGTAAAAGTACACGGTTACTTTCCACCTTGTATATGTGTAAGTGACTAAGACACACCAACTCTGTATTGATTAGATGATTATATGTAAAAGGCTTTGTGGTGTTGAATTACTTCCAGCGCTGAAGCCCTTAATGATTTCATCCACCACCCTGCAGCTAATTAACAAGCTATTTAAGAGCCAGGCGGAAATGTCTAATCTAAGGCAGTGGAGTCTGAGCACACAAAGAAGTAATTCTGGCTCTGTCGTTTTGCTTCTAAACCTGCCTGAGTGGCTTTTCAGAGACCTCAGAATGCTATCCAGGGACTAATTTAGCCTTTGTTGGGCTTGTGCGAGAGAAAGGAGAGCCTTTTCTCTCTCTTGGGGAGAGTAAGTGAGGAGTGACTTGTCCACCAGAGCATCACTGTCCATCCATTGAGCTGATACTGGCTGACACTTGTCCGCTAATGATTTCACAGCAGTGCGATGATCTAGTGACTACTCATGACTTTGTCCCTTCTCTTGTTTATAGTTTATACATGCCAGTACAGAAATAAAATGAACAACTTCAAACAAACACATTATTATATTCAACTTCAGAACTTAACATAATTTATTTTTAGCTATTTTTATAGTTGAACTACAATCTTGGCACATAATTTTTAAAATCTGCTAAATAGTCCCATGTAAATAAAATAAATAACATTTAGGCTTCAAATAATAAGCTGAGCATTGACTTATAACGTAGTGGTTGACACATACACTATTTTGCATATATGTCTATTAATTACCTAATTCACAGCTCATCTTTCCTTAACATTTTCTTTTGTGCAACTAAAACAGATTAAAACCAATGTAGTTGAATTGTTTGGCAACTTGCTATGAGCAGTAAGCGTAGAATACTGTATATAAGGATATCTTGTTAGCTCTATAAACAATGAGTTGGACAATAACTTTGAAAAGTATCTGAGGCTTAGAGTGAAATGTATGCTGCCATTGTCCTCAGGCTGCAAAGATTGATAGTATAAACAAGAAAGATGTAAAGCTGGCAAACGTAATAGTAGTAGTTGTATGGACAGAGGAAACAGTTTTTGTAATATCATTTGTATCATGTGACTTGCTAACCAAATAAATATATCAAATTGTTGTGGCTTTACTGGCTGTATCTAAGAGGAATTACCACACCCTCTATCCATGTACAAATCAAGTCAGACCCACTTCCTTTAAATGGGGCAGATACCATCGGACGCTCTGCCGTGACTTGGGATGGCATGGTTCAAAGCAGGAGATGCTTATCTGGTAACACAAGCATGCCACTTAGATTCCCACTGAGGACAGACTGGCTGACCGAAGTAGCAATACAATCATGTAATAATGGTTGTTAAATAGTTTTGTTTCCTCATTATACTGTACCACAGAAATATATGGACAACAAAAATTTAGAGTGTAGGACTTTAAATCACAGTAGAGACTGAATTTCTTCTTGTCCTATGTGTGACACTTTTGGCTATCAGTGTCCCCCTGAAGTGGTTCACACAGCTTATATCTAAAGGACTTGGCTTTGTTAACATGTATTTTTCAAGTGCTCTGACACTGAAGGTCAACCCTATGCTTGAAGTGCTGGCTGAGTTCCTGAAGATTGGGATTTTGTTGGCTCTGCTGAGAAGAAACTAAAGCAAAAACTCTTATTAAGAAGCACTTGATTTAGTCCATCTGCACAAAATGTTTTTAAGAGATCTTTCATTCCCCCTACCTTTGCATAACAATGAGAACAAAAATGTCTTTCTTGGATCAATGTATTTCTGTGTTTTACAATATTTTAGAATCTTGTCCATATTTAGATCAAGCTGCCATTCATTGGCAGCATTTACTATATGCTTTCACCATTTGAGAATAGAATATGTTCAGAGCAAATAGGCCAAATCTCAACTGGGGGCATGGCACCCATCCTAGTGCAGCCTCAGTGGGCATCTCTCCTAGTTCCCTGGTGTAGTTTTAATTCTAACTAAATACTTTTGGTGTGAAAATCTTATTAAAGTTGTTAGACATTTGAAAAAGTAATAGTTAGTGTCTGGTGCCAAGGACGTGAAAATGAGGTCCAGGAGGCTTTCATTTGACCCTTGCCACTTTGTCCCTCATTGTCCTAAACACATGCTCTGACAGTCATGCCTGGTGCTTTCCACCTCCTGTGTCATGTATGAACTGAGGCCTAGGGTGACCTGTAGGGTGACACAAAGCATCATTTGCACCAGGTCATTTGTCACATCAAAGCATTCCTTAATGCACCAGGGGAGCCTAATCTGTCAACGTAAAATGTAAACAGAGAATATAGAGCGCAGGATCAGCAGGCCCCCTGCTGTCAAATCACCTCTGGACCAAACTATTATTGTACAGCGGTAGATAATATCCACTAATCTTGACTGTCAAGACAGTAGCCTACCATGTGTGAATGTGAGACATAACAAACGTAGACATTTTAACAAAGTCAATTTGTTGTCTTTTAACTGTAGCCAATAACGCTGGATATACTGCGTGAAAAGAGAATCTGTTTCGCTGTTTGCCTGTTCTTATAGAAATGCAGATAATTTCTCAGATCTGCTTTTATTGCCTCTAAATGTATATAAAAAATTGTGTTGTACTTATTAGCACAACCCTAAAAAAGTGTTACCTTTAAAGGTTGAATAATCAGTTGAAGTATTTGCATGAATACATAGCATTGTGTTAGCAGAAATATAAACACAATAGTGAGAATAACAACATCGTGTGCTTTTAGGACATCAATTTCAACAATGACTGAGGCACTCATTCAGGTTTATGGGGTAGCATCATGGATGTATAATAAGACCTATAGCACAAACGGATGCTCTTTCAGCACTTACAATCAGTGAGGAAGCAAAGCTACATCATTTCAAAATAAAAGTTATACCATATGTGTGTTTTATTTGCTTACTCAGCTTGAGTCACTTAGGGTTTTAAAAAATACAACTACCTGGATGTGCATCACTATCTAGATTAAATCTGTGATTTACTTGCATTACATACTTTGCTATGGTTATCAAAGTATGTAGCCTATGTTTACAAATTTACACTCGCTTAAACGTGGTAATTCATCCATCAACATAAAATTAAACTTCTGTGTTCCAACTGTATGCTATCATATGTCAGAGTGAGTTTTGTAATGTCTTTGTCATTCATGGATCATCATCATCCTCAGCGATACCTGTGGAGCAGCGGTGTGTGCAGAGCTTCCGCTGCTGCCGTGTTATGATGCTAGCTGTCGTTAGCAGGCTAAGGGTAAGCTAGCTGGATGGTTGCTGTGGTACTGTTGCGAAAAGGGCGATAATTAGCCCGCGACTAGAGCTTGGTTTATACTCCAGCCGACAGTCAGATAACTCGTTTGTATTTTTTACGGCTGTAGGGACGACTTCAAGACAATGCTTTGGATGTAGCGGCCAGGTGAGTGTCATTTGGTCTGTTATCGTAGTTTTACAGTAAACTGGGTAGCAGCTGAATCGCCCGGTTAGCGGAGCGACACGGCCCAGGCTACTTCTTGGTTGCACATTCCACCAAATTTCATATGGTAAAACAATAGGATTTTAATGTCAGTCTCGTACAGTACTTGGTACTGTTTTTGTACATCATAACAGCATTATACGGTTTGCTTCATATATTACCACTAAATCTCTTGCGCTTTTGCTGCAACTTTAATTCAGATTTCACTATTAAACGTCTCAACTTCAATAGACCCCGGGACACTGTGATTGCAGCAGATACATCCCGCATAGACTCTTAGATAAGCAAAGTATTACGCTACAAATTGACTAACCCAGATACTTGGTAATGTACACTGTTTACTGTTATCTAGCGGAACAGAAAACCGCTTAGTGACAAGAAACCGCTACGGCTATGTAAATGCCATGTGCAACATTACATACAGTATCTGCATATTTGCCGTTTATTGTTCGGACACGTATTTTATCTTTCTCTGTGTTTTTCAATACACATCATTTTTTTTCTTTCAGATTGACATCTGGGATTACGATTCTTTTACGTGGATTACTCACCATGGCTTTGGAAATTATGAAATGATTTTTACTATTAACAAAATGCCCATCGACAAATCAGATCTCGTCCACTGCTGCAAATATTGCTTATCCTTACATTTGGATCTGTCAGCTAGTTTTTAAGGACATCTTTGGATATACATTTCTACTGCTGTGGTCATTGTGCTTTAAGCAAACAATTAACAATGTGTCTACAGTGGATGGTTATGGCTAGATTTGTATAAATATAAGTGGGATTTTGTCCAAAGGAAGCCCTGGCAGGAAGCCTAGGACAGGATAGGTACTGAGAAACTAACGCTTCCTGAAGAAACATGGCTTCGGTTTGGAAGAGACTGCAACGTGTAGGGAAGCATGCCTCCAAATTCCAGTTTGTGGCATCCTATCAGGAGCTGATGGTGGAGTGTACTAAGAAATGGTAAGTTTTGGGATAACAGGCTGCCACAGCGCTGTCATTTTACCCCGTGAAAACTGTATGTCTCTGTCTGTGCTGGAATGCTGAGTGGTGGCCATAATTCACACAAAACTCACACACACAGTCTTCTTGGTGTGCAGGCATGTCTGCACACTGGGAGGGGCTGACTGCCTGGTGAAATTGCTATGTTTTTCCCTTGTGCAGCGATACTAAATTTGTTTAGTTTTGTTCCTTTACTAGAAGAATGATGTCCTAGCAGCTTACATGTAACACATTTTCTTTCCTTACAGTTTTCTAACAGTTTTTGAGTTTAGCATCACTGATTAATGAGCTGAGATGTTTATATTGGGATGTTATGATTTCAGTTCCAGTTGGATGGTCTAAGTTTATCTCTTAACTTCATCAGACAACACACGTTTCCATCTGGTACTGTCACAGTACATTGTTCAGAAAGACAGACTTTTTACAATTCTTACTGACTCATTCACAAATTATGTGATTCTACATAAACATGCATTATTTGTTCCCATTACCCTAATTTGGTAATTGCTCTTTAGATTACACCAAAAAAAATAATGCGTAAACAAAGGGAGAAATCAACAATTGTATGCATAGATGTAGACATATTTGAGTCCCATACACCCTAATTGTACAAGCCCTGTGTGGAGTGAAAAGGGAGGTCTTGTAGCTAGGATGTAGCCTGCAGACATGGAGTTTGGAGTGCCATGCCGAAGACGTGACTAACACAGCCCCACAGAGCTTCAACCTGGACAGATGTTAACGTGTTGGAGAATGGAATGAGAAAAATGCACATCTCTTCCCAGAGCCAAGGGTGGGTGGGCTCAACGTGCAGGCTCCAGTACGCTTTGTTTTGCAACTTGATCTATGTCTTTCATGTTGTTCTACTGTAGTAAAATATGTACATGATTATGCACATTTAATTCAGTTGTTGTATCAGGGCATTCAAAGGGTGCCTGTATTATTTTATATGGCCCTGAATGTGTTTTGGCAGATGATTTATGCCTTCCTTGGACTTCATCAGTGAAGTATGTTTTACTTGCACTATTGGAAACTTGTGCACCTTCTCCCATAGAGAAAGTCCTCACTTTTTATGGACAGCTTCAACAGTCCTAATTACGCTCTGCCTTCCCCTGTCCAACAGCATGTTTATTAGATGACTCAATAGATGATATAAAACTTGGACTGAGAAAAAAGTCAGATGTACTTTATTAATTTCCAGCATTTAAAAAAAATTGTATTTTTTTCCTGTCTGCTCCAGTTAACAACATGGCACAATTGCTGTGCCCAATATTGCTTCTATTTTGCAATGTTAGACTGTAGTATGGATCTGGATAAGCAAACAATCCCCACATATTGGTCTATAGTGGAACAGTACAAAGTTCTTGTCTGTGTGCAGAATATTGCTTTAAAACACACTTTGTCCCAGACCATCACAGCTGATATAAGTGCTCTAGTGAAGCAGTGATCATAACGTTTAAAATTCCAGTTGTTTTAGGGTGTTGTCTAATATTGTGAACAGCAAAAATAGTGTAGAGTATAGTTTAGAGTATGTTTTGCATTGTTTAAAACTGTTTATCTTTTTTTTTATCTTTATCTTTACCTACCGTATTTTCCGCACTATAGGGCGCTCCGGATTATAAGGCGCACTGTCATTGAATGGTCTATTTTCAAACTTTTTTCACATATAAAGTGCTCCGGACTAAAAGGGGAAACAAAACAGTCAGATAAGTCAGTCACTCAAACTTTATTCAACTCGTTCACCATAACTCCCAAACTTGTTCAGTTGTAACACGTGAATAAAAAACACAATCTGAGACCACTAAATCAAACGATAGCGTATTCACAATAACTCATAACTGTTCAGTTAACGTTATAACAAAATACAACACAATACACTCACTTTTTCAGTTCATTCCTCATCCACAAATCCCTCAAATTCTTCATTTTCAGTGTCCGAGGTAAACAGTTGGGTGATTACGGCAATATTATGGTGAAGCACAGTATGTATTACTCCGCGATGCTCCTGCCTACGGTAGCCATAAATAAATTCATATATAAGGCGCTCTGGATTATGAGGCGCACTGTCGTTTTTTGAGAAGAGTGAAGGCTTTTAAGTGTGCCCTATAGTGCGAAATATACGGTACCTATATTTACCTATAGTGTTTCCTGTCTATCTATGCCAAAGCCACAGCACTCTAACTCTAATTGTCAATGTAGCTGGCCTATATTACCTGACCACAAATATTGTTTTCAGCCAAATGTTTTATGTTTGAAGGGGTGTCTAAAGGTGAGGTTTACACAACATGCTGTGTTTACTAACACTTGCTGTAGTTGGGCTACTATGGCAATATTTCCCTCAACAGAGCTAAGGCTTAGCATTTATAAAAGCCTTGCTCATCCTGTTACTATTCCCCTGAGGCTGTAGTTTTTAAGCAAGAATGTGTTTTTGTCAACGCTGTTCTAAAATATAGTTTGAAAACACAGCATCACTGCTTTTAAGACACGCTGACATGCGTGGCAAGGATATCAGGATTATACCCTGCCAACAACACAGTGGCTGTATTGATTACATGGTAATTCTATCCCGCTGAATGCAAGCATGGCTAATCAAGACTGCTTCTCACTCTGACACATGACATGACAGGAAAAGACTAAGAGCACTGATGATGTTTCGGCATCACTCAAACACACCACCAGTGCAGCTATTTACTAAGCTGATTTTTCAAAACACTAACTCATTAAGTATACATTATAACTTAATGAAATGAGGAACTTTAATCCAAACAGAAGGCATACATAAGACAAATTTGTCATCCCAAATGTTCCATATGCAAGAAAAAAACAACAACAAAACAACTGTATCAGCTAATGCCATAAGTGGCATAGCAAGGCTTGTGCCTATGCACACGCTGATCAAGAAAAAATGCTTTCTGGCTTGACAGTTCTGAATCAATAATATACAGTGAGCAAAATGATTTTATTTTTCCAGAAGCAATGCTTGATTCATTTGTTCAACACTAAATACATTGTTGTAGTTTCTGTGTCAATGAAGTTTTATTCATTTTTACAACATTGACACAGTTAGAGTTTCGCTATGGAAGTACAAACCCAAGTTATAGGATGCTATTGGATGTAATTAACTTAGGTTAGGTGTAGTCTGTGTGTGCGCAACTATGATGCAATAGTGAAGACTAAATCAACATTTTATTCTTTGTACTTAAGAGGAAAGTATTTCTTTCAGAGTTTTCTTTCATGCGGCTGTCACTTGGCTGATTGCTCAGTGTTTTAGTGGACGTGACCAGCCTGTGTCAGGCTGTGACATGTCGACTTCTGTTGAGCATGTGTGCGATATGGCAATGCTCCATCATCCCCCTGCCAAACAAAAATCTTTCTGCCAAATTCTGTGACATGGCCTTCATTTGAATTCAATTGTCTTTTTGGCAGTGGGTAAAAGTACTGTTTCAGTCCAGGTGCGCTAGCAAAGACCTGGTAGCGCACCATGGATTTACTTTGTTTTCAGTTCAGGTGTGTACTTTGTTTAATTCTTAGAAGATTATGTTTGTCTATCAAAAGTAAGGTTAATTTTATGTCAGATCAGTACAAGTTTACTTCAACAAAGCAAGTACAATAAGATTACACGTATGACAAGGGTCACACAACCTTTTGGCTACTCTTTGTATTACAGCTTACTTGCAATGTTTCACCTGGTCTCTTGAACCTATAACATGGCCTATTAATAATAATGGTTTATAATAATGGTAATTTATTCCTATATTTTATGCCTGAAACACACCCAGTCTGGTTGTTTGTGCTGCGATCATGGACACAGATTTACATGTCCCCCATCCTCCCACTCACACAGACATGAAACATGAGGGCTGTGAAGCAGTCAATGGAGTGTTAAATGTGATGAAAACTCTGTTTGTGTGTTGTCTTCTATGCACAAGTCAAGAGATGCTCATCATTTATCAGCCCAAGGGATGGTGTGTGTTTGGAAATGAACCACAAGTCGTAATGTATTAATGTTAGATGGACCATTAGTCCGCTCTATGAACCACTGCATCAGAAACACCAGGAAAACTTTAATGCAGGGTCTTAAAATGTAATTTATGAGCAGGTGCAGAGGATCAGGAGCATAGTGCTGAGGTTTAGGAATTTTTAATGCTTCTCTTTCTGTGGGAAACAATACTACTATCACTTTGGAATCAAGAAACTTAGGAATCTGACTGTGTGTCAAACTTGTATTGGCCAAAGTAACATTTTACCTCTACTTCTGCTTGAGTAGCCAGTCAGTCAGATATTCTGGTAAAGTAAATGTCCATGTACATAGAACACACACTGGCATGAGTCCATTAGGTTCCAGGCTGTTACTTCTTCTGAATGATATGTACACAGCAATTAAATACTCTGATACTGACTGTTAAGTACTTTAGTTCATACTCGCATTATTCTTGAAACAAAGTGTAAGAGGAAAGGACACCAACAGCATACACATGTAACAATATGGAACCAGATAAGAGGTGACTTATTTTTTAAGACTATTCAATTACCCATTACTGTGTACTTGTTACCAAATAATACCAAAGTAAATATTATTCTAAGTAATGGGCTTTTGACAAAATACTGTTCATCCGCACTAGACTCTTGGAGTTCACTGTGATTGGTTTATCTTTTTGTCACCCTGAAACGTGATGGAGAGTAAATGGCAAGGAGATTGCAAAAAACATTCTAATCCATCATAATAAAGTATTCTGATATCTCTGATTCCAGTGTTAGCAGTTTAAGTGATGCTAAAAAGCCTTTATTTAACTCAATAACAGCACAGCATTTCACAACATATTGCCTTCTGAGAGTCTGTGTACATCTAATGTGACATTTAGTCCTTTAATTTGAAGACTGTTTGTCAGGTGTATTCTGAAGCTACACACAGTGAAACAGATTGGATTTTGTCTGCTACATCTGGATGGAGCCACAGTGTGACAGTTTTGTAACAATAGAAAATACTGCACATATCCACTGTTCAATTGCAACATTTTTAAACCTTTCCATATCTAGACCACTTTACAGCATTTAGACAACTAGCATACAGTGACAAAAGGCATGCTTTATCTTATAGCTATGCTTTATTCAAAACTTAAATTGCTGACCATTGCCAAGCAAATGGCTTAGAGTTCTCAATTGATGTACAAAAAAAGAAGACACTATATTAAATGTGTTTGCATGCTGCCGCAAAGTAGTTGAGTTATAAAACAATAGCTTCTCTATGTTGGACCTCTGCTCGAAGCACAAATTGTTGGATGTCTTCTACTGTCTATGTAGCCCTCTGTTTTCTCTCTTCTGTTTTCTTCTCTTTCTTGGTACAATTGGACCATTCTCTTCCCAGAAAGACTGCTGGCTGTTGTTCTTTAAGAGTCTTGAAGGATAAGTGCTTCTACAAAACATCAACTGTATTTCAACATCAATTAAGATCTACATAAAGCAAAATTAAGGCACATTTACGTATCAGTCCATCTAAAAAAAAAAAAAAATCCCTACACTTTTTCTATAGTAAAACGTACATTCCAGGCAGTGTCTTGTCCATGCTACAGCTCAATACAGCGTTGCCTTAGTTGTGCGTCACGTGAAATTAATTCTGAGAGTGATGGGGCAGGTGGGCACATTTTGTCTTGTATAAATTTGCAAACACAAGATATTGATGGGCAAATAAATCACACACTGTTTTAATATCTGTGTTTGTTTTTTTTTATCTCTCAGGCAACCAGACAAACTAGTTGTGGTTTGGACACGAAGAAGTCGAAGGAAATCATCCAAGGTTTGTACAATATGCATTACAATTAGTATTAAAGTTTAGTCCAATTGTACAGGACTAAACGCATATTTACGCATATTCGATGCATATTTGATGCATATTTGAATACTGGAATTATTATCTTACACACTGACTGATTATACTGTATGCCCCTTAGTGCCACAGCTGGCAGCCTGGCATCAAAAACCCTTACCGAGGTGTGGTGGTGTGGCCAGTCCCAGAGAACATTGAGATCACTGTAACCCTATTTAAGGTAAGCAGAGGTGTTTGGAGCTGCTCACGTAGTAGTACTACTGGTCTGTAAATGTCTTACTACCAGTCTTACTTAAACATGTTTGGCCGCTGTGGTGACAGACTCGCTCCCTCTTACCTGTCTCTGTTACATATTCATTTTACTGGAGTATATAGTACAGATCAGATTCCTTTCTCAAAAGCAATGCCTTAAATACACTGTGAAGTACTTTAGTCAGTGTTTGGATCAGTGAAGATAAATTATTTTCTCTTTGTCCATCCCAAACTGTGTTGTGCCAAGTGCCAACCCAATCTATACTGTTCAGCAGAGTAGATGTAGTTGCTGTCTGAATTTTTGTTTTTCTTGGCTTAAAACACAGCAGTGAAAATGATTCAGGATAGCAGTATAACTGACTGTACCTGAAACACTGCATTAAAAAAGCATAAAATATTGACAGTGTTATCATAGTTCATCATTTCAGTCAGTGTAAAACAAAACTACATACAGTGCCAAGATTGATGTGATTTTGTAAGCTTTCTCAGTGTAACAGTTCAAGCAAACAAGCACAAATTATAATACATTATCAGAATTTTATAAACGCTCTTGTGTAGTTAATAAAAAGTTAAGGCTCTCTTCAACACGATTAAAAACATAGACACCAACACTGTAAAATGAGACAATAAAACCGAAGAAATCTAGCCACTGAAGAGCTTTCATATGCCAGCGAAATGACCAGGTCTTTTTCCAACTGCTTTTATATTGATCTGTATGAGTGTGCCAATGCAGAGGTTACACAGAAAAGCCATCAAAGTCTGTCTTTAATACTACCTATTGATTTTGCTGGAACATAATCACTTGGTCTGTAAAAGTTGTCAATCATGTTGTAATACATTTTAAAGTGACAATTTCTAAACAAGCTAACAGGCAGTTTAGTCTCTGCCTAAATATATGATTGTACTAGCTTCTTATGTTGTTTCTTATGCCTTAACAGGACCCACATGCAGAGGAGTTTGAAGACAAAGAGTGGACATTTGTCATTGAAAACGTGAGTAAACCTTCCTTCCTGAGGTGAAGTAGTCTTAAGACATTCAGGACACAGTTACTTCATTTATTAAACTCGTTGATGTTCCTTTTGTTAAATGTGCATTCAGCGCCATCATGTGGTAGTAACTTACTATTACACATGCCAATAGTTGACGTTACAACGAAGTGAGAACCTTCAGAAACTATACTCAGGATGTGACTTCTACAATTAACTTAATTAATTCAAAACCTTTGTTGCATCAATATAACATCAATCACATATAAAATCTGCTGCCCTGAAACTCCTTCAGGATGAATAAAGTATCTCTCTTATCTAATCTAATATCAATCTACAACCCCAAGTCCTAAAACACAGAAACATAGGGGATGATTTTCAAATCTCAAACCATACTTTATTTACAATAGAACATAAGCAACATATCACTTGTTCAAACTGAGATATTTTACAATTTCATGGAGAACTTTTTTGAATAGGATTAGCAGCCCCCAATCTCCCAGGTGAGATGCACCTGTGTTGTTTTTTAGAATATTGTTAAGTAACATGGCCAAAGTCACGAAGTGCTCTTAAGTGCTCTTAAGGCTGGGACACATCAACCAAACACATGTCCGCCATCAGAAGTGGCAGGGCAACAGCTCAGTCACCTCATGTCTCTCCCAGTCAGCACAAAAAGTAGCTGTAGACACACCGAAGTGATTCAGATGTACTACTGAGCAGCGCATTGGTTCTGCACATGTGCAAGATGTTATAACTATTTACAACAGCTGGCAGTGCTTGGCACTAAACTCTGTGTATAATGGGCTTCTTTACAACACCTATGTGTTTAATTAGGAAGTGTCAGAAATATTTAAAGGTACGAAAACACACTACTGGTCTGTTTTAAAGGAAATCTATATAATAAACTTTTGTGGAAGACCAAATTAATCTTTTTGGAGTGTTTCACTCAAGTATTTATCAATGAATCATACACGCTACATTCAACACATCTTATCACATTAATGAATAAAACAGACTGGATTTTTGCACCTGTTTGCCTCAGAGGGATAATATCATATTTTCATCTTAAGGTAAGCTAACTGCAGCACATTAGAATCACAGATGTTGAAACCATAGAGAATCGTTTTTTAATGTTAAACGCGAGCACATGGACATTTAGAAGACTCCTTCAATACCGACTGCGATTAAACATGTTAAATCGGCCAAAACTAGGTCCAATTGTCTCCTACTACATCCGATGGTGCAGATTATTGTCTCAGTGTGTCCCAGCGTTTACCTTATGTTGATGCCAAGCTCAAAGGGGCACTGGCAGAAACGGCTGTAGCCTTTGATAAAAAACTGAGAAGAGAAGCAGGTCAGCCAGTGTCCTCTGACCAGAGCATTGGGGAGAGTGAAAAGAGTGCAAAAGGAAGAAAAGGAAACATATTTGTGGACTTGCTTCTTGTGTCTGTGCATACCTGACTAATAACAGCGAGATCAAAGCCAGGCCAGTGCCCTGACAGCAGGAATGAAGGGGACAGAACAGTCTGAAAAACAAGGCAGGGGCCAAGAGGGCAACCTAACACCTTCAAACACTCCAAATTACACTATGTCCATCCTAATACCTTAGACTTAAAGACTGCTGTTCATCATTTTGTATAATCACTTTATCTAGAAACACAAACATTTAGTGTTTCAAATCCACACCAAAAACAAATAACTTGCTCCTCATTTGTAAACTTCAAAGAAAAATCAAAGTTTCTGCCTGTAACATGAGTTATGTTTTTTTTTTTTAAAGATTGTCCTATTTTGTAATGGTAAGGAATTTTGTTCCTAGATTCAGACAGTGATGCTGAAAACTAATAAATTGTTCCTTGGTCCATTGCTAAAAATCCTGAAAAGAATATCAAAACATCAAAACAACAAACACAAACCATTTCTGGCAAAATCAAAATTTCCCTAGAGGAAGCAATGAATGCGTAGGACTCAATAAGAAAGGAACACATTGCAATCAACTGTGCCTTGTCATTTTTACATATTTTGCAGATTTATTTTGCACCACAAGAGGGCAGTACTCCCCAACATCTCTCAGGCTTCTCTTTACTAATGAATGGTTCTTATGTTACTTGTGTGTCTGTAGTTAGGTTTCTGTTTCTGTCATTGTTTCTATTCTTACAACAGACTCATGACATAATTATTTATGTGTTACTATGCTTTTTTTTTTGTTTTTTGTTTAGCCTCATGTATAAGAAAGAGCTGTCAAATGCTGTATAAATTGTCTTGGAGGACCAAACAGGAGAGGTGATCCTTTCTGACCTCTCATCAGACGGCAAAGGAAAAGAGGGAAGAATACGCCATTGTGCCCGAGCCTTGGAGATGATGAAATTTAAGATCCCCGCGCTCCGGCTCGTTCTTAATCTGGGGGCCAACCTCATGCTAGGCTAATCCCTTGCCGCTGAATTACCAGTTGTGGCTAGATTGTATTTTGTCATTGAAAAATGGCAGTGTCAAACACTACCTTTTCTCTCCTCTATTTGTTCGTCTGCCAAAGCGAATCGCATAATCAAAAGATGGAGAAGTCAAAGAGCTGAAGGAAGGAAGGAGAGGTAGCAAGCTGGAAATGGGTATGCAGTGGTATCTCTAAATTGCATGCTACCCTCGCCTTTGACTGCTCTTTTAAATGGGAGCATAATATCAAAAAGGTGGGCAAATTGAGAGTCAAAAGATTGGATGGCTATATTTGAAGGCATTGTGCTGACACTCTTTTGTGTGAGGGTGCTGTGTGTATGTATGTCTGCATGTATTGTCTGCCTTTGCATATTAACCAAAGCTGGAGATGGTAGTGTCCCTCAATCTTTAAAGCTTTTGGGAAAGATTTCCATAACACACACTGGACAATTGTGTTTTAAACTATCATGTCTGAATATATTCAATATCTGTACAGTCATACACATTCACACCTCTGCTTTCTTCTTCCACTGTCCTCCTCTCAAAGACATTGCCTTTTAACTTACAATAGTACAATAGAAATGAGAAATACTTTTTGATCATCAACAATTGTAGTTTTGTTTATTAATTGTATTAATTGTTTAGTTTATTGCATCTATTCTTGCTATTTTGTCTGTCTAGTAAGGTATATATATTTGTTAAACTCATTGACATGACAGCATGGGTATTTGATAATGCTCACTACACAACCAAACCAAATTTTTCTTTAATTTTAATCGTCATTTGGTACCTGAAAACTGGTTAAACATTAAGAATAAGAATACCTTTATTAGTCCCACAGTGGGGAAATTGCAAATTATAATTATAGTACATACGGCATAATTGCTAGGAATCTATAATTTTCAAAATATAACAAAAAAAGGGTCATAATATCTTGAATGCATATGAAAGTATTGATTGTATGCCATTATTATTTTCCTTTGTGGTTGTAGTATATTGTATTTATTTTGTATCTCCCCTCTCATGCCTCTATTCTTTTCTTTCCATCATTTTTAAAATGTGATGTCCTCTTTTTTGTGGATCACATCCAACTTCATTAAAGTCGCACTGTGCCACATCCTTTCCATTCACACACTCCAGCAGCAGTTTCAGTGGAAAATGATGACTGTGTTTTCTCTAAGACATATTGGGTGGTGCAGCCTACCTCCTTCACCTTTGCACATTTTGCCCTGATCGACCTTCCCCCCCCCCCAAACACACACACACACCCTATGTTGTACACATTGCCTTGGTGTGTACTGCCCCCCTTTGCTGCTTGGAACACATTACGTAGGCCACTGGCTTGTGATCGCTGACTGGGCCTCAGGGAAGAAAAACACAATTATTTCAGCCCTCTTCTATTCACGCAAAGGTGACAAAAGCTGGTATGAAGTATGAAATCCCAAAAGTTCTTCCTGTGCTGAGGCCGTCAAATTGGGATTAATCTGTGTGCACGCATGTGTCTCCAAAGTTTTTACCTTTGGTCGTTTTCCATTTCTTAAATAGTTTGGGGAAGTCAAATGACCTAATTTATTGTGAGATGGTGATGGAGTTGTTAGTTGGTGTTAATTTAAAATGATGAAAACACACAGTCGAGCTGTGTGAATCTGTGTGCTGTTAAAGAAAGAGGCAGGGGTGCCTGGTATGGGATCACACATTTGCACACATTTTCTAAATTAATTTAATTAATGGCCCAGAGGAGAGGCAACAGATGCTGGTGATTACCCCCTATGCTCTGACTGCTCTCTGTAAATGCACATGCGCACACACATTTAAAATGATATAAACCAAGTCTCAATACAGTTTTCTATTGCCATAGTTGTATGAATGTAACAGGCCATTGTACATCTTTATGTTTGTTTGAACATGGACCTGTGTGTGGCTCTGCTTTTTGTTGGGTCTCAATCTCTTGAATGAGTGTAGGTGCTCTGTGTGTTGGTGGAGGCCGGGTGGTCCCTCCTGTCGCACTAATAGGCTTACTGGCTTCTAATCCACACCACACTACCCCATCACATGGCTAGTCTGCTGACTAACTTCTACCACCACCATGAGTTTGTGCACAGTTTGTGTCTCTGTGCAGGTGACCTGTTGCTGCGTGGCTCTATCTGTTTCTTAGTTTGGTGGCTGTAGTTCATATGAGAGGGTCTAGTGCTAATAGTACAAAACGTTTCACCTAATGAAATTAACAATGCAATAACATAATTAGCAATGATTGAATGCTGTTGATTATGCAGTTCTACTTGAAACTCCAACCACAGAGCACCCATTAGATGTACTTTTTTCTCTTAGGTGTGTCTTTTTTGTTCGTATTTGTTTTGTTGTTTAGTTTTTGTCCTTGCGCTGCTGTCGGCCTGCCACCCTGTTGTGCAGGCTATACAAGTGGTCTGAATGACAGTGTGTGTCTGTATGTTTGCATGTGTGACTTTGGATTTGAACGTTGCATCAATGAGTGTGTCTTGTCCCACTGGTCCAGGTTGTGACCTCGGCTTTCATCTCAGGCTAGTGCTGCCCGCTGCGCCCTGCTCCCAGCCAACAACACAGCAGATGTCACCAGGCACTGCAAATCACACACTTTCGTCTTTTATGTAGAAGTACGTAGTCTCACAACATGTCATATTTACATTCATCCTACAAAGGCTTGTTGATACATTTAAATGAACCACAAAGGCAGATGTGCCATGAAAATGTTTTTGTTATACAGTATCTCTTACCAACTGGTGTGTCGCACCCAAATAGAAACCAAAAAACTGTGACCAAGAAAACATCCTCCAACTCATATTTGACCTTCATTCAAGAAGAGCTAGAGCCATTGCATAAATCAGTCACTTGGGAGTGCCTATTGCTGTTTTCTTTAATTTATTTTATCCAATACAATACATTATAAACTGTATAATGTGGAACCACACTAAACAATAATTTGTTCCTTCCAACCTTTCATCAAAATTCAACCTTTCATTTTTTAATTTTCCAAACCAACACAACCAGAACTGACCAAAACACAAAAACATAATCTTATTGGCAGAGGTAAATATATTGAATAGCAAATTAAATGTCTATCGTGAGCAACGTCAAAAGATGTCTTTAGAAGCTACAGAGGAAAATTTGACAAAAGTACATTTTCTTGACTTAGGGTATACAATGCAATCCAGAGGCCTGTTGCTAGAAGCCGTATTAGGTTTCAGGGTAAGTGAAGGTTTAATTTGAGCGAGTTTTCTGTCTCCAGGAAAAGGTTTGTTGGTTTAGCGCAGTGTTAATCATCATGGTAACTTACACTACACATCTCTTCCACTCCTGAGCAGGTTTAGGTCTGGTTTACAGACAAAAAAACAAAATGGACCAATCAACTCACTACTCACCCTTTGGGCTTTACTTTTATTGGCTACAATAAAATAGTTTTATGAAACTTTGGAATTATAAGTGGACCTTAATTACTAAACATAAATGTCTCTCTTTCCTTTTTGTTGCAAATTTTACTTCCAATTTTTTGTTCACCTTTGGTTTCATTATTTATTTTCACTACAAGTCAGTTTTGCTTTTTCATACATTAAAATAGTGGACTATTACTTTTATTGAATGAAATAGCACAAAATGTGAGCCATATCAGATTTAATTGTTCATTTGATATGTTTAGTACACTGTAGCTATAGTTTGCTATCTCAACTACTTAGTTGTAGTTAATTGGTTGCCACATCTCCTATCGGTCATCTCTTGGGTCGTCTTCACATTGTACCACCTGCCCTGCTCCACTGTCAGCCCTAATCCCAGTCTCATGCCTTGTTTTTGGTGTCATGCACTACGTGGTGACAATGGGTGGTACGACACAGTTTTGGCTTGAGGTGAGTTGCGATTGGATGATGACAGCAGAACAGTTATCTCTATCTCAACTATTTATTTTTTCTCAGTGCGTCTTAAGATGGCGGCACATGATGGAGACAGGCCTCTGTAGCCCGCAAAACACTTCATGGCAAATCCTCTGTTTATCCACAAGCTTGACCCGCTGGGCTGGTGTAGCCGGGTCATTCACTTACATGTGTGTGAGGTGCGTGGGTGGCATTGGTAAAAAGATATTCATATACAGGTGTTTATGTGATGAACGTAGGTGTAGAGTGACATGTGTAACATTATCTTCAACAGTTGTCTTCCTTTGTTAGTTTGTTGTATAACCATTTTAGCCTATGAACAAGCAGAAGAAACTGTTCAGCTTGGTGGCAGTGAATAGCGGCCTGTTATGCGCTCTGGTCTCATTGCTAAGCCAGCCTCTGACAGTTGACTGATCCCCAAACATGGTGCTTCCTCTGTTTAGGATATAAATCTTGTGAGTCACTCTGCAGTGAGGAGAATTGCCTTAAAAGGAAGATGCAACAGAACTCAAAATTTTAAAGAATGGCAACAGCTTTTGCATTCTTTACCTTCTTAGGTGGTAATGCAACTAATGACCCTTTGCTTTCTGAATTCTCCATGTCTAAGGTTGTAACTATTGATCTTTTATGCCAGCTTACTTCAAAATGTCCCCAGCTATGATTGACAATACACCTATTGGGATGGCATTTGGCATTTTCCCATGTCTGTCTCACATGTAAATCTTCATAGAATGATCTCCAAAAATCTTTTGTTTTTTTGTTGGGAAAAAGAATTTGAAAGAGCAGTGTGCACACAAATACACACTAGCCACACTGGCTCCTTATCCAGTTCCTGCACTAATTCCCCCTTGGTAGAAGGTGTTCATTGTTTCTCTTTCATTCTAATCTCTCCTGCTCCTTTTTTAAAATCCATATTAGATTCTCTTTGAGTTGGCTACAATCAGAAGCACTGAAGCAGAGCATCACCCTGCTAATGCTCTTTGTCTCCCCAGATTTGTCACTTAGCATGGAGAGTACACCTTTGTCATGGAGCAGGGTGGGAGAGAGGCAGACTCTCACTTGGGGCAATTGTTTCTTGTCACAGGCCATCTCAGCCCACCCTCCCCCTTACGCAAATCAGCTTTGCTGTGGATTAGGGCCCTATCATAGCCCTGTCAGATCTCAGCAGCCTGCATGAAATGGCTAAAACAAACAAATTCTTAAAGATGGAATTGAGTGCATAGAAGAACTCCAGAAAACCTTTACCTGGAAATCTTATTTCAGCATCTTTAAAATCGAGTGATTTCTGTCAGCCAAACCCTTGAGCCACTTGGCACCCCTTATTCACCGTTATAGTGGGATTATAATGCAGACAAAACATTTTTGTTTTGTACTCTCAATACAATTACAATTTTCGCAATACAAATTACAATTTTGAATTGTGTGATTTTTAGTTTGTCACATCCATCTTTTTAATACAAGAATTGGTTTAGCCTTATTTCTGTACTTGAAATTGTGACATTTTACTATTAATGCAACTGAAATGTATTGCCCTGTAACATTTTCATTCATCATCTTCCCTTTATTCACGTTAGGGGTCATGGGTGGCTCATCTGGCTTACCCCTGCATCCAAGGGCACGAGGTGGGGTACACCCTGGACAATGGCCAGTTCATTGCAGGCCTGATGCTAAGAGATACACATTTATTCACTAAGCAACATTTATTCATATATACTATACAGTATAATACGGGTTAATATTAAACTTGTTTCAAAAGGAACCAATGTCAGAATTCTAGTTATTTCTGCATGATTTTTTTCTAGACTGGTTGCAATTTTGTCCTATACATTTTTATATACCCTTTTCTGCTGTCCCATGTAACTCTGTTACATATGTGCATTCCCACACAAGTCCATAGATTGACCCCTTTCCTGCCTCCTGTATATTCAAACTGCTAACGTTTTGGTATACACCCAGATTTCCAGTTCTGTACACCTCACATGACATGCTGCTTTTTGGGGGTCCATAATCAATTTCAGATATAGCCAGTTGTATTGGCTCAGTGGCCCTAAATGTATGTGTGGTGCGGGGATGTTATTGGCCATTTTGTACGTTGATGATGGCCAGAGATGGTGAAATGGAGGGAAAGTGATGAGCAGGCACTTCATAGACCAGGGATGAACTCTTCCTCTAATCCGATCGACCTATCTTTGCCCACCCCTCGTCATCTTTGGACAACTGTTTACCCCAATTTTCCACTTTTCCAATTTCTCTTTTCTTTAGTCCTCCTTCCCAAACTGTTCACTTCTGTCTTCATTCCCAGCTTCTCTCTTCTCGATCCATTTCTTGACCATTCCCTTCTTTTAAAAGTCCCCATGTCCCTTTTCTCTCTCTTTCCAGCAGAAGTGCCGAGCCAGGGCTTTTGCCTGCTGGTAATTTATTTTCCCATTAGCCCCCTGTCTGAAGTGCATGCTCTGGGTCTGAGTGTGCACGGGGGGCACAGAGGGCCACCCAAAAGAAAGACCCATGGAGTTAAAGAGAAGAGGGCATCCTGGACACACTGATAAGGCGTGAGAGTGAGAGAGAGAGTTGCATGGACAAAAATGAAGAACTGAGAAGGCCATCTTGGTTGCTATCCAAGTGCTTTTGTGGCATCCAAATTAAGACTTAGCTAAATTAAAAAAATGCAAGTGAGCCTTTGGATTTATTTTTCATTGCACCAATGTACCAAATATCAAATATCTGCTTATATATTATTTTTTTAACAAGATGAATTTTACTTTGCTTAGGCTGACCTGTTGACATGGAGTTATGTTACAGTTATATTATAGTTATTTGGTGGATTTGTGAGAGTAGTGCAGGTCGGCAGAAAAATACTCCTCTTTCTCAGGTAGGATTAGGCTTTTTAAGGGCCAGTTAGTTTGTGGCTCCTCGCCTTTCATCTGCTGCCATCAGAGGCAACCCTACATTAAAGACATTCCTTTCCATTTTCTTTCTCCATTTCATTCATCTCTCATTCTGCTTTTATACACACACACAAAGGAATGTGTTTTTACTGTCAAATATCAGGAATTTTTAAAAAAAATCGAATTACCTCTCCAAGGCAATTGGCCTTATCTCGCAATGGAAAAGCCTGGGTTTTCTAGTTCAGGGGTAAATTCTCTATTAATTTAGCCTTAAATGTCAATGATAATGGACCTTTTGCATTCAATCTATTAAAATTACCTTTACTTTTACCTCCCCTGCCTATACCTGGATGATTAATGATTAATCTTTTTAAAGGCATAAAAACAACATGTTTATTATATCAGTAACATACATTGTTCCCATGAGAAATGGCTAAAGTTTGAGATACAAAACAGGTATAAATCATGGTCTAACTTTTTCAAATATGGACTGTTCTTTTTCTTTAAAATAGACTGCATGCTTCTCATGAAACCCTCTGACCTCTTTCTTGTGTGTGTGTGTGTTGGAGAAGTGGTTTGTCAGCTTTTCCTAGTAGCTTGCATACCGTATTTTCCGCACTATAGGGCGCACTTAAAAGCCTTCTTCTCAAAAAACGACAGTGCGCCTTATAATCCAAAGCGCCTTATATATGAATTTATTTATGGCTACCATACTCAGAAGCATCGCGAAATAATACATACTGTGCTTCACCATAATATTGCCGTAATCGCCCAACTGTTTAACTCGGACACTGAAGATGCAGAATTTGAGGGATTTGTGGACAAGGAATGAACTGAAAAAGTGAGTGTATTGTGTTGTATTTTGTTATAACGTTAACTGAACAGTTATGAGTTATTGTGAATACGCTATCGTTTGATTTAGCGCTCTCAGATTGTGTTTTATTCACGTGTTACAACTGAACAAGTTTGGGAGTTATGGTGAACGCGTTGAATAAAGTTTGAGTGACTGACTTATCTGACTGTTTTGTTTCACCTTTTTGTCCGGAGCGCTTTATGTGAAAAAAAGTTCAAAAATAGACCATTCAATGACAGTGCGCCTTATAATCCGGAGCGCCCTATAGTGTGGAAAAATACGGTAAACCTTATTTGCCCAGTCCTGTTCATTATGGAAAGCATTGTTATTGTAATTCACATAACTATGGTAATGGTACGGCATGCCCTTTATGTTCTTTGTTGCCTTTAAAATACACATCCACACTGCTTGGGGAAGAGAAAATAAATCCTCACATATAATGGTAGCAGATGAATAAATTAGTCTTAATCTGTGTGTGTGTGTGTGTGTCTATAAAGCCCATAGTGAGGTATTCATAGGTGGTATGTAAAAAGGCCTACCTTATCAGTTATCAGGGGAGGCCAAATTGACACAGAGGAATCACTCTATTGTGTGTGGATTCAAAGAAAGATGTGAACACATTGGATGTCTCCATTTCCAATAACTATGACCTTGAGGCAAGAGGAACAGCACAGTGCTGCCGCTTCCAATCTGCTGACTGCTGAATTCAACCCCAGCCAGATGATTTGGGATGTTGGGGAGAAGGACTAATCGGTGCAAGCTCAGGGTTATTCTGTGTGGCAAATTGAGTTATTTCATCATTCTTATCAATTACTCAGGGCTTCTGTATAGTTATTGCACTGTTATAAGTGTTTTGTTTAACTGTTAAGTTTTCTATAAACAAAGACAGTTATCAAAACAAAATATTTGTAATAAACGTGACCAAAACATAGGCATGCACCAACAATTGATAAGCGCAAAACTGTTTAATTTGCAGTATCTAGTGACTGTAACTGACCTCAGCTTGTCCTCTCAAGTGTTGTGTTTTGTGGCTTAGGCTTAAGATAATCATCTGCTTGATATGGAACAAGACTTATCATTACTAAGTCATGAGTCAGTTTTAGCTGTTTTATTTTCCAAAACATCACAAGATAGTAAAAAAACATTGTTATTATCAGTAGAGCAATAAAATGGATAGGACTTCTAAAATCAAGAAGCTCTGTAAGTAAAAAGCACTCCAAATGTTTTAAATCAATGGTAAACATTGGCCAATTTGAAACCTATTGACTTGTGACCTTTGTTAAAAAGCCATTACCTGATTGCAGTATGTTGGGCACTTTTGTTAACACTACTCAGCTGTGAGTCCCAGGGCTGGACTTAACACCAGGTTCTATTAGCACTCAGCTTAATTAATCCATCTCTCTGTGACAAAAAGGATCTCTCCCCCTCCTTCCACTGGCCCGTCCTGTTGGCATTTTGGGGCATAGGGATTCAGAAGAACCCCTGGGTACCCCCTTCCTGCCCTGACCCCTGCACCCCCACCAGGGGAGCATCTGCGGATCGATCCTGGGCCAGCTGGCACAAGGCAAGGGGCTGATGATTGGTGCCCCAAACATACATTTAATATGAATGTGAACATACTTTGTCATGACCATCACAAGCTGCTCACATTGAATAAAACTGAATAATAACTGAATAAAACTAAAAATGGTATAATCTAGAAGCATACAAGGAGTTCAAACCACTGCAAAGACCTTATAGTTTGTTAAAGACAGAGACCTGCATCTACACCTTTATTTACCTTTCCTGAAAATGTTATTAAAATCCACTGTTATTTTGGTCTTTACTTGACTTTTGTACTTATTTCTTAAAGCATCACAATTGCACATCTTTTGAGCACCCGGCTCACACTGGGCCTTTCTTTACAAACCTGTAGTAGCAGATAGAAGCAGCTAGGGGGTAGCATACATACAGTCATTACCCCTATCCTATTTTCCGTGCTCTTGGTCTGAGCACCTCACATCATTGCCTATATGCACAAACAGACAGCCCAGGTATTTAGTCCGTCTCAGTGCTTAGAAGAGAGGGAGCATATTGATAGTCATGTCTTCTCAGTAATAAATTAAACTTCTGCATTGTCCTTCCTTTTTATTTTACACATCATGTAATAACCTTACTCCCTCTATAATCCCATCCACCTTTCTTTGACACACACATACACATTCACCCGCAAGTCCCTTTGATTGACAAGCGGCAACCAGGGAAATGGAGCACATTTCCATTGTTTGCTGCTCTGCCCAAATCTGTTGAAGCACTAATTTCATTCTTTCACTAAGGTATTTGCATCTCCTTAAGTATTTCCTATTTTTCAATACCCCCCTCCTCACATTTATTTCCTATTCTCTTTTTTGCTAAATCCCCTCTTCTTAAGTGTTGGGTGCATTCGGCAAATTCATTCATAAAGTATCTACATGCGCTATTAGCTTAGTATAATAGCCAGCCTGTAATCTGCAGAAAGATAAGAGTTGAAGAGGGGGAATGTTCTCGTCTTCGTCTCTTGACTGGTTGTTCTTTGGTTTAACTGGGGTCGGTGATGATGAGGCCGTATTAATTCATTATGTGACAAGGCTCAAATGTGGGCAAAGCAGCAAATGTCAAGTGGCTTTTCAGGTCAGTCATTCTCATCCGTATTCCTAACAAAATGCATTTGGTTTGAGTAGGACTGGAAGCAAGACAAAGCAGGAGAATGATGGATAGATTGCATATTAATAGGTGATGTCCGTGCCATTGTTGAAAGGTGTATCAAGGATGGCATGGTACAGGACTTGTTATACAAGAGGATTTGACTCTTTTTGCTATAGCATGAGACATTGAACTGTCAAGGCGCAAATTATTTGTCCATGTATGTTTGATCTCTTTTGGGTATATTTAGTAAATTAGTAAAATTGAAGTGATAAGTTTTGGTTTCACACAAAACCATGCAACATGACAATTTAACATGCAAAAAAAACATTAAGGTAGAAAGACCTATAACTCATAATGGTAAACAATTTATTAAACTGAAACATTTGTTCCTTTAGTAATCCCTTGTGGCTGAAGTTAGTATCTTTGGCTGTAACTCGCAATGGTAGAATTTTGGCCCACATGGTGTTTCAGATCTGCAAACCAATCATGGCACACAAAAAAAAAAAAAAAAAAAAAAAAAATCTGGGTTAGATAGCTACAAATTTGATAATTTTTGTTACAATATATTATGAATGCCTTTTTCACCTGGTATAGCAGTCTTTCCTGATTATGAGTGGATATTCCAGTGTGTCTCTTTGAATGAATACCCTGCGGTCCTCAGCGATAAGACTGAGATTGAGTTTTCTCCACAGAATGATGCCCATACATGTATTTGCAGACATCAGGAAACGGCCAATATAAAGCGCTTGTATCGCTTTATCTTTGAAACGCACCAGAGTCCGTGTATATGTATATTTGCACTCAAACTAGTGTTGTGTAAAAGAGAATCAGCTGCTGTGCATTGTTCAGCATTGTGCACATGAGGATGAATCCTTGGGGCTTGATTCGTAGCTCAGATAAGAGGGTCTTTTTCTGTGGAATTCACAACTGTGTGTGGAGGTGTATGCACTGTATGCTGCTGTTGTCATTTAACTGTCAGTCAAGTTGAGCCAAAATACAAGAAACAATTGAGAGACACAATACATTTAAATAATATACCCAAAAAGCTTATTTAAAATTAGCCACTTAAGTCATGGAAAGCCAAAAAAGCTCTGATTGGTGGCCATCTACACAATGTATAAAGTGAATGATAATTTCTTAGGCTGCATGTTGACTTAATTAAAGGGTAAAAACAAGAGAGTAGTAGATAGTAGTTAGAATATGTTTGTCAGCTTTATGGGATCTTTACCACCAGTTCAGTATCAACATTCTTCCCCTGGGAGTCCCCTAGATAAAATGTTTGATATTGATATTTGATCATAACCTGGACGACTGAAGAACCTACCGACATGCATTTAGACCTGCCATTAGTGGTTGAGATGCCCCCAAACTGCTTGTGAGGAGAGAAAATTTAAATGGCAGCATTAAAATCTTTGTTGTTTGCTTGTTGTATTTTAGTGCTGTAAGTAAATTAATTTACTATTCATTTATTTTTATTAAACGCTAATAAGCACACCACTATTATTTCTGTGATCTATGTCTATGAGCCAGTCCTCAAAGCTGTACTTCTAGTGTCAGACATACAGCAGAAATCAGTTTATTTTGGAAGCAACAGAGGCAGACAAAAAGCAGGAACATCCCCAGCTGTTCAGTTTCCATATCTAACAGTTGGTGACAAGGTTTTTGCTGCAGTTCTCATTTTTCACACACTGTCCTCTGGTGAGCAGCTTGTGTTAACACACACACACACCAAGGGCCTGTCACCGATTCTATAACTCTTATCACCTGGTCTGTGGCATATTCCCAAATTCCAATTTGACTGCTAGCCCCTGGCCCAAAGCACATCTCTGAAAAAAGAAGTGCAGTAAAATGGTTTCAGCATGGACCTTTTTGATAGGAAATATCAGCAAGGATTTTTTGACTGCATTTACAATGAGGGACGTACGAGCACGCACTTTGGAGATAGTTATGCTTTTACCAACAGTAACCAAATGCAACACACTTTAGGTAAACATTGTAGTAAATCAAGACCATCTGTGACTGGCCTTGATAATGTCCAAACTGTATTTCTGTCATTTCTGCCATGCGGAGATAAAATGAGTTTGACTTTATTGACTTTATCATGTATTCGACCTCACCACTGTTTTTAATTCTAAGTCTGTTCTTTTTACAGTAGCATATATATATATATATATCTCACTCGCGAATGACGTGAATTTGACGCAACATGAGTGACCAAAAAGACACATTGCTAAATGGACAATTCTGCTTCAAATCGTCACCAGACAGCAATATAGACAAAACAAAAGTGATGTGCAGTCTATGCAAGGATGAGTTCAGTTAACTCTGGAGTAACACAGTTCATAGTATTTACACTGTTGTGAACCACAACAATTGTTATTAATTGAAGAATTGAACTTATTTTCGTTAAAGTTGTAAAAGAGATTACACATGCTTTTTTAGGTAAGTTTTGTGTATTTGTTGGTTGTACCCTATTTAGGCAAGCTTTGTCTGAGTTACAGGTCTCAAAGACACTATTAATTTATTTTCTTTGCAAGTTTTGTTTGCATTGCAAAAGTTTACAGTAAAGTATGTGAAGGTTAATTAAAAATAAATGTTCTAAATTTACAATTTTGTATATATACATTATATATATATATATATATAGATATAGATATATATAGAGATATATAGATATATATGTATAAACTGTGCTTAAATGTTGCTCTTGTCTCTGCAGGAGTCTCCATCAGGAAGGAGGAAGGCCTTGGCAACCAGCAGTATCAACATGAAGCAGTATGCTAGCCCCATGCCCACTCAGACAGATGTCAAACTGAAGTTTAAACCCCTGTCCAAAAAGGTGGTGTCTGCTACTCTGCAGTTCTCCCTCTCCTGCATCTTTCTTCGTGAGGGAAAGGCCACGTAAGTCTTGACAAAATACCTAATTCCTCTTGGGTGGAACTGGCAACAAAAAATGAAAATAATGGTCAGATTTTGTTGAAATTCAGACAGACAGAATGACAGACATTTTTGTAGTGTTCATTTTCACAGAATGCTGTAATGCAGTCTTCTTTCTTCAGAAGACACATTCTTAGCCATTCATTCGGTTTTCTGTTTGTTATTCATTCTAATTTAAGAGTGGCTAGTTTAATATAAAGACAACCTCCCACACAACTGGAATAGAGCGGCTAGGCCTTTGTGTGGAGGATGGCAGGTCGATGGACACGTAACCCTAGTTAACCCTTTGGAGAATGATGTGGACCACACAAACAAACTCTATCACTGTTCAAATGAGCTCATGGGCCTGGGAAGCACCAACACAAAGAAAAGAGAGTTGAATGCAGAGAGTATGATGGTTGGGGGTGATACAGAGGTGCTGGCGGTTGAGTACAGAAAACCTAATGTAAGGAACAATGTTGACTTAAAAATAAAGTCATCAAATTAAGGCTTAAAGTATAAGATCTGTAGTTGTCATATTGGTTTAAGGCTTAAGTTAATAAAATATTGTGATGTTGGATTTTTTTTTCTGGTCAGGGATGAGGACATGCAGAGTCTGGCCAGCTTAATGAGCATGAAGCAAGCTGACATCGGCAACCTAGATGACTTTGAGGAGGAGAACGAGGAAGATGAGGAGAACAGGGTTAACCAGGAGGAGAAGGCTGCAAAAATCACAGGTGCACCTTAAACACTGATTTTGTCTTTTGTTTACTACAAATTAAATTGGATGCAATGTTCTGCTTAGTATCATGTTTTATAACTGAAATTTTACAATTGAAATCTAAAAATGATTTGACCAGGACCAAGGCTTTCATAGGGCATCAACTCTAACACTCGCTTTTTTTCCTAAGTTTCTGTGACCATACATATAAATCAGCTTGCTTGTTTTATAATGTGGTTATCATTTATAATTTTGTCTTTTTTTTTTTGTGGATCACTTTATTGAATTATGTTACAAGGACATTCCCCTCTGGTTGCTTCTTTTATTGTTTGCTTTATCCTTTTGCCTCTTTGTAGGCTACAAACATGGAGTATACTATATGTTCTATAGTCTGATGTATGGGCCTTGTATCTTTCTACTTTGCTCAGAGAAGCATCACTTCATGTTAAGCTTCATGCTTTCTTTTCTTCTCCTTTGTTCTTTGTCTCATTTTATGTGTGTGCATTGAGCGCTTTGAGCCGTGATTCAGTTGTGTGCATCCTTGAATCAAAGGCCTGGCCATGCTTCCTAAACACCCCTCTATTTTTGAGCTTGTGTCCAAATACTGTAATGTTTGTGGCATAAATGTGCATAGCAGTGTTCTAGTGTGCAAGGAAACATTTTTAGGAACTTATTGTTATTACAGAGTACCAAAGTATGATTACATCTCTTGTCATTTTAACACTAGACTGCCAATCAAATCTGCACATTACCTATTGAGAGACTAGAAATTTATTTACCTTTGATTTTACTGAGCAATGTCATTAGAAGTTATAAAAATGTGAATGGATTCAGGGCACTGCACATGTTCCCAGGAAATATAGAAATAAAAATGGTATAGACAACTCATGCTAATATCCTTGTGCTAATATCCACACACTAATTTTGGCAATGACAGCGTTTCTTAAATCATATAGGGTCTCAACTGTTTAACTGTTAAGGGTGTACAAGTTTATCTTTAGTTTAGCCAAACATTAAAAACAGTATGTGGCTGTAACATGGAGTGTGTTATTTTGTCTTTTCTCTGCTGTTCTTCCTTCCTCCTGTCCTGTATGCCCCTGCCGTTTACAGAGATAGTAAACCAGTTGAATGCCCTGAGCTGCTTACATGGGGATGATGATGATGATGATGATGATGGTGATGGTATCCGTAAGCGAGCACGTAAAGCTAAGCCTGCCGCTTCCTCCCAAGGTCTTTTTCACCTTTCTTTCAACTCTATCATCAGTCACCCTTACCTCTATTCTCCACCAATGGACATTTGCAGCTTTCCTTTTTCTGTGTCTGTCCCTCATCTTTGTTCACCCCACAGTTTCACCTGTGTGATTGTGTTGTGATCCTGTGGATTTGGTGTTGTTGCTCTCCATGTGTTGATGTAATTGACAATGTGGTTTTGTAAAGTTTTTTATTTATTTATTTATTTGTTTGTTTGTTTAGATATGAATCCATTGTATTTTACTGCACTTGGTAGTGAACTAAATTATAGCACACAAAAAAACGCATATGTCCTCACTGTTAAAAACACCCCACAATAACAGAATAGGACAAATTTGTCACATGAATGTACTATATGAAAAAAGTTTAGAGGTTTCCTTTTTAATGCTGAGTTTAGCATTGGACTGAAGCCAAACAACTAATCTCTGCCTGTATGTTTACGGCTTCCCTTTTTCTATTCATGTTTTTCTCTAACAAATTATAAACCTTTGTATAACCAGCAATAATAAAAGGCATTTAGGTCATTAAACTCTGGTCTTTCTGGCATCAAAACCTAAGTGTAGTTTTCTACGTTTCAAACTGTCCCAAACAGTCTGGCACTAACTCTAATACAGTGAGGATGATGAACTTTAAGTGGACAAGCTGTAAGCTCTCCAGCTAGGATCACCATAGTAACTACATTGTTTCCCACAGTATCCTGCCAAACGAAATACATTACCCAAATTGCCACTAGTGGACATCTTTTTGGTGGCATTTAAAGCTGCTGTTTGTGGTTCACTCCGAAGCGCAGATTGTGGTTTATGTGTGGTTCGTATACATTACCATGTCTTTTGGGGAATCTGCTGTTTAGTAAACAGTATATCTTATTTTATTGGTTGTAACTTGAGTTCTATTGGGTTCTGTGGCAATAGAGCTGATCAACAAGCTGAACTTTCTAGAAGACGAAGATCAGGAAGCACCTCCCACCATGAGCACCAATCCCTTTTTCGAGCCTGATGACGACCTCCAAGATCCGAACGACCTTAACCCATTTGGAGAGCCTGAAGAGGAAGGTAATGTGAAGCTCTGAGTTTAGTGGGTTTTGTTTTTATAGATTTTTAGGATTTTTTTTCAGGATGCTCTATCCTTTGAGCAACAAAACTGCTACAGGATATTTCATAGAATTCACTATAACATCAGCTACAACTATGATCATTTTGTTTCTTTACTGACTCTAGTGGCTGGAATTAATTTCTTTGGCAGCAGTAGCTTACTAGGTAGAGACTTTCACCCACCGTTATCGGCATTACATACTTTTCATTGTGTCCTTGGCCAAGACACCTCACCCACCTTGCCTGTATGAATGTGTTAGTGTGCCTGCGTGATTGCTTGTGGTCAGAGAAGCTGTAGGCGCAGAATGGCTGCCACGTCTCTGCGTGTGGTCCAGGGCAGCTGTAGGTACAGAACTTGCTCACTACCACCGAGTGTGACTGAGGAGTGAATGAATAATGTACTGAAGCGTTTTGAGAATCTTGGCAACCACAATATAAAAATCCAATCCTTAGTAGTGTTGGCCCTATCTTGCTTATGGTGCAGAATCTTCATGGATCAAAACAGTGTTTTGGATCCCAAAAAATAATAATTTCTTTCATTGTCCATTTCTGACCTTTTCTGAATTTTTTTCAAATTCCTACCATTATGTTTTGACCAAATAAAAAAAAAATGCTGGCATAAACATAATGCCCTTGGTGTAGGTAACACAATGTGTTCATTTAGATGTAATTTTGTTTTTTTTGACTTTTTCTGTTTTTTAAATAGGGACTCCTGCCCAGCCAGTTCCAAGACGACAACTTGATGATGATCTTTTCAATGACCATGATTCCTCAAATCTATTTATCGAGGCTGAAGAACCTGAGACCAACGCCCCAGGGAACCCATTTGAAGAAACAGACCAAGATACAGAAACCAACCCTGAGCCACCCAAACCCAGGCAAAGGAAAGGAGTGCGACCGGTTGACATGAGCAAGTATCTCTACGCTGAAACCACCCCCAACACCGAAGAGGAGCTTGATGAGTAAGACTTAATCCTTAATATTATTATTATGTCATTATTTTTTGTCTTTTTTTTCTGAAAAAGATTGAACTGTGTAATTGCTGCCAGTCAATTAATGCCTCATACATCTGAAGGCTTAAAAGTACAAAAAATGGTAAATGGTAGAATCTGTGTCATTAATTCAAAAGGGTTGTATAAAAAAGTGCTGCAAGAAACAATGAAATGCACTGACATTTGTTAAATTATTCAAAGCTGTTCGAGCACCTTGCTTTTACAATTGAACTCATCAAGAACACAAGTATTAAAAAGTGCTGACGGCATTGTTCAACATGTTTTTTGCATTATCTACTGCTTTAAGCACCCACAGAGGATGAAGGGTGTTTTGCCTGGTTAGTGTGGGCAGACAGACCCTCTAGTACCTCTGTTCCAAGGCTACTTCTTGCCCCCCTACCCCACTCTTACTACCCAGGCGGGGTGACGAGGCATCTCTTTCAACAGGAACAAGGGCCCTGTTGTTTCACTGCATTCTTTAAGCTTGTCTACCTCCTTTCCCTCCTGCTTTTCTCTTCATTCCTCTTCATTCCTAAGCACCCCCCACCCCCCCAACACACACACACCCCCTCATTTCACCTTTTTGCCCTCATTGTTTTGCTATGCCATTTTTCCATTACGATTCTTTCTGACAAATCACTTTCCTGTAGCTTTCCCACTTTTATGATCACTTTTCTTTGTTAAACACATCATTTGTTCGGTAAAATCATATTAAAAACAGCTTCTTGCTCTTTTGTACTCCGATGAATGTTTTGCTGATTGTGTGTATGACCTTAGCTAGTGGTCATGGCTAAATTGTAAATGTAAACCTCTAGGTCTTGGCTGCTGAGTGAAACTGTCAGACCGATAGCCGTATGTTTTTGTCCTCTCCACTAAAGACAGACAGGTTATTGACTGGCAAGTATTTTCAGTTCATCCCTGATACAAGAGCAGTTCCTGGCAGAATAGAGGGTTCAAGAGGGCAACCCAGTGTTTTGACTGCATTCTTTTCAAACGTCGTTTAGTCTGCAATGGTCTGTTAGAACTTTTCTATAGCTCTGCCTATTTCTATATTTCTTCTCTTTGGCCCCTATGCTGTTAGATGGACAACAAGTAGCTTGCACCCTCTAGTTTTGACTGTACTTGAGTCAATCACTTCTCACTCTCACTGTGTGACCCATCCCCCGGTTTTGTTGTTGTGTTTATCTTTCTTGATTTTTGGTTGGGTGCCATGACCAAAAAATATATATCTCTGCACCTGCATCCTCTGTTACCTTCCACGTGTGTGTGAGTCAATAAATGTTTTTAGTTTTTTTTTTTTTTTTTGGATTAAACCAGATCTTTAAAAAAATTCTTTTAACAATTGTGTACATTGTCCATTGAAGTGCACTGCATTCACACTTTTTCGTTCATAGTTTTCTATGTTCTTTGTCACATTACGCCACATGATGCTCCCTATATTTTGTTGTATGAATTGTCCTGCTGTAAACAAACAGTAGCTTCCAACTAACCTTATGTCGCACTGTTTTCATATTTTTAAAATAAATAGCAAAATACAGTATTAGCCACTGTGATGTTTTAGATTACTGTTTATTTTCAAGTTCACACTGAACATGATCCCTTTCTTTCCTTCCTCTCATTCTCAGATCCAATCCATTTTACGAGCCAAGGACATCTAGCCCTGTACAGCCTCTCACTGGCAGCTCATCTCTGGATGTGGGGAGCAGCCAGAAGAGGAGGGCTCCCCCACCCCCGAGTGTCACTCCCACCGCTAGCTCCACTGTACCAGCTCCCAAACCCAGTCCTGGTCCAGACAAGGATAGGGCCCCACCAGCAGGGCCGAGCTCTGTTGCAGCAGTCATGGGGAGAGAGCTGGCTTCCTCCTCCCCTAAGGTAAATCCAATGTGTTAAATTTTATATTAGACAGGAACAAAGGAACATGAAACTTTTGCAACAGTCATAAAACATGTCATGGCATAATTGTATGTGATTTTACAGTGAACAATTTTCAGAATCATCAAAAATAATTTTATTTTCCCTATTTAAATAGAAGCATGAATGATTAATTTATGAATAATTGTAGTAGATAACTAGGGATCACAAGGGCCCAAGAGATGAGTCTGCATGTCCCCCTATGTCATTGTTCTTTCTTTACTCTGGCTTCTCCCACCATCTAAAAGAATGTGATTATAGGAAAAATTGTGAATCAAAAATTGCCCCTAGTGAATGGATGTGAAAATGAATGTTTGTCTGTCTGAATGTCTCTAAAAGTCAGCCCTGTGACCAACTGGTATTTGTTCAGAGTGTTTCCCACCTCGCTCCCAAAGTAGCTGAGATAGGCTCCAACCACCTACAACAATTTGTAGTAGTAACAGCAGTAGAAGATGAATGAATAATTGTAGATTATTTTCCTGCTAGGGTCAACACACAGAAATGCAGTAGACCATCCAACTCCTTGAACTCCTTTTTAACTTTGTAATGTTATTCAAAACTTCTTTGTTAGTATGCTGTATACATATTTGTTATGCTTATAACTCCACATCCATAGGTCCCTAGTTTTTTCCACCTGCACAGTCCCATCTCTTACTCTATTCTCTGTGCTCATCAGTCTTCCAAACCTCTCATTTGAATACAGGTGTTTGTTTATTGGGCTGTTGTTCGTATGTTTATTTATTTATTAATTTAAATTAAATCATTTTGGGTTGTAATTAAATGGCTGATGGTCACACACACTCATGGCAGGAGACAGACCAATGGTGAGAAATGATTGGCGGGGGGTATGGGAAAGGGTGGCTGTAAAAGTCTCATTGGGGCTATGTGGGGCTTAAACACAGAAGGCTTAACTACAGCAGAGCGATCACAAGGGGGTGTCGACCCACTGCGCACTCACCAGCACACAGCCAAACACTGTGTACAGTCACTTCTACACACCGGTCCTCCCTCCCCAGGCTGCTGTCTAGCTGACTGTTTTAGTGTAGCTGGGCGGCGATGCTGGCCGCCCATGTAATTATGGCACAGTGCCTTTATCACCCAGCTGCAGTTGCCTGTGACCGTGGGTGAGGGGGCCTTAACCACTTTAATTACCCAAAGCCAGTGGCCTGTGGTGGGCCGCACTTTGCCAAGAGATGCCCCTGCCTCTGGAACCTGGGGTTGGAAGGAGGGTGGCGGGGATGTAGAGGATGAATTGAGAAAAGGTAGGGGGGTAGGTATAAAGATGGAGAGGGAAGAGTGCAGGATGAGAGGTAAGATGGCCATGGAATTGGAGAAAGACAAATAGGATATTGGTAGTAAACAAGGATAGGCCTACAGGATTTGTTGACATATACAGCGTGAATAGGTTTTTCTCTTATTCTCACAAAGCGCTATAGCACACACACACATTTTGGCTATGTGTAGGCTGTGAGATGACCTTTGAATGTATGAAGTCAGAGAGGATTAAGAGGAGACATTCCCACTATGAGAGGCCGAGGCGAAACCAGCACATCATCACAGTGTAAACGTGTGCAGAGTTTGGATTGGTACTGGTGCTTCCATACATGCATCTGTTTTTATAATGCATATTTTACCCAAGGCTTCTTTCACAGATTTTGTAACCTTGCCCTAAAACACGGCTAACCGCTATGTTCTGCATATGAGACATTTTCATATGTATTTCATGTGGGCCATTGGAACAAGATAAATGCACATCTAGGTCTAATCTCAGAATGTGAGAAATGTTTTACATTTATAACCTCCCCTGGAGGCTAAGGGATGCCTCACATGTGTTTTTAATTAATTCATGCCTATGCCAAGAAACAGAGATTAGCATGTGTTGTATCACATTTACATTTTATACATTGTGCCAGCGCAGCATCACAAAAGTACACTGATATATGGTTCAGTGGCTAAAACACTATATATCAGCCTTAGATATTTATCACAATTCATTAAGGAATAGTTGTAAAATCAACTATAATGGAGCATTGTAATAATTAGTAAACCATTTATTTTACCAGCATTATCTATAGTAATTTTTATGATATTATGTTGGCAGTAATTCTAACAGTGCAAAACCATTAAACCATTAATTTATTAAAGTATTCTCTGCATGTAAATTGCAGTCTATACATGTAACGTTTGCAGCAATGCAAAATACTCCATCCTTCAATTTAACAAAGCACTAAAACCACCATATTCACTTTATTTATTCACTTGCAAAGATGTTCTCAATCTAAGCTATATCCTCCTTGTCACAGAATTAACATCATCTACTTCTGTGGCAGTCTGTGGAAAATCGGTATATCAACAGGACATATGGCATGCGCCCACTTACTCTTTGCACAGGTATTATACATATGGATGGGATTTGCATTAAGCTCTTACAAGAGCTGCAAGCTTTGGATATCTGCCAATGAATATAAGCTGATGCCACAAAAGCATTGAGGTGGCTAAATGTACAATTCAAATGCATTTTGAAATTATGATACCAGATGTTTTTTATTTCAAGAGCTTCACTGTTGAACCATGTAACCAATTCTTTATTTATTTTTTTTTATTTAAAGTTATTATTATTTTTATATTAGTTATTATTAGTATTATTATTATTTGGCCTTTCAAGGCTATATTAGATTATACCAAGACACAGAGGAGAAGTGACTGGAACTCATGGGGAGAGAGCATGGAGACACACTTGATAACTTGTCTGAGTCCGAACCCGAAGCCATGGCACCAGTTCTTTGATTTTGTGGTTTTGATGTTAGAGGACAAGGCTAGGAAGAATCCTTTACAAGATTCCTGGATCCAGGCAGTGTTCTGCATCTACACCTAAAATGAAAATAACATTCCTTCCTTTTTCATGAAAATATGATCTTTTATATTAGACCAACAAACAAATACTGGTGAAAACATAATCTCCTTCACAGAGGCAGTTTTGTTGCATAACTTATGCCTGTCCTTGGTCCCAGCTTTGAGATGTATACTGTAAGTTTAAGTTTAACATCTGTGGAGAATCTGGAAGGATTGCAGTGTCTGTGGGATTAATTCAAATGAACAGAGGGCGTTCCTGTTGGGCGGGTTGGGAGCTGTGTCTGGTTGGATGCAGTCCATCTCCCCTCCCAGTAATTCAGTGATATTCTGCTCCTCCTTTTGTTTTATCTCTATATTTCCCAGTCAGCCCATTCTACACTTAGATGCTCTGATCTTAGGATTTTCATCACATTTCCGCTTCATGAATTATTTCCTCATTTCCATATAAAGAAAAGTCAGTTTGATATATGTATGTGGGAAAAGTTTTACCAAACTTCTATATTTTATTTAATATTTACACAAATGTATTAGAGCAAGTCCTCTTAAGGTTTCAACTTGTGAAAAGTAAGAAGTAGAAGAATGGCGGCAAGTGTATATGTATGCGTTTCAGTGGTATAACCTGTTGCTTTCATAGTTTACACAGTGAAATGCCTTCCTCTTAAAGGCTTGTCTCATTTCTTGCGTTATTCAAATGGTTCAATTTAAGTGCCACAGCCCCTACTTCACCATAGACTACAAATTGAAATTAGAATAAATTAACATTATTTAATTGGGTTCGCAGAAGGCTGTGATATTTCTTAATTAGCTTTCACAGGGTTCGTGGCTATAGAGGACTGCATCTGGATTGTGAAGTTGAGCAGAGGTTGATAGAAAGATGTTTTTAAAGGACATAAGGGAGCTCAAGGGACAAGGACAGCCATCTACATTCCTGTGATCTTTACTCTTTTAGATGTTTCTAATTTTTGAAATAATTATAATATTTCAAAAAGTGTATCGTCATTTCTCCTGTGTAACAAAAGTTCTAAAATAATAAGACTTTTTTAAATAGTGGCCAACTACAGCAAGAGTAACATTCCAGCAGTGAGGCATGTGTAGGGCAATATTTAAATAGTTTTCCACTATGATACCTATATTTATATTTTTATTGAAGAAAAGGTCTTTTGGACTGTTCTGGCTCAGATGCTTTAGTGAAGTTACTTACAGTGATCCATTTCTGCATCCCAGGCACTGGAGCCTCTGTACCCCCTCCATAAGCCATGTAATATTAGTAGAATAATCCCTGAGAAGTCCTGGGCTAAGTTAGTATATCTGAATGTCTGCTTTTTCCAACATGGACCCCTCCCCAACTCTTGTTTGCACTCTCCGAGTGGTCTGTCATTAGATCTGGTGAGAGAGTGGAGACCCAGTTCCTTCACTTGTGCAGTCCACATCCAATCACTGGGCTTCCTGTGGTGGACTCATGCTGCAGGGCATCGCTGTCACCAGGTCAAGGGGAAAGGAATAAGACATTTCTAACTGCCAAGCAACAGATCAGTTGTTTGTGGTCATTCCTGTATCAAATGTTGGAAAATTGAAAGGATATGTTGACAGGACAGCATTTGTAACTCGCTTGAGGTATAACTAATATAATTGAGTTTTCTTGAAATAAGTTTAATTTCTCTTAGTAGTTCTTCCAAAGTAACGCGCTGATACATAAAAAAAAAAGTCCACTTCGCTCCAGTGGCATCCCATATACAGTTCTTTTGGGTTGGTAGGCAGGTGTGTTTGTGCTAATGTGTGTTGAGATATTTTTTGATCCAGTTACTGTAATGCTGCTATCATTTTTCCACCTCTTCCTCTGGTGGTTGCATGTCGAGTTCACAAGTTAAGCACTGCGAAGAGCTTGCTCTCCTCAATACCCATGCCGACTGGTGTAAAAGGGCCTTCCGCAAAGCGCTGCTTGTAATCTGCCTTTGGTAAGTCCTCCTTAGTTTTATCTGCCAAGGATTACCTCACAAGCTGCAAGCACGAGAGAACGAGAAAGACATAGAGCAGGGAGAGAAATGAAAAGAAACAGAAAACGATGAAGATGGAACAAAATGAAAACAAATCGCTGTGTAATCTCTCAAAGAAAGGCTCGCTTTGGAGTTAAAGGGAAGTTTCCCTTGCCACTCGTTTAGAGAGGGAATTGACTAATCCCCCCGTGATTGATGTCTGCTATGAGAGGCTCTATGGCAGACTAATAGGGCTTATGAGGATGACCAGAAAGTCTTTTGTGTGTGTATGAGAATGAAGCAAATCTTTTTGGTTTGTGTGTTCCTCTATCCACTGACCAGAGAGGGCAGGGGTTTGAATGACATAGCGGCCGAAGAAGGGGTAACTTTATCTTAATCTGGTCTTAATCTGCCCCGTCCTCTAGGTGTGTGTGGGCTTAAACCAGAACCATCAGAGGTTTTGGGTGAGGTTTAAGGGGCTTCATTGAAGAGAAAGAAGGCTGTGCACTTGAAAACTCCTTGTAACCCCAAATGCTTTCAGACCCCCCGCACATTCCTGAAAACCATCCTCACTTCGGTTGCCGTACGTTTATCCCGTCATCCTTAAGTGGCCATCGCTACATTTTAATTGAATTAAACCAACCGTTTGCCTTGATTGAAAAAAGACCTCAGAAGTACCTAGTCAGAATGATGAGAGGGTTTGGAGCCCTGTGCACACATATGCACGCCGCAGTCTCTGTTTGAGGAAATGAGAGCAAGCGTAAAAATGATAAGGCCTTAATTGCCTTTTTGTAAAGCCTTGCAGCAGCCTCTTTTAGGCTCTTATGGTATGCAGGTGTGTGCTCTTATGCATTATAGAAAATATTAAAAGGCATTTCTAATAAGGATCGATCAGTGCCATCATTTTACATGCCTTTTTCCAAGCAGTCAATGGAAGTTTGGTTGAGCATTTGGGAGTCATTTGATTGGTATTTTGTGAAATTTCTTGATAATCTGTTATGGTGTTCGAGTTGAAATGTAGCTATATAAATGTAAATATGCACATTACATAAAGGGGAAAATGCTTTAAAACTTTGTAATTATGGCACTCATTCACAGCAATATTGTAAACTTTATAGAATTACGATCATCTATGCTTGGCTTTGTCCCAATCCAATTACCTGCACCCAGGAAGTCATGTTTTTACTAGCATTGTTTGTTGGTTGGTTTTATTAGTCTGTTGGCAACTTCTGATATATTTTTTTGGGAAAGGTTAGAAGCATATTCTGTACCTTTAAAAGACAGGGCCAATTATATTAGCGCCAGCCTATAGGCTTAATGAAAGAACAAATGATTCATTTTAGGGGATTCTGAACTCAGTTGATTGTGGGTCAGTTGATGAGAGCATGTAACACTCAAGTAGATCTCTGGTTCACGTTTGAACTACAAGTCACTATTTTAAAGTGGAACAATGCAACTTTTTTACCGTAATTAAACAGCTTCAGAGTCAGTGTGATGAGTAAAGAAAGCCCACTGCCAGTATACTGGTACATCTTAGCCAATAAAACAAGATTGCAAGATTGGGAGAACAGACCCAGAATCCCTGAAATCTAGAGTCTCACAAAAAAGCTGCAGTTTATTTACAATATTTTTGTTCTGTCATGCATAATGAGCTACAGTTAAGCATTGCTTTCACAGTCAAATGTGTGACAAAAATTGTCAAGATATCTGCCAGGACTGAAAAGGCAGCACTGCACCTCTAATCGCTTGGTTTGCCAAATACTGTCACACAAGTATAAAAGTATTTCTAAATACTTAATAAATTAAAATCAGACTTTTGGAAACATGACTTGTGGTTTCTTTTATATATACAAACAGTCTATAAGTGAACTTGATTTCAAATTTAAGGAGAAATTAACACTGTGATTGTTATATATTGAATCACAATACTTGTATCTCAAAATATGGAAAGAGCAATACAAATTATATCGACACCAACGCATATGTTAGTATTAGATGTTCGTCATGGCAGAGCAGTCAAAGGGAGAGGAAACCTCTGTACAGATACAAGGAGGAGAAAGCGAGTGTCAAACTGAGCAAGGTCTCACACAGGACAATCGGATTTGTGGGTTTTTATAACAGGGCTTTACTCCAAAATGTACTGTAGTGGGAGCTTAATGGAGAAAAATGCATCCAAAACAGTGAAGAAAGAAGTAAAGTTTCATGGTTTGCTTTAATTATCATGCTAAATGATGCTATACTCTTTTGTCTTTGTGCATGTTTATATAGCAGCCTGTTCTACTTTGGTATGCACGTGTGCATGGATGTGCATTCTGCTCAGGAGTCAAAGGGGTGACTTTGTAATTATGTTCATTTTAATTGGCTGTGCTATCACTGCCCTCATCGCTTTGGAGCCCACATAGCCCTGGACAATGGCAGTCCATAGTGGATAGTATAGTGGAAGGATTCGCAACTGCTGTGTCAATATCCATGCATCTTAAATTTACACACAAATGTAGGCAGCCTCTTTACCTGCCGACATAATTCCTGAAGTGGCCTCTGTAATGAGTTTTCTCTTCCTAGGCTTAGATTAATTGATAAATTGCAGTGTTATCAGACACACTGATCTCTGAGTCCATTGCGCCACTAATTTGTTTGTTGAAGATGGCAGTTAAAGGAGATTAATGCAGTATAGATTTATACTCCCTCTCTTCTTTCTTTGTCTTTACTTTCATCTTTCATCTTTTTATTTATTGACAGAAAGAGGAAAAACACAATTAGAGATCACTTTTATCATTTACCAACTTGTTCTTGATCTATGTACAATAAAGACTCATAATACTGTACTACAGAAGGCCATGGCATTATTTAGGGTGCTAATAGGATATCAAAGCTAAAACTGCTTTTACACCTAACCTAGATTTAAAGATAATAAATTTAAGATTTAATGTATTTATTCTATTGTAGGTCTGGACTCCCATGTTGTGGAAGTGGTGAATACCCCTGACCATAATGGGGCCAAAACCACAGGCCCAAGATCACCTTTTTGCCTGTTCCAAGCCTTGATAAATGGACAGGGCTGCATCAGGAAGGGCATCTGGCACAAAAAAACCTTTATCAGTGACAAACAACAGTTGGTCTAACTAGTTCTATTAGGTAATAGGCAGGTCTCTGGACTTATGTTATCTGCTTTATTGTCTCCTAACCTTTTTGTGGGATAAAATTCATATGTAAAAATAAACAAATCTCTTAGTGGCCCAAACTATTTGTATATGCGTTCTCAGTTTCAAATACTAACCATGGTACATTGTTTTTGTCCCCAGCCAAAAGTTAATTTGCAGAGTCATGAGTGTAGGCAATGCATCTGCTGCTACTGCTGTTTTCATGACAAGCTAAAGCTAACTCTTACACTTCATTATTCCGATGTGTTACATGTTAGATGAGCAAGCAGGCAGGTGGGCACACAGCACACTGGCACCTGCACTCCTTTGTCACGACATCCAAACTCTGTTATCTAATTTTTTATCCAACACAGGTATTTATTATTTTATTTGATTTCAATTTCAATCAACTGTTTTTTTTGTTTGTTTGTTTGTTTTTTTGTTTGTTTTTTGCTGCTTTTCATGGTTTCACCTTTGGAGCACAATAGATACCTAACCCCTCCTGTCCCGAATGCACTTTTATTACCACCCGTCCAAAGGCCCACTTTCTCGGCCTGCAGGTTCATGGATTGATAGTACAACCCCTCATAACCAGGATATTTATATATTTACAAAACACAACACAAAAACAGATAATTGACATAGTGTCTGTCTTTACTTACATTTCATGTTTCATTCACTGTGCACCTGCTCTGACTCATAAATCGAAGCCCAACTTGTTCAACACTGTCGTCATGCACAGTCACACACTCCTACCGCAGCTCCTCCTACAATACATATTATTACAAGAGTAATGCCATATTTCCTTTGTATGTTAATGTGTATTATTTTTCACGCTACATTCGCTCTCTGAGCCTGTTTCAACCTTTTGTCCTCCCCCTTCCCTATTGTTCCATCCTCTCCACATCTGCATTTACATAATTGAACTTTTGATTGGACTTTGCTCCCTGCTTTCTCCTCTCATGCAGGCAGCGTTTGAAATCCAAAGCATAATTTCATGGGTAAGATGACATGAGGTGATCAGCGGTTTTCCTTCTATTTTGAATGCCAAGATGGTCGACATAGCATGCCTCGATTAAACAAATTGCTTGTTTTGGCTGAAAGTGCAATTAAATAATTGAAGCTGTTAGAGTAGTAGTTAGAGCCCTGCCAATGAGATAAGGGCCTTCAAGCACCTGTAGATAGGCCTCTTAAGCATAAAAAGCTTAACTTTTTCAATTTATGCAAGTGTGGATTTTAACATAGTAGACACATAAAAGTTCTATTCTCTGCTAATGTCATGCTTTAGTTTTTGCATTTACATTTGCATTTTTTAAATTATTACTTGTGGTGATGGCCACACATAACACATGACTGAATTTATACTGTATAGACTTGATTCAAGTGTATTTTTAAGTATGCTTTGCTATGTCTGTGTATGTGTGAGTGCTTTTTTCCTGCCGTAGGCTTCTTGAGCGGATTACAAGTTTTAAAGAGTATGAGATTCAACACCTCCTCAAATGTGACACTCTCTGACACTGCTTTGAAGCCATGAAAGTGAGATTGGAAAGACACGGAGGCTCTTTTCTCTGCACAGAGTTGTGGGTTTATGTCATTGGGTTGAGGCCAGTTAAGTTTCCATTGAAGCGTTGTGCCCTCAAGTAAGAGACAAAGCCGCCACTTAAGCCATTTGACTTGTATCTTTTTTAGGGCTTGGAAAAGGCCAGTGAATGACCTTTATATTCTATATAAAGCTTGCCCAATAAATATGTCAATTTTTATTGAGATTTTATTTCCGTCAATAAAAACATAATCCACGAGCAGTAATATTAAACTTATTGCCTTGTTTTATTAAGTTAAAATAAGACAGTAAATCTTATAAGAACAATTTTCTCACACAATTGTTGTTTTATGACAGAGTTAACATTGACCTCTGACAATTTTCAAATTTTTGGTATCATGGTTGATCCACTTTAGCAGTGATTGCAGATTTCAAATCTCATCTCTCTGTCCCAAAATCACATTGCTGACACTTAAAATCCTTCTTTTGACAGCCACACCATGAGTACATGAACGCTTCCATTTCCAGGTTTTCCACTATCTTGTCATTGCTGCATTGTAGTAAGCTTAACCCCCCTTCTTTTACTCTCTCACATCCTTTTCCTCTTCTTCCATTTTTTTCTCTTTTTGCCCTGTTGGATGCACGTTGTTGACACCGAGGCATCAGGAATAATGGAATCTCTTGTCAGTGGCTTGTATTTCTGGCCTCGGCTGTTAGGGCTGTGTATAATAGTAGCAGAGGAGAAGGATGAGGGGAGGTTATGTCCCACTGATAGTAATGAAGGTTGCCTTTTCATTTTTTTAATATGAAATGTTTGTGGGCCATGGCAATGCCTTTTGCTAATCCTACCCTCGAGCCGAGCCTGCTACATGGCTGTGTCAGTCTTTTGCACACACACATGCAGTGACATTCACACAGACAGATAAAAGACATACACAGAACACATACATGTGCACCTCCTCCTTTAGGCTTCACACCAACTGTTTGATAAGTCAGGATGCATCTCAACTCCTCATGAAAATTTTAGTCCACCCATGTTTGTGTCTCAAGGAAATGCAGCTTGTTTCTGTAAAACAAGATATGCAATTTGTTGTTTATTATATGGATTCAAACCTAGAGTGTGTAAAGCATTTGTAAACCTTTATCTAGAGAAAGAATAATGGATTAGCCTTGCCCTTTGATTGAGGAAATTACAGCATTTTTATATCTATTTACTATTCATAAACATTCATAAACATATACATTGTTTGGCATGGCAAAGAGTGGTTTATTTTCATTCCCAAAATGTTCAGTCAATTTTATGTAGTATGTTAAGAACAAAAATGTTTGGAGTCATTATTAGTCTTTCTTGTATTTGTGTGTTTGAAACAGCGTTTTTTTCCTTTTCTTATTCTTTTTAAGAAATGCGCCAAAGTTTTTCACCAAGAGGTCCTACTTAATTTACTTGTTTGTTCAAGTATTGTGCTTAACTTTGGGCTCTATTTATTTGGCTCAGTGTTTTCCAACTACCTAATACAATATGCATTACCTTGCCAGTGGTTATAATAGACAGGTGTGTGTGTATTGTGTTATTTCCGTCGGCTAGTGTGTAGGGTCTGCAGCGCTGAAGTGTGCTGTGTGTCTAATTGCTTTAATAGCACCTGGTCTCTAATCCCAGGTAATTAGAGCGCTCAAATTAGACAGCTACTTTCAACCGTCACTTGAAAACATAGAAAGGGAAGGCCTGGAGGAAGACCACTCTACACTGGCACTCAAAAAAAAAAAAAAAACACTTGTTACAAACTCACTACACACCTAAGGAAGACTAGAAAAACAGGTTTTCGTGCCCATACTTGGAAATTTAAGTATGTAGACTTTCTTTTAAACCAATTGATCAAATGTTTCTACCTTCTCATCTCATAAGTGACCATTACATTCTTTTTGTTTACACTGATCTCTCCCTTCATGGTCATACTTAATAATGCCTTGGATTTATATAACGACTTTCTAGATACCCAAAGCGCTTTACACTGCATTATTCATTCACTCCTCAGTGTTAGTTAGCTACTTCTGTAGCTGTTGCCCTGGGACAGACTGATGGAAGTGTGGCTACCAATCTGCGCATATGCCCCCCCCACCCCCAACCACCACTAAACACACTTTCATACATCAAAGGAAAATATACATTCTATACACAAAAGAGAAAAGAGGAGAGTCTAAAATGAGATAAGAAAATAAAAAAAATTGGATAAGTAGTAATTGTACAGTATTTGTGACCTACTGTGTCATAATTGGTATTGACTTTTTGTGTTATCTCTTTTGTTTTCTCGAACAGTATGTAGGCAATATCGAGGTTGCCCAAAACGTGTCTGGAGAAGCTATAGGGAAAGGTTAAGGTCCTCTTTCAAAGATGAGCCGGAAATGTCAAGTGTCCGCCCCTCAGGCTCTTGCTGCCGTCTGCTGTGGCTGAGGCTGCCGTAGGGGCCTCCACAACTTGCACAAAAACACACACTTTGACAAAGGTTAGAAGTTGCTATTAGAGACGGCCTCCAGTCTCTTTCTTCTGTTTTGGCCCTTGTGGCTTCCTAGCAAGCTTTAGGTTCACAGTCACAGGTAAGATGACAACAGTGACTCAACAGCCATCATGGAGCCTCCATACAATAAGGAATTTCCATCCACATATTTTTGTAATTGACACTTACGATCGGTACATAATTTGTAAGACCTCTATTAATCTTAAGGTGGCATGACAGTACCTTGGCAAGTTGAGTTGAACATTGCTTTTTATATTAACCTGCAGGCTCTGGGATGATGTACTTATACACTATCTACTATTCAAGATTCAAGTGTTTATTTGGAGGAAGAAAAATGTCTCTGTGCACATTGAAATTCTTCCTTTACTGACTACAATGAATGTCATGACAATATAAACTATAAAATAAATAAAATACTACTAACAATTAGGACATTGTTTAAGAAGGCAGCATGTAAAAACACAACAGAAAAATAAACCATGTACATATATGCACAATATAATGTACAACATCAATTATGTGTGTAAAAGCCACCAATTATTATTATCTACTACTGAACTTATGTACATTGTTCAGACTTAAAGCACAACTGTCTTGTTATTTTCTGGTAACTGTATAGTTAAAATTAAGATTTTAAACTGCATTTTTATCATCCTCTCAATATTTGTATGTTCAGCCCTATGCTCAGTCCAGGCTAACATCTTTCCTGCCTTACTGTAGTACCGTACTTTTTCCAACAGAGGGGGTTGGTCGGCTGCTGCATGCCCTATGTTAAACCTTTTGTATTGCACCAAGCTATTTTTGTTAATTTATTTGATTGCGTTTATTTTTATTTTTTATTTTTATTTTTTTTGGATGGTGATGCCAATTTCAGTCAGCGGTAACATTCAAGATTAGTGCCAGTATAAGGTGTCTTTAACTTTCTACAATAAAGCACACAACTTTAATACCCTTAAGATAAACTTCTACCTTGCATGCACTATTCATTATTATAACAATTATATTTATGTTAGCAATACTATAATAATATAATATAATATAGCTAAACAAACTATAAGTGGCCTTAATTAATCCAATCTCATTTACTATGTATTTTCCACTAAACATTCAAATCATCTGAGAGAATTATCCCCTATCACCCTCTCCATAACCAGATTAAACCACTGCCTGCTGAATAATCAGAGCTATGTAGGATCTGGAGACGCCTTTACAGGAAGACCACTGTCTACACGCCACTAAGGATTTGTGGGATTTGGAGTCTGGGAGAGGAAAGACTTCTACTAATGAAAGCTTTTAATACAGATAAGAACTTCAAAGGCCGAGCTAATTAATAAAACATTTACATTATCCATGGTCAGACATTGTTTTGTCATTGTCCCTTCATTATGTGTTATCATGTGAGCACTCATTGTATACTGCTAAGATATACATTTATATTGTATTACATATTTAGTTTGTCAAGATTTTCAACCCTCCATTTCTTTTGTGTCCATTTCCAGCCCAGTCCTGTCCCGAGTCCAGTTTTGGGAGGGAAGCCAAATGCCAGCCAGTCCCTTTTGGCCTGGTGTCGAGAGGTCACTAAAAACTATCGCGGGGTCAAAATCACAAATTTCACCACATCATGGAGGAACGGCCTGGCCTTCTGTGCCCTGCTTCATCACTTCAGACCAGACATGATGTATGGCACATATTCACTTGCAATATTAGCTATGTACATCCACTAATACTTTAATATTATTGTGTCTTTGTGTGTGCCATTTTTACATATTTTCCTCTTTATTACTTATGTTGATCAGACTGCTGTGAAATTGCATGTTACAGTTCTAATGTTATTACTTGTGACGAATATTTTAACTCACCTTTTTCTCTGTTATTCCTCTCTTTCTTCTTTCTGTTGCCTCCCCTGAACCTCCCCACTGTTCTTTCAGAGACTACAAGTCGCTCAATCCTCAGGATATTAAAGAAAACAACAAAAAGGTAAGAGGCAGCCACTGCTGGGCACTTCACACCACTTAGGTACCTCCCATCCACATCTCCTTTTGGCCTTATTTAGAGATCTACCATTAATCCCTGAATATGGTGTGAATGAGTGTTTATGTGGTTTAGAGGGGCAGATGAAAGCCCACATGAAGGCAGGCAAATGTGTGGGCGCTCACTCTTATGGTTTAGAACCTGAATGGTTTAATGACATTTTCCCTCGCTGTGCTGTTTACATGAGGCTCTGCGTGTCCAAGAATGACTTACTCACCTGGCAGAGGTGTGATGGTATCTTAACCCAACCTCCTCTTGGGAGCTGTTTGTGCTATATGTATATGAGAAGAAACTCTTGTTTTTCATAATGCATTGTGCTGATTACATTTTGTTTATTTGTATGTGGCACATATTTTTAGTGTGACTGTCTGTTAGTGAACCCGTCAGGAGGTTGATTCCTCGAGATGGAGACAAAACTCCAACCACAATATGTGCCAGTTCCAAGTCCGGATACATTGAGTGGGTTGCAGCATCCAGCATAAAAACCTATGAGAATGATTTCTTGTGGGAACCTCTGAATAAAAGGGAGTGGCCGAAGCAAATGGGGCATCCTAGTTCCCCAGCTCTTATTATGATTGTATTCTCTTGAATTTTGGCCAGCTAATACAGCCAAGCAGTCAGGGCAAATATTATCTCTCAGAGTTTATAGGGGAGAGTTTATGCACCTTCCATTTCAAAACTGTATAATTTCAGGAGACGCAGAGGTGTACAAAAGATTGAAATACTTAACAAAATATAAGGTCTACTGTTGATTAACTTCATATGAACAGCGCTGTTTTTCCACATAGCATCTTGGCATGACATCATGTGTGCACATTTTGATATCCATTTCTCTTCTGTCCCTCGAGCTTTTCACATCTTCACCTCTTTTTTTTTCCTGCATATACTGCCATTTTTCCCATTTCACTGTTACTACACCAGCCCCGAGGGCTACACCGAACGATATGAGTCGGGTTCATGCAGCTTGATTTCCTCTTCTCATACACACTCTGGCTCGCCGATAACCTCTGGTGGCCCTGTTAGGCATGAATGCTACCCTGTTGACAATAACCATAGTGGAGGGAGAAGGAGACCCAATCCCATATCTGCTAACTGCCCCTCACCCCCCTCCAGGTGCTCAAGTAGCCCTGAAGGAATTGGTTAGATATAAGTAATATAGGAATATGCCGTAGAAGGTGATAGCTGGTAGCCATGCACTGTGACCAGTTTTCTGTGAAGATCTACATAGGCTGCTGTATTCACGTTCCATATCGTTATATCCTTGCATCACAGTATATGCATACAGCCACCCACAATAGAAAATACTGCCAGTGAGCTGTATGTTCTATTGTTCATTTTTAATCCGTTTTCAAGCTTTTGTTTAGATCTATTGACAGCACTGCATGAATGGAAATGCACAGAAATGACACCTATCGCTCCTCTTTATGACTTCTCCTTTCAGAGTTTATCTGGGAAGAGTGATTGCAATAAGCTCAAACCACTGAATTATGACTGATAAGCTTAATCAATACTAGAAGCAGGTTGAGGGGGTAAAAATTGAATGAGATGAATATTCAATGACAACCTTTGAACGTATCTGTTATAAGTTAGTGTATGAAAGTTAACCTGTTCGTGATTGAGTTCAAATTGTTGACCAGCGTGTGTCTCTGTCCTGTCTATTTTGTGGGTGTGTGCTGTTATGTGTGTGTAATGAGACCAAGGAGAAGTCATTTGTCATGCCATCTGATAGCAAAGCGCCGAGCAGTGGGCTAAATTGCCCTGAGCATTACTGTGAGGGGTTGGGCTGAAGGGAAAAGGGTGCTGATGATTGACAGCGATAGATAGCTGTCAGTCACCGGAAGGGAGTGAAGGAGGAGCAGGGAGCAGCGACCTGGGGCACGGAGCACTGACATTTAGTTCAAATCTAAAGCTTTGCCATTAATGTTTGTCTCTGAGGAATTTACATTTAATTTAAGATAGCAGCAAAATCATCTTTTTTTCTCATATTTTTATCTCCACCAAGAACTTTGTTTTGTTTTGTTTTAATGACATTTGAACAAGCTCAGTAATAAACCAAAGAAACAAATTTGTTTTTGTTATAATCACTGCCTGGGTGGAGGACTTTTTTTTTTGACCAATGTTGTCTATTAACAACATAACTGAAAATGTTAGACCAGTACAGTTAGTGAGCTGTATATGCACTGACAGGAATACATCTGTATTTCTGAAAAGCATTAATATATACCTGGAGTAGGCATCAGTAATCCAAAAAAGTTACTTATTAATTATAATGATGTCTCAGCAGGGGCATACAGTCTCCAAGTGCCTCTCAGTTTTTTCATAATTCAAGGGGATCATTAAAACCTGGATGTTTCTTTGAACTGAATTTGTTAAATCTCAAAGATAGTTACTATAAACTCAATATAAATGCATAATATTTATTATTCTGTGTGATATGGGAGAATGATGTCTAGCATCATTACTATTCATATAAGACCCGTATAAATTACATAACATTGGGGTCAAAAAGACAGTGGGATATGTCAAGCCTACATAAACGCCAATACAAAACCCAGCTCATGAGCCTCCCTGTCGCACAGCTCTCACTTTCTCCTTCTCTCTCTCTCTCTCTCTCTTTTTGTCTTTGATTCTTTCACTTTGTCCCCATTGAGCAGCAGAAGTTGTCACTCTCTTTCACAGCCTACCCTGGGTGAGAGGGGAACAATGCTAGCACACTTTTCTCCCCTGAATACCTGTTAGAAACCCAATCAGGCCCCTTGTTCCTCATATTCTTTTTCTTTCTTTCTTTCAACTTTTAAGGTTTCCTTTCAAACTCCCTGTTTGGCAGTGTACAGAGGGGAGACTTTAACATACTCAGTGTAAAAGCAAACCATGTTCTTCTTCTCTTATTCCCACCTTAAGTTCCGTTTGCTGTGCCTTTGGGAGCACAACACAAACTTTCATACACCTTGTTTTCTTGTGTGACTAGAGACATTCTGCCCATTGTTACTCACTCTGCCAGTAGAAAGAGAACACCAGCGGTATAAGGCAACTCCTAAAGTTCCTTTAATAGATTGTAAATTGAAAGACTTATGCTACCAACTTTTTTCGTTCACAGCCTTACCTTTTGGACTAGGAAAAATATCTACTTGGTGCCCTAAGATGCAACAGAACAGGGAGTGTAATATAAAGTACTATATTGCATGTTAGAGAGAACTTGAAACATTCAAAGATTGCTGACCTCCGCCAAGACATTTGCCCTATTTTACAGTGGTAAAGATATATAATGCCCAGACCTGCATTTAAACAAGGTCTAGTTTCTATTATTATATTTACTTATTGCTAAAGCTATAAGAGAATGCAAGATTGATCGTCTACATACATAGACAGGGGCTAAAACAAATGAGTGGTGCAACAGGTTGGACTTAGATCAACACTATCAAGCAGGTTAAGATACGAGCTCTGATACCTGTGTGAGATGGATGGGCAGGCCGTATGTGAGCGTAGGAATGAAGGAAGTGTTAATCTATTTATTTACCTGTCATTGGTTGCGATAATGGTTTTCCTTTCCTTTTCCTCTCTGTCTCAGTCTATCTCGTGATGGGGATTGGGCTTGGTGTGTCGCTTGATAATCAGACTTGTATTTTCTCATCAAACTCTAATCAGACCAATTACACGCGTGACGGAGAGCGTGGGCAGGTTGATGTAGGGAAAAGATAAGGACACTCGCTCACATAGGCACATAGACACATACACTTTGGGATTAGGTGCACTGTCTTGGGGTATCTGCCTCTCTTTATCAGGGACAACCACCCTTGACATGAACTGTCACAAGCCATGCCAAAGGTGTCTCTTGTGCACATAGACATCTTAGCTCATGTATATGTGTAGCAGGCAGCAACCACAACCACTAAACTGAAGCCAGACTGTGCACAATTATTCCAAAATGTTATCAGACATTTTCTATACATCCGTCATTGCTATTGCTAAATAAAAGGTAGCCTCATGTAAGAAAAGATCTGTTGTTAAAACATATTACCTTGTGTATTTTTTTTCTTCCACAGGCATATGATGGCTTTGCAAGTCTTGGCATCTCCCGTCTTCTTGAACCATCCGACATGGTGCTTTTGGCGATTCCTGATAAACTCACAGTAATGACCTATTTGTACCAGATCCGAGCCCACTTCTCTGGAGAGGAGCTCAACGTAGTGCAAATAGAAGAAAACAGTAGTCGCAGCACCTATAAAGTGGGTGACTTTGAAACCGACACCAATGCCTCCATTGGCCAGGACAAGTTCTATGCTGAACTCAATGATGTGCAGCCACGTCAGCCAGTATGCCAGCCTGTTACACCTGCTGTTGATTCAAATGGCAGTAAAGCTGGAGAGGAAGACACGATGAACTCTTGTTGGAATACAGAAATAGCAGTAGTTTCATCATCCTCACAAACAACATCGCCATGTCCTGTCCCAGCACCACGTACAGCAATATCCAGCACAAGCCCAGACTCTAGGCAGGCCCTTGAGTCTAAGACATCTGAGGACAGGGGGAGGATAGTCAAAGCTGACACTCTGGACCTCAGTGACCTACCACAAAGGACGGAAACAGACATGCAAAAAGATGGGCAGCAAAAGGATGATGAAAGAGAAGAATGTGGGACAGAATCAGAGGGTCCCACCAGAAGAGGAGGTCCTTCGCTGTCCTCGTCACCGCCACACCAGAAATTAGGCTTTTCCTACAACAGAGACGCTGACCTTATTAAAAAGAAGAGGGCCAGTCTGCGTCACTCTGAGTCAGAGCCAGCATCGGACACCAGCTCTCTTCCAACAAACCACATAGCCACTACCCCTAAACCGGTAAACAACTATTATAGCACAGGGTTTCCCAAACTTTTCAGGCCGTGACCTACAAAATAACAGTCCAGACGATCCATGTAATCCCAGTGTAAAATGTTTATGTCTGTAATAAGCATTTAAAGCATTTAAATGGTGGGTATTATTTATTTACATTGTTTATTTTTAAATTACTTAAGTTTTACTAACAATGCTATTTTCTATTTAAAAAAATAAATAAATAACGTTAGATTTTTTAAATATGATTTCTGGAAATCATCTCACGACCCCCTAAGGGGTCCTGACCCCCACTTTGGGAACCCGCGTTCTAGCACACATAAAAAGCCATATACAAATCTTCATCAGTGTGTATAGGTACATGTTTTGCCTCAATGCATTCAATTCATATTCCCCTTTCTTGTAACGTTTGTATTTTGTGGGTCAAAAACAATAACAAAAAAATCTATAATTATTTACTGAGCTTCAAACTTTGTTTATATCATTCTAAAGATGGCCATACTCAAATTTTCCAACTTTAGATATTGTAAATTTTGCTAAAAAGACAGAAATGTCAAGGCCAGGTCCTGAACATTTGGCGACTACAGAAGGCACCTCAGAGAACCCCCTGCTTTGACATTTCATTATATTTTTCATTATATTTCTCATCCCTTTGGTTGATGACAGAAAGAGTCGTGACTATTCAGGCGTGGCGACGCTTTGCGCACAGCACCTCATCTCGTCTCACACGCTGACTGGCACGCACCTGTTTCCATGTGCGGACAAGATGACACACTCGCACACCAAACACACCTGACTGCATTGGTTAACCCCAGATTACGGTTTCCTGTTTACAAGTCGAAAGGTCACAGGAGGCGGGGGGCAGCGGGGGGTTATGACTGCAATGACACCTTATTTTGATTGGCTGTTATCTAGTAAACAGGATGCAGCCCCAGGCCTGATTTTACTTGTTAGGCTGATAAACAGGGATCATTTTAATACACACGTTTTTTCTTTGTGGTAAATGTACTTTTTTCCGCCGATTGTAACATTTTAATGCATCCATAATGAACTTGCTGATAACATTTGGTCTGCGGATTATTGTTTATTTTCAAAGCCATCATTCTGTAGTGTCAGGACGGTTTGACAGGATTGTTAACTTGGTCTAGGTCTGGCCTACTCTATGTTTCTCTGTTCGTCTGCTTTATTTAAATCAACAAAACATAACCATATTTGTTTTTATTACATGTAAGATCGCCACACCTGCTCCTGTAACAAGTCCCACAGCTGAGAAGGTATGATACATTTCCTAAACACATTAATTATTAAATGCTTTGTATGTACTGATAGTCTCCTCATATTGTCTTGTAGAAGGTGTTGTCCCGTCAGGAGGAGCTCAAGGAAAGAGCAAGACTTCTGCTTGAACAGGCTCGCCGAGATGCTGCAATGAAGGCGAGCAACAAGAACTTCCCCAACTCAGCCGTCACTGCACCACCCAAAGCTACAACTGTTTCTGATGTAAGTCACTTAGCTTAGGGTGTGGCTAACAAATTCTACATAAAACGGCATGCTGCAAACTCTTTTCATGCCTCATGGTAATCTCCCGTCCTAGTTCATGGGTCCACTTTAGAGAGCACTTTCTAAGTATGTGAGTTAACTTCTTCCTATACTCTCTTGAAGACTCATACCTCGACTTGTCAGAGAGACTGCAGTGTGAATAGACTGCTTCCTCTTCCCACTCCATACATTTCTGTTCAATTCTGTGTCATTTTGTCTAGTTGGTCGCCTTGCAAGATTTTTCTGACATTGGGCCAAATTTGCTGCCCCTTCAGTTCCTCCTTAGACTGGCTAAATGTTGTACACAAACACCTGTCAGCAAAAGTACATCGGCAGTAACAGAAGGGGAGAGTCACTGTACCGAGGCAAACTAGACTAGAGAAGACACGGCTGAAATTGCCAGCTCTGAACCAGGCACGCTCCACTGAACATAATATACTGTGATGGGAGGGGGGCACAAATGGACCACAAGCCTCCATAGGAAAGCACTGTGGTCAAATCTGCAGTGACGTTCTCCAAATGGTTTCAGGGAAAGGAAAGGGGGTACAGAAAAAAATCCTGTCTTGTGAGAATTGTGACAACAAGGGATTTGAGGGGAAAATGAAATAAATACCTCTTGGTAATGAAATATCTAAAAGGCAGCAGGCACATGGCCCTGCATTTGCCGCACGAATCCTTAAAAAGGAATATGCCCTTGAATTAGATGTTTTTCAAGTGTGTGTTTGTGTCTTTCCCAGCCTATATAAGTGTTGTCTGTGTGTGTCCATGCCACCGAAATAACCATTTCAGCATTATCTAAAAAATAAATGAGGACCTTCCAAGGACTGTTGGTGTTGAAAGTCTTTAGAGGAGAAAGTCCAAATTAAAACCATTTTTCAAAGCTGCTATGGCACTGATATATTCCTTAGTGGCAAAAAATAAAGGTCCTCTATAGTGTCCCTTGTTGTATGGCAAGATGGCAGACTTCTCTCAGATTAGCTTCTTAAAGTAGCTAGGCTCAGCCCTCTGCTCTCTGCCCATCTTCCTCTCCCTCTTCTAGTGATTTCCTTACTCATTTCCAAGGACAATTGGTTAATAACCCCCTTATACACACACCCACACACACGGAAAGAAGCGATAGGAGGGGGCAAGACAGAGATATTGAATTGTTTACACTTTTTTAATAGAAAGCATTGATCAAAGGAATACGACTGGCCCCTGGGCCAATGTGCTGATAATTGTTAGTGATTCAGATTAGATTACTTGATGTCTTGTTTTGATTAACATGGTTAGTGTATGTGTGTGGCTGCCCATGTTATCAGCTGAAGAGGCCCAAGCTGCTCCCTACTAATTCTCCATTTGTCTAAGTAGGTGCTTTGTGGTTCAGCATGCATAAGGTATAATTTAATTCAATTAAAGCTGCCTTCGTTCTTCTGGGGAAGTGGATAATGCGGGGACAAGAGAATGTTTTAGGGTGAGAAGGGAAGGATCTACATTTTGTTTTGGGGATGTAGGGCCCTAAGCACAAAAGGCGGATCAGTCATTCTCAAATAGTTATTTGCATTAAAATGCTCACTAATGAACAAGGAAAACCAATATTTTTGCAACAGCAGAAATGTGTTTTGATACTCAATAGCAAAAGAGATTACTTACATCAATTACCCTTTTTAATAAGCATATTATATTGTAACTTGTTCAAGTAAAAATCCTACATAACCATAACCATTACTGTGAATAACATGACATGGTTAAATATATTGTGTAAAATGTTTTGGTATTTAGGAAATAAGAAATGTAGGAGAAAAAAATGCCTAAAATGGGAATGGAAACTGCTCAGAACAACTTTCATGTGTTGCAGGTGGTACCTTCTGTCAAGTCAATAAGGCTACCCTACTTTTCTATTTTTTACTTTGACAAATGAAACATTGAGAGCTTTTTTACTCTGTTGTTCAGAAAAATATATGTGTATATGTTATATATGTATAACCTTGTCATGGAAAATGGCTCCAAATCATTATCAGTAATGACAAACTAGAACAATGTGTATATTGCGCAGTTTGCTCTGTGTGAGGGAGAGAGCATGTGTTTGTAGCCCTGTTCTCTTGACCTATGCTGTCCCTCCTGCCATTCCTAATTGTAGCCTACAGTGACTGGCTCTTTGATCTAAGGTCACTGGTTCACTTTTTGCTCTTTCTCTTTCTATTCTGCCTTCTGTCACTCTCTTTCTCTCGCGTCCCAACTTTTCCTTTATATTTGTGTATTTTATTTTTAGATTTTTAATTTCTTTGTAAATATTTTTATAAACTGTTTCTTGCCACTTTGAACTAGTAACTATCCTACACTCTTCATGCTTTGGTGGCTGCACCGCTGCTAATTGTCAGGCACCTCATCATGTTCATAGGTAGCCTTCAGAACATATCAGTGGTCCCAGTTAAGATGTCTTGTTTAGGGTCACATGCCCCCACATGCCCCATGCACTTTGCACCCATAAGGGTAACCAATAACTTCTAATAAAGAATGTCAAAAAATCATTCAAACAAACTTCATTTCTGTTCAGCCGTTGACTTTAATATTGATGAGAATACATAGATGTCAACCAATGGTTAAGCAAGTGATAACGCATCTCAGCTGTATTATAATATGCAGTAGACATAAAAATGTTTGTTGAATTGTTGACTGTACTTGAACAATACATAAACATAACCTCCTTAGCTGGTGTAACAATGCTGTCTGTAACAGTTTATTTAGTTTTTGGCATGTGTCCGGAGCACTGTCTGAATCCAGTGATTTAAAAAGTTTATGTACCATTGCTTGATAGGGCCAAAGATACTACCTCTAGCCACAAGGGGTTAGTATAAGGACAGATGATCAGTGTATTATTTACCATTGTGAGATATTAGGGCCACCATATTGTTACCATTGTGTCTTGGCTAAGGTTTGTGCTTGGAGGGCTTCTAGTTTCATAATGAAATGCAATGCAACTTGCATAAAGTCACAATTAAAATAAGTCTTTTACCTTTCCACATTCATAGTCACTTGCGACATCCACAACATTTTCCCGTACTTTTGTCGGCCCCATTACTTTAATGGAGTAGTGTGTGTTTGTGTCTTTGTGTGTATAAATCTTCTCATCCATTAGCAGATGAGAACAGTAATTTCACAGCGGCCTGGCCAGGCTAATTATTGAGACCCACACTAGGGTTGGGAGAAAGTGTGTTTGCAAGCATGTGGCTCCTGTGTGCATTTGTGTGTGTTCCTTTGCATCACTGCAAAACTGTAACGCCAAAATCTGTGAGTACTGCATGAGAAAGCATGGAGAAGTTTCATTTGTGTGTGCGTATGAGAGAAAGCATGATGGTGTGCGTGTGGAATTTGTTTGAAAGTGCACGCAAATGCCTTGGTGTTTTGCAGGTAAGAGAGTTCCCCTGCTCAGTGACTCGTTGTGATTCATATAATTGGGTGCCGTTTGATTTTTTGCGGAACAGCATCCCAACCTCCACCTCCCCCTCTCCTCTTTTTTCTTCTTTCTTTCTTTCTTTCTTTCTTTCTCCTTGTCCTACTCTTGAGTGGAAAGAACTCTTAGGTCTTTGCTGCTGTGACCTGTGGGTGTTTTCTTCATCAGCTGTTCTTTGAACCTCTTTAAGATGCACCACGTCCTCATTTCACTTGCCGTTGTCCACTTCTTTTTATATGTAAATAGTTTTGTCATTTTCCACTTTATTTCATGGAAACAGAGGACAAAAACAAGCCTGAAATGGAGGGCATGACATGCAGCAAAGTGTCTAAGCCAAAATGCAAATGGTACAAATGCAATTCTTTTTTAAGAGGTAAAGTAGATCACCTGCTACCACTCATTTTTATGCAAATAACATTACTAGTTCATTTAAAGTCAAGCTTGTGTTTTTATGATAAAGATTACTCTATGAATCACAGATCATGTTTTGTCCCATTTGTTTACTCCTTGTACTCATCTATGTGTCTAAGCACAATATCTTTGCTATTGCAAGATAGTAGGGCTGGAACGGTATGCCTTTGTCACAATATGATACTGTCACAATACTTTAGTGCCCATGCGATTTTTATACATTGCAATACAACAAGTATTGTGATTCGATATTATGAATTACTGCATTTTCTCCTTAAATTAGAAATAAAGTTCACTTATGGACGTAACAAGAAACCAAGAAAGATTGACTTTTATTTATTAAGTGTTTATATATGCTTTTTATTGTGTTACAATATTTAGCAGACCCAGTACTAGCCCTCTACAGTCCAGACAGAATTCTTGTGCTCTTGACTGTAAAAGCAGTGCATAACTGTAGCACTAGTATTATGCATGACATCGCCAAAGTATCAGTATTGGTAGTATATAGCACGAAATCATATTTTGTCCAAGCCCTATGAGAGGGAGGTTTATATGGAGGTCTGTGCTATCTGACTGCTTCTTTTTCAAGGTACTGTTAATTAGCAAAGTAATTGCTTATTTTTTACACTTGAAAAATAGAACAGAAATGAGTGCCACAATTGTTCTGATTCAGTGAAAATGTTCTAAAAATGTAAATATCTTGTTTACTGCACTTTGTCCTATATCCTTTTCAACCTTCTCCCAGTACTAATAGTCAGGTCTCATTTTAATGTGGTTCCTGTCCTTTTATTCTTTTAGCTTTGGCTTCTCTGACTCCCCCCTCCTTCCATTCCTTGCTCTCTGGTCTTTTTGAAGAATTTGTCCCTAATGAAACTAAATAGTTAGGTGGGGAGTTCCTTTGGACTGTGTGTGCATGCTTGTGTCAGAGAGTGAGGGGATGTGTCGTGGCTGAATTGGCTGAAGTCGAGATCAAAGGCGGTCTCCAAATTGAGTGCGTGTGCGTTAACGAGCAGGAGAAAGACAGCTCTCTCCATTGCATCACAAGAGCTGATCAAGCCATCATAGAGGATAGCCCTAATACACGCACCGTGGTCATGTTTTTCCCAGTGAGCGCTTGTAAATGTAGGAATGTGTCTCTCCTCTACGTCTCTTCAGATTTTGTTCTCCCTTTCTTCTCTGACAAGTCATCACATACCTCATGTTCACATTTGACCACATCAATTCCACCGCACAAGAGTGGTCCGCTTTGTAGTGCTGTCTTCTGCCTGTCTACTTGAGCATGTTAGTCTGTAGGTCAGGTTTGGGTAGACAGAGTTTTGTGTAAGATCCATTAGCAACAGGCCCTTATGCATTAAAATGGTTTCTCAATGTCCACTTTGATAACATACTTAACATTGGTATAAAATGTTTAATTCAGGGGTTCCCAACTGGTCTGCATGTCGGACCCAATTTTACTGAAATAAGGTAAACATGAATTTTGGCTTCACTGTGACCCACTTTTGGATCCTAACCCACCACTTGAGAAACTTTGATTTAATGGTCAGACATAGGAGGGGGACTGGAAAAGTAAAGAAGGGACATGGCTAAAAGTAGACTGCATACATTCAAAATATTTCCAGGTAATTAACTGAATAGTTCATTTTAAGAAATGTTAGTTGTTGCTATGGTTCTGTTTTAAAATGGTTTAATAATAAAGGTTGTCATGACACAGGTTGTATATTGTCATGCTCGCCTTAAGGTCCCAAAGTTCTGCTCTTGTTCTCAATCCTTTCCCTTTTATTTGCAGAGTACGTCCCTCCCCAGTAATTATCCTGTCTATTTAAAGGGCAAACTCCTTTCGCTTTGCTGTCAGTGCCAACGTTGTGAAAAGTGTGTTGTTTCCACAGTTCACTCTACCTGTTCAACCTGTCCCACTGTACAACTGTCTTTTATTCACACACACAGTTTTCACATCCAGTGTGACACAGACCTGTTGTCAGGGGCCATTAAGGCTAGACACAACTGTTAAACCGAACTTATGTTTGCTCAGAAAACATTTATTTTTACACACACTGGGTTTATTCAGAGTTTGACATTATGGCTGCTTTTAATTGATATTTTTTGGTATTTCTTTTCCCTGTTGCATTGCAAACTGAAGCATTGTCATAAATCTAACATACTAAAAATTATATGATATCCCTTTGTCAAAATGTATAATAGTTCTCTCTTGATCCTTCTAATGGAAGTAAAATATTACAACTATAGAAGAAAATCATTTTCTCTTTCACTAGTTTTCTGCTAGATGTATGCCCAAGATGAGCACCTATTCAGCTCGCAGTACTGTTCAAATACACTCTCTAGCTTTATGTAATGGTTATATTTCAGTGAATGTACCTTTATACAGAAGCACATATACAGACCCCTATCATGGGCACGCACCCGTCAAATCATAATTAGGCCATGTCCTGTTTCTTTGATAGCCGTGTACAGTGGCTCTTCTTTATTTCCTTATCAAATGCATTGATCGTTGTGGACCTCGTGTGCCCATTGATCCGTGCAGTCCGTCTGGAGCTGCACGATAAGCGTCTCCCTCTCACTCACTCTTTTCTTTTAGAGCGCTACCTTAGAAGGTAGCACCATTGGGCTCCAATTATTCATTTTGCTAAAAAATTATAATTGAAAAATGTGTTATTAATATAGGCTAATATCAGCATGTTCTTTAGGCATTGAATATTTTCAAGGTGACAGGTTTAAATGGCCTTTTTAGTTAATCACGGCTCAAATAGACAAAAAGACCCACGTTCCCTTCATGCTTTTATTCTTCACGCTATTAACATTATTTAAAACACAGCACAAAGCAAATATTGACCATTACATGACAATATCTCAATTTTTGTTGTCCAATTGCTTGTAAGTCATTGTTGCCATTTTACTTTTTGTTTTGTGTGTTTGCATGCCAAGACAAGATAGAGACCTAAAGCAGCTCTTAGCTCTGAATGAGTTCGTCATGACAAATGTCTGGAGCGGCGTGAGTGGCTGCCAGGCTGGCTGGCTATCTGGGAGGTTGGCAGACCTTTTTCGATGGTGATTGTGTGTGGTGTGCACAGGGCATCAGCCTGCGCCCATGCCAGGTCTCTGTACATAATCACTGGTGCATGCCCTCCCTCCCTTTTACCACTTGCCTCGAAAAGAGCAGTGAAGGCGACAACCTGCTCCCCCCGTTCAAAGAGAGCTTCACCAACGCCAAGACCACAGAAACCCTCTGTTTCAGCCCTGCACTCAAGCGTTTAGTCTTTTCCCCCAGACATTTCCAGCAGTCAATGGAACCACAGTCCACAATTGTTCACACTGTGGCTTTTTGGAAAAAAAAATAAAAAGGTCTTCTACTCCTGATCACCATCCATCCTGGCCACCAGCTGATGTGTCTTTTATCACATTTTACTTTCTTCCTTTTCTATCCAGACTTTGATCATGTAAATGGAGCTAGTTTGGACTCTTACCATTGCATTGCAATATATTTGACATGCACTGGCCACAGCTGAGAATCAATCTGTGGGTCTAGTATTTACGGATTGGAGATGGCAACTGTTCTACTTCTCTACCACACAATACAACAGTTAACATTTTGACCCAGTTTACTTGATTGTGTGTTAACCTCATTTTGTGTGAAGCACGGCCATCACTTCCTTATGTATAAGTTTTATGCTCACATAGGTGGACTGTCCTTACTCTGGTGAAAATTTCTATCATCTCGTTTTCTTTGCTGCAAAAGCTTTTCTATATTTGCTAATCAGCACCTCCTACTAAGTTAGTCAGATACATTTTTCTATACCTATAATCCTTGCCTCTGGACAGGCAAGGCAATTTTCCTTTTTCTGTCTCTAAAATGCCTGACAACAATAATACAAGGGTGTGGCGGGGCCCCTTCTGTATAAATGTATATATACATGGCCTTAACACACTCAGACTGGTAGTTGTATCCGTATCTGGAAAGGCCAGATTGGATATCATAACCAGTCCTTAGCCAGAAGGTGACCAGTGACATTACTATTTATCATATTACATTAAAAAAGATCTGGCTGTATTCTGTACAAAAAAGGGTAGTAAGAAAGAGAACATGAACATAAATTGTACAGTTGTATGTATTTCTTACAACTATATCAGCTTCCTACTTTGTTGCACGGAAGTCAATAAATCATTCCCACATACACAGAACTTTGCTTGGTTCACACAATAAAGAACAATTCAGAGCCAAACAATGCATCTTTTTATAGGTACTATCTTCTGTTACAGTACTGTTTGACTCTGTTGCTATGTATAGAGTCGTATAGAATGACAATCACACACACAATGATTATTACTGGACACTTATCGTGATAACATTGTACTATGAGGTCATCACCACTATATTCCCAGATTCTAGCAGATATAAAATGGAGTGGAGTGAGTTGTTAATTGATACAGAAGGCTTAGGCTATAATACGCTTATGGTAAATTTTGTACATATAAATGAGCATCTGCTTTTGCCCCTCCCCACTCTTTATCTGTGTTTTGGTCTGCCTCCTCTGCCACCGTGTCTCTGTCTCCCGCTCTTTATCAGTCTCTCTAAGGTGTGTTCCCTTTGCCCCGTGGGCATCCACCAGAGCTGTCTCCAACACACACATACACCCAGTGCATTAGGTTGCTGTCACTTACAATAGAGCCCCATTGTCCAGGCCTAACAATAGCTACAAACAAACAATTGACATGGAAATGGAGAGATGTAGCTCATTAGCGGGTGCTGCTTGTTTTGTTAATGGATAAATTGGTGTCTTCAATAGGCCAACCCTAAAATCCCTAGCTCAATATGGAGAAGCCTGATTAACAGGAAACCACAGGGAGGAAGATCAGTGACAGAGAAATGCAGCTTCGCTCTCCCCTGGCCATGTGCACAAAGTGCACTTTCAAAGTGGGCAACTTTGCATACATTCATAGCGCTGTATGATTGATTAAATGGTTAACTTCTGTTAATTTATGCTTGAACAAAACAAGAAGCATTAAATACAAAACAATTATCTTTTTTACTAAATGAATGTTAGTAATTTTAATGCACATATTATTGACCATCAATGAGTTGCTGTTTTTGTTTTTAACAAAATTCTTGAAGCCTTAATGCAATTTAAGGACTGTTTAAGTGCAAGCAGTTTTGTCATCAGTTAAGTGTTTGTCAATTGACATCATCAAGAATTTTTCCTATTTGCTGTGGGCTGTGTGTGTTTGTGTGGTGCCCTACACTATCAGCTGAATCAGATTGGATTGGCCTCAAAATGGCATTTCTGCCATTACTGAAGGGGCCTGTTCAATACTGTATCTGTCTAGTGCAACAGTTTGTGTGTTTGAGACCACATACACAACTAACTGCATCTGACTTTTTATTTCATTTTATACATATTACTTACAATTAACCTGTTGATTCATAATTGTCTTCCCAATAAGATAAGTCTTAACGTAAAATTTTGTATTATGCTTGCTATCAACTAATTGCTAATAGTTGTGTTGTTTTTTAATTTCTAGGAGCGAGATGCAGAGCGGAGGAGACAGCTAAGGGAGCGGGCCAGGCAGCTGATAGCTGAGGCTCGATCCGGAGTCAAAATGTCTGACCTGAGCACGTTAGATGCAGACAGAGCCCGAGGCACCAGGACTAGCCCTGGTGGAGGTCAGTACTCAACTAAACTCATGCATATATATATTTAGTATTTTATGTTAACCTGCACGGGGTGCACGGTGGCAGAGTGGTTAGCGTTCTCGCCTCCCAGCAAGGATTCGTGGATTCGAGCCCCGGACCGACCATCACACGAACTCTCTGGGTGGAGTCTGCATGTCCTCCCCGTGTTACCGTGGGTTCTCTCCGGCTTCCTCCCACCGTCCAAAGACATGCATGTGTTAGGTGCATGTCCAATTGGCCCAAAGTTACTGGGATAGGGTCCAGTCACCCGCAACACCTAACGGGAATAAGCGGTAGAAAATGAATGAATGAATGTTAACCTGCAGTTACTTATGATGAACACACATTAATCTCAGCCATATCACTCAACAGTTAGGAACAGTTAATGTAAACAAAAGAAAAGTTTGCTGTTAACACTTATTTTTGCCACAGCACACACTACAATTCCCACATTTCCATTATGCTCTCTAAAGGGGATCTGCCTAATCCTTGGAGAAAAACAAAATATTATTTGACTACAGCCCTGAATCTGAAAAACACCACCCCAATATTCAGAACTGCAATTTACCCTGCGACTCCTCCCTTGTCTCGTTCACCCAGTAATTGTTAATCAACACAACACATGGTGTGGCCAAATTATGCTCCAAATACAAAACGCTTCTAATAACGGCTTGCAGGGGGAGCAAATGCTTTGTGTGCACGTCCCACTGCTTTCCATTTTCTTGAAATTGGGGTTATTATGGTAATGACCATTATTAGGTGTTTCTAGTCGTTTGTTTAAGATTTCTGTGCATTACCCCTTTTATTTGGTTCTGTTCAGGCAGCCTGAGCTTATTGAATGCAAATTACAAACAGCGGCGTATAGAATAAATGAGAAGACAATATGAGTAAAAGACTGATTTTAAAACTTGGAGTTTCGAGCGAGGTGGAGATGCAGCTTATTGTTGACACATAACTTTAAAACTGTTGAAAATTGTGTTGTTATACTCAGGATTGTTTGCTCAGATTAACATATGTTTTGACAGGTTTTAGCCCTTACAGGTTTGTTAGTTAGTATTATTCTAGTAACTTTTCACGTATTTTCCATAGAGGTAAGAGTGGTAATTGTTAGCCCTAATTCCCAGGAATCAGGTAGACTACATGTATAAATTTAAGATGGAGGGTAAACTTCAACTGACAAAAGCCTGATGAGTAAATCCAAAAGATATAAGTGAGATCAGTAACTCGTTAACTGAAAATGACAAAGACAAAAAAGTATGGCGGGGGAGAGGAGCACTTGATTTCTTTGCTCTTTCAGCTTTTTTGAATTGAACTAATTGTTGATCTCATTAAAAAGGGAGTTGAAGGAAAGAAGGGAGCAGAGCGGGTGGAGGTGAGGAAGAGAAGAGAAATGCTGTGGGCTGTGATTCACAAGGCCTGCCGAGCAGAACGGCTAATCCTAGCCCCTACACACAAACTCACCATCTCTCTCCCTCTCTCGGCAACATTCACGCTCCTTCAGTGCAGCTCGGACCCCCCCTCCAAGTGTCTGCCCGCAAAGAAACTTTCAAAACTCCATCACCATGGCCTCCTATTAATTAGACCCCAACCAGCCACGCAGGAATGGCACTTGCTAGCACGCTCCACATCGCAGCCAGCAAATTAGGAAAAAAAAACAGGAAATGCTCTTATTATTTTGAATCTTTCTCTCTTTGTTCTTCATGGCTTGGCCCAGCAAGTTGTAAATAGCAGAGGAGGGTGCTTGCCTGTTCAGCCGCTGTTTACTGATTGTTTTTGTCTTAATCCATGGTGGGTTATCCATGCAGCTAGAGCTCTTCGGGTCTCCGTGTGAGCCCGCTGTAATTTTATTTTCTTTGTTGGTAATGTGGAGACACTCTTGTTTCTATTGAACCCCTCAGGAGACTTAATGGAATATATGCTTTCATGTTTTGGAGGTTATTGTTTCCCCGGCCTTTTTATCTGGAACTCGAAAAGCAGGGAACCAATCTACGAATAAAGAAAATTAAAAGGAGGGCTCAGTTTCACTTTGTGTGGCTAATACACTTTATGTTTAGCAGCTAGTGCAGAAATACAAAACAGGGTAGATGAGAAACGCATGCTATAGTCCACTTTAGAGCATACATGTACAGCATATTGCGGGATAATACAAAGTTTAAGTTACATGAGGAAAATGTTAAGATAGTTCAGAGTAGTCCTCCTTTATGCATGCACACTTTAGACAGATGAAATTACTATTGCGTATGGTTTAAGTTACAAAAATGATTCAATTTGTTCTTTTGCCCTCAGAAATCAGCCAAGTGAAAGAAGTTCTTGAAGTATTGTTACAAAATAATATTACTCAAATAGAAGTAAAAATGCTCAACACATTTATTACTACTACTACTATTACCCAAACGTGACTCAACCCCATGCGCTTTTATTGCAGAGCGAGCGTGCTTGAGGTCAAAAATACTTTTAGTAGTAATAGTAACTTTTCTGAGTAAATTTCTACAACTAATATGGAAACTAACAACTAATACTAAGACAACTAATATTTATTTATTAAATATTTGTTTCCTTTTATTTGAATGCTTAACCTCACACCATCTTGCACCTCTAACATCTCCTCTGCATCTTTTGACTCATGCCTGCTCCATATCCACAGATGTTGTAGACGGATTGAGGGATCACCGTGACGAAGCTGGTGTTGCTTTGGAAAGGGATGTGGATGATGAGGAGGAGGAGGCAGAGGAGGGGAGCGCTGAGGATGAGCAGCTCCAGTGTGGTGCTGATGCTGCTGATTTTGCTGCCACATCTGTGTCTCCTCTGGTTACTAACCCACTGCCACTCGAGGCCTCGCTTCCAGCCACTTCCACCACACTGGGGCCACTGGAGCTTACTAACCCTGGCTCTGAGCTAACCTCTCTGGGTAAAATCACTGGCTTTGGCTGCATGCTTCAATGTCTTTGGTGCTTTAAACTAACTCTACATTAACTCACTTCATTGATTTCTTTTGCCTTTCTTTCATATTTCTGTTACTAAAAAGTTCTTTAAAGTAATTAATAAACTTTGCAAAGAACTCCCCCAACATAATAAAATCATATCTTTAGGAAAGCATTCACTACAATCTTCAGAGGTAAACTAATTACTTTGTTTTGCTTGTAAATATGTCTGTGCGTCTCCAATTTCCTGTTGATGTGAGATAGGTGAAAATACTGTGTGAAATATGAAGAAAAACAACAGACAATGCTCTGCCTAGCTTTGATGTGCAGTATCTCAGCTCTATTTTTGTTTTCTGTTTAATTTTTTGTTGACAGCAATTTATTAACATGAAATGGAAAGAAAAGTGCAGCCTATGTACATCATGTTGTACACATTCTTACCCAAAACACTAAAACATATGAAGATATTCATATAATTATTATATGTTTATTTGTGGTAAGTGTGCACTTGTGTATGTGACACTGGAGGGTGACACATGAAACGGTTTCCCTCTGTTCTTTTATCTTCAGTGCAGTGGTCAGACATGGCAGGGGAGCTGTGCTCAGCACCCATTAAAAAAGGGGTTGCTAGAAAAGATCCGAGCCTAAAAAGGATGGGGACAAAGCACATTATTTGTGTTTGTAATTGATTATGTCATCTTCTGCCTCTAGGTACAAACAGTAAACATGTGGACCTAAAGCTGAAGAAGATGGTGGAGGTCAAACCAGGAGTGACCTCACCCTCATCTCCATCTTCAACATCCTCATCATCGTCACCCACTATGTCTTCTTCCTCTCTGCTCAGTCCAGCCGAGGGACCCGAGGTACACACTAGATGTTACATTTTTATAATGTTTTCATTGTCCTAATCTTTTCATTTCTGATATTTCTATCATTTATGTAAGATAATTTTTTATCCCTACTAGTCTCAGTTGTGGCTTGACACATGCACACAGGCATTGTAATGTTGTACATAACATGTAGTCCTCATTTATTGACTATGACCTTTTCAGACAGTTCTTGTGTGAGTGGACACGTGGGAAGGGGGGCTTGTTGTTGCATGTGTCTATATCTTCTGATGTGAATATTGAGTCAACATCGCAACCGGGCAGTCCTAACATCTATTTAATTGATTTTGAATGTCAAGTGGAATAAGGTGAGTGTGTGTGACTGTCAGTACAAGTGAAAACCCTCTGTGCTTATGGCGACACAGAGTGTCTTTGATCATCGATTCACATAAACACCCTCTTGTGTTCAAAGCCTAAAAGGCTTAGTCCTTTATAGCCAAAGGAGTGGCTATGTGTGCATGTGTTCCCATTTGACTCTTCACTATGTAATACCACAGAGAAAGCATCATGATTGACACCTAACTTTGTATTTAGTATACTCATCTGCTTATTATGATTTGTGTCGCAGTATTTAGTTAGTTGCACTGTGATCAATGAGAATTCATAAATAGTAAAACGGTTAAACGTAAAATGCTATGTCGTCTGGGAAGTCCTTTAGGGACTGAGATGGACTGATCTTGTGGAGTGCCACATACGCACACACAGTCTGTCCTCTCATTAGTGATTGTGTGCATGTGCTGCCTCGCTAGTGCACGATAAGGCCACGCGATGCTCAGCAGAGTGCAACATTAGTCACGCAGCGGCTTGCACATTCACAGACACCAAACCAAAACCAGCGAATTCACCACAGCTTACCACAGCGATGATCGTGCTGATAACGCATCACAGTGAGAGAAAGGGAAAGGAGGAGGCAGGGGACACAACAATATCTGCTTGTCCCAGGGTGTGAAGGGAGGCACAGGGGTAACCCAGGGGCAGGTGGTCTGCTGCGTGGTCAGAAAAAGTGCCTCAGTGTCAACAACCATAATTATACTGTAGCATACAAGGTGCTGTTTTTGGTTATATGTTTAATTCATTTATGTTAGAGTTGTCCACAGTTGTTGCACAGGGTAAGATTTCATACAGCCTTCAGCTTCTGTCATAAAATGTATTGATTTTGTCAAAATCCTATTACTTAGGCATTTATCAAACTGTAGTTCAACAATACAACTCCCTCCATTTGGGAACCACTTCATTACACTAAATGTATTATAAGTTTGGAATTAGAAAGGGGTGCACTAGAAAGACATCATTTAGCATTTCAATGACAATTCAGCAGCAATTAGACAGCCAGCATCAGCCTCTCATGGGATTTGCTTTTGGGCTAAACATACCATTCTTTGGAAATGTTGCAGTGGTTTGCAGTTTTGCTAGTTTACACAGTGTAAAATAAACAATTAACAAAATCTAAATCCCCTTGTAAAGATATGACAAGGACACCACTATTAATTTAACAAAGCCTTAGACCATAGTTTGTAGTATTCATACAAAGCAATAAAACATAGTTCACAGCTACCATAACACATACAAAAGTTTAATATAATTTTTCTCTATGCAATTTTTATTGTAATCAAACTTTATGCTCCAGTTACTGTTTTTATTAAAATGCAGAAACAGTCAGTGGACTACTCCTCATTTTGCAATTAGCAATTTTTGTGGCACTCCTGGGGATTGCCTTGGTGTTGCCCCTTATATTCTCTGTTGCACAAAGTCACTTTGGCCTTATGTTGTCGGAAATTACTAATTGGCCTTTTCCATTCATAAATATTTTGACTGGATTTAAAGTTGTGGTATGAGGCTGACAGACTAATATACCAAGTAAAGTGAGAACAGAGTAATTGCTGACATTGTTATTGAAAGTCAATAATCTAAAACTAAACTAACAGCTCCCTATTGTTTACTGCACACTGACTCTATTAGCCATCCCTGCTCTACAGACTGCTTCACAATCTCAAGCAGTGGAACATGTTTGCCCTAATTGTTGACTTTATTACACGTTTCGCCGTCTTATTAACGTTCCTGCAATGTCAATCTTAGCCCAAACCGGGTTTCTTTTCCACTCGGCTTGGCATATTCGGAGGCCCCAGTAATAAAGCATTTCCACATGCTGTTTTTTGATAGCGAGAGAAGCAAGCGTGTAGCTTTTTAACACGTGTTCACTTTGAAAACAATAGTGCTTTTTTGCATTTTGCATAATTTGAATATATTTTCTGGTTTGGGGTTTTGTTGAAAGTCGAGGTTAATTGCCTCCTTTTTGTCTCTCTCATGAGTGAGGAAGAAATTAAACTAGACAGTGTGTATGTGCACACACAGAGTCCAATAACAATGCAGCTTACAGTACATATGACATTTTACCACCTAGCTTAAGACCTGACAGTAAATGCATTCTCACAGAGGTGTTTATATGTGGTATATGTCGGTGTCTATTTCTGGCCACAATTATTAGAGAGCAACTGTGAAATCATACAGACTGCATAATCAGAGTTATGTGGCAGTTATGGTTGATAACAAACGGGGTGTAGTTGGACTTAACTAATCAGTTACGTTGTTTTGTAAAGCTTATCTTTACTATCTTTAATTATCTTGAGGTTAATCCTAGAGGTTATGGAGTATTTTAAACCGCTGTCAGCAAAATGACTCAAAAAGTAACAATTGACTTTTGCTGATTTTTGTAAAGGAAGAATACATATCTAGGAATTTGTACAAGATTCTGCACCATTGCAAGATAGAGCCAAAGCCACAACTAAAAGTAAAGAGACAAAAGATTTATTTTAGTAGCTTCTTCATTATTGTCAAATATAAGGGCTTTGTGCCACAAGGAATAGAGATAGAGCATATACCTCTGAATTAGATTGTTCTCAGTTGAAGTCCAGGTCTGGGCACTATATCTTTACCATTGCTTCCAAGTGCTTCTAGTTTCACATTTCCTTTTATTTGAATATTTAAGTCCCTGTTTTGTTCACTACTTTTTCTGGTTTATATCAAATCGTATTTAATACCTGTCTGAATTTATTTACAATGAAATCTCAATGTGTCTGTGACAGAACAATGCAGATGAATTGCGAGCTGAACGTCTACGCAGGGCAACAGAGAAACTACGAAGCCCAGTTGTCTTTAACAAGGAGTCTGCAGTAAGAAAAACACAACTGAAGTCATTCAGCCAATATGTGGAGAGCAAACCAGGTGAGGCACCAACACACCGGTCACTGTATGTGCAGAGTCACTTAGGAGTTAGTGATGATGAAAGTTATAAAAACAACTTGAGTAACATATTAGAAATTACAGCAAGAAACCATATTTCTAAAGACCCCAAATTTTTGGCAGTGTTTAATGCCTTTGTTTGTTTTAGTTTTTTTGCTAATTTTTTTTACTTACAACTTGGTTTTGTTTTTTGATATTTCAATTAGGATAGTGTCATTCATTTGTCTGTAATTTTTAGTAATTCTACTTGATTTGTATTGACTACCACAAACACTTAAAAAAAACTGTACTAGAAATTTTATGCTAAAATTCCAGTGTTTGGGAACCGCTGTGGCACAGTATATCATGTATAATCCAGCAGGCCTATAGAAAAATTCTTACAAGTACTACATGCTTTTTGGTGAATACAAACTAAAGGAACAGTGAGTCTCTTCTTGCTAAAAGCTGACTTTATGTAGCATTAATGGGTTTAGTAACACATTAGCAGTGCTGCCCTGACATTTGCAGCGGCCTCTCACTGGGACTCAAATATCCAAAGCAAGTATATACAGTTTTTGCTTAAAAAGATCACTGCTGCGTCAGTGTAAGTCTTGTAAATGTGCCTTCTCATTGCTCATTGCTTTTACAGAGGTAAAAAGACAAAAGTCCATTCCTGAGGATATGAAGAAAGGAGCAGATGAAAGGGGATCGCCAATAGACATTGATATTTGCAGACCATTTGAGGAGGAGGTTTGTCTCTTAGAACTTATCTGTTTGTTCAGTTTTTTCTCGCCCTCAAAACGGAAACTGACATCTTTAACCACAAAATCATGGACTAAAATGCATTGTTCATACATTCAGATAAATTGACATACAGTATATTCATGAAAGAGTTTTATAAAGGCCTTTGGTTGAAAACTTGATTGTGCTTTTTCTCAGGCCTTTTCAGCCACTTGTCACTGTATTCAGACTTTAGCTTGCAAAGATGTTTGACACATCTAATCTGCAAATGACCTGAAGTAGCTAAAAAAAGACATTTTTCAGGACATGGTCAGATTAGGGCTTCATAATTGTTCCCTTTTGACCTTTTTAATTTCTTTTTACTCAGCTTTTTTCCTCATCTTGTCTTAGATAAATCTTTGCAGGAGCTCTCTTCTCCTGCTTTATCTAACAGTTACCTCCTACTCATCACCTTGTCCTTCCGCCCTCAACTTCCCATTCACTTAACTGTCTTCACTTCTGAACAGAGACATCTTCGTATTGATCTTTCACACTGTCATTTTAATTATGAGAATGGTAGATATCAGCTGCTCTGCAATTTAGAGTGTCTACAAAGAGTATTCAGCCTGATTACACACACCAGCTCTCATCATGACGTGTATTTAAACTTACAAAGAGTGTGTCTAGAAGAATGCTATTATTTCATTGAGTGTGTGCCATCAGAGTCCACAGGGTGAATCTCCCCTGCACTTCCACCCCAGTCCCATGACACACGCACAAATACACAGGCCCTCCTCCTCTTCCTTGTGCCTGGGCCCCAGGGTTAATGGGTGTTCAACCTTTTCATTATCCCGATCAGCCAAGAATTACCTGCTGAATGATGTTTGCATTAATATAATATATATGGTAATTTCCCTCCTCTTAATTACGGCTGGGCCGAGTGCGGCAAGGGGAGTGGGCTGATCATGTGTAAAATTGATTTGCCAAGGAAAAATATGGTGATAGAGCGAGAGCGTGCAAGGCAGAAGGAGGGGCAGAGGCAGTTGGGAATCGGCATCCGCACACACAGGCTAAAACACACATGCACAGAGCTTCTCAGATGCACACGACTGAAAGAGTACAGCAAAAAGTGCTGGCCTGGGTGGAATATAAAAAAAAAACTTTCTCTCTTGCTCACTACTTTCCCTTCCCATTAAGAAAAATGAAGTGCATCAGCAATAAAAATTGAGATATTTTTTTCGGATGCATCCTCAGTAGTAAATTTGAATAAACATTTTCTTCACTCAGAAGAGTTTCTCTGGAGAATAGTAAGCAGCCAAGAGACAGAGGTGAAGAGGGGTCAGGAAGGCAGTGTATTAAAAGCATATGGTTATAGGCTGATTGGTTTGTATGTATATATGCATGGATGGGTCTATTAAATATATATAGTTATGGAGTGACAGGTGTGTATGAGAGGTGGTCTTATCTGAAATAGCTCAGTATGTATTGGGGGCGGGAGAAGAGCTGAATCTAACATTTAGTTTAGAAATGATAAAGACATTTAACCTGTCGGTGGATTAGCAGAAGACGCAAAATGTGTTTCAGTTCTAAAACCAGAAACAAATTTTTCTTAAAAGAAAAAAAAATGTTTATTATGCAAAGTATAAAACAGAAATTATGTCAGCCCTGTTACTTTATATATGAAAATAAAGCTATACATTTTGTCCTCACAGAAAACCTACTTTTGTATTAGTATCTCATATGGCCATTTATAATTTAAGTTATGTTACAAGAAGCTATTTTGTCAGAATTTTTACAATGTGCAGAGTAGATGCCGACCTAAGAAAGTTGAGATTTCCTGCTTTTGATTTCTGTTTTTATTTAGACTTTTATTTTTAGACTTTACAAATGCATTACATCATTCAGAAACAGAGCTTTTCAGTGAGCAGCAACAGTTTGTCTTTTTACCACAGATCATTCTCCTTGAGGCTATAGCTCTGGTTGTAAAAATCAACACTATTTTATGAAATTGTCACAAATGCTGCATGTTCAGATTTGTGCCCACTCTACCTGTGATTCACAGACTATAAAACTATTTTTGTTTCTTCAGTCTCAGATACCGTTCTGCCTCACATCCATTCCCCTTTTCCTTTATCCTCTGCTTGCATAATTTCTCTTTATCCTTTATCCATCCACCCTTTTTTCTGTGCCTATGTTTAATGCTGTATCGGGCTACTTGCCCTGTTCTCCTGACTGTCTCCTGACTGTCTCTCGTCTGCCTCCCTCTCTCTGGTTGACAGAAGGCGTTCAAAGACACCAGTCAGTATGTGGTTGGGGAACTGTCGGCGCTGGAGAGCGAGCAGAGGCACATAGACGCCCGAGCAGCACGCGTGGAGAAGAGGCTGCGCTATCTCATGGATACAGGTACCCCAAGCCCAATTACACTGGAAAAACTGTTTTGGCAAATTGAGCGTACGCACGCACATACACAACAGCTCTGGGAGTTTCTGTGTGCGCTTCTGTGTGCGTTTTTGAGAATCTTTGAAGCCCCCCCCCCCCCCATCTCAGTTGAATGTTGCGCGACAGAGCGCTGGGTGGATATGAAAGGAGGGGATGGGGGGTGTGAAGGAGGTGGAGCAGGGAGGGAGAGGGTGGGGGCAGTGGGGATGGGGAAAGAAGGGAGACCTCTCTGGGCTGGGGTGATAAGGGAGCCCTTCATGGGGGAAACGATCACTGGGTGCGATAGCAGAGCCCCAGCCCAAGTCCTCACTGCTGCCGTTTGCCAGCGCAGCCACAGCCAGCCTCCACAGTATTGAACAGTGCAGTCAGCCATGCACAGATACACACACGCACACACACATGCTCCTTCCCCTAGTACATATCTGGCCTTCATTGATATGCTGTATAAGGAAAGACGGGCTGAGTTAAAGGGAGAGGCAAAGAAATGTAAAAAAAAAAAAAAAATCGACTGAGAAACGAGGCAACACAACACAAGCGCTGACACAGTTCACAAATCCACGTCAGGCACACACAAATGCTTACACTGCCTCACATACAAAGTGCAATCTGGTTTGGCAACGGAGCTGAATTCGGAAGGTTTTTATTTAAGATTTGGCCGGGGGTAAAGCCTTGTTAAGACATGAGACAGTGTGCCGAGCCAAAAGAGGGGCCTTGGCTCCGTTAAGTCCCTAACTGAAATTGGAGAATACCATCCCATTTGTGATACTACACCAGCCCATTTCTCACACAAGACTGATGCACGGGGGAAAAACCTGGTGTGAAAGTGTGAAAATTTTGTTTGCAGTACATATAAGTATTTCCTTTTGTAATATTTAGCTGCTCACATGCTCTTTCTGATATATCAGCTCGTAACTTTGTGGATTTAGCCTCTAAATCCCAAAAAGCAACACAGGAAAGGATAGAAGAAATGGTTTGTTGAAAAGGAAAGCGGGTCGTTTTGATTTGAGCTCACCTTCCCTATCCCATTTGGGTGCTGATATTGAGACTATCTCTGCTGTGATTGTTGTGTTGGCGTTCCTCTTTTTCGCTTGCTTCTGTGCGTTTGTGCCCTCTTTCCCTGTTGGAGCACATGCCATTGTGTCTGTCTGAAGGGCTGTTTTTCCTCCTTCGTCTTCACCCACTGATAAAGCAGCCACTAGCCAGCGAGACGCCAGGTTATTTACTTTCCAACACCTTCTGCCATAAAGATTTCTTTTTTTTTTATAGTTTCCTTTATAGGTCCCTTCCTAAAAATATGTTTCATATGAAAACCACACAGAGGACAGCAGGTATTTCAGAACAACATAAATCATATCTGGAGAATAAATTCACTCTGGCTTGGCTACTTTTTTTGTGGTTGTAAAGAAATTGATCAAATGATTTAGGCAGTATGCTGAAAATGTAGTTTATTTGTAATCCAAGGAATAAGCATAAAGTTGGCTTATTTAAATTCTCAAATGTTTATAACTTTGTTTCTGAAGCATACACAGGACCTTAAAATGCTTTTCATATCTCATTCTGCAGCACTTATCCTTGAGACTCATCCAATAGGTTATGGATTGTACCTTTAGGCCCAAGTCTAGAGGTATCAGAGCGAGATGTGCCAATGACAGGTGGTCACTCGAGTAACCTTTATCACCTCAGCAGCCGAGGTCACCTTTCTCTGTGCTGTCATAGATGATAGATATTTTTCTCTCAAGCATGAACAGCTGATTGAAGCTTCAACCCACTGGCTATAAGCAAAACATCTGCTATTGATCCAGTACATCTGACTGCTGCCTAGACATGTACACAGGCATATGAAGGGAAAAATAACACCAGTCAGGAAGCAATAAAACTAAAATTTCACTTTTGTCCGAGAACTGAACAGTGCTCTACCAAGGGCCAATGGTGCAGTCAAGTGGTCTGAGTATTTCCCAGGAGTGCAAAATATTTAAGCGCTAAATGCTAATAAACCTGCTTAAGAACTTACTCAGATTTTCTTGGCAATTATTGTGTCATTTACAAATTTCAACGGAAACACTACAACTACTAAACGACACACAATAAAGACAGAAAAAGATGTCCCCTATTTAGTTACTGTGCCTTATGAGAGCAAATAAATGCAGCCACAACAGTGAATCTTTCTTTTTGAAATGTTTACCACACAAAAACAAGTTAGCTGAAGTTTAAATTAAATTAATTATATAGTTCTTTCATTGATAGCTACAGTACACTGTATTTTTGTTGAAAGTTTGTACATCTTTGTCAAAGATGGGACTCGTCAGGAGGAAGTTGCATATTTTCTAAAGCCTGAGTAAATGTGTTTTGTGACAGAGCCAGAGGAGCAGTTCAGATGATGTGTAGGGAGGTTTGGGTGAGCCCAGTGTGCAGTGGTGCCAGGGCAGTGCACACAGCAGCAGGAGAGATGGGCAGATGTGAACAGACAGGCCGACTGACCCATGACTTAAAGCTCATTTCTCTGATCTATGACACGGCCTGGGAAGAGCCACTGTGCTCTGCTGCTCCTCCAGATTGACTTGTCCTCACGAAACACTTTCACTTGTTGTCACCTTGTTCTTACCTTTCTGAATCATGTTTGGCTCTGTTTGTCAAACCTGAGTCAAGGACATGATTATCAGTCTGTTTTGCAGTTAGTAGCGGCTCTAGTCTTTACCCAAATACAGTATCACATGTTTCCTAAATATTGTAATCATCACTTTTTTTGATGATGTTTTTGGCTCGTCTTTTTCTGTGTGTCTCTTGCTTCAGGTTAAGGCACAATTCATCTTTTCACAGCATTTTCTATTACGCCATGGCCCTTCCCAGATGAATCCAAAGTAATTGGGGTGGTTAATTTATTTACTCAGAGGCAGTTCACAGCACATTAAATAATAGAGATAATTGAACAAGAATTGTCAAGTGTCTTCTGATATCAGACACATTACAGGAGGGAGTGTGCATAAAACTCCATTTCTATGCCCCCATTGTTTATGGTAATTAAGTACACAGATTTATTCCTTGGTTGCCTTCCAAGCTTATGGCAAGCGCCATTGTTGTCTTCTATTAATATGTAATCAGTAAATAGTTTAATTTTCTAATCTGCGGTTGGAGAATTCACTTTCTAACAACTCTTAATTACTGCTGGGCTCTAATGAGTCTCGCCATGCCGACACAGCCAGCCAATCACCGACTGCGGCCGAGTCGGGGGGGATTTGAATTCCTGTGGCATCCCCCCCTCCACTAATGAACTTGTTATTCTTGCACCACTGGGAGCATTGTCCTTCACATGTGCAACATTAGGAGAATGTACTTCTGACAGCCAAGCAAATATTTACAGATGACTGCTGATTATATAAGAACAAAGCTCAGAATGATATTCAAAATATCTAACTATATTTGGATATTTATGGAAAAATTATGTTTTCTTTACCTTGTGCAGTAAGCTGGATTGACGTGAGATGTTTCAGCTCACAGACTCACAAAAATTCATCCTGTCTGGCTTCTGGGCTGGGCCAATGGTTTGGCAGTATTGCCACAAATAGGCTGGTTTTAGGTTTGCTAACATCAACGAGTACTTTTAGCTATACTTGTTAACAACTTGGTGATGCCAAAAAACATAACTAATGCTGCTATACATTTACAAAAACAACAAAAATCTTGTAACAATCTTTTTATTACACTGTTTTACTATTGTAGCAGACGTTTTTTAGCTTCAGTACTGGCACTTTATCCAATTACTTACAAATATTCTTCTGAAAGTCCTGCCATTTACAAACATTTTCTATGGGAGTCATTCCAGATTAATGCAACGTTAACTCTGTGCTAACATTTTATCAACCTGGCTTTTTCCAGGTTAACCCTTTCTACCAATTTCTTAATGTCTGTTTACAAAAAGCTAAAACACATTTATCTAGAGTGTTAACATATCCACTAACTTAGAATTGTAATGTTTTTTAACATGGCGTCATAATGTTCTGAAGCTATTCTTGATGTTATTACTGTTTTCATTGCTACTGCGAACCAGTTGCACAGTGATTTAGCATTTTTTTTCACCGGATGCCCTTCCTGACACAACCAGCCACATACTGTGACCAGACTAGGCAATGTGGTTGAGGAGTTTTGCCCAGGGACACAACGACAGTCTGAGCTATAAGTGAGGTTCAAGTCGCCAACCCTCTGGTTGATGGGTGAATGCTTAACCCACTGCACCACTGTCGCCCCTTGTTGATGTTATTTCTCTAAATGTCAAAGATGTTATTGAAACTTTATCTCTAAAAGAAGCATGTCTCAGCCTTAGCTGGCCTCAGCACCTATTTACACACACATCCCATCTCAAATAACTATACACCTGCTACAATGGATGCAATTATCCAAATAATGGCACTTAGCTGCGCTGCAAAGCTGCCCTTACCTACTGTGCATTTGATAAGAGATAAACAAGCAAGACAGGAGAATGAGTTTTAGCTTTCCCAAGATTAACATATGTTTAAAAACGGTGCTCCATGCCGATAAGATTGACACTGGCTTTTTATGGTGCACACTCCTTTAATCTGCCTTTGTGTCCTAAAGTCTGTGAAAGAAAAACGGCACAAGGAGGCATCCAGCAAGGGCTTAATATACTTTACAAATGTGGCCTTTTCCTCTGAGTATCTGAGAAGGGGACAGGTGCCTATAGTGTGCAGCTAGCTGTTGGTGGCCATGAAATATTAATTTGTGCAAGACTTAGACATAAATCTGTGTATTTAATGTTCAAGAGCTCTGTATTAAAATAGTATTGACATCACAGTTATAGAGCACTGATAAAAAAAAAAAAAAAGGTCCTTGTCCCGAAGTCACCCAGCCAAGACAAGTTTGACCAGCATCTCTGGTTAAAAAGACCAGAGCAACTCTTTATCCTAAGTAAGTGGGCCTAATTGGTTTAAAGGCTTCTTGTCATCATATTTATCCTGAAGACTGTAGACTTATCTTAATGTAATCTTATAAAGTTCTATAGTACAAAAGTGAGTTCACAAACTTAGACAATCTGTCTTGTCAGGCTCCTGCTGATTCATTTGGGTCCAGACCAGTGGCAGCTCACGGTATTACCGTGAGTGTGCTGGTTTTAGATTTGCTGACAGCAACAAGCACTACTGCGATACTTTTTATGAGCATGGCGACGCAGAAAAATGTAATGTATGTGGCTATACAGTTATAAAAACAGCTAAAGTCTTCTAACAATGTCTTGTGTGTTGTTTTACTGTTGAATAGCAGTTTGTAAAGACTTTCAGAAGAATACTTTAGGTTACTGGATAATGCCCCAGCTCTGTAGCTAAACAACAAACGTTTTCAACGGGAGGCATTTCAGATTGCTATAACGTTATCACAGAGTTGTATATCAATCTGGCTTTTGCCAGGTTAGTGTAAAATATTATAACCTTTTTAATTTTTGGAGTATATTTTCCATAGCAAGAACTCCTAGCTAAATGGTTGATGGATGGATTTTGATTATTCTCTTTTTCTTACAAAAGATAAGAAATGGGCCGGAAAAAAAATTTATAGGTTTTAGTGTTAATCTGGAGCCCTCTCTGGATCCAGGATGGTTTTACATGATTCTTTTCCAATGCAAGATAGGGCCACTTTACATGTTAACAAAATAACAAAAAATGTTACAGGCAGATTTTAATGACATTTTCAGTAAACTGTGCCACAAAAGGAATTATGAGTTTTTGGTGTGGATCACTCATTTTTTGTTTTTTTTTTTATCTCGGAGGATATTGTGTATGAAAGCATTTTTGAATGAAATGGGCTAATGCTTTTGGTATTTGACTCATTAAAAAGACAGTGTTAAATAAATAAGAGACTGGCCAATAAGCAACATGGAATCACAAATTTTCTTGAACTGGACACCTGTTGATTAGGTTTGCAAAATTTTAGGATTTACTTTGTTTTCAATTTCTTTTTCCTTTATGTATTTCTGGCCTATTGATGAGATCTGTGGTTTGCGTGTTGTGTGTATAATGTTATGTGTATGTTTCTTCCTATCAAATGAGCAGTCATCTCAGTCTCTCTTCCCATGCCTGTCGTCCTGATCCAGCATTGTGGTAGCGTCAGCTTATAGTTTGACTAAAGATTTAAGCTGAGCTACAAGAGTGGCACTGGGACTCCCTCACATATGCACGCGCACGCATACCCAGCCTTGCCTTGTCTTGTCGTCCTAACACAAACAGCCAGCACAGATTTAAGTATATTATCGGCCTGAGTTCTTTCACAAACGCATTGCCGAAGAAGCTTAACATTAATTATTGTAACTTTGGACAGATTACATCCATGCCCGCCTTGTAAGCGCAAGGCAGACTCATCTTGACCTCCTATACGAGAGCTTAAAGACACAAGAATGGCATTTTACCAACTTTAATGGGATAACCAGTCTAATCTTTCAGACTGAGAGAAGAAAAAGTGTTGAGACCATAATACCCTCCCCAGTTCACAGACTCAAAGATGGAGGCAGAGAGGGAGGCTATAAGCTGCACTTGCTTTGTTTTCAGGTGCTCTATTAATTCACCTAGTCTTTTCACTTGAAAATAACCTGTTAATGCTTCGTAACAATGTATTGCGTAACGTAAGAGATATTGAAATAATCCTAGTCAGAGGATATTTTGGGTATTAGCGAGAGTTGACTGTCTTCTTTGAAAGTCAGGCGGATGTTTTGTAAAAGTAACACCATGGTCTTAAAATGGATTACAATGCATTACAAAAGCAACCAGTATTTTTTTACCACCAGTAACATGTGACACTAAATCAAGCTAATGTAAAGGATGTGATCAAAGTTTGTGTTGTTGTCAAGGTTGCAAAGGAGAACTTCAGTCATATGGATAAGTATTAGGACATAGGAATGTGTTTGTGGTCATCCCGGATTCTCTTCAGGAGCAAATGCACCATTCTTCCCTATGGCGAAGAAAAGAAATCTAGGGATCACTCCTTTAAAACCTATTGCCTTTTTTATGCCTTTGAGGGGCCAAAATAAAGGATTTGGGCTTTTTTTTGTTTTTTGTGAAAATGCATGTGTGTGACTTGAAAGTTCAACTGGGTCAGAACACAGATTAACCCCAACCCCCCCAACACCCAGTCAGATACACTCCGCTTCCCGCTTGCTCCCTAATCTCCTTGGCCATTTGAATGTTTGAGCAGCAAAACAATTTCATTAGACAACTTGCAAGAACTGTGCAGAGCTTCTGTGTCCGTCCCAGCCCCCCCAGTCCGATGCAGTGACACCACCCTCAGTCCCAGATGTGCGCCGCTCCTACCCCCCCCCCCTCCCCTGCCATTTTCTCCAGCTCGGTGTCAGGCTTTCATACATTCTTTAACAGTGGGGATGAAAGGGGATTTTTAGGAAGATTAGGGAACGGGATCCTCAAGGCATTGTCTGAGAATCTTCAGATAAAACGAGCTGGGTGGATGGAGTCAACGGGTGGGAGCAGGGGAGGAAGGGTTTGTCGCCAAGGAGGGAAAAGACTGTCGCCGCTTCCCACTTCCCTGAGCTAAACAGCTACTTTGATTGGTCGCTTGATTACTTAACTTTTTATTCCTCTTTTATCTCTTTCCAATCATTCTGTCAATTTTAAACCAATTAAACTTGTACCGGCCGGGTCACACACTCCTCCCTTCATTGGCCTGCCAGTGATAGGGCCGATTAACATTTTTAACCGAGTGGGGGTGCGGGATGGGGGCTGGCGTGGGAGAGAATTGGGATGTGGACAATAGCCGCTTATGATAATCTGCTCTTTATTGGAGCATCCCGCCAAAGCTTTCATCCGCTGCCTCTCTGCCCGAGACACCATGTAGCACCCGGGCCAACAAACCACGCTATGTGCTGCCAAGCGCATCTTCGCACACAAGAAAACTCTGACACAAACTGTAGCCACTGCCGAAATCATGATCTAGACACTAAATACACACAAGATTCAAATAAACAAAGACATTTCATTAATTCAGGCATAAGGCTTGAACGCATGCACTCATAGTCCAAAACGCATTGCAAGTTGCAAAAGATTGACAATGTTTAAATGTGTTCTATACATTTTTATTGTAGCATCTTGGCGATCTTGGCAGTATTTTAAGTTTACTACCCAACTTACTGAACCACTTCTAAATTTTGTCTGGCTTAAAGAATGATTTTTTTTACTGGCTTTTATAGCTGGCAGAGTCGGTGTTAGTTGATTACTTGGTTTACAAACTACTGCCCTGCTTCTATAATTGAATTTCTACCTTGCAGTCAATTAATCGAGTCTTTCTTATGGTAACTGATGTGTTGGCACTCGACAATGCAGGTTAATGACAGAGGTTTGGCCTGTAATTACACCATTCACTTGCTAACACAGCTGCTCGCCATGCTACCGTTGTCATCACCCCCTCCATACACACTTTTCCCCATTTCCCATTGTAATGAGCACTCCAGGCTACAAATACCAACAGCTGTCTTTCCCAATACATTACCATTTAAATATCTATTTAAGCTATGCAATTTTGCATTTGTGTATTGAATCGAAGCTGCAGGCAGTGGTGTGGCAGCAGTGTTGTGGTGTCACTTGTAATGTAATGGAGAGTCAAATTAGAAAGGCAGTGTGATTTGTTTGTCATAGTTACAAACACAGTAGGGGAAATTGGGGCAATTAAGAAGGATATGCCAACCTAAATGTTTCGGCATATCTAAATAAAATGGATCATGTTAATGTCACACACAATTTATATAGCCCTTTGTACTTTGTCATTTGCAACAAGTCTTGAAAACAAACTAAAAAAATAGCTGTAATGATGGTGTGACAGTACAGCACATTACCAGTACAGACGGGAGCCCAGTTGCTTAATAGGGATGACTAATGTTGTTAGTGAAGCTATTACTGGTCCACAGATTAATTCATTAGGCAAATTCATCATTCGCCTCCCCTCGGCCTCCCGTCACAAGGCGTGTAATATGACACCACTCAAATTTGTTCTAACATCTACCCCAGGGGGTCAAGTCACCCCCAACGTCACACATACACACACACACACACACACATATCCCTCTTTGCTAATGGGGCAGGCGGAGCCACTTGTGCCAATAGATAGCAGCTGTCTGTCAGCAGAGGGTTTGCGAGTTCTCCACTGGGGGTTATCACAGCTCCCTAACACCAAGCAGATTTGTTAGTTAGGGATCCAAATGTCACAAATTATTTTAAATGTGAAATAAAACAATGTCATGGGAAACTGTCTTGATTAATTACTAATCAGTCAGTATGTTTTCATGCATATGCATCTCGATTAGGCCATCACAGCAGGATTTCTCACTTTTTCTGCGTTTATAAGCACAAGAGAGAAATGCTGCTCTTGTCAAGCTAATGATACGATCAAGTGGTTTGGATATTTACTTGTAGTGCTAAATGTTTATAAAACCTATAATAAACTCAGCTAATTTACTTTTATTTAAAATAGGAGCTGTAACACAAAATGACACACCACAAAATCACAAAAGTGTGTTCCTTACTTGGTAACTGTGCCTCCCAAAATCACATATGTACACTAAATCCAAAGCTATGCCAGTCAAGCTTTGTTTTTTAAAAGTTAACAAACAAGAGCCCAGTGGATACAGCAATCTAGCCTGTGGTAGAGTGGCCGAAAGTACAGTATTTCTTTAGGGTATTGCTGGATTCCAGGGACTTCATGTAATGCTTGTCTGCTGCCTGCCACTGAACACCTCTCAGTCCTTAATCACAGCAAGCCATATACAATACATGCAGCAATCGGAGTAAGCGGTGTGTGTAGTTTAAGACACCAATTATAAATGAAAAAAGACTGATTTAAATGTCTCTACCTGGATGGAAACGGTAACTGTTTATTCCTCTAATAGGCCTAATAAAGTTTAAGTAATGTTGAGCCGTCACATCAACAATTAACACTAGTCCCAGGTGTTAAAGTTTGCTTTAGCCCTAAACCAACATGTGCTTCTCCGCCCATTGTAAGCCCCTCGCGTGTTTCACACCTCACATTCTCCGTGGACTAAACTACCTGACTTAACATTGGCTTAGCTTCACCAAGCCCTGGCTTAACGCTGAGCTTTCACACTGATCCTATAACAATGTTTTTAGTTCTGGGGCTGAGTGTGGTCAAGGCAAATGCCTAAGTATTTCTCACTTGAGAGGGAGAAGACTGCCTGTGCGGATCTTTTAGTGGATTCATTTGATACATTTACAAATTTTCAACACACCTTTGTTCAGTTTAAGTACATGCTTACTTTTTACATTTTAGGTGACAGCATAACAGTTAATACTAACTTTTTGTGCATTTGCATTTTTTTCTTGGCCTTTCACTTAGTTTAGAGCGGTCATTCTCCATTAATCTGTTTGTGGGATGTCATTTTTAATACAATTTATAATTGTGACACTTGTATACGATACATTCAGTATCTCTCCCAACTCTAAAAACTAGTATTTTATAGTAGTAGTAGTGTTACTGATAATATTTACTTTTATTATTTATTATCTTATTATTTGTCAATTTATTTTAATCTGTTTTACAATTGAACGTCGTTAACTTAGGGTTTAGGTCTCAAATTAGCTTTTGACAAAATGTTGCCCTTGATCCCCCTGGCCCACCAATTTGAATGACTTATTTGGGGCATTTAGAGGAGCCTATAGCATCCCAATAGGACAGCAATGCACTCCAGTATGTATAGTGGTTAGTAAGACAAGAAATTATTTGGAGTCAGCTTTCAACATGCAACTCAAATGGCTCAGGAAAGATTTCAGCTTGGAATAATATGAATGAAAACGTGCAGTGTAACTGTAATCTTTTACTATTTGAGATTGTGGGTCTTTTTGTTTTGCTCTTAATTGAGACAAAGAGAAAGCATTATACCTCTACTTTTTTAGTCAGCTTCTCTGATCCTACAATAGAAGAGTCCCAAACAGATGGGTTTGTAGACCCCCTCTCCTTGTGTCTCTCCACATAGCTGTACACATGATGTAACCCTCCTCCCCAGCTAGGCGACACTCTCAAGAGGAGCAGTCAGAGGAGAAAACGAACCCAAGCCCTAACAAATACATGAAGGTTTGGTTTAGCTAAATCCCACAGATAATGGCTACTGTGTCAAAAGACTAAAGATTGCGGGAGGGTGGTGGATGGAGTGGGGGATTACTCTGGCGTTTTGCATCAGTTGCTTTCTGCTGGGTGGCCCTGCTTGTCAAAAAAAAAGAAGGAAAGAACGGAGGGAAAGAGTGGAAAAGAGAAAAGCATTTAACGCGGTACATTGAGAAGAAGAGGGCTCTTAATGCCATCAAAGCAAGGGGAGAAATCAGCCATTAATTTATTCTGGACCCACACACACTCGTGCATGGTGGAGCCCGCATACACAAGGCCTGCAATTGTTGATGTATTCAGTAACATCTGGTCAACCTTGAAACACGCCGCTTCAAGGTTGACAAAATGTTACCTCTGATTCCCTTTTTACATTGAATGTGTGAAGGTGCAAATGTGCGCCTGAAACCTAAAATGATTTGTGCGTGGATTGAATTATAGGCCTGTCGTGAGGAGGAGAAAAAAAATTTGCCCTTAGATTGGAGAGGAGTGGCAGATGACTGGGCTTTTCATAGACTGATAAGAACTGATGGAGAGGTTAATAAGCTACACACCCAGGTCATCGCAGGCTTTTTACTGGATATAGAGCAGAAAGGAGCGCTATGATGAGACGAGGTGTGTGTGTATGCTGCTAAAATATAAGGGGAAGGAGTCAGGAGCAGTGCATCTCCCAAGTATATCTACTCCTGACATTTTACAAAAGGATCCTACAGAAAGTTGACATCAAATTTAAGTCTCATTCACTCTCAAACTAACTTTTTAACATGTAGTTATGTGATATATTTATTAAGGTTCAGTGGGTTTGTAATTAGGGTTATATATATTATATATACCTTCTTCACTGGTCACTGGTTCCCAAACGGTGGGTCTCTCATCTATAATGTGTAATTTAAAGCTGTTACCTATCTCTGCTTCACCAAACTCTAGAGCTATGGGATACTTGAAGTACTCTCTTGAAAGCATCAGAGGTACTTTGTTTTTCTACTCTCATTTGGTCACTCAGGGCTGTCTCTAGCTCCTCACCCTAACAGCAGTCTGAAAACCTAAACTTAACTATTGTCCCATGGACTTTTATATCATTGATAAAGTTACACTTTGTGCTTAAATTCTTTGTACTAAAACCTTATATTTGTCTCTGAAATTACCTTTACTATATGTATGTTAAGTAAAAGTTGGACCGTGTAAAGTATATGTAAGTACACAAGGCTCATTCACAAACAGAGTATTTTTTCCCTCCTCTTTGCTGTATAACCTGAGGCTACAGCTCGTCCCCTGCTGAGCGCAAGACAAAACCCTTAAAACATAAAAACAGACTAATCTCTCTCCTTTTCTCACTCAGAGCTTTTCTCTCTCAGACATATGGTGACAGCTGTTTTTCTTTGCATAGGCCCACTTTATTAAAAACCCTGCACAGGATATTTTTTGGAAGAATTTAGTTAACCAGAATCAAGCAGTGTTATTTCATTCATAATAAACCTTAATTTTCAAAAATACACACAACTGAGGACCTCACCTGATTTTATTGCAAGTCAAATATAAGATTTGAACTGAGGTTTTGGAGTTTTGGGTCCATTATATGAAGTCAAACACAGATCGAGCTTGCCTAGAAATTCCAGACTCACCGCTGTACCAGCGGATGAGTCTGGTCGCCTTAGAATCAATTCGATTTCTAGGGCGGAGCAAACCCGAGTTAACGGACAGCGTTGTTAGCCAATCAGAAAATGGCGGACGTGACGTTAACAAAGCGACAAGAAAGTGAGAAAATAAACAAACGGAGTAGAGAAGCCACGAGGGAGGAACGAGGGAGTTATTTCAACATTACCGTACCATACCGCTGAATGAAACAAACTCTCGGCTCCTCGGTGCGCCAATCTTGATTGTTGTTGGTGAGGAGACGCGTAAGAGTGACGCTGCTCGCGAAGAACACGTGACTTAAATAAACCAATCAAAATGCACGGTACGGTTGGGATTTGAGTAAACCACTGCGGACGGCGTGGTGACCAGACTGATATTTCTCTGTAGAATAACACAGAGACATATCAGTCTGGATTTTCCAGGCAAAGATCGAGCAGCTGTGGCTCTCAATACCAAACAGATTTTTGGGCAGGTGTTTTAGGCCCAGCTGCTGCACCACAGGTTTTCTCTGGTATCGTGCCTGCATAGGATTTGGGGGGAAAATATTTAAACTGCTTAATGCGTGCAAATTGTCCGGTTTTTTACCTTTTTTTACAACAGTATAAATGTTGCCTATTACCAAATGCTACATTAATGGTGTGCATTTTTAGTTTGATTTCTTAATGAATGTTGTGGTCAATCAAATAATAATAATCATAGCCGTTATAAGTTAAAGCTTTTTTCCTCAGAGAGCATTAGTGCTGGATTGTTGTGCTTGAAGACGCTTTCACACTCTTAGGCCTAATGGAAGACAGAAGCAAAGGTCTAAAGCACCAAGGCCCTTCTGTGAAGAATGGTGAAAGGCACCAGACAGGACCCTACATGGGGTCTCGGATGTGTCTTCTCCCCCTCCACACCTAGCCTTGTCCCAGGGCTAATAGGGAGCTCCCTATCACCCACTCACCTTAATAATAAAAGAGAGCCCCCGTGGAAAGGAGCTAGCATGAGCCGGTTGAAGATCACGCCGTTAATAGGATGATGCCTTTTTGCCTTTTGTCATGAGATTATGAACGGGGATAGCCTCTTCTCTCACTCTTCTTTATACTCTTCCCACACACAGCTATAGGTGTCCTGGAGGGCCCCGTCGACTTGGAGTGGAGACAGGCGTAACGGAAGCTTTGTTCCACTGCTTGTATGGTAAAAGACTGGCTAATGAAATACCTTTTAGGGGGTATCAGCAGGTGAGCTCCCCAATCAGGCCAGTCTGCAAAAACACACACAGGCGTACACATATTGGCTGCCTCCCCTCGTCTGCCCCCTCTTGCTATATTAATTACCTGAAGTGCTCTGGCCTTGCAGAAAAGCCCTCGATTCTGCCGCTCTTTTGCCTCCTCTTCACCCGACAACACAGCCACACAGGCCTAAGATAGCCTAAAGTGGGGGGTTGCAGCAGAAAAGGGATGATGATAATAGTAGTAATGAACACAGTGACAATAATGAGAAAGGTAATTGAGAAATGGTGTATGGCAGGCCCCCACGATTTTCCTTTTCCAGCCCCAAGCTAAGTGGGGACAGGTTGAAAATCATCTTATTTAGAGCCCAGTTAAACGTTTCTTATGAAGCATTAGCGAAGGAGCTGGGATTTTTGGCATTGAAGAAGAAGGGAGCTGGCAGAGTGGGTACACTAAGGCCTAATTTGTTCTAATTTGAGTTATTTTTCAATGTGTGTATTGACCTTAAGTGGTCAGTGTGCTCTGTATGATATTGCTGATGTGTAACCAACTTTGACCTGCTTCACTGGTTCCAGTTGTAAGTCTACTTTGATGAATGCACATTTCTAACTTGTGTTATAAATGTTTACATGTAGCCAAGGATACACTTTTTTAATATATTAATTTAAAAGTTAACAGTTATAACAGTTGATCAAAAACTGCCTCTGTTAAAGTTTTTTAAAGGTCTGTCAATAGAAACACTGAAAAAATGTAAAGGTCCCCTATTATGCTAACCATGTTATAATGTTGTTTGCACCTCAAAATCATACCTGGAGTAGGATTTTATTTCATTCACGCATGTTTGAGTAATCCTCTATGCAGAGCTCTTCCCTTTTTCAGCTGGAAACGCTCAAGCTCACGGCTCTACGTAGCCACATAAAACCACATTTCTAAAAAACATACACTCATTCTGATAATTTCAGGCTTAAATTGCCATCACTACAAAGCCATAAACTAACTTATCTATCTGTTAGCTTCATGTTGCTAATAGCCATGCTAAATAGTAATTTTATGCTGTCCTCTGCAAAGTCAAAGTAACAGCTCCTTAAAAGAAGACATTTTACTTACACATACATTATTTTAAGTTATAAAATGTAAAATACTAACACACAGGTGTCCAAAATTATTTCAAAAAGACTGAACAAATTACAATATGTTCCCTTTAAATACTGACTGGGGAGACTCTGGAGACTGTGGAGATGCTGCAGACACTAAAACACTAATAATCAGAGTCCCTTTACTAATGTCCTTGGTCAGATGTGGCAGCAGTTTAGCCAAAACAACATTGTAGTGTGATGCACAGCACAAACATACTTTGTTTATGTATGCTAATTAGCCATGTGTTTGAAAGCTTTTACTGTATTTTAACAATTATTATAGACCTGGCCTTTGGAAACAGAGAAGGCTAAAACTAAGACATTGATGTCTTCACTGATGTTATTGTGAGGGTAAAGCACACTGCTGCTGCTTCACTGTTGTTTTGTACAGAAAATGAGCATACAACTATAAATATGTATATATCTCATAAAAAAAAACTTGCATTTAAATAGCTTTTTATGCCAACAAAGGGAAAATAAATCTTTTATTTTTTAATCATATGCACTCTCTGTAAAAAGTAAACTAATATAAAATGATGGCTGCTACAATTAGACCAGCTGAGAACCACTGCCTTACATGTGAAAGAGTAAAAAAAAAAGGTAAAAAATAAATAAAATAAAAATGAGCAAACATACAAACTCTGACTAATGAGCTGCTTTTCACAGAGTTATAGTGTATATAGTATAATTTTAAATTAGCTACACAGCTACATTTAGTTAGTATTTCCCCCTGCCCTTGTCACCCTTCGTGTGATAGAAACAGGGCGGTCTGGGCTTAAACAGACACAAGCTGCCTCCACCAGCCCATAGTCTGCCACTCTCTGATAATGTTTATTGATTTGTAGCGAAAACACAATTTGATGGAGCGGGGGGATGAGGAGGTGGAGGCGCACTGAGGACCAGTGCATTTGTGTGACTGTCACGGCTCAGTCGGTGCAGCGAGACAAACAGAGAAAATACTCTAGAAATGGCATTTAGGTTTATTGTCTGTGGTCAGTTTGGTTCCAATAATTGACCTGCAGCTTTTCAATGATGTCGTTCAGTCCATGAGGCCATTAACAGTTTAAAGAGATAAGGGCTGCACAATATATTGCAAAATTTGCGATATATTATGCAGCCCTAATGTCTTATTGTCGTAATATTAGCAAAAGGAATATCAAAATCCCAATATATTAAATGTATCGCTGTAATGTTATGTAACTCCATCTGAATAATTGTCTAAATTAAATTAAACACTTTTGTGCCAAATGCAATATTAAATAATGCCTGATTTAGTCTGGATTCAGGCCTGGTTTCGTGGTTAAGTTCTGTTAAACACACAAAAATTACTTCACTCCAGAAACTTTAATCCAGAGACTGCTTTAATTTATTTAAAGTCAGTTGAAGTTACATTGTAATTAAGGCTATCTTGATATCATCATATATCACATGTTTTTCTAATATCTTGCAGCCCTAAAAGCAGTGCTCATTTGCAAACCTTTCTAATATGAACATTTAATCTCAGGAGTGAGTCCATTGTGTAAACTGTTTGCCCGAGCCCCCGCCCGTCTTTGCCCTGGAAGGTGGAGGAATGAAAGGTGTCTGGAGGTTGGTCTACTGTTAGCTCTGGGTCAGATGTATTTGTCCAAGGGCGTGTATGTGTGGTTCTGTATGTACGCAGCAAAGTCAGCAGAGAAGAAGTCATGTATGTTTAAAAAGAGACGAGGATGAGTGGAGAAAACATTAGAAGGACAAACCTATGGATTGTTTAACTCTCAACAAACACTCCCAACAATGGCGTGGTAGAGACGCCTATGTACACAGCAGTGCTCATTAAAAATGGCTTTGACGATGGATGTACCTCCCATCTCATGTCTCTTTGTCGTCTTTAAAATGGAACATATAGAGTACGTATAGAGGGCCAATGTTAAATAACATCTCTAATTGATTATAGGCAGTCCAGTCAGTTAAAAAAGGGTAAAATGTGTTTGGATTTATTGTTTATTTTGTGTTATTTATTGATTGGAAACATTAGGCAGGTATTCCCAGCTAGTGGGTTACAGGGAGGTTAAATGTAGTTTTAATGTTCAGTTTATTTGAAGACTAAATATTGTTTTAATTACGTGAAACTGAAAAAAGAAGATTAGAAAAAAGATCAGACCAGTTTATAATCACTGTTTTAAGACACTAGCTGGCCTTGATTAGAATATTGATGTCAACATTTGCTTATTGTGGCTAAACTGAGTTGATAATGACAATATGGTCTTCAGTATATATGAATCACATATGTTTGGTGCCTTGTCATATTATTGATGACTACAGAAGGCACCTGTCAGCCACTGAATAATTGATATATCTTATTGATCAACTGTTGATCACTGCAGATGAATGGCCACACCTGCTGCTGGGCTTCATCACTGGAGCAGAGAAGTGCAGTGTAGAAATGAGGCTGAAATAATTATACAGCCCTACTTATGATTATAAAAAAGACTCAATCCAACCATTTGCCCCAAACCTCTCAACCACACACACGCAAACCCCACTCCTGCTCCTCCACGTCTTTCCATTGTACGCTGTAAAGCAAGCAGTGGTTGACAAATGACACCGGTGGAAAAGGCAGCTATTGTGCTGCAGTGTAAGGAGAGAGATTTTTTTTTTTTTTCTCGTTTTTCTTTTTTCTTATTTTACGTTTCCTGGGGGAGGTGAGTGTGAGTCGGTTAATGTGCTCCATTCAGTGGACATTATACACAGGTTCAATAAAGCAGGAATCTGCTCTATATGCCGGGACCATTGTGCCATTGAGGATGACTAAAAAGGCCTCGAACAAGCCTCCATGGAAAAATAGCCCTCAGCACCACTCCAGTAGAGAGGCAAATAGAAAAGGAGCGAGCAGGAGGAATCACATGTGCGAGTTTGGCTTCTTGTACACATCGAGTGTTGTAATGTTGTTGAGATGGGAAATGCTGCTTTTCAGCTCTTTCTACATTTGGAGTTTACCTGTTTAGAAAATTGTTTGAAGTTAAACAAATATCTGTGTGAGATACTACTTAAGGCAATTCCCCTAATGTAAAGCTAAGATGAGTTTTGTGTTTGATTTACTGAACTTTTACTCTTACAGTAACTAATCACGTCTTTGCTGCTTTACTTTTAATATAATTTCTTAGGGCCTGGTTGCTTCCTTGCATACAAGCAGCATTCTCTTCCCCTAATAAGACAGGCCTGTACTTACATTAATTAAATCAAGACTTCACTCAGCTACTTGCGCACAATTCGCCCCCTCCGGTCGTTCGCTCTGATTAGGCCGGCCCCTGTCATGCATATTCACATCGCCGCAGTGACAGCCTTTTAACGAGCTCTTACCTAATCACAGGAAACAATGTTCATCCTGTTCTTTTTATTCCTCCTCTCGCCGTTCCCTTTCATGGATCTTTGGCTTTCATCTGCCTGATCCCCGCTGATATCAGACGGGCTTGACGCTCGGATGAAGCCAGCCATGGGAGAGACGAGTGTGGCGCGTCCCGAAATAAAACACAGAGACTTGGACACAGAAGAGAAGTTCGGGATCTCCTCCCTTTTCTTTCCTCCTCCTCTTCTTTGTTCTCCTCCTCCTGGCCTTTTTACATGTCCAATAGATAAATTGGATTAACAGCTATTGGATTAAATGGCAAAATGGTGGGATAAGAAATTAGATGGACATGCTCTGATTACAGCTTTTAATGTTTGTTTGTCCCATCCATTTGCAATTGTTATCTTGCAATCTTCAGCCCTAAAATCAAATATTATCAAACAACTTATTTTTTTTCCTTTTGGTTTTTCCCTTTCTGGGGTGGCCACAGCCAATCATCTGCCTCCTAGCGTTCAGTGATTTGCATAGAAATGCGGCATAGGTTTTATGCCGGATGCCCTTCCTGATTATTAAATACTTGTAACAGAAGTGGCTAGATAAGAAGTCTAAATATTAAAAGAAGCAAACTGTTAATTGTAATGAGGATAACAAATCCCCATTTCTCTTCGGCACCAATTTTGAAAGACCATAGAACAAAAAGCCTGCATGCAATTGTTTACACTTGATAAAAAGCCTCGATGGGTCACCAACATCAGCATTCGTCTGCCCACCTCTGGGAGGATTTCATTATTTCTGTCTAAACTAAATAGAACAGTGGCCAAGATTACTATCTTAATCTTATTTGGCCATTGAAGCTCATTCTGATTCTCCTTTCACCCCAGCTTTTCTTTCCTTTGTGTTATTTTTATTTCTCTCAATCCAAACAATTGGCCATGCTAAGCAGCCTTTCCTTCTGACATAAGGATAATGTCGGCCCGTGTCATTGAATCCCGGTTGTGTCAGTGTGTGTGAGACAGAGAGAGTGAAACAAGAGAGCAGCGAGACAGGCAATCAGATAGAGCAGTTGTCGCGATGTGTGTATCAGTTGTATCTTGCCAGAGTGACTGTGTGCCTATGTGTCAGAGTTGATTGTATCTTGTGTGCGTTGCTCACCATCGTCGACACGTTGATAACCGAGAAGCAGCAAACATGATATTAATGACGATAAAGTTTGTTGCAGGAATGGAAACCCAGTGTATCCGCATCAGGCATATTTTCCCCTAATCCTTTGATGTCATGATCAAACATTGTACCCGTGCCAAATTTATTGCTCGTAGTCTCAGTAGACATTGGCCTGTTTCCTCCGCGCCCCGCTCTGTGTTGAACACCGAGAAATGGCCTGTAAGGCAAGCAGCAAGACCCAGAATACAACCTGCCAAACTGCCAGATGCTTTGATCCAAGATGGCCCCCTGAGAGCCAGCATGGATCCACTGTGTCTCGGAGCCAGGGCTGGATTCACTGACACTGTGTCAGCCATATTTGCCAGGGATATTTACACCATTTGTCTTGATGGTACACAACATTCATTGCTTTTCTCTCTGTGCCCATTTTACCATATGGCACTTACTTGGAGCGTTTGTTTTGATTCAAAGTCCCATTGGGAATCAAAAAACGATTTTTTTTTTATTGAAGCTTTTTGATAATCTCACACTACCTCCCCCAAGCAGGTATATTTTTGCCAGCATTGGTTTGTTAGTATTTTAGCAAAATAAATCAATAAGTCATGGTCAGATTTTTATAACATTTTTAGGAAAGGACAATAATGGGCCAAGACATGATTAGGTTTTGTTGTGAATCCGAAACATCATCTGGATTCAGGAACTTTTGATATGATGTGCTATTGCCAGCTACTGACTCTGGCCACAAAGAGGAACAAATGATTAGTTTAAGTGTTTTTTTTTTTTTTTTTACCATTGTCAGATATTAGGGCTTTGTACCTAAAAGTATTTACCCCTGAAATAGAAGATCCCCAGTTTGAGTTCACATCTAAGCTATATATATCACTATATCCCTATCATTAAAATATCACTTAAAATATGTTGATTAAATAGGTTTGGACTATATCTTAATCTATACAATAATTTACATAATACTTTATGTAATATGACATGGGCTGCGACTGTATTGAGCCCTCCTTGCTAGACATGTGTCTATCCCTTTAAGAGTCAGGTAGAGTCAAGGGTCAGAGGTCAACCCTGGAGAGGCAGAGCAAGGAGGAGAAAGTTGAGCAGCTGTCAAGCGTCCTCTGTCCCCTCCTCTTCGGTTTGAATCCACTCACCTGCTTCCCCCTTGTCCCGTCTCCTACTCCCTTCTGTCCGTCCCCCTACCTTTCCTCTGACCTCCCCGCTTCCTTCCTCTCCTCAGCTTCTCCCCTTCTTCCTTTTCATAAAATGCGGCTGGTGGTTGGCTGGTGGCTGCCGGCTGCCGAGCGGTGGGGGATATAGCTTTATAATCCCCCTTTCGTCTTCCAGCCTGCCTCGCCACAATGTCACAGGAGCTTAATATTTGCCATTATTATTTGCTTGTTTTATTTGACTTCGAGGCAACACAATGACCTGTCAGCGCCGGCTTTATCCCCCCTCCGAGTGTCGTCCGTTTCAAAGTTGACTACAGTAATCCACGAGCCCCTGATTTCTGCTAAATCCCGAAGCTTTCTTTCATTCGCACTTTTTTCCTCCTTCCCTCCCACCCCCTTCTCTATCCTCCTAAATGAAATTACATACATCTGCTGGCTCAGTGTATCTCCAATGTCCACACACTCTCCAGTGTCCACACACTTATTCTCATGGCGTATTCTCATGGCTGCCTTTCATTGTCAGCAATACTAATAAAAAAAATAGCTCAGGAAAAAAAAAAAATCCCACCAAGTCATATGTCTGACATACCTGTGGCATTTTTATATAAATTGCTAAACATCATAAAATATTTCATGTTCAAGTGCTAGGCCCCATTTAATTAAACATAATTTTTATTCAATAATTTTGTTTAGGTGGCTGCCATAGCGACAAAGCTATTCAGATGTCTCTTGAGAAAGCTGCAGTTCAAATACAAAAGCTCATATGAGATGATCTTTCATCTCTGTGTATAGCCATTTTATCGCTCACAGATGTAGTGAGCTTGAACGCTGCTTTTACTGATAAAGTGGCCACAGCTCCAGCTCATATCCCAGCTGAAATGACCACCAATTTAGTCGACTGATGGTATTTTTTAAACAAGTTCAGGAAAAAAAATGCTGCAGATTTGCAATGGGCTTAAATATAATAAAAAAATATATAATAAAAACTAATCTTGGTAATAATACTATAATATGATTTATAGGGTACTCTGGGTTCCTTCCATTGTCCAAAGACATGCATTTGTAGGTGAACTGATAAATCAGAATTGCCCAATATGAAGTTTATCTGCCTCTAATTGCTGGCCCGGCAACATTGCAGAGGGTGTGCCCCGCCTCAGGCTCATAGTTTCTGGGCTATGCTCCAGCCCCTGCATGATGAGGACACCAGGCCATTATTGATAGGTGACATTTGTGGTAAATTTTGGTCACACGGTCTCTGCTGTAGCCACTATGATCCAGCTAATATTTATCTCTTTCCAGTCGATGTGCAGTGTCAGTATCATCTGTGTCTATCCCACTGAAGCCTATGACTTAGCGCTAGTGCTTTAGCCCTGGGCGAAGGCAAGGCTTATATTAGCCATGCATCAGAGGCTTGCTAACTCACCGAGGGCTGAGCAGGTATTACAGTAAGCACGGGAGACTCTCAGAGCTGTGTTAGGTCTTTTCTGAAGGCCTGCTGAGTTATTGGTGGATATGTATTGCCCAACAGTGAGAGGCTTCACTGTAATCGTTGACTTAATCCCACCCTGGTTGAAGTCATATTGACGTTGTGAAGTCATGGTGTGAAGTATGTGAATGTTTACACAACGAACATACACACTGAAGTGAACATGCCGCCCACGTGGTTGGCAGGTCGGCATTACTAAGTTGTTTATACGCATCCTCTCTTTTATGTTTCTATGGCCTGTGTTGATAATGTATGTTCCTATAATTGCTTTTTATCTGATTCACTTTGACCATAAAATGAGCAGCTAATGAGTGTGTTTATGTGGTGCTGACATTGAAGCTAACTGTGCTTTTTGTGTGTGTGTATGTGTGTGTTTTTCAGGCAACAACAAGGAGGAGGAGGAAGCTATGATGCAGGAGTGGTTCATGTTGGTCAACAAGAAGAACGCTCTCATCCGGAGACAGAACCAGCTCTCTCTGCTGTATGTTCTGTATTTCACTATCAAGTACTACTGCTGTTGAAAGTGCTTCCTCTTAAACCTCTTTTAAATCACTTATGGGCTAAAGGAACTGTTTATTATAGTTTAATTTTAGGCTTGTCCCAGTGTAAAGAAATGTATAAGCAACCACAATAAGTTATTATTACCGATTAAAAGGGCTGTTTTTGCAGTTTGTTGTCAACATAACTGAAAAAGCTATTGTCATATTTTGAGGACATTTTTATGACAGGTCAGTAATGGGCCAAAAAATAAAAGATCACTTTTTGGTGTGCATCTGACCAATGTCTGGACTCCGGTATTTTTTCAAAGGATTCCTTACTAATGCAAGGCAGGGCCAGTTTTATCTGTTAGCACAAAACTATTAGTTAAGGTCATAAGTGGAAAGTAATGCCTTGTTTTTGTTTTTGTTTTTTTTGGGGGGGGGTCTCAGTCCACACCTAATTCACCAAACTAGAACAACAATTTAATAATCTTAATAAAAGCAATACGGTTTTAAATTTTAAACTGCCCTTGTGTAGTATAGATTGTATACACTTAATATTATTCAAATACCAGAGGTATCTTTCTATTCATGCGTTACATCAAACTCCTTGAAGCATCTCAGGAGGGGGCAGTACTGCCCTGTACTCTATTCAGTCCCTGTGTCTGTGCGCTCATTGATTGACATGCGGATGGATATGAAATCAATAGAAATGTAGCGATCATCACTCTATTGCTAGTCTCTTTGTAAGTGGTCAGCTGTGGCAGGTGGAGACGTGTGCACCGACACACACACACGCTAGGGATTTTTCATTTGAGATTTCAAAGTGTGCAAGCGGAGGAAAGATTGAAGTATTCATAATCACATTACATCGTGGGAAAGGGGAGGCTTTTAAAGTGGCCAATTGACAGAGGGCCTGATTATGAGCCCTTTCTGTTCTCTCTTTGTGGAGGCGAAGAGAAAAGGCGCCTGTGAAGGACAAATTCTATTAAGGGCCAAATTAGCTCATTTTATAATATGTCTGAAAGAGGAAGGAATTTAATTTGCGCAGCGTACACGCAAATCACATAGATTCATAAAAGCACACACAGGATCGCACACTGTTAAAGGTTGTCTATTCTGCTTCTCTCTTTTTTCTTTACATTAGTAAGCTACCTTTTGGTTGTATTGAACAAGGTCTCACTGTTCAGTGCTCTACATGCACTGCTGGTCCTAGAGCAGTATAGACACTTTACAGTCAGATGACTTTTCTACATGATCCCTGGTGTGTTTTAGAACCACAACAAAAGAAAATCTTTATCTGTAATGTATACAATATGTAGAACCATGGAAAAAGTTTGACAGGTAGCTTATAGTCTTTCACTAATGTCCTTAGACTGAGGCATTTGCCGTAATATGTTTTACTTAATATGTGTTTGTGTATTGTCGTTCTGACTTAATAAATACAGAGAGGCCCCAGAGACAAATCATTGACTCTTGTGATTGGAAAGAGTTGGCCTAGAGCAGGGGTCACTAATAGGCAGACCGGGATCCGAATCCGGATCCAGGGGCCGTCCCATCCGGACCCAAACCCATGTACCGCACCACGGACATGAACCTGTTCAGCCCCACACTCACCGGGAGCGCAGCGGCGCCTCTCTCAACACGCAGTGTGTTTTGGCACTTAAAAGCTCTAACATGAACAGTGCAGGGTTTAAATCAGGTGTGTTTTTGGTTATTGTCCAACAAAATTACTGTCCTAGGTCCAGACTATGTGCGGAGGGTCCAGACTGCACGATTTTCAACAGATAAAAGTTTTCTTTTTACGGATCAGTGAGACGAGCTGGCGATGACACACACTGTGGCTGTGAGCGATTCTGTCCCACAGCTCACCCCTCCCACCAGCGTTTGTCCCTCCATCCCACAGTGGAGAGACAACTGCCTCGTATTTACCAGAGAACTGGGAGGTAACGTGTTTTGAGGCGCGGTACAGAGCCCTTAAGTTTTAATGGGTGATACATCTCCTGTGTTAAAATAGACAGTGAATCTTTGCATGTGACGCTATCAGCCAATCAGATCTGTGGATTTGGAAACACAGAGCGGTGACTGTGAGTGAGACAGTGCAGAAATGAGAGAGACAGATGTAGAAAGGAACAGAGGTCAGCTCTGAACCCCTGTGTCTCCTGTGGTTTGAGTCAGGGACCATTATTAAGAGCATTTTTATTTTATAACTGTAGCTATTTAATTGATATAAGAAAAAATTATTATTTTATTATTTCATGCCCCCAAGATTGTTTTAAAACTGATGTTAATGTTAGGAAAATGTTATTGCCATAATATACAATTCTACTGTATTTATACTATAGACACAGATGTTGATGCAACTGCAATGCTTTTTTAAGGCACAAAATAACATTTTGATGTTCCGGACCTTCACTTGAGAAAATTTTCTCAAATTGGACCTCAATGAATTTTAATTGATGACTCCTGGTCTAGAGCATTTGAAAACCACTGCTTTAAGGCATCTGAAGTGTATAACATTACACAGCATGGTCTGAATGTGTTTTAAATGTTTTCCTGACTTTAACCTAGGGCTCTACCGCTCAGTGTGTATCAGCTATGTGCAGTAGATTAATGTGAAGCCAGTGCAGGTCCAGGAGACTACCTGAATCAATGTTTATTGCAGGTTTCTTTAAGTGCTTAATGATTTAGTCATTAACATATTGATGAAGTTTGTTGTCACTCACTCCCTGTGTTTTTTCCTCTCCCCAACTCTTGCCACAGGGAGAAAGAGCATGATCTGGAGAGGCGCTTTGAACTGCTGAACAGAGAGCTCAGAGCCATGTTGGCCATCGAGGGTAAGCCACACACATCCACACTGATTTTAATAAGGTGTCGGCAGGTGTCAGACAGTAGCGTAATTCTTAACTTTTATCCATTAACTGTATTTTCTAAACCAGGTAGTGCCACTTAAATTAAATTCTGTACAAAGCCAGAGTAAAGGATTAGCGTCAGTCAGTGGAAATAAAAAGCAAACAGAATAATCTGACAACATGCTGACAGAGAAACTTAACAAGGTTTAGGTTGTCACATTATTTAATCAGTGCAACTATAGGGACTGTTTCATAATATACCTTTTGTAAAAAAAAAAATTATATACCAACAAGTACCAGGTTCCTAAATTAGAGTAAATGTTTTTATAGGTAAAGACAGGTGCATCTTTGGCCAAGGGATGCTCCTTGCATATTGTCCACCTGTTACCTTCATTTTGTGCCTAAAGCTGGATGATTTAAATTCTATGTTGACTTCTTGATGAGGATTAAGATGCAAGCTTGCCAGGGATTTCACTCATTGATACTTGATCAATGCTATCTGTTACCTAGTTAGACATGGTTAGCTGATGCCTGAATTGAAATTTCAGGAATTAAAACAGCATCACAGTGAAAAGGCTGTGCATAGTTTTAAAAAATCCAAATGCAGGTAAATTATTGAAAGCTTGTTAATTATAGCGCAGCCAGAAATGCAGCCATTGTGTCACATCAAAGTTGTCAGGGGGCCAGCGAAGTTTAATCCCCTTCGACGACGTCCTCTTTGGCAAAATGAACCTTTTGCCAAATCAATGCTAATTGATTTTGCCATTCGACATTGACCACCGCCAACCTCTTTCCCCAAACCCCCCTTCACATACAGCCTTCGGACACCCATTGTAATTACACTGGGCACCTGATAAGCTACCTGGTCCATAATAAATCAATTGTAATTAGCAAGAAAGGAGGGGGCAGGTGGAGGAGCAGACATGCGTACCCAACTTTGCGCTGCTGATTTCCCTCTGTCTTCGCCCGGCCGTTTTATTTATTTATTTTTATTGAACTGCAGCTCAGCTATGGCTGCAGTCAAAAGAGAGGATTTTACTTTTTCTGCTTCATGTTTCAGAGTGAGGGTCTCTGTGCCATTGTGCATTTTTATTTTTCCCCCTAAATCGTCTTTTTTTCCCCTCTTGTTTTTGTCTTCTGTGGCTTACACAGAAGCTATTGTATTGGATGCACAGTACTGTGCAAAGGTTTTAGTCAGCTGTGATAAAATTATGTACCTATGAGAGCTTTAATAAATATAGAAATTAAATTTATTTTTGTTATGAATATTTTAGGAAAGGTCTGTAATGGGGCAAGGACAAAATTATGATTTTGGTGTGCGTAAAGATCACTGTTTAGAATCACTGTTTGGCAGTAGTCTACAGGCTACAAGTGGTTCTAGATTTTTGTTTTTGTTTTTTGCAATTTTTTTTGCAATTTTGTGTATTTTTGTATGTTGTACACCTTCCTTTGTTCATAGCCTTTCTTAAAAACCTGTCTCAGACTTTTGCACAGCACTGTTCATCATGTCCCTGTGTGAAGAGAAAGCATTGAGATTTGAGGTGAGGTGGAAAGGTGTTGTGCGGTGTCACCTCTCTCCTCTTCATTGGACTTGTTGGATTTGCCACTGTCTAACTTATCAGCTGGCCTCCGTTCGCCCCTAAGGGAGGCACTTAACATTCACAGGCTCTACCTTTCTGTAGCAGCCACAGATAGGACTGAGCTACTGAGGAGAGTGTGCCTTCACCTTGCATTTCAACATTCACAATTTGCTTGTTAGTTGACAATCTCCACCTCTTATTTGATACTCAAAAAATGTCCAGTGAGGAATCATTGGTGTGCAGGTATTTGCTGATTTGGCTGACCAGTAGATGGGAGAAGCAGAGGAAGAGATGCAGTGAGAATCAAGTGGGATTCACCTGTGTGGAAACCCCCAGTGAAAACATGTATATCTCCTCTCTCAGATGCCCTTAGTGGACAATTATTAAACTACAGTTTTTGTAACGGTTCACTTTTCTGGCATACCTCAAAGACTAACATGGATTTGTTATGTGCTATTAAATAGAAAAAAATGGCTTTTTGATTAAGTCAATGGATAAACAGTCAAAGCAGTGGTTTTGTTCCTGCCGCAAAATTTTGTGGCATCCCAAATAATATAAAAAAATCTTCTGTGACTCATTTTTGGGGCTTGACCCATAGTTTGGGAACCAGTGTGAGTACTCACTGTACAGTTATAGTACTGTAGCATAGCTTTAACACTAAAGATTACATAATAATGGCTCAGTGTTTTCCAAACAGTGGGGCAGGACCCATATGAGGGTAACTGTAGATTGTATGGGTTGTTCCAAAATGTCTGGTTTTATGTTTTGGATCGCTTAGTGTAAAGTTTATACTTAACCCTACACTAGTAATTATTTTTATAAGGTACTAGTTCTAAACTGCTATTGGGCTTAACTGTACCTATAAGGTCTGACCCCATAATGCCTTTGGTTAGAGGCATATTTAGGGTAAACAGAGTGATGCAGGACACAGAATAAGACTACAGAGACAACGTGAACAGAGAGTGAGGAAATGGATACAACTGCAGAAGTGTCTGTGCTGAAATCGTACCCATCTCTGGCCTTGGGGCTAGGCATACTGTGACTAATTTAGTTGCATCATCCCTAAATATAAGGTCCTGTACATGTCTACAGACACACTTTCCATTTTTCAAAGTGGAGCCACACGGACACACTCTGTTTCTTCACTCTTCTCATTATTGAATTGAAGATATTCTGAATATTTCAGCCACACAGTGTTACAAGCCAGCATACTGTCTGTGCCGGTCTCAAGCCTGGATAAAAATAGAGGGTTTCATCATATAAACCTATGCCAAATCAACATGCACATCACTGCACACTGAAGATTAAAGATATTCTGAAATTTTTGCTGGCTTTATTTGTTTTGTTTTTTTTATTGAGTTTTACAGGCCAAATTTAAACGGCTAAAGACTTATTGAGCATGCCCAGTGAGATCTGTTACCGTGTGCCTTATTGGTGTGATGCCAGGCAGGAAGATGCCATCTGTATGCCACGCTCTCATCTCAGTGCCACAAAATTGATCCACTATGCCCTCTTTATCTGCTTACTGATTCACACCTATGTATCCACGCTGGTGTCGGGGTCTGCCGGTGGGCGTGTGTGTGCGTGCATGTTTTAAAGTGGACGCCCTCCTGCCATCTAAAAGGGATTTATGCATAGCCGGGTCCCTGAGTTTTTCCTGTTACGGTTTGATATGATAAGCTTTTTTATATGTTTAAAATCAATATGTAATCCTATGCAGGAGCTTATCCCTCTCCACACCCCTCCCACTAGCAACACTCCCACCTCCAAACACACAGAGCATTTGTAAATCTATTTGGGCTTTGTAACACATCGGGGCAGAGCGCTACAGACCCTGATTGATTAGGTTCACTGAGGAATCCTATCACACCCGCCACTTTTGATGATGTCGCCAACTCTTTCAGGGGCGCTAGTTGACTGGAACCGCTGATAACAAGTCGTGTTGGTTCCACGAGCCGCTGAACTCCGGTCGTTAATTTACTTTATTTTGTGAGGTTGTTTTTTTGTGGGATTTGCAATGATACTCGTTCAGGTTACACAAAAGTCAGGACAGCAGTCATGTTGTTTACTTTGACAGACTTACCTAGTATTTTCACAATGTATGAGCAGTACTGTAGCTAATATATATTTCTAATTTAATGATATGCTCATATTGACATCCTGCAGTAATTGTAGCTTGAACAAAGCGTCTTTGAGTTCTTTTGAAAAGCACTGTATAAAATGTATTTATTATTTCTACTGTTTTTGAGACATTAACATAATTTTAAAAGAAAGTTAAATTATTCAGTTTGAGTTTTAAGCTGTAGTTTGGTACTTTTTATCCCGTTCCTTCCTTCTGGTGACACTTTTTGTCTCTTGCCACCACTTGGACCTCAGCCAAAGGCAGCTTTTGGGGCCTAGAGAATTACAAAAATCAACGAGAACAATGAAAAACACCACAGCATTAAACTTTGTGTTTTGTGGTTTATAGTTGTTATAAAAAGTTGTATATTTAACTCCAGAAGAACAACCTGTGGCTGTAGCCTGTTTGAAATGTAAACAGTCTGATACCAGTTCTAGGACAGCAGTCTGATTGGTCGACCCTCTTTCTCTCTCATTGCTCTCTAAAAACGTGGCTTTGCAGCACTCTGGTGTCTCTTGAATACATTTGTGAGTGGAGGCTGTGGGAGGGGTTGATGGGGATTGAACCAGTGCATTCTTGTGTGGCTTGTGCAGACTCACATGGTTACCATCTGCGTGCACGACGAGGGTTATCTGAATACGCGCCCACCGTCTGAGCACGATCCTGCTCGCCCAGATAGAGGGAGAGAGGAAAGGGGGCTAATCCAGCGGGATTGTACGCTGTGCCTCCAAGTCTTCCCTCTCTTTAACCCCTCTGTCTCCTCGGGGGGCGGGGCTTATGCAGGAGGCTGCTCAGTGGCTGCAGGGTGTTTTGTTTGTTCCTGTGTGTCTGGTTACCCAGCCTGCCCCGCTCTGGTGTTGCCTGGTCACGTCTCTCATCGGCTCTCTTTATTGTTTACCTTCTTAATGAGGGGGGCGGGACTCTGACTCATGTGATTGACAGCGCCGGCTTAGCCCCGTTAACCCCCCTCTCCACACCCTGGGGTCCACCAGGACTTTGGCTTTTTGGCTGCAGTAGCTCTGAAACATGGGGAGTGGAGTTTTTACATACTTAAGTGATTTTCTTTGCCGTCTGCAATGTGGGTCGGCCTTGTCGGAGCAGGTTTGAGTGAGGCTAGAGTGGTTATGGGGAATAGTGAGCTACAGAGTCATCCCATGAAGATGACTCACAAGATGACTCATGTACTTCTCAACTGTTTAAATCATCTCCCGTTTTTCTCCGTCACTTTAAACACACTCCAGAGACATATTTGGACAAATTTGATAACACTGTATTTGCTGACTTCACTACAAAGGCAGAGGAGACGTATTTGCTTCTCAGAGTAAAGAAAAAAAGCAGAAAGAATGAATGTTGGAGTGAGCCAAATATTGGGACTGTGTTCATTTCAGTCCGTGGTCAACTTCAAAGAGTCCAGAGAGACCAGAGAAGAGAGCATAGACCTTTCAGGACAAACATACTGGGCCCAGCGTGACACACACAGCTCCTCATCCTGCCCGACTACCACAATTTGACTCAATAAGGGGGATATTTATTTTTAATAAACCCACGCTTATTTTGGGGACTGACATTTCACAACCTTCCTTTTATTTAGGAATCAATAGGTGGTTAAATATTAATAAAGTGGTGAAGTTTTAAGTTGTACCAGAGGTTACATAGGACTTTGCTGCATTTAAATTTTCTAATTGTGATAAACTTTTGCTTTTAATCTTTAATATCTTTAAAGATTAAATTAGATTATAAAAGATTTAAATCTTTTATAGAAAAATATTTTTAAAAATCTAAACTTTAGCAACCAATCAAAATGAAAATGTGTTGAGCTTCTTTTTCTGATTATATGAAGCAAGCATAGTGTAGAAGTGTGTTTGTTCGGAGGGAGATCTTTGGGTGTTTGTGGATCCAAAGGGTGCCAGGCGGATATTTGAGCCCCGGGGGAGTGTAGCTCTCCTGTGGGCTGCCCCCTCCTCTGGGGAGCAGCAGAAGGGATTTGGATCAGGGTCCCACCTGGATCCTGTGGGGCCCCTTCCTGAATGGACCCCAGAGAACTGAGAGAGGGGCACACCTGTTTGGTTTTTGGAAAATATTTATTCAATAAAAAATATATTTCAATTACATAGACTACAGAAAGTCACAGTTTGACTAAAATATAATTTAATCTTTGCAGAAATAAATGGAGTGAATTGCTAAGACTAGAAACCTTGTAATTAGTAGAGTGACAAAGACAAGTTTCAAGCGAATCTATTTTTATATTTCATTAAGACTTGTCCTGTTTGAAGTTCTTCGCACACACTGGTTATTAAAATAAACAATGGGCCTTGAGTGATTTTGAGCAGCATAAATCCGCAGATCAACATGGCGGTATCCTTTAGTTGTGTTTGCTTAGGCCACTACTTGATCCCAGCGCACACACCCAGAGAGGCTGATGGAGTGGGGGATCATATTTACAGACATCATACATGGCGCATTTGTGTGCCGTCCTTCAAGGAAATGTCGTTTTGAGCTGCAGATGATTAAGATGACAGTCTGCCAGACATGATTTAGCCATGCTCACTGCAGTTTTAGTCCAGAGATTTTTACTGCAACTGAGGAAAACTGTTTATTCCACACAAGTCGTTTTTGTAAAAGATACCGTTGCAAGTCTGTTGCAGTATGTTGAAATGTAGTCATATTAGATCTCCAGAGTGGTTCTTGCCCTAAATGAGTTTGTCTCTGTGGTTGCTGCAGATTGGCAGAAGACCGAGGCCCAAAAGAGACGTGAGCAGCTGCTGCTGGATGAACTGGTCATTCTGGTCAACAAACGGGATGCTCTGGTCAGGGATCTGGACGCCCAGGAGAAAGAGTAAGTTATTTTAAAAGTTACATATAATCCTCCAAAAACCAAAAGAAAGATATTGAGTGAAAGTAAAGTCTAAATTCAGCCTTTGGTGAGTGCACGCAGAGAGGCTGCTGCATATCTTTATATTTCCAGAGGTCCCTTAGAAAACAAATTGCAGAGCGAGTTGTGTTCCAGCCAGCCTCCAGTCACACGGTGCTTAGCGTAGCACTGCAGCAGCACACCTGTGGGGGCGGGACTTTGTCCAGATAGACGTCTTGATTGGCCGAAAGGGTGCCAGGCAGGTGAAGGGTCAGAGCTCGGCCACTGGCACCATGCCAGTCCACAGGTGGCAGAGCGATAGTGTGCCTGTGCGTGTATCCCTCCATGATGACCCTTGTGACCTCTGATCTTTGACTCCTTCAGGGCTGAGGAGGAGGACGAGCACCTGGAGAGGACACTGGAGCAGAACAAAGGCAAGATGGCCAAGAAAGAGGAGAAGTGTGTTCTTCAATGATTGTCATGACACTACAAAACAACAAATGTAGCCGATAAAAGAATTGTACAATTACTATTATTATTTGATAGTGGGTTTCCTATGTTTCTATCCAAATTCACTCAAGAGACTCGGCTGAATATTTGGGCCTAGCAATGCCTTTGCACCAACTTTTTACTGGCTTAAGCAGTGTCTGTTATATACAATATTTTGATTTTGATTTTTGTTTTGCTTTATCAGGAAAGGTACTTGTAAGTAATATAAAATATGTATGAGAAAAAAGTGCAAAACCTATCAACTGTGTGTATGCAATGTTTAAAGCTGAGCAGCAGCAGCACAAGCTTTTACTGAGTGAAAGTGGAGACCAGTCGAGACTCAAGGTACAGCACAACGGACTTTAGGTCAGGATTTTACTTTTTGAGGGGCGTAAAGAGACAAAGGTGCGTAGTTAAAATTTCAATTGGACTTTTAATGAAAAAGAAAAATTCAGTCTTTTAAAGCTACTTCATTACTTGACTATGTATTTTTTTATTTTTTCACTTGTAACATATCTTAAGGGGAATTTTTTTCCTCACATCATGCATAAATCTTACCTTTCCTATCCCTTTTTTATTATCTTGGCTTGAAAGCAGTTTACCAAACATTTGAGAGCTAGTCCAGCTTGTTTTAAATAATATGTCGTGTTGTACATTTTTCATCCCTGTTCTGACCAATAGCTTCCAAAAATCCCATTTTAGAGGGATTCATACAGTCAATTACAAATATATAAAATATTATTTATTGTGTTTTTTCTTTTAAGCTGCTTGTAAGTAAACTACCATCATATCTCATGTGCAACAACTTGATTTGTATTTATTATATGCAGATATTGCTTCCACACATCTTTCAGAGCTTCACTTTTCAGATGTCTTAGTGTGAACATTACTGTTTATTTATTCAAGTGTCATAACCCAGCCTTCAATAAAGTCCTGCTATTTCATACTCCACAAGAAGTGCACTGTGCGTCTTTGGCTCTTTGTTTTATTGCATTAACCAGGCCTATGTAAAATGTATTCATACGATATTTTCTACGGAGGTAAAATTAACTTTTGTTTTACACGATTTTAAGCATTTTGTTCTGTATTGAAATATAAATTTGCGTCTCTTTAAGTTGTTTAAATATGTTCACTTTAGTTTTGGGATAAATCTACACTGTTTTCACATATTTTGGTCCATGTGATTTTATCATATTTGAGATTTTTTTTCTCACTCTAAACTAAAGTTAAGTAAAGATTCGTGCTTTCTCTCGCTGCGCGCTGCACCTATCTGTGGACAGCAGCGAGCCATCGTTTAGCGACGCTTATTATTCCGCGCTCTGTTCAATTCCCTCGTGAATTGTGCGTGTTTATAAATGAAAATTGGCGTTCGTGGCTTTCTGTTGTTTGAGGTCGGCGCTGAGCTGCTTCCTCAGAGAAGATTAGAGAAATGACTTAGAGCGGAGCAGATGTTCAGAGCCGCTGCTTTACGCGCTAAGACTGGACACACAGACACGTGCAAATGTGAAATTAGATTAGGAAAAACAGTCCTGTCGATTTGAATAGAAATATTTTTTGAGTCGTTAAATGAGCGCAGTGTTTACCTCCAACAGAATTAAATGTGTTTGGTTTTAACCCTGCACTTGATCCCTGCAGGCAGCCTCCCATCCCTGATTAGAGCAGCAAAATGGCTTCTGACAGCAGACGTCCTCCCCAGCCTTTCCTAATACTTTCACATTAATTTGCCGATTCGTTTCTTCTCTGCTTGGGACTCGGCGCGTTTGTCGTTGACTTTAATGGTTGGGTGTTCCCCCGAGGCGTTTTGTTTTAGATTGGGTTATGGTGTATCAGTGGTGGCTGTAATCTGGAGAATAAAGTACAAGAAATGGTAAAGGACGTCTGCTCGGACTGAATGGGGCTTAACTGTGCGCACTGTGATCCAAATCAAATCATTTAAACACCTGTTAGCCACAGATCAAATAAAGAAATATTAGAACACTAATACACAATTAGTGCAGTACTAGCTAGATTTTCTAAAAAATTACGCGTTTGTTTGTGCGTAAAACTACTTTGTGAGAAAACTTTTATATTACGTCTAAAGCTTTAGTGTATTGTCTTATGTATTGTTTTACCAAATCAGCACAGAAAATATTATTTTATTTTAATGTGTAATTTTAGTAATACATTTTATATTTTATCTATGGTCTATACATAATTGTTTTTAACTTATAAATTCTTTAGACTGTAGAAAGAGTTCTGTCTTACCTTGGTAGCTCTAACTCGGTCTCTTCTCGCGTTGGACGAAGAAAAATGTGCAGTTATTGGTCTGGTTTTGGAGCTAAGCGCTGCGTAAAAGGCTGCCGTGGCTCGGCGCGGTGCGCTGCTGAGAGTCCTTCAGCGGAATGGATTATCTCGTGAGCTTTGATGTCTCTGGCCTCACCTCACAGGTGCTCGGCCTCTGCCTCCTCTTACTGCTCCAGACCGTCCACACTGCGCACCTGAGGGAGCCCGCTGGGGCCCGCTTTGTGCGTTCAGTGCCGGGGCTCGTCCAACGCCGTGTTTTTATGCATCATGCCTTTAATAAGCACCGACAACATCCCCACTTCCAATCCTGCCGGCTGAAGGGACCAAACTTTTCCCCCTCCTCTCCTCTGCTCTGCTCGCCGCCTAATCCCAGGCTTTACCAGCTCAGCATTAAGAAAATTCAACTGCAATTTGGGATTAGACAAAATACTCTTATTACAAAAGGTTGGTGATAACTTGATACTTGTTCAAGGGTTTATCTCGGGGTCTTATTCTCACACAGAGGGAGAGGAAGGGAAAAAAAACAACAAATGTGGGGGAAATGTCACAATAAACCCAAATCTTTTGTGTTGCCAGGGCCATATTTGTTGAATGGCCTTTTTGCATAATTTAACTAAGCCAGTGTGTGGATGTGAGGGGAGCTGGGTGCTGGTATTTCGGCCAGAGCCTCCATGGGCCCTCTGACTGCTCGGACTTTATATCTGCTGGAGATAAAAACAAAGTGCTTTTGACCTCGCCAATAAAGCAACATCACATGCGTCTTAATGAAACGCCTTTTTCAGTTTTCGCCACTTAACCCACTGGCCTTGATTTTTTTTGCTTCATTGCACTCTTAATAGTTTGTGTTCAGGTGTCCATAAGCAACTCTGTAATAACCTGCATCACAATAGGCCTCCACACAGCATATAGGCTACACTTTGCTGTATTTTTTCTCTACCACCACTGATGTCCAAGTTTCTCAGAGTACTCTTTGATAGTCTACCCACCCTCTCTCCCTCTCTCTTTGGGCATTAGCTCTGTTTCAACCCAGGCCTCATTTAGACTCGTTTATGTTTTGCACAGATCTATCCACACACACCAAAAAAAAAAAAAAAAAAAAAAAAAAAAAAAAAACGGGTCAGACAATCCACTCATCCCTCACTATTAAAAAGACTGGGAAATGTCTGTTTATTTAAGGCACCATCGACTAAACGCGCTAAAACATTACTGTGGTGTAGTGCGTTTGATGCAGTGACCGTAGCGCTTTGTATTTTCTCCCTTTTCCTTCTTCTTCGACTCAGAGGCCTGTCCTTATTAAACTTTACGTCAACCATCCTCAAATGTAAATCTAAATGGGGATTAGGCCCAGATCTTATTAATATTCATGAGGCTGGTGTGTGTTTGCGTGTGGAAAAAAAGAGGGGCTGTTTGAGAATTAAAAAAAAAAAAAAAAAAAAAAAGCATAACTTTAAAATGTATCTTTCTATTTCATTTTTAGCCATTACGCATAAAGCTTAAACACAAAAACGCCATCGATAATAAAGCGTCCTTTGAAACACTTTTAACTAGGGTTATTTTAGCCAGATAAGTGCAGCTTTACAGCCTTCTTGTTAATAAGCCAAAAATAAATGTAGCCTAATAAAAAAGTAGTTGTTGATTTAAGCGACCGTGCCAAAAACAAGCAGCAAGTTTTTGCATAAATGAACGTGTATGCGTTTGTCCCGTTTATCCCCTAACACGCTTATCTGTAAAAAGTAAAATGTTTTTGTTTATAGTAAAATGTCTAAAAAGAAATGTAAAAAAAAATGTAAATAATGTCCTACACAGTACGCTTTCTTCTGTGGTCTACTTTGTCCTCTGTTTGGCCTCGGTAAAACATTTCCATCTTTTTAAAATCACCGAGCAACGGGAACGGAAGGCGGGGCTGTGGGGAGGACGGCGCGCGGGCACATGTCCGTCGTTCTGCTCTCTGATTGGTTCCGCTCTCCGTCCGTCAGTAAAGAGACGCGCGACGATTGGTCAGAAGAAAGTAGTTCCGCAGGTGTCCTCCGCTCATAGAGGCTCAGGGCGGAGAGAGGGTGATCAATCTCCTTTCGTCTGCATTTAGAAAATCACTCTAACACTCTGACAGACAACGACAAGCCCCTTGAAACCAAATGAGTTTGATTTATTTGGCCGTAAAAAGCACGCGGAGCCGCACTGAGGACACAGTGACTCGCTCCACTTAAGCCGTTTCTTTTTCCCGTCCACGATGCCGCTCGCTTTGCACACAGTTTGTTTTTAAGCAAGTCTGCAGCTGCTCGAGTTTGTGCCCTGCAGACTTCCTACTGCTGGATAATTTCACAGCCGCTTGGGAGCTCGGGAGAGGACGGAAACAACCAGGTAAAAACTGCACACTTCACACAGTTAACACTAGGCCTAGACCGCTACTGCTGCCTGGGCGTCAAATGTTTATTTTACTCATTCATATATGACCTGAAACATTCACCAAAAGGGCACTTTCGATAAGTTTTTGGATTACAATTTAAATATTACATTAACTCAAGTGTATGCTTTGATTTCAATTGCCGACTCCATGCGCTTCTGCTGAATGTAGTTGAGATATCAATTAATGCACACTTGCCTTGACTCGGGATGAATTAAGTCAACTTCTTCCCGAGTAGATAATTTCATATTTCTATTCCACTTGTTTTTTTCACAGCAATTGGCCATTAAAACGTTGGGAGCACTTAGTAGATAATTGAAGAGGCGTGTTTTGGTTTTTGTTAATTTCTTTTGCTGATAAGAGCCCTCGTGAAACGCTCTCTCCCCGGAGGTCTAATCTAAATTCTAATTGAGTTCATTTGCACCGGGATCTGGCCTTTTCACTCGGGCCTCGCAGGGCCCGGGGTCCGCTGCAATACACATAGTCTCCATCAGCTCCTAATTTGAAAAACAATCAAGCCCATCACGGCAACGAATGTCATTCATAATATTTAAACAGGACCAGTAGTTTTGGTTTAACATGAGTGTTAACTGGCCTGGTTACATTTAGTTTTTACGCACAGAGAGATTTGGAACTCCTGAGGGCGCAGGGCTGAAACTTCTTTTCTCAATTAAATGCCTTTGTTTTGGTCAGTGGGTTACCAGTACTAACTGATAAGCAGGGATTTTCCACATGCAGTTAAAATAAAATGCTTATTCACCTTCACGACAAAAATAAACACAAACTATGAAACAAATATAGCCTAGTTTATATTGTAAATGTATATATTTTACTCACAAGCTTCCACTAGCAGCTAAGTTAAAGGGAACGTGCATCCCACATAAATAAAAATAGTCTGTTAGAACTAGACTAATGGTTTTCTGAACGTGCGTAAAAATGTTGACGTTTAGAAAGTCAATAGCCTACACTTTATTGTAACCACGTACAATTTGTTCGATCTCTTTCTGGGAACATGGCCGCTTAAAATTCACTACATTTTGGCAAACTTTAATATCCAGGCAAAAGTTTTTTTAAGCTAAATGAAATGACATTTTTAACAATATTAATTTGAGCAATAGTTGCTTTTTACTCACAGACCCAAGTTTCCGTCCAAGTTTGGATCAAATCTTTCCAACGATTTATCAGAAGTAACTTTTTTAACACATTTATTGAACCTGAAATGATAATGTTCTGTTTCCCATATATTTATTTTGTAATTTATTTTTCTGGCAGATTTTTCTTTTAAATTATTTATTCTGGTGCGTTTTGACGCATGGTTTGAGTTGGTGCTCTAATGTGTGCATTTACTTACTTGCTTATTTTAAAACGTAGCGTAATAAAATATAAATCAGCTGTCAGTCAGTAACAAAAAGAGCAAGAGTACAATAAAGAATAAATGCTGAATGCATGTTTCTATTTTCCATTGTGCTATAAATGCGTGAAAGTAAATCCATAGCCAACATAAAGCCGCGTCTCGTGGATGATGCTGTTATGGAGCCGTTTGACCCCAGTTATCCTTCGCCAAAAATCCAATATTCCTTCGGGGAATTATGTGCCTCCCTGCTGCTAATTTAGAGATTTATCGCGCAACAATTAATGGATTTTACATCCGAGTGCCACTGCCACTAAAAATAAAGTTTAGAATTCAAGTTAAAGTTAATCATTCATGAAACGCACTTTGGGTCGAGCCAATTCAGGCCTATCCTGTCTTGGGAATGACCCAAACAGGCAGACATCCATTGAGGAAACTATATTTATGCATTTAGTAAAAATTTTTGATGTGAATTTTATTTGTGTCGGTAGCCTGTGTCTTAACAAAAGCCTTTTTACTCTGTGAGCAGTAATTTAGATCAGTCCCCTGTCCCGTCAAGCTGCAGCATCGGGGGAAAGCGCACCACTGGCCTGAGCTGGAGCTGGGTGGAGCAGTGACCGCCTGTAGCATGATGTCCTACCTCAAACAGCCCCCCTATGGCGTCAACGGCCTGGGGCTCTCCGGCGCAGCCATGGACCTGCTGCACCCTTCAGTGGGCTACCCAGGTAGGACGCACAAACTGGAAAAGAAGAGTGACGGTCTCTCCGGGACACTGGCTGCTATGTCCTCACTGTCAAAATAAAAAGAGTAGTTTTAAGTGATGCAATTACAGTAAATAGCAAAAGCCTAATTATTTGACAAGGGAAAGAACAGACGCACAACCTACTTTTTTATGCTTTGCTCATGTGCTGTGTATAAATTAAAACAATTGCAAAGTGCTTTGGAGTTAAAAAGGAAGTTGAGCTTTAAAAAACGGCTTTTTATAAAAATGAATTGTAACATAACCGTCAGTTGTCTGAAATTAAAAAGGCCATCTATTGTTTTTTTGTTTTTTTATCTACGCCTATTTAGCTTCCTGAATAATAAAGTATAACATCTTTACATCGCTCTCACGATGGGACATTATGAATTGTAACCTGTACAAAGTTTCACAGAGTAACTTTGCTAAATATGGTTAGCCTACTCGTGCGTTCATGCTAAGAGGAGTGTGTGATTAACAAAGCCTAATAATAATAATCTGCAGCAGCGCGCGTCTGTCACAGCATTTTTTTTTTTTTTTTTTTTTTTTTCTTCTAGTTCTTTGTGTTTATTGAGCTTTTGGAGCATGCCCCTGTTAAAGCCTAGGTTATTTTTTTCACAGACTGAGCAGTGTATAGTCTTAGTAAAAAAATAAATAAATAAATAAACACGGGATATTTACCGTTGTCCTTTTCCTCCAGCGACGCCCAGGAAGCAGCGGAGGGAGCGCACAACTTTCACCCGCTCTCAGCTCGACGTCCTGGAAGCTTTGTTCGCCAAGACTCGCTACCCAGACATTTTCATGAGGGAAGAGGTCGCACTGAAGATTAACCTGCCTGAATCCAGAGTTCAGGTAAAAAAAAAAAAAAAAAAAAAAAAGATGGTAATAATAGTTGAAAGATTATTTTTCCCACAAAGATTATTGTTCTGTTTAGGTGGGCCTTTAAAAATAAACTTTGCAAGAGCTGTAAGGGCTTGCGTTATTTTTATCCAACGGTTGTGGCTCTTTAACATTATAAAACAAATATACTAAAAACGATTTTGTATAGTAGGTGCTCAAAATGCAAATATTCCAGTGAGCAACATTATTAGTGTATTGTAAACGCTCTAAAAGGATTGGCACGTTCCTGGCATTTATATTTGTCAGGCTACATTTATAACTGCACATATGAAATTTATATTTTAGGTTACATTTTTCTTTGATCTCCTGCCAGAGCTAGTAAAGGTTAATTCCCTTTGTTTAAATACACTTTTAAAATATCATGTATTATTTTAATGTTATAAATGATGCAAACGTAAGCAGTTTTAGGTCCGCAAGTTATGATGGATCATGGGCTAATTTTATGAAACCTGTGGAGCTACTTAAGGATGTAAGACTTATTGGACTGTAGGGATTAGTCAAGTCTTGCCTTTTTTTTTCTTTTTTCTTTTTTTTACAGAAGTGAGCAGAGGGCAGCTTAGTGCATTAAAATAAAGATCTGGTTGTGTTTTCACTCTGGTCGGTGGTATACCTCCACTGGAAACGAAGTGAGGCCATTCACAAACATGTACTGTGGGTTGTGAATAGTGCGAGCGTGTACATTATTTTAGCTGTTTAATTTCTTTCTTGTGTATGTGTAACATAATGTTGGTATAAGTGAGAGGAAGGCCTTGCTCTTTAAGCACAACACTGGACAAATGCTGCTTTTTAAGGGCATTAGGGGAAAACCAAGGCAGGCCGCTCTCACACAATTTGAGTTATTTTCAGAATGTGTGTGTGAAACAAAATGCTCTACATGATCCTACCCTCTTGGTGCTCTAGAGTTACCCTACTGTGTGGTGAAACCGAATAGCCTGTTATCTTACTGCCGTCTACCTGGTATGAAATTAGACCCCTGGATGGTCCAAGCCAAGGGGCCAGGGTGGAAATGAACCTTGATGGCTAATAACCCTCAATTTTCTTCCATAATGTACTCCCAGCACGGCCTCGCAGTATCTTTTATACCAAACGCTGAGGTTGTGGCGTGTCTAGGTGCTAACTCTGGCTGTGTTCTGACTCATAGGTGTGGTTCAAAAACCGAAGGGCCAAGTGTCGCCAGCAGCAGCAGAGTGGCAGCAGTGCCAAAGCCAGGCCTCCGAAGAAGAAGTCGTCCCCGGCCCGGGAAAGCACTGGTTCAGAGAGCAGCGGTCAGTTCACTCCACCTGCAGTCTCCAGCACGGGCTCCTCCTCCTCCTCATCGTCCTCCACCAACCACGCAGGTCCCACAGCTCTGAGCACCTCTACCTCCATCAGCACTGTGTCGTCCATCTGGAGCCCCGCCATCTCACCAGGAAATGCCCCTGCTCCAGCAGTAGCTCCCCTGCCTGAACCGGGACCGCCCTCCAATGCCTCCTGCATGCAGCGCTCCATGTCGGGCTCTGCCGCCGCCGCCACTTCTTACCCCATGTCCTACAACCAGACGCCGGGCTACGGCCAGGGCTACCCCGCCCCGTCCAGCTCCTACTTCAGCAGCGTGGACTGCGGCTCATACCTGGCGCCCATGCACTCGCACCACCACCCGCACCAACTCAGTCCCATGACGGCCTCTTCCATGTCGGGCCACCCGCACCACCACATCAGCCAGTCTTCAGGCCACCACCACCATCACCACCACCAGGCCTACGGGGGCTCCAGCCTGGCCTTTAACTCCTCTGACTGCCTGGATTACAAAGAGCAGAGTGCAGCCTCGTCATGGAAGCTCAACTTTAATGCCACAGACTGCTTGGACTACAAAGACCAGGCCTCCTGGAGGTTCCAAGTCTTGTGATCAGGCTTTTTCCTCTCACTGCTCGTCAGCCTTTTCCACTTTAGCATCCAGCTTGTTTATAAAGACAAAGAAAGCTTATGAACCATGACACAAGATGGCAGCAGGAATGCTCAGCAGTTGGACTTTTTATTTTACCTGTCCTATGTTAATACATTGAAAGTCCCTAAATTCTGAGAGAGGCTCTGAAGCACCACCTTTAGGATGAGCTTATGACAAACCAAACTTTAGTCCAAACCAAACGTCTTTGACCAGCAGCTCTCGGGACGGGTGGAATATTTCCCTCTGCTGCACCCACAGGAACTGCCTGCAGTGTGCCCTCTTTACCTCCAGCCCAATCCAGTCCTGTATAGTTTTTATTTCTGAAATTTGTTATTTTAGGATGACAGAGATTTTAGTCAGCTACATGCCGCTGAAATATGTAAATATGTATTTGGGTCAGTTACAATGACCATGTTTAGTTCATGTTACCAAATTTTAAATTGTTTATTACCACTTTGGGAGAAAAAAGTAAAAAAAAAAATCATTGTATGTAAATCTTTCCGAATATTCCAAAGAGAACAAATTGGCCACCAAGTTCAGCGTTTATATCAGTAATGTTTTAACAAATTAAAGTGTCTAAAATACTGAAACCAGATCAATTGTTTGTTTGGTTTTGAATTAGGATTTCACTTTTTAATTGAAACTTCTAGCCTTTCCATTTTCCACACAGACCTCCCCTCTGGGCATTGTCTGCTATTTGACATGTTTTGAACACAGCACTTGGCTTGATATTGGAGTCAGAGCATTTTTGAGGGGATGTGGATTTCCAGTCCCAAAATGACGGTGAGATGTTGAATGTAAGATTAACACGACCCACCTTTACATACATGTTCACCCAATAAAGATCTGTTAAGTCCTGATTATTTCCACATTTATTTTTTTCCAGGTGTTTGTAACATGCACCAATACACAAATACTTGTACACACATTGGTTTCAAACTCACGAGGCTGTTTTTTTTTATTTGAACTAGTCACACTGTTGTTTAAAGCTTGTTTATTTTGCTTCTTTTTAATTAAACCACGTATAAGAGGGTAAATGCAAATGAGTCCATAATTAATACAAGGCGTGAACGCGTGTAGGCCCGCATTTCCATTTTAGAGCGCGGCTGGTTTAATCCTCTGTCTCTGTCAAATTGAAACGCTAACATCTTCCCCTTGCTCAAGGCAGACCGAACGTCTTTTTAAGCGCAGTGGTAAAAAGCCCTAAATATGGAGCCGGGAGACATTTGATCGAGGCGTAATTGAATGCAGCGCTGTAATGGCGTGATAATTACTGCAGCGCCCTGAGTTGGTGTTTCTAAAATAACCTACAGGAATCCCACCGCCTCTGATGCGTAATTACGCAGGTGGGGCCAGGTTAGGGGGTCACGTGTAAGTCTCTATGTGTGGTGCTTCACGCTCACGGGCATAAACGTATTAGAAAGGGGGCTGGAAACGCGTCAGTTCTCTGGCAAGGTTATGTTGGACGAGGATATTTTACCCGCGAAGGCCACAAGGAGCCATGTAAATGAACTGGCCAAATAAAACCTTGTCCTTGTGGGAAAGTACCCCCTGAAGAACCAGATCTGCACGCGCCCACCTGTTGCTTTAATTAAGACTCGTTTTAAGTAAAAACGCAGTCCTAATATTTTTAAGTGCAGTCATTCTGAAACAGGCTGTTTCCAAAGAGTAATTTTGTAACTGAAATACAGAACCTGTTTGTCCTACTGGGACCCCCTCGCGGGCCCTTCTGTCCCCTGAACCCCACCTTGAAAACCATCGATAATCCCCTCTGCGTGATCAGATTATCAGATGATCGATACATATTGTAGTCCGGCTCTTCCCGCGGAGCAGTTTCAGATGGGCCACGCTCGCTCTCTTTATGGAAATGAGCCTCGCAGCTGAGTAAATATCTGCCAAAGAGGACATTAAACATATTTGCGCCAAGACGCGCAAATAGCGCGGCGAGTGTTCCCGAACAGCGGCGGATTTGTCGGATTTGCATCAAACAAACATTTGTCTCCGATATAGTGGGATTGTTTAAGGAGCTGGAGCCACAGGTCTGCTCTGGGACAGCTGCTCACCTTCACTAACCCACGAAAAATCACGGAGCCACAGGCCCGCAGTGATGGGCTGCAGCACGAGCAGAAATCCTGCAAGGCCACGGGAAAACAAACCGAGCAAAAACAAATAAATATTAAGTACTCTTTTATTGGACTGTTTTTCTACATCAAATGGAAAAACGGAAGAAAAAAAAAAAAAAAAAAAAAAAAAAAAAACGACACGCACGTAGTAACATGAAACTAGGGGTTAATTTGTCCAAAGCGTGTTCAAAGCGAGGCGGGGGTCTGAAAACTTCCCGTTGAAAAGTAAAAAAGCCCATACAAAATGAAATAGAAAATTATAGCCTTTTCCTATATAGGATTTATGATAGCAGGTATTTTAAATACCGTATTTGGGCTTTCTGTAGCGACCCAATCCACTATTTTATTTTTTTCCTCAGGCCACTGCTCTTATTTTAAGTATTGTCATAAACATAACCCCATTCATCTTCATAATAAAATTAAATAAACTGAATTTAAATGCTCACTGAAAGACCGTTTGATTAATGTTAAATGTTCATAATGTTTAATAACTCATATTTCAGATATGTTTTTACACTACAGTAATTAAGGTTACATTTTATTTATTTCAATTAATAGATCAAGACCAAGAAATGAAAAAAGGAAGAACAACACAACCACAATGGTTCTGCTGCCACAAAACCTCAGCTTTAATGTTGGAGTACCCACATTTAAAAAGGAGCACAAAAAGCACTGTGGGTCTGGTGTGGTAATAAAACCTGCTTCATTAGTTTGGCACAGTTCATGTGAGGGTGTGGCTTAGATCAGGTCTACAGTGGATTACATGTGAAGATCTAACTTTGTTTACACATTACATGGTGTTTTTCTCATTAGTATCCACAATCTGTGAATGTTTTCAATGAAGGTTCAGTAAAGGGCAGCCAACATTTGGCACAGTAACAGCGTCTATGAGTTCAAAGAAAACATAAAATGGTTTTACAGTGGAACATGTCTCATATTAACTTGTCACTTGTGCTCTTCACCTGAGTTCCTCCTCTTTACTGTGTTCAATAGGACAATTGATTGCAGCACGTTGGTCGCTGACCTTTGACCTCTTGTCTGCTTTAGTGATGGTGGCTGAATGTGGGTGGACTGGAAACTGTTGACATTTTGTTCACACTTGTCCAGGAGATGAACCGGAACAGCTCTGAACTGTTTTTTGCATGAACAGTTTGTGATTTGAATCTTGCGAGAAGGAGACAGACAGAGATAAAACTGAGTACCAGACAGGACCTCCAGTATCTGGAGAGGCCTCACCGGCCTAAGTCTGTGAATATGAGCGATGTGGAGGCCACAGATGCACTGATACCAGCCTGCATGCTCCGGCTGCTTCCTGTATTTAAATGTCTATGTAGAAAAAAACAAAAACAAAACACTGGCGCTTGTTGTTCATTGGTTGTCAAATGTGGCCAGACTTTGGCATCTTACTGTGTTCATAGGCCTCTACAGAGAGTGAGAGGTGATACAGGAGGATTATTCTTACCTGAGGTTAGCTCGGGGTCAACTGTACACCGACATGGGTGTAGTCAGGCCACTTCTCTGGTTTCTTTGCTTTGTCAGGCGAGGTTTCCATTTTAACATCTTGTTGTAGGTCTTATGTAGGGCGACTTGTAGGGAGAAAAAAAGTCTTAATCCAGCTTGAACCATTTTAAGTATGATCTAAAAGTAGAGATTTAAAGAAAAATGTCCAGTACTGGTCTATACCAGCATCACAATTGACTACCAAAAGCCTCTCAAGTGAGAATAGTGAGGGGATTTCACAGCTGAGTCCAGGTGGCCACTACAGTCAGTGCTAACGGAGTGAAAGCAGCTTAGTCACCCCTATGACACAAGGCACTGGGCATTCATGAGGCTCCTAGTGGGCATGCATAGGTTTAAGTGAGTGCTCAGTCATGACCATCACAGCCACTCGGGACAGTCAGTCAGGAGCCCCAGCAGTTACAGCTCAGTCCAAAGAGAGTGCAGGCAGGCGCCTTCTTTTTTGAAGCGCTCAAAGATGAGTGGGCTGACCTCTAACCTGAATGTGGAGAAGGCTATGTTAGGGTTTGTGTATATTTGTGTAGCATCACCCACTACCAAAAGTTTTTGTATTGTCTGAACACATATTTTTGTAATCATTATCTTACCTCTAATCATCTCTAGACAAAAAGTCATCAAAAAATCATTATCTATCTCTATACAAAAACTAAATACAGATGTTGATACATCTTGTATCAACAGCATTATTACAATTTTAGTTGAAGTTGTTTTTATCTCAGAGTAGATACTTCCTGTTTCAAAATGGCTGACCATTATATACTTCCTAAGGTCTGTTTCCTCACTTCTGTGAGACAAAATACTATTACTAAACATATGATACCATGATATTGCACAGCTATTTCAATTAATCATAACATCATAATGTAATAATGTCAAAGAGAGTAACATTATCAGTTTTGAAAACAATCTAGACATATCTTCAAGAATTTGATGTACTTAAAAACGGTATGTACCACATTAGCAGCTGTGAGGAGCTAAATGAGCCTCTTTCACTTCTGTTCTGTCGTTCACTGCAGGCTAACTCCAGATGACCATCGCTTCTTTCCTGCTATGAGCGAGTTGTGTCTGGGCAAAGAGGGATGAAGAGGAAGGTATTTAAAAATGGCCCATATTATCTCATGTGGAAAGGATGTACCCCTGTCCCAAGTCACAACTTGCCTCTCCTGCAGCCCTCCAGACCTGGGAAAGCTTAACACAGACTCACTGGCCTTCAGGCACTAGAGTTTCTCACAGACCACACCAGTGCTGTGTCTCTACATCTCTGTGTTTCCTTGTTTATTTTGTCCAAGGTTTGTTTGCAAGTGGTCAATTTCTCTCCACACACTAATCCAGAAGCAATGAATACAAACAGTGTGGTTCTTAAGTGTAGAGACGATCCACTATTGTCTCAAAATTACTCATGACCTTTCACCTTTAAAACATGCAGCAAGAAGCGTTGACCTTTGCAATGGGAAGGAAGTTAAAATAGAGATAAGGACAGAAATGAGATAAAATAATAAAACAGTGGTCTCAGGAGAGGGTTGCGCAAGGAAGGGCATCTGGCGTAAAATATATGCCAAATCAATATGCAAATCACTGCACTAGGAGGCAGATGATTTGCTGTGTCGACCCCAAAACAGAAAAGCCGCAAGGAAAGAATAATATGAAAACCGTGTAAGGATAATAATGCTAATTTTAGGCGTATAATTGTGAACTGTGCACTCAAATCTAAATAGTGTTTTTTGTCTCATGCACTTAATCAGGAGAAAGATAGTTGTATCCAACACGGAACATCAAATCAAATTATTTTGGTCTGCGGTTGATTTGAACTCGCCCTGATGCCTCAAGAGGCTGCTGACATATTTGTCTATTATGTTTTTGTGTGAGTAAAACAAACCTCTAACAGTGCGCCTAAGGGGAGAGTTTCAGTGCAATCAGTGGCATCATTAGATGTGATAAGGTCTGGGTAGAAACACTTTGAGCTGTTGCGGAAGAAGAAAAAAAACAATGAACCTTGATAATAGCGAGTGCTGGAGGCTTGATTTGTTTCCAAATGTTAACAAGGCCATTTCACAGCTCCACACAGTATGTTAATACCACTAATAAGCCTATCTCTGCGAGTCATCTCCAAAGACACCAGATTTGAGCGAAAAGGCCGTGTTTCCACAATGAGCTGCTGGCCACATTTTAAATGAGGCATAACTATATTTGATTTACAAAGCTGACATAATTGCTTAAAGGGTAACTGAGCAGAGCATTCGGTCGTCTACTTTGTTTATGGTATTATGACAGAAGAGATTTCACTGTTTGCATGTCAAAAAGGCTACTATGTAGGCCATCGTGCAAACGGGAGGAACTTGTGCTCGGCTGTTAAGCAATTTTGCAGCCTTTATTTGAGCTGTCAAGTCGAACAATCGGGAGATAATGCCGCCTGGGTCTGTAAATTATGAACGTGTCAAGAGATGCACTAAAGGCAGCGACAGATGCCACTTATCACCAGCAGCCTCTGTAGTGTGACTGTATCATCAGAGAGGAAACACAACATTTTGATGTTTACATAAGAGAAGTATTAGTATCAGTCACAAATGTAATTCCTTTCACCCATCCCTCTCGCAGAGGATTGACTCCCCAAAAACCTACAATGATTTTTTTAAAGCTAACAAAACAAAAAAAAGGAAGCAGCAAAGCATCCTCGCTGATCTTCTGTCCATTTCCAACATCGCTTCTTGTATATTTTTTGGTGGAAATCCTCTTAGAATGCAAAGTAAATAGATTACGATACAGTGAGGGATTAGGGCTCGCGCAGCGCTGTCAGATTAGTGGCTGAGCGCGGCGCGTCGACAGCTCTGACACGGCTATGGCTGCTGTTCAGGAAAGGGGCTCGGCGCGATGCTTTAAAGTCGCTGGTTGGCTCCTGTTCATGAATAAAACTGTGGCCCGTAATCTTGGCCAACACACACATTTGTACAGCACACACACAAACGTATAGAGTATTGAATATCAGAGCTGATGGAAGTATAATAGGAGCTTTTATTTTTCCTTTTTATTAATGGTAAGGCTTAAACAGAGTCTGTGGTGTTTTTAAATGCAAAACCCAGTGTAAATGTTTACATCTGGGTTTGAATTAGACTGAAACAAACTGAATTCACAACTTCAGAGCTGCTCCCTTATCTGGGCTGTTTAAAAAGTTAAAATACTTGTTATAAATGAAACAGTTTATGAAATACCGCTTTAACAGCTATAAAATCTGCAAATGAAGAGAAACATTTTCTTTTAACATTGTTGCATACTGCACTTCTTTAATACAATATAAACTGGTACAAATAACATTTACAACTTATAAATAAATACATGTCCAATGGAAGGAATGGATGTTGTCAAACCATTCCCAAATGCACCACATGGAGTGTCCCAGGGTCCTCATCTCCCTAAAGACAGTAGAACACAACAATTTTATGATGTATAAATAGATGGATATATAACTAGATCTGAAGAAATAGAGAATAAATCTTTATCATGTTACAAATCTTACAATGGTAAGCAGTAATAAAGCATTAATAAATTTGCAATTGATACTTTAATGAACAGCTTATACATACTGAATAAAAACACACTTAACTAAGTCTTTATAGTGTGAGTCATTCTAAAGCATTAGCCTACCAAGAGCAGCACTCAATCCAAGAAAATAAATGATATTGTTTTGAGATGGGGTGAAAAGATATTAGTAGTCATTTTATAAACTTACACTTGCATTGGCTTTATCACCTTCAGCAATCCCTGCAAAATAAAACACAAAATACTTTAATAAACCAACTTCAAGACCAGTACAGAGTAATGAGGGACATACAGAGAGCGGTGCTTCTGAACAGATCACTAGCTCAGTTCAACACCTTCACATCCTTCTCACAAATGTAAACCGTTGTCAGTCACGAACATCTCTGTGGCTCTGAGCTGTGCGTTAATAAGGTTATGATTGACATTAAAACCCTGCCGTGCCTTTTACAGATATTCAAAATGCTGATGCAAATTCCCTACAATAGCCTACAGTCTGGATTATCAAATGACAGAACGAAACATCCAAAAGACAATTGCTAATCAACCTGAAAAAATGAAATTATTAAAATGGAGGGCACAGAAAGGATGGGACGTAAAAGCCAAGGAGAAGTGATGTTTTCCTAAAGTGGTTTACCTAAATGACTAGTGAGTCACGAGGCGCAGAGACAAAAGCACTCAGGCTAAATGTGCATAGGGACACACAATGTCATATGAGAATCGGAGCAGGGCTTAGACCCAGAAATCAACTGCTGCCAGCAGGTAATAATGAACAGCCTCACCTTACAGACGCACCACATACAGGTACAAGTTTGTCTAGGTTTTAGTGGGCTTCAAGTGAAAACAAAATAACACAGTCTGATGAACATACTGCTAATAAGTGCAGAAGGGCAGCAAAGTACTGTGAGAAGACCTACAGTCTACTACAGTCTACACTCATCTACTAGATAGTGCTCAGATTTCAGAAAGTGGTCAGTCAGTAATAAGGTACTGTCTCAGACTTCGAGCACAGTCCATGGCTGACAAATCGGCTATGGGATTTTCTCTTGTGCACCACTGTATGATCAAAAGATGGACTGATCCAACATCTCTCTAGTCATTTATACTTGACTATGTAATCTCTAAAAAGGCATAAAGGGCTTCAGACAAAAGAATAGAACCAGGACTGCTTCACTTGGCCTGTACAAGCCAAAAGTAGAAAACCATGCAAGAGATGACCATAGTCTACTTCTATGACAACCTTGTCCCATCCTAGACTTACATGTTACACACTGGGGCTGTGGAACATACAGAGGGGCATCGACGGTTAATCCTGAACAGACCAGTTAGACCAGTCTCACACATGTTCACAACCATTATCCACAACAGAGAAGAGCATAAAGACTCAATATAAGCATGCCTGTTGTATTTAAATTACATGCTTTATCTTGTCACAATTATATAAAATAATTCTGATATAAAAAAAACTCTCTTGTTTGTTTAATTAACACCATCAGGGTCTGTAGTGTAAACATTTAATACTCATAGTTTTCTCTAATCATGTCATCCTGCTGAATCATCTCAAACGTAAAAAACATTTTGTGTAGGTTTTCGGTCAAAGGCCAACTTTGTAACTATTTTCCCACAGACAAGAATGACATACCTAAGTGTCTGAGTGTCCTGAAGGCATCAGCGCTCACCGTCACTCGTATGTTTTCAGGCACTTGACTTCTCTGACTGAGTTTTCGGCAACTTCTAAAAAAAAAAAAAAGAAAGAAAGAGCATTAAGCAACATCTTCTGTTTCCTGTACTGCACTTTGCAAATGACCTGTCTTTGGTGAGAACTAAGAATTCATTTAGTTTTAGGTTTTGGGTAACATGCAATGAAGAGGGCCATTGCAGGATTTCCAGTTGGTTTTAATATGTTGTCACAGATGTGAGATAAGAATATCTCATCTCATTTTTCATCGCTCAGTGTAATAATCCTTTCCTGTCTTTTATGTGACGGCTTCCACAAAGTAAAACTGAAAATAGCCACAGTTTTGCAGTGAGAGAAGGGCCAGCAGCAATCACAGCAGTGTTGGGATGCTTCCCAGATTTCCGCCTTTCTCACTTCCTCAGTGTGCTGGAGTTGGATTTGGGAATGTGGGAATGCGACGAGGAGCCCCCAAACTGGTATTGTGCTCTCCTCCGTCTGTTTTCTCTGCTCTTTTCTCGGCGAGCCAAACGGGAAAACGCCCGCGCTATAATGCCTCCCCTACTCTATCTCAGTTAAGCTGTCATTGGCTTCACATGACAAACAATGAAACTTCATCGGAGACCAGATTACGAAAAGCATTCTAAAGGAAAAAAAGGGGGAAATTGTGCAATAAAAACGCAATGGCTTTTGTTTTTCTCCTCTGTGGCCATTATCTGTGGATAGGTTTGGGGATCTGTTGTCTTGTGCCAGTGTTAGCAGTGCAAGGAAAGACCTGGGGAAGTGCGTCGGGCATTTGGCTGCCAAATTGCCCTAACCCTCTTTACCACTCTTTTTTCCCATTCTTATTTCTTTTACTGTTTTTAAAAAAAAGAGCTTAGAACGCAGCATCTCTGTGTCTCCTCACTCCCAGGACTCGGCTTGTTTAAATTGGCCGATAGGAAGGGATTTGGGAAGGATAGAGGGGGCTTAGAAGAACGCAGAGTGGAGCGGCGGTGGGGGGCTGCGGAGAGTCATCAGTGTTACAGTCAAACAGCCATGAAAAGCCTATGAGGATGAAAAGAACAAGAGTGCCTTTTTATCTAATACACACAAATCCTATACAAATACTCCAATATGTTAGTTGAGCTATGACAAGGAATAGCCCTTCCACCGCTGCCCCCACTCAACATCCCATAATACAGACACGGATGGCTATATTTCTGTTGTGTGCAAAAAACAAAAGAGAGGACAGCTTTTAATGTGTCTTTAGTCACACTGTTTCAGCACATCATTCATGTAAACCGAGTATTAAACAATCGCTTAGAAACATGCAAGATGTGTGAGCGCTCCAGAGACCAGAGCATGTGGCAAAAAAACCAAGGGCCAGTTTAAATGTGGCTAAATAACTCTGGGGTCAGGGCTGGGATTGTGGTGGAAAAGTAAGACCTGGACTGATGTGGATTTAACATTTGAAAAGTCAATGGGTGTGGAGGCTGCACACAGCTCATTTGAAACCCTGACACTACAACACACTTAGGGCCAGTTTACATAATGTGATACAGTTCAGTTTGGTCTGGCACTTGTAGGTACACACAGGTACACACACATAGGTCTTTTCTATGAGAACAGTAGCAGTATCAAAAACAAAAAAAAACAAAAAAAACTTTTTTTTGAAAACACAAAAAAGAAATGCAGAGCCACACAAGATTTACTTCAAGTCTGCTCTACATAAATTATATAAAAACATAATTAGTCTGAGCACCTATGCCATTATGACCACTGGGCCTTCAGATCCCATCCTGGTGATTTCATTTGAGTTTAATATATACCAATAGTCATTTACTGTATAGTAATGATACAGTATATCAATACATGTCCATAATTACTAAACCTGACTATATACATTCTCACTGCAAATGTTGTTAGATGCTTACCTGCTGTACAAGTGTAGTGGCAATAAAGTTGAAAAAACAAACAAACATGTAATGGTAGTCAGATTTACCAATGTAGTAAAAAAAAAAGGCTAGTCAGGCTTTGAATAAACACTGTGAGTCAGAAGACATTTTATTTTGTGAGACTTTTCTTTAGCACATGTACAAGATAAAAGCAAACACACAAGGTGTAATATGATGAGACACACACATGCAGCTCACACAAAGGCAGTGCACGATCACACACACTCACTGTGTTGTGGGAATGTTGGGATGTGAGGGTCCTGTTGCACTCTGGTTCCTTTCTGTCTGTCTGTCCCCAAGGCTGGAAGCAGGCTCACTATTAGCTTCACTCACAAAGTCTGTAAACAAACATGAACACAATAATTAACAGTCAGTGCAGCTCATAGAACAGGTTTGCATACTGAATACAATATAGATGTTTACATTGCTTATAAAGCAAAGTATTTTATCTCTAACAACAAATAAAATCATGCAAGCTTGTCATTTTTATTCATAACATACACTTGAGTGATTGCATAAATGTTTTCACACTGATGCTTTTTTACCCAGACATACTGACATCTTCAAATATTTTCATCTTTTCTGTGGGTTTTATCAAAACTCATCAAGAAAATTATCTACCTATGTGTTTTCTACTTATATTTAAGGCTTTGTCTTAACAAACGCTCCAGACTGTAACTTTATAATAGTTTGCCACCTTTAATATCAGCATGCCTCTGTGTAAATTACAGTCTGAATGAGGGCTTAAGCTTCTCCTTTGCTCTTTGATGCTTTAACAATGGTGTTTCCAAAGTTTTTACAGCAAGACAGAAGTCGAACATGATTGGAGATGGTATGAGAGGAATAACCAAGGGAGGGAGTCCAAAAACAAATGCTTCTTTTCTTCACCCCACCGGAGCTAACAGGCTTTTTTCCATAACGACCAAGAAAAGAGAGAGTGAGAGGAGGTGGAGAAGTGGATCTTAAGATAAAGCTCTTGTCTTTTTGCCCAACTGAAAGGCCCTGCAGTCACATCAGCCTTTGTGAGGGGGAGACAGGCGAACCGGCAACCAACTTGGCTTCTCCTCTTGGCAAAACGCTGCTCAAAAGGATGGAGATAGAGAGGCCTTCCCTCGCACTTGTGCTCTACTCTGTCTAGCACAATATGCCGTATCTATCCGAATCAACACACTTGTCAGCCAGACAGCTATAAGCGATTTCCATTGCGGTTATAAAAGGAAGCATTGAAAAGCTCAAATGTGTGTTCTATTGTGCATTTGTGTGAATTCCTCTTCATGAGGCTTTACAATACATGCACATAAATATGAGCAGATACTGTGTCTCTGTCCAATCTGATTTACAGACCAACTCATGTTGATGTGATGCTGAACAAATCTCCCCTGTATAAAACTTGTAGCTGGTACTGAGTGTGAAAATGCTATTCACAGTGAAAACACATGTATTCCTATTGGGAATCAAGTTGTTTTGCATGTAGTGGTGGTGTAGATTTTGTATTCTCCCACTCCGAACAAACACCACACCAATGCAAGTAGCAAGGAGAGACAATCCTTCTACAGTCAGTTCAGGATACAGGTTTCCAAAGAAAAGAATATTGGACTACAAAAAAAAAAAAAAAAAAGAAAAAAAAAAGAAAAAAACACTTTTTCTAAAACTGAAATGTGGTTTAGTGTTAGTTTAAAGGTTAACATACATACATACACACATACAAACATACATACATTATTAAGCATAAGATGTTCAGCACTACAACTTTCTATTCCCCAAGCTTCCTCCAACCCAGGGGTTGAAAGTTACTAGATACTTGTGTAGACATTTACTCAAATACATTTTTGAAGAAAATTTACTTTTTAAAATTTTACTTTTTGCTTTACCTAAGAAAAAAAGGGAGGAAAAGGTTAACTCTTTACATTAGCATTTTGTGACTTTGGTGGCAAAGTGGGTAGTGTGGGTTGATAATAGAGTAGTAATAGTAATAGAGTAATATTACTAGTAGGGAGCAGTAGTAGTAACTGTAGCAGTAATAGTAAAAGTGCTTTTGCAGGAGCAGTAGTGGTAGTAGCTTGAATTACTAACAACACAGATCTTCACAATGCTAATGTGGTTAATGCTGCTTAGTCAAATGTGGGCTCTGAGGTAGGTCGTTGTTGTTATATCATTGTTGTTGGCCTACATTTTTACACCTGTAGTACAGGTACAATCAAGATACTGTCACTGTATATTTGTGTTTCTCTCTTTGTCTGTTTGTCTCATGACACTGAAGCTACATGTTAGCTTTGTTTTTGTCTGTAGGAAGACACCAGGATGTAGCTGAAGGAGGTTCCCTATTTGCATGAACAAAACGGGTGGATTTGGTTTTGTTTGCCCACTCATGAGTACGACTAGTTTGAATGCTCTGTACATGCAGGATCCAGATCCCCTCCAAACTCCCAGGACACACCTAATGGTAAACCAACAAGGGCCCACAGGACTGTGAGCCGTGTGTGAAAATGTCTTAATGCAAACACATCTCCATCTGCTGTGCATGTTCAAATAAGACATCACACTGGGCTAAAGGTTAGTGCGAGGATTGACACAGCTTGAGCCTATAACTTAATGTCTCAGTGTATTTTAGATAGTTATTTCACTCTTCATAACTAGATGCATTAAAGACCAAATTAAAGTGGAAAACATAACTAACAGTACTGAATTTGTGTGTGTGTGTGTGTGTAAAGTGAGACACCTGTTCACTGGAGGCCTGAGCCTGACAGGAAACACTCATTATTCATGACTTGTCTTTTTCACCGGGATAATGTGGTCCACATGTCCACTTCATGGCCTTTCATGAGGTCCTAACATTAAATCACATCTACCGATCAGAAAATGGAAACCTCTAAAAAAACCCTCTTAACTAAAATGTAAACTTGCATTTTGCACAGTGCAGATGCTACCTGATATATGGTAATGTGAAAGGCTAAGCAACCAACACCTGAAGTCTGATTGTTGTACATATATTATTATTACTAGTTATGACAAGTTGGAAGTAGATATGCCTATGTTTAGGTTTGAGGTGCATTTGCTGACCATAGTATTTTCTGTTGATTTTTTAAAGTTTAGTATATCTCTGCATTAATGTATGATGATGTACTCAGAGAACTAATGACATTATCTTGCTAAGGTAAAGATATACTGCATATACCTGGACTTTAACTGGGAATCATCTAGTTAAGGGGTAAATGCTTAATTGTTTGAATCCACTAAAATAATCATTATAATATGTTCCTTTACCAAATATTTGTGGCTGATGTTGGTATTTTTGGCACAAACCTGCAATGGTACAGAATCATTTAAAAATTCCTAGATCCAGATGGTACTCCTGATCAACAAAATCCTTTCTGATTGGCTCATTACTGACCTTTTCTGGAAACAACATAAAAATCCCAAAATCCTACAATTACTTTTTAATTTATCTTGCTCACCCATTAATAAACCAATCAACCAATAAACCAATGCTGGCGAAAATAAAACCTCCTTGGCTGTGGTAATTAGAAGCCTAACTTAGCAAAATTGCTGACATTATTTATAGTGCATGTAGAAAATGTCCAGGTATTTGTCAAATATTGTCCAAGTTGGTCATTTGTTCATGTTTCTTATTCTGACTTTCTTCTACCTCTCCTTGCATCCTTATTCACTTATCTTCCTTCTAGCCTTCATTCACCACTTTATCTCCCCTCATTTGTCCTACTTTCTCTCCTTCCACTTTCAATTTCCTTTCATGTCATTCCTATCGGTTGTCCCTCCTCATGTCTTCCTGCCTCCTTCCTGTTTGTCTGTTGCTCCTCTGCTGTTGTCCAAGGATAGGACATGCTGCGGGTGATGGAGCTAAATCATCGAGGACATAATTAAGAGGCTTATGAAGGGGCGCGTGCCTGTTCCATTAGTCCTAAAAACACCTGCATGCAAAGAGAGGCCTCACAGTTACTCTCACACTTATTTACATTCAGCCACAAACATGCAGACGGGCCGCCTCGGGGGCTTGACCTTATACAGTGTTGTTAAATACCTCTCTTGGCTCATTTGCAAACCCTGGCGCATGCACGTAGCCCGGCGGTAAGTTTTAAGCACTGACGAAGGACTCGAGACATGTTCATCTAGTTCGCTCACAAATTCGAACGCTCCCATGTCGACCCTCTGAGCTTTTGTGAGGAACGGTGTGTGTGCAAAATCAGGAACTCGGCTTGATCCTCTCTGGTATGTACTTTGAGGAGTGTTTGTCAAAGGGCAGCCGAAGAGCCCCTAGTAATGGCAAAAAAAAACTGGGCCTATGCTGCCTTCTCGGTCAACTTTATAATTTCAAACTTACCAAAAAAATAAAAAAATAAATAAAAATAAAAATCTAAAGTTCAGCGCCAAATGTGTTATTGAGATCTGGTTAGTGTCAGCGCCTGACTTTGTGAGGTTATCAAGAGTCCACCACACATTTAGGATGTAAGAAGGAATGATGTGTTATATTTTTTGTGGTAAAACATGATTTTCTTACCTGAGTCAACCCGGGCCTCGATTTCATTAGCTTTCCTCCTGGCCACATCTGCAAGCACCACCTCACCCTTATCACTGGCGACATAATGGAGGTCCTTTGAAGGTAATGGAAGAAAGAAAGGAACGTGAATGTTAATCTAAAATGAATCTAGGCTCCAATGACAATAGTTTTTTTTGGAAGGGTGGGGAGCAGTGTTTAGTGGGAGAAGGAGGAAACAGATGAAATAAAAAAAGAGCTGTTTGAAGCCCCACATCAGAAGGACCACCGGTTGGATGAAATGCCGTTTCCTCAAAAAACTTTGAAATCAGTCTGCTCTGGCACCCCCCGCTCAGCCTCGTCTCTCCGTTTTGAACTGGGAGGATGTTATCTGACACATTTCAAAAGTGGCAGAGAAGGCGGAAGACTGTTCACCTTTTAAAAACGTTTGCATTCTCTGGCTACAGAGGAACATATCCAGCCGAGCATATTACGACATGAGCCTGTGACAATATTGGAAACAGTATGCATGCTCTGTATCTCTGTTTGAGTCTCACACAGCCGTAAAGTGAGATAATGTTGCTAAATGATGTCTAAGGGTGCTTCATTTAAAGCTCAAGGCTAAGATAGTGTTCATTAACAACCTCACCACAGTGGACTGTTTCTGTTTTACCTCACGTTGTATTTACATGGTTTAGGAATACAAGTCTATCACAATATCTTAATAAAACTTAATAGAACCAATTTAATGGGGTCTAAATACTGTGAAGCAACATGTCAGCCAAATATGGTTCTACTAAACTGGTGACAGTACAAGAATATAATACTACTGGTACTATTTACTTAATGTAGGGGATGAAGAGACTCAGCAAAGGAAGTTGTAATTTTTTCTCAGTTTTAGGATCATTCGAGCCCAAATTGATTGAACACGGGGTGATTTCCAATCCCTAAGCACAGTGAGGGGCTTCTAAGGGTCGTGGGGCTTCCTCAAGCTGAATGCGGGGCCTGAGGGCCCATCAAAGGGTACAGCGCGTTAAGCAAAGTCTTCCGCCTCAGCGACATCACAGGACATCAGTGCCGTGACTCAGGGCTCGCAGTGGATAACCCTCAGCTGGCTAAAGCCAGTCCCCAGCTGGGCCTGCACCCGGCCCTAATACCCCATATTGTAACTCTGCTTTTGTACCCCCAGAGGCACAAAAGGGGGTGCTACTTTCCAAAAGAGGTGGGGACCAGTGAGAGATTGAGGTTTCAGAGAGGGGGAGTGGGAGCGAATGAGAGAAAGAGGGGCTGAAATTGAAGAGTGTGAATAGGAACAGATTGGGTAATTATAGTGCGGAGCCTGGCCTCTGTGGCGAAGAGTTAGGAGGAAATGTGAAAATAGCACACAACAAAATTGCCTCAAAAGAAGCTAAATTGGCTCCTAAAACTGAGGTGGCTAATTTAGCCCCAGTGAACGAAGACATGGCCCACAATTACATATGTTCTAATTGATAACAAACAGAGCAGCAATAGCATTTAATGGCAGCAAAGCAAGTACAGTGTCATGATGAAAAGAATAACAGCAAAAAGTGAGAGAGGATCCAAGAACAAATCATGAAAGTCTGTAAACCAGTGAAATTCACAAACGGCTTTTCTCATGAGTGAAACGGTATGACAGACAGAGGAGAACAATATGAACATCTGATTCAGGCTGCTTTATTCCAGCTTAGCTCCTCATAATACTGTCTGAATCAGGAGAGAGAGAGACCCAGCGAAAGAATAAACGAATGGGCGAATGTAAGAAGAGAGAGAGAGGGTATCAGGCCGACTAAGAAGGGATAACAATAATAGTGCATATAAAACCATCAGATATTACACCTCTTATTCCCTGACGCTCAAATGCGACACTAATCTTATTTATATAAGAGCTTTAGGGGTTGCAGCACGCCAGCTAACTGCACCTATAAAGAGGGCCATTTCAGAGGGCCGCTCTCAGCACGGGAGGGGCTGAGGTGGACACTAAGAGACCGATATTGACTGATATTTGGGCTTCCTCCAATAAATGAGGGATTAGTTTAACTGGTACAAAGCGGCGGCACATCAATAGACAGGTCCATGTTTGTTGTGTGTGTGCACAGTCAAGCATATTGGGTTGTTGTCAAATCATCTCAATACAAGAAGCACACACAGCCCGACAAATATGGTGTGAGATGTACAGGCTCGGGTCTATGCATCCATCTTATAATGTCATTTGTGTCAACTACATGCAAAGGTTTTAAAGTATTCTTCTCAAAAGCTGAGAGAAAACTGCTGTTTTTTAAAAGGTCAAAAGAAAGATAATGGCAGTAAAAAGGAAAAAACACCAAGCCAACAATCAACAAAGTGACACTAAATTAGATGTAGAATTGAATTAATAGGAAGAAACTAAACAATAAATGCATAATTACAGCACTGAAAAAAACACTTAAAATACAATAAAATCAAGATTATTGCGATAGTGATGCTCTGATTGTGGACTTTTATGACATGTACTATTACTTTTAGGATGCCTATTGACACCTGGCAGGGGAACTGCCAATGAAAACTAGCCTTTTGAGCTAATTCAGGTATATTTACATTTGTTTGAATCTTTATTAATGCACACGGTCCCACTTATCAATAAAATTAATAAAAAACTTTTGCGCTTTGGAATTTAGGTCATAAAAACACTTCTATCCAATCCAAAAAAGGTTTTTAAAATACCTAAAACTCACTAACACGTACAAGCTACTTTTTATACATTCAATATAGCTAAAAAAAAAAACAAAAAAAAAAACAAGAGGTGCAAGAACTTAAAGGATACATACAGTTTAGCTGATATGAGACTACAGTGCAATATTGATGGTAAAAATCCATAATACTGCAGTTGTGTAATCCCTGGACATTACTACACATCTGTTCAAAAATCTACTGTAACACTTTTATCAGATAAGTGTTAAGGACTTAATGTTTTAATAAGACTAATTAGTCAGGTGAGTGACAACAATGAGCTTATTGCAGATGATGTGCGATACTCCTCCGCCTCCTGTCCTGCAGCATCAGATAGACAAAGAAGATATGGGCTGAACCCCATAGACCAAGTATGCCATATTGGTACTGTATCTTCCAAGAAACAGTATAAGCTCTCATAGGGGAACAAAAGAGCAGGCGTCAGATTGGGCTATCACACTATTTGATCCAATTAACAAGCTACATCAAGAGCAAAACACCCAGGAAGAATGAGTAAAAAAATTGTCATGGCTTAGCTGACGAATGACCTAATTGGTTACATTATCAACTCATTATCAGAGGCTAATTAGGGCGCTTCAGAACAGCAGTAATTATAGAAAAAAATGCAACTCACTTGCCCCCTACCTTCTACCAAACCCCCCCCCCCCCCCCATCCACACACACAACAGCATACACAGCCACGGGTTCCTCCTCCCCCTCAATTTAGGCCGACACTGAAGTGTTTCATTTGAACAAAAGGTTTCTTATTTGTAAAAGGCTTGGAGGGCCTCTATTGTTAGCAGGGAAACAATAGGGTTAGAGAGGGGTGGGGGGCCGGGGTTGGTACTGGGGGGGGGGTATCATGCTGGGTGGAGGTGAAGGTGTGTGCGTTAGAGTGCGTTTGATCAAGTCGATGGTGCGTTATTGAGTTCCTGTGGCCAGTTGGTGAAGTTGACAGAGTTTTTAACGGAGCTAGGGCCTGCCCTCATTAACCCCCTCCACCTCAACTCAATCAGCCAAGCAGCAGGTTAAAGCAACAACACAACCTAATTAGTGCACGGGAGAGAGCAAAGGGTGAAATGTCAATGTCTTCTTTTTCCTTTCGCTTTTTTGGTCACTGCACATTTAAGCCACTGAAGCAAAAACAGCTCGTTTGAAGTGAGCATTGTGGGCTTTAGCGTTTTCAGACCTGGATTAAAAAGTTACTTTGTCAGCAAAATGCATGATTTCTGCTTATACAAACAATTTAAATATGACTATAAAATATTTCAGTGTAGTCCAACTTACACTGGACACATTACAATAGTAATGCATGCCAGTGATTTTAGTGTTGCTAGCCTTTATCTAATTTAATAGGAAAATATGTTCAAATTAAATATTCCATCTCATGCATGCACAGAATTTGTTAAATTTTGTGGCATTGTTCAGGTGCAGTAGTATTTGGCTAGATTGAACCAAGATGCCTCAGTATGCAAGGCAATTATAAACCTAAAAATACATGCCACAACATACTTGGATAAAGAAAAGATATTGATTTCTAATAATAATTTCTGTACTTCAAACAAGACACTGACAGTTACAACAGCTTAAGTTCAACTCACGAGTACAATAGCTCTCTTACTTTAGGTTTTACAAAATTCAAGTGATCTGAGCTTATTGAGCTAAGCCTATAATATCAAATAAGTTGACTTATTAAATTTATTGACTTGTCAACTAGTGCATACTTCATAGAAAATAAGAAAGATATATTTGACATGATGATGTTTCAAATTCAAAAGCTAATTCTAAAGCTAATTTTGTCACTGCATGTACCCTCTTATAGGCAGCTGTACAATTACCATTAAAACTTGATTGCCTTTTTTTTCTTAATTTAACTCTCTTTATCAATTTAATATGGCTTTTGCCTCTGGTCCTTTTTGTTTAGACAATGTAATGGACCAGTGCACATAGTTCATAATTGGAGTGGCTGGGCTTCAGTGGTGCATTATGACAATATGCTGCAGACCCGCGCTGCATGACATCACATGGACTTCACAGAAATGGCGTCAAGGTTATGTTAGATGTGTTACCGTCACCGTGCATGTGGTTAAGTGGAAGTCTTGTGACAATATAATTTCAATTACTATCCACAAAGTTAAAAGATTTTAGATTCAGTATTTAAAATGTAATAAGCCAGAAAAAAGTGCATAACTGTTACATGAATGAAGCCAGACAAATTAAATAAATGTTAATATATTCACACACAAAGTCAAAGTAGTGTGCTTTTGAATAGGTTCCTCACTTGTGCCCCTGCCTTCCTGTGCTCCTTCAAGGTCCACAGGCTTGACTCCACCTTTTCAATTCGCCTTCCCAGCAGCACTACTTAGTGGGGAGGGAATTGGAACCAGTGCTATCAGTGTGATTGAGGGACCAATTGTGTGTCTATGTGTGTGTATCAATGTGTTAGGTGTTGGTGAAGCATTGAATAAAATAAGGAGGCCCGGGGAAAAAAAGGGGGTTAAAGACATAGAAGAGCATTTCAGCGTGGAGTGCAAGAGAAAGCACTGAGTTAGAGGGAAGATGAGTGGAGGGGAAAAGGCTAAAGCTAAGGCCAACAGAGGCAGTGAAAAGATAGGGCCCCTGACTGCGATCGCACCTGCTCTGTGACACGTGCTACACACTCAAATACAGACGCAGGGCAAAAGTCATAGTACCAGTGGGAAAGTAGCAAAGTTGTAACCTAACAATTATTTTCTGGCAGTAGCATTTTATTTTTCAGAATGTCATGTAATTCTTCAAAAATATCTAGCTGCTTTCTTAAATTAGATAAGATTGCAAATAGGAATGCAAGATTTTTTATGTGAGCCAAGCATTAGTGAATCTCATATTAACACAAGCAACAAGCAAAAATAAGAGACAATGCCTTCCAGTTATAGTTGAAAGGAGCTTCTGATTTGGCATAGCTGATTATTATATTGCTAGATGTGTACTTGTATTTGTCTATAATGATTTTCAATTCAGTACATTATAATATAATAACATCTTGCAGTCTTATCTTTACAAAAATGTGGGTTTGAAGCCAGGGTTTTTCCTTACCCTTTACAACTTACCATAAAAAGATCTCTGTCTTCCAAATCTACAGCAAGAAGGAAGGCCTTCTCAAATCGCTGGTGTCTGCAGAATAAGACAAATGTTGGTAAAGCATTTGTTTTAGATCAAAAGGTCAGTGATATGGATATTCCAGAGAGTCAGAGAGCTAAACACACACTCTGGTCTTGAATTTAAACAGTCAGTAATTCAAGTGAGAATAGCAAGCGCTCTTCCTATTATGCATAATTAAAGCTGGGAAAAATGAACAATGTGTCCCGGTACAAAATGCCTCAAGTTTCCGAGTTTGGAGCCAACATGAAACAAACAAACGCATGCAAAGGCAGTGGGCAAAAGGAGGGGGCTTTCTTCATTTGATGTCGATGGAGAGAAAAAGAATGCAGGTAGGCGATAAGAGAGGAGAGGAGGAGGGATGCCAAACAACGTTCCGGCTCGGCTACAAAGACTGAGAAAGAAAAAACACAGAAAAAAAGAGGGAATGGTGGGTAATTGCGTGATGGAGAGCGGTGAGCAGCAGTGTGTGGGAACAACAGGGTCTATTTCAGTCAAACAGCCATTTCAAAAGGCTCTCATGGCAGAAGGGAAAATGAAACAACAGTCTAAACAGGTGCATGTGTTGTGAATGACTCAATGCTGCATTTCTATGTGTCAGAGTGTGTGGTGAAATTCAAAGGCTATTGCTTTTTTAGGCATTTTTAAATAGCAGTGGTAAGCTGTATTGACTGAATATTGGTTCTGGTAATGCCTTAAACAGATTGTCCTCAAATCTGTCTATTTGTGTGTAAAGTAGGGAGTCAAAATCAATGATCAAATGTCCCGTGCTGCACATATGTTTTAATTTTCCTTTAGTGCCAGTCTAACTAATTGAAAGCGAATCTTACATATTAAACATACAAAACTCCAGGAGGGTTGTGCCAGAGCTGATTCTGACCTCTGACCTCCCAAAGGAGCAAAACACAAAGCAGCATTTTTCCCCAAGGGATGAAATTAGAGAAAACAGTAAGTGTGCAAAGGGAAGCATGGGTGTTACCTGAGGAGGTGGTGAAAAAAGCGCCGAGCATACTTGCTTATGGGATCGCGGTACTCTAATATCACTGTATCACACAGAGGGGCAGGCGCAGCATAAAATACGCCCAAGGCTGCTTCGAGTTGATCTACAAAGAAAATATAACAAATTCTAAAATGCAACACAAAAAATATACTTATACACACTGGATGTCTAATGAATTATACAAACACCCCAAAAATGCATTTACAGTCCCACAACAAAAAATATCAGTGTAAATGTCATTTGTTTCAGTAGTCCAAAGTGAAACACATATTGTATAGATTTATATTTACTGAAATAAATTAACTTTTTTGCTATATTCTAATTCCCTGATGTAAGACACATTTGTAGAAAATATAACACTGTTATGATATTATACAGTACATCTTTAAACAGCAAAGTCTCCCAAAACAAGTCACTGGTTCTGCCAACAGTTTCCAGTGGTAACCTTTGAATACTTAAAAGGCACTAGGAATGGACTTTGTATTGAGCAGTTGTCATCACTGGACATTAAATACAGGAAGACTTTTGTAACTGCAAACGGTGCTAAAGTAGGGGTTGCAATGTCACTAACATTGTGCAAACTTAAGTGTAAACCTATAGGGTTCTGTACTGTGCTGAGGATAATTTAATGCTTTGGAAACTCACTCTCTCTCTCTGAATTCAGCGGTAGCCTCAGAAGGTAGTTCATGATAGAACTGAGGCCTCTGTAGCACTCTTCTCCCGTTGTGTTAAAGTCAATGGCCTCCAGGATGCCCAGTGCCTCTTGGACCTGACCAAAGCGCAGTCTCTGCTGAAGCAGCTCATCAAGTCCCATTTGGCCCCCAGACAAAGTCCCTGTTGAGCCAGGTAATTATGAAATTAAAAAGTTGAACACAGTGTTTTATATATAACATAATATGCTGATAGTAATGTATTATCTACTATCTAGTCTCATAGAAGGTAACTGATTAAGGTTTTGTTGGTGCAGATCAGGAGTGTGCTGAATAATGGAACAAGGAGGTTTTGTATATTTACTGGCAGTAGGTGTCCCATTGTGTGTAAGTACAGTTGATCGTGAGTAGGGATAAATAGTGGAAACAAAGGGTTCAGGTCAGGTTCATAAATGCAAGAGCATTGTTGACCTGTTCATGACAGAGCTTACTTAATAGTCTGACCAGTCAATAGAGAAAGATCCAGGTGTGTGTGTAGAGGACCCAGTAATCCATACATCCAATGCTGTTTAACTGCAGTGTTCTGGAAATACAATAGTTCGGCTGTTGTGACGGCAGGTCTCCTTACTAAAACATTACAAATTTGTACAATTGCTTGTTGTCTTTATTTATATGGCAAATTCAACAATTACCTTTCAGTTTAAAAGTGGCCGGTCCTTTAAATTTAACACAGAGTTACAGTTAAACAAGTAAATGTAAACTATGAAACAGCTTTTAGTGATCCAGACACTGGCAGGAAATATCCTAACAACATTAATGTCTTATTAACAGAGGAAGAGCAGTGTGTTGTGAGACAGGGCTGGAGGAGAGACTGGGCTTGAAAGAGGAATTAAAATGACAAGCTGGCAATTAGCAAGCTCCCAAATCCTCTAAAGAGTGGGTTAATGTGGCCGATACATCTGCTAAGTGTTGTGAGTCGCTGTGCCTATGTTTAATATGCATGTGTGTAACTTTATGTACACATAATGGTCCTGCATTGGGTGCTGGTGTCCTCTCAGATTTATTTTAAAGTAAAAAACAGCTGTGTATGCAAACATCAGAACAACAACACTAACTAATCTACAATTATTTTTATTTATATGTTGAATAAACACGTAATGTACATGTGTAAATGTAAACACATTTTAACATTTTTATTGACCAGTGATTCTAAGTCCCTTACAATGTGCCTAGTAGCATGTTTGCTAGTTTGCATTTCCCAGACTGCACCACTGCAGGCCCAGCCGAGGCCAGTGTGTGCCCAGATGAGATAACTTGGTGTAGCAGGAGGCTGGGGGGTGGGGTGCACCATAAAGGCCCTGTCTCCTATGGAAAAAAAGAGAACCTGGAGCCAAGCCAACGCTTTCTTCCTCACCGCCTCCCAACTCTCCCATTCTGTTATTCAGCAAGCTTTACGAGTCAAGTCAGTATGGAAACACAAGCAAACAAATAAACAAGTTTGAGTGTGTGTGTGCCTTCAGAAGAACACAGAAATAGAAGAATATACACGCAGGAGGAAGAATTATCATTGAGAAAAAATGTGCAGTGACTTCCTTCATCAAAACCTTGGCAGATGATCAGAGGAGGGGTAGCTATTGTTGGAAAATACTCCCCTTTCCCAGTACACACAGGCAAATGCAGTTGAATCCACAAACACACACACTTAAGTGCACACATTCTTCTACCTTCTTCCCTCCTTCCACTCACAACTGCATTTAAACTGAGGAGTTTGCCACTGTCACATCTTCTTTAGAAAGTCACAATTAAACATGCTGAAACTCAGTCGGCCCGTGGCTTGTGTAAGTGTTTCAAAGTGTGGCTAGTGCTTTGGAAGAAAAATGATTGGCAAACTTTATCTGGAACCCTCAAGGGACTGTGCATCCACTGTAAACGATTTATCGGAAAAATCCATCCCAGAATGCACCTGGGGGGCTCTTGCCCTGGGGTGATTATTGAATGACCTCTGAGAGTGTGACTCCTGCTAACCTCCCCGCTCATCAACAAATTAACTTCGCTCCACTCTCTGCAGTGAGAGGGACTGGGACTACAATATTTACATGTGGGTCCAAAACAAAGGAGGGAGAGTTCAAAGAACTTTAGAGTACACAACTCTAAGCTGTTAAGACTGAAGGACAAACTCCTCAGCATCATCTATCACATGTAAACTGCATATAAATATTTGTATCACTTAATATTTCAAGTCCGTTTGACAATTAAGGTGTGCTCATTTAGTCAGGAGTAATTTGGCCTATTTCTCCAAATCTCAAACAATACTAACCATAGACTAAACAGTGTAATTTTCTGCCTTTTCTCTCTCTCTCTTTTTTGTCATTGTAATTTTTGTTTTATTGTTCGCTATTATCACTATACTTGCAACGAAGCATCTTTGTACGGAGCAGCACACACAATCTTCACCGATAAGATAAATTCTGCTGTAGCACGTAGCACTTCCTACAAAAAAAAATAAAAAAATCTCTCTTTGAGGTGGGGCCATAAATATGTGATTCATTGAACAGCTAGCAGCTGAAAAATTAAGGTTTGCTACCTGGGTTAGACAAGTTAGACACCTGTCACTCAAACTTTCCACTGGGATCCACTGAACTTTAGGGAAGCATCTGGAGACACATTTATGGTGCAGAAAATATATAAAGTAGGTCATAGGAACTTGGTACTAGCACAATATGTACAATATTTCTCCAAATATATATTATAAAAAGGTAAAAATACCTGTTGACAGTTTAACTCACCTACTCTAAATCTCAGTACAGCAAGTGGTCCCGCATGAAATGCCAGCATCAGTATGTCTGTACCCTCTGGGCCTCCATCCAGTCCTGACCCCCACTGTAGTCCCTCAAGACTCCTGGAGCAGCGCAGGTGCTGAGCCAGTTGTAGAGTGGCAGCTGAAGCCACATCTTCAGATATCAATGCCATGCCTATAGAAGCTAAACCTAAATCGAAACACATCAGCTCTTCTTGTCCTCCTCCAACAACCACAACAGCTCCAGATGGGTGCCAGGCTAAAAGGGTAGGGGGCACGGGGCAAGAGGCTAAAAGAGAAATGCCCCGTCGCTGGTCGTACAGTACCAGAGAGGAATCTTTTAAGCCCAGAACAAGGATGGTCTCTGAGGGGTGTCGGGAGCAGCAGATGGGGTGGGATGGTAGGGGGATGCGAGTGACTGAAAGACGGTGCAGTCGTCCACGTGCACATTCATACACACAGGAGTCAGTCTGGGACCCCTCTGTTGAACTTTGGGATCCTGGAGGAAGCTCTACTGTCAAGAGCTGATAGGGCTGGAGAAAACTGAATCTGCAGTTCAGTGGATTGCCTTCAGTGCGAATGGAGTTAAGAACCTAGCAGAAAGAAGAAGAACAAGTTTGAATTATTATCTACAGAAAACACTTTTGATTTCAAAAATCTATTATCTGCTCTTTTTTTAAGTCAGTCCCTCTATCCTCACTGTTGCACCTACACTGCCAGTCCATTACAAACCTGAGGATGGTTTTAGCCTTGTAAATTTATTGCATTTGTCCTGTAATCGACATGTGTGGCTTTGGACCAGAAACACGCTGATGCTCAATAAAGAAGTATATTTTGAATGATAGAAGGATAAAACGGTGAGTGAAAAAGCACACGTAACAAGGAAACTAAAACTCAGAAATGAGTCAAACTATGGCAGTAGATCTATTCTACACCCCATGGAGGTGGAAGAAAGAGAGCCATGTCAATCAAGAAAGCTAATGATAAGACTATATACATTCAAGGCCAACAATATCTTCTACCTGAGTATACTATGTCTTGGCATCATATGATAAGCTTCTCTGTCTAACTGAGCAAAGAGTGAAGAGCTCAATCCGGTCTGAACAAGAAATAAACCCTTTTCAGTAAAAATCTGCTGCTTAGAGGGAAAAGCCTGTGATTATTTGAGCAAGAATTTAGATTATTTGCTCATGGACCATGACAGTTGGTAGGAGAGGGCAGAAAGCAAGTAAGCATTGACACTGAGTGTGATAGGCAGTGTCACTGGTGGTACTGTCGATAAAACACCCACATGGAACCAAGCACAGTGGAAGGATGAACAGTGTTCACTAAACAGCTGCCCAACACTTCCACAGTTGCTAAGAGAGATTTCACCTTACCAAAGCCTCTATCAGAGGCCTGCATTGACCATAGCAGCTTTGGCTAAATGAGCCCATTTCTTTTCGCTGTGTAGACAGAAAGAGGGATCGGCTGCCTGCCTGCCATCCTTCTTTTGCAAAGCTGCCCAGCCTAGTATTTTGGCAGGCATGGCCAAAAGGGGACTTAGGGGGAGGAATGAAGTTTTTTTGCCTGCCCATAGACTACACCAGTTTAGAAGCAGATGACTGTCCTCCTGAAAGCTTTTTTCTCCACTATAATCTCTCAGAGCTAGCTCCTGCTGCTCTCTAGGGGGTAGGTGCTGTCTCTCTCTCTCTCTGTGTGTGTGTGTGTTTATTGGAGGCAGACAGCAAAGTCTCAGTTATGTAAAGTGCAGGATAGCCAGGGCGAGCACAGCTCTCTATGGCTACATTTCTTCCATGTGACACATGCATGTAGTAATTTCACAATACACATAAAGCACAGAAACATGGCTCCATTAAATCCATCTACAGAATGCTGTCACAGGAAGCACACTTCAGCTGCTCAGAGTCTGACCCCCAACCTCATCTCATCCCCTGTCCCTTTTCATCCCATGCCCAGCTCAGGCCTGCTGCCCGGTGTGCCAGCATGCCACCATGGCACCATCAGGAAGAGGTGCAGCTGATTCTGCTCAGTCTCCACTGACAGGTGACCCTTCAAAGAAAAACACAGAGACTGCAAATACAGAACAGCACACGAAACATCATACAAACTTTGCTCTCACTGCCATATGTCTGGTCTTAACTCGTATGCAGATTTAGACTTTGGCTTACCCCTTTGACCAGGTTTGTCAGCTGTACACAACAGTCCTTGAAAATAAATCTTTGAATGTGCAGTGCAAATGTAATACTCAGTATCACAAAAATGAATGAACAGGGCTGAATGCACACTCTGAATGTGAAATATCCTCTCCCTCAGCAGTTTGAAGTGTCAACATTTATAATGGCAAACATAGCTACATTCTGAGTCTAGGTCATCTTCAAGGCCACGCTGTGCCTGATTTTTCTGAGCAGAGGCAAGCAAACAGCCCCTCAAGGAAACATGGGTAATCACAAGATTACAGAGTGATGGCACAGGGCTATGGTCTGCAGCGACATACTGCCAGCTCAAGCACAATGGCATGATGCACATAAACATTACTGAATGATGACTACATTACATTGCTATGTAAATAGAAGCAAATTCAAAGAGTATTTACACAAGTACACAAGAGACAAGTATGTGCAAAGAAAGTTAGGAGACTGATAATCACAACTTAAAGCAGGTGGGGAATGAAGCAGGGACATGCCTGAGGAGAGTAAGTAAAAGCAGTAAAAAGTCAAAGAAGGAATAGGCAACAGTCAGAGACAAGCCTCTAGTAAGTAGCTTTCTACTGGTTATTGGTTTCAGTGACTGGTCAAAACTATTCTTTTCCATTCTTTCCCTCTCTCGCTGGCACCTTTTTTCCCCTCCGTGGCGTGAAAGATAAAGCGGACGGGCCCAACTGTGTGGCTGGCCCTTGTTCACAGCAGTGGCCTTTTGAAGCCAATTTTCCAGCTCACAGAGCAGAGAAAGACAGGGAGAGACTGGTAGAGAGACTGAAGGACTCAGAGGAGAGTGGGGGGATGAGGAGACGAGGGGCGGCAGGGGGACGTTTTAGGTATGGGAAATAGGGTTAGTGGCTGTAGTGATGTGAAAAAATGCACAGCCATAGCAGAATTACTATCCAAAATATTCCTCACGCCCACTGTCATAATTGGTGCTAGTGCAGATAATTGTAGTGCGAAGGGAATATTACTGCGTAGACCCAACATTGAAAGCATTGCCACTGTAACTCTTTATATAGCTTAGAGTGTTATTTTTTCTGTTAGTTTTTCTTGCCAAATTATTTCAGTGTATTGCAAAATTGTGCCTGTCAATTTCAAAGTAAGACAACAACTTTCTATTGGGTTAGTGCTGAGTAAAATCATTTTACAAGTTTTTAATTAAGAGTAATAGTTTGTTGATGTTTTAATAAAATCTTGTTATGGAGTTATGCGTAATAACTGTAAAGTAATTTACAATAAAGCAAATTTAATAACTGCAAAGAGTGTTTGGTAAGAGATAACAGGATATAATAGTAGTAAAAGTAAACAAAAATGGCATCTACATTTTTCACACTGAAGAGTTAATCTTAAAGACATAATTATTTAAATTACAATTTTTTGATTTAGAAAAATGATTTGCAAATATTATTTGTTAATATTACTAAAAAATGTAACCGAATACTATCAGTATATGTTTGTAATAGAGAGGCAGGTGGGGTTAAAAGAGGGAACCATGCAGAAAGATCATTAAAAATGTTAACTGGCTGCATTAAAATATGTGTTTTTTTCCTCTTCGCATCTTCCCACCCCCTGCATGCCATGGCTCCACTTATCAGCATGAAGTAGAGGGGGGTATGAATTAAGACCACATAGGGAATGAAATCAGACTTTTTTAAATGCCGAGAGACTGGCTAGAAAATTGGCTTAGCGTGGCAGATAGCAAACTGAACAAAAGGAACATATATATGAGCTTGAAGTGATTGAAGTAGCTGCCGTCTCCCGATGTGTGCCCGGTGTTTGATTCTCTCCACGGCTCTTACATAAACTGCTCACTTAATTTCACACCGCGCATCTGAAAAATGACAACAAACGCTTTCATTAGCACGCGATGGCGCAGACCCGCAAAGACACTTTAATGTTCTTGAAGCGTGGAGGAACGGAAGGAGGAGAGGAATGACGGCAGGAGGGAAAAGGCCAGAAAAAGGGAATAAACTCGAGGAAGAGGTGCGATAAACGTTGAGTGTGTTCCAACACAAGAGATGTAGAAAAACAGCAAACAACATAAGCTTTTATTATTTCAATATTAATATAGGCCCCCTACTTTTCATCCCTCCTTCATTCGCTGCTGAGGAATAAGTTGTCCTTGCATACAATTCATAACACATTTTCTTCCTTCTCTCTACTGCTTTAGTGTATAATATTTTGTATATACATACTTTGGAGCAATTTATGAATACAGTTTAGTTTTCTGTGACCTCCTGTCTTTTTAAAACAAAAAGAACCTGACACATTTTGGCTACAAATAAGGTCTGGTGTGTTAGAGAGTGTAGGCTTGTTTATATGGAGTAGATGAACCCATTTATGGACAACACACCACCACAATATGGTACTGTAATCTTGGCTAGTCTTTATATCAAGAACATAATACATTATTATTGCATATATAAATATATTTTGAATGGACAGAAAACTTCTTGACCAATAATTGTTTTTTTTCCACAAGTCCTGGTCTGCTTTTGTTCAAGTACAATCAAACTAGCTCAAGTTTTGCTTCTGTGAGTGGTAAGTTACACTGCACAGCAAGCTAGATTAAGTTGTAGGAGGGTTTAGGTATTTATTCCCATACATTTTAGTCTTGTCTAGGGCTCATCCTCCCTTAAACTTCATTCAGCTTTAGTACTTTAAAGTCTTTTCAGAGAGTAGGTTTGTAGTTTTGATTGCAATACTATTTAAACCCTGTGCTAAAGCTACAAGTAAAAAGTGACTCTGTACTACCTCTGCCAAGAATGTTATGTTTTTGCCGCCTGTATTCAGGAAGTTTTTTAATACTCTATGTTGAGATCATAATGTTACACTAGTATAGTACATTACACTAGTATAATTCAGGAGCATCCATGGACCATCTGCACATGGTCAGTAAAGGAAGGGTTATAATTAGGGCTGGGACTTTAACGCGTTAATCACGATTAATTAATTACAGAGAAATTAACTCATTAAAAAAATTAATGCAATTAATCGCACTTGTCTACGACAACATGACAACATGACAACATGGAACTTTTCTCAGTGACCTAGTTTCTGGCGCATGGTAACCAGGGCTGGACATCCACACATGTCAAAACACCAAATGTGAATGGATTTCAGCAAACAGTTGTGAACAGTTGTAATGTGCCTTTATGAGTGCACTACAGGTAACTGTGAGGCAGAGGCTGGCCCGTCCCACACATCCATTACATGGCGCCACTTTTCTTTCACTTTCAAACGCGCTGCTTCCTGGCGCTGCTCATCGTATCTCGGATTGTTCTCTCAGCTGACTGCTGCATGGATGCACACAGGGGACAGCAATCCATTGGGTTCAGATGTGAAAGGGAGAGGTCAGGTCCATGCTGAGGTCACACGCAGAGCACAGAAGAGGAGAGGGAGGAAAGAGGTGCACCGCGTGTTAATACGTGCATGGGAGGCAGAGGGAGGTCGATGCACAAACGTTGAATACTGCTCAGTTTGACCACCGTAGTGTTAGTTTGAAATCAAGTTAAAATATGTCAGAACATACAAATAAGCTCCTACATTTTATTTCTGACATATAAATACTGCTATTTGATAAAAATGTGATTAATGGCAATTAATTAATTACAAAGCCTGTAATTAATTAGATTAATTTTTTTAATCGAGTCCCACCACTACTTATAATACCTTGGCGGAGGTCTTTGACTATTTCTAGTTAAATATGTCATTGCTTTCCTCTCTTCTGAGCCCCTTGTGTTCACCTTGAGGCCATCAGTAGGTGAGCAACTGAGCAGAACCAGGTTGTTCCTGTGTGTGTCGGTGGGACTCCACGGCCACAGTTCCTCTCCGGACTTGTCCTGGTTCCACCAACACAGCGCCACATCCTGCTGACGATTGAGAGCCACATGTCTGTGAAGCCTCCGCTCCTGTGCACTCACCTCTACACACACGACCTGGACATAATAATACATAAATAATACAGTTGAATACACAAGCAGTATGCTGGTGGTAATATACAGCATTTCTTTTTTATTAATCACAGAAGATATCAGATAGCACTTCTTAAACTCACTGATTGACCCAACTGAGGCTTTACACACCCTAAAACTATCTGTAGCCCCAAACATTAGTCCGCTGTCCTTCCCCAATCTACTTCACTATGTTGATGTCTAAGGTTGTTTTTTTTATCTTCCATTATTAATGTCCTTGTGTGTGTTTTTGTTCTGTCGGGCTTTTTGTTTTAGTGATGTGCATATTTTTGGGAAGGTCTGCCACGCTCTACAGGCCACAACGCAGAGACACACAGTAATGAGCTCTCGTGGCACTTGGGTGGGAGTGGGGGGGTGGGGGGTACTCACAAACACGCACATAAAAAGAAAACAACAAAGCAGAGATAAGATGGCTAACTTATACATACATGCACAACACTAAAGTTAAATTGCTTAAACTGTGACCCTGACTTTCATGTACACCAGAGCTCTTTTCCAATCTACATAAACACTGTATGTATACATATAAACACACAAACCATCTATACACACGTTTTATCAACAGTCACACACACCAGACAATGAGGAGGTTACATGAGCACCTCCATCAAGTAGTACAATGCCAATACAATTAGACAGAAAAGTGACAAAGATGGAAACATAAATGACAAAGTTCAGAAAGAAAAACATGTAAGATTTACATTTTCCTGGCACATATGGACAGTTACTCAAGGCTAAAAAGAGTTTACATACTCATGCACTGATACAAACACATTTTACATTCTAAATTCAGCAGTCATATGAAAACTAAAAATTGATTTAAAGGCCAATGCAAAAAATATTACATTGACAACGTGCACTGTATGAATTCAGCAAATTTGAGGCTCACTGATCCATGTCGGCCCTACTAACACTTTTGTGGAGGAGTAAGGGGATGGGGGGAATTTCATTTGGAGCCAAAATACAGACAAGAATAAAAAGAAGGACGGATATATGATGATAAAGGCAACAAAGAGTTGCCCCAAAAAGCCAAACGGAGAGATCAGTGACAGATTACAAATGAAAAGGAAAAAAAATCTGAAATCAGTGGGTTAATCGCTGTCCCTCGCTATCGCTGCCCCTCTCCTCCATCCTTCCATCCCTTGCTGCCATCTCTTGCCTCTTCTAGTTTTTTTCTGCTGGCGTTTGCTGGTCAGCAATAATCAAAAACCACTTTCTGTGGGCCGGATTAGTTTAGCCTCCCCTCCACATCCCCCACTTTCCCTTCTCCAGCTTAGCCCAGTGGACCAGGGCGATCTGAGTGTGTGTGCTGGGGGATGGGCAGTACCATGTGTGTCCAGACATATGTGTAAGTTGCAGGTTGCATGTGTGTGGCGTATATTATTGGGTGGTGGCTTAATGTGTATGTGTGTGTGTGCAAAGGGGAGTGTGTTTCTTATCAGGATTCTGCTTCTGGAGACAGACGCACGGCAGGAACGATTGCTTTTACACAATCCAACATGCACGCACGCACACACTTTAACAAAAGGGCCTGGCAGTAATGTGATAATGCCAGGGTGAGCATTTAGCCAGTTAGTCATGAAGGACACAGTGTGGTTTTATTTGGGAGAAAAAAAAGATGAAGACGCTCCTTCATCAACCTGTGATTAACACCTACAGAAAACATGTGCTGCATGTGTACTTATTTGAATCCCCATACATCACATGATCATGTCAGTCTTTAGTTTAGTTAGACTTTCTCATTGAGTTTACCTTGATTTCAGAGGACGAAAGTTTCTCGGTCTTCCTGCCAGTCTCAGAAGAGTTGGGGTTCTTCTTAATAATGTAGACTGCACACAGCTGGCTCTGCTCCAAGAAGGACAACAGGATCAGCCTATCGGTGACCACTGCTGAGAATGACATCATCACAATTGTACCTGATATTAGCAATGACAATTAGAAAAAAGTAAATAACTATAATGTAATGTTAGTTCATTTTCCAATCATCTTTCTGTTCATCTTTCTTTCTGACTTTTTGTTGGTGTTTTTTGTTTTTCTTCTCCATCTCCTACTTCCCCTCATAGTGCAGGCTCTGAGGCCTTTTTGTGGTAGGAGAAAACACTTGATCCTGTTCAACTCTTCACAAGCTGCATGGAGACGCTGATTAGCAATTAAGCCCCTCTCCTTCAAAATTAATCTGTTTATGAAGCCAATTAAATGGAAAGGGGGGTATTACACATGTCTCTCAGATACTCTGCTTTGAGTTGAACGAGTAAGGCTGCACCCGGAGATTTAGAAATCTAACCAGCAATTAGCCATGGCATGTGTGTATTTATAACTACGCAAGTATCAGTATGATTACACTTCACACCATCTTATGGCGTGAAAAATTCAAATTAATATGCACATTTTCACAGGGGAAGTGAAATATTGCTTGACAAAACAGACAAGCATCTTAAATCAGGTCAACTCAGTGGAATACATGTGTCCCGAATGTGAAGTTGGATTACAGGGCATTTGTGGTCAAAACTGATTCAGTGCTTAAATCATCACAAAATACAGCCATTAACAAAGTCTTGGCTTTCCAAAACAACCTTTAATGCAATAGTAAGCGTCTTTGTAATAGATTACAGATGAATCAAGTTAAATGCAGTTTAGTATTGATCTCTACGGGTGTCTATAAACGGGATTAAGTTTAATCCCATTCATTCCCAAATGAAGGAGTGGATATGAAAACAGACTGGTCCAATGCTAAAGCAGGTGGCTGGGTTGGTATTAAGGGCCAGACCTTCATGACCCAGCCCTGCACCCCAATTCACCCACTGACACATCCACACGCCCACCGTGTGTAAATGTATACTTACCGCTAGAGAAACTACACAGATTGTCATATATACTACGCATGTAAGCCTGCAAGCATGGTTTATGCATGCACTGTTACATACTCCAACACACGCACACATACATGTATTCAAAGCCACAAGCATGAAACAAACTAGTGGCACTCTGAAGCACACACACAGTCCCTCATACACATTCCACTAAATCCATTTAATGCCATCTCCTCAGCAGCATGTTGACATAAGAGGCCAATAGGCTTAGCCAAAGCACATTTAAACATGGGTAAATGAAACCAGCTACGAAAAATCACTTAAGGATGCTTAATCGTGGCGCATATGCTCAGCTTGGCCTCGTCATCAGCCAATGGAGGCTTGTAATACTTTGATGGTGTAAAATATATGTAATGTAACATTTGATATGATGAAACCCTAGCTCATCATAGATGCTGAAGTTTAAAAAGAAGACCATAAGCGTGCATTGTCTCAGGAGACAAAAAACTGTGGTGCCAGCTGCTGTTATCTGGGAAAAGACATTACTGGCTAAAACCAATGTATGAAAAATAACAAATTGGTTTCTTTGTTTTTACACAACTAACTAGGACTAAATTTCATTTCAATTAGGAAATATATAAAATAAAGCTTTGTTGACGTGTTGCATCATCAGAATATCATTCAATGTAAATACTGTATATTTTAAATATTTTTTTGAAACATTAGCATACTCACTAGGCATATGTCCCAAAGCCACTCCTTCTCACATCAGTCACAATGAAACTGTAATTGTACACTCCTTGGTAATTAGACGTTTTAAATGTGTTTGATGGTGTGATGTAGTCTGACTTGCCATTCTAATTGTCTCTGCTAATTTAACAAGTGACAGATGTTAGAACAGCCTCTAACTTACACCCCTGACGCACACAAAATCCCCGGAACCCACCCTCTCACACCCATTACTCTAATAATTAGTGCCTCTGAGGCTTTGAATGGAGCGCAGCGGGAGAAGAGTGCTCTGTGTGTACCTGGCTGAGTGTGTGACCTTGTGTATGTGGCACTGTGGTTCATGTGAGTGGACAGACATTACTGTCAGTGCTTGGAACTGACTGTGAAAATATTGTGTGTTGTAATTACATGTGTTAGAACAAATGGTCAAACAAATGAGTGTGTGTGGATGTAAGAAAGAGTGCACTGTAGGGGCTTTATCAGGTGTCTGGAGACCCCAGGCGGAAGCGAAAAGGGCGGTGTTATGGACAAATAATTGATACAGAAAGAAAGAAATAATTAGCAGATTTGGGCTGGTGTCCACAGCCCCTTATTCACTCCTGCCAGATCTGCAAAGCAAAGGGAAGGATGTGTGGGGAGGTGGTAGTCCCTGGAGGAATGCACAATGGAGGAAAAAACACTGATGGATGCTCTTAAGGGATGGCCCCTGGACGCACACAGCACAAAAGGATTTGCCCACAATTAGCTGCCAGAGTTGCCGTGCTCACCTGTGGCACCTGTTATGTGTTTGTGTGCAACTGAAAGTGATTGTGTGACAACGTAGCAGGCCAAATGCAGTGTGTGTGTCTGTACATAAGATGTCAGACCGAGCATGTAGTTGGTGCTGACAGTGTGACAGAAAGTGCGTGGTAGACCATTTTGTGGTTTTCAAACACACAGAGACTTGAATGCAAATGTGTCAAGTCCTGTTTGTGTGGATGACTGTGGGCAGAGATGGGTAGCCAGGCCATGTACGAAAAAGAATGACTTTTGGATTCTTAAATCTTCTTACAGTCTTGGTAAGTTTCTGAAATATCTTAGCCACATTTGCACCATAATTGTATTCAGTGCTTTTAAAAATGGTGACAACAGAGGGCAGGCTATTATATAGTGTAATAGGCATAGTGGCTGTGCAACAGAACACATTTTTACTGAAGAAGGGAAAAAAAACTATAAGAAAATGACACAGACTAGCTATGGTGTCTAAATGGTAAACACATGCTATTGGAGTGGCAGGATAAAATAACTAACCATCAGTCACGGTGTTGGCCGGTAGTCGTCCAACTAATGTACGGTCGACACACACTTGCTCCAATTGAGGTCCATTCACTGTAAGGGTTACCAGTATCCCACTGCTCAGCATCAACTGCACATACATTTAGATAAAATTGTTATTTGTATTATTTTGTTAATGTAAAAATGAGAAGGTTTAAGATCTTACTGTATGTAATTTGCCCATAAATATGTGTGAATTTTTTAACTAACAAAATTGTTTTTTTACAGAATACTACTAATGCTATTTGTTGTATGCTAAACTTTGCTTAGACCCAGCAGCAATAATGATTTCTGTTGTTGCTACTTTTCTTTTCATAGAGGGTGTAGCTTTTGTCCATAACTATATTCAAAACAATTGCTCTTATAGTTTGTAAAAGGCTTTGTGTATCTGCATCAATGGGTAAGTAGGGTGTGTACCTGGCAACAATGCTTGTTTTTCCATTTGGTGTGAACACAGGTGTTGGTCAGCAACAGTTCCTGAATAGACAAGATGCATGAGCATGGAGGAGAAAAGTGAATAAAACCATGACAATGCAAAATTTAAAATCACAATCAAGACAAATAAGATGTTGGTTCAAATACAGTACAAAAGAAAAGTGCATCAGGCCACAAAAGTTAAACGTTATATAAGGGTGAGGAGATAAAAGGAGATGCAGGTAAGCACTGCTTGCTGCATGTCAACATTAGTGTGCAGTGTGTGTAAGGTCACTCATTCCAGCCGAATTCCTGCCCCAGCTGGGGTGATTGGATGGGAGGAGAGAGGGAAGGAGCGTGGGTGTGGAGGTGAGTCGGGGTGTTTCTAGTTTCAGACAATAGTTATGGGTGACAGGAGGGAGGTGCATGGGCGGGTAGTGTTGTCTATGTGCATGCATGCTCCTGGAACAGACAGGTCCTGGCAAAACAAAGCTTGGTCTGTACTTCCACAAGTTCTGAGGCGAAGAGGAGGAAGAGAAGAAGGGAGGAAGGATGAGGGGCAGCCTGTAGACCCTGATCCCCTCAAATATCCACCTCGATGACAGAGGAAGGCCGAAAGAGAGGTGATGAGAGAGCAGAGGGAGAAAAGAGAACAAACGAGAAATGACATGGTGAGCAGAGGGAGAGGGAGAATGGAGAGAGAATGCCCCTATTTGTTAATCAATCGGCCGTTTCAGAAAGGGAAAACTCTCAAACTCCCCAGAGAGAGAAAGACGATGAAGGAGGTAGGGAGTGGGTCCCTGGGAGGTTAACATAGGGGGTTTGTACCTCTAACTCTTTCAGCGAATCGTGTAGTTTCTCGGGTCTGCGGTTTCTGGGGTTCCACGAATAACCTCGAGCTACAAAGGAAGAAACAAGAAAATATTTGGAGGGTTACGGCAGAAACTTTAAAAATACACATTTTGAAATTATCAATCAAGCAGTATGGAAAAGTGAAAAGTCATGCACCTAAATACAAAACTAAATGTGGTTATGACAATGTTAACTTGTATAGCATAGCATAGTATTTACAATAGCAATTATAGCCTTTTTTTAAACAGAAAATGGCTGTCTAATAGTTAATTTTCTCTTTCAAGGTATATCTCTTGCAGGAATGTGTTACAAAAATCTTAAAGTGTGTCGAGGATCATTGTAGAGCTATTAGTAGTACTAACAAATACTGGTACTTACTAATACTAACAAGTACTAACAAGCTATTTTAAAGAAACTTATTAGCAATAAGTCTTGATTTAGAGCTCTAATCATGGTATGTTATAAAATTAAATGTCTAAATGACTAAAACACATATTGTAGCTCTTAAAGATGATGAGAAGAAACTGGAAGGTGAAAAGTTTAGCAGCAAAGTTATCTACCAAATGCAACCTTGCAGTAAGCACACATATCTTTCACATGCATTTTAATTTCACAGCCTCCCTTCACTCTATGCATCTCTAGTGATTACACCGAGAGAGGAAAGGCTTTAAAACAGCTAATTGAATTTGTGAAACTGCTTCTACCTTGATTTATACAAGAACTTCAGTGGGAGAGGGAAATGTGGAGGAGGTCTGCTGTTTTCAGTACCCCACAATCACGCTGCTATCTGTTTATTTGCCTGCCTGTCTTTTCATCTCGACTGAAACGAACTATTAAAAAGGGTTCTCCATTAAGAATGAGTAGGAAGGGGAGGTAAACAGATGCATGCAAATAAGGGAGGGAAGTGTATGTGTGGTTGGGGGTGGGGGTGGGTTGGGGATGAGTGTTCGTCTCCTGATAAGGCTGTTTATATTCCACTACTGGGTGACAATCAGGGAAAGAAGGCATGAGAGGGAGAAGGGGAAGTAGTACAGTTGACTGCAGAGAAGAGTCGTTTACACAAGATGGTCATTCACTGGGAGACGACCACTACTTCAGCATTCTTATTAAATCAACTCAATTATCAGCAAGTGGGCGATCAGCTGCTCACTTACCTTCACAGAAATGCAGTTTCTCATTGTAATAATGATGCTCTAGTGTGCCAGCTGCAACAAAAAATGAGACAAGTGTGTAAGTTTTACAAAGGAGGAAGTGGGCAGTGATTTCATCTAGAGAACAAACATCCCAGCGACTCCATAAGCGTGCGTTGGCACAATGTAACCTAAAACCATGCCTCATGGCCCAGATGCCTTGGGCAAGAAAGTGGCCAGTCTAGTGCTAGGCTTTCTGGCAAGCAGGAACACCTCCAGGATTAGTAGTATTAATCAGATAAGAGGCCAGACAGGCCCAGACACGGGCACCTGCTCTTCAGCCAGGGGGCCTGGCTGCAGGGCACCCCCAGAGCAACTCTGATAAGCCTGGGTCCCCCTCTAGTGGTCAGAGTAGGAATGCTCCACAAAAAATAAAGAGAAGTAAATGTTATATATATATATATATGTATATATATATATAGGTTTGAATAGCACATAGTTTATAGATTTTCAAAATGATTACATGAATGAAATAATTACACAGATTACTGATAAAATAATTGATTTTACAAAGACAAATATATAACCAGAATATGACAACAAGTAGTAACTTATAGCACCACTTCATAGTCCTGAGTTGTTATAGATTAGATAAATAATTTATTAATTGCAAATGAAATTCAGGAAACACAACATGTGGTAAATAATAGTACTCTGCTGTGCAATGTTGCCTCTGCTATGGACATACAGCTGTTCGTAAAGGTAAATGTCACGGCATAATTCTAGCCAAAGTTAGAGCTGGATTTTAATGTAATCTTTGGTGTGGTCATGACCTAAGCTTGTGGCTCCACTCCTGTGTGAAAGTATTATGATACTTTTGGATAGTGATTCGGCTTCCCTCGTCTGCGCCTGTCCCTCCCCGCTCCAGTCTGATATCAAGCCACACTTTAGTAATCCTCCAAATGAAAGGATTTGGAGCAAAAGCATCGTCTCTCTTGTGAAGATTGAAATGAAAGAGAAGGTAGCTTCTCAGATGAGAGCCAAGGGAGAGAACCTCATGATGAAACACAGGCACAGTGAGAGGAGAGACTGTAAACAAAATAAAACAAAAAGGAACAAAAAGTGTTGTTCTTGAACAAGCTATGAAAAGAATAAACTCTGTGAAAAGAACTGGAAAGACAGCAACAAAAAGGAGGTATGTGGATTTTACTGAATAGACATTCTGTATATTCACTAACGGAAAATGGAGAATAATACACATTTTGCAACAATACAAAATATTACAGCTGAAAAATCACAACTATTCTTGTAAAGCAGATTTGTGCAATAAACCCTAAAAAGACTATGTGTGACTGTGTAAACATTACTGAGACTATGACGTGTATGGTATACTTTGACAGTAAAAATAAATTAAAGTGGTCTAAAGATCTCACAAGTGAAAGAGGCACATCTCTCCACAGTGGATCCAATTGGAAAGTGATGCAAGCACTTCCTGATGGTAAGAGAAACCTTCTGGCCCAAGGCAATATAAGGCTGGGCTATGGGGCCTCATGCTATGTGATCTAGGAGAAAGTCAACAGTTTAGTTTTCCTATCGCTGTGTGGCAGGACCCCAGGTCAACACGAACATAGGGAGGGGAAGAGATAGACGCGCAGACAGGACTAATAACCAATGTGTGGAATGTGTATTTAAAGGTTTAGGGTCCTAATCCAACATATTAACAGTCTAAGTGTATATTGGCAATGTCTGATGAGTGGGACTAGAAGCTGTATATAACACCATAATGTGTGAGCAGTATGGCTGCCTCCGCAAACCCTACCTCCTATATAAGAAAATATACATACACTGCAAAAACAAGACAAATACAAGTTATCTTTAACACAAACAGACATCCAATATACACACAATTTACCTGGCTCTCCTTTATCATAGTACTGATAGGTGCCAATATCTGTATCTGTGGGGCAGAGGAGAGAGGGAGAGGAAGACACAGCAAAAAAAGATGAGCATCTCGCTGTCAGGGAAAAGCAGAAGACAGATCAGCAATTTCGCACAGCAGGATAAACAATCGCTATCAGCCAGTGCCCTGTCCCGTCTGCCTGCGCGGGTGCAAAGATAAGACCCAGTGAAGGAGGGAGGCAGGAGTGGATTGGAATGGGGTCCGAGCCAAAATGGAGGGCGCAGAGGGATATTAATAAAGACAGAGGAGTGCCTTAACTTGTCACCAACTGAGGGATAGACAGATTTACACATACAACATATACATTTAAAATTAGACCTGTGTAGAAACACTGTGTATGTCCGCAAACACACAAAGTTGCTGAGTTGAGTGTTATTCCTGGAGGCCCAAACCATAAGCATCCAGATTTGCACAACGCATCGTTTCTTTATCGCTGCGCTACTGTTGGCTGCTGCTGTTGCTCCCGAGGCCAGGTCACACTAATAGAACAGGAGAGCAAACACAGCACCTGAATACATATGCACCTACAGCTTCGCAAATTAATGCTGTTAGAATTAGGTATCTGTGTGCAGGCTTGTAGCTTGTATGAGTGTAAAACTAGAGACAAGCTATAACTATTTTGGTCGTGTAATAACATCTACCATGGTTATGTTTTCGCCTGTAAGAGTTGGTTTGTTTGTTACCCTTTAGCAAAAAATAATGGCAATGGTCTTTTTGGTGTGTACCTAGAACACCATGTAGATCTGTGAGTAAAAAAACAAACAAACCAAAATAAATAAACAGAATTTTGAAATATATTCCAAGTGTTTTCTTTTTTCAACCTGAATGACTAGGAACAGGAAATATTCCAACCATGACTACCTGTTTCCCAGGATTATAAATAAGTATACTTTAGCCTTTCAGCATAAAGCACAGGACCAAAGAACACAGTTGTGGCGTTTGGCAAAAGGCTGTTGTGCGTCACAAAATAGGATGTGGCTATGTAAGAAAATTGTAAAGACACTGAAAATGCCAATTCCTTCTTCAGGGCAATAATTAAGAAATTTAAGTGAACTGGATGTGTTATGAATCAGCCTGGAAAAGGACATATGTCTATCTTGTCCTTGTCACGAGGATGGTTCCAGAGGCTCAAAAATCCCCACAAATCCCTGCTGGAGAACTGCTGAAGTTAGTTGGGTATTTCAGTCAGTGAGTCTCCAAAACTTCAAATAAAAGTTACCTACATCATCATAAATTGTTTGGCAGGGTTATAAAAAGCCTCAACTTTTCATCCAGATACAAATGGGATTTTGTTCTATGGTCAGATGAAACCTCAACAGAACATAAACACTAAAGGTGGAAAAGTCCTGGTGTTGTCCTGTTGCATCACCCATCCTCTGTTGAGCTTCAGTTGGCGGACAGATGGTCTTAAGTTTTCGTGCAAAATGTTCAGGTAAACTTCGTATTTCATTTTGCTGTAGATGATAGCAATCCGTCCAGGCCCTGAGGCAGCCAAGCAGCCCCAAACCATGATGCTACCTCCACCACACTTCACAGTGGGGATTGGGTTTTGATGTTGGTGTGCTGTGCCTTGGTGCCGACTGTGTTTGTCAATTGTTGTGACTGAGATAAAGATCAAATCAAATTTTATGACCAAATCATGCAAAAATCCAAGTAATTCCAAAGGGTTCACATACTTTTTCTTGCAACTGTATATATGAGGGCAGGTTTTTATTATTTTGGGACTGTTTTCCTGCTAGGGAGCTTGGGCATCTGGTTAGGATACTTGGCATCATGAACTCATCAAATATTAACAAATATTAAATGACCACCTAATTGCCACCCTCAGAAAGCTAATAATGTGCTGCGGTTGTTTATTCCAGGCAGGAGAAATGATCAAGAACATACATCAAAATCCATACAAAAAAGGTGCACCACAAAATCAAGGTTTTGCACTGGCCATCCCAGTCCCTAATCTAACAGAAACATGTGGGTTGAAGTGAAGAGGAGAGTTCACAAGAGTGGACCTTGAAATCTAAAGGACCTTGATTTTGTATGAAGGGATGGTCACAGATCACTTACCATGTATTTTCCAACCTTATCAACAGTTACAGAAGATGACTCTGAGCTGTTGTAGTGGCAAATCGAGGCAGAAGTATTGACTAAAGGCCAATAATAGCGGCACATGCATATGTAACATATATATATATATATATATATATATATATATATATATATATATATATATATATATATATATATATATATATATATATATATATATATATATATATATATATTTATTTATTTTTTCAAACCATTTTTTGTTCATATTTATCAAAGATGCCAATAAAAGTGCAAAAGAGGGCACTGTATATTTTTCTATATAATAGAAGGAAGGGGTTGATTGGATGTGTCATGCCTCAGTGATCAAGCATTTTTGTTCAGATGTATCCTTCCACATTTTACAAGATAGTGTAAGACTCACAGGGCAGGGGAAAAAACAAACAAATAAGGATATGTCACCATCACCAACCCTGCACATGTACACGTCCAAACACACAGTCAGCATCAGAAACACTATCTTGTCTAAAGCTCAGCAGACTGTGAAAGACAAGACAAAATGGAAGTGAAGAAAAAACAAAACTCCTATTTTCTCAAAACAGAGGGTTGGCCTTACAATTGGGAAGCCATAGAGAATCAGGAAAGTTTAAGATGGAAGTAGTCATCAGTATGGTAGAGTGACAATTTGTGAGGTCTGATAGTTTGAGTGTAGGTGTGAAAACAAAGTGAGCGATGACTGAAGTGGACACAGTGACAGCAAAAGGAGAAAGGGAGCGAATGACTGAGACAGGAGGCAGAAAGAGATTGGACATGGAGATAAGTGCTTTACCATTGACCTGCAGTGAGCTCTTGGTGGACCACAAGTGCAGCTCAGCCAGGCAGAACGCCATCTGATGAGGACCTGTAACCCGAGCGAGCGCTGCGTGGGTAAGAGGAAGAAAGAGACAAACAACAAATCAAGACAGGAGTAAAGACGATGTTGGCCAAACAAACCTCTGATAAATATCTGGTTGGTGTGACTTGGTAGTGTGACACAGATAGCCCCTGAGGGTTGCACAAAGCAAGCGCAACACTGTCACACTTTGTCGAGTGAAAGGGGATCTACACAACTATAATCACTGTGGCAAAGCAATGCAATATCTGAATAATTTGGATTGCTTTCTTCCAAAAAAGAATGATTTGTAACTAGTATATTTGAGTGAGACTATAATTGTGTGAACTGTTATGTATCTTGTATAAGACGTGTAAAAAGTTGAGTTAATTTGGTTATTTTTTTTATAATTATATAGAAAAACATCTGTTAAGTTGTGCACTATTGTCTGTTTTTTTTCTTTTGTGTTGGGAAGGCATCTAAAACAATATACTGTATACAACTGGATAATTTAATTGAGATTGATGCAAGAAAAAAAAATACATCCAGCTGTAATATTACACAGAAAAAATGTTTTACATAGTTTCAGATGTTTCATGAGTTACTGTAGGAGGAGGACCTTGTGGAACAAAACAAGTCTGACTTATGTCAGTGTTAGGTTTTTTTAAAAATAAAAATCTTTCTGGTTATTATCACAATACTGTTTGGGGCACTTGACAGACATACAGCCCTACACACCCATGACCTCAGTTTGACTTGAAAACTGGTTCAAGGTGAGCCTATATTCATACATCACAGACAGCAGTGACGGACAGACACAGGAGGTGATGACTTCAACAAAACTGGCTGCATTCCACATATAAGCGTCTGCTACAACAGCAAGTCTCATCGTTCACTAATACAGCTGACTTACTGACTTTTACATTGTTATAGAGACAGTTTCCATCAGAAAAGCACTTTGACCAAAGCCTATTTGGGCTTTATTAAATGAATAAACAAAAATTGGTGGATGTTCTGAGTTGAATTGAGCTTAGTCTCACAAAGCATGTTTGACCAAGGCCAGGGTAGTTAAGGTATGTTGTCTGGGTTGCTCATTGCTTACTCACACATCTCTGAGAGGGGGCTCTCATCTTTTTCTCTTAGTATGGGGCAAGATCTCAATTTTCCACTCAACCCCCAAAACTACAAGTCCCAACAAAAATACAGACAGATAACAGCGGTTGCCATGGAAACGCTTGGCTAGCATTGCATGGTCAGAAAGAGGACCTTGGGGGTCAGCCCTTTTGGTGGAAAAAAACTAATTCCAGCAGCTTTAAGTTTGTCATTGACCCCAAAAGTTCTTGGGACATTGTTCTGAGATAATAGTGGTGAAATTTATAGGAGAACAAATGACTAGTTTTAGTGGATTCTTTATCATTGTGAGAAAGGTTTAGTGGTTTAATGCAGATACCCAACTAGAAGATTTAAGTCCAGATCTGCGAACTATCTCTTTACTATTGTGAAATAGGGCTGATGCCATGACAGAGGTCTATACAGATAAACACTCCCATTCTGTATCTTACAGGCAGTCAGTAATGACATACTCATTTATCTTTTCATTTCTGAAAACTGCACAACTTAAAACAAAATGCTAACAAATCACGTGTTGCTAATTTGTGTTAGCAATCTCCTTATTTGCACGCTTTACTGAACCAAAAAGACAATTGTCAGTTATGCGAAGTGTAAACTCTGATGGTGTTGTTTTATTTTTGCCTAAATACCCTTTTCCATAGCACACAAATATGCACACATCTAATGTTTGCACAGAGCCACAGATGCTTTAAGCTGTGCAGGTCCTGGCCAGCTGCCACGCTGCTTCCTGGCTGAGGTTGCTGTGGGTTACCTTTCCTCCTGCAGTGCACTGAGGCTGCCGTACAGAGAGCCCGGGTAAAGGGTGGGGGTCTAGGTTATTGTAACCTGTCTTGACACTAGTAAAGAGACTGCTTTCACATCAAAGCAGAGGAGGGAAAACATACAACTCCTTTTTAAACACAGTCCACAGGAAGCACGACCTTGTCTGCTCTCTGCATCTCTTTTACATTATGCCCTCTGGGTGCGCACTGAGCGTGTGTGCTACAGAGAGTGTCTTTGTGTGCCAAACTGATGTTTGTGCCAAAGAAAGAGGGATCTTCAGGTAAATATTTAAACAGCAATGAGACAAAAAGCATCAAAGAAACAATGAACCCATTCAAAGAAATTTATCACTTTACACTATCAGTAATTTCCTTGCCATATAGTTTAAGGCATTACTCTGCAAATAATGCCACTGACTTCTATCTCAAAGCACTTGTGAGGCTACTATAAGTGGCTACACATGGTCAGATCAGATATTGATGTGAACAGACTTCAAATAAGTAAAAGAAAACAAAAAAACATTTATAGCAAACTAATCTTACTCCAAGTTTTCAGTTGTGCAGCTGTAGACAGATTTAGTATATCCTAACTAATGTAAGAAATGTGAATTATTTGCCACAAAAAATAAGTATATATAATAAGGATTACTGCTTCAACTGCTTCAAACCTGAGCATTCACAAAACGTCCAAAAACTAAAAACTTGTACTGGCATGCTGAGCTCTATATTTGTCATTTATTCAAAAGGATAAAATACAGAGTATTAAAGCATCAAGTTGAGAATTAGCTGTTAATGATGTTGTATCATAACAACCATGTTAATATAAACAAATATTCCAGGAGTTTGCTGCAGTGAACGATTCAACTCCAGGCTTTACTGCAATCTGATCCTCACAAGCTTTTGTTTGACATCTTAAGAATTTTCTTTTTATTCCAGGTATGCAGTTTTTAGCCATCTTCCTTTCTCTAGCTCTGTCTCTCCCACACAAACGCTGCCAGAGGCGGTGCTGTCAGCTGGTGCAGTGGTCCCATCACAGCGAGAGGAGTGATGTGATAAATTACAGGGTTAAAGAGCTGCCAAAGGGTGACTGACACAAGGCCATCTCAGCCCTCCCCGTCCTGACTTACACACCAACTTTTGCACACACATCTAAGAAAAGTGTCTGTGAGTCTAGATTTCTTTGTGCACCATATTTTCAACAAATGCATGTAGCCTTCTAACGATGTACCCAAAATGTACCCAAAATCGTTTTAACTTTATTTTGCATGCTTTCTTTTTCATCATTTCTCTCTTAACTCTCTCTTAACTTCATCTGGTTGGCTCTTGGTAAACATGCAAACAGTAAGCATAAGGTTTTGCTCATCCAAAGCAGAAGTATGAAGACTAACGGCATGCAACTGTAAGTGCATATTTAAATGTTCTTTCAGTGTTGTTATTTCCACTTTCCACTGCTGCCAAGTCTCAGTCACCGGCTGCATGAACAGGCACATTTGTGTATTCAGTAAACATATTCAAGAACTCCTACAATGTACACATACCAATCACAAAGTCCTGATATGTCCTCCCACAGCACCCCAATACCAACCTGTGCTAGGAAACCCATACAGTTATCTGTTAACCTTGCGATACCTGGGGAAATATACACATATGCATTTACATACACATGAAACATACATACTACATGCTCACATCTTATCTGTGCCCTTGAGGGAATCATCCTCTGTGCAACAGTGTCCTGGGGAAGAAAATTAGAGGACAAAACATTAAATTAAAAAGTGCCCCTGCACAAAGAATTACAAATCAGACAATCAATCCAGGTTTAACAACATGGCAAAGTGATGCTAATCTAAAAGAGAAAATCATCATGGGGCCAAGCTGCTGAAGGGGCAGATAAGACAGGTAATGCACAGGTGAAACTAGTAAAACTAGTCCAGATATGTGTTAGACTCTCTATTACACTGAAGCAGATAATTGACTACATTTAGAAAAGAGTAAACAAGTAAATAGCCATTATGGTATAAAAAAGAAATTTCTTTCTCTTCAAAAGCATAGCATATAGTCACATTTCAAACAAAAAAATCATCTCCACAAAATACAAAAGCAAATACTAATACATCACATTACATCTAAGTCTGAGCTTAGCTTAAACTTCTCAGCCTGAGTTTAGTGTTAGACCAAGTCATCCTGCAAGTATTACTGCTTCATTTAACATTGCAAGAATGCTTCAGCAAAATGTATTTGCTTTTGTCTTTGCTTACTTTTTCTTGTTTTATACATTACTAGACCAGAGCTAGGTCTAAATTAGACACTTTCTCCATTAGTGAAAGCTATTTTTTATTTAGTGTTGATAGGTGAGTAGACCAATCAATGGCAGCTTCATGATAAAGTAAATAAAAGTGCTCTTTTTCACAGATGATTACGATCACAAAATGCTATTAGGTGGGATAATAGTTTTCTTCAAATAAAAAACACACTTTAACTTTTTCAATTTAATTATACATCTGTATAATGTAGCTCAACAAGAGGTAATGCGGGTTGTTGTGACAATAAGTCTACATGTAAAATCATGTAATCATTGGTGTAGTTAATAGGTACTTCAACACTAATGCTCTTGTCCTTGTAAACTTATGAAGTCTTCCTTCTCAAGCTTAATGTCAGTTTATCTGTAAGTCTCCCACCTTTTGCGTAGGACCCCGGGGCATTATAAACTTGACCTGGAGAATGGAAGTATAGCAAAAGGCCTTGGAGCGCACACTCACATGCAGTTACAGGCAGGTACTGTATGTCTTCTCACCTGTCCCATTATAAGACAAGAGGGTTTGGTGGAGGGAGGGCAAAGTGGCGCCAGGCAGCATGCGGAAACCTTTTCATTCATACTCTCAAACATAGTCACCCAGGAAGCCATTCACATGTCGGGGGAGGAAGAATAGAAGTGACGGACAGGCAGAACAAAATAAGGTAAAAGTTAATACGACTGAGGTGACAGCTACAGTCTACCCTAATGTGTGTGTGTGTGTCTGTGTGTGTCAATCAGTAGTAAAATGAAGCCAGGGTGACATGGCTGCTGGGCAAGTCTCATTGTAGAGTGATGGTAGTATGCATGACGGTGGATCTCAGAGTGTGTGTATTTGTGCTCAGCGGTGTGCACTGATGCGTGTGTTTGTGAGTTAAAGAAACAGGGAGATCACTTAAAGTACTATTCAAAGTCTAGAGGGCATGTGGAGGTGAGGAGTTGAAAAGTTTAGGTGTCCAAAGAAGACTAGTCAAAAGTGAAAACATACAAATAGACAATACCTGTCTAAGAAATCAGTGCAAGAATATGAAATCTAAGATATATTTAAAAGTGCTATAAAGGTTGAAATTGTTTTAGAAGTCACCTTTAGGTCAGGACCAGGCCAACAATATAATGTCTCAGTATTATACTAAAAGTATTCAGAGAACACAGACATCAACCTAGGCAGCTACTATTTCCATTGGCCCCAAATGTATGTATTGCAATGGTAAAGATATACTCCTCTCAGACCTGGACTTGAACAGGGGTTGCTCTAGTTTAGGGGTAAATGCTTTATCATTTGAGAGATAAAGCAATTATATCTCTCAATGGTAAAGATTAAAATTAAAATTAAAATATACATGGATTCAGGCAGTGATCCAGATCAAAACCAAGAAGTAATTGTCTGTTGCTTTAACATCCTGTTGTGTCTGGAGGCATTATATTTGGCTCTTTCTTAGAATTGTATATAATCTGACTACCTTTAGATATCTTGTGGACAAACAGATTAACAAACAATATAGTTACAGAATTGTATTTTGTATGTTTCAGGTATGCTGCTGACAAAAGCAAAAGCAAATGATAAAGATATCAGAAGAAAGAATAATAAAAAGCAGGTCTTGCACATGCTCCTGCTGTAGTAGTGTCAGTGTGTTAGAACGACAGAGTGACAGACAGATGAGCAGAGGCTCTCCTAAGCAGATGTGTAAACGTCATTAGAGGAGGTAATGGAGGAAAGAAGGTGGGAAGTGGGGGAAACCTGCTGCTGCAAAGGTATTTACCCAGTGCCTAGAGCAGAAATACAAATAGAGCTCCATAATGACTGGGACTGAAGAGAGACTTGAGAGGTTTGAACGATAATGCTCATCAGGTCTTAATCAGCCAGAAAACGGCTTTACACAGGCGAAAACTGTGCCCACTAAATGTTTCAGCAACCCATCAGTTTGACTCTAAGCAATAAGCCACAGCCAGGAGAGGTAACGCTACCACTGCTGTGTTGTATTCCTGTTCAGCTAATAGGTCTAATCCTTGACAGTGTTTTACCAAAAGCAAAGTGCATCTGCCCTGCAGCTAAGCCTAAGGCCAGGAAAGGCAATACTCCCGAACTAGCAGCACAATTGCTGGCTGACTTCAAAGCGGTTCATGGGGACTATGAGCCTCTCCGGTGTCTGTCCTCTGTGACATGTGTCAAACCCACTGTGGTTTTGTTTGTGTTGTTGGATTTTTGTCTCTTAAGCGGTATCATGTTGTACACCCCTCACCTTGTGACCAGCAAGCACACATGACCAGTAAACGCACACACAAACGCACATGTTGTTGGAAGACACAGGGTCAAACTTGAGTTATAAACAATGACAACAGGTAAAACTTTTATAAGCTGTTTATCCAAAGACTGTTCTGTGTTTGCTGTTTGTGTTGTGCTGCATTCAGAAGCACTTTGCCTAAAGATATACAATAATAATATCAGAGCTTTCGTGTGACCTGACCAAATTAAAAATATCAGTCAAAAATATTATTAAAATTAGTCAACTGAACTGTTGATCTAACCTTAACTTCACATACACACTCAAGCCTGTCACCGCTGAGAAAGAAGAGGTTGTTTTAAAGTTGTTGTCAGATGCACACAGTGACATGGACCTAGCAAAGCAAAGGTCACTATGAACGTCCCCTAGACTTCTCAGTGGTCTTATTTGGCTGTCACACACTCACACACATGCTGTCTGTCACCTCTCGGCTGAGGCCATGACACCTGTGACACCCCTCAGCGGGCCACTCTCTCTGACAGTTTGACATGGCACACAGCGACTGGACGTCTGTGCCACTCAGACCAAGGGGATTGTAATCTTGAGTCTGACCTCAGTGGTGGACACTGGTGTCATATCTCCCAGACGCCCCTGCTGCAGTACCCTCCTGTCCAGAGGAAGAAATAAGAATCCTTTCTATCATCTCAGCTCTTATTCCCCACCTGGCACATGTCTATCACAGTTCATCACCCAGGGTCAAAGGCTGTTTTATGGTCTCAAGTCAAGCTGCTCTGCCTTCACACTTTCAAGCCAACTTTTTTGACTGTAACAAACAAGGGAAGATTTACAATGATGTGACTTTTTTGTATGTTTCAACTATTCATAATTACTATTCAATTAATACACCATAATTATTGCTGTTAATAATTAATTATTGCTAATACAGTAAGTTAAAAACAAGACACGTTTCAAATATACATACTGAAACAAGGGTATAATGTTTTGAAGATGATGTAATGGCATTTGCAGTTATATGTTTATGTAATTGTTGTTTTAAGAGTTGTAAAACAATTTAGAAAAGGTGACTGCTACAAGAAGCTTTATTTTTTTTACTGTGGAGACTTTAGAATCTTGTATATTATCGTTTAGATTTCACAAATAACAAAATTCTCTATCCTAACTCATCTGCCATTGTCAAAATACAATTTTGGACTATTCTTACAACATTTTATTTACTTTTACCAGAAGATGTTTACATGGTATTTTAAGCCTGTGAAGACTCTCACTCATCTAGGGTAATTTCTCAATTCAGAATTGAAAAAGCCTCTTGGATAAGAGGTGAAACGTCTTCAACTTTAAAAACCCAAAGTCCAGATGACTGCTTTTTAAACCTTTTTGTTGTGATGGTATTGTAAGTCAAATTAATTTAGACCTACAGGTCCTACATTGTGCAATATCTAATAATTCATTCATTTTCATTTTGGCTTTTGATGAAAATATCTTACATTTTGTGTGGTGTCCTTGTTGTTTGTCACGTGCCATAAAAGCTTGGTACGTTGACTGTTGAGATTTGAAATAAGGAAAATAAAAGGATGAAATAACACAAAGGTAGAGAGGCACACTTAGCTATTCTCCATCTGTCAAACAGCCCAAACAACCAACGTGTCTAAAACAGTCCCAGCCTGTCTAGCACTCCTCTGTGGAGAGTAGAGTCATTATGGAGCTCAAAGAGCATAGCCTTTACACTACAGCACTTTCACACACTGACTTGGACTCACAACGACACACTTTATTTCTGTGTTGTGAGCCAGTTGCCCCCATGAGGTTTCCTTTTTTCACTTTGACAGACATTTTGCCCCATGTAAGACCAACTATCAAATACACACTGTACATGCACAGACAACAAGGAAGTTCTACAACAATTATTTTTGCTGTTTATTCAGGACAATAGTGCTGTACCAGTAGGTCAAGTCATGTCTTGTCAGATCTTGTATCCTTTTTCCATTTAGCATGATGGTTAGGAGCACCACAGGGCCCTTCATTGGGCCCCATGTTTAACACATTCACCCTGCAGTCACACCTGTCTACAGAGAACAGGCTCAGGTTTCACATCAAATAGTCACACAGCCTCACCTAACATGTACATTTTAAACAAAGTTAAATGCATCAAGCTAGGTAGGTACAGCAGGGGAAGCTACTCATCTTATTTTATACTACAACGACATAATATACAGTAATTTGTGTCACTTCTCAGTTGAAGAAATGACAAGGAGTTACAATTCAGCTGCCTCAGCGGCCTTTACAGGAATAGACATAAAGAAACAGGCAAATAATCCCAGTACATTCCTTGCTCTTAGACCCTCCTTCACAGTAAGGAAAAACCCAGCTATTGGAAAAAGAGAAACCTCAGGGAGAACAATATTGAAGGAGAGATCTCTTTATGGTGGTCTAAATTACTTGTCAACAAATTATTATTATTATTAAGGTGGCAACATCACAAACAAAACAAAACATTGTTGAGCAATGTTAATTTACATGGCAATGCATGTTACGTTTCTTGTTGCTTGTTAGATAGCAACTGCACCATACAACAGTGTGAGGCAGAAAGTGCTATTTGTCTAACATAGAGACCCAGCAGTCTAAAGGGGCAATACGCACAGCTTTTACAGGTATGCGTTTGTAGATGAGTTGAGTGTCTGTTGAGACAATCAGTTTGACCACTGTGCCAAATTTCCCACCACTTTTCTCTTTAATGTGTTTCGGACCCTCATAACCCTTCCAAATACTCTTCTATACATGTACACAAGCTTAACATCGTCTGGGCAGGCCAATCCCGTAGGCTCACCGTCGGCACGGCAACAAGCACTATCCTGGCTAACATCTGCTGCACGACCCGGGGCCACTCAGAATGGGTCTTAATCCCCACACAGCCATGTTGTGGGGGAAAACATTCTTTCCTTTTAGTGAGAGCGGACAAACAGGGACAAGCAGCGTGGCTGGTAACCTGCAGGCAACTGGCCTCTTGGAAGGACCGGGAATGCTGACGGTTATGTGGCCCCCATTTGTGCTCTGGCCCATTATGGCTGTGCAGAGGGGTGTGACCGCCAGCATCGACAGCAAGGTAGCACTAGTGGTCCAGTTGGATGGATTTTGGTTGCAGGTTAATGAAAAGGTGGTGGAAAAGGGCTGGGAGCAGTGGGTCAGGGAGGGACAGTTTGTAAGGCCAGTTATGCAAAAAACAAAAACAAAGGCTAGAATGATTACCTCTCTGTCAACCTCTGTGTGCTGTGTGCCCACATCAACTGGCTTTGAATTCAGGATGCAGTGGTTTTGGTCATCCTTCACTGGGTTGTTTCAGCAGTTGTTGCTGTTAATGTCAAAGAGAATGCAGAACAAGCTCAAACAAACAAATAGTTCACATGTGGTATTTTGTTGCCCCCTTGTGCCCAAAGTTGAAAAAGCAGACTCTGGTAGAAGAGCCTACATAAGAGCCTACATAAAAATCTCACACCAAATTCATATGTATTTGTCTTAATATAAAGTGTGATTCCATCAAATCCATTTCATGGACCATTTCACAATGTAAACACATAGGGAGGGAGAGGTAGAGAGCAGACTAGTAGGAAGAAACACAACTTAGATGTGAAAACTATAATGAGATTGAATTAAATATTTCTGCATCGGTGCCCATAACGTTGGCACAAAAGTTGGATGGTGTGTTTGCAAAGCCATGGCTAGGACAGCATAAAGTACTCAGTTTCAGACCAGAGAAACAGGACATAACATAAACATACTGTTAGTAGACCCAAAGAAAACCAAGAAGACAGCTATATAACAGGAAGTCCTTCCTACAAACACCACAACATGACAAACTTACACTTGTTACTGTATGTGCCAACTCAATAAAATCAGGTAAGTGTGGTAATAAAACACAGTATTTAATTGTGACCACTGACATGTCAACTTAGTTAAAACATTATACAATTCCCCCCAAAAAACTATTTAAAACGATAATCATCAAGCTATGCTTTTGATCAATCAAATTTCCAGCTTTCATGCTGTCACGTTTTATGAAATATAAAGACTCACACTGACATCTAGTGGGTAGTTTTGTTACCATTACAAATTTCAAGCAACAAAACCTCGTCAAACAACACAGGTCATTTGGTAAAGAGAAATTTTTGCAACATCTCAGGCACGCCTTTATCAAAGAAAAACAAAAGGTTGATAACTCTCAGACAATAATTCTTCACAAAATCAAATGACAGCATTGAGAAAAAGGATATCAGTGGGGATGGTGTAATTATTTATCATACCATGTATTGCATTTGTGTTTAGGTATAATTGTGTGTAGGTCCGTAGATGTGAGCCAATATCTCACCAAGTCATGTAGTCCACTGTGAGGACTATTTGGTCTTCCAAAGGAGATAAGATGGTGATACTCAGGTCGGTGGCTGTGCTGGGCTATCTCCCTTTGCTGTTCCCCACGTAACAGGGTCAGTCAGGTGCACTCTGCAGGGACAAGTGAAGACGAAAGCCCAGATAAAGAGTAACAGGGAGGAGAAGAGGGATGTGAAAGAATGAGAGCATAAAAAAGGAGAAGGTCGAGTGGACAAAGGACAAGAGAAAGGTCAGTGTGTGTCACATTCATGGAACCGTACACTTATCAACACCCAGCTCTTAGACAGAACAGCTCAATCAAATGTTACTGAACTATAACCAGCTTCATACTAGGACTGCACAACATTTTTGTCATATGCAGCTTAAAGATGTAAAGTGCTGCATTTTATTCTTTATTCTAAGGTCTTGTACCTACATTACTGATTATCTATTTTTTTTATGTCAAATTAAAAAAAACCCATCTATTTAAATTATAACTATCAAAAGTAATAAATCATGAATTCAATTTGATGTTTGCAAGTGGATGTTTTAATAATGATATGATATGCACCAACAATATCTATGTCAACCCTGCATCTGTTGGGCTCCAGTCTGGTGGGCTCACAATGTGGACTGCTTTTACAACACACACACAGTAGCTCCAGCCAGCATGGAACAGAGACTCCAGATTTTATCATGTTTTGGTGCTGTTTCTGGTTTTCATTATAATTTCCTTTTTACAACAACTAAGTCTAAGCCTAATCCCGCATGTCAAACTAGGAAAAAAAAAAAAAAGATGAGAGTCATGAGACAAACATAATATAAATCTGTGTGTCATCTACACCAAATACGTTTTGATTCAGTTGGAGAAAATAAGTGCAGTGTGGTACTGTAATAACAAAGGCTGTCACTTGCTCTATTCTGCTACTATTGTGATGTAAAAAAGCTGCCATTTATTTGTAAAACTTTGTAGTACGAGTATTTGGTGAGTCAGAAGTAATTATTGTGATCCACTGTGTGATTACACACTATGAGCTAATAGACAGCTGTGAGCAAATCTTTGGCCTTTACTGACACCAAGTACATACTCCCATGCCATAGTGGAAGAAATATAATCAGAGATCAGAGGGACACAACCAGTCAGTGACATCCACCATTATATTTGAGGCTCAGTATGTATCTGCCCTGTCACATGCAGCTCAAGAGAGCAATTTGTACAATAAAGGTAATTCAATTTAAATTAATTTATTTAAAAAAAGAAGTCATATTAATTTGTGGTTAACAGATGGCAAGAGACGATTCACCAAATAATAATACATAACTTTACAAACCTCTCATGTGTTCACTTTACAGTACTTTCAATCACAGTAAAAAGTAACAGGAAAAACTTCAAGTAGTAATGTAAATTGAGTCTTAAGTACAAAAATATTAAATTTAAATACTAATATCAACATCTATCAAATCTATTTTCTACATTTATCTCTAGACAGACAGCCAGGTTCTTATGTAGCCAAGTCAGTCGAGTAAAATGCGAGATGTAACTCTATCCCCTGTGCATTTGTTCAACTCACGTAACGACCCTGTAATGAGGTAATAAAATATGTATGACTATTCTTATTTAACACTAGGCTCTCGAGCTCTTTAGGACAAAGTATAATATTGTAGATAAAATTGACGTAAAAAAGGTAAAGATTGCATAAAATGCGAGAAGCTTTAATAACAACAGCAATAGTGGTATTGTTCATCTTGACTGTCGTCTAAATCAGTCACGTGCTAGTTCAGGTAAGGGTATGGATGTATTACATCCATGGGTTAGGGTCATTAATTTAAAATACGGCTTAACTAATGAAGATAACGGTATATATTTAGCTACAATGTTTGGAGTTTTTGTCTAGTATCCCAACACCCTTAGGTGCATTTTGTACTCGTTTGTAGGTTAGTCAGTTGAAATGGAAATGTTAATAAAACAATATAACGGAGTTATAACTTACCTTCATAACAACAAACGTCCCTTCCAGTATGGTTTTCTACATGTCCCGGCGTTTCCACTTAGTTAGATCCGAGGATGCTTTTTATACCAAGAAATGGATGAAGTAGACTAAATAGTCATTAGCTCAAACAAAACTGTTAGTAAACCAAACACCGAATACACGAAATGCCCCTTGCATATTTCAATATCTTTGCGCTGCGTTATAGTATTTAAACGAGCGATATAAACGCTAAATAAACTTTAGACTCACTTTAGCTTACGTTAAGCTAAATCACACGTCCCCTCGGTGTTAGAGCTAGCTGGTTTCGCTGGACGTCGCTTAGCAACTAACACTACAAGGCTAACTGCTAGTTCCTCACTGCAATTTTGTTTGCGTATTGGCTAACAACATTTTGTACAGTAGGCTGGTAAACCAAATGTGAACACACACCTAGACGGTTTACGCTCCGTGATGCCTCCAGTCATATTGTAGCAAGTTTTTTTTTTTTTTTAACGTTATATAAAGGAAAGACTACAACTACACGAATCACCTGTCTGCCGTCAAACACTAACAAGTGTCGCAATGAACTAAGAAGTTAAATACGAACGAGACCAAGCCGCTTCCGTTTCGAGTGAGAGAAAAGGGACAAGAGGAGCATTTGTGAACATGGTAAGTTTTAGCACGTTAGTTGTTGATGATGCACAATAGTTGCTCACAGTACTACAGCGTTGAGGCGTAATTTGCTATAGATGTCAGTGAAACTTTAACTACCTGCTTTTAATTGAAACATGGTAAAATTACAAAAGATGATACAAGTAATTCCTAAACTTGTTTATTCAAAGAAAATTATTCAATTTCTCTCTATGTCGATAAGACGTTTCATTTATTATTTAGATTTCAGAAAGTTAAATTAGGGATCTTCTCAATAACCTACGTTGTCTTATGTAAGTGCGTCCTCCATAGTGGCACGGAGTCTATTTTTATTCTACCCCTACTGCAGCACATCGGACTAGAATAGCATGCGTGTTTGCATGCTATTCTAGTCTAGCAAGCTTGCATGTGACTACTACACTATTAGGTCGTCTTAAAAATTAACTTTTCTTATTTGCGTTTCAGCCTGAACCCATTAGAGTTTTGGTGACTGGCGCTGCTGGACAGATTGCCTATTCTTTGTTGTTCAGCATTGCCAAAGGAGATGTCTTTGGCAAAGATCAGGTAAAGAGGAGATTTGTCTTATGTAACACACTTAACAGCATTACCTGTAGTCTGTGCAATATATCGAGTCGTATCCACTGAACAGTCCCTTGAAAAATTGCTATGCATTATTCAAGTTGAGAATGGTGTTGGTCAGAATCTACAATCTGGGAATTATAAAGTTAATCCAACCACAACTACAAGCTATGTCCTTGAAGTCTGTATGGTAATAATGAAAATGTGCCAAGTGTCTTTGGCCAAGTGAAAAACTACTTCTTATATATCTTATAGCTGTTAGTCTTACTAATCGCTTAAGATTAGATTCACACAGTGTGATTACGTCTTTACAGCCAATTGTCTTGCTCCTTCTGGACATAACACCAATGTTGCCAGTTCTGGAAGGAGTTGTCATGGAGTTGCAAGACTGTGCCCTTCCACTTCTGAAAGGTAATGGTTTAAGGGTCTGTTAAAATAAAATTTTCATGCAGTTGTATTGATTTCACAGTTATAAGTTATACATAGTAAGTTCAATTGATATTTACTTATTTATTTAGTTATTTAATTTTATTTAAAAAAATTTTTGCTTTTTTGCTGATACTTGTCATACTTGTCATACTTGCATACTACATAATATTCTAATACTCTGGATGCAAATTATTGCCTATTCACACCAACCTTGCAACATTGGAAACTAAACGAGACACTTAATAAATATGGGCTGTGGTTTGCCACAGGATTTTTTTTGTTAATCTCTGTGAGGCACCATTATGTTCTGTCTCCTTTGTGACCGGGAATGTTTTCTTTATATTGGTGTTGTCCTTTGCTTTGTTTGAACTGGGACGTGAGAGGCCCCAGTATTAACACATTGTTTTGGAAAGAAAACCATTCATGAATTAAAGTGAGCATCACAATGCAACACAACTACTCAAATGTAGCATCCTGCTCTTCAGTATTTCCTTTTTTAAATTTAAATCATCCATTATATTAGATGTAGTAAGTTAAAATGTATGCTCTTTATATAGTACTGAAACACAAATATTTTAGATTTTTAATATCGTTGTATTTTTCCAAAGAAATTGTCCCTACTGATAAGGAAGAGGTGGCCTTCAAGGATTTGGATGCAGCCATCTTGGTTGGCTCTATGCCAAGAAGGGATGGCATGGAGAGGAAAGACTTGCTCAAGGCTAATGTGGCAATTTTCAAGAGCCAAGGAGCTGCACTGGACAAGTATGCTAAGAAAACAGTGAAGGTAAAAATATGAATGCATGATGGGTATTGTCACTTATAATTTTTCAAAATTGGTAAAAAATAATGCAAAGGTTATTCAGTATTTATATAAAAATTAAAAGTGTTTGATCTTATTTGTAAGGTGCTGGTTGTGGGAAATCCTGCCAACACAAACTGTCTTATTGCAGCCAAGTCTGCTCCCTCAATTCCCAAACAGAACTTCTCTTGCCTCACCCGTTTGGACCACAATAGGGCTCGTTCGCAGGTGTGTGTGTTTATTTGTTGTTGTTGTTGTTTTCACTGTACTTTTAACCGGAGTTTGATTAAAGGGCCCATATTATGCTTTTTTTTTTTGTGTCTTTTAAATTAATTTAAGACACCGCTAGATCAGCATGTTACGTTTTGATGGTCAGAATACACAGTAATTATTGAAAAAAGCCTATTTGAAGAAACTCATCATTTGACTCTGTGAGAAATGCTCAGATTAGGTCCTCTCACTATAAGAGCCCCTCCCTCCTCGCCCCAGCTGCTGTCACGCCCCTTCAAGCTCACAACATGTGCTGCTGCAACGCAGTGGGTTTATTGGCTGCTGCAGGGGAGCTGTGAGCTGAACGGGACTGGGCTGTGAGGGGGGAGAGGCGTGGTCAGGTGGAAATGGCAGATATCAGTGAAACAAGACGTTTCTGTCCTTTCAGGAAGTCAACATAAATAAATAGAGGATTACTCAAACATGCATGAATGAAACAAAAACACAACTCTAGATATGTTTTTGATGCAAGAACAACATTAAAACTGGGTAGAAAGTTCAGAAAAGTTGATTTTGCATAATAGGGCCCCTTTAAAGATGGAATAGGATGGCTTTCCTTAAAATACATTTATCTAATTGATTTAAAACAATGTTTATTACACAGTTATGTTGTACAGGACCAAAGCTGAATTTATCTGTAAACCAACTTCCCTCTGTCAGTGTTTCCAACTTTATTCATTTACTTACTGGAGAGAGATGTTAAGGGGTAAAGCCGATTACTTCAAAACTTTATAATGGGCGCAAGAGTTCCAGCTAAAGCAAACATGATTTGACATTTACTGCACTAAATGAGTGGAATAAATTGTAGAATACATTTAATTATGTATACATTTCTTTTTTTAATTTTTACATGTTTTTCTTTTTATAAACAACACATGTAGGTGGCAATGCGATGTGGAGTTCCTGCCACTCAGGTGAAGAATGTAATTATCTGGGGCAACCATTCATCTACTCAGTATCCTGATGTACACCACTGTGTGGTCAACATGTCAGGCAGTGAGCTTCCATGTTTTGATGCAGTGAAGGATGATGTCTGGCTCAAAGGAGATTTTATCACTGTAAGTTCAAAGAACAAATGTTCTGAGGTATTTTGAAGCGTGACTAAACATTGTGTGTCTTAAATTAGAAAAAGTATAATAAAAGTGGACCACTGTGCCATCTCTTAAAATGGTGCATGTATAAAAAGACCCTATGCTTGTTATGATAAGGTTTTCACACATTTTTATAATAGTGTTTTGTTTGTGTATTCCAGACAGTTCAGCAGAGAGGCGCTGCAGTTATCAAAGCCAGGAAGCTGTCTAGTGCCATGTCTGCAGCAAAGGCCATCTGTGACCACATGAGGGACTTGTGGTCAGGGACCCCTCAGGTGATACTGTTTCAACTGTTTGACCTGTGTAATATATTAAATATTCACAGGTTTGTAAATAAGATAAAAATTCATATTTTAATTTCAGGGTGAGTTTACGTCTATGGGTGTTTACTCCTCTGGAAATTCTTATGGTGTTCCAGATGATCTTGTCTACTCATTCCCTGTCCAGATTAAGGTGAGATATTTTTGGTTTTATCTTAGATTAAGGACTGGGGTGGTGGCTGCATTTAGTCTTCATTATACCAGTGAACAGTGGTGTTGTGATGCAATATATTTAACATAACATTTTTTTATAACATTCAAACTAGGACAAGACCTGGAATATTGTTGATGGCCTAGCCATCAATGACTTTTCTCAGGCCAAGATGGATGCAACAGCAAAAGAACTGATAGAAGAAAGGGATACCGCTGTGGCCTTTCTGGGTGTATGACTAGACCCTGCAAGTCCACTTGATGAGCTCTTCAACAACTCTAAAACTCCAGACGCACGCCTGTGAAGTAACACTCCACCAGGCCCTGCATAACATTTTTATATGTGCATTAGTGTATGCATAATGTGTTATGAGTATAAACCTGGATCTATGCGTTTACTGCATATTGTTAGAGTTATTGCAAGTTAAAGTTACTTTTTCCTAGTTGTAATTTATATACACATATGACTATCACCAATGTAAAACTGCACTCCTCCAAACACTGGAAGTTACATATGAAATATTAATAAATTATTTAAAAAATACAGTTTTTTGGTTTAGTTTTTTTCCTCTGTGGTTGCAATATACAGTTATTATTGCACACTGTATAAACCAAGTGCAAATGTGGTTGTTTATTGCAGAATCACAGTTGAAAACAACGGGAGCTTGGAGCTGGAGAATTGTACTCAAGGGCATGGCTATTTAAAGGCACACATACATATAAAATATATAAAATTCCTGTGGTTGGGAGATAAACAATTTCAGAACTCCACCACACAGGGGCAGTATTTGCTCGTTTGTTTTCTATGCCAAACGCTGTATTATATACGTTTATGTTTACCCTTCGTGTACGTGCAGTATGTCTATTTGTCGTCAGTAAAAAAAAAAAAAAAACACGACAAATGCAACAATTTATTCAATATTAAATTTAAACTTAATAAGCTTCAATTTTTCCTCTATTTTGCGAGTTCACAAACCCGGACGTGTCAAACGACAAGTCGAACGTAGCCAAATGCTATTGGTTGTTGTAGAGTTTGGTCACAAACATCTGCTCGATGATTGGCTGCTATCCTCCAGCAATCCTCCTATTCGCCGTGGTTCTGAATGGCACAGTAAAATTGTTTATTTTGGGGGAAAATTTATCACGCTTTTGTTAAGTTTTATTTTGATATACTTTTGATTGCATTTTTATCAAAGAATGTTGAAATACCAATGCCGAAGTGAACGCCTGTGAAAACCTAGATACAACTGTGCTCCTCTGCCTCATCTGTGGTGCTGCGGTGATTACGTCCGCTGGACAAGTCGACCTCTCCACTTTTTCTATCGTGTTCACCCCACCGTAACACAGTAAGTCTTGATTGTAATGTGCATGTGTTTTGACATTTGAATTTAGTCTCGCATAATATGCTCAGATTGCTCACTGTATTGGGCTAATGCATAGTTCCGCGTTTTAGGCTGCTACATTTGCCTAAAGCACACAATCAGGGAAAAGCAGATTTGACCAGTTTTGTATTGCGTGGACACAAACAGGCTACGCATTAAGTAAAAGATGCTGGCGCTGTTTTCAAGGGCACAGGCTGTTCGTCTTGTTCGTCCATCAGTCATTCATTTCCGCATTGCATGGCTTCTCTGATCTGCGCAGCTTTGCAGTAGTCTGTGTTCTGTTAATCATTATCAGTTTTGCATGCCAAAGATTGGTGTAAACCTGCTTGGGCACACCGACTGCGTGGCGATAAGGTAATACTCGAAAGGGAGACTTCATGTCATAGGTTGAGGGAGTACATTTGTGACGTGACGTAGTTTAGAGTATTGGCGCTGGCAACTGAGTGAAGCAATAGCATCCCAGCATATCTGGTCCTACTACTCTCCACTACAGGAACTACACTCACTTTCATACCAAGTGAAGCGATTGTCGCCTGAGGAGCCAGGACGTCCTCTAAAAACATCGGCAATGACTGGGCTATTAATGTGTACTTTTAAAAGAATAGCTTAACCTCAAAGAAACATTTATTGTTTGAAGAATATGAGAAATGAGCAGGCAATAATTCTTGGACTATCATTTCGGGCATTATTCAGTGTTGGAGTTTTTTCTTATTTTAACCAGTTGTTTTTATAAACATACGAGATTAAATATGTCACTTTATCTTGAAGGTAAGTGATGCTTTAATTTGGAGAATTGACTTTAAAGATTTACTTCCCACTTAAACCATTCAAAAGTGGGGGACAGGTTTGTCTTTCAGATAGTTTATAGACTTTTCTGATTCTGTTTTTCATAAATGTTTCTTCAGGTAACCACTGTATAACCTATATAGCACTATAATGTTAGTAACATTAAAATACAATAAAATGGCTATCTAATATTTAATTAAAATTAATCTTGGTGCAAGATTAAAAATTGTAATTCATTTTTGTTTCATACTAGTAATTTTAACCTCACTTTGGTCTATTTACAAGTCTAGGTCTGAGTTCTATCTAGCTTAATCTTGTCGAAGTAGAAGCAAATACGGACTAATTTCTGTATCAATTCTCTGCTGTGTTTTGGGCAGTAAATAACACCACTTGAATAACCCTTTGTCATTATTGTAAAATTACTTTCTTTCATTCTCGAAACTTGTAATTAGAACAACACAAGGTTATTGAGATGAATGCACTGAATGACAGTCAACCAACATTGAGATTTTTCTCATGGTCCACACAAGTTTATTGTAAAAGGTTCCTGCATGTGTCATGCTCACTCATTGGTTCAGCAAACATTAACTCTCTAGGCTTTTTGTCAGTCTTGAATTCACTTGAGACACATTATCATGCACAGTCAACAACACCACCGCAGGTTCATTGTCTTGCCGCACAAACTCTAGGGGCATTTGGAGTAGATTATCTGCACAATGTAGTGACATGTGATAACAGATGATATAACCTATATGTGGCAATAGCTTGGCTATTTTACCCTGAACCTCAGAATTGTTATGCCATCGCTACCTCTATAGACCCAAGTGAACTAGATACTACTTTTGTCGCCACAAAAACAAATGACATAAAAACACATAATCTATCTTGTATTGTAAAGTGCTGATAACATGTTGCTAAGTTGTATTATAAACTTCAGTTATCTCTATTTCTGCTGTCCAGGTCTAAGTAAAGGAGCACCTGATAAAAGCATGGCACAGTTTCAGGAAATGATGCGGCAGCAGCTGGAGAGCTCAATGCACACTGAGCTGGGGAAACTCCTGGACACTTCCACAGAGAAAGAAGTACGAAATGCTTTTTTTCTTCTTTCGAAGCATCTGGTTGTGGTTAAGAGGGTGGTGGGGGTCTTAGAAGATGACTGGGAAAACACAAAAGTGACACATACTAGAGCACAGTGCCAAATGGGTTCCACCTACATCCTCAGACTCTAACAGTGTGCGCCATAATAGTGTCATTATAACCGGGCCGATTCCAATAGGATGTGGTTGTTGGTTTTTGTTTACATTGCTTGGCAATAAGACGTTAATTGAAAACACTAACCTCAGTTAAACCTTTTTTGCATGAATTTTAGTGTAGACCTGAGTAATGGAATTAGACTGAACTTATGAACACCATTGAAGCATGTCCAAGGACTGAAATAAAAACAAGCCATTATGTTCAGTAATACATATTAACACGTTTTTGTGTTATATTATTCAAACAGTAAATCCTGTCCTAAGTATGTATAGAAGGTGTGTCCTGAACATTTATTACAGAATAACTGTACAGTAAATGTGTAAACATTCTAAGTACATTTAAGACAGAGCCGATATCTACCCTCTAGAAACAAATTTACACATTAAAAGTTTTTGAATTTAGAGTATTTACCTACCTTCCAACTTTTACAAGTGAAATAAAATACAGGAACCTATGGAGTTCAGTCGAAAATAAAATAAGTAATGATTGGGCTACACAAATGCAATACACTTAATCTATGCTCAAAAGTAAAATGGAATCTTTCTCTTTTTCAGGTATCTAAAAAAGATTTTGAGGGATTTGAGAAACTTTTCCACAGATTCCTGCAGGTCAAGGGACCATCAGTGGAGTGGCCCAAAATACAAAGACCTCCAGAATATTCGGTAAGATATTTTATTACCCACGAGTGTGCATTTATTTTGGTCAGTTGAGTTGTATGTCTTTACATCCTCAGGGACCTAACCCTATATGAAACAGTTTATCCTCACATTTCAAATAACATACTTGTAGTCCAAGTTAAGATCTTTTTTAACATGTAAACTGATAAACTGTTACTCTGATAGATCTATCCATTTTGTACAAACAATATCAACACAAAATTTTCACTATATTGCCTCACCCAACCTTCTTTACTCATTTGTGCTTGGAGACAAAAGAAGAAACTGATATAGGCTTTGTGACCTGATTTGATCCCACAGTCAGATCTGCTAGAGTGCACAGTGGTTGTGTAAGTGTTAACAAATTGCTATCAGCGATGACCTTTAAATATTTCCTTGGAAAGCATTGTCTTGTACTTGAACTCGGGAGTAAAAATAGAAACGCCAAATCAAATGGCATCTTATAATGCTCCTCAACGCCCAATGTAAGAATGATGTCTATCACTCTTACAGTAAAAGATGAATCATTTCAGGAAAACGTTATGTTGAGCAATAATTAAACATTTGACTCAGAATATCCTGGCAAAGTATTACAGAAACACACAGTGCTGTTCAAACTAAGGCTAAATACTAAAGAGAAACAAAGGATAAATTTGTAATTTTTTATTATTTTTTGAGTGGCTAAATTTTGCTTCCTTGTGGTATAATATCCTGATTTTTAAACCTGTATTATTGATAGACAGCAAGATGAGTTGACATGAACAATGAAACTGTGCTCTCTGTGTAATCTTACAGAGGACCACAGGTTTATGAAAATAGTTGAGATCTGCAGGGCCTATAGAAGACAGTGGACATGTGGGATTTGGAGCACTCACTCTGGGATGCAAGGATGGGCTGGTGACCTCAGCTAGAAAGTGCTTTTGAACATCTCTGCATACATTCCCTATGCCACTTTGTGTAGTTTAAGCTACGGCTGCTCTCATTTATTGTCGCAGTGTTGGAAAAAGCAATATTTATATCTGCAATGGTCTTACGGTCTTTCCTTTGACACAAAATTACATTGTGAAAGTAAGTGTCTGGAGCCTCATGTAATGTCCAAATAAAAAATAAAAAAACTTAAATGATTATGATTTTGCCTCATAATATAGACCTGGTTTTGTCTTAAGTATGTTGTGATTTGGCCCACTTTTTTACCACTGAGTTGAGAGCCTTAAATTTAATTGAACTTTCACTAAATCCATGGTTAACCTTATCAGGGGAATCACATTTTGTCAGTGTTGCAATATTCAACATAGTAATTGTATAGTGCATTTTTCTAATATTGTGCTTTTAGGCTGCACAATGTCATTCTTAAGGATACATTTTTTTATTATTAGATTTTCTTTCAGTCTAAAGGAGTACAGTGTGTGGTCCATTTGTGTTGAGTTCTGTTGTGGTTGTAATGTCATCCTCTACTCGGGGGTCAGAGGAGGTGGCAGAACACAAACGCCCTCTGGGAGATCGTATGTTTGGTCCATGCTGTTTCTGGTTACCAGCTGAGTTCACCAACTCATTGTCACAGCAGGAAAACAGACAAGATAACCCTGAGCCTTTTTTAATTTCCTCACTAACACACCACTCCCCCCTACTCAGCTGACACATTCATAGAAAAACAACAACTTTCACATGGCTAACATAACAAAAATAGTCAAATATTTAGACAGAGCTTGAAGTTCTCTTGGTGTCATTGTTTGTTTGTTTTGTTTGTGCTATCCATTCATTAAAATTTAATGAAATCTGGTTTAAGGGGAGAAAAAATCTGTTTATTTATTCTCTCTTAGATGTTTATTTGTAGAAGGAGGAACACAATATTAAACACACAAAATGGACAATGATTTTCTATCCACATCTGTGCCACATCTGTGTATTTTCATACATTTAGGTGCCTAGGTATGTTGAGTATTGGACAATAGGGCAGTGTATTGTTATTTTATTGAGGCACGTATCTTATCACCATGTTCTTGAAAATATCCAGCCTTACTTTAATCAACTCATAAGCTGACACAATTCTGTAATTTAGTGCTTTTACTTTACACCATTTTCATTTGTGACTAAACCCAACTACTGTTTTTCTTACAGTCCATTGTGTTTCAGTTTGTCTGCAATAAAACATGATTTAGAGTATGAAACACTAATTAAACTGTATGTTTTAAGTACTGTTTGTGTAGAAGGTGGTCTAATACTGAACCTATTTCTAACCTCATATTTCCTGAATCTCTCTTGCAGATCCAGCCTTATGATAAGATTGAAGCTCGAGGGCTTCCCGATAATGTGGCCGACAGTCTGAACAAACTGGTGGTAGTCAAACTCAATGGAGGACTGGGCACCAGTATGGGATGTAAAGGCCCCAAGAGCCTGATCAGCGTCCGCAATGAAAATACATTCTTGGACCTCACTGTGCAGCAAATAGAGGTACAGCCATTCACACTTGAAACTTGAAAAAGCCAAATAGAAGAGCAAATGTAAGTCATATACATATATAAGACGCATGTCAATAAATATTGTTGAAAAGTCAATTTATTTTTGTAGTTCAAGTGAAACAGTGATATATTTCAAGCATTTATTTTCACTGTAATGATTGTGGTTTCCAACTATGTAAAATCAATGAATGACATACTTAAAGTTAGTATAACACATAATTGTTATAATTAAAATAAACAAATGCTTGAAACATTTTACTCTGTGTGTATTAAATCTATATAATATGAACTACTTAAATAGTTTCACTTTTCCACAATATTTTAATTTATTGATGTGTGCCTGGTACAAAGTGGAAAAAATACTTAATTGGACACTATCATGTATTATGTATGTTCTTGAAAGTAACAGTCACCTAACCTTTTTGTCCACACAAACTGTCATTACTGCATGCATCTGCAGCGTTAGGGAGACCCATGCATTTTTAAAGAGGAACTGAAGGTCTGTAGAGAGATTCATACTCAAAGAGGATCTGTTACTGTGTGGGTCCCAGGTCTGTGGGCTCTTATGGAAAACAGTGGAGCCAGTGTACTGCAAGAAATTTGGCTGAAGGTTTCAAAATGTGAATGCAGTTCCAAAATATGTGTATTTGCAAAAATACACAAGGTGTTTAAGAGGCTTAGGGTCCATCAGTAACCAGTGATGTCTATGTAAGGTCTATTATTTAAACTTACTCTTTCAGATTCCTTCACATTCCCACCTGTGTCTGGAGCCTTTTGCCATTTTTTGACTTTGGTATTTTGAGCTGGGAGGTCATAAATCTATGCAACTTTGTTTATACATTATGTACTACATCAAATCTTAAGTCATATAAACTTGACAGTCATAGTAGTAGAAAACTTAATCCCTCAAAAAGTACAAAGTAAATATGTTTTCTCATAGTTTAAATTACTAGGATGGATTTTCTAAAGATGCAGTAAAAGATGGAGCATCTATTTGGCTTTAGTTCCAGTACCAATAGTATTTTTATTATAAATTATGCCCACCTTGTAGTGAGGTTGCAAAATCATTGAGGTATAGTCAGCTTTTAGTGTATACCATGAGTGAATTACTGTCTGTTTCATAACTGCCTCACGGGACAACTCTCCCCTCCCATCAGCAAGCAGCACACTGCACCCTGTGTCCGAGCCACTGCTCTCCATTTTCTCTGCTCAGGTCTACTCACATTACTTTTGGACTCAGTCCGTGTTTTTAGAGAGAAAGAAAATGGATGCCAAACACGCCGACCTGCCCACCTAAATAAGAACACCTATTTAACCACAGACATGACTCAGGAAGCCACACACTCAAGTTAGGAGTGGAGTGGGCAACACCGAAACCTTTACTGAAAGGCATCACCTGGTGGCCAACCTTTTTCTCCTTTCACCTAAAAACTAACAAATGAACAGTTAATTATTTACACGAATCAAGACATAGGCAAAGCAAGTTTAGATGGGTATCACAATTTATGCCCAGGGTAATTCAGGGTAAGTGCTTATTGGACAAGACATTATAATAAATTGTAACTGTGTCAGCTTCTGCCAGTGTGCCAGAGAATAGATTCAGTCCCAAGATTTATTCAAAAATATGTCTTTTTTAGCTTTGTCTTCTAGATTAAGTGTATTCAACAGCCACATGTCAAATATAGCATACATTTCCAAATTAGCCGTTGTGTACCAAACTCAATGGCCTTTGTTTTCCAAAGTTTGTTTCTGAAACCATACTCTTTACTCCCAAGATAGCTACTAAAGAACTAGGCTCCAAATTATTCTAACAACAATTTATGCATGCCCAATAAGTAAAATAAAATAATTATGGTTGCACATTGGTGAAACATTTACAAAAATACTATTCATATATATTTTTTTCAACCTACAAACTGTTTTGAACTGAATCATGTCTTTTACTGAATGTCTATGTATCTTATTTAAAAATGGAAATATGTGGTGTATAACGGTACCTTGGTCACTTTAAAAATGTGAATCTGTTCATTTTGAAAAAACACATTTACCTATTACCTAATTCTAAACAAAACAAGACCTAATTTCTGTTTTAAACTAATACTGTCTTTCAGCACCTAAACAAGACCTACGACACAGATGTGCCACTGGTTCTCATGAACTCCTTCAACACAGACGAAGACACACAGAAAATCTTGCAGAAGTACACCCACACACGGGTCAAGATACACACCTTCAATCAGAGCAGGTAAAAATACTGGTACAACCAGGACTGAGCTTTGGTCTGGTTTCTGGACTTACATGTGACCCCTGTTAATGTCAGAATAATGTGAACTTATATTGCCATTTGAATATTCAGAGGTGGGACTGTGATTAGTGATATGTCTAGGGTGACCGCCTCAAAAAGTGCTAAAAGTGGGACAAGTTGTGTGATTTGGTGGGACAAGGTGGGACAAGCCGGGACAGACTTGAGAAATAAAATCTTTGCTGTTTGACATTATCTGACTTACCAACTTAATGAGTCTAAACCTCATTTACATAAAAGATACAGCTGCTAAAAACACACAATTTGCAAAGCAATGTCTTTACTGAGACTTAACTCATTGAAATAAAAAAGCCCCATGGAGAGAGGCCTTTCCTGAAATGCAGGGGCAGCAATACACACCACCAATCATATACTGTATTCCAACCCAGTGAGATTACTTCACTAATATAGACCGCAACAATGTCCACCCCCCCTTTGGTGCCGGAAGTAAATTTCCCATTCATTTTTCCCATAGACTTTTCGAAAAATGCATACATTAAGAGTTTGAAAGCTTGGCAGAGGCTAATCAGCTCTGTGGTAATTCATAATGATAACATGATTAGTTTCTATCAAAAAGATTGACGAAAACTTAAAAATTTAGCAAAATGTGTTTGTAACTTTGCCTGCTGACAAGTTTCAGATACGCGTTTATAGCCAAATTAATTATTTTATCGCCATGAGTTACCACAGAGCTCATTAGCCTCCCTGGAGCCATGAAACTTTTAATATACATATTTTTTAAGTTTTAAGTCAATGGGAAAAATGAAAGACAATTTTACCTCTGGAACTGGGTGTGGCCGGTCACTGTTGAACTCTATTAGGCTAAGAGCCACTAACAAAGTGGGACATCATCTTAATAATTGGGATGGGGGGACAAAATGCCTAAATGGTTGTGCAGTACAACCAAAAGTGGGACTGGACTCTTACTCACTCTAGATATGTCCTGGCTCACAGTCAAAACACCCTTTTCCATAACGATTGATTTTCTGTGACTTCATCAATGCTTGTGCGTCACAGATAGTGTATGTTCATGTTAGCGTGCAATTTTTGATCAATAAAGCTCATTTAATATGAGGAAAAAACCCAGAGGGAATTGTGAATGGACATTTAAAGGTTAAAATCATTTGTAGTACAACTTATACATTTTGAAGTTTAACCACCTTTGCCGTACCAATTGCTGTGATATCATGAACCTTTACTGATTTAGTTCTATCAGGAAAGCACTGCAGTGGAGGATCTTGTGGCCAGACAGAAGAATGCATGTTTATGATAGATATGAAGACATGAATGACAAGAGCCACACACTTGTGAGCACATCAAAGTAGAACTGACCTAATAGATTTTACTCAATGCTATTATTGATACTCTTTTTCCAGTTTACATTCCCCGCTGTCTGCTGTACTCTCATTCTGGATTTAGTAGCAGGAGCCAACTGTGTATGGAAGTGCACATTCATATTTAATGCATGGCCACTTCCAGTGATTTTTTTTTTTTACTGCTTATCTTAAATTATTTGAAAGAAGTGCAGTTTTCAAGTTTTATAAATAATTTACTTGAAGCACACACAGAGACATTTTACCTTGTTATTATTAAATGCATCAGTTACAATTGTTTGAATGGACTTGAGAGCCCATACTAAAAATACAAAATGTGTATTTGGCCTGCTGTATGACCTGTTTTTATAAGGACCAAATTAATTAAATTTTTGCTATGTTTAGTTTATCACAACCCTTAATAAAGGAAGAGGAGACATCTGCCAGTCCCATGCAGGCTCTTGTTCCATAGTAACCCGTACATCCTGGACCAACAGGCAGCAGTAACAGGATGTGTTTTGATCTGTGTAGACAACCTGATCAACAAGATTTACAAGATTTTAAGATATTTTCGGGAATCACTTAAAGAAGTAGAATTCGTTGTAACAGATTTTGCTTGAGTTATCTCTTAGAAGGAACATGTGTCATACGTGCTCTTGTCTGACCAGCTTATCTGCCATGCACATATTCACAAATGGCCAAAAATTTTTCTGTTTTCCACTCATCACAAGATCTGCCCGTATTGCGTGTATTGGTTGCTCTTTTTTTGTTAGTATCACCTGCTTTTCCAGCCTTTTGTTGCTTCTGTCCCAGGTTGTTTATGTTCTTTTGTGGGTAAAATACTATGAGATGTGCAAATTATTGTTTTTGTGTTTTTATGTACATTTTACACAGTGCTTTAACTTCATTCAGAATTGGGTTTGTAATAAGTATTGCTTTGTTCTTTGTGGCCAGTGTGGTGACAATATAACCTCACTTACTATTTTTCTTCCAGGTACCCTCGCATCAACAAAGAGTCCCTCCTTCCTGTCGCCACAAACATGAGCATGAACGGCCAAAATGCAGAGGGCTGGTATCCCCCGGGGCACGGCGACATCTACGCCAGCTTCTACAACTCAGGCCTCCTTGACCAGCTTATCGAACAAGGAAAGGAGTACATCTTTGTGTCTAACATTGACAACCTGGGTGCCACCGTGGACCTGCACATTCTCCACCACCTGGTCAGCCAACCCAATGGAAAACGCTGCGAGTTCATCATGGAGGTGACAGACAAGACGCGCGCTGACGTCAAGGTATAAAGCATCCCTGAATATATTTTGTCTGAGTTTAATTTAAAAGAATGGTAGTTTACTCTTAATTTGATATATCCAGGGTGGTACATTGATCCAGTATGAAGGAAAACTGCGCCTGCTGGAGATTGCACAGGTCCCCAAAGCGCACGTGGATGAATTTAAGTCTGTTTCGAAGTTTAAAATCTTCAACACCAACAACTTGTGGATTTCCCTGCCTGCTATCAAGAGGCTGCAGGAACAAAATGCAATGGATATGGAGATTATAGTTAACCCTAAGGTAAGTGTTCTGTATTTTTTTTAACCTCTTGTAAGATGTTTGCAAGGCATTTCACTTTAATGACATTCAAAATAAGGAAGTTCATGATCCATTGTGTAATTATAACATGTCGAAAGCCTGATAAAATTCATGTGACTCAATCAGTCATCATGATAACACAACATTCACAGTCAGCCTCTGATACTTGTAACAGGAGCTTCACAGTGTCACTCAATAGTGTGACTTAGATAAAGAAGGTCAGGTGACTTTGTAGTTGCTTTTCAGTCTAATTTGGAGTGATTTCATTAATTGCCTCAAGACATGTGAAGGATAACAGCAGCTTCTGGTATTAAATATATTGAATGTACTGCTAACACAGATATAAAAAACTAGAAGTAATGAAGAGACCTCTGCTAAGGCCTTGGTCTTATATCATGATAGTAAAAATATAATGGACTCGAATTAGTGATCTCCTAGTTCGGGGGTAAACGTTCTACCCGTTGAGCCACAATGCATTTTTATGTATCATGGTGGTTAAGGCTCTACTGAAAATAATTATTTGTTCCTTTACTGACCCCAAGTGGTCTTGTGATAATTCAGAATATTACAAGTTCTTCCTGAATCCAAAACATTGTCCACACTAAATGCCCAAACTATAACCCTGTTTTTTAGCAATACACCCAAACTGTGCTCCTATCAGCTCAACTAGCCTGTCTCTGAACAAAACAATTTTAATTATATATTAGGACAGCCTTCCTGTCACAGCATACACAGAGCAGTAACAGAGAGAGCTTTACTGTCCTCGCACAGACTGCCCCCTCTGAATAAATCATAAACCACTTTTCAGAGAAACTCAAGAGAGCCATCCTCTGTCTCCTTTACTGTTTGGTGTCATATGAGGTTTTGCATTTAGAGACAGAGAGGGAACAAAGGCATTTTATTTCGATCCAGCTTTTTGGTAACCATCTGTCCCACTTGGACTCTTGAGTGAGTGTGTGGGCGATTGTAAAAGGGGCTTATGTGATTAAAGGAATATCAAATGTCTGGTATAAAAGTGAAAGGACATGCATTTAGGGCTGGTAAAAATGGCACAATATTCAAAATAATACTCACTCATATATTTTTTTTACTAATGAAAATGTTTTTTGACATTTTATTTCTATGCAAAAAAGGAACTCCACCAAAACTCTTTGTACTATTTTGTATTTTTGTCACCATGATAATAACTACATCCATGCACACTGTCGTACACTTCTCATTACCAGACATGCAGTAACAGTAAAAAAGCCTTAGGCGCTTATATCCTGTTTCTGTCTGACATATATACATGTGACCTTTTGGCTAGGTTCCTGAACTCCTTTCTGTTGCTTGGGGCCACTTATTTCTATTTAAAAACATTGCAGTGTGCCACAGTATAGCTCTGTGGCCAGCCTCGGCGTTATGGGTTCAAGTCCGGACTCCGACACTTTCCCGAATGTCTCTCCACACTCTCTTTTATTGTAGTGTACTTTAGAAGCATGAACAGCAGTGTGAGAAGCAATAAATTGTGTAATGGGTTGGATGTTACATAAAGCAGTTCACCAACATCTAAACTTTGCATTTCTGTTTATTGCCTTTCTAATTTTAGCTGAAGCTGTAAAGCCATATTACTCTCCATATTACTAAGTACTCCTCTGGTGCCATAAAGAAACAGCAGAGTGCAGATGAGTGCAGAGTATTAGACTTTTGAACATACAGTTAAAAGAAAAAGTAAGTGAACGCTTTGAAATTACTTTTGCATTTATTTATTTATTTTATTATTATTATTTATTATTATTATTTTTTGCAGCAATAATTTAAGCAAATTGTGTTTTGTCTATCATTGTGACTTAGATGAAGATCAGATCATATTTTATGACCAAATTATGCAGAAATCTAATTCCAAAACGTTCACTTGCTTTTTCTTTCAACTGTATGTTCAAAGAAAATGACACTTGACTTCCTTAAACTTTTAGTATGATGCCGTTTTACTACAAAATGAATAATAGCTGTGAAGAATCAGTGGCTTAATTTTTTTTGATAAATGAATGAGAGCAGACTGGATGTGGAGGGCTTGGTGACTTGGTCAGTGCTTTCTGGAGTGGGCATGGGTTTGTGGAACTGCTGTGCCAGAATAGAAGATTACTTAAACACAACTCCAGGTATGTTTCTGATTAGAGAACAATATTATAACAAGCGCAGAAAAGTCGATTATGCATAATATTAGTCCCTTTTATTCTTTCTTTATTTTACTCTTGGTGTCTACACATTTCTGAACAAATCTTTGCTATTTTTGGAGTTTGATAAGGAGAAACAAGGCCCTGTTTATAACATACTGTATTCTATTCATATACTGTTAAAGGGTACTATGAGCAGTATATATTTTTTACATTTAATAAAAAATGACCCATGTGTTTCAAGATATGTGGTAAACATGTTTAAATCAAATATTAGCTTTACTGCTAACAATGTTGTAGCTGATTTATTCACAATAAAGAAAATTTGAATATAATGTCTAAGTTGTTTTGTTTACATTTTTTGTTTAAAATGGAAAATAAAACTGCACCACTGTTTGGATTTAGACTGGAGTACTATTTTCTAACCAGTACAAGAGCATTCTGCTCACACTACTTTTAATTATGTCATAACACATATTTTAAGCAATCCTAAATTTAGGCTACAAATTGCTTTATTCAAAAGGTGGGAGTGACAAATGCACTGTGAGAAAATAAACCGAACACCTCTCCTTTCTGTTGCCAGACTCTGGATGGGGGTCAGAATGTGATCCAGTTGGAGACAGCGGTTGGTGCAGCCATCAAATGTTTTGATAATGCCCTGGGTATTAACGTCCCTCGCAGCCGCTTCCTCCCAGTGAAGACCACGTCAGACCTGCTGCTGGTCATGTCCAACCTGTACAGTCTGGAGGCAGGATCACTGACCATGAGTCCCAAGAGAGAGTTCCCCACAACACCACACGTGAAACTAGGCAGCTCCTTTACTAAGGTATAACAACACTGGATATCAGCCTCAGTTTACATGTTGTCAATTAAACGATCACATTATAATTTAGCTGATTAATAAATATGATTTTTATGATTTAGGTGAAACACTGTAACCACCTCTCAGTTAGTTTTTAAATTGTTTAATTTAACAGAGTATAATAAATTGCCCATTTGACCTTCTCATCTTATGAACCGATCTAATGCTTGCAGGTTCAGGAATATGTGATCCGTTTCGAGAGCATCCCGGACATGCTGGAGCTCGACCACCTCACTGTGTCTGGAGATGTCACCTTTGGCAAAAATGTTTCGTTGAAGGTATTTTTATTTTTTTATATAGAAGGCAGATGTATATCTTGTAAATATAAAAGGATGTTTACAGTTTACAGTATTTCTTCTTTGAGTAAAATGTATGCACAATACGGTAGCTTTTTACTGTGACTGGAAATGTTGCACTGCAGTTATTTCTTGTTCTTTATGCATTCATCTTTTGTATTGTGTCAAAGCTAAACCCAGCTCACTTTCTCCTTCCAGGGAACTGTCATTATTATTGCCAACCACGGAGATCGGATCGACATTCCCGCTGGTTCTATGCTGGAAAACAAAATTGTATCTGGCAACCTCCGCATTCTCGATCATTGAGGTCCTTTCCAAAACCCATCCAACAAAAGCATCTGTAACATGTGACCAAGCTGGCTTTATTCCCAATTTTCCATGTGACATCCGTTTGTCATGTCCCCACTCATCTGATTGCAAATAGGACAGTAGGTGTGTGCAGTTGCTGTGGATTATTTTAGATTTGAGAATTTTGGATTTACTGCCATCTACAGGCTCACAGGAAAAAAAGGTTAAATTGCAGAACAGTATAAATTAATATTTTGCTTTACTAACTAAATAATCTATTAAAACTGCCACAAACGTACCTTGAATATTAGTATAGTATAAACTAGTATAAACATTTTTAGAATGAGGTATGAACATCTAAATATCACTATTGACTGTTGTACTGTTTTGTAAAACAGTATTTCTCCAAAGAACTCATGGCCACATATAATGTTTGTATACTATGATGCAAAAGTATTCTACAGAATAATTTGCAGCTTAAATGTTATGTCTAAAAGGCAATGAAGTTTATGAAATTGTCAGTCCTCTTTGCAAATGGGTATGTCCAAGAATTAAATTCACAATGTTTTTATTATTATGCATTTGTTATTACAAAAGACTAAAAAAGATGTGACTTAAGTAAATGCATCTTAAACATTAATACGCCTTAATAAATATCACAAAAGTCACTAAATTTGGCACTTCAGTTATAGATTTGCGGAACAGTAAAAAACAATGAAGTGTTCTTCCAGCGTTGCAACATACTGCTTGTGCCATAAAAAGAAAAAGATGAAGCCCATGCTGTTGAATGCCTGAACATAGCCTCTGTGTCTTTTCACCTTGTATTAAGTGTCCTGTCCATATTCAACTGAGATAATGCAATGAAACATCACTGTTTGTCCTAATGTGACGGCCTTCTTGTACTGTATTTGGTCCAGATGAGAGAATACCAGTTGTGCATTTCTTTTATTTTTACTCACATTGATAGTTTATATGCTGACCTTCATGTTGTCCAGTGTCTCCATTTCAGTATCACTCCACAATAGTTCAGTTAGGGACAACACAAGGAGTTGCAATATTTTGTGCAGTGTTGATTTTAGACACTTAAATATACATATTTAGAGAGCATTGTAACTTATCAGTGTGATGTGTATGGAACAAATGTCTGAAAGCAATAAGTGTCGATGTTTGAGCCCAGTTCTGGATTCTCAGAACAGAATAAAGTGCAATATGAACACTGAGTATTTGTCCTGTTGTCTTTTCATCAGTATAAATTATGACTGTATATCGATGTTACATGTTTCTAATAAAGAACAAATGGTATCTTCTAGTACAGGGACTACTGTTCTATTCATTAAGCCACAAAGTCCTAATACAGTCTTTTATAACCTACCAAAATATATGGATTCAGACTGTGATACGTCGTTCTTTACTGACCCCTTGTGGCTGAAGTTGGTATGTTCGTGTCAGCTGGGAAATTCCAACCCACGTTGGAAAAACATTTGTGATCCAGATTTACCCCTTCACTGAAAGGTTTATAAAAGTCCAATCATTACTGGGTTAAAATGGAACAAACCAAAGCCAGCAAAAACACATCATACTTAGCCAAGGTTATATTGCAGCCCGTTTAGTTATAAGCTATCAGTTATAAGTTATCATAATATTGTTTCATGTAAGCAAACCGCTATGCTACTTAATTGCCTTGTCTCCCTCTGAAGTTTATGTAAAATTTGTCAAAGAGGAACTGACACCAGAACATCATAAAGTACGTCACTTTTACACTTTATTGTTTAAAGTTGTTACAAAAAGTGTTTGCTGGAAACATTCGTTCGCCTTTAAGCATAAGGAGAGGAGGAACAGTGCAGGAGCAGGTGGACGATGGTGGGACAGACAGAGAGACGGGGTAATGACATAACAGTACACAGTGAAGAAGCCCTTTATTATGTGCGTTCTTCACAAAACAAACAAAAACACTGAACTTTATTGAGGTATCCTCATTAGACCTTAGCTCGATGTCTGTGTGGGGGATGTGATGATGCAGCTGGGCTTTAGGTTTACTCCCTGAGGTGAGTTGAGTGTAGCAGTCCGAGCATTGGGAAGACATTGATGAAAACTGTGTGACAGACAAACATTCAAACAATCGTCGAGAACACTTAAATTACAATCTTTCTCCGACAGACACACGTGATACCTGCAGATTTTTTCCTATATTTACGCCGTATGCAGACATGGACTGGCTGTGAACAGTGCCTGGTTGTAAAGCTGTTTTATTGATGGATTGCGCCTACAGTGCAAGTGTGCCTTGTCTAAAGCCTAAAGCAGTAAATTCACTGTAGTCAAGTGTCTGCACCAGATCTTGTGAGTATGTCTTCATACAGCAGGCAAACTAACTCCCTACCTATAACAAAGTATTACATGGCGTTGCAGAGGTAGAAGGCTTCCTGTATGTTGGAGAGTTAAATGGTATTGAATGTGGTCGCAACTGGTGTCATTTCCTCAATAGTGGCAATTTTATGTTGTTAGGTTAAGAAGTTAAATAGCTGAATAATGACAATCTCTGATTAGCTCATTTAAAATATTTAGAAAACTAGTTTTGGTTTAGATAATAACCGCTCATTTCCACCAGAAATGCAAGGCCAATGCTGCTAATAGGTGATCCTTTAGGGTCATCAACATCCTAAAAACAATGGTGTTCAAAAGTAGTTAATCCTCATATTTTGTATTGACCATGATGAGCACCTAGTTAGACTTAAAACAGGTCCAAAATTTTGATATTTTACAGTGCATGATGGGGCTTCCTGAAAACCAAACTGGTCTTAACTAATCTTGCCCTTTAACACATTTTATGGATAACAGTGCCTTCTTATAAAAGTGCAAGTAAAACTCATCGAATTTAATTACAAACAGCTACAACAGAATAACAGTCAAGATGCCATTGTGAGGATTATTAATACTGTTGAGGGACATTATCTGGTTAATTTAAGATATTTGAGTTTGTAGGAGAGCCCCAATTGTCACAGCAGATGTGAAACGGCCGGAGCATCTCACTACAGCTTTGCCTCTGTAAAGTCTGTGTCTGCATGATTTGTGATGTTTGCTACATAGCCGCAGTATCGTGGCTGATATGTTATAACATTCACTCATCCACACAGTGTTTCCTCTTTAAAGGGCTGGCTACTTACACAGATGCCTTATTTCACCATTATGCTTTAGGAGGTTTCCCAAATGTATTGCTTTGAATCTGAAAAGGCCAATGGTGCATGTTGCCTAATGAGAGGAAAGCCAAACTGATGAGGTAACACACAATACAAAGAGAAGTCACACTCAAGTTAGGACAAGGAATAAATACGACAACAGTGGACATGAGACAGACCAACATAGAAACATAATCCTCAGACCAAACTGTATATCTCAACAATATACTGTACTTTCAAAAATGCTTAATAAAATCAGGATAGGCAGATCTGCCAGATAAAGGGTGGTTTCTGGATCATAAATAAACATAATCTTTGTCTAAATCAGCTCTGAGAGATAAACACAGGTGTATATTGCAACATGAATATAAAAACTGTATATTTGATCCTACAGTCTGTTAGTTGTTTAGGTGAATACTGTCTTAAATGAAACATACATTTTACCCAGCAGTGTTCTTGGTTTGGTTTTTGTGTCTCTGGTTTCACATGAAAATATAGAAATCTTTCTTGTCATATGTGAAAAAGCAATACAAAGGTCACTTAAAAATGAGAGACAAAATGTCAATTTCTTTTACTGCAGAGAAAAGTCTTCAAAGCAACACATAGTTTTTGTTTTCAAGCAGAATCAGTACACCACCTTCTGCCACACCCGGGCCATGCTGGGAAGATGGCGCACTAGTCGAGGGGTCCCTGGAAGATGAGTCTGACAAAGCCCTGTTCCCCACTCAGCTGCTGTGCACAGAAGGGACAGGCAGCATGGAAAGTGTGCGTACCGTGGGGCAGTGGGATCTGACTCCAGAAGGCAGCTGTTTTGTCAGAGCAGACATGGCCGCAGGGGTTGAAGGCATGAGTGGGCGGGGCAGCGTCCACATAGAAGCCAGCCTCACAGCCCAGCCACAGCGGTACGTACGGACCCTTTGCCCGACACATGGGACACTCCCTGAGGCGACCCTCGCGCCCCTCCCGCTCCTCAAGGTGGCCGCCCCAGTTGTGGTAGCCATGCACATGGCCACACTGCAGATACACCCAGGGCTGCTTCTCATCAGGTGTGTCTTTGCGCCGCATGGAAGGAAAGGCAAGCGTGTTAAAGCCCACAGGACACTGTGGACGTGCAGCATTGATCTCCTGTCGCAACGCCTCCAAGTGTTTGAGGGTGGGAGTGCGTGCAAGACCTTCAGCTGTTCTCCATAGCAGCGTTGCACCACACAAGTCAATAAGAGAACCATCCACCAGCTCCTGGCTCTCAGTCTCCACCTAAGAGGCACAAACACACATGGTTTTAGGACAAGAACAGGTACTCCCCTACTCTTCCTCCTGCCTGCACATCATGCTCTCTCCAAGCCAAAGTCAGTCTTTGTGGCCTGTCCAGGAATTGTAAATCACAACAGACCACAGTAGGTGGCAGCATAACACAAATTACGACGTGATGTGGGCCAAACCTTAAGAACCTGAGGGGAAGTGACACTGACAGAGAAAAAAGGGCAGAGGCTGCTGAAATATTTACTAACCTTTAACCTGGTTGCTATACAGGACAACAGAGTAATTTGCATAAACACATACAGCACCAATACATCACAGCAGCAGAATAAACTCACTGATGATACTTTCCCACTTTCATTTTTCTAAACAAGGTTAAGCTTTATCTGGTCGCCCACATGGTATATCAAATACATTAAAGCAAACAACAACTCTACTAAAATCTGGTTTGGTCAAAGGTGAGGTTATTTCTCTGATTAATTTAATACAGTAATAAATTCAGATGTAATGAACTGCCAAATTCTTTTTATGTATGGAGGAACCCAGTATACCTTAACTTCAAAAGCTCGGTGACAAAAAATCAATTCAAATAAGCAAAACAAAAAGCACTCCAGAGGTAGTTTGACTCTATACACATAAAGAATATATACGTTTTTGTTGGCAAAGAAGCTGAGATGGCTTTTTTTATTCTCATTCAATTGCTGTGTCCTTGAAATGTTGCTAACCTTTACAAAAGCAAACTGGTGGGCTCATTTACAGAATTCAATAATTCAAGTGTGTACTATAAACTCAAGGGCAACGCTGAGACAGAACAACACTTCCTCTGTGACTAAAATTCAGAGACTACTTAAGCTTGCACTTTTGTCTAAAAATCCTCTATTAGGTTGTATAAACCTTCAAAATAATCTATGAAAAAAGCTATTGCTGTTTACAGTCAATACAACAGAATAGTCCCATGAAGGTCAACTGGTCATGAATAATGGTAATAAGCTTCCTCCTTCAGTTGAGTATCTAAATTGTCAATCAACTGTAAAATATTAATAGGTTTGGTAGTGCCACATAATCCACAAATGGATCCTCTCTATATAGTAAAAAGCAGAAAACGTATAATGTGCACTTAATTTGTGCAGTGCTAAGGGAGACAGAACAGGTGGGCGGAGAGATAAAGATGTGGATTTATGCAGTGGGAAAAGAAGTGGCTTCGATATTCACAGTCAATATTCATCTAACACACAATACCAGCTGTCATCCACTGTGTGCTACAGGTGTCTGTCCTGAGATGGGAATGATCACCTCTACTGGCACTGATGCAGCACTGACACTGATATCTGCTGGACTCTCCTCTTACAAAGGCCCTTTATAGTTTACAGCTCGGACTGACTGGTGTGTGGCAATAGAGATGGCACCACTGTTACTGATGGCATTTTATCTTAGTAATGCTGTTCATTAACACAAAGACACTCCATTTATTTTATTTTACAAAGGTTTTGTGGTTGTTTGCTTGGTCTTATCTTACTTTGGCCATATGGAGTGGTACACGCCAATGAACAATGAACAAAGCCTTAAAGTGAAATAACACTCAAAACTGTTGTATCTTGTCTTACCATCTTTCCTCGCTGTTGTGCTGAGCGTGTTTCCCGCAGTGTGAAGACATTGCCACAGACAGAGATTTCTCTCCAGACACCTGGCTTTGAGTCCTGGCTGAAACCATTACGAGGGTGCATCACTAACACACCGTTTGTGGTCAGTCCATCCATTTGACCATCTGATGTCTTCCACTTAGCAGCTTTCTCCTAAGAAGCAAGAATCAGACGCTTCATTTAGTAATTTGTAAAACTCAACATGAATAACAAAGGAAATTCATAAAATGGAAGATGCTTATGTCAATCATCACGCTCCTTTTTTGCTGCATGCCTATACTGTAAAGATGACACATAACAGGACTCACCCCAAGGAAGATGTTCTTGGAGGAGTCGAAACCTGCAGCGTAGATGCGAGCAGTATAAGGCGGTGTGCGCTGGCACATGATTCGGCAGGCGAATCTGGAGATGGTGCTTTGGACTGACTGTGTGTCTGCATTACTCTGACTGCCTGCAATAGTATCTGTCACAACAAAGTCTATAGGGCTCTCTGTGGATCGACCAATCTGGAAATAAGGGAGCCACAAAAAAAATAGCAAAATCATGTTAACTTAAGTTGTGATTATCTACTGTAAACACTTTTTGAAAAGAAGAAAAATTGTATAACCTGGAACATGTCTGTATTGCTGTCATGTGTGTACTCCACTACCACTGTCTGAACTCGAGACAGTGTATAGGAAATGCTGTGCTGGTCTTTGTTGCTTATGGCCTGACGGAGATAACATAAGCATTATGAATGAAGGGTTAATAGTCATAGGAAAAATGTAAAACTGCTAAAACCTGGAAATAGTTTGACTATGCTGCAACATTTTGACATCTGCTCAGAGACTCTTACAAAAATCAACAGAGAAAGGAAGGGTGGAGTGTGTGGAGACTAGAGTTGTGTCGTTAGCCTTAACATCTTATAGGTCAGTTAGGACCACCCACAAGGCAGTGATGGACAATAAAGTGACTAAAAGCTAAACCTATACTGTAAAATATGTGAGAAAAAGTAAAAAGTGTAGAGTACTTTGCTTTCAGATTTTTGCCACTGCTGCACGCTGCTCTCACTTTCTCTGTCTCCTTTCCCTGCCTTAAAAGGTGAGTGACATATTAACACAAAATGTAAAGTCAAAGTTTCACAAGTACTTAGCTACTGTAACTTAAACTACATCCACCAGCTGAGTTTTGAATGCTATGTTGCAGCACAAACAATCACAGACCTACATAACTTTTCTTAATATCTGCCACAATAACAGGAAGCGTCTAAGAAACAAATGTTTAGTGGTCCCTCTGCTTAAATTATACTGCAGTGTGTAGTTGTGTGGGTCACCTTGGCTGCCTGTGGAGAGCAGGCGACATGGACTGTGCTGGGCTTGACCCCATTCGACTTGGGTCTTTTACATAGTGCAAAACGACTTTTTCGTCTGCCTCTGTCCCCATTAGGCAGTGAGCCATTGTACCTGCAAAGATATACAAAAAACAATGAGTAACAGCAGAGCATTATTCTCTGGGCAGCAGTACAATAACTTTGGAAAAAAGATCATTTTGGAACATACCCAAGGCATTGGGTGCTCCCTGAGACCCTAAAGAACACTCATACAATACTTTTCAGAAATGTGTTTTACACAATCATGTCCTCATAAACAACAAAGGGCCCCAAACATAACCCCAGAAAAGCTGAGAAAATAAACATGCACAAAGCACCATTTAGACTGATAGAGGCGAGGAGAAGAGGAAAAACAGAGGCGTTTCCTCGGACAGAAAGAGGCTCTGTGACGCGAACAACAGTCGCACTGTGCCACTTTGCCTCCACAAGTGTGCATGTTGCTTAATATCCCAGCACTAAGACAAGAAACACTAAAGATTAATGTTCTCTATCAACAGCTCCAAGAAGTTAGTATGATTATCTGTCGGTTTGTTGGTGCGAGTTGTGCTCTCAACTTGATTAAATTAACTAATGCTGAAATTTTTATTTAAAAAAATTAAGAATATGGCTTGCGATACATCTTAATAAACTGAACATAGGCTCATGATGGTGTGAGCTTGATAACTTAATAATGAATGTTAAACTTTTAATTAAAAGAGCAAAATAAGCTAAATTCTAAAACTTTGTAAAACATTGCTTTAACGATACGATTGGCAATATATGGATATCCTTTTTGACAAAACAAAAGTTCAATTCAGTTTTATTTTATGGAGGACAAAACCAGGACTAGACCAAAACTAAACCAGGGCTACACAATGACTTAACCATAATAGTTAACATTTTACTTTTCTTGGGATATGGATATTGCCATATAGTATTATGCAGCCCTACTTTTAATGTTTCTGTTTGACTGGTGAGAGAGCGGATCTGCGGGGATCAGAGGAGCGCTCGGAGGGTTTATGAGTAACCATGGAGAGAGAACAGGGCCACGGCAACGTTTGGGACCAGTAACCATGGCAAGGGCGTAACCATGGTGAAGTTTAGTCCTTATTCGGATAGAGGGCAGAGCATTTCACTGGAAAGAAGTCAAAGTATTGCTGCCAGCAGAAAGTCAGGGTCCCATGAGTGTGTACAAGTGTATACATGCATCCAAATATATTTAGTTTGTGCTTGTGTTAATGGCGAGTGACCCAAGAGGGGAAAAAACAAGTCAAGACAGACAAAGGCACACTTTTTAAAAGTAGTTGAGTAAGGTAACAAGCAGGAGTGTGTGCCATGCAAACAGTAGTAAAATAATGTTGAGCATACGTCAAGGGCTGACCCAATAAACAGCAAGGCTATAAAACATATAAAGACAGGTTGTGTGGGTAATTGTGCGATGATTCACTGTTGTTGTTTAAATCACCGTTTACACATGTCAGCATCATAAATGTGGAAAAGACCAATTAGGCAAGTCCCAATTTTTGTAAAAGTTGAAAAGGTATCTGAACAAAACAAATTGTCTAAACACGCAGTGCAAACAGTGGGAGGATGATGAGCATAACACCATGACTACCATGTACAAATTAGCCATGTAATTTAGTGTTATGTCTTGCTTGGAAAGGTAACCTAATAGCAGTAGAAACATCCTATTCTTCAGTGCTGTACAACCCTGGATGTAACTTGCACTCTCCCAGCTGTTTCAGAAAAGTTGAATGTATCCATCTCATGTAGCTCATCTCCTGAGAGGCTCAAGCAGCATACCCAGGCTTAGGCCATTAGCACCGCTGGCAACAGTGTAGTGTTGAACTCTTGCGTTGCAAACAAGAAAATGTGCTATTCGTTGAAGTCCAGCCTGTGAGTTTAATGATTGACTGCTGCACAGTTGCACATTCATATCTAAACCATTTCCTTCCTGAGGTACAAGACAAATGGGGTCAATAATTTGAGACACTATGTCCAGCTACACTGTCAGCCTGTAATTCACTTGGAGTTCATTAAACAATTGTATTTTATTTTAGTTGTTCATTGACTGACAAAGTTCAGTGTCTGACAAGAGTAGCTCAGTCAAACCCGGCAACATGCACCAGGTTACATTACAGTGACATATGTCAATATAATTATGAAATATATAGTAGAGTGCATAATAATAATGAGTCTTTTTTCGCTTTTCTACAATTTGCTGCATTATTCATTCACTCCTCAGTCACATTCGGTGGTGTTGGTGAGCTATTTCTGTAGCCACAGCTGCCCTGGGGCAGCAGACAGAAGCGTGGCTGCCAATCTGCGCCTACAGCCCCTCCGGCCACCACCAAACACTCACACTAATACACTCATACAGGCATGGTTGGTGAAGTGTCTTGCCCTGGGACACAACAACAGTATGCACTGGCATCTCTACCGACTGAGCTACTGCCGCCCCCATGTTTTAGTTGTACATTCTGTGGTCATTTTGATCATGCTTAAAGAAATCAAGCTGCCAGAGGAAGCAATAGTTACTTGCTAGCTTAGTGTAAACGAACCAGCATCCAAGTCTGCAATAGTTAAATGTATTACAAGTCACTTAAAAGGTGCTGACGTTTTGCAGCTCAGATCATTAAAACCAGACAAGAGGGTTAAATAAAAACACTTTGTGACAGATCTGATTATAGTACTTTAAAGATAAACATGTCTCCTACACCTAACTTCATTAACTACAAATGCTATATTATGCTATAATACATTTTGTTTAATAAAGTTTGTTTCAAACCCCATATCCAGCCAGTTCATATCCAGCAGCAGCTGACCTTAAAAAGCTTGGCCTAACCTACAATCATGAAATGAACACATAAAAAGCACCCTGTAAAGGCACGGGGCTGCATTTACTAATCACTGCATTTTTCCACTGAGGAAAATTTCCACGGTCATGTCCCTGACAATGCGGCTGTGGAACAGCACATAAAAACAAACTGTGAGTCAGCTGTGGAAGCAACTGAAGAACAGAAAAAGTGTGCATCTCATGTATGTATGTGTGTGTGTGTGTGTGTGTGTGTGTGTGTGTGTGTGTGTGTGTGTGTGTGTGTGTGTGCGCATGCGTGTGTGTGGAGCATGTGTGCATGTGTGTAAGGAGTCTTTCCAACATCTGCATTCCTCTGTGGAGTGGGCTGGGACTGGGAGTGGAATAAGCCTTTGGGGACTAAACAGGAGACGGACAGTTAAAGGAAGTACTTGAGCATCATGTGAGGCTTCGTGAGTGCTGGATGTGTGGATGCGCTTCTATGACTTCCCCACAAGACACTGGGTGGAGTAAATGTGTTTACCCAGTGTGTGGGCTGTAGTTTTATTACCAATCTCCACAGAAAATAAAAGGTAATTACAGAATCAGGAACGTCACATGTCCAAGTAAGACTACACTGCCAAGAATAAACTGTGACATGTTTTCAAAACATATTCCAATGGATGCTTTTTTGTGAAGGGGGTAAAAATTGGAAAATCCCCTACAGAGTTCAGACATAAAACCTAAACCTTAGAAATTACTTTGAATTAAAGCTATGATTATGGTCAGATTACTAAATCACTTAATTACTTAGTGTTTAATTGTAGGAATTACAAGATAGTTAAAATGATGACTTACAGTAATAATTATAATGTCCAAAATGTAATGTAGAAGAACTAATAAATTAATACTTTGCTGTGAAATCCTCTTACCCAAGCACAATGAGCTCTCCGTACTTGACTGGCACTTTGGTGGAAGCAGTGGTTGATATGTTTTCCTGCTCTGGGGAGTACATTGGGCCCAGCCGATGGAGGTTCGGAGCAGCAGGAAGAGTTGAAGCTGCGACAGGGTGGGGGCAGCAGGAAGGGGACAGAGAGGGAATGGCTAAGAGGGGAGAGGAAGAGGGGGAGGGTCAGCTGAGCCTCAGCTCATGCCTCATGGGTCCGTCCCTCGCTGTGGCACTTGTCCTGCCCTGCAAAGTGACAAAGAAAGGATTACCACAAAGATTAGTGAGTTTATGCAGTTAGACTAAGTGGAAATAACAGGTTTAAAATGCAGCTTCTACCAATTGAATTTTGTATCTTCTGTCCAAGCTGTCACTATAGATATCTTGTAGGGTTTCAGCAGTTATCAAGACTTAGGACAAATACATAAACTAGAAGCACTTGGAGAGCACAAACCTCTATCAAGACATTCCAGACTGAATTCAAATCCATATCCACACCAAAACCAAATCATTTTTGGCTTTGCCTATTTGTGAGATTTCCCGACATTTCCTGAAAGTCAGTTTGATCTATAAACAACATTGACGTGCTCTTGAGGTGCTTGATGTTGATCTGTCAATCAACACAATTTACTTCACTTCAGAAGTTAGCAACCAGCGCACAAACATAATGAAGCACATAGCCCTTTAAAGCAACATATTTCTGTCAGCCACTGGAGAAAATTACAAAGATGACTGTTGTAAAGTAGGTATTTAATACTACTAATGGATTTACAAGTCCTGCTGCACCAGGCAGTTTTAAATCTAAGTCTTCATGAAATAGAAGCACCATAGTGTATCCTGCATTTTAATAGACTCATCACAGCTATTTCAACACCTACAGGTATAAATGAAATCCTGCTCTCGCTTGTATGAAGTTAATTAACACATTTATCTTTAGCAATAACACCAGCGCTTCAGTTGAGTAGTGTGAACAATAAATTTAGCCGTGATTTGAGCAGAGGCAAGAATGTTAGTCAGTGTGTAACAAAGGAGATGGCTGATGTATTTATTTTTATTAGTACTGTATACACAAGTCAAAGATCAGTAGGTCAGTCTAGTCATGTGAATTGTTCTATCTGTTAATATATTTTGGTCGTAAATACACTGGCCTTTGATGCTAATAATAGTTGATAGCAAAAAAGCCATAAGGAAACAGATAAAGATTTTAATGTAGCATAAAACAAAGATGATGTGGTCAATTATTCATATTTTTATGTTTTCTGTCACTCATGTCTGGAGCCTGTGGTCTAAGATAGGACTAAAAAACAAGACTATTCTATTGATATCATGTAATTTACTAATCAAGACTATTACCAATATACAGGGAACAAGACAACCTTTTTACCTAGATTTGATTATAATGCAAAGTATGTGATTTATTCTGCTCAAACATTAGAGCAATGGTGATCTAACCTGTGCCACCCATTTATTCAGTCAGTTCACTAAAGTATAATTGATGTTTGCTTAGTGAAATGGCTGGAGGCTCAAAAAAGCTGTATGCCACAGCCAGTTGTGTGTGCAAGAGAGAGGGAGAGAGAAAGAGAGTTTGCGTGTAAAAAAACAAAAAAAAACAAAAAACCTCATAGTCAATCTACAACATCCCTTGACCTCAGGTTAGTCTCAGAAATGTCCTGAGTGCAGGACTCCCACAGGTGTGTGTGTGTCTTATCCTGACTAAGCTCTTGGCCTCGGCTCTGACACACAGTTCATCATGGACTCGTGCCAGCCGTTGCTAAGCTACTGGAATACACAGGTCTACAACACAATATACGCAGTGCTCAAAGACGGACTTGGAGAGGCCAGGTCGAGAGTGGGACAGCGCGCTGATGACAGCAGGAGCAGCGGCCCCACACTAAAAAAAAAAAACAACGCACTCGTAAAAGTTTACGACAACAAGACACGAATGCAACACCTGCCATTTCCAATGGCTGCAGTAGCGCAACAGATGAGTGGAAAATGAGCGTGACATAAACATGGACACAGGCTGCATAGAAACACAGGGCAGACAGTTGAGCAAAGCAGCTGCAGCACACTCTTAAAAAAAAACGCACAGCAACATATCAAACATGTCATATTTAGTAGAAAAGACATAATGGACAATTTTTGGTAAACTAAAGGCCATATGCTCTGTGTAGTCAAATATTATTAGAAATTCTCTTATGCAAAAATTTAAGTAAATTGTATTAAAACAAACAAAATGTGAAAGATATGCCTTGTAAATATGTATATCCTCACACAAAGATATGCATGTATGGACCCTAAAATAAACACATTAAAAATGTTTTTAGACAGTAAATGGAAATTGTTGTGAAAACTGATGGATTAAATCTGAGCATACACTGACACACTGGCCTGCCACATTTCTGTAACAACTTATCTAGCATTGCAAAATCTTCAGAAATTATATTATTTAGCCTTTAGGTTTATCAATACATTGGCAAATATGTTTCTGGCTTTAAAAGTATGAACAGGATTGCTTGTCAGCTGCTAAAACATTCATTATACTTTGCAATATTTGGTACCTAATGATAATTCTTCTATTAAAAGTGTGGTCTGCTTAGCTTAGAAATGATTCTTTTAAAGCAGCATTGTTTACAACACTAAAAGGATCCATAAAATGTGACCTATATTTTCTAATCACTGGGGTCAAGGTATGACCAATAGTTATAGAAACAGTTTAATTTCAGGCATAATTCTCAAATGGTGGGTTAGCAAAAACAGGTCACATGCCTAGCAATGTTGTCAACATCAACATATCCCTCACTTGTTAACTAACATATAGGACATACATCTAAAGGAACCTGTAGGTCGAAATGTATACAGCTGAGAAGGGCTGCTTAAGGCCTAAAATAGTGGCTCATGTGTCCCATGGCTTTACAATAGCTGGAACAATCCTGCAACACAAACCTTTCCCTGTTTTCAACAAAGCTCAAGTTGTCCCGTGGGAATTTAAGCCCAATTTCCCACAGAGAAAGGACTAGAAAAGGAGATTTAGTGATTATTTTTACAAGATAAAAAAAGCAACTACAGAATAAAGAATTAGTAACCACAACTAAAGAGAAAGTTAAAGGTGGATGAACTTCAAACATGTTGTGAGGCTGTGAGTCTGGTATCAAAAGGAAATTGTATAGTCTATAGATGTTAATGTAGCTATGATAAGAAAAACGTATCACGTGGCTTCTGTGATCTCTGTCGGAGCCTTTAATCTCAAATTTAGACACCTACACAGTGCAGTATAACAGGACATGAGTGTGTATTTTATAGGCTAATTGAGCCTTTCATGTTTGCCTTGTACGGTGGAATTTCTTAAACAGTCTCAGCTCAACACTGAACCTCCCCATGACATTGCTTTGGGTCCTGATCCACCATTTGCCAACCACTACTACATCATAACTGCAATATTTCATTGTAAAGCAAAAAGGGAAATCATTCAGAGCTTGAACAGTTGCCGTGCAAGCTCACTGAGCATATTTACCTCATGCCACAATGTCTAAGCCTAAGCCTGGCCTCACTTCTTCCAACAAGAACTTTCTTTGTAAAGTCTTGATCTAGGATGTTAGCTTGTAAAGGAGCCAAAGTGTGTTCAGTGAATGAGAAAACGTCCTTTTTCTCTTTATTAAAAAGAAATGTTAATGGATAATATAATTAAAATAAAATGTGATTTGAGGAAAAAAGTCAGTGAGTGCAAAAGAATACAGCCCTGTCAGGTTAACTTGAGAACAATATAACACATTGGTTGTGATTTAGGCCAAGAAATGAACAAAGCATGCACCTGTCAAACTGACGCTAATGTGTGATCAATCTTCAATAGTAACAGGGTAAGTGGACCTCAGTGTGGGGGCAGGCTCCAACACATCGATACATCAAGCATTTAGTTCAGTGACAAACACCAGCTGCTGCCAGGAGCACTCCAGCAGACAGCCCACACATGACACAAACCCAATGGTTACTTGCATTAATCTGAAATGCTGACAAGAAAGAAAGTATGTAAAACTAGAAAGAAAAAAAAACATCATAAATGAATAGCTAAATGTCCTCATGAAACATTTACACCTGCAAAAACGTATAACGCCAGCACGCTACAGGAAGACATTGGTCATCCTTTCTAATTTTTATTGAGAACAGATTTCCTCAATTTCACTACTTCAATAAATTTATTTCATTTTCCTAAGATATGCCTGTGTTAGATGAGTTGAAGTCCACCTACTCTAATACTATTATTAGGTTTAATTCAAACTGCACATAAAATCATAAATAAATGTGAGTGTAAATGGTTGTCTGTCTCTCAGTGTAAACCCTATGACAAACTAGCCATTGACCAGGGTGGACCTTGCTTCAGGGTCATAGTTGCTGGGATAGGCTCTAGCTGCTCATGACCCCTAACCAAAATAAGTAGAAGAGGAATTGGTGTCTAAAGTCTAAACCTGTACTGTATTTGCTAGGCTCAACAACCCCCAGGCCATTGTTAAAGGAAGTCAATGGATCTATTTGGTAAGAATGATTTAGGAAACAAAATCATATAAATTATTCATTAAGGTGTAATTTAGACATTAGTCATGTGGCGACAAACAAAACAATCACATAACTGAGTTCTTACAGGTTGTTGCTGTTGTGCCCTTTATTGTACTTTTCCAAATGGTGACTAAATAGGGGCATAATGCATCACATCATGGGGAAGTTTTATTGAAGGGAGGGAAGCTGGGCCTGACCATAAACCCCAACTTTGCAAGCGGCGCTTGTTTAAAACACAGTTATATCTTAACTGCACTCAATAAAAAGGCAAGACACGTGTTAACCCTGCAAATTATGGTTAAGTTCTTCTGTAAGGGAGTGTGGGAGGCTTATGTCCATCTGGCCATTTCAATTCATTTTGTGACTTGTAATGCACTGCTTTCATGTAGGCGTGAGCTCATAGTATATGAATGCACTGGGGGATACAAGTAATGGCAACAATAATGTGTGCCAAGAAACCAATTCATAAAACATATACAGAACAACAGAAACTATTTCCTCATAATATTAACTGTCTTCTGGAAAATTGAGCACATGTGATGAACCCTGTCCAGGTTTCTATCCACCTACATAAACTGCAAAGGCATTCATGTTAATGCCTAAATCAATAGTTCTTTAATGGGAATAATTGCAATACAGACAATAGTGGGAGATTTACATTTTGCTGAGATTATAGGTCAAAAAGCACATTTTAATTGGAGGCCAGGCCAAACAAAAGATGACCTCTTGGCAACATTTTCAGAAAGGTCAGTACAATAAAAAGGCAACTGATGATAAGATCAGGCCAAGCTAATAAGGCAGAGCATAAAAGTACTAAGGAAGGGCAGCGCAGCGCTTAATGCCACATTCGTACATTCCCACATACAGTATACAACAAATTGAACAACGGACTTTGAATATTTTCTCTTTCTCCTATCTTCCATTTTCCTTTTGCTACTGAAGTTTTAACAAACCACGTGATGATCCAGGTTCACGGCCACATTGTCAGACAAAGGACGAGTCTGTAGGTAGCCGACTCCAAAGAGATTTACAGTCAGTGAGTCGATGCACAGGAAGTCCCAATTCCCTGCCCACTCACAGACAGACGTACACTTCTCCTGTTCAGCGCTCCCCGGAGATGTCCGTGTGTGCAGCTCTCAGTAATACAGATACATGTGTGGTCAAACAAGGAGAGAGGTGGGCACTAGGCAGAGAAAATAAAAAACACTAGGCCTGTATAAAAGCCATTAACATAAACACATATTATTCAGCATCAGAATCATACAGGTAGGGTGGCAAACTTGTAGGTTCCTCTTGTTCACATTTTGGAAGAAATATGTCATTTTCAGTAGTATTGTAATTACCTTTTTTTTTTTTTTTTACTGAAACTACAAAACACCTTATGTCTTTAACCAAGTGCCTTTTTAGTACACCAGTTCATTCCACAATTATGCTTCTATATTCAATTATCAATCAACTGATAAACAAAATCTACTAATTGTCAGTTGCTTGTTGCACCCCTAATAAATACAAATGAATGCCATTGACTTGAATTTATGTCTGTTTAAATCACATTAAATAAATTACTAGTGGGCAAATACAGTTGAAAGAAATCCATACTCTGCGGTGACTGACCTCTAACTATTAGTCCACACCAGAGTGCAGATGTGCAGATGTGCAGTGACTAAAGCCCATGCATTTAAATTAGAGCTCACATGTAAGTATGCTGTGCTGCATTTAAGATGATCTGGCAAAGCTCAGACTATGGCAGAAACATGGGTGGCTGGTAACAAGGGTGATTACGATAATCCACTTGGCCTGGTGCCAAACACTTGCCCTGCAGAAGAGTTGCCACAACAATACTCACACTTGTCAGCTATAAACAGCAAGGCATGAAATATGTGGAGCAGGTCAACCGAAGGACTGGGGCATTAGAAACAACAGGATGAGGAATGTAAACCTGAGCGGTGCCGTTGACAGCAGATGTGAGAACAGAGTGGAGATCAACTGGCATCAACTGGGCCTTCTGTCTAACCAAACCGTCTTCGAACTCATGAGTCATCTGTGAGTGCACCAAACTAAACAAATATCCCTCTCTTTTAAGCAATCTCTACTGTAAACCTTACACATCTTCAGGTCACTGAGATTTGAAGAGAAATACACATTTATCGCTTCATACAGAGTGCAAAAAGTGTAATTAGCTCTCAAGTCTGAACTATAGAGAAGCTTTAGTGATTTTCAGATATCTTCAGTCAGAAAAAGTCACCAAATTCTTAGTGGTATTTTCTGGATCAAAAAAATCTTAAAATTTCACTAATATTTATGTTAAACTCAAACCAAAGGAGTAGTGACTACTATACAATGAAGGTACAGTGTACCGTCTCATTTTTTACAGCCAAAACCAAGATCTCACCAAATATATTGTTATGTGTGTTCAATAAGTCCAGCATTCAGTGTTAGTTGGAGCTGCAACAACCAATAGGATTAATTGATTATAATCAATTATTGAAATAATTGAAACGGGAACTATAAAACACTGCAAGTTTTGACCAATTTAACCACACACGCTTTACTATCCAATTAATTGAAACAATAATCGACAGATTAATCGATTAACAAAATAATCGTTAGTTGCAGCCCTAGAGTCAGTCCTTAATTAATTATGGTAAATTGTAATGGAATAAATATGATTCGGGAGAAGGACGAGGAGGAGGCTGATTCTGAGCAGTGTCAAAGCAGCCAACAGGTTTTCCTGTAAGCCTCACTCTGAGAAGACTGATAACACAAGAAATAGGACGACCACAGCTCCAGTTTCACTCTCATCAATGATTCAGAGACCCCAGCACAGACCAGTACATTCAGACCACAACCAGTCCTGAGAATGGACACACCAACACACAACATCCTGCAGGCGTTCAGCAGACTCATTATGACGCTTCTGAAGCATGTGGAGAAGCAGGATTCATCTGTTAAGGGGAAACACTGGCCTGGGCCTCTTCTGACTGCAAACACACTACATTTTTGGCATTCGTAAACACGCTTATGTTTTCAATAGAGACATTATTACTTTAAAACCCTGGAATATCTATCAAGTGTCTTTTAAATACTCATATATGCACCAAATCAGTGGTATAGAAATTCAATCTTCTTCCTTTTGGCATTTCTCTTACAAACAAATCATTTGCCTCCTAAAGCATGCATTGATTTGCATATTTGGTTGGGGCAGGTTTTTTGCACCAGATCCCCTATCTGACGCAACCCAGAGAAGGTTGGGACTGGAACAAAGAGTACAATGGCTTGGGCCCTTTTAAGGCTGAATTATAAAATGGAAATTAAAATATTTGACAATATACTGGCTTGGGAAACCTTTAAGGAACAAAGAGTCACTTACAGTTTTTTAACAAACAAGCTACAGCAACAGCTCTTATAATGATTAGCCTCTGGTTGAGCCACATGAGACATGCTAACAGGCTTTCATTTGAAAGCATAAAATGGTAAAGAGTATTGTTTTTACGTCACAAGTTTTTCACAATTTGCACATGAAGGCAGTTCTCCTCAGGGAGGTCAAAACCCCCACATTTTACACAGTGGACTGTTTGTGTATGCAAGGATGTGCACACAGGCCCGCTTCAGACAGGATGGTTGGAAAATAAATCAGGAAAAGGCAATCAAGCACAATCAGAAGAGCATTGATAAACACAGGGCTGGGGACATATAAATGAGCATGCAAGTGTATTTAAGGCCGCTGCAAGGAGAAAGTGCAGCAGTATATAAGCAGAGAAGATGTATTGTCTATGAACAAAATGTCCAGGAAACCACAGAGATAGTATCATTGAAAAACATATAAGCAGGAAGCTTTCTCTCGTGTTTTTGTAAAACCTCAAACACTCTTTTTGTTTCTGATTACTGAGCAAAGGCTTAAGGTGTGGGAATTTAAACTGAAAAACAAAACTGTCTGTTACACTTTGAACAAGGATGTCAAGACAGTTATATAACACAGTATTTTGAAGAAATACAGCCACCAATATTGTCCTTCTTGTAAGTAAATATCTCTGTGACTTTCAAATGTAAAAACTGCTGTGTTGTTTTTTCCAGCATATCCTTAACATTGTCATGTATTTTTCCCAGGACTACTCCAACACTGAGAACTAAGGTTTCTATTCATGAATCTAGCTGGCCAACCGTTACAGTAATAAACTTGCCAATTCACTTCTATGACTTCCCCAGCAAAGGTCCCATGTTTCTATTTCCGCTTCTGGATCTGGTATTGGCAGCTCCAGAGGAACTTCTGGGAGGAGGGGAGTCACAAAACAGAACATTATATTTATGAATCAATGTTTTAGACCTGACAAAAATAGAATATGATTATAATAGATTAGTCTTGTTTCTTTTCTTTTCTTATCACAGTTGAATTGTTGACGCAGTTCAAATTAACAGCTGTCTCTTCCAAAGCAAATCTGCTGCCATGTCTCAATAAATAGAAATTTAAGTTATACTTCATGTCAATGATAGCTATACCAAGCCCAGGCCTACTCAAGGAAGACAGTGGAAAAATGTTGGAGGCTTAATAGCCCTCATTCTCTGCTCTCTCTATACCTCACAGAAACAGCGCTGTAAAAACGTGCCCACTGTCTGACCCACTTTCCATCACAGACATAATCTCCTCAAACTTTAGCCTGTTCAGCAGCACAGGAAACAGGGTGCCAAGCTCCACACACAGCAGGGCAGAGCTGGTCAGCTGTGCCGACGATTAAACTGAGCTTTAGGACCCTCGCTGATCAAACAACACAACACAAATCCTACAAAAGACTGCCCTACTATTATAAGTTTGTATTTAATAGTTGCAATCAACACTTCTGAATTTTCCCTTAGGCATTAATAATTGTAGGCAAATAATGAGATAAATTTAGTTTTGCACAATGTAAAGCTGCATTACAAACACACAATGTTGTTACTAAACCGAAACACAGCAATGTTTATGAAAACTGCATTTTGCAGTAGTTGACCCAATGTAATTAAAATGCCACAGAATATTTAATAATCTATATATGTGATGCAAGCATAAATTACATTGCATAAATATGAGGCTTTATGTTCCTGGACAGCAGACAGCATATGTAGTCTTGGTCAGGGCACTGTATCCCTGTAGACTGTTACTAAGGACACAGCCAGCACTGAGCCTCCATTAAGTCATCAGAGCTCTTTCTGCACTCACTGTCTGACACCATCAGCTCCAGTTTCCTCCCTGAAAATGAGACAGCGACCGAGAACACACAGACAACACACAGCTTATGCTTGTGCAAACAAAACAAACTCACTCCTGAACAACAAAGGTTGTTTCATGATGGACATTAGCATTATTGAGTTTTGTTTAATTGTAGACATTAAAGTGTTTCTACAATAACATATGGTGTTTAATTTTTCTGAGAGTCCAGTACTGGCAGAGCTGCCTGCAACCTGAGCTTCCCATAGTACACAGGGTCTGCTCTCTCGTATTCAACAGATATGTACACAGACCATTTATGTTCCTACAACACAAAGGTGACTAGTGAAATATAAATAATTTGTTGGAAGGTAAAATAAAGAACTCCCAAAATACATAATTTTCTTTTAGTTGTTTCTGGTTCAGGGATTAATTATTTGCAAAGGGTAGAACATGTTTAACAGAGAACTATCATAGCAGCAACAATAAGGCTCAGAAAGGCCCCTGTCTGGCATTTGCAACACAGAAAGGGAAGTCAAAATGAGATCTTTATCAGCCACATCATCATTTACCCAACAAAACTTAACAGTGAGACCAACGGACAGAGAAGAGTCTGGGGTGTATACATACTGAGAGGTAGCGTCAGATGACAGATAACGTTAAGACAAATAGGGAGAGGACTCAGGGATGCCATTAACAAATAATATTAAGATTGGATGCGTTTGCTCAAATCGTTTTCAAACATCCTCTGATTTATCACAAAGTATAAACAAATCAGGTGCAAGGGTCTTCACGAGCATGTTATTGTAGATGCTTGTATGAGTAGCTTAACTGCTATTCTAAATACTGCAAGGAAAATTTAAGCAATGGAACTCGCATCATAAGTTGTCACAACTAGCCGCTTCATTCCAAAAGAAAATAAATGGTAAAGCTGCGTAAATAAGAACGATACGATTTTAGCAAAGCGGTTGCCAAAACAAAGCAGGTGACGATTTGAAACAGAGCAGTAACGAACGTTACTAGCGCTGCACTAACCTTGTGTTTACCCGCAGTAATACAGACATAACGTTAATTATTTATTTAAGAAACGTGTATTAGCATGTACTTACCGCGAAGAGTGTGACAGTCCTTTATTCCCCCTCGTCTCCGGTGTAGACGCTGGCTTGTGTTAGCCCCCAGCTGCTGGCTTTCTCCGAACTTGCTGAGGCTAGCAGGCTAGCTAACAATTAACCGGCACAAAAGAGATTTTGTCTTTAATTTATCCGCTGCAGGCTGTCTTACCATAAAAGAAAACAAAGGCGTGCCACGTAAATAGGATGACTAGTTGGAGTTGGATATATTTCGCCTCCTGTCCTTGTTATTGTGAGTTGTAATTTGTCCCCTTTGAGAAAATATCCACTGTGCTGTATTTAAAAATGACAGAGTCTCCGCGGTGCGCTATCCTTTGTTGTGAGCATCTCAACGTAAACACTGAGTTGAGTTCGCTCTTTCTGTGGCTGAGCGACCGTACGCTGGTGGGCGGGGCCAAATGAGAAAAAAAAAAAAAAAACACGCTAACTGCTTCCGAACAGCATTATGGGACATAGAGTTTAAGAAACATACAATCTATAAAGACTTTTCATTGGAGCAGCCCGGTCTACATTATTTGTTGATGTTAGCCTATAAGTAAATATTAATTACTCTAACGAACTATAATATAATGCATTTGAGATGTTCCATAGATGTTACACTAGGAAATGTGCACGCTTTTGCCTGCATTGATAATTTGCTTGCTTCCTCAAATCCATTTTCTTCTATTCAAATCACCTTATGTGCAAGAGTGCCTTTGCATGCATATTTGTTCTAGGTGGATCCTTCTGCAAAGTCTTTGTATTTCTTGGTATTTGTTACTCTTGCAATGATGCCGTAATACATTTTGAAATAAATAAAGACAACTTTTTTATTTTGCTGCTGTGCGTCCAAAGTGTGTATAATGTACCGTCTAGAGGTAGTCTAAAAATACAGCCATGCAAAGACACAGATTGTATAAGCATTTTTTTTTTTAAATTCTCTAGTCGTGCAGTAAAAGAGTGCAGTATTCATCCAAAATTAGATGAATACAGATAAGGGGAACATAAAAAACATGCACTGAGCCAGACATACAGTATAATAATAATATAAAAACATTGCTCAGATGTAAAAGACAGCTCATACTTAGATTTGCACATAACACTGTTGGCACATTGGACACCAGCTGCATGGCTGTTCAAGTTCAATCGTTTTGCAAAAAGACTCTGAGGCTTTCTTAAGGTCCATTTGCACACTACCATGCATGCACACATATAACTTACATAATCCTGCACTCATTTTAATCTGTGTTTAACCCTTCTGTTTACATTGCTATGGTTACAGCACCAACACTACTCCTGAACATTCCCAGTACTGCAAGTTTCAGACACACCTTCCTTTGATTCTACGGGTGAAATGCTGCTCTGGCCAGTTCCCTCTTGATGGATGTTTTGACATGTGCTTCTCTTTCCAAGAGCCAATAGGCTGCAGTTCTGTGTGAAGCGTCAGAAAATGATGACAAATTGAGCAGTGAGGTGCACATTTGGACCCTGCAGTCTAACTATAACACAAGGCATCTCATATGCTTTTTAAATGTGTGCTCTAGTCTTTAACTAGTGCAAATCCATGTGGTCAACTGTTCCCAGTTAAATCATTTTGCAAATTTGGGAAATTCTACACAGATATATGCAACAAACCTGACTTTACAATGACCATAAAGAGAATACATTTAGCCAGCTTAGACTGTATAAGAGCAAGATTTTATTATTATTATGAGACTTTTATGTGAGTGTAGATGAACCTCATCATTGTTGCTGGAGTTGATTTGGAAAAATTGTATCACCATTTTTAATTTTGGGACATTGTTCTGGCCACATGCACTGCCTTTGATTGTTCCTTGCTGCACTATCTTTCAATAAAAAGGGCATAAAAATAGCAAAAAGTAATTTTCTTAAATTTATGCCCACAAACACAACTGCACAACTGCAGACACAACCACAAAAGCAGATTTATTTGTCATTATTCTGAGTTACTGTTGAGGTTTCTAAATAAAGCCAAGTGATTTGGATCACAGCAACAGCTCTGGCCCTGGAGCCATGTGATGATGACACTGGTCAAAATGTATGACATTGCACTAAGGACAGTGTGTTCTCAGCGAGCTTTCTCTTCTTTGTTGTTGTTGTTGTTGTGTGATATGGCCCAAACATAGCAACAGCTGGGCCGGGTTCACCAGTGCGCGGGACTCAAGGCAGCGTGGTGAAGTGTGTGCTGGTGTGACAGGATTATGTGATAGAAACATGCTGTGCTCATGTGTAGCCAAATATTAAATAACACTACTGTCCCGTGTCTGAGGGGCCAAGCCAAGCAGTGTTGTCATGCTGCCATGGTGACAGTAACCATGCGCAGAATAATGTTTACAGAATGTTTAGCATATCACAAACCAGGCACATGGGCTGACTGGACCAGATGAATTAGATCTAGGGGTGTGTTTTCTTAAGCTGACACATCAAATCTTGCTATTGTTTGGTTTTGTTTGCCTTTATTATATAAAAGTGACTTGACCCGCACATGACCAGATTCATTGTTGAAAACTGCTCAGGACAAGTCCAACTCCCTCACACTGCTGCAGGACAACTCCCTGCTCAAACATAAAAAGAGAGCTCTTAAATCGTCTCATAACAGTTAATATTTAGGTGGATATAAGATAAACACAAGTTTTGTATTCTTGGCCCATTATTCCATCAGGAGTACTGTAATATATCTGACATAATAGTTAACATGCACACCAGATAGCATCTTATCTACTGTATGCTGCAAAGAAATTTCTTTGGTTTGGTTTAAGTGAGTCTGTTGATTATGTCTTATTAAAAGATGTAATTTCCTGTTTAGTACAGTCGGATTTGCTTGCTCGGTGGTGAACTGCTGGATTTAATATTAAGAAAAGATCAATAATTAATAATAATTTAATAATAAAAACAATTGCCTGAAATCTTTTAGGTGTAATTCCTACAGTGAGTGATGAGATGCAAGAAAATGGGAGGTAATGTAGCCCAGATGTAGAGGACAAAGATAGTTTTTGTTGTATGTATTTTATCCATTATATATTTTAAGAAATATTTGTCATTTCACAAAGTTAACTTACACACTTTCTCATAACAGAAAAACTTTGTATCTATCATATACACATTGTCTGAGACTCTCATGAGGTGTCATTGTGTGTAATTGCACAGTCATATATAAAAGGCTATAATTAGGAAGAGTGTTGTTCGTTACCACTGTAATTGGCTGTGGAGAGACAGACAGACTCTCATTTCACTAAACAGTTTTAATAGCAGCCTGTCAGGGAAGCACTTAACTTACTTTCCACTGGCCACACAGTAATTGTATAAGTTTGATTGTTATGTCGTGGACAATTACAAAGCTATATCCAATTTTTGTAATCAAAGACACACAGAGTTATGTAAAAGAAGCCAGATGGGTTATTGTGTGTTTTTTTCTGTGGACATATGTGTATTAAAAGACCAGATGGACCGGGAGCATATTGTGTGAAAGGCTACTGAATTTGAATGGCAAAGAATTAAATTGCCTAGTATTTTATTTGAGAAAAGTTTCAATTCCTAATAGCATGTTGTGTGATAAAAGAAAGACAGTAGTACATTACCACAGCTTTATAATCAAGTAGTAGCATAGTAGTTGTAATAATGATAGTAGTAGAAGTAGTAACAATGGTCATAGTAGTAGTAGTGATAGTAGCAGTACTTTTTACCTGAGTAAAGTTTATTTTGAATACTTTTTACTTTTACTCTATAAATAATATTTTTTACTTCTACTTGAGTAATGTACTGTAGTTAGTATTTTGCATATGAGTCTAGTTGTTCTTATAGAAGCAGTAAACATAATGAAGGAAGATGCACAGATTAAAAAAAATTGCATAGTGGACCTTTAAGTCAAAAATCCAGGCGAAGATATAAACCGCAGCAATGGCAGCTCCCTCATCATCCTCATGGTAACAAAAAACACAATGATGCAAGAAAGTCATTAAACAAATCTGTCTTAAAGAGCCCTCTGGCTGTTAGTAACCGCAAGGATGATATACTTCACTATGAAAGGCTGAGTAAGACAGACCCAGGGCACATTTCTCAACAAAGTTTATTGTTTCAAAATCCAAGAATGTGTCACAACATAAAAGTGTCCACTGTTTACATGCCCTTTGGGGAGAAACACAGGAGGTAGATGACTGGAGTATACAGCGAGGTGGTACTTTATATTCTCTAACATATGATACAATGCAGCATGGACTACAACTACAGGAAACGCTGTGTAAACAATACAGTATAATCTCTTTAGTAAAATAAGGCCATGATGTAAATAAGTACACATCACTAAAATACTCTCTTGGGGGATATACACATTTAAACATTTAGCATAAACATATCATAATCTGTATGTTCTTTAAGGCCTTCATAAACAAAACAAAATTATTTTCAGCATGCAGAAAAATCTTTGAAGATCACTTACAAAGTTGCGTGGATTAACATTGAAAATAAAATATTCTGATGACATATTAAGCCAACACAAATCACAGGTTTTGGCTAAATTATACCAAAATAGTCCCTACATTTAGGCTTCACCAAAAACTGGCAAATTTTAATTCACAGCATGTATTTAATGTATTTGTAAAACTAGTAAATGTTCATTTGTGCTGGTTTAATCTAAGCTAACATACGATAGAAGATAATATTTATTACTCTCTTTAATTTAGGATTAAAAATGTCTAAAAGCACTTGAATTACAGTACACATGTCGAGCAGCTATGATGTACTTCTTAGGTCCCTCCCATAAACAGAAACACTAAAGATTGCTGACTGGGCATTGACAATAATAACGGCAGATTTACAGAGCATTGAACATCTAACTTACAGCATTCTGTACATATTACCCATGGTGCAATTGTGTAATCGGGGCCAAGTGTGTAAATTTTGATCTTTCATGACCTCAGCATTGTGCTTACAGATGGCTCACAAATGCTGGTATTGTACACAGGTGGTAAGTTTTATAGTTGTACTACGGTACTGTATATGCAAAAAAGCATAGTAAACATTTCTATTTCTTAATAGTGTTGGCACAGCATTTTGTAGGATTAGTGGTATGTTTAAAGTTCTCACCATCATGTACTGTCTACTAGACACAAGTGGTCAGTAGAAAAGCAGAAATTGTTTAATAACAGATTTAAAGATGAATAAAGCCTGCATGAATCAGTTCTTCAGCAAATATATTATTAAAAAATTTAAATACAACTAAATGTTGCATGTTAATAGACTAAGTTGTTAGAGTTATCTTTTTAATAATTATACTTTGTTCCCTTTTTTACAAACTCAATCCAAAGATTACCACTTCTTTAAACCTTGTGCAAATGTGTAAATAGCAACAATAATGTCTCCACTGTATCCAGCAAAGTGGAATAATATAATGATTTAAAAAAAGGCATCAACCTTATCCATCTTACCACCATTTCTTTTCCACAGGAGAAGCAGGCACCAAAAAAAACAAAAAAAAAACAAAAAAAAACAACTTAAAGTGTCAACAAGTTCACAGCTGAGCACCCGATAATAAAAGGAGACGTGACATAGTGCCACTTCCTGACATGCACAGAAAACACAGGATGCAAAAGTCAGATGTAAGAAGAGTGCAGCGTGTTAAGCCATTCAAAAGTGGACAGCAAAAATTTCCAAATTTTAGCAAATTGAAAGCTAGATGTTACACTTTTTATGCTGAGAAAAAACTCGCACACTGACCATGTGGGCTACCTTTTGTTAACGTTAAGACTGAAGGCAAGGAGAACAAAAAGAATGTTTCAACCTGAGTTTTGTGCATTGCCTGTTTTTAGTTAATAAGATGTTAATAAGTTACTAAATATATTTAATTATATATTCAATAATTTCTGTATTGTGTATCTTCATTCAGATGTGCAGGACTTATGTACGTATGTGCACTTGAGCAAACAGGCAGCTCGCTGAGGACAATAGGCATGTGGAATAAACATAATGTACTGATTTTTCAGCCTAGACGTCTGGATTACAATACACTTTCTTCTCCTCTTTGCATCAGTCCATCCACAGCCCAAAGGCCCGACTGGTTGGTTGGCATGTGGGCCTCACCTGTCCCCCGAAATGAGTAGTATTCTCTGGGATGAGGCTGTCATGTCCTCAGCTTCAGAATGACCGTCGCCAGGATGAGGAAGAAAGTGTTCCAACCGAGAGTGACAGCAAACCCACGCCATACCAGCATTCGGCTCAGACCCCAACCTGGAAATAGCCATGTTATGACAAAAAGTATTTAACAACACAGTCTTATTACTTTGTTAACACCTTAATAACTCCGCCAAGAAGCCTTTGCTGTCCTTGGCTCATTGGTTTGTTAGTCCATTAGCAAAATAACAAAAAAAGTAACAAAACATACCTCTACACCAATTTTGAAATGCTCAATATTATAACACCTGAATCAAAGGATGTTTAAAAAAGGAATCTGTACCATTGCGAGATAGAGATATATGAGCTGCCGCAAATACTCAAGGGTTCAGTAAATGAATAAATGATTACTTGTGGCTTCAGACTTGCCCACGGATAGTGCATTTGAACAAGAAGATCACCAATTTGTCTAGGTCTTTGCTATTGCAAGATAGGGCTATAGTCTTGGCTGTGTTCTTCAAGTGGCTCTTGTTAGACATTTTTGAGCACATTGGAAAAGCTGTTGCATTATAATATCTTTTTTCATTCAAAAGTATAGTTGAACAATCATATTTCCAGAAAATAAATGAATAGATTAAAAATGGATTCCAGTTATTGTTTAGTATATAGATAATTCCTCCACTAATTGTGTGAAGCAGTTGTTTCTGTTTGTCTAGTGTTTCATGGGCCTTTGACGTTTGGGTACGAGGAACATCTCCCCTGACTTCCTGCTCTGGACCTATATCATATAACATGGCTTTATCTCATGGCATTGTCCAACAAAGACGAGGTCAACACAGATATGGAGAGAACGAGGACGACCAGAGAAACCACAATACCTTCTATTCCAGGTGGATGAATTACACAGGATCGAGAACTGATTAATCATTTAGGGCACAGACTGAGCAACTGGACACTAATATGGGCCACTAAGATGAAGACTAGTGGCTTGTTGTGTATTACAGTATAAGGTGCTTTGGTATTGTGTAATGTGTGACTAGTAGTTACCTCGGTACATGATAAAACGAAGGGACTCAGCAGCACAGGTTTGAGGCAGGGCCAAACTGAGGTAGCGGAGGGGATAAGGAATGCACTCCACAGGCCATATGACACCTGCAAGACAGAAAATGCCATTTTTGTAAAGTTCATTTAATTCACAAAGTTCATGTCATTTACAAACACAATTCCAAAAAACTTGTGTAAAATGTAAATGTTTGCAAGTGTCATAACATTTTACAACAACATTTTATTCCCAACTGACCAATAACAAATATATCAGGGGCTTAAACGGAAATATTTTACCTTTTCATGAAAAAGTAATAGCTCATTTTTAATTTGATGGCAGCAACACGTAGGGATAATGTAAGAAACATTTTGCTAATACAACTAATATATATTAACTAATAACTATAGGGTATGAAAAGAGCAGAGAGTCTGTTTAGTATTGGATGTACTAGATCAGTGATTCTGAAACACTTTACACCAAGTACCACCACAGAAAATATTTGGCTCTCAAAGTACCTTCACTAACAGACTAAAATGAGTCTAAATCTGGACTAAACCAAGTAATACAGTAGGGATTAACCCAGGAAACACTGAACTGTGGCTAAACCAGGCCTTAACCAGGACTAACCCAGCACTAAGCCAGATCTAAACCCTTACAAAAACAGGACTACACTAGACCCAAACTAGGTCTACACCAGGACTTAAGTGATCTAGACCAAAATTAAACTAAATCAGGACTTGAACTGCAAAAGACTTTTGAGTACCACAAGAATAGGCCCACATACCACAGTTTGAGAACCGCTGTACTAGATGAATGGAAATTTGGGCCCTTGAGTGGAAAAACTGAGATTCTTAGAGATTTAAATTTTCAAGATTTTTTTAATAGTGAAATTGCAATTACACATTTAAACTAATTTGTTTTATTCCATTTTTCTTTTTTATGCTTCACTATACAAAGCCAGCAGGGGGGTGAAGAAAGTAGCAACACACATTAGTGAATACTAATGCACTCCATTACTCCAGATGAGCAGAAGGGCTGATGGGAGCTGGATCCTGCTGTGATGGTGCATTTCCCCTGCTGTGATGACATATACACTGGCACAGGTATCAGCAATGGTGTCTTTGACCAGAATAGATATCGGCTCAAACAGCAGAGACTTGTCAATGCTTTTCTCTGAGCACACATCAGTGGATTTTTTTTTACCAGAATGCAGAAAATACTGATACTATCATTCAATACTCAAAATTGCATTTAGTGAGAACCCTATCAGGTCAAAGAGTCCAAAAGGTTGAAATACCACATCATTGCAAAATTTCCTTACTGATTATCATCATCAATAAACACATTCGTGCATGCACACTCAGATGCCTACCGCTGATCATGAGGTTGGGGTAAAACATGCCAAGTGCAGCTTGGTTAGCGCTCTGCTCGTCATCGATGGCAGACGAGATAACGAGACCAAAGGAGATTCCAGTCACTCCCTGCAGAACGATCAGTATGATGATGAGGAACAAAGAACCTTCATTGGGCATCTGCAAAAACAAACAAAGACATTTTCAATAGTTAGTTACATGTACAGTATATGATAAAAAAAATGCATGCAATCTTGAGAACGAGGCATATTATAGATTGATTCAGTACACAAGTGAAATAATTCAACAGTTTTATTTATTTTAATTTGATTATGAAATCCAGCCACATGGGGTCAAAAGGCAATGAACTCTGTTCTTCTGGTCCCAAGCTCGGATTAAAAAAGAGGAAGGTCATTCAGCAAAAACCTAAGCCAAATCAACAATATAAAAATAAATACATATATAAATAATAAATACAAATACTTGTAATAATGCACTTGTGTGTACTGAATCTATATGTTATACGTGTTTCACTTTGAATTCAACTAGTCCAATAAATGGACTTTTATACACAATTATTTGTAGATGTAGCACTTGAAAATGCTGAAAGTGCATTTTTTGACAACTAAATGAAAAGTTATGAGTTATTGTGTACTGTAAGGTTCAGAACTGTTTTGTAAATCATGACAGACGTAAGACAGGAGATCTGCACTGATTTTGCATCAAGACAGTGAGAAAAGGATAAAAGTTCTAAAGACTGGAGTGTTATAAATCTTGTTAAACACAGACAAACTGCACGCACAAAAACAAAAAAAAAACAAAAAAAAAACAAATAAAAAACTAAACCAGTTTCTTTGCCTCACATTATGTTTATTACTCTTTCACCCTTAAGGAGGTAATACAGTAAAGGTGTATATACGGCCCTGTCCTTAGACTATCCGTCTCCCCTGACAACGTGCAAAAATAGACCTGCACCGAGAGGCCACATGACCGGCTGGTTGCCACAGCAATCAGGAGCTGTTGTCGTGGCAATCCCACAGTGATCCATGGATACAACCAACGCAGGAAGTGATTTATGGGGTGGTGGTCTCTTTGGACTTCAGCACCTTAATTAACACGTGTACACACAAACACACACACACCAACTGACAGACATGAGAGCACACTTCTATAAAACGTGTGAACCTACCCGACACATGCTTTCACACACTATTTCTGCAAAGCTATTGTGTAACTATTATGTTGTTTTGTGAGCCTTCTCTCTCTATTGATTCTAAACTCATGTCTATTGAAAACAATTTTCACATTTCTATTGGTTCACTGTTTTCACACTAACACTGATCCTGCTAATCCTGATGCCCCACATGAATAAACAAATGTGAAAATAATAGCTGGAGAAGTCTTAAAAGGCATGGCCTGGTTATTTTATTATGAATTTAAAAGTTATATTTTTGGAATGCCTCAGTGGCTCACCTGGTAGAGTGCTTACCACATAATCTATGTAATTCAAACTCAGTTTTCAAATTGGGCAAATTTGCTTTATGCCATTCTTTGTCTCTCTTTTTGCTACTGAAAATATTGAAAGCCTTTAACCGACTAATTAAATGTTAAACTAAACTCGTATTTGTTATGTTTTTTCCAAAACATGTACTGCATAACAACGTAGAGAAACCACACAACTGGCCTACAATGCAAGGACACAGTATGTCTACTCAGTATGAATAAATCTGTTCAGTCATTTGTAATAATCACTATAAATACTATTATAACAACCACTTAGATCTATAATTCTTTGTTTGTATTGCTAATTACTATATTTGCAGCATGTGTTTGCTCCTTTTCTTCCACGTACCTCTTTCTTTTACCTCTACAGGGATCAATACATTTTGATTTAATCTATGATATATTTACACCGGTCTATAAGGGTTATACATAGCAAAGATTTAACAGTATGCAGTGTTTGTATGGAGTCCTAACCTTGAAAACAAGCAGCACGAAGATGAGCAGCATAAAGATTTGGATGCTGATGACAAACAGTTGAGAGAAAAGATGAGCCAGCATCGTCTCCAAAGAGCTCACACCTGTTTCACAAGCAACAGCAATGTTAGAAAAACTCAGTGATAAAATAAATATAAGGATATTGTTTTAGCAACAGCATTCAGAGACAAACCCCATGTGACCATACACTGTCTAATAGCACCCCCTACTGGCTCTAGCAGACCCAACACACAAGTAACAGTACTGAGAATTATACCTTGTGTTTAATGCATAGACAAAACAATACAGCAATATCAACATATGAAGACAAAACTAACTTACTAATATAACACTGACCAAAAAGAGTGAGTGACATTATCTGTGACTACTCACCTGCAACCCAACATCTGTCCAACAGGCCTTCCTTTCTCTCCAGGACAAAGGACAGAGCGGTCAGACCAACAGCGAGATAGAAAGTGATGCTACAAGATAAGAGAGGTTGTATTGTAATTGCAGACATGTTGTATCACTGTTTCTTGTATTTGCAGTGGCTATAACTATGGCAGAGGATAATATGACACAACTTTTCTAAACAGTATCTAAACAAATACTGACCTCAGAACAGCTCCAGGAGTCACAAATGTGGTGAAGTCTGTGTTTTGACTGCCATAGATTGGCTCTTCAAACTATCAAAGAGAAGCAACACATTTTTACAGCTTTGGTTGGAGCACTCATATATTTATTAAACTGTACATAGCCAAACTGTTTAGATTAAAGAAGATTGTTTTACACATTTCATTTACCTTTACTGGCAGGTCGACTTGATAAGACATACTGCCCAACTTGGTTTCAGTAAAAGTCTGCAGACAGAAGACACCAAGAGGTCTGTGATGTTAAATTTATTTGAAAAAAAAAACATTTATTCATTGATGTAGTATTTTGCTTGATTAAAGGGAGGCCAGTTACTCTGTCTAGACATTGCCACATAGGTGTGTTTCAATTCTTTACATTGGGAATGAAATTAAAAATGTATATACTTTTACATAACTACTAACTATCAAAATGTACCTCAAAAGCATCATGTAGTTTCTTCTGCAGCATAAGAGCAATTTGACGATCTGATAGAAATAATTGAAAAGATTAAAAATACCCACTGTACTTTTATACCATAACAGTAAAATTTGTATAAAAATCAAAATATTTCTTATAATTTGTAATAAACATAATATTACTTGTGTAGTCCAGCCAGACATGCATTGATCCTCCGTCGACTACTTCTCGAGAGACATGACGCTGAAGCATCCTGAACAAAACAATATTCATTTATTTGTGTTTATAACACATAATGCATGCATAAATGTACATACATGTGCATAAAAGTGTAGAAGAAGGTATTCTCAATGCATCCTAAAAATCAACGGTGGACATTGCTTTTACCAGTCTTTACTTATTTTTTCAATAACATTTGAGTATTTTGGACAAACCAGACCACTCCAGTTTGTCACCTGCTCAGCCGTCACATGACAACCTCAACATCTGATTGGCTGAAACAAATCCAACTGTTGTCTAGGTAAGTTCAGGACAGGAAGGACCAGCCTGTCAACCTGAGACACTGTCAACACTGTGAATCACACCTGAACCAAAACAATGGCATCTACCCTATATTCCCTCTGACTAACAGTCCCGTGATTTATTGTATTACTTGGTGGAGTGCACTGTCTGAGTAATGCCTGATCTTTTATTATAGGTTGTACAGAACATTACTGAAACAACTATGTGCTGAACAGACTTTCATCTACAGTACAACACCACAAAAGCTGATGGAGATTCTCACTCATCCTGGTAATAACAACAATATGTGGGGAGGAATGTCTGTATTATGTAGAAACTTCTGGGAGGTATACAGGGTCCTGCTGGCATTCCACAAATCCAAAATGCTTATGAACAGGTCAGCTTATACTTAAAAAGATAAAAGATCTATTGTTGATGATGGTGACGTTATAAATAAATGCTTCATTAAGTGGGAATGCATTCAGTGCGTCACAATACTGTCTGGAAGAAACTGCTTTGGTGTCAGTTTTAAATAACAGCTGACAATCTTTTTGACGCACACATGCAGCCAACTGTTATTATCTCGTCATAATACACTGCAACAAGCCTCTGTCTGCGCTACAGAAGAAGGGTGTAGACAAAGAAACTGCACAACTACAAGGGTTCAAATAAAATCCAACTGAAGGCTCTATAGTGTATAAATATGATCACCTTTTTGTCAGATAGCTGGTGAAATTCTTGCTAAAGGCGATAACTCCCCAATATTCTCCATTATAAATGCCTTCAAAAGCATCTGAATGGGATAAGTGCACCTGTAAGTTTAAAGATAGGATATGATGAGCATCTTAATGTCACAATTTAACAACACAAGACACAATCTACATTTCAGATTGTCTTCATTTATGTTTAAAATAATAAGAGGTTAAACAGCAAGACTTGAATACTGATTTGAGGACCTTTAGCTGGTTTAAGGAAATTGCATGTAAACACTGGAACTGGGTATAATGATGCAAAAAACAACACTGTGGCAAAACCCTTTAAAATCACAATATTAAAGGAGCTCTTACCTGTTGCACACTGGAGTTATCTATGAAGGAGAGCAGTGAATGGCTGTACGAGGAGAGAGACGTTTCATTATTCACCACAGCAACCTGGATGCCCTGGGGATCACCACCGATACAGAGACAGATCAGGGTGATCTGGATCACTGGCAACAAGAACTGGAAACACAATGATCTGGGGACACAAAAGCCCAAACTCTATATTAGCTATCAAATGTGAATATTAATTATACACTGACTGGATTTAAATCATTGTTGTACTGGCCTACCCTGGGGTCCTCTTAAACCGCACCAATGTTTTGATTGTCAGGGCAGCAATGTTTCTACACTTTGGCAGCACATGTCTGGCTCGCACCTTCCAGTCCGCTGTACAAACCCAATAAAGGTTGTTGCAAAAATTGAACACAGTAAAAATATTCCATTAATGCTTTGCTGAGTTGAAATCTAGGATGAGGTCATTTGAGTTAACTTCACTAACTAAAACAAGTTCAGGTCACCTGAATCCCATGTGTCTGTAAAGTACCTGTAAATTTGGGGATCTCCTCTGGAGGAGGGTTTACACCAAGAATGGGTCGACTCTCATCACGGCTGCTCTCAAATGACTGGCTCTTCTCCAACACACCGTCCAGAGGACTGGAGCTCTCTTTAGGGGCAGTCTGGTCAGAAGACTGACATAGCTTCAAGAAAGCACACTCCAAAGTCTGTGAAGGAAAAAGGAGTTTCAATGTGTATTAATGATTTACATCATTGTGAGCAGGTGCCTACTACAAATATTTTTGCTGCTTCAAATATATTTGCAGTAAAAATGACTGAAACAGCTTTCTCTTGATACATATACTGTTCAGGTGCTATAATTTTAATACTTCATTTAGTTATGTTTCCTGAATAAACCACATAAACAGTTCTTATTTCTCTTGGGTAGCTACAGTACCCATGGGATGGTGTTTCATCCAGCCGACTGGGAATGGTAATTGTATACTTACTGCTGTAGCATGCTGTTTCATGACTTGATCTGGAGGACCTTCAGCCAGTAGATGGCCATTTCTCATCAGACCAACCTAAAAAGCATTAGCCAATGTTGGTTATAAGCAAGTGTGTAAGAAGGAGCTCAACTTCTCAACAGAGGAGTGTTCAGTGCTGACATAAAAAAGCCACAAACTGAAATGGTCCAGTTTTCCAGACAAAGGAAAAAAACTATCCTGACACATATTGACACAGCCCAGTAAAGCTCATCTACTGCTGCTGAGACCTTTCATTATAGCACATTTTGTGCTACTTCTCTTGACATTGTTATATCAAGCTTTAATAATCACAAAAAATAAATCAACAAGTGCCCCTTATTATTTGAGAGAGGTAGTTTCAGTGCACTCATGAGTGGTCAGGCAGGTTTGAGAAGAGTGATGCAACGGCAGACCAAAAGATCTTGGACTATTTTTCTTCTGTTTGATGAACAGTCAGCTATACATGTGACACATACGTACGTGCTCTTTACCTCATAAACAATGTGAACACATGTTTAAACATGTTCAAACATGACTCCCATATGACAACTGCATTAAAGGCACACAACTGACACTAAAATCAAGAATTAATGGCCCCGCCACCACTTCTGAAAGAGGAAATCCTGGGAAAGACTGGGGGAAAGACCGGGGGCATAAAAAGAGCTAAAAATATACTTTTGATTTTCTCACGTTTTTAAGATTTGTTAGCTATATGTTAAATTTAAAGTAACTGATTGACTGAGTAATTGATTGATTACTATATCAAAAGTAGTAAAGGTAATTAATGGTTACTATTGAGATTAATAGAAGAATGCAACCCTTTGTGCTGACGAGCATAAAAACAAATGGATCTACCTGTCCTGTAATATTTTAGGACATCTGGTCAGCTGGATCCCTCCTAGCTGTCAACTATTTTAATATGTGTATCTCAATAACATCTAACACAACTGCTTTATGACAGAAGTGTTAACAACAATTATAATGATCATGGGACAATACACAACCAGACAGAAAGGTTTTAGACTTTTTCAAGTTTTAAAAAAGGCTGTATTGAGGTGTAAGAAAAACAATCCTAATATACCCATAATACTCACACTGAGAAAAGAGGGTACAGTCATTTTAAATTCAGCTAATAATAAAAAGGCTCCATTTTTCTCTACCACTCATTAACATGTAAACCCAGTGTACAGCAGACTTACAACTAGAAATCTTTAACAAGATTAATGGTAAATCCTTACTAGATTTTGCTGAGACAAGCACCAGCCGGACTAAATGAAGGAAACCACTAAATGTCCAGTACATGCATTTCTGTCCTGTGTGCATTTCTGTTGTTTAGAGTTAATTTATCATTTATTTTAGTTTACAAACAGTTGTGTTTTTATTGAACTGTGTGTCTTCCTCTTATCTGGTTGTAGATATAGTTTATAGAGCAGCAGTTATTTTGTAGTTAATGATCTTTTAAAAGAGGAATTTGCACAATTAACACCAACTATATTCATCCTTTAGGCTCTGATCCTATCTGTCAAGCCAGTATAGCAGAAACTCTTTGTGACACAGAGAAACACTCACTGGGGTTTTTAGTGGGCAGGATACAAAAGTCTAACAGAGATGCAGCTCATGAGTGCACAGATTGGGCAGTCATTTATGGCCCTCCAGATGTGTTTGTAAATGTGTGTGTCCATGAACATGAATTATCTCACCACATTGGCTTGTCTGGCCTCCTCAATGTAGTGAGTGGTGATGATGACAGAAACCTTCATAGTCTTCACAATTTCCACCAGATGCTGCCAAATCCTGAAAAAAACATTTGCGGAAGAAATTAGATTATATAAGAGTGTCACTAATTTCCTATGTTATTATATAAAAACTGGGGCAAACGCATTGGAGTGTTTTTAGTGCAGATTTTGAGTACTTCTTCCAAGTCTATATAAGATGATAATTTTATTGTATAAAACTTACTTTAGGGTGACTTCCTATTACTGCTTTGGTTAATGACGGAATACAATGCTAGATGCAACAGCTGGCAGTCCTAATGACTAACTCACCTACTTGTCCTGTGAGATTTTAAGGGATTTAGTCAGCTGGACCCTCCTAAATGTGTACTATTTTCTTATGTGTATCTTATTTTGCTCTCAACAACACCAAAACCAGCAATGAGTACAGTTTTGTGCATACTTGGCCCTGAGCACGGGGTCCACACCGACTGTGGGTTCATCCAATATGAGCAGTTCAGGATTCTGAAGCAGAGCAGCCCCCAGAGAAACCCTGCGCCTCTGACCTCCGCTACAGCAACACAAAACACACGTACACACATACAAGGTGAATCTCCCACATTTCAAAGAGTTTCATTAACTCTGAGGAAACAAGCGGAACCTGCACGACAATACGGAATAACTCACCAAGAGACACTAAAGAAAGACTAGTAAATATATACAATGGTAACACAACAATTCATTTAATTAAATTTATTAATGAATTACATGGAATGTGATTTGGCAAACTGATGAGGAGACATATTGATGAGAAAATACTGCATCATATTGCATCAAAGCTGGTGTCACTTAGCCTGTTTATTCATACCAGAAATATTTGTCATATATTATAGCTGTTCCATTGTCTTCTCTCTTTTCTAAAAAAAATACTTCAGCAATATACACTGAACAAAAATATAAACGCAACGCTTTTGCTTTTGCTCCCATTTTTCATGAGATGAACTCAAAGATCTGAAACTTTTTCTACATACACAAAATAACCATATCTCTCAAATATTGTTCACAAATCTGTCAAATCTGTGATAGTGAGCACTTCTCCTTTGCCGAGATAATTCCATCCCTCCTCACAGGTGTGCCATATCCAGATGCTGATGAGACAGCATGATTATTGCACAGGTGTGCCTCAGACTGGCCACAATAAAAGGCCACTCTGAAATGTGCAGTTTAATCACACAGCACAATGCCACAGATGTCGCAAGTTTTGAGGGAGCGTGCAATTGGCATGCTGACGGCAGGAATGTCCACCAGAGCTGTTGCTCGTGAATTGAATGTTCATTTCTCTAAAATAAGCTGTCTCCAAAGGCGTTTCAGAGAATTTGGCAGTACATCCAACCAGCCTCACAACCGCAGACGACGTGTAACCACACCAGCCCAGGACCTCCACATCCAGCATGTTCACCTCCAAGATCGTCTGAGACCAGCCACTCGGACAGCTGCTGAAACAATCGGTTTGCATAACCAAAGAATTTCTGCACAAACTGTCAGAAACTGTCTCAGGGAAGCTCATCTGCATGCTCGTCGTCCTTATCGGGGTCTCGACCTGACTCCAGGTCGTCGTCGTAACCGACTTGAGTGGGCAAATGCTCACATGCGATGGCGCCTGGCACGTTGGAGAGGTGTTCTCTTCACGGATGAATCCCAGTTTACACTTTTCAGGGCAGATGGCAGACAGCGTGTGTGGCGTCGTGTGGGTGAGCGGTTTTCTGATGTCACTGTTGTGGATCGAGTGGCCCATGGTGGTGGCGGGGTTATGGTATGAGCAGGCGTATGTTATGGACGAAGAACACAGATGCATTTTATTGATGGCATTTTGAATGCACAGAGATATCGTGACGAGATCCTGAGGCCAATTGTTGTGCCATACATCCAACAACATCACCTCATGTTGCAGCATGATAATGCACGACCCCATGTTGCAAGGATCTGTACACAATTCTTGGAAGTTGAAAACATCCCAGTTCTTGCATGGCCAGCATACTCACCAGACACGTCACCCATTGAGCATGTTTGGGATGCTCTGGATCGGCGTATACGACAGCGTGTTCCAGGTCCTACCAATATTCAGCAACTTCGCACAGCCATTGAAGAGGAGTGGACCAACATTCCACAGGCCACAATCAACAACCTGATCAACTCTATGCGAAGGAGATGTGTTGCACTGCATGAGGCCAATGGTGGTCACACCAGATACTGACTGGAGTCCCCAGACCTCCCAGTAACCCCCCCCAGTAAAACAAAACTGTATGTTTCAGAGTGGCCTTTTATTGTGGCCAGTCTGAGGCACACCTGTGCAATAATCATGCTGTCTCATCAGCATCTGGATATGGCACACCTGTGAGGAGGGATGGATTATCTCAGCAAAGGAGAAGTGCTCACTATCACAGATTTGACAGATTTGTGAACAATATTTGAGAGATATGGTTATTTTGTGTATGTAGAAAAAGTTTCAGATCTTTGAGTTCATCTCATGAAAAATGGGAGCAAAAGCAAAAGTGTTGCGTTTATATTTTTGTTCAGTGTATATATCATAAAAACATCAGTGTCAAAACAGTATCTATAAACTAGTTATCCCTTCAATACTGTTAATTACATACATATTAATGCATTATTACAACTTAATAGTGGTGAGTTATTCTGTTACCAAAACGACAGTTTAAATTAGGATTGCAGACTTACTGAAAACAAGCATATGTGCATAATTATGTAACAATATTCACAATAAAACCATAAATGTAATCCTGTTTTTCCTTTAGTTAGCACTGGCCTTTCTCTTTTCTCATGAAATGTCATATTGTTTTATAGGCAGCTGATTTTATGACTCAGGTATTACAGTTTGTGTCAAAGTCCAAACACTGGAGACAGCTATAAAAAGCAGATGTCTCTACCAATGTACTGTTGTAGTATCTGCACTTTACAGCTCTATAAATGTCATTAAGGGACAACTTTTAGCTCAGTACCCTGCAAAGGCAAGTACAACAGATTGCAGATGGTAATCTTGTGGGCTATCGTGGCTTTAAAGCATTTTATTTAGTCTGTCCTACTTGACCTTATCTAAAGCAGCTCAGTTGCAAATTGCCCGTGCTAATGTTGTAGATAATGTCAGCGCACATACTATTTTACCTTAGATTTCGAACCAAAGAGTTCTTTTGAGGTAGATCGAGGAAGTCAATGAGGAAGTCCATGCGGGCCTGGGTTTCTTTTCGGGTTAGTCCGTGGATGCGGCCAAAAAAGGTCAGAGTGTCACTGATGGTGAACTCATTGTACAAAGCCAGATCCTACACGACATAAACAGAATTCCTTACAGACAAACCTTAGCAGCACTTTCAGTTCAAACAAGTTTCAGGCACATAACTAGGAAATATTTCTTATGCGTGTCTTCAAAAGCCAAAAGGTTGTCTAAGCATTTCTTTCTATGCTTTGTAACAACAGAAAAATTAGTGCTGGGAACACAAGAAGTGTTACATATCACATCCTACAGAGACAGTCGGTCAGGGTTACATACACATGACCTCTGCCAAATGTGAGGAGCCCCATCTGATATCCACTGTGATAGTAATGGGACACACTCACTCACTGAGCTACAGGTCAATGCGTTTACTGTAGAGGCTTGACTTAGTCCAGACCAGAAAAGAAAGACCAAAGAGGGCCTTGTAAAGCAAGCTCGATGTGGCGCTGCATCTCAAAACATTAGTGAAAAAGTGAATATCCAGTATTTCAGTATATCAATATTAAAGTGAAACACATATTATTGTATAGATATTATAGAGAATCCTCACAATTAAAATAAATAAATGCTTGAAAAATGTCAGTCTGTGTCAGTCTATATAATATATGCATTTTACTTTTTGAGCTGAACAGTTGAAATCATTTCCCACAATAAATTCTAATTTTTGAAAATGATCCTGAAAATAAATGTAATATCAAGCATCATGCACTGGTATATAAGCACATTATTATACTGACTTACTTGTCATATTAACTTACTTGTGGCATGTATCCAACCATCTTCCCTGGAACTTCGTGACCAGGAAACGCAGGTGGCTTTCCCAATACAGTGATGTGACCCCTGGATATTTTTAGAGTTCCCACAATGCATTTTAGTAATGTAGTCTTCCCACATCCACTAGGGCCTAACAGACCATAACTGCAAAGAAAGAAAGGTAAACAATAAATTGGTACATTGTAATTTGTTTTTGAAGTATCAATAACAGACACATATCATGCACTTCATGTGACCTCAAATTCATAAAGATAAATTGTAACCAGAGAAACCAGTGAACTGTGATAAAGCTATGTAGCTTTGTAAACATGGTATGTATGACACCAAGGGAGTTTGTTATCTCTATAACAAAAAATGTAAAAAGAATCTAAAGATAACCAGGTAATAAACATGTAATTAAGAACATACATTGTCATAAGGTCTCTATGTTCAAGCCTTATCAACCTAAGGTTATTGTTGCTGAACATTTTGCCCAACAGTACAAGCTGTAAGGTAGAAGATATAGTATGTACTAATTATTGATAGAAACATAAGACTGTATAGTGACAGACAGCCACAGTGCTTTCATGCTATCAGTCCAAATGAAGCAATGAATAACTAGTCACATTGCTGACATATTGTAAATGCCAGAAAGCCAATTTGTAATTTTTATCATTTTCTAGTCAGGTTTCAGAAGATCTTATTTGTAACTCAGCGTGTCATCTGTACCTACAGTACAATCTGATGTGCTGGATACTGACAAAGATAAATGACGTGACAAAAAAACAAACTTGGTGTTGCCCACAACGCGCTATGGTTAAGGCTGGGGCCAAAACCCAAAGCCTTTACTACACTTCCAGAATATAGGGCAGTGGTTGAATATAATTTTAATCCTGAGCTTATTTGAAACCAATATATTATATTTAATTCTATAGAAAGAGAAAACAGATTTTAAAATATTTTCTGTAAAAAAAATAGGTCAGAGTTGAGTTACACACTCAAACCAGTATAGCCTGTGTAAAAGTGTAAAAATAGCTATGTTACATGTGGCCTCAGTCCAGATCAGTCATCCAGGTGTATTCAGTCAAAGGGTTTAGCAAGAAATGTGGGCAACATTTTGTTCTTAGAAACATTGGCATCACAACGCATTCAAACACAGAAAGACAAACCATCTGAAGTTCAACCAAGCACCAGTAAACAGGTGAAGTTCTGACTGTAATGACTTCATGACTTTTTAATTCCCCTTCCCCTTCCCTGGCTGCTTCTGGCATGCCCAGGCCAACATTGTAAATAAGAATTTGTTCTTAATGTTCTGCCTGGTAAAATAAAGGTTAAATAAATAAATAAATAAATAAATAAAAGTGATGGTGTTGTTGAGTAAGGAAAACAAGCTGCCAGTCTTAACAAACAAGTTGTGGGAAATTCTTGCTCTCTGCCTAATGCGACATGGGAATGTAACTGTGAACAGGAAACTGTGAATCAATGAGAAGCGCAATGAGAAGCTTTTTAATATTAACTGTAAATGTGTTACTGTGTATTTGAGTTTGATTGCAAACATTCTAATAGCATTTGTTATTGCAGACATACTGTTCTGTACGTGAGAAAATATCAATCTTACAACACAGCTCACATGAAGTACAAAGACAGATGACTGAAGCTGTGAATGTGTGCCTAAGGCTTACCCTTTGGAATAAGTCCAAAGATGTATGGTTAGGGGAGCATTTAATTCATAAAGACATGTTGTAAATAAGCACTATAAACTACATTGTAATAATCAGTTGCTTCTGTGTATTAGGACTCAGCACAAACATCTAAGTAAAGTTAATTATTACAAAGTCCTAGGCACTTGTAACTTCCTTGTGTCACTACATGAGGTCAAGAATGTGAATCAGATTTGAAGAAAAATCCTGGTGAGGAGATTTGGTCACACAGTGACACGTGACAAATGAAATCTAGGCATAATGGTGCCAGGTGATGCACTCTATGAATGTGAATCTGATTGGATAGAGACAGATAAGTCCACATTTAAGATATGACGAAGAATGTGAAGTGATGGCACATAGGCGAATATTTTTTTTGCAAAGTTCAAGAGTTTGCACTCATCAGTCTCAAATTAATGACTGGACTTACATTTGTCCTTGTGGCACTGTCAGGTTGAGATTGTTGAGGACCTTGAGTTTGCCATAGGACCGGCACACGTCTCTACAGCGGATTGCTGGATCTTCCTGACCAGCAGGCAGAGGAGCCTCCACATCAGCCTTCATGGTCTCCCCCTTCTGCAGTTCAGAAAACACAGAAATAGATGTGATGTTAGCAATTATAATACATCTGTCGGACATTGTTATTGTCATATTTTTGATCTTGAATAACCTATAAACATATTATAGTAGGATTGTGTTAAGATTGGTTAATTTTAGGTCTTTTCCTGTGAAAGATGTCATGGCATTGTTGTTAAATAGAATGTAAAAATGTAATATTTCTAAAGTGCACAGAAGGTTTTAATGGGAGAAATTATTATTTTATTTGTTTTTTACTTTTTCATTCCGTTTCAGACCTGCTTTCTCCATACTACCCCACAGTACAGCAATACTGTATCCATAGACTACTGCATAAATATAACAAATCTTTAAAATAAAGCCACTGACACAGTGTTGTCTTGTAATAAACCTAACTTGATCTGAATAATATATAAAACAACCAGATGGAGCAAGTCAAGGCTACTTTGTTGAAAGGAAAGGCTTTAATACAGAGGGTAATGAAAAATGCAAATCATTCATAAGCCAGCTATGAAATCACAGTGGAAACCAGTTTAGATTTTGTTACAAAGTTGATGTTGAAGTTGGTGTCTGACATGCATGCAGTATGCAGCAAAATACTAAATTGTTTATCTTGGTGAACTCAGTCCAGCTTCTTCAGCTCAAGAAATTAGATGGTAAAACAATCCCTAGGCTGTAATCTCTAATAACAGCAGTCTTTCACAGCTCTCCGAACAGTTCTTTTAATCCAGGGTCTCATTTTCCAGTGTGCAGATTAGAGAGATTGCAGATTGTAATCTCATGCATTTCCTTGGTTTTACCTTTGTCACTTTAACCTCTATCATCTACATTTATATTGCATATATATATTGTATATGAAAATATGAAAAGTTAAGGTTAAATAATACAATGTTTTCCCAGCCACCATGAATAGAAAATAAATCTCACCTAATTACCAGATGTAGTCCAACAAGGAGAAGTGGCTGATGTGTGTCTATGGACTGAAGACAACAACTAAAATACATCAGCTGACAAAAACTATCGAACCACATACAAAGTGGTAAAACAGGTTGGGTATCCAGGAGGAGGTGGGCGGGGAAGACTTTTTTCCTCAGAGGAATCTTTGGTAGTTAGGTCTACACACCAAGGACATGAGGACCTTATATTAACCCTATTCCTTCAGTTTAGCCACTACTGCAAACCAAGTCTGAACACTTATTTACAGACAATTAGATGTGCAAATATTTTTCATTATACGTTTATAACTCACAAAAAAAAAAAAAGAAAAAAAAAGTTATTTGCACAAACAAAAAGGCACAGCTCATTAAGCATAACCATGTAGGGAAACATGTAAAGGCCCCATGATAGAGCAGGAGAGCCACTGGGACACCATAATTATGACCTAGATTGTTACACAAACCGCTGGCCCTTTCATTTACACCCCTCTTTGTTTTCTTAATCAGAAAGAATGCCTGTTGCCAAGTTTTAACTGAGCATTGGTTAGCTAGTGCAAAAACGAAGAAACTGTCATGCGCAGATGAATCAGAGGGACACAATGTAATATGCAACTGTAGTGAGCACTGTAAAGCACTGATACTGTGTATGGACCCGCTGTGCCGGCTGGCGCACATCCACGAAGAGACCAGCTGCTACACTTTCACTCCTCTTTCACACGTGACATCAAGCAGGATGAGAGCTGAAGAGCTAGAATGATGCAGGCTAAACCTGCGCTAAATCACTGCCATCGTTTCCTTCCTAAGTATGCCATGTTCTAAATGTAAACGATCCCAAAAGGGCAGCTGCGGAAGCACTGTTTTCAGCGGAGTTTATGTCCATCTTGTTGCAGCAACGTGGGGAATGCACCAAACCGCCTGCTGTCAAATCCAAATCAGCCACGATCCAAAACTCGGTATAAAAGTAAATATTAAAACGTTAATAATTGTGTAATAAAAGTGCTCTTACACGTTCCTCCATTTCGGTGCAGTCTGCAGCTCGGCTCGTTTCATCCTCTCGACCGGCAGCCTCTGCGGCCATGGCAGCGTGCAGCGCGCAGAGGGAGGACCGGTGGCGCGTATTTGCCAGTGCGTGTGTGAGTGTGTAGGGGAGGGGAGAGGAAGATCACTGCGCTTTAAAAATACGACAGCGATGAAAACGTTTTAAGTTAACATTTAAAAGGTTCTCTTGTAATCTGAGCGGCAAGACTCGTATCCACTTTACTTTTCAATAAACTTAATTTGCCTGCTCTAAAACAGAATCTAAATGTTACGTAGGCTAAATACTTTACTATTATTTAATTTAATTACCGTACAATTTGTTTAGAACCTATAGGCCTACGTCGATAAAAGCGCTTAGTCCTAATAGCCAAGATCAAAACAAACAACTCGTGAGGAGTGAAAAGTTTAAATCCTAGTCTTAACAAATGTGGGGTCAGAATGAAGAGTTCAGTACAGTTAGTGGTAACATACTGCTCCCTTGTGGTTGTGATCCATCCAACTACTGTTAATAATCTATATTTAATTAGGAATAATGCCATTGACAAAACTATATATTTTAAATAATATGTTGATCCTGGGATTATTTTGTGACCAGTGGCTTTTTGATGTAATGTGAATAGAACAGAAGTTAAGCGCACTATATACAGAAATGCAAACGCTATGTGATGCTCTCAAACATCCACACGGGGGCAGAGTGGTATAGAAAACGGCCATATTTGCTGGTTCGGCGAGAAGAGACAAGAAATTTAGGAGTTGGTTAAAAAGATAGGCGACAGAGGGCGTGGGTGGATTGGGAGTGCACAACTGAATGGACTCTGTTCAGTGAAATTCAATTAATGTTGGACTCACAACTCTGCAAATCAGTTCTATTAATAGCATTAAGGCTGATTGTGTTTAATCATTCAAAATATGGATCATGTAGTAGTAACACAATGCAGATACATTTTCATCAGGCCTCTAAATTTATTTGGAGGTTAAACACAAAATGAGTAAAAGCAGAATGAAGGCCTAACTGGGTGCAGGGTTGGGGGAAATCTGTCTGATTAGCCTTTTCAACAGACGGGGATTAAGCATTTAGCTGTAATTATGATAAAGCATACGTCAGCAGATATCCACCCATTTCTCTATAGCCAAAGGAGCAGCGGTGACAGAGGCTTGTCTGCGCCGGTCAAACGTGCATCCACGCGAGGAGGAGAGCTGAATTGAGGGCAGGAAGAGCCGGGAGTGCAGCCTTCTGCTGTGAGTGCCACGACGCTGACGCACCACGCTGCCCAGGCTCGCTTATAAGCATCCTATGCGATTCTGCTCAAGATGGCGGTGCAGGCAGCGGAGAACGACGGGATAGTAAGTATCTGAGTCTCTATCCAAACTGGATGGACACCACTTATGTCGGTTTTCGTTCCTGTGCGTGGCGGCCTGTAAATTTAATTGAAGTGCACCGTTATGCTCATTATCCGGCGCTTTTGTAAACCGCGTGCGGTTAGGGCGCGAGGCAACTCCTTTCATCCATCCATGGAGGAAGTAGGAAACCCAATACGTTTGTATGCAATTCTGTCTGCAGACTACTGTTTGTGTTCGTCTAGGTCGTGTAAGCAGGCCTTTGATGGTGCGCATTACCGCTGCACCACATTGACGTGCGCCAAGTACCTTAATAAAAATTACAAATTATTTGTGCACATTGCTGTTAACAGTAGAAACGTGCAGCCACCCCGTTGTTGTTGGTTGGCAGCACCACTATGTGTTTACGGTTTGTTTGTGCTTACCCTAATCAAAGTCTCATCTTTCTAAGGTTGTGTATTTTGGGACAGATTGCGCATTATATTTTTACCTCTGGTTTTGCAGAATGTGGAGAATGACCACCTTAACGACTCTCTAGGGAACCCCGGGATCATCTCGCCTGACAAGGAAGATATATCACGTCTAGTAAGAAACACACAACATTATAGGTCCATTTTGTCTCTTTTTGTGTTAAAAATGCAACCTGATTATTATTAATGTGCTTTGCTAGACCGTGCCATTCAGTGGACGCATCCGAGGTGGCATGCGTCCAGGGAAGAAGATCATAGTCATGGGTATTGTGGACCTGGAGCCAGACAGGTGAGATAAAGCAGTGACCTTATCAGCTCAGTGACTCTATTTAAAACTGGTTTGTTGGGTTGTTCATGCATGCTCAAAGATTTTACAGATAGCCTTTTAGTTTTGGGCCAATCAGACTTTTACACAGGACATACTGAGCAGTGCGTAGGCTGCCTTGGAAAATGGTGACTTCTTAAGTATGCATAGACAGGGCGTTTCCTTGCCACTTGGGAGAAATGGGGGAGAGAAGAGGGGGCATATGGGAGTGGGGTTGTTTTGGGTGTGTCTTTACCCTACATGGAAACTTGTGTCATACTTGGCGAAAACTTCTCAATGACATCAGTATGCTCAGTGTTTAGCTGCAGGCACTGTATCAGAAGCAGAGGTCATGTGAATGTCTAGGCCATGAGAAATACAGCACAGTTCAAAAATACACAATAGTTTTGTCGTTTGACTTTGATTAAGTAGGCTAATTATGTCCTGCCAGTTTTGCTCTTCCAAAGATGCCGTGTTGCAGGGATTAACACCAAAACTATTATTAAGGGATTACTGGTAGTGACCATGCTGTTATTTGCTCTTACACAGCAGAAGCAGAATTATGAATTTGATTTATCTTAGATTAGCTCTTCCTCTTTGTTTTGTACATCTGACGTCCCTTATGCTGCCTCTGTCTGACATGTTAAATCTTCAAATCCTTAGCTTTGACGTGAGTCTGACCTGTGGACGGGATTCAGAGAAAGAAGATCCCCCGCACGATGTGGCCCTCAAACTCACCGCCCGCTTCAGTGAGCGCAAGTTTATGCGCAATGCCCGGCTGTCTGGGAAATGGACTGAAGAGGAAGCGTCTACCGACTACTTTCCATTCATTCCTGATCAACCTTTTAGGGTAAAGTTTGTATTATTGGGATATCTAGATGTTACATGCACATTTCAGAGCAGGATTGTCTAATTTCATTAAACATAGACTCTCCTTTATGAGATTGCCTCTATAGCAACCAAAGTGACATGACTTCCTGTTTCTGCTGCAGCACAATATTAGATAACCGTGCAGTATGTTCTTATGATTGTTGTTTAATCTTTTGTTTATACTACAACTACAACTGACCAAAATTAACCTTCCCCTTGATATAATACATTTGATTTTTGTATACACCAAGATAAGTCTTTAGACTTTGGAAACCAATGAATATACCAGCATAGAATCCTGCCATAAGGGTCACAAGTCAGTGTACTTCCTGTGCCAGTTCCAATCTAGGATATATGGAGAGGTTTGCATCAGGAAAGGGCATCTGGCTCAAAACCTATGCCAAATCCATATGCAAATCACTGCATGCTTAAAAGCAGATGATTTACTATAGTTTTCCTGTGGAAGAGGGAAAGGAAGGAAAGGAGAAGAAGAAATACATACCTAGGACCTCCATCTCAGCAATAAGCATCGTATCTTCTAAGGGATGGGAATCCCAGAGGTTATAGGCTCTTTAATTATTCAGAGCTTTAGACTTTAGGGCCTCAAATTTATCTCAAGGTTCTGCTATAATTTTATCACATGGGCTAGGATATGTTTGTTTGGTTTATGGTGGTTTCAGCCTTGTTTTATCTAGAATGTGAAATGGTCTTTTCCTCATGTTCATTCTGATAATCGAATCAAAACACTTGTCTATTCTTCATCACATCCATTATTTATAATGTTTTCTGGCTTGTCCTTGCATGAAAGTTGTTATCAGCTGTGTAACTGTGCACTAGGTTTGGGGGATGAGCATGACAGCTGCACATATGCATGATGAGTAATGGTCATAGGACCGTAGGACTTGTCTAACATCATATTCTGCTCCAATAAGTCTGCTGCATATATATAAATACCACACATGTTGTTGCTAAAAATACTTTGATGAAATCTAGTGGAAACATGTCCTGTGCAATTTTGCTCTGGAGTAGTGTCTCTTTAAAAAAGCTAATCTTAAATATTTGAGTCCAGAGTTTTATGTAGTAGAACATGGACTCAAAATCAATGTGGTGTTTTTAGAATGCCTTTGTGTGCATACAGTACATAATGTGTGTTTTGATAAAGACATTGTTTGTGGTGTTAGTGTGACAGAGCAGTTCAAAACACCCATGACTCACTAAAACTGCAGGCAAAAGATTAAGCTTTCAGTGCTTCAGATAATTTCCTTGTGAACTTATATGGCATTTAGGCAGACACATGATGAAGTGCTGTCGGTTGGGAGCCAGCTGACCTGTTTCTGAACTATTATGTTATGGCACAAAGCATTAACCTGTACAGAATAATCTTTACACTGCAGTTGTGGGTCATAAAGTGATGATTACTGTATATCTTTAGACCTAAGTCATTGTTCCACGTGAGTGCACTTTTTGGAGACTCTTTGATGATTTTTGAGCTACTATACTAGGTATTTGTATAAACTGTAATAATGTGCGTGGCAGAAGTCTATTGACTTAGCACTGTATGAATATGGTCTGCTGTATCTCAAGTGCCTTTTCATCTTTCTTATCTGTCTTCTCTGTAGATGGAGATCCACTGTGAGCACCAGAGGTTCCGGATATTTGTGGATGGACACCAGCTATTTGACTTTTATCACAAAGTAAAGTCTTTGCAGTCTATTGATACAGTACGGATAGATGGAGATCTACAGATCACCAAGCTTGGTTAACTTCCCTCTAAGTTCGGCTCTACAAATTGTGTGTGAAGCAAGGACTTGATCACACACGCACACATAAATAAGCCTGTCACGTCATCAATATCATCGTCATTACTGGTAACACTGCAGCAAAGACGCAACTTGTTTTTGCTTTTTTTTATTAAACAGGGATCTGATTGCTTGAATTAATGGGTTTTGATCCACCTTCAGGGATTTGTTTATGTAGCCCCATTTTTTTAGGTCAGGGATGTCATGGTGCTTAAAGAACCCATCTATATGTTAAGAGTTTTAAGTCATAAAAGAAAAAGCTGCGCGGTATAGCTAGTAACTTAGGCACATGCCAGATGAAAGTGTCTGTCTTGGAGATGAATCTGAAATCATAATGAAGACTATTTGATTAATTTGGTTACATTTATAACTGCGAGACATTTGGATTTTGTTACTTAATTTTTGATGAAATGGAAGCAGTGTTTGATAGTTTAATTTGATGTTTATTTTAGAGTTCTGCTAAGAGTTAAAGCCCTGTTACAATTTAAGCACCATTTATTTATTTTTTGTACTCCTGCTGATGTACAGTATTTCTTAGTAGGCCATTCCCTTTTTCTCTTTTGGGTTTGTTCCAGTTGTCATGGTAACACGCTGCAGTCCCGTTCCCGACCTAATTTCCCCCAAAATGAGGATTATATCAGGCATTCCACGCTGGTTCCATGTCTACACAGTTTAGCTGACTCTGGCACATTCACACGTCATTGTTTACACTAATAAAGGGTGAAGTGAGTGGAGAATAGTTTTCCAGTGACTTGGTCAAACTGGATTCTGCTCTCTGTGGATGCACCCATACACTTTTCATGCAAACCTCATTAAAACTAGCTTAAAATACTACCTTTTACACTATACAGACGCAAGGCAACTTCAGCTGTTTTTGAGGCAGGGTCATAATCTGAATGTATATTGTTCATGTTCTAGTAGTTGTAGTTCATGTGGTCACATATTTGGTGGATTGACTGTTCTAGTCCATTTTAGGACCGCAGCACAGTACTTCTTTGTGTGTTTTGATCCCATTCCATTGCAGAATCCTGTCTGCATTAAGACTTTTGTACAGGACATTTTTTTCACAGATGCAAAAGGGAGCACTCATAAATACACATCAGTGGCTAAGTATGCAAAATGAAAATCACTTAATTAAGTCTTTAGGCGCTATCATTGTGGCTCTGGCAGGGTGAACATTCACTATACTGCATACTGGATGAGGAAATCTTTAGGTGACTAATATTTGAATGCGCTGAGCAGAAAAAACTCATTGGTGAACTTCTTGTGGTGTATTCTTATAAATTAAGCAGTGCTCTGAAATTTCTCTTGTGACATTTGAACACAATATCACAGTCTATCTGAAAGTAAAAGGCTGCAGCAAAGGCACAATTGCAAAACACAAATGTTAAACAACACAGACACATTAATTTGCTTTCAGGCAATACACTTGTGTTATTGTTGATTTTTATTTTTATGTGGTTTGTAAAAGGGCGGTCTTTGATACTTTGACCAGCAGGATACATCACAGCTCCAGTATTAACAAAATTGTACAAATGGGTCAGTATTGTGTCAGGTGGTTTTGTCAGATAGTATTGTCTGTGTGGTGCTGATTATTTTACCAGTGACTATTCATTTCTAATGATACATTTTCGGGAAGAAACAAATATATACAAGTTTATGTTCTTAAGTGTTTTGCTGGAAGGAGTAGCTATTTTTTTTTATATATAATTAAGAAAGATGGCAGCGCTCCCCTGTTGGGGAAAGACATTTTTCCAACTTACCTGTTGGTGGAGTATACAGTAAGTGTTCTTTTGGGTACTTCTGAAAAATACCAAGTACATGTTCAAAGTTTACAGGCTTATCTTCCTTCTTTAAATTAAACTTAAATGAATGTCATTCCATTGTAAATGGATGTTTCGGGGCAGAAAGTGAGTTAATTTCACAACAAGTTTGCTTGTTTAGTTAAAGAAATGTAAAACTTTTTGCACTCAGTTTTTGACCTATATGTCACCCTGCTTTGGATGTACATATTTGTGAATTCGATCAAACAAATTTCTATGTACGCTGTGTAAGAAAGTTTTGTGATAATACTATATACAGCAGTGTTTTATCATATACAAAGCCCAGTTGAGAGGTAACTGAGATCTGTCTGCCTGATGTGTGGTCTGATAGAAGCTGTCTGTCTTGGAAGTGGAGTGTTTTGTATTGTGGTTTCAAACTGTTAACATGTCTTATTTATTTAACTAAGAACTACTTTTATACTGTTTTGTTTCAATGAAAGCCAAGCTGAGTTTCCCTAAAGACTTTTGAAGGACTATTTCTAGATCTTTGCAAAAAGGCATACATTGTAAGAATGGTAACCATAAACATTTTGATATTATGTATGGTTGCTCATTATTTATCGAAGAGAATTTCTGTTTCAAAGATACAAGACAACAGGCTCACAGATATGTTCAAAGACTTCCATCTTGCCAATCTTCACACAGGCCAATTCACTGTTATTTGATCTGCTGTTAAGTTGCTCTATTAAAAACACTCACAGCTATTTCTACAGTAATTATAGAATAGGAACAAATTCAGTCCACAATGTCTGGTGTAACATTTACAAAGCTTTTTCTCCCATTGTGCTTTTGTAAAAAATATCTTTGCAAATCAATAAAAATGTTCATCTTGCTCATCTTCAATCTTGTTTTTTTTTCGTGTAAGTTCTCCCTCCCATCTACAGGATAGTTAAAAGTTGCATTACTCTGATCAAAAAGAAAGTTTAATTAATTTGAATTATTTTCTAGTCCATTTGTAGTTCTACAGGTAGTTTTGTTTTGATAAGAGGCTCAGAGTTGTGTTGTGTTTGATAAATAAGACTCTAGTTACTTTCCTTCTCTTTACATTTTTGTGTATTATGTATAATGTCTTTTTTACTTTGACGATACGCAAAAAATGTGCTAAAAAAATTCACACATACTCAAAATGAAATGACTAAATGGTCACTTGGCTCTCCCAGTAGGTGGTGATATTGCCCTGTGTGACCATGAACGACAACACCAAAGATCGTCTATTTTCCACAGAAGCGCCACACGCCTCAACTGGACACTGTGCCCTCTACAAATAGCTTTGCCTCATTTCCGGTGGAAAAATTGAAACAAGGCGAAGTGGGATCTCTTGGTTTTTAGTCATATCATTTTATGCCTAGCCCCTTTCACTGTAAGCGGAATGATGAAGGAGGATGGGGAACACGACTTCTGAAGAGGAGTAACGAAACAACAATCCTGGTGAGTATTGTTAAATAAGTCTTATCCCTGCATGGCTAAATAGCTGCTGGTCCAAATGGTTTAAATGACGTATCAGTCATCCTGTGTTGTACCGCTAGTTTGTGGCTACACACCCAAGCTAGCCCATGATGACAAATTAACTATAACCTTCTACAATCCCACAATAATGCCTTTCCATTTTTATATTTGGATACCATTAGGGACGTGTAGAAATTAACAAAACGTATTTTTCCAGATTCCTGTATTTTACATTTTAAGTGAAGTGAACTGATATTGTATTTGAAGTAATTACATTTTAAGACCTGACACCTGTGTATAAGAAAAACAATTAGGGTGCGTTAAAAGGGTGCGTTTTTGCTGTGTCAGACGTATTTCATTATTGCTTTAATAACTGCGTATGTGTTTGAAGTTAAGAGGATTACCACAGGGCCTAATCTTGGTGAAGTAGCCTTGCTTTGGTCATTCAAGTGGCTAAAAGCTGCGGGTACTGTTACCTGTAAAGGCTTACTCAGTAATACCTCTACTGACCACTTGTTCCATTCATGTGTAATAACCCGTGGGGATTACTTTTTGTGTGCACTACTATACTTAAATGGCTGTGTTTTTAGATAGCTGATGGACACCATGCCACATCTCTCCTCATCCCCTCCACCACTGTGCAACGATGATGAAGGGGCAGCTTCAGAGGAGGAAGAATTTGGGGACTTTGGGAAGTGTCCTGCTGGTGCGGATGGCTCTGATATCTCCCCACTGGAATGTGCATCCAGATTTACCAAAGTTTCTCCAACTTTAAACCTAGACACCAGGCAATGTCTTACCTGTATAAATCAGCCAATTGAACAATCCCAACCCACATCCACTGTGAACTTAAAACCCATTGATGATGAGGCAAAATCTGAAGACGTTAGAAATGGATTATCTGAAAAATACCCTTCTTCTGATGGTGACAAGACCTCTGTACTGAATGCCTGTTCTTTTACAAATGGACAAACAGACTTTGCTGATTTTTCTGTGTTTGGCGAACAGGCAGCACATGCATGGTGTTGTGGTTTGGGTGGTGCTGAGTTTTGGGATGGCAATGAAGGAGTAACTTCACAAAAAGGACTAAGTGAACCTTTTATCACCTCAAGTCAGGAGGTCATTTTGGATTCAGAGCCCAAATCTTCTGCATACAAGTCAAAAGAAGACATTTGCACCAAAGTCAACCACTGTGAGAGAAAAAATAAATTATCTCAGGACTTTCAAGGTAAACAGCATTATCAGGTGGAAGGGAGCCATTTTGAGGAGAAAAAACTAGGCAAGGCTGGAGAAAGTCATAAAGAGAGAAAGCATAGTTTCAACCTAAATTTTCTACGTGCTTCAAAAGAAGCAGAAGAGACTTTGAGAGAAGAAAAGGGAAAGAAAGAAAAGAGTGTTTCCACTCTCTCTCAAACAGCTAGCCTGTATGACTTTGCGGACAATGCATCATGTGATGAAGACTCATCACAGGAGGAACTGTCTGAAGATTTTGAGCCAAATGTTTCCTCTCTTGCTTCACAAGAGGATACAGACACTGAAGATCAGACTGATGATGAAGTAGAACTAAGGAACTATAGGCTCTCCAGATCTTTTTGCAATGATTACATTTGGTACGGCGTACAGGCATCCAATTCTGATGTTGATACAGGTCTTTTTTATCAAGATCAATCTGCAGCTCAGGAATTTTCTGCTACCTCTGTACACTCAGAATATGAACCACATTCAGAAGACTCTTTGTTCAGATGTGTCAGTTTTGAGCCACACATGGGCCACGAACAAGTTCAATTAGCTGAAGGAGAGGTACAAAGTCTAGGAAGCCTTCCACCTAGTGACAGCTTTGCTGACTTTTGCTCAGCTCCATCACAGGAGGACGGAGAGTGGATGCTATTTCAAGACCAGCGAGACAAGCAGGAGGGTTTCAGACAGTATTCTGATTTGGCTAGCAGCCAGGTTGGAGCATTTAAAAACTTTTTGTTTCATGACAAAATTAATTATCTTGTGCCTAATTAAAAATGCTAATTCATGTTCAATATATTTTTGGGACAGGGTGTGCTTCACTGCCATGTTCAGCAGCTCTTTCAAGACAGTTTTCCACAGTTGGTTTCAGCTGAGGAAGTTGAGGATCCAGTTTATGGACTTGATTCTCTGCTTTTCCTCAAAGATCAAAGTGACCATGAGGAAGAGGAGGCAAGAAATCTTGGCTCTCAGTGGTAAAAAATCATCTTGAATTGATTTTCTATTTCTTCATTATATGAAGAGTTTACTAAGCTTTTTTGTAAACTGTTCTCTCTCTAAATTGTTCTTCATATACCATTATCTGAACTTCCTAGGGTCACACCTGGATTATGGTGGCCATCTCAGGACATTCACTCAGGAGTTGGCCTCCAGTATCAGTGGGCTGGTTCCCATACTAACAGGAGTTTGCTACGGTGCCTTGGAGTGGACACAAGGAATATTGTAAGTTTAACTGTTAATCAAGCAAACAACTGTAATTACAGAAAATTTAGACTTTCTATTTTTATGTATTATAACTAGAAACCAATACCTATGAAAGCTTTATTTGTTGTACCATTCACACTCATCGTCAACTTTCTCTTTGAAGGTGTTCATTGGCATAAAGAAGCAACCAGTTGTTGTTCCGGCATTTGCATCCCATCGGGTATATCATCATGTGTAGTATGTAGGCAGATTTGCAATTTATAATACTTTAAAATTAATAAAAGGTGCTATTTGTAATAGTCTTACAAGTATTCAGATTTTTTTTTTAAATATAAGCAGCACATTATATTATTTTACACTGGCTTGACTTAAAGGTTGTGTTATTTTATTTTAAAATGGGGAATGCTGGAGTTTATCAAAGTCTCTTTGTCAGCTGTTCGTTTTCCAGGACACACTACAGTCATAACACATGCACACATGAGAACCTGGGACATACAAAGTTCCCAGGGTTTATTGCAGGTAACATTTTTATATTTTGTATAAACAAATAATAAGTTATAGGGCACCTTAGTAGGTAACTACAGAAAAAAGCATTTTCCTTTTTTCCAGGCTAAACTGGAACAGCCAAAGCCTTAGCAGTTCTCAGGATGGTCTCAGTTTTGGATACATAAATAGGGCATTGTTTGGCAGCTTATTTGCTTCTTTTGCCGGCTTTCTCCTGGGGTTGCCACAGTATTTGCCTCCCTGAGTGCAGTGACTTTCATAATAATTTGAAATAGCTTTTACACCCGATGTCCTTCCTTACACAACCCTTGCGAATTGTGACCTTGTGACCCCTGTGGCTGGACTCTTATTTGTCTCGGTTATCAGATACAGTATTTTTATTGTATATAAAACTGGATTTAACTCGGTCTACTGAGCTGTATTTCTGTGCATGTAAAAGACCAAACCAGCTACCTCAGTTTCCCTCAGTAAAATGTATAACCTTTAAGGTAATGGTGCTTTATATCATTATTTCATTGCCACTCAAGTGTGAGGGCAACACATACATTTATGATTTATCTGCTACTATTTACAGGTATATGGACGCTTCATATATACTTTTCTTTCATGATTTATCATCTCATATTTTGAAAAAAAGTCTAAAACTTGAACTAACAAACACTTTTGTGCATGCTTTTCATGCCCTCAGTGATTCCTTCTAGATTGCAGTTGAAATGAATGAAGATAAAGTCTAGAGTGTAGCTTTTTAGTTGCAAGACAATCTGGACACAGCTTTGATGGTTCTGCTACTTGGCCTGCCAAAATGTATACCATCTCATAGCACATAAAGTAGTACCAGTACAATGGCTTAAACATGTTACAAAAATTAAATATTGAGGCCATATTTAGGTCTGTGGGATTACAGCTTAGTATATCTGAACACGTCTCATTATTGCGTGCATTATTGATCTAATCTTCAAATACTCTAGCAAGGCAAATGAATGACCCCCCTTTGTAATGAACAGCCGTATACAGCAGAGGGCAGCGTAGTAAGTTAGTTACGAATACCTACGTGAAGTTGGCATCCCATCAAACGAAAATCTACAGAATTACTATTTCATTCGTTTGTACTTGGTTTGTGCTGTATAAAGATTTGTTTGTGCTGGTATAGTTTCTAAGATATAGTTTTAAGCAATGACGTCATCAGCACCCCAACTTTGCCCAAATTGAACAAAAGTGACGAAAAAAAAAATCACTTGGTAAATTCCGTTATTTTGACTTCTTTTGAACTTTTTATACCAGACCCCCAGTTGTCAAGCAACATATTCCACGATTCAAGGATGACAAAGGCTTGCTAAATGTCTATTAATTTAAAAAAATACAATTAATGTGCACCTTTTGACAATGATCTCTATTTTTTTTTTTTTTTCAAATTAAAGATATAATAGCAAAGTAGTAATGTGTGCATTAACCAATTCCCAAATAAAAGACTTCATCAACTTGTTTTCATGCCTGACCCTTCACTTCTCTTAATGTATATTGAGCAAGATTTTGTTCTCATGTTTGGAGAGGATGTATTGGGCAAGCTTCTAAAGAAATGGCCAACAACATTTAAGGAGAAGATCATCAGTCAGTGCAGAAAGCTTCCATCCACGACAGAGACTGAGGACCTCATATACTGACAGCAGATCCTTGTGAAGATGTCACTGAAGATGCTAATTTTGATAAGTTGGTGTTTTAATTAACCTGTAAACACTTTGTTAAACATGAAATGTGTAACATGGAAATGGTCATCACTTAAAGGAAAACCACAATGTCTATTATTATTTATTTTATTTACCCTTTATTTAACCCTCACAGCACCTTAGGGCCCAAATACATACTTTTAGTTGTTTTTACATTTATAACGTATAACAGCACAAACCAGCTCTAACAAAGCACAAACAAATGAAATAGTTATTCTGCAGATTTTCGACTGATGGGGTGCCCACTTCACGCAGATTATCTGAATCCCATCTGTTCTTGAGGGCAGCTGCATGAACTCAGCTCATGGGGATATGTTGAAATGCATTCTTTGTTTGATTTCTAAGACATGGGCATATTGTGTCGGCTACCTGGCCATAATTACTTATTTTTTCCATTTTTGAGCAGGGGGAAAAAGAAGTTAGTGGATTGAGAAAGTTAATGAAGACAAATGTCAATGTCATTTCTGTTTGAGTTGTGCCTTTATTCCTATAGTTTTCAAAATTGTAACTTTGGACCTAATATTTTGTTAATTAAAATGTCATCTATGTATTGGTGTATAATCCATATAAATACTAAAATACATCTGCTTATTTCTATGGCATATGTATTGCTGTCTGTTCTCATCCATTCCGTGTTGCCCCTCTAAATCATTGCTATACTTTGTCTTATATTCTATTTTATAATTTTTACAAGCAAGATATCATTATTAAAGCTGAAAGTGAAACGTCACCACATCTGCTCTTACCCATTGTCTTGGACTTGTTAGGCTGCTGTGTGCTAAACTGATTATACTGATTGGTCCTGAGGAGGAGAGCACATCACCCTGCTGTAGCAACACTCTCCCACCTGGTTCCTATAACTGTACGGAAGACCAGTAACTGAATGCTTTACATGGTCTGTCTGTTTAAACAGAATTCCTCAGCCTAATGGAAAAAATAACCTCAGAGGCAGGTTTTTGGGCTTCTTAACCTGTCTTTCACGCAGGCCAACATACTCATGTTTCAGTATCCTCACAGGAACAAGAGTGGAGCCCACAATTTAGATTAGGTTGGTAGAGTGACCACCTCAAAAAGTACAAAAAGTAGAACAAGTTGTACGATTTGGTGGGAGAAGGTGGGACAATTCCAGAAATAAATGTTTTGATGTACAAATCTAACTTACCAAGTTACTGAGTTGCAAGTTGCTTCACTTTAGGGCCTATAAAACATATAATGTGCTGTTTTTATCCCCACAACACACATTTTGCAAAGTAATGTCTTTACTGAGACTTTATTCATAGGAGTAAACAAAAAAGATGGAACAGAAAAAATCAAAGCCAGTCTGTATATTTTTCAACACAATTTCAACAATTTAAAAACAAAATGCATTTTATGAAACACGGGGCAGCAGCACACCAACCATATATTGCAATCATGATGGGATCCCCACAAATATGTATTCTACATTTTGCACAAGGAAAATTTACCTTATCTTGTATCTCACTTTTTAAAAAGATCCACCAAGCACCAATGAAAAAGTGGGACATAATCTTGAAAAGTGGGACAGTTGCCTAAATGATCATCTTAATTATTTGTTTTACTTAATCTAATATAAGTATACTAGTATACTCACTTGTTACATAATGATGTTTATAATTAATACCTGTTCGCAAGCTGTACACTAAAAAACTAAAGGCATCAACACAATATTTTATTGTAAAAATACAACTATAACAGATTGGGAAAAACGACATTGTTAAGAATATGGTATAGAGGACTGTTAGATGGGCCAATAATTAATCTCAATACAATGTCACAGTAATAATCAGGATGATTGTGTTGTTTGTGGGCAGACAGTCGAGTACCGGATGCGCACCCTTCCCTTCCTCTCTGCCGGGTTGCCGTCTCTTCCTTCCGGCTTGTTGAAGAAAGTTAAGGGAGGTTCAGCGGTAACTGGGCTTTTACACAATGGACAGCCAGGGAAGGAAAGTGGTGGTTTGTGACAATGGAACCGGGGTACGTCTGCCGCTTTTCCTACAGGTTTACTGTCGGTTTACCGTTTTATCCGCGGCCGTGTAGATGAACGGTTTGCTGAAACAGGAAGTAGGGCTGCTGTGCTAGCATTAACTGGGTGTGTAGCAGGTTAGCAAGTTAGCTCAATTTTCATTCATCCAGTTTCGGTGTGAAACCTCAATTATTAGCTATGGATGCATATTATTAAACTGAAACGCAGTATTCTAAACATCTTTCTCTTCTTACTTAATACATTTTACATTTAGGCGTAAAAAGGCTCATCTTGCAAGCCTCCGACTGTCATGCTAAAGTAGTTAGCGGTTGGTTGGCCATTTTTCTGCTCGGGTTTAACAGCTGGCTGTCTGGGAGAGTCAATCTGCTGCCAAGCTGATGTCACTTTACTGATTCATTTTGCATCCTTTAATTTTGAAGTGAATGTGTTAACTTTAAACTTTTAAAGTGTTATATCCAATTTTAGCGTTTGAGCCGAGGGCTAAAATATAGCTAGGCCATGGTAGCTTAGTGAAGCTAGTAAAGGAAACATAAAACCACTTTATGATTTTGCCTACAATAGAATACTATGTAACGTTATTCCATTCGCTTAGCTTGGCAAAAATAAACAAAGGATTGCATTGTCTTTGCTTTTAAGTTACATCCCACTTAACCAACAGAGCTAAAGCCCTGCAGCACCTAAGGAAGTGTGCGTTACCTGGGCGTGGATTGTGTAATGACACCTTTATGACCCTAGCTTTGTTTCAAACCAGTTCAGTGGTCACAAATATGAACTACCTGGGCATTTTAGGTTACAACTTAGTAGTTTTATCACTACATTTTGGGGGGAGTCGCAATGCATAATTTGGTCTTTTTATTTTAAGGAGTTGCACTGATTTTTTTTTAGACGATGAGGCATTTCTTTAGAAACTTACTCAGCAGTCATGACGAATAAGACGTGATGAGGTTATAAGGGAGAAAAACGACCAACCTGTTAAATTTAGCAATCAAAAGGAAGTGCACTGCAGCTCAGTGTATCTTCACATAATGCTGTTTCAAGTCTGCCTGTTCATCATCTACACCACAAGGAAAGTCCTGTATAGTATAGTCCCCACATTTTATTACACACCGCAGGACAACAGGTTAGAACCATTTCTACACAATTATTGTCATTTTAACAGAGATTGGTTATAACACACTGTAACACTTTTTTTCCAAAAATATTTTCTTTATTAGTTGATGCAGCTGTCTATTTGAGCGACTGAAATTATATTTCATGATATCTTGATATATTTTATTATTGTGTAATTTTGTTCTCATTTACAGTTTGTCAAGTGCGGCTATGCAGGCTCAAACTTCCCTGAGCATATCTTCCCTGCGCTTGTTGGAAGGCCCATCATCCGCTCCACAGCCAAAGTTGGAAATATTGAGATCAAGGTATGCTCTTGTTCTGAAACGTTACAAAAATGTGTACTACAAGTACAAGACTGATGTTCTCGTAATAGGAATAATGATATCACAAAAAAAATAAAGCAAAAGTTGCTTTTTCTGTCGTATATCATTTTGAAAAATAGAATTGGAGAAAAGTTTAGAAATAAACCTAATAAGTTTCTTAGCACACAACCTCTCTGTACCTTTCCTGTTCTGTCTTATTTCTGTTATTTATTTTTAAATGTCTGCCTCCCTCTTCCTTTTTGTTTTGTTTCCTCATGGTGAAGTAGAATTCCCAGAAGATGGTAAGTTCAGGTTGGTGTGTGCCTCCTGTCCTTGCCTGCTACAGGACAGTGCCCTGATTTGATTTTACTAGCTATTTTTTAGTAGAAATGCTGTATTTTGTCCGTTAAATACATTTTGCCTTACGGTTTGCGTTTAGTCTTTTTTTACTTATTTATTTTTTTAATTAGCAATCAACAGTACTAATTGAATGTGATCAACAAAAAAGACTTCAGTAGATGCCTAGCACCTTCAGGCTGCTAACTGAAAGGGTTAAACTGTGAGCAAGCTGCTGTTGATGGAGGACTAAATGATTTTGAACAAGTTTATTAAGTTTCTGATTTGTTTCTGCATTCTGACAATGGAAACAGCCACTTCATTATAAAAATAGTAAAAAAAATGTGTTTAGAAGCTAATAATTTTTTATCTCTTTGCAAATATATTGTTATGCATATATTGTTATTGGTAAAATAATTTTTTGTTTTATACATACTGAGGGTGCATGGCAGACAGATGAATGTTGGAGACAGAAGCACATGTGCTTTTCTTTTAACTTTTTTATTGAGACCATATGGAGGCACTACATTAGACTGGTGCTTTGTTAATGCCAAAGCACACAGGATGAACTCATAAAATGGCTGTCTTCAGTAGGCTTTTGATGTTTCCAAATGGAACATGAGATGCTTGACTGTGGCTAACACAAAGCTCTAACTCAGCGTTGTTTACATTTTCATGCTGCTTGCATGCAGCTAGTCTGAATGGTGCTAAAACAAGTGATTTACCATAGTTAGAAGAAATCTGGAGTGTTTTAAGGAGTGTATGCATGGAAACAACTCTTACTGTGCATGCAGGCGATTGTTTTTTTTTTTTTTAGTGTAGGGATGTTATGGGGGCAATCTGAGGTTCTGTGCAACTTTTATATCAAATATATCTAAAACCCATCTCAATTTGTGTGTCGCTGTAGTTTTGATTGTAATATACTAAAGCAAAGGTTAATTAAAAGGGTTTATAAACACACAAATATCTGATCTGGCTCTTTACTTTTTTTAGGACCTTATGGTTGGGGATGAGGCCAGCGAACTCCGCTCCATGCTGGAAGTGAACTACCCCATGGAAAATGGTATTGTCAGGAACTGGGATGACATGAAACACTTGTGGGACTACACGTTTGGCTCAGAGAAGCTCAACATTGACTCCCGCAATTGCAAGATCCTACTCACTGAGCCTCCCATGAACCCCACCAAGAACCGAGAGAAAATCATTGAGGCATGTGTATAGTACTAATATATTTGTATCAGGCTGTAAAAATAACCACTGATCAAATACCAGTTTCTAGTAACTCAAGTAACATACGGTGGCTAAACACTAACTTTTTTTTTCTTTTAGGTAATGTTTGAGACCTATCAGTTTGCAGGAGTCTACATTGCTATTCAAGCTGTGCTGACATTGTACGCTCAAGGTAAAGGGCATGGTTTACAAAATATACAAATGATGCAATACAAAAAAAATTCCTTTATGTCAGATATTTTTTCCATGTACATCACCATGAAAACTTGCATGTGACGTATACTGTGTGTTATTTAAAGTGCGATTTGCTACTATATGGGCAATGTTTGTAATGTTTTTAGCTTATTAATGAAATGCTTTAATTAAAGCCTGAGCAAGAATAAATTAACACTGTTTACCTTTGTACCTCAAAATATGGAGTCAGTCAAAAATGATTGCCTTGTAATTGTCTTAGAATAATTTTGATGATTTCTGCAAAAAGTGTAGTGGTTGATTTTACCAGTAATTGTATTTTCCAGGGCTTCTTACCGGTGTGGTGGTGGACTCGGGCGATGGCGTAACACACATCTGTCCGGTGTATGAGGGCTTCAGTCTCCCACACTTGACGAGACGTCTGGATATTGCAGGCAGAGACATCACTCGCTACCTCATCAAGGTGCCTACACAGGAATAGTTTTGCGTATTGTACACTTGTACAACATTCCAGTTTCTCATTTTATTTTATCTTTTTTTGCAGTTATTGTTGCTGAGAGGGTATGCCTTTAACCACTCTGCAGACTTTGAGACAGTGCGAATGATGAAGGAAAAGCTGTGCTATGTTGGCTATAACATTGAACAGGAGCAAAAGCTTGCACTGGAGACTACCGTTCTGGTAGAGTCTTACACGGTAATTATACTTTCGTTTAACTACCTTAAGTTATGAAAATATGAAATCATAACCTGTTTATATTAGATCTGGTTTTGCACAAGTGTGCACCTGCTGTGGTTTGTGCTGTCCGGGCTTGTCATTTCCACAGGCGTGTGGCCTATTATAATGTGCTCATAAAACATAATGCTGCCCTCCAATGGACACTGAGAGTATTGCTCCCATTCGCTCTTTGCTGTACATTTCACTACATACTTTGTTCCTATGTGTCCCTTTAGTTCATATGAATGCATGTGATATTGTATCTAGAACACAGAGTGACAAGTTTGATCTTACCTTGAGCTTTTTTTGAATTGCCACAATTTTTAAAATGTGGTCTAATCACATGATAATTTAAGGCTCCATTGAAGTGGGAATGTATGAAAAACCATTACATTTCTGCATAGTCATATACAAAACTGGGTACTGCACATATTCCATTGAACTACAAATGAAACAAAAGTTTTTTTTGACTTTGCATTTTAGTCCTGTTTAGTTTTACTTTTTACTCACTTTAGATTTACTTTTCTAAAACTTCTATTACTACAGAAATATCTGTATAAGTTAGTGACATATTTGTTTTTTGGAGCGTAACTAAAGCATAATATTACTAATTTTGGTGTCAAGAAGACTACCACATGGCCTCTGGTAGCTGCTCCTTCAGGACAGGGCAGTGCTGCTGACTAATGTTTTGAAAGGGCTCAAACATACGGGGCACAGTGCTGCTCCACAAGACTTGGTTTTCTTTCCAAAGACGTTTTCCGTGCTGCTAGAACCACAGAGTCTAAATGCGAATGCTGAATTCTGTGTTAGTGTACGCCTTAGTGAGCGCATGTTGTGTCTCTGTGCGCACTGTGACCATGTGTGTTTGGATTTGTGTAGATACTGTATGTGAACATGCGTGTGTAGGTACTGCATCGTGTGTGAGTGTGCCGAAACAAGGAGGCCAATGTAAGTGTGGCTAAAGGGTGCTGAACTACATGTTACATCATTTCCTGTGTAGTCACTTTGCGGGAGTGGCTGAGCTCTGCTTCCTCCCACTGCCCTCTGAATGAAGCCCTTTATAGTAACACGCACAACATCAACACCACACAGTTTCTAGCCTGTTATGTCTGATAGTATGAATTTTATTTACTAAAGATTTATATTATTTTGCCAAACAGACATGGCTCTTGGTAGACTTGGAGTCTTCAGTCTTTAAAGATTAAAAAAATTGTGGGACCTTTTGTACATAGCAAATTAACAATATCTTTGTTCTCAGACTCCATATTTACTCCCTTTAAGCAATGTGTGCTTAGTAATGCATCAACTCCAACTGAATCAGTTCTAATACTTTTTTCTCATTCCTTTTCATGTCCTTCTTCCCACTCATCTCCAGCTGCCAGATGGTCGTGTGATCAAGGTGGGAGGAGAGCGCTTCGAGGCTCCTGAGGCTCTGTTCCAGCCTCACCTCATCAACGTGGAGGGTGTTGGTGTGGCCGAGCTCCTCTTTAACACCATCCAAGCTGCCGACATAGATACTAGGTCAAAACAACATGTTAATATTAGTCAGTACTTGGAAATGGAAACAAAAACTATATCTTTATAATCATAATAATAGTACATTGTGTCTAAAGTGTAATGTCCTAACACAGTGCAATCTGTGTTAAAACTTCTATTTGCAGTTTTTCTAATTGTCTTAATCTTATTGTTCCTTTTCAGGCCTGAGTTTTACAAACACATTGTGTTGTCAGGAGGATCTACTATGTACCCCGGTCTACCCTCACGACTTGAAAGGGAGCTCAAACAACTATACCTGGAGCGTGTACTCAAAGGAGATGTAGACAAGCTTTCAGTAAGATACCTACTATTACCTTGTCTTGCACTGTGTGATGAACACCAAGAGTATTTAACTAAAACAAAGCCACAACTCTTGCTATGATTACTAAAATGTCATAGAGGACAGTGCTACAATGGTCCATATGTTTAAATGTATGAGACTACAAGATAAATAAGGATTTGAAGCTAATTCTCAGTTTGTTTAAGCTCGAATGGGTGGAGTTTCCCCATAAGTGAGGGAGCTTTCACTGCAAGTGATGTCCAACCACAGCTTATGTTTGGGAGCTGGCTGTCAAACTGCGAAGTGAGAGCATGAGTAGTGATGTTAAAAAACATTCTGAAGTTTTGTTTTGAATTTTGATATTTGTAAGGTTTAAGCTACTGTAAGTATTACTACATGAAGCGGTGTACAGTGACCACCAGCAGGTGGGGTCAGAAGCCAACACACTTTTCATCTCATTATTATTGGAAAGTATTGTGCACTCCCTTAATTTTAGCATTATTCAGTATATGCTAATTATACTGATGTATTTACACATAACATAATAGAAATCATTTTGTAGCTATGTAGTGAAGTACATTTATTTTTTTTATTTTGTGGGCTGTTCACAATGTAGTAATCACTCTTTACCTATAATATAACCACAAACAATGACATCTTTTTTTTTCATCTGGCTTGAGACCATGAAAGCACAACATCAGTCTTCTTTAACCTGTTTTTATGATGCCTTTATGATTAAGTTGTACAAAAGGAACAGCAATAAAAATCCACAACATTGTATGTGTGAGCCTACATCCTGACAACAGTGACAGTGTTGCCATTGGTTTCACCTTTCTGTTAAGTTCAATTTTTGATTGCTTCTGGTCTTTTCCCCTAGAAATTCAAGATCCGCATTGAGGATCCTCCTAGGCGAAAGCACATGGTGTTCCTGGGGGGAGCAGTGTTGGCTGACATCATGAAGGACAAGGACAACTTCTGGCTCACCCGAGAAGAGTATCAGGAGAAAGGAGTCCGCGTGCTGGAGAAACTAGGAGTCACCGTCAGATAAAGCTGTGGACGGACAAACTACACAACCGCAAACATACAATACACCACACATCACACACTTGACATGAACACATTTCACAACCATCGCAGAGTATATCTATATCTATCTACCCCTCATGTTTGGCTCAGAGTATCCCCCAGACATTGGCGGGAATAAGGCCTTCACCTCCCTGCACCTCTTCCTCTCTCTCTCTCTCTCTCTCTCCCCCCCCTCCTGTCTCTCCTCTATCTCCTCTATCCTGGTCTGGGATTGGCTCATGCTTCCCTTGCAAGCCCTGAGAACCATTCTCCATATTTGCCGATCACACTCAAGCCTCTTTCTTTTTTAGTAGGTTTAGAAGGGCTAAGGCTGCCCTGCTGATGTAATTTGGAGTTGGATATTTATATGTGTTGTAGTGGTGATGGTTAAAACCAGGAAGTTAAGTTGGATGTTCACTCTGCATGTTTGCCTACCACTTACACAAGCAGACAACCATTATTTGTTTAGTAGGAAAAAAATGGCAGGTAAACAGCAGATGCATTGACCACTGCATTATGAGAAAGTTAAGTTTAATTCTTTAAAATAAAAAATAAAATTGTGGAGTGGATAACTTAACGAAGAGTTATAAGAAAGTGTTGTAAAATCACAATCAGGGTCCACATTAAACAGCCACGGGCCGCTCTCAGCGTCTGTTAAAGTGTGCTGATCACATTTTTATGTCGGTTTTTATAAATGATATCATGAATTTTCTTGTGGGAGAGGGGTTCCTCTTTTTTGCTTTTTTTTTGGGTGTATGAGTTCTTTCAAACAGATTTTTTTTCCATGACTTTTTGTTGCTGTGCACTATTACCATTGTAAATGGAGTACATTTATGTAACAGAAGTTCCTCCAGGTTTTTTAATGAAGAATTGTTAATTTCTAAAAGGGACAAATGCACAAAGTAAAGCCCTGAGCTTGATAACAGCTGTGCAACGGTACTCTGGGTTTAGGGACGTGCATAATTTACACTTTGTTCCTTTTCAGACTGCTTTGCTTCTGCCTCCTCTCTGGGTTGAAACTGAATAAATGAGTGCAAGCACTTGTCTCTAAATCACAGAATATGGCACCTCTGTAGTTCCCCATGTTGTATTTCTTCAGATCTACCAAAGCATGGAGGCAGATACTGTCTAAAGCGTTAAGTCTATTAAAATTTAAACAATGCCATTAAACAGTATTCTTTATGTATCAATACTGTTTAATTCTGTCACTTAATTTTGTTTCCCAGTCTTAAATTCACCAACAGTTGGCATTATGCAGACTGGAGGCACTTCTATTTTGAGTAAGACAAATATATTTTTCCTCTTTCCATTGATTGTCTATCCAGTGCCAAGTGCAGTTAATGTTAACTGGATCACTCTGTGTGTCTATATGTCTTTTCTTTTTGTCATTTTTTTATTTTCTTGTGTTGTTCATAGCATAACTGCCTAACGCTGATTTAAATAAAGAAAAGTGATTTATAAGGATTTCCATGTAGTATGATTCTTTATTTGTTTTGGAGGTTTGATATTGTTTATGGAAAGGAGTCTTGCTATTGTGTATTTCTAGTACTTAACAAAACAAAAGCAATGAAGTTTGAAGGTAATTGTGAATGGGCCACCCACAAAAGGATTCAACACTCCAAGGCAGAAAGAGGAAGCGGAAATGGAACGGTGGCAGGGGACTGGCGCCACCAGAGGAAGAGGCTCTTTCCGAGCCTGAAATAAAGATCGCATCCAGACTCATCTGGACTTGTTCCATTTTAATCCTTCAGCTCTGGCCACTTCCCCCTTGACCCTGAACTGTTGCCTCTTCAGGTATTTGAAGTTTACTCTTCATCATCAGTACATCACTGACCTCCGAAAGCTGCTACAACTGACATGAAATAACCTGTGCATTAATAACCTACATATGACTAGACTACAATTATTGCGTAGAACCACATGTCACAGAATTACTTTATTTGGAGCTTCAACAGGATATACATTATTAACAAACATCAAATGGCAGTTTTCGCTTCGTGTATATGGTCTATTATAGAAATGTGTGACATCAGCAAGTGCTTACAGTTGTGCTTCAAAGAGTAATTACTGCATTGGGTTTTGCATTGGATGGTTTTTAAATGCTTGAGGCCATGTAGTAGACCCCAGCCCCACCTATTTCCACAGGGTGGGAGTAGAGAGAGCTTTCCTTTTCAGTCTTGGTTTATAGTTTATCTCATGAGTGTAATAAATTGAAGCAAAGTGCAACAACAAAGTACATTTTAAAATGATCATCAGGCCCCGTGTATGCCCATGCAGTCCTCGTATTCTCAGTATGCGTTTCACAATCAATTCTGATTTCAAACTTACACACAAGAGACACACACACACACACACACAAAAACAAGTTTGATGAGTGGACATATAAAAATTCATTGTAAAGAAATATAAAATAATGTCAGTGAGAAAAGTAATGATGCAGGGCAAACCAAACTCTGTAAACTGAAGAAGTGAGTGGCAGTGCTGTGTGCGCCCAAAGAGGGCCAGACTGACCCCATTACAAGAGCAGATATCTTAAATGTTTGCACATGTGGACTGTGATGCTGTTTAAAGCTGTAGAGCTGCTTTGCAGGCCCCCAAAAGCCCTCGGGGACCTTTTTTTCTTCTCTACCCCCTCCTCTGTTGTGCTCCATCATTATCGCCCACATGCTTTTCCAGAGACATCCTGAGTGAAACAGCTCCACGTCTTCGATGGCTATCACATGTTCCTGCTGAGGAGGGAGACAGAGGGGAAAAGCAAGAAACAGACAAAAGACTTGAGTTTTTACAAGAACTGTTTCTCAAACTTTTTAACCTCAGAAAATATTGCCCGTGTACCATTTTATTGTTATAAACAGGCCTTTTAATAAACTGTATACTGTGTATAGTTTATAGAGCTTGCAATATTGCTTTTACTAGGAAATTAAATATTTTTATTACTGCTGTAAATCACTGTAACTCCTAATTCCGAACTGTACATTACAAATAGGACAACATTTAGTAATCTTATGTTGTACTTTTGGATTTTGAAAATAGTTCTCAAAGTACCACTAGACAGAGCCCATGTACCACAGTTTGAGAACCACTGTAGTAGAACATAAATAAGCATTTTGAATAAAAAATCTTCAGCATTTAGTAACATAGGCAGACTCAAAATTTCACTGTTTTGTCTCTTTATTGGAGGTGGAAAGTAAGACACACATTTTCACTGTTTTTCCTCATAGACCTGGCCACTCTTCGGTATCTACAAAGTACTTCCTGTTCCTTCTCAAAAGCAAGAGCTACATCCATCAGTACATGTTAGAAAGTTATTAAAAAAACAAAATAGAAATAAAAATGTACAACATACACTTGATATATATAATATAATTTTGCTCTTTTTTTACAGAGGTAAAAATACTAAGCGTAAAAAATGGGTCTAATTCAATTACAGGGAGTTTCTTTATTTTTGTTTTAAATACACAAAAAAGATAAAGAGGATGCGTTCAGGCACTTGTAAATGGCTCTGACGTGAGGAACACACACATAACACCAGACGAGATGGAGAAGTTAAAGCCAGCACACACACCCTTTCTTTCTGGTCTTATGGGCCCCTCCCTGAAACATCACAGGATCGTATTATACTAGATAGGTGTTAGTAAGTGATAGCATATTTAGGACGTCCCGGTAGCTTTGGATCAAACATCAGGAAAAAGGGGAAATGTACTGTATGTGGGATGAACAGATGCACACACAGACGCACGGCGAGGACTACACAAGGCAGGATGTATGAAACAGACTCGAGTGGAGAGGAAAAAGGACATCCTCAAGCATTCGGAAATTCACCTACAGTCAGTGACATATCCTTGGCACTATAGTCTAAGATGGATGTTCACTTGTTTTCGTGAAAGATTTCTTTAATGTTTTTGTGTTTAATAAGCTTATTGTTTTGACAAAATAATTCATAGATGGTTGGTTTAGTGTTGTGTTATAGGAGATAAGTGGTTTTCTCTACTGTCTGTAATATAGAGACTTAAGCATTTTGAGCATGATTTTGCACACGCAAGGCAAAAAGAAAAAAAAAAAGAGAAAAATAATAATACAATTGCATCTCAGTAAACTACAATATTGTAAAAAAGTGAAATTATTTGAGTAGTTCAATTCAAAATGCAAAACATACAGTATTATAGATTCAGTACACGCAGGTAAAATACTTCAACTGTTTTAGTGTCTTATTGTGAGGACTAGGATGTTTATACAACATTATGTAAATTTCATGAGACACAGAATTTTGGTTGTCACAAGCCCATACCATAATCATCACAATAAAATAATTATATCCTTGAGTTGAACTACAGAAACACAATGACTTTTCCATAATCTTAATTTTCTAATTTATTGAGATGCACCTGTAATATGATCATGCAGCTGCAGTTTTAGTGATCTTCCATTAAAGAGAAGAAATTGGCTCATTTTATAAAAATATTACATTATTACAATGAGAGATTTGAATGTTTTGGTAAAGCAAGCATTAAGTGTTATGCATTTGAGTTTTTAGAAACAGCAGCCACATTAATTGTAGATTGTAAAAAAGGAGTGATTGATTTCTGCTTCTGTTTACAATAGAACAATGACAGCAAAATCACTAGCAATGAGGTTTCATACCTGAGGTCTGAATAATATAAATATTAGTTTTACCACAGTTTTCGGGCAGATTTGAAACATTGTTGGCAGCAGATTTTTTTCTTCAGAATACTGTACTGTGATTGGTCGGCTCTACTAAAAGGCGGGACTTAAAGAAAGGAAGTGATTGTACATCGCAGGCAACTGGAGTCCTTAATCAACAAACTCAATGTATTCAGTATAAAAATAGTTTAAAACATGCTTTTGACAGTGTAATGAGGCTGAATGCTTGGAGCCTAAACCGTGCTCATTTTATCTGACATCTATAGGGGTTTTTTTGGGAGGGGGGTTTGAAGCGAGTTTGAGCATCTCATCTTCTTGTTTTAAGGCATAACAGGCACCAATTTAAAAGATCAGTTCAGATTGTTTCAGCATCAGTCTCTAAAATGACAGGCCAGGTTTCTGCGAGTATAGGGCGGATCTGAATTGATCGAGGTACAATACAGTAAGCCCAAACACTAAATTGAACTTTTAAGTGATAGTTTGTCTAGGCACAGTTTGAAAAAGAGACGGATGCTAGAGGTTAACTTGAGGCACCGTCTGTAGTGAGTAATTGGTACCCAGCATCACTTTGCTGGTAGTTTTATTTTTTATTTTTTTGAGAAAATAAATAATATAAAAACACTACTCTTTGGGATATTAGATGATTAAGATGAGCAGAGTACCACACTTCTTTCACTGAACAAAGTAGATGGTGGCAAAGAGCAATGCAAACTATATACATGGGCTTACCATAAGATGCAGAACAGACAACAAAGGCCTCGGCGCACGTTGTAGACATTCACACATAGCATCCACTAATATACACACACACGGCTGCATACACACTTACAGAGGTGTAGTGTCAGACTTTTCTTCAAGCTGGAGTTGAGCTGGGCGGGCCATAATATTGGAATAGAACATAAATAAAATGGCCGTGTACATTAAAAGAAAGAACAAAGAGAAACAATTCAAGTTCTTTGACGCCAAGTCAGTGTACAAAGTATAAAGTACCTGCATATGTTATACATGACATATAGGTCAGCTATAAAAAAGGCCCCCTGAAAAAGAGCTCTCTCATTACAAACAGAGCATGAAATGGCCATGTGGAGAGCTAAGAGAACTGTCTGCCATTAGGGGGAGCTTATCTTCCCAGGCTGTTTAGAAAATGCACCAACTGCTTTTTTGGCTTATTTCAGTGTCTGGAATATGTAAAGAAACCCAGAGAACCAAGGCAAGAGAGCGAGCAGCCATTAAATTTTGTCCCCACCATGTAATCCCCATCCTTCCATTTTTCTGTGCTTGCGTTGGGTAGGTTTGTCCTCTAAAAGGTTTCCAAGTGCGGTGGTTCAACTCGTGGCCTTGTGACGGCCTCCACAGCAGCCACATACAAGCCCCGCCCTGTGGCAGGCGTGGAGAGGGGGGTACAGGCAGAGGCAGGGTGCCACCAAGGACAAGCCAAACAGGGCTAGCCAGCGAGTGCCCACCCGGCCTCCGCCGCTGCCCTCACTCCCATCACAGGAGCAGGGGTCAGAGTAGTCCCCCTCCGGGTCAGACATGCAGTGGTAGAGCATGGTGTCTGCGAGCCACATGCAGCTGACCCGATGGATGCACACCCGCACAGGGTCTGGGGCATCCTGGCACCGGCCTCTCCGGTTTTCAGAGAGATAAAAGGCCTCACCACAGTGCTCACACTGGGCACGGTCCATGCCATCTGACTTTCTCCCCTTTCCACCATTTGTGGAGGGGGAGGAGCCTGGAAGGTAGGGGCGCGGCTGAGTGGAGACCACAGGGGAGAAGCCATGGTGACAAGAGCCACCGTGGCCCTTATTAGGCAAGGGTCCAAGGGCAGGGTCAGAGTCTGAGGGGGACAGGGCCGGTGCAAGGGGGTAAGTATAGTAGTCTTTCTGTGTCTTGGCAAAGTCCACATAGGACTCAGAGTCTTCCATTTGGATGAACTTGTCCCGCACTGTGGCATGGCGGTAGTCCTCATAACCAGTAAGCCAGGAGCGCTCCGACCGGCCAGAGTGGAGACGCTCTGTTGTTTGCTCCCAGGTGCGTTCCCGAGGGTTAATCCGAACAATTTCCTCATCCTCTTGGAAGGTGACGCGGCGGGGAATCCGAGACAGCGGCTACAAACAAACAGTCACCTCTTTAGTCACCTGCTACACATGAGTTTCTCACATTACAGAGTGCAGCACTGTCACTCTTTGCTTTTAATATCATCTACAGTTTTCAGACCCAATTAAATCTATTCAGGTGTCAAAATCTGCAGCATTAAAATTATGCAAATTAATAGAAAATAGTCACTAATCTCACACTAGTCTCACCTGGTCCAGGAAGTAGTGGTCTGAGAGGCGATAGGGGTCATGGAGGTCATGGCGAGGGTAGTCATGATGATGTCCCAGCATGCACCGGTGTCTCTGAGGAAGTGGTGAAGACTCAAGCGGCTGCAAGGAAATCTCCAGCTTTTGGGAGGAGTTGGATGAGCTGTCTGTGGCGTTCTATCGGATACAAACAAACACAGGATGTAGGATGAAAGCTGCGTTTTGATTGGATACGCCAAACAAATACAAGGTTCGAGAAGACACAGTGATTGGACAAACAAAAACAGGAAGCAGCGGCGAAGCTCTGATTGGGAAAAACAGGAAACGTGAGGCATGTTTTGCAAGCAATGTTACATTTAAGTAAAAACTGTTCTCTTTATTTTAAGCAGGCAATAATGCGATATAGAAACTGCACAAGCCACACAGAGAAACCACAATATCACTTTTTAGCCTCTCCTCTGTGTTGTCCTATGCCTCTTTTCCCCTCAGCACACATCCTTCTCACAGTCTGACTTTCCACACATCCCTGGGTCCCCCATTTCCACTACTTAATTTTCATAATCTTTTTACTTGTGTTCATATGAATGGCTTCCTGTCCTTTTTCTCCAGCTCAAACCTTGGCCAGACAGCAGACATTTAGACGGCTGCCATGTATCTCTGTAACAGACAAGATTTCACTGAGGCTCAATGGGGGTCAGCCTCCGGGGGCCTCTGAATGGGCCAGCTGACAGGCAGGTCTACTCATGTCATCCTGTTTCGCTGTGTGAGATGACCAATTAAACAGGTGCAACAGGCTTGTTTTGTTTATCAAGATGCCAGTATATAATAACAAGATGTAATAATAGTATATAATATAATAATAAATAGAACTGAGCCATTTCAAATTGAGCGATTTACTTTTCCTTGTTATCAACTACAAGTCCGAATTTGCCTGCCAAAACCCCAGATTTTGCCCTTCACCTGCCAGTCACACCTAGAGTATTAATGATGCATTTCTTTATCAAGAAAATGGCTTCTTATATACCACTTGCACAAAAGGTTTGTGAATGATGCATGCACAGGAAAAAAAAAACTATGAAAGATAAAACAAGTTGGTAATTGCCTTGCACTGCATCGAATTTAACCCTATTTCCCAAAAGCACGCTCATCTGTCACTCCAGTAGCTAAAACCAGCACAGAGAGCACTATATGACCTAGATCTGCTGTCTGTCTGTCTGTCTGCTCAAGCGATCCCCATTATATCCCAGCTCTGTGTCCAGCACTGCTCTCCCCACATGGATACCACCATGCTGAGAATTTCCCCCAGCTTTCTTACAAAGCCCTAAAGCAGCCAGCCAAAAATAACATGACATGCTCCAGGCTCCGCCCCCCTGGAGAAGACATTACCGAGGGAGGAGCTGATACAGTTTAAACGGGTTCTGCTTTGGCCTCCACGACTGCGACTAATTCAAAACACAGACCAGATTTCTGCTGGAACAGAGACAAAATAGTGAGGGCAGAGTTTTATTTCTGAACGGCTTCTCCCTGTGTTTTCAGGCGTACAGCTGGACAAGAGGCATTTCACGTTATTTGTCAAATTTGATGCTCAGAAGACTTCATCATTCAACATGCCTGCTGGACTCTTATAGGATGTACTCAGAATGGCTTTAGTAGCTTTGCCTTCATGAGTTGTGAATAAACCAAAATAGAGACAGAAAGAGGAGGAGGAGTTAGGGCAAGAGAAAAGGATTTATTTAGGAAGTATGTCCATCTGAGAGCCTCTTCCACTATCCTCTGCTGCACCCCAAGGCTGTAAATCTGCCATACTATTTCCCCCTGTCCAACAAGTGCCATTGCTAACTTTAGGAAAGGTCATTTCCACAGGCCAGGATGAACATAAAGCATGCAGTCCATACCAAATAACACCCTAATTTACAACTTTACATTTCAAATTTAGTTGAGGACATGTATCCATTGCATGAGGTTCTTGTACTTGTGAAACTTTTGCTTTTGAACTGTAACTGAAATAAACATGGATGTTACGTAATTTGAAGAAAAATCTGCCATTAATAATAACACCAAAAGTGTCATGTCTGAGAAGCTAATGTTCAAAATCACAGTTTGCCCCATTCTCTGACAGCAATGACTCCCCTGTTTCTCGTGTGTTTGTGTGCCTCTCTGTGGCGGCTGTACACTCCCAGCAGAGCACCTATTAGTCTTGGCCCTTACAGACAGCCCGAGTCAAAGATGAACCACGAGGCACTTCCTCTCGTAAATCACCGGCTCCACGCTAAGCTGGGAAACAGCTGCTAGCTGCTAGTTTAGTCGCTATGCTCTTATTCTACTGGGAGGGTGGGGGTGTTACCAGTGTAGAGGGAGGTGGTGGGACACAGGAAGTGACCCCATGACCTGGCCTGTTCAGTTACAGAGTGGGGGGAGGGAATCCTCCATGCTTACTTAAGATAGAGGAGCCTTGACACACAAAAACACACACTTATCATGCATTGTGGCAGGTCAGAGGGAGGGGGTCCTATTTTATGTCCTAAAATATGAGTTGGATGCTGATACAGATTCCAGCTTCATAGCAACCAGTAATTTATGGAGTCAACTTTAACTCCAAAGCTTTTAAACAAAAGTATATTTTATCTTAGTTTTGAACAAATATCTCTAATCCAAATGTATGACACAATCCTAATACAAATGTCAAACTGAACACTATTATAACTGTTCTATACTCTCATTTACTGCAGAGGCAAATTTTACAGCATGAACTTTTGGAATACCACCAATACATTTAGCAACAAAAGTCAAGGGTTTACAATACAATTTAAATATAAAAATAACAAGCTTACAGTGAAGACATCATCATCACCGAGCTCGCCTTCTGTCTGGAGTGCTGTAGAAGATGTTGTTGAGCCTAAAGACAGAAAATTATATTTAAAATCTACTGTAAGATGCGTCAAAGCTGAATTTTTAGGTCAGTTTTGGGAATATCAGCACCTTCAGCCAAGTCCTCAATAGCTTTCCGGACTCCTCTGTCAAAAGCCCTGGCATCAGCTGGACTCTGGAAGGACAGGCCACACCTCCGGTCTTCCACTTTCCAGTGATGAAACGTAGGTGTAGCAATGGTGTAAACCAGGTCTTTCCTCAGAGGACAGTCCAGGATCACCTGATACACCAGCAAACCCAGGTCAATGACAGGAACTAAATATCTGGACTGAACTAACAGTTTTCCTTGGTTGTATTAGCGTACTGTATTTGACAAACTTAACTGCAATAAGGAAATAATTTTGAATTATCTATTATTTCATTAGACCTGGTTCATAATGTACTATACGAATGCTACAACTTTAAATATGACCATTACAGTACCTGTTTGTCCGGCAGCCGTTCTCCATGGATGAGGAACTGGGAGCGGCTGTGGGTGCCAGTGGCCGGTGACGGTGTGAGTTCTGGAGGCAGGAGGCGACACACCCCTACCCGGCTCAGAGCTCCACCGTCCTGGGCCAGCCAGCCCCCACTGGAGTCGTCCCGAGTCATCACCACTGCTTTCACACGCACGATGTAGCTGTCACTGTGAAAACAAAACAATTAACAGTACATTAGAATTATATGAAGAATAAAATAACAAACCACAGCAAACCAAGGCAAGAGGCAAAAAAACTGTAATTGCGGCTGCCCCATATAATATAAAAAATAATAGGGCTACTTCATAGAAAACATCATATACAATATACAGTTTAATATCTTGGTCAAAACTTACATGTATTGTACACAGAACAACCATTCAACTTTTTCAGCACTGCCATTTATAGGACTCTGATTTAGCTAATGGCACAGCAGTTTATTTAGAGCTGGATTCACACTGTGGCAGAATGTTTGAGGGCGTCTGAAGTCACGACTTCGCCTGGTCCTCGCAGTGCAGTGGTGGGAGGTGTTTCACCAGGACAAGTCAATGTGCACGCTCACACCGGGACACAAGTGCCAAAGTGAATCTCTTTATACTGCTTTTTGTCCAAAGTTACAGTATTTTTAAACTAGCAATCAAGTGAATCCAACAAAACTGTTGTTTAGCTCTTGTCTTTACACTTAATGTCTACTGCTACCTTTTTGGTCCTATACAATACAATACTGTGTGAATAGTGAAATGCAAGACATTGTCAAACATGAACCATGACAGCCACCACCCTCCATGAGACCTGGTCTGACAATAACAGGATGTACCTCTGAGTACTGAGTATCTCTGTTTGTCTGTTTGGTGTGAGTCTGTAGGTTGGAGAGGAACAGAGAAAAGACAGAGATGAAGGAAGAAGCTTAGGGGTGTAGGAGTGAATGAGAGAGGTGTTGTTATATAATTAGCTTACAGACAGTCTTAGGGATGTGAAGTACACACACATGGACACACACACACACACACACAGACACACAGGTGGCTAAACTGGTTCACCAGCTCCCTCCCACACACATTCATAAAAGTGAGTGAATGACAGCAGACAAACACCCTGCAGAGGAGCAACCACAGACTCAGCCATGAACACTGTGCACTTGTGTACATAGTCACTTAAATAAATGTTCCTCCTGACTTCATCAAATTACATTTGATTTCCTCCACTTGTTAGTGTTCATGTTGCAAGGCAAAGACATACATGGTTGAACTACATGGGCTACTAAGACAAATTCAACATCTAAACATTAGATTGTGTTTTGGTGGCATGCCACACAATAAATGAAATTAACACTAAGTTAATCAGTAAAAATGTAGAAGTAGCTATAGCTAGTAGTTTCTAGCTGGTGACTTATGTCTGTTTGTCATTAATTACTAAAAAACTACTGTGTTGCTTGTTTCAACTTCTTCAACAAACTTGAGGTTTCATTCAGTATTACATGACCCTACTCTTGCACTTTTTGCTCTGAGCTTTAACAAAACAACATCTAGTGATCCCAATACTGTAGTTACTGACCTCCTCGCTAAAAGGAAGTTATTAATATACCACAATAGAAATGGTTAAAAAATTAGACAACATTTGTATGTCTGTGACACTCCATATTTGAATACAGTATAATCAAGGCATGTAAAAAAATAAACAAATCTGTGAGCTCTGGGGATAAGGATAAAATGTTTTGGTTTTGACAGAGCAAACTGTACTGAAGTAGTACAGAGAAAAAATACATGTAGTTTCTACCTCAAGAAATAAATATTATGTTGGATGCTAGTTGTATTTCTTAATTTCTGTGCAAATACACATGCACCCATACATGCCGTCCCACTCCCTCAGATCCTCTGCTGCCAACCTTCTTTCCCTCCCCTGCAGGACCAAACTCTGAACCCGGGGTGACAGAGCCTTCTCCGTCGCTGCCCCCACCCTCTGGAATTCACTCCCACAACCCATCCGTGACTGCACTGACCTCCCCACCTTCAAAAACCTTCTCAAGACCCACCTTTTCAGAACTGCTTTTAAAGTCTAAAGTTTAATATTTGTTTGCTTGTTTTGTTGTTTGTTTCTCTTTTTTACCCTTGTACAGCGTACAAGCAGTGTCATGAAAAGTGGTTTTATAAATAAAATGTATTATTATTATTATTATTATTATTATTATTATTATTATTATTATTATTATTATTATTATCTACAAATATGACCAAACAGTGTATATATAAAAGTGTATAGACATGATACCTGCTTTTAGCTCTCCAAGATGAACTTGTCACATTTTGGGCTGTCTTGTGACCCATGTTTAGAGCCTGCTCTGTAATGGCCCTGTAATCTTTGGTTCAGGCACACACATATCTTCAGCCAATAGCAAAGCTACTTTAATACACTTGGGAGAGACCATACATTTGGCACAGAGAAAACCAAGTTTTATCTCTTCATTAGAAATTTACAATGCAATAAAATAAACTTGGGAGTACTAAACCATACATTGCTGTTATTTACATATAGCAAATCTTATGATGGCTTTACATCTTGCGCTGTGCTTTTTCATAAAGATTCCAATCAAGTCGCCTCCCTAGTGATAAGGTGACAATTTATATCATAACCTCTGAGAGTTATCGGCATCAGAGGAAAAAAAAATACAGGGTGTGTACCACTTGAAAGTGACTATAGCCAAATGTGGGCCAACATCATCACACAATGCCAGTTGGCTTGCACATAAATTGAGTCTTGTGAATGTAATTTATCTGTCTTTTATCAAAGTGTGTAATTTACTGCCTTCTGACTTCCGCTAATCATGACTCACAATTGGTTTAACCAGCGTGGGCACCATTCAGCATACATAGTCACTGCAACCCAACAATTAGTCACTGCAAAGATTCAATGGCACTTGTGAACATAACACTGTTTTTGAGTTTCATCTTTAAATAGTTTTACTACTTAAATTGTTTTACTTATGTGGTTGATATTGAAAATCAAAAAATACAAAATGCATTGAACAGATTAGGAAGTCATGGCCAATTGGCATCTCAAAAACTATGTTGTAGGAAGAAACATATACCAATGGGAACAAGGATCAGCAGTTTGGTGAAAACTATAAATATGCTATTTAAAATGACCAATAAATTTAATACCAAAGTACAAACTTTAGGCCATTTTAGTTACTGAACCTGCACGTGTCTTGTTTGTCAATATTTATCTCTTACAGTTAAGCACACATCACTGAAACGTCACAAAGGCCTTTCATACAGTCCTTAAAGAGACACTGGATTTGTCTTTTTTATTGCTCACATATGTTCAAGCATATCTTCCCTCGGACACAAAAGCATTGGTAACAAATGCACCTAGCATGCCTCTATTACAATAAAACAAAGAAGGGAGGAAGGGAAGGCCGGTTATCAGGTTTGGAATCCAGTTCATATGTAACAGATAAAAAGGGGCAGTGAGGGCAGCCATGTGTGATAAGGGTGACTATACTTCCTCTGATAAGGTACGCCTGGCCACACCTTGCCTTGATCAACAGTAGTACACACCCCCAGAAGGTCCTGCCCTCTGTCAAGACCCACATGGCATGATGAGGGCAAATAACCAGATACAGTATATATAGAGCAACATTATGGCCTGAGGTGAAAGACGTACTTAAGTAAAACTAATGTTAGTTCAAAATATTTTTGTAGTAGTCAACAAATATATTATTAGAGTAACCGAAAAAGAGTAAGACATGTAATGTTTATTTAAGCAAAAAGTATTTTTGACCATAGTAGTGTCTCAAAAACTACTACTACTACTACTATTACTACTACTACAACAAAGGTAATAAAATACTACTCATTTTGAGACTTTAAAAATGTATTTGAATAAAAGTGACATTTTCCTTCCTTCAAAAAGAGTATTTATCTGGATATTTTACACCTTCGATCATGTCTAACCTGATGTAATGTAATGTACTAAGTCACTCATTATTTTAAATAAGGAAGCAATGGCATCCCATTTTGTGCAACTTATAAAAAAGACCAAACTAATATATATTCTAAACACAAACTGTAAATTTCTACATAGTTCCTGTTTAGGTTGCAAACCATGTGACTAACTTCACCCTTTGCTATATGTAAGCTAGTGTGAGGCCAGTGGAAATAATGTGCCGAGGTGAATCAAGTTCATTCCCAAGTATTGAGACTAGCGATTCCTTAGGGGGAATTTGATCAGCTTTCTGTCAATCAGCTGCAGTTATATGGAGTGCTCACATGGCCACAGTACAATACATGGCCTGTTTGTGCCTGGGTGAGCCAATGTGTCAGTTGACATAACAGCAAGTCACTAAAATGCAGCGCAGTGTTAACCAATGACATTTATTACCAATCTACCTAATAGGCTTTTTAATAACTATTTAAATGTGCAATGTAGTGTAAAGGCTTCACAATGTATTTGCATAAAAGACAAATCAAGCCATTCAAATATTTATATTCAAACATTTACAATTGTTTATTCAGTGTCCAAAACCCACTCTAGTCTAAACAATGGTCCTACTTTTGGAATATGAAGTGGCTAACAATAAGCTGATTGCTCCTAAACCTCTTAAAGGCAACTAAAAAGCCATCAAGATGTATTGTAATGCCCCCTATCCTCTTATACTGCACTAGAATGACACTTTAGGTCAATGACTGACTTTTTACATGTTCTGTGCATCTAAAGCCAGGCTCCCCACACTCTACACGGCTCTGTTTGATCAGGTTAACTTCATTTACATTAACTGTCAGATGTCGGATGTTTTCTTGTTATCACATGACCGGTCCTAAGGCGGATAATCAACAGACACTGATATAAGGAGTCATAAGGAAAAGCAAGAGACTGTTTTTCTTCTTACCTCAAATTATAATATATTCAAATAAGCATAAAAGGCAGCATGTTTTAGAGCTGCAATGCATTTAAACAAATAATGTTTACACATTAAAGGTTTTAGGCAACAATGAAAAAAAATTCCTGGAAAATTAAAGCACTCATTTGGTGAAGGTATTTACTTAATCAGATGTTTACACAGATCTAAACCTTTAAATATTCCAGTGTGTTAGTTTACAAAACACCATGATCGCAACAGGAATATATATGAAGAATAATTTTAAACTTTGAACTAAACAGAAAAAATGTGTCGTATTCAGCCTTAAAGCCTACAAAGCTTACAGAAAACTATGAAAGCGGTGCCTTATAAGCAGCTTTGTACTTATTTCTGAACGGGAACAGCAGCAGAAGCCAGCTGTTTGTTTATGTGTTTGTTACATAGGATGTCAACGGGACTTAACAGTTATTAAAATGGCAACAAGAAAAAAAAAATAAAAAAAAAAAATCACACAGACAGTAACGCGGACTTCAGCAGAACCAACGGGTGACGAAGGAAAGCTCTAAACATCATTAATCAGCTCAGAGAAGTTATTAAATTAGCTCGGCAGCTAGCGCTATCATGTTAGCTCTTCCGCTTTCATAAGGCGCACTGCAGATAAACGGCTGTGATAGGCCAGTTCAATTTGTATTGGAGAAACGCTTCGCTCCGAGAGGGGAACCAGACTGTTCTGCTTGCAAAAAGTAAATAGGAGAGTCTGGCTCGACAGCTACAAAAGCACAGCTATGAATGCAAAGTTTGTTTAAAAATTGCACACACTTTTGTGATAAAAGCATGTTCATTCCAACCCACAACCAGACTATGATTTAAAAAAAAAAAATAAAATATATATATATATATATATATATATATATATATATATATATATATATATATATTGTAATGTTTATCACAAAATGGGTGTGGAGATAGTGTTTTACAATCTCTCTATTTCATATACTGACTATAAAGTGGATCAAGAGTGTAACCTGTCTACCACCACTACATGAGCCACTGTCATATTTGCTATTAGGTTACATTTTGTAAAGTAAAAACATTAGGACGCTACAATGCTATTATAATGCTGGTCATCCAGTCAGCTGATGAGCAGAATTCAGAAATAAAACAGGCAAACTGGGGCCATTGTTTGGTGTCCAGATATAAACAGTTTAAACCATTATATAAAGGCTCCGGATAGCAAGCAGTGATGAGCTGCTTTGTACAACACAGGAAACACAGTGAACAAGGATCTGTTCCACATGATGTGACTGTGAGTGTGTGTGAAGGGGGAGTCCACAGAGAGAGACACAGAGGAGAGAAAACGCCTCTGAAAAAGCTGGGAGCAGAGAGGTTCCTGGTCTCACTAAATAGAGCTCAAGTATAGATTGGAATGCTGATTGTTTAGGGCTTTTAGTTGTTAAACTTGCATGACTAGTATATTTTGATATCATGTTTCTTCTCTAACTCATTTTTCAGTTTGTTCCATTTTTAACTTTCCACTTCCTGTGTGTGACATGTGATAATTGCCTTTTTCTATATGATAATAATCACAGGTCCAGCAGGTGGGCAATAAAGTGTGGTTAAAGACAATGCAATGTAAACAGGAAACACCAGGTTTCGGTGGCTCAGATCCATCACAGATGTTTTATAACAAACTGAATTAGGAGTTCACTGTCCATTTCATTAGGATATTTTAGAAACAGTACTGTGCCAAAGGTGTAAAACATGTTGTTAACAAAAATTAATAAATAGAATTATTTTTGTTAAAAAATTTTCAGGAAAAATCAGTAAATTGGACAAAACTATAAATTTTGGTGTGGATCCAGATAACAGTTAAGATCCAGAAGTATTGAAAGGATTTTGTACAATTTTGAGATACAGACCGAAAATACTAACTTCACCCACTAAAAGAACAAATTAGAAAATTTGAATGGATTCTTTAACATTGTGTTATGTAAGGGTTTTGTGACTCAATATAAAGAGCATTTACCTATTGTATCTTCACCACTGCAACATAGGACAAGTGCCTTACTGAGGTATATGCTCGTACAGTGCTTCTAATTTAGATTTTGCTATTTTTTTTGTGCAATTTTGTGTATTTTTGGACATCAGTATACCTTTCATAGTTCATAAAAACCTGTGCAAAACATCTGCATAGTACTGTATGTTTCCTCAATATCAAATAAAAAAAATTCAGGTGGAGAACATAATGATCCTACAAATGTGCTAACTCCTCGCTGCTGTTTTTGCCAGTTGGAAAGAGCTTTTTGTCCAGGGATGGGATTGTGTTTCGTAGCTACGTTGACCTTAACTGAATGTCACCAGGCATATCCTGTCCAATACTGACTGTGCACATACTGACCCTGCAGCACAGCACACCGGATCAATACATCCCCCCCTGCTTTTGTTGTGGCTCTATGGGGAGTGAAGGGGGCATCTTACACTTCTATAAAAAGTCAGAAACGTCCTTGGAAGAACATCCAATGTGTACGCTCTGCCTGTAAATGTACCATATTTAGAGAATAGAGAATCATACAAAGTGACGACACAATGACGTATTTGAGACAAGAGAGTTACTGAAATGTCTGTGTGACTCAAAGTATAAGTGCATAAAGGGCGGCATTAATAATGCAATCGTACAAGATGAGTTAAAGATCTAAAGGAAAAAAGTGATTGACCTGTGGCACAGTCTACACCCTCAGGAAGGCAATACTTACTAGGTGTGCCACGACAGCCACCCTGCACTTTATGACGCTTTATTGTGTTTCTGATTAGGACGACATCAAACAACATACATGGGGTTGACCAATATTGGTTTTTCAATAGCCTATGCTGACTTTTTGGGCTGATATGCAGAGTTGATTTTCTTAAATTTATGCAAGAAAAAAAAACTGTAAACCATTTTTGAACTTACAAAATGGAAAGAAACATTATACTGCACAAAAACATGGACTTTAACGTGCAAATGTTGTAACGTGCAGGTGAATAGTAAAACCTTTAAGCTTTAGCACACTGTAGGCTACTGTGTTCAAATAGTCTGCACTGTGGTGTGTTTTGTACTGTAAAGTCAAGGACTGCTTTAGGTGACAAGTGTGGTTAATACGGAATTTTGTGTATAATGCAAATTCACATTGATATTGATGACTTTTAATAATGTTAAAACTTGAAGGCCTGCGCATGTAACACTATTATTTAAATATCTGAATAACATAGGTTGCATTTGAATGTTTGTGCATGAATAACAAGTAGAAAGGTGCCATAATGTAACTTCAATTCCACTGAGTGTCGTTAAAACGTTGTCTTATGGAGTCATAGTAAAACAGGGAAGCCTGCGTCAGAACAAACTGATGTGAAAACAAAATCACTCAAATAGGAGTTGACACTACATTGCCATGAGTAAATTAATGTCCTTTGTCTTATATTAATTTGTACCCAAATCATATGCTACAAGACTTTTATTACTCCCCATAACAGCCTGTTTGCCCATCTGCATTCAAGTCTTTTACCACTGTCACTACAGTGCACCGCTCCCAGTTAGTAAAGTATAATAAGGAAAAATAATAGCCATAGCAATGTAGCAGTCTCTGCCATCCTCATTTACTAATATTTGAACCCAAGTCAGCAGAATTGCTACTTGTTGAGACATTTGAAAGTTAAACAACATAACATGCACTGCCTTTGAAAGAAAGCGGCATAGTGGCACTTTGAGTGGCACTGGCTTGGAGTCACTATAGAGATAGAAGAGGACTGACTCGCTCTACTGTGGTGCTGCAACTTGGGTCCTTTCAGTACCTGGGTGCCTGAACAAGGATATAGGACCAGCGTCTTGGCAGAGGTACAGGTGCTCTCCAAGTACTTCTAGTTTTGATTCTTCTTCTTTTTTTCTTTTTGCAGTGTTGTACATTGGTACACCTTTCTTTGTTCATAGCATCCTTAAAACAATGTCTAAGCCTTTTGTACAGTAATGTACATCTCTGTTTTTATCAATATACTTACATAGACTTATGGCTCACCTGACTGAAAATAAAACCTTAGCAAGATTTTATATAGCATACTGTATGTGTGCAAAAGGCTTGATGCACCTTTAACAACCTGGATTTTTACATGTGCCAATAAAGATTTTGCCAAAAAACAAGGCTACAGTTTAAAACAGGAAAGCTGTGTAAGAATAAGTGACAGGTGGGCAGGCAGGTAGGTCTGGCTTGGACTTTCTTGTCATCTTTCAGAAAGTCACAACACATGCACACTTACAAAGCAGGTTTGTTGTGCTAAACTAAATAGTCCTTTGAGCGTTTTGTGGGCGTGGTCACTGAAATGTTCACGCCATTCATAAGAAAATAACACATCATCACCGGTGGTAACTTCACCCGGAAGTAGAGGTTGTTTTAAGCAGGTTATTGCCAAACCTATAAAAAAGGCATAGGGCCACAAAATATGGCCAGTGGCTGATAGCGTCAAGCAGGCCAGCCTACTTAAAAACAAATGCCGAGTTTGTCTTTGTTGACATTTCCTCTTACATACTTTTAACATGGGCCTTGCTAAAGGGCTATGTACAGCAGACCTACAGACATGCATAGGGACACGCTGAAGGTGAGAGGGTTTTTATGAATGAGCCCGCGTCACGCCACCGCAGCGCAAACATGCCCTCCGGTGCCCTTCGCCCTTCCGCCCGCCGACAGACATCTGCAAGGCGGGCATTCCTACCAAACACTGCCCGGTGTAAATGAACAGGCCTAAGACATCCTGCACATACAATAAGTCCAGAGTCATATCTTAAAACACACAAATAGCTGTAAAGCTTTACACTACATCATTTAGGCCTTTATTACACTAGCATAGACGGCAAAGATGTGTAGGCTGTTTTTGCAGTAGAAACCATTGCCTTAAAATAGTGTAGCTCCAATAGCGTAGCTGTTTATTTTAGAGAGCGACTAAAAGCGCCCGGTCACCTGCTCTGCATTATTGTAAAATATGTTTCACATGGCTGTTATTTCCCGGTACGGTTAATTTTGAGATTCAAGGGCGTCCATATGGGCTTATTTGAGCCATATATAAACAAGTATGTGGGCCTACAGCCTATGTACGTCTCTTTATCAGCTGCATTTCGCAACAGAACGACGCACTCCTCTGCCTGACACAATAACACAAGCTACACGGGTTTTTTTTAAGCCCACAAGGTTCGAATCGGAAACAATATTCGTCTTTTTCGGGCCAGCTAGTCGTTTACAGTTGGTATTTTTATGAATGGAGCGCGGTAGGTTATGCAAATGAGGGCGATTGAGAAAGAGATGGCGGATGGGGCATATCGGATATCTCATATCCTGTGAGACTTCCCCTTCGGTTGGAAGCAAACACACACAGATGTGACCAAATAGCAAAGCCAAACTGGCCCTGTAAGCACCGCATAGGTTGTTGTTTTTACTGAACAAGGCGCACAAGAACTACTGTAGCTAGCAGAGTCTAATTGTGCATTTATAAAAGACATAACTTCGGGGCGTAGAGTGAATTTGAAGTTACGCTGCAACAGGGCCTGCTAGTGCTCTCTCGCTTCAAATCCTTTCAGAAAATGTTTCCGATCCACCCACGCTTATTCCCCTCCTCCTTCTCCTCTCCTTTCTCTCCTATAGCTTTCTCAGTCTAAACCAATGTGGGGGCCCTGAAACCCCTTTTTTTCTACACCAATGTCAATGCAATGGTTTAAAGCAGCAGCTCAAACACTAGAAAGACATGTACTGTGACCACGAAACCAGCCTCATCCTTGAATAAATGCTGCACATTCCTCCAAGTTGCCTGAATCATCTCCAACTTGTAGCCACACTGGTCACAGAAAAAGCCACATGAAGACATGAGCTAGATCGTTTTACTTACTCGTTAGGGTGTGTTTCTTCTATCATTTTCTCGCTTCACCTCAGGTAATATACCACGGCGGTTGCATACTTTTCGCTCGTCATTCTTTCACCACGGCTCCTCCGATTCTGTCTCCAATTCCGCATAAATCCCTTCTGCGCCTTTGTGCTGTTGAGTGTCGGCTGATGTACGGGTTGCCTTCGACCGTGCCTCGCGTTTTCTCCTCGACACTTTATGGAGACGCACGGTCGCCTTTGGATCCCCTAACTTCAGCAGACCATCGTCCTCCAGCTGGTAACGTAGCACACCGAAGACAATTTGGTAGCCAATCCAGCTCGTCTCTTCTCTCCTTGTCCGCGTCTTATTCCAATACACACACGCACACGCACGCACACTCTTTGTTTTTTTAAGTCCCAGGCTGCATGGTTTTACCGACGACTGCCGTTCCACTTGTGCGTAAAAAGCGCGTCGTCGCTGTTGTTACCGAGGGGTGGCCCCGCTAGAGCCCCATCTCTACTCCATGTTGGATTGCAGGCAGCCGATCAGCTCCAACGACACCGGGGGAGGGAGAGGGAGGGAGAATGGGGGAGGGGGGTATCTACAGGGCGGAAGCGGTGACGTAGGCCCACATTTTGGTGAAGGGCCACAATGGCTGCAAAACCGTAGGAGCCCTAAAAGTTGCCCCCCCTTGTTGCCTCCCCTTGATCCTTGATTTCAATTCCGGACGTGTCAGTGTCACCTTTGTTCCTAGGTGAACTTTGAAGTTCCCATTGGCATACCAGCCATCCTCCTCACACCAGCGGAAAAATATGACAATAATTGTTAACTGGAGAGTAGAGAAAAGACGTGAAATAAAAGTAAAATAATTTTAATGACTGCAAATAGGAAACATTACTATAGGTCTATATAAACTTAAAAACATAACCTAAAAACAAAAACTAAACCAGCATTTTTATAGCTGAAGAAGGAAGCATCATAATTTAAACCCAAAGTTTGTGCACAACTTTACAAAGAGCATCTTGATCTATTTTCTGTCACATGTTGAAGGTAGTCTATGACTCTCTTCTCTCTCTGTGACTGAAGTGAGATTATCTGCATATTCAACAAATGTTAGAAAGTTAGATAATAAGCCAATCGTCTGATTAGTGATGCCAGACCCCCCCACCGCTTACTTAACCAGTTATTTTCAGGTTTAGGCCTGGACAAAGAATCTACGTTTGGGCTGAAATAGACCTGCGGCGTCCCCACGTGGTTTGCTCAAGACACTACATGTTAGTAGTAGCCTACTTAAGCGCATTTGATGTTTGAGAGTTTATATGTTTAGTTACTTGTCTATTATTTAGTGCAAAAGTGCAAAAGTGCAAAAAAATAAATAAATAAAATAAATACAAATGTATGCTGCCTTTAACAGGCTTGCCAACGAGATTCAGCTCTTTGCGGTTAACTAGCTGTAAAGGGCTAATATATGAAACACAAATAGGTCTAACGTGGTAAAAATAAATTAGTATAACACATTTGACATATACTAATGCCTACATTGATGGCTGATCCTTGTGAGCCCCTTTTTTGCTGTTGTAATAATAGACCGTTTTCGCTGAAGTCGAACAACTCACTTACTGTAAAGTGCAGACTGCCCCCGCGTGGTGACCATGGGTCGATACAGGAGTCTGTACTGAGATAAACAGGGTAGTTCTACTACTATAGGCCTACTTAATAACATTAAGCAATTGATTACTTGATTTGAAGTAACAAAGTATTAACTTAAAAAAAAATCTACAAGAAATATTACCCAAGTTGTAAATTGTAAATAGATCATTCATGTAACAACATTACAAACAACATTTCAGTGTTTGCTCACCAAAATCTTATGAATGTGAATGGGAGGAGAATTAAACTAGTCATTCTTCTGGTTGCAGTGCATGCCTCACGATAATCAAAATCATGCTTGTAATTCATTAGAGCTGTTCTTTTCCAGATGATGGATAACAGAGAGTTAGGCATAGGCCTAGGCTACTACATTTTTGTCAGTATACTGGCTGATGATGCATAACTGACCAGCTTAAATGCATGTGCACAATGTGCTTGTACTTGTAAAGTCAAACAAATACCACCACCAATATGACTAAATTGTTGTTAGCCCTTGAACTTTGTTTTGTAAGTCAAGAGTTAATATAATCCAGACACTTAAGCTACATATCTTTTTCAGACATTTCAATACTCCCTTTTAGGCATAAACGAACAGTCAGAACTTTTGCCACACCTAGCTTATGTTGCTTGCGTTGGCATCTTTATGGTACTTATTTGTGTGTAGTCAGTGTCACAGAAATGTACCCTTGGGGTAATGTGAGGTCATTTATCTAAAGCTCCCGTGTGTAGGCTAGATAAACAATTATTAGGTCCACAAATACAAAATCAGCCTCCCATTCATCATAGTGTAGAGGAACAGATATCTGGCTTGTTAGTAAGTGTCTTACTAACTTGATTGTCTTTCTTCTGCTGTTGTTCAAACTAGCCGATTTCATGTTTAGCCTTCTAACCAACCAACCTACCTACCTACCAACCAAATAAGTAAATAAATAAACAGACGTCAGTGAGACTCAGCCCTTAGGTCATCTCCTCTCATCTGTCTGGATGAACCTTTCACCACCTGCTGCATCCTTACAAACTTGACAGACTCAGCAAATAGACATCAGTTCTGGACACATCTATAACCAGCCTGTGCCTCCTTCCTGTGGTTCTCCCTGAGTTTTCTCTTTTTACCAATTGCTGTTTTTTTTTTTTTTTTTAGTTTCCTTATTGAATTGGAGGGTCTAAAGACAGAGGATGTCCTGGGACAGTCTTTTTGCATGTTTGTTTGTTGCTTCTCAACAATAGACCAAAACCCAACATTTTCACATCAGAATTATGGGACATTGGTATTAACCAGAAGTGAAAGAAGTAGTCCAAGTATGTAGACAAGTAAATACTGAAAACTCAAAAATATTACTCAAGTAGAAACAAGCAGTAAAAGTACTCAACAAAAATGTTACTTGAGTAAGAATAAACATGTATTAGGTGTGTTCCTTAGAAAGAACTCACAGCTACCATTACCACTGCTACTGCTACAGCTGCCAATAGTACCACTACCACTGCTACTAATAGTGGTGCTGCTACCACTTTTACTACTACTGTTACTATCCATGTTTCCACAGAGGTACTTTTACTGAGTAGTAGTATTTTTTTCCTAAAAAAAAAAGAACTTCAATTTCAATGTCTTTGTAAAGCCTTGAGTTATTGTGTATTGTGATGTTTTTTGATTACTCCTCATTTTCATTAATCTCTCTTTACAGTCTTTATACAGAAGCTGTTGTGTATATATAAAGCACTCACTTGGTTTTCCTTTAACTCAAACCACATTGTTTTGCCCCCTCACACACAGACCTTTCTGTGGTACCCCTGACCTCTCTACACCCCTGCCCCCAGCCAATCACCATCAAACCACACAGCGTCACTCTGTCTGTAACTTTTGTACTGGCACATAAAAGCTTCCTTTCCCTTCAAGACAGCTTATACCCCAAAGCACCCCTCCACGTCCATGTACCCCCTTAAAAATCAACATGGGCCCTGCTCTGGTACACTAATGACCCCCCTATCACAACAGTCCACATCCAGGTGATAAATGAGGTCACCACACTGGGCCCAGTCGGGTCAAAGGTCACCCTAACAGTTCTTGTGGGGTTTCAGGGGAAAATGGAAGTCACTATGATGTGGGTGACCAGACTGGTTAAACTGCAGTCTCCAAGTGCAAAGAAAGAAAAGACGTGTACCTCTCTTCTCCAATAGAGGGAGACAGAACCTCATAAAACAACTCAATTTTATTCCTCTGCCTTTGAGTGAGAAGTATGAGGGTCCTACACACATACAAAACTACAAAATACTGAACGAGTTCCTATGTGGTCTCAAGTTTATACATCATAAATACCAGAAATAGTCTTTTTTCAGTATTTTTTTCAGTGGCAGATAACTCACAGTAGTAGTATTAGCAGTAGTAATAGTAGAGTCTATTGTGGAATACTAAAAATACATTCAAAACGTTGTCAGTGTGTTAAAGATATATTTTTGTTGTACTGCAGGAAAACGTACAGAAAGTTAAGACATAATTCTAAATGGACATGGAAACATTGAATAGAACTGAATTTAGCTCATGGAATTATTCTTTTGATCAATAGTCTCCAGCTCACATTATCTTTAACGGTTTCCCAAAGTAAGAGTGCAGTGTGTCAAGTTAAAGTAAACAAATGACAAGTGACAAATGACCTGTGTGTGAGTGAGGTCAACTCGGGGGTCATCACTGTTTAGTCTATGTGTTTTCTTCATGTGAGGGAACTCAAGTCACATTAGAAGTTCTCATCAGTTTCTTATAGCAATAGTACATTTAGTTCAAAGCATGTACAAGATAGTATCGTATAGCCCTTTTACTCTGGAAAACACAAATGGTCCATTTTATATACAATAATTTTATTGTTGCTTACTTTTTTACAGAATCTAACATTTTACAACTTTTATGACATTTTAAAACCTGTCTCAAATAAGCTCAACATTGCTCTGTTTTGTTTATCATACTATTGGTATTTTATTAATCTGTAAAATTTGTATCCCTATCTGTATAAACACATTCATTTATCTACAGGGCATCATTATAAAAGAGAGCTACACTCTCAATTGCCCCCCATCCTATCTAATATATATAACACTATTACTACTATTATAACACTATTCAACCTCCCTGTGACCCACTTTTTGGTCTCAATCCACTATTTCACAACCACTGCTGAAGCAGCTGTTAGTTTGGTTATATGATGCTTTTTTTAGTGAGCCTGGACATACATTTTATCGTATTATTATGAGTGCCAGTATTATGCTTTACTCACTTTAGCACTCTGATTCTCCTTACACGTTGACCTCATCTGACACAGGTCTGGCCCCTGAATGATGCGAGTATTTACACAGAGCGTCTCACACACAGCTTGTCCTCCTCGAGTCCAGCAGGCGCACTAATGTTTGAGAGAGCCAGACTGTGCCTCTGTCGCCAGGCCCCGGCTCCAACCTCAGCGTGTGCGACAGCAATTTCCTAAAGAATCCACTGCAAGAGCAACACGCCTTTTATTATAATTTTTTTTTTTTTTTTTTTTTTTTTACAAAAGTCCAACTGATCACCCCCACAACATACACACAATCACCTCTGACCACTCAGAAAGAACACAGTCAGCTGCAATTATAACTCATTCAAGGAAATGATGTACAGTCCTATCCCTAAGCTGCAAGTGTGAAAGGGGGACAGTTTTCTGGGTTCTGGTTCCATTTGTAACAACAAAAAATTTTACTTTTACATATACACAATGTTGACATAATTGCAGTTTTGGTAAGTACTTGTTTTTAATTCCTGTTTGAGAGTTTGTGTTAGTAAAATGCAAAAAATTCAAAGAAAAAGCAACAGCTTTTAAAATAGATTCTATAAAATATGCTCTTTTACTGAGCTTTGCTTCTCTGGATTAGGACCTGGTTTCTCTAAAGTTTTTTGTCTTCCACTTATGATGTTGTGTTATTTTTTGTCATTCATCTTAGGTATAATGACTTTGATTAGAGAGTGTACTATTTGAGTTTAGTTACAAAGGAAGTCTTTTGTTGATTTATTTCTATGTAAAAAGCAAAGATTATGCATGATTGTATTTTAAGATCTGACCTATACAAACAATAAACACTTGCTGATTGCTTATCTGCTTGGAGCATCAGTTACAAGCTATTATGTTCCACACATTTTTAAGGCCCACACATTTGCAATTATTCATGATAGATCTGACATAAACACCTTATTATCTCTGTAAAAATCCTGCTGTAAACAAACCTACCCATGACCAACCAACCTCACTTAATCTACCTCTTAGATTTCAAAACAAATCTCCTCCCTACACACAATGTTTTGTAAGGCTGAACCTGTCATGAGAGGGCAGAAGTAGACAAGATTAGACTTTTGGCTTCACCTATCAAAGCCATGGTCCTTAAACAGGGAAATCTGTGTTAGACTGTGTGTGTGGTGTTGCTGAGGTGAGGAGGGTAGGAGTCCCTGATAGCCCCCTTTGTGGGTGAATTGCTCCAGGAGAGTCAAGTTGATGAAGCTGCATCGATGTAGGGATTAGGGCACGGCTCTGTGATCAAGTGCACAAATGCTAGATAAGAGTGACAAAAACACCCTTTAATCCCTTTTGTAAATTTAATAAGGCTCCAACTGCTGGGGCCATTAAAGAGTAACTCAAAGCGCTTGTAAACTTGTACATATCTCATGGGATTATTTCAGTCAAATTCAGTTTTTCGGAGCAGATAAACACAAACAGACGCTTGTCAATCACCACGGTCACCATATGCATAACTTCAACACTTGATCAGGGGTAAACATCATAAAAGGAGAAGTTAGCTCTGGAGACCAATGCCATGTTTGTACCAGGCTGAAAACATGTTTACCTCACATGTGCAGCTTCCTTGGGCAAAAGGCAAAGTTTTAGTGGTGCTCTTGTTTTATTGTCATTTTCATAATTCCTAACGTGTAAAAACAAATTAAATATATCCCTCTGACGTATGGGGCATGCTACCATGTCTCAAGCACACATATTTAACAAAGACCCATCACATAAACACATTCTTAGATATATTTTGTGTAGGCTATATACTGACACTTAATCCAGCCACATGGGGGTCACAAGCCAGTGTACTTTTTGTGTTGGTCCCCAAGCCCAGATAAATGGAGACGGTTGCGTCAGGAATTGCATCCGGCGTAAAACCATTGCCAAATCTATATAGAAATGATTGCATGCTAAAGGCAGATCCAAAAGGGAAAAGCCAAAAGGAAAAACTAAAGTCTATACTGGCGCCTATTACTTCTGTTTGAGTTTGCAGCATGAATAGTTTACAATCGTACTACTTAAATTGCTGAAAGGTGCTGACAAGTTATCTAGTGTTGCTTTATTAATGTTGTCTACCACACATTTATCTAGTTATAACATAATAAATGCATTGTGGGTTCTGCATGCTCAAAGGTCTAGTGGCTAGCCTATTGTCATGTGATGAGGGATGTAATCATATCCAAATTTCACAGCACGGTATTATCGGAATATTAATCTCACAGCATGATATTTTTTGCAATAGAGCTCATGGTATTGTAGAAATGCTCATTATAACAAAATGTACTCTCTAAAAATTAAATAGGATTAGTGTTTAATAGCAATATTTTTTGTCATGCTGGCTGCACTAAAACAGAGCAAAGGATCATGGTCTATGTAGTTCCTTTTTGCATTTTTACCATTCCCCTGCAACAATATCACAATATTGCCAGTAGTGTTTCATCCCAAGTGATGAGCCAAAACCACAATCATAATAAAGTTGCTTCTTGATTTGTGTTGTTGTATTATCAGTGTTCTTTCTTTTGCCTTTAAACAATACATGCCTAGATGAACTAAAAATACCAGTAATATCTAGTGTGCAGGGCTTGAAATTAACAGTAGCCAGTACTGGCCAAATGTGGGTAGATTTCCAATTTGGCTTCTATAGCCACTTTGGCTGGTTAGATTTTATGCATAGAGGTCCTCAATTCCTGTTGTTGTTTGAGTGTACACCTAATTTAGTAATTCATGATCATAGAAAATATATATATATATACAGTAAAAACATGTATTCAGATCAATAGAAAAAGATTAATTTATTATGCCTAGGTAGGCTATTTTCTAAATATTTAATAAATCTCTCTCTGCACATAAAACCATATTATACATTTCTTTAAGCCTATTGTATGCTATAAAATACAAAAACATCTAAAATAATAAAATTTTGGTTAGTGAAAACACTAACAGGCTAGTAACTTTTGAAAGGACTTGCCACAGTGGCCAGTGAGCAAAAAAGTTCATGTTAAGCCCTGCTGGTGTGATAGAAACAAGATTTGTACTTTTTTCCAGGTGTATTTTTCTTCAATTTTCACCGTCTTCCACAGTTTCCAGGATTGTACCACTCTGCTGAAGTTTGATTTTAAAATGCCTTTACTTTAGCAGCTTGTCAGTTTCAGATTGATGTTTGAAAAAGTAAAAAGGTCAGCCCATTTTTTTTTTTTTTTCCTTTAAGGGAAGCCTGTCTATTTCCTCACAGTTAATATGCAACTAAATCATGACCGAAGTAAAAACAAAAAAATAAAAAAAGAGGCAAAATTTATGACGTTAAAAATTGCTGGAAGTCGTCCATTATACAGGTGTTTACCTCCGGCCGGGCCATGTGATTGGATAAGAAGCAGTGCGCCGTCATAGCCTCACAACTTTAGTATTACTCCGCTGTTCCTGTCATTTAACAGCTAACCTAATTAGCTTTTATTTTATCTCGTGTCTAAGCGGAGGCGGGTCACTAGTTTTATACGTCCTAAAAGTCTTACAAACACTTTATCACAAAGCTGTATAGGATCCTACAAACAAGACCTCCATAAAGTAAAGACCGATGGACACAAAATGGAAGAAGACGCCAGACTCGCAGACGCCAGGTGAGGCCAGACACATTTAATTGTACACATTAAAATCTAGCAACCTATAAACGTACGTAAAACAATCATAAAGATAAATTTAAATGCATAAACCTTTTAATGCAAGTTTATTCAAGGAGAGAAAAAATATGACACGCCCCTACAAGTTAACATCCCTGCTGAGTCTTTCAAAAAAAAAAAAAAAAAAAAAAAAAAAAAAAAAAAAAAGCTAATTTACAACCGTATAAGATTTCTCTCTATTTCCCATTTCCACCATGATTTACTGGCGACTAGCGGTGAAGATGCAGATTGCAAACTCTTGCTTCCGGACCATAGCCTACTTTTAGAAAAGAAAGCTTTATTAGTTTTTTTTTTCATCTGTGGAAAAGTGTACTGTAATTGAAACCGTAGGCTAGTAGTGGTGGTTACTAATATGTAACAATAGTGGTAGCAGCACTTACAGGATCTAGGTGGGGCAAAAAGGCAGTCTTTGTTGGATTAAATAATATGGGTGTTTCACAGTAGCAGAAACATGAATATACGTATGTCATGCAGAACTAAACAACAGGCATGCGTGGTAAATAAATGTTATCTTATTTTACCTGTCACTCCATTAGGAATCACATGAGCTGTTGATTAGACAAGTCATTACATCTCAAACATGACAAGCCCTGAGCGCCTCTGCAAACAAGAACAGTTAATTTCAGTGTCTAGATTAAAAACACCTGTTGGTAAACAAGACAATTATTCTGTTGAGTCCAATGGGGAGGGCTGTGTTAATCATACATACACCCTCCCATGTTAAAAGGCAACCTCCTATTCCCCTACTGAATTCTCCCTGATTAACTTGATACTCCTGACTGTTTAAAATTCACCACCAATGAGCAGGAAACACATTTCTTCAGTTGATGTCTGCTGTGGTTCCTTCCCTGATCTTGAAAAGAGTATGCATAAAATATCCCAGTCCCTGGCGTCAGCACAATTAGCTGTTAAATAAAATGCCTAGTCCTCAACGCTTTTGCGACATTTTAATTAGAGAAACCATCTCAAGTGTGGGCTGTTTTAGTAAAATAAACAGCGCTGTTTGCCAAGGAAGGTTCCCTGGAGAAAAAAGCACTAAGTGAGGTTGCTCAGGGCAGGAAATGGAGAGAAGAGTGGTGTTCAAAGATACATGTCTTTGAAGAAGGGAACATTCTTATAAGTTTTTATTTTTCATAGTGCACCGACTGTCTGAAAAAGGTTACATGCAATTCTGCATTATAAACTACATCGACATAAACAGTGACACTGTGGAAAACCTTAAGATGTTGATTCTCTTTGCGAGTGATGAGGATGGATAGGATTGGGAATGAGTATCAGAGGGACAGCTCATGTTAGATGTTTTGGACATAAAGTCAGATAGGCCCCCATGAAATGGTTTGGACATGTACAGAGAAGTGATGGTGAATTATCGGTTAAAGGATGGTGTAAATAGAGCTGGAGCAGGGAATTAGACCTAGGGGTAAGTTAGTTTGCGTGGGAGAATAGGATGCAGAGGGTAGGGTTAGATGGAGGCAGATGTATGTATGCATGTATGTGGCAACCACTGAAAGGGAACAAGCAAAAGGGAGAAAAGAAGAATTAAAAATTACACTTTGGTTATAGAATATACTATGTACATGTTTCAGTTCTTCCCAATACCTAACAGTCCAATTGCTGAATTTACATATTGTTACTACTTTTGACTACCACAAAGCTGTAAGTGACACATGTATCAGTTTTAAATACACATATTGACTAATGTAGTATTTCTTTCCTGTTTTTTACTCCAGAGCTTCTTCTTGACATGCGCCTGGTGTCCTGTCACATCTGTAACCACATTGTCTGTGCCATTTTCAAACATTGTCAATCGCTTTGTTCCAGTGAGGCTCCAATGTGGGAAATCTAACATTCACGAGGCAAACAAGAGCATTGTCAACACTTGTGAAAATGTGTCTCCCATGAAAGGTAAAAAACAGTGGTGATATATCACAAGGGACTTTTGACTGAAGTGTGGACGGATCTGAATGTGTGAAGGGCATAGATTTCTATTTTATTTTAACACTAGACACCCACTCATGGCAGTATAGCCAAATGAAGTCATACTTAAAGATGACTGCTATTTACAATCATGGTTGCTCTTACAACATTTCTGTGCAAAGTATAGAAATATGTGTTATAAATCTGTAAGTAAATAAAAATGATGTATTCAATAAACTAAAAGTATGTTAAAGTCTAGTACATACAAGTCTGGATAAGAAGTCATCCCAAATTGGGATTTAATCAAAGTATTTTTATAAACAGAATTGTTATCATCCTTCACGCCACTGGGGGTCAGTGTACCCATAGTAGTGAGCTGAAACGCGAGCTGAAACGCAACCAGAAGCACTCCCCCTGGATGTGCGCAAGTTACAGCTACCCTCTGAGCTGTTGAGAGTTTTGTTAAGTAGAAGACAAGCATCGTAAGATAAGGGTTAGGCCCAAAGGCAATACAAATAATGATATTCACAATCAGGAGATTAGTGCATTTTCTATTTTTAGATATTTGTCCATTATGCTTTTTTTTGTTGTCTTTGAAGGACCTCATTATATTTGTCTATATATAATAAAATACAGTGGCAGTTATACAAAGAAATCACAGAGCCAAAACTCCAAATATTTAACTTGCTTTCAGATACTCAAGAAGTGCTTTGAAGACTTAATTTTCACCAGTATAACTTTTCTCTACTTTGCTGCCACTCCCCTCATTTCGTCCTATACTATTATTTTCTCTCAGCTTCCTAAGTAAAAGTGTGTGTTTTCCGATCCACAGCTATTTTCAGTCTCGCACAAGCTACATAAACTCTTTTGATGTGCCACAATCTCGGCTCTCCTCTTTGTGTCTTTGATGGCAATCGGTTTAGACATGGCAATCAAGACATATTCACGTAGAGGGAATTGATTGATTCTTAGATTATCTCTCTTACTACAAAGTTTAGATTCCCTTGCCTTAAAAGGGTTTATTTTTAACACAATCAAGTTTTCAAAGTTTCCCCTGATGGGACTTAGAAAAATGGATTGAACAAAGTAGATTGGAGCCTGGACTTCTAGGTTATTCCATGATAATATTTTTGTTTAAAAGTAATGGAGTTTTTATAATAGTAATTGGATGCACAAGAGCACTGATCTCTGTTGAGGCACTGGCCCTATCTCGCAAAAGTAAAGCTATTCTGCACAGACCTGGATTTGAACAGGGGGTCATTTAGCCACAAAGGTCTCATATCTTACAGTAAACCAAATCATTTGTACCCTGAAGCCCTTGTGGCTGAAGTCAGTATTTCTGAATCCACAACAAAAACTTAAAAACTTTTTCCCTGGCCTGGCCCAATATGGATCTTTCCTAAGACTGTTGTGAAAATCCCACTGTTACTGGTTTTCTTCCTAATGAGAGAGCACAAAAAGTTAAACTTGGTAAGATTCTTTACATCATTTATATCAATACAATATAAGTAATTGTACAACTAGACTGCAAAAGGCAGTACTTCCATATAGAAAATCCAATCCCCATTGTATGTGTGCTGCAAGTATTGTCACAATTATTGTTTTCCGATACCTGGAGCAGCCACAGGAAGACAAGAGGAGCACGGGAGATAGACGTCAGGATGTGTGATAGTTTTTCAGTCCAAACAGAGTCATAAAGTGCTGCATGGTTAAGCCTGATGAATTAATAACAGGGAGGCAGATGAGTCCCAGGGGCACTGTGGGAGCAGAGCAGCACGGGGAGCGCCATGATATCACACATATACACGTACAAAGACACACGCTCCTCATTTGCATCGACATAAAGTGTACAGCAGACAGATATACATGTGCTGAATACAGACGCTTCCTCACGAGCTCTTGGGTAGCCTTCAAGGTTAAAGTGAGTAACATTTTGTCCACACTGATGGCCTTTTTCTTTATTTTAATTACAGTGACAATGTGCCATTTTTTTGTTGCTGAATCATTTATGGGGCACAGGCCTGACATGCCACTCCACCTGTTTTTTTCAAGTATATAGTGTTTCCTAACTTCAGCTTATTTGAAACCTAAATATTGTTTTAATTACATGAAATTGTGAAACTGACTTAAACGGCATTGAGGTTGTAGTAAAATATTTTTTTAAATATTGGTTTTGTTAATAGTGTGTCACAATAGAGGATCAGATACATGAGGGCTAGGTCCTCTAGTTAGAATAGTTGAAAACCACAGTTTTAAATGCTTTGTTACTTTAATTTCATGAGTTGCATATTGAGACGTGGGGAAATGTTTAATATCAGTTTGGCTGGATTATCTACCTTGAAGAAAATGATGATGTACTAATCCTGAACAACTTTGTTTAATCAGCAGGATTAAAAACTGAAAGGCTACAAAAGCTCTTACCACCCAATGTTGAATCTCTTTGCACATTTCATAAGATGGCAGATTTTACCGTAAAAGGACTGGACAAAGACCAATATTCAAATTATATTAAATTTATAATTTTATTGACTATTTGGAGTGATACATTGCTAGTGAATAGTAGCCTAACAACCAACCTTTTCTTGTCTTCATGATGTTTTTGTGCAATTTTGAAGTATGGCTCTGCATTTGGAGAAACAAATCCTCATCTCTTAGTAAATTGCTATATTCATTAATCATTTCAAACCCAGCTTGCTGACATTTCCTGAGACGACAAAAAAAAAAAAAAAAAAAAAAATCATACGGTTTTTACATGTTCCAGTATACAATAACTAGATATTATATGAAAACCTCGGTGTAAAATGCCATGTGCACACTGCCTTGTTATCCTTCCTATCACTCAGGACGTGTAATGGTGCCTGATGGAGGCTGGAGCTGATGACACCAGAATGAGGTGCCAGCCGGGGCTCATGGTGATTTACGGCCAGCAGCAGGTCAAGGTTGTACTGAGCAATAACTGTGAGCAGATGATGTGTGAGGAATGGCAACTTTTGACTGGGCTTCATTATTGGTCTTTTTTTTTAACCATGATCAAACTTCATCTTAACCTTTTTTAGGTAGAACAAAAATTATACATTAAAATGGTGAAAATGAGACTTCACTACTCTTTTTTTTTTAATATATCATCATGAAAAATCACTAACTATATTGAATAATATTATTTGCACAGTAAGGTTTTGATGTATTGTTAGATTTCTTTAACTGAATAATAGTGTTGTCAGGCCAGGAGATGGGAGACTGAGGCTGTCTTACTTGTCTCGGAGCTCTGATATTGCTGCATGTCTCTGCGGGTATGAGGACGATTCTCCGTTGGTGTTTACATTGCAGTTGTGGGAACATACAAAGGCCTGGATTTGGATTTTCTGCCAAATGTCTCCAAACTGTCTTGGATAAATATGGAATGAACAAATAAAACTGAGCACTGAAATAGATGCTCATGAAAAGCTCTGTCTACACAACCTGCTTCTCCACAAAGACATCTGAGTTTTTCTGCTTCAGCTTTCAGACTCATGGCAATCATGCATATGGATTTGTGTCTGTTGTTTATTTGTCTGTGCCTATTGCAGTATGTGTGTCTGTATATGTGTGTTGACTGGCAAACGTGGAGAGCAGGAAGAGGAAGAAGCTACATGGTTGGAGGGGGTGTTTATTTATTCATTACCCAGCGGCCTCAGCGGTTTCAGGGGGACATAGCAACACTTGTCCTGGGCCCTTTAGCACTGGTCTGCTTGTGGCCTGCTCTGGCCCTGCCAAAGCCTTCAGCTTTCACCTTTTCCTCCCCTTCTCTGTTCACTTTTTTTTTACTCTTTACAAGCTGCTTACGTTATCACTTTTCTTTGTCTTTACTATTTTCGGTGCTGCTGTTTATCTGCTGAATGTCTGTTTTGTTTGTTTTTTTTTAGCTTTCAGCATTAGAATAAAAATTTAAATAAATGAAAGATGAATGCCTTGCATTAGCTGTATAAGGAGCTGGTATTGTATCAGTACTGTTATGGCTGGGTAGATTTAGCTTTCTCCGGCAGCTTTTATAACAAAAATATTAAAGCTTACTTGGTAGAGCATGTGGCACATAAACAAATAAACTACAGCTCACCAAGGCGTTGTGGATTTGAATCCAAACTTCAATCATTTACCAAATGTCTTTCTGCTCTTTTTCATGATTTCCTGTGATTTCTCTACTGTTCTAATAAAGCCTAAAGGCCAAAAATATCTTTAAAATAAGACCAGGAGTGTCCAAACCTTTTATGAAGAGGGCCTTATTTGAGTCTGCAAAAAATGTCCAAGGGCCGACAATCCGAGTCCATGTTTTATTATATTTACTGAACATAATATACAAGTTTTATAAGAATTTGGTTTTCTACAAATTTTTTAAATGGCATTGTACTTAGAGCTAATTAATACATTTACCAAACAAACATAATATTATTAATGTATAGAAATGCTGCTATATGGTGGTGGAGGGCCATTATCGATACATTTTATGATGGAATTTGAGGGCCATATTAAATCTCACCCTGTGCCACAAATGGCCCCCGGCCGCACTTTGGACATGTCTGAATAAGACAATTATTGCATTTTTGAGAATTACAGGTACTACTTAGCCAAGATTTAACATCTTGTTTTTACCCCGATGTGCTTTAAAGTGTTTCTCCCAGCCCTGATAGAAATGTCTATTTAAAGTTTGGACGAGAAGATAATAACATATTGAAGACAGACATGTAAGTACTTTTCGCATGACCTCATTGGCCGAGCCTCCTTTGAGCAAGAGGCCATTGATTCCAATAACAAAAGAACTGAGTCCAAGATAGATCTTCTCCTGACCCTTTCCTTTTGCCCAGTGAGGATGCTTGTTCAAACACCAATCTGATCAATGTCCATTTTGGGGGATCGATGCTAGAGTCTGTAGGGTGTCACATATGATATGGCATCACTTTTGTTGGACAGCATAAAGAAGCATGGGCCAAGTGTTTTTTCAGGGCTCTCCTCTCATCACCTGAGCATTCAAATCAACAATCTCACAAACTTGTATGTTGGTCAATGAGCAATCATCGTCACCGATCAAACTTTTAGTGGTGTTTGGATTAGATTGTCCTGCCACTAAATTGTGTTGTATACTTAAGAACACTTTATTCATCGTCACCTACTTATTATATGACTGCAGTCTAACTGATTTTTAACTATTTTGGGCCTGATGTGGGTCTACATCCTGAAAATGGCCAGTTCAATACCTAAATTCTTTCTGCTCCTTTTCATTCATTTTTTTAAAATTTTGCTGACATGAATTGTCTGTGCTTTTTCTTTTAAATTATAAATGGAAAAAAAATGCATTGGCCAATTTCTTTCATTCAGTGTACTGAAAATATACTCTATGTAAAACCTTACCTCAGACTTTTACTTTGACTTTATAGACTGCTCATAAATGGCTTTACCAATATCAGAGTATATTAAAAATGGCAAAATACTGTATCATTCCTGCCAATCATGAGACAGTTTTAATATTTATATTCTTTAGACAATACTACATTGCAAGTTTATTATAGTTTTTATATTTTAATGAAAAACAGATCTATATAATTGCTCATGAAGCTATTGTTTGTATTTAGTAGGAGACCAAAGCAGACTTGGCTGTAGTTTGTAAGTCTCAAGACAAAGATGGCACAAATGTGAAAGCAGCAGAGAGGAAAAATGCTGTATCTTACACTGAAAGAAAATATGGGGAAAACACAAAAGTATAAAAATTTCATTCAAAAATAAAACCAATGTTATCCCATAAAAACATCCTAAATGGGCTCGGTTGGGCTCGGTTGGGCTGTGTATGGCGGGAAGCCACACAATGTACCTAAGGCACTGTAAAGTGTTAACATGAAAAACACATCAGAGTTGAGCAGGGAGGGGCGCGGCCTGTGGGCTGTGCACGCTTCGAACAGCACACATGAAGACGATATGTCCCACATTCAATTAGTCTGTAATACTCCTATTACGAGACTTTAGATTCTGCTCCAGACAAAGACACCAATGTGCTGCTTTGTTTCAGCTCCCATTATTTTATTCCTCAGAATACTCAATGTAGTGTTTCAAGAGAGACATGTCAATTAGACAATAGCTAACAACACAGACATGCTGTTAGTGTATAAAGGTATACTAACTACTAAATCCTGGACTATTGATCAGTATTAAAGGACATTAAGCTTTTGACAAGATTTTTGAAATAAATTGGAACATAAATGCCACAACATTTCCCTTTTATATAACTTGCAATAATGTATATGTATTGAAAACGTCTTCTTTTGGGGAACAGTTATTTCAATTTTATCTTCTTCCTTGTAGTTCACATGTGAATAAAGTTGTGAGGATTTGAGTTCAGCAACATAAGGCTAACAGATTAATAAGCTGACTTTATTTATTATCATTATTTTATATTTACCCAATCAAGTCAATTGAGAACCAATTCTGATTTATAATGACGACCTGGCCAAGAGGCAGCATGAGGGGCAGCTACAAAACTATTAGACAAAAGACTTAAAAGAAAGACATTCATACAATTACAAAATCAGTGACAGATATGATGAGGATGTGATAAGTACAACAAATAGTATAGTGTTATATATTACATGGTGAATGGTTAAAAATAAATAGTGATCTTGGACTGTAGGTTGTAAGGAGTTTGGAATCTGTTGCAAATGATTCCATTCTTTTGCAGCAGAAAGATGAAAAGAGGAGCGACCAAATAAAGGTGTGGGTTTTTGGAATAAGGATTGATGAAGCTGCTGGAATGAAACACTGTGACTAGTGTTATGAATGTTAAGCAAAGAGTGCAAGTACTGTATGATGGGGTTTTACCAATAAGGTTTTTGTAGCTGAATAGAAACCAGTGAATTTGTCTGTGGAAGTGTAGAGGGGGCCAGTTCAATGATGAGTAGAGGTGGCAGTGAGTATAGACATGACAGTGGTAGACAGATCTTGAGAAGGACAGCGCCTCAGTATACAGGGTTACTCAAACATGCATGAATGAAACAACATACAACTCCAGGCATGTTTTTGAGGTGGAAACATAACATAGTAAAAAGTTCAGAAACAAATATATTTTTATTGCAGTTACACACTTACTTACATATGGCATACAGTTTGTTTTAGTTGTTGTCAGGCATATTGCTCTAAGACATAAAAGCAGGCTTTGTTTGGAGTTAAAGAGTGCTGACTTAAGTTAAGAGAAAGCGCTTGTAAGCAATTTACAGTAGTTAATAAATCTGAAATGTGTAAATCAGATGTGTAGTTGTTACCTTTTTGTAAAGTCCTTACAAATACCTTAAAGTCCTTACAAAAACCTAAAGTCTATGTGAACACCACTCACAGCTACTACACAATGTTATCCCACTGCTTCTGAAGGAATACACATTTAAAAAAAAACTATTTTAATTTCCTGTATAGTGCTACAACAGTGTTTAGACTTGTCAGGCCCTTGACAAGTCTTAATGGGAGAATAAAGTGCCTCCAGCAGTTTGAACATAAAGCAGTGTTTGTTTTCTGGGGAGTTGTGTGTGTGAACTTGCAGGTCTGAGATTGTGTGCACAGATTCTTTTGATGAAAGAAAAAAAGGCATGTTGCAGAATCTCAGCTTCTGCCACAACAGAGGCCCAGAGAGGAGCAGCGAGGAAGAAGACGTGTTGGATGAATTAGTTGGTTAAATATCTCTGGGACTTTCCTGTGTTGGTCTCCTCTGAGTGTTTACATCAAACTTGTCTAAGCATTAAAGTTTTTAAGAGGCCGCGCAGGAACTGCAGTCAGAAAGTAGCACTGACAGGAATGCCCTCAAACGATACTCAGCCTTTTCTCGTAGACACTGTTATGTTTTACTGCATTTGTCTACCACACAAAGAATCAAATGGAATAACATAACACTGCTAAACCTGTGCATATCTTTTTATGCTGGCAGTGTTGGGAAGTAACTAGATACTTTTTTTTTTTTTTTTTTTAACTCAATTAACTTCAGTACATTTTTAATACATGTACTTTGAGTACATAAAACAAACCTTAAACTGTATGAAGGAAAAATAAACCTTTACTTCTTGAGAAATTCAGCCACAGAGGTCACAAGCCAGTGTAGACTTTGTACCTGTCTCAAGCCTGGATAAATGTGGTTGCACCACAAAGGGTATCGGGCATAATATCTTTGCCATACCATAATGCAAATTACTGCACGGTAAGAGGCATGTAATTTGCTGAGGTGGCCCTGGATGGAAAAAACCAAAAGGAGGGAAAAAGTAACAAAAGTTTTATTTGAGTACTTTGACTTCTTCCTCCATTGCATGCCACTTGTGTTTTAACCAATGCCTCTGCATCGATTTTAGTATTATATGTCAAACTGATATGAACTCTGGTGACTCTTCTTAAAATTTTGTTTGTGGTTGTTTTGTCACTCACTGAGGTCACGTGACCCCTTGACCGTGCATTTAAGCTCCCATTACACTCTCTTCTCCATCATCTTATCACATGATCCACTAATATCTGTCCATCTATAAGCCAGAACCTGTGGCTAACACTCGGCTCATACCCATAATGGAATGAGCAGAGCTGTAGACTTACTGCTGTTTGGCCCTAGGCTCTAATCAATTTCCCCCCAGTGAGGAGGGGGGCGCCGTGGAGTTCACTGTTGGCCGGGTTTGATAAGAGGAAGCCGAACACAGACCTTTTGGATTGGTCTAATGTCAGACTCCCCATCAGATAAACAGTGATTTGATCTCAGTGCTGCAGGGAGTAGACTGCCTTCATTGTACTCTGAGGAATTCTTACCCTGTGTGTGTGTGTGTGTGTGTATAAAACATACACCACCATATGTGTCAGTGCATGAGAATACTTACTTATCAATGCATTGTTTTGCATAAACATTTCAGTGCAAGTTATGTTACAGGCATTTTCCAGAGATCTATATCTGGTTACATCATGCGGATAGTATCTTGATGAGGGCCATAGTCTAAATATTTGATGAATGAACCTTTTTGAAATGTGACTAAATGGCTAAATATATGTCCGACCAATTTTTAAAGTAATAATGATATCATCTGTAGCTCCTGGAGAAACTTTTTTGTCTTTTGGCACAGATTATTTCTTAGGATGAGATTAGTACACTGGATAAATGCAGTTTAAACTACATTTTTAAGTTGTTTATTTGTCTGGCTGGGTGGTTGTAGCTCCTGTCTCATAACAAGGAGGTTGTGGAGTCCATCTCTGGGTTAGCCACCAACAATCTCACCAACAGTGAATGAATGTCCTGGATGTGTCTTAATTGTCAGCCCTAGGAAAAACTGGCCATTGTCCTGTGTACCCCACCTCAGGCCCATAGTTGCTGGGCTTCAGCCACCCACAACCTCTAGTAGTGTGGAAGAAAATAAATAATAAAGTTAATATTACAGGTATGCCAGTTTTTTACATTGTAGACTCTGCTTCATATTTAACACTGCATTTTTAATACTTATTTTGCCTTTTTTTCTTGTTATTTGATAGACAGTTGACAGGAAATTGGGGAAAAAGACGAGAATGAAACGGGAATCAAACCTGGGTTGCTCCAGTATGTAGTATGCGCTCTACCAGTTGAGCCACATAGCACCCCCAAACTGCATTTTTAATATTTCTAAATAGTATTTTACTGCACAGTCAGTGTCTGAATGTGTTTGTGTGGTCTTCAGTTGCTAAAGCTGTTCACATTACATGAGTTTGGTTTGTGTTGATAACCTCTCTCCTGAGACTTCTCAACAGAAAGGTTGATGAGAGGGTATATTAAGGCTGTTAAACACTTGAGGAGGGCCAGGGGCTTCTGGGAGCTTAAAGACAAGAACCGTTATTGGAAATGTAATTTTTGTTTGTCTGCAATTACCTACCTGCTCATTTGTTTTACTGATGCTGTTGTTATAGCGAGAGGAGATACGGTGGATTCTCACAAGGATTGCTCTTCTGAGAGGCTGAGGTTTATTACAAATAGGAAAGCTTTCATTGCAGATTGGCCTGGCCCCGCAGTGACTTGTCTCAGGCTCACGAGGGGAGGCTTTGTAAAGGAGGATATACACACAAAGAAGACTTTCTGTTAAATCCATACATAATGAAAAATCCATTGCATGTAAATATATATTTCCCTTTTACGGTAGAAAATATCACTCTTCATACAATTTCAAATGTCAGTATTAAATGTAAAAAAAAAAAAAAAAACATTGATTCATTTTGCGTGACAGCACAGTAGGCTACAGCTAACTATTTACTAGCTAATCGCTTAATTATTAGCAAACATTTCTTTAAGGGTGAATGACCCCTGACCTCTGGTCTTATAAAAGTGAGGGCCTGTAGAGAGGTTGATATGGTGCTCTGTTGTGGAAGGCTATTATAGGACAATGGTAGGATGGCAGTGGGATGGTGGGCTGCAGGAACATTAGACATGGGGGTTCGCTGGGGAGTAGGTAATTTGATTGGTGCAAAATTAGGGACTCCTCTGCTGTGAGGCATTATGGGAGAGTTCCTGGTGGGTCATTTTAGCTGCACTTCCTCCATATTTCTCAGCTTGATTAAAAATTGATCGGCAACGGCAATGTGAATATATTATTGGGGCCATTATTCACCCCTGACAGATAATTGGATGGTACACACAACTCTATTTTCTTTCAGGGCAATGCCATCACTGTGTGCGTCTGGTGCATGCGTGTTTGTGTGTACAGAGACTGGAGAAGAGACTGAAGCCTTGGCAGATAGATGTTTAAGACTTATTTTATTGTGTGTCAGTAAATCAGTGGCTCTTCTCGTCTTTTCATCTATCTCTCCATCCCATTCCCACTCTGCTGTCAGTGGCAATGGCTGTACATGATGGATGTGTTATTGAAACATCATGCAAAGCATATAATCATTTTTCTGGTAATCATTCATAACCTATTCTCATAAAAGTTTGGAATATTGCCATGAAATACAATGTTCGATAAAACCAACATGGATTTGGATTTGCCTTTTGCTTGCGCGCTGTCTCAAATGTACTTATTACTGAAGATTGAATTTTTCTTTAAAAAGCACAAGATGTGGAAAATGTGTGTGAAAAAGCCAGTCTGATAGCAGTTGGCTAGCATAGCTGGAGGCACAGATAGATACTGGAATGGTGGCTAATGCTATTTGTTATTTGCCCAAGGCTTGGCTTGCTACCATTTTCACGCCTTCTTAATGTCTTAAAGTGTTTGAAGAAAGCGATGGCTTGCACAACATGCTATAGGGCCATGCACAATAGTTACTCTGCAAATTCAGTGGGGATCATTGCAGGCACTCTACACTATTTTGGGCTGTTTGTAAATCACATTCAATAATAAGTTTTCTCCAAATCCAAAGACAGACCTAAATGACCCAAACAGAGCAAATTGAATAGTCCAGTGTGTTAATAAGGTTTACATTATCATATTTCAACAAATTCAGTACACTTTCTATTGTCGTTCTAGCCCTTTTTTTTTTTTTTTTTTTTTTTTTTAGTATTTCTCCCCTGTATCTTCTTATAACTTCTAGGACATCAGTCCATGGTTTTCCCTCTTCATTCTCATCCTTCCCTTTCTCTCTTCGGGGGCCAAAACCCAGCTTTTCCTTCACAAAGAAGCTTTCTCCTGAGTGGAAATTACCGGCGGAGATTAATAACGACATTAGGCAGTAATGATGCTGTGCCGAATGAAATATTTATTAAAGATCCCTCTGCTAGCAATTAGCATGGCATGTAATCGTTCAGCACAAGAAATCAAGATGATTGTGCCGCAGTCCCCCGTCCCCTTATCACCCTCTTCTCAACCCCCCCACCACCACCAAACACACACAATCCCCATTTACTGCTGAAAACAACCCCCTACACCAAATCTCTATCTTCAACATTTGCATCCTGACATCATCTCGCCATGACAACAGCGGCTTTGGGAAAATGTGCATGTTTTTGTCGGTATGTGGGGGATGCAAGCGGGTCCTGGGCATCCAATCTTAATTACAGACACTCCCCTTGTCTTAAGCCGAGGGAGAATGCTCGGTGAAGGCAATTACACTGTCGCTGATCGGCTCAAGAGGAACAAGTCCTGGACCGGAGGCACGTCAAAAAGAGAGCTACAGATTTCGTTCCAAATTCCTGCCAAGTTTTCCAGGGCGAGTAGTAAAGTATTACTGGATGTCTGTCTTGCAACTTGCAGACCACTTACTTTCAGGGCCTAAAGGGACAGGTTTTTACAACTTTGGCAAAACTTTTCTATTTTAAAACTTTTTAAACTTTATGAAATACAAAACAAGATACGATTAGTGGCCAATGCACAAGACTGAAATCTGTCAAGGATTCATTGAGTATGTGTACTTTACTCAGAGTTTACATGCACAAGAGAGAACCAAACTGTGTTTCTAGCACTTCACTCAGGCTTATGGTTAATATTGACAATGCTAGTGACCAAAACAAATAACATAAACAATGGACTTTATGTTATTTGTAATAGTCTGACAATGAAATTCATTGTCCAGATCTGTTATTGCTTATTGTACATCTTTTTTTCTTTTTGGCTGTTCCCTTCAGGGGCCACCACAGCCAATGATCTGCCAACTATCCTCATCCATCCTCTTCTCTTGCATCTACTAACTTCATGTCCTTGTTCACTACATCCATAAATCTCCTCTTTGGTCTTCCTCTAGGCCTCCTGCCTGGCAGCTCTAACCTCAGCAACATCTTACCTATATTTTCACTATCCCTCCTCTACATGTCAAAACATCTCAGTCTGGCCTCTCTGACTTCATCTCAAAAACATATAACATGATCTGTCCCTCTGATGGCTTACTGCTTTTCAGCGAACAGCGCACTCATTTTCATATTAATTTGGCAAAGGTTTTACGCCTGTTGCCATTCCTGACACCATTTACTCAGGCACCAAGAGTACACTGAGTTGTGACCCTCTGATGCTGGATTAGCTCTTCCTCTGATGTATTCATTCCTAATCCAATCCATCCTTTACTTCCAAAGTTCAATTAAGAGAAGTTCTAATGGCTAAACCCCCATTCAGACATTTAAATAGAGTTTAAATTATTTAAAATTCTCTTCCTGCATGTAAACATACTGATTTTTCTTCTTTCACTTGAAGGGCAGGACACCCTTCAGGATCCGCACCCTTGTTTGTATCCACACAAGCATGACCTCATTTTAAATTCAGCCACCTGAGCGGGACGATCGAGTGAAGAGGCGTAAAGAGGGAAAAGAGGGGGGGTTTGTTGCTACAGCGAGAGGCTAGAGGTCAGATAATCAGAAGTGTCCATTTATTGGCTACATCATCAAACCTCAAGGATCTCATCAATACGTCCAGCCAGGCGTGCGTCTTCCTCTGTAATCAACTGTTGGAGTGGTGTTTAGCCATGCCGATGCCATCCACAAAGTGACAAGAATGAGTGAAAGGAAAGACAACATGCAGTGGGGCAAAGGAGCAAGGGTGTAATAGTAGCCCACTTCTGACAAAGGCATAGTTGGGAAACAGATCAATTTGCAATATCGTGCGTGGCAGCCGTGGCAACAAAGGCAAGACATGAAAGCAAGCACATTAAGCACTGGTCTTGTATGAACTCTGGCAATCAATAAACATCAGGGGCAGAGGGAGAGATGAGTGAGTGGAGAGTGAAGTGTGGTGATTGAGAGAAGGATCGGAGATGAACAATAGATGTTTAAGATAACAAGCCCCAACAGCTAATGATGGACTTTTTTGTTTGACAAACTTTGCCACACTTCTTCACTCACATTGTTAATTAGATAGTTATCTTTAGCCCTTTGATAGATTAGATAAGTTGGTAATTAATCTTTGAATCTAATTAACTCTCTTGCTATTTATAGATTTGGCCACACTATTGTACTTTTGACTGTCAGAAACGGAGGAGGATTTTTTAAGTGCTTTTGTTCCTTTGGCCTTTTAACAGTTTAATAAGTGAACCATTTGGCAATCTTATCACAGTGAACTTACTGTTATTAATTAATCAAGCTAATCAAATATGTGGGCTTTTCATTTATAAATGTGTTGGCTTTGACATTTTCAGTGGGCCTAGATATATCTCTATAGTCAAACCTGTATAATTTACTGCAGAGTTTTAAGTGAACACATCTCCCTAAAGAAACATCCACTGTATCCTTTTCCTTTTGTTCAGAACTGAACTATGTGAAGACAAATATTTCATGTGCGTTCACAATTTATCTTCCCTTTGGACAATTCATTCTACACTCATATTGATTTTAAAATGTGTATAACGGTAGGAAAAAATATAAAATACTGGAATGTGCGAGTGTGCAATAGCTGGGCCTGTAAAGTTCCAAAAATCTGTTTACAGAACACGGAGGACAGCATGGGAAATTTGTGTAATTGAAGAAAACAGTTTAAGACACCTGCAAGTGTAATAATTTTGTATTATAGCCAAACATGTATAAGATATTATACTTTGGTATATTAATCTATCACATGAAACAACAGCTGATGGGAAATGGCCACTTTCAGAAGTGAATTAATTTTTTATTTATTTATTTTTTCATTTTTGCATAATTTACATTTTGCTATATATTTTATTCACCTTAATAAATATACTACTCTCATGGTACTGCAAAATGTTAGAAGTACTCCTTTAGGACCCTTTGTACCACTGTAAATACCTCTGTTCTGTACAAACCTATACAAGCTCAAATTGTACTGTTCTCTCCCCTTTTGTCTCAATGAGGATGCTTTGCAGAAGGTCCTATTTGCTGCAATACTGCAAATTTTTTACCAAGCCAGTGTCATCGATACTGACACTGTACATACTGTATACAATCAGCTTATGTACTTTCATGTAGACACAGTGTGTGATCATAATTCCACATATTTTAAGCACTAAATGAATTTGTGATTTTTGCTTTCCACTGCTAAGTATGTGGTTAAACTCTTTAAAGTTTTCAGCAAAGTTATGCTAGTAATTATATACTGCACAAAAAAAAAAAAAAAAAAAAAAAAAATCTAATTCTTCCTCCACAGTTCAGAGTGCTTTTGCAGGGAGGGAAAGACTTACTAAAGTGAGCTGTGCTTCACTGAGACACGTCTACTTTTTGAATAATTTGACTTGCAAGAGAAACTGGAACAAAATCTATCTCATTGCACTGGTATTTATTAAATGTCGGTATCAATATTGTACATATTTGGATCTAGCCGCCCACCCCTACTTTTGGATGCACTTTTTTATTCACTATTTATGAATAGACCCAGACCAAACCTAGAGTATTGTTTGTATAATGGCAGAAGCCTTTGCCCACTTTTGATGCCCCGGCCAAAGTTTTTCAGCATGCACCACCATGGGACAGACCATTCCCCCCCACACACACGATACACAGCCTCTCTCCACTGGGACTGGGGAGCTTCATTTGCATTATGATGGCAGGCAGATTAAGTACATTCCAGTGCACTCTAAAGCCACTCAAGACGACGCGGACCAATACACAGTTGTCTTTGGGCCAATAAGGCAGTCCTCAAAAAACTGCCCAGAAGCCCAGAGTACCAATCCCATTAGTTGCCCTGGCTTTTGCTGTCCCCTCCTACTTGAGAAGACAAAAGACCGGGACACGAAAAGGATCAAAATGCTGAGGAGAGGAAGAGAGGAGCCGTGGGGTGGGAGGAGAGTAAAAAGGGGTCTGAGTTTATGAGGTTGGTGTTGGAAAACTCTGTGGGGTAACTTTGACAAGCAGCTAGACAGACTAAGTGCATTTTGATATCTCATCTCCAGCTGAGATAAAGCCAATAATTATTTGTACTGCTGAGAAAATAGGCTTTTGGAGGATTTCCTAAGGTCTGCGGAGCATAGTTGGTCTTAAAATTGAACCTTGCTGAAACTCAGGAGTGCTAACCACTTAATTGCTGTGCAGAAAACAAAACCAATTTCTCTTTTTAACTCCTCAATTACTGTATTTTTGAACACATCTTGCCACATTAAAAGAAAATCTGCGAAATAATGAATAATCTGTCTTCATTCATCCTACTGTACAGTCATCCTCAAACTGTTCCTTAGGGTCTATTTGGTTTTGAAAGCAATGCTGTGCTCATTAATAATAAAGGCTGCAGAAATGGTCTCTACATTAAAAACTTCTACATTTAGATTTAGATCTTCCCTCTCCGCCATTTGTGGCCTCAGGTAAAGAGCCCTGGGCCTGAAAAATTAAACAGTCTGTAAAACCTTTCTTACAAATTAAAAAGTCATTAATGTGCCTTTCTTAAATGCACAGTGCACACCCCGGCCTCTGAAAATGCTGTTTGGCTGCAGCATTGTCATCTCTGTCCTCTTAGCTGTTGTTTGCAAAGGTAGGATAAAATGTAAAAAGCTCTCTCTTGCATTAAAACAATTAGACCAACTGGGCCTGAATAATGAAGCCCACAGAAGCTCATAGTCTATGTTGAATATTTCATCTTTTATTCAGGCTTCTCTGAGTGCCTCTATAGAGAATACATACAGTACACAGCAGGACTCTGTAATGCAGGTAGTTTTCTTGGGAGGCTTTTAGGAGGGTAGTTGGGTAAAAGCCATCCAAGAGGCCTTATCCAACCTTTTTCTAGGCCAGAATAATGAATTTCTTACCTGCATCCATTTTCAAGCATAGTCAGATGGCCAAATGGAAAGTGAAAGTTGAAGCTATCCAAAAATTTCCACCACATGCCAACAACAGAGGAGCTACCTTTTTTGCTTTTTAAAACTGGACCAAGTAATAATACATTACTTCAAAACCAGGCTAGAGCTTACTTTAAACTTGTAGCTCAACTTCAGAGTGGTGTGATCCTACAGTTAATCTCTGTTTTTTTTTTTTTTTTGCATTTTTTTGGCTTTTTTTGATGGGACAGCTGGGACAACCCATGACACTGAGGCAGGCTGTAGTTGCCCTGTGCTGCAGCTCAACTAACTGAGCTATACTGCGGCATATCTGTAGACAAACCAGCAAATCAAAGTGTGCTTTTTTTGACCATGCTAGCATATGATTGGCAAATTGATATATACTGAACAAACCCCTGCCGTATTGTGCAATGATTTGCATATACAAGAAGCAACTTTGGAATTACTTGGATTTTTGCATAATTTGGTCATAAAATCTGATCTTCATCTAAGTCACAACAATAGACAAACACAGTCTGCTTGAACTAATGCTGCAAAAAAAAAAAAAAAGTTCATGTGTTTATTGAATATTTATGTAAACATTCACAGTGCGGGATTGAAAAGGTATGGGAACCTTTGGATTTAATAACTAGTTGATCCTCCTTCGGCAGCAATGCCCTCAACCAAACGTTTTCTGTAGTGAAGATCAGACCTGCACAATGCTCAGGAGGAATTTTGGACCATTCCTCTTTACAAAACTGTTTAAGTTCAGCAATATTCTTGGGTTGTCTGGTGTGAATCACTCTTTTGAGACCATGCCACAGCATCTCAATTGGGTTGACTTTGACTGGGCGACTCCAGAAGGCATATTTTCTTCTGTTGAAGCCATTCTGTTGTTTATTTGTTTCTATGCTTTGGGTCATTGTCTTGTTGCATCACCCATCCTCTGTTGAGCTTCAGTTGGTGGACAGGTGTTCTTAAGTTTTCCTGCAAAATGTTTGAATAAACTTGGGAAGTCATTTTGCTATTGATGATAGCAATTCGTCCAGGCCCTGAGGCAACAAAGCAGCCCAAACCATGATGCCCCCTCCACCATACTTCACAGTGGGAATGAGGTTTTGATGTTGGTGTGCTGTGCTTTTTTTTCTCCACACATAGCATTGTGTGTTCCTTCCAAATACCTCAACTTTAGTTTGATCTGTCCACAGAATATTTTGCCTTTTAGTACTATGGAACATCTAGGAGCTCTTTTGCAAACTTTAAACGTGCAGCAATGTTTTTTTGGCCAGCAGGCTGGCTTCCTCCGTAGTGTCCTCCCATAAAGTCCTCTCTTGTTTAATGTTTTACCCATTATAGATTTGTCAACAAAGATGTTGGCATGACAAGCTAGGATTCTTTTTCACCTCATTGAGCATTCTGCGGTATGCACTTATACTCATCTTTACAGGACGGCCACTCCTAGGGAGAGCAGCAGCAGTGCTGAACCTTCTCCATTTATAGACAATCTGTTGTACCATGTACCACTCATGAACGTCAAGGCTTTTAGAGATACTTTTGTAACCCTTTCCAGCTTTATGCAAGTCAACAATCCTTACTACTAGGTCTTCTGAGAGCTCTTTTGTGCAAGGCCTGGTTTACATCAAGCAATGCTTCTTCAGAATAGGAAACTCAAAACTGAAAAACATTAGCCAAGGGGTTCACATATTTTTTTCCATCCTGCACTTTGAATGTTTAAATATATATTCAATAAACACATGAATTTTTTTGCAGCATTAGTTTAAACAGACTCTGTTTGTCTATTGTTGTGACTTAGATGATATCAGAACACATTTTATGACCAAATCATGCAGAAATCCAAGTAATTCCAAAAGGGTTCACATAGTCTTGGTGGCAACTGTATATGTATTTGGCACGCTCAGTACTCATCCTGACACAACTCTATTTATTCGAACTTGGGGTGGGCAGAAACAGTACTTTGGCTTGTGTGACTCCCTTTAGCTGTGCTGTATTTGCTGAACAATGTATTCAGTCCTTAATAATAAAGGCTAGATGATTCCTAATAGAGATTGATGTGTCGGTCGGCTGATATATCGGGCCGATTTTTGAGTGTTTTAGACAATCGGCCATTGGCCGATTTTTTTTTTCCCATTTAATGACAATTTTTGGTCAGGCACATGTCCGGACAACCACTGAAGGACCCTAGTTTTTGTGTTCATGCCGTCCATGCTACAGCGGCACCATTTACTATAGAAGGTGCTCAGGGCTAATGAGGGAGATCACTCAAACGAGCCTGAGGCGAGGCCAATTGTTTTGAAAGAAAAAAGGTAAGACTTTATCTTTTTTTTCTCGCCAAACCTGCGCACGTAATGCTGATTTAACTTTTAAATGTCAGTTTGAGAGAAAATGTAAATGCCCAGACACTTAGGCTATGTTCGAGCACTTTTGTATGCAACCTGCAGCATTAGCTTTAACTGCTAGCTTAGCATCAGGTAGGACGGTCCGCAGTAAAATAATGTCAGTTTCGTTAACTTGTTAAAATGCTGCATAAGAGAAACATTTGGTAAAACAGGAAAAGGTGGTGGCTTCATAATCATGGTTGGGGCTAGTTTTTTTTCCCATCTAATACATTAACGTGGAGCAGTGCCCCTCAGTGACGCGGTACAATAACGTGTGCATTACAAAATGGGATGGAGATGAAGACGTTAGCCTGAACTAACTACTTTGACCTTAGATTGGGACATTCTGCTGTGTCCCTAAGTGTCACAGAGCAGAGAACTGTCTGTATTTAGTGCTGACATATGCATGTGCTTTCCACCAGGAGTCGCTTCCAAATAGAAAAGGAGTGTTGATTAAGTGACGCGGGGAAGAGCGCCAGTGCGTACCCGGTATGAGGATTCACATGGAACTAAATCGAAGCAGCATTTTTTGCCCGAGTCAGCGAGCACTTTTATATTTGCAGTACACAAAGATATGTTTTGCGAATATAAAAGTGACCCTCATTTAATATTTTTATTTTAAAATATGTGCTTTGTGATTAATAATAAAATGAATATATTGTCAACTAACTAACTTATTTAATGTCACAAATATCAATATTAATATCACCATTTCTGTATCATTTACATGATGGTTGCCCTTAACTTTACAGCTTCAGTACAGAACAAAGCAGACTATTTGAAGACAGTAGCCCAGAGTGCAAAGCTGAGAGATTTTACCTTTTGCCTGCACGTTTCTTTACATTTTATAAGCAACATGAAAACAACTGACTATATTAAACCATTTTTATTCATAAAAGTAGGAAAATTGGCCCTCCATATTGGCCTCAAAAATCGGCATTGCTTATCGGCCATCGGCTGCTCTGGATTTTAAAAATCGGCATTGATCTTAAAAAAACCCCATATCGGTCGACCTCTAATTCCTAATACAACATGCTTTTGGGTGAACAGTTTTCCTTACAATACAAGAAAAAAAGCATTTTCCATTTAATATCAGGAAATATTTAAATTAGTCAAATACTAAAAAGACAAATTGAGTTAGTACTTCAATTTTCTCATATAATAATAATTTATGTAGGGTTAGGGTGAGTGAAAATAAATGTTTTCATTAGGAGCATAGAAAAGTATGGTTAATTAAAGTTTATTGTGGAAAGCTAAAAAAATCTGATCTTCCAACTTAAACTTGAAGCTCGTAAGAGTTGCATAAATATGAGAAATTTAAAGAACAGTGATGCTTTTTGGGACAGTGATCAAATGAACAAGAAGTGGTAGGCTGGGATAGCAATAATTAGCACATGGTGGGTGCCCTGTAAAATTGAATTTAATGACAACACAGCAGTCTTAGTGAGTGAGAACTAATCCTGGACTCGAGAGCATTATGGTTAATGGGCCTGAAAGAAAATGATGGCCTTTCAAAAGCAAAACCAATTAACACAGAGTGGAGATGTCTAGTGCTGAGCTTTCCAAATCTCATAAGAACTTCTGCCCTCATATTATATAACTGGATTTCTGTTCATTTTGAATAATGGAGTAGGAAGGCAAGCATGACATAATATAGCTATCATAACTCTGAGTCCAATGAAAGCAAAATTAGAATGTTTCATAGAGCAGGGGCTGGAGATGGCACACTATAATGTTTTACTGCCACCAACGTGTGCTGCTTTGCTCATGTTGTTGAATTCAAATATCAGCTCCTTGAAAAATTTGATTACTTCTAAAAACAAAAAAGTACAGTACTGGTCACACGTTTTAGTAAGGTGTGAATAAAATTTTGCTTAACAGAATAATTTAAAAAATATTGAAATTTATTTTTTATTTTTGTTTCTGGCCAAGCACAAAATACTTATTTTTGGTGTGGATCCAGATCACTGTTTAGATCCAGGAGCTGTTTTAAGGATTTCTGTGCCGTTCTGAGATACAAACCAAATAAACTGACTTCAGTCCCTAAAAGAAAAAAATATTAGTTTTAGTAGATTCTTTACTATTGTGTGATATAAGAGTTTTGTGACTCAATGTTGAGTCGAGGTTGGGCACTATATGCCCTGGCAAAGGGCTGCTATCTCCAAGTACTTCTAGTATTTATTTTTCTTCTTTTATGTGTAATTTTGTGTATTATGGCAAATTGATACACCTTTCTTTGGTCATCATTGAAAACCTGAAGCTGAACTCAACCCAAAGACTTTAACATGGTACTGTATTTTCTTTCTGTCCTTGTCTAAAATTTTACATGAATTCGTAAGTAAAAAAAAAAAGTGAATTTGAAAATGAAATGCCATATTCATAACCATGTCACCCTTAAGATGCATTTGGCCAGCATTCTGCTAATCTTATTGTGTGGAAGGTAGAAATATGATTTCTTGAGAGTTTGTGCGATATGGCGACCCTACTCAGTCATATATCAACATAATTAAAGGGAGGTGTAATGACGCAAGGCCTCTGCAGCATGATTTCTGTCTGATCGCCATGCTGCTTCATTAAGACCACTCAAGCTAACGAGCTGTGCCTATAATAAAGTCCTCCTCCCGGTCTGCTGCGGCCATGAAGAAGTGAGATCCAAAGAGAGATGAGCCAAGCCCTAGCTAGATGTAGGGCTAGAAAAACTCCTGGGTAAAGTGCAGTGGTTGCAGTGCAAATCCTATAGACTTTATAGATCACTTTTCTTTTGCTAAGGTGAAGTTTTAAATAGGCTTCAGAAAACTTGCTTAAGATTAGAAGCACAAGCATGGTCCCTATCTCGCAAAGTTGAACTTCTAGTGCCCAGGGCTGGACACAAACCAGAGATCTTCTAGATAGTAAATATTCTAAAGTCTGTATATCTCACTATGGTAAAGAATCCACCAAAATTTAAAAAATTGTTCCTCAAGTGACTCCTTGCAGCTGGAGTTATTGTCAGGCCCTATATCACAATGGTATATGGAATTTCTGGACTTAGTGTTCTGGATCCACACTGACAAACTAAGTTACTCTTTGGCGCATTACTGATCTTTCAGTCTGAATCCAAGCATTACTTTTTCATTATATTGTTAACAGAATAACCTTTACTTTCTTTTCATTTTGTAAGCACGCATAATGAAAGTAGTTCTGGGCCACGCTATTTCCAAAGGTTGTTGATCCACCCTGTAGTTCACATTTAATCTGAGGTACATTGTTGCATATGCTGTGTTTTACAAAAGACAAAATATCAAGTTTATAATATGCCTTATTTTTTTATTATTCCTGTCTAGAAATTACATTTGTCCCTTGCAAACCCTTGGAGATTTGCTGTTTGCGTATTCAGATGCAAGTGCTGATGTGCTCAATGTGGTTATCGGTTATGTAATAACAATGTAACCAAATATGACACTTTAGGAGTACAATCATCACATGTTGTACTTTTAGTTTTATACATACTGATGGAGTTGGAAGGATTACTCAAAACCTGTACTCAAGTAAAAGTACTTTTACTTCAAAATAATACTACTGAAGTAGATGTAAAAGTAATCTAAAAATACCTGAGCATATTTCTTTTGGCGTCATTTTACTGTCTCTCTAATACTGTCCCAAAGCTGTTTAAACTAATGACCTACTGTTTGCAAGACGACCCTGCTACCCACTTTGCCACAGAGATAAAAGAAAAAAAAAAACTACTCATCTGGACAATTTAAAACTTTACTTTAAAAGTAACACTTTAAACATCCAGAGGGTCAGTGGTTCAAATCTTGCTTAAAGCTCTTACTGTTCTTGTGTCCTTGAGCAAGACACTTCAGCCACATTGCCCAATCTAGTCACAGCATGTGACTGGTTGCAGCAGGAAGGCCATCCAGTGTAAAAATCTGCCAACTCAACATGCAACTGGTTTACTCTGGCAGTCCTGAAAAAGAAAGGTAGAAAAAGTGTCTAGTTACTTTCCACCGCTGGTCTGTGCCAAACAGATTTTTAAAACTTTTCACAAAATGTCTTTCTCTTTTATACTTCCAGGCACAACAAAGTAAAGGATGTTGAATGTTAATGTTGAATTCAAAACAGCTTTTTCTTAGGACACTGCATCTTAAAATCCTCTTATTTTGTCCACACACATACATAGGGTGTTGCAGCTCTAATTTCCTCCCAGGTTAGCCCTGCGGTTGGCTGTGATTAGTCACACAATACAACATTAACCTGTAAATTAAAATTCCTCTGTGCAATTTGATGGGTGATTTAATTCCAGTCTCTCCCTCCCCTTGTCCACCCACCAAACCTCCCTCTGCCCATTTCTTCGGCTCCTCCAGACACCTACCCCCACACTGGCTTGTCTCTGTCTTTCTCTCTGTTTGCCGTGGGCTAATCCCATTATGAATTCTTTATATAGCCTTTTCCCTTAATGATCAGTGGGGCCTGCTCCAATCCTGATTACTATTGTACACTTAGCACTACATAAAGCAGGGGATTAATATGCCCCGCTAGGATCGTTGCTATGGATCCACTCGTTGCCTTGCGAGAGATGTTGCTACTGCTTCAATTGGCCATAAATCGCGCTCCCCAGTGGCTTCCCACGTTACAAGAATAGGGGTGAATCTCCCCCTTTCTCGGAGTGTCTCTCCTTGGCCCTAGACGAAAGTGATCTACTGTATAATTCATGACCAGGCAATTTTTTTCTTTCTTCTCCCCTCAAATGTTTTCAGTAGATGTTACAGATGCTGTAGTAACCCTTTTCTCATGTGCACTCGGTGCCCAGTATGAAGGTGCTTCTGAAGCTGATAGGGCGTCACACGCCTACTGTGATTGCACTTGGGTTTTTGAAGATATGAAGGAGAAAGCTATGTGAGATTAAAGAAAACGGTAGAGCTGTGTTAATGGCCTTTACTGTATTCTGTGGTTACACCTAGGAAGTGCTAAAAAGCAACACCATTACAGGCAATGTGACCATCTGAAATTTACCAACAACATTAATAATAAACAACATTACTCTGTATATTTTAAGGTAGTTAATTACCCTTGACAGCATTGCTTTTTGTGTCCGTTGGCAAGAACACTCAAAAAGTTAGTCTGATTTTTATGACATTTTCAGGAAAGGTCAGTAATGGGGATGTAACGATGCACTGAAGTCACGATTCGATTTGATTAATGAAGTTATATTCACGATTATGATTTTTTTACGATTTTATTAGCAGACTTAGTTGCTGTATAATTATGACGATTTTTTTTTACATAGCTTATTTCTGTCTCCTTATTAAACTTAAATTGTTGTACATTTCTTAACAGAAATTTAATAAAAAAGTAGATAATAAAACAAAATCTTAGGATCAAAGGATCGAAATAACAAAAATATATAAAATAATTTGTTACTGACTTTTAATAACATCTTTCTACTCTCCTCCAAAAACAGATACTCTACAGTAGCAAGCAATACATAGAGAAGCAGTTTATTATAAATCCACGCCTCAGTAATATATAATGGGCCTAAGTCTTATAAAAATATCAGTGAGGAAAGACACATCCTCAGTAAAGACTCTGATCTCCATGGAAACGCTCCAGGGAAGGGGCCACTGAAACTTCAGATAAATTTTAGCTGTTGTTAGCCACTTAGCTTTGCTTTAGCTCACTGATAACAACAAGCTACTTTCTGAACAATGGTAAACGGACCAAACAGGTTTGTGCAGCCTAAATAATACCATCATATGTGCCTCTCCTGTCATCTGTCCTGGACTTGTTGTTGTTGTTGTCCCCTTGTGAATGAGGACGCTGTGCACGCTCTGCCGTCTATGAGTGACAGAGGTGAGGGAGCGCTCTTCCGAGCTGCTCTGAGTAACAATAATTAGTTAAGCTCTTGTACAGGCTTTTCACGTTCCCGGCACGTAAAAATGAATGTAAAATTGCCAGGTAACGATGTCTAGTGCCAAGCATGTGAGCCAGATTACGCACCATTATACTCTGGTGGCCTGCACGCGGTTTTAAAGGGACATCGTGATTCATTTTTTCAGCACGATTCAAAATTTTTCTCTTTAGCATCGATTTTTAGCCAATTTACGAAGAATCATTACATCCCTAGTCAGTAATGAGCTGAGGAAGAAATGATTAGTTTTTAGCTCCTTTACACTTTCTGGATTTTTTAAATAAGGATTCTGTCCTATCACGAGATAGGATCAAAGAAACCAACTCCATGCACATTGGGTGGCTTTGTTACCATTGTGAGATAAGGACAGTCGAACAAGAAGATTCCTGGTTTGTGTTAAGGTCAGAGCACTATATCATTTCAATTGTTCTGCATTCAGTATAGTATTACAATTAATAGTATTTTTACTTGTAAACATATAGCAGCATTGTTGATCTAATGATGTCAGTGTCACTTTCACTGACTTCTCAAATAATTTATTATTTAACTTTTTAATCATGTTTATTGTCACTCTCTTGTTTGGCGTGTCTTTAAATGTTTCCAGTTCTCCTCCTGATTCTGTTCTCAAACTGACTTTCTGGATGTACTGGAATCCAAGTGTACACAAGGTACATTAGGTTTTGAAAGATGTCCAAAGCAACAGCTGTGTGCAACCTTCTGGCTGTCTCTGTGTGACGCTGACACCAGGTCACATGATCAGATCAAATGAATTGACTTAATGAGTGGAATGAGCATGAATTATGTTGGAAGAAATGTAATTTAACAGGATGATCATCTTTATTTTACTTGACCAAATGACATAATTTAACATTGGCACAACACAAGTTGTGCCAAGGCAAATGGTGTGTTTTCTGTGATTTTTATTTTTTTTTCCACTCGTGTAGACTGTACATGTCACACCATATTATGACTCTATAGCCTCACTACTTGTATCACACTTGGCATAATCTCTTCCAGGTCCAGCACCTGCCCTGGCCCTGTGCCGCCTCTTCTCCAGCCAAGGAAGTGCGAGCCTGGGTACTTTGGGCACTGACCCAGCCTCTTCAGTCCAAGACTGGAGCTCAGAGACAGAGGCCAACAGCTGGCCGTGTGCAGAAGGAGCCTGGAGGCTTCCACAGCAGATGAATCACTGTGGATTAATATTTAACTCAGGACTCCTGCTTCCCTCTAGCAACCCTTCCTCTCTTCATACCACCACTCCTCCACCTTTGTGCATCCCTCCATCCACCAATCCTGTAGGTAAGATAGCACACTCTGAACTCACACTGAAATAAAAGCTAAAGATGTCTCGTCTCTCAAGTTTTTCAAGAGTAAAAATGTGGTCAAATTTGAAAAAGTTAAGAGTGGCAAAACGATATAGGACACTTAATGCAAATCATTATACAAATGTGATGCCAAGGTAAGTCTATATTCATGATGTAAATACAATGCAGTTTCATATTATTATATATTAATAATACAGTCCTAAATCAGTTGAGTAAAATATGGTAGAAAAGTTAATTATTTCTGTAGTTTAATTCAAAAAGTTATATTGATTTAGTGCAAACAAACTGAGTGAAATATTTCAAGCATTTTAAAAAATTGTGACAGAACTGTATTTTTACAATGTTTTGGACTGTGCACAACCTGCACACTGTGTGTGCGACATGAGAATGATTATTTATGCAGTAGGCTAATAAAATAAACACCTCTTCCATACCTCATGTTACGTTTCATGTATTGAAATCTTTAAAGGTGTTAAGCTTTGCCCCCCCACCCCACTCCCACATAGTTCTTATGGAGGGTTTTATTTGCAGCATTACATCATTACGGGCTGAGTATCGACGAGTGTGTGATCCTGAGCAGACCCACTTTTTCTGCAGGTGCTATAAAGGCAGGTCATGGCTACAGTAAAAAGCCTTAGTGCTGGGTCTGTAAGCCCAGTAGCATTATCCACGGCCAGAGCCAAGCCTCTAATATTATTCTCAGATGGGATCTACAGTGATGATGACTGCATGCCCTGCTTGTCCAGCTCTGATTTTATGATTATAGAAGCAGACTGCCTTTTTCCAGTCCATCTTGTTCTCTCTCTCTAGCCTTCATAACCTCCCATTTCCCATCTCTGTGTCTGCCCATTCTTCAGTCCTCTCCACTCTCTCTGCCTCCCTGTAAGTGCATATATGTTTGTGAAGATATACCGCTCCCCTGTGGTTCATTCTCATTCACATGCATGTTCTGTCAGCCTCGGCCATTGGTGTGTACATAAAACTCTTTATGGCCTGACATAAAAGAAACTCTGGCAAAGAGAAGAGACACTTTCTCATGCTCCTTAATACAACACTATGTAGGATTTGGACCTTAAAATAATGTTTCAGAAGTTTTTTTTAGTGTTAGGTCAGCTTGTTATCTTCCTCAGTCACTATTGTGGGTGGTAGCGGGTGGAGTAGGCCTACTCTGTGAGCTGCTAGTATAAGTAAGGAATGACTGGAAAGTAGCTAACAAATGAAACAACTCTGGGAATGTCCAGCCATATAATTACATTGTCTGATGTATATTATGAACAGTATGGCAACACAATTGCGTAAAGAGCCATTTATCCCATTATACATACTACACCATTTGCAAACAGTGCTCAGTATCATATACAAACTGAAAACACTAATGCTAACTAAAATAACTTTGTTCTTTTAGTTATTACAATACATTATTATTTTTTTTTTTAGACTTTTTGAAATTAGTATTTGATGTTTTATAACTTAAAATGTATATAAATGGAAAGCATCTTCTCTTGGGAAACTGTTATTTTGACTTTGGAGCGAATGCTTGGATTAGGTGTCTGCCTCCCTGCTGGCAATGGTGGGGATGGACAGAACATAAAATGGCTTTTTAGCACATCTATGAGCACCATGATGCTAACAGATAAATGAGCTGACTACTTTGTAGTGTCATCAGTTTAAGCTCTGAAATGATGAGAATGATCTTCCTGCTTTCATGTGTCTGCATAAAGTGGTGAGACTGAGCATTTTCCAGCTCTCACGTACTGCCTTAACAGGATTATTTAATCAAAATTCTACTCCAGATATGTTTTTGAGGTGGAAACATTACAATGGTTGAAAGCTCAGTTAATTTATCATTATAGGGGACCTTAATTTCAGAAAACTAAAACTAGGAACTATGACATACACTCCCTTTTCTTTTGATATGTTTGTCAAAATCAGGCTTCTGAAGTTTTATCAACCAGGGAGAGAGAGCCAGGGACAGAAGTTACATTGTGTTGCTTTAAAGAAGAGGGACTCTGATCGCTCATGTTTTGGACTGACCTTTGATGAGCCCTGTTTTTATGCACCTTTTGTCTCTCTTGTAACCCTAGCCACAAAGACAATTCGGCCCTGACTAAAAGGGCTAAACTACTGTTATCTGGAGCATGTTGCGATAGTGAATGAAATATATTTTTTTCTACTGCTCGTCCTTCTCGCCCCCCACTTGTCCCTTTATGACTCGTCAGCGCGGCCTTGCATCTCTGAATAAGTAACCCAAACAACGGGCCCGTGGAATTCATGGGAATCGCCATGGGGACAGGGCTTCGTGGAGGACCACTTCCTGTCTGTCCGATTCAGGGACGCTCAGGGGTGCTGCAGCTTCCCCCTGAGCCATCCCTCACTAGGCCTCAGCGGAAAATTTGTCTTTGTATGGGACAGAGCTGAATGCATTGAGTGGGGCCAGCAAACTTCACACTTTTCATTGTCTTTCACATTGCCTATCCAAATATAAATATGAATATGCATAAGCTACTTTCATTATACACTCAAATCCCTCCTCGCCTCATCTTTTTTTATCATGTCTTTCTATTTCATTTTCATTTCCAAGTGAGGCTTTCGGCATATCATAGGTTACTGTGTCACACCCCTAAAGATTTTATGATAAAAATAATAATTACTTCTTCTGTATGATTCTGTGATTAGTGGATGATTATTCCTGGAGATTGAACATGTGTACTCTGAGGTGAGTCCCAGTGGGATTTAGAGAGACACTTGTACTTAACTGCCAGGTTTTTCTTAAGGTCATTGTGATATTATTTCTCCTGCACTCTTCTGTGTAGTTAAATAGCAGCAGACCAAATCCCACGCTGTCTGCCATACAGAGACCACGCTTTCTTGTCAGCGCAATCACGAATACGCTAATAGGACATGATCTCTCATACTGACCTGCAAAACTTAACCACTTCAAAAAACGGTTCTTTAATATGCCTGACATGCTGTAGTTGAGTGTGGAGGACTGAGGTAGTCAAATGTACAGTGCTTTTACTAAAAATCATGGGGACTATTAGTAATAATTGGTAATGTTTTCAGTATCAGAAAAGTAACAAACCTGGAAGATATTTAGTGAAAATGTAAAGGTAGTATTAAAAAGCTGAATAGTTGAAATGTATTTGAAAAAGACACACACACACACCTATACACACACACACACACACACCTATACACACACACCTATACACACACACACACACACACACACACACACCTATACACACGCAAGCACACACACACACACACACTCTCTCACACTTTAACTTAAAATAAATACCAGTTACATTGTACTTTGCACAGAATTGATACAAAATATCCGGTTACATTCAACATATAGTAGAGCTAATGAGTTTATTTGTTAGGCAGTGTTGGTGTTTTAGTCTGATGGCATGATAACTCAGTCATGATTGCATTTTTGATAAAATGTTCAGGAAAAGTCAGTAATGGGAAAATAAAGAAATTACTAGTTTTTGTTGTGAATCCGGAACATCTAATGAATCCAGGATTGTTTTTAATGGAGTTTGTAGATGTACATGTAGATTGCCATTGTAAATTATGAATAAAATGTTTATTTGGCCATATAAAAACATCATACAAACACACTACCAAAATACAAGTAATCACAAAACAGCAGAAATCCCATACGTGCCATACCAAATGTCACTGTCATACTTATATAGTATAGTTTTTGTGTGCAGAACCTCCTTTTTTTGTCTGATCCATTTGTCATGACAACAACTTGCTCAGTGGGTGGGACCTCACATCAGCGTCTGACATTGGAAGTTTGGACGTGATCATTACTAAAGCCCAGAGTCAAGACCATTATCCCGTTTCTCCTTTGAATAAAGCATGGCTTGCCTGTCACTTGAAGAGCTGTCGCAGGAAAGATGAACAGGTCCTTGCACCGTTCAATGAGGCGATCCAAGACAAATGACCCAGGACACACCTTAAATCTGTGAGAACTCACCATTATCTCTGTGTGTTAATTGTGAAGTACTTTTTTCTCTCGGTGTGCGCCTTGTGTAGATTCCCTACAACTCATTTTTCTGCAATTTCTATTTTTTTGAGCCTGGGGATTGCTTGGGACAATTTCTCTCTAGTCCCACCTGACAAAAAAGTAATCAGACAGTGGTGAGTGGAGATCTGTGGAGCGCTCATTAAAGTGCTCAAGGCTGAGGCTCCAGATAATTCACTGTGGGTTAGTTGGAAGGGCAGGCTCACACCCACATACTGCTTGAACATGTAATAATGTACGGTATGTATTGCAGAGTACACCTGACAGTTTAATAAAACCTAATGGCCTATATTTTGGCAGTAAGGTGTCAAATCATTGTCATTTCTCCTGATCACTGTGTGCTATTTAAGTAAGTATTAACACAGAGACAATTGTCTGAAGCCAAAATGATATGAGCCGTTATGTTTTTCAACCCTTTGGTGATATACAGTTGTACACAGGTGTTGAATAGACCTTACTGCATGACGTGCAGTTTGTGCTCTGACACTTTTCAAACTTTGCTGAACTAACTGTGATTATGACCTTTTATTTTCAATTTTAAAAACATTTACTTTTAATGATAAAATTATTAACGCTGCATTATCAACATCTTCTGGGGTCGCCATAGCAAATCAACTGGCTCCTAGTGTGCAGTAATTATTTGACAGGTTTTACACCAGATGCCCTTCCTGACACAACCCTCTCCATTTATCTCTGCTTGGGATTGGCACCAAAAGTATGTATCAGTATCTGGTAGATACATGATCCCTGATAGAGTATCGGAGAAAACCATACATAGCTCCATGTATGTATATATGTATATGTGTATATGTGTGTGTGTGTGTGTAAAAAAACAAACAAAAACTAATTAATCGCAAATCTGAAAAAAATCGCAATTGATCGTATTAAGAATTCATGTACAAACACAAAATTGTAAATTTAGAACATTTATTTTGAATTAACCTTCACATACTTTACTGTAAACTTGTGCAATGCAAACAAAACTTGCAAAGAAAATAAATTAATAGTCTGAGACCTGTAACTCAGACAAAGCTTGCCTAAATAAGGTACAACCAACAAATACACAAAACTTACCTAAAAAAGCATGTGTAATCTCTTTTAGAACTTTAATAAAAATAAGTTTAATTCTTAAATTAATAACAATTGTTGTGGTTCACAACAGTGTAAATACTATGAACTGTGTTACTCCAGTGGTAATTGAACTCATCCTTGCATAGACTGCACATAACTTTTGTTTTGTCTATATTGCTGTCTGGTGACGATTTGAAGCAGAATTGTCCATTTAGCAATGTGTCTTTTTGGTCACTTATATTGCTGTAACTCGTTCACTTGTTGCATTAGGCTCGTTCGAGATGAACTGCGCCTCGCCTGGATTGTGAACGAGAGTGCACGGCCGCAATGAGAGGAGGGAAATACACCTGTACTGAAGTTGGACAGTTTGTGGCTCAGATCACGCACCATCACGCCCGAAATCCACTTCTCGCGTGTGTTGGATATGATTTTGAAAATAAATGCATTAAACTGATTTGTAAGAACTTTTCTGTCCCGTGCTTGACACAGTCTGTGCGTAAATGAGGCGCTCCTCAGGAGCACACAACATGAGGCACATTCAGCAGTGGTTCTTAGCTTTTATGTCTAAATTTACACATTATAAAAGTTAAAAAGCCTTCTATAACAGCAGCTATTGTGCACAATATTTTTAATAATATGCTACTTCACACTGAGCAGCGGGGCAAAAAGTTTATCCATGTCAAAACTGTAACTCTAGTCTGTACTTAAAAAAAAGAGGCGGGGGAGGAGGAGAGGAGGGCAGTGAAATGTCGTTCCGTGCGTTATGTTTCTGATCAGCACTAAACTCAGATCCAATCACCTGTCCGTTCACCGCGGTGTGCGTTTTCCCATCATGCACTAACCCGTGCAACCTCCGCAGTTGCTCCCGATGATCTGCGTTTCTCGTTACTCGTTTGGATCTCACGGTGACCGTCGCACTTGTGGCATCAGAGCAAGTTGGGTCTGTGCACTGCGCACAGACCGACACTGATCGAAACTGCGCAAGTCTGGCTCATCTCGAACGCGCCTGACGGATGGAAACGGAAATATGTCGTCTTCTACGCTCATGCGGTGCATTTCTGCCCTGCTGGAAGACCCGCGGCGCGTTGCTGCCTCTGTCAGTGTCGTCGTAATATTTTTGCTGTGATCAAATTAATCGATGCGTCAATTGAATTAACGCGATTAAATCAATAAATTAACGCACTATATATAGGAGCAGAATAAATCATTCATTTCAGCTAATAAGAATTTTCAAGAGGAGCTCCTGGCAAGAAAAAGCGGCCCATTTGGAAAAGAGAACCCACTTCCCCTCCAAAGTTTGCCACAGGACTCTGCTGTTGCACTAGTTTCCACTAAGATACAGGCTTTTGACATTTCTTTTTCCCTATTCAATACCAATTCTCATTGGTATTTCTTGTGGCTTCATTACCCCATCCTTATAATTTCCTCACCCCAAATTAAGAGTGTTCTTCCTCTTTCTACCAGCTTATACTTTTCCATGACCTTTTCTATTGCCAATCTCTCTCTCCTCCTTCCTTCATTCTTCATCCAACCTTGCACCTCCCATCCGTCCTCAGTAGAGGTACTGTGCAGTGGTCCGCTTCAGGCAGAAAAGTAGGCCAGGATTACTCTTGCCGACTTGTCCCCAGTGAAGCGTGTGTGCATATATATGTGTGCGAGTGTGTGAGTGGGCATACAGGCTGGCCAGGCAGCAGTGAGGCTTGAGCTTGGCATATGGAGTCTTCGTATTGGGCCAGCAGGTATTTTTCAACGTCTGCTCTCTCCTCCTTTGTTTAATATTTCTCTGCTTCTTAGCGTCCTGGCTGCAGATCCAGTTAGTGGTGCCAGTGTGGGCCAGCAGTTTGCTATGAGCTCAGATGGAGAACACTTCTGTCAGAGGAACATCATGTATGTTCACAAGGTCAGTGTGTCAGGAGGATGTGCAAAAATACTGTCTACTTTAGTGATAAAGTTTCTTGGATAACTTAGGGCACACTACTAAGAATATAGAAAGACATAAAGTGAATTCAATGAGTTATCAAAAATATGAGACCCAATTCAGCCACAATGAACCCACAAGCTAGAGTATTCTTCTGCTGGTCCCAAGCCTGGATAAATGGTTGCATGAGGAGCAGCATCTGGTGTAAAACTCCATATGCCAAATCACAATGTAAATCACCGGGCACCAGGAGGCAGATGTTTTACTGTGGCGACCACAGAAAGGAAAAAACAAAAAGAAAGAGGAAAAAGATAAAACTATTGAGACTGAAAGTGAAAAGAAAAAAGTGAAAGTTGATATATCATTAGACATAACTCATTAGCATCCAGCCTGTAAAGCAAAGTAATTTGGAAAAATGTTTTATCATGCACAAAAGTCGTTTGTATCCCTACAAGACCGAATCTACAGAGAGTATACCTAAGTAGGAGGGTGTTTGGGAACCTGAATGCATTTCTCTGTGGAGCTGTACCCTGTGATGAGAGCTTAAGCTCCTGCAGGCACACAAACCACAGAGCTCATTGAGGTACATTCATACCGCCGAGTGCTTAGATACATATACCTGTATGTGCATTCCCTGTGGACACAGCATCTGCCACCAAAGAAACAGAACAATTACGTAGTTCTTATGAGACTAGCATCTGCCGTATGGAATACATACGAGACAACAGTGTCGATTCAAAAGCAACATCACTCATTGCAGACTATCAAACAGGAGTTGGTGAATTGATATGTTTCACTTGCACATTATTAATATTCTTATTTTAAATGTCTAATGCCACATGAAAAAGGTTTTAATCTAATTGTGACATTTGCTGATGTTACAACACAAAATTTAAGAGGGAACTTTATTTTTCTCACAGTCCATTCCACCAGATTTAATTATGTATTACTACTTTTACTTTTACATGTCATGTTATTTTGAAGTAACAGTACTTTTACTTGAGTACAGATTTTGTGTACTTCTTTCACATTTTACATTAATATTTGTTTCTGTCTATAAGAATTCCAAAACATTGCTCAAAAATGCATAGCCCTTTCATGGTTTTAAGTTAAAAAGTAAAGAAGTCTGTTGTTGGGCTCCTGGGGAAAATGTGAAAGTTTCAAACTCTGGTGCCTCCAGGTGAAAGTGTTTAGCGCGGGATAACGTAGCTGCACAGGTGAAACTGTTTAAAGGTTGGTAATGCGACCTCTATTGGCCCCCTGCTCATACAGCTGTGCATAATTATATTCTCCCTCCCACTCCCACTGTCTTCTGATTGTTTCCCTATGTCCTCAGATTAGCCAGGAAGAAGACAAGTTTTACAGTATACAGTGCAGTAATCTCCAATAATCCCCTCACTCTGACAACTTCTGATATCTGTTGCCTTTTTGCAGTCCACTGTTTTTAAAGTCAGTTAAAGTTAATTTTTTGTGTGTGGAATTAGTTCTGCTTGTTAACCGGTAGCAGTGTGTACAGAGCATACAGTGTTGTGTGTAAAACAGTGATTCTAAAGTTTAAGAAGAGGTGGTTTTGTGGCTTTCCGCAGGCTAATTGGCCATGATTTTACCCAGGGCCTGAGCTGCACTAATAGAGGATAAGCTAGTCTTTGACGTGGGAAGGCAAGCGTGGCGGTTCCTAATCAGGAGGCCCACAAGTGGACTGGAAAACACCTGTTCTGGTACAGGTGTACACTCCAGGACATGTCTGCAGTCCTCTCTGCCTCACCCTCCCAACAGTAATTTCTCTTCTCATTTTACAAGGGCGCTGACTCCAATTCCTTTATTTGTCCTTTTACTTTGTGTAGGAAAGTCCTTTCTCTTTACACTAAACTTTATACTAAACACTTTTTTGTCTTTCAAGCCTGGATAAATGAAGAGGGTTGAGTAAGGAAAGACTTGCTCGTTACTCTGCCTGTAATTGTTCTGCCCATAGAAATGAAACTCAAGCGAAGGGATACCAGACTAACTTCTTTGTTTAATATACGAAAAGAGTTAGTCTGGCTGTCCAGTCTATGAAATCTGTACAATACCACAATATATTTTGAACCTAAAATTTACAGCTTTTAGTTAAGCATGTCTTTAATAATCAAATTCTGACACATTATGTATTTTCAGAAAAGGTAATCACCATCATGTTGACACAACACTTCAATTCTCTCTTCTTTTGTCTTCATCCAAAACTGCAGCATCTTGCTTTTCAGTGAAGGAAGCAGTGCATGGCTAATATGGTTATGCTGTTAGTGAAGCATAAAGCTGCGTGTCTGGTTCTTGTCAAGACCTTGCCACCAAAGTCAATTTGACCGTGCCCTGGCAGAATGTCATATTTTTTAATCAGATCAACACGGAAATTACGTCGGTGGACTGTATTGATACGAGAGGAAATAATTAAACATAGGGCTCCAGGAATAATTTCTCCCTCCAAGCTTTACTGTAAACCTCCTTTCCATCCTCTGTTGCAGGATAAGATAAAGAGGAAGCCAATATTGGAGATAAACGGATGAGATTTCATTTATTTGGTCTCTGTTTTTCCTCCAGCCTTTCATCATGTTGCTTTCACCTGCTGACTTTGCTTTGGCATATAGCTACTGTTAGACAGAAGTACATTAAATACACGCCTATACTGAATGTATGAATAACTAATCTGGAAAACATGCCCTGGCATCGGTTTTTGCACTGTAAGGCCATGTAATATTCTAAGTGTGAGGCTCAAATGAACCAGAGCAACCCTAACTATTGGCTCTTATTGGATCTGGCTCCAGAGGAACATTAGCCTCACCATTGTGTTGCCAGCACCTCGAGCTCTGCTCTCTAGATAATAACTCCAGTGGTGACAGTAGACTTGATGCTGTTTGGAGCTTTGAAGAAAAATAATAGTAAAAATACTCAATGTAGACTACAGTTTATTTTCAATCAAATGGCAAATGGCACAAACATCAGCTTTGACGGCTTCTTTATGCACTTTGTAAAAGTATGTCTATGAAACTCGATGACAACAGTCAGCATATCCCAAACCACTGTGTTGTTTTTTTTTTTTTTCTTCAATGACATCAAACTTTTTTTGTAAATATTTTGAATATACATTAAATACATTTTTTCCACACCACTCTTTGCTCATTTTTATCAAGGGTTAATGGAGGGCACTGTATTTTTGGAGTGGGAAGCTATAGGACACCTTATTTTGTCCATTCTGTTAATACTTTAACTTATTGTTTTGGACTTCCATAATATAAAACGTATTTTAAAAAATATAACTATATTCATTCATGTTGGTAGTCACAATTGTTAATACATTTCATACATTCAAGACTGATTCATCTTTACATTTTTTCTTTTTGTTTTCAGAGAAAGACCAAATGCTATTACAGTTGTACATGTTAAGAGGAATGTTTTGTGAATAAAACTTTATCTGGACAGCACAGTGGGTAGTATGATTCTCCTCTATCTATAACGAATAAAGAAATCCAGTTACATGGCTTAATCAAGCTGTATGGCCTTGCTTTATGCCGAAGAAACACTAAGAGATATGTGTCCTCGCTGTGCGTGTGCAACCTGTTTTGACTACAACTTAACCAATAGTCGCCTACTCAGTGTGTAAATGTATAAAATTAAGTGTTTGTACCAGTAAAATACAATGCACCTTGATAAGGCTCTCAAGTAGAAGATTAATTCACTGTTCTCTTGAATGAGTAATCCTCCCTGCTCTGTAATTATTCAAGTTCCATTTTGGGTCAATTATGGTCATTAGTGGTTTCGAGCTCTAATTTTGAAAGAAGTGCCTTGAGATTTAATGAAGAAAAGGAAAGAAAAAACACATGGGAGGCTTCAAAATGAACAGATCATTTAGTTTGTAGGACTGCAAATTGATGGAAACAGCTGAGGAGGGAGAGATTATTCTAATGATGTGACACATGCAGATGGAGCAAATTAGATTTAGTACAGGTTCTTCTCAGTGTGTCAGTTTGTGAAACTGTTGAGATTGTGATGTGGTGTGCGCACTTGTGTTTTTTTATTGAATAATTAGGATTAAAAGTAACAGCAATAAAATCCAGTTAAGAATAAATACTGACAGGAAATACTCACATCTTGTCGTGAATTTTAAGGAGCTAAGTCAACTAATAGTATCGTTTCACTCTTAAAATGTCAACAGTGCAAAACAGTCTAAAGTTGATGTGCAAATATAAAGCAAAGATATAGTGACCAGACAAGGAGTCAAAACACCTGGCTTCTAGGGTAAATGCTATTTTGGGACACACAGTTCTTATTTCTCACAATAGTAAATAATTCACTAAAAAGAATCTTTACTGACACCTTGTGACTGTGTTTCATACCCTCTTTCAAAACTAATAATTTATTTTTTGGCTGATTACTGACTTTTCCTGAAAATATCAGAGTCTGACCACAATGTTTTAAGTTACTATTTCTATGAATAGAAATATGCATTTTATCTTTTAGCTGTATACCCACAGCTCAAATGCATTTACTAAAACATGTGTTAAAATGTATTTTTACTATATTTTATTATTCTATTACAACATCATTAGCTTCATTCAGTATCAGAACTACAGTGAGAATAATGAACATTCTTGTCATTAAATCTTCACACGCATCCCAGCTCCAAAGCCCTTGAGACCCTGAATATAAACCAAACTTGAAAAGCTGTGTGGTTTTGCTGTAAAAGAAGAAAGCTGCAGGGACAGGATGATGAAGGCTTGTTTGGCTCACGCTTGTTCCTCCTCAGTAGAGCAGCCCAGCGTGAGGAAAAGCTTGTTAAAACCCTAATAGTAGCTATCAAAGGCTATTGATTATCTTTCCCGCCCTGTTTGGGTGACAAAGTGAGCATTAGTTGGAGCCATACAGAGCTTCTTAAGACACGCTTCCTTGGGGGCCGCCCCTGTCCCATGGGCTGTCCGCTCACGAATGATCACATGCACGTTTACCCAACACACACCCAGCACACACGCACGTACACTGGGCTCTCGTTTTTCAAAGCTAATGCAGTGCTATCCTTTCACTCTCCTGCCACTAGATAATCCATTTTACAGCCAGGGATCAAACTCTAGACCCTCTGGCTGTGTGCTGCCGTGGCTACTGTACACACAAACACACAGGCAACAAAGTAGTGTATACACACATCAGAAATTGTACCTCACAAAAGGATTTGTATTTCTTTTTGTTTTGAAGAAATACTGTGACTAAGCATTTTTAGATACATTTATGCTGTAGGTGTAGTTAGCAAAAATACAAACATAACTTTCTCAGCTAACTGGCATTGACACCTGCTAGTTTTTATTTCCTGATTTGAAGCTTGCACTGACACTGGCATTATTTACACATTACTGAACACTGTACTGCATACTTCTGTAGCAATTATGTCTATATGCAAAATTTGTGTTTTTCTTTTTCTAGGATTGGCTTTTTACTTAATACTGTACATACATAGTAAAACTTGAAACAAAGAGAGAACAGACACCTACAAAGGTATTACATTTCCACCCTATAATCAGTTTTTACCTATATAAAAAATGTATTCCCATGTTTGTGCCACCCTAAAATTTAAATTAATTTGTAGTGGTAAAGAATCTGGAAAAAAAAATTGTTCCTTGACCCATTTCTGACCTTTCCTGAAAATTTCAAAATAATCTGACCATACGCTACAGTTTAGGCTTTGCTTTGTACTTAGCAAAGTCTAAGAAACTGTCTAGTCTTTTTTGCAAAACACTACTTTCCCCCCCATCACGCCCAAAATCACTAAACAATAAAGCACGGAAGAAAAAGCACAAAGGTTATATGGGGAAGTAATACATAAGGCATTATAACAACCAAATTAATGGATGTCTGTTGAAATATTTATGCGATTAACCTCCAGATTTAGGTTACATGGAAATTCCGAAACTCCAAAATAGTGTGTTTGTGTCTTTTTCGCTTGGCTGATCAGCAGTGTACAGTTGGTAGACCTGAGCTTTCCACTTGCTTTGAGCACTGACTGTGGACTTTCAAAAATGAGACAATTTTTGCTTCTTTGTGTATTGTCATCACTATGGTTCATTTACTGAGTTTAAGTGTGCCTTTTTACTTGATATAAGTAATATTAGACCATCTAAATTATGTCTTAATGTTTGGGTTCTTACTGTATGTGTTTGTGGGAAGTGGCGGCCTATAAAGAACATGAATCACCCGAGTCACTGTAGCGTGGCACTGCAGACGCATTTAGTGGCTTAGTAAAGGGATATTCAATTTATTCATGATGCAAACCACAGGCTTGTTGTGTGCGTATGGGTGTGCGAGTGCATGGCGAGTGTGGACTGAACCATGAAATGAAAACACCCTATAACCATTTCACTGCATCTCTCAATTAGGACATCATCTATGCAGAGGGAGCATTCATCAGTGGCTTCTTCTTTATTTACAATTACACACCACAGTGCCGACAAATGGTATGGTGAGGAAGAGAAGGTGGTGCCTTACATTTAGTGAAAAGATTGAGGTCCACTAAGGAACTTGTTGGGTTTAAAGAGACTTGAATTGCCTAATATTGAAAAGGTGATGTCTTATGGTCTCAGAACATGCACGTACAGTATCCCTTTGTCCTTTCTAAATGTGCATTTGACGTGCAACCCACACTTTTAATATTAATCGCAATACCATTTGCATTGTTCTGAAGATGTTTTAATGTTCAGACACTAAAATATGCATATGCATGCTATAAATTGAAGCTATACATTTTTATATAAAGCCATAATACAGTCAACTGTATGTCTGTACTGTTGGTTGGTGTTAGTTTGTTGGTTAGTTTATGTAAGGTGCGAATCAGGTGCTTTTTTTTTAATGATTCTGTACCATTGTGAGATAAGAATAACAATCCTATTAGTTTGATTGGATTCAAGTCTAGTTCTCTCACTATATCTTTACTTCAGAGTCTACTGAAATAATTTTAACCTTTTTAACATTCTTAGAAAATACTCTCCACTGGCCATACAATGTCAAAAGATGTTTGAAAAATAAATAAATAAATAATAATAAATAAATAAAATAATAAATAAAAAAATTTACAATAGGTACAGCAGGTAAAATAAGCAATGAACACGCTGCTTTTCTCAATAAATAAATCTCAATAAATATTTCTTACATGGCTAATGACATGACATTTTCCCAGATGGCCATATTCTTGGCAATATTTTTGCAAAACATGCTGATGGCATTGGTTACAGAAGGATTTTTAAACTTCTGGATGTTCCAGTGAACGGAAGTCAAAAGAACATTATTCCATCATAAACCAACCATGTCAGAAATATATATGTTGGGAAAGATGTTGACGTGTTCAATTATATATTACACTATTTAGATTATGTTTGAGAATGTCATTTATAGAAACAAAATAACTTTGAAATGTTGTGAACTCTAGTTTAGACAGTAGTCCACTCCAAACTGTCATCAAGATCTGTGCCTCATACAGTAGATGGTATTGGACTGCTATCTGTAAGCTGGACCAGGTTCAGGTGTTGACGTGCTCCATAAATTTCCGCTGAGAGTGTAGTCGTCCATTCAGAGCTTTTTAGAAATGCAGGGCCACTCTATTCTTCTGATATTTTATACATGAAGTGAGCCATTTACAGCCTGATGAACAAGTCTGGCTTATTAATGATACGGCCGTGCTCTTATGGTGTCGGGCGCCAAGCAAATTCTCATGTAAAATTAAACACAATTTGTTTACATCACCGGACAAATCAAACTACTCTGAGACTCTGTTGTGAAGTTTGATCAGGTGGACAATTAGTTCAGATACACTTTCAGAAGTTCACACAAGGGTTTTTGGACAGTGCAGTTTCTATTTTAAAACCTGGGAATGTGATACCTGTTGCAGTGTTTCTTGGCTCGGACATCTGCTGCTGTAAATTTAGCTCAGATGATGTCATAAGTCCAGCAAAGTCCTGACAAGACTAGGAGGCTGAATTATTTAATGATGGCTCCACTTTTGTGGAATTATTCTAAGTATTATAATTGCTGTGGGTTCTCCTTGGCCCGCTGCAGAAGAGTGGGGCCAAGTGGTGAATGATCATCAGCAGCTATTGCTATCAGATTACTGTGAGTGGACCAAAGTACACTGTAATGATGGTTAGAATAAGAAAAAGCATTGATCTGAGCATTTGATGAAGCAAATGTAGTTTTAACAGAGGGGCACAAGCCAATGTACTATTTGTGACTGTCCCTAGCCTATATGGAGAGGCTTAATCAAGAAGGGAATCTGGTGTAAAACCTATGCAAAAATATTGTGCAAAACACTGCATACTAGGAGTCTGTTGATTTGTTATGACAACCCCAGAAGGGCAAAGCCATAAAGGAAAGATTGCTTTTACAGCCTCATAATGCATCTCTACGTTCTTCAGCTATTTATTAATTTCGCAAATTTTTATTTGAAAATATTGAGTCCCAGTCCTGTTGTCAAATCAGACAATTCCTTTGGCAGTATCTTAATGGACCGCAATTAAGGATCAGGATTTATATTATGATAATTTCTAACAACGCATTGGATCTCAGCCAATCCAAGTGTAAGCAGAGATGCTCAAACTTTCTTCTCCCTAGACGCTTCCTCTTGCCTTTTTGCAGGGTTAGCCTTGGTCTACCCCACGGCCACTGCTCGATGTTGAAACTTCTCGGGGAGGCACCCCAGCTGGTTCCTGTTGATGTGGTGGATCAGTGGACTACTCTGAGTGCCACTGGTAAATGTAAGATTGTGTGTTTTTATTGTTAATTTAAAAAGGTCCTATTAATATTCTAGAAATAAATATAGAAAATGTACACATCACTTTTTGACTGAACTTCATGATTCAGTAGTTTGGTTGAGCTTGGTACCATTGTGTAAATATAGATCATTCTTTTCTCCAGTGGCGTACAGAAAAAGAAGCTGTTTCTCAAACTTGTGTTGATGTGATAAGTTAGTCACTGTACTAACAGATATGCAGTCTGGGGAAATTACTGTGATATTGTTTTCCTGAGAAGATAATTGCTGTGGTAAAACATATGTATCACAATAGCACCGGGGATCATTCCACAAATTAAATGCATCGAGACTATGCAGAGTATGACTGTTCAGTATAGTTGGAGCTGCTGCTTGTTAGAATTTGTAAGTTCCCATGTGACGCCATATTTCCCTTGATGCTAGCAAACTGCAAACAAAAATTGCATTAATTGAGCTGTTAAGAGATGAATAATCACAAGTGTCAAATTTCTCACTGGAAATTAACAGTAAAATTTATTTCAATAGAAATGCAATTTACATAATTCTCACTTTTGCTTTTCACTTTTTTTCTTATTGGTTATTGAGCATCTGTCAGACTTAAAACTGAACTGAAATAGATTAGATTCACATATAAATAAACAGGACAGTATTCATGAATTCTTTAGGCACAAACTCATATTCTTGCAGGTGTGAAAGCAGGTTGTGATTTAGGTTGATGGACGACTAATAAGGAAATCAATTAGGCCTTGACCCAGAAAGAGAGACAAAGTGAGAAAATGATTCTTTTCCTTTCTTTCCTCTGGCTCTTTTTTGTCTTGACTTAGACCCTCTGGTGTCTCTGATTGGACAAGGACAAAGAAAAATCCTTTGAGGTTTTGCAGATTGCTTTGCACATTACTCAACTAAGTAGAAAGAGACGTGCATATGTAGCCTTAATATAGTTTCATCATTTTGTGGCAGCAATCATGAAACTATTCTTGATTTAATTGCATATAGGGTGATAACACTCAGATTGAAGGGTGGGTCCAGTGGTAGTAACACACACTACAGCACACACATCCTCTTGTATCCATGTGACCCCTGGGGGTCAAACATAAAGGCCCTCCTTTTCAGCAGCATTCACTTAGCACTGAGACAGGGACAGGCATATTATCCGTGTACTTTTGTCTGTCATATTCACTTTCTATTGACTGACTCAAACAGAACAAGACCAGCTTTATGTGTGCAGACATATAAGTCTTTGAGGTTTCTCCAATGAATGATTAAAGACAGGAGAAACATGAGCAAGTTTTAGTAATTTTGGTTTTACACTGATCATATATGTCGTGTGATTCAAGCAGTTACAGTATATGTGGTGATGGCTATTTCTCTTTTGGCGATATCACCATACTTTATGCAATTGTCTACCTAGATGGTAGAACTAAAACAGTTGGTCATAATGGAATTGTCTATTTTTGTGATGGTTGCTTTATCTTTGTGTATCCATTTTTAATCTGCGATCTTTCAGATAGCGTTAGTGCTCATGCGTCCACACACAATGACAAAGTGGCAACACAAAGGACAACAAATGTGCTAAAATCTGTCAGCAGTCAGCGAATATTAGTGATTCCAATGATGGATGTTTCACATTGAATTTGTCCCATATCTTATCAACAACACATCTATCCCATAGTGCATTTTATCAAAGACATTTCAAATATATTATCACTTTAAAAGTGAAAATTCCCTCAGTCCCTGTAAGTAAACCTTCCAAATCCCCAGCTCTCATCCCTATTTTCCACCCAAAAACGAGCATTAGAGGGATTGCTCTGCTATTGTTGCACCTCTTGGGAGCAAATCCATTTCAGCAGAAATGGAAATTGTCAGTGCCCACAAAGCTGCTAACATGCACTCAATGGAGGTGTCAATTCTCGAGGCCTCGCCTTTGTGGACTGTATAATTTAATTGGAGAGGCACGGCAGTGTGTTCCCGGTTGGGGTATTTAAATGTTGTACCACGGCCTGTCCCAGAGCTGGCTTCTCTCCTGCTGCTGAGCTTCAGGACTATGTTCTCCTTTTCCTTTTTCCTGCCTGGCTCCTCAGGCAGGTGGAGGGAGGACCTGTGCATCTCCGTGCCCCTCAGAGGCCTCTTTGTTGGGAAGGGGTCTCAGCTTAGTGGCCTCAGAGTCTCAGAGCGGCTGTTGTGCAGAGGGCCAACCTGTGCTGCCATTACCTGTGAGCCGCAGACGCAGAATTAGTCAGCAGAAAATGAAGCTGTCTTTGATTGCAGGATGAAGCAGGAATGGGAGGGGAGGGGGGGTTGGAGTCTCTTGCGCAGAGGGCCTCCACAGGGCATGAGAAGCATGTCTTTGGAGGAGCGCCTGCTGTCAACGGATGCTCTGTTCCTCTGAGATCCTGGCATAGTTAAGGGGTGAAAGATGCACAAGGGTTGGAGAGGACACTGGCCAATACATTCCTGTGTACAGCTGGTGCAGACATGAGGTTTCAAGGTGCCATTGGACAGTCAAACAAGCACATTAATATGTTCATGGCTTTTTAAAGATGTAATCTGTGTGTAAGGTTATTACTAGGAATGGTTATTTTTTTATTAAATTGAAGTGACATTTATTTTAAACATGTAGGTAATTCAGCCACAAAGGTAACGCACCAGGTTACTCCTTGTACCAGTCCCAAGCTGTGATAAATGGAGAGGGTTACGTCAGGAAGGGCATCCAGCATAAAACCAAAGCCAAATCAATATGCAAATCACTGTGCGCTAGGAGGCAGATAATTTGCTGTGGCAACCCTTAAAGGTAGAAAAGGAGATAAAAATGTTACGTTCTGTCTGATAAAACATCTGAATGAATAAAAATGTATGAAATGCAGTTGTATACCAAGCGTACCTAAAACACAAGAACAAGTGCCAGCAGTTAAAGTGGAAAATGCTATATCTGTAAGAAAGGTCTTATGAATGGACAAATTTTATAAATAGCCTATACTTGCAACTTAAAAGTCTAGTCTCAACAAAGACAATGTAAATGTTTCCATATTGTCCCAACAACATGTGTGCCTTACTGATGGCTGCTTTCCAACCAAAAGACAAAGCAACTATCTATTGAACCCGGCGTGTGTCTGCTAGACCTGAGGGGAGCTGCCACTGCATAACAAAATGGACAAAGACTCCTGGCACAGCCCTTACCATGTTTACCCCGGTTTACCCCGTCTACCCACCATCCCACCCCCGTCACACTGCTGCCCACTGCTTTATGTCTGTTCCAAGAAGAGGAAGTCTCTCACATCTCTTGTCCAGTGTTGTTGTGCCACATATTTCCCAAGATGGAGTCATAAAGATAGACATACAAAGAAACTATAAAATGCTCCAACTAGAAGCACTTGGAAAGGGCAGATATCTGTCAAGGCATAAAGGATTGTTAAAAAAGCAGGGAAGATCACTGGCAGTATGTAATAAAAAATCTGTTCCTTTATTTAACCCCTTGTAACCGGAGATAGTATATTTTGCCATATGTAGCAATGGTTAAAATGTAGAGTCCAAACCTGCACATCTCCTGGAGTAAGTGTTTTACAGTAGTACAGAATCCTTAAAAAAATCACTGAACTTTTTCTAAAAATGTCATCAATATTCAAATATTACTTTTTGACAAACCAACAATACTAGCAAAAAGGAACAAACCTTTAATCATGCCAAATAGCCAATTCAAGTGTATTGAGAGCAATTTCCCATGTGAGAATGCATCAGCTCCAGTGCATATAAAATGTAAAGCATGAGGACAGGCTGTGTAAAGTGGTGAGCCTGTGTTCTTCGCTATGTCAGTCACTCCTCAGTATAAGATGTGACACTGAGCTCTGGCATTTGTCACAACAGTGCCATGTCACCTTACATGCATACCTGGAAGTAACTCACAATGACACATCTTTCGTGGGCTGAGCATGAAGGAAGTGAGAGCTGCTCTGCCTGCTGCAACACAGCAGTAATTTTTTTTAGATGGGGTTGACTTTCCTTTTGAATCTTAGCAAAGCTGATTACATTTACTGAAATACTAGTCAAACTAATGCTGTTATATGATGAGTAGTTAAAAAGAGGTACAGTGGTGCAGAGAAGTGAATTTAATGCATAGTAAGCTGGTGGTAAACTGGAAGTAGTCCACTGTTTACTGTAGCTAATACAGCTTTACCTTGATCATTGCACGACAGTCTCCAGGAGCCTCTTTTGGGGTTACCTGTATCAAACCGCCCTGAACTGACATGACCCATGCTGTAGTGCCTTGGAGGAGGTCTGTTCTCTCTGAGTGCATCACAATAACTCTCACAGTCTGTCTTGTCTGTATCAGTTTATTTATCAACAAACAACTTTTATAATATAACATTAAGTATTATTTATTAAAGAGTTTATGCTGACACCTAATTCAGAATGAAAGCTTTTAAGCACTGCCCACATCGGAGCTTTCGCATAGATCCATTGACTCTAGTTTCTATGGGCTGTAAAAAATATTTTAGGTGAAGTCTTCCTTTCTACAAAATCAGTCCAACTTCTGTACTGAGTGGTATCTAATCATCTTACCAATGATATCATAAAGGGAGGGAATACTTTTTGGACTGAAAACAGGGCCCCCTACCTCTTAATGAATATGACCTCTGAGTCCTTCCCACAATTCCCTGGGCTCTCATTCCACCTCCACAAAAACCCGCAGAGTTTAATGATTCCAAGGACTCTGGGGCGAGCTCCAACTCTAATCAATGAAGCTCATCTACAGGGAGCCAGTCTCCAGTCAGTCTCCAGCCGGTACAGTGACGCTGTTCAAAGACAGTTGTGCTTGGCAACCCAAATTCTCCATGGTGATGACTTTCCAGAACTTTTTTTACCAGTGAAAAAATGTCTGTCTGAATTGGCAAGACAGAGTCATTATGCAACCCCCAATTTTTAATAACTCTTATGCTAACTTTTTTTTTTAAGGATATTTCCTATTTGAAGTCAAAACTACATGATGTGTAAATCTCATCAAACAATATGAGCATGTTTAGAAGCTAAACATCAGACAATTAAACAATGATATCTCATCTTATATTTCATTTAAATAATAGCTCATTTTGATTTTGAGGGTAGCGACATGCCTCAAGTTTGTTTAAGGGCTGCAAAAGTCTGTAAAAGTCTGGAACAAAATCTGCTAGAGGAGCCTTTTGCAAATGATTGCAGGCCATTGCTGTTTTTATAGATAAATCAAGCATATTTAAATTTAAAGTTAACTTTTTTTTAAACAAAATTTATACTTGTCAATAATGGCACAATGGTGAAAACATTGTTTTTTTGGCAAACACCTTAATGTCTTTCATTTGTTCTATAGGTTTTGGTATAGTGACACCAGCAAATGATCAGACTGTAAAACAGTACTCAATATAGATCATGCAATGGAGGAATGATTTGACAGCATCAACTGAGGTACAGTATAATATAATATAATTAAAATTTTATAGGTTGAAATGTATGGTGTTGGCTGTTTTTTAAATGACTGGAATGGAGTCAAGTATTACCCCAAGGTACTGGGGATAGTAGTTCAAGTCCCTTGTCTCCTATAGAAACATTAGATCTGGTCTGGGTTAGCAGTTATTTAGTAAATATCATACAGACAGTCTTGTAAGCAGGCTTGTTAAGCATTAGACAAGTGTTCTGAAGGCAGTCCTGCATCTGTTCAGGGCATTTGTGAGTTTGGATGCAGTAATATTAGTGTTCACTGACAAACCCCTCATAGACATGTTTCCAAACTGGGGAAGAAATGTTTCACACTTCTTTTCATTGATGAAATGTTTTCTCCTCCTCTTCTATTATTTAGTCCGTTTTCATTGGAGAAGTCCCAGTGGCACCCGGTGAGATTTGCATCCTGATTTATTTGTCATATATCCTTTATATCTCTAAATTCTTTATACCTCTCCAGTGGCCCCATGCATCTTTCATGGGCTCCTCAGCCATGTTTGCAGGCCAGATCCAAACACATTTTACACGTCACACTGCTGCTGCAGCTCACTTACTTCACCTTGGGTGTGTTGGGTAGATGAAAGATTTATTGTCTAGTGTCTTTAATTTTTCCGCTTCACACCGCTGAGTTTTGGTTTTGGTGCCAGGAGTCACCACTAGACTGTGTACATTCTCTACTTTCACTTGGGTTTTCTTCTTTCGGTTTGAACTTGGAGAAATGCAAGGCAAGCATCTCCCTGACCTGGAAAAAAGTGTGTTGTGCTGAGGAAAAAAATGAGTGACACAATTAGGTGAAATGGAAATAAGCTGATGATGCTACCTTAGGGTGTATTGTAGACAAATGTATTTATGAAATTTTTGTTATCATTGTGGTGTGTTGACAAACTGAATCAAACCGAGATTCACTTGAAGAGCAGACCTCCACCAAGGTATTGGCCTTATCTTACGATGGTAAAGATAAAGTCCTCAGACATGGACTCATGTTTTTTTCTAGTTTAGGTGTAAATGCTCTATCTAGCAAAGTCCTTATTTTGCACATTGGTAAATTATCCCTCAAAAAATATTTTGACTGTGCTCTAGACACTAAACCAATTCCACATTAAAGATCAATAATTCGCTTTTTTTTTTTTTTTTTACTTAATCTTTGTTTGTGGCTGGAGTTGTCTCTTGGTGGCATCTATATATATGTGTGTGTATATATATATATATAGTGAATTTTTCATGCTGAGTTTTTTGTTTTGTTTGCGACAGGGTCAGACAAAGGAGGATAAAAAAAAAAACCAACGGAGATGACATGGTTAAACGTGAAAATGCTTTGAAATGGCGTCAGACAGATTTTCTCTCTACTGCACACAGCACAGGGATAAAGATAAACATGTTTGTAATGGTGTAAATTTAATTCTCTGTTTGGCCTGCATCACAGCTACTATCACCCATGCATAAAAAGGCACAGAGGACGGCCAATCCCAACTGAATAATTCCATCGCAATTATTCCCATATCTCTTTCTGTCCGTCTCTGTTGACATGCTGCCACTCCAAGCGGTTTCACCACTTTTATTTCATTTTTTATGTATTTTTTCTCAAACATGCATTACATACAGTACTGTGAAGAAGTCTTAGACAGGTTTTTAACCCTTTAAAGGGGCCATATTCTGCTTTTATTCATATTTTTATACCAATCTTGGTCACCTCTAGAACAGCATTGCACATTTTACAACCTTTAAAAACATTATCTGGGATATTTTGATTATAGTTTGCAAATTATAATTATATTACTTGTCATATTGCAGTAATCATACAATAAAATAAAAACTAAATGAAAATGAGAAAAAAGAAATCTCCCTGAAGAAACTGAATATTAGGTTGTTCCGCAGATGAGGAGGACAAACTCTGACAAACTGTTGGCTTGGTTAACTTATTAGCTTTCCTTTAACTTAACACTAACAAAAACAACACAGCAAATCGAACCGCGGGGCGAACAGGACTAAATGAACAGTGCCTGTGCGTATTCCCACCTGTGGTCCGCTTCAGCCCGCTCTCAGGTGCGAGTCTGCTCTTCCTCACTGTCCTCAGTCTGTGTGTGCACGTCAGCGTGGCTGTCTCTCTCCTTGTGCTGCAGCTGCTGCTGCTGGTTGACAGCGGCCACAGTGGGGAGAGTAGGACAGTCCCAGCGCGACGAAGTTTTGTACTCTACTACGATGGCAATTTAAATTATGTGAAATAAAACTCTGTGGCGGGCAAGATTCAGGCGTGGTGTGCCGCCACACAGAAGTCAATGCAGCAGAAACCCTGTAATGAATGACAGCAGACTGGCTTCAATCAGTGCTTCCTGACTGGGTGGGGGTTTGTAGGAGAGGCGGAGTTTTGAGGCCTTAAAACAGCCGTGCCAGAGAATAGAGGATTAAACATGCGTGAATGAAGCAAAACACAGCTCAAATTTGGTAAATGTTGCATTAACACAGACAAAATGATTTAACATTTTCAGTGACAAAGTACTAAAAAAAAGTGCCAAAGGCAGAAAGGTATGAACGGAGAAAGGTGCATCAATGTACAAAAATACACAAAAGTAGAAGCCCTCAGCCTCAATGTTTTTCAATGCACTGGTTCTATCTTGCACTAATAAAGTTATAGTGCCCAGACCTGGACTGGTTGAAGTTGAAGATCTTCTGGTTCTAGGGTAAATGCTTTTTCCATTAAGAGACAAAACCTTTATAGCTCACAATGGTAAATAATCTACCTAAAAATCCTTGTTTTTTTAGTGAGGGAAGATGGTATTATTGGCCTGTATCTGAAAATGGCACAGAATCCTTTTAAAAATCTGGATCCACACCAGAAGTAATAATTTTGTCCTTGGCTCATTACTACTACTACAAATTTTCATATAAAAATTCAGTATTTATGAAAGCAGTCTTAGTTAACAGCCTTTTTCACACCTGCCTGAAACTTTTGCACAGTACTGTGTATGCGGTTCACTTTGTGTGGAGTGCTCCGGCCTTTTCCTCTGTATCGGAGGCACAGCAAGCAGAGACAGATTGTGATGCTGGAACGCACCGCCGAGCCCCACCATCTCCATCTGCTCGGGCGAGTCGCAGATGAAAGGAGGAATGATGGAGGAACAGGAGAGAGGGAGAAGGAGGCTGGAGGAGGCAGGAAGATGGAAAGGCTATTAAATATACAGCAGCCAGTATAAAGAGCATGCACAGTGTTGTTAGGAGGCTCTGGCATTATAGTTCATCAGAGTTTGAGCTGTGAATTTCTGCTCATTCTTTTTTATTTTATTTTTTCCGTTTAGTTTTCAAATATTTAGCATTTTGTTTCTCACTTCTGCCTTTACATATTTACCAAACCATATTATTTAAGTCAGGGGTTCTACTACCTACTACTTACTCTTCCTCACTGTAGTACAATAAGTAATATGGACTAATTTTAAATGCTCACACTGGCATGGAATATGTAAGTGTTGTGTAAATGTAACACTGTTACATTGGTGAAACCAGGTCACCATGTATAATGGAACGTTTTATCATACTAGAAATGCTGCCTAAAATTCAAATGTTGATTAGAGTAAAGCCTAAACAATATCTCAATTTTAGTTAGCAGACGTGAGCTGAGGTTAACCCTGGTGTTAATCCAACCCCTGCAGCTCTCACAGCGGTGCGTACAAGAACTGTCTAAAGCTTTGTGACAGCGCGCTAACATAACTCCACTGAGGTGTCTCTGCCACATCCTCCCTCCATTCACCGTCTAATTCACACTTACTCCAAGTACACAGCACAAAAATTGGCCAGTAAAACATTGTGAAAACATCCTGAGATGACAGTTGGGGGATGGGCCAGGCAAGCGGGAGGATATGTGGGTCAGTTATCCGTGTCCAGACGATTGGGCAGATTTTTCCCTTTTGTATGTCTTTTTTTAATACGGCAGATTTCTTCATCAGGTTGGAGGGAAGGCAGCCGTCTGTCACGAAACACTGTGCGGGGCGGGGGCATGTTGTTGAGGACAGGGTTGGTTTGGAGGGGCAGTGAAGCAGCTTGACTGGAAAACCGTGTTCGTCTATTTTTAATTCATGGGATACCACCTGGCTAATGGTGTTTTTGGATCGAGTGACTTTTTGCAAGCTCAGAGCAGAACATGTTTCAAATAATCAGGCCTTCCACATTATTCATGCAGCCTGCATTAGGAGTCACTGATTATAATATTAGAGTATCAAAGCAGTTTGAAAATGAACAACATTACAGTGCACTGATGGCAGTTTAACAGCTCACTCTAGCTATTTTTAGAAACTAAGACCAATAGTTTTTTCTACTTTTTTCAGAAAGTTTGGATTCTGAGTCCTCGGAGAGATAACAGTTTTATTTTTTGGTCTGTTTTAAGGGTTATATTCTACCCATATTTTTTATCAATTCATTTTTTAACAAGGGAGAAAACTTAAAACATTAAAATATTTTAGGCAGTAAAAATAAATAGTTCTTTGTAAACATGTAATTTTAATTAAAAGAACCCAGATTTGCTAAAGCTTACTTATTAAAGTGGAATTTGTGGTAAAAAAAATACCCATTAGCTTATATGCTAATTAAATATGCTAATTGCTACATTTAGTAAAGTTCATGTTTTTTATTTTTGGCTAATGCTAATTCCACCAAACAAATGTATTATGATCTGTTTAGCTGATAGCATTCTTTCGAACACAGCCGTATGGTTTTGTTTAGAAGGTTCTATAACACTTATGCAGCTCTGACCTTTCTGACTTAAAATTATAGTGGTTTATCTTTGAATTTGAACGTTCAAAAACATGCATTTATTTGTGTTGTTTGTGACATATAGCATGTACATTCAAATAGTTAGATTTTAATCAATACACGTTAAATACACATAAACTGTATCTCTCTGGCGATTTTTTTTTTTTTTTGCTCATTGCAGTGGATGAGAAGAGCAAGCCATTGTAAAAGTAACTTTGTGAAACATATGGACTCTGTAATTTCATTATGTCTTCAGTGCCCTTAAAACATATTGTCCATGTCCAAATCCTCCCTCAGTGGGCCATAACAATATTGTGATGTCAACATTACAGGAAATGTTAACATAGTAATGATGAACTTACAGTAACCAGCAGGCCACTGATGCTATCCAGCCCAGTGATTTCCTCTGAGGCCCTAAGTACTGACGGCTTCAGCTTAAGATAGCACTGAGACCATAAAAGGCAGATAGACCAACCTCACATGATTACATGAAATATTGATAAGAGTGGTCTCCTCTCCCATCAGGCTTTATGAACCAATAAATGGACAACTGGACATGGCCTGAACTACACAATGCACGGAGGCAAGCCTTGTTACGTCGAAAAGGCACATTTGTAACAATTGCTGAATGAAACATCATTATAATTACATTAAATTACAGGTGTAAGAAAATACAGATTCTGGAAATATTGCACATTGGGCTATACAGTGATATCAAAAATGGTTGTATCAATTTTAAAAAATATATGTCTATGCTAACATTCATGCAGCTTACTTAAAAAAAAAAATTGCGTTTAAACTACTTAACCACTCGTTGCTGCAAACCAAAACAATAACAATATTTTACAAGAGTAAGTCTTGCACTCATTCAACTTATTTGTGAAATACAGTTGTAGTACTGATTGTCCTAAGGTTTCCCAAATTTGTATAAATAAATTACAATATGTAACCTCTGTTACATTATTGTGATTCATCAATATACTGTAGCGTAAGTCATATCGCGACACTTATATTGTGATGTGAACAGGTGCATGCCAATACACAGCCCTTCATTTAATAATGCATTTTAGGTTGATTTTTTCTTTTTTTTTCCCCAGAAAGACTTGCAAAGATGTACCTCAGTTTTGCAGTGGGTTTAAAGAAGGGATGTTGAGATTAAAAGATCTTTTCTACAACCTGAATAATAGCTCAGTATATTTGTTCATTACCAACTTTTAGAGCCATAGATCACATAGATGTCATAAAAAGATGCCTTATCTTAATTTATTCCACAGTTACTGTAAAATTCGAATAATGAAAGATAGCTTTATCTGTTTAAGTGATATGAAATCTGACAAAGTAATTACCACAGTTGTTAGCTACAGTTCATCAAAAGCAAAAAACAGCTCTATATTTAGATTGCTGTCAAAATTCTAGATAATCTATATCAAACATCATAAAGCAAATACATATTCACTCTTTGACGCTGACAACAAAGACAAGAGTAAGCTTTAGAGCAGCGTGATTCATTAGATGCACATATTTAGAATGACAGAGTGAGGGAAAGCACTTTTTAACAAGCCTTTAGTTGTTGAGGAGAGTAACTGTAAGCGCTGTTCCATCAACTGAACACACTCCTCTGAATGCGACTAAGACATTTATGCAAAGGATACAACCTCACACTTTTAACTTTGAACAGATGTGAACTTTGATGCGGGTATTTACCAACAAAGCTTGCACACCATGTCAAGTAAGAGGATTATATGTCTTTGCTGTCAGATGCTATCACTTTGGAATTCAATTGTTTTACAGATAAAAGTAACTTCATGCATGTTTTTTTGCTAATAATATCAAATTTATATATGAAAATCAGGCTTACAATGTTAATCTTAGTGCATACAGTGTCCTCCACTAATTTTGGGATTCCTGATAAATATGAGCAAATGGTTTGAACAAAATATTTTTTTTGTTTAACCTTTTGATCTTTTGCTCTAAATAATAACAAAAATCATGTTACCATTGAGAGAAACAATTACAAACTCAATACATTTTCTGGAAAATATATAAATAAACAAAAATATATGTGTTACATTACTGTTATTGGCACCCTCTTAGTCAATACTTTGTGCTGCCTCGATTTGCCACTACAACAGCTCAGAGTCATCTTCTGTAACTGTTGATAAGGTTGGAAAATACATGGTAAGTGATCTGTGACCATCCCTACATACAAGATCCAGGTCCTTTAGATTTCAAGGTCCACTCTTGTGAACTCTCCTCTTCACTTCAACCCACATGTTTCTGAGGGATTCAAGTCAGGTGACTGGGATGACCATGGCAAGACCTTGAGTATGTGCTCAGTAAATAGTCTCAAAAATATAAAAACCTTTACCACCATAATTAACTGTGGGTGATTTACTTTTCAATATGGCTTCTTCTTCGTGTTTGCCAAACCCACCAATGGTGTTTATTGCCAAAAAGTTCTATTTTGGTTTCATCTGACCATAGAATAGGATCCCATTTGAGGTTTCAGTAGTGCCAGGATAACTGAGAACGCTTGAGTTGGTTTCTGGCTTTTTTGTTTAACCCCCAATTTGCAGTGATGTAGGTAACTTTGGGTCATTGAGTCTCCAAAACTACACTGCACTGTATATTCTGTATATTGTATAAGATCCACTCAAGTAACTGTACTGCTGCAAAGGTAACCTGTTAACCTGCCTTAAAATCAGCTCATCAGTTTCAATCAGACTTACTAATCAAGCATTTTTCTTACTTTTTTCACCTCTGGACAGAAGAGAAAAGAAACTGGGACAGTTATGCTGAAGTTCAGATGGCAAGGCTTCAGAATGAGTATGGGACGGATTTTTTACCTGGAGGAAAAAGCAACCCCCCCACCCCAGTTCCAGGAAGGCCCTCTGCGATCTGATCCATTATTCAGCAACAAGCACAATTAGCCGCTGTCAAGCTATTTTTACACGCTCCGATAAGATACATTCAGTGTACAAAAGAACGCACAACATCTCCACATAACCCTGCCTTGGTCCCCCGTCTTATTTATTTATTTATCTGGCACGGTAATGCGCCCGAATGGTATTGATGTAGCTTTTATCCCTTCACTTATTCATCAGGGCTTTAAGGAGAGTTTGTTTAGAGCAGTTTAGTGAGGCATCTTTGTCAAAGAGATACAGCTGAGATGTTAAGTTGACTCATCTCTATCTATAAAATGACAAGTGGGCCATATTTCAAGGTGTAAACGCATAAGTGTGGCACTTAAAGATGGTCTGAACTCAAAGACCTGAAGAAGTGCTTTGCATTAACATTACAATGTTATTACTGACCACAATAAGTGCAGGTGCACATTACGTAGCCTGAGAAATTGGTAGGTCGAAAATTGACAAACATTTGGCAAAGGTCTCAATAACACCTGCTTTTTTAAATTGAAAAGTTACAAAAATTGTCTCAGTATACCCAGTCGCTCATTGCTTATATATTCCTTTACCAGTTTTTCTTTAGAGAACTTTGTCTTTGGTCACGGCTCAGAGCCTTGGGCACTTGTGCTCATCTTTTTTGAAGTGAGATGAGATTTTTCTTCGCTACTTATCCAAGCATCCATTATCTTAATCATCACTCATTTGAAGAGATAGCTATAGATTTTGAATTTTTGCTATCTAAAATCAGCTTTGGGGCATCTTTAAAACAGATTTATGTCCCATTCTGTGTTAAGTGTATATGAAACTACCTGTTAGACATACTTAAACACTTTTGTAGAGTGTAAAAATTGTTCCTGAGTGGAGCCAACCTTTGTATACTTTCTCGGAAAAATATGTCTTTGTTCATAATTCTGTCCTAATGAACAGAGCTTGGAAATGTATAAGTTCAGTAAGGCCCGCATACTGTAGGCCAGAATTCATGTTCAGCAAGTGCAAGCTTTCAAGATGAAAGATAACGCCTGCTCTATGCATTACTAGTGATCTTTTAGATCATAAGATGCTCCTTTTGCATGAACTAAACATGTAACATGATTAGAGCTTGTTAACGTGAGCTGCTCCGTAACAAGGTTGTTAGCACTGGCCAGGTGCTGCCGTTGCTACAGTTCAGGTAATTAGCTGCTCAAGTGTATGTGGAGGAGAGGCATATAGTGGGGTTCATTAGGCTCTTACTTATCCAGCCTTTAACCAAATCCAGTTAATCTTTATGAGACCTCCTCTCCTTTATTCTCTCACTGGCCTCTCTCATGTCCGGCAGTGTTAGCCCAGACCCCTCATCCTCCTCAGTGCCCCCAGCAGTGAAGAGGGCGGGCTCTGGGTGGATGGTTGCCTCCATCAGGATGGCTGATCAAAGCCCAGGGAATTCCCCAGGGAGGGCATTTGGAGAGTAGAGGGAATTTAAACAGGGAGCTATAGTAGGATTGGGAGCGGAGGTGAGAGGCGAGGGGGTCATTGTAAGCATTTCTAACCAATGTGAAGGGCTGCCCCAATTTTAATCCAGCTAATGAGCCAGGGGAGCTCACCAGGGCTGCTTTCACCTGTGAAGACTCCACTTGTGGTTTGCATGGAAATAACACTAAAAGCTGTTGACGTTTTAAAGGGATGGAAAGTGTAAGCAATATTAGAAATCTCAGGACTTGTTCAAGCGGTATAGAGTGTATTGAGGATGACAGAAGCTTCAAAAACAACAAAGTGGTCTCTACAGGCTGACAGTGTGTGCAGTAGTGTGAGCTCATGTCTCTTTGAAAGTGTCTGTATTTGAGTGTGTGCTCTGTACAGGCTCTGTGTGTTCTGTCACGTCACGGACATGACAGGCGAGAATGCTGATTCAGTCTGGCGGCCGGAGCGTCTGAGAGCGCCAGGGAACCTACCAGGAGCAAATGATATTCATTGGTCTTAAACGCTCGGCTTGGCTGGCTGGCCTTGTTGCAACCACCAGTGTCATGTTACATTATGACCAGAAGATGACGGGGGACAACACTGATCCAAAGGGAAAAGGAAAAGGAGAGCATCAGGAGAGATGGCCAGGGATGTCTTAAAGCTGAGGGCACAGACCTAATGCAAGGTTGTCTGGCTATTCATTTTCATTAAGCATTTCCTTTGCTTTCTAATGTAGTTGATATTTAATAATGAGTATTATACACATTAAGTATTATTCAGTTATATTTATGGGTTATAGCTGAAAAAAAAAGAAATGATGGATGAATTGATGGAAAGAATCTGTCAAACTGTAAGTGCATCAACAGGGGGCGCTGTACAGCAGCTCAGCCACAGCTTCAGAATACAAATATCCTGTCCCTAGTACTTTGACATATGGAAGTCTTTTAGGTTTACTCTGTCACTTAATGTTTTTTGCATCTGTTAAATGTATGAGATTTTGGTGGGAGTGTCTTTGTCCCACTGCGTCGTTGAATGTCTCAGGCTCAAGCCAAAACATGGTTTGAGGTTGGTTTGATCTGCCTGATATCTTCTCTGTCTGTTTCTCAGCCAAACATGTTATACTTACAGATGTGATTATGAGGCTGATGACAGAAGTCTGTGCAAAGTGTCAGTAAAGACTTCTCAAGAGACTTATCCATTTGTTTTATATACAAACAATGCACAAGAAATAGAAATAAACAACTGTTAATGTTCATAAGCAGTTTGTGTGTCAAGTAGACCGCCACACAAGTGAAAAAAAATAAATTGCCAAAGCCACCTAAGAATTATTTTTGCTAAAGAAAAGAAATGTTGATGAAGCCAAAACAATTGTGTAAAGCTGAAACAAAGACGTGTTTGTTTGTTTGTGGCTCTGAATGTTAGAGGTTTGATTGTCTGCAGAGGGGAGGGCCAACAGCTGTGTGGCTTCATGAAGACGACACTCTGAGATCCTCCATTGTCAGTCCATACCTTGGCCATGGATCAGGCTGACAATGCACCATTATTTGCTGTCACCTTGCTTGGCTGGTCACATAATAAGGATGTTTTCACAGGAAAAGACAGAAACAGTGAGTGAAAGAGTTGTCAAATAAAACACTGGCATTGTGAAGCCCCATTGGTGCTGATGTTGAGAGACGGCAGAATGAATGGATTTGTCTTCACATTTTGTGTGGCAATACAGATTTCTGTGGGTTGTTTGTGTCCATGCCAATGTTGACAGGCTCAGTTTCAGTCTGGGCCTTGGCTCCAGTCCCTGCCAGAGCTTTAGCTACACTCTATTAGAGAGACTCATTCCCTGCGTCCATCAGCTGTACACATTCAGATATTTAAGCTATGCTACAGAAAACACAACTTTACACACATGAAATTAAAACTATGTGATGAGGTACCATTTAAAACAATAATTTATGTAGTGGACAGTGCATTTATATTTTATATTTTGTGCATAGTTTTAGAAATGCATTAATGCATTAACACGTAATCCCTTTCACAAGTGACATAATCCAAGATGTTTATAGACAGTAGCAGCCATTGTCCTATTCATTGTAGGTAGCAAAATAAAAAATTCAAAAACCTATATTATTTAGCCTTTAGCTAATACATAAATAATATTTGCAAATTTCTACATACATAAAATGGCAATAGTCAATACACTTGCTAATGTTTTCTAACCAGGCTCTGACATTACACATGTAGTTTATTGGTTGGTAGTTGGCACAGCCATCTTTATTATTCATTTAAAATTTGTGGTGACTGATGCTAATTCCTCCATGCCAAAATGTATTACTCTCTGTTGTGGTTAAGGGACCATTCTGTTAAACAGGCATATTGTTTACAAACAGTAAATTGATTTATTTTATTACTATACATGGTCTTAAACACTCATCACCCCTTTTTACAAACTATATCCTCCTTGTCCTCAGTGGCCCTCAATGATTTTGTTAATTTTGAAGTTTGGATTTGTTGGACCTCAGAATTGTAGTGGGTACCATGGCTAGTAGGTCTTAGCTGTGTATCCCTCTCTGAAAGTTTGTGCACGTCGTGGGCTACATGTTAACCTGAACATCTCCCCAGTGCTGCAGCTGTGCCAACATCTGTGCAGGTCTGCCCCATTCCCTCCAATAACCCGCCATCCCTTTGATGGCTATGAATAAAGTAAAGAACAATCTGGAGACTTGCTCGTACAACCTGCCATAGGGATTCAACACATATAAATTATAGATGATTGAGGATGAACTTTTTAAATTTACACGTTCTTGTATTTTATCAGCATACCCAGGCCACGACAAGTTTAACATAGAAAAATGATGGGAGGTGGGTAGTAGCTCAGTAGGTAGAGCTGTTCGCCCACTTACCGGAAGGTTGGTGGATCAGTCGGAGAGCCCATCACATCTCCACTGAGTGTGACTGAGGAGTGAATGAATACTGCACTTTAGAGATCGATCGATATGGGTTTTTTTTAAGACTGATTCCGATACCGATTTTTGAAATCCAGAGCAGCTGATGGCCGATAAGCAATGCCGATTTTTGAGGCCAATATGGAGGGCCAATTTTCCTAATTTTATGAATAAAAATGGTTTAATATAGTCAGTTGTTTTCATGTTGCTTATAAAATGTAAAGAAACATAAAAACATCACTTTAAAATGCAGAAAAACATGGACTCGTGTGCAGGCAAAAGGTAAAATCTCTCAGCTTTGCACTCTGGGCTACTGTCTTCAAATAGTCTGCTTTGTTCTGTACTGAAGCTGTAAAGTTAAGGGCTAACCCTTTCTGTATGATGTAAATTATGATATTTGTGACATTAAATAAGTTAGTTAGTTGACAATATATTCATTTTATTATTCATCACAAAGCACATATTTTAAAATAAAAATATTAAACAAGGGGCACTTTTATATTTGCAAAACATATATTTGTGTACTGCAAATATATGCAAATATAAAAGTGCTCGCTGACTCGCGCAAAAAATACTGCTTCGATTTAGTTCCATGTGAATCCGCATACCGGGTAAGCACTGGCGCTCGTACCCGCGTCACTTAATCAACACTCCTTTTCTATTTGGAAGCGGCTGAAAGCACATGCATATGTCAGCACTAAATACAGACAGTTCTCTGCTCTGTGACACTTATGGACACAGCAGAATGTCCGAATCTAAGGTCAAAGTAGTTAGTTCAGGCTAACGTCTTCATCTCCATCCCATTTTGTAATGCACATGTTTTTATACCGCGGTCACTGAGGCGCACTGCTCCACGTTAATGTATTAGATGAAAAAAAAAACTAGCCCCAACCATGATTATGAAGCCACCACCTTTTCCCTGTTTTACCAAATGTTTCTCTTATGCAGCATTTTAACAAGTTAACGAGACTGACATTATTTTACTGCGGACCGTCCTACCTGATGCTAAGCTAGCAGTTAAAGCTAATGCTGCAGGTTGCATACAAAAGTGCTCGAACATAGACTAAAGTGTCTAGGCATTGACATTTTCTCTCAAACGGACATTTAAAAGTTAAATCAGCATTAAGGCCTCGATACACCAAGGCGACTCCCAAACTGCCACCGAAAAGCCGGAGCGACAGCTTGTCTCTTCCCGTCTCCTCTCGTTCCCTCCCGTTTCTTCACAGTCGCATGACCTTTTTCCCTCTTCATACACCGAAGCGACAACTGACCTAAAGACCGTGTCTTGCGCATGCGCGTGATGTAATTACAAGAGACTACCACGATTGAACAACACCCTGATTCTCCAGTCACCAGCCATCATTATGTGACTAACATGACCAGAGCTACATCTTCTCACCTCTTATACTGCCCTCAGGGTTTGTTTACACTCATTGGGCCACAGGTCTCGCGCTTTGGGACAAAAGTCCACATCTGTGTTGATCTAATGTCTGGTCTGGTTCAAATTCACATTGAGCTCTGTGTCAAACAAACACCCCTCACCTGAGAAGAAGAAATACTGCTCATCTATTGGTATGAAGTAAATATTGAATGAAGTATTCACTGAATACTGTGGACACTCTCTAATGATTAATATGAAATCTGTGTTGTGTTGGCTGTGTTTTTTTTATGTTAGTTATGTTGGCAACATTTTTAAATATAGGCTAGTCTACTCTTTATTTAGGCTTCTGTAGATATAGCTAGAGAGATATAAATAGATATTTGGGGCAGCAGTAGCTCAGTTGGAAGAGATGTTTGCCCACTAACTCGAAGGCTGGTGGTTCAAGCCCCGCCACCGGCAATGCATACTGTTGTTGTGTCCTTGGGCAAGACACTTTACCCACCTTGCCTGTTTGAATGTGTCAATGTGACTGTGTTTGGTGGTGGTCAGAGGGGCTGTAGGTGCAAAATGGCAGCCACGTTTCTGTCAGTCTCCCCCAGGGCAGCTGTGGCTACAGAAGTAGCTCACCACCACCGAGTGTGACTGAGGAGTGAATGAATAATGCACCAAATTGTAAAGTAACTTTGAGTGTCTAGAAAAGTGCTGTAAAACTAAAGCATTATTATAATTTTTCCTTTTAGTCAGGTTAGATGTGCATGTTTTTTTGTTTTCTTGTCTTCGATAAATAGTGCTTTAGTCCACTCCCTGCTATTAGTTTGTAGTTTGATCCATATGCATTCAAACTTCACTAGGGTTCAAAGCGCACTGCACCGAGATCTCTGATTTTAGGCGGACCAGAGTTCACTTGTTTGGTCTGCACTGTAGTACGGTACCTGATTCACACAACTAAACTGGACTTTCCTAGGGAGTGCATCAAAGTTTGATTGAAGTGAACCAAATATGGCAAGTGTGAACACATCCTTACAGAATATTTAACAAATCCTGTTATTGTTCCCTAACTCTGAACAGATGTTCTGCTTACACAAGATACATATAATTGATTTGGGATTAAGGATGACTTAATGTGAAGAGATAATTATGGACATAAAACACTTGTTCATCTGGAAATTGAATGACACAACCAGTTTTTCTTCTCACAGATTTTGCCCATAACATGATGTTTACACTAAAAAGCATAAGGGGTTCTTAGACAAAATAAAGCACACATGGATTTTTATCAAAACTGAAATTTAATGGAAAAAACTGCTGCGCTTTTAGAAATATTTGTTTGCCGCAATCCAAAAAAGTACATTTCTACCCTATAAGATACAGCACCTGGTTTGGTTATATGCAGAAAAAAATCCCCTCTAGCTCCGTCTTGGCACTGCACATGTTGGCATGTAGGCAGGACCATGTTAATATGGTGTGAGACTGCTAATGGCTTTATGATTGGATAATTAGAGGAAGGTGGGTAATTAGAAGAGTATGCGCACTTGGCTTCCACATTGGAGAGAGTAGGAACAGGAAGACGCCATGCTGGATGTTGAAAGGTGTTTATGTGTGGTAGCGGCTAAGTGTGTGTTTTTGGATGTCAGTCCTGCCGGCTAATAGCATAAATCCTTGCTGTGCCAGTTTAAGATCCCAGACTTTTACACAGGGCATATGAGTCCAAGATGCAGCTCAGAGGTGGCTGCTGTTGCATCTGTAGAAGATGTTTAACACTGAGAAACCCAAATCTGAATTAATTGTATTGAAAATGATTACTGCAAATGCATCAATATTACTTTTAGAGACCCCTCCAATATTTGGTTATGTTTTCAAACCTGATGGTCAGCTCTTCTGCTTTAGGTTTGTATTTCTAATTCTTGTGAAAAGCAACTCATGAGGCTAACGACTCCTCTGTCCATCTAGACATCATTACAGCGAGACTATAGCCCCAGGCTGCACATGGACCCCTTCTTCAAACTGTACACTTTATCCATAATTCACATATCTTTCTTCAATTATTCAAGCAAATAGTGGAGAAAATGATAGAATTGCCCAATTTTTACATTCATAAAACTATTTAGAGAAGTCTCAATTGTAGAACTTGTAAAGCACTTTGGTTGAGGTAAAAGTGTTTACTTCACATGAACACTTTTACCTCATAAGAACAAACGGGTTTACTTATATAATTTGAATATAGCATGAAAAGTAAATAGTAAATAATAGTAAATTATTATATGCACACTTGAATATATTTAGAGTTGAGCAAGAGAAGTTCTCTATTGACTGATTTCTGCTCAAGCTTAAATAGAAAGATTGTATATAAATATTTAGTGGCTTTGATGACAAGTGCGTGATATACAGGCCACTATCTTTCCCTCTGCCCTGTCTATCCTATGCTCATGTTTAAAAGGGTACACAAGGGTAAATGTAGCCTTGCCCCCTACTTGATACCCTATCAGAAAAGGGCTGAATTAACATTAGTTGCTTACTTACCATACTGTAAGCCTCAGTAGTAAATCATTTACTCCCTTTGGAGTGGGTTAGGTCATGCAACTTTTATCACGGGAAAAGAATCAGAATTCCCGGATGGCATCGGGGTGGCTCATGCATAAGTAAAGGCTGCAGTACACGTTAGCGCTATAACTGCGCTCAGGGCTTTGGCTGGAAGCACTTCACAGAGAGGTTTTATACAGTATCATATAGAGGCTTGGAGCCCTGGCTTTAGAACATGGCCTTAAGAGGAGAGGGCTGCAGTGGAGGAGAACTGTACAACTACAGCAAACTTTAGGGAGGATGCACAGTGTGATGTCCTTGGGTCATACACACACTTCAGTATATTCCTATTTGTATTTTTGACTGTTTTTGTCTTTGACAGCATACAAACATACATAACACTCTGGGCATTCTGCATCTGTATGTTGTCCATTCAGCACTTTGTAACTTTTACACTGATCAAGTCTTACATTGTTTTTTTATGAAATAGTAGTAGAAAGAAACATAAGTAAAAACACAAGTATAAAACTGTTCCTGAAGTTTTTGTGCACCCATCCTCCAGCTGGAGATGACTTTCAATTCAAATTCATTTTAAATAGATTTTATAGAATTGGTAAATCAGTATTGTATATTCAGTGGTGGTCTTAAATAAAAGGCAGGTTAGGAGACAGGACAGTGGCTACTTGTTATTTGCTGCTTAGATATAGAAGTGACTTAATGTATTTAACAGTGGTGAAGGGGAGTGTTAAATCTAAGATGACAAAAATAGCGAAATGAGAAGCTCTTTCAAATTGTGTTTACAGATCTATGAGATGATCTACCTCTGTGCTAGCAGTCTGCGTCTTGTCTTCTGTGTGTCTGTATGGATGCATAGGAGGACAGAGAACCCAGGGACAGGGTCACTGGAGGAATGGAGAGGTGTATGTGGGAGGAGAGAGGGGATGAAAGATCACAGCGAGGTGGAGAGACGCGAGAACTAATTTGACACATTTGCCCAGAATTTCTGCACCGTCTGCCACTATCAACACATTTAGCCTCTTTGTCTTGTTATCGAGAGAGATGAGGCCTCAGAGGTCTGGGATGGCTTTAGCGATCAAAGAGGCTGCTTTACCAGTAGAGGCAGCCGTCCAAACGCACAGTCTATCTCCATTCATACAGAAGAGAGGACAGATGGAGCTAAAGCAAAGTGAGACTGACATTTTCTTATTCTTGGTAGGGGGTAAAACAGGTATACATAATATTTCAACTTATTAGAAGCATATGGCACTTCTCACTGTACTGTAGTCTGTAACAACTTTATCTGTCTGGTCTTGGCTCTTACTATTGTTAACCTTATTGACAACCTCAATGATTGAGACTCTTTAGACATGTTACTTTTTTTAATAAATTATATCAGCCAATGAACAATAATATGTTATTATCTTAAATGGCCTATTGTTTGTTTATTCTTTGCTATTTTTACCTCCTGCAAGAAAGTTACTTTTTCACTAGCATCAGTTTGTTGGTTATCTGTTAGCAAGATAACGTTAGCCACAAGGGGTCTGTTATAAAAAGATTACTTGTTGGTGTGGATCTAGATATTTTCTAGATCTTTCTAGATTCTAGATACTTTCTATTGTGAGACATAAGATTTATGGATAGATCATATCCTGAAGTTTGAGTCCATTTCTGGGGACTATATTTTTACCATTGCGAGGTAGGGTAAATTTGCCTTGGTGGAGGTCTGTGTGCTCCAAGTGTAGTTTTAAAAATACATTTTTTAAACAAGTCACATTTTCACATTCACCAGTATTAAGGGTCTTAATTTAAAATATTTTACATAAAGCCTTTTCATGTTTACCACCACAATAACGGTAGCCCACCCACAAACACTCACAGTTTTGGAGATAAATGATTAAATTCATACTGGAAGGGCTTTGTCACTGTGCTCTCACTATCTCATCCTCCTATTAGCCACCTTTGTCTCCTCTAATGAGATATTCACAGTGAAATGTTAATTACTAAACACCAGGCCCAGTTGCTTCCAGTACTGACCCCATTCTGATTAAACTTAATAACAATTTGCTTTGAAAAGTGGGTTATGAGAAAATTAGGTTGTACTGATATTGAAACAAAGGAAACTTTCATTGTTCAGGTATAGTACACTTAAACACAGCCATCTCCATTAATTTGAGGTTAATAATGTGACTACAAGACGTGTTTTATTTTGCTGTTGGTGCAATGCCAATGTTTATCCAAGACAGACACGATTGTTTTTCTGCATTATACAGCTGCTTTGTGTGAACCTTGAATTTTCATTTTTATTATTATTGCACATCAACCTCCAGTAAAAAAGATTGGCATCTATTTTGTCAAATTTGTATGGCTCTAAAAACCACTTGTATTGCGATGAATCCAGCCCTGTGTGCTCTGTAATGCCAAAGACCTTCTCTGTTGGCGCAGTTGATGAATGACAGTAATTGTTCGACCCACTCTCTCTCTCTGTTCTGTTTGTGCCCCTGCCAGCTGGCATCTGGTGCCCGCCGACAATAATATGCAGCCCCCGCACCACCTCTATCACAATGGCTGCCTTTACACACACTGTTGTTGTCACATGACTACCCAGCTGTGTCCACATGTTTCTATAGAGACCATATAAAGATCAGATTTGGCAATGGTACAAATGCAGTATTTACAGTGGTGAAAAGCACATATTGGGGCAGCAGTAGCCCACTTACTGGAAGATTGGCGGTTCGAATCCCACTACCGTTGTATCCTTGGGCTAGACACTTCACCCACCTTGCCTCTGTGTGCACAGAATGGCTGCCATGTTGCCCCAACGCAGCTGTGGCCACAGAAGTAGCTCACCACCTCCTAGTGTGACTGAGGAATTAATGAATAATGGACTTTTCAATAGACTTTTAAAACACTTTGGGTACCTTAAAAAGTGCTACATAAATCAAAGCATTAGTATAATTTTCATGTGTCAGTACATATGGTACTTTTTCTTTTACTTTGCCACATTTTAGAGCAAATGCCTGTACTTTTAATTCCACTACATTTTTGAACAGATTTGTACTGATTGAACTTAGAGTTTTGATTTTAATTCTTTTGTTTTAATGCCCTTATTACAACATCTTGAAGCAGTACTTTTTAGAAACATAAAATAATGACAGGATTAATTATATTCTATTGCAGTGCCACTTTCATTTCATTAGTATAATTAGCCTTATTCTAATCACAATCACTCACATGTAACACATTAATAAGTTGCAGAATCTGTGTGAATTACTTTTTTTCTTTTAAATACTTTGAAAGTGAGTACTTTAATACTTTTACTTAAAACTAAACTTCCTGATTTTACTACTGCCATCCTGGGTGTTGTAACAATGAAATCTGTTACCTGTAGCATTTACAACCTCACCACTCACCAACAACAGTATATCTCCTTTCTGCTTTTATTTTATTAACAAAAATAAAACAGAGGCAATTTTCCACCTCAAAATACAGATACATGACCTCAAACTGAAAATTGGAGTTTACCTTAAACTTCTAGCACTGAGTTTATAACAAGCAACTCTCACCACCTTTACTTTGCTTCCCTTTTTCTAATGTGTATTTTTTAGCACTGTTTCACTGTGTGAACTGATGTATCTAGCACTAAAATAGACTTTATCTAACGTCCCCCAGCAGCCATTATTTAACAGCCAATTGGAAAGTCCCTTATTAGAGCGTGCCAGCAGATTAAAATGCTTAATAATACAGCCAACATGGCATCATAAAGCCAATTTTTTCACAGATGATTCCTCTTACAAAGTACCACAGGTTTCCTCAAATTCAAGCTAAAATCTGTGTTGTTCTTATTTAGCTCGAAATTTTCATGTGATACTTTTACTTGAGTACATTTTTGCCTTTTTAAGTAAAAGTACACATAAAGAAACTGAGTGCTTCCTCCAACACTGCATGCTTGTTACTTTTTTAGCTTTTACATGTATTTCAACTTCAAGCGACCCTCCTCCCACTTGGTTAACCTCCAGCCCAACGTTTTCCAAATGATCTCATCAGATTAGGCCCAGATTGCTACCTATTACAGCCTCGCTACTTATTTAGTAATTTAGCTAGGAGGAAAATTGCTGCCGCTTGATGGCTAATTTCAGAGGTGACATTTTGCCACATTGGTCGGCAGCGCTGAGGGCTGTGTTGTCGGACAGACAGGGGGTCCAGTTGTACTAGAGCCATTAGGACTAAATGATTCCTCTCGGACTTGATTTACTGACAGCAGTCTTCACTTTGTAACCAATGGGGACAGTCTGAAAGGTGAAGCACAGGGTCCTCAATAGTACAGCTGTGGTAGCACATGGCTTCTTTTGTGGTGAAATTTTGTTTTGATAGTGTGTTGTGGACCAGGGCAGCACAATATAAAAATGTGCCATATGCGATAACTATCTAAATATTTCAATAATAATGCCTACAGTAATTATATTACCAGCAATATTTAGATATATTTTTTAACAGCAAAAGTTCAGTTCAGTTCTATTTTATTAAGAGATACAATGGTAAGAAATGGGACAACATCAAAATGTAGTAAACACAAAACTAGAACTTAATTTATGACTAGAATAAAGATAAAATAAGGACTTTTTAAACTTTGGTCCCATCACAGCTTGGTTGAGACTTTTAATTAGATAATTATTTTATCATGAGAAATTTGCAGTAATACTATATTTTATCCATACATTTGTAAAAACTCAGGAGGTTATGTTTTTTCTGGATTTGTAATTTGTTAGCAACATAACGCAAGACGTTATTGTTGGACAGGAATGGTTAGTAACAGGCCAAGGGACAAATGGTAAGATTGAATCCAAAAGTTTTTACAGCACTGTTTACCATTGTGAAATACAGACTATTTTGTCTGTTAGCAACTTAAAATGTTGTCATACATATGTAAAGCTATATTATATCTTATAAATTAATGACTGTGAAATCTTAAAATCTTTTATTTTCCATCCAAAATACAGCAGCAACATGAAGAATATGATTAATCACTGTCACATATAATCATAAAAATGAAGGGCTGTCTTAGCGTTTGCAGAGAACCGTTTTTGTTCAGTGCATTGGTCAGCGGGCTCCAATGTACAAAATGGGATATGTGATGCTGATATAAAAGTGCATCAATAATCCCTTGTGAGTTATGAACTAACCATGATTATGGCTCTGCAACTGCAGGAAATCCTTTTTAGGCTGTAAAATATAAAACCATGACATTATAAATATGCAGCCCATTAAAACAGCCAGCTGACACTGCCAAAAATAACCGAGACACACGGTCCAGGGTAGAAATATGGATTATCGCCTACTGCAGTACAATTCTCTTTATATCTTTCATTATGTGAAAAAGTCCCTCTGCACTCATTCATAATGGATGGGAAAACCTTGTGCACAGTGTGTGCTGTCCCAGTGAAGCTCAGGGAGGCAGACTTTATAGATGTCCATATTGAGTGCACATTTACTCTGTGTTGTGCTATTTGTTGTCTTTAAATCCAGGACTTATTCATTGATAAAGAGTGTGATGAACAGCAAGCAAGGCATGACAAGAACTATAATCATTTGTTATATGTATAAGTTAAATGTGTGCGTCTAAAAAGAAGAGAAAACTCCAGCTACAGGGAGTTCCAGTCCCAAGCCTGGATATATATTATTGGTTACTACCAGGCAGGGCATCCAGTGTAAAACCTATGCCAAATTGAATATGCAAATTACTTTATAGAAGGGAGATAATCCACTGTGACGACCCTTGAATAGAAAACAGACATAACATTACTGTCTATCATTCTACTGTAAAGAGGAGTCAAACCTACTGTTTATTTAACTGTTTATTGCATGCTTAAAAATGACAAGACATTTCTTATTTTTTAGCAATCATAAGATCCAAAATCAGCATTCTTTTTACGCCCAGATTATAGTGACCGAGTCATTACCAGAGGCAAAACAGCATAATCATGACCATAATGATGACCAATTTGAGGACCCCTGAGGACCCCAGCTGTGTCCAGGGCCAGGCGGATTGGCCCTTGATGAGTTAAACCAAACCTATTTACTTATGCTCTTTTTCTTTCTGTCTGTAGCCGCCCCTCACACACAAACACATATGCATAATGGAGAAATAATGGAATCTTCCAATAATTTGTTTGGGCCAGCGGCGGAAGCAGAGGGATGGAGAGTCTGAGTTTTCTAAATGACATGCCCCTGTGGCCTTAACACGATTAGAATTTAAACTATGAGCTCTTCTTCGAGGGTCCAGATGAAATATTGAGATACCGTGGCTTTTGCTCTCTTCTCAGATCCCTGTGACATTCCCTCACTCTGACACTTGTCTGCCAATCAAAGTGATGGACAGCTAACACAGGAAGAACAAAGAGGAGCTCCACCGGGCCAGTTTGTTTTAGCCACTGCACTGGCAAGAAGCTTGAGTGACACTCTGACACCTAAATACACTGTGCCTCACAGTACAGGTAATATGCAGTTTATACAGGAGTAAGCCAACAGGTGAAACAGGGGAAATGGTTGTTGGCCGCTGAAATTTAGATTTAAAAAAAGTGTTTACTACAAATACTACCCATAGTTTATCAAAGCATGTTCATGGGAACTGTATTTATAGGGAATTGCATCCCAGAGTGTCTTTCCTTCTTGGATGTCATTCTTCTTTCCCTGGAGCAAATGAAAAATCTAGTGTGCCCAAATACATCACCAATAAAAATTTGTTTAGCTAACACAAGCTATTTTTGCACATTGTTAGTGTTTTAATAAAAGGAAAATGGACAACTGTCTTCTTCCTTCAACTTTTTTTTCATTTGGTTTTTCCCTTCCAGGGTCACCCAAGCAAGTCATCTGCCTCCTTGTGTGCAGTAATTTGCATTCATTTTTGCGTACTTTTTATGCCGGATGCCCTTCCTAAAACAACCCTATCTGTTTATCCAGGCTTGAGACTGGCACAGAGAGTACACCTGTGACTCCTAAATTAAACTCCTTAAATCTCTTCAACTAATTGCCTCTTTCCCAAAGCAAACTTAACTTTACACATCACATAACCAAAATAAATAAAGAGTTTTGTTCTCTCAAACAGAGAAATTCTTAAATTAACAACCAACACAAAATGACAAAATAACAATAAGACAGGAAAGGAAATTAATCTGAAACTAAATTCAAATCACACTTTTCCGTTGTTCCTCTGTCCCACCTTTATACCAAGATTATGTATTGCGTTCTATAAGTTTCAAATCATACATTTTGAAAATGAATACAGTGAATTAATATGTGTGGTAGATCAAGTTGGTGGTAAATGTATTTTTCTCTGATGTTGCTGTATGGGCCAGGGAATGATGTTTGGCACTGAAGCAAAGGCTCATGATTATTTGAATATTTTCTCACTCATGAATAATACAGAATATTGCTTGCTGGCCGTGGCTATGTACGAATGGGTGTGCTGGTGTGTTGGCTGTTTGCATGCATGCGCCAAGCACCTTCAAAAGGTATTACTGCTATTGTGCTCATTATTTTATCCACAGTTCTACATTTTTATATTTAATTATGGATTACATGTGTGTATTTTTGGTTGGTATTTTGAATTGCAAAGGTTTCCAGTGTGTGTCCCTGGGGTTCACAGCTGCCAGTGGACATATGTTTATTTATGTGATCTCTGGCCCACCAGCGATACAGGCTTCTGTGTGTGTCCCCTCAGACTTCACCAGTGCCAAGAGAGCAAACGTGTGTGTGGCAAGCTGGAGCAGTGTCCAAAACAAGGACACTAAGACAAATTTAAATGATCTTGCATGGTCTCTTACTGAGGTGGATACTTTTTAATTAGAATTAATAATTAAGTGTAAATATTTTAAAAAAATGTATTTTTGAGCACATTTTCTAAAACATACTTTTACTTTTTAGAGAAAAAATACTTTTAAAGCCTAGAGACCACTTGTACATTTTGTACAATTTATATGATTTTTTATAATTTATTAACTCCTAGAGGTCCTGGATTTGGGGACAGTAGTAGTCGTTGTAGCAGTAGTAGATGCAGCAGCAGTATTAGTAGTTTTGACTCTTGAATTATTGAATACTTTTACAAAAAACTGTGTGATTGTCTTTGTGTTGATTGAAAAATAAGCACTTACAGTATAGTATAGTAAATATAGTTTATGTTGAGATATATTTTTATCTTTTTTCATTTGTCTTTTAGAAATTGTATTATAAGCAGCAGCAATGAGTGCAGCATCCTGTACCCATTTGTGGCACCTGGGCTTTGTGTAGTGAGAAAAGAATGAAACAGAAAAAAACAGTTTCTCATTGATCTGATTCTAATTTGGACATAAATGGCAGAGTGATGTCTCATGTTGCTGGGTAATGGCAGTGGAATCCAGAGGAATTAGACCAGGAGAAATTCTGCTCGTCAGGTCCAGTGAATACAGTGGAGGTTTGTATCTGTACAATTTTTCAACTCATGGCAGAAAATGGACAGAGACATCATCATCCAGTAGAACTTCATGTTCCATCTGAAAACTAGGGCCAAAACATAAAGCAGCTCTTCTGACCAGCAGCTAACTCTATTTATGTTACTTCTTGTGCTCTCCTGATCTTCCATACAAAGCACCCTGTCCCTCAGTATGAGTCAACTCTTTCACTTGTGTACTATAGCACTACTTATCCCACTCTTTATACGTCTTATAAACTCAGTTTGTTTACATGCAGGTAGAGAAATAGAATTACAGTACTACCTTAGTCCTATTATAAGATGCAAGCAGATGTACAAGTTTTATTGCGGATTACTTCTGTGCATCATTGGAAAGCACATAAATGTTGTTTTAGGCTAGCTAAGGGAGAAGCAATGCTAAACAGTATAATCCTTGCCTTTTTGTTTTGAAAAATTAAATGTGTTGGTCTCTAAACACTGTGCACTAGATGCTTTGTCCACTCTTATCTTTGTAGTTGAAGTTGTCTGGGTTGTTAAAACTAAGAAATTAAATTTTCTGTGACTGCAGATAAGATATTTACATCCATTATGTTGTCCACTTTAATTGTTTAGACTGTATACAATTTGAATATTAATTAGTGAATAAGTGACATAACACCCACAAACCTTCTGTTATATGTAATTATTTTATTTTTTTGGGATTAAGCCTGTCTCTGTGTTGTGGGTTAGGGTCTGGACTCAAACAGTTGAATGTCTCTGCTGAATGTCTATCCTCAATTTCCTGCTACACTCTGTCCTATCATGAAAGCTTAGAAAATGCCCCAAAAATCTAAAAAAAAATCTAAAAAAAAAAAAAAAGCTTGTGGCAGTAAATTCAATCCCACTTTATGTCAGCATAAAATGTTTTCTTAAACAATGTCTGTGTAAGGAAAAGATAGGTAACATGTTTAACTGAAAAAAGAATATTAGATCCATCATTTGTTGCTGGCAATTATAAATGTCTACAATCGAATATTTTAAGACAACACAATGTGAATATAGCAAATTATTTGCAGAATGAATTGTTTTTCATTAAGAAGTAATGTGTTGATGTCAGTTTCAGTTTGGGGGCAGTAAGTGACTTAGTAGAGCCCCAATAATCCATTTGTTCAGGACGGTCCCGCTGGGGCCCAGAGAAAGATGTAACAGAATCTGTGTGTTTGGAGCTACCCCTGCAGGCTTTGAGATTAACACTAGTGTCAGATTCTTCCATGTCTGCCAGTGCTGGACCTCAAAGTCACTGCTAACAAGGCTATGGGTTTCACACACCCAGTGTCTACAGCATGTACCTTCACAAATGTTTACGAAAGCATTAAGTTTTCATTTTTTAGGCAACATATTCAAAACAGAACTACAATACACTCATCATAAATCAGTTTGAAACTTGCAACAGTTTCAAATAATGTGCTAATGCTTTTCTGCTTTATGCAGTACAACAAATGATTAAAGCTGCTTGCTCTTAGCCCAAAAAGACTGTTGTAAGGTATGTATGTTGTGCTACTGTCATAAACCAAAGCCTTCCTCTTGTCTCATTTTTTCCTGGTCTGTTGCTCCTGCCAGAAAGCAAAGATCTGCACTAGCATGACTTTCTTTCGTCTAATAATGGCTGTGTGTGTGAAAACAGACCAACAGTCTCGAGTTCGAAGGCATTTGAAAATGTGTCAAACTCTTGCCCTTAACATGATGTCACAAGCATGACTAACCAGGAAGGATTAGCGTGACGTTAAGAGTGTCACTTAGTGGTGGTTTGCTCTTCCATATTGTAGATACCACTTGTTTGAGTGCACCCAGACATACATCGCACATGTTAGGAGGAATAAAGAATAAGTCTACAATGGATAGTCTGCCAACAACAGTGCTTGAATGCTGACAGAGAGAGAGAGAGAGAGAGAGAGAGAGAGAGAGAGAGAGAGTTGTAGCTCCTAAGTGAAAAGACAGCCTGCTGCAGTTTGGCAAACCCTTGGACCCTTAACCGTGTGTGTATGTGGAGTCCTCGGTGTTGGAGAGGCTTCAGAGAAAACTCAGAGGGCCACAGTAGAGTCTGTCTAACCAAATTGTACAAGAACTGGGGCTCGGTGGTGGGAAAACTCCTTGAACACACGCACACGTACAAACGCATGCACATACAGATCAGGAGTCAGCTGTCCGCTTCTCAGCTCATTAAAGCAAATCCCACAGACTGGACTGAAGAATTTAAATGAGGAAGCCCCTCTTTTCAAGTTCCTCTGTCTAACTGTGTACAGGTAGAGCCCGCCCACTGTAACACCACTATACTACTTCTTTATTTACAATTGGGTGTTTGGGCGTCACACGTGGCCTGAGCTGACGCCACTGACATTAGCTACCCCTTTGCCTTGAGCAGGGAGAACTTTACTGAAATTGTATATGTGTAAATCCGACGAAAATCCCCTATCCACCACTTTTACCCAGCCCACATTTGTCTGCAGCACTGGTCCCCACAGAAACTGGATAACACTGGTGTTTAGAGGAGCTCCTGGTTTACTTGGGATAACAGGCAGTAGGACAGAGGGACTGTCAACAGTAACAGGCAAAAAGACAGGATTAGAAACTTCTTTATAGAATTCCCACCGCTGGGCTTCTGTGATATACTTTATAAAATGTAATATATGATAATATATATAATTTATTTACACTTTTGAAAATAAATAAAAATATATTTTTATCCCAAGTAAAAGTATTTTTGACCATGGTGCCAAGTAGTAATTAATACTAATAATTTAGTAAAAGTAGCTGTGCTAAAAGTACAAATAGTTATAGTAGTAGTTAGTAGTAGTGATCTTAGTAGTAGGGTGGTAGTGATAATAACAGTAGAAGTAGTAGTCGCACAGAGGTAATGGTAGTAATAAATAGCAGTAAGTATCTTATACTCAAGTAAACTTTACTATGAAATATTTTCTTTCATATACAACTTGCGTTACAATTACTTATAAGTAAGTACTTATATTCTACTTATATTTAAGTAATATTCATTAGAAGTAATCATACTTTACTTTAGTACAGATTCAGAGTAATTCTTTAACCCCTGCTGAAGCCACTAAGGTTGGTTGTTTCTTTTAGCAAGTATTGACTACATTTCTGTCCACTTCACTTTTCATCATTGCCCAACTTCCTACATTCCTCTTCCACTCTTCACTTGTGGCCTCTGGCTCACTGAAAAAATTTTTTTTTTTCCACTTTTTGTCCAATTTCATTTTTAGATGATCTTATTGCCGTCTATTTTTTGCCTCTTCCCCTTTAGCTTTTTAGTGAGGCATCCTGCACCCTTGCTCTGTGTGCATATCAGCTTTTTGTCAGGGATTTGCCTCCTCAATCCCACAAATCAACAGAGGATGGATGGCTATTGTGCCTAATCAAAGCACTTCCTCCTGGGCTAATCCCTCAATTTTAGCAGGAAGAAAAGCCCGGTTAAAGGAGGGGAATGTTCGGGATCAATCCTATGAAGGCCATATATTGTACACACCAAACCATTCGCTGCTAACCATCTCCAACTGCTACTCTTTATGTAGGCACGTTTATCTTTATTTCAGTCCCTGTTAATCTCTTTGCTCTGGTGATGTTGTGAATACATGCACTGGTGTGCCACATGGTTTGCACGTGGAGCTGTTTACAGCAGGATGATTGACTTGTAAGATGACAGGAGCATCACCTGAATGTTAGGAGCTGTTCTGCACAAAAATGCCCCCTGTTCCCAAATGGTTTGTCAAGATTTGGATATAATTGTAAGATTTGACAGCTGGGAAGCATCTGTCATTTGGGCCATTGATGTTAGGATAAGCCCAGTTATTCTCTCCATACATTGAGGCTGGTTTGACACACAGATTGAAGATGAAAAAGGGTTAACCAATTTAAAAAAAAAACAAAAAAACATCATACAATCTTTAAACTCCTAATTTAAAATAACTTGTGCATTTACTGGTGACAAATTCCATCAGAGTGACTTGACAGGGCTGTTCAATATCCCTGTCACACTGTAATTTTGTGTATAACGTTTTACATATCAACGCAAATGCAATATTTAAAGCGGCATTCTTATTCATGCCACACAAAGCGACTAGTGATAACGGGACTGATGCAGAGTGCAGGTGCATATTAGAACAGTGGCGCTCAGACTGTGGTGCACACATTTCTGGTATAAATAAGTCTTTGCAGTTTATCTCTTGATTTAATTTAGAGACTATTTTATTCCTCTTTTAGTCCGGTGTAGACCACTATTCAGTCCTACTTTAGTCCTGGATTTATTTTTGCTTGAGTCCTGATTTAGTCCTGGTGTAGCCTTAGTTAGTTCTAAAGAAAAAGCAGTTGCAATGACCATAAACTCATTTGTATCAATAAAGAAAGAATGAAAACACTAAACTAATGGCTTCTGGACTCATGAGGAAGGGATTTTGCTATGGCTTTTTGGTGACACCTAAAAGTGCTTAATGTGTGGGGGATTAAGCAAAAAAATGAAAATATAGAATGTGATTTATTGCACTGAGGCCATCCCCATGATGTTGTTGGTCATAATAAAGCAGTTGATAGCCATACTATCCCACTTTCAGAGTCTTTTTTAATGTTGCTTTGTCTAGCCACTAACAGATGGTTGCCAGTGTTAGATCTTTAAGTAGTTTGGTCTCACGGACAGCTGCAGTGAACTTTGCTGTATGAACTTTAGTTTCTGGATGTGGATATCTTGACTTAAGTATAATGATTGTATACTTGAGATAGAAATAGATTTAAGTTGTCTTCTTCATATCACACACTGTAGCATTTGTCACCAGTAAATGTTTTTGAATAAAGCAGACAGGACGTGACCTTTACCAGTGCTCTGAGGTTACTGTTTTCAAGTGAAGGAAGTCAAAATAGATAGAGTGGATTAAGGGAGAGTCAGCGTCCCCAGAGACTCATTAGAATAGAGTGGAATAAGAAGAAAAAGAAAGAAGGGCCTGATCCCAGCTTGGCGTGCTTAACTTTCACATGTGACCTCATCGTCAGGAGGATCCCACTGGCCAAATGCTCCATCAGGTAGCCTAACAAAACAGAGAGAATTGCTTCATGAAGAAAAAAAAAAATTATATCCTGTTTGTGATATTCCCCAAACAGCACAAGAATTTAATGTCCTCCATATTTGCAGATATTAGCAGAAAATGACAAGCCATTATTCTGAAATTTGTTATAGGACGACAGATCCTTCCATGAGTGAAGAAATAACAGCTGCCTCAAGAGTAGTTTTCCTCCTTTCATATTAAACTTTGAATTAGATGTTTTTAGATGGCAACCATGACTGGTCGTTGCTAATATATTTACTAAAATTGACTTGAATAGTCATTCTTTTTGTTAAAGAGAACTTATTAAAGAAGGATTTGTGCTAATTAATGGAATAAATCTGAGCATACACTGTCAAACTTAGCCTTTAGTTTATATGCTAGTTATACAGAATGTGCCAATTTCATATTCTTTGTAGTTAAAAGAACTAAACGTCAATACACTTGCTTGATGTAAGGTGGTCAGTTGCCAAAACCATCTTGATTTTGCTATATTTGGTGGCTAATGCTAGTTTCTCTATAGTGTGGTCCACTTAGCTTATGGCACTACTCACTTGAACACAGCAGTGTTGTTTACAAACAATATAAGGGTCTATAGGGTTTTAAACTTTTGATTGCAACATATGTCACTAAAACCTTCTTGACTATTTCTTGGAGAAGTGAATGCACCCAGCACAGGTTCTTGGCGGACATGTGTGGCCCAGACCATAGTGATGTGATGGACGATGTGAGTAATTCTCATTAACTGGGAAATGGCTCATTAACATTTATGACTTTTAAGAGTGGTATGTATGACTACCTGCCTAGGCTCTGGTCAAGAACAGCTTGTGTGTGAAGGCTTCCATTCCCCGATTACGCTATCCCTTTATACATGCCTTGTGAAACAGAACACATGACCGTTTCATTTCCCTGCATGCAAGCACTTTTCGTAAATGCTGTAAATTCTTTTTTATCCCAAATTTCATCTAGTTCGGGATTTGCAGCCCCTTTTGTACACTTTGGCTCTCAGGGGCCTGCACGTGTCCCAATCCCTTTCTCTGGCCTTGGCTCTGAACCAAGATCAAATGTTAGGCTTTAAAAAGCTAAAGTTTGATGTGGATGAGCAACTGCCTATCAAACACTTTAATCTGCAGCGCTGTAATGTATTTAATTTCACACCCTCTGATGGTGTTGCCCCTGCTTAGGATTACCCCAGGGGAAGAGGGGGGGCTGAGCTGGGGGCGCAAGGACAAGTACTAAAAGGAGGCTGGCCTTCACTTATGCCATTTGTAAAGGAGAGTGAGAGGGTAAGTGTAATTAGTAGTTCAGCAGTAATGCTATAAATGGTAAAAATAAACAATGTACAAAGTAGGGCTGGTCTATACCGTTTGTTTTGAATGCTTATTTATTTTAATTTTTTTTATTGTTATATTTTTCCCTATACCATGATACAAGATAAGAAGTAATTAATAGGTTAAAATACAACTTCCACTTGCCTGTCACTTTTTGTTTGTTTTGTTCTACTACAACTCTTAGGACCAGCCTCTTTGAATATCAACAGTATTTATTATATTTTTTGTTGTATTTGGAAAGTTTGTTTGTAGAGACAATGTAACAGTAAAAGAGTTTGCAGTTTGACCACAGCTATAAACAACATAAATTGATAAGTCTGAAAAAATGTGTTCTCATTAAATAGACTGACAAAAAAACAAAATAAAACAAAAACAAGACAACATACATACATAACTTTGAAAAACACTGATTTAATTTTCGGTCATATATAAGTAGGAGTATGTAAGCAGAAAACGGGGTCAAAGGAAAGAGGATGCAGAAAGGACCAAAAAGGCATAGCAAAATACTGAGCTGGCTTCACCGAGAGAGAAGAATGCCACTTTACAATTTGGAATGCTTGTATTCAAATAGGAGGACGGAGCTTTAGAGCCCGAAGAATGCAGCTATATGTGCATTGTCACAGCCCCTCCCCTTGTGTGGATAAGGGGAAAAGACACCCTGGCAAATCTCATTGTCGAGCTTGGGAGCTTCATAAAAGTTAAGGAGCGATGGATATAGTCTTCTTGGCCCCCTTATGAGATGAGGATCTATCCGGCCTGCTTTCGGAAGCCCTAGACGCATACGCAGGGATATTGGATGCAGTAATTCCCTGGGATGGGAGCACACACAGGCTCTATTATATCACTCCCTAATATCCAATTTACGGGCTCAGGCCCTCCGCCAGAGCAGCCCCCAAGAACTTAAAATGCACAAATGCCAGCGTGAGATGGAATTAGGGCCAAGTTCCCTTTTCTTGTGTTTGCCAAAAGTTAGATGCTTACAGAAATATGAAACTGTTTTTTCTTTCTCTTCACTCCTCTTACCACCCCTCCTTCCTCCACTCTGTCCATTAAACAGACAAGAACTGAAAGCAATGAATGTTTTGGCCCTGTGTTGGAAAAACGTTTGGGATAGCAATGACAGCATGGCGTTGGTTCAGAAATCCATCACTTATTGGTAATAACATATTTCCATACAAAATCATTTTTAATTTCTGGATACCTTAGGAGAAGGAAGAGGCTGGTGACCCTAATGTGAGAGTGAATGTTGTCTGTCTGTGTATGTCTCTGTGTCAGCAATGTGACTAACTAGCCACTGTCCAGAGTGTACTAAACCTACGGCCCATAATTGCTGGGATAGGCTCCAGTCACCCGGGACCGGGACAGGAATAAGCAGAAAAAGATGAATTTATGAAAAGAAACCTTAGTGGGTCACTTGCTCCCCACTCAGATTTTTTTATAAAAATAACAATTTTGGCTTTGGCCCGGTGGCTCAGCTGTAATCTGTAAATAACAAGAGATTTGATCATTTAGTGAAAAACACAGCAGGGTAGAAAAGTCTATCATGCTCAGATGAGTTGGGATTTTGGGCTGAAAAAGTAAAAGTTAGAAAATGTATACATGCTTAAGAAGCGTGATATTCCCCTCTGCTGATCTCCTTATCCTCTCCTTAGCCCCCTAACTATACACACACAGTGACTCTCCCTCTGCTATTGCTGGCTGAATCTTCTGTGAACCTTGCCAGCCTCTCTTGCCTGTGGATGTATTTACTCATAACAAGGGCTTAGGGCAATAAGAATATATGGTGATTTATACTGTGCCCAGCCGAGGATTGTGTTGCCCTGATGCTTTAAGTATTTTACACTTTGCTAAACTCTTTGACACAAAATACCCTATTTGTTCACTGAGTCGTCTTCACCTTCTCTCAAGTTTGCACCAAAAAACAAACAAACTGGGAATAATAGGCTGGGTTCACACAATCTGCACCCTTTTCAAGTCATAGCCACTAAGCTTCTGTCCAGTTACTTTAAAGGTCCTTAATATGGACAAAATATAATTTCCAAATGTCCATAGTATCACGATGCTTATGGTTAAGTTGATGATCTTTGAGGATGATATTTGTGATTTTTTGGTTTGTATTTTTTAGGCTTTTTTTAGTTGACAGATAGTTGAGATTGACAGGAAACAAGGTCAGAGACAAGGGAACAACACTGAGCACTTTGACCCAAGAAGTATTTGAACCCAGGTCACTCAAGTATGTGGCATACGCTGTATCAGGTGAGCCACAAAGGCATGCAAATACAAAGCTTTTGTGCACAGAAGAGTATAATTAAACACACATTGTCAGAGTCATACTTAGCCATACAAACATTACACAAACTCTTAAGGAAACACACTGGATAGTAAAACCACAAAGTGTTTCAATCACAAAAATATGAAATTAGCAAAAAGTGGCCAAATTAAAAAAATAAATGTGACCATCATAAATGCAAAGAGAAAAGAGCTTCTTTGCCATATGTCTGAGTTAAACAACCTTGACTTTATCCTAACATGTTTGAACTTTAATCCCTGGGACATTCTGCTAACTGCCCAGGTCAGGAGATCAGGCAATAATCTTTTGATGTGGCCAGATCTTGCCATATCAATATTTCTCCACACATTTAAAAAAAAAAAAAAAACTTATTGTCCGTTCTATGTGAATTTGCAGTTGTAGGCTTTTAAAACATGTTTTTAACCATGTGATCAAGAACTGCATTTTGGGAACTTTGGTTAAGTGTTTTTTCAACATAGTAGCCCAAAGTGATGTCTTTGCTGACTTCCATCCATCACACCCATATTATTTGAATTATTAAGTCATACCGTTGAATGAGTACTTCACTCATCCATTCTTTAAGATGAGCTGCACCCTTGTGGTGAGCGGTTAATTTTGTCACAATGACTTTATATTTAATTACTGACTTGAAACAGTGAACTAACCTCACACAACCTCTCTTGACGACCATTTATCTCCATCCGAACCTGCCTTGGCCTTAATTTCCCCAGGTCATTTTGGCCTGACTCTCCAAATGGCATCGCATTTGAAACCTTGGATCTGATATTATCTATCTAGTTTCCCCAAAGGTCAAGCAGAGTGTGCCCAAGTCATAAAAATCTCCTATCTCATTATTTGAGCATTTCTCTGTGCGGTGGCAGGTGTGCAGTGCAGTGGAAATGGAATGATATATCGGAGGTGGTCAATAGTCGATCTATAATGACTGTGTTGTTGGGCTTTCACTTTAGAATAATTTATATCCTGGCTGATCAATAACTAATCTTGGGCATAGTCAGCTCTGAAATAAAGAGGAGAATGATGGTGGCAGGGGGAGACACGCTGGTGGGATGTGTGAGGAAATTATGCCCCTTCCTCCCAGGACGCACGCAACCACATACCTTCACATACACACGGCAGAAATCACATCATCACGGCTTGTTTTTTTTAAACTTTGTAATTCGGTTTTGCTAGTTGTAACTTGTATACCTTAATTAGCTTGCTGCAAATTGGCTACAAAGATGAGTTGTATGTGTGAATGTGCTGTAATCTAACCACAAAGAAAGCCAGTGTACCTTTTATGCCAGTCCTAAGCCAGGATAAATAAAGAGGGTTGTGTCAGGAAGGGCATTTGACGTAAAACCTATGCAAAATTAGTATGCAAAAAGGCAAAGGATTTGTTGTGGAAACCCTGAAACAGAAAAGCCAAAATGAAAGATGATATGTGAATGTGGTATGGCCAAATTGTTTTCTCAAAAAAATCAATATTTTGAAGAATTTTGTTTATATTTAACCTTTATATTTAACATGTATGACTCAACTGTTGCCTAGACTGGCTCCTGGGCTGCACTTTTTATATGGCTGACTTTTGTAGTTAAGTTTAGACATTAAGCGCAGTTTTACTGGACAGCACAGTAGCAGAATGGAAACATTTTTTAAAGATGTGAAACTCTGAGTTGGCTTCATGGTAAACAAAATGCCTGTCTCATATTTGTAATTTTTCCCCACCTGTGTTAGTGTGTGTGTGTGTGCTGGCCCCTGGAGCTGAGGGCTGAACCCCGTGCCCTCAGATTAGCCCCTGCTTGATAGGATTAGGCTCTAATGACTGGGACTTGGAAGACAAAGGGAGTTTCTGCAAAGAAGCTTAGATATGGAAGAATTAGCAGCAACCTTCCACTGCTCTTTCTTTCTATCCCTTTTTTGCCTTGCTTCTGTCTTTTTCACTTTTTCCCCCTCTTCCTCCTTTCTCTGTGACCTTTCATCTGTCTTTTGTAACACTCAAAAGCTTCCCTTTTATTTTAGTTTTCCAAAAGGCTAATGCGCATACTCAAATAGAAACCAGAAAGTAAACAAAAAGTTGTTTTTATATGTATATGTGCAAACTCCCCAGTCCTGTCAAACCAACCAAAGTTAGTTGTTAGTTGATAGTAACAGGCCGCCATGGATGACAATAAATCTTCTGCTAATTACCGCTGCAGTTATGTTTTTTCAGGCATTGGTTTAATTGTTGATTTATTTTTTAGTCTGGTAGCAAGATAACTCAAAAAGTCATCAGATTTTGATCCGGTTTTCTGTAACAGTTAGCAGTGGTTCAAGGAAAAGACTTCTGTACTATTGCGACATATACAAACTCTGAATTATTTGATGCCATTCACTTTTAGCATATCACCATTACTAGCACAGCACCAACACATTTTGCTGTTTTTGCTTGGATATCTGCTCTTATTAGCCTCTGTGCTAAATGGTCTGCTGCTCTTATGGCTGGGCTCCAGGTTCTAATTGCCCCCGGCTCAGATGCTCCTCAGTGGATGGAGCGCCAGCCGAGACGCAACACAACATCGGCAAAAAGACGGATTTAGGAGATTTTCTGCTAGCTTATGTAAGAAGAGAAGAGTGCCGCTCCTTTTGGTTCAGGCTGCATGCCGTTTATGCACCCAACAAAGATAAAACCATGAAACCATTAGGAGAGTATTGCTCCATAAGCCTTGGTATTTTAATTTGGAGCAGTGCCTGAATTTCTGTGTATGTGTAAAGCAGCAGCAGTTGTGAGATTTTGTGAAATGGAGGAGGATCCCAAAACAAAAGCAAGGAGGGGTGGACGCTGTGATGGGTGTGAGGAGTCATGTATGGTGGTGTGAGTGTACTGAGCCCCAGCTGTGAGCTAATCCACTACATTTAACCTGACTGGGCAGAGATCTGGCATTAGGACCCACTGTGAGGTTGTTCAAGCCTAATCCAGATAATTAAGTTGTTTATTTTGATTATTTAGTATTTTGCTAAAGTGCTATAAGAAAAAATGGTAAATGCGTACGTAATTCAGCTACAGGGGTAACAATCCAATGTACTCTTTCTGCCAGTCCCAAGCCCAGTCAGCGCTGGAAATGGTATCTTTTCCATTGGACTTGTCCCCACCATTACTCCAGTAGAGAAAGATGAGCTTGGACTGAACCAAATAAAGTTTTCCTGTTCCTGATGGGACCATACCCCTTTGTTCTGGACGTGTGATTAGTCAAAAATTTCAGTTTTTGCTCTAGTCTCCTCTCTGTCAAAAATGATTTATAATAAACCTCAGATAAGATGTCAGGGTCTCATTTTTTTGGAGACTACTTACTATTATGCTGTGCCATTGTCTGAATAAGTAGTTTTCCTTAAATACAAGGAAAGAAAATTGGATAGTGCATCTTTAAAAACTAATTGGTTCATCATCTTCTCATCATCATCATCTTATCCCTGCTGGAGCCCAGCAACTATGGGCCTTAGGCATGGTGCATGTAGTGGAGTAAAATGTAGTGGAGTAAAAAGTACAGATATTTGCGCTAAAATGTGGTGAAGTAAAATTAAAAGTACCCCTTGTAAAATTTACTCAAGTAAAGTACAGATACATGAAAATTGTACTTTAGTAAAGTAACTAAGTACTTTTACTTCGTTACATTCCACCATTGACAGGCACAGAAACATTCAGTTTTAGATTTACCAGTTAACCCAAACAAATTCACAGCTTCCTTGCTGAGAGGAGGTAGCGTTAACCACTCTCCTACTGTCCATCCCAAATCTAAACATAAAATATGAATCATAGAAACCGAATACTAATGTACGTGTTGATTTAGTATTGTCATTGTGATGTTTGGTTCTTAGTAAGTCCTATTTTAGATTTAGATTTTTAGCCCTGCAACCATCCAATTATTTTTGCTGACTGTTTTTTAACTGGTCTTTGGCAGTGAACACAACTTAGATACAAACCATATTTATTAAAAAAAAAAATTCAACTTATAATACAACAATAATAAAAGAGAACAATGAGTGATGAGTCAACTAACTTTTCCTGATTTATAAAAACGTCACTTCTTCCCAGCGACCACTTCAAAGCACCTCGAGGCTGAATCTGTGCACCAGAAATCCTCAAAGCTATATCATCAGCAGTTACGGCGTAATAATTGTGACATCATGCCGTTTTCCCCAAACTATCCTCTGAGTTATGTTGACTTCAATTTGCCCTAAAATGCTTACATACGCGCACATAGAAAACACACAGAAACTCTTCTCCCCTGCTCTGCACACACCCACACCCACACACACACACACTGGCCTTTTATCTTGCACTCGGCTCTAGATGAGGACCATATGCAACTTGGTGCGCAATTATAGTGTGGTGAATTGGTAGAACAACAAGATGGTGTTTCAGTGGAGCAGTAAATGCAGGTAAGGGGCTGTATTAAGCTGGATCGGGTTGCACTGATGTTGTCAGATCTATGGGACCCCAATTTGAAGTCACATGTACGTCGGGTGAGGGACAAGGAGTCAATGGAGTATCTGAAAAGACATCTACATACCGTGCTATGACTGCTTTGGTTCCCACACACACCAAAATACATTTACTTTACAATTTACATGTCTGGGTGTCTTTGGCAATTTGAAATGATATGTAATTGACTTTGACTTGTGACTCACAGGGGTGAAAGGTCAAGCCCTTTAACGTTTATATAGTCGTGATGTTTTGCCATTTAGTAATGAACCTAAACTGCAAGCAAATGGCAACTAGATGACAGTTTATTAATCTCCAGGTAGACGATATAATGATTGATACAGGCACAGGTCAAAAAGTGTTCTCTAATAGTTTCAGCCCCTTTTCAAACTGGTCTTCAAAGATCATTGAAGTTGACTCTATGCATTAATTTGAACCCAAGATGGACAAAGTACTTAAAATCTCTACTTCTAAATAATATACAAATATATTATACAAACTATTTAATGTAAAGTTTTGTTTTTGTTTTTGTTTTTGCAATTGGATAAAAAAAAATATACTATTGTTACTTACTGGTTTTACAACAATTACCACCACTACTACAGCAACAACTACTACAAACCTGAGTTGTGAGATCTGTGTCCTATTCTGAAAAAAGTACTTTTACTCAGTAAAAGAAACAAATCTAGTCAAGTAAAAGTATGCCTTAGAAATTTTACTAAAAATCACTTGAGTGAAAGTATCTAGTTATTTTGCACCACTAATTTGAGCCAAATAGATCGACACACCCCAGGTTAGGCCTGTGTGTGGTCATACTGTTATGTCTATTTGGTATCACACTAAATTTTGTCAAAATGTAATGATCACTAATGTGTACATTCCCTCTGGATGGATGGCATTAGTTCCTTGTTGCATTTGTCTGGAGACCCTCTACTGCTGTGTTTCTTCCATGGTGAAACCAGTTTTCCAATTCAGATGCACAAAGTGAAATGCATGTAATAGTTATATAATGTATTCTTAGCTTTTTTTTAACTACTAAGGTTGTGGTGCAAATATTCTATTAATGATCGAAAATGCATTGTTTACATAAATATAGAAAACACATACAATAGATGTGAGCCTTTCATAATAAAAATATTATGGGATAATTCAAAGATTCTGTTAGTGCACTAATCATTTTTTTTTCAGTAGAAATAAAAAAACTCCTTTTTTTTATCCTTTTACTTTGGAAAAAAACACGAGTCTGTTCTATAACATAAGTTTGCAAATCACTTTTTTCAAACCAAGGACATGTCAAAAAGTGTGAGCGTGGAAGAATTAAGCTGAGCAGGTGTGGTATAATGTGTGATAAACAAAGAGAGAGGAGAACAAAGGCGTACAAAGATAGAAGTGTCAAACATTAGCACTCGCCCATGTCGTCTGTTGTTGTCTTTTGATGGTTATGACACTTGTGATAATTAACTAAAGCTAAGTGGAATGCATTTACAACAAGTCACACCACCTTGATTCTTTGACAGTTTTCATGTTAGAAGAACTTTTCACAGGAACGAATAAATAAGTTTGTGTTGCATTGTTTGAAAAGTAGAAATGTTTTTAATTGCTTCCATTTATTGCAGCAAAGCCACATTTAGCATTACCGCATATCAAACAACCTCTGACTTATTTTGACATTACAATGTACAACTCAAATGAGATCATGTGACTCCTGACCCCTGTGAAACCTTTTGTGGATAACTTTGTTAGGTAGGTTGACTGCAGTTGTGTACAGTATGAAGGATGAGTGATAGAAGCTTATGTAGCTAACAAGAGTAGAAAAAGAACCCTATACTTTTACGTTTACTGCACTAGAAAACAAATAGTCTGGGTTCAAATGCAAATTGTGTAAAACTTATTTTGATGTCTAGGTTATTTGGCTTATGTAAAAGAAAGATTGGTTTTATTGGTGTTTACCTCATTGCATTTATAACTTGTATGGATTCAAAATGTCTGCTGACTATACCTGCTAATATATTTGGTAGTACAACTTTAAAGGGGCTATATTATGCAAAATCAACTTATTTTTTTAAGCTTTCTACCATGTTATAATGTTCCCTCATCAAAAACATTCATTTTTTCAACATTCATTTTCTGAGGCTTTGGAACACTCAGGTCCAGCTCTCTCATGAACCCCTGCCCACCCCCGGAACCCACGACCAATCAACAAGCCCTCTACATCTAATCTGCTCTCATTCATTTTTCCAAAAAACTGTATACAGTTCTGTTTCCACTGATTCTTCACAGCTATTTTGTAGTAAGATGGCATCATATAAAAAGTTCAAGGAAGTGAAATGCTCTTTTATGAGCTGTTTATGTTTAAAAGATTGAGCTGTACTCTGCTTCTCTCTGCTGGTCTCTTCACCTGTTTCTTAATAGCAGTAGTAAAGTATTTAATGAAAACACTTTCTTTTAGTCACATAATAGGTAAAGGTTGTAAAACATGCACTGCTGTTCTGGAGACCAGGATTTGTTTTGCAAAGATAAATAAAAGAATAATATATCCCCCTTAAGAAAAGGTATAGGGCATGGTATTAAATAAAATAAGACAAAACGCAATGGTTGGCAAAACTCATAAAAAACATATTTTCACTTCTGGAAGTATTCCTGAGCCCATGCACTGATTTCCAGTACAGAAACAACTGTTTTTATTGCCGTGCTGCTTGAGGGTCTAAAGATCATGAACTTGTAACACATAGTGATTTTACAAACTCTGTCTTTCTAAAATGCTCATTTTATACAAAGTTATCGTACTAACCTGACCCCATTAGTTTGTTTTTATTCACATTTTGCTGTCTTTTTTTAAATTGGGGTTGTCATTTTAACAGTTTATTTTATTTAATTTGTTATGAAAACCCTTTACCTTCTGACTCATTACTATTATTATTATTTTTAACTCCTGTGATATATTTTAAACTAATGATTTATTTGCACCTCACTGACTCTGATCCTCCATTGTTTTATCTTCTTCATCTTCATACCTTCAGACCGACATAGTGGTGGTTTCAGTTTGTGTGTTACCGTCCTGTGAGCTGTGACCATGTGTTTACTGCAGCCTCAGAGATACACATCTACCACAAGCCAAACACTGGCTTCTGGTCAGGTTACTTTTTTATGTGTGTATTTCCGTGTGAGATATTGGAAAAACAGCCATTTAGCGGAAGACTTGGTTTTACAGTGGAAAATTAAAGAAGGTCCAGAAAGTGTGTGGGTAAAGCTGAGAAAAGATGAGCTCTTTCAATGAAATATGTGATGTGTTTTTTTAACTATTACTTATTACTTTTGTTTCATAAATTAAGGAGTCTTTTTTATAAAGAGAAGACCAAACATCCTATAGATGCACAGATTCAACATCGAAGAAAGAACTTTTTTTATTTATTATTATTTGTAGGTTGATGATTAGATAGATTCACTTTTAGGCCATGAAGATCAATTATCATTCATATTCTGGGGGATGTATGAATCATTTCAAGCTTACAAAAACATTTATTCATGGATCAGTAAAGTTTTGGTTTCAGTTTTGGTCACTTTGACACTGTGTACTTCAACAATATTATCCTAGAATGTTTTTGACCCTGTAATGCACATAATTTTCCTTTAACAGTCCTTAAAATACACTTACACTTCTATGCTTGTTCTATAGTGTGTTTCTCCAGGGTTTGCTGCTTTATTACCACATGAAGCCTGTTCCTCACTCCAACCAGGCTTCACACCCGTCCTGGAAAAGATGAGTCTTCACACCTACTCTCCAGCAGCCGCCTTCCCTCTCTCCCTCTCCTCCTTCTGTTTTGATTCCCCCAGATCTGGACTCCACTCATCACTTTTACCAATCCCTCCATTTTCTCACTTTCTACCCCCTCCTCCTCCTCCTTCTCCTTCTCCTTCTTTCTCTGAGGTGCTGATCAATTCACAGCCTCCCAGTGAGGTGTCAGAGAGCCCTCCGTACCCTGCACCAGTAGCCCGTCTCCAAGACTTCACCTCAACATTTTGTAGGATTTCATGATGTTATTGATGATTCTACTTCTTTCTTGTCTTTTGGCCAAAGTGTCTGCGATGCCATTAGCACACCTGAAATAAAGCAATAGCGACAAATGCTGCCGGGGAAGGACAGTGTGGGTTAGTTGATCTACTCTCACAGAGAAAAGTGAAGCCACTGACCCTGTGGCCAGCAGCAAAATGTGAAAATTGACTAAAGAAACGCCGACCACAGCTATTATAACCAAGTGTCTCTGTGTGAATCCTTCTGTATGTTTGGCGGGCTATATATAGGTGTCTTTTCACACGTGTGGCCGTATATGAAAGCAGCTGTTTATCACATATATATCCATAGGTGTGATACAATGCCGAACATATATGCTTTCGTTTGGTTTTTCAGCTCATGTTGAAGATTAAAGTGACACCTGCATCTGGAGTGTTCAGAGAGACGGCGCTGGTGGTGAGAAGTGTGTGTGGCTGTACAGCACAGTCAGAGTAGAAGTGGAATCAAAACTGTTTTATATAAAGTAGTTAACACACAAGTAGGCATTTTTTACTCCCCACAATACTTTGGGTGCATACAGTTTAAAGGCTTCCAATTTTTTTAAATCTTAAAAAAAGTCAATTACAAGTGAACAAACAAGTTAAATAAATTTTAAATTATTATTTCATTTTTAAAGTAAATGTGATTTGTAAAGTTAGAGCACTTGTGTCAGCTACTTGACGTGTATTTTTGACCAGCTGCCTTTTTCAATGTGCTTGGTAATGTTCATATATTTGTGTGCATTTCCAATTTGTGGTGTTTTATCTGCAATTTACAGTGCTACAGATGAATGTTCGTGTTGCTTTTTCTTTCTTTCCTTTTTTTAAATTCAACTTGTGTCTTAACTGATTTAATATAATTGGGAAATAATCTCAAAACTTTTTGGGTAAATTTTGTTTGTACATTTTAATAGACCACTGACAACATCTCCTCTAAATGTAGATTGGATAAGCTTTATTTGTCACATGCACTTACATAGTATTATGTACAGTAAACTGCATTTTGGTTCCTGCAGCCAATAGCAAAACAATTCTACACAGCACAAAAAATAGAAATATATTTTTGTGTAATTCTACCTCCAATGGCCTTTTCAGTGTGGTTATTGTAGCCTTCTTATGTATATTTCTTACTTGATGATGAGATAAGAGAGTAGGATGAGTGGTCTGGTGCACTATTACCATTCACAGTACTATACTTCTTTGATAAATGTAATGTATTTGATATAATGCTTTCTCTATTAATTAACAAAAATAAGACAGTAATGAAACAGAATGGTTCAACATGTTTTGAAGCTATTTAGGCTATCAGTGTAACTAAATTGTTCATCATACAAAAAATAAAAGAACAACTCCCCAAATCCTGATGTACTTTATTTTAAATGTTTTCACATTAGACCATACGATTCTAAATAAGAAAAGAAAAATACAATCATTTAAAAAACAACAATATAAATAAGAATGAACTTGGTCAAACTTACGCTGTTTTTTGTTGTAATGATCTTTTATCTCTATTGTGTCGGTGTGACACTTGTAATTCCGATTTTTACCGGAAGAAGGCGCACATAGCCAAGCAGTAATGCGTTCGAGAGCCGAGAGGAGCTCCGAGCTGATATTTGGGCCACACTGGACGGGGACAAGGGAAGAGAAGGAAGAACTGCATTAATTAACAACATTTCGGATCAAATTAATTAACACACTTCAGCTACCACTTCACAGTATGTAGGTGTCACCCGCTTCATTTTAATTTATTAAAAGTTAATACTATGTGCTGCAAAATGACTACTGGTTTACACAGAGCCACGACAATCTGTTATTGCTTTTCTACTTACGACGTATATTTTGCTCCTATACAATAAATTCACTCATAATCACTGAGACACAAAACCGTTTCCAAGGCCTACAGCGTCGTAACGTCTTGTATCAGGCCAGATCCAGTTACGGCCAGTAATAAACTCCTGCTTTGATAGGACAAGCTGTGAAAACTCTCTCCCCAGTGCCTGTAAGTCAGTGACAAAAAACAGAGTGAACGGCTGAGCCTGAGCGGAGTGGCCTTCTGCAGATCCCAACACGTTTTAGGCGCAAAGAGGCTGCAGGGGCTGCGTAAAAGTTTGACCTCAGTTTGACTCCTCGCGCTGCCAGTTGCTCCTCGTTCCTTTAAACAGCCGCAGACAGCGAGCGATCACACAACAACAGGCTCCGAACAGCGCTTCACATTTCTGACCTTTCTGACACCGCCGTGGCTTTTCACGCACTTAAACTCATATTGCGATCTGCATAATTTATCACAGATCAAACGTTACAGGGATAGGACGAGGTTACCTTTTTTCAGTTTTTACGCAGCACTTTCCTGATTGCTTTGTATGCCGTCAAATTACATTCATCAGTCTCCGTGTAATACCTGCTGATTTGATTGAAACGACTCGTAAGGGTAAACATCAGGGCAAAGCGGATTAAACACAAATATTAGCCTTTGGGTGTCTTTTAAGAAGCCAAAAAAACACTGACCCTGGCGGAGCGCAGAAGGAGAAAAAGGAAAGTGGACTGGGCTTCACTTTATGGAGCCTAATTACAGTGGCTTAATTACTTTATAATGCCATTGTGGTTGTTTTACAGTTGGTTGTGAAGAGCTATTATGTTAATACCTCCAAAATGTGCGACTCACTAAAGCCCTGAATTATACAAAGTGCCTTTAAATAACACTTTTAAAGCAAAGTCGTAATGTATTAAAAAAATCCAGTTTATCCTAATACTAGTAAAACAATAAGGTTGTGTTTCTGATTAATTGCCACGGAAATATAAAGAGCTGGTACTCACCAAAATGAAAGTTCAAACGGTGCATAAAAAAGTCCATGCGCTCTGGGCCAAGTCTTATCCGTGGTCCGTAGTGCTCTGGAGTATAGTCTAGTAACAGCAAGGCTCTTTAAAAAGCACAGGATCCTGCGTCAAAACGCGCAAAGCCACATTATCATGTTGTGACACTGTTTGTGGCACCGAGGCACATGATCGATGAGTGGACTGAGCTGCTTGGGCGCAAGAGATAAAAAAACAAAAAAAAAACAAAAAAAAAACAGCCTGTCAGTAAGCACCAACACCTTGTGAGCGTAAACAGGAAATAATATTGCGCCTTTACGCAGAGTTTGATAATGGATAAAAATAATATAAAGTGAAGAATTAACACAAAATACAAAAACTACAAAAACAATATTTCTAACAGATTTAAATCTATTTCCACGCGACAGGATGTTAATATGCCTAATATTTTGTTACATATAACAAAATAATCTATTTTTCTGCAAAATTACTACCTTACCTAAGTTTAAATTGAAAAGCAAATAAAGCTAAATTGCTTAAATTAAGCTTTCAAAGTCGGTACAGATAATTGTTTCTTTTAACTGGTGAAAGACCAAGTTTTGTTCCCAAACTATTCGTCCAAACTTTTGTAGTCACTCCACATCTCATTTATGGCAACACACCAGAAAAAAAACTGAGACAGGCAAAAATATCAACAGATAATGTTAACGTTGTATATTTAATTTAGTTTCTATTGCATTTACAAATTAGAAGTTAATTGGGTAAGTGTTATAATAACTTTAAAAGAACAGAAAACTTTTTAATTTACATGTTATATTTTTCTGATATGCATCCAACGTACAGTGTATGTGTGCAAGTGTGTTTTATCTCCTCTGAGTCTCTCTCGCTGTGCGCCTCTTCACCAGTGTGGCCTGTGAGCGATCAATCAACCTCCGATCGATCATTGTGCAGATCCAATAGCGGGCTCCCATCTCTGAGCCGGCCTGCCATTGGCCAGCCAAGTCAGACTGGAGCGACCCATTCTGCGCTGCTGTGGGGGAGAGGGACGCACGCACGACAAGTGAACTGCTGCTCACACGAGGGAGCGTGCACTCGCCAACACTTTGTTCACCCTCAGAATTCAACACCATAATCTTTATCTTATCCTCCTGGACTTTACGCACAGATCACATTTAGTATAAAGGTGTTTGAATAATAATCTTAATGGTGCTCTACAAAAATAGGGTTGAAACCTGTTTTAAACAATGACCTTAATGTAATAACAGTGTAATTAAACTCGAGGTACATAGTAATCACAACAGGCCCATGTGCAGACTATCAGCTATTAAATTACACATGTATACTAACAGAAAATACAATTATATTTTACTAATATTGGTGTCTTATTATTTTACTTACTTTACTTATATGGATCTAGAGTGTTTAGAGTATTTTGCGCCTTTTTGTGCCAACTTGTTCCATTTTACTTGGTTTAATAATTAAAGTTGTCATTTATTTTTGAGGAATCCATTTAAACTACACTTCCTTACTTTATACTGTACTTACTGTGTCTGCTGGGCTTGTGAATGTCTGCATTTACATCTATAAAAACAGACTAGTTCACAAGCCCTTATCAACTATATTCCACTAATACATTCTGATAAGAGACGTAAGTGATAAGTATAATGTACAGTAAATACAGTAGTCTACGTATTATTGACAGCATGCCATTAATTGAAAGTAAAAATTACGACTAAGTTGCACTATTTGAGTAATATGGCAATAAAAAACTAATCGATATAAACTGAGATCCAATCAATAGCCGATTTGACGAGTCCTGTGCGCTCTGACGCCATACCTTATTACTTCTGACAGCAAACATCAAAATACGGCCCCCACTTTGTGTAGATCTGTGCTCGTAAACTCAACTGTACATATCCAAACTAAGTCCCTTTTCCATCATATTTGTAGTCTTTTCGTCCTCAAGCTGGATGTTCCGAGCTGCTCCGGACGATGCTCGGTCTCGCCGTGCGTCTGTTGGGATCCTCTGGGTCCTCCCACACCCCCCTCCTCTCCGCGCAACTTACTGCAGCCCGGTGCGTTGTGTAAGACGCGACCTGTTATGGCCACCACTACTTCCGGGTTTCAGCAGTCTGGTCCAGATCCTCCGCTCCTCCTCAGCAGCTCCTACACACACACATACACACACATCCATTGTACACAATCGACTGGAGCAACTCACGCGGAGAGACACATACAAATACACACGCGCACACGTACGGAGAGAGACGCGCGCAGCAGCAGCAGCAGTGGCAGCAGCATCGATCGTGGCTCCTTTAAGAAAAGCCTAAGCCAGAATTATCACCCCACCTCCTCTTGATCTCCTCTAGACGCTTTTGCATAAGAAAATCAAGCGAGGAGACGAGAGTGATCAAAGAAAACGAAAGGAGAGCTGCTTCATTTTTTAACTGTGATTGTGAGCTTCAGCGCCGAGGTGGTGGCGATCCCGTGGAGACGCGCGTCGGACCATCATTCATCCGGTACTTTTTGACAAGCCCATTGCATTTCTTCTTTCTTCTTGTTGACTGACAGCGCAAAGTGGCAGAAAGACATGAGAGTAGCCACTTTGGTTTGAATTGAGCTTTGGTTTATCCGGAGCAAAGGGAGCCCCAGCGCTGCTGCTCCGAACGGAGAAGCCGAGGACCTATCACTCGAGCCAGGGCTAAACTTCCACAGAGCGCCGTAGAGACGGAGCGGGGGCTGGCTCCGCCGCTGAGAAGAGGGATTCTCGTGTGACACATCTTCTCTTTTGACTTGGATTTTCTTGCTGTTTCCACCCTGGCCTCTGAGAGGATTTATCTAAAGTGAAAGGACGACCAGGGAGTGAGGAGGGTTATGGCGCAACGGGTACGTAGTGCAATCCCCTCGCTCTTTCTGTCCGTGTTTGCAAAAGTTTCTCCCGAGTCCAGGCGCTCGCTGTAACGTGGCTCGATGTCACACACGAGAACCCAGTGCGGACACACGCTTCGCTCGCTGCGGACAATCTTCCAAAGAGAGAGAGTTTTCATGTTTCTTTTATTTTACGCAGGACCCGCAAAGGGACATCGGGGCCGTGATCATATCACACATCGCCTATGTTTTTTAGATTAGTTTTGACAGCTCAGTTACTGGAACCGAATCGGGAGAGGGAGTAGGTAGGCATGTAGACGACCACATTTTTAAAAACAAACAAGACACGATCTTTTGCAATAGTTGCAAACATATTTGATGGCTTTGAGGGAAAAGCAACAGCAACCAAGGTTTTTGAATCATACAAGTGTTCCTCCTTAGGTAGGAGAACAGGATCAGTGGTAAGCATAGCGTTGGGTCACACTGGACACGTTTAGCTGTCCACAGTGAGTTAGTGGAGCTGCACCACATGGAGCTTGTACTTTTATCCAAAATAAAATCTCCACACAACTAAGACACAACACTCTTTAATACAAATTACACAATTGTGTAAACAGTTAAACTACTATATGTCAATTTTAATGTTATTAATTTAGTTCAATTTACATTAAAAGTTACCTTTGAAACTATACACGCTTTGGCTTTGTGTTTTTAAAACAAACGCTGTTAACTATCATTTGTTACGTGCTGTGTAATAACATGCTCCACAGTTATGAGGCTTTAAAACGAGTAAACACAGTAACTAAGAAGTGAGAGGCATTTGTTTTTACATTTGTGCAAACTGCAGCTCAAGCTGTCTGATTAACAAGTATCATAATAAATCCCATTGCATCGTATAAAGTGCCCACACCTAAACAAACACACTCAGTAATTCAGATTTACTATTGGTAAATTTTATTATTCATGAGTTAGAAGTTTTTAGTGCATAGTTTGCTTTTGTTCAGTTTAGGTTTCTGCTACAATATGGTGTTTGACATGTTTCCCCCAACAACAAAAAAACAAAACAAAAACAAAACAAAACAAAAAACTCGGTAAATATCTTGTTTTTCAAGTTTTTAAGAGTAACATATTTTTTAAAAAGAGAATAAACTTTACTAAGCGCGTATACAAGTTATCTCGAAACAAATTGTTGCACAAATTATTTATCCCCAATTTACGAACTACTTAAAACAACTTTAAAATTTACTACAGATTTTGTGACATTAGTGTTTTTGTGCGCCTGAAGTGACTGTGGCCCGCGTGTGTTTCTGTTCCGTGCAGTACGAAGACTTGCCCCACTACGGGATGGACGGTGTGGGCATCCCGACCACCATGTATGGAGACCCGCACGGCGCGCGCTCGATGCAGGCGGTGCACCTGAACCACGGGCCGCAGCTGCACTCGCACCAGTATCCGCACACGGGACACACAAACTCCATGCCCCCCAGCATGGGCTCCTCCGTCAACGACGCGCTCAAGAGAGATAAAGACGCCATATACGGGTGAGTAGTGAGGCTGTATAGCGGGACACTGGAGGACACGAGGGGTGGAAGAGAGAAGAATTGGGTAAAACGGAGAGAAAGCATTTGTTTTGTTTCCCCTGCAGCCCTTTGTCCATTAAGTCAGAGCAAAGTTTGACACGTTTCTCAGCTGCAAACAACTGAACAAATACTCGAGGTGTTAAAAGAAATAACGCTATAGGCGACTCTTTTAAAAATATAATTTCACAACATGACTTTTGACCTTTTAGAGAATTAAAGCTCATCTTTTTATTTTTCGATTAAATAAATGATGTTAATAATTGTGCGTAAATGTGCCACGCTTTCCTGATAAAATATTATATGGAACATGGAGCTATTTTGCAAATTATTAATTTCTAAAAGTTAATTATAAAAAGTGGTGTTTTATTGTTTTTCTTTTTTTGCTAGACTGTAACTAGGTAGTGTGCTTTTTATCTGATGGACAGTTAATATAAATAATCTAAAACTATGTCCTAACATGTACGCGCATATGATGCAAACAGCGACCACAGTAGAAGAGTAGCTGAAGTGAAGGCGCGCCTAGATTTAATCACACGAGCGCGCACACTTTGCAGCTCTCTCCCGGAGCTCGTGCAGCGGCAGCTCGGTCCCCACGGACTCCTCGTGGAAGAAAGGCACGACTGGCTCAGTGTAGCCCGCAGTGTGTTGACCCCAGTTCCGCTCTGACATTTAACATTGTGTGTGTATGTGTGTGTGCTCCCGTACAGGCACCCCCTGTTCCCTTTGCTTGCACTGATTTTTGAGAAATGTGAATTAGCGACGTGCACCCCCAGAGAGCCCGGCGTGGCGGGAGGAGACGTGTGCTCGTCCGAGTCCTTCAATGAAGACATAGCAGTGTTTGCAAAACAGGTTAGCACAAGTTGCACTGTGATTAATCCGCGCTTTGGGCTCTGCACTACTCTGTGTGCGCCCCGGACAAATATCTTAGTTTGACAAGAACTATTCAGTTCAGTTACACAACATTTATAGTTAGCTAATAAAATATGGAATGTTTTTGCCAGTGTTAAAATATAACCCATGCACATGTTTAATGAGATGAGTTGTAACTTTAAACTTAATGAAACTGGTAACAAAAATGTTCTTCTCCAACTTCTCTAGATTCGTGCAGAAAAGCCTTTATTTTCATCAAATCCAGAGTTGGATAACCTGGTAAGCACTTCATTCTATTCCTTAATATTGTGTCACTCCTCTCAGCGTGTTGTCTGCATGGCTTTAGAAGTCTGTGTTGAGGCTGAGAAATGTCGTGGGTGCAGTTCCTATCTTCTGTGTACTCTGTAAACTCACAATGGCCCCCGGTGGTATCTGTCACACAGCTTTGGACCACGCGTGGAAACTTACTCTGCGCGCACTTGCAGAAGGCTGTATCTAATAGGATCCCACTATTGCTTTGCATTAAACTGTAATGGGCGCCACTTATCAGTTACGTAGCCTGAATGTTTAACGGTTTTAAGTAAAAGACATTGACATTACAACACATTTACCGTCAGTGTTTGCTTTGGCAAAAAGAGTTTCTGGTTTAATATAAAGGGATGTAGATGTGGGGTAATGTTTAATTGTTATTTTAATTTTTCAGATGATACAAGCCATCCAAGTTTTACGGTTTCATCTGCTGGAGCTGGAGAAGGTAATAGTCTGTGGGTCTTACTGGTGGCGCTGCCACTTCAGACCTATGGGGTGCATTTGCATAAATGTATTTTTGCAAGTCGGTTATAATTAGCGTCAAAATCAATCATGAAGCCGTTTCTCTTCCACGTTTTTAATCACGACGCAAGCTGTTACAACTGGAACGGATATCTCGGTGGCCAGATCTCACTGCGTGTTTAATGAAGTTTTATTCTGGCAGAGATGACACGCAGGGTAAAACGTATGAGCAAACTTTGTTGGATTTTTGAAGTGATTTTTGCGGAGGGCAAAAGGCCTCAGGCGACCATCTGTGAAGAAGATGGAAGTGGGCGTAAAACTCTGATTTGTGTCACATCACATCGAGGACAGTGACACCTTTTACGACAAAATTACAAGGGACAAAGTATATGAGAATAAAGATATATTGTGATAAAAGCTAAGAAATAAAAATCACGTAGCCTACCTTCCTGCTGCTCAGGAGTCAAGGCAGTAATAATGTCATAATAAAACAGTTTACATTAAATGTCACTCAAGCGGGTCACTGTGATGTAATGGTCACTACCCGAGGCAGGAACCAATGATGAATTTAACACGCGTGTTGAGTGCGTTGTAGCCCATGAACTCCTCTTGTCACTGCCAATTTTCAAAGATATCTCAATCTTTTGAAGAGTGCACAAAATAAGTTCAAATTTCTAGATGCGCATGACGTTTGATCCAGCGAAAGTTGACAAACGCGGAAAGTCAGGAAAACATAATTATCACAAAGCTATCCGCTCATATGATGGACTACGCACTATTTGACCACAACATTAAAATGTTGCCTATAGCTATAGCAAACTTTTGTTTTAATTTGAATATGTAATGGTAATAGTAATTCGGATTAATTTAATTCAGGCACTGCTTCGCATCCAAAATTGAACTTTTTTTTTTAATTATATAATTACATCTCTGCATGTGTTAATATGAACTCGTGTCTTTCTGTTTAGGTGCACGAGCTCTGTGATAATTTCTGTCACCGGTATATCAGCTGCTTGAAAGGCAAAATGCCCATTGACTTGGTCATAGACGACAGAGAGGGCGGCTCCAAATCAGACAGCGAGGAAATCACGAGATCCTCGGTGGCCCTTGATCAGGTATGTGCTGTCCATGCTGGCTGTTCAGATATTCTGGGTCACTCCTCCTCTGCGCTGTTATTTGCATATGATTAAAGCTCTTTCCCTCCATCTGAATGAAAAATATTCTGAATAATGTTGCTATTATTGGCCCATTAAGACTTGATCCTAGAACCGACCTGGGAAGATTAGCTCCAAAAGCGACGGCATCAACTTGACCTGTTCCATGTCGATTTTAATTTAGACCCACTCCAGGTCTTTTTCAAAGTTATGGCACGTTTTGTGTTTTATGCTATTGTATTGTATTGTTCTGAGTCGGAAAGAGAGGCATGATGGGAAGGAGTCGCTAGGTGCCTTGGTTTCTTCTCGTGGAGTTCACGGTTCATTACGCGTCTTGTCAGTATTTTCTCTTAGACATGAGTGCACATTGCTTATCGAGACACCCTCCCCTATCTTCCCCCTTTTGCTCCAAGCGCACAGCCTCAGCACAAATAAGGCGCTTGAGTTTTTTTCTTTTTTGCGCAATTGAAGGCATTAAAGGTAGATTAGGGAGTGTTTCCTTTTGTTCCGATATCACAGATAAGCGCAGCCTTCATTATGTGCTCCACTGACTGTTGGTACTCCGGGGACATTGTAGTGTGTGAGCACAGGCATGACCCTAATGGTCCATACTCTGCAGTTAAATAATGATAACAGCCTATGTGATTAGATTTATGCAAATCTGAAATTTAGCCCTTTAATGGTTTGTGGATGAATCTATTTTGGAAAAGTATCTCAGTCCTGTGTCAATAAGTGTAAAAGGTGAACGGAAAGGAAAAAAAAAAAATAAAAAATCACGGGTCCAAATTAAAGGGATTAGCTGGATAGTCTAACATAAAAAGTAATGAAGCGATTAGGCTAAATAATTTAAAACCATGGACTTCCATATGGTTGAGTGGCTGGTCTGAGTGGAGTGAGTGAGAAGGACACCAGGCTCATAGTGTTGGCCCGAATGACAGAGCAGGACAGAGGCCCAAGAGGAAAGAAGACTCCTACCGTAAAACTGAGTACTGCCTTCCTACCCTGCTGCTCCATACATGTACTTATGGAAATGACACATAGTAGTTCATTTATTCTAAAGGGACAATTAAAAAACCCTGACACTATTTGTGCAATTTAGTGTCTCTTTGAAAAGCCTGTATTCTTCTGGGGATAAAGCTGTCACAAAGTCTTTATAGGCAGGTCAAAGAGGCTTATGTTATAGAAATATAGAAATAGAGTTAAAACCCAGGGGTTTTCAGGTATAAGAAATTATGTTGTGCTTCGGGCATTGATGATCTTTAATTGACTAAAAGATGGAGACCTATTTTAATGAAATGATAGTCCCTTCATAAAACCAATTCAGGGCAATCCACAAATGCTGCTGTTTACAGTGTGTCAGAGAATTATTAATAGTTGATAGGAGAGGGGAACGTTTTGACGGATGTGTGCTATTGAGGGGTAGGATAACATGAGGAGTGTCCACAGCAGTGGGCTGTGTGTAAATGGGCATATCCAAACAGGCTGAGTGCAGGCTGCATGCTTCTCCTGAATACTTATATTGTCAATCTAATAGCGCTGCTCTTCGTGACTTACTTGTGGCTGAATATATATATATATATATATATGTATATATATATATAATTTTGTGTGCTATTTTTGTGTTATGTTGTATCTGGAGTTGTAAGGCAGTTAAATCCTTAACGAATTTACGTTGTGTGTGAATTATCTCTTTCCATATGTATTTTTAATATATGCCCTCGAGCATAAAGTTGAAGTGGACTGGAAAGAAATGCTGAGAATTTGCACAAAAGAACAATGTTAACAAGACAGAGAAAGCCAGCTCATTTATTCATAAACCAATTTATTCCAGTGAGGCGACTGTGGCAGAGGAGAAAAAATGTCAAGAGAAAAAATACTTTGAATTGATTAAACTGAACAATCCAACAGACTGAGTTCCTGCTGCATTATGCACTTTGCGTCATAACAGTAATATTCTGAATCTTCTGTACATGTCTTTAGGTTCTGCCCTTGTTTAGTCAGCCCGCCTATGCAGGCAGCTATAGAGGGACGCTGAAAAGAAAGCAGAGCTGAGAGGTGAAAAAGTCACTGAGGCTCTGCTCTGGCTTGTGAATGCAGCCCAGCCAGTTTGGGCTTACCCTCTGTATGAGTGTGTTGGTTTGAGTGAAACTCATGTGGGGCTGTGTGCAATAAGCATAAGCTGCATGTTTGTGTCCAAACGTGCACACTGATGTTCACATGCAAGCTCCTGTTCACGTGCACACTGATGTTCACATGCACGCTGCTGTGTGTGAATGTGTGTGTTCAGACCGGCCTGATAAATGCAGCACCCCCCTCAGGTGCTATGTGAGTGGAGTGACTGGTTAGCACCAGTTGGACTTTTTTAACCCTTTCCCTGCTGCTCCCATGAGAAGAAAACTAGCTTAATTTTATACCACAAAACCACATTTTCATGACTCTTTTAGTAACAGCTAATATTTAACCTTAAGTTTTAAATAAAACACTAGCAGATTTTCATTTAGAACAAAATATGCTTCACATTGTTGTTGCTCCATGCTCTGTTGCAGCGTTGATTGCCTATTTGTTTGGAATGTGTTCAGCCTCAATCCCAGACTTGAGCAACATCAAGCGGAGAGCATTTCCATGCTGCTGTACGTCATTTGCACAGTTGTCTTTAATTGCACAGAGAGCCTTGGGAGGGGCCATGCAATTTGCTAATAAACTCAGAGGGCCTGGGCTCTGGGCTGCAGAGCAGAACACGACTAATGGTGCTGAGGACTCACTGCAGTCTCAAGAGCTCCTCCATTTGATTGAGCCATGCAACATGAAGTGGGTCTGGGACTAATTGAAATTTCTCTTAGATATTTCCTCCACCTTACTTTTTGTAAAAGTTTAGAAATAATCATAAATGCCCTGTAAATAATCTCTTATGTCAATTTAGCAAAAATATGAATTAAAACATAGCAAATATGATAAAAGAGTTTTCAGGAAAATTTTGGAGACTGCTGACAGTTCTAAACAAAGCATGTTAGTGTTGTGGTTACTGTGTAAGAATTACTGATAACTTTATCTCAGTATCTATTCTGTAGAGCTGGCACTGCAGTGCCACACCAGTGCTGTTTGCAGGTCAGTGTAGTTTTAGGTAACTGCTGCGGTCACACAGTGACACCTGCCTCTCCCTCTGAACTCAGTGGAAACCTGACTGCCAGGGTCAGACACTATTTTCCTAATCAGTGTCCCACTATCTCTAATCTATCCACTTCTCGCTGGATTGGGTATGGATTGAGTTGCGTCTAGCTTACAGGTCAGGGCACACACTTTCTTTCCCTTTTTTCCCTCTCTCCTACAGTGGCATGCCGCTACTCCTAATACAAACTTTAGAATCTCAGTGGTGATTGTGGGTAATAGCGTCTTTTGTAGTTGAATAGAGACGAGGTTTGACCCCCACTCACCTCCCTCCCTTTCCCTTCCCCTGAACTCCCCTCTTTTTCCATTGGCGACTGAATGTGGGGCGGCTGTTAAGGATTCAACAAGTGATACAAAGAGGTGACCACGTGACTTGTGTGTTTCTTAGCTTCTTCATTATTGTGGCGGAATAGCAAGTAGGGGTGATTCTGATTAAGCAAATCAAGGCCAGAAGGACTTCAAAGAATAAGAACATTTAAACCACTATGTATATGAACCTAAATGTATGTATGCAGCACATAAATGTTTGTAAAACTCAGAAGTTTTTTTTTTTTTTGTAGAATGTGCTTATATTTTAGGTATAGTGATCACTTTTAAAAGTTTTGGCATGTTTTTTGTGTTAGTGAGGACCGGCAGCCATGTCTGTCCCACTGGCCTGCTGTGGTTTCTTTGGCTAAGTAAACAATAACCTGGCTTAACATGTGTGTACTTAGCTAATGGAAAGTTCCTCTCCCCCTTTAACCCCCTGCAAGCTTCTGACAATAGCCACCATCACAAACAGGCCATCTCCAAGGGATTCGCCCAGAACATCCCAGCACAAGGGGCTTATAGGCTAATGCATAAACCACAGCTAAAAGAACAGATCATTGAGAAATCACAGGCCGCATTTTCATTCATGCTTTGTTTGGGGTTAGGTAGAGAGCACTAGAGTTAATGTATTTGTTTGGATTTGAGCTCACACTGAATAAACAAGGATCTTGAAGTGGAAAGAGAGAAAACAGTCAAGGATTCAGTTTGTCACATTTCTGCGAGTGTCATCTAAATGGACTCTGAAAGCTCCAGTAATTATCTTGAACATGTAATTATCTTTGCTTGTCTCGATGAGGTTAACTCACTAGTTTTAAAAAGCCAACTTAAGAGTACCTGACGGCTATTCATTGTAGCATACTTTACTCACTCAAGAGACCAAATCCTGGTTTCGTCCTCAAGCCCAGCAATTATAAGGTTATTTCTTCTTTTCTTTGTCAATGTGAAGAGTTAGGGAGGAAGGGGAGAGTGGAGAGAAAAAAAACAGGAGGGGGGCCTTTTGCACTCCTTTTTTTTTCCTTGCACGGTGCATACCATTATCACCCCCTCTTTTCATTTCGGGAGCACTAATATGGCAGCCCGGGGAGGAGAGGAGCTGGAGAGTGCACAGAAAGCAGAGGTGGTTGGGCAAGCACTCGCCTGGCTGGTTATCACACAAGCAGATCCTGCTCTATCTAGTCACAGTGGAAGCAAAGCAAACAAAAAATTTACAATAGCTAACCTTTGAAGGGAGCTTTCACTGATAGTCCAAAGCGCAGAGTGGGAGAAAGTGTGTGGAGACATTGTGGCTGCAACACATGGCATTCTCCAGGATCTGCAAAGGTCAAAAAGAGTGTTAAAGAAATCAAGTGGACCAAAGCATTCTGGGGGATGGAGTTGTTCATACTGTTGTCTTTAATTCAGAGCACAAAAAGTTTTAGAGCAGTGTGAAAAAGCTGTTAACTGTGTATTCATAAAAGCTGAATTGTATGATTTTCTTATTTTATTTTTGCTATGAAAATTTTTATAAAAGGTCAGGTATGGGCCATTGACACAATAGTTCAGATGCAGGAGTGTTTTTTATTTTTATTTTGTAACTGTTGTACCTCCCTCAGACCAGTGAAAAAAGCATAGTTATTCTGATATTTATGCATATGTAACTACCTGCATATGATTACTCGAAAAGTAAATAGCCACACCATCACAAAAGGACGTCTGAGTGTGGACCAAAGGCAATGATGGCTGGGGTCAAAATCACATTAACATTAGCTATTTTCTTTATTATCACAAATGAATCTTGCATGAGTGCTTGTATGATATGGGGACCTGGCACAGTGAGAAAGGGAAGCCCCCCTCCCTCCCTCTCCCTGCTTACATCTTAGACGCGGCACAATGAGAATGCACTGGATTGGAATGCCTCACCGATCATAGAGGAATCAGAATTTCCAGCAAGGGAAATCTTTTCATGGCGAATTAGGGCTGGTGGAGGAAAGAAAAATGGTAAAAAAGAAATGTATGGCTCTAGAACGGGTTCCTTGAGCTCAGTGCGGCAGATTTAAGAAGTTTAGCTAAAGCAGAATACAATGTGGAAAATTGAATTTACTAAACAATTAAGCATTGAATTAATCTACAACCCGCACCAGACACACACAGTCAGAGGCAGACAGAAGGGAGTAAATCCACGGCGGCTCATTAAGGGGCACAGAATAAATCAAGTGGAGCTGTATGTGCACAAGGACAGCCCTCTCTCTCTCCCAGTTTTCTGTTTATGCATCTATTCACCCTGTGTGTGAATTTACATATGCCATAACTCAGAGGTGGGCCTCTCCGTTGTCGCTCCAGTCATGTTGGCACTGGATAGATGTTATTTTTGCTGCTGTGTGTTCTGCGGTCAAGGTGTGGTCTTGTATTAGACACAGGGAAAAAATGCTGTATGTTGTGTTTGTGGAAGGTACATGTACAGCACTGTGCACAAGACTTAGATGTGTTTTGAAGAAAGGCTATGAACAAACAAAGGTGTATCAAAGTACGATCAAAAAAAGGTGTATCAAAGTACAAAATTGCGACCAAAAAACCCCCAAAACAAAACAAAAAAAACCTAGAAGGACTCGCAGTAGTTAAGATACAGTGCCCAGACCTGGACTCAAACTCTGTCTTGTTCAGGGGTAAATGCTCTTTCTATTGAGCCACAAAAGCCTTACATCTCACAGTGGTAACTAATCATTTGATTGAAGTTAGTTTCTTCAGTCTGTATCTCAAAATCGTCCAGAATCCCTTAAAACACTTTTGGATCTTAACAGAGATTTAAAGCCACACCACAATTAATCATTTTTTCCTTGGCCCATTACTAGCTTTTCCTAAAATTTTCAAAATAAAAAAATAAATTCTGTAATATTAAAACATTGTTATATTATTTAACAGCATTTTTTCACACCTCACTAAAACCTTTGCACAGTACTGTCTATCCATTATAGTAAGTAAGAAGAGCAATGTATGTGCTGGATGTCTTGTGCTGGTATGCCAGGTTGTGAGATTCCAGCCGTGTGTGTATTAATTGCATGTTAGATCAGTGTGGGGCTTGTTTGGTCCAAAGGCAGCCTGTGATTATAAATAAACTCCCCCTCCCCATGGAGATGCCACCAGGCCCTGTCTGAGCTCCGCCCCCTTTCCCATGGGGCCCTCCGCGGCCACCTCCCAGCAGGCTAAGCACTCTTTTGTTCAATTACAGCTAATGCAAGAGTTTGCTGTTCCCCTCACCACTTTCTAATTATATTTTTAAGTGGAATTTGTTACAGAATTAAAACAAAAAAGAAAGAAGTTATATCCTCCATGTAAGCCAAGGTTCTTTGGCTTTTTTAATACTTGCTGTACAACATTCCCGAGGGAACTGAGCTATTCTTTTAGCTCTGAATAAACAAGTTCTGCTCATTTTTGAGACGAGGACTTTTAAAAGAGCTGGCAAAGCTTGTGTTAACTGTTTGTGCTCTGAGCATGTGGTCTGGATTACCTCACTATGATCTGCTCTGGACTCACTCAGTCATGCACGGGTGTTTCATTTTTCACTATTCAACAGCCTGCATAATAAGTCTGCATAGGTAAAACAATATCTGTATAGAAACTCATCTCAATGTAAATTAATATGTATCTACTTCACTGTCCTTGTCATGCTTCTGTGTAATGCCTTTTCTTTTAGCTAACTTAAAAAACAACAATACTATTATCTATGTAAGCAAAGGATTATATTTTTGGCAAACCTTAACAGACCTCCAACGGATTCAATTTGCTGACTAGTCTAATTATTTCTTTCAGTTTATTTAATGTACATTTAAAACAAACCCTACCTCAAATTCATGTATTTTTTGTTACTCTAAACTGGATCCAAACCCTCTTCTTGGAGAGGTGGCTTTCTATCACTCATCTCATCATGTCGCTTCTAAAAGTGTGATGCAGATCCAGCCACATTGCCCTTGATATGCACTTCATTTGATTTCTGCAGAGAGAGGCTCAAACACAGGTGCCACAGGAGACAGCGGTGCCTGTTCTGTTTGTTGGCTGTATGTCTCTCTGATAGCTAGAGCTGCTCTACATAAGAGCTTAGCTTCTATTCCCTTCTATTTTAAAGCATCTTTTCGTGTTAATGTTTTTTTTTCACTCTGAATATGAGGTAACATCTGGCCTATATTTAGTAGTGGGACATTTTTTGATTCACAAGACAATTTTTAATATGTAGAAGTTACAGTTTATAAGGCATTTATAAGGACTAAACAATATTATACAAACATGCAATATGAGATATACTGTATGTTGACTATTGCAATATGATTTCCATATTAGTGTTACATTTGGATAATCCTGATAATCTCAAGGCTTTATTAACCATAGCCATAAAAGTTTAATTCAATTTGAATTATAACATAAAAAAAAAGAAAAAAAAAGAAAAGAAAACTTTTTTAAAAATAAAATAAAAATGCTCACTGCTCTCACTGGTTAAAAATGGGGCTAAATCAAAATTTACTAAAGACTAAACCAGGTCTAAATTTGGTAATCATCAAATTTGATTTAGTACACAACACTTATTTTGTATATTTTTCTGAGATGGAAGACCATAGCATTATTGTCATAAGTTATGTTTGCAGTTATGCAATACAGATATTATGTTTGCCGTTATCATAACAATAAATAGGTCTAGTGTGTATTTGAATAAACACAATCTTTATATGTTTATTTAGTATGTCTGGCTTCTTTATGTATCCATTCAATAAATGTCATTCTTTGTGATCACCTAGCTTCAAATTCCTATGTAATTTGTCTGAACTCTCATACTCTTCTTGTGTCTTGTTTACCTTTACCTGTGAAACTTTTTAACGTATAACAAATATTGTATTCATTGTAGTCATTTTAATCTCTAGGTTTATTTTTGGACAGCGACAAAGTACTGTGCTGTACTGGGATGACATCAGTCTCTGGTCCCATGTTAACTTGTAACTGTTTTGTATTTTCATCTGCTAGCAGTTTGAGCCAAATGGAGGCAGCCGTGGATTGCATGCCTCAGAAAGCTGGGAACTAAGACAACATGTTCACTCACAATTCATCTGGGCCTTTCCTCAACAATAATCCTCATTCTATAAAAGTGTTGCAGGGGCTCTGTCACTCTCACACACTGTCAGCCAAAAGCGTGCAAATTATGGATACATTTTGGATGGAAGTTTATATGTTTGTGTATAAATAAATGCATGCTTTATTATTCTGAGATCATAATAAAATGTGCATGCATGTGCTGTATACAAACAAACTCAATTCACTGTAAAAATGATGTCATATGAACTTGCTAACCTGGTTTGTTGCTCTCTTCCAGACGTCTTGGAACAGAGACCATGACGACACAGCATCCACGCGCTCCGGGGGCACGCCAGGTCCCTCCAGCGGCGGGCACACATCTCACAGTGGAGACAACAGTAGTGAACAAGGTAAGAAGCCATTTTATATTTATCTTTGAAGGTGTGTGGATGTTCTTGAATTTGAGATTGCGTATCAGCATTCATATAAAAAGGTGTGGGTCCTGCCTCAGGCCCAAAGCTGCTGGGATAGACTCTAGCCACCCAGAAGATAATGACTGAAAGAATGACTGAATATAAACAGATCTAAGTTATTTATCTATAGTAATCCAGCCACAATGGGTCACAAGCCAGTGTACTCCTTGTGCTGGTCCCTAGCCTAGATAAATGGAGGGGTCTGGATGAAGGAAGGGCATCTGGTCTGAAACCAATGCCACATCAATAATCACTGCACTCTAGGAGGGAGATTATTTGAGGTGGCGACCCCCAAAAGGCAAGGCAGTTGCTTGACACAATAAGGAGGGCTTTGTGGCATTTTTATGCTGCTCATTCTAACAGAGAGGTCAAAGGTCATATTTGGATCACTTGAATTACAGTGTTCAACATATTGGTTTGACGTAAAGGTGCAAGGCTCTTGCACAAGTCCAGTATATTGAAGCCAATGAGCATTTTGATAAATCCTATACTATAAAGGCAATGAAATAACATGACATTAGCCTGATACTGTATGCTGTCAGTCTTTAACCTCGCTGTTGTGGGCATGTTGGAAGTGTGTCTGTGTTTGTGTGTGTCTGTGCTTGTGTGTGTCTGTGTTTGTGTGTGTGTGTGTGCGGGTGGTTTGGTTGTTGGTAGTGCAACAAACTGTAGGCAAAAAAGCAACTTCATATATTATTGAAGGGGATGTCAAGGCGAGCAGTTTGCAGGGGTACCTGTGCCGGGAGCGCCTTCCACTTGAATGGCTGGTCGTTTACAAAGCTGGTCTGTCCACCTTTGCGTCTTTTTGTCTTTCTTTAGCTCTCGTTGTACCTGAGATAGATGAAGAGGAAGATACAAATGCTGATGAAATATTTTGGAGAGGACAAAGCAACATATTGTGTGTGCCTCTACTTCTGACGGCTAATGGTCCAGCGGCAGCCAGGCACTGTCTGATTGGTCGGACTAATGAGTGTGCTCTGTGCTGAGTTTTGGCTCCTGTTTCTGTGACCTTTGACCTGTATTGACCAAACTGACACTTCATTTTTCACATATTTCCAATTATAGGTCCTCCCTTACACTGGGACCACCCCCTTCTCTCTTTCACTGTGATCATTTTTCTACTTATAGCATACTTCTCTATGTCAGACTGTGTTTTTGGCATTTAGTTTTTGGAGCTGGCCAATTTGCATGTTGTCAGTGCTGCAAGGTAATGAATCATGTCCTGCTTTGTTACATGAAAGTTTGGTAGTAAACAAAATGCAATGCTGGTATCATACCAAGTTGTTTACATATTAAGATAAAAAAAGGTGATTATTGTATTTGACCTAATTTTATGAAACACTGACTTTGTGGTTTTAAGTAACAGTAAGCCATTTTATCACTATTCAAATACATGAAAGCTTAAAATATTTCACTCTGTGTGCACTGAATCTACATAGCATATGTGTTTCACTTTGAAATGAACAAAAGAAATAAACAGACTTTCCCACAATGTGCCTGTATATGATGGAGTGACAACAGTAAGCAGCATGGGACATCTTGGACTGCTTTCAGCTTTATATGGGTTAAGAGCTATCACTGCCACGTCATATTGGCTCGGGTAAATTGTGTGTCAGTCACTCTGTAATCCCAGTAAGCTGGTTATTTATCTGTTTGCCACTTTGCTTGCTCTTTTTTTTCTGTCAGCTTCACTCTTCCCTCGTTTTCCTTCTCTTTCATCTTTCCTGCATCCAACCTCTCCTCTCCCCTTGTCCCTGGTCTCCCACCTACTCTCCCCGTCTCACTCTTTCATTTCCCTCACCACCTTCCCCCTGTGCCTCTGTCATGCTTCCCACTCTCTCCCAAAAAAAAAGAAGAAAAATCCTGGCTTTGTTTATCCTTCTTTACTTTCTTTGTTATGTCTTTGCCCGTTCCTTGTTTCTCATCTGTACTTTGTATTTGATTCATCCTTACTTTGCTCACATTACAGCTGTTTTTTCTATCTACTCTCCTATCCATCTCAAAGGTTACACAATATTTCTACACACACACACACTAAACCCAATATAAGCCATAACATAAGTTTTTTTACTGCACCTTCATTGTTGTTAAAAACTGACCACGCTATAATCCAGTCACAAGGGGTCACAAGCCAGTGTATTCTATGTGTCAGTTCCAAGCCTGGATAAATAAAAAGTGTAGTGTCAGGAAGGGCATCTGGTGTAAAACCTATGCCAAATCACTGGGAGGTAGATGAATTGCTTTGGCGACCTGAGAAGGAAAAAGCTGAAAGAAGTTTGATCATATTGAGTTTGTATTGAGTATGTTCACTGTTGGATTGTCAGTGTCGCACCAAGAATGCGAGTGACTTCTCACATGTGGTAATGATCCTCATATGGCATCTTCTTCATAATAGGTGCTTTGCTTCAACCACAATGATATTTTCGAACTCTAAATTTCATTGGCAGTCGGTCAAAATGGTGGGAGGATCACATTTGCTTCACACATGTCATTAAAATCGTTCCTGGGTGTCTATCTTCTCCCTTAAGAGCAGACACAAGAAGCACTTTTATATTTTATCCTCCTCTGCTCTTTCTCTGGGAGATTTTTTGTGAATGCATAACAAGCTTTGACCCTATAGTTAATTAGTCCCACTCTATTAGCCTAGCTGTTTGCTAGCTATAGCTTCTACCAACAGGGCTTTTTGTTGTATACACAGAAGCCCTCTGGAGAAGCAGCATGTAGCTGTTGAGGCTTTGGATCATGCTTTTTCTATGAACAGTATACTCCAAGGGCAGAGGAAAAGCTAACAGATCATATATGCGTGCGATGGAGGGGGTTCCCTTACGGACATGACCGGGCCTTCTCTCTTTCTCCCACTATAAAGTAGTGCTCTTTTGCTGTATGAATTTGTAAGGAGTCCCGTTGGCTGCTCCGAGGGCCTGGCGTGCGAGGGGAACAGAATAACAGTCAGGCAGCGGATCGGGCAGCTGCTGCAGCCGGTCGAGCAGGGGAGAGGCAGAGTGGAGTTTTCACTGGGCTTTTTGAAGCTACAGGGCTTCCCTCTCCGCTTGTCAGAAACATCCAGGGAGTCAGGCGATGACTGGCGATATTAGATATGTATCACCAATTACCCAGACCATTTGTACAGTGTGCCGGGCCAAGGCAAATAGCTCCCTGTTAGGCTATATGTTACTGTCTGCATACATTTCTACTGTCTGGGAACTGGACTGGGAGAGTTTGAGCTGTCTGGCTGGTTGTTTTTTTTTAGTATGTTTTTTGTGTTTTTTTGTTTGCTGGTATAGAGAAGTTACTTCAAAATCAAATCAAAATTTTCTAAACCATTTATAGCCTATACCTAAATGTAAATAACAACATAAAATGAATTTGCAAATCTACATGTCCATTAAAATAAGTCTTTTTTTTTAAATTAGAACCACTTTTCTTTTCCTGCCTTTTGTTGACCCTGTTCTAACTTTTGAGATGTGTTGCTGCCATCAAATTCAAAATTAAATGGTAAAATACTGTATCTCAACACCTGCTAGGTTATACTGGGAACAAAATGTGGTTTTATGGATCCACATTTTGTTTCTACTTAATTTTTAGTCACTCCAGTCCAGTGTTTGTCATCCTGTATTGATTGTGCTGCAATATTGCCAACTATTTATCTATGCTGTGACCCATGTGCCCCTGAATGAGGTCGAGCCACTATAAAAAAACTTACTGATCGCTGTCTCCTAATTGGCCGGTTTCCAGGCCTGGGGCGGGCAAACAGAGACATAGGCAGGGGTGCCAAGCAATCAGCAGCCAGTCCATTTGTCCAATCACAGGGCTTCACGTGGCCTCCTCAAAGTCACCCATTAATTGGTCCCATTGTCCAGCAGACTGGAAGAGAGGATGACTGAGTATGCTTTCATGTTTGTGGGGATTTCTATTCTGCCCTAGCTTGAATTTCCCAGTGACTCTATAGCTGCACTTTTGCTTTGAGAGATGCACCAAAATCAATAAGAAGTCATCAATTTTCTTCTGAATTTTAGTGTTATGGTTAGGGCTGCACGATACATTGCTAATTAATTGTTATTCTATTATTATTTGTAATTAAGCCCTGGTTTAGCCTTGTTTTGAGTTTTGCTTTGTTATATCATGCAGCCCTAGTTATGATCATCGTTTCCAATACACAAGTTTTGACTCCACTATGAAACCTAACACATATGGCTATATTTATTTCTGCTAACTGCAAACTGATATGAAACATTTGTACGGTGAGTTGAGGTTGTCTAGACATTGGCTAGACATTATCGAGGAGGATCCCAGGTCCAGTAATTGTCTTATGGGTGTCCAGCTTTCCCCTAATCTGTTTAAATGTAAGACTCTGTGGCTGGATAAAAGGTATGGGGCTGCCTTGATTAGTCTGCTGCCTACCTTACTGGAGGTGTGTGTGTAAGTACAGTAGCTGGCAGACGTGTTTCTCTGCCTTTGATACCTCTGAGTGTGGAAGACATCGAAGTTGAGACAGATTCAAAGAGCTGAGCAGTGAAATGAGAGGCAGAACAAGGAGGCTGAGGTAGAAACTCAGTGTGAATGCTGTAAAAGCATTTTGATACTGATCACAGTGGTGCCTGTCTGGTTGAGAGTGAACATCTCTGTCGATGAAAAAAGCAGAGCAGCTATACTTATGAGTTTAAGGGGCTGCTGCTCAATTGTGTTTTGGACTGGGTTGCTGCTGTCTCTGCTCCAAAGTGGAAGAAGGCTAGCAAATGTCACCATGTGAAACATAAACAACCTTTTGTTTAAAAATGTATTCAAAGTATGGTCATCTAAATTGGGTATAAGTGAATGTATTTAATTTATAAAATAAAATACTATAGTTTCAGTACACACAGAGTGAAATATTTCAAGCATTTCCTTATCTAATTGTGATTGTGAAGATTATGAAATATTCTAACTTTAATCCAGCCACAAGGGGTCACAAGTCAGAGTAATATAGGCACCAAGCCCAAGCCTGAATAAATGGAGAGGGTTACATCAGGGAGAGCATTTGGTGTAAAATTTATGCTAAAACAATATGTGAATTACTGATGGCTAAGAGATGATTTGCTGTGGAGATCTAATACTCTAATTTTATGAGACATTTTTCCAGCCATAAGATCATCATTAAAATAAAAAGCATGCTTGAAATATTTAATGCTTGAAATAATTGTAATAATTATGATATATAATAACTTAACCCTCAGTATTTGACTGCCTATTGCCAGTAGCAATGTTTATCTATACTTGACTGCTTTTACTGCTTCTCAAACTGTATTATCTGCCTGGGAAAAGACGTGTTTGGCTACTCCAAAATCCAAACATTTCAACCTTTATGATGCTGTTCAACACAGTAACACATAAGCGGTGACTAAGTAACCAATTGATAGTCCGGGATGGCCTTTTATTGCTTCATAGGTGGTAACCAAACACAGCGTGGCCTGACTTTGCCCCTCTCTAAAAAGAGGAAATTGTATCGTGTTCCCAGAGTGAGCGACGAGTTTGCTTTTAGGATTAGGGCTGGTGTCACCCTACCACTTGGGTCATGTGGAAGAAAGGGTTAGCAATGGAAGTAAACACAGGGACTTCCTCCTCTCCAGGTTTGGTTCTTTCACACGTGAAACTGGTTCTTGTTTTGCCAATCATTTTTTATTGGCTTCACTGAACATCCAATGTGTGAGAAGGTAACAGCCATTGTGATGTGATAAGACTAGTCCAGTGTTTGACTTAGGGATTGATGTGCAGTTTATGTGATCGTGTGCATTGTTATAGGTTGAACAATGTATTGGTTGTTCATATTTGTTATATATGGTCAGAATAATATTACTCAAATAGCGGAACTCAATCAAATTGCTACTGTTATTATATACTATTATAATATATATAATTGCTGCTATTATTACAAGTGCTCCAACTACTAATACTGCTAATACTATAACTAATACTTGTGCTACTACTACTGCTCACACTATCAGCGTGACCAAAGAAAAGCAATATTTGTCCAGACCATAGCAATGCAGTGTGCCTAACATAAAATAAAAATGAATTGACAACATGCATGCATTTTTCCATTGCAGTGTGTTTTTGTTAATGAAGCAGTGTTTTTTTTTTTTTAAATGTGTATTAAGTAAAACAGCTTCATTTGCAAACAAAAAGAGTGATTTCAAGTTGATTTGTTCCAGTAAGGGAGCACAACAGGGAGGGAAATGTATCTTTAGCTGCTATGTTATAATTGTGGCACACTAATGATGTAGACACATTCTCACTGTCTGTTTACAGGAAGCGCTCTTCTTTAATTTGCGACTGGCGTGAATGCCAAATGCCTATATCTAATTACTGGTGTTTGCTAAAAGATACTATTTACACACACTTTTTGCCTTGTAAAGATTGACTGTGTTTCATGGAAGAGAGAATGTCAAGTTAAACGTGTAAACATGACACATCCCTGCTTCTTCTAATATTTTTTTGTTTGAACAGAGAAAATGCTCACTGTTTAAAGATTTGCATATTCGCTTTTATTCAAAAACAAAAAAACTTGACGAGTGAACACTCAATAGAGGTTTATTTTTGTAGCATAATTTGCTTCTTGTGTAATCATAGACTTGAAAAAGAAGATGGCACTTTTCTCAAATTGCTTGTCTTCTTTTGTATATACATTCTCTGATTGTAAAGATAACTAGAAATGTGGTTTGTGAGAAAAACAACACACTTTTACTTGTGCCATATACTTGTTTTCAATATTGCAAAAAATTGTCCGAACTCTTTGAATCACTATAAAATATGATACACTTAAAAACATTTCAAACTCTCAACCACTGTGATGTAAATCCAGAAGTATTCAAAATCTCTACTGTAATAATCTCTTGAGTAAAAATAAAAATTATTTTATTTTTAATTATTGTATGTATTGAGTAAAACCAAGTAAAAAGTAGGTCCAATTACTGCTACTACTACTGCTAGAGCTCTCACTATTATTTTTACTAGCACTACTACACTTCTATTTCTATCCCCTTTGCCATCAAGGTAAAAGAAAACAGTTAATTAACAATGCAGTTTCCTATATGGATGTACTAAATAACCTTATTAAAAGTATTTAGTTATTCTCTGTCAAAATTCAAAGGGTATTTCTTGAAGTAAACAAGACGTAGGAAGTCACAATTCTGAACTTTAGACAAAAGCCTTGGAAACAATGAAGCCGGGAGTGAGAATAGTGCATGGAGGAGTGCATATAGACACAGGGCATTAGCACTTTGTTTAGTAGAAAAGCATTGTTTGGCTCCTGAGCGCACATGCATACACACACTCCCAGGGAGAACACCAACATTTATTTAAGCTTTTGATAAAGAGATTAGCCCTATCTTCCTTTGCTCTTAAGCTAGCCGAGGGGGTCCATGTTCAGGAAATCCTGGCTTTCCTGACTCATAATCTTAGAGAAAACCAGGATCATTTAATACTTATGATAAGACACAATTTGAACTTGTCAAAATGAGCTGATTTAGTAAGAATAGATTTGTTGGAAGTTTTCCTGACTGGCCATTGCAGAAGTTGCTACATTACTACATAGAGAAGGTACTACGATAGTAATGTTAGTGTGTTTTTGTATCAGTATTATTAGCCCTATCACAGTGGTTGTAGTGGAGCTTAAAGCTACAAACAGCAAAGTGCTAATTTTAGCCTCCAAAGAGGATAAGGATAAATAGCTTGCTGCCAGTTTGCCATATGGTCTCTTGCCGATTATATTGTGTCAGGAATATTTCACCCCCACCCCGACACACAAACACACATCTGTTGTTTCAGCACGAACCAAGCTTCAGATTTACCAGGCAGCTACACCTTAACTTTTAAACCCATTAGGCAAAAAAGCAATAGTAGTTTTTAGTAGTTATAAAAAGACAAGCAATAGTCCATGCCTTTTGTAAGAATAGAAAGAAATGTCATGTTGAAAGTGTAATTTCCAGACAGGAAATTGTTGTTGCGGCGATGGCGGCCTCATCCAGTGGTCCTTTTTATCCACTATAGCTTCCAGCTGCAAGGTAACATTTGGCCTCTTCTGTAATCTCCTGGTTTCTATTCCCAGTTGTAAGTGAGCCCCATGGAGGAATAAAGAACTGCGTCCCCCTCTCTCCACTCACATGCATATGTGCACATGTAAATGCACTCTCGATTATTTTCCCTCTCTCTTCCTCACGCTCTCTACCTCAAATTGAAATAATTCAATTTATGGACACAGTTCCAGACCTCCCTGGCTAAGACCATTATGCATGGAGCCCCCCCCTCTCTTGAACAAAAGAAGTGCAGAATTTACCAGCCTGTGCTCCCAACAACACCCACACAAAGCCAATTTCATGCCAGGAAAACACCAGCACGGAGCGCCATTTTTGGTCAAACCTGCGCCTCCGAGTATTTATATTATTATTGAATATGGGTCAATGCTACTTAGATTCTGCATAATTTGATAAGCTAAGAGGGGGAAACGTAACTTGCATTGCTCTCAATGTCCAAAGCTTAGTGTTTTTATAGTAAAACACTGGTTGTGCAGGGTAATATATCAGGCGTCTACTTTTTATTTGCAATTAATGTCCTGTTTAAACAATGCCAAAATAGGAATCCAGTTCCCCCAAAGTTGGAAAAAACTGTTTTATTAGTATTACCTTAGTGTCACCTGTGTTGCTGCTGTTATTTTACATGAAATGGTAAAATATAGTACTGCACTTTGAGGTACAGGCTCAAGATACTTCACTGACTAAAAAATCAACTCATTAGTATTAGTAGATTCTTTACAGTTGTGAGATATGAGGGGTTTGTGAGTCAATGAAATGAGCATTTACCCTCGATCTAGAAGATCTTAACCATTGCGAGATAGGACCAGTGCCTTGGCAGAGCTCCCCTTTCTCCAAGTGCTTCTAGTTTAGATTTTTCAGCAATTTTGCATATTTTTGCACATTGTACACATTTCTTTGTTCATAGTCTTTCTTAAAACCTGTCTAAGATGTTTGCCCATTTCTTATGTCAGTATGAACACCTGATATATTATGTTATTGTGAATAAAATGGCTTGTATTCTTGAAAAGCAATACTCAGAAGGTAAAACATCTAAGTGTAAGCAATGTTTTTTGGGGAAGTTTGTGGATTTTTTTTCTTTGTTTGTGGCCAAAGCTTGACCTGTGGTTGACCTAGGCCAAGCATGCTTCCCTCCATTCACTCCCCTTTCGACATAGATACCTGCTTTAGGGATTCAAACTCAGAGATAAAGACCTCTGCAAGTGGCTTTAAGTGTTTAAAAGAAGAGAAGAGGGGGTCGGACTGATAACAAATAACTGTAGGTAAACAGGAGAGCAGCGGGGTGGGCTTGGGGGCAGCCAGGGCGCTTACTCTGTGTGTTGTGATGAAACACACGGCATGCCACTTGTGCTCCACACACAAACTCACATTAGGATGAAACCTGATAGTCCCTTTTCGCTCTGAGCCAGTGAAACTCAAAGAGATGTGCAGGGACCAGAGGGCTGAGATCCTCACCAGTGATAACCTTTGGAGTAAAGACACTAATGGCAGTGTCAAACACACACTTATGCTGCCTTTTGCCTTTCCTGTCTTTTGTTGCCCCTGTCCCAACTTTTTGATACATGTTACTGTAAATTCACATTCAAAATATGCTACTATTTTGCATGAAATACAATACAGTACTGTGCAAAAGTTTTAATAAATTTTCAGGAAAGGTCCATAATGGTCCAAGGAGAAAATTATTAATCTTGGTATGGATCCAGTTTCAGGAGTGTTTTAAGGGATTCTGTACCATTTTAAGATACATTTTGGGGTTTTGTGGCTCAATGGAAAGAGCATTTACTCCTGAACTAGAAGATTTTTGAGTTTGGGTCCAGGTCTGGCCACTATATCCATTGTGAGGAAGGACCAGTGCTTTGGCAGAGTGTTCTAGTAAAGAGATGTGCAGGGGCCTGAGATCCTCAGTAGTGATAAACTTTGGAGTAAAGAGACTAGTGACGGCGTCAGACACACTCACTCACACTTAAGCTCCTTTTATACATTGAATAAGCAGTGCCAAAAGGGTCAGGTTTCGGCTTTTTATTCCAATGAGATTCCCTTCAGTGGCAGAGAGGTCATACTTTTACAGGAAGTCACCCCTAGAGAGGGCCAGGAAGTACCTCAGCGGGGCCGTGTGCTCAGAGTGCCGGAGCGTCCACGGGGGCATATCACCCCTGTCCACATGGGGCCCGTGCAGCACAGGAAGTAGGTTCGCTGTAAAACCCACTCATTTCCTCTTCCTCCAGCCCTGTCCCCTTAGCCTTATCTGGGGAGGCTGATAGGACTACAAATCCCCCCAACACCACATCCTGTGCCTATCAAGGACGCAATGACAAGAAGCAGGAAGTTGAAACGAAGTCACCATCTACAGTGGTCCACACTTATTAGAGAAGAAGCTATTTTCATGTTTGTCACATTCCATTATTATTATTTAGCCTAAATATTTATAAACTCTTAAAAATGACTAATTGCCTGGCCTACATCAAAGCTAAGTGTCTTTTTAGTTAAACTCTTAGGGTCATGAGGGGTATAGATATTAGTCTCCGAAAATACAAACCTATTTCCAAAAATAGGTGGAAAAAGTTTTATTATTATCACCTGCTTTTCCAGCAGCTGTTGCCCCATCCCAACTTTTTTTTATGTGTTGCTGCTATTAGTTTTCATTAAATGTTAAAATATGTCATTGTCAATACCTGATATATGTTCTATTGTGAGTAATAAATATTTTTGTGAATCAAAAGTGTAGACCGTGCTCAGATAAGTTATTTGTTTTTTTTTTTCACATTGAGGGCAAGTATATTCTGCTTGCTGATGCTAAAACCCTATGTTATCCCAAAAAACCTTGAGTGGAAGCTAATGTGCTATTATTAGCCTGTTCCACCGCAGGGTTAGCATGCCTGTATTATCTAACTGCAGGCTGCAGTTTGGCTGACGCTGATATGTTGCTATGAGTGGGAAAATCCTTGTGTATTATACATGTTTATCAGCGCCTCTGTCAGTCAGACTCTGTGTAGAACAAACTGCAGTGTTAGTTAATAGCACCTACACTCTAAATATGGGAGTGGAATTGGAATAGGGCTAGGTAGTGAAATTATACATGTTTAGCTAATTTTAGGTCATTAAAGGGGTTGGTTTACAACTCAGAGGAGTATTTATAATTATATGAGAATATTGTGTTTCACTCTATTTAGCTCCTAAATCCTAATCTTAATCTGAAATGACTGTGATGATTCAGAGCTCACTCGTAGTATATTTGGATCCATGCGTCTCAACACTATTGCCTGAGATTTAACATGAAAAAAATAAATAAATAAAGTTTTGTTTCACGTCACAAATAGATTCAGTACACAGGGTGGAATATTTCAAGCATTTATTTATTTTAATTTGTTGATTATGGGTTGCAGTTAATGAAAAAAAAAATCATAAAATGGAATATATACTGTATAATGTTACATACAATTAAAATAAAGAAATGCTTGAAATATTTCACTTGTGTGTATGATATGAATAAACTCACATTTTAAATTGAAACACTGAAATAAATTCACTTTTCTACCATATTCTAATCCATTTTTGAGACTTTATTAGACATCGACCTGACTTGCATCTCTTTTACTGAAAGCTGTTAGTGTCTGCCTCATGTTTAAACTGAAGGACTTTGGATTGCCCTTCAGCACATCAGCTGACTTTTGGAGAGACCTCCGTGCCATTGTGCTGTTAAGTGCTCTTAGCTTTTGTTATAGTTCTTGTCCTCACTGCCGCCCCTTCCCCCTTTCCATCGTACATTTTCATCCTCTCTTTTCCTACTCTTGCGCTGCACACTTGAGCTCAGCCATTCAAAGGTGTCAAAAGCCAGTGAGGCAACACAACAATCATGAGGGTGAGAGTTAAAAGTGGCGAAGGACCAAGAATTAAGCAGAGAGTCCATCTATGCATAAGTATGTGTGCTTGTAGGTTCTGTCTCCCAATGCTCAGAGGTGCTTTGGTCATTTGTGTTTTTACAGATATTTGTTGGGACGTGGGACAAGGAGTCTAAACGTGGAACAGTCATATGGTCACCCCGTGTAATCATAATTCTATTTATAAATATCAACAGTGATACTTTGACCTTAAAAATGACACACAACAAAGTCAGAAAAAAGCCTCCAGAAAGTAAATAAGCTTATAATGAGCTACGGCAGTCCAGCTTTCTCAAAAAAACTCAAAGTTAGCCTAGGTTAATTACGGTTGGTCATATACGCAGAGCAGAAATCCAACAATAAAAAAACATTATCCAGTTATGTTTGTGCTAATAAGAGGAATTTCAATGACTCCCCTCCCATCTGAAGTAACATGTTTAAAACTACTTTCATTTGAATTCCTCCAGCTGCATGTAAACGTACTGAATTCAGAATCTGTGTATCTCTAAAGTGCTCCCATTTGAACCCACTCTGGCCTTCTATCATCAGGTTAAAAAAAAGGAAAATGGCAACACAAAGGCAGGAGAGGAAAAATCAATAGTTACACAGTAAAAGTGCTCAACATGAAAGGGTGAATTCGCCGCTCTACACTTTCATTCTAGGTTATACCGTCTCTTCCACCTTTTGTTTTCTCTTGACTGGTCTGCAAGTGGGAATGAAAGGCTGTGTGTTGTGTGTTGGTGTGTGTTGTGTATTGGTGTGCGTGGAGGCGAACTGCAGTTTAATGTCGTGTCGGTGCCCTGAGCTCCAGGCAGTTTCCAGCGTGTCAGCCAGCCCGTGGTGATGACCCTGCACCGGGAAAATGGCACACGGAGAGCACTCACATTTACACTGACATTTTTGCCATCACCTATGGCTATGTCAACAGGCCTGACTCCCCCACACACCCCTCGCTCCTCGAAGCTTGCTGGATTCTGCTGTAGCCACACAAATTTACACAAAGGGAGAAGAATGTACTCACAGCTATGATATTTAATGTTTTATCCCATTGTTGCAAATATAGGACTGCACACTGTCATAAATGTATTGTTGTGATATCAGCAAATGCAGTATCAATAATGTTAAGGTCTTCTATCTTTACTCCTCCTACTCAGTGCCTTTTATGAAACTGCATTGCAACCAAACAATAATATATATAAAAAAAGAAGTTTTTTAACATTTGAATCTACCATATCTAAAAGTCCAAATATTGCCAAGAGTCGTATCACAGTACTCAGTATAATTATCACGTACCACATGTTCTTAAGAAAGAGTGTTTTAATTAGATAGCTTATCCTTGTAAATGACTCACTACTTACTAACCAGCATTAGCTTTGTCAGTGGTGCTTCACAAAACTGTCATCATTCACAAAACCCAGGCTATTATTGAACTTTGATCTTTATTTTAACTATATTTATATCAATATGACTGTCTTTAATGACAGGAAGTAATTACCCTCTTCATCTTTGGTTGTTCACCTGGCAGGGAGTATTTTCTGTTGTAATGGCATGTTTCTTTTGCCTGTTTAATCAATTTGACCATTATTTATATGTAAAGATCCAAACATGTTGGTTGGAGTTTGAAAACTCAATTGGAAAATACTGGAAGGCTTAGGTAAGTGTAGATTGGCAATGGTTTGGTTGGCACTGCATTATCAGCAAACAAGGGGCACTGACTCACTCCCTTCCTATTTCCAAATCAAAGAATTTTGGGCACAGTAAGCATTATGGATATAACATTGCTATATAAAACATCCGTAAAATGAGTAGAAAAATATCTCTGAAAGTGTGCCCCAACTTTGGGAATTCCAGCAATATTTGGAAGTAGGAGGAGCTTCCAAAGGTAACCCCCTACTGCAGGCGGCCCCTTGTGTCCCCCTTTCTAGTCTCCAGCTTATGAATGGCCTGAATACAATAAACTGCATTTTTTCCTCTTTCCCTCGCTCCCTCCTCCTGTCTTTCCTCCCTCTTTCTAGCCTTCCGTTGCCCCTCTGTGGATTGCTGGGAATGTAATGTATGTGTGTTTGCATGTGTGTGCTAAAGCAGGCAAAAAAGCTAAAAAAAAGGAAAATGGAAGAGGAGTGGGAGAGGACTGTGTGTCTAAATTTCACGACTAAATGTGTGTATCCCATGTGGAACGGTGTATGAGGCCCCTTAGGCCTGGTTTTTGCCTGGTGCAGCCCGTCTGGGGTCATGTGAGCTTTCTTGGGTGTGAAACTCTAGGAGTGGCCCATGAGAGATCAGCTCCAGGTCACTCGCACACTCAATGACACTCTCACTCAACAAATAGCCCATACACTGTAACTGCACTGTCATAAACTGCAGTGCTGCTTCTGCTTTCATCCATGGACTATAAAACCTCACAAAAACATCTCCCAAAAATGCTTAGCCATCTGTGGATGATCCCCCAAATGGAATATAGCCAAAACCAGAGCTAATATTCATAACCTTTATTCCCGTGAAATTATTAGAAAGCTAAATGTCATAATTTTCTCTGTGCTAGAAGGGACGTGTCTGACAAGATTGCCTTTCTCAGATGACTGACTGGTGAAGCGCTGGCTGTTAATTTGCTAGGCAGCAGAAAAATGGCTGACACCTCGGATTGGCACGTGTGCCCTGCTCCGAAGGGGGCAGGTAGTACCATCCCAATGTCTTACACTGCTTTATAATCAGATCATAACAGATTAGCCTAGATCCTGCTTGATAATGTCAGGGTACGCCTTGAGACAGAGAGATGTGGAGGGCTGATAAAGACAAGAAAGTTGGATACCAAGAGATGATGGAGCGTTATTAGTAAGTAGAAGAGAGGTGGGCTCAAAAGCTGAAACCAGGGCTATCAAATGGTATTACCTAAATCATTTCTGTGTTTGTGTTGTTGTAAGGAAACTTCACATCCACTGCAAAAAATGTCAGTGCTTTACTGCTAAATCACCAGTGCTCTGCAAATATCCTCCATGCCAGGGCTGCAGCAGACAGAGAGAGTGAAGTAATGAAGTAGGAAGGAAGGGAAGGCAGGAATGAAACATGAAGTGCTGGAGAGGCTTAAAGAAAAGCTACTGAAGCCGAATGAGCACTCAAGTCAGTGTGTGTTTAGCTAACGCTAACGAAGCTAGTTAAAATGAGCACTAACCTAGTTTATACGTCATTATCTGTTTGCTGGCATATTGTGTTTGTGAGAAAGTGTGTATTTGTGTATACAGCGTGTGAGGGGACTGATAAAATATTCCTTCCCTTGGTTGGCCCCGGGGCATTTCAACTGCCCCTGGCTCCTTCCAGTCACTGGCCTGCTCCCTAATTGCCACACAGTCTCTTTCCCTGCCACACACACACGCACACCCACACACACACACACACATTTGGGGCTTCTGTGGCTGAAAACACACATCCATAAAGAAAAGCCATAGATGCGAACATACAGACCAATGCACACATATGCATGCATGCGTTCACTGCTCATGAACACGCACCCCCACCGTCCCGCATTGATTCCCAGCCTGCCCAGCGCAGCCCCTCCTCAAACTAGTTTCAAAGACGTCATGGCCGATCAGTAGGCCGGGCCCAGAGTTGTGCCTGTGGCTTTTCCTCATGGCTAGAGTAGAGTTTATACTAGCTAGGCTTTTCCCTACTACTGGATGTATGCAGCCCACAGTTACAGGCTGCTGATGCTCTTAATGAGCCTGGCAGCCTGTGTATGGAGAGGGATGACTGGCTGCTCATATTGGCTCACTGGCTTTTTCCGCTGCCCTCCATGTGACAGACAACATTGCACAATGACTGAACTTGCATCCTGATTCACACACTGTGGCTTTGTAAAGTAAAACGGAATTTGAGTTTGAGATCTTACACTGTATCTGAGTTGTAACTGTACTCTTTGTGCCGGTCCCAAGTCTGGATAAATGATAAATGGAGATGGTTGTACAGGAGGGCATGTGGCGTGAATATATATATATATACAGTTGAGTCTCTTCCCTACTCTCTCTCTCATCTTTTACCCCCAGTCCTCATCTCTCATATATGCTTTTCCCTTTTCCCTAAAAGCTGAGCTAACACTGCTGACATTTCCACAACATGGCTGCCAGACATGGCTTCAACACCTTTCCTGCGTTACTGCTCCCTACTCCTTCGGTCACTCTAATCTTCCTCCTGGTGTTTCTATTTTGACTGTGCAGGTTAAAGAAAAGCAGAAAAATTAGCCCCAGACGTTACAGAGGCGATTGATATCAAATTGCAGCAAAAAGTGAAAGGAATGTTTTCTTCTTTCCTTTTGGCTACAGCAAATTATTTTCCTAACCTACAGAGATTTGCATATTGATTTGGGGCCTGACACAACCCTCTCCAATATATTTGGGCTTGGGACTGGCACAAAGAGTACACAAGCTTGTACTCGCTCTGTGGCTGGATTACGTCCCATTATATGTGAAATAACTTAAAATGCTAAACCTTTAATTATTAAGCGTTACCTTGGCAGATATTTTATATGTTAGTCTGTATTGTAATTTTATTTAAAACTTATGACCCTGCAGTATACAGCCAACATCTCCAGAAGATGTTTGTTTGCATCACAGAGCAAACACTTTTATACCCTCTTCTGTGCTATCTCTACTCCTCCTTACCTTCCATTATCATGCCCATAACCATTTCTCACCTCTTGTTTTTCTGCTTATGCTTGCATGAATCCACTCCCCCCATTCCCTCGCCTACGCTATGGTACCATGGCCAGTTTGCCTCCGTCTCCTAACTTGCATGGGACAAGCCCCACGGTTTGTTATTGTAGGCTTTGCTGAACATGAGCCGGTCTTTACAACGGATTGAAAGCATTTGCTTCCAATGAAAATCTGGTCTTAGATTACAGGGCCCGGGCTCAGCTCCTCTCTCTCTCCTCTTTTCCAGCAGTCGGAGAGACACATAGAGGAAGAGAAAGGAGGGGGTGCACTTCTGGCCTGAAACAGTAGGCAGTATAGAGTCAGTTGTTAAGTCTGGGGTGCATTTGTCCTGGGCTAATGATGTAACTTAAACTTGAAATTGGAGTGTGCTTCTAAACACAGAGAGCTCATGGGAGTGTGATGGGTGGGGTGTGTGTGGTTTCTTGTACCGGTTTGTGCAAGAGTCTTGATCCTGTATTTACACTGATTCGGTTATTTATTTATTAGTTACAGCTTTGCTAATACCGAATTGTTATTATATTGTTAAACACATAATTAGCCTAGATATTAAAATATAAATGCTGCACCTCTATTTCCTCTCCTTTTCCATTCCCAGCAAATCACCTACCTCCTAGCATGCAGTAATTTGCATTATTGGCTTGGCAAATGTTGCATGCCAGATGCCCTTCCTGACATAACCCACTCCATTTGTCCAAGCCTGGGACCTGCAGAAAAAGTGTGCTCGCTTGTGACCCATTGTTGGATTGCTGGATTACAGATGCGGTACATCATTGTCATTATTATTTACTGATCCAGCGTCCAATATATTTTCCCTTGTAGCTCTGCATAAATCCCACTTTTGATCAAGTCTAGTCGGACTCTATTACTCTACATAAGCGCATTGCTAATGGACAGAGGGTAGTGTTTGTGCTGGTATGGCTGACTCTACCCTCCCCCACTCTCTGAAGCATCACCTCTGCTTATACCAGCGGTTCATTAAAAAAGCCTTCAATATTTGTGCATATGTATCTTCTCCTGCCAGAACAGTTGGACTGATGAAGAGGGGATGAGAACGAGCTATAGCCGGGTGTTGTTTCGTATGGATCATTGCGAGCCTCTCTCTCCTAATGGTGTATATAATTCAGGTGCCCTCCAGGCATGCTTTCAGGAATTCTTTTGCCTGAGGTAATGGGGAGCAAAGGCCCGGTTTTAGGCCCTTGATTATTCCATTGATGTGGCAGGCTGGAAAAAAGTCATCTCCAACCGGATTAGCGCCAACATCCCCATTAATTATCGATGAATCGGGGCTTAGGGTTTAGCTAGGTGCTGGGTGTCGCCTTCTGTAAGTTAGTGGAGCGCGGGTTTGCTTGAATGTAGTTATCTCTGAGTGCCATAGTGAATTGACATAAAAGGTTTAGGAGTGCTTTGTGTATAATCAATAAATAAGCATCCAATTCTGCACACTGCTTCAGTGGTTTTTATTTTTGCTTCATTCCTTCACCTTCTTTTCCACTTGACAGGGACAAAAGTCACTTATCAGCTGCTGAAATTTGTGCTGGTGCAGGCATCACTTGTTTACCTTGCCTCATGTTTCTTTTAGGGTTATTATTCGCAAGGAGAATGCCTTTTTGAATAAGCATAATAACAATTAGGCTTTTCATAGACATAAATGGGAAGACGCCCCCTTTTCTCAACTGGGTTCTAGAGAAGAATCTACAGTAAGTGTGTATTCTTCACTATGTACTGTGTGTGTTGTCTAGAGTCTGTCTGTTGAATGCAGAGAAAAGGCCCTCAGAGCGTCTTCCTCTCACTTTCCCTCCGTGCTCAAATACTCTAAGCTGTCTCAGTGTTCCCCTAAGGTGAGGTTAACTGGCCTTAATAGAGCCTTATCGAAGCCCTACAGGTTGCTGTAAGCAGCCATGATGCCATTGTTATGAAAAGCAGCCTGCTTTGTTATTGCTGTTTGTGCCTCTGACTTCCTTTTTTCCACCTATTTTGCTTTTTGCTTTTATTTTCTGCCCCCCCCCCTCTTCGTCGCAACCTTGCCTTTTGTAGTGTCGTGTTACTCTTTCCACCTCAGGTAAAATGGCAGAATGTGGTGGGGTGATGCTTCAATAACTATTTTCCCCTCAGGATAATAAAGACTAAATCTCTCTGTCATTTTCAATTCTGCGCCGGCTTGGATGGGAGAGTGGGGAAATGCGACCTTACAAGTCCTTTGTGCTCCCCTTCTCACACTCTTTTCCTCGCAAAGACGCCGGCGCTCGGTGTGTTTTCAAGTGGCAGAGAGAGCAAAATGAAAGGCAGGGTTATTTATAAATGTATTAAAAATGAATGCATTTATGAGGTGCTGTTTTCCAGCCATTCTCAGCTTGCCATTGTTGTGTCTCTATACCCCTCGTCTGTGCATACAAAGCCCTCCAGAATTCCTTGGAAATCGTATTTATTCCCTTTGAAGGAAGAGGCATCGCAAATTCGGGAAGTAAACAAATAGTGTGTCTGATTTGCTTCGTCTCTTCCTGTTTGGTGTCATGTGACAGGTGACGGCCTGGACAACAGCGTAGCCTCGCCGAGCACGGGAGATGACGATGACCCGGATAAAGAAAAGAAACGCAACAAGAAGAGAGGAATCTTCCCCAAAGTGGCCACCAACATCATGAGAGCATGGCTTTTCCAGCACCTAACAGTGAGTTGAATGAGACTGCATTTGTTCTCACGTGTGCACACGATAGCTCACTACACAGCCACACGCTCTCCAGCTTTCTCTCTCACACACACTTTAGATACCGATACACGCTCATTGACACCACAAGAAGCTCCTCTTTTCTTCAGAGTCTTTCCCGGCTCTCGTACGGTGAACACTTCAAAGACAAGGCCTGTGTAATCTGCCGGCGATCTCTTCGGCTCCTCATCTGCTGAAACTGAATAAGGTTGAAGCCAAGAAGGAGAGACGCCTCTGGCCATAGCTGCTGCAGATACATAGATGAACCTTATTAGAAACAAATCTGTCATTATTTAACAGATGTCTGCAAGTCTACAAAGGCCTGTGGTTTGGCATTATTTTTTACTCTATTATAGCCAGGAATACCAATGTTTCAAGCTCCAGCTGGTGACCTCACAATCTGTGTGTAGTAATGGAGAAATGTGTCAGAAACTAAGACTGACATTTGAGTAGCTTGTATGGTGCTAAATATTGACTTATGGTATGCATACAGAATAAAAGTATTTCAGTCTCTAGTACTGTGCAAAAGTTTTAGTCAGGTGTAAAAAAATGCTGTTAACTAAGAATGCTTTAATAACTACAGATTTTCTTGTTATGGAAATTTCAGGAAAGGTCAGTAATGAGCTAAGAATTAATATTCTTTACCATTGCTGTATATAAAACAATGTTCTTTAAAAATGGTCTCAGGCTTTTGCACAGCACTGTAAATAAATATTGGCTACATTTAACTTACCATTGTAGTCATGAGTAGTTTCACATGCAAACATCTCAGAATATAGACCACAATTTAGATTATACTCAGATGTACTCCTAAATATAGCTTGAAATAGTAAATAGTGGAAATGTTTACTGGATCTAAATTACAGTGTTTGCAATCTAACTTATATTCACCATACATCTCACACAAATGCCTGAAGTTTGCGGCAAACATAATAGTGTTGGTCAGGGTTTGAATTTCAACACGGAAGATGCTGCGAAAAGTAATTTGGTTGTTGGATTGTGAATATTGCATGAACTTTTTATATATTTATTGGTGGTCTTTTCTTTGATGTTGATGCATAGTACAGTCAGTGTGAATCCTTTTACTGTTTACTGGCCAAATGTAGCTTTCCTGTGCTTCAAATAGAAGCATGCATTTGCAGTCAGAGAACCAAGAGGCATTCTTGCACTTGTACTTTTTTCCATTTGACCCTCTCCTCCAACCACTAACTCTTCATTGTCTGTTCACCTCTCCTGCATCTCCCCGACCTCAACCCATAGACCTCTGAAACCTTGAGGGCCACAGAGGAAAGGTGTTTGAAACATGCACACTCCCTGTCTATGTTCAGTGTGCACAGCTCCCAAAAAGCCAAATGTCATATAACACCAGGACTCCAGCTTATGGGAGGCTTGTTCGCTGTTAGATCTCAAACACTAGGAAGGATATAAGTAAGTGTCAAGGGAGAGAGTGAGAAGTAAAAAGTGAAGAGGAGAAGGCCAGAAGGTGAAGAGGTGGATGAGGAAGATCCATGGACCCCTTTCCTTTCTCCTAGGCAAGAGAAAGGCTTAAGAAAGTACAACAAGGCCACCTGGCACAATGGTGTTCATAGGATATAGGGCTTTTTGGCACTACATAGGAGGAAGATGCTAGTTTGGCAGTTCCAACAGGGAGAAAGCCAAACTGTAAGGTAATCTCTTTAGGATTGCCAAAGAGAAATAACTCGTCAATAACTGAAATTACAATTGTGTTCTTAATTTTGAAAATTGCAAGCAATAGTCTTCTAAAGTGAGTAAAAAAAAATCACATATTGCCATGAAAATTTCACCTATTTCATGTTTTAGATTAGGTTTAATTTAGTTCAGAAAATCACCTATTTATAAAAATAAAAGTCCCTTTCAGTTGCACCCTTTCTCTCAGGGCCTGCCATAACAAATCAATCAATTTTGCATAGTTGATTTGGCTGCCTCTTTGTTTGTTCAGGCTTGGGACTGGCTTAAAGACTGCAGTTTGAAGTGCAGAACTTTTTCTGACTGATCTATACTGGTACCCAGAAAGTCAGCTGTTTTTAATATTATTCTGCCATCTATAATTGTGTAGTGCTATTTTCAATATGACAAACAAACAATCCCAACTCACCCCGGGCATCATCTTCTGTCTGCCCTTTGTCTCATGCAGGGACGGACAGTGTGAGTCTGGACTCTTAGAGATAGACCAATTAGCCATGTGTACTGTAGATCTGACTCCAGTGGCACAACTTGCAAGGAAACCATATGTGCAACAACAAAGTTTAGTAAAGTGAAAAGAATAGATTAAGAGTTTAAGGTGTTTTTGGTATCCGCCTTCGTACTTAGGTCACTGGGGAGATGTGTTGCAGTGGAAAAGGGAGGTGGGTGGAGCACAAAGGCACAGAAGTATACAGAGTAGGTGGCATTAATACTTTTTTAGTTCTGGATTATGCAAATATTGCACCACTTCTTTCAGAGAGAGGTGTCAGGAGTGATAGATAGAACAATGGTCATGATTTGAGGATGATGACGACACTTTGGCAAATCTCTTGCCTGACGCACCCAGTGAGCTCATGCAGTGTTATTGATGCTGTTGGGACATGTTCATCGGGAGGATCTGGCTGTGTTGACTTGGACTTACCACAAAACATTAGCTTGTCACTGTAAACCAGGCTACACTTGATGCTGCTAACTTTACAATTTCCTCATTTTATCATTTTTTTGTTAAAGTTGCAGTGGGTAGTTGCTTCAGTGAGACATTTGCAACCAAATAATCAGCCATAGGTCCATCATAGTTAACATTTTTATGCAATATATGAATCAACAATATATAATGTGTGGTGCACAGTGCTGTTGTCGCTTAGCAAGGAGGTTGTAGGTTCAATTCTCCAGCTAGCTGACACATCTCTCAGTGGAGTAGAGTCTACGTGCCCTCCCTGTGTTACTGTCAGTTCTCTCTGGGTACTCTGACTTCCTCCCACTGTCCAAAGACATGCCCGTTAAGTGAATTGGTGAATCTAAATTGCCCCAAGTAAATGCATGTAAATGTGGCCCATAGTTGGTGGGACAGGCTACAGAGTATGCATTTCCTGGCAAAAAATCATTTAAGTTAGACAATTAGAAACCCCTTTTTAAACTCATGGCAAAACTTCTCATCTTGTTGCTTCCTATTTGGCCCAAAATCTCCCCAATCTCTGTGGTTATACCCAATATTCACTTTACTCTAAGGCTATTATTGTGTACCACCAGCTCCCAGTCCAGCTCACAAATGGTATTTTCTTGTTTAATTTAACAAGAAATGAGTAGCAAATGAAAGCTCAAGCCTTCTATCCCCACTGCTCCCTGTGCTCTGCTCTCCACTCCCCTATGAAAAGGCAATTTGTGAAATTATGTGATAGAGTAATTAGATGGAATTCACCCCCGCCTTCTCCCAACACACACACACACACCATACCCCGTTTAGATTGTTCCTTCTCTAAACTGTCGTATGAAAATAAAGAAGGGGCCATGGCATTTGGAGCGTTAGCATCGCTATATTAGCCTGGCAGACGCACACACGCATTATCGCGTTGGCTCGCCTCCCCTCCTATTTGTACACAGCCTCAGTGTAACGAGGGGCGGCCGTGATTGCAGCTCATAAAAGGAGCCAACCCGCAAAACCCCCTTGACGAGCCCCCACTTCAGCCTCCCCTTTTAAAACGTGTAAAATGCAACTCAAGAGTATAAAAAATCCAACTGGAAGGCATAATCCCCAGTTAATACAATTAGAGTCTAATTTAACTGCTCTCAGACGCAGATGTAGCTGAGCTGGGGGTTCGTTCCTTCTCCCCTCCTGATTTTTTTCTTTTTTACATTGTAGTGTGCAGCAGGGGTTTTTGAGCAGAAACAGGTGTGAAAAGTGATATAATTCATTTCTGCACTGGCAAAGAAAGCAAGCAAGCATCCTTGCAGTGCTGCGCCATGGTTGGTGGTTGAAAAGTTTGCAAAGTGTGTGAAGGGTATTGATAGATGTATGGATGCATTAAGCAAAGTAGATGTTTTTTTAATTGAAAGGCCAGAAAATGAATGAAAACATTGCGTACATAAATCAAATCAGGAAAGATATGCTGTTAATGAAGAGTGTAGCATTAAATATGACATGGTTAAGTCAAATGCTTTGGGGATATCTTTATTGACAAGGAAATTCTCCGTGTTTGTTTTGGATTTTTGAAGGAAAATGAGCAAAAATCTTCAGGTCAGAGTTCAGCAATGCCTCAGATGCTGTTACTCTTGTGCTGTTTATTGCTAGAGCCTCCACATGTCAGCACCCTGGTCCACCAAAGCATCCCCGGTCCAATGTAGAAACTCCCACCTGGATTGGTGGCCTCTGTTTGACCAATCACAGGCTTTTTACAAAATAAATCTTTTTAATAAAGCCAATTTAAAGGTCTCGCCATGTTTTGAAGAAGTGAATAAGAACTGCTGTTGTTGATGAAGCTAAGTATGTCCTTTGATTGTTGCTTGACGTGTTTGTCTTTCACAAATTGAGTTTTCTGATGAAAAATTATTTGATCTACTATCTAAGTCACTAGGACGCCTTGGTAATTGTTTTACAAAAGGAAATGCTCTGTCAGCTGACTTTTGTACATTTGTGTTGTCCTAATAAAAAAAATCTACAACAAAGGAGAAATGTCCGTCTTGATACTGTACAGTAATATAGTGGTCTGTGACCTGATGTCTCCGATTAGGTATTAATTCAATCTAAGTGGCAGTCAGAAGCTGAGGCGCCACTGCATTAAGGATTTCAAAGAGGTCCTAAGAGACGACAGACAGACGGACAGATCTGCCAAAGGCCTAGCGTGACACTGTGACGGGATGCAGGCAAACAAGAGAACAAGTTATAGTCTTATTCTCACTGTTTTTATTCGCTTTCAAATGCTTTATCTCCGGGAGTGGAACTAGCTTTCGGCAGTCTATGTGCTGTACTGTGTGAAGACCCCTCTTTGTGTTAATGTACTGTATATGTGTTCACTCTAGTTTACATGAGCTGGCTGTGTTTGTGAGAATGTGTTTGGAGGCACCAGTGGCTGCAGTGATCGGTGTCAGAGAGAAGGCAGCTGAGTCAACCTGCATGCTCCCACAACACACACACTGCAGCCCAGCCCCCACATTAACCCACACCTTGTAATGAAAACATCATCAATTATCCCCTCTGACAGGCCCCCGGGACCAGAGACAGACAGCTCTCTTTGGGGGCTTCTCTTTGTCCACTCAGCCCCAAAGACACATATTGTTTTTTTTCCATGGCATCCACACACTTTGAAATTTTACTTCTACTATCTTGTGTGTATTAAAGCTTGATAACTAATCTATCCCCATGCATAGACAGTCGGGAAATGCAGATAGTGTGCCCTTCCATCTGGGCAGCTTGTAGGGGGCACCAAGTGTATCTGTATATGTGTGTCTTTTGTGTTGTTGGTACAAAGGTTGTGTGTGTGTGTGTGTGTGTGTGTGTGTGTGTGTGTGTGTGTGTGTGTGGTGTGGGGGGTGTAATGGTATGGCCGGGGCAGAGGGAAGTCATCAGTCCTGACACAGACTCCTGAAAGGCCATCTGTTTTTTGACTGATGGACACAATGATGGATGGATGAGCAAATGAATAGGGGGATACAGTAAACGCTTTAGGGAAGAATTTCAAAAGATACATATGTTAAACCGTATGTTAGGACATCTACATTTACTCCTACTATCCAATTAACAAAGTGTAGTACTTTGAAAAGTTTTAGTGTGGAAAAAATGCTGTTAACTAAGAGTGCTTTAACAAACACAGTTTTTTTTTTTAATTATTATTATGAAGAAAGGGAAGGTCAGTGATGAGCCAAGGACAAAATTATAAATTTTGGTGTGGATCCCGATCACTGTTTAATAAATCTTTTTTATTCATAAAAACATGTACAGGACTTTTGCACAGTACTGTACACTTTCCTTTTTTACTTTTTCATGCTTAACTTTACAGATGTAGAATACTGTCTGCTTTGGAGTGTGTAAATATCTGCAGCAGTGCATTCTTTTTATATAAATATCTATATTAAATATAGATTTGGCTTAATATCGAACAAATGTGCACTTAAAAGTGATTGTTATTTTAAGTAATTTAACAGACAGTATCTCATTGCATGTTATAATCCATGCAGCCACAAGAAGTTACAAATCAGTGTACAACTCAATTGTGTCAGGAAGGTCATCCAGCATAAAACCAACTTACAAATAACTGCTTGCAAGAGGCAGAAGATTTGCTGCGACCCCAGAAAGGAAAAGCCAAGAGAAGACTATTGCAGTCCTTATTCATTCTTTTACACTGTATTGTCTTACATAGTAAATAGAGCTAACTTTTTAATTTATGTTCTTTTTGAACATTACTAATGACTATCCAAGATAGCAGTAAGGATATAGATGTTGATCTGGCCCCAGTCAAAGGGCCGCTAGTGTTTCCTTAAGAATGTGAGAACTTTACAGACTCTCAAGGTCGGTCAGTAGCAGTGAAGATCACTGGTCACAAGGGAGCCTACATAGCTCCCCTAACTATAAAACACATAGGTCTCCTCTGTTGATTTACTTTATACTTTCTCAGGGCTAGATTTGTTTTGTAGAAGCCATAAAATCCCATATAATAATGCTATTGTTCCGATTTTTCATATTCTCACTCCTCCCTTTTACCCCGTCTCCTTCATATAAATTAATAGCTGGGAAAATATGACACAGTTGAGTGTGTGGTTTCATTGTTGTACTGTATGTTATGGTGATTGATGTCTTCATGCCAATGCTGTTCTTTCACACTAGTTATATTTTTCATTATCAGCCGTATGCGATAAGTAAGTCTGTCTGTCTCTGTCAGTGTGGAGAATGGACTGAGGCCCCGATAGCTACAACTTTATTTAACAATGATTTGTAAATCCAATGTCCGGGCTCTGAAACACACAAATACACACTTTGATGCCATATATACTGCTGTACAAGTCCACTGCAGTGACGTCAGGACATGGGACGGGTGTGGAGTTCCCCACCATGACTGTGGTATTTATTGGAGAGTGAGTGGCAAGTTGACGTTCGGAAGAGTCTGGGAAAAATATTGTCATAAGTCTGTGGTTGGCTTATGGAATGCTTGTAATAGAAAGTTTATTATTGCCAGCAGCTGGGGATTGTATTTTAAATATAAGCAATTACTTTTTGTCTTATCACTTGAGACATTCACCACTGTCTTTTCTGACACAGTTTTGTTTATAAAATAATATATTAACTATTACATACAATACTGTGCAAATATTTGAAAGGCAGGTGTGAAAAATGCTGTTAACTAAGAGTGCTTTAATAAATACATATTTTTAATGAACATTTCTAGCAATAATAATGGGCCAAATAAAATAAAAAAATTCAGTGATTAATGATTAATTTTGGTGTGGATACAGATCACTGTTTAGATCCAGGTGTTTTTTAAGAGATTCTGCATCATTTTGAGATGAACTAAAAGATATTAACTTCACTCACTAAAAAGTTTTGGTGAGGTTATGTAGGGTTGTGTGGATGGAATGGAAAGAGCATTTTCCCCTGAACTAGAAGATCTTGGAATTTGAGTCCAGGTCTGAGCACTATATCTTTACCAGTGTGAGGTAGGACCAGTGCCTTGGCAGAAGTCTACACACTGAATGCTTCTAGATTAGATTTTTCTTTCGTCCTGATGCATTAGTCTGAAATGTGTCAGTATGTGGCAGCCTCATCTCTCTTCTGTAAGTGTTGTGTGCCTTTGTGTCTCGGTCTATGCGTGTGCTTGACTGCTCCATGGCTGAGGTTTCGTTGTGGTGGTAATCAGTTTGTTCGTTGGCTGAACTAATTTATCAATTCAGTTCCTCCCACTTGTATTTTTGCCCATGCGTGAACCCTCCATCTCTCTTTCTCTTTCTCTTGCTTCTATATCTTTCACTCAGACAAAACACTTTCCCCTGAAAAACCATAAGGTTCCCCATCTTTTATGCATGCCTTCTGCTTCTCTGACTTCTTTCCCCTTCTGCTTTTTTCTATATTTTACTCTTACTCCATTTTTCCATAATGTACATCTGTGTTAGCTTACATTTTATTGGCCTTGAACTGTGCTATTCTAGCGCTATTGGTGTATTTCAAAGAGTGCTATTATTTATAGATAAGCTCTTGTGTGATACATAGCCATAACACACAGATAATGGCCTAATTGAGGTGTTCTCCAGTGCAGAGGCAGGTGGCACAGATGATCATAAGCAGGTAGTGGGCCATCTGACCCTGCCGAGAGAGATGGTCAAGTGTGTTTGGTTTTGCGGCCATGGACATGCATTCTCTAGACAAGCTAAATGTGTATGTGTTGCTTGGTGTGCTGCTTGTGTGTTGCGGCCACTGGAGTGAGAAAAATCATGGCTAGTGAACCAGGTGGTGAATGCAGACAGGCAATAACTCATGGCGAAGGGCTCAAACAGAGCTAAAGGCTGGGAGAGCACAAGGACGCATGGATTGGACTTTTCTCAACTGTGTTCATAGTTATGGCCGTGCATGTCTTTTTATTTTATATTTGTATCAGTCATTTCTTAGCTCCTTGTGGGAACTCTTAAGCACAGCCCATGTCGCTGTTGGCAGTGGGGGAAGTGAGCAGCCATGAGGGTGCTGCTCACTTGTTTGTTACGACAGATTAAGTCATTGATTTGTTAAAGCATGCACCAATGGAGAAGGCCCTTTCTTAGTGTTGCAAGGACTAAGAGGTAGATTGAAAAAGAAAAGTGCAAAATATTAAACTGGAAGAATGAATGATTAAAGGCTTAAAATTTACTGAAGCAGATGCCATGAAAGAATAGAGACAAAGCAGAAATAGAGCAACATCTTTCAATAATCTTGTCCTCTTTGCCTGTTATACTCGCCTCTCTGAGGAGCATAAGGGAGCAATTGTGAAATACCTTTACCTACTTTCAGCATTCTCCTAACCCAGGTTCTTTTACCCCCCCCCCTCCCCCAGGGGCCAACGGTGAGTTTCTAATTAAAACGTCGAGGGCAAAAGGGTAATTATGATAATAACATAATAATATTGCTAGGGTTATTAGAATGTTCTGTGGTCCCCAAATTGTTTCCTTGGAGAGATCACATTTCAGTAGCATTACGTAAAGTCAAATTTCCTTGAAAGTCAAGTGAAATGAAATGGATTTCTCTACGGCTCAGATGCAATCTGAGAATATGATTCCCTCCTGAATATGGCTGTGTGAAAAATCCTCTTAGGCTCTCACCGCTGTGACATCTGTAGGGCTCCAATAGCTAGTTACAAGCCCCATTTAGTCTAAAGCAATCATGTGGTTAGTGCCCAGTTGTTCTATAATTGTTTTTATTTGGTTGCCTAGAATTCTCCCATAATAGTACTTGGTTTTGCTATAGTCCTGTGTATTGTAGCCTTGTTTAACAATTTGTTTTTAAGCTGTGAGATCACTGTAAGAATACTAGCTTAGAGCGCTGTAGCTTGGAGCAACCACTGGCACTCTGAGGGGTGTCCTGCTGTGTTCCCTCAGTTTGCTGTGGTACCTGACTGGGATGCGGCTTTATGGATCCTCCCACTACCCATTTACACACCCCCGTCATTGCAGGCAGCCCTGAGGCAGCCCACCTCCAGCTGTGGCTGCCGTTCATTGCGCTGCTTGGTGCAAGTACCGATTGCTTTGGAGTGCTTCCCCTCGTTCAAATAGGCGGTAATTACGGGCTTAAAGAGGTTTAGTGGTCCAGCAAACTACATAATCACCCCCTGAATTAGCCCCAGCTCATCAGCCTCAGTCCAACGAGCAACGCTCACCACTAGCACTAGCTAGCATACTGCACCCCCTTCCCTTTATTGCACAGAGGCAAGCACAGCAGCAGGTGTTGTGCAACATCCGGCTCCTTAATAAATTTAGCCTCCCCTGAGCTGGAATAGGGAGGACTAATGAAGCACGCCCAGGCTCTTAGGAAAGCAACTGCAGACTACAGTAGCCCCACATTCAGCACACAGTACATGCAACATGCATTTCATCAGTATTCTCAACAGACCACACCTGGGTTCATAAAACAATGCTTTGTTCAAATGTAAAGCCTGGTACATGTATTTCTATACATATAAGTACTTTAAACTCCAAAATGCACATATGTTAAGGACCCACCCAAATGCTTGGATCAGTGTTCACACCATATACAGTACATGCAGCAACTACCATGGCTCCAGTGGTGGCAGGTGTCCATGTGTACCTGTAGAGTTAAAAAATGATAAATAAACAATGAGCATACAAAGGGGTAATGTTGTACAGTGTCTAATCCACTTACAGCTTTAACTGTCACTCTATCCATCTAACTATGTTCATTCATGAATGAAAAGTAGATAGTATATAGTTCTCTTAGTATTCTTCATCTCCAGCTGAGATTTCTTATAACAAAAAAAACAGTGTAACGGGTGTTTCCATGTGTACGTCCTGGTAAAAATGCTGCTGAATAATTTATGCTACAAGCTTCGAGTTCATTTACTGTACCCCCAACGCTGTGTAAGACACTTGTATTGTGCTGCAGAGCATGACGACAGGGGGCGTTTTCTTTGCGTAAACTTAGCATACAGCATATTACAGCTCACTTGTTTAGTGTGTTCATTTTGAGTCTCTTATGCGATCTGTTTTTGCTCTGTTTTGTATTTTGTGTCGGAGCAGGCCGAATCAGAGGAAATTAGGTTAGCGGTGCTTTTTTTCTGTTGTTTGCCTCGCTCTCACTCCCTTTTCTTGTTTCTTTAATCCCCCCTTTCTCCCAGAGCCAGCTTTGTTGCCGGGTCCCTGCTCCCTAATGAAGTCAAAGGGATGTCAGTCAATGCCACCTACACAAAAAGGAATTTAAAAAGGCATACTTCTTACTGTGTTGCGTGAAAACACATTAAGGATGTAACTTCCACTCAATGAGCAAGAAATTTGGGAAAAAATGGGGAACTTACTGCAGAAGTTCATTTTGAAAAGCTTGTTTTAAAGTCTGCATATGCTCAGGGTTCTGGGCATTTGTTGTTAGCATAACAATGTGCTCGCCTCCCCAAATATTTAAGGTAATCTCATCCACTTCTGGCAAGGGCAAATCTGCACTTCCAGTAAACTGTGTGTACCCCAGTGTGTGTCTGTGTATGTGTGTGTAGTTCTGTTAGCTATGACACCCTGATGCCCTTCTAGCCAAAAAGGCCCCTGGATTAGCCGTCAGGCATTCCTGATGGGCAGCTCGCTTTCCACAGAGATTTGACCTGGGAACAGTAAGAGGAACAGATCTGGCCAAATACACAATGTTACTTTTAAAACCTCAGCCTCATCAACAAGCAACCATAATCACCTTGGTCCAAATTAGTCTAATTGCTGAAATTGAAAGTCTTGGCAGTAATCTAAAAGGACTCATCTTATGCTCTGAGGAAAACTTAGTCATTGAGGCACTGGGCGCACACATGAATTATAAATAAAAGTATATTTTCTTGCGTAGATATGGACAAACTATGAAAGTGAATGAGCTTTTAGCCATTGATGTTGCTCTTTAGAAGTGCTTGCATCTTTGGTCCCAGCAAACTCTTAATATTCTACAGAATTAACTAAAAACAAATTTGACCTGGGGTGCCTCAGTTGCTCACCTGGTAGCGTGCATGCCACATACCGTCACACCCTGGGTTCAATTCCCAGCTTGGGTTAGTTTGATCTATGTCATTCCCCTGTGTCTTCCCCCTGATTTGCTGACCGGCAGCAGTCTCTATCAAATAAAAGTGAAAAAGCCAAAAGATAATATCTTTTAAAAAATATCCATGTTGGCAGTCTGTAGGTTGTGCAATGTTATGGCTGAAAAAAAAAAAAAAAGATTTTCTTTCTCTTATTCTTGTCCAACCGTCCTGCTTCATGCTTGGTGTTTTATGAAGCTAATGTAGCATGTCAAGCTTTTTAATGGAATGAAGACAGGCTTTAAATAGCAATACATGCAATGATAACGCCATGGCACTAATAACAGAATAGAGGGACTGTGGCTAACAAAGATGATTATTTCTCATCACTTTGTTTCACATGTCCTCCTCAAATAGTGGTCCCTTGGGTAAAGTGAGGGACAGGGAGTGTAAAGAGGGGTCTTGCGGAATATTTTTGCTGTTATCTGTGTTAAACCCCTGGGGCTGCAGATATCCATTTCCACGTCTCCTCCCCTGCCTCTCCCTCCATCCACCCCGCTCTTGTTCTGGTCTGTACGGGTCAGACAGACAGGGAGGCAATGTTACTGATGCTCTGATTCTCACCAAAACCCATAAAACACACACAAATGCCATATAGAGTTGGACTATTATTGTTTAGATTATGTTTATGAAACCAGATTTTTTATAAATGGAAAAAGGTCAGGGGATGTAAAGCATGATGGTCCCACAATTAGTTGTAGCTATACCATCTGTGCAAGTAGTCTGTGAAGTACTTCATAATAAATGAATAAACTTAATTTAGATTCAGTGGAACATATTTATGGGACCGCCTTTCTACCCTAACCACAGGGTCTTCACTGTATTTAAGAAGGACACTGGACAGTTGCTTAGCCTGTTAGTTTGATGTAAAATTTCATTTCGGGTCCAGGGTCTCCGCTCCAAATGGCCATAGTTGCCGGGATAGGCTCCAGTCACTTGCAACCCCAAATGGTAAACGCTTGAAGAAGATGAATGAATGACCTTCACATCCACACAAACCTCCTTGTCACTCCCTGGCCTTTACTTCATTTTCTCTGTCTATGAACACATATGACACATATGTTCCCATGCCCGACAGATACAATGTTTCTAATATAAGACAGCCAGATCCTCTGACACATGCACGCTCGCACACAGCTGGACTGATAAGGCAGAGAAAGGCACTCCTCCTGGCACACACATGCTCAAAGACTAGCCCAGCGCTACATGCCGGGTGGAAATTCTCATGACAGGAGTTGTATATTTGGAGAAGACATATCATTAAGATAGGCGGAGGGACGGAGGAAGGGAGGGAAGGATGTGCAGAAACTTTCCATCTGCTGCTTTAGAACATGTTATTGCGTTTGTCTAAAAACTTTCTCTTTCTGTGTCTCTTTCTTTGTATGAAGTCAACTTAAGACTTTTCAAAGACAGAAAGTACTATATTTGAACAGATATGGACCAAATTTTGTGGTTTAGAAAAAAATAATTAGGAGAGCTTTGAATGATGCACTTGCTTTCTGGACATGCTTGTCTTATTTGGTTAAAGTTAATTGTGTGAAGGGTGTCTTGGTAGTTCACCTGGTAGAGTGTGTACCATATTCTGGACTGGACTGGGTTTGATTTTCAACTCAGGCCAGTCAGGCTTCTTCCCTTACTCCCCAATTTCCTGTATTTTCTTACAGTCTACACTAAAATAAAAGCAAAAGCAAAAAGAAAATCTGAAAAATACCCTAAAATATCATCTAATAAACCAATAATTAAAAAGTAACCAGGGATTTTCCTTTACTAATTTGCTTTTTGCCTCATCACAGCTTCCTAATTCATGTGGTATCACATTAGTTTTCTTGTGTCATAAGCTTGTCCAGTGGCAGAAACTGCTGAAGTATTGCTGTCTTTGTTGGTGTGCGTGTCTGTCTGCATATGACTAGTTGTCTATCTCTCTGTGAGTGTTAGTGCTGGGAAGCCGGGGCGAGGACACAGCTCTGAAACAGGGTGTATTTGTGCTTGGCTGTGGCCCCTGGCGTGGCCGCGGCTCCCCCCTCCGCATCACGAGGCAGACACTCTTTGCTTTCACAGATCTGCAACACGTAGAATGGACACATTGATCTTTTTATGTTCAATCGGCCTTGTTTGTCGCCATAAAAAGCATGTTGTTCATATGATTAGCTTTAAAATATCAATGAGTGTGGTGTCTATATGTAAGAGCTTAATCAGATGACACACGCTGTGGCCTTAAAAGTCTCACTTTTGGAGACAGACGTAAATAAATTGTACACCGAATAGGCAGACAAATGGCGCCTCTGATTTGCACATCACTGTGAATACGAGGATGCATAAACAACATGAATGAAGGCATAGCCCCCACAGTGACAAGAAAAGACAGTAAACAGTTGTTGCAAAGAAACAGACATGAACATGGCTAGAAGCGACACTGCAATTAAAAGTTAAAACATTAAATTAGCCTCCCTGTCTTCCTTTTCCCTACAACAAATCACATGGACAAGGGAAAGCCAGCAGAAAAATCCCTTTTCTCTAACACTGTCTTTCTTATGGTCTCATTGCTTCATTGATCTCCCATTTATTATGTGAAGACCAAACAGTGGCGCCGTGCTGATTTTGCATGTCTGATTGACCATTTCACACTGTATACACTGCATTATGATATATGAGCTATTGTTGGTTACAATATGTAGCAGAATATCTTTGTTTTTGACTTTTTGAGGCATTAAGAGATTTCATGTGTTCACCTGTTTAAGATTTTAAAAAGGCATAGTCATAATCTTCCATTCCCTCACATGGCACTGCATTAAACGCTCGCATGATTCTATACTGAAAATCACTGCATGAAAATACACTTTTATAAAACCTTTCCTTTGTTTTTTTTTTTACATTTTACACATGGTCCCAACTTTTTCAGAGTTGGGTTTGTATTGGGCTTGTGTTCCTGCGCATATTGATGGCAGCTGTAGGCCATACATACCATAAGAAGGCTACATTTCCAGTTCCCATAAACCTCTGTTCTGTCCCTGTTTCCCCTTTTCCTCCCTCTTCTTCTTCTCCTCTTTTAAACTCTGCCTATGGTCACTAGCACAGTCCATGTCTTGTCTCAGTCATGAAGAGCACATTGTCCTCAGTGAACAAGGCTTCCTGCAACTGTGATACCTCCCTCGCGCAACATAAACCAACACTCTTTCAGTCTTCAAATTTATCCAATTTATCCATTTTATATTTAAACAGGTGCTCCAGCCAAAAGTCTCAAAATGAGCATAGTGTTGTAGGCCTGACTATAATCCCAAGACGATATGTGGAGAAATTCTTAGTCATTTGTTAGTATTATTACCTGCCGCCAACTACCCCTGTCCTGTGCATGGTCTTCTCTCACACCAACTAACCTAATTCACTCTCTTTTTGTGTCCATAAATCTGCTCTTCCTCTAGACCTTGTGCATGGCAGTTCTCCCCTCAGCATCTGTACCAAACTCATCTCTGGCCTCTCTGACCAGACATCTAACATAACTTGTCCTAGGCATTTCCTAATCCTATTCATCCTCGTCACTCCCAAAGAGAACCTCAACATCTTAAGCTCTGCTATCTCTAGCTCTGCATTCCTCTCTTTGTCTTTGTGCCACTGACTTTAAACCACACACCATTTATAATCTAGATAACTTGTTAAAATACACCTTGAGAAATGAGCAACAAACGCAGACTATTAACTATAATGAAAATGGATGTAATGAGCAGCACTAAAGACAGATTATTTTGTATTCTCTTGTCTGTATTCCATTGGGTCACTGTTACTGATCCCTCCTGTCTGATTATGCAGCCGACTGAAAAGGGGGGGCACTGACGTGAATATATTTGTGTAAGAGGCTGCCTAATTACCAGCGCTGGTTCTCCACTTCACTTAACTTTCTAATTGGCTTGCCTTTTTGGCTGCCATTAATTACAAGATTTCATATTCCATTAATGATCTGAGGGAAGAGAGAGAGAGAGGCAAGTTAATGCTCACAGACTTACTGTAGTCTTACACCTTTACACCAGAATGCTCTCATATGCTGTCTATGTGCTCTTAGTGACCACATTTGACAACAACAAGCTTCATTAAACAATTAGTGGTCAGCCTTTTTGTAAAATACTTTTTTTTTCTGTTTTTCAGCATCCCTACCCCTCGGAAGAACAGAAGAAGCAACTGGCGCAAGACACGGGCCTCACCATACTACAAGTGAACAACTGGTAAGTCTATAAGCAAGTCAATATGAGGGCTCTGTCCCCCCCAGGCAATCCAGTTCCTAATGATGGAAATTAATGTCTCTACTCCACCCCAATGCACATATACAAGCATTTACCAAATCCTCCTCAACTAGATCAATCCATTTTAAGAGACATGGCCTCCAGTATTTTTCAAAACCAACAGCCCAAACATGAGCAGCCATTCTGATTAAGAGTCAATATGAAAACAGCCAATAAAATCAAGTTGAATACTGGAAAAATGTTTGCTTTGAGACTAATTACAGAGTTTGACTTGCATATTTTGTGTCTTATAGTTTTACTTTCTTGTCCTGAGATTAATATGGGTTTTCGCAGTAGGTTGGTAACGTGAATTGGAAAAGCAATTATATACAGTACTTGTGCAAAGTTTTACAGAGGTTTTTAAGGAAAGAAAGGTGTATTAATGTACAAAAATACCCCAAAATGTAAAAAAGAGAAGAAAAACTAGGCACACACAGAGAGCATAGGCCTCTGCCGAGGTGCTGATCTTGCAATGATAAAGATATAGTGCCCAGACTCAGGAAGGTCTTCTAGTTCAGGGGTAAATGCTCTTTTCATTAAGCCACAAAACCCTTTTACCTTATAAGTTAGTATCTTTAATCTGTATCTCAAAATGGTATAAAATCTGCTAAAACACTCCTGGATCTAAACATCTGGATCCACACCATGATTAATCATCATGTTCTTGGCCCATTACTGACCTTTCCTGAAATCACGAGAAATAAAATAATAAAACTCTGTATTATTGAAGCCCTTTTTGTTAACAGCGTTTTTTCACACCTCACTCAAACCTTTTCACAGTACTGTATGGAGCAAATCCTCACGAGGCACTTGTTAATAGGATTTCCATTGATGGATAGATTTTGCTTGTGATCTTCAGTAATTACCATGTTAATGTATACAATATTCACCACTACATTCTATAATGAACTGAGGATTTCTAATTGTCCTTGTTAGCAGAGACTTCTCCGTAAAAGTTCACAGTGTGATTGATAACACGCTTTAGCAAATGAGTGCTCTTTAATTGCCTACTAGGCTGGTAATTGGCTACTAGCGAGACTGACTGTGGCCATAAATGCAGTTGCTAACTAGTGGTTTTAACCTTAGGTAGCACCGTAAAAGGTAAGGCAGGGGCCCTTATGTCCTTGTGTAGCTTGTCTTATCAGAGTGATGGCTATCAGCACATACTTAGCGTTATTAGCTGTGTCCAATTAAAGAGGCTGGAGACTGGCTTTGCGAAGTAGTGGGTGTTTGATCTGTGCAGCCCTTAATAATAAACCATAATAATCCCAAAATTCAGTGAGTAAGGTGGCTGCATTAGAAAGACCCTATGAAAGAGGAATTGAAGTTAAAAAACTCACTTACACACACACACACATATATATATATATACATACACAGTAATAGATCACACTTTGAATTTGATGGCAGCAACACATCTAATAAAAAATTGTGATACTGGCAACAAAAGACTGGAAATGCAGGTGATACTAATGAGAACAGTTAGATCAGCATTGTTTTATTGTGAACAAAATATGTTTTTTTGGGAATTATATTTGTATAAGAAATTGAGGAAGAGCATGAGAAAATAAAATGAACATGATAAATTCCCTATTACCATCAGTGTAAAAATGTTAACATTACTCCATTGTACAGACAGTAGATTAAGTCACGGTGTGTCAGTCTATGGAGAATTAATCTTGTACCAAGTCAAAACAATACACAGCTCACACACATCGACATAGGACATGGAAAAAGAGGCCAGAGGGAATCCTGCTAGAGGTTATCAAATCACATGACCCATGTGAAATCCATGGGGGATCAATTCTTACAGGGAAGATAAAGCCAGGCTGTGTGTGTGCGTAAGTCAGACAGTCACATGAACAGGAGCTTGGTCACTTAAGGCTGACTGCATGCTTTCATATTGTTTGTTATGTTTATTGGTAAGGGGGGGATAGCAACGCCGCCTTAAGGTCTGTGCGAGAGACCAAACAGACACTGTGCCAATCGTAGGAGGTTAATCTGGCTTGGCGGAAGATGTTTGGTGTGTATGTGACACAGGGAACCCGGGGGTGGCTAATCTAAGGGGTATTAGCTGTTAAACCCTGCATGCTGGGATGCCGCTGCCCCCTCAAGATTTCAGTGTACGTAAGTGTGTTAGTGTAGTGTATGTAGGCTTGTCCACAGGCAAATTTCTATGCATGGTTCTTTGAGCAGTACATTACGACATGGAAGGGTGATTGAGATAGAAAACAATAAAAAAGCAAGGGAACGAATGCAAAAAGAGACAACGAGAGGAGAGAGAGGTTATGTTAGGGGAAGTGCCATTTCGCAGGCGTGTTGTTGTTGCGCTGTTTGGGAAGACCGCCATTGGGTGTCTCCATAGCAACACCCGGTGATGTTACCTCATGACCCCCTCGATTGTTGAAGTCAATTTCTCTAGCTCTCATTCTTTGTTTATTAGGTGAACGCTTAGACTAGGACGTATACACATGCAGGCATACTGCCTCCAATCATGTCTAATGCTGTGAAATCAGCTCAAAGGCACTCGAGAAGCATGGGACACTTAGTGGAAGTGTGTTTCATGGTCAGACTCAGAATAGAATGATCACACATGAACTTTGAGGCGGTGTCCATGTTTGTAGGCCACACACACACTACACACTTTATTAAATACACCTGTTAATAAATGGAAATATCAAATTGCAATTTAATGCATTTAGGCATGAGACACGTTGAAGACAAACCTGCTTAATTTCAAACCGACCATCAGAACGGAGAAGGGAATTCAAGGGACTTTGAAAGGGGCATGGTTGTTGTTGTGAGTACTTCAGGAACTGCTGATCTATTGGGATTTTCACACACAACCATCTCTAGAGTTTACAGAGAATCATCCAAAAAGAAAAAAATATTCAGTGAGCAGCAGAGGCCAGAGGAGAATGACCAGACTGTCTCAAAGTCTTTCTCTCTTGGTTTGAACTTCAGCAGGTTTGTGAATATCTTATACCAGACACATTGCTTTGTTCCCATGGCATTGCAACATTACTGTATTGGTGCATTAGAACAGGTGTACCTAATAATGTGGCCAGAAAGTGTATCCAGCTCTGATAGATCAGACCCCATTAGAACATAATACACTGTTCATGCTGCCTGCTTTGTACTAATATAGTCCTATACACACTGTTCTTTCACGCCATGACGCACACACTGGATATGTTAACACACATGTCCACGTGTATTATTGATGAGTGAGCACGCGGAAGGGCTCAGCAGATTAAATAAAAATGCTAAAGGCCGACAAGGGGTGCAGATCACTCATAAATTATTGGCAGAAATACTCTGCACCAGGGAATCTCAATTTGAATGAAAAAAAGTGTATGAGTGAGCGAGAGGAGAGAGAAAGAGCATAATGCTGATCTGTATAGCACATCACAGACACACACACACACACACACACACACAGTGCAAACAGGACACAACCTTACAAACACGGAAGCCTATAGAGGACAGAGGATCACACTGTAAAGGTTAACATTGTTCACAGTTCAAAAGGTTTACGCTCCTCATGATACTGGCAGCAAGGCAATCTCAAATTAAATGTTTACATACAAGGCTGTAAACAAAGAAAGGTGTATCATTGTACAAACACACACACAAATCAAAACTAGAACCACTCAGACAGCATAGACCTGGGCCAAGGCACTGGTCCTATATCACAATAGTAAAGATACTGTATAGTGCTCAGATCTGGACTCAAACTTGAATATGCTTTAGTTCAGGGGTAAATGCCCTTTCCATTGAGCGACAAAACCCTTGCACAAAATTGACTTTCTTTAATGTATACAGTATGTGGCTGATATAACAATATTTTGAATTTATCACTTTATTATGTGTCTTTTTATCGCTCTTTTCTCAGGCTAGAAGTGAAAATAAATGCATTTTGCTGACCTTAAAGACCTCTGACCTTTTTACACTGTCCTGTGGGCTCAGTGTCTTATCTGTACCTTATACATCTAAATTCCCTTTCTTCCTTTCTCCTTGCTTTGCCTGCTACAGTCAGTATCTCGCCGCTAAGTTCTCCTAACGCTCTGCTGATGTAAAAATCAATGCGGGGGTCATCAGGTTTCCCTTGTTGGCTGCCCCTCCCCTTCCTGCTCGCAATTTAATAATGCCCCTTTAAAGGCAGTGTTTAAGCCCCGGCAAGCGATTGTTTTGTCAATACGACCTCCTTTTACGAATGTCTTAAAAGCATAGAGCGGCAGAGAGTGAGGTAGTGCGAGAGGGAGCAGAAGCTGAGGCTACTTAGGAGGAGGCAGCATGGCATGTACTGTATATGTGCTGCTTATCAGGTTTCTAAATGGATGAGAACACAAGGGTTAATTGACGAAGCAATGTCAGGTAGAACGCATGCAGGGAAACTCTAGCAATAGTTTAGCTCAAAGTGAAATTCATACATGACAGATTCAGTACACGCAGAGTGAAATCCACTCACTGGCCACATTATTAGGGACACTTGTTCTAATGCTTGCAAGTGAATTTGAATGGGGCATTGGTCTGAGTATTTCAGAAACTGCTGATCCACTGCTGAAGAGAAGGGTCCAAAAAATAAACAACAAAACAAAACAAAACAAAAGAAAATGTTGAGTGAGAGGCTGTTGTTGATGTCTGAGTTCAGAGGAGAATGGTTTGAGATGATAGAAAGGCAACAGTAACTCAAACAATCACTTGTTACCAGCAGCAGAAGACCACACCAGGGGCCGATTTATGTGTATTTCAAATATTTAATTATTTTAGTTGTGATTATTATAGTTTACACAAAAAAAAAAAAAAAAAAAAATGCTACCAGTATTTCACTTTGTTTGTACTATATGGGTATACTTCCTTTTATAATTACTCAAATAAATTGTCTTTTCTTGATGTAGGACTATGCGGATTTCAGGTACACGTGATGAGTTGTTGGGTTGAGTATGATGACACACTGGGAGAGAGATGCTAAGACATGCTCACTAAAGTCATCTTGTTCTGTGGAATTAATAAGCCCAGTTTAGACCATGCCCTAAAGCTGACTTAGTATACTTCACAACTCTTTTCTGTTTTTTTTTAAAGCCTGCGTGACATTTCTAGTTAATACCTCTTATACACACAGTTGCACAAAACATAGCCTCACCCAAATATTTCAACACTGAACCAAAAGTGAAACACCATGATAATATGTTAGAACATTTTTTAAAAATTTCTTGTCGTTGTTTGTTACCAAAAGCTTTTTACAGGAATTTCCAGCCTGTGCAGACACGATCCTGTCTTAACTCTTATTATGTCAACAGAAGTGTGTGTAGGCTTGTGTGCATGCTGATCCACTATATGTGCCCAAAGACACTCTGTGAAGCGAACAACATCCTCCCCTCTCTCTCTCTCTCTCTCTCTCTCTCTCTCTCTCTTACATCACAGTGCAGCGCCCCGGGCCAAACCTGCATTTCTCCTCATTCACTCCTTCTGTCCCTTCTTTATACCCTCCTTATTCCTCCCCACTCCAGTCCTCCTTTGCTTTTCAACCGCCTTTTGTAGGGGGCAGGAGAGGAATCCAAAACAAGAAAGAGCACTAGAACGTCAATACCAAATAGCTTTGTGTTGGAGTGCACATGGCTATTGTCAAATGTAGGAAAACCACAGCAGAGGGGAGGTAAATTGTGCCAAAATGTGATCAAAAGGCTTAGTGTTTAATACCAGTTATTTTTGCACACAGATGAGTTAAATTTTATTAGCATTGGACCAAAATAAAAGAAGAAATATGCATGTTTTTTTTGTTTATTTCCATTTGGGGTTATAGGTAGCAGGCAGTTATAGGTAGACAACTGTAGGCCTAAGGCGGGGTACAAAATGTTGCAATAAAAAAATAATCCAACTCTTCAAAAGTGCAATTATCCAATTAGATATGAGAAAGAAAAATCCTATTAGCCTCCAGTCTGTGTGTCCAATATCTGACTTAACAAGTCCAGGACTGCTGACTGTACTGTACTATAATGTGTCATATAGTGCCTGTGGTAAATCTTGGGCAGTGAAAGGGAACCACATAGAGCTGTGTGCTGTGAGGTGGCGGGGGGAAGTGACATGCACACAGACAGGATATGACACGGCCAGTGTGGGGGGATTTAGGTCAACCACCAAGATGTTTGCAGCCATGCCCACTGTGAGCCCTGTCAGCAATGTTGGCACAGCAGGACACTGTGGTCATCTGCCTGTGTGGTGTTCATACGAGTTATACTTTTCTGTGGTCAATTGTGTATGTTTGCTTGGCATTTGTGCACAAAAGCTCATGTTCTTCTGAAAACGTATATTTACATTGAGATGCACATGTAAATAAAAGTCCAACCCAGAAGACTGCTGACAGGGGCTCCACAGTTGCCAAACACATAGATGCACATATATTTTCGATCCAAGCCCAAAGGCGAAAGGACAGCAGCTCGGTCCAGTGTTTGTTTGTTTGTTTGTGTGTGGTGGCCACTGCAGAGCGGCCATGTTGTTTCTGGGTGAAGACAGACTCAACGCCTTTCCCTCTCACTGGCTCTAATGGATGACTGGTTGTCTCTGTTGAACTTTTAGTGAATATATTAAAGAAGAACTAAGTCTAGCTCTAAGGGGACCCATTATGCCAAATCTTTCGTCATTTTGTTTTTATAAAGAAGCCAAGTTTAGTTAGTCTGTCCATCAAGTTGGTAAAAACAGCTTTAAACAACACAATGGACCTTTTGCTCTCTAGTTGCTCATACTTCTAGAAGCCTAATTTACACACAAAGTTTGCAAATGATGTAATGTGTATGATGGAATAAATAGCTGTTTATGCAAATGTAGCCATATTGTTCATAATATAGGCTTCTTCAGGCAGTGTTCTGTTTAAGGCTGGATGCTTCCAGAGCAGTTTTGTTTGTTAGCTACTTTTAAAGTCAGTCCCTACTTTACCTTACTAGCAGCTCATAGCGTGACCTACCTGCTCCCCTGAGTTACATAGTGATAGAGGACAAGAACGAGAAGCACTTATGCGTTGGAGAAAGAGAGGTTCGTCCCATTAAGTGTTGATCTACCTTTAAAATATGCATCAAAACAATATTCTAAGGTCCATATATCACATAGTATAGCTTTAATGTGGATGTTACTCCTTGCCTTATTTGACAGTGTTTTCTCATGTTCCCCTCATTATGTGGCACTAATCCGATTGGATGACTGGCTTGTTTGGGTGTCTATGAATAAAATGCATTTGGCAAAGGTTAAGTACCTGTTTATTTGCTGTAAAAACACATATTGCTGATTCAAACCAACTCTAGTTTGATGTCTATCTTTTGTATGGCACTTGTTACCAGCCTTCACCTGTCAAAATGTGTTGAATTGTTTTGCTTTAAGCATGTATAGTGTATGTTTGCATGTAGAGTCTTTCAGACCACCACACTTAATTCACAGGTACCATATATGGCGCTGCGTTTTATCCACTAGAGATTTAGAGGGACATGTAGAGGCTGTTTGATATTTCTGAGAGCCTTCAGGGGAAACTGTGTGAATGGGGGTTAAAAGGGAACATGCAGGATGTGTGGACTGGATTAGATGTACTGCATTGCACTTTTTGCATTTCTTACATTTATTTGCCAGCTTTGGCATTGAGGAAAAAAAAAAACAATTCTGTATTTGTCCAATTATACATGTTTCAGAGGTTCATATATAGATACTTTTACTAATTTACTTCAGAACATTTTTAAAGCAATATTGTATGTAATTTCTGAGTACTTTTTGTATAACTTACTTAAAAAAAACTTTTACCCAAATAAACTCATAGAATCTTTAAATGAGTAGTATTTTTTTTATCATGGCGACAAAGTGGGTTGTAGCAGTAGTAGTAGCAGCAGCATTAGTAGTAGTAGTAGTAGTAGGTGTAGTATTGGTAATAGTAGCAGTTGTAGTCATAGTGGTTTAGAGAATAGTATAAATAGTAGCAGTATTAGTTTTGGCTCTAGAAGTAGTACTAAGCGTGGTAGTAGTACTTAATACCTAAACTTTCTACTCTATTTTTGTTGGTTATTCTTACTTTTTACTGCTACTTGAGTAATATTATTTTGGAGTAACAGTTCTTGAGCATAGATCTTTGTCTACCTTGTGTTTGTTTAGATATGGCATAAAAGAACAACAAATAACATAATATTATGAGTGTGTGCATTTAGCAGAGTGTAAGAAATACATTTACAGTCTCAGCATTAACTGTGGTTGACCAGCAGAGTATTGATACCAGCCGCGCAGTGACAACTTGATGATAAGTTGCTGATTCTTCCCGGCAGAGCACACTTGTCATTTCATGCCTTTAAAGCACATTGATTGGCAGCTAAAGGGAGAGTGTGGTTAGACTGTTGTTTTAAGCAGTTCTGAATATGAATATGTATGTAAGCCTTAGACGGTGATGAAATATAAATATACTGTATGCAGTCATTTTGGATGATGCCTCTGTGGCTAGATATTTGCAGAAGTGGAAGAAGTACTACTACTGCTACTGCTAAGCTTACTACTAGTTCTCTTAGTTCTACTGCAACATCTTATTACATTTGACACTGTGCTACCCACTTACCACACAACATACTTACAAACAAATCACTAGAAACTTTTCCTTAGAAATGTACTCAAGGAAAAGTATATTATACACAAATTAAATGAGTTAAAATATCTAGTTGCGCAACTTCCAGCTTTATTTTGTTAAAGAATGCTACCGGGATGTTACTCAAACATTAATGCATAAAGGGACAGTCTAGAAGAGTTTGACATGTGGCAGCTAAAAGCACTTGAAAACCTGTCTCTCTTAGCACCTTTGTCACATTGCTTAGAGTTGTGTGTACTTGCATGTATCAGTGTGTCTCATATCACTAATATAATATTGGCTGTGGAGATGTGTGTGCCACAGAAATTGCGACTCACATGAATTTAAATCAACGAGCTCAGAGAGTAACCTTTTGTATATCCAATCTGCATCTTTCCACTGCTCGTTATTAAATTATCCCCTAATTGGTCACGCAACAAAGGCAGCTGATGAAAAAGACAATTTCTTGCTTTTAATTGGGCATTTCACGTGTGCTTCGTGTACACCTGTGTGCGCCTCTCTTCGCTCTAGGGCTGTTCGCGCTGGTGTGTGTGTGTGCACGTCTTGGGTGTAATGAGAATAGGACATTAGCAAGGGCTTGGCAGACTGCGTCGCAATCAGTTCCACTCTTTCTAGTGAAGGAGGAGGAGGAGAGCTATGGCCGATTAGTCCAGACATTTCACAAAGATAAATAGACAAAAACAAAGAATGAAATCATACTAATTCTTTCTTTAAATGACCAATATGTGTTTTGACCAAATTCAGCAGTTACTGTATTTAAATGGAATATCAATGTTTTGAAGCAGTGGTTACCAACCTTTTTGGTTTTGTGTACGCCCAGGACCTGATTTTGTCCTGGTTTAGTCTCAGTTTTGTCCTGATTTGACCTGGTTTAGACTTGGTTTAGACCTAGTTTAGTTCTGATTAATTCCTGGTTTATTCATGGTTTTAGGCCTGATTGTTTTTCCTGGTTGAGTTCTGGTTTAGTTCTAGTTTAGACCTGGTTTAGTCGTGGTTTATTCCCTGTTTTTTCCTTCTTTAGTGTCCCATCCCTGTATAGTCCTAGGGTAATCCTGAGGTTTATTTTAGTCTTTGAAATATATAAAGGTACTATAAATGATCAAATAACTCTGCGTACCCCCTGCAATGTGCCCATGTAGCCCTAGGGGGTCCCCGTACCCCTGGTTGGGAAACACTGTTCTCGAGAGGACAGTAAGCAAATTCAACAAATATCTTTTACAGTTATTACTATAACCTGCCTTTATTAAACTCTAAAACTTCACCTAAACACCTGAACTTTACCTCCTCAAGAGTTAAAAGCCTGTGTGTGCAGTGTGGTATAGCTCATGTGGTAGAGCATCACTGTGGTCCACAGACATATACAGAGCGACTACAGCTTATCTAGATGCTGTGGGTTCAAGTCTCAGCTCTGGCAATTTTACCAAATGTCTCTCCCTCCCTGCTCTCTTCCATGATTTCCTGTCAACACTGTCCTGTCTATGGGGTCACCAAGTTTTGTTTCACATTCACAACCACAACCTGCTTTCTGCCTATTACATTTTTTTCATAATTTTATGTTTGGTGATTCACTTAACCAGTTCTCCCACTCTTGTAGTAATTTCTTCTGTCAGTCATTTTGCCTAACTTTGGGTATATATACCACTACTAGTGTGTCACGCCAAAATAGCTCGTCTATTGTTGCATGGAGCTGAGCTGAATAGTGCAGCTCATTGTGTTGTGATGAGAGGCAGGGGAATGAACAGGCTATAAACACTGGCCCTATAGCACCCAGGGGTCGCGCAAAGGTGAAGCCCAACTCCCTCTAATAGAGCAGCTCTGCCGGTTGCCTCTCTGCCTCACTCTCTGTCTACCCCTTTCCTCTATATATTTCCCTTCTTCTTCCCTCTGTTAGGTTATTAACGGTCACAGCGAGAGTGTCTGGTTCGCAGACCAGAGCCCCTTGTCTTTCCAGCTTGCCATCGCTCCGTCCCTGGCTGCTATTATGAGAGGCATTTTATCCTTTGTTCTAGCCCCCATGGTGCATCTGGCCTCCGATACGGGGACAACGGGGACAGGAAGCCTGGACAAGTGGAAGGGGCAAGGGGTTCGGAGTTCTGCACGTCTACTGCCATGTTTGATCATACAGTCATCCAGTGATAGAGGCACTGTTAGTGTTATGGAGCTAAGCAGAGGCCTTCATAAAAATCAAAACACAAAATGAAATAACAGAAATTTTAAAAATGACCCAAAAAGGTAGTAGAGAAAGAGCAAGGTCAGAGTTTAGAAATGGCTGCCTTGGTGTTGACGTCATCCTTGTATCTGAAACTGTAGTAGAGACATGCACAAAGTGGGGCAAAATTCAAGAGTCAAAGGAATGTACAGACCTCTGCAACCTCCATCCCATCAGTTCTCCTTCTCCATATCTCCCATAATGAAAAAGAAGAGTAGGAGTGGGGGGAGGACGACTTGGAGCAGAAGGGGGAGTAGTGAGCGGGTGTAGTGGTGATAAAACTCCAGACGTTCCCTCATTTGATGGTGCGCTGCCATGTCAGTGCATTCTTGCATTCCTCCTTTTTCCCCTCCCTCGAATTACTCTACATAATTTATATCGAAAACAATATGGCCATGACTAGATAGTGTTTTTTACTCACATATTTATCCACATAAAGTATTGCATTTCTACCTTTTATTGCTTTTATTCATCTCCAGTTTAATTATATATTTTTTTAAATTGTTAATTTTATATTGTTAAACCCACAAGGAGTCACGACAAAGTATACCCTTTGTGCAAGTCCCCAGCCTGTATAAATGGAGAGGGTTGCGTCAGGAAGGGCATCTAGTGTAAAACTTATGACAAATTAATATGTAAACTGCTACTCGCTGGGAGGCAGATGAATTGCTGTGGTAACCCTAAAAAGGGAAAAGCAGTATAGAAAGACAACATTTTATATGATAAATCTATTATCAACAAATTATTAGAGACTCCTACCTAAATGTAGAAATGTTTTAATTAGTAATTACTGGTAAAAACTAAATCTATAATTCAGTGTCCATTTGTTTTCACCTCTCCCCTTTTAAGACTCCTTTCTTTGCCCCCTTAAACACTCTATTTTTAGTCAAGCAGTCCTACCATTGTTTCCCTCAAATTCGGCTAATGCTCCCCTCTTTTTAGAGATGAAATGGAAGTGTCCGGTGAGCCAAACAGCAGGAACACATAAATCAAGTCAGAAGCCCCAAGAGGCCTCTCTCCTTGAGGTCATTACAGGTCAAAGGGTCATTTTACAAGGGGTTAGGGCTGAGCAAGGCCAGGGCGCGGGCTGTGTGAGGGTGAGGACTGTGTGAATGAATGTAAAAAAGAGACTGAGAATGCATGGAGCTGAGGATTTTAATATGAGTGAGTGTTTGTGTGAGCGCGCACGTTAAATAGTCTAACTGTGGCCCTTTATTGGGGGTCACGGGGTAAAGGGGTTGGTCTGAGGGTATGTAGGTAGCATGAAGTACTCTTGTGAAAACACACACAAGTGTAGACTAAAATAAACCGCTGCTGTCACACATGCAGCGCTCACCTGTCTGAATAACAAAACTTTGCGTGTCACCTATGGCAACCACAAACACACGTCAGCAAATAAAAAAATTGACAAAGTTAGTGTTGAGAACATACTTATCTGCAACAGACTAAGATGGCTCGACATGTTAAAAACAGGCAGAGAGAAAGCCCTGCCTTACTCCACAAAGACCCTAGTTTTCAGACCAGGCTCGGCAAGTTTGCACAAGTCCAGCTTCTCTGCAATTTGAAAGACAATGGCTATTAAGGTTGTAAAGCTCTGACTTTCTCTGTAGCTCCTTAGAGGCTTTACAGGCTCAGGGTTGCTTAGGTAAAAATTCTTTCGACATATTATATCCTCGATTGTCTAAAGAAATAGGGTTTGGCAGCGGTGTTGTTTTGGTCCTCAGTGCCAAGATTGAGTCAGCAAGTTTTGTTGGTAAAATGCACTGACTGTTTTCTCTTTGTTTGTGTGTCTTTGTAGGTTCATCAATGCCAGGAGGAGAATAGTCCAGCCTATGATTGACCAGTCAAACCGTGCAGGCAAGTCTCTTATCATTTCTGTGTTTAACTCCGGCAGGCGAAAATGTTCCACAGGCTGTGCACCGAGAGGCTACTTAGATGGTAAATACAGGACTGATCACTTATCACAGAAAGTCCTAAAAACCTCCAGGGGGCACTCTGACATGAAAAAGCCCAAATCAACTTGGTGAGGAATAATTAATTATAACATAATCAATTGGCTGTGAAACACTACAGGTGAATAAGGTAAAAAAAAATATAACTAACAGATATCATTGTGAAGCTTAATATGTAAAATAGGCATGATCTACTTAAATATGCCAGTAAACATAGCTGTGTATTAATGGTTTGCTTTTAACCCACTCTTCCTCCAAGAAAAAAATTCCCAAGCCTTCCAGCCTGGCTCAAAACCAAAACATAAGGCACGTTTCTTTTTTTGGATGACCGTTGTTTGGCTTCTTGGCTCCAGACCTGTTTTTACCCGTAGCCCCTCCCACTCCCCCATTTGTGCCTGTTTGAGAGAGTGAGTGAGTGGAGCGAGTCCCCCCGGTGCATAGCTTGGTTTGGACTGCTGTAAACTTTATTACCTGTAATAGGGGTCAGAGGTCAGGGTGGCATTAGGGGCGCAGTAAAGTTCAAAGGCATTCACTGGGGCCAAGTTTTTGCTTTTGCTTGACTGACCCCCATACACAGCCTAAATCGGAGGTAAGTGGATTTCTATGAGAGCAGAACAATGGACGCAGGCAAAAACCAAGGAACCCTCTCAGGTTTCACTTATCGTCGCTGCTCAGTTAAAAGCAGGATTTATTAGATTAAGCGACCTCTGAGCCCATTTATGTAGAAGGACTTAGAGAAAGCTACATATTACTGGAAAACTGATTTTTGTATACACTTTTTCATTTTTGCATTTTCTTTTATGTTAAAGAAATACTGTGATCATAAAGGTGCTATTATTTGATATTGTGAAATTTTATACATACAAATCCTACAGATACAAGTGTGTGTTATACAGTCATATTTTTAAATATTAGTCTTTAGGATTTTACAATGATATGCCTATATATGGCAATACTTCCCACTATTAAGCAGTACGAAAGTGTTCCAATAACATAGCTCATAATTCAACCACAAAGTGTCACAACCCTGTATACTTTGTGTTGCATCAGGAAGGGCATGCAGTGTAAAACCTATGCCAAATTAAACAAAATAAGTCACTAAATGTACGAATGTGAATGATTTGCTGTGATGACACTGGAAGGGAAAGCCCAAAGGCTGAATCCATTAACACTGGCTTAGCTGTTAGCTCATGCAATTCTGAGTCATTAATTTATAAACACAAATTTCTGAAATAAAATCCTACTGTGTGAGATTGGTTCACTGCCATATGTGCTTTGATAACAAGGAAAATTGTTTGAGGCCATGCAGTTGTCATTTGCCCTAAATGACTAGTGTTCTCTATGTGTACCTTTATGTGCAAGACATTCTTGGGTGGGTCCCTGTCAACATACAGTACTTAGACTTCCGTAGACGGTGGCTTCCATAGAGAGGCAAACTTCACTTTGACATCAAAAGGCAACAGTGGCCTCCATGTGCGTGCACCAACCAACAGATGATCCTGCTTCGGCCACTGAGCCTTAATTAAAAGCACTAATTGACCACTCGGTTCCCTCCCTCCCAATCCCTCTGTCCCTCCCCTTGCCTCCTCCTCTATCCACAGTAAGTCAAGGAGCTCCCTACAATCCAGATGGCCAGCCTATGGGGGGCTTCGTCATGGACGGCCAACAGCACATGGGAATCAGACCACCTGGTAAGGCTTTCTCTCTGCGTCTCTAACTTCACTTTGCTAATGCCACTCCTCTTGTTCTTGCTCTTTTTCGTGTTTAATTATTTCCATCATTGTTTTAGCTACTGGTAAAGCCAATCTCTTGTAGTAGTAGATTAAGGCCAGACATAGTAACTATAGCAGGTGTGTTCAGTCACATTGCACAAGCATCTTCTCCCACTTCCTCAGTCTTGGTCGCTCTCTCACGCAATCAGGTCTAATCCTTGAGTTTGTCCCTATAAGCCTCTCTCCATCTCTTCCTCTATCCCCTGTTTTTAGGGATTCTCTCTCTAACCCTATCTCACCCTGCACTCAAAGTCAGCAGGTTTGGATAACTTGCCAAGATGACTTAACCCCACCTCACCCACCTCACCAACCTCGCCACGCCTAACCCTGCGAGTTTTAAGCCACTCTTGCTCCTTGCTATGCTGTCTGTCTTGTCTCTCTGGTATTTGGCACAGTGTGTTTGTCTCTCACAGTCATTGCACACTTTAACATTTCACATTTTTCTTTGTTGCGCAGGTCCAATGGGTGGGATGGGAATGAATATGGGAATGGAAGGTCAGTGGCACTACATGTAGCCCTATCCAAGTGCCAAGCATCGCAACACAAAGGGGGATGTAAGTACGAACACACACTGAGTCGTTCCGGTTTTAAGGTTAAGAAATGCACGGCCTAGGCATGTAGTCATCTCATCTCATGTGCAAAAGCAAAAAAATAATGAAAGAAGCAGGAAGTGCAATCTTGTAGTCAATTACAGTCAATAATAGCACTAGCAGAGAACAGTCCCTTACTGTATATTCAAGAAAGTAATTGGCTAACTGTTACTAACTGTTACTAACTAGCTTTTTAGTTAAGTGTTCAGTTTGTCCATTCAGGGCTACAACAGAAAAACAGCAAGTCATTTAGTAAAGTACATTCTTTAAAGGAAAAAATACTTATGTTTGAGTAAATGTGTGAAGAACAAATGTAACTTTTTTCTCAAGTATTTTTAATCTGTAAATAAATCAAAGTAATCTCTGACTTAGTAATAGTAATAGTTGTAGTAGTAGCAGTAGTAATAGTTGTAGTAATCCAGCCACATGAGATCACAAGCCAGTGTACTCTTTGTGCCAGTCCCAAGCCTGGGTAAATGGAGAGGGTTGCATCAGGAAGACTATCATGGGCACATAAGTAAACTTTACTTCCAATACTCTTTTTTTTTTTTTTTTTTACTGTTACTCAAGTAATAATTCCTCAAGAGTTTTACTTGTCGTTGAGTTATATTTTGAAGTATGTTTTCTTGAGTATAGTGTAGTATTTCTTCCACCTCTACCAGTGACAACCTATTGCCCAGCAGAGTCACAGTTATTAGGAGAACAAAGTTTATAGCCTTGTAGTATACATTAAACTAATAGCCATTTAGGTACTTTCCTTGCATATCCTCAAAATTGGCAAAACTTTCTCTTTTTCCTCTTCTCATGATAAAACCCTGAATGCTATTTGTGATCCCGGCTCATTTTTTCCATGTTTCTGTCTCCCACTCTGGTCTGGTGATAAGAGCCTTTGATCACAGCCCTGTACTCTGTGTGTGGATGTGCTGTGAGCGGAGCTGCTTCACATATCCAAAAGCTACAGGAATAAACAGTCTTACAACAGGGAGGACAGGACAGAGGGGAGGCTATGGAGGATAAGAATGTAAGAAAAAGCAAAAAGTTGCTTAAATTATGAATACAAGATGTATCAAACTCAGTGTACTGTAAAGGGCCATTACATTGAAAGAATGTAGTAAAAAGTAATGGAAATGGGCTCTGTATCCATATAATATTTAGAGACAAATTTTAAGTAAAAGAAAATAGAAATAACTTGGGCATTACAGTGGAAGGGGCAAGTATGTCCCCGTCATGGCAAAAGACTGACTGGCATGACTGTTGTTGCTGATACAGTATATGAACATATTAATATAGCTACAGTTTATTCTGTCTTACTCATTCTATATGATTTAGCTCATTCTGTAAAAAATCTGTCTTGTTATGCACAAACACCTTTTCTTCCTTCTTTGCTTAATCTGGCTACCTCTCTGTGTCTTTCTCACCTCCCTTTTACTCTGTCTCTAACGCCGCCCCTCGCCCCAGGGCCAAATAGACTCCCACATAATTCTTGATGTATACCGGCGTGGAGGTGTCACATTGCAGACTATGTATAAAAGGTCTATGGGTCCTATATTTGAGAAAACTATTGTATTTTTTATGTTGTTCTGCTTGCACCTGTAAATACCCGCCATATTCTAGATACAATATATAAAATGTAAACATTGTGTGTGTAAGTGTGCATGTGCATGTACTGTATGTGCGCAGTAATAGGATTACTCCTGGCATAGGGAAGGGACATAAACTAGTGCAAAATGGAGGAGCTAGCCAGCAGGATATGGAGCTTAGCTGGGCCTAATTGACTAGATCCAAATTAAATATGCCATCAGCAGAGGTGTGACCAATGGATTTGACTTATTCAGTTTACAAAAATAGAGACCATTAACCCTCCACAGAAAGTGCATACGTGTCTGTACGTGCCATGTTGAAAATCTGCCACCCTTGTTTCAGCCCCAAATGTCCAGAACCAAAACAAAGACCAAAAATCTCTTGTGCAATGGAATCTTTCGGATTTGAAATGCAGAGAGACATGCTAATAAAGCGGCAGTGCTTGTGTAGGAGACAGCTTGTGTATGTCTGTGTTTGTGTGTAAACACAAGGACTGTTTGGTCGTGTCCAAGCAGCCTCTCTCCACCAGCTGCTAGCCTTCCCAGCAGACCTCGCTTTAAACAGCTTCAATTTGCCTGCTGAATCTCGTAATTGGGCCACCAGAGGAATCCTCTGCGAGACGGGCGAAGCACATAGAAAATGAGCCGACAGCGAGAGAAAAAAGACTGAGGGGGAAGAGTAGATGGAAAGAGGGAGGGGCTAGAGGAGGAGGGAGAGAGGAGTAAACGGCGTAGAGAGACGAATGAAAGGAGGAAGGAATGAGGAACGAGCAGAGCAAAGAGACTCAGATATAACTGCTTCTCTTTACAGCTTTATTGGCTAACCTATAGCTGACTAGCTGCTAGCTTGTCTCTGTCAAATATGGTACTTTCCTTCGTGTGTTATATTCTTTCATGACCAATTAAATTAATAGGTTATTACTGTAGGGTGTTATCTTATTTGATTAAGCACAGGTTCATTATATTTTATAAGCAATTTTCATTAGTGGACTGGCTGTTTTTCTACTGTGGGGCTCAATTGAGCGGTTATTGTGTGGCTGAGTGCTCATCCTTGATAAAGAAGGTGTGCCTAGCAGTCTCACTGCAACATTAGTTAAAACTAAAGCCAATTAGTCCTGGTCCTGCTTAGTGAAGAGCGTAATGCTTTCCACCCAATGATAATTACAGAGCTTATATCCCCTTGTGAAACAATACACCTGTCAGCAGAGATGAAGCCCAGCCAGTCAAGCAGAAGTGAGCCGAGCCTTTGAAAGCAACTAGAATGACTCCGGTCTGACCCTTAGCCCCTCTTCCTTCCTCCTGCTTTCCTGCTTTTGCTAAATAAGGCAACGGTGGCCCACTCAAACTGTAATTTTCAATTTGGTGACAATAGTTATCACATGCTGAACAAAATAATGGCACAAAGTATATGGAATTTTTTCCCTGTGCGGTGCTTTTCCAAAATGTCGGGCAGAACGCTTGATTGCACACTGCCTGTAACCCCTTTGCTGCCAGTCTCTGCTGGAGACCCTTTGTTCCAGGATTCATTGCTTCAATCATTAAGCACAAATTTGTTAACCTTTTTCTATGGGGTCAATGTTCCTCCCCTTTACCTCCCCCTCATCCAGACATCATCACCTCCAGCCTCAACTTCTCTCTCTAGTGGCTGAACTTTTACTGTTAATAAATGCAAAAGAAACAAAGATACCATTTGGATGTTGCGGTCCCTTGAGTCAATCCTTCCCTGTTGAATGGCCCCTAATGCCACCCCCCTCTGGAAACTGTTATTGATTGTCTTATTAGGAGAAAACCTTATTAACATGTGCGCTCTTTCAAAGGTTTCAGAGTGGTTATTAGGACCGGTAGTTATCAGGAAGATCTCATTATTTAAAAACTAGTATGCTACATGTTGTTATTGGAAATGCTTAAAACTCAAAGCAGGATGCTCGACAAAGAAAAGGAACAATATGGTACCATTAGTGATCCCATCTGACTAAAAACTCACTTTTTTACAAATAGTGACCCAGGTGAACACTGATAGATGCAGAGGCAAACAAATGAGAGCCCTGTCCATCTCCCTCTACATCTCCTTGTTCAGTTTTTGTGTTGTCCATGGTGGCCCTCTTGGTTTTACTGTGTGTATGGTGCACACGTGGACAAGCCCGGGGCATTTTGCAGGTGACGGCTGGCTGTGAGTCTCTCCTATTTAGTTTCGGAAGACAATGGCTGTAGTTCCACAGTGGTGACTCTTCACCTACAGAGATGGATGGCACACTATTGTTGGGGTCTAAAGAGAGGAATGTAGTGAAAGAGACAGGCCCAGATAGATTTCAAAGCATTGTTTTTCATGAGGTTGTGTGTGAAAGACAGATGTTTAAGAGGTTCTGATGGATGTGTGGCAAAAATGTTCTTGTAGTGCTTTGGTGCATTCAGACGTGCCCTTTAAGTTGATCATGTTGTTTTGTGTGTAATCCTTCTACAACTGTTAAAGAAGCATTATAGTTGGGGTCGGATTAACTTAATAAACCCTTGTACTAGTGAAGGCCAATATACAGTTGGTGCTATAGCCACATCACTAGATATTTTAAATACTAAGGCCGTGTATCTACTGTGTCTATTGGCTTGATCCCATAAAAGTAAATCTAATATTAACTAATGTGATTCTGTCTTTTTACAGAAATAAACCAGGGGATCATCTGTCTTACTGAGGCCTACTGAGTTTTGGAGCAGTACTTCTATCTTCAGGACAACACCAGCCAAAAAACAACCCCCTCTGCCACCTGCCGAGATATTTGTACATGGCTGACATCTCCTCACTGCTTCGTAACTGCCTTCAGATCCTGTCTACTACTCTGAGCTCACAAGTCTCTGGACCAGACCCTCTATGTCTGGCCTGGTTTGTTCAGCGGGCACTGGTCACTGCCCCCCTCCCTTAACAACGATTGCGATTGAAAGCTGATGATACAGAAAAGAGTGACACACGTGGTCTCTTGCCTATATTTTGGGTAACTTTGACCCAAGTGAAATATTCTTGGCTTCATGGAAAACACAAGAAACTCCACTCTTTGGGAGGATGGAAATGGACCAAGGAGAAGCCAAGTGTCTGTAACTGACAGAGACACAACAGAGGTGCCCTTTAAAATGATTGAAATGAGGAGTTGGAAAGAATTAAATTTTTAAAAATATAACTATATCAACCCCTTGTTTGGGAAGCGAGTGGAGACAAAAAATATACTGTATACTGTTGTAAAATTGCGCTGGACTCTCACATGGACTGGGAATTTAAGTATTGTAAATGCTATTGTATTGTTCTGCATATTATGTTGTTTCTAATAGATTTTTTAAAAAAGGATGTGAACTTTTTCTCTTTTCTTCTGGTTTATTTTCACACCGTATGTGTGCTGTATATGTATGGGGACCTCCATCCCCCGTCCTGCCTCCATTGGATCACAATGCATTTTTAAAAACAAAAAAGTGAATAAATCAGACTATACCATCCTTTTGCCATTTCCCACAGGCATTTATTTGAGAAGTCACCACTATGGTATACTTATACACAACTCAAAATCTTTTAATGATGGTGCTAATCACTCAATTGGTTTTACACAGCTTCATGGGGAGTGTAGCAGAAGTAACATGAGATGAAGATCTTGGTTGACACAAGACACAAAGGATACTTTAACTAATCAACTTTGCCGATGCACCTAGCACATAGACAGAGACGTTAAAATATCTGAGACCTTAACTAGGCCCACAGTAGTAGCCATCATTCTTCTGTTTTGAAATGAGGTTTGCAAGCCGCAGGCTGCTGAGTTTTTCAGAAGAATATATTTTTTTCTTATGTACAGTACAGTGCAAATGTCTTTGGCAGGGTTTTAAAAAAGGCTTTAGACAAAGAAAGGTATAAGAACCACTTCAGGGGTAAATGCTTATTCAATTGAGCTTCAAAACCCTTATATCTTACAATAGTAAATAATCTACAAAAACGTATCATTGATTCTTTGAGTGAGTAAAGTTAATATATTTGGTCCTGTTTTTTCTAAATGGTACAGAATCCCTTAAAACACTCCTGTATCTAAACAGTGATCTGAATCCACATAACAATAAATCTTTGGCCCATTACTGACCTTTCCTGAAGTGTTTTTTATAACAAAAATATATATTAAAAATCTATTTATTAAAGCACTCTTAGTTATCAGCGTTTTTTTTTACACCTCACTAAAACTTTTGCACAGTGCTGTACGCTCTATTGTAGTCAGTCTGAGAGCTAGCTCTTACTTGATAAGTTATTCTGAGTACACCTGGTTCTTTTCTTTCTGACGTTTTCTTTATCAGATTATGGTCTTGTGCTTTTTAAAGAATTATTTAAAATGTAAAAGTTTCTTCATCTCTGATTGGGGGTCTTTGAAAAGCCCAGTGTCCTATTGATGTGTTTTGTGTCACATGGCTGAGCACTTGCATGGCCAATGGATCCTCCTCTCCCACTCAGTATTCGATGGAGTCCTATAACACGACAGTGAAAGGGAAGTCGAGGCCAATGTAAAAGGCTATGGTAGGGAAACTTTAATTTGAACGTAGGAATATGTAGTACCGCTGGCACAGACAGGAGAGAATGTATCAAAACAGTGCGGTGGTGTGTCCTGCAGTATGGATGATATGTGCGCGTGTGGAAAAAGTGTGAGATGCTTGCGTGGGTTATAAATGTATCCATTGCTTCGGACATGTATAACGCACATCTTTGAGGTTCCTTTGAAGAGAAAACGTGTTTCTTTTGCTTTTACATACTGAAGGGGTATATATTGTACATTTGTGTTGTAAATAAATACTTTTTTGTTCAAATAACAGATTAATCTCATATCAATAAAAAAAAAGCCGTAGCAGCGCAACAACCGGTTTACAAAGTGACAAAATATGTTTACATGTCAACACCAGTAAGCAAGAAAGGCATATGTATTCTTTAACGGGTCATGCACTTCAGCTCCTGCTGTGGATAATGTGCAGCTAATGCATGCTACGGAGTCATAAAGAGACGTGAAAAGGCGTAGGAAAATGGTGCTGGATAAGGAAAGCGAATTATCCATCATTTAAGTTTAAAATCCATTTAGATCCAATGGCTACAAACATGTAAATGAGGGGAAGATTAGTTCTCCCTCACGCCTTGTTGCTCTCAGTCAAGGGTGCTCCGCTGTAAGCCCTCTTCACTTGAGGAGACATAAGAAACGAGGGAAGACCCCGAGTCGTGTTGTCTAATTGATACGTTTCGAAGAAAAAAACAACTCCTGAATCCCGAAGTCAGCGAACAAGAGCGAGTGTGTTTAATCCAAAACAAAACGCGTGTATAAATCAATACTCGTCCCTTCTCTCTGTTCACATATACTATTGTACTTTTACAACCTCGGCCTAACTAAATGCTATTTACACTAAAGAAATAAAAAGGTACTTTAAAACCCGGGAGACGTTTTAATTGCGTCGCTTCTCCTCCGCCGTGGCTGCTGGAAAATCCAACGCTGTGTGTAATGTTGAATTCCTGAGCCAGTGGCCATTGGGAGCTGTGGAGATGAGAGCGGAGCAGAGGAAAAGCACATGCTTGACTGCCCTCTTTAGGGAGGTCTGGTAACTGTCCGGGCAAAGGGGACGTTTGGAGATGGCGCACGCAGGAACTCAGCCCCACATACTTTTACGCACGAAAATAAATCAGAGGGTTAGATCAACAGAAAGCTTTGACGCAGTCTGAGGAGTTTGGATGGCTATTGTGGGAAAGAAAAGCGGAATTACACAAATTTAAATTAATAATAACACTTTTGAAAATAAATCTTGTTATATTTGCTACAAATTTGGATGAAATGTTTTACGCATCTCATAGTAAAACAGAAATATCCTTGACAAGAAGCTTGTATTTTTTTATTTTAATATAATTTTTTTTACTGCATTAATAGTCTCAAAAACAATCCCAAAAATGGTAAAAAAAAAAAAAAGTAAATTATTCAGCCAGGCGCTTGCAAAAAACGTTTACTTTTAGTTTTAATCATGTTGCCTTTAGTTGCCCACATAACCGTAAACATTTTTATCTTAATTAATTAAATGGAATTTTTTATTGTGTTGTGGTTAAAGCGTACTCTGCATTTCCCACCTGTTGATTACACATTTTAAGTATTTTAACTCTGACATGTTATTTTTAATCATTTTTGAGCATTTGCGGTCTAATTACGCTTGACCTATATTCCCGGGCCTCAAATCACGGATGCACTATTCAGATCCGAGTTGTTTTAAAACAACTTAGATTGATGTAAAAGGCGGATGATCATATCCTAAAATGGAGTGTGGAGTAATAACCACAGTTTGCGAAGCAGCGTGACCGCGCAGTGAACTGTCAGAGTAATGAATGGTGCAGAGATGTGTTCCAGAGCAGTGGAGGTGCCCTGACAGGCCTGTCTTCCTCCCACAACAACACACCGCTAAAACACACACAGGCCTATATTTATAATCGTCGCGGTTCCAACAGGTAAAAGTATAACAGTGAGCCTCGTGCCTTTTTACTCACCCACAAGTCGTGACAAATCCAGCTCCTGGTGATTGGAGGCTTATTAATTCACTTCACTTGTTATTCCGGTTGCTGAACGTACAATCTTAAGTCAACACTAAATAAATAACAGCTGGAGGGGATTTTCTGTGTGTTTTTAAATATACAAACTAGTATTTTCACTAATGATAATTTAAAATATACGCATCAGAAATACATAATCCTTGTGCGCAATTGCGGTTTAATTTCTGGGCATTCTAAATTAGATTATTCTGAGGACACGGAGATGACTGGAGATCATTAAATGGTCACTCTTGAAATGTAACATTGTCAAAATATCTATAAAAAGCAGGATATACAACAACAAACAATCAATAACCCGTCGTTTCCAAAGAGAAAATCATTCCACAGGAAATTCATATATGACCCACATGACATGTCGATATTTGACCACTTTATTAAATCAATCTCCAAACCTCAAGACAAAGTGAAATACTTCTAAAACTTTAAAAAGGTCGCACAGCAGCTGCTTTGAAACAAACGCTACACAAGAGGGAGAAAAAAAATGTGTTTGACTGTTGAGAGAAGCTGGGGCCATTTTGGATGTCATCTGTCTCCTTGACGACGGGGCCCCGGCCCTCAAAAGCCCCTTGGGCAGCAGGGGATTGTTTGAGAGGAGCCGCGCTATTTTGTGCAGCGTCATTTATCACTGTCACCACATAATGATTCCCCTCGCAGCTCCTTATTGATGTTTGTAATTGCATTATCTCATAAGGGCGGATGATCAATGGGGCCGAGAGGAGCATCTCGGGGTCACGGGATGCAAGATCGCTGTTTGTCCGTTTAATGCAAGCAGCTTCTCATTATGTGCGCAACGTTTGCTCCGAGTTTCACAGAGAGCAGAAGAAGGAGAGGAAAGAGTGGTTTATTTGTTTAACCTCGAGACACTGCTGATAAAATAAAAAAAAAATGCAAAGGAGAAAATGGAGTGTAAAGTGATTAAGTGTTCCATTAGATTTAAATGGTGCAGTTTTAGTGGAATTTGAATTCACATTGGATTACAAGTTAAAAATCAAACAAAGCAAAACAGTAAAAATGTCTTGTAGGCTGAGATCTGGGCAAAACCAAGACGGTGTGCCTACTATAGTGACTGTTGCTCGTGTAAAGTAGATGTGGAAAGAAGGGAGTCGATGCAGTTTTCGGACCTATGTTTGTGGGAGATGAAGTCATGAGATCTAGTTTCAGAGCCTGTGACTGAGGCTGAGGCCCCAACGTCAAAGAAAACGCAATACGCCCCTTTTTTCAAAAGACCTTAAGGAGCAATTACTTCAAATGCTGCATGTCTCAAAAACACACAATTTCCTATTGTCCAGATCTGTCAGTGAAGTGGGGACAGGCTAATTTAATAAAATATTTCAAATATTTCTTTCCCTCATATAGAATCGTTTTATTATTTTGTTTAAAAAAGTAATATAAGTATGTAGTAAATGTTTTTTTTTTTTTTTTTTTTTTTTTTACATAAATGAAGATTGGTTCTGTCGCTGCGCAGTGGAGCTCAGTGAAGAGGAGAGGCCGTTCCGGTGGCGAGGAAGGTTGTGCCATGACGCACGAGATGGTTTGTCTCCAGGTATTACGCGTGGACCTGGTTACAGTATGTGCCAAACGCAAACAGACACGGGTAGAGAAGTATTAATACAGTACGTATATTCTGGACGCTTAAAAGTGTTTTCTCCTATACATCTGAGTTATCCACGATTTGAAATAACATAGAATTGGTTTCAGTGTTTTCCCGCGGTTGTGTGGAGAGAGAGTTTGAGAGGCACCGCTGGCAAAGCACCTTTCCCAGCGCGGCAGAAAGAAAACCGCGGCAGAGGAAGGCTGCTGTCAGCGCCTTCCACATCTCCTCCTCCTCTCCTCACCGCTGCTCCGAGGAAGGAAGGTCACCTTGGCAGTGCCAGTCAGGGCTCCTCCGCTCACTTGGTGGCCGGATCTAATAATACTGTCTTCTTCTACCCCACCTTCACCCCACCTGCTCAGAGTTATACAGCATCTTTACTGTCAGTGCTTTCGATTTCGAGCAAATACATTTATCACACAATTATACTCCCATTGTATTTTTCCCAGATTGTTCCTAATAAATAATAAACTATGAAGGGAAAAATGATATGTAATAATGTTATGCAGAGGAGTAAGTACTATTATCAGTAGAAAGTACTTATTGCTACTTCTACTACCACTTCAAATATGACTACTACTGCTATTAATTACTATTACTACTACCCATTTGTCCACCCATAGGTGAAAAATACTTATAGTCATTTAGAGAGCCTAAAAATTACTTGAATAAATTTTTTTCTTCTAAAATTTCCTCCATTAATTGTTTGGTAAAATGTAGTCAGAAAGTAAATATTCTTCAAAAAATGTTACTCTCCGCCTCTGTTAACATGCAGTATTTGTCATTAAAGATTTAAACCCTGAACATTAAGTTTATGGGCGGCTCAAAACATTAACTGGATTTTATTTTATTTTTTTTAATAAATAGCCTACAGTGTTTTGGGATTCTTTCTTTTTTTAGATTTTCAACAAAAAACATATAGGATTTGCAGAATAATGTCTTATGTATATTAAGGATAGATATGACTGGAGCAATAGGGAGCTAAAAGCAACTGTCAGTCTACAAGTACTGACAGTGTGCCCATACATTTACATATGTCATTTGAATTGTGAATTTATGAGCTTGGCTGTGACTGCATGGCTGAGTTTTAATTCTGCAGTTGCACAGCGGAGCGGCTACAGACACTGAGCACTGGCCTCCCAAAGTAAACAGTGAGGAGCAAGTCGAGACATGGACAGTGGGGCAGAATTCCATCCAACGCACAATACTGATAAGCCACTGGCCCCAAGCCACAACTTTCATTTATTTATTTGTTGAGACTACTTTATCAGTTATCTTACCCAGTCTAACCAAGACAAATCAAAGTATAATTACAAGATTATTGCAGGTTGGTAAATGATCTCGTTTGAAGAGACTGACACTGACATGATTTTGTTCTGGAAATCACTGCGTGGATCAGGAACACTTCCAGAAGTCCTTGCCTTTTCAGAATTATGGTTGTACAGTACATAGTTATTGTGGCTAAGTGCAGTAGACCATTAAAGAAAACTTCTTGATCAAACCACGTGTATTTTTGTGTGTGGCATTTGCATTTATTTATTTTTTTAGCCTGTAAACTCTCGCTGTGTGACAGAAACACCCTGTTTGCATATTTATCAGCCTCAAATCAGTGATGGGTTAAAAATGTCAGCTCCTCAAGCTCGCGCTCTGTCAGTGGCTCTGCACCTTCCAGCTGTGACAGTGTGTGACTCTATCATGCTTCTCTGCTTTTTGTTGTGTCTGTGTTTGGCTGCCTGTTAGAAATGCAGCAGCCTGGGAGCAGAGAAGTGTGTCTACAACAGTGTAACCCTGTCAGTGAAATATAGCCTCTGTGGAAGACAAGGAGACATAGTGCAAGTGGTTTATTAAACAAAGCATTTACATAGGCTCTTTTGCATGTATTTATTTTCTTCAAAGTTTGTTGCATAATTTTGAAGTTTTATTTATGTTGGAAAAGCATCCATCCATAGGAAGTTACAAGCCAGTATAATCTTTATGTCAGTCCCAAGTCTGGATAAATGTAGAGGATTGCATCTGGCAAAAAACTATGACAAATTAATCTACAAATCACAGCACACAAGTATGTTTGTTAATTTGCTGTGGCAACCCTGGAAGGGAAAAGCTAAAAGGAAAGAAGATTAAAGTTAAACAGCATGTTTACACTTGTTAGCATGTAATGTGATCCAAACACAATCCCCATTGGCACATTGTTTTTAAGAAAGTTAAAATAAGGGAAGCAGTTTCCATATTGTCACTAAATCTAAATAAATAAATAAACAGTAATTTCTCATCTGTTATTATTTGTTATTATGATTTTTTTACAACAGCACCAACAATTTAAAACAAATCAAACATATCATATTTTTATGTTTGTCTATTCAGATCTCAGTTATTTATTTAAACACTAAACACTCAAATTTGTTTCTTTATCTAGAGTCCTTTATTAGTTTTCATTGTCCTCATATCGTCCATGTGGCACAGTGGCACAGTGGCAGTCTGTTCTGTTGTAGACCCACTTACAACAGACATACTTACTATCCTCCACACCAATAATTGCAGTATTTTTCTGTAAACCTTAGAATCTCGTCCGGGGGAGGAGCAGTCAGCGGAGGCCTGAATGTGCACGTCCCTGCAGGCCAACACTGTTCTGCTCAGCACCGCTCAATTTATGGACCATGGACAGTTTATAAGAAGCAATGTAGTCTATCAGGAAGGCAGTGGAAGAGACGACAGGCTGAGACCATTTCCATGCAGGACGCTGTGTTTTGGAATAATATACGCCATGATAAAGATGTTTCCCCTGCGACGTAAAACAGCAGGGAGCACCAACGGACACTTACTCTTCCAACCAAATAGAAAGTCTTTGAGTCTTAGGGCTGCCATGTTTTTTCCTCTCTCGTGGGCCTGTGTGTGAAATGTTGCTATGTCAAGCCCGCTCTGCTTGTGGTTGCTTTATTTCACATTGCAGTCTCCAGGAGAAATTTATGATGCTGTTTGAGTTGGCATGTCCTGATAGAAATTACCTGCAAAAAAAACAAAAACAAAACAAAACAAAAAAAAACAAAACAAACAAAACAAAACACTGGCGGCATTATTAAGGGCACTGTGAGTAAATGTAAAGTGTTAGAGTTAGAAAATCAGTTTGGCTTTTGTACTTATTTTCATTGGTTGTGTGGCTATGTTCTCTTCTATAGAACTTTCATTTTAAATACTTATTTCTTTGTTTTGATTTTAACCAATTAAATAAAAGTAATATGTTTTGCTTTCTGGAATGGCACTAGCAAGAATGCATTTATATTTATTCTGCAGATGAATACATTAGCTACTGTACTGAAAGTTTACACTCAACAATTAAGGTTCAATAATCACAGTAAGCTTTCCATAATAAGAAAGAACATCCTATAATCAGACCAAGGCAATAATCCAAACTTCTCTACCTGCATGTACTAACTCTGAAGCACAGTACATTTTCTAAAACATATTTTTACTTGACAGAATTTTGCAGGAAAAATTCTTACTGCATGCTCATCTTGCAGTCATTGCTCTGTGTTTGTCCCTCTTTTGGGGAGGAGTAGTTGCAGCAGTACAAGTAGCAGTAGTAGTGGTAAATGTAGTAGCACTAAAAGATTTTACTGCTAATATTGGGGGAAAAAATCTCAAAAATAATATGTAATACTCTAAAGTAATCATTTTGTTGAGTGAGTTTAATTCCAATTTACTTGAACTAACAATACCTTCACTTGAATGTTATGATCAGTTAAAAAAAAAAAAAAAAAGCAAGACCAAACAAATCAGAGTGACAGAAGCATTCAGATGACAAACTTCTCTCATGAGCTTGACATCTGTCGGGTCGTTGGTGTCACAAAGATGACTTGTTATGCAAATATTTGACTCAGCCCCAAGAGACAACGACAGACCAAAACTATCTCAGCTACATGTCAATGGAGACATCACCAGTCAAAGTCAGCAGTGGCGGGAGTTGATTTTCAAATGAGCTTTTCAAATAAGCAAAGTGGAAGACATAAGTGCCATGAAACTGGACTCTAAACCTCTCTGCCATTACAATCTCAGCAACTGTTTATGTAGACTGATGTGGGAAATCCTTGGCAGCGGGATATCAAACTCATCAATCAGATAAGAGAGGACTGAAGGCCCAAGATACACACACACACACACACACACACACACACACACACACACACACATACACACACACACACACACTACTCAAGGCCGTCGTGCACAAAGACACAAATCACACATGCATTAATACAAATACACACAGGGGTCTGCAGGTGCCACAGGAAAAGCTTTTAGCAGCAGAGAAGCAGCTGAGGACATGGCTATTGTTAAGCCCTGTGATGGATGAAGCCAAGGTATGTTAGTGTTAACCGACTAAAACGCTGCTGAATTTATAGGCCGCGCATAAGGAGGGTCGTCACCTCCAAATTGAACGCCAATGAGCCAAATACAGTTTTCAGCTCAATAACTAGCAAAGAAAAAAAAAAAGAGCGATATCTGGGAATCACAGCAGCAGGCTAAAGTAAAAAGGTGCGTTTAAGATCCTGGATAAGATAGCACTGTTTACTGTTGGTGTGAAAAGGAGACAGAAATCAACAAACTTTTCTGAAGACTTTTGTGCTGCTTTTGTGTTGTTGCAGCAATGATGGGCCTTAGGGTTTACCTGGACAATGGTCAGTTAGTTCACATTCATTCAGGACTGCCATGCTGCACTCTAACTTTATATATTGTATTGTCATTCCCAGAAATATGAAGTATGAAAAGCCAGGCTCCAGTTGAAAGTGTTTGCAAAGGGGAAAAACTCTCAGAATAATTTTTGGAGGTTATTAGATGAAACACCAGCTAGTGACAGTCTACCATGATTGGTTTTAGGAGCTAATACATGGTTGCCAAACAACAAATTGCTATAATAGTTAAACACTGTAATAAAAATAGAGATTTCTGCTGTTTTTGTAAATGTATTGCAGTATCTATGCCAATGTCTTACAGTGTCACCATGTTGTTTTCATATCTCACAGCAAAAAACAAATGCAACAGCAACACCATTGGGCGAGCCACAAGTGGTGCAGACCCTGAACAGATAAACTTAAGCCTCATAAGATGGATTTTCATTTGATTGTGAACTCACAAATCTTCTAGTTTGCAGTGCATGGTAAGTTGCATTGTATGTTGTTGAATGGTGTTTTTTATGCCAGTGTTTCCTTGGCATGTTTCTAGATTCTTAAACAGGTCCTGTTCTGTCACACACAGCTTCATATATAATGTGACATTTTTACAAAACAAAAAAGTTCCTGGAAAATCAATACATTATGTCTATGGTGAACAAGCATTAGTTAATCCCAGTTTTCTCACCAGCTAACTATATGCTCTCCTTTAATTTCTTGTCAGATTTTGAGGTAGATTCATTTTCTATACATTTCATTATTTATGGCATTAACAAGATGTTTAATCAGATACAAGTGAAGACTGAGGTAATAATGATGTGCTAATTACCTTCAGGTAGTGTCACAGATCACTTAGCAAGTCGTCAGGACCCATTACACTGGTGCATTATGGGAGTGGTTAGAATAATGTCCACATATAGCTGAAAATAGCATTGGGTTCTGCTATCTGTCTCTCCTGAATTGGTTTTCCAGTCTGGTCTTCTGCTGTGACCCTGACAGTGTGAGGGCAGGCTTCGACCTTGGCTTCCCCGGTGTTATGGCATTGAAGCCGTTAATGGCAGAAGTGAATTGCGGTGTTAAACTGCAGTGTACTCTAGCCACAGTCAATGTTTATGTCCACCAATCAAATGCAATGTGTTTATCTTATATGACATTATGGACAAGGAGCCTGTCTAAAGTGCGTCGGCTGAAGAAGTGCGGTTTATGGTCCATCGAGCCTCAGAAAAATGAAGCGTTAGTGGAGGATGAGGCAGAAAGAGTTTGAGTTTCTCAGTGATACAGAGCAAAACACTGGGGTATAAATGAAGAGGCCAAAGTAAAGTCATAGAGACAAAATTAATTGCTTGTGTTGATACATAGATTAAATTTAAAAGTTATATTACTCCCGTTGTGAGTAAATGTCTGGCTAAGTTTTTGTCCTGGTGTACCTTCTAAGTCAGGGCTAAAGAAGTACTCCAAAGACACTCAATTTATTACTGAATAAATCCATGAAGAACAGTAAGTCAATTACTACTATGACTGTTGCTGCTGCTACTACGACTGCTACTTTTACTTTTACTTGGTAATAGTTCCCAGGTTTGCTGGGGCCCAGGGCAAAAAGGCTTCACATGGGCCCTCTTATAATAATGTCAATGGGCCTGATAGTACCATCTACAACTATTGCTGCTACTGCTATTACTATTACTACTAAGAATACAGCTTACAACAATTACTGCTACATGAACCCAGCCAGGACCCTCTGCTTGTGAAATAAGTGACGAGGTTAAAATATTTTTTTCTCATTTAAAGACTTTAAAATTCCATAAAAGTAATAAAGTAAAGTTCTTTTATAAGTGAGTGAAAGTGTCTAGTTACTTTTCATCTCTGCCTGTAAGAATGTTCAAATATATTCTGGCTTCACAAATTGGTGCACTTGACCCAAAATCTTATGGATGTTTTAGTGCTAAAAAGCAAATTAATAAAAACAACACCAGAGCAATTCTGTTTAGTTTGGTGGAAAGGAACTGTAATGAAATGATGAAAGATAAAATACATGGATTATTGTACCACAGAGTTAGCAAGCTACACATTTAACTCAGTCCTATCAGCTGTAGCACAGAGAGGTCTTTCTGGGCCCTGGCGTTGACTCAGAATCCCTGGGTGAACATTGTGCCTGCGTGTGCATGGACAGATTAGGCCTCAGATTAGGCATCTCCGTCCTGCCTGCTTTAAACACAGAGTCATTGTGAGTATTGGGACTCCAGCTGTTCTGTCCCGAGTTCAGAGCAAACACACTCCTAATCCTTCTCAATACAGCAACTTGACATCAATTTGTCCCTGTAGGGGAGGAGCCGGGGGCCAAATCCTTCACTTCACTCCTACTCCAACCGGGCTTTCATAAAATTCCTCTTTAGCACTGCCTTTGACCTTGTTTGTAATTTATACTCAAAATATCTGCTGTTAGATATGGAAAAGATAGTTAAGTGGACTGTGTGGTTATGATCGGGCAGCCTACATGTTGCAAAGGTGTAGTGCAAGGTCTCTTGATTAAATACTTATGTTCAGGAGTGGTAAAAGTACTCAAGATCTGTCCTCAAGTAAAAGTACTGATACTGCAGTACTTTTTTCATGCTGCTTTTTATGAACTAATTTTATTTTGTATTTTGTAACACTTTTTATTTTGGCATTGGAGTGTAAATTTGACTTAAGAAAAAAGTAATTATTGCTACTGTCACCATTACTACTCTGCTACAACTTCTAACTCCTACTACTGCTACCACCACTACTTACTGTTACTAATACTACTATACTACTGCTAGTACTAATATTGTTATTACTATAATTATTATTACTTATAGAGCCTCTACCACTACTGTTTTAGCACTACTATAACTCCTACTACATCTACTACAAACCCCTTTTGTCACTTAGGGAAAAAAATACTTATTTAGAGATTTTGTCTGGAGTAAAAGTGCTGTATCTCTTAGAAAATGTTCTCAGAGAAGTAAATCACCTGTGACAGAGTGTAGTTATTTTCCACCTCTGTCATGCAGCATAGAGAATATAAAAACTTCATAATTCTATGTAAGACCAAACCAGTCTAACACAAAACATGTTTTAAATGCTCTTGCCCAGCTGTGTTGTCACATCCTGACCACTGGAGATAATGAGAAGGCAACAGCAAGTTGTGAAAAACAAGATACACCCAAATCTGTCTTTGAGAATCCAATTTGTTTGCCACACAGTTCAATTTAGACAAAAAATCTGTGATGCAAGGACAGGATGCACAAAGGATCATAGACTATGTTTGTTATGACTGCTTGAGTGGGTCTTTGTCCACAACAAATGATCAGAGGAGTAAAAGATGCATAACTTCCTGTTTGCCACTGTCATTTCCGAGAAACATTTAATGATCATCTGGTGGTTAGCGACACATGAGCTACATTCACTACTGTAGTCAGCTGATCATACACTCAGCAGCAAAAACTCGAGCTACTGAACCTCCTTCTACTTGACTGCTTATTCTGTTTATTTATCTCGATCAATTTGTACAATAGAAATCCAGCCAGAGGGTCAAAGATAATTATGCTATAGTTGATATAATCATCTATGCTGTTTAAAAGAAATACTAAAACCAAAAATAAATAAATAAATAAAATAAAATAAAATAAAATAAAAAATGTTCAAATACAAGACAAGAAATACATATTGGTCACTTTTTCCTGCAGTGAGAAAAAGAAGAGGCCAAGAAGACAGCGTTTCTACTAAACACTTATATTTACTGTATTCTATCTGGCGCAGGTTAACTAGGAGTGGCCAAATGTTTCTCAGACTGTTTAAATTTACAAAACATTTCCAAAACTGTACACCAAAATTAAAAAATCCAAAACTTTTCCAGGTTTTCCATGACTGTACAAATCCTGGTGCCAGTCCCAAGCTTGGATAAATGGATCTGGCATAAAACCTATGCCAAATCTATATCCAAATCGATTTGTTGTTCCATTATTTATAACTTTATATTTTCTATTTAACAAAAAAACAACTGCTATAGGAAAAATAATTCAGTGCATCTTCAAGTTAGATAGATGTCAGAAAAGATTTATGCCACTCACTGAATCAGATATTGTTGTCTTCATTAATCATCACTACTATGTTATTCCAGCATCAATCTTCTTGTGATAAAGCCCATTTTACTGAATTTCATTTTGGAACAATGTTTGTAATTCACCTCCTCTTTCTAATCCTGAAACAAAAATCCCATATCTCTCTTTTCTGTCTGCATTCTCAGCTCCAAACACAAACATTCCTCCATCAGATCTGTGTGAGTTATAAAATGGCCACACAGTGCTCAGAGACAGCAGCAGTCAGTCATGTCACCTCACACAGGCTGAATCAGAGCACGGGGGACAACTACAAATACACACATATACACATATACACATACACACATATACACATATACACATACACACATATACACATATACACATATACACATATACACATGAACACACTGAGATGTATTATAGTGGATTTGATGGGCTCAGACTGATGTCTGTGTTGCTCTTATGAACCAAAAATCAACATTATTCATTGCGTAAACAAATGAAGAAACCAAAACACAGACACTTTTTATCCGGTGAACTACACACATTATAAAAACATCAATACTAGTCATGCTCTGTGACCTTCAAAAATAAAATATCAATCATTTATACAAGAAATTAGACAACAAATATATGACATTATCTAAAATATTTAATATTTAAATATAAATATATACAATTTTGTAGTTTTGGGCCAGTTTGCTCCTTTAACATGTTAAAATTAAACATAAAAGTGTTTAGTTTAATACATTTAGTCAACTTGTGTCAATTTCTTTTTACACTCTGAGTCACAAATCTCCACATCAGCACCTACAAGCACCACACTTTCCAGTCTTGTGCGGAACTATATTAAGGCTTTTGCAGAGAGATTTGTTGATATATAATTCCTAGCCTGATTTATTGGGCATTGTACTAAAAACAAGGCAAAATTTGATTTTTTTAAGGCTGCAGTAATATCTAATTAACAAAATCAGATATCCAAAATCATCTCTGTAAAAGCCTTTTATGTTACATGTGGACAAAATGGATAAAGAATTTTAAACCTGACCATCCAATATTCAGGTTTTGCTTTTTGAAATGTATCCACATGCACATACAATGCCTAATTTTCATTAAATGACCCAACACTTGCAATAGAAGTTTTTTTCTTGGATTTAAAAATAACTATTGAATCATCAATAGTGTATTGTAATAGTAATCATCTGTTGGAAAAAAACAAGATCTTTCTATTATCTATTATGAATAAATCCTTATTATTATTAGCTGTTAAATTATGGCTTCCAGTGAAAGTGAGTGGGTGATACGGTTATGTCAGGTCACACAGAGAACCCCCCCCCCCCCCCCCCCCAAAAAAAAGAGTGGAAAACAAAAGCGAAGTGAAATGTGTGTAAATATTGGCAATGCATTCACAAGATTAAGATTCATAATGTTTCATTTCAGTTTGATCCCATGTATTCAAAAATTACAATGGCAAATTGGACCAGTTTTACATTTGTTATAAAATAAAAGAAGGAAGTTATGCTGTTGTGGGCGAAAGGGGAAAGATTTCAGATTTTACACCTGGGTGGCAAAAATAAAATAACTTCTGTCAACCCACTCATGCAAGAAAATGCAGCTCTAAGGTTCTTTTTAAGGTTCACATACCCTGAAACATGTAAGTGTTCCATTGACAACATTTATCTTTGAGTGAAAATACTTTCTCAGGACCCATTATCAGTGATATATGTATTAAAGTTGTTTTCAGTCTGTGACCTATGCACAACACAACATTAAATTATACCATGATAAATAAACTCAAGTATGTTTTCAAGTTCTCACACGGCTCTCTTTTGGAGTTAATTGCGGATGATCTCATGCCATTTGCTCCAATGTGCTGATGAAATGTAAAAATCTGCTGCTGAAAGATGAATCAAGCGGCCGTGTCCTGCATTTTCCTGAAACAGGCCACTAAAACATATGTGGGTGTAGCTGAGGCGAGAGAGGGGAGAGGTCACACAGAGGTTAGGTCCACACATGCATATGGCCAGGCATCTGTAAGCCAACATACATGATATCAAAACCAAAGACTAAATAAAAATAAGTTTTTTTAGTAAAAGGTTAGGTTCATATACAGTAAAGTGCAAAAGTCTAAAACAGAAGGCTACAAACAAAGAAATGCATAAAGAAGAATAATCTAAACTCTGAGAGCGTAGACAGAGTTAAAGATAAGTTAACTGCCCCGACATGGACTCAAACTCTTCTAGTTCAAGGGTAAATACTCTTTCCATTGAGCCACAAAACCCCTATATATCACAATGGTTAAGAATCCCCTAAACTAATCCATATGTCAAAATGTTACACAGTCCATTAAACACTCAAACGATGATCTGGATCCACACCAACATTTTGTCCTTGGCCTATCACAGATTTGTTTTACTTCTGCCTAAAACCTTTACATAGCTCTGTACTTGTATATTTTGTGAATTTATTTGGACATTATTGACATTTTGACTTGTTTAAAGGTGAAAGTACATATAGTTTTGCCGCCGATATACTCAAGCTATAGCAATAAGCTCACGTGGGTCAGTAGATAATATTTTCTGGCTCTCAGTGCACCAATTTATGTCTTTAACTTGTGTTTGTTCTCTTCAGAAGACTCCAGAACAACCCTCACAGTGAACCTGAGGGGTGAGGCAAAGGACACGCTGTCTTGTAAAACATATGCACTTAATATTGGGGCCGTAAAACTTGTAAAATTAAAAGCTATTTTGGAAAATAGAAAGAGTGAAATTTATGCGTCTGGCTCAGTATAGAGGCCGTTTTATCTTGGGGCAGCGAGGGTCCGCCGGGGCACAGGTAACGACTGTCAACAGCAGAGTGTGTGTATGTGTGGGGGGGGGCAGTAGGTGGTGGGACTGCATGCTCTCTGTGTTGCACCAGATGTCCACATGTGTGACTGGGGTTTCCCTGCTCCATCACCACAGCGGCCTATGTCAGAGACTCGACCAACGTGTGCCTGTTCCTAATTACACAAAGAGGGGAAAAAAGTCAGAAATCCTAGAGGTTCAGGGGTTTGCTTACACTCAGGCCTGAGTCACAGCTAGGCCAGAGGAGCTACCGTCACACAGCGCAGCCTTCCTGACGACAGTGGGAGAAATGAGAGGTGAAAAAAATATAAAAACAATGTCCACAAAGTCGGCTTGATTGAAAAGCTGCTAAAAGCAATTATGATTGTGAGAATGTGCAGACCTCTCTTCTTAGCAGCCAGCAAACATCATAAATCGTGTGGCAGTCTCTGTTTACATTGTGTTGACCTGAGCATGCCCTCTGCGCTCTCCGTAGCTCCAGCGCTGCTCACATACACAAGCATTCATGCACAGCCTACACCACGTTTACATTTTTCGTCACTGTTTTGGTGTTCAGTTAATGAACCATTTTAAGTTACCATTTGGGATTGATTTTGCGTTGCCTTCTATTTAAATAAAGTTAAAATGCTTCATGGTCGGTTGAATTGTTGTAGCACAGAGGGTCAAGCATTCGCCCACCAACTCGCTCGAAACGCATTGAGTCGCGGTGTCCCTGGGCAAGACACTTCAACCAAATTGCCAATACAGTGACAGTATGTGGCTACTTGCGTTAGGAAGGGCATCCCGTGTAAAATGGTTCACTTTGGTGTCCCTAAATAAAAGAAGGGAGCAACCAAAAGATTTAAAAGTTTATGTTCAGAGGCAGATACTTCATGTCACCACTACAGATGCAGACCTTGTTTTGGCTGCTCTCAGAAGTACTGTCATATTGTGGCATATTTAAAACATGTAATATGTTTTAGCTCAACTGTGATATGTCATCATTGTCAGGTATGCATAACCTCTTTTCAGCGCTTCACTCAGCATCTCCTGTGTTTTGCAAACCTCTTTAGCCTGACACCTTTGACGTAAGCACTTTATACTGCAGTTTATTTAGCCCCAGATCGTGTTTCTGTAGTTTGCCGGTGTTGTTGCGTACACACTTTAACTGTACGTCTCTAAAAAGCCATTATATTTTGAAATAATAAACAGACGCGCTGCTTTTGATTCTCCTAACACAGACACCAATGGACGTATTCTTAACGTACACCTCGGCGCACCTCAGCGCGGCCCAAAACGCACTAAAAATTTACGGCCTTAACATTCCTGCGAGGTCAAGCAATTTATCAAATGCTGCACATTCTGGTTTCAATTACACAGCCGATTGTGGAGAGCGGGTTATTTTAGCAGGTTCATTTGGCCCAGTAGGGGAGGTCCAAGTCTTTTTGCTCAAAACTCCATCCCTTGAACGCAAACAGGGCATTACCAGGGAGACAGATGTGGGGGCTGTGAACAGTGCAGATGGCCAAGGAGAGGGTAGCATAACATAACTGTCCATCTCAATTTCTCTTGTCCCGCCGTTGTCTTTGGGCAGTGCCAGTTGGATGATTTGATTTGTTGCTGACATTTCTGGAACATCTTTCTAGTTTTTGTTAAAGGGCCTGTCCTGCAAAGAACCAGTCACCTAATTATGATGTCATAAGTCTGTGCCTTAGGGGTAGACATTGACGAGAAGGGTCTGACTGATTTATACTCTATGTCACGATTTGTATATTGATTTGGCAAAGGTTTTGTGCCGAATGCCTTTCTTGACGCAACCCTCTCCAGTTATCCAGGCTTTGGACTGGCACCAAGAGTACACTGGCTTATGACTCTTTATTCATTTTACACTACTACACTTACATGTACACTAAACATGTACACAAACACAGTACTTTTACTTTATTACACGTTTGATGTACTCTGCTTGAAAGATTGCAATCAAATTGTGCAGGTCAGTGTAGCAGTAGGCTTCCTTCAACTGTTCTCTCCCTGTCTTCCTCGATCGCTTGCACCTTCTCACCAGTCTCCATCTCGTCGGCCATTTTTCCTCCACCCTCAATCTCTCCCTTTTCTTCCTCTGTGGTAGAGTGGTGATAAATCCCTATTTTATTGCTGGAGAATTCCTCTCTCCCCACAGGGTTGACAGCTCCCCACGTTCTAAGACACTGCTAGGACCGATCCCAGTCCTCCCTCCTCCCTCCTCCCTCCATCGCTGCCTCCATCTGGCCCTGGTTATGGCGAGAGTGGAACAGGCCATCACACCATTACACCCCTAGGAGAGGACGCCGATGATGCACTGCACGTTGGTATGGAGGAGGGAAAAGATGGAGGGAGACAAGAAAATGGAGGTTCTTCACTGGGAAATCTGCTCCATGTGTAAGTTATGTAGGAGGACAGACCTTCAGTGTAAAATATTAAGACATTGTTAGGATCTGATTTATCCAAAAAAAGGGGACGGTATAGCTTTAAGGATGAGCAATTGGTGCAAGAATTGGTAAATTTCCAAAGTGATAAAAGTAGTGTTAAACAATTATTAGCTTAAAGATTTTTTTTCCCGGATCTGGACACAAAAAAATCACAGCGTCCAGTGGCAATCATGCAATTAAAATGTATTTGTATTGATTTAATGTTACAGAGGAATCATAACCAGCTGCGTTGGCCAAGCAGCCAATGGGAGTGTTCCTTATCAAATACCTCTGTGTATACAATGAAGTAAATAAAAACAATGAAGTAAATAAAAACAAAACAATATAAAAGACACAGGACCACACAATTCACGCCGAGTTAAAAGCCAGAGAATATAAGTAGGTCTTAAGATGAGACTTAATACATTCACTATATGTTTTTCATGTAATATTTTGTGTTTATCATTATAAAATATCATTTAAAATGAATGGTTGCTACAGACCTGCACTGCAGCCACATCCTGCAAACCCCATTGAAAAGTGATAATACTCATCATTTGAGTGTACAGTACCTAAATGGACAGAGTTTTTGAAGTATCTGTGTGTGTATGAGTCTTGGCAGCGTGACTGAGCAGCAGGTGCCAGAGAAGTGAGTCATAAACACAACTGCTTTGGACAAGCTGGACTCTCACATCAAATAAAGGGTTTTGGCCACGTCCACCTCAGCTCTTCACATGAGCAATACAGAGCCGAGCCAAAGACACATCTCATTAATATCATACATTCACACTCACACTTGGATCTGGGAGAATGAGAAGTCAGTGTCTCCTTTTGTAGAAAAATCATTACAGTCTTATGCATAAGTAATGTGTTACTATTTAACCAAGAAAGATAGTGTGCATTAGGCTGAGGTACGGATGGTCACCTCTCAAAGTGACAATACAGTATCATACTGTCCTTACCAAGACAATAAGTTTTTTTCCAGTTGTATATATGGGATGTTAACCTATGACCACTATAAAATATCACTGGTAACAAGATGTTTAAATTCAGATTTGTTTTTGTTGTTTGTTTTTGTATCTTAAAGCTGCACAAAAAAGAACTTCTTCACACATGATTCCATATTATTATACTACATTAGTATATGTTTGGGTGTAGTAGTTTTGTGTATGTTTTTGTGTGTTCTGTGGTATGGTTGACTGCTGATGGTGTAGGCAGCAAAAAGGCAATGGGTGAGGCCATTTAAGATTTTCTTTCTTTTGAGATTAAGTAAAGGGGCAGAAAAAAAGAATGATATTCTTTCCACTGCTCCTTTCCAATTATGAAAATGCATTGCTTATGAAATTGTGTCAAATATACATTGTATTATTGTGCATTTTCATGAAAGGAACAAATAAAAAATGAATGAATGAATGCACCAATCCTTACGCAATAATTTCCATTCAGCATGGGATTGGCACAAAAAGTACTGGCTTGTAACCCCTTGTGGCTGGATTTTCATTCGTAATATGTTACTATTCTTAAAATGCAGTTTGAAAATGTACTCCATTTTTAGTCAAGCTTATAAATTGCCTTTAACAGTCCTATAGCTGTACACTTAAACACTATCACCTCACCAAAAATAAGCCATTTACCACCGACAGTTACACTGATGTTTGAACTTTTTTTCTCCACAGCCAGTGCACCGTGAGTAAATGATGCCACTGTAATAGAAAACTTAATTAAAGGCATTTCCATTTCCGACTTTTAACAGTTTTATATAATTCTCCTGCAAAGTAAATCTACACTGCTGACTAAGCTCTACATTAGATAATGAATCACAGTGCTCCCCAATCTCTCCCCCCTTGCTATACCCACACCTCCACCAAAAATAATCAGGATAATTTCTATTCATTATTACACCTTCATTTATCTGCGGGACGGGACGCGGGGAGGACGGGGGTATAACTCTGTGGAATAACAATACCATTAAAAAGCCCGCGCCGCAAAATATCAATCATTGTTGCCCGTTAATGTCCCTCCAGCCTATTCAGATGGCCTCTCTCTTCTCCTAATGTCCACCCATCTGTGTGTGTGTGTGTGTGTGCGTGCGTGTGTGTGTGTGCCGGGCCCGTTACATTCAAAGCCCCTTAATCAACAGTTGCTGCATCTGGCCCAAGATAATGAATGGCATTGTTTATAACCTCAGCTCCATATCAGGTGATAGATGTGCACAGGCCTAATGCTATCATTTGAATAAGAAATTAGATTGGGTTTTATTTGAATATCTATGCAGGGCTAGTGTTAATATAGATTTCTTGGTGAGGTTATGATGGTGATGGTGGCAGTGATGTGGTTCAGTTGGTCAGCCAGGGAGAGGAGAGAGATGAAATTATGTGGCACCTGTTTTTGATTTATGGCCTGTGGAAAGTTGATGTAAGGCAGACCGGGCTGAGGCAGTGACACTGTCACTAACTGGTATAAGACTGGAGTCATTACAAATACAGGAAAATCTGTGTTTGATAAATCTCCTAAAAATTACAAAAGGGATGTTTCCAGAAGTGGACAGTAACAAAGTAAATTTAATTGAGTACTGTACTTTTACTCCACTATATCTAAAAGATAAATATAACACTTACACTCCATTACATTTCTAAAAAAGCAAAAGTAACGTCTACAAAGAAACAAAATTTACTACATAATACTACTCATATTTGCTGTCAGGAACTAAAAAGAAGCTCTGGACACAATCTGGAAGTGATTCAGCTTTTGCTTTGAACATTATTTGTCCAATTCTATAATAAACCAACATAAAAATAACTGATTAGTATGATCATAATACCCAGCCTTATTTTTAATATGTATGACTTGTTTTTGCTGTAGAACATTCTTATCTGTTATGGTTTTCAGTTGAGTTCATCCCCACATTTCCTCACTAAAATGATGTAAAATGTATTTTAGTCATATTTTTGGAGCTGCAAATTTGTGTCCTGAATGTAGCAGACGTTTTACCCCAAATTCTTACATATACATATACAATACATACATTTTGAACACATATGTGTTTTTGAAAGTACATACTCCAGTTCCTTAACTTAAGTAAAAATTGGACATAGCAACGTTTACTTGTATTGGAGTAAAATTTGACCAGGAGGATCTATACTTTTACTCAAGTAATGAAGTTGAGTGCTTTGTCCACATTTGGGTGTTTCATAATCAGTTGTACAAATTATGAAAACCTTACTCCTGACAAAAAAAAAAGAAAAAAAAAAAAAAAAAAAGAAAAAGAAAAAAGAAAAACTTTTTTTTTTTTTTAAATAAAATTAAAACTATTAAGTTACATATGACAAAGCCCATACTAACAATAAATCAATATAGTGCACAGTAAAATAAACAATTTAGATTTTTAAACAAGGCACTGTAGGGATCATTTTACTTGAGTTAATCTATAAATTCTTAAATTAAGATTTATAGGCAATTATCATCATCAAAAGTGACAGTGGGTTCATTTGTGTACAGCACAATAAAGCAAAAACAGTGTTCCAAAAATACTTTTCACAATTCATTTCAGTACTTTAGTTCAAAGTAAATGCATATACTTGGACTATATAAATTTAGTACACACAGAGTGAAATTCTCCCCACTTTTATTTATTGTAATTGCAATGATTCATTTAATATAAAAAAATAAAATAAAATCAAAATTCAGTATCTCATAAAATATTATCAAATCATAAGCATTACAATAAAATAAATAAATGCTTGAAATATTTGGTGGTTTATATAAAAAATGTGTTTGGCTTTTTTGTATTGAAATAATTTGCAAGATATTCTAGTTTTTTGGCATGCATCACCTGTAAAGGAGAAAAAAATGTTATGTATGTAAACAAGCAAGTGTTAATGTTCTGTATATGATGATTACTTAAATGCAATATGTTTTATTTTGAAAGTCATTCTACATCATGGTCTAGATTTGCAGTAACCATGTTTTGTAAATCTAAAATAGATAACTTAGCAAAAATGAAGTTAAGTGAAGGGCAAATCCAACCATAAGAGGTGAAAAATGTAGGTGCAGACAGATCGCTAACAGCATTTGGAGTTCCCTTTGGTGACTCGATCCCAGTGGAATATCAGTGTTACAACCTGCAGCAGTGAAATACACAGACAACAGTCTCCACCCTGGGACCAGAGCTGTCCAAATCTACAACAGTTTCTTCTCCATCCCTCCCCCTTCCCCTCTCCCCGGTCCACCCCACACATACCGGGCACAATCATTGATAAAGACAGGCCTCTCAGGGATGACACTGATAGCTGCTTCCAAACCATTCAAAAAGTGATTTGCCTGCTGCCGTTTTAACCACTGCTGCCCTCTTTATGATGCACACGTGTCCGGAAAGGTAACGGGATCCTTATAAAGAAGATTCAGACCGGACCTCATGGGGCAAAAATACTTATTTACATTTTTATCAGCGTATGCAGGATCACCGAGGATCATTAAAAAGTCAAATTAAAGTCACTGCATTTTCAAACATGTATACAATGCGATGTCTATTTCTGTATAATCACCTGGCAAAAAGAATCGCAATATCAAGCATACATATGGGATTTTTTCTCATATAAATAATAAAATTAATACAGTCACCAGAAGGAACACATTGTATGCATAGAGTATAAAGAGTTTAACTTAATTACTGTGACATAATCCTGCAAAGGTGTCCCAAAATCCAAGAATCTCTTAAAGAAGAAAAATATGTCAGAGAAGTGAACTGATGATGTAAAATGAAAAGGTTTAAAATTCCAATATGTTGTATTTTGTCTCATATTCTGTTTTATTTATAAAGCCTAATATCACAACAACAATTGCCTGAAAATGGCTTTACAGAAATAACACAAAAAGGTAGAAATTTGGCAAGTAATTTTCACATAATCGTCTACTGAAGATTTAGTAAAGGTCTCAACAAGTCTAAATGATGACCACTTATTATATTATATTGTCTCTCATCTTGTTCTCTGGGCCAAATATGCTCATTCAGAATTCAATAACAAGTCCAATTTATAAAAAAAGTTGCTGTATTTTAAAACATAATTGTAACATTCAGCATATTTCACATTAAAATTTGATCACTTGCCAAAAAAGGTTTTCAAATACTGATGAATTCAAGCTCATGTATTACAAATAGGGATGTTTTATAAAGGATTTGCTAATTTACTTAATACTTCATGGGGTACAATTGAAAGATGTGACTAGAAAATCCAGACACACATAAGTAAGGGTCCCAACAAAGGAGTATTTTAGGTCCAAATAACAACATCTTCTTCTTCTCTGGTCAAAATACACCTGTCCTGGATTCATAAAAAAGTCAATTTTTGTATACTTCATATGGGAAACATCATTATAACATATTTTTTGTTTAGTTTTTTTGTTTATTTCTGCAAAGTCATCATAAATTTCCATATCTGACTGGAAAATACAGGCACACATAAATAGTAAAGAGTATTTTACACAGTGCTAAGTCCAAATGAAGACCACATCTTGCACCCCTATACTCTCTCATCTCCCTCATCTTCCTCATTTTCCTCTCTGGTCCAAATCTGCCTGTCCAGCTGGGGTCCAGGAGCGTCTGATGCCGAACCCCGCTAGGTGCCATTGACAGCTGAATTATCCCACAGGCCCGAGAAGGCTGATTATCAATGGAGAAGTCATCAGGGCCTCCTATCCCCCATCACCCGCAAACCCCACCATCACAATACCAGCAGCACCAAGCAGCACGCTGCACCCAATCTGTTCCCCCTTCACCCTCTGTCAGGCCTCGTCAGGGCTCCGCTCAGCTCCACTTGACAGGTAATCTCAACAATAACAATTACAGCCATTACTGGTGTCATAAACAAGTGGCGACCCCAAAGCAGGGAGTGGAACAATGGGCTTTGTAATTGACCGTGCAGGTAACTGTGTGGTGCAGCTACAGGCCAGTCCAATCTGGCTCTGAGGGTGTTATTAAATACTCAGGGAAAAAAAAAAAAAAAAAAAAGCATGAATGAAAAATATTTAATTTTGTTGTCAAATGTGTTTGGTGTTTGTGGAGTGTAGTGGTGAGTGGTGGTGAAGCATGGGGCTATTGTTAGGGCACTGATAGGACAATTTTATCTAAGAGTGTTGAATTGATTTATTATCGATTCAACAATATGAGCAACTGTAATTCTTTTATTATGAGACATGAAAATGCATCGTTACATTTTGTATTGCTGGTGATGAGAATAAAGATGCATCACAGTTGTAAAACTGAAATACGTAATCTGGAAATACAAAATTTGATACGCACGTACTCCTAACAATTTAGAGCGCTCCTTCAAATAGATCCACAATTGGTCTTTTTACGTATTACGTTCCAAAAGTAATTTTATTGTATTATCTGAGTCAAGGACGGCGGCCGAGTCTGTGTCCTGTGCGCGTCGCGGTTTCAGTCAGGGCCAGATCGCTTCCTCCTCTCCTCCTTTTACCAAAGCAAACAAGGCGCCGTGGCCCGGAGCGCTAAAATCATTTGCGACTCCCTAATGAGGAGAGCTGAGCAGCAATTAACACGTGTCACAGTCGACATCATCAGGTGCCACTCTTGTTCTCTTTCTCGCCTTTTTTCTTCATGTTGTTTTTCCTCCCTTTTCTGCTTTGATTCCATCCGTAGAAGCAGAGGCTGCAGAATAAACAGGTTTCCATTACCGGTGCTGTCCAAGTGCGGCGGGTTTAACGAGCTTTAGTTAACGCAAAAGGCGATGGTCGAGAGTCAAAAGCGCGTCTCGTCTCAAGGCTTTATTTGTTTCTTTATTTTATGCAGCCGTGAGTGTGTTGGGGGGAGAGAGCGGTGCGTAAAGACGAGGCAATGCGCAGCGAGACAAGAAAGACAGAGTGGAAGAGAGACAGGCTGCGGTGAAAAGGTTTATCTATCACGAGCAAAAAGGAATAACACGGAATAAACAGCGCGTGTGATTAAAATGAAATAGAAATCAAAAAGTAATATTAATCAATTTGAAAAAAATGTTTAGACAATGCGTAAAAGAGATACTGGCATTCGGAATTAAAATAATTTCTTTTCAAAATAACAATTAGAATTTTTTTTAATCACACAATAATTAAACAAACATTTTTAAATTGTAGAATCCAAATAGTTACACTAGGTAAGTAATTATTAGCCTATTATGATTGTTTTAAAATTATTTGCGTTATGTAGGTTAAAGTTTTGTTTGATAGCGCAACCTTTATTACAGTTCTGTCTAATAATAAATTAATTTGCGCTACATTCAATTAAAAATAATTGCAAATCGTCATAATTACAACATTAAAATATATTTAGAATCAAAAGGCTAAAAAGACTGTCTTAAAGTTTTCGCTCAATTCGTTTAAAAGCACAAATGAATACTGAGCGCAGTCTTGATGTGAATAAACACCGCGTGAGGTGTCAGAAATCATTAATTGTTTATTGCACTGTTAACAAGAATGACCTTCATCAGGAAATTAGAGCACACAATTAGAAACCTCAGAATATTGTTTTATTTTTTACTGCTTTTGCTGTCAAATAAAACCCATCACTACCAACAGATGAAGCAAGTCAAGTCAATTTAAATAAAGTCAGAAATCTACCTAGTAACAACAGACTGGGACGCTCTATCTCCTCTGTCCTAGATGAAGGAAAGGAAGGAAGGTGCAGGAGGAGGAGGCGTTTGGTTGCTGTTCGTCTGACCTGCGTGGCTCTTGTGGCAGTGCAGAGCTCAGCGGGAGCCTGGCCAGCGCCCGCTCTCCTCGCGGGCCTCTCCGTCCCCTCTGTGCATCTCATTTGCATACATTTCTCTCCCCCTGTTCTCATTAAAGCTTCATTTCACAAAAAGTCAGAGTCCTGCTGCTGCTGCTCCCCCAGTCCTTGTACCTGTGGTGTATCCCTGGCATCCGTGGACCACAGAGAGAGACTGGATGAAAGGGCGAGAGTTTGAGAGCAAAACAAAAGAGGAAGAGAAGAAGAAACAGCACAGGGAGGGAGAGACAGGATAAATGGTTCCTCTGTGCCGCTCCTCTCTCTCCCCGCTTCTGTGTCTCCACGGCTTTTTGTGTTTCTTGAAGCAGGCTCCATTTTGTGTTAAGCACTGCCTCTCATGACAGATATATGCCGGGGTCAAGGGGTAAAGTTGAGGACAGGGTCAGCTGTAACATAACATCCAAAGCAACTCTGCAAACTCACTGCTCTTCCGCTATTGTTTTTATTTTGGGCTGAAAAACTTGTTGCTTGACAGGCCTAGATTGTGGCTATTCTCTGTTAACTTCAAACTATTGTCTTTTACCTGCATCTTTTACATTGGAAATTATGTTTATTAGTCAGAAAGTAAAAGGGATATTTTGCCTGTGGTAACAAAGACACAATGGCAGGAGTTTGTCACACCAAACTAACTCATAAATCAAAACAAAATAATTAAAGAATATTATTTTATTTCAGGAGGATAATGCAACAACAGAAATGTGCAAAAATAATCTGCAGTAAAAAATTAACTAAACCAGATTTTATTTCATTGATTTTATGTTCTGGGGTTACTGAAATTGACCATTCAATAATATTACATAGAGTAAGAAAGGCTTTTGTTAAAATGCTGAAAATAACTGAGCCAATAAAATGTATATATACTGTATATTAGGCTCAGGCACAGCTTATTTTGTGAATGTATTTATTTATAGCTTTATTTGAGGTATTATATATGACAAAAAGCATCTATACCTTTTCAGTGCATATAGATATAGCTCATTGATTTGCTGCTATTTTATTATTTGTAAACGGATATCTGATTTAGCAGAATTGTATGACAACAGTGTTTCCTCTGGCAGCTTTTTGTAGCTTGATTTTTTTCCTCCAGTGGTTTGTCCGTGTTGGTCAGTCTCTATGGTCCACTTGTGGTCACTCAGTCTGCACTTTGTGTCTATCTGTCTATCTCTCTTCATTACACCTCCCTCCTTTTTAGTGCTGCACGCTTCAGTTTGGTGAACTATTGCGCGGCTTGAGAACCCAGCCAATAAGAATGCATGTACTGTATATACGACCATTGACCTCACATTCACACACATTCAAATACAGATTGAATAGTTACTGTACAAACACACAGACAAACCACACGACCAAAACTTCCAGACCGCTGAACACAACCCAAGAATGAGGAGAGAGGAAAGGAAAGAATGATGAAGTCGGACTTAAACATCAAACAATAAACAGTCCATTAAGTGTGTGGGACGGGGTTCAGCAGAGGGGGGTGGGATAGCAGATATGGGGGCCCGTGTGGAAGATGTAGTTTATTTAAAACACAGTGACCCCACGCTCTGGTGCAGGGATGAATAAAACTTTAATGGCTCATAAAACAGAGCAACCTCTCCACCAGCCCAGAACCACATGCCTCTATTTCTCTATTTGTCCAAAACACAGAAGGGGGGACAGGCAAAAGTGATTCAAAATGTTACTGGGTGAAAGATAATGGAGGGAAAAGAATAGTGTGTAGTTGATAAAAGACAGTTTGAGTTGCGGTGGAGGAGAATGATAACATGGAGCACAATGAAAGAAAGGCTCGAGACCAAACTGTATTTATCGCACTTGGGTTTCATGGACTCATAAATCACAAAGTGGTCAGTTTTTAAACAACAGTGTGAAGGAGATAAGCAGAGGTGGAAAATATTTACTCAAGTCATTTATCCAAGTACATTTCACAGGAAAATGTATGTAATTGAGTATATTTTGTGCAATGTGTTTTTAATTTTTAGTAAATAATGTTTTTTATTGTTACTTAAACTCTAAAGTTTGAATAAATGCACCGATTCTGAATGAATCAGCACAGCTCTGCACATCCTCACTATCACACAGCACAACATTACACACAGTGCAAAAACTAAAACACAATTATCTACTTTTGAAAAGCAAATGCTACACTATCAAAGTCCACAGGCCTAAAACACATGTGACAACAAATAACACAAACAAATCAGAAGCTGAAGACACAGAACAAATAAGTTCAAGAGAAACAGTGGCTCTGCAGAAGACATCACTGTGGGCCAAGTCTGAACCAGGTCCTGATTCAGGATCCAGCTCTTTGATTTTGCAGATGTTTTGAGAGTTGAGTATATAGTTTTGGATTTTGTGTGTAGTTCTATAACATTGGCTACAAATTTCAGAAAATGTGCTTAGGTAATCACAAAAACTGTAGTAGTAAAAGTAATAAAACTTATGGCAAAACATTTGGCTTTTACTCAACTACTCTACTTTTTACTTCATTTTTAAATTCTCTAAATGGCAGTAATAGTAATAGTTGTAAATCACATTAGAAGTAGTAGTAATAGAGGCAGCAGTAGTAGTAGTTGTGATAATAATAGCAATAGAATTAGTAGTAGTAGATTTGGTTGTTCATTTACAAACAAAACTGAAAGAAATAATTTGTAAATGTTATTTAGTACTTTTTGCTTTCACTCAAATAATAATATTGTTTATACGCCAGCAGTAGTTGAATCAAATGTTTATTTATTTGCTTATGAGGCAAACAGAAGTTGAAGTATCATATTCTGAGTCTAAGTGGAATCTATGCTTTGATGATTTTTTTGGTTATATAGTTGTTGTTGGGTGCAGACCTTCCTGCCCTTGGTCCTTTTGCTGGGACGTCTCGCGGGTGTCATCCCCAGGTCAAGAGACTGTAAATATACACAGTGAGCCCCCAGAGTCATTAATCATAGAGGACCAGCACCAGCAGAGTCTACATGGAACCAAAAATGTGAGACAGACATGATCCGCCTGCTCCAATAAATAACAACAAAACAAAGATGGAACTTTTTTACACTTACTTGGTGGTCTTGGTATAAAATGTAAGGGAATAGTAAAACTTTAATAATGAATACAAAGAACAAAGAATATACTGGTTCTCAGTACAATTTCTGAGGGTTTGTTGGAAACAGATCCAGTATTATTTCTAATTATGGAGAACAAATGCCTAAATTGTTTGACTGTTGTGGTCCAGTTGCCCAAATGCTGCATGTGGACTCTCCTCTTCGCAGAAACTCATAAAGAAAAGGTGTCTGCCAAAGCTTGTCACTAATGCCAGGTGTCAAGCTATCTGAAAACACAGTTAAGTTTAAACATAGTTTTAAATGCAGGCATCTCTCACTTTCACACCTTTACAAGCTCTTTTACAATCTAGAAGTCACTCCGGCGTCGCTTCAAGGCACTGAGCCTCTAAAGTAAAATTCTTCATCTTTGTCATTTTTGTTTCACTGGATATGTCTCAAGGGCAACATGACAGAGGCCAAAAAGTTTAAGAATACTTTGTCACGCTAACTAAGAAAACTGCACAGGGGTCAAAACTTTACATTAGGTATGTTCCTATCACTTGATTTGTATGCACATTTTGAAGTATTACATCAGAAATGAGCAATGGAAACGCTAAGATTTGAGCAAAAATCAGTTCATGTAAATAATGAAAGATGGAAACACATTTGTTGATTAGTCTGTGAACCTAAAACCCATGTGACTGTTGGTACCATAGTTACATGTGGACAGAAGAGAAAACCAAAACTATTTCTCTGCATCATTTCTTCTTCTGTTTGTAGCATTCAGTTCAACAATCTCAAGCTGTGCTGCTAGTTTCTCTTCGTAACTTGCTCAATCATAACCAATTTCAGTCCAGTCTCTTGTTGGTTCCTCGGTTACCAACACCACCCTTGTCCACTCAAACAATGCTTCTAATTCTCTTTTTTGCAAACTAAAAAGATTTGTTCCATGTTTACGTGGAAACACAGCTAGTGACAATACAATCTGTAATAGACAACAAATGCTTTACTAGAGAAACTGACAAAACATTAGCCAAACTTTGATTAGCTTATTTTTTTTTTACCCCTACTGGTGTCTCTACAGTTCCCAAAATAATCTAAATCAGTGTCCCATGCAGACCAGCCCTACTTTGGATTAAAGGTGTGAAAGTGGAAAACAGTATGAATGCATTTTCTTTTCAACGCTCTGGCAACAGTTGAGACAAAATATCTAAAAGCCCCATCCAAACTACATCATCTGCCGATATCGGGGGCAGTTAACTTAAACTCTGTTACATTTACATCATTCCATCTGTGATCTCTGAGGCGCTAAATGTTTTTCCAGGCATTAGCGCGTCATCAAAGTGTCCAAAATCCTAGCCCAGTTTGATCACACAGATCTCCGGAGGGCCGTCACACACAAACTCTACAATTATCTCTCTGTTATGTCAAGTGCGCCTGAGCCAAAAATTGCTTGCTTTGGATTGTTCAGAGATATCAGGTTCCCATGTGAAAACACCAGTCTATGACATCACGGCATCACTTAGATAGCTATAGCTACCTCACACATACACGGCATTTGGGCGCTAATCCGGGGTCTTAAGGATGTGAGGCTTGTATGGACCACTTTGTCTGCATGGCTCTCTTGAATTCCAGTAAAAAATTTAACAAAGGCTTTTGGGAAATAACATTTAAATGTGTCACCATGATGGCGCCACAACAACGTAAATTTGTACTGAGAACAGGCGGCAGCTGTCTGAGTGCATGTGTGAATATTTTTGTGTAAAATTAGGTACCTTTGTATTCCTGAAGACACTTCAGATTTATATTTAGTAAGTTAGCTTTTACAGTACACCATAAGATTTTAAAACTGGGTGTTTGGTTCTTAAACTATAATAACTTTTACATTCATATAATGTCTCATAATGTGTGGCAGCTAATGAATGAACAGTCCTTAACCAAACAAGATTATTTTTGGAGAAATCAAGAAAGAAATTAAATAAATGCAATAATTACAAGTTCATTTGTTGTCAAATAGGAAAGAAACACACAACAAAATGACTATAAACTGTCACTGTAAAAAGTGATGACATGCAAAGTCTTGGTGGGTCAGTCTACCCACATTGACTTGATACTATCTCCAGCCTGTTCATAAGAGGGTTTTGCACTTCTCCAGTGGGATATATTATTTTGTAAATGAAATGTAGAGGTTGATAGATGGATAGGTCGAGAAAAAAAAAAAAGAGCCCCTTTTTATCGCTTAAACTATCAATGGCCTGATTAAACTATACCTATATCAAAATTGATTCATCAGAACTATTAGTTGAAGGTTTTCTCAGAGAAATTTGACATCTAAACATCTCTAACTTGTATATGATGATACAAAGCTTCTAAAGTCTAGTCTGCATGTAACAACTAAATTGCAAAAGCATAATAAATTTTATTATTACTAGTCCTGTCCTTCAAAAATGTACACATATCAATGAATGTTGGTATAAGCTAATACAATAATGCATTATTGTTGATAGCGCTATGCTATTTGTTATTATATTTAATCTGAATGTCATGTTTGACTGTGAGCATGCTGCCGTACACACGACTCGCACACTTGCTTCCAGTGGCTTTGATAAAAGCTGGGGGTGGCCATTGAAGTGTGTCAGTTCCTGGAGTATAGGCTTACTAGGCTCTGAGATGCACCGGGCCATTACACGTGACCTCTGACCCCGACAGACACCCTAAGGTGGTCTGAACTCGGTCGACTGGATTCTGTGTTGTCTTTTTTTGGTCGTGTATATGTAGATGTGTTTTATTATGGGTGAGTCTTGTTCTACCACTAGCCAATAAGAGCTGCGGGCCTGTCCTGTGGCTATGTGCACATGCAATGGGGAGTGTAAAATCTGAATTTTAATCACACCTCCCTCCAATTACCAGCTCCAGAGCCAGTCAAGAAGGGGCCCAGGCATGACATGAACATGTACAGAAATCCCCAAAACCCTGACATCCTTCTTTTAATCACGGGCTGTACAGAAGATAAATGCAAATAAACCTGACCAAGCAATGCAAATCAAGAAAAAAAAAAAAAAAAAAAAAGAAGAAGAAGAAAGACTACTAGAATAAACCTTAATTGTGTCTGGCCTGTAGAAATGTTACCAAGACACAAACCACAAAATCTGTGTTGAAGAATTGTACAGAATGAATATAAACTCATTACTCCTTTTGTGTATCTTCTTCTAAATGGGACCTTACTAATTTTTAAAGGTAGATCTTTTAAAACAATGTAGAATCAATCAACCTATTGATAACCAGTAATTCAAACATTTTAAACAAATAATATAAGAAAAATAAATATATAATTAAAATATTAAAAATTATCATATAAAGTTTAAATGTTGAATTCTTAAAATGAATGTTAAACTGTATTCACCTTTCTAAATGTTGTAACAAATATTACAGAATCCAATAGTTTGACATTCAGGATAGGAGCAGCTGTAACTTGCAGTCTATGTCCTGGTTAGTTTTAGATATTTATCTACAGAGTAAGTTATGAGGGACTGTGTGACCTCACAACCCCAAGTTCCTAATTAGCAGGACGCGACACAAAGCAGTCACCCATATTTGTGCTAAGTCTGTCTGCATTAGCATGATCCTCCTCACTCCTCACTGTCCACTCTGATGTCCACTCATGCATGGACGTCCTGTTACTGAAATACTGCCCAATCAGACACAGATTTGCCCATTAAAATCTGCTAAAAATCACGTCCCGTGTTTTGCTCAATTTTCCAAGTTTCTTTATTCAGCCAATGCACCAGTTACAGACAATATAATACTAGAATAGACCTGTGCTTACTTGCGCAGCAAGCTGGGCTGTCATGAGATTTGTGAGTTCACAAACTCACAAAAATCCATCTTGTCAGGCTCTCCCTGATTCATTTGGGGCCAATGGTATGCAGTATGAGTACGAGTATGTGTTGGCGAGTTTTAGGTTTGCCAACAGCGGCAAGCACTTTTAGCAATACTTGTTAACAACATGGCGACACTGAAAATCTTACCGCTTCTTGCTGGTATACGTCTGCCTGTAGCCAGATTAGTGTTTATCATGGTAATGCACAAACTCAATTTCAAAATAGTTTGGACACTGCCTAAAGTGTAAATAAAACCAGAAAGCAATGACCAAATGAGCAAATGCAGTATTTTTTTTAAATCAAATGATAAAATATCTCAATGTCCACACCTGAAATATTGTTTATATTGTACGGTGAATAAAATATGGTTTTAATGAAATCTGTAAATCATCTCATTCTGTTTTCATTTACATTGTAGATTTTATTTTATCTTTATATGTTTTTATAGACATTGCCACATAAAGATATATATTAAAGATATATATTGGGTCATTTTTGTGTTTCTTCATAATTGACCAAGACTAACAATCCTATTTCACCTATACCTCCGCATACTCATCATATCACTGTTAGTGCTTTATATGAGAGGTCCATTACCAAATAGGTGCTGACATTCAAATGTAAATACAAGACGAGGTGCGGCGGCGTCTATTGGCACCACACGCTGCTTTGTCCCGCTCCAGTCTGACTCTTCACTCACAGACAATGGCCCGAACGGGGAGGGGGGAGGGTGTGACCAATGCCAACTGAGCTCCTACCAGGGAGGGGCCGGTCAGAAGACAGTGAGCAGGGTCAAAAGTCAAGAGCACGAGAGGGTGCTGTTCACAACTATTTTAACTTCTGTATGTGAGGTTGTCTTTAAAAAAGAGATGGTTGTTATTGATATGTTTGTTAAAATTTACTTTGAATTAATAGGTCTCAGATCAGTTTGATTTGCTGAAGTTAACGTATTTAAAAAGGATTTGTGGTAATTGATATTAAATGTGTACATGATTGTGGTCTGCCACATTTCTGTGTGTAGTACTCTATGCTAACTGCTTCAGCGAGGTGACAGAGGTGCAGTGGGTTAAGTGTTAGCCCACCAACCACAGGCGCGGCAGTTCAAATCTCACCCGAAGCGCATACTGTTTGTTGTGTCCCTGGGCAAGACACCCCAGTCACAGTTTGAGGCTGGTTGTGACAGGAAAGGCATCTGGTATAAAAAACATCCTAATCACTGTGGTGACCCTGAATAAAAAAGGGAGCAGCCAAAAGCTGGAAAAGACAAGATTAAAACAAGTATGCCTTCCAATAGCTTTTTAGTCTAGTTTAATGGATGCAAAACTTGGTTGAGTGAAAAGGAGATTTCTCACGAGTGTTAATGGTTACGTTGCTGTACCATTACAAAAGTCATTTCAAAAGGCAATAAACATCTCTCAGTAATTTTAAAAATACTCAGGGACACATGAGGTAATGGTTTCAGGGTGCCAACGGGGCTCAAAATGACACTCATGATTAAAAAGATTTTTCCAGATCCTGCAAATACAAAAAGATATACATTTCATGCACACACAAATCCATGCAAATAAACACACATGACACACAAATACACAGGTCCAATCTGTCCCCTCTCACACACAACACACCCACGCGGCCGCCTCAAACAGCATAAACAACGATGACAAGTTGAGATTAATGAAGGCCCAGCAGTGACAGACCAATTTAATTGTCAGCCATGATGGCAGTTGAACTCTTCCAGTGTATTTGTGCAAGGTTACGACAGCGCCTTAAAATATTACTAATTGATCATGACCAATAAGTAATTAGAAAAATTGATAGTGTGTCCTTCCTGCACACTTGTCAAAGGCAGATGAGAAAATGAAGAGATAACGTGTAGAGTTGATTGGCAAAGACTTAAATCAATATAGACTGAAGAATTGTAAGAATAGTAAAAAGAAAGTAGTAGATAGTGGATAACTTTGAACTGGCATTGCAATTTGTAAACCAGTGGATCTCTAATGAACTAGGCTTAGGTTTAAGGTCTAAATCAAAAAAATAAAATAATGCCTGACTAAACAGGAACTTAACAAGAACTATATCAGCACTGAAGACAAGATTAGACCAGGGATAAACCACAACCAAACAAAATACACCAGGTCTAAATCCAGAGCATGAATGGCAGTCTTTATAAACTCAGACACTCCATAGTCCCACTAGAAAAAGCCTGCGTACCACAGTTTGTAAACTACTAATGGATTTTAATAGATTTAGCAAAGATGACAGAACAAGGAAGTAGATTCTAATGATTGCCAAATGCAAACAGATTTCTTGATATTTTGTTAATATTCATTCTTTATTTCTGACACATGGTTTTGGTCCATAACATTAAATAAGACATACAAAAAGATAAAAATAACATAAATAAATAGTGATGCCAAACACAGAAATGGCAGTGTCACAAAATACATTGAAGACAGAATAAGGGATGAAATGAGTGAAAATATAAATCACAAAGAGTATAATAGTCAATTAAAATGGTCTGAATAGTTATTGAAACTAGAAATCAAACACATTATTCATTTGTACATGTGATAAGATAAGATACAGTAAGTTAGGTTTATGTGACAGCTAATTATCACAGAGCAGTGGAATGAATGAGAAAAACTTTACATGGATTAAAGCAATTTCTTTGTTGTAAATGATCACTCACAATAGAATAATTAAGAAGACAGATTAACAATTAAAAATCATTACACAGGCCAAATTTCCCATAGCAATAATATCATTTTACATACCCACATTTTTAATATCAAACAAGGAATACATTCTCTCTCTCTCTCTGTTCTTTTCAGATTGGTTAGAGTTAGGGCTTTTACCAAAACAAAACGTCCCGTCTACTGTGTTACCTTTTCACCTCACTTCAGATGTGAGTCCAGGTCCCAGGAGGTTTTACTGAGTTTTTCTAACCACCTAGAGTTGACAATGGCCTTGGCTCAGTGGCCTGACTTCACAACGTTCGCTGGCAGCCCAAGGTCTGGCTCACCGGGAAGGAATGTGTGTGAGAAAGACAGGCTAAATAAATACTATAGACCATAACAGTGACACGGCAGCTGGGAATAACCACAGTGTAGTATTAGAAAGACGTTTTTTAAGGTATATCCAAAAAGTACTACACGTTTATTTTTTATTTTGAGCTCAATAGAGTGACATCATACATCATCATGGCCATTATAGTAGTTACAATAAATAAATAAATGAAATAAAATAATGAAATTGATTTTAAAATACATTTGCCATAAAGGATGTTGTAAAATATTATATAAAAAAATGACTTCTGTATGTATTTTGGCATCACAAGAAGTCACATGTGGGGCAGGTAAGATCTATGGCTGTATTAACAAAAGCTATGATTGTGTTATCAGTGCTTAGTATCATATACATGTCTTAAACAACGACATAATGCATCCTGGCATTTGTTTATTGGCTCAAGGGCCTTTTTAAATTATACATCTGTGCAGACGGCTAACATTATCCTGCTGTCAATAACTATTCACTGCACAAATTGTCTGCAGGTTTTTTTATACTATAGCAAAGGACATAGCATTAACATGGCGTGATTCATATCAGATGTACAGGTAAAACATTTCTATTTGAGCCAACATTCTTTCAAGTTATGTTGTGCTCTGACATTTAAAAATAGGAATTACAATAACACATCTTCATCACCTGTCAGTGTGTTTATTCTCAAGGTTTTGTACTTTTTACAGACTGGATTGTCACATTTTTTAAACCTTTTAGCAACAGACTAACAAATAAGTTGAGGGAATGTCAAAAAAAATAAAATAAAAAATCATAAAGATAAATGGCATCAAAGAAAATTATTTTATTCAAGGAAATCTGTATTTTACTTAATTCTATATTGTGATAGTGATCGTCTGAAGAATAACAAGAGCTCAATATTTATTCTAGGCTTTAGAATTAAACCATTGGCAACATTGGATTACTGGATTATTGGATCACTATAGAAAGTGGCTATTTCAGCTCTGTGTTTGTCACACAGAGAAACAGCAGAGGAAAATCATAAAGAAAGGGAAAGCAAAGAGAAACAGGGATGAATATTGTCAAAGCATTCACAAGGAAAAATAATAGAATGGTATGGGCTAATTCTTAAGTCAGTGCTAGAAGTTTATGTTAGGCTTAAAACATTTTGATAAAATAATAAGAGTATACATAACTTTGAAAATGCAGAAAACATTGATAAGTTTGAAAAGCAGATGCATCATTTCCCTTAATCACACTTGCTATGATGGTACTAATCTGTATTTCTCAGATGCTGAAATGCACATGACTAGCAGAAGCTAAAAACACATTCACATAACCCTCTCCTCATTTTCCCAAGTTGTCTTGGGGCCTGCTGTTAGTCTAAGTCCTAATGACATCTCAGGGGCTGACTGTATGTGTGTACGGAGGGTAAAAGGTGTTCGCCCTATCACTTGCTGAGCTGATACTAACCTCTGCAGACACCTCTCCTGAGAGAGGGTGTGACCTCACTCCTGACATAGGATTTGGCACCTGCCACATATTTTATCACACGCCCCGATCACAAATGCTTACTTCTACGCACAAACACACACAGAAAAACATCTCGGTGTCGCTGTCTGCCACCTCCAGGTCGCCTGATGGCAGCTGGCTTGCAAGCTCAGTGGGTGGTGTCACAAAAAGGATATACAGGCTGTGTTTCATGATACAGTGTGATAAGGTAGTATAGTATTAAAGTGTAGCATAAGTAGAATTACATCTGTAAAAAGATCTATAAGACATACGTGAAATGAACTGTTTGTGTGTAACCATGTTACACACAAAGTGTGTGTAACAGGCCAAAGATACCAAATTCAATCAAGAGGTCAGAGGTTTAGGAGGATTCTTTACAATTGTGAGATAGTAATATTAATGATAGATTTTATTTATAAAGTACTTTACATTTTGGGACAAAATCTCAAAGTGCTACAAAAAGAAAATGTTTATGAGGAATTTGTAGATTAATTAATTGTAGAGTAATGGGCAGAGCATTTACCCCTGAACTATAAAAGGTTCTAATCCCAGTGTATTATTATCACTGGCGGAGGTTTGCACTTTCTAAAAGCTTCTAGTTTGGTCTACCCTGTTGTCCACCTGTAAACAGTGTCAGCTTTTGCAGAAATAAATATAACTTTTAAGGAACAATATGTTGGATTTCCAAAGGTATGTATGTTTGATAAATTACCATTAGATCCCTCATCAAAAGTCTAATTCAGTCTTATAACCAAACTTAAGCTTTTAGACATATGTGAGCTGAACGCTGTAGAGGCAGAAGTGGCAAAGCAGTATTTGAACCTCATTCTCAAAACATCAGCTCTACTGATAGATGGGCATGTTGTTGTAAGGGAGACTTTATTTTTGTCATATTATGCTGTTTCTAATAGTGTTTCCCCTTGACGCTGCCAACACAAACTGGCTGCTGTACACACCTATGGAAAAGAAAAAGACTGGCAGGTCAAAGTGAAAAAGATAGATGAGCCAAAACCAATCGAGTCTCCGAAACTGTAGCACTAATCCAAAATAAGCACTTGACCAAAGCTAACATCATCGGACCACTATTTATGGTGCAGATAAAATATTTATACAGTGAGTCATCAAGTCTGGTCTTGGAAAACAGCTGCAGGGCTATTGGGCTTAGCAGAAATATGTGCATTTTCATGAGGTACTGCAGATACCAATATTGGTTTATTTGCGCTTTAAGATAATTAGAGAAATAAGAGGAAATACTTTTAAATTATGACAAACACTTGATTTATGCAATGAGCTATCTTCTGTATAGCATTATTGGAAAATCCATCCTACTACTAAGGCTTCCTCCCGCCATCCAAAGACAACTAACGGGCCATTCTCCAGGCTGTGTCTCACCTCAGGCCCATAGTTCCTGGAATAGGCTACAACCACCCATAACCCCTAACAGGAATAAACAGAAGATAATGAATAAATGAAATGTTAGAATTTAAGGGACTCTGTTCTTGAAAATCCCAACAAAAAAGTATATCGATTGCAAATAGCTTAACATAAAGCAGCTCTTAAAGATGGACAATTTGTCAGTCTAGACACAGAGAGGAAAAAAAAGGGAAAAGTATTTAAGTCTCACTAAAACTTTACAACTTATAAACTGATCTTAAAGTAAATAATTTATAGTGGTACTATTGGAAACAGAAAAGAGGATAAGCACAAATCCCAGACAAAACATTGGCAAAGACAATTGGCTAAGTTATGTCTATTCCGGTTTTGAATGAAAAGCACCTAATTAGAGATACATAATACATGTGGGCTATCACTGTAGTACTGGTGTTTGGTGTCACAGAAGTAATCCAGAGCAAGGCCAAGATTCAAGTTAATAATGAATTGCATCTAGAAAATGTACTGATTTAAGTCGTCTCGGTTCATTCACAGCCATTATACAAGTTGAAATGTAAAAGAGTGTTTTGTTGAATCCATCTCTGGAGGATACATCTTGTGTGTTGTTTTCTAGGACACTGATTCTTAGACAGACAGCTCCTTTAATTATGCAGCACACTTTCAAATGGCCTACAAAATGAGACAAAATACCAGCAAGATCTAGAGGGCTTCTATGGAAATCTCAGAGGAATCAGGTCATGTTTGATATTATGCAAGTGTATACTCAGGGAAAAAAATAAAAAGAGTAGTTTAAATGCAACTATTAAGATAAGCTCCCCCTCTTCGTATTCATTAAACACACAAAGTTGCCTGACTCACAGCGAATCCCCCCTTGAGATGAAATTATAATGTGATATTAAGAGAACTGGGACAATGGCGACTTAATACCATGAAGAAGACTGTGCTCTTTATGCAAACATGATGAGTGAGCAGGAATATATTACAGGCAGCTACATAGTCTGTGAATCAAAGCCATGTCGTAATTCATCAGAAGGTTTAGATCTATGGCATACTGGGCCTATGATCATAGCTCAACAAATGAAGTCTTCAGAGCAAGCGTTCTCATTTTGTCCAAGTTTACCTGCACAAAAGAAAACAGAAGTATTCTATCTGCAGTGATGTGGTTGAGCTAATGGAGCAGTCAGCTCGTCTGGGGGTACAGCAGCGGTAAATATTATAACACAAAGTTATCAATAATAATGGTAAATCCAGCCACAAGGGGTCCCAAGCCGGTCCCAAGCATGGATAAATGGAGAAGCTTGTGTCAGGAAGGGTATCTGGCATAAAACCCTGTGTAAAATGCCACTCTGATGTGAATCACAAGGTTTACAATTATCAACTGTAACACTGTGACTTTATAAAAACACAACAAAGACAGGAAAGCATGACTCTTTCTGTACTTGGTAACTGTGTCTTCAGAGAGAATATAAAAATATCTTATTGGGTTTGAATCCAGTTTGGGTTGATTTGGCCCTGTTTTTAGGGCTGTACGCAGAATTTTAGAAATACTGAGGTCCATCAACTGAGGTTTATTTCTAATTTGGTCCTTGTTTAGACATGGTTTCATTCTTGTTTAGTCTGGGTTTATTTTTTGTTTAGACCTGGTTTAGTTCTTGTTTAGACCCAGTTTTGTTCTGGTTTATTTCTGGTTTTATCCTGGTTTAGACCTGGTTTAGTCCTGGTTACGTCCTTGTTGAATCCTGGTTTAGACCTGGTTTAAAATACTGAGGTCTGGACCTCTGGGACCTCTATGGTGCATACGGCCATGCCTGTTTCCTCTCTATCTACACTCTTACTGTTAAATTAAGTATAATAAAAGATGAAAGTCTAAAAAAATACTTCTCTAGGGATCAGTGCACAAATATGTGTTTTTGCTGGTCTAAAAATGAGCGATAGCGAATTGCAAACACTTTATTGTTCTGCTTGTTTACCGAGTGCTGCTGAACACCTCTCAGACCTCAGTTGCAGTAAGGCAATAATTCAAATTTCATGTCCACATTTAAACATACTGCATTGCTCATTCATTAAAAGTGATTTTAACATTGCAGTGATTTATTTGTAGATCTGGAAACAAGAAGCACACTTTGGCAACCTCTCGTCACCTTCAGAGTGAAAAGTTTATCACCTTGGAAACACATTCACAAACAACACATCTGCCCCCGCTATCAGTCAGCTGTGCCAAAGGAAGGAAAAAAAAAAAAAAAAACATCCAGGTAGATCAAAACAAGCACAGGCGTTTGTGAATGTAATTTAGTACACACACTTCAGGAGGCATTACTCTTGTCAAGATCTATGTGCAGCTTTAACCTAATTTACCAAACATCTGTTGTTATTGTGCGACTGATGAGACAAGTGTAGAACTGTTCTATCACACATGTCAATTATTTCTAACATTTAACAATAGTGAAGTTTGTTTGAAGACTTAACTTGGCTAGAGTTAAGTAAGCATGATAATGAGCTCCTGGGTAAGTTGTGTAAATTCACTAAAGCAGCTGCTGGAAAAAGATGTGTTGTGAGATCTATAATTATAAAGACAAAACTGCAGCTATCTTAAGCATGCTTCAATTATGCATATCCAATGACTAATAGCTGGGAGAGTAGTAGCGCAATACTGACATTTCCTGAAAATTTAATCAAGATCTGACAGATTAACAAATTACAAACCAACAAACCAATGCTGGCAAAAACATACCCTTCTTTGTGGAGGTAATAATGTTTCTAATTACCAGGAATACCATGTTTCTAAAGAAAAATATAACTTTAGCTGGGAACATGTAACCAATAATTAAAGAGTAGATACTTTGACTACAGTATAGCAGATGGACAGTGACTGGGCAGTGTGGGAGTCACTGGTGGTAAAACCAGGCACAGACCAGGTGGTGTGACCCAGCCTGACCAGTACAAGATGAAATGTCGGCCCAGATACCGAGCCACACAGAGGCATCACCTTCTCTCCTGGTCATCGGTCTACCAATCTGGAAGCTCTCAGTGGAATCAATGACCATCTCCAAGTACAATAGTGACAGCCAAATGTCAGCCTGCTGTACTGCAAACCCTGCTCCCACTACTTAATTTATTATGTTTAGATTAAATCCACTGAAATTCAATATTTTAATTGAATGTTTAGAGCCTGAGTGTTCAGTGATAAATTTCCATTGGCACCCTGCACGCTACTATCACGTTGCTTGGCCTAATTACATTTGCATAAATGATGTTCTCCATTATGATCACGAGCTGGAGAGGCACCACAGGGGTGTAAGAATGAGCTGTGCGGTGTTAGGCTCCAGGAGTATGTAAGGGTGACGCTTGCATCAAAGATCTGTTTTGTGGTGACCCAAAGAAACGCAAAGGACACATGAATTTACAGTAAGTGAGAGTAGAAAGGGAGAAGCATCTGAAATACCAAGTGTTGCGAGTAGCCAAACTGACTAAACAACTACAGTCAAGGCAAACAATAACTGTGTGACCTATTGTCTTCGATCAATGAAAAATACATTTATCTCATCTTATAATGTCACACAGACCCAATGCAAAGACAGTACAGTTTATTATGTGTTGACCTTTACCTATTGCACATTTATCTAGTTACAGACACAAGATGAGGAAGTCAAATAATACTGTTATCAATGGTGTGGAGAGGGTTTTGATAATAATGGGCTACCATATTTTATCATTACCAATGATAAAAAATAAAATAGCCAAGGAGACACACTGTATTAATTTCATTATGTATTTGTTTAACCAGCACTAACTGTGATCAAGTCCTAAATGATGCCAGTGTCTTCTTTGCGCTGGTCCCAAGCCTGGATAAAGGGAGAGGGTCAAGTCAGGAAGAGCATCTGATGTAAAACATATGGTAATCCAATATGCAAATCACTGCATGCAAGCAGGCAGAGGACTTGCTCTGATGACCCTGGAAGGACAAGTCAAAAGAAAACCAGTACTAAATATAATATAGCCTATTGAAGTGGATTGCTAATTAATGCCTTCCTATTTGCATTACTGCATATAATTTACACACAAGTTAAAAGTTAGGGATAGGAATGAATCCAAGACATTCATTGTTGAAGATGTATTTAACACCAGGGTCTGTTCGCTGCCTGTCAGAGATATAACTAACGAGTGTGAGTAAGGTGATCTGTGCTAACGGCTCCACCACTCGTGCTCCTGTGTACACAGTGCTGTAACTGGCTCAAGTGCCTCGGATCACAGTACAGTAAAGAACAATGTGTTCGACAGGAGACATAATGAATGGGAATGTGAGGTATGGTGTTGTTGTGGAATCTACTTTTCAAAATATTATAATTTGACAACAACTTTATGTCTCAGTTCAGTTTTATGAATAAAAAATAAGTGCGCATATTGTCTTTGTCTGTAACTCTAAATCACTGTAAATAAACTTGGGTAAAACATTTTTGCCAAAAAAATAAAATAAATAAATAAAAAAATAAAGTCTGTGGTTGCCAGAATTTTACCTTGAAATCAAACAAATAGAGCACAGGAGAGTAAATTATAGTACACTTCTTTAAGATGGTCGGTGTCTTAAAAACATTATGGCATTTTGCTGTAAAAATTCAGGTAATTTACTGTACTATGTATTTATTTGTCACTATACTTTACAATAAAATTATTGTAACCACAACTGCCAGTTTAATACTGTATATGTGCCAGTATTTTACACATTTTGTTTGCTCACAGGATGATGCCCAGACTACAGATTTTTGCAAAGTCTTGTGTCATAATAGTAACACACTTTAAACTGCAGGTAGAGTGTAATTAGTGCAAACACAACCTCCAAGAAAAAGTACTTAATGTAAATAAGAAATAGAGGGCCAAGTCTTGCAGGGCTTGATTCTTTGTGTATGACATCAGCACAGAGTCGTGTTTGTATAACGTCCGCTGGCTCTTGATTAAGAGGCTGCTCAGATTTTCACCCGGAGGACTCAAGAGGAGTAGCATGGCTCTGGCTTCAGTGACCAGATCCTATTAAGAACTGCCTTGTAAGAGCTTTCCTCCACTGCGGAAATAACTGCTGTAATGTCTGCCCTTTTTCACTACTTTGGAATGATCCCCTTCGTCCTCCCCATAAGTCCTCTCAGTTTCTCCTCCCCCTTTCCTCGCTCACATGCTGAGAAAAGTAAGTGAGAAAAATGATTAAATCATATTTCAGGTGGTTGGGACTGGTCAGGAGAGACAGTGGCTCTTAAAACAACACTAGGTACATCGTCAAAAAGCAATTTTGGTGCTTAGGTTACAGTCACTGACGGGCCGTTATGCAGCGCCCCATGGTGTGGAGCTGCTGGTTAAAATATGAGTGGGGCTGAGAGGACCTCCTTATAGTGATTGAGGAGGATTCCCTACTGTTCGAGCTACAGGCTTGAGCCTAGAAAGATTCACAGCGCCGCACTGGACAGGATAAATGTGTCTGTGAGTTTCCCCTTGAAAATATTGCCATACTGCACCAGGGATTAAAACTGCTAAGTCAATGGATCAAAGCAGATCCCTTTGAGAGAAAAATGGGATAGCAAATTCAAGTCAACTTTGATTTGATTGACTTTAAACACACTTCCAGATGGAGAGCCTCTCCTGGATTTTAAGGGAAGCCAGGCATTTTCCTTACCCAACAAGAGGGCTGAAATTGATAGCATAATTTGTCCGCTTAGGGAAGTTCCTGTCGCCAGTGAACCTTTGTTGAAATTAAAGCCCGTAGAGGGTGGAGATGCCCAGGGGAGCGCGGTGTTGTCTGAAAAGTCAGGGGTTAGGTTACTAGAAAATCCCATCCCTTGAGTGTGCCCCCTATCGTGACCTCTTCCCACCCAGGGGATAGTCCACAGGTACGGGATGAACACACCACTTCAGGACAGTCACACAGTAAGTGGTGCCATTGTCAAATGAGCCCATCTGAAAGGGTGTCACCAGGTCAAGTGTCCTGCAAAAGGCTTCTATTCTTACATTTGTACCCGCAACACCCTTTAAATACTTAATACAACTGCAGTTTTTCTAAACCACACAGAAACAAATCCAACATTTTTGTCAGTGCTTACAATTCTAAATGTTTGACACCGCAATTGGTTTGATAGGATAAAGTTTCTGTGTTTTCTGCAGTTGACTTCAAAGAGGCTCTTGTGACATGGAGTTACAGTGAGCGGCTGTATGTCTGACTTCAAACACTGCTATATAATGCCACACTGTCATAACTGGCTACCTGGGTCTCCTGTTATGATGTGAAGATGATATGCCCCCACTGACCTCAAAGCTCACGTTTATAACAAGCATTCCTTTATGTTCTGGGCGCAGAACAAACACTCATAGACATTCACACTGGGTTTAAATATTGAGAAGACTGCTGTGTTTCAAGATTACGTTCATACAGGACTTCTTCTTGACTTGGATTTGTACAAACTGTGTTTACAGACAGTGACTTCTGGAAGTGTTCCTGAGCCCATGCAGTGATGTTACATAATTATGTCTGTGGGACAAAAAAAAAGTTGCAGAATTGGGTGGTAAAAAAAATGTCAGTATATATTAATATCCCAAACTTTTTAACAAGCAGTGAATGAGCATAATCTTGAATGTTGAATAACTGCCACCTCTAATCATTGCATTTGCAGGTCATTATTCAAAGCATAAAGCCAATTAGGGCCCGCTCAGCCCCCCATGTGCACGTTTCTCACAAATCTTACTTCCATGTTTGTTACTGTCATTGGCTTTTGCCCACTCTCTGTGTTTCCTTCCGCCTCAGCACAATTTTAGCCTGTCACGACATATTAAAAGTGGTTTACATGTGCATGTCCAATGCGATGAATATGGATGTGACCTCTTTCTTTGGCGCCTGGTCGGCCGCCTGCCCTCTCGCCGGCTCCCCCCCTCAGGCACAAGACACTGCTTCTTCAATGAGCACAGCGTGTGGACGAGACAGACACACACACAGAGGGACTGCACTCATAATATCATAGGCCCATGCGCGCTTTCACATAAATACATGCATACATTTAGACAAAGACTTAGACTACCTCATGGTCAGGCTTCTCTTTGCTGCCATTCTCCACTGACCTTTCACAGTGTGTTTTACATAAAAATAAAGAAAGAGGAAGAATGGGAGTGGACACTTGACGATGGAGATGCACAAGAATGCAGATTTATAATTCATATTTTTTTGCCACCTTTCTTTTTGGCAGGTTTGTGTCTTCATGTCAAAGTTCAGGATTGAAACCCTCATTGGCTCACACAATAGACTCTTTTAGTGTTTGTAAACAATATGGCTGTGTTTGAAAGAAGGGTGCCATAAGCTAAGCAGGCCACAACACATTTTTTATGGAGATATTAGCATGAGCCAATCAACTCTATATAATGTCAGAGCCTGGTTAGAAAATGTTAGCGAGTGTATTGACATTTAGACTTTCAAAATTAGCATATATAAGTTGCATCTAAGCTAAAGGCTAGTAAATAATATGGATTTCTGAATGTTCTTGTTGTCAAATAGTAAAATACATGTCTCTACTATAAGGGTATGAGTAATGTGTCATTGCTGCATGATCAAAATGACCTTTAAATAATTTCTTTCTGTTTTAATCCTGTTTAATGTTTTTTATCTTTTCTCATTGCTCCCCTGTTGTGTTGCTGTTCATATTTACCAACATGCAATTTGCTTGGACTGCTCTTTGAACTGCACAAAACAATCCTCAGTGAAATAAAATGTTAATTGATAGTAGGATATAACACCACTGAACTCACACTCACTTTACTTTTAAACCACTTTGACTTCTGGTAATGTAAAGTAATGCAAAGAACTTGAACTACACAGCAGAACCTGACTCTTGCTCATGCATTTGAAAAAGCCCCGGATCGGTCACTTTAATTGGTGTTCAGTTATCTTGTTAAGACTAATTAAACAGTAGCGAAGGTGACGCTGGCTTTGGCAATTAGCTCGCAGGAGACAAGCAGGCTAATCAGCTCAGGTTTCTCAGTGGCACGTAGCATGTGGCACCTAGTAGCACGCCCACAACAACAGCACAGCGCGGGGGGGAGGGGAGCTGTACCAGAATGACCCTGGTGAAGACTGGTGAGTGTTTTTATAAGTCACACAAAGAGGTACTTTTTTTCTCTCTTTTCGCATTGTATGCATGCGGCAAGACTCTTCTTATTTCATCACACATACATGCAGATGTATTTTGAATGTGAATTTGGCACATACCATTATTGTAGTATGTGCAATATACATTATATTTCCAAAAGTATTCACTCACCCATCCAAATAAGTGAATCTGGATTTTGGTGTGGGGTTGTTTTTCGGGAGTTGGGCCTGGCCCTTTAGTTCCAGTGAAAGGAACTCTGAATGCTTCAGCAGACCAAGAGATTTTGGACAATTCCATGCTCCCAACTTTGTGGGAACAGTCTGGGGATGGCCACTTCCTGTCCCAGTGTGCAAAGTATGGTCCATAAAGACATGGATGAGTGAGTTTAGTGTGGAAGAAGTTGACTGGCCTGCACAGAGTCCTGACCTCGACCTGACAGAACACCTTTGGGATGAATTAGAGCGAAGACTATGGGCCAGGCCTTCTCATGCAACATCAGTGTCTGAAAGCATTCACCCCTAAACTTCAATATGTATGTATAGCAATGAGTGCATGTTGTGCGTATGATGTGCAATGATGTGCGTATAAAAAAAAAATTGTATCTGAGCACTATATATTCCATTGTGAGATAAGACCAATGCTTTTTTAAGGTTAAGTGCTCTGTGAGTACTTCTATTGCAGCTCTAGTCAGAAGCACGACAGCGCATAATTTTAGCAAACAAAATTGTCTAGTTCCTTAGAAGACAAGAAAGCGTTTATGCTGATTTGCAAGGGTACAAAGATAAAGACAAAAAGTCAGAAATAACACTCAGTAACATACAGTGTGTATATTCATATGGTTTTACTTTACTCTTTTATTATTATTGAAGTTGAAGAATTTGTTAATATTTGCTTTTGAGCTACCAATTTATAGTTTATCACTGGTACTTTCCCAGCCAAAATTTTCCCCTTTTTTACAAACCCAAATTTGCTAAAAGCTGAATGAGTAGGATGTGAAATGGGTGGGAGGAGGAGGAGGGGAAATTACACATTGTAGCTATTGATGTCCTTGAACTCTGGTCTTTCCCAAGCTCCACGAACAATGTGTCTTCTGTTAGGGTTCGTGACATGGCCCGGGACAGACGGAGGGCGCACCAAGAGCCGTGGCACCACTAGACCAACACAGTGGTATGGGACGAGTGTCTGGCTGTGTATGATCTGAGGCTGAGTCATGAGTCAAGCACGTCTGACTGGTCTGTGAATGTGTGTGGACACAGTGGATATAATAAGGGCTGGTGAAGCTCCAACTGAACTCATGTAAGGATGCTCTGAGACCGGATGTAATTCAAGTGAACTTTCATTTATTTTTAGTTATAGATAAGAAAGTCCATAACAGCATATTTATTTGACCCTATTATGTTGATTTTTGGAGTCAGGATGTCCTCTCAGTGTCGCTATGGATTATTTCTGGGTACTTTTCTCATATTATCCAAAGACATCTTGCACGCATCTAAAGCTGGGGACACACTACACAATTTTTTACCTGATTTTCTAACAATTCACACTTGTGCTGAGTCTGTTCCAGTCAGCTCTAGTTGCAGGGAGTCGTGAACCCAGAAACTGGTGAGTGTGGGAGGTTTAAAGACTCGAAACAGTGATGCAGAGACTTGACCAGTCCTCAGTTGCAGACAATCAAACGTGTTTGAATTTTAAGGCTGACTCTCACCATTGATCACGTGACTCCGCTGTTTGTGTTAAAAAAAAGTTCACCGAACTCAGCTGATTGTGGACTTCTGTAATAAAGTCCTGTCAGACCTGAGTGGTATTTATAGGCTAGATAAAAAAATAATAAGCAGCATTATATTTAAAATGAATTATGACATTAATTAATACAAACTGGAATATTACAACTCTTTTTGTGTTACGTGGGGAAGCTGACATCTGTACAAGTGAAGGTCAGCTAACAGCAGTTTTGCGGCTTATTTAGTAACAATTTATTCACTATTATGTCACAAAAAGCTTTAACTGGTTTTACTCAAACATATTGTGTAAAGAGAAGGGGTACTGCTGTTCTCCTCTGAAACTCACAGCCTGACCAGGATAATGCTCTATAGAGAGAAGGGGGATGACATTTGGACACAGACACTGGTGCAGTTATTAAATGTGTGATCCTCAGTCTTTCAGTCGTCAGAACAAAATCTGCTCAAACCAGCCAGTTAGTGTGTGCTCCTTGTCCTTTCAAAATCTGTAATGACTGAGAAAGTCATGTAGTGTGTTGCCTAGTGTGCTGCCCATAGTGAATGAATGTTGTCTGTCTGTGGATAGATGCACAATAACAAATAAGATATTGTGGAAAAGTGAATTTATTTCAGTTTCAGTTCAATTTAAAGAAAAATGCACATTATAGATTCAGTGCACATAAAGTGAAATATTACAAACATTTACACATTTTAATTGTAAAAAATTATGCAGAATTATGACTTACAGTTAAAGAAAAAAAGTCATATAAAATTAGATTATATATTACAAAATCACCGCAATTAAAATAAACTTTTGAAATATTTCAATATGTGTATCCTGAGTCTATAGTTAGTGTTACATTTTTTTAATTAAACCAATAAAATAATTTCATTTTCCCATATTCTAATTTAGTGCCCTTTATGTGTCAGCCCTGCAGCTAACTGGCCATTTATAAGGTATATACCTCCTCAGGCCCATAGTTGCTGGGATTGGTTTCAGCCTCAGAACATGATTAATGAATGAAAGTTGAATTTAACAGTATAAATAATGTGCCCACTTCAGACTACACATCAGCCTGTAGGTATTTTCAAGGTTAGTTTCTCTGCCTGGCACAGTTTGTGAGTTATGAAAACTGTGGGCGAAGCTCAAACCCCAAATTCCTTAAGCGATGATTTGTTTTCTTTCCCATTGATCACCAAGCAGCTGCTGAATGATTTTTTTTAGCTCAACCAATGTGGCTACAATGTTTTCTTTGCATTTCAGACATGCAGACAGACAGGGTGAGAAAATACAGGGTGAGAAGAAGTGTACAAATGGTAAAATGGTGGAAAAGGGACAAGAAATTCAAGTCTAAAAAATACTGGGTGATGGTTTGGGAGGTCACTCGAAGAAATGATAAAACTGATTTTCAAATGCATGTGCCACAAAGTTCATAGTAAATGTAGTTAGAAAACCTTTCAACCGTTTCCCTACAATCCGACGAACTAAGTAAAATTAGTATATGCTTTTGCTCAACTTTTGAGACAACAATCAGATTTATTACTTTAATTATCCAATATTTTCCTGCATGCATAAATGTTCAGGGGTATTTTGTTTTTATTTTCTTATAGGATTTGTGCCAAAAATAACCATCATTCAAAACTGTCTGATCTCACCATATAAGCCTCGAGTGCAGCTGAAGAAAAGCAACTGTTAAGTAAGCACCATGCTCCATTGGTATAGTGTTCTTAAGGTGATGTACTACGATGTTTTTACGGCAAAATGGTAAACCCAGGAAGATTATATTTTTCCACATGGTTATGGGAGACTGGCTGCAGTGCACAGAAGATCCAAAAAAGAGAAAAATATTGGAGATTATTGCTATTGGAATTATTCAGAGTATTCCTAACCCAGCCACAGTGGTTCACAAGACAGTGTACTTTTTATGCTGGTCCTAAGCCTGGATAAATGCAGAGGGTTACATCTGAAAAGCGTAAAATTTTCATCCCTTCATAATAAGAGGCGAATGATTTGCTCTAGCAAAGGAAAAAAGGAAGGAAAAAAAGCCAAAAGGAAACAACAAATGATGGGTTAGGACCTAAAAGTGGGTCATGGGAGGAATATAATTTAAATGTTCAGCTAATTTCAACCCTAAAAAGTGGCTGACTAAAATCAGACCAGTTGAAAACCACAAAATGATTAACATTCTCTGATTTCTGGCTTACTTCTTCTTTATGTTAAAATGTCCATACCAAGATTTTTTGTAAAGTTATTGACACAAGACTATGGCATCACCCTCAAAACATAAATTCTGCAGACAAAATATTCAGTTATAAGAAGACATAAATTTCCTTGGTTGTACATTGTGTCACTCCTTCCTGCTATTCATTGTGCATTCCCTTGGCACCAGAGCCTCCCTCCATCCCCTCTTTAATAAACGAGCACTGGTGGTAATTGCCCAGTACGAGACACTGTCATTACTCATTCAGATGTCCAATATCGATGCACACATACATACACACTTCCACACCACAGGATGGAGGCTCAGTCAGAACATGCAGATCCATAACATTGATCTCACCGCTGCCCTCCCCTCTACCTCCCTCGCGCCATTTTTCATATTCAATGAGTGACTTGTTAGTTTGGCTGCTCAATACAGATATGTCTCAATTATGGTAGGGCCCCGTATTGATATGTATGAAAAGCAGCTGCATATGATAAAAGACACATATTGACAGAAAGTAGTTTCAAAACTATTTTTTAAAGAATTTTGTTTGAAAATGGCACATCACATTTTCTCTATACATACTTTACAAGAACATTTACCAACCAAAAAAAAAAACTCAAGGAGAGGCCAGGGGTGCAAAGCTCAGACAAAAATAGACCACTGTCATGCATTCAAACAACATTTAATAGCACATCAAAACTCATCCAGACCACAGTCATTTTATTTATCATTTTATTTTTACATATACATACATACAGTAGAAAGAAGAGCAAGCAGTGAACCCATGCAACCCATGCTAGCACTTTTTGTAGAAGCCCTCTCAGATGGTTCAGTGAAACAGGAACTTTAGAATAATACTTCACTGGTGATTGAATCAACCATCTTTAAGCCATTCAGAGTAAAGCCAGAAAACATGTTCATAACTGTCAGCACTACCAGACCACTGGAAGGTAAAGACAGCACCAAAGTTTTCTAATGGGGCATTTATAAAAGTCTCCATTTTTGTTTCTAAAATCCTGGATGGACTCTGCATCAAAATCTAGGAAAACATTCATATTTACTATTTGTGTGAATGCAGCAAGTCAGAGCAGGTGGAATAATTGTGTATAATAATGAAAAATGAGTCTTCTACAAAAGCCTGCTCTAGCCAAACATTAAAAGGCCACTGTCTGTGTAAAATATAGGAATGTCATCTTTTACGGGAGAGAATAAAGAGAGGCAAAAGCACTCAGCTTCATAAAAAGCATGTATATACACATATTGTGTATTGGATACCAGTACATCTCGGCGCTGTAACTCATAAATCTGTGAGCTGGAGCTGTAAAAGAGTGAGGATAAAAGACACCATTGGGTTATTTTGACTCAACTTCTGTGCGAGTTATTTTTGCCTGTGGACAGACATTTCTTTGGCAGACACAGGGGAATTCACTGTCAGCTGAGTGTTAATATTATCTGTCCAGAACAAAAGAGGGTTAGTCTGGGGAGAAAGACGATGTGGCTGGAAACTGTAGACACCTGTATGATATCATCTGCACTGTTTATGTCTACACTAATCAGCTGCTCAATACATTTACTCTTATGTCTTTCAGTTAGTGCATTCAGACAGGAACTGGGCTTCATTTACACTCCTGGTTGGTTTATATGCTCGATTTCGCACAATCAAACTCAATTCTATAACATAAACATTTCCATACAGCGGTGCAATCGTGAAAATGTGTGGGAATGGCTTGGTTAACACTCTCTCACTACTAAGTCTTTTTTATGTTTGTGGTCAGTTATATTTCAACAATACAGTATTTTATAGCATGCATGACCAAAGTAAAGGTCTGGGGGTAAGTAAGTCTTAAAACACTTGGTATTAGATAAAGAAGTGGTGGCATTTTCTTTCTATGTGGTGCGTACCAGAACTGTCTACAATGTTGTTATAGCATTATGTGCTAGACTGGACATTTACCAAGCTTGCAGTTCCTCTGCTACTATGAAAGTAACTAAACTATACTGAAACAAAATTATTGGTGAAAGTATTTTTTATCTTAATGGCAAAATGGGTAGCACGTTTACCTTGCAAACAGAGGATCCTGGGTTTGAGCCAGACTCAGGATCATTAGTATAAGTAAAAAGTACTGTACAATAGCACATTTTACTCATGGATTATACTTTTTTTTAACTTTTGCAAGTAATATATTTTTTATTATATTACTTAAAGAAATATAATGTTGTAACCTCTGTCTGCAACTTTAACTGAGGGAATAAATCATCAAGAGGCTTGTTGTGCCATTACAAACTCTCCCTTGTCCTGGTAACCAAAAGTCAAGTGTGTTTCTGTACAACACGCGGCACTGTACTGTAGCTATGTAAATAATATGAAACAATGACTGATGATGTTGATCGCTGCTACTCAGTACTCCACCATACTTCACTCATCACACATCTTCACTTTAGCCCTGTTCTCCTGCACTTCCTCATATCCCGGTTGTCTTCCACCTCTGTCCCCTTTTTACAGTCTTCAGGAATGTGGGGTCTCCTTAGTGATTTATAAACATACACATAATAAATGGGCGGCGGTAGTTTAAGCAGTGATGAAGCGCTCTCTCTCTGGGACACAGCGCTGGCCTATACGTGTGATTTAAAGGGCTGACATTTATGGCTTGCAGGCCTATTATTCAGAGTGACTGTCTGTGTACACATCAGCTTTTTACAGCGGCTATGCAGAGGTGAGCCCAAAACTCGCCACTATCTTTCCGAACCTGAGTGGTCTGAAGAGTATGGTAACATAACACGTGTTGCTTAAGTGGCACCAATAAAATCCTAAGGGATACATAAGAAACTGCTTTTATTTATGTGTTCATACAATTCTAATTCCTAAAAAGTTGAGACACTGTGTAAAATGTAAAAAAATGAATGTAATGTAATGTTAGCAAATCTCATGAAACCATATTTTATAGTTTATAAACAGCATATTGGGATATTTTACTATGACTTTCGGAAGTGTTCCTGATCCATGCAGTGGTTTACTTTACAGAATAATGTCACTTTTTAATACAGTATTGCTTGAGGGCCTACAGATCATGGGCATTCAAATATCTAACACTAATAATACGACCTTTCTAAAATACCAGATATTCACTGCTGCCAATTAACTTAATTAGCTGCAAAATGCTGCTCCAGCCATTTTGTTTTTAAAGCAAAACATTTGTTCAGCCTTTTGTTGCTCTGTCACAACTTTTTTGAGATGTGTTAAATTGAAAGTAAGGTAGCATTTTGCATTTTTCAACACCTGATATATTTATGTGAAAAAAATGTTGTTTTATGATAGCTCATTCTGTTTTTATATATATTGTGAATAATTTACTAAATTTTTGTAATGCTTGACTTGTCCTATTTCCGGTCACAGAGCTACTTGTTTTCACATAAGCCATCTGACTGCCACCAACGAGCAGCAGATTGCAATCGACGACTTCGCAGCCGGCATCACTATCTGTCCAGGATAATAGATGACAATAATGGGAAACTGTCCCTAAGCACTCGTTTGGAGTCTTCCTGCCCATTTACTGATACCCTTCATATTTAATTCCCCTTCTATAGCCAGGAAAACAGACACTTTAAGTCCATCTAGAGGGAGCACATTTACAATAAAGGGCCAGCTGAATCCTCGGCTCACGTTTCCTTCTAACTGTGGCAAGACATAAACCTCCGAGCCAGACCTCATTTTCTCGGCGCCATCTCCCGGACACTGCAACAAGAAATCAATAAGGCTGCACACAATCCTCTTTAACTTTGCAAGCTTTTGTAAAAATGCCTTTGTCAAAAAAATATGGAGAATACTTGCCTCGTTTTTTTTTTGCAGTTGCTACACTCTCCTAGACCTATGCCCCACACTTGTTGCTTTAGATTAGCATTTAGCATTAGCACTCTGCTTTCTGGACACAGCACCACGACATAAGTAGTCTGTTGTTGTGCATTATGGTCGCTGTAACTCAATTCTTTCAGCTGAGCAAGGAGAAATAATTCAATCGCGCTGGAGAGATAAAGATCCCTGGAGCAGGGCTGGAAGATGTGCTCCGCCTGTATCAAGTTATACTCCAGAGATTAGCGAATAGCATGTAGCGTTTAGCTGGTAGCTACACTAAATCAAAGCTGACTGTGATTCACACTGTCAATAAAGCAGTGTGGCTTATTGCATCACGTTGTTCACTGTGACTTTACGGTAACAACATAACACAAGAGTGTTTATACAGTCTGAGACACTTTTTTAATTCAATGATGGTTTATTTTATAGGCCCCATAATCATGAAGTGGTTAATGAAGTAGTAAGATGTTAACTGGTGCGAAGAGATGGGGTTCATATCTTTGATGAGACTAACAAGTTACATTTGGTTTTAAAATGGTTATATTTTTGCCTCAGCCAAACCATTCACGAGGCAAATTGATTGGGGGTACGATCTTAACCATTTGGTTGACATTCTGTCCTTATATACAGTATTTAAGAAGGTGGTACAACACAAAAAGAACATAACCTTGGTGTGGCTGAGTGTCCTCCTGGTGTACAACTCTAAAAAGGGGTCAGAGGTTGTATGTGCTGAAACATGTGGACCTTAAAAGACATGCCTTCAATCTCTTGCACTCACAGCATCTATCGCCTTCTGCTGTACATCACTCTGACAGCGTGGACCGGGGTGGCTTCAGGTGGGAGAGGCCCGTGAGGTTGCCCCATATGATAGACAGGAACAGTGCAATCCCCAAAAGGAAGTGACCTCACATTGACCTGACCCTACTGTGACTTATGACCCCACCACTTTGAGTCCTTGAACTCTTTGCTGCCTGCTGCACATAAATAGAAGATGGTTGAATGTTTATGATACATTCAGATTGAGAAGTCACATATTTTTTTTATGTTTTTTACTTTAGCCAACATGTTTTTCCTTAATTATTCAGCACTTGCAATTCTTAGACAGGTTTTTAAGAAAGCTGAGAACAGTGCATCAAACAGTGCTATCAAAAAGAGCGTAGACCTCTGTCAAGGCAGTGATTCTATGTCAATGTAGAGTGCAACCGTACCCGGCCCCCTCTGATGCTGAAAGTAAATTTTCCATTCATTTTTCCCATAGACTTTAAAAAAAATGTATATTAAGAGTTTAAAAGCTCGATCAACCTCGCTAATCAGCTATACCGTATTTTACAAGTTTCAGATAATTTTTTTCACAAAATTGATTGTGCCTCTGTTGAGCTTTTAAACTTTTAATATGCGCATTTTTCAAAATGTCTATGTGAAAAATGAATGGGAATAGGCCTGTTAGTTCCAGCACCAAAGAGGGGTGGGCATTGCACTCCATAGCAAGCATAAAGTGCCCAGACCTGGAATCAAACTTATATTATATATTCTAATATTCTAGTTCAGGGGTAAATGCTCTGTCCATTGAGCCATAAAACCCTTACATGCCACAATGGTAGTGTACCTACTAAAACTAATCATTTGTTTAGTTTGTTCTTTTAATGAGTATCGTTGCTCTGTATCTCAAAATGATACATAATCCATTAAAACAGTCCTGGATCTAAACAATGAGCTGGATCCATACCAAAATGAATCATGTTGTGCTTATCCAGTTGCTGACATTTCCTAAAATTCCTGAAACAAATATAAAATAAATATAAAATTCTGTATTTACTGAGGCACTCTTAGCAGCATTTTTCATGCCTCCCTAAATCTTGTGAGTGACCAAGTTTCAAATATTGCATCATTAAACAACTAAACAAACAGCGAAACATTCCTGTGGGTCTTTTAAGGGTTAAAAAGTAATATGTATGCTGCAAACACAAGCTGCCTCTCCCCAGAGCTGTGCAACGGCAATATTCTTCCCCCTGAAAAATAAACGACAATGGAACCAGAAGTGGCACATAAATTAAAGTGGCAGAGTGATTGATGACTTACAGAAAACAGGGAGAGGTTCGGTTTTTTGTACAACTATGAAATATGCACATACACTAATACACACATACACATGTTTACACACACTGTGGAGACACCATTTACAATATGTAACCACATCAATCCTAAACCCTCTGCCCCATCCCAAAATACACCCCTGGGAATAAGGCAGGGGAAAAATTACGACGCTGTTTGTTTGTGTTTGCCTTAGTGCATTTTTGCGTGTCCTTTTACCCCCAACACAGTGACTAAATGAGCTCCATGCAATATTAAAAGATGCAAAATGAGTCTGTGAGTGAAGGAGTAGCATTGGTGAGCGACCTACCAAGGGCACCAGGGGAAATAAGCGGACTGGGCATGCAATTTTAAGGCAGAATAGTGGATTATTGTTTCCTGCACTTTGCCTATCTATCAAACTGCTCACCACCTCACACATGCAAAACCACAAAACATCCACAGGGCAAAAAGTGATGGAGAACTGATTACACTGAAAGCCAATCACATTGACTTTATGTTATACTGTGACATTACCTAAAACCGAAAGACTGCAGCAAAAACATAAATGTGTGAGGTTGTAAGAATTTTCAAAGGCTAAATAATAGTTTATTCTCTGCCAAATATAATGTTATGTTTACTGCATTAGAGTTGCTTCCAGAACAGCAAGGATTTGGATTTGGTTATGTCCGCCTTTGCCAAGTAGTTGATGTTTTGATGAGGGTTTGTTTGTTGGTCTGCCTGTAAGCAAGAAAGATATGGTCAGAGTTAGATGAAATTTTCAGAAATGGTCACTAACTGTCGAAGAGAGTAATGATTACTTTGTGGAAGGTATGGATCTTGAACAGTGTAGGGATCCAGCAATGTTTTAAAGATTCTGTAAGATAGGGCCGCTATTGTCCTTTAGCTAAATACCTAAACTGTTACTGATAGATTTTTATTAAACTACGTCCAGGAAATGTCACAAAAATAAAAATTCGGACCATTGCCTGGAGCCAAGGTGGAACTGTAATGCCTTCAAGGTGGTCTGCATTTTGTCGATGCTTTTGTTTGTTAGTGGATGGTCCAGATCAGTCCAGAGTTTTTATCCATACATTTTTTTTAATATAATGTTAAGATTTTTGGTTGATTTGGTTGAGATTAAAATACATTAAAACTTAAAAAAAAGAAAGAAAAAGAAAAAAATAAGATAGATGAATATTCATATTTCACTTTTTCTATAAAATTTTTATAACTAATTGGGCTAAAAAACAAAATAACAATAAATAAATAAAATATATATACCTATAAACTGGTTGTATATGTTGTGATCAAAAGATAACACAATTTACATAAAGTTTTACAGAGCAGTAATAAGCAGTGAGAGGAAGGACTATGTTTGGACAGTAAGAAAATGCACAGAAGAAAACGAGTGGATGCTGTGGAGGGCGAGTGTAGAGTCCAGCACTGTCTTTTATTGCCCCATTCCAGCAGATGAGCAGCATCAATCTTTACCTTGCCACTGGGATCAGGCCTGGCTTCTACGAGCAGACCGAGGGGAGGGGGGTGGGTACACTCACACACACAACACTGTACATGAATGTCTGCTGAGGCACAGGCAAATACAAGCATCAATCACATACAGGCTCACAACCTACAGCTCCTCATGTGTCTGGGGATAAACCATGTTCGTTCATATAAGTATTAATGGATTTGTGTGTTTGTAAGTGAACACACAAAAACACAAAAAAAGCAAATTATTTTTTTAATTTGTTTTGCAAACAATATGTCACATGTGAGTACAAAGTGTCAAACAAATTAATTGCTGGTTTACCTCCACCAAGGCATTACACCAGTGCAGTACCTTGGCTCTAGACACTGATCCAGATCCACAGCAAAAAGTAATAATTTGTTCACCAACAGCAAAATAGTAAACTGTTCTGAATTACTTTAGCTGCCATCAGTGACAAATTGACAGGGGATTAGTTATAAATCATAGGTGTGTGGTGCTGACTACTGGGAGAGCAGCTTGGTGGGCAGGAGTCTGAGATTTAGGAGTATGTTTTGTTTAGCCTCCAGCTACACCTTTAGTTTGTTTTAGTTAAAAATAGAGTTGCTTTTTTTCTTTCTGAAGTTTATAAAAAATAACAATTTCAAGTGCAATTGTCAGGGGATTAAATAAATAGAAGTCCTGTGATAAAAAGTACAAATCATTTACACCAATGAAAAATACCCACTGACCCTAAGAAGACGTTTACCCTAACCCATAATAAAATACATGACCATGCAAAAGCATCTTCACATTTTAGTATAGAGTTAGTGTTTGTGTGATTGTTTTATAGAGATCAGGAACCTACATTATGAAACGATTGTTGAGCAATGAATCTGCCTTGTGAGTGGTCACAAAGCAAAATATTATAGAGTAGCATTAGTCACATTGGTATAAAAAAGTAATCAAAAGAGCCTTGAAACAACTCTTTTAACTGCTTTGTCACTCTTGGTGAATAGTTATCATACACTAAAGTATCAGAATACTTTTGTGTGAAAACTAACTTGAGTAGTTTAAATCCTAAATCGCTCCATTGTTTTACTCTTGAAAATCACTTGTGTGACCACCAATGTGACGTCACGTTCCCAATCTCTATTGTTTGACCCTTAGTAGTCTTTACATTTTATGTCAGTGTGTCATTGTAGTTACAATGTTTTAAAGGAGACATATTATGCTGTTTTTCATGTTTTTAAAAATAAATTTGGATACCTTTGCTTTAGCATTTCACATTTTATACTTAAAATAAAAGTAAAAAAAGAAAATGAAAACATCTTTAGGGAACTGTTACTTTCACTTGGCTAAAAAAAAAAATTGGATTAGGTGCCTGTCTCTTTAAGGCCCTCTGGCCCTGCCCACTTCAGTTTGTCAGCTCAAGTCAGTCTATACTATGTGTTGCAAACAATAATGTTACAGTGGAAAGAGTGCAGCTTTAGCACTGCTTAGACTGCCTCTGACTAAAGCCCTCTACAGACACTACTGCCACCTGATCTTCTCCTTTCAGTTCACATGTACATAAAGTTGGGAGGATTTGAGTTCAGACGTGAAAGGAGAATGTCCGAGTGCTTGTCCTAAAGAGTAGAGGATAAACAGAGCATGATATATTGGCTAATTAGCACGGCTATTAGCCACATGATGCTAACAGTCAACCTAGATAAATGGGTTGACTGATTGAGTTTAAATTATCAGGCAGCACCTCAGCAAACAGGATTACTCAAACATGAAAGAATAAACAAAATACAACTGCAGGGATATGTTTTTGAGGAAAAAACAACATTATAAAATGGTAAAAAGATCAGGAAGTTGGCATAATAGGTTCCCTTTAAATGTTATTTTTAGGTTTTGTATGTTAAAAGTTAATTATGCACTGAGCTCCTTGCAACTGTTTTCCATTGTGGTTTTCCTCTGTAAATGGCAAATAAACCTGAAGTAAACATAGGGCATGCAAGCATACAGTATGGGTTAGAAAAAGGAACATGCAGTCACGCACTATCAGGGTCATAAAGTCATAAGACATTATGCCTTTTATACATATACCCTGGAAATGATTACTGCACTTCAATATAGTTATTATAATAATTATAAATAGAAAAAAGCTTAATGTATAAAAGTAGCAGGAGTGTGAGGGTCTCAAGTTCTGACCGTCTGTAGTCAATAAATATATCACTCATGAGGGTAGAGAGCTGTATTTACACAGTCATTAAAACTAAGGAGTCAAGGCGCTCAAACAAACCTAAATAAAACAAACAACTGCAAACCTTTCCCACACCATGTATTTAGATATGTGTGAACAGACAGGGACAAGCACAAGGCGGGGCAGAGAACACTGGTATAAACAGCTTTCACCTCTCCATCTTTTTCACTTGGATAATTGTAAACAAAATTCATCAAGAACATATATATATATAGAAGTAGCATATATGATTTCAACTATTCACACGTCACGCCATTAATTTATCCAGTCTTGGGACTGACACAAGGACAACACCGGCCTGTGACTCCCTGTGGCTGGTTTTAACAATAACAAACATAAATGTAAAATAAGTGCTTGCAGAAAAACATGCAGATATGTGAAATCTGCACAGCTTACATCTCAGGCTGTGTCTTGCTAATATCTGGAATAAAACCTGATATTTTGTTTTGAGCTTCACTAATACCAGCGGTTTTTACTCCAACCCTAATGGCATTTTTATTGATCGGATCCTTAATGGTCAGGCCGATATATTTGACGGCGCTCATTTGAAGTAGAAGTGAGTAATAGCTGTCTGAGGGAGGCCGTAAAGCTGTGTGCGTGTGTTCTTATTTTTTATCGTACTCTGTCATTTGGGGATTGAAGGAAGGATCAAGAGAGAGAGAAGAGATGGAGTTTTTAATTTACTGAGCGCACTAGGACGAGGGTAGAGGAGAGAGCAAAGAAAGATGTGCGAGACTTTGGGAAAGAGGTGAAGGATTTTCCGCACAAAACTAGAACCGAAGCATTTCTGCAAACTCAAACCATTTCACCTCCACATGCCCATACATCAACTTTCCGCTTTAGCAAACAAATCTCACAACCCCCTTTTCTGTACCCTTATTCATTTCTCCCTCCATCTCTCCATCTCTCGCAGGTCATCAGCGAGCGAAACCACAACAAAGAGGGGCCGTTGCCGCGGTGACCTTGGCTGTGACATCATGTGGCGGCAGAAAGAAATGAAGCCATTAGGCCGAGGCAGCGCTTGGCCATAAATCAGACTGTTTCCAATAAGCTGCCTTAATGGTCATCCATCACCCGGGCCAGCCAGCGCCCTGCGAGCACCCAAGCGCCTGGGGAGCGGCCACAGGGATGCAGGGGAGGGGGCCACAATAATGGGGCAGTGAGGGGAACCAGCCCAGTTTAAGTCTTGGGGGTATGGACAAAGAAGAAATGGGAAGGGTGTAAGGTAGATTGAAAGGTGAGGAACCAAAAAAAGGTACACAAAGTCAAGGGGAGGTTTGGTATAGACACACTGGTGTTAATGCTCAGATAAGCAGTACAAACTAACAATGACTGGATTCATAATTAAATGTAAATATTGGCTATGGAAATTGAATAGGTTACTTCTGTACAGGTATTTCCACAAGCCAACATATGAGGTATGACCAATGGTATAGAAGCCAAAAAAACGTCTTCCTGAGAAACTTTATGCTGGTTTTGTAGCTCAGGACGTGTCAAATACAATCAGGCACAAATAATGACATTTCCCATATGTAAAATCTTTCTGCTAGTTGTTGCATTGAGTATTGTAACCTGCCTGTAGCCAATGCCGAAACAATGCTTTTCCTTATTTCTATTTCTATGGTAGAACTTTTGGAAATTGGTCATTACATAGACAGGTTCTTTCTTAGATTTGGTAAACAAACAAACAAACAAACAAACAAATAAATAAATAAATAAATAAATAAAGTTCACACACTCACTAAACTCCACATTGTACTGCTCAGGGTAATGTATATGTACCTGTCCCATTGTGGTTCAGACAAATGGTGCAGCAGTCCAGGAAGTAATGGGCTTACAGTATTTCAGATTTGATGGCAAAGTTTTGTTTTGATGTTTTATTATTACAATGTCAACTAATTAAACTATTTTTGTGGAAGGTTACAGCAGTGGTACTATTATGGCAAGTGAAGGTTATTTGAGGTCTGCTTATACTATACTTAAGCCTTATAGATAATAAAAATAATAGTAATGCATTAGTCTTATATAGCGCATTTCTACTCACTCAAAGTAGCTTTTTTAATTCGGTGCATTATTTATTCACTCCTCAGACACACTACTAAGCTACTAGTAAGCTACTACTCTGACCACCATTGACCACCATTAAACACACAGTCACACTAACACATTCATATACAAGCAAGGTGGGTAAAGTGTCTTGCCCAAGGACACAATGAGTATGCAGTGCTGGTAGCAACGATCAAACTGCCAACCTTTGGGTTAGTGGGCGAACATCTCTACCAGCTGAGCTGCTGTCATCCTGATAATCTATTACTGGTGTTTGCTGCACACAGTCATTTCTTTCTCATGAAGAATTTCCATTTATAGCTCAAAATGTAGCTCAGGGCTACATTTGAGGCAGCGCTATACAAGGAGTCATAAAAAGACCTGAGAGGAACAGGAAGATATCACATGAAAACATCCTTTCTGTTCCGTGGAAAGACGAGGCCTGAGCCAAACCCAAAGCCTTGGTAGTTAACCAGCCTTGCAGGACTTACTCCACACACTCCCGTTGTCATGTCTCAGAACCCAGTCTGTAGACCACACCACACCGGCCTCATGCTGAAAGCTTCAATCTAAGTTATGACGCCTGAAGTCTGCAATTGTGGTTTGGTTCATCTTTATTTTCTCTCATTGGTTTGATCTCCTGTTTTCCTTCCTTTTTTTGGAATCGTTACTCAACAATTCACAGCTCTCTCTTTTTACATTTTCTTATTTTAAGTTTCTGTACCACTGTCTGTCCCAGGCCTCTCTCTGATTTCTCTGTCTACATTAAATGAGTATGACCATAATCTCTCAAAGTGAGAGCCAATTTTGGGCAAAATCTACTCACCCAGAAGTCATTTTACAAGCTGGTCTGTATGAGCCCTGTAAGCTGAAAAATGATGTGTGCAGTGCTCCTTTCCTCTAAGGTTTCTCCAAACTACAGCAGCCAAATTGTTTTTGCTGGGCAGTACGAGGAACATTATCCATCATTTTGAATGAGCTCTGTAATTGGGATTATTGGAGCAAAAGTGCAAAAAAATGACTTTGAAAGTGATAGCATTACAGGAGGATCTTTCAAATCAAATAAGATTTTGAGTGTGGAGGTAGAAGTGTGGTTGTTTGTGTATGCTTGTTTCAGCAGTATAACAGTCAGGCATAACATTATGGCCACTTGGGACCCAGGAAACACAACAAGAGCTGCAGTTTAGGACAGGCTCTGACCCAGTCATCTAGATGTCACAATCTGGCCCTTGTCAAACTCACTCATAGCCTTATGTTGGAGGATTTTTCCAGCTTCTAACACATCAACTTGTTCACTTGCTGCTTAATATATCCCACCCACTAACAGGTGCCACAATGAAGAGATATGTGTTATATACTTGTCATTGGTCATAGTGTTATGCCTGATTGGTGTATTTGAATGCATTGTACATTTAAATGCAAGTAAAGCAAGGTTATTTTAAGAAGTATGGCTTTTCCAATGCATTGCCACATTTACTTTCTAAAATAATTATTTTATGCAGCACATTATGCCAGTTACATGAAAAATTCAGTACAATATTCCATGTTATATCTTTTGATACGACACAATCTTTCAAACAGAAACATCTTTCCAAATATCTGAGCACAGCATAGTCACATTTTTCAGGCATTCATCTGGCTTAAGCCCGGTCCTTGTGAGTTTCAGCTACTGTGTTTCCCTGTGGTGAGCAGTTAATAATGTCTCACACACACACAGTCTGAAGACCTCGGTGGCCTCCTCAGCTGGTACAGAGCCCCATATGCTCTAACTCCTGTTGTTATTGTTGTTGTTTGGCTCTGCGGCTCATTTGACGTGTGGACCCATGACAATGTCCAGGACCCCTTCCAAGTCTTATCCTGTGCCCCGCTGCGTGTGTGTTTGTGTGAAAACATGTGCCAGTCAGGGGGCTTTTCTGCCTACATAATACAGTGGTGTTATCCAGTGTGATATAGATTACATACAACATACTAATCCCTACAAAAGCAAAGGAAAGCCCATTTCCCACAAAGATTACTGCGCCGCTGTGAGAAGTGTAAGTTAGACCTTGACACTGGTGACATCTTTCTTCAAATCTTCAAAGACATCTAAGTAGGTAGTTCTTCAGCCAAGGTAAGAATTTAGTCTGTGGATGGTATGTGTGTGTCGTTAAATAGGAATTTAGGCAGGCCCCACCATATAAAAGTATTCATGCAGCTTTAACTATAAGCTAACAAAAGTGTATACCACCACACACTACAGATTCACTGTCAGGACTCAAAGCAAAAATATTAATACTGCCCCTGCAATGGTAAAGATGTGATGCCCAGACCTGGCCTTGAAAAGAGAGTGTTCTGGTTCAGGGGTAAATGCTTTGTCCATAGAGCCACAAAGCCCTCCTATGTCACAATGGTAAAGAATCTACTAAATCAATCATCTGTTTCTTTTCTGACCCCTTGTGTTTGGAGTTGGTATCTTTGGCCTTATCTCACAATGGTATAGAATCTTTAAAAAAGATATTCAGATAGTGACTTTTCGGGAAAAAAAATAAAAATCAGAATGTTTGTTGTTTTGCTAACAAACTACTTGGTTGAGGTAATGCAAATGTCATCAAGTCCATGTCACAACAACTACTGTGCTGTATATCTGCATTACTAACTATCAGTGTCACACTCCTCAAGTGTTAATTCTAATGCACGCTCACTTGCACTGACAACATTGGCTGTGTTTTTTTCCTGCAAATATAAGTATTATATATTGATATACACTGAACAAAAATATAAATGCAACACTTTTGCTTTTGCTCCCATTTTTCATGAGATGAACTCAAAGATCTGAAACTTTTTCTACATACACAAAATAACCATATCTCTCAAATATTGTTCACAAATCTGTCAAATCTGTGATAGTGAGCACTTCTCCTTTGCCGAGATAATCAATCCCTCCTCACAGGTGTGCCATATCCAGATGCTGATGAGACAGCATGATTATTGCACAGGTGTGCCTCAGACTGGCCACAATAAAAGGCCACTCTGAAATGTGCAGTTTAATCACACAGCACAATGCCACAGATGTCACAAGTTTTGAGGGAGCGTGCAATTGGCATGCTGACGGCAGGAATGTCCACCAGAGCTGTTGCTCATGAATTGAATGTTCATTTCTCTACCATAAGCTGTCTCCAAAGGCGTTTCAGAGAATTTGGCAGTACATCCAACCAGCCTCACAACCGCAGACGACGTGTAACCACACCAGCCCAGGACCTCCACATCCAGCATGTTCACCTCCAAGATCGTCTGAGACCAGCCACTCGGACAGCTGCTGAAACAATCGGTTTGCATAACCAAAGAATTTCTGCACAAACTGTCAGAAACCGTCTCAGGGAAGCTCATCTGCATGCTCGTCGTCCTTATCGGGGTCTCGACCTGACTCCAGGTCATCGTCGTAACCGACTTGAGTGGGCAAATGCTCACATGCGATGGCGGTTGGCACGTTGGAGAGGTGTTCTCTTCACGGATGAATCCCGGTTTACACTTTTCAGGGCAGATGGCAGACAGCGTGTGTGGCGTCGTGTGGGTGAGAGGTTTTCTGATGTCACTGTTGTGGATCGAGTGGCCCATGGTGGCGGCGGGGTTATGGTATGGGCAGGCGTATGTTATGGACAAAGAACACAGATGCATTTTATTGATGGCATTTTGAATGCACAGAGATATCGTGACGAGATCCTGAGGCCAATTGTTGTGCCATACATCCAACAACATCACCTCATGTTGCAGCATGATAATGCATGACCCCATGTTGCAAGGATCTGTACACAATTCTTGGAAGCTGAAAACATCCCAGTTCTTGCATGGCCAGCATACTCACCAGACATGTCACCCATTGAGCATGTTTGGGATGCTCTGGATCGGCGTATACGACAGCGTGTTCCAGGTCCTACCAATATTCAGCAACTTCGCACAGCCATTGAAGAGGAGTGGACCAACATTCCACAGGCCACAATCGACAACCTGATCAACTCTATGCGAAGGAAATGTGTTGCACTGCATGAGGCCAATGGTGGTCACACCAGATACTGACTGGAGTCCCCAGACCTCCCAGTAACCCCCCCCCCCAGTAAAACAAAACTGCATGTTTCAGAGTGGCCTTTTATTGTGGCCAGTCTGAGGCACACCTGTGCAATAATCATGCTGTCTCATCAGCATCTGGATATGGCACACCTGTGAGGAGGGATGGATTATCTCGGCAAAGGAGAAGTGCTCACTATCACAGATTTGACAGATTTGCGAACAATATTTGAGAGATATGGTTATTTTGTGTATGTAGAAAAAGTTTCAGATCTTTAAGTTCATCTCATGAAAAATGGGAACAAAAGCAAAAGTGTTGCGTTTATATTTTTGTTCAGTGTATATATATATGGTGCCATACTTAACTTGAGTATATTGTTGGATCCCAAGAATGCATAGTCCTGCAGAAGTTGGCACAAAATATGCAAATTATTTTAGAAGCTCTGCCTACTGCGTTTGCCACTCTCCTGTGACCCCACACTGGTCTACAAGGATACATTACCTCCACTTAGACCTTCGCCACTTGGCAACTGCAAGAACCATAACAACCAGAGAGTATGAAAACCCACTTAAAGCTCAAAGCCTTATTGCTTTTGGAACATGATTCTACACATTAGGATTTCCAAACCAGCCTCTGTTTTTGCTTGTGCCGCGTTACACCCTTTTTCAGACCTCCTAGGTCTTCAGTTCTCGTTGATGTGTGAATGTATTCAGTGAGCAGTGTGCCATTGGAGACTATACCGGCGGCCATTTTTACAGCTATGGTCAGGGAAAACAGGAAAAGGGACCGGACCATAAGAGAATGACATTTACATGTATATTTACATTTATTTGCAGCTGTTGTTGAATAGAACCAACCCCGAGTGACTGAGTGGGACCAGCCGAAAGGTCACAGGCAAATGCATGCATCAGGCAGTTATTAGATGAGCTTAGGTGTTGGCATCACCATGCTAGACTTACAAAGTGTTTCACTAGAGTGCTTTAGAGATTCATGCTTTTTTTGAAGTGTGGATTGCTAACACAGATCTTTGTGTGATCTTCAATGGTGTGTTATAATCGGTTTATAACCTCTGCCAAGGTGTTGGTTTGTTTGTTAGAATTCAGTTATTTTTTCAAGGAACAAGTATTTCATTTCTGGTGTTGATCCACATCACTGTCTGGATCCAGAAATTTTAAAACCATTTTTTACACTTGTGGTGCAGATCAGGATTACTGTATGGATCTAAGATGCCTGCACTGATTACTTGATTGCTTATTTAAGTTTTAAGTTGCATTACTGTTATTCTTTCTGTTCAATATAAAACCAAACATTTTTTTTCATGTCCCTTCCACAAAAAGAAAAATGTGAAACGTCAAAAGCAAAGGTCTGTTGGTTTACAGATACAGTCACATTGTTCTACACAGTGATAGATGCGTAGATGTGTATTTGTGTAGAATAAAAATTTTACTAATTATAGCTTGAATGCTTTCAGATATTTTCTGGTTTGCAGCATTACTACAAAATAAAAACATATCTTTGACTTGAAATACTAAGTGTTTTCTTAATACACCCGAGATAGAAAAGGTGTCTGTGGGAGAAATGAAAGAAAAACGCCTGCTGTGTTTAAGTCTGCCATGTGATGCTCATTTCCCTCATTTAATGTGTTACATTACATAATTACTTCTTTCATACCAAGAGCTGCAGCTGTGTTAATTCCCTGTTAATTACATTAGCTCAAACATTTTTTTAACTTAACCAAAATAGCATATTGTATCTTCTGAGACGCACACAGCGGTGGTTCAATTACAGACGGCAAACTAAAATCAATGAATATTTATATGCAAACCTAATTGTACCATATCATGAAACATTTTCAATTTCAACAATATGTCTCAAAAAAGTTAGGGCAAAAGCACTGGACCTTTTGTTGTCCCTGCCACAACATTTTCGAAAATAATCTGATTAATTTGTAAATAATTAACTTCGGTTTTTATTTATATTTTACAGAGCTTCAACATGGCTTGCTGTTGTTGTGTCCTTGGGCAAGACACTTCACCCACCTTGCCAGTGTGATTGTCTGTTTGAGGTGGTTGAAGAGGTCGTAGTTGCAGAATGCCTTCTGTCACTGAGTATAAAATTGTAAAGCGCCTTTGAGTGTCTAGAAAAGCGCAATATAAGACTAATGCATTATTATTATTGCTTTTTGTCTATATTTGTATATCCTATAATTATGAGGTGGTTATATGTTTTATTGGTGTTAATTATATCCATTTAGTGTAGGTCTGCCTCCTTACAAACAAGAATAAACACTAAATATCAGTGGCATCCCTGGTGTTGATGAATGATTTTCTACTATTTACACATACAGTACCCATAGTGTGTGCATATAAAACACTTCTCCACAAGGTTCCTATCAAAATGATGTTTGGCTGAGCGCTGAGACACTGGCCTTGAAAAAGCACAGCCTCCAACAGTCCCCCGCCTCCAAAACTCCCCTACATGTCCCTCTCAGGAGCCAAAATGGCGTCCATAAATCATGGGCGCTAGATGTAATCTGCGGTGTCCAGAATGCAAGGGGCGAGGCTGTGGAGCATAATGCGCCTGGGTTCTCCATTGTCATTCAGATGGAGGCAGCAGCGAGAAGAGCCTTGCCTGCACCTGATAAGGGTCGGCTCACTCCGGGCCATAAATCACCCACGCTGCCAATGGGTACTCCGGCGATTTCACACGAACAGGCAAAGAGAGGAAAGGAATCAAGCACAAAAGAGTGTAGGAGAAGGTGGATATGCGTGTATGATAAAAAGGTGAAAATAAATACAGGTATGTAAAATAGAGTAGGTTAGAGGTAAACACTGAGGACAAAGGAGATGTCTGCTTCAAATTATGGTGAGATGTGATGCTGTGATGGAGGGGTAAAGACTATGAGGGAACAACAGCTCTGCAGTTTACTCCCCTAACTCATCTGGTAATAAGTTTCTGTACACAAAAGGCCTGACCTTCAACAAATAGCCACCCTGAAAGCCCAGAGAGCTAAGCACATAGTCTGCACTGCATGCCAATTCCACCAGTACATCACACAGAACAAACAGGCTTAGACTCATGTAAATGAGGCCAAAATATGATTACCCCTCAAGAAACCTTTTAGAAGCAATAGTTGGTTAATCTGTCAAAATAACTCAGAAACTCTTGTTTCCTTTTGTCATTTTCATACCGGGGTTGCCACACCTAAGAATCATCTGCCTAGGGTGCAGTGATTGACATCTTGATTTGGCATAGGTTTCACTCCGGGCGCCTTTCTTGACACAACCATCCAGGCTTGGTACTGGCACAAAGAGTTCACCAGCTTGTGACCCTTTCAGTGTGGATTAGCACTGAAAAAGCAATGGTTGGAATTTGATGACATTTTATGGGAAAGAAGTAATGGATCAAAGAAGAAATGACCCATGCATTTTATTGGAGTCTTTTCACCTTTGTGAGGTTTAAGGGCTTGCAGATACTGAATGATCAGGTTGCTCCATCAATGGATTTTTTCTTCCCTGATGGCATGGGCTTATTCCATGATGACAATGCCAGGATTCATCGAGCTCAAATTCTGAAAGAGTGGTTCAGGAAGCATGAGACATAATTTTCAGACATGGACTGGCCACCACAGAGTCCAGACCTTAACCCCACTGAGAAACTTCTAATTAATATGAGAAAGAAATTATTAGGAAAGAGTCTGTGATGGTGCTTGAGCATTAGAAATGTGCACGAGCTCTTCCTGGTTTTACATGTCTACGTAAAGCGGTGAGACCCGGGTGTTTTCAGCTCTTGAGCTGAAAGGCGATGGCCCTTTGATTTGGCATAATAGGGGACCTTGCATTCAACCAGTACAGTCAAGTGTACAAGTTCATTTTGCAAGCTGTCCTAAAAGCCTAGTCAAATTAACTTTAAAATGACCAGTATAATACTCTTTGTCAGTACCCAATTTCTAATCCAATTGCAGCAGGATTTAGTCTAATTGTAAAGACTCGCCCTCTGCTGCACTTGGAGTGGCAGTCCTCACTCTCTCCAGCCTCTATTCAATCATCCTCTTATTCCTTATTCATATGCTAAAGCCTATAGAGGAGCCCCTTTGGCCAGGCTCACTATGAGATAGATGTTAACATGTGTAATCCCCCATTAACGCATAAGAGACAACGAATCCTCCACAGACACCCCAATCCCTGTGGGATTAGGCCTTGCAGAGCGCTGAGGATGATGGGTAATAGTTCAAAGAAGCTCCCCATTGGTTATGCAAGCCCTTCTGCTTGCTTTCCCCACTTGAGTTTTAGATTACCAAGGATAAGGAACTAAGGAGGGACTGCTTATATCTTTAGTAGCTTCAGGTGACTTTTATTGTCCAATGATACTCAGTGTTTAAGGGATTTTGTCTGATTGTAGAGTCAATGTCCAAATACTTATTATTTTATTGCAAGCATGTTTAGACAGACCTTGAAGTTTTAAAGGTACTGTAAGCAGCATGCACTCATACTGGTTCAAAAGCAGTACTGCAGTCTAAATCAAAACAATGGTCTCTTTTCTGAATGGACGATCAGCAATGCAGTTTTAGAACCAAAACAAACAATGTAAACAAAAACAACTTGGCTATTATGTAAAACACATTTTTACTTGTTAATACCTCAACTGAACCATTGTCAGTAAAACTAAAATTTGATGTAAACATGTTTATCTTGGGACACGTGAGTGATTTTTATGAAATATAAAAATATATAAGAAATAAGAAAAACTAAATTAGAATCAACCAAACAGCCCAATAAATCTAAACAAAAACAGCACAGTTCCCAGACATCAAACTTAAAAAAGTGGTGTGCCCTTATTCAGCAGAGGCTGCCAGACCCTTGCACCTATGCAAACCTTAATCTTTTTCGACTCAGAGTAAAAAACAACTAAATGTCTTTGGGTGGCTCTGAGTTAAACTGCCCAAATTCCTCCAAATCCTTCCCTCTACTCCCCACATAGTCCTTTTTGGAAATGTGAAATTAGCTGAAACATGAGCACAATTACAAGAAGGGGCTATGGCATAAAGACCGGAGAGACTGGGAAAATAAACGGATCACAGACCCCTGCACAAATCTGGTTTACTTTACAAAGGCCTTCTCTGAACCCATGCCAGCGACTCCCCCCACATTTCAGATAATTCCTCCTGAGCAGTTTCATGTTTACACCTTCAAAATCACCCAACGATGAAGAGAGAAGAGACTCCAGCGTGCTCTCCTCCTTTGTTCTGCCAGAAGACGCTCGGCTGAACATCACACCTCACCAGTAACATTAGAAATATATAATTGAGTAAAAATATGCAGGTCATCCTTTTGAAGTTTTTTCCCCCATTTACAGTAAAAATGGTGGGAAAAGTTTAGTTATTTCCAAAGATTTCACACTAAGTACACCATCAGAAAATATTGGGCTTTCTAGGTACCATTTTATCTAAATCAGGTATAAAACAAGGCTAAACCGGGTCTAAACCATGACTAAACCATGTCTAAACATGTCCAGGACTATACCAGGACACACTAAATAAGGATTAAATCAGGTCTTTGAACCATGGCAAAACCAGGACTAAATCAGGTTTAGACAGCAGGACAAAACCAGAACCTTTAAATTTAAACTCAAGAGCAGGACTAAAACTGGTTCTAAATTAAACTAAATCAGAACTTGAACAGCAAAAAGTCTCCTGAATCCCACCAGAAGAAGCCAATGTACCACCAATGGTACCCCTAACGCCGTTTGAGAACCACTGTCTTAGTTAACTGTGTTTTTCTTCTTTCGCCAGCACAGACCATTGAGCCGTTTAATAGTGTTTCTTATTACAGTATTTTCCAAACAGTATTGGAGGGGCAGCGGTGCATGGTTGAATTATTCAGAGGTACTGGTGATTACGGCCTTATACTGCGCTGCCATAAAGGGTCCTCGGAGGGAGCGTCATGTCAGAACGTAAACTCACTGAGAGGGAAGTCAAACAATAAACGACTCCAGAAAGCTTTATTTTGTGCGATTGTAGCAGGTAAAGCCAAGTATGCCTGTGTTGGAGGCTGAATATGCAAGATTAACAAAAATGAAATGAAACGCAAAGTTTAGAGCTTTAGAGCTTTAGAGCTTATGTTTTATTAACATAAAATGTTAATGCTGTTAAACATTTTGTGGATGAGTTGCCGGTTTTTATCCGCGTTTCACTTTGCTTGCTTTTTTCTAGTCAAGTGTTTCTTTTTTGAGCTTTTTCTCTGTGTACCACAGCCAGTGTCAGTTTCTCTGGTGGCAATTCATTCAACAGCCAATGGCAGCATCCCTTATTGGAGTGTGACAGCATATTAAAACCCCTAATAATATAGACTACATGAAACTTAAGTATTACAATAAAAAAAAAAGACCCACTTAAAAACAAGGCACATTTATTTAAATTTAAATTCCACCCAAAAACCCATTTCCTACATTACAATTGTTCTTTCTTTAAATAGCAAAGTAAAATGTAAATTCATAAAGCTATGTAATGATGTTTTTTTACAAACTGGATTAATTCTAGCAAAACATGATTTGAAAAGAGGGGCAGTGACATTTCTGCTGATCTCTTGTTCTTTATCAAAGCTTTACAGAATAATTACACATGACACCTTCTATTGGCCTAAAGCTGCAGTATAAACAGTGTTTGTTATTTTTCTGCTAAAACTCTGCTAGCAAAGCTTATTTTAGGCTCCACACCTGGTAATGAAACATAAATGCCTGATACACTTTGAGGTGTGGTGTAGCAGCAAATGGCTTCAGTGCATGATCAGTGTGCACACAAAGCTACACCCAAGCCATGTGAATGTACTTTGAATAAACAGTGTATAGGTCTTTAGACTAATGAGTAGAACAGTTATACATGGATTTGATCATGTAGAGCAGAAGACATGGTTTCTGTCAGACTGTTCCCATAAAAAGATACATTTTATTTTTCTGTATGAACCTAGTACCTTTTAAAACAGGTAAATGACAGTATACTGGATGCAAAAATGGTCACTAATTACTGCAATGTGCCTGCAAAAAGATCTTCAAGCAAATGAGCTAATAAGGGAAGATAAGTAAACAAAGATAAATATTGGATTCTCAAGATGTTTTAAGTGGGAGATAATTGCTGGTTCCAATTGGTTTAATGCTAAAATTAGCTTTAGAAGTTTAGATAAGCCCCGCTGTTTTACGTATATATAATACTGTGGAAAAGTAAATTTATTTTAGTTGTTCAGTTCAAAGTGAAATTCAGTACATACCGAGTGAACAATTCAAGCATTTTCTATTTTAATAATAATGATTATGGCTTATGGTTAATGAAAACCAAAAATTGTATGTCTAATAAAATTAAAATATCATACAATTTTACAAAATCACTATTACAATAAATTATGTATTAAATGTATGCCTTTTAATTTTATAATTGGACAACTGAAATAAGTTTAATGTTCCACAATATTATAATTTATTGACATGCACCTGTATTTTAAGGCACAAATTGGTCCTGTTTTTTAATTTTTTTTATTAAAATAAAAGCAGCAAAGGTATCTCTGCTTTAGTTGTAGGGAATCATGACATTAATATTAAATCAGGCAGTGGATCTTAAATGGCCTTCTTATACTTTTCCAGTGCTCAAATTTCCAGAAGGTATATTTTCACCAGAGGCAGCCCATACATTGTTCCTCTTCCTGTACCACCTGACTCACACCTGCACTGCCCCGCACATTCCCCTGGTGGGCTCCACAGATCGTCCCTGACCAGCTGATTTTTCACACCTTCGCTCATTTCATTTGGAAGTTAGCGTGAGATGGCGGCGCAGCATGAAGCCACTCTCATCTCCAATAAGGCTGGCACAAGGTGGCTCTGGACTATTAATAACCCACAATGGCATGGTCGCAGTAGTGGCATCTGTCTACTTGGGCATGCACTTCCCTCCTTTCCCATGCCCCCCACCCCCACCCCTCCTCTCTCTCCTCTCTCTGCCATTAAGATGGGTCATGCAGGGGCACAGTTTGGTGAAAGGCACTTGAACAGATGCCAGCTAACACATGCTGCTTCACTATTTCAATCTCAGAAGAGTAGATGAACGCAAATGGCAGAATCTGCAAAAAGTTTCAAAGTCAGAGGATGAGGGAGAATTAAAATGTTTATAAATGTTTAACAGAAGCTAAAATGTCACAGTGCTGCAGCAGATTCAAGTTTATGTAGTTCTCAGACGTTAAAACAGTTTTCAAAGGTCAGAGAACTCTGTAGTGAGCGTGATTAGCCACAGTTAGTATTTCCCAAACTTCTTCACACAATTTTTTAAACCAATATATTCAACCACTGGGCAGCTCAGGCAACTAGTGCAGGCTATTTTGTGAAGTAGTGAATTTTTCTAACTGATCACGGTGCATTTTAACTCACCAAGTGACAAAAAACTTCCCAAAAGCTATACAATTTTATTAAAGTACATGACACCAGGGCTTAAGTTCTGAATTTTAATTGCAATTTACTGATAAAATAAATGACATTGTTACTGTACTGTTTGTGAAGAAAAGTCTTTAGATTTCTATTTGTTAAAATGGGGACAACTAGGACATGGTTTGTTGAAAAATGGGACATATGGGTGTTTTTACAGAAATAGGAACATCTAGTCACCCTAGGTTAGTAACAGCAGTAATAGTTACAGTGGTAACAAAGGCTGCAGGATATTAGAAAAACCAGGGTGAATAATGTAATAATGTTATGTCTAATATTAGGATATTCTGTTTGAAGCTGTATGTTCAATTAAACAATAACAACAACAACAAACAACAAAACCTAATCATTAAACTGGATGAAAACAAGGCTAACCCAGGAATAAAATGAGGAATCAATACAAAATCAGGTCATTTTTAAATTTGGCAAAGGCAATAATCAGACAAGGATGTGACCCCTGTCTTGTATAAATCTTTTCTGATGGAGGACTGTAACATTATCCTGATACATTTAGTTTCTTACAATATGGATATTGTGTTTGCTGATACTGAGATAATACATTTGCAATATATTGTGCAGTCTTAGTGGTAGTAATAATGATAATAGTAGTACCAGCAGTCGTAGTAATAGTAATAGTAATAGTGGTGCTAGCAGTGGTAGTAGTAAACACTCAACACTTTTTTTACTTTTAGAAGTTACAGTTGAGTTGAATACTTCTACTTGAATAAATATATTTTAAGTTAATAGTACTTTTACTTAAGTACAGATGTGGAGTACTGTCTCCACCTCTGCTGGGAACAGTAGTCATTGGTGTCCATGTTATGTTTTATGGTCTTCATTCCACTGCAGTCCTAGGACAGCACTGGAGCCACTATGCATTTAATCGGAAAAACGTTTTGGACAACTGTCTGGCTGCTCATGGTGCTCGTGTTTCATTAGTTTCACTTGGGCTTTAATTGATCTTTATTTCCCTTGATTATGATCATAATTAAACACCAGAAAGCTGTTCAAGCACACAGCCATCTGCCAGTTTGGACGATGGGCACCAGCAGCGTGGGTATATGGATATAGGGCCACAATGCCATAATTATAATGCCCTTCAATGTGGTTAGTGGGATTGGTTTATGCAGTTTACTGAGTACTTCAGTTTATACTGTATCTCTGACAACACAGTCAGCAAGTTATTTAGTGGAATATTGTCAAAAGGCAAATTTATTACATGTGTTCAATTCAAAGTGGTACTATATACAACATACAAGGTCACAGCCTAAGCCTGGAGAGGGTTGTGTCAGCAGGGGCACACAGTATAATTCCTATGCCAAATTAATATGGCAATCACAACATCACAATTAAAATAAATACTTGAAATATATGTGTTTTACATTTTGAATTAGAAATTATTTAACTTTTCCATAATATTCAGATTCATTGATGTGCATGGATGATTCAGAGAAAATTTAAAGGAAGATTTTTTGAGCGGTATCATTGTTGTTCTGTGGCCAATCCAGCTGTGACACATTTTCTTATTACCACTACTTTTACTCGAGCCCACTTCCTTGTATCCTTCAAAGAGGTGCCTCATTATCTGATTATAACTCCTTTGAAACATTTACTTGGTATATTTAAGTAAAATCCCCAAAGTAGATATGCATTACCAAATACACTTAGCGCTGTTATCTCTTGGCCTTATAATCAAATAAGTCAGTGGAACCAAAGCACAGGCTTATGTCAGGACTAATTTAGTGACTGGTCTAACAACATGTGGCTTGAATGGACTTGAATTGGTTAACTCTACCCTTCTCAACCCATAAATCAATCTGAGCTAATTATTTTGGAGAATATCACTGCAGTCAACATAAATATCAAAGGATGCAATGCGATCAAACATAAACTGACAGGATGTAAAACTAAACCTCTAACTGACTAACATAGGGCTTCAGAGCTATCAATAGTCATCCAGTCAAATGCATACATTTCCATGATGAAAATAGACACCATTAAAAACATCTACTTTACATTTTGATTTCCTTTGGATTATGTCTTCGCATTAGATTTATATTCATTTCGATTTTTATCGTCTTAGCTCCACGCAGCTCAAATCGAGTTATGAACTTAATCAATCCGTGCAATCCCACATTGACTGTTTTATGATTGGCCCGGGTCACCAGGTTTTATTGACCCGATAACCTTAAATGAAAATGGCTGTGTGTTTGACTATAGCACTGCGAGGAATGGCAGAAATATGAAGCAACACAAACCTGTCGGTCCTCAGTAGCACCTACTAGTTAAATGCATCATAAATGAGAGCTGACATGGGCTAATTTCTTCCGGTACGTTTTCTAATCCCTTCACTCTTGTTGGCCGATGGTGAAGAGCAGTCCATAAAGATGGTCATATATAGGATAGCCCGTGTGTAAATCTGGACAGGGGTGAGCAGATAGACCCTGCAGGAAGAGTGATAGATGAGGTGGGACTCTTGCCCTTTCTCCCACTCTCAATCTCCGAGGCCTATTCCATCTCCTTCAAGCGGGATAGGGAGAGACGTGCATGCATTCCTGACCTCCATAAGGAAACAGAAGGGTGTTGCTACAGCTGCATGCTGAGCAGGCCCTAACCTTTGGGGAGCAGGCACAGCTCTGCAGCAGTGTGAGGGAGAATCAGTCCTGGAGAACAGATCATTAAGCAGTGGCTTCATCAGGGAAACAAAGGAAGGATGGAAAAGAGGAAGGTTACATGTAAGTAGAGAAATGTTTTGGGTTAATTAGGTGAAAATGTGATGTGTAATAAAGAGTTAACACTTTTCCAGACACCATCAACTGTTGAATTATAGAGTCTACATGTGTGCACTATGTTATTCCATATACAGTAGGTACTATATATGTTGTATTCATATATATATATATTTTTTTTCCTTTTTCCTTCCAGAGTCACCACAGTAAATCATCTGCTTAATAGTGTGCAGTAATTTGGCATAGGCCCTTCTTGACACAACCCTCTTCATTAATTTAAGTTTGGGATGGGCGAATAGAACACTGGTTTGTGATTCCTTGTGCCTGGATTACTGTGATCATGAATATATTAATAGTTTTCTCATAAAGAATTACTTTCAAATACATTTTTGGCCCTGCACTATAGACCAAAACACTATACACTTCACCCAAAAACTCCTGTATGTGCTACCGGGTGAGCCACCGAGGCCTGCCATTGTAGTATAATTTATCGGCTTAATAATAATAGCTATTGTTACAAATGTTAAATGTTTAAGATACATTTATCATTTTAGATATGTTGAAATGTTTGAGCATTTTATCTCAAATATTGTTGGTAATCTGCCATGTTAACTTTTATTTTTCTGCAGATAAAAGTTTAAGGTCACATCCTCTCTTAGCCTCATGTGGACAGTGAGGCCATCACACAGACTCCCGCTGCACCACTCTGGGCCCTGCAGCTTTAACACATATGGCTTTCCTTACATCATTACTTCCATTAAGTCATTAAGCCCGGGCCTAAGCGAAGCCTGTTAGTTAGTCCCATTAAAGAGTTAACACTTTCCGTCTCTCCCCACAACCTGATGGGCTGACACGTCTGCACAGGCAACTGACACATCGCTCCATTCCCATAATTAGGAAAATTGCTCTTAACAGGTCCGCCGTTTAGTAATGGTCTCATTTCTTCCATCTCGCTCTGACGAGAGCAAACTGCAAGAAGATGTCCCCATTAACTCTTTGCACCGCGGCTACGCTCCTCCTGCGACCATTCACCAAACACACACATACACATACTTCTCTCTAATGGCTTTAATGAGTTAACCCATAGCCTGTTCCCCCCTAAAGATCTTTAACATATTTTCAGAGACCTTTGATCGAACAGCTATCATTTCAGACATTTTTCAAGCGAGTTAATCCTGTATGTAGGGACGAGGTCAATTTGGGAAGAATGAAAGATGGTGAGACGATTTCGGTGAAAAATAACACGGCCGGCTTTCATCTCGGTCCGCCATTCCCATCAACACCACCAGGGCCACGATCTCCCTCCCATTCTCTGACCAAATTAAATTGAAACCAGATGGAGCAAGGGCCTGGACTGTGCGTTGTGTCAGATTGTCACGGCGCATTAACCATGACTTCACATTGAGATGGTCTGAAAAAATGGACAGAGGCAAAGAGAGAGAGAGGATGGGAGAAGACACAAGTGGAATAGGAGGTTGAGTAGGAAAGAACTGTGAGAAAAAGTAAAAGATTAAGGACATTTGAATGCGGCCTTGCTCCTAACAGATCAGTCCCACTGCTCACACAGCTGGCACGGGCCGGTGATAAGAACAGGATATGACACAGACCTCAGGATGGGGCCATGCTTTCACAGATAGGAGTGAATATAACACATTAATCAGAATACTAATCTAATCATATTGTTATTAACATCTGCAGAAAGGGAAAAGTTTGGTAAAGGTCAATTTCTTTGTTCTTTACTCTCACAAGACACATTTCTCACACTGTGCAGAAAATCACTATCAATCACAATCGCTACCCGAATGAATGAATATGAACTCAATCTAAATGGGTTTACAAGAGACCACAAATTAAACAAAAGACCAGAGACCAACACAGTAGGTACAGTACCTACAATACAACAACACCCTTAAACAAACCTGCCTTATATTCCACAAATGTGGCCAACTTAAAAATATTGTGCATAGACAGCCATTTCATTGTATTATTATCAATTATAAGTGTTCCAGAAAATCTCAGATAGATACATCAGTAGTGCAAGATTTATTTGCAATAGATTTATTTTCAACTCTCCCTAAATCACAAACTTCACTACACTTATGATCTTTAAAAAAATGGATCCCATAAAAAGTTGGATAGTCACTGCTATTTTAGGTAGCTTTAATCTTTTAACACTTAATCCTGTTGTTGGCAATCTTGCAATCCAGCCTCAGAGGGTCACAAGCCTGTACTCTTTGTGCTGGTCCCAATACTGGATAAATGTGTCAGGAAGGAGCAGCTGGAGTAAAACCTATGGCACATCATTATGAGGGCAGACTAGTGGGCAGAATGTTGCTGTGACAATCCTGGAAAGCAAAAAAAAAAAAAGCCAAGCGAGAAAAAAAATAATTCTGTCACTACACTTTTTGAACTTCAGATCATAAACATGTTTTCCATGGTTCGATCAATGCACTTTATAAGAGTTATTGTCAACATCTATTTAAAAATCTAATTATCCAGTTTGCATCAGCTGGTTCCCTTGATTATTTCATTGTATGTCACCAATACTATGACTTTGATAAGCACGATTAATTAAAACACTAAATTTGTGTGAAGCCACTTTGTAATTACTCATACAACTGCCTTAAATCTAAATCTATCTGGTCTGTATTTTGGCAGCTGCAGAGATGATGGGTATATTAGAGCGACTGATAAATTATGACATTCTTTTATAGACTACAAAACTTTGCTTTCATTTTTTGCTTCACTTTTCTTAACTATTACATGTAAGAAGCTCTCGATATGAGACATTCATCTTCCATTCACGCCCAAGGATCAGTCCTCCACTTAACCTCTCCTGGGGATGAAATTACAAGTTTGACTTCAACCAGCAATATCGTCTCATTGCAGGTGTCATTACCCCAGCTTATAATTGACAGAAACATTAACATGTCATTAACACATAAGCTTAGACTTATATTTGAACCTTTTAATGAGGCCATCATTCAACATTAATAGATTAGTTATCATGGGTAATGACTGAGGTGTCTTTGGCTGTCCCCACAGGTCGGTGTAAAGAAAACTCAGCATAATATTTTGGGTGAGGAGGGGGCTGTGACAGGAAATGCGACGGGAGGTCAAAAAGGGCAAATATGGGGAGACTGAAGTGGGTAAGCTGTCTTCCCCACAAAGGTCAAGCGATAAGGAATGAAAATGGCCATTGCAGCACAATAGGCTAAAAATACACTCGCAAAGTTCTGACAGAGCAATGGTTCTGTTTGTTCAGTTGCTCAGGGGTTTGTGTAATAGATGTGGAAGTACTCCAAATATGTACACAAGTAAAAAATTACTACCATGGATGAGAGAAGGAGGGCTGCAGCATCCCTAAATGTGACTCTAGCACCCAAACGTTTAGGGAAGTTTTCACTGCAACATCAAAAAAAAAAAAAAAAAAAATGTGAGAGAGATGTATAGTTAAACGTAAACTTGATTCAACGCAGACTGTGAGCCGTGGCACCTCTCCTCTCCACCGAGAAAATTATTCAGCTTATCTCTGTGTGGAGTCGGAAATCAGAAGCTAAACTTTCATTGACAAACTTTCTTACTAAAACAGCAGAAACTAAAAGCTGCTAATGAAATCCCTCCACACCCCCAAGTCTGACTGGCTTCCTGCATCCCTGATTTATACTTTCATAGAGATTGGTTTGTTGTTGTTTCTTTGTCAAAATATCCAGACAACTTTATTTTTTATTATTATTGTGCCTTGAAAGCACTCCGCAAGTCTAGAACAATTTTCTTGTAGGTGGAAAATTGTTTACTCATCTACAAGGATATTGTGATCTGTGAATAATGTAACCTAAACCACCATCTAAGCTTTTTATATTTTTTTTTTCAGAGAAAGGACACTTTAATTTGCTCTTAGTCTATGCTGCTTGTCCACACTGAATCACAACCCAAAAACATGAGTAATAGTGGTTAAACATGGTCAAGATATTGTTGCCGCTGCAATCCAACAGCCTGGCAACATGTACAACATTGATATGCATGCTACCACCTATTTGCTTGAAATGCTCCAGAAGAGAAGCCCTGGCACCCATACTAATCACTGAGAATCCTTGCATGGTTACATCAGGCCTTGAATTAAGGACTACTATTAATCTCACTGAGGGCCTCCTCTCACCTCAGCCATGATTGATTAAAGCTGGAGTTGGCGTGGTACCAGCTCAAACTGCCGTCACTTTCACCTCCAGCTCAAACTCTGAATGTCCCACAAACAGATCTACCAGCCCCCCAAAAACGCTGATATGAAAACCAGGTATCGCAGCTTCTCCCAACTCTGGACGACCCCGCTCTCTCTGGTTTCCTGTCTTTCCTCCTTCACTCCCATTTGTCGGCCCTAACGGACTCGGTGATGGATTGTATTTTACTCCTAAGAAACACATTGTTTTCTTTAGCACAGCAGGGTATTCTATTTGCAAAGGTCTGGTCAGTGAAGTATTGGGGATATCTATCACTGCTGAGGAGCCTCTGAGCAAGCTTTTTTAACAGGAGGAATACTTGTGAGTGATTATGGTATGTTCTGTTTTTTTAGATGAAGACAAAAAACAGAAATAACAACAAACTTCTATAAAATGTGTCTAATGTGTCCAAAAGCTGTGCGCAGCTGTGCTAGTGCCCAGACCTGGACTCAAACTCAAATATCTTCTAGTTCAGGAGTAAATGCTACAGTATTTCCATTGAGCCACAAAACATATATCTCACAATGGTAAAGAATCTACTAAAACATGAATTTGCTTTTTTAATGAGTGATCTAATCTTCAGTCCGTATCTCAACAGTTATTTGGATTTACACCAAAATTAATTATTTTGTCCTTGGCCCAAAATGAAAAAAGCAAATTTTCATTACAAAATATAAAATTATTTTTTACAACTGCAAGCACTACTATATGTACATAAAATGATCTGCATTGACTCAATGTTGGCATAACCTGTAATTTCCAAGTTGACACATGCTATATTTTTTTTTTTTTACATTGGATCCACAGAATCATGATACATTGACCCAAGTAAAAAAAAACTGCATTGAGAGAAAATGTGAATGAGTGGAATAATTTTTAAATCAAGCCTCTTTTATGTTTTATATTTAGAGTTACAGTTATATTATTTGAGTCAACATATAATAATTTTGTTGTACCAATGTAAAAGTTTTTTTTGTTTTAGAATAAAGGGTATTAAAGTGCAAGACTAGCAGTATGGACCAATAAGCAGTGCTATCAGACCATAGGGCTGGAATCAATCATTATCAGACTAGACTTAACTCTTAACCCCATTCAAAGTGTTGCTCTGTAATGTAAAGCTCTTTGTATTTCTCTCAAGTTACTGTATCCCAATCATCCAAATGGAGGCTTTCCAAAAAAGGATTACCCACCCTAAATCTCCTTTTAGCACCTCCATGTGAGAGTCAGACAGCGGCGGTGCTTTGGACATGGCAGCAATGACAACCTTGAACCTATAAACGCCTGATGGGATGGCTTTAAAAAGGGACTGTGGCCTTGTGGCATTTTCCCAACTGCTCCGCTCTTCTCCCGAGATCCTGAACACTTTTACACACAACTTCTGATATGTTTTACATGCTGTGCTCTCTGGGGGTACCTGGGGGCTATTTGGATTTCACCAGTGCGATGATGTACACACCCCAGCTACGTTCAAGAGGAGGAAAACAGTGCAGCACGATGTATCACAAAAAACACATACAATATAAAAAAGGTTAAAGAGAGAGATTTACATTTTTCAAAATGAGTGGCAAAATCATATAATGTTACAGCCATAACTGAATTAAATTATAATGATTTAGTCCTAATTAAGTCCTAAATTTAGATCAAATTTATCCAAATATTGACATTTATATGGTCCACTTAGCAAAAAAATTCCTGAGTTCTGAATTTTCTGTTACTGTTGATTGGACATACAAACACATGGAGGGGCTAGTGTTGCGGTGTGACGAGGAGACGAGGGAGTTGAACTTGTGACCTCTCCTCGGGGCATGAGGCCCTGGGGGTTGCCGTAACACAGAGCTGATGCACTCCAGCCTGCCAGACTCACAGCTCCACCTCCCACTAAACAGCAGGCACATAGCACACACCACTCACTGTGTATTACCCAATTCAATCTCCTAAATAAATATGTGCTTTGTAAATTCGGACTTTGCTGATACGCATTACCTCTGCTGAATATGAATTAGCTTACTTTATCTAATGATGCACACTATTGTCAGTGTTCCTGATCCTACTAAAATGTGTCATGAATTTTAAATATTAGTGATTTCTTGTAGCCTTTATCAGGATAACTATGTGATTTATTTATCTGTTTTGAATTAAATGCTGTGTTTTATATTGTGTAGATTGAGAGCAGGGAGCTACCCTGAGTAACACACATAAATATGATCTTCACTGTAAAAGAAAATTTATGGTAAAATATTGGCAGCTATTGTTGCCAGAATTTTACTGAAAAAAAAAAAAAAATCTGGTGACTTTTACATTCAACTAAGAACTTTTTCTGCCTTGTCTATGACTCACTGTCACTGATCTGCATAAAAAATATTGTTGTATGGTACTGTAATGGAAAAACAAAAATAACTCATTGTAAAGTTTTACATTTTACATACAGATTTATTTTTATTTTTTTTACGTTAAAACTCGGGTAACCACAGCTGCCTAATTTACAATACATTTTTACAGTGTTGTTAAAAACAAAACAAAAAATGTAAACAAAAATAATTTGGGCATTAGGTAAAACATAATTTTAATTGTTAATAACTCAGCTGTACAATTGTTATCAGTAACACTATTATTTGATTTAAACATGTTTACCTCATATCTTGGCACACATGTGGGTCATTTTTATGAAATACAATAAGTATATACTGACATAGCACCACAACAAAGGTGTGTATGTAACCACATATTTACTAATATTACTCACTACAACTTTTGATGCTCTCTTGCCATAAGTTTAAAAAATTAAAACAATTATCTTTATGCATCAGATATAAAAGCCAGCAATAGGTGCATTATTCCCTTCCTGCTGTAATAATTGCAGCCAGATTAATTTGTGAATTCATAATCACCTTTTTATCACAAGCTTAATATATTTGTCAAATAATGTCTCAGTCCTAGCGTCTGTGTGCAAAAGCTCATATGATACAATGGGTCTCGGATGAGCTCACGGTATTGAGCAATGAACACAGTGCGTTTCAATCACTGCATTTAAATGGAGGTCATCTGTCACATACAGACCGTTCACAGTGGGATTTCAAACTATAACCTGTGGAGTATCACACTGAAAATGTAAGTTAAATACATGCAGGGATGTAGTTATTTTAATGAAATATGGGGAATAAAAATGAGCAATGTTTTGTAGCGTTAATAGTCACATATAACTTCAAAATGATCTCTATCAGTACGGGTGATTTTTCATTGGAATATGAATAATACATCCTTTATTGTTTGGCTCCAAATATTATTCAACCATAATGAGCCACATTTGTCTTGTGTTATCTTATTAAATCTCTGCTTCACATAAATCTCACAGCACATCCACTGCCATCGCTCTGGCTTCAAATCTATATTGTGATTAAAATATTAATTAGAAAATTATTGGTGGAACAGCAATACAGTTTTAATAATTAGACCAATGTGGACTAATAATTATTATTTCATGATTAATTAAACATTTCAGTGATGGATATGTCATCTGGTCTTTTAACTTATTTAGTGAGTGCATAAAGAGGAGAAGACAGAGGAGTGTTCTTTTAAACTTAACTAAATATCATGCATATTAGAAAATAAATGGTGACATGACTTTGGACAAATTGCATGGATCAACAAAAAATCACACGTTGAATAATAACTGTGCTACTTATCAAGAGAATTTACTTTTAATTGACAGTTCTTCATTTTGAGTACTTAACTTTTGTAATTGTATATATTAAGAGCAAATTAATGGCAAACAATTTGATAATTTTCTATATATTTTTTTTGGTCTGACTGCAGCAACATGATCTAAACAGTTACACAGGTTTACACAGCCACACAGACTCCCAAGGCGCATAAGACCACAACCACATGCACTCAGGAGGGGAGGGGGGGTTAGCACATAGTTATCAAGGTGTCAGCACCCCCTGCTGGCTCTGGGTGCTTGGCCTGGACATGCGGCCTTTGCTGTAAACTTCCCTACACCCAGCTATTTCCATACACTCTTATGTCCACTACTACATTTCCAGTAGCATGGACTGATCATAAGTCTAGACCTAAAACTGTGAATCTCCCACTTTCCCTTCTGGAGGTGCCATTGCAAATTGCCTGCCTCCTAACATGTGATATTCTTAAAGATTTGACATAGGTTTTTACTCCAGATGCCCTTCCTAATGGGCTTGGGACTGGCAGAGAAAGTGCACTTATGGCTTGGGACCCCCTGTAGCTTCATTATATCTGTGACTGTGATCACTTACCTAATAGACTTTTAATACGAACGTAAAATTAACAGGTTGTGACTTACTTTAAAAATGGTTATGTTTGTTCCTGCTTTCTTGATAAGTTGAAGTTATTTTGTAGTAATAAAAATGTATGTTATTAGTACAAGTATGACTAAGTAAGCAGTGCTGTATGGTCCAACTATAGATAGCCTAATCTCTTGTTCTGCTACATTTATCATCAATAGCTAGGACATACTATTCCATACTGCACACGTACCTTTTATATGACTGTTTCTCTTTGTGCAAATGTACTAAACTGTAAAATATGCCTCTGTTTTCCAAATGTCTTCATGACCCATTGGTGTTGGTTTAAAAGTTGTTAGGCTGGTCTAGATGAGCCAGTTTCTGTTCCGCTCCGATACTAATCTGACATGAGTCACAGCGGCACAAAAGTGAACTGCCTGATTGAACATCCACCAGCTCACACCTGACCTCCTCCTACAAAAAGAGCTGTTTTTGATTTGAACAACTAAATAAATCTTCATGACTCACCAACAAGATAAACACATTCTTACCAGTTGGCTAGTAACCAAATGTTTTCACATATTGAATGCAAATTTGCTAAGACTGTTTGAGATCAAAATGTCTAGTCCAGCCACAGGTGGTCACATGCCAGTGTGCTTTTTGTGCCAATCCCAAGCTGGGATAAATGGAGAGGGTTGGGTCAGGAATGTTATTTGGCTTAAAATATATACCAAACCAATACTCAGTGTATAGTAGGCAGACAATTTGCTATAGTTATTCCTGAAGGTAAAAGCCGAAAGGCTTTTTGAAAGAAAAAAAAATGGACACCTTTACCATAATATTTCATGTTTTATAACAGATAATGTATATGTTTGGAAAACGTCTTGTCACTTTGTCTTTGCACAAAACACTTTAGGTGTCTCTCGACTCCTGCTGGCAATGGTGGGGATTGGCCCGGGCATAAAATAGCCATTTAACACAGCTATTAGCAATGTGACGCTAACAGATAAATGAGCTTACTGCTTTGTGATAGCAATTTAAGCACTGAAATGATCAGAATGAGTCCACTCATGGTGCATGAGTTTTAGAAATGTGCTGAGGCGCTTCCTGGTTTTACAAGTCTACATAGAGCAGCAAACAAAATTACTCAAACATGCGTGAATGAAACAAAATACTACTCCAGGTATGTTTTGAGGTGCAAACATTACAACATGGTTAAAAGGGAAAAAAAAAGTTGATTTAGCATAATAGGGAACCTTTAAAATAAGATCCAGTGCAAACTCCAAAATTGACCTTGTTTCTCTTAGCACAGACAAATTTGTAAGCAGTGGAAGAGCTTATTACGCAATATTGATACTAAAAAACAAACAAGCTCAAAATAACATTGGTTTTTTTTCTTTAATTTAAAAAGCAACACTCCCTCCAAAGTGCTGCACACTGGGAAGTTCCTCTAGATACAAGAGTATCAAGGTCTCCTGAATGTAACAACAAAGACAGTAGCAGCACATTACCATAACATAGTCATCTCCCGTGTGGATGTATGAGAGGAGGGTGACACTACAGGGGGGCTCTGGGTCCTGTTGTTAGCCAGCAATGGGCCACTCTCTTTGGGTTATCAGCCTTCTAACTGTGACCCCTCCCCAGCGGAGCAGCAGGGGCGTTGTGTTGTTTCATTATCACAGAGGTTCACGTAGCTCACAGAGGTGCCATCATTATCCATCAGGCTTAATGAGACTATCTCGCTGCCGTAAAGGTCAGGCAATTACTGTTGGTGCAGTTTTCAGCCCGGGGAAGAGGCTGGAGAGGGATGGAGGCGAAATAGATAGTACACAAATGCACAAGATGGCTGCAAGTTCGGTATCCATGCATCACCTTAATGGAAATTTCATCTTAGACATTTAAGCATACTTCGATTTGTTAGATTGCATTACATTTTCAACAAAAGCCCAAGTGAGACAGGATGTTTCACGTTATACTCTTCCATGCACTGTTTAGAAGTGATTTAGGTTTCCGAGGAAGCCATGTTCTGGTAAAACAGCTGGTGACATTTCAGTTCTCTGGATCATGTGGAGTATATGACAAGCCTGTAATTGGATCAGGCATTGGACCTTTGACCTGTGGCATATGACATCATACAAGGGCTATGTCTTGCAAAAGTCTAACCAGAAACACCAACAGCCTAATGCAACATTCAATGCAACTTTCACACTCTGTGTATGAATGTAAAAATGCCATTGTAAATAATGTAAACTAATGTGACCTATGGCCCACAGAGAGTGTTTATGGATCATGTTCACATATAACATTTTTTTAATCCATACAGCATTTTGATACAGCATTTTCACAAAGTGCATTCACAGACAGTGACTTCTGAAAGTGTTCCTGATCCATGCAGCAGTTTACAGTACATAATTATGTCTGTTTTGCCGCTTGAGGGCCCATACATCACAGACTTCCAGTACATCCGATACCAAAAATAGGAGCTCTGCCTTTCTAAATTGCTGCTTTCATTCCCTGTCATCTTACTGAAATGTTAAGCTAATTAGATGCAAAATGCTGCTGTAGCTGTTTATAGTACTATTAAAGTTAATTTTGTTATATTATGCTGCAATCAATAAAAAAAATCCAAATCCTATTTTTAAGTGTAATGTAGAACAAGACAGTCAGTCTTTATAGTGCTGAAAACTTTCAGTGGAACAGCTCCTGTCTTTTGTTCATAAGCATCACTGTCTTGCCTGAGCTGCCACGGGCCAATCCCGGGACAGGTTTATGCTCCTCTCGCACTGAGTTTGAGCCACCGGTAACAGTGTTTTAACTGCTGAATTAATGGGGTGGCAAGAGGGGCCATAAATTGATAATATAACCGCTGAACATACTTGCCAGGACAATTAAGATAATACAACTGGAAATAGAAGCCCACATGAATCGCTGCGGTAAAGAGCAATGGCTGCCATACAATGATGCACGCCCTTGAGGCCTTTGCCTAGAAATGGCTGTCTGTGTTTCCCCAGATATGAGAGGCAATAAAGTCCTGAGATTCGCACATGACTGCTAGAGAGGAATAAGAGGATAAGAAAAATGTTAATATTGCATGTAATTTATTACACAAGCGGATTTGACACATCTTTCTGTATTATTAAAATGAATTAGGATCCAATGTCAAAAAAAGCAAAAGAAAATGTCTCTTTTACGCCCCTCACAGTAATTTGTCCAATCAAAACACTGTCGACTGGCCTATCCATAGTTTATTGCAGCAGAGCTTGACATTTCAAACACTATTACAGTGAGCAGAGTGTCCAAAGGTCAATGGCCTGATCTGTCGTTAGCTATGCAGGCGGCAGTGGTGAGATGGAGAGCTTCTGTGCTGAATGAGCCAAGAAAGAATTTGTTTTATTTCTTCATCTGCTCTGTTTAGGGCTGATTAGAAGTCTTCTACATTTTGGATGCAACAACCAGTACACTTAGTTTGCTGAGAAATTCACATTACCACATTGAAACACATTGAACATTGCATATAAATGTGTTAGTCCAGCGCATATTCTTCTATAGTTACTCAGCTGCTGGCTGGCTTGTTTTTTGGTTGTTTTGGTCTCTCTCACTTAAGCATACTTCGATTTGTTAGGCTGCATTACATTTTCAACAAAAGCCCAAATGAGACAGCAAAAAAAAAAAAAAAAAAAAAAAAAACTCAGAACTCTTTAAGCTGTGGCTTTGCCCAGGCTAATACAGTCCTTTCTCCTACATGCAAACACAAAGTAAGAAATCTTGCTTTGAGGGCTTAAGCTATAGGCATAGTACAAACATGTTCTGTAAATTAGTGTTTTTTTTTCCTTTCTTACAAATAAGAAAAAATGAACCACCACCCCACTGCTTAACGAGCACGCAGCGACAAGCAGCAAACAAAAACAAAGGTGTAATAATAAGAGAGTGAAAAATGATGCGAAGCGCTTGTAATGAAGATGAAAAGAGTTACTCGGATGCCTAATGAAGATACATGCCCGTATTTCTCTGCCACAATACTAATTACAAGCCAGGCTTCCATTAATAGCTCATGAAATATTAAGTCCCATTAGCTAATAAAAGCATAGTGCAAAAATGAAGCGACGCACTGGTGCACTGTGAGGCAGGTAAGGCACTGGAGAGGAAGGTTTTATGACTGGGGGCAGAGATGATGAAATGCCCTTTTTATTATTACAATTTAACTTATTGTGACCATGGAATAGGCTGCTTGCCAAGATGTTTGTAAAATATCATTCTACCATCTATAATGTCTTTAAAAATGAGGATTTCTTTTAAATTTTGGATAGTGCGCAGTGATTGTTCAAGTTAATGTAATGCATAATGCAGCTTTGTCACCTACAACACCCACTTACCATTGTATTCTTCCCTGGAACATTAGGCTAATGCAAGTGTTTATAGAAAATGAAAAATGTATCAAATCGCACATTTAGCTCATTTTGTAACTTTTCCCTTTTTTTTTTACCTTTCTGGGGCGGTCATAGAAAATCTTCTACTTGCTAGCATGCAGTAATTTGGATATTAATCTGGCATAGGTTTTACGCTAGATGCCCTTCCTGACACAGCCCTCTCCATTTATCTGGGCTTGGGACTGGAACCAGGAGTACACTAGTTTGTGAGTCCTTGTCGCTGGATTCTTATTAAAATAATACCAATAGATTCTTTTTAGAGGTGTATCCTAAAGCAAAAAAGAATAGTATAAAAATGTGGACCTCAATCATCAACAGAATTGTAACGATCTCAGAGCCTGGCATTATGGGTAAATTGTAATATATGATCATAAGGTCTGGTGTTTTTTAGGATTCTTGCAAATGAAAGAGGAACAACCTGTAGTGAGTAAGCCTGGCCTGCTCTGCCAAGCATCACATTGATTTTCTTATTTTTGTCCCAGCAGCCTGCGTCTGAGCAATGAGTTTTAATTCTGGTGGTGCATGATTAAGTCTGCTTGTGCTTAACGCTGCCCTGTTTAAGCGAAAAAAGTCAATGGAGGAGACTGAGTTGTAGAGCAGGACTATCCAAGAAGGCGAGATTTAAGATTTTGAAAATGTCCAAGGGCTGACAATCCCTCTTGTTCTTGTTGTTAATCCCTCTATGTTTTATGTATTGAACACATATTTCCCCTTTTTTTCTTTTATATGTACTAAAATTCAAACAAAATGGCTTAATTTCAAACAAAAAAGGTATTTTGTGCCAACTAAATAAGGTTACATCTGGTTTGAGAGCAAAAACAACACAGAATGGAATAGAAAGAGCCATATGAACTCTCTAGCGCCATGACTAGCCCCTGGGCCGCACTTTGGACCTGTCTGAGGAAGAGGGCAGTAAACTAAAGTTGTGTGTGGCATGTATCTGTGTAGGTTTTGCTCCAGCAGGATGTTCGGAGAGCTTTCTAATGCCTGTGCCTGTGTGCGGGGTGATGGTCCTGGGGCCTGAATGGCACCTGTCAGGCTCTTGATTAACGAGGCCCTCTGCCCTTCAATTCCCCCGCCTGTCACTCAGGGAGGACGCATTAATCTTCATCGGCCGCTTGTCAGGTCAGGGCCGCTCCAAGACACCCACCAGTGTGTATCCTGATGTTTTGTGCACTTAATGTGTGTCTCTGCGTCTGTTTTTTTATGTCCATAAGTGCATGTATGTGTCCTTGTTCTGGCACAATAAAAAACGCATGTGTGTTGCCAGTGGATGTAAGAGGAGATTGCGGGATAGGGGGGAGGTGTTTTGGAATAATATATGGCTGGACAACAGTGCAAGGACGTGACCCTGTGTGTGAAAATGTAAGGAATGCTCATACAGTAAAAAGAAGATTATTACACTGTAAAATCCAACACACCAAATGCCCCAAATTCAATTCACATTCAGTCCAGGCTATTGAACTTCACAGAGTTTAACTACTTTATTCTACTTGGTAATTCTGTAAACAGGTTAATTCTTTAATGTTATGGGAATTTATAAGTGAGCTCAACTAAGTGTTCATTACTTAAAATTAAGTATGAAGTAAGAATTGACATACAGTAAGTGTTGAGATAATTTAGGACACTTGTAATACTTCTTTAAGATGCACTACAGAGTTTTACAGTGTACTGGGTGTGTATTTGCATAATTTATTAAGAGTCGACGTGATTCCCTTGAGTGAGAGGTGAGAAGAAAAGGCTGAGGTGATGGGCAAGGGGGGGTAGGATGCAGGAGACAGATGGAGAGCACAGTGTCACTATCGCCAGCCGCCATTCGTCCAACCTCACCCCACCCTTGAACCCTCGACGTGAGCCTTCCAGCCAATCGCGCGAGAGCAGATGCTCACGCGGCGTCCAATCGGATAACAGGCAGTTCAATTAGAACATAATGAAGGGACATTCATCATTCAATTAGGCATCTGTCACCGCCGCTACAAAAGAGGGCAGAAACAGTCGGAGAGAAAGAAGGGAGAAGAGAGAAGAGATGATGATAAAACAGCGAGACAACACTGACAATAAGAAGAAAGAGAGTGAAGAATGTAAAACGATGGCAGAAAGAAAACACAGAGGGGGCAAAATATTCATAATGTTAATTACAGTGCCATCAGTGTGACATTGTTATGACTAACAGCCAGATCTGTACAGCAGTAATGAGGAGCAGAAAAATAATCAGGACATCAGAGGCACACCAGGCAGATTATTGGTTTCTCTGTTAGAACTTCAGACATCAACAGAAAAGTTACATTCATCAATCATGAATTTAAGGCTTACTTTACCCTTACTTAAAGTTGACCGATGGTAAGACTTTGCTTTAACTATGTTATAAAGAACACAATGTTTAGAAATGGGGGGCACGGTGAATTGGTGACTCTAAATTGCCCCTAGTGCATGAATGTGAGAGTGAATGGTTGTCTGTCTGTATATGTCTTTATGTGAGCCCTGTGACATGCTGGCCCCTGTCCAGAGTGTACCCCGCCTAAGGCCCAAATTTACTGGGATAGGCTCCAGTCAACCGCAAAGAAGAAGAAGATGAATGAATGAATGAATGAATGAATGAATGTTTAGAAATATGTATATTAACTAGAAGCACTCAGAGAGAGTGGAGCAAGACATTGGCTCTATCTCGAAATGCTAAAGATATCATACCAGACCTGGACTCAGGGGTTCAGGAGTAAATGTTGAGCCACAAAGGCCTCACAATAAAGAATCTATGAATCCATTGTTTGTATACTGGCCACTTGTGACTGGAGTTAGTATCTTTGCCTCTATCATCTCTATCTGCACCAAAAAAATAATAATTTCCTCCTACACGTTCTCATACATTACTGACCTTTTCTGTAATGACATAAAAATCTGACCTTTGCTTTTTAGCCATCTTGCTAACAAACAGGATAACTAAACCAAGCAATAGTGACAAAAAACATATATACATTTAATAAAGTTTAATAGTTCAAGCTGTAACCAAAAAATGCCTACCCTCCCTTTGATTCTCACTAATGGAGGCCCCATCGCTGCAGCCCACAGCCTCCACTGTCATTTATCTTTGACATATGGCCAATCAGCATATGTGTTGGTACAGTATACAATCCATATGCTTCATAGTATATACATTAGCACAACCCATATGGTTGTAGCAAAGCTTGATCAAATGCCATATAGCATGCCACACAGTAAATACTGCAATATGTGAACCCTAAAGTACCACACTTTGGCCTTGGTATGTACACTGCCATAACTTTACATTGTCTTTTGACTGTCTTTCTCTAATATCTCTTCCATCCTGTGCCAGCTGTCTCCAAACCCCCGCAGAACATCCAGGAAAAAACGAGCCTAGTAAATAATACATTAAGATAAATGATAATTGCTGCATTTTTGTGTATGTGTTCTGTGTCGCCTAATGAGCGTCATAAATTAGCAATGGCCGATGTTGTTTGTCAGAACACGTGTGGGTCATATACACTGATCCACATTTTGGGTTCTCCGAAATACTGGCTTAAATAATTTGTTGAATTAGTTTGGACCATAAAAAGTCATGCCCTGTACAGTAATTGTGGAGTCCCTCAGTCCCTGTCATACATCAAAGCGTTGGCCACACATCGCACATGTCGTGGTCCCAGGAGAGCGCCTGATTGAAACCTGGCAACAGGACCCAACAGCTGCCTCAAACAAAAGACATCTGCATATTTCAGATTTGTTTTTCATAAATTAACGCTGCAACCTGCCAAAAACCTAAGCACAGGGAGTATATTGACTTGTGTATAATTAGGTAAAGTTTACAAGCTTTGAAAGTTGGGAAATTAGCATGAGGTAAAGGGGGTGTCGACTAGGGAATAAGGGGGAATACAGTATGTGGCACGTTTTTGTTTTTGTTTTTTTTTGTTTTTTTGTAAGGTAAAATTGCAGAAAAATATAATCCTATATGAATGAATTAGAATGTGGTAGAAAAGTTAATTTATCTGTTTATTTTTACTGTGATAATATACAATATTCAGTATGGTTCAAATGTCTTCAGAATACAAAGAAAGTTGGATCAATGTACAAAAATACACAAAATAAAAAAAACCAAAAAGATATAGTGCCCAGACCTGGACTCAAACTCAAAAATCTTGTAGTTCAGGGGTAAATGCTCTTTCCATTGAGCCACAAAACTCTGACAATACTAATCATTTGCTCTTTCAATGGATGAAATCAGTATATTTTGTCTGCATCTCTAAATGGTCCCTTCAAACACCCCTGGATCAAAACAGTGATCTGGATCCACAGCAAAATAATTATTTTGTCCCTGGCCCATAATTGACTTGTCCTAAAATTTCCATAACAAAAAAAAATATTTTTTTTTTCAAAGCACTCTCAGTTAACAGCTTTTTTCACATCTCAGTTTTGCACAGTACTGTAATTTTGTCATTTTTTATGTAAGACAACAAAATACAAAACATATCAGATATCCTTTGTCATATTATAATTTGTCCTTTCTATTTGAGCAGGCCACAACATTAACTACACATGTTCAAGTGCTTGTCTGTGTGTGATAAGACCTCTTCTTGTCTTGCTTTTGTAAGGGTCAAACAGAGATTTGTTGCACTTGTAAAAACCTTTTCAATTATTCAGTGAAACCAAGTGTTCTCTTCATCTCGCTCTCGGCTCCTGGAGTGTTTGGGGACCACGCGAGACCGAGAGCTAAAAGGAGAAAATAGTGAACAGAGGGAAGGATGGATTGAGAGATGAATGGGTGTGGATATCTCCTCAAAAGCATTGCTGCCTAATTACTGGCTCATTTAGATCACCGACCGCAGTTATAAATATCCCAACAGCTGGCACATTTGAAACAGACAACACTAAACACAGAAATGTAGCACAATATCTCAGTCAGCTGAAATGTGTAGAGGAATGCAAATGGTGTGTGGTGCAGTGTTGTTTCAAATACAAAAAACATGCTGAAAGAAAAGTTATAAAAATAGATAACAATAGTCTCTAAACTCTATCACAGTTTGATGCATAATCTGAAAAACACGTCATTGCATGTAAAAGCAAAATGGGAGCATGAACTTGAGAGAATTCAATTGGAAATGTGTTATTAGGTTCTTTATCACTCCTCAGGTGAAAAGTAAACAGCTCCATCTTCAACAAGCCTGTTGGTGAGAATGCAGCAGTATGGTCACACACCACTCTCACATTTTTTGGAGTTGTCTTAAAATTCAATCATTTTGGGCATCTGTCTGTACCGTATTACAATGAGTTCTAATATATAGTGTACCTATGGAGTGTACCGTAATGTACCTGGGCAACATCACCAAAAGGGTACAGCAGGAAGACCTATACTTGACCAAAATATTATTAACCAGAGCTCGCAAAGCCATAACAAGAATCTGACATAAACCGTCTGCCCCAGACCGATGTCAATAGATGAATATAATACAGAACATATTTCTAATGGAAAAATTAACAGTCACTATAAGGTTACGAGAACTAGACTTCCACAAAAAATGGAACAAAGGGACCAGGTTTATGGGTTCTGACTTGGAGTAATTATATCTTTCACAGTTTTGTGCACCATAATATCCCTGGTGTCTATGTGGTAGATTTGTGAATTGTGACAATGCTTTTACCTTGGGACACAATGTGTTCTGATGCTGTGGTACTGACTTTGTACATGTTGTACGGACTTGATATGTAAATTTACAAACAAGGGTGCTTGGAAAGATGAAGCTAAATATGTGAAACTCTTAAAGCTTATGCTCACTTCCTATTCCATTTTTTTTTTTATTATTCTTTATTTTTTCAGCTATTGAATGTAACCTCTCACTCCATTTTTTATTTTGTTCACTATTTGTTTGTTTATTGAGCTGTCACTGTTGACAAAAATCGAATGTTGTTGTAATGCCGTGTGGCAGTTTCTTTTTGTAAAGTGTTTCAGCTTTTGTAATTTGTTGAGCTCTCTGGGCCACCGTAAAAATCCAATAAAGATTAAAGATAAAAAAAAAATAGATAATAATCAAGAGCTTTACTGCAAAACTCTGTTATTTAGTGCATTTAAGGAGAAGATATTGTTTGTATGTCCATCTCAATGGGTGTACAGAAGAGAAATTATAACAGCAGTCAATATCTTTGGACAGATACCAAACGAAAACCTTAATAACAACTGTAGGGTGCACATCAGCACATCTGTCTTTCAGCAAGGAGGTTGTGGGTTCAATCCCCAGGCCATCCACCGATAATCTCCCTGATTTGAGTTTGCATGTCCTCCACGCGTTACTGTGGGTTCTCAAGTACTCCAGCTTCCTCCCAACATCCAAAATAGATAAATTAGTGAGAATTAGTGAATGAAAGTGAGAGTAAATGGTTGACTGTCTGTGTAGGTCCCTACATGCTCAACCTGTGATTAACTGGCCATTGCCCAAGGTGTACCCTGTCTCACCATTTAAAACTGAGTGCATAATGGTGAATAAACAATTATTGCCTCAGGTATCCCGGCTGCGGCCCATAGTTGCTGGAATAGGCTCCGCCTCTTCATCACACCTAATGAGAATAAGTAAAACAAGATAAATGGTCTCACTGACCTTCAATGTTAGACTTTTTCTTATATTTCATAAGCTACACACAAAGCTTACATATGTTTTATAAGAAATATGGCTACAGCGTATCCTGAGGCCAAGCAAAGAGGTTTAAGCATCAGATCATGTCTTTGCAGAGACATGCTGTTCTCTGTTTAATAATTATACAGACAACTTGGGAGTGATATAATTGCCACAAACATGGCGGCCCAAGTGTTGGAGTTGGTGGAGGTGATAATATATGGTAATTACCAGTTTCTAGGGTTGTACAATCTGGAAAGAATGTATTTAAGATAAAAGCTTGAAAACAACCCCGTGAGCATTTCTTTCTTTCTTTTTTTTTTTACATGTCGTCATGGTGTTTGCACTGTAAAGACAAGACAATGGCTGTAAACGTTTAAGAAATGGTAATGAGATAATGCTGTATCCCTTCTGGAGTACACATGTATTTAAACCTAAACAGGCCTCATAAGGAAGGCTTTAAACACTCAAACATTAAAATCTTTATCTGCACAATGTGGGGGGAAAAGTGCCATTGCTTTACTTTTTCACTTGAGAGTAATTCTTGGATCAAAACACATCAGCTGTTAAGTGCCAACCACAAAAGACATTTTCTTAAACGTATTTAGGTAATAGACCCTTCCACGTGTTATGTATTCAGATAAGTTAGACCTGCAGTTTTGTAACAAGCATATAATTTTTCCCAAGAGAGTAAACTAAAAACATTAAATGAGGCATTTTTAAATGACAAAAATGCTGTTGTTGATATATTTGGTAAAGCGAAAAAAAAAATAAAAATAGCTACAACGTTGCTACACTAATGTTGCTAATGCTAATGCCTAAGTAGGCTTGAACATTACACACATGTAATAGATTGATTGTCAGTTGCCATTGTTTACATGATACGGCTCTATATCTTGGAATAAGCCCAAAATAACTTTTTTTAACAATTTCATACCAGACTCAGTAAAAATACAACTAAATGGATCAAAGGAGCATGTTTTTTTTTTTTTATTTAACTACTTTGCCACTTGCCTGTGATAGGGTAGATCTGCTATTGTCGTTGTCCCTTGACAGACATTTTGGCAGCAGATGACGGCTTCTTGGTTTGAGACGACGGGGCCAAAGACACTGTGGTTCTCTGTTTGCAAACAATGAGCAGGATTCTGTGGCAGCAAAGTGAAAGAACAGAAGGAGAAAAGTAATCTTCACAAGTCAGAGACATAGAAATGAAAAATCTGACAGACAATACACTTTGCTGTATTAAAAGATATGACACTGGGATTATTAATATTTCAAGTCTGATGTAGATTGATGGGATGAGGCTATTTTAGACTCATGAGAAACAGAGACGAAAGAGAAACACACAAGTTATCATTTTGCAAAAAGTGTGAGGGGAAAGAAGTACACAACATCTGCACTCAAATAAAAGGCATGCCAGAATATTTCTACTCAATTAGAAGTAAATGTACACAAATGCTACTAATACTGTATGATTAATGACACAGTCTTACTTAAGTGATTCAATGATATTCATTCATTCATCTTCTTCAGCAACTATTGTCCTTAGGTGGGGTACACCCTGAACTTTATCTACATTTAGCCTAAAAATCAAAGCCACAAGGCAATAGTGCTAAATATGTATAATGTTTACAGTTGAAAGTACTTTTGAAAGTATCTTTTTATATATTTGCACGTTTAAATTTTCTACTATTATTATTACTTTTACTACTAGAGCCACTACCACTACTACTATAGCTTATACTACTACTACTACTACTACTACTACTACTACTACTACTACAAGCTCAAATCCTGGAATCAAACCAATGATCTTCTGGTTGATGACCCACTGTGCCACTGAGGCAACATTTTTCTTGTATTTTTCCATATTTGGGCATTTATAATAAATTAAGATTTAAAGTACTTAGAAAGTTCATTGTCTTAAAAAAATTCATTGGTAAATGACTTGAGTCACCACTGCCAATACTGTATACTAATGACCATAATAATAAAAACTAACCTCCAACATAATGAGTCTGTTAAAAACCACACTGTTCTAAATGCACCTAAACCTGAGTACTTTGGGAATATACCACAGTATGGAAGGTGTGGGTGTCCCCCCTCCCATCCTAGGAAACTCCAGTTTGGGGTGTTCGCCATATGCTCCGAGGGAAAAGGGCTGGCAGGATAAAAGTGAACGCTACAGCCTTCTCCATCAGTGTGTTCAAAGCTCCCATATGAAAATGACTTTGTACAAGACTTTGACGGAGGCCAAATTTAGATCAAAGCCAACCCCAGGCTGGAGGGGGGAGAGTGGTGGGGGGTGGCAGGGGGTCTGCTTTGGGGCTTGTGCATGAAATGGAAGTTTGTGTAATGTGATGAGCAATCTGTGTCTCCACGCAAATGTTCATAATAATAAGTGAGGAAATTTGTCAATTTATTTTTTCGCTTTTACACTTCGGTTGTCGATAATAAAACGGAGCTGTTAGCCTGTGATGTGACCTCCAGCTGTGGGAGATGGGCCATTTCCAGGTCACTAGCACACAGACTGATCTGAAGCAGGACACATACTCATTTTAATAATTTACTTCTTTGACAAAAAAAATCAACATTTCTTCTGTGCTGCCAATGCCAAACATACCATACAAAAATTCACAATTGGTCTAAATAATTTCACTATTACCTTTAAGGCACATGTATCATAAAAATGCTCATTACATAGAATTTCATTTATTTATTCACCGTTCCTGATTGGGGCTGGTGCATATTAAAACATTATTTTGTTTTGAAAAAAAAAGCAGAACACTCAAAGCATTTTCAGTCTCCCATGATGCACTTTTGGGTCCTGACCCCCCAGTTGGGAATCAATGACTTACCATAAAAATATAATTTTTTTAAAGGTTTTAGCAGTGCAATGCCTGTGCTCTCTTATTATGAAGTGAGACTTATTATCACATACTGCACACTCATAAACTCATGTGAATCTGTAAATGAAGGTAAAAAAATATGAAAATAAACTACTGCTCATTCTGCTTATATAGAGTACTATACATGACTTACACTTACACTTAAACTCAGCCTCCCTCCTCCTTCTCCTTCTCTTCCTCCTCCTCCTCCTCCTCCTCCTCCTCTATGCAGACTCTCCAGAGAGGAGGTCACATGCTGCAGACCTGCTCTGTGCCATCTGGCTGACTTCCTGTCATCCTTACCCCAGGAGAGAGCGACTCTGCAGGCTATTGGACTGGAGAAACCCTCCTCCAACTTATCCACGCTTCACTCTGGGCCTCTGCACACCTGAGCAGTGAAAAACGCACGTGGCGCAAAAAAAAAAAAAAAACAAAAAAAAAAACAGAAGCAAAACAAAGAAGATTGTGACCAGAAAAAAATGTGAAACTCTTGAATGCTGCCAATAATGAAAAGGGTCTGCTGTTCTGATGAAAAGTGATTAATCAAGCACTGTTACCATGTGGTTTGGGGGAAAAACACACTGGACAGATGCCAATTCTTGATAATGACAAATCAGATTTGCAGCACAACCAAATTGCTGTAGGGTACTTTTTGTGTTTTTTCATATGTTTCAAAATTATGAGAATGAGCAATCTTTCCTTTAATCAGTGAACAGATTGTTGGTGGTTTGAGATATAAAATTTTAAAGATTATTTGAGCCACTGCAAAGGCAACATTAGCTCCTCACCTTGGTCTCACATGTCTAACACAAGAACATTAGGATTAGTTTAAAGCAGCAGCAGATTAATCTTAATGTCACACCCGTGGTCTTGCATATTCATATAAATATAACATGACTGCCGCTCACGTCTGAATTTATTGGTTTTCCTCCACTGCAAATTAGGGGACTCCAATTGATGAATATTTTAGCACATGTGCACTCTGCGGGACATTTATCATCAGCTTTGCTATTATAAACAGAATAAATGAGCAGTCAAACTAGGCTGCTGCCATAGTGAGCTGCACTTTCTCGAACCATCGCTGCTGCAAAATGGCTGCCACTTCACTTCACATGCTACCTGTCTTTTGAGCATTATTTGCTTTGTATAGGGCTGTGTATTGGCAAGAACCTGGAAATATAATACACATCACAATAGGATCACAATATGATTTAGGAAAACATCACCTGTATACACCACTGAATGCACAAATTTATATGAAATACAATTTATTTAATATCAGAGTAGTGAGTATGCAACTGTATTTTACAAACAAGTTGCCCTTTCCTAATGAGCAACAACATGAACCATTTTTGATAGTGATACAGTATATTAATATAGTTTTATTAAAGCCGTATCAAACTTTTTACTATCTTGCACTTAACTTAAACACCTAAAGTACATCTGTCATTATTGCGAGCCACTGAATCTATGTTAAGTGAAGCCCTGAGGGGGTCGCGACAGAGGTTAATTGGATTGACTAAAATTATGTTATTTCATTACACATATTAAGTTTTGGAGGTTAGCCTAATAAAATAGATGAATTTTAAAATAATGGTATTGGTTTGGTCTTTTTTGACTGATCCTTAACGCTTATTATCACTATTAACTAAAAAGTCCTTGGCTGTGACCACCAGAAATCTAGAATAATGGCAGTGGGGCGCATCAGACATTTTTACTTTGAGAAGAGCAACTTGTCACTACTGAATTATAAACTATGATTTTAAAGAATACCATGCTGTTTTTTTGCATCAGAGTAGATACTCCCCTGGTATTTTTTTGGCAGAGGTTTTATGCCTGATGCCCTTCATGATGCAACCATTTCTATTTATCCAGGTTTGGGACTGGCACAAGGAGTACACTCGCTTGTGACCCCTAGTAATTTAGAATGCATTGCATGAAGGTACGACCAAACCAAAGCAACTTGTTAAATTAGGAATCATCAGAGGCGGAGCTGACTTGTTTGTGCTCTACAATTGTACCTAAATTATTCAAATTGAAATAAAAACAATATGAGTTTCGAGACAACTTTGATCTCTAGCTCTTCCTCCTCGTCACCAGAGCCACCCACTGCCGGGTTGGAAATGCAGGACACCCCTTAGCACTTCCTTTCACCCACATGACTTAGAAAGCTGCTGGGATACTCTCAAGTAGGCGCCAAACCACCTTAGGCAGCATCTAACCATCGCTGAAGCCCACTGATCTGACACTGTAGAAGCAGGCATTGTTTCAAATGCTTTCATTCACAGTTCCAGCCATTGGCAGTGGCTGTGAAATGGGTGAAATCCCAGCCTGGTGAAGTTGGCACATAAGCCTATAGCATCCTGGATCCCTTCCACTTCAGAGAGCAGTGCCACATGCTAACTGTCATCCGTGAGGCAGTGTGAGCCCAAAGGGGAGTCTGGCAGAGCGGGACGGGTGCAGGGGCGCAGCAAGGGTGGGATAAAGATACACTACTCACACATACAAACATGGGACACACTACAGCACCAGGGGCCATCAGAGGTGATTATTATTTATGCAGACGCTATTCTGAGTTGGGCTTATTCTCCTGCGTTTCCCTCACCTGGCATCTGCCCAACATGAAGCCTCTCTGCGATCTGGCCCCTCCCTCAGAAGCACACACACAAACATCTTCTGCGCCTGGTGGATCCCCTGGCATCTCTTCTCCTCCTTCATAAACACTAGCAGCTGCTTGGGCAATTAGCCATTAGCTCTTTACTTTTTACTATAATACCCAGTCCTTGAAAATCTCTACAATTAGCTCCTTAATTGCTTCTAAACAACCCAGGCGTAACCAATAAATAGAGGAAGGCGGGCTGCGGTTAGGTGAGGAGATAGGCTTCTGTTGGGACAGTCCTACCAGCTTGGAGAGTGCATGCTGCTGCTGCTGCCTCCTCTCTCCTCCTATTGAAGCCAGTGGCATTTTTTTTCTTGGCACAGAAAAGCTTTCACAGAAGGAGAAACGGAGGAAAGGGTAAAACACGAAGCAGCTAGAAACTGATGCCTCATATTCAAATGGAAAGTGACACATCCGTGCCCTTTATTCTGCATCTAACTATCATTTCAGAGAAATGCTAACATTCAGTATGACAGAGGGTGTTATGGTGACTTTTGCACGAGACGGCGCCCCCCAGGCCTGGATTTGTGTGTGCAGCATGATATGACACAGCTTGCTTGACAGAGCAATGGGAATACCCCCGAGATTAGCTGAATGTATTAAAGGAAAGCATGAAACGTATCTAAGTGTTGATTAAATCAATACAGCATCCATTCTGGCAGTTCCAGTTAACCTCTTAACAATGAAAACAGCTACACGCTACTAACTTGACAGTGGCCTGTGGGCCTAAGTGTGGCTCTGCTGCAAATGTGTGTTTGTGATGCATCAGAGTCAGCCTGAAGAATGCAATAAATAACTTAAATAATTATTCTTGATATATTATTTGTATAATGTGTGTTTGCATGCTGTACAAAATGCTAACACATCAACATAGATGACACACACTTGACTTTATGCAGTTAGCAGTGGCAAAATGTCTGCTGATGTTGTAATGAAACAAAAATCCAGCTCTAACCAAAGGGAGTGAGGTTAGACTGCAGGTTCCCTGTTCATAACGCCTTCTGGCTCTGACTCAAAGAAACACAGTTGATTGGTCTCCCCAATGCACATTATTGATAAACTGCTTCCAAATGAAAACAATCAAAGCAGAATCAAGTGTAATCAAGTAATTCACTGCAGCCTGTATATACTGTACTGTACCGTATGTGTGTATGTTGTGCTGTAGAAGTACCTTACTTCACTAAATCTGTCTGCTTTCATTCACACACAGCGTCAGTGAGGAGTACAAGCACCATCTAGTGCCTCAGACTGGAAATGACTCTGCACTGTGTTTGAAGCAAGGCTAATTTTCTATTTTCTGCATACTGTATCACCCATTTTGATTATGTATGGTTGATATTTTTTTTTAATAAAGATGGTGTTTAATAGCAAACCATGAGTATGTCTATAATACTATTTAAGGTACATGTGTGCATAGCGACATCAACCAATTTCTTGTTCCTTTCTCAGCCATGCATGCCAGAAATTATATTTAAAAAAATGAAAAGCAGGTTTTCACTAGTCCACTACTAAGGGATTCACTAGGCTATATGCCAGTAAATGAAAAAGATAAAACTTTTAAAAACAACTTTGATGTCATGTAATATTATATAACCATTATCTGCTGAAAGGTCATTCCTAATAGCCTTTAACAACAAGAACTGAGAAACAAATGTCAAAAGAAAGTTTCTTCATATAATTCATTTTGGTAATTCATTGTGGTTATTCTCTTTCATCTAAGTCCAACATATTACAGCAATGAATGAAAAACAATTGCAACTTGTAACTGCCTTCAAGAGCCGGATGTTAGGTTTGACAAATGTGTTTTAATTAGAAATACAACTCACAAGTCTTGAATGTGTAATGATAAGTTACGTTTACTCCCTACATTAGAACAAAGGATTAAAAGACACAACCTTCATCATGGTCCAAGAAAGGCTAAAACTATTTAGTCTAAGTGCAGTTTTATATTTTATAGAGTCTTATACTTGTACTATGTACTGTACAAAGTGTGCTTAAAATTGGACTTGATCTTAATTAATATAAAATTATGTTGCAATTACAATAATAATTTAATAAAGAATCAAAAATACACTTAAGGGTAGAAATGTTGCTGTGCTGGTAACAGTTTATTAAAGGTCCTGAATACATTTTTAATCATTGTAAAATAAAGGACTAGAACAACACTCCCACAGTTCCAACGCATACTGTACTGTCTGCTGTTGTACTAATGCTGCATTCATGTGGTCCTCGGGTGCTCGTCTTTCCGAGATGAGAAGTCTTTTTTCCGACAGTCCATTAAACCGGTGTAAGTAAAAAACCCAACCCGGCCACCGTAGTGTGATGACGTCACACCCAAACATGGCGGATAGTTCGAATGAACACCCACTAGACAAAAACAAATCTTAGATTAGTTTGTGTAAAAATACAGAGTGCAAAACCATCTAAATATCAAAGATGGACAACCGAGACCAAAGAAGTGTTTAACAGAGTAACTCACTGTGAATGTAAGAACGATACTGCACTTCTGTCGAACTATGTCAGAGGTGAAAACACATGCTGCTACAAGTCAGGGGCTTCTCTCTGCCGCTCCTGCCGCTCCTGAGTTCACTGCACTGTGGAGGAATGTCTCCAAGTTTGCACACGGTAAAACACCAGAAAACAGAAAGGCTAAACCAGCGTCTGGAAATGCATCGCCGCGGTTCACGGGTGAGTTTGCAAAAGCGAGTGCAAACAAGCAAGTGCCACTATAGACACTGGGCCGCATTATTGGTGTTTTAGTTGCGTTGTTAATGTCGACTCCTGAGGATAGCTTTCTTTATATTCTAACAACATGCTGAACTGTTCAGATCTGCAGAGCCCAAAACGAAGAGGGAGGTTTCCTGGTGTAAATGCCGACTCTCCAGGAGACGTGGAGCCATCACAGGACATAATCTGGGATTCAACTTCTCCAACTCAAGCAAACTCTGGTAAACAACAAACTTAACACACTTAAATAATTAACATAACAAAAGGCACAGTTTCAGTAATGTCTTTTACAGGCTTCCGATGCACCAAAGTTGAAATTTCTGACCTTGTTAACCGGATTGCTCCAAAGGTTTGTTAATGTGATATTAGCATTGTTGTTACATTTCTGTGTTTTTAGCACATTTGCTAAGTTTTGTTCATTTCTGATCTGCAGGATGTAAAGCCACTTAGGACTGACTCGTCTCTGCTGCAGTGGATTGGGGACAGTGCTGTGCCCTGCACGCCAGACGTCCCAAAGCAAAGGATCAGGAAGAGGTCGTCACGGTATGAAGTACCCAGGTTTACATTTACATTTATACATCCACTGACAAACAGCTTGAACCCCATGCATTAATGACTAGGGCAGTGAGAACAATTTCTCACCTTGTATTTTGCAACAATAGTTAGTCATAGTTAATAATAGAATAGTTATTAATATAACTTAAATGTTAAGACTAGATCATTTTTGTTTGATTATTCTTTTTTTTTTTTTTATAGGCAAAACAGTGTGGACGACCTTATGAAACTGGCCAGACAATTTGATGAGAACATGCAAAAGGACAAAGAGACTTTCAGCAAAAACATCAACAAATGTGTAAACTCTGATGATCCAGAACAAACTGAGTCAACTGTCCCACAAAATGAGTTATTTTTTTGTGACCCAGAGGAGGCAGCGCTCCATGCCCTGTTTGACAGCTCCACTCAGAAAGTCAGTGGCAGACTCAGCCAGGGCTCCACAGCCTCAACTTGTTCACAGGAAGTGACTCGGCCACCTGCGATGTCATCCTCACATAAACCCACAGAGGCAAACAAATGTGATGACTTTGAAGATGACTGGGAGAATGATGAACTACTTAATGATTCTTTGTTGTTGGCTATTACTCAGAATCCTGAGCAGCACAGTGCCACAACTAAAACTAGCATGCAGTATAACACTAAATGCATTTCTGATGTTAAACCATTTGGAAATACAAACCATGGACCTAAAGTTTCAGGAGTGCACCCTAAGCCAAGCTGCAGTACACTGCAGGCATTGTGTCCTAAACTAAAGACTACAAACAGAAGCACTTTTAAGTTGGGGCCAAACCCTGTTCTCTCTTCCACATGGTTACCAAAAGAACCACCTGAATCCCGATTTACTGCCCTTAAATCCTCTGATAAGGCAGGTGTTGTGTCACCAAATGATGACAATTTGTGGGACAACGACGATGATGATGCTCTGCTGTACCAGGTTTGTGATTCTGTGGAGAGGATCTCAAACAGTCAGCCTCACAAAGTGAACCAATCAGACAGACAGCAAAAAAACACAGCCCCATTGCCAATCAATCCCACAAACCCTAGTGCCAACAAGCAGTCGTGTGCCTTCGTTCGCTCAAACTCATTACCAGTGACTAGCAGTGACACTCAGAACTACCAGGGATGGAACAATCCCATGAATGGTTCCAGTACCAAACCACAGAGTCTCCCTGAAAGTGACGCGTCTATGGGCTCATTTAACCAAAAGAAGCCTTCTTCAGAAGGTTTCCAACATTTTTTTCACAATCCAAATATGGCCAAATCACTGCAAAAGTCCAATCACACTGCTTTCAAGAGAAATGTGTCAGACTCTGCAGTAATATGTAACAAAGGTAAGTCTTGTACACTCAAATCAAAAACAAGAATCATACAATTTCAAAATGAAACAAAACATTACACCTCTAAATAAAAATAATATGTAATAATAATATAATAAATAATGCTTTTTGGTGTCTACGCACATCCAAAAGCCACTAGGATGCCGACCCTTTGACCCCTACTGGCACAAAATTAACGATTGAACTATTAAATGGATATGTTTCAGATAAGCATCTGAGTTTTAAACTTCAGCCATAAGATCAGATCCCACCTTAATCACTATCAAATAAATTAGATTTTTTGGGGTTTGTTTAATGAGCTTCATATGCACGTAGACACACTTTGTTTTGTGATGCTCAGAAAATGTTATTCAATATGAAGGTTTCTAGTCATAACATGTAATGTTCTTATTTTAGTGGTTCTTTACTGTTTGATTTTTTTATGACAAATTTTTTAGCAATATACTTTTCTTTTGCAGTTTTTGTCACCAGTCAGATGACAGGGAAGTGTTCTGCAGCTGAAATTGAGAAAAAGAAACAAGAAGCCTTAGCAAGGAGACGACAACGGATGCAGAACTCTCAAAAACCATGAAAGTTCTGTATTTGTAAGGAATGACCTTTTTGTTTGACCAAGGAAGATAAGATACATCATCATAGATGTCTCATTTGGCAAATCACTGAGCCTCATTGTTTCAAATGTAAATAGTTCCATGCTGACATTCTCAACAAACCTGTATCTGCTGTTATAGCTGCTAATGTATAAGCACAGACACATTTAGATGCATAGTGGAAAGACATAAAGAGACATATTTAATTTTTTAAAAGTGAAACTATTGTAAGTAAAATCAATCAACATGCTGACTAAAAATTTGCTTATTTACATTTGCATTTCACGGCTTTTAGGGTACTCATAATGTAAATTATAGTGAGGTAGATGATGCTCAACAGAATCAGAATTAGGAACAAATAACAGTGTTTATGTTTACACATGTAAACATGTCTACAGTTTTCTACTGAATGTAGAGGCTTTTAAAAATGTATCCAAGCCAGGGAATATTGCTGAATCTAGAACACTGTCCAAAACGCGAGAGCAGAATTTTTTTCACTGTTTGTCCATATCTTGTCAGTATTTGGTAAATCCTACTTGCTTACTTACCTACTGCTTTCAGATTTTTTTTTTTTTTTTTTTTTTTTTTTTTACATTTTGCACACATCACATTGTATGGGCATGTTTTGTGGACATTTAAAAAACTGCTATGAACCTCTGTTAACTGAACAATAAAAACATTGAAGGAGTTTTCTTTAATTGTAGCTTTCATGATTAATAATTAACAATTATTAATTATTAAGCGAAGGTAATGCAGCCACTGCTCGTCACAAACCATTGTACTCTTTGTGCTGGTTGCAAGCTCAGCTAAATGGATAAAGTTGTGTCAGAAAGGGCATCTGGTGAAAAACCTATACCAAATCAATATGTGAATCACTGCCTATTTTATTTAAAATTTTCAGAGAGTGACCTACAAAGTAATGGTGCAAATGATCTGCAACAATTAATTTACTGATTTCCCACACATCCTGTGCTTTTTTGTGGCTGCTCTTGTGTATGTGTATAAATATGTTTATAAGAGCATTGTTATTTGACTATCAAACAGCTACGGTGGATTTACACTGCCTCCTCACTGGATCATTGGCACTCATTACTTTATTCGCTGTGTATTTTGAGGCTGTTGACAAGAAGAGCAGATACCACACCCTCCTTTTACAAACACTCAAATCTGTTTTCAACAAGTTGCAGTCACATAAGGAAGACCATTGTAACTAGCTTTAATGAGCATGGGCAATCATTACTGTTATTAGTCAAAGGGATTATTTTAATATGGGGCTAATTTGTGTCCTTTGGCTCCTTATCACTCTCCTCACCTGCGTGCGAGAAGCTGGTACAATGTTTCTCTTTGTAATCCAAGCAGAATGTCTTCCTCCAAGTCATTACAAGCCTATGAGAGCGTCCAGGTGTGTAACAGTGGTCTGCAGGTGTTTGAATATTTATGCCATCCTTGTCCTGCTATGCCCTATACTCTTCTTCCCCCTCCCCACCTATCTCTGACTGTAAATCAGATGGTGGGGCAATTTGGCAACAACATAAAGGCCCCCTGGTTTTATGACTATGATTATGGTTATGCTGATGACTATAGTATTTATTTCAACTATCTGATGAAATGCCAGACTAAAGCTAACAGGTGTCGAGGCAGGTACAATATCGCGCGTGCTGAAGGATCCCCTGTAATGTCGGCCATAGAAGACTTAATATCTCCCGCCAAACAAGAATGGGGCTATTTCAGCAGCCACTCGCACAGGGTAATTTCTGATTATTGGATGGGAGTGGAGCGCCTACAACGTCCTCTTTGTGAAAAAGGGGGTGATTTATGGCCGTTAGTCAGGCATAAGGCAGTAATTGCTTCGATGACGATTATGTTACCATGGCACCTGTTTAAACTGTCTATTTTTATGTGAATGTTTTCGTTTTTCGAGCTCTGAGGAGAATTTGCAGCTTGAAATTGATGTGTGCAGACGTTAATTGAAGTTAGGGGAAAAGTGTCTGGGAAATTGTGTGGTAACAATTAAGTTGAAAGGAGAGTACATGATGGACAGAGCGGCAGTTGTGCAATCTGACAGATGGCAAGAAAGTTTGTTCGAAGCAAAACAAACACAAAGAAGTTTTCTCTGTAAATACACAAAAGTTGAATTTGCAAAGCAGAGAAATTTGACCACGGATAAACATAGAGTCAGCAAGCATTGGCTTCTATTCCACTGTGCTTATAGCATGCCAAAGGACTAGTGTGACCTTTGACCTGAATAGGAAGAAACTACAGGGTTAGCATATGGTACAATTCACCATCATCTGCCTTCTTGTGTGCAGTCATTTGCGTATATTGACTTGGCATAGGTTTTTACATCGGATGCCCTTCCTGATGCAACCCTCTCCATTTATCTGGGCTTGGGAGTGGCTCAAAGAGTACATTGGCTTGTGATTAGTTCACCATACTGAATGCAAGTATTTATAAATTGGTTATTTCACCTCAACATTCTGCAGTACACTGATCCAGCAAGCTGAGACATGTGTGAACAGCTGCTAGTTGTTTTTTTTTTGTTTTGTTTTGTTTTGTTTTTTTCAGCAAATCTAGAACATATTAAATCATGTAAAGTTGTCAATCCTGTGATTAAATTTACAGTGATGCTAGTTCGGACCGTATTTCACCTCTGTCTATTTCCTCCACTTAGCACGGCATGGGGTTGAAGTAGCGGAAGTGAGTAATGGGACCTTAGTGGAAAACCTATGTGTGGTGGATTATCAAGGGATATGCAGTAGATTAAAATGAGCTCGGGTTTTTCCATGGGCATCTACTGTTCGGTTAAACAGAGTAGACAAACAGCCACCATAAATTAAGTGTCTTTAGAAATATGACCTGAAGTAGCTTTTAGCTCCTTCAGATAGCATCTCTAATGGCTTTCCCATGCTGTGAGGCCAAACAGAGAGGGCCCACGAACTGTTTTCATAGCTCACAGATTACCTCCCTGTGTATGACTAATACATATTGCACATATACAATACAGTTCTAAAGTCTTAGGCAACTTTTTAGAGCTAAGAAAGATGTATTAATGTATAAAAATACCAAAATTCATAGTTCAGGGGTAAATGCTGTATCCATTAAGCCACACAATCCTTATATCTCACAATGGTAAAGAATCTACTAAAATTATTTGTTCTTTATTGAGTGAAATTAACTTCAGTCCGTATGTCAAAATGGTACAGAAACTATTAAAACAGTGCTGTACCTAAACAGTGATGTGGATTCACACCAAAATTAATAATTAATCATTTTGTCCTTGGTCCATTACTGACCTTTCCTGAAAGTTTTATTCAATATTTAATTTTAGTTAACAGCATTTTCACTCCTCACTAAAACTTTTGCACTGTACTGTACTGTTTTTTTTATGCCTCTCTCTCTCTCTCTCTCTCTCTCTATCCACTGTGAGCACTTATCGTCCCTGTCCAAGTCTCATGGCATCAGTGTGTGTGTGTCTGTGTGTGTGTCTGTGTGTGTCTTTGTGTGTGTGTCTGTGTGTGTGTCTTTGTGTGTGTGTGTCTGTGTGTGTGTCTTTGTGTGTGTGTGTGTATGTCTCTGTGGCAGGAGCTTGTCAGCAGCGCAAATGACCCGCGAAGAGTTTCACGGTGCGTGTCATTGGGCGGTTTTAGATTTGTTTCAACAGTGCTTTACCTGAGGGCTCCATTCACGGGCCCCCAGGTATGACCGGCCTCTCCTCTCTCTGGGGAGGGGCCGAGGGAGCACAAGACTACTCCCCCAGTGCAGAGAAACGCCCCAACGAACATGACAGGGCAAGGCTGCTGCAGGTTTTTCTGGTGATTCAGGCTATGCTAATCAAACAAGGGGGAACATTTTCAAAACACACTTTTACTAATACTTGAGTAAATATTGGAATACAAAAATTTTACTTTTACTCAAGTAAATTGTAAAATAAATTTTTTTGACCCTAATGTCAAAATGGGTTTAGCATAATAGTAGTAGTAATAGCAATAGAGGTAGCAGCATAGTTGCAATAATAATGGTAGTAGTAGTAGTAAAAGTTGCTGTAGCAGTAGCAGGAGTAGTAACCATAATAGTGGTGGCAACAGCAGTAGCTGTAGCATTTGTCGCACCTGGTAATAGTAGTAGTTGCGGTATTAGTAGTAGCGGTAGTAGAAGTAATTTCTGCTTTAAACTTTACACATACTTTTTTACTTTAACTTGTTTTATGTTACTTCCACTTGAGTTATACTATTCTGAATATTTAAAACAGCAATACTTTTATTTGAGTACAGATTTTCAGTACTTCTTCCAACTCTGACAAAATGCTTTTAATTTCTAAAATGATGCATGAATTAAGTTCTTAGCGTGTTTTTTTCCCCAACTTATCATAAGCCTGTTTACTGTTAAAATTAATGGTAGTCTGAAATAGCAATCTCATTCGCCTTTGGTTGGCTGTTACACAATACAATAATCAAATAAAGCATAGGCCAAGATTAACAACACAGTAACTATAAAAGGACTTGGTAACATTTATTAAGTAACTCACATTTAAACACATTATCTTTTCCAAAAATAATAACTTGTGAATCATGCATACGTGAAAAGATAACATCTAAAGTAAGGTCTTGTTATTTCAAAGTAAATCACGCCTGGAGCCCGAATGCAAGGAGGAACAAAAACACCATGTGAAGGATTTATTTGCTAATTCAACGCTTTACAAACAACTCAGCTCTCCAAAAGTCGTGTACACTGTAGCCTGGATTATCACTTTGTGTTTTTGTAGGTCTTCTTCATCCATACTGATCTCATATTGATATCCCAGCATCACCACGCTTTATTAAGCATGCTGATAAGGGCCTGTGTGTTTTGAGAAGCAAGAATAGTGCACGCAGCCAACAAGTATCCCCCTCACCACATTCCTCCGGCCTGTGTCTGCCAACACCTTTGCGCTACAATGGCTCTGGCTTTTTTGTGCCGCTCTGTAATAGCCGGCGTGGGATGTAATGGTCTGTTGACAGGTTTAGGCTGAGGTAATTTTGTTGCTGGGCCTTACAGTGAGGTGCCAAATCTTCCCCCGAGGAAAAAAGTGAGAGAGTTTTTTAGCTTTCCAACATGCAACCATTGTGTTTACACTTAGACAGACTTTATTGTCATTCAGATATACAATAAGTTTACACAGAACAAAATATAACTGCATTTGTAGTAGTAGTTGCAGTGCCTAGTAATAGTGGTGGCTGTAGTTACAGTAGTTAAAGGTATCAGAAGCAGCATGCGCTCGTACTGGTTTGAAAATGGAACTGCAGTCTAAATCAAAACAATGATCTGTGGGTAAGTAATAGGCCTAGTAATAGTGGTAGCTGTTAACAGGAGTATTAGTTATAGTAGTAGCTGTAAAGAAACTAGTAGTAGCAGTAAATTCTTTCTACAGAAACATCATACACTGTATTTATAAATTAGTATCAGTTGTGGTAGTAATAATCAGTAGAAGCAGTGGTATTAGTAGTATTAGTAGTAGCAGTTGTAGTTAATAATAGAGGTAGCAGCAATAAGTATACTTTCTATTTCAGTAGTTTTTTTAAAAAACTCAAGTAACAATAATGTTGAGTACTTTTACTTGAGTAATACAATGTAGTGGTACTTCTACATCGGTAAATTATTTAAATATAGGCTGTATATATAAGCACTTTTATTGTTGTAATAGTGGTTAACCTTGTAATTGTGTAAAAATGTTAACTAGTTCCTATTGAAGCTTAAGACAAAGCTCATTCTATAGAACTGCATAAAAAGACAGAAACTGTTTGGAAGTGCAGCTGTCGGTTTAACCCAGAACCACTTATAGCACTACACTGGAGGCCAAACTACTACAGATGACACAAGCACCTGCCAGATGACCATCTCCTCTGAGGCTGCAGCTAATGCACTCACCACCCACACAGGCTGGTGAGTGTGACCTTTCAGGGCGTACAGCGGGCCGTACCCCTGCCAGCATGATGATGGAGAGGCTAATCATCAGGCTGCCTTTGCAATATTAACTTTTTTGGTTCTCAGTGAAGCCTGCTGGTCAAAGAAAACACTATTCTGAATACAGTAGAGGACAGTTATGGTGAAAGTAAGGACCCGGACCGCTGCCATTGACCTTATCTTGCAATAGAAAAGATATTGCATTTATTAAGAAATCCGTGTGCTGCCAGTGGAAAATGGTGTACATCCAAAAAAGTTTATCAAGATATTAATAACAATGGCGTGAGCTTGGTCCAATTCTGGCTTCTGTGTTTAATGCTATTAATTTAATTTAAAAAAGAAGTTATATGAGATTTATGTGGACAGAGGAGCTGTAGCAGTCTCTCAATAAGACAATAAAACTGTTGATCCTGAACGCTTTTTTGAGGCTGCCATTGTTTTATCAGTTCAAAATTTAAGAAAGTTCGAAGTAGTTCATAAGCATTAACAAAAGGACATTAAAATTTAACTAAACCATTAAGTAGACAGTCAAAATAGAACTAATGGGAATCTAAAAGGAAAAAAAAAAGCCAAAATTATTGAACTAACTATTTTATTACAAAATGACCAAGCTGTGCTAAAAACCAAGAAGTTGAGTCATGATTCTTTTTGTGTTTCAAATTTGGGTCTTATATATGCTGTATTAAAAAAGAAGTTTGGGAACCTCAAAAATACGCTTTCTTGCCTATGCACAAATGTACACTATGCCAAAGAGGAAGCAAAGGAAGGCCTGCCAACAAAAGCAATGGCAATGTTTGCTTCACAGTCTTTTCCTCAAAGGCAAATTGGGAGTCCCAAGTCAAATTATACGAGCTGTTTCCAAATGCAAATACGTGTTATCAAATCAACACGGCAACTAAAGATGCAAATCGAGAGATCCGTGCCGCTCATTTAGCATCTGTTGGGAAGGAAAAGAAAATGAAACATTTCCATCAAGACTTTGCCCCGTGTTTTCTCTGCTGAGAGCAAGATGCGGGCTTGTATATTTCTGTTTGAACAATCACTTTTGAAAATCTTCACAGAGAATCGGTGCACTTCTGGCACCATGGGACTGGAGCGAGCCCATTTGGAAAGTCTTTTGTGGAGGTTGAGACGTGCCAAAGCTGCAGTTGGTGGAAGGTTGGATCTGTGGTTGATATCTTGGATGAAATACACTAAGTTCATCCCTGCAGGTAGTGGATTTGCCCCTAAATGGATTTTTTACTATGAAATGTCTGGAGTGAGTTCACTTCAGACTTTTGTGGGTTATTAAACAATTTATTACTCACTTGAAATGTATGCGTGCAATGTTGTGTTTTTGTGCAAAGCAAGTGATTGACAGTCTGAACCCCTCTGAAGTAAAATTCACCTCAAATATGGTAAAATATTGAGTTATATGAGTTAAATACAGTATATCTACATGGCTTAAAGAATAAAGTATGTCTATTGTAATATGGTTAATCATCATGAGAGCAGACTGGGTTTATCAAAAAGTCAGAGAAACATGTTCCGTACTTGGTACGGTCCAAAAGCTACAGTAGTAACGTTTAAGAGACAAGAGACCAAAATAACCAACAAACAAGTTAGCTGCAGTGACAGAGAGACCTGAAATATGAAAAGACGTTTACATGCAGTGTAAAACTCCAGTTATAACCGCACCAATGCAATATTTTGAATTTCTCAAGCTGCATCTAAATGTGACCTGGCCGACGAACAGTAACTAGGCTGTATCGAGCCAGAAACAATGCTAATGCTTATGAAGTATAGCTAATAAGGGCAGTGCAAAGGAATCTGTGTTCACTATAATAATTTATGAATTATACACCACAATAAGATGAGAAGATGTCAAGAGGAATAAATATAAGAACATAAATAGAGGGCTCTGAAATCTGAGTCCATTATTATCCTATCTTCTGCATCCTGTTCTCTCACACCAACCAACTTTATGTCCTCTTTAACTACGTCCATAAATCTCCTCCTGGCAGCTCTAACCTCAGCATCCTTCTACCAATAGACTTACTATTGCTCCTAAGTCCAAAACATCTCAATTTGGTCTCCCTGACTTTATCTCCAAAACATCTGACATGAGCTGTTCCTCTGATGCACTCATTCCTGATCCTATCCATCTTCATCACTCCCAAAGAGAACCTCGACATCTTCAGCTCTGCCACCTCCAGCTCTGCCTCCTGTCTAGTCCTGAAGGCTGTTGTGACAGAACCAAGAGTAGGTCCAAGAAGTAAACTGTGCTGTATGTAGAGTGTTGTGTAGATTGTAGTATACAAAATAAGCAATAAGGTTTAAGTAGTTCTAGTGGTTGGTGTACCTCTAACCTCATTTGTCTCCTCTTTGACAGTATGACCAGCGTCCTTCATGTTGTATGAGACATGCCTATCCCAGGTCACCCATACCACCTTGACTTACAAGGCCTGTTTACATGCTGATAACCACCACCGCCAACAAACGCCCACACTAAAGGTTACCATGTCAGGATTTTAATCTACATGTGAAATGTGCTCTCCCGTGCTCGCTTCTTCTGTCAAGTCAGCAATCTGGCTACTGTCGCCTGATTCAGAGGGGCTCTCTTATATTGATCCAATGGGTTTTAGTCAAGAATACACGCAAAACATCCATTTACCCCTAGCACACACACACACTGGAGAGGGATGGGTGTCAGGCCTGTAGCGTGATGGGTGAACATCAATCATCGCCTGTCAGACTCGCCCCCTACTCTGCCCAACCCCCCTCGCACTTTTCTTCTTCTTCTGCCTTTCTGGCCGCTCTTTGTTTTTGAATGGCACTGTGTAGGAGAATGTTGTCGGACCACATGCAGCAGATAGGGGCTCCTCGCAGGTGTTAGCGTTCTCAGCTGTCTATTAACTCTCCCTTTGCCCGCTGTCTAACATCAGGTCAGGACAAACGCAATGCATTTTAATGCGGCCGGTACATGTGATAGGCATTAGGAAGCTGTTGTTGCAGTTGTTGTATGTGCACCTGCAAAAATCAGGATATTAAGTTAGCATTAAGTTACTCTGCATTTACACACACCCACATTTTTGTGAATCAAATGTTGATAAAAGTGTTAAATTCAGACTTGAACTTGGATCTTCTAGTTCAGAGATAAATACTCTATCCATTGAGGAACAAAGCCCCCATATCTCACCATGGTAAATTATTCACAATGTAATAATTTACTGACCCCTTGTGGCTACACTAAAAACTAATAATTTCTTCATTGAACCATTACTGAACTGAAATCAAAATGTAACAATTTCTTGTTGCTCATAGACTAAGAACCCAACCAACAAACAAACATACAAATCCATAGCAGCAAAAACACAACTTCCTTAAATTTTTTTTTTTTTTTTTTTTTTTTTTTTTTGGTATCCCATCACCATCATACTATATCTTACCTCAAAACTACCAGATGTTGGAATATCTTAGGGCTAGGTTTACCAGTTTATCAGTGGTTACTTTCATTGCGCATGATGCTCTTCAATGATGATTTGCTAAACAGCAAAATGCTAGATCAAAACAGACAGATTACTTTAGGCTCAGCTTATGTGAACTAACACTGGTATATATTTGTATTTGTGAAAATGCTATTTTGCCATTTGCTGACCTTGTGTCCATTTGACTTCTTTTTCATGTCTCTCAAATTCGGAGAAACTTGAGGAGGATAAGAAGACATCCGGAACTAATAGCCTTTCCAAAGACTTGAGCTCAGAATATGACGATTTATGAATAAGCCTGGGACTAGGGCTACGTCTGTTTGTCGGGGAAGCATATATTTCTCCTTTTGCTCTTTTTGGAAAAATGGATTTGGCCCTCTACCAGTCGTTGGGAATGCATTCGCTTCATGTTGTGCCAAAAACTACAGCATGCTTCTCCCTTTCTGTTGGTCGGCCCTGACTCTATTTGTTATTATGCTTTGTGTTGTGTGGAGAAAACCCCAGTGTGTCTTATTTATAATGGGTGCCAGGGGCTGGGGGGAGATGTGTTTTCAATTACCACTTGGTAGAATGACTGATGGTGAGACAATCAACCACAGGATTGCTCTGTGTGATTGTCCATGTCTTTGCATAGGGGAGTTATGTGTGTTTGCCATTGTGAGTCAGCAAAAACTTTATTTCATTACATTGGTCATTTATTCCTCAAAATTGTTTGGTTTTGTGCCCAAATATTTGCCTGTACTGAAACCAAATAAAGGATATGGGACCAAAAAACAAAGCAAGCCCTGACCAACACTGTCATCAAAAATTACTACTGAGGGATTGTCCTGATAAAACCTTGGCTGAGTTACCCAAAGCATGTCTTGAGATGGTAACAGAACAAATCATTTGTTTGTCGGTGTCAGTTCTATGTCATCCAGGTGGAATTCAGTAAAAAAGATACACATAAAAGGCATCTGGACAAAATTTTGTTTTGTTAGAAAAAAACTTGTCCAGATGCCTTTCTTGTTTAACCTTTTTACTAATCATCTATTTATTTACTGACACCTTGTAGCTGGAGTTAGTATCTTGCAATGGTAAAAAAAAAAAAAAACTTTTCAAAATTCATGGATCCAGATGTTGCAGATTCGTTCAAAAAACAAAAAAACAAAAATTGTGAAAACCAAAATCAAAACCCAACCATTATTGACCTATCTTGCTAAAGGACCAAACAACCAAAAAAGGAAAACATTGTTCTGGTATGCCATCCAACACAACAACCATCAATAATATTTTGACAAATACAAGCTATTTCATACCTTCTTTCCTTTTCTTTTTTCTCTCCATTTATCCAGGCTTGGGAGTACTCTAGCTTGTGACCCCCTTGTGGCTGGATTAGCTATTTCATAACCAATAATCATAATAATAATATCCACTGAATTAAACTGTGTACAAGGTGAGAGAAAAGGTTTTACAGAGTACAAATAGTAAATAATGCTGGTCTCGTGGGATTTGTACACAGTATATAAAGCTATTTTGCCACGTCCATCTTTTATGTGGCTAATTTATGCCGCGTAAGAATGTGGGTCTCTCCGTTCCTGGTGCATTATGGAGCCCTGGAGTCTGCTGTTAACTCCGATGTCCAGGACACAGATGGAGCCTATGAATGATTAAACACAGGTGCAGCAGCAGCAGCAGCAGCAGTAGCAGCGCTCAGACAGCCACTCACATCGAGCAAGTGTGCTGTACAAGAATCACAGGGTTTTATATACAAATATTGAGTATTTTTAGTGGCAAATAGTAGATGTAAAAATGTGGTGTAGGTGCCTATTGAGCCTTTTGTATGTAGAAAATAAATCATGATATTTGAACACAAAGCAGGGATGTTTTTTTGTGCAAATATTGGTGATACTGACCACAAAACACGCTGTACAATATTAAAATATAAAAATGGCTCATTTAGCTTATGTATTCTGCCAAGTGCCAAAAATGCATTGTAGTCCAGTAACTGAGAAAAACACACACATTTTGTTATGATAAATGGTACTGGAAATTCTGTGTGCAAAATGTATACAGACCTAACATGGGATATTCCTCCAGTGAGCGCCACAGAGGAGCTGGTTAATTAATGATCCCATTCTGCAGTCACAGCTCCCTGTCTGAAACTACAACAGTGACCTCTAGTGTGGCTGCGTCCTGTCAGATCTGAGAGCAAAACCAGATCAAAAGCATACGTTGATAGCTGCATTTTTCTAATACTTGAGGACTACACTGCATATGTAAATGGAATTTTACACAATGAAAATTTTAAAGTAGTAATATTTAAATTAGCTCAGTTTATACACTATGCAACTGCACACACACTGCAGGTGCAGATGCAATCATGAAAACACATTTGTAAAATACTTCAGTGACAACTAATCACAACAACAAACATAGATCAAGTCAAATCTGTGCCTCTCACTTTTTCCTCCGTGAATCTCTGTCTTCAGCCCGCGGCTCTACAATGAAATTTTCATGCAGCCATATGGAGGAGCATTGGTGGGAGAGATTTATTGTCAGAGCTAGACGTCCCGCTGGAGAAAACAAGGAAGCCTGAACATATTGGCTTCTGTAAATCAGTCGGAAAGGAGGGGAGAGAAGGATTTCAATAGAGTTCTTCGTCCTGACGACCAAATCCACCGCATGAAGTATCTCAGTATTTGTGTCAAAGTTCAGCTAAGCAGGTACAGCAGCAAAAACAGAGCAGGTGTTGACCCCCATTCTTTGTTGCTTCTATTATGAAGGAAATAGAGGAAATGGAGCTCGGAGCTTTCAAATCGACCGTGAACTTTGGAAAAACAACCCACTGTGAGAGAAAAGGTCACTGCCGTTTCAAAACAAAGAACACTGGGTAATGTTGGCCATGATGCAATGTTCTTCTATAGACTCAGCTGTGTTGTGTACGTATGTCTTATGTGCATTTTGACAAGCAGGTATAACTTGTTTTATGCAAACAAACTGATTAGGGTGTTGCTACAACAATAGTACAAAACTATTAGGACATGCTCATTGCTCATTGTCATCTTGACCTGTAAATGTTGACATGGCATAAGGCTGGCAGACCCAATAACCTTGCTAGTGTTCATATATGATAATAAGTGTGGTTTAGGATACAAAAACCAATAAGCAAGTACAAGTAAGAGTAAGAAAAATAGTAGAATGAAAAAGAAAATCTATAAGAGAAAGAGAGATAGTATGTAACAGTAAGTAGTAGTAAATAATAGGTAACTTAAATACAAAACTGTTACCACAGCTGCAATAACACAGACTTTATTTTAAACTACATAATGAATACTTGTAATGTGACAATCAGAATTTTTTTTTCTTTTTTCAGTTATTTTTACAGTAATATTTTTGAAATATGACTTATTTTTCTTAAGGCAAAAATAATTTTAAATGTGTGTATTTTAAATGTACGATTTTATTTTGTATTGGTGTCAGGATCGGAACAGCCCTAGTAATTGTTGCCAGCATTGTATGTTATTGGAATAAGTTTGTACTGACTTAACTAAGGAATGTCTATATAAAAAAGTTAGTTAATTTACTTAATGTTGAGGCTGTTATTTATTTGATGCTAGCAATGACTGAAGAGCTCCTCTCTTTTTGTCAGTGTGTGTCTCTGAGCTGAAGCTGAATTTGTGCCAGTGTTAAGGAGCAGTGTAAACATCCAGGTCTCCTCTCGGGGCCCTCCAGAGCTCACACTGGCCCCCAGCCTCAGCCTCTGCCAGCACATTCCCCCAACGTCACTCACAACACTACAACAATCTCCCCTTTGTCAGCCGCGTGATTGATGACACACAGGAATTTCATTCACAGCCGCCCCGTGTTTGGGGGTTGCCGTGACTACCAGGTGAAAACAGAGCACACCGGGGCTATTGAGTTTCCAAACCTTGATCACAGGGGAAGAGGTAAGAGAGGGAAAACAGAGGAGCAACACTGCAGAGGTCACTGTAAGAGTTAAGCAAACAGCCATCACTGTTATCTTAAAAGATAAGCACCGGGAATGATCTTGTTGACTGTTCACAGGGTTGGTCAATGCCAAGCTCGCCACGGGACGTGCCTCATAGGTGACAAAAAACTAGACATTTCCTTGTATTCTTTTTACGCTGGCACTAGCTGGGTTTCAGTCACTTTACAGAGAAGGGCTGCATTTCAAATAAAGGTGCCAAAAGCTTAGCGGACCATACACTTTCTATGGAGGAATCAGCATTCCTTGCCAAAATATCACATATTATTAATAATCAAGAAGGTTTTGGCAATTGGCAACTGATTGACTACATAGAGTTTAAGTAATGTTAGTGTCTGGTTAGAAAATATTAGCAAGTGTATCTTTGTTCAGCCATTCTATATTTTAGGCTAATTTTAGGCATCAGTGGTTCCCAAAGTGGAGTCCAGGGCCCCCTGGGGGTCTGCAGAGGTAGTGCAGGGGGCCCCCAGAGGCTGTCTATATTAAGTACATAAAAAGATATTGAGTTTGAATGAATTATAGTTATATACTTGTTTAAAAATATTACTGTAAAACAATCTTTAGCCAACAGTCACTGTTTTTGTAATGTTTTTATGTAAACATAATGGAGAAAAACACAATATCAGAGGGAAGTTCTAAAGCTGGGGGTCCATGGGGGATCTTCGGAAATTTAAGGGGGCCACAACAGTCTTGACTTCGGGAACGACTGGGCTACATAATATACGTTTCTTAAGTTTTTACATATATTTTACATAAATGTGGCAACTGAAAATGTCATTCATGGAAGGGTCTACTTTCATGCACATCAGAAAGAGTTACCAGAACACCAAATTTTAAAAATAAAAACCTTAAAAAATGTTTTTATTCTTGCTTCAGGTGTTTTTTGATTTGTGCAAAAAATAATGAATAATGAAAAATGGAAATGCATTTGTCAAGTCTGACAGATGAGGAAAACAAAATATTCCGATAAACATCAAAGGATGTGTGTAAAAATGTCAGGCCACTATCACCTCCCAAAACTCCTTCTGCCATTGTATTTCCCATATGTACGTGGCTCAACATTTAGCTCCCTCGCTCCTAGAGCCTGCATTAAAATTTTTGCATGTCTTTTGCTGTTTATAGTATTCAATTAAACAATCACTATCTGCGCTGCTACTTGGCTAATTTTATAACTTGCCATATCATAATTAATTGCAGTCCAGTCTCCATCTTTTTCTCCTGTTGATTGCTAGGTTAACTTATGCACTTAAACACCTTGATAGACATGTGTCTGGATTTGCATTTGTTTTCTTCTTTTGCAAACTTTTTGAAGATTAATTTCAGGTTTGGATGGAAATCCAGCTACTGTGACAACAACAACAAAAACCAGCGCAATTTAATATTCATTTTTAATCATTTGGATCTTTGCTTTGGCCACTGCATCAGTTTCACGCAAACAAAGTGCACAAATGTCCATAAACCCAGTGCACTTCTTAAAGTAATGTGTGCACACATTAATACTTACACATAAATAAAGGGGTATGCATCGACCCTCTCTCCAGCCACGCACACACTCACATTAAGCACACTCATTTAATGGATATAGCTGCTTGGTAAAGTGCACCATTAGGAGAGATGAGAGCCCAAGCATAACAAAGCTCTGATGCAATATTCATGCCTCCTCATTCTGGGCTAATGCTGTTTTCCTCCCATTCCCAAGCAATGGATTAGCACATAACATGTCTCTATAAAGAGTCTTAAAGTGAACCAAGAGGAGGTTTTCTTCAAGCACTCAATCACTTTATTCAGCACAGTGTAATTAGGAATTTGTTTGTTATACCAATCTACAGACTTGAACACATCCGAGGTTAGGGAGGTAGGGAGAAAGACTTTCCCAAAGGCAGGTAGCACATGGTTGATGGATTATGGAGTTTTTGGTTAGATACAACTCAATGGGTTGATATGAAAGTCTACAATACAATAAAATATACACTATATTCATTTTTTGTTTGAAATAAGATTTGAATATTTGATTACACTCTGATAAAATACTATCATCTTGATACGCCTTAGCCTACCTTCTGAAGCTCTTATACATATATATTGTTATTTCACTTTGATTTTTGGGGTATCTTCTAATTTAGCCGTCTGTAGGGTGATACTTTTCATTTCCATTAAATGATGTGGCATCCTTTTGTTCTTAACACATTACTCTGTCCATACAAGTGTAGATATGCACTTAGATTTTTTTAAAGTGTCCCCTACATTTTTTTGAGCGGTGTATATACTTTTTTTTGTAATGTAAATTTCAGGGAAGGTCAGCAACAGGCTGAGGTCAAAAAGTAGATTCTTTGCTACTGTGAGATATACAGGTGTCGATCAATGGAATGAGCATTTATACCAGAATTACAAAATCTTTTAGTTTGAGTCCAGGTCTGGGCACTATATCTTTACCATTGCAGGTCTACTGTCTCTAAGTGCTTCTAGTTTTCTTCTTTTTTGTAATTCTGTGTATTTTTGTACATTGATACACCTTCTTTGTTCATAGCTTTTCTTAAAAAAACTCTCTAAGACTTTTGCACAAGTCACGTACCTTCACCACTGCCTAAAGTAATGACAGTCAAAAAAAATCTAACCACTCATCTAAGAAAAAGTGTCAGGTTTCAAAAAGCATTTAAAGTGTACATTATAACAGGTTGGGTTGAATGATGTGCCGTCATTTAGAATAAAGAGATACGCTTGTAAAATGATAGCATGTACCTTTGAGGTCGAAGGTAGATCATTATCCATGATTATTTTGTTTGTGAATGCTAACATGACAGAAACAGACAGCAGAGGATTACATGTGTTACAATAGATTCCTTCATAATATGAGCCACACCTGAACTGGTCCCAGCCCAGGAAACAAAGAAGAGAAAATGCAATCATACCGTTCCCTCTGAAAAACAAAAGCCTTTTAGTGACACACATTTGCAGCTAATAAAGCACTCTAGCATATTTGAGTTTTCATTCGCTGTGCAATAAATTAATCTATGAAAATCTAGGATATCCTCATCTGAGCTTCCATCCAGATATGAATAATTCACCTGAGCATGGCTACTCCATTATGTACCCAACCAGCCACTTAGACCCAGACCTCCTTCTCAACTCAATGGATTGAGAAAGCCCACTTTTTTCATGAACACACATATACTCACAGAAAAAAAAGTACTCAAAATTGGTCCTCAAGTAAAAGTACCGCTACATTAAAATAATATTACTCAAGCAGAAGCAAAATTAACTGACAAAAGTATTTATCCTTTCATCCTCTTCATAATCCTACTGAAAAATATGGGTGACAGGAGCCTATCCCAGCAATGATGGGCTTTAGATGGGGTAGACTCTGAACAAACTAAACCACCCACAATATTGCTTGAGTTAAGGAAAGTTGAACTCAAAAAGTAGATTCTTTAAAAAAAAAATGTAATTGAGTATATCACCATAACTGTAGTTACTTTCCACCACAGCATACACTTAACATGAAATCAAACTGTCAGATTATCTACAACTAAGAATCCACTGACATTTATTTACACAAATAGACAATCTAAAAGTGAACAGATGTGTGCTCCTATAAATTGTATGATAATAAATTTAGGAGCCCATAACCAGCCTTTTTTCTAATATAGGGATTTTATTTGCCTAACAAAAACTCAGTGTCCTCTGTCACTGTCCTATCAGTATCACCTCACTCCCACACAACTTATCACTCCGGTGTCACAATTGACTTTCTCAGCTTTAAAAGTATCTCCTTTATCATCTTGTGTTATCATGTGTTTGTTTTGCATACTAACCACACAGTGTACAGAAGCAGAAGTGAGGAAGCGACCTCTGGCAGCACACACTGATGATGACAGTTTTACAGCCAATGATCGGACTACAACCATCAATTATGGCACCCAGCGCATAAAACTAGACAATATCAAACTGCTTCCCACAAATGTTGGATATTTGTTTTGGGCCATTGTGTAACTTGTAGTGTAATGATTCGATCTTATGATGACATCAGATTTTATCAGCAGTAACCTCACTGATCCTTAAACAAAGTTACACTTTATTTGGAGAAAACTTAAGTTAGTGATTAACTTCTCTGAAAACCAGCGTGCCATGACTTCCAATAGCGCTGCCATTGTGATCCATTGCACAATGTTCTCATTATGGCCACCTAGGGTTTTTCGACAGCTTGTACAGTCTGTGGTGAGTTTGGTGTCCTATAGTGCTCAGAGGTTTGGGCACGGCTATTAGCTGGTGCCAGGCAAAAGAAAAGTACTCCTCTTTTAGTCTTTCTGGTGCAACTACAAGGCTTTAATACACAGAATTAGTTTATTCTGATTATCTTTAAGTACTTTTTTACCTCAGCATCTTGTTATGTTTTGGTTTGTTTGTTTGTTTGTTTGCATGGATTTTAGCAATATAACACAAAAAGTTGTGGTCAGATTTTGAAGACATTTGAAGAAATGTCAATCATGGGGCAAGGGACAAAAAATACATTTTTGGTGTAGATCTAGATGACTGTCTGAATGCAGGAATAAGTAGTAGTAATCATTGATTAGTGTGTGTAAAGGCTCAATAGTGTGTCCTAATTTTGTGGAGTTTAATAGCATAATAAAACAATGTATATAATAAGTACCACTGAACTATTGTCAAATGAATTCCTGCAGCTGCAAGTAAAACAAATCCAGTGAACACAAGGCAACACGCTCTCTAAGTTTCTGGATTAGAGGGAAATCTGCTGGAGCCTCAGTCCACAGCACCACCCCATGAAACATGCATGCAATCAACAGGGTCAGAGCTGCTCCACCAGTTTCCAGCCAGACTCATCCATCACAAGGAAACTGGATCTGCAGGGTCCGCCATTCTGACTTAGCACTGACCAACCAGCAGCACAGCAACTCGATATACACTAACGACTCTTGGACTGCATCCAGTATTTTGTATTACGTTTTTGTTTTTTTCTCTTTTGTGCCTCCACACCAAAAAGCATTACCTCGGCTCTGATTAGGTGATGACTGAAACGTCAGTGGCTACAACATTTATGGGACATGGTGTAAAGATGTCAAAAATAAAAACAAAGGAATGGCACAGGGCAAATGCTAGGTTTATGGTTTTCATTTTTGTAACAAAGAAAGTATCACTGTTTGATCTCCAACTCTCTGCTTCATTTTAGGGGCTTTTGCTTGGAGTTGACAAATGATTTTTTAAAACAGAAGGCAGTTTGTTGTAATTTTTTTTTATTTTTTTTTTTTAAGTTCGACCAAAGTCTAGGCTGTGAACGAATTGGCCTTATCTCGCAATGGTAAAAAAAATGGTGCCTGGACCTGGACTCAAACGAGGGCTCTTCTAGTTCAGGGGTAAATGCTATGACCAGTGAGTCACACAGCTCTTATATCTCACAACAGGAAAATAAAATCACTGGATTGAGACAGCACCAATAAGTAATAATTTGTCCTTATATTGACCCTTGTGGTTGGAGTTAGCATCATATGGGAAGTTTTTTACATACTAAAAAAAAACAAAAAACTACTCCAACAAAGGTAAAAATGAACCTCCTTGGTCAGAACTCATTTGATCGGCATAGCTTTCTTAACGTCTTTGGTGAATAAACAATCAGCCTTTTGCGGCACCTTTGCTCATTTTAATTAAACAATCCTATTCCTGAATTCAATTACACTATTTTCTCATAGTCACTCTGCCGTTGACAGCTTTATTCTCTATTTCGCCGTTGACACATAATAAATTTAGTCTCTGTTCGGTTAATGTTTATTCTCCTCATCCGAGTGCCCTGTGACAAAACTAATAAAATGTAGATTTACAACACTGAAAGCCACACAGAGGCTTATCACAAAATTCCAGCACATCTTTCCTACTTCTAGTCGGCCATATTTATGCATTGACGGTCCATGCTCTGCTCACTTGGCTAAGGTAATACATTTCAATACACTAGCTAATCCTCTTTTCCCCCCATCCCCTCGCCAACCTCCTTAAATCAGCCGCCGCAACAACACTGGATTGGAAGAGAGGAGCTGCTGTATCCAATGCCCCTGACTGACCCTCTTTAAATAGGATGTCTGGATGTGTTATGGGGGCTATTGTTTCCTATAAACATCTAGCACCGGGGCAATAACAATCGCATCAGGCCAAATGAAGTTATCTGAGAATGGAATTAAACTCGGTGTGACCCCGCTGTCTGCTCGGCTCACAGGCCCTCCATTAATAATGACTAATCTAATCAAGGAGCTAAGATGGATGGGAGACCTGCGAATCCTTCAATATATCCTCTCACGGCTTGTTGTACAACAGTTTTTTCCCCTAGTACAGTATTATGCAAAAGTCTTAGACATGTTTTAAGAAGAAAATAAGGTGTGTCAATGTACAGAAATACACAACATTGAAAAAAAAAATTTAACTAGAAGCCAAGGATGAGCCAAGGACCTGTCTCTCGATTGTAAAGATACAGCGCACAGACCTGGACTCAAACTTGAAGATCTTCATGTATAAATGTGTTGTCCATTGAGCCACAAAAAACCCACAGTGGTACAGAATCTGGTGAAACTAAATAAAAAAAAAACACTATCTGAATCTACAACAAAACTAATCATTTTGTCTTTGGTTCTTTACTATCACTAGAATTTTTGAAAAGAAAAAAGGCTGTATTTATTTTTGTATTTATTAAAGCACTTAAATATTAGTTAGCAGCATTTTCACACCTCCCTAAATCATCTGCACAGCACTGTACATCCTCTGCTTCTGTGTGCATGTTACTAGGCCTGATGCCAATGTAAGACAAGACCCATCTCTGTTCTGATGAATGCCTAAACACAAAGGATTAGTAAGGTAGATAAAAGTTTTAGGTACCTTTAAAGATAAAAAAAAAAAAAGAAAGGAACTTGAGGACACTATAGACGGACAGAAGTAGGATCAACATACAGCTTGCCTTATCTGACAACCTTCAGAGACATGTAACTGATAGACAAATAACCCCAGAGTGACTGATAAAAGCAGGTACAGCTGCAGAAAGCTCATTGGGCATAAGGAGAGTTATTAAAGAAACCAGTGGCAGGTGGGCAAAGGAACAGGAGATGGTGGGACAGAGCAGTGACACAGATGGAGCACTGTAAAAGTAATTGTGTGTGTTCATTAAGTATTTCCATTTTAAAACTTTAATGTAATATTTGCAATACATATTACAATAAAGTTTATCATCTGAGAATTTGGATTGTTCCTAAACACAACACAGGATTTATAGCTCTTATCTTAGGGTTAGGGTTAGGGTTAGGGTCATGGACTAATACTAGGGCCCTTTTAGTTAAGTTCGCATCTCATAACAGAGGCCACAATGAGAATCCACTAAAAATTATTTGGATCCACAAAAAGTAATCATTTGTTCCTTAATTGACCCCAGTCTGCAGATTGTTTCTGAAGCTAAAAAGTGACAGATGATAAAAAGTTAGACATCACTGAAGAATGTAGTATACTGTGAAAATGTCTTTTGTTGAAATATGATAAAGCCGTTTGTTTTTGACTGACATTGGCATTTCAACTGAAACATCTGGTCTTCAAAAGATGTGGGAAGGCTTCAAAGATGAAGAAATAATGATCTTAGCACTGAAACAAAGAGAGGGGAAAAGTTGAACATCATTAACAAAGTAAACAAAAAGACAGTATTTAAGTTTAAGAGTGGGACAGGCGAGGGATAGACAGGGGGCAATGAAGGGAAACTCAGGGCTTCAAAAGCTAAAAAAAAAAATGTGTTTGGAACAATAATCTACTTCCCCCTGCGTGATGGAAAAAGATGATGCTCTTGAGAGATGTATTCACAAACATATACAGCCTTTGCATCTGTAAGTCTGTTCTCACACTTTCTGCTCTATGATCCCATCACTTCTCTTTCCTGTTCCCTCCATCCTCTTTTATCAGCCTCCCCGGCCCATCTAGATTTACAAGGCCTTATCTTTATATCACAGCCCTTCTTCTTTTATGGGATGTTGTTTCAATGGTGAACTGTGGTAGACTTTGTGAGGCAGACATTTCTCACTGCCATGGGATCATCATCACTGTGAGTCAAGCAGGATAATCAAAAGAGAAATTATAATGTGTGTTTTCGCCCAGGTGTTAGTCTACACCATGTGGCTTCAGCATTTTTAAGATTCTGTACCATTATGAGATGGGGCCAATGCCTTGTACCTTTGAATACAAACCTACATGTAGCTGAGACTCCATATAGGAAAGACAATATCTACACATATCTGTTGTGATGTTCTGTAGAAATGCTTATATTCTAGTACAAAAGGCCAATTCATTCTATTGCAACAATTGTCATTCAAGGTAATATCTGGTTGTTTCATTCCTTATTCTATTATACCATTTAATGTTTTCTCTTTGAAGTGGGCTTTACCGTCCAAAATGAAATGATCTTGGCTAAGAAAGTCCACCACTACTGCACTACAACATAAAACATGTCTGTATTGCTGATGAAGTCATTGGGCCGAGTCTATATCAGAGGGCATGTATTGGTCATGACATACAGAATCAGATAAGCGCACGAACTAGCTTACCTTGCTCTTCCTTTTTCTACACTCAGCCGCTTCCTTCCCTCGGCCACTTCCCCTTTTTGACATAAACAACTCTCTAATTTACGACCAATAATATCCTGATTCAATCACCTGATTGATTTTGGACTTGTGTCCCACTAATAAATCTTGAGTCTTCCTTCTCTTATTGAGTTCCCTATAGGATCTCCACACTCCCCTGTCCCAAACACACACGCACACATTGGCACACACACATAAAGTCTAATGGTATTAGAAAATCAAAGTCTCTCATTTTGTCTCAGTATATCCGCAGGGCCTGGTAATAGATCTGGCTGTACTTATCCGGGGAGGGGTGGAGTAGCAGGAAGGAAGGATGTGGGGACAAAAGACAAGGATAAGAGAAAAAGAGGTTAAAATGGAAAGCATTGAGCAGCATGAAGGCACTTAATCAGAACGTGTGGGGTAGAGTCTGAAATAGGACGTTTTTATATTGAGCCGGTATTAGGGGTGAAGTGCAGTGACAGAAATAGTCAAACGCAGCGGGAGGTGCACCAAATTTCATGCTCCGAGATAGGCTTTAATCTGCTGTGACTTTAAGTGCAAATCACAGTGGATAGGGACATGGCCAAAGACAAATGCGGGATTTCACATTAGAGCTAAACTAAGATAAAGGAATAACAAGTGTGTCCCTACAGAGAAAGTGTCACATTCATTAGAGTCTGCTGTAATCCTGCGGGCAGTAAACTGAAACTGTGCTGAAACAAGAGGGAAAACACACTCACTCTGGCTACTTTAGGTAATCACTAAAAGATAACTGTGATGTGTTTTTTAATTCTAATATAAATTTGCATATTTTGTATATTTCATGACTATATACATAATTTGAAACAATAGAATAGCACAGTGGACAGTGTGCAATGTTTATTAACTCCCTTCACTGACCCGAGACAGTGACCTGACTCATCAGTGTACTGCAGTGTTTCTCATCCAGGGGTATGGGCACCCCCTAGAGGTATGTGAGCACATTGCAGAGAAGTTATTTGATTTTTATTTGTCAAACACTAAAATGAACCTAAATATGGTCTAACCCCAGATTATGCTGAAAGATTAAAAGGGATTAACAGAAAAATACAATACTAAAAAAGAACACAACAGGGACTGTTCCCAGTGCATGTTGGACTCCGGCAGGGCTGCCCTTTGTCACCGGTTCTGTTCATTATTTTCATGGACAGAATTTATAGGTGCAGCCAAGGGCCAGAGGGAGTCTGGTTTGGGAACCACAGGATTTCATCTCTGCTTTTTGCGGATGATGTTGTCCTGTTGGCTTCATCAAGCCAGGACCTTCAGTGTGCACTGGGGCGGTTTGCGGCCGAGTGTGAAGCGGCTGGGACGAGAATCAGCAAGTCCGAGGCCATGGTTCTCGACCGGAAAAGGGTGGCGTGCCCTCTCCAGGTTGGAGGGGAGCTCCTGCCTCAACTGGAGGAATTTAAGTATCTTGGGGTCTTGTTCACGAGTGAGGGAAGGATGGAGCGTGAGATCGACAGGCGGATCGGTGCAGCGTTTGCAGTAATGCGGTCATTGTATCGGTCTGTAGTGGTGAAGAAGGAGCTGAGCTGAAAGGCGAAGCTCTCGATTTACCGGTCGATCTACGTTCCTACTCTCACCTATGGTCATGAGCTTTGGGTCATGACTGAAAGGACAAGATCCCGGATACAAGCGGCTGAAATGAGTTTCCTCCGCAGGGTGGCTGGGCGCTCCCTTAGAGATAGGGTGAAGAGCTCTGTCACCCGGGAGGAGCTCGGAGTAGAGCCGCTGCTCCTCCACATCGAGAGGAGTCAGTTGAGGTGGCTCGGGCATCTGTTCCGGATGCCTCCTGGACGCCTCCCTGGGGAGGTGTTCCGGGCATGTCCCACCGGGAGGAGGCCCCGGGGAAGACCTAGGACTCGCTGGAGGGACTATGTCTCTCGGCTGGCCTGGGAACGCCTTGGGGTCCCCCCGGTAGAGCTGGAGGAAGTGTCTGTGGAGAGGGAAGTCTGGGCATCTTTGCTTAGACTGCTGCCTCCGCGACCCGGTCCTGGATAAGCGGAAGAAGATGGATGGATGGATGGACAACAGGGACTAAACATGAACTAAACCACGCCTTAAGCCATAACTAAAAACACAAAAAACAGGTCTAAAACCAGGACTAAACCAGATCTAAAACCAGAGCTAAACCAGGAAAAAACAGGTCAAACCAGACCTAAACTAAGACTATACCAGGACTAAGCAAGGTCTAAACCAGGCATTAGCCGGGTCCAAATCAGAACAAAATTAGGACTACGCCGGGTCCAAACTACGACTAATCCAGGTCCTGGGGGGTACACAAGACGAAGAAGGTTGGGAACCACTGTTATAGAGGACAACCAAAAGAAGTGGTGCATGGTGGTGAGCTCTTTCTGGGAACAGCTTTTTCCAGCGGTGAATAACATGGAGAACCCCCCTTTGATTATTGTTGGCTCTATCTCACAATGGCACAAAATCTTAAAACTTCCGGATGCAAACTAAAAACAAATTATTTCTTCCTCTGCCCATTTCCAGAAAAGTAATCAAAATTGTCTATTTTTTTATTATATTACTAACAGACTAACAAACTAATGAACATTTAAACAACGTTTAAAAAAACCTCCTTTGCAAAGGTAATAAAATGTGAACATCCACTAAATAAGGGTCATTACCAAAACACCTTTCATTTCATTTGGATTGCTCATCAATAGCTTGATTGTTTAACACTAGTTTATGATAGCACACAGCACATATAGTAAAAACTATCAATGAAAGTCTTACATGAAGTGTATAGTGTACCACAGGTCAGCTTTAGCCAGAGTGCAGAGTATGAGTCCTGACAGCAGCACAATGACAACCACACACAGTGATCAGTCTAATCACATCTGACTTTATGTCTCTGTATATGTTTGCCAGTGCTCTTGCTGTGCACCTTGTGGCCTCCCTCCCATTAATATAATTATAATTCCACTACAAACTTTCCCTCTGAAACAAATTAATTAAGATGCTATTATTTAGCCATTGAGAGGTTAATGACCACCATTAGCAGCAAAGGCTACATCCACCATCATCAGCCAAACTTGGTTATTTGGTCCATTTTGGTTATTTACTGAACCGGAGATTGATGGCTCCTGATACTAGCTGTGACGCTAATTAGCTTTTAAAACATAACGCACTCCATCACTGCTCAGGACTGCTACAGTGACTAGAGAACAATCCCATCATGCACTGCTGCTGTCGGGGCAGAGAGGACACTAAATGGGGATTTCCAAAGGACACTGTGTGCTATTTGCGACACAAAAGTACTTGCCTAAACAAAACAGCATATTGTTATTCTACATTGGTACTCATAATGTTAAATAGGACACTGAATATTTTAACCAATATTAATAAATTGTTGTCTGATACTGTATGTGTTGTGTATACTGCATCAAGTTTCTTCCCACGCCAACACATTTAAGAGACAATAAAATCTTTCTCCTTTTACACGTCACAGTTAATTCCCATCCTTGTTTGATGATGTCATCGAGAGGTCAGAGGGGTCAGGCGGCGGACGCATCCCTGTGATTGGCGGGCCATCAGCCACTGTCCAATCACAGTAATGGTCACAATCACTGAGGGGAGTGGATGAGTAATGGAGTCTGCACCAAAGGGCATTTACATGACATTGTGGGGATAACAGAACTTATTGTCAAGCGTTTACACTGGAGGCGATTTATGACCCGTCCATAAACGTTTATTAGCTTTTCTTCTATTTATACCCTCTGAAAAGCGTGATGGGCCGAGTGTGCCCTTCTGTGTCTACTCTTTTATGATCTGTGAGAGCATGGCAGCACTGAGGAATCTTTGTGTGTACTGTATGTGTATGGTGTAATATGACATGCAACTAGTCGTTATGTAAAAAACTGTCAGTACAAGATTTTATTATGCAATGATCTATTATGGTAACAGTCATTCATTTTCTAATTTAAGTTTTAATTTGTTTTTTATGATATTTTTATAGGCCTATACCTCATATAAGTAACTTCTTTCTCTACAACATAACTAACACATGACAAGAGACTCCTGTGATATTGCTTTTATTGTAAAGTACAGAAACAAACTACACTGGTTATGTTGGCTCCATGTATTCACAAGTTAGTCATTCGCTCAGATTTCCAATACTGGTCATTCATTTGATAAAAATAATTAGCTTACACACCTTCGTAGTACGTACAGAGCTCAAAGTACACAGCTAGGACAGTAGTGGCTCAGAAAAGGGGGAGATGAGACCAGTGAATGAAATGTGAACAGCGGCTTTCTGTGTCTCTCGACCTGGGACAGAGATTTATGGGAGATGTACATGACATGGCAGCAGGTCAGGAGAAACCCTCCCCTCTTCCTCATATCTCCATGTCGGCCCTTGATCCCGTCGCAGCTGTTCTCACCCCGGCCCACTTATGCTGCACCTGCCCCAAAAAGGCCCTCGGACGAGCCGGCACGAACACCTCGGACGGCTCTTAAAGACACACAGCTGCTTTTTAGCAACATAAGTGGTGTCCATCAGCCGGCCCTACCACAAGCCAGACTAAATATCCCACTGCTATTAAGTTTACACACTCAATACAGCAGCAAGAACATAAGCGGTAGACCATAAAGACTTCTACTGTCTGTATTTGAGCACTGTAAGGATTACTTATTGGTCCATAAAAGCAACTTCTTTTAAAGGACCAAAATATACCAAATTCACTACATCATGTATTGATCTATAGTTGCATATTTTGACTGCCAGGAGTCATGCTGGCGCTGTCCAAATGGATGTTGTCTACTGTGTGAAAGTCTGCGAGTCTTATTCTTGATTTATGCCACCCAGGCTGCTAAATATCACCACTGTCTCCTCTTAAAGACAGGAGATAAAAATGGGAGAGCCCAATTAATAAATAGCTCATGATAGCAACAAGATGCAGGAATTAGCGAAGTGCATTAATAATTTGCATAAATTATATTAGATTGTACATTTTTTCATGATGACAAAATAAGCCGAGAAGCCAGTAGGAAGCATACAAAAATCTCATCCCAAATCTCATCATCACTATTACAGTATTGGGTTAGGTTACAATAAAGCAGATTGTGTCCATGTACCCACAGTTTGTTACTTTTGTGTGAATGTGTGTGCTCATGTGTCTGAATGAAGGATGTTTCTCTAATTCTCATTAAGATCCTAATTCCTCCATGAGCCGAGATCTGTAGGTATTAAATTGTCTGAGGGAAGATAAATGTATAAAGATAAAAGTGACAAATAGACCCTGTATGCAAAGTACCACAGGTGAAGATTGTTGGTAAAAAGACCATCTCTGTAACTGCATATCCTGGACAATTTGTGATAGGACTGCCTGGCCAAAAAAAATTACTAAGTAAACAGGTAAGAGCCTCCCAGCTGTAGGTCGGGTCTGGGTTCAGTAATGTTATGTGTCCGAATGAGGTCAGCTGACTACCTGTATATAGTGAATGACCAGCTTACTCCATCAATGGATTTTTTCTTCCAGATTGGCACGGGCTTACTCCATGATGACAATGCCAGGATTGTCAGAAAATACAACACTGCTACGACCTAAAAAGTGAACAAACTGAGTTACTTCACTTTGATTAGTGTGATGCCTTACGATGGCTTGTGAAATCCCTGTTACTGCACTGCCTTCCAGTGAAGAAGAAGATTTGAACACTGAAAAGCACTTCACACAGCACAATAAAAAGTCTGTGTTTTTCTAATACTATAGGCTTTATAGGCTGACACACTGCATGCTCTGGCTGGTATGTGAGAAGTGGCAATGAGTCAACTGTCCACTTACGGTTGCATCTTCACTTAACAAACCATGGGATATAAAATGTGTGTAGAAGTTTTAGGTCTGTCGGGCCTGCAGGACTGGTGGTCTAACTGAAATACTGAACAAGCTTGTTTAAAATATGAATTCTAACTCATTTTATTAAGGAGACTTTAAAATGCTCTCCATTAAAAAAAGAGAATGAGAAACATCAATGACAAGATTATGCATTTAAATTTTTGTTTGTTTGAAGCAATTGTCCATTTAGTCAACTAGTTTGATAGCAAATATAGATCAAAGCACACTTAAAACACCTTTCTTGTTGTCAGTCTTTTTTAATTTAGCACTTTATTCTGCATTACCACATTCTGAGTAATTCCTTTTCACAACTTGCCAAAACAATCATCTGGCAACGCACACTTGCAGAAAGTAAATATGAGTAAAATCATAGTGCTTGGGATGAGTTGTAGCTTTGTTTTCTCGGCTGACGCTAGAGCAATAATTAATGCTAATTTGTTCTACAGCAGGGTGGGATTAGGATCAAAGCTAACAAATGCACACGATGCTGTTATTGCTAGATGGATCAAAAGGACATAACTCCAAGTGGCCTGTTTAGTGCTAACTGCAAGCTTCACAAATAAAGATGTGCTCAGAGCTAGTAAAGGAATCTATCATAGCAGTTGTTTGCATACTTGTTGTGAGTGCATAAGCTTTCTCTTATAGATGCACAACCTCATATTTTTTTTTACCTTGTATATGAGAAAAAATAATTATTCAGTCAATAGTACAGCCTAACAGAACCTATCTCTGAAAAAAAATAGACTGGGCTTTAGTATAAAGCATTTTCAACAGAGGGGGAAACTAGCACAGGGACTGGACTCTTAGACCAAACACACGGTGACAACAAAGAGGGATGGTCCCATTTGGATTAGGGACACATTCACTGGTTGAGTCCAAGCTTGTCCTTGTCTTTATACACTGGAGTAATGGCAGCGGCAAGTCCAACAGGAAAGATACCAATTCCAGTGCTGGCTCTAACTTCTTACACCACAAAACAGAAGAGGAAAAAGAGATTTTATAAACTTTTGAACTTTTGTTTTACAATCTCAAAAATCAATAGTGGGCCTATAGTCTACACTAACAGCAATAAGTACGCTCTTGAACTGGGGATCTTCTACTTCAGGGGTGCGCTTTTTCCATGAAGCCACAAAACAATGGTAAAAGATAGTCTAAAACTACTCACTTTGTTCCTTTATCTTGTGGCTTGTTGTGTGGCTGCAATACCCCCATCTCCTACTTGTAAAGGAAAATTACTTCACTGTGCTTGTTGTGAGTGCATCTGTCTATTGAAGTACAAATGAAGTGAAGTTATTCTCACCTGGAAGTACACACAAATTAAAGATGGCATGGCATTTCTTGTTCCTGAGCATAATTAGTTCATATGCAGAATGGGTAAAAGCATGCATTTTAGGTTGTATTCAGGATGTTTGCTCAGCGTTCTTGTGTGAGTGTTTATGCGTCTCAACACAGACCTTGCCACTTTGGCCTTGAGGGCTGAAACCCGAACCCAGTGCTCACTGTTTACATCAGCACACAGCAATCACAGGAGCCAACTTCCCAAAGACTCTGCTGCCTCTGACCGCATCAGTGTGGCCTTCCCAACATAAACACGCTTGATTTAGGGACTGATACAGACTCTTAATAGGTGCATGAACCTCATTTTACATTTGGCCTTTAGACATTTAGGCTGGCAATCTTATTCAGAGTGACAGTTGTTTTGTATGTAGTCCTATGATCAAACGCAAGAAAGATACTACATTTTTATGTTTTTGCTTGATTACAAGAGTGTTGTGACTATGAATGGTAAAAGGAAATTAAAAGCACTTATAGAGAGCACAGATCTCTGCCAAGACATTGGCCCTTTCATGCAATAGATATAGTGCCCAGAACTGGATTCAAACTAGGGATCTTCTAGTTTGTTGGTAAATGCTCTATCCACTGACCACAGTCTACAATAGTCACAAAAATCCACTAAAACCAATCATTTGTGACTTTACTGACCCCTTGTGGCTAGAGTAAATATCAGGCCCTATCTTGCAATGGTAAACAATCCTTTAAAACACTTCAGAATCTACACCAAACACAAATATTTCTTTTTTTTTTTTTTTTGGTAACTTGCTATCAGACAAACAAACCAACCAACCAAGAAACCAACCATGGCAAAACATAACCTTCTTGCACCGACGTATGGCTCAATGGTAGAACTGTGGCACATATGCAGGACAACCTGCCTCAGTTTGCCTCCCCGCTCTCACCCTAATTTACTACTATACTCTTTCCCATCAATAAAGCCCAAAAAATGGCCCAAAAAAAAAAAAAAAAAAAAAAAAAAAAAACAATCATAACCTCCTTGGCTTTCAAATTTATTTATTTAAGTAGCAAAGTTGGTTTAATAAAACCTAATTTTGTTCTAATGGTAAATGCAAACATTTAGCTGAGCCCCAAGCTACACAGAAAATGCTGTATACGCAACATATGTATATCTTGGGTTATTGCAATTAGATCAAATGAAAAATCAAAACAACAAAACAACTATTCATTCACATGCAGTTGATTTGACCTTTAGATGGAGATTTACAGCAGAAATTAATGGAAATGGAGCAGACAGGAGTAAACCTCCCACCACAAAGGGGAGGACATTTTTTGTTAAAACTATGTGATTTTCTTCCCAACTTTGGCAAAAGAGCAGGATGACATAAATCAAGTCAAGGGCCTCCTCCTCCTCCTACAGGCCTGGAGCACTGAAACTGAAGCTGGGCTGAGGTGAGCAGAAGTTCAGTGCAAGATTTATTTTAATTGTTTCATTGTAATTTCTCAAACTCAAACAAAATGTCTCCTTTGTTGAAGTCAGCTGTTAAATTATGCTGGGTTTGTAGTGGAAAATGTGAGGTGTCACAAATGCTTTGAGGTAAATTAATAATAGTAATGTGGTGTTTCATTACAACAGGTTCATATAAGGAGCAAGGCGGGAATACAGAAATTGTTTTAAGGAAGTGTCAAAATGCACAAACGAGAGAAAGTATATAGATTACAAATTATATGGGGGAACTTTAGAAGACAGTCTTATCACTAAATTGTTGGTTCAGGTATCACAAAAAGACAATTTCATGCCGAGTTCAAAAGAGAGATTGTAATTACGCAGCAATTAATACACCACTAGTAGAGTACACAGTGCCTCCCAATGGGATGCTACTCATTATAAGGACAAGTCCCATCTTTCATGAGACAAGGAGCTGCATACAGTTGTAAGAGGATCATATTATGGGCACATCAAAAGGATTATATTGTTCATACTGATTGGACAGGTGCAACATTGAGAGGACTGTAAAAAAACAACCCTTGCCTCTGATGTGTGGGCCAACTTCTGTCCTTGGTGACTGCCAGGGAACTTGGGGAATGGCTCTCAATCAAAAACACAGGCCAAGCTCCGGTAGTGGGACGGAGAGGAAATAAATGGCATTGTGATTCTGTCCCTTCTTGAAGCCCCAGCTGTGAACAAGTCTATTTTAGATGTCTGCAGGCTGCATGCTGGGATACACCCCACAAGCAGTGACTGTATGATGTTGTAATTATTATTAAAATAACATCCTGCCATCTGTCCTATACTGTGTTGTACCAGGGTGCACCTCCGTGCTTTTTAAACCCAGTCAAGGCAATATTCTTTTAAGCAGACAAACCAAAAAAGTAAAATGTATAAAACTTAATTACAAACAATCATAATCATGAACTGTATTTTATTTACAACAGACCATAAACAATGAAGCAGAATGAAGGTGTTGAAACTGAGATATGTTATCAATTCATAAAAACAAATGCAAAAAAAAATTCATTTAATGACAGCAACACGTCTCAAAATGTTGGGACAAGGCCAATACAAATTAATAAAAAACAACCTGAGGAAGCATTTTGCTATTAATAAGGTTAATTAGTAACTGTTCAGTAAGAAGACAAGATATCAAAGGAGCATTTTAGAAATGCAAAGTCTGACTCTGTATTAATTATACTGGATGCTCATAATCCTCAAGCAACACTGCATTAAAAACAAGCATGGTTCTGTACTGAAAATCATGGATGAGAAACATTTCCAGAAGTCATTGTCTGTGAACATAGTTTGCACAAATGCGAGTGTATCATTCAAAGAAAAAGTCATGTGAACATGATCCAGAAACATCTGGGTGAGTTGGGTTTGTCTTCAAATTTTGATTAATTGACCATGTAAGTTTTACATTTTACCTCCGTTGATTTGACATTACACATCATCCCAACCTTTTCTGAATTGGGTTTTTCTGTGCTCTCTCAGTACTTCATCAGTACATCATTAATTCATGGGCCAATAATAAAACTTGACGTGCCATGTATAGGGTAAGTGTCCATCACAAAGCCCAAACTAAAACTTGATAAAATGCCCATAAACTATTTATTTGCCGCAAATCCCTCCTGAGTCATCCCTCTGTCCAGATCACTCTGCTCCTACTTAGGTCCAAATCCTCAGCCTCACTAAGTACCAGAGCTCATGTAACTCACACCAGCGCAGAGCTGCCTCGCCTCTTTATCACCTCCTGCTTTTCAAAGTGCTGAGCCAGCCTCTGCTTAAATGCAAGCACTTTCTGACTTTGCCATATTCATCTAAATGTACTACAACTTTTTGTGGCTCATTCCAAATTAACTTACACTTTACATGATGTTTGCAGTCATGACCATGTCATAATCTAGCCTGGCCAGCCAGACAAACTGTTTTAATATTCTATACAAATAAATTAGTTTGGTACCCCTTTGGTTAAATTTCTTTCAATGGGCAGAACACTCAGAGGAGGAATAACCAATCAGAGAAACAGAGGGTGGGACTGTAAGCTGTGCACCACTAACCCGTAACCAAAACAAACACGGCACCTAAATAGAATTGTTGCTGGTTTTGCAAAAAAACACTACTATACACTGTATTATTAGTAACTCTACTTATTGCTATACAGACATTAGCAAAAGCTAGTTGTACAAAGACTTGCGGAAAAAGTCACACAGACTTAACTTTTTCATATTATGCCTCTCAATAAATTATGCTCTTTTGGATAGTTACTTACTATTTACATTTTATTCTTTTTGTATGGCATACAAAAAAATAAAAAAATAAAATAAACTTTCACAAACAAACAAACAAACAAACAAAAAAACATGACATTGTTTGGTGCTAGTCTGTGCTGGTGCAGGCATGGTTAAAGCACCAAAGTCCAGAAGACCACTAGCGTTATTCTTAGCCTGACGACTTGTGTATTACATTTTACAGTCCATGTTGTCATAGTGGCCTTTAAACATATCTTAAAAATATACTATATAAAGTTTTTATTCAAATTCCACCTGTCAGTGTGTTGCCTTTACTGCTCTGTGTGCTGGAGGACAAGTGCGTCTGATTACACCCATAATACACCCCTGGTATGGTGGGACATAATGCCAAACATGCTTGTCCTGTCCACAACTATGTAGCCCCTGTTTACCCCAGTAAAGAACAAGATCCTGGGACATTGATATTTCACACTGTCTTGATTTCACCCAACTTGATACAATGTCACTCTAACAGCCAACTTGTTTGAGTTTGAGCCACAAGTGTCATTACCTCCTGCACAGTTTAGCACAGGATAGAATTATCTGTTAATGGACTTTCAAACTAAAAAGGGTGAATCAGACAGGGAGCATTTAGCCTATAAAGCATGCAGCTGAAAATAAATACACACAATGTCTACTCAATTCCCTGTTAAGAGTTTAGGCTAGATGTACAATGTTTATATAAGTTTTGTTTCAAATGATATCCAACCAGTGGAGGAATTAACAGGATTTCGTTTTGGAGTATTTTAGTATTTTTATTTATTTTACCTTGGTGGCAAAGTGGGTAGCAAACTCACCTGGAAGTGCAGTTCTTTTTGTATTAGTAGCATTGTACTACAAGTTGTGGTATGTTAGAGAAGCCTCTGCTCTGATAAAACTGTTCTTTTTAGCTCATAATTTTTTATTGTTTTAAATGTATTGTATGTAATGTGAAGGTAAATTACCCTTTGTTTGAAATGTAACATACAAATAAACTTGCCGTCCCTAGTAGTAATAGTAGTATTAGTATTGCTACCAGTAGTAGTAGCAGCATTAGCTTAGATTTCAATAAGCTGCAATGAAAAACAAAATAAATCTCAAAGAACTACTATTAAGTTACATTTAAATATAGATATTTTTCTTGTATATATTGAGTACTTCTTCTACTTTTGCACAAGCCAGTTAAAATTGAATTGTGAGTTGTATAAAAGAAGTAGTCACAGCCACAAATCACTGAAGGACAGCCACAAAACTACAAAACTGCTAATTCTGACCAACAACTGTATGAAGCCAAACACAAGTCAAAGTAAAATAATAGTTACTTTGATAGCTACCTTTATGTTTGCAAGATGCATGCTGTTTCTTGTCTCATCTGCAAGTATGTAATAAGGTTGTCCAGATTTGATTACCATGAATCTAAATTTAGCTCGGCAACTTATCAAATCAACCTGAAAAAGATGTACAATCAGAGTTTAGGGCTGCTACGATCCATTATTCAATAAGAAAGCCCAGACGTAATCTAAAGTGTATCCATGAAAATTGCCGCTGCGCACTGATGTTCTTAAAATTAGATCTGTCTTATTTGCCTCTTCTCGCGATGCCTAATGTGCGTGTGTGTGAATAAATATGACATAATTTTATTGTTCTGCTTGACTCTGCTCAATTTGTGCTCATAAAATGAAATGAAGATTGCCTTTGTGCTTTAATGTTTGCATCTGTAATAGATTCTCAGCAGGGACCACATCCATTTCGGGTGCACTAATCGAAGCGTTCATATTAATTTTAACTACATACAACATGCCGGTGTGGTAATGTGTGGTGCATATTTAAAAAGGAGGGCAATTTTAACAGTGAGTTGTGTTTTCTGTAGTTTTTTTGTATCAGTGAAGTTATTAAGATACATAATGTGTAATAAAATTTTAGTATGTAAAACAGAGGACAGCTAAATCTCTCTGTGATGCTTTACTGCGCTCCTCCTTGGCTGTTAATAGCCTTGAAATTGAAATAGAGATGTTTTACAGGAGCCTGGCTGGCCCTTGATGAGCATACATCGACTACTGTACATACAGATATGGCATTGTAAACTTTTGGAATAAAAGGTCAAGGGCCACTTTGGCATGTTAGGTAGCTTTGGCCGCCTACAACAGATGTCTTGTCGGTCCAATAATGAATTAAAACAAAACAAAACAAACAAACAAAAAAACAAAAACAAAAGCTTTTTGCGACAGGTGACAGTTATACATCAATCAATTTATTTATGGTCATTTGCCAAAATATGTTCATTGCTTCTATGTGGCGTGAGAGTGGCACAAGAGGTAGGTAAAGGCTGTCGCAATTTGATTTCTATACTATTCTTGTGTGTCCTCCATCATGGCAGTGAACGTATCTCGCTCTGGTATAGATAGTGCCCAGACCTGGACTCAGACCAGAGAGATGCTTCTGTGAGCCACAAAACACTTACATGACTCCTTGTGGCTGGAGTTAGTATCTTTGGCCATAGAACACCATCTGGCCAATAACTAACCTTTTTTTTTAAAATCAAAATATGACCCTTAATTTTTGAGTCATTTTGCTTACAGTCAAACAAACACAATAACATGAGTGAAAACATAGCCTCTTTAGCAGAGATAACATCAGAGGTAATGTCATAACTTTGCTGAAGTGTCAGTGCTAAAGATAATTTCATGGGACACCCAGATTTTAGCCAGTTTACAGCACACCTCCTGTGACTTTATTTTTGTAATTAGCAGTGTCACTTTATTGACCATGAAAAGCCATTAAACAGATGTTGTACATGCTCCAAATATGATTTCTTTAAATATTCAAACGATAGCTGCCCATGGTACCGTTAAGCCCCCTAGCAGCCCATTTTCCATTCAAACTGACATATGGTCATGAGCCATTTGCTTCATATGGGCCTTTAATTTGCTGTACGCCTGGCAGTGGCTAGTGACAAGGCCAGGCATCACCCAGCATGCCATTCCAAGCCTCTTTGATACAGTGATTTATGATGAGGGCAGATAATGTTAAAACATAGCAAAATGTCGACAAGGGATCCAGGCTCAAAGACTGTTTGCAGTGTTTGACGCCTGATCATTCCAGACCTAATCCTGCTTGTTGGTCACAAACAGCAGAGTCAGGTTTCCAGATCTGCTCAGTCCACTATGGGACTGTGATGACAGTGGGACAATCCTGTAAAAGAGGGGCAGACTCCTATTATCAACATACAGGAAAATGTATGAAGGCGATTTTCCTGGACTAACTGGGAATGCTGGGCTTTTTATCACATCTGATTGATCTGACATGGGATTTTATTACGGACCTTATGACAATATAAAGACATGTTGTGTCATTAATTTTAATACTCATTGAAATTGACCATTGTTTACCATTGTGTGCCCTCTGCCTCTGCAACATGAAATGTCTATTCTTATGAAGCTTATTAAATGTGTGCTCTGGAAATTAAAAAGCTACTAAATGCTTCTTTATGGTCTCTTACTGCCCTCTAGAGTGCTGATGTAGTGCTCTTTAAACATACACCCACTAAATGCATGTCCTCACACACACGCACGCACATGCACACATGCGCACACACACACACACAGCAAGCAAAAAGGCGTCTATCTTGTGAGTGGCATTTCCTTAGATAGTGATGTTTTACCTACAGGTCACTTTGAAAGATAACTGAAAACAAATTATAAACAAATGGGACATGAAAGCAGAAACACAGGTGCACATTACCCAAGAGAATATAGTGGAAAAGTCCATTTATTTCAGTAATTCAAAGTGAAACACAAGGACTACACTAGTTAACCTTTGTGGCTGGATTATCTCCATAAAATGAATACATAATCATCACGTACCATAGATGCTTAAAAAGTTTCACCCTGTGTGTGCTTAATATATACATTTCACTGTTTGAATATTGCTTCTGAAATAATTTTCCAGGATATTCAGATTCATTTATATGTGCCTGTAAATATTATTTGTGACAACCTTCACCCATCAATATACAGCCACATAGGAGACCTGTTAAAGTCTATGTCCTTGTACTTAAAACTCTTCCCAACATGACGGTGCCTGCGGTCCAGGAATCCATCCCTGCCTTTTGCATAGCTAAGTGCTGATGTCTTCTCCACGGGACGTGCGCTGAGCTGTTCCTGTGATCCGTTTAGTGTCGGCAGAAGTCCTGCACGTCCCCCCAGGTAAGCCTCTGTCAGCTCCCAGACAGATAAAGCAATATGAGGAATAACAAAGGCGAGGACATATCCCAGAGTTCCTCCTCCTCCAGGCAAATGGGCAGTTTGTTATTGCCCAAGACCTGTCAAATCGTGAAGAAGGGCTTAAAGAGGGGAATAACCTGAAGAAATGAAGGAATGGTCTGGGACAGAAAACAGACGTTCAGCCTTGCAACCCCTCAGTGGAAATATGCACTATATGTTGAACTTTAAAGCCCTGGAGTGTTAATCATTTTAGATGTAAAACTTGGTGAGAGGAAATTATATATTTTGATAACACTGATTCCTTTGCCTTTTAAAAAAATGTCTGTTATTTCTAATTTTGGATGTACAAACTTTGGTAGCACTATCTTGGGACTGGGACATTATAGACTCTATTGGCCTGCTTTTATTTTTCATTTGGTTTTGGTATTTTGGACTGGCTGCTGAGTGGCCATCCAGATCGGGCAAGGTGTCAGACGGCCTCTGGGGTCCTTGGGCCATCTGTTTGAGGTCCTACTTTAGCAGGGGAGATGTGTGGCCGTTTTCTGCTTAATTAGGTCCAGTAAACAGGCACTCATCAAAAAGCAGCTGCTAACGTCCCCATTAACACGCACACACACAAACACACATATATCAGGGCACAAAAGCAGACAGGGACACTGGTAATGACTGTACCAATTATTAAGGACTTTTTTTTGGAGCTCAACTCTTTTATTTTGACCGCCTGACATAAAGAAAGTCCCAGGAGGCTAGTGTTTATGAATGAGGGGCACAAGTGTTAGTCAGGCCATCACATGTGGCTGTATGTGCATTCCTGTATTGCTAGTGAGTGGGTTATGTGTGTGAACAGCTACTTGCCACATTATCACCTCAGTCGAATCACAGCGCGCATGGGAACGCAAACAGTCGAATGTTTAATAGCACACTTCTGGTTCAGTGTGGTTCACAAAAACACAACAAACCAGCAGGAGAAGCAGTGTTTCCACATCACACCAAAGTCCTTGTTTGTGAATTCACACAACAAAGTAGTAAACTGGAGGGAAATATACTTAACCACACTGGACGTTTGCCAAATTTCCATAGGGCATTAGCAACCAACTGGTGCAGGCTCATTAAAGAGCAGAGAAACCTATAACCATTAAAAGGCCATTAGGCAGCATGTAATTTTGTGGAACTAAATGGCGGAGAGTAATCAAAAGCACATGAAGCCCAGCTGGGCGACTGGGCAAACTGTTTCGATTAGGGAGGAATCCATCATAGACAATGGCAGCTTTTTGGGGGGTCAATTTCCCTCTGTCACTTTCACTTTTTTCTCCTACACTGCCTGCAGCTGCATGATTTTGGATCATTATTATGTACATCTGGACACAGTAAGATTTCTTTGTACACCTGTCTGACTGAGCGAGGACACACATGACTTGTTTCAAACACTACAAATGTCACTAGAAGTTTAAACTAAACAAGAAAACATTTTACACTAGTAACATACTTGAAAAAAAAACTCATAGCTGCACTGACAATTCAGGTTTAAGTTCAAACAGCTTCACTATTTTTACTTGCAAGAGATAACAGTCATTTATAACAAAAGGCACCCACCACCACCGGCCTTGTAAAAGTCCCATCAATTTCTCATAGCGACTCCCTGTAGCAGTGAGTGTTCATTTATTATGTGTAAAATGTTATTAGGCCGGTCGAGGAACATATTTCTGGCTGCTCCGGCTTCAGAGGCCTCTGTGAAAGACCAGACTGTGATTAGTCAAAGAGAGAGAGAGAAGTCAGACTGTATACATACTTCTGGAGGGTTATGTCAAATCAATGCCACCTTGTTTCAATCAAACCAATATCACACTCACGGTCAAATATAGGCCACATTCAAAGTTAAGGTCCTGATGAAAAGGCAAGTTTAAGTAAGAAATGTGCTAAATAAGTTGTTTAAAACATGTGTGTTGACACATATGAAGGTTCAACTCACTTTTAATCTTAAAAGTGCACAGTTTAAGTCAGAGAAACAGATTTATTTTCATAGAGGTTTTACTAGTCTGATTCACAGGGGACAGACGTTGCAAATCCAACCTTATTTAGCTGATTTCATTTGTTTTTACAGAGTCATTGACATCAAGCCAAGACTTTAATTTGCGAGCAAGTTCATTTACAAAATGAAGAGAAAGTAACCATTCACCCCATAAAAGGTACAGCCTGCCTTTCCAAAAGTTAGAACTTTTCAGTTCAGTATGATGAACTCTGTAATAATGTCTGTATAGGCTTCTGTACACCACACACATTGTCTTAATTTAATTAATGAAACAAAAATGTTTTGACTCCAATGCATTAGAATACTCAAATAACTATGAGAAATCTAATTTTGTTATCATACATAACATTTGTTTTACACCGGTACTAAAAGCATGACTCATTCAAAGGCTGTTTACACAAGACATTTTATATAAATCTAAAAGGTATTGTGTTCAGTGTGGCTGCACTGACATGAATCCACTTACTTAGTGGGTGTGTCACCCAGGCCACTAGATGCGCTATAGACACTACAGTGATTACACACAGAAACATGCACAGTAAAACAGACAACTTTTTAAATCTGGTATATTTCGAGAAGATTTTGAAAACTGTGCAGTGGGTATGCAAACAGGCAACCAAATCGTAATGTGTTGAGTAAAAAATGTTGCAGTATAAACAGCTTCCAAGACCTAACCAGTGCCTTGCTCTAGCATCAGGCTTATTGTGACTGCGAGGCACAATCAAGTGATGAAATTGTACACTGATGAAAAGATCCCAGTGGCTGGTTACCTAATTATTCTACGTGTTTCACAGGTAATAAATAGTAGGGAGTCAGGTGAAAACGGCACCTCTGAGCTCATTATGGCCTTGGCGTTACACAGATTTTGGCACTTCACACACTTTCCGAGCATTTGATGTTGGGGAGAAACGTGGCGAGTATCTCTGATTTCAACCTAGAAAACAGTCTGCCTTCTCAGATGGAGGAGCTGCTGATTTAAGAATGACCTCTTCAATATCAAGCTAATGAAAACTGTGCATCTTATACACCAGGGTTATTCAACAGGCGGCCCAGGGGCCAAGAACTGGCCCATCAGTCAAGTTGGACCATCCCTCGGCCCATCTACCCGTAAATATCACTCATTAATCATTTAAACTGTACATGCGACAATTTCCGACACTTTGTGGCCCTAAAACCAGCACTACTGACCGGCCCACAGACTAATAACCAACAATTTGGCCCCTAAGAAAATATAGTTGGATAGTTCTGTTATAGACAATATGTGCCATGATTAATAAAGAAATTTGGTGTTAGTTATTATTTAACATTAAAAAAGATACAGATAATTATAGTAAGCCTAATTTGGCCAAATACACAATACGCAAAGACCTAAAGCCACCGTCTTCCTCCCTGAAGCAAAAAAAGTTATGATTCTTGTTCTCCTAATGGTCTACAAATGTAACTCTCGTCAAAGCCAATGAAAATGTCACAGTAATATTTTGTTGAATATCTTGGTGGTTATCAGACTTTTCTGTGGTAGGAGTAAAAGACAGACAGTCTGAATGTACTTTTATTGGTACATCGTAAAAACTAAGAAAGAACATTCTTTGTCCACTGGTCATCCACTGGTTATTGGTCATCTCATATTTTGGACAGACAATACAGACCACATCAGATTTGAAGTGGTTAAAAGTGATATTAAATGCTAATAAAATACTGCATCAAAAAATGAACTCAAGAACAGAGATTGTTAGAGACACTTCACATTATTAATCTCTTTTCACTTATACCTATTACAGGTTGCAGGTAACTGGAGCCTTTCCCAGCAACTATGGGCCTGAATCGGGGTACACCCTGGACAGTGGCCAGGGCTGGTCACAGGGCTGACACAGAGACATACACAGACAGACAACCATTCATTCTCACATTCATTCACTAGGGACAATTTCAGAGTCCTCTACTCATCAAACACATTCATCTCTGTGGACGGTGGGAGGAGGTACTCAGAAAGAACCTATGGTAACATGGAGAGGACATGCCAACTCCACCCACAGAGACCGAACCCACAACCTCCTTACATCCCCTGATAAGTAAATACTGTAGGTGGAGAATACATGTGAGCAAACACTACTTTATGCCTTAACAAACTACTGCTATACTTACATAACAAAGGGAGCACATTTTTGAATGGAGGAAAAGAAAAACATTGAGAAGTGGAGTAGATCACTTTGGGGTATTTATATTATTTGATGTACTTGACAGATAGTTCAGATCTTACGTATAGCAATTTATCTGAATCAAAATGTTCAGTGGAAAAAATTAAACAGTGAGTTTTTATTTTGCTCCTCTGTACCTTGGTGAGCGTATTTGTGCAGTGGAACAACTCTATCAGTCTTCTGGGCTCTCTCTCTCCCCGCCCCTCAGTGTCTGACTGCTGTGTCTCTTGGCTGTGTCAGGCACTTAAGCCCCTGACTTGTCTGATTTACAAGGATGAAAAAGGGGAGTTAAGATGTTAGTCGATGAACTACAGCCACGCTGGCTTTCAGAGCTATCCTCACTCCTCCATAATAGTATTTTACCGCCGACCCGACATATCCAGCAGAGCATATAGCTTTGGGTTTGACATGAGCAGGAGTCCCCAGCCAAAGAAAGAAGACAGCCAGCAAGTCACAGTGTCCCAGACAACAACCCATCACAATGCAAGACTCCCATAACAAATGTACTGCAGTTAAGAGTTTCAGATTATTTCAAATAAAATGGATAGAAAAATCCAGCCACAAAGTGTCAGTGTACTCTCGGTGCCAGTCACAAGCCTGGATAAATGGAAAGGGTAGCGTGAAGAAGGGCATCTGCCGTAAAATAATATGGCAAAGAAACATACAAATCTCTGCAGACTAGGTGATTTGCTATAGCAAAACCAAAGGAGAAAAGCTGAAATGAAAGAAGGCGCAAAAATGATAGAATAAATTCTAAATTTTTAATATTTGTATTTTGAATAATCAAATGGTTTTGTAGAATTGCAAAAAACAACATTTTTCTGAATGCACACTAAGGCTATTTTTGATTTCGGTATGGAAAGATGTGAGTCATATCTCATTCATTTCTTTGTGGATTAAAACTTTTTGCATTCAACAACACAAGTTATATTTGTGTACAATTTTTGTCACTGAAGCCACTGAAAAAATATAACCCCACAAATAAACCTCCATAAACCTCTATGAGGTTTATTTGTCTTTAATACTCTACACTGTACTTCTACATTTTCTATCTATACCTAATCCAGCTACAAGGACTCACACACCTGATAAATAGAGAGGGTTGTGCCAGGAAGGGCATCCAGTGTAAAACCTATGCCAAATCAATATTCAAATCACCGCACACTAGGAGGCAGAAGATTCACTGTGGTGACCCCAGAAGGAAAAGGACAAATGGACCAGAAGAAGACTCTCTATTAACACCTAATACACTCCTATAAGCAGTAAACAGAACATTTTTTTCACCAAGGTGGTCAATGCCACATATTTTTTAATTCATTTGGTTAAGCAAGGTCAAAACTGGTAGGCTAGTAACTAGTAAGTTATTTTAACTCAAAATGGCATCAAACAAATTTTCCTTTCACGGTCAACAAGACTTATAGAAATAACACGAGGAGCTCCCCACTGAGCATCCAGCATCCTCCTCTGGTTCTCTCTTACCACAGATTTATTCCATCTTTCCAGCTCACCTTGTGATGTCTGGGACTCTGAAAGGCCCCACTATGCACCGCGCTCACACTCACTACATCATATTTGGAGCTAAGAACACAGTAACCCAATATGTGGAGTTTCCCCTTCGGTCTGTTGGATTTCCCAGCCACCCCTAAGGTCTACCCTTGGCTCCAGCCCCATGATTCAACCGAAGACAGGAAAGACTGAGGCGAGACGTGTAATCCGTTACTATAGAGGAGGGGAGGGAGGAAGAGGAAGGTGTGGGGGCGAGGTGGGATGGAGAGCAATGGGAGATATGTCAGATGGGGGGGCCGGCGGAAAGGGATTTGATAGGACTCCCAGTAGCAGATGATGGTTTTCTGCTGATATGTCTTCATTCATGTCTTTCGAAAGTATTTATGAATGTACAAAATGTCAGTACCATACACTAGCAGCAAGGTCGGATTACAGATTTACTTCTTTGGTAAAATGCAGTAAAATTAGACTGCTATGTAGCGAGAAAAGGCAAAATTGTTGGATGAGCTATATCATTAAAGATGTGCTAAACGATTGCGGCACAGTTTTATAGAATCACTTGGAAGAAAAGGCACTCACCTAAACTAAAAGTATTGTTTGAGCAGGATTGAGGGCAGACGTCCACCTAGGCATTACTGGACTCGGACAGTAATCTAGATTCACACCAAAAAGGAACAATTTGGTAATGTACTGATCCTGGACTGGCTGGATTAATAATCTTTGGTCAGTAATTATAGGTCTAATATTGCAAACAGACAAAAATTGGCCCTATCTTTCAATTATAAACAAACCTCTAGCATGCAATTATCACAAAAGTCAAAAATCCTTGTTATATTGTCCTGAGATGACCACAGTCAATCTCAAACTGGCTCCCAAAGACACATTTTGACAACCTCAAACAAGTCTCCTTTGCTCCAGGAGCCCCCTGCCGCGCAGTGACTTGTCAGCTTTTATTTATATCTGTGGGAAGGAGAGGTGGGGAAAGCTGAGATGATGAGGGGTAAAGATATGCACCCAACACATACTAGGACACCAGAGCCCAGAGACACTCACTGCACCTGCTGTGTCCACTGCACGCAAGGCTCATCTCCACAAACACCTCATATATTATCTACCAGTTTTTACATGAGCTGCTCCAGTTTTAAGGGCCGTCTCTGCCACTTTAGAGTATACGTTGAAACAATAGGAGTAAGTTAATGCGAAAAGACTGTAATAGTTTTTATAGACAATGGTGGTGGAAATATACCCTTCAATGAGTGACATTACATATGTTCTTTCCTTCATTTTACAAGGGAACACCTTAAAACAGTAAATTAGATGTTTTTGGATGACAGAATCAAATGGTTGTTGTCGATATTAAACTATGATTTGAGGTAATTAATTAAATCTAAGCATACACTGTCAAACTATTCTAGTCTGCTACATTTCTGTAACTACTTGTCCAGCATAACTTTGAAATGAAAAAACATACGTATAGCTTTTAGCTCATGTGCCAATTGTATATGCTAATTGCTTAATAAAACTTTAATACACTCGCTAATGATTTCTAAACATGCTCTGACATTACACACGATTGATTTTCAGTTGCCGAAACAATCTTGATCATTTATAATTTGCTATATTTGGTGGCTAATGGTAATTTCTCCGTATAGCAAATGTAACAGGGTCAGTTTAGTTTATGGCATTATTCTTTGGAACACAGTTTTGTGAACACAGTTTTGTTTACAAACACTATAAGGGTCTATATTGATCATTAAAAAAGGTCTAGACTTAAAATTCACAAACATTACCACTGTTTAAAAAATAGCATCTCAACGTTTATTTTAACATTTTGACAACCCTGAATCGGAAAAGCTTTTGGTCCCGACAATAACGCTGACAGCTTTATCTAAAATCTCAAAATCTAACTATGCCACATCCTATTTTCAGTCCTCTCTATCATTTAAATGCACCCTACCGCCTGCATTACAAATACAAATCACTTGGACTCTGATAGGAATCTGTTTGGGTTTAGTTACATGTATAAAGCAGAGTTTCGGTATGTGGTCATTCATGGTATGTTCCATGTGTGTTATGGGAAAAAGTAATTACCTGTCTGAAAAGCTCCACTGGAGATTAGAGCCAGTGGGTGGACAAATGGTGGACAATTTATTATTTTAAATGTGGTTATTTTATGTATATGGTCCTCTCTTTGAAATCCAGAGCAGTTTAATCACTGAAAATGCGGTAAAAAACTAGAGAGAAGTCAAACAATAAACATAAAAGTTAGAAAGCTAATATACTTTGAAAGAGATATTTATTTAAAATGCAATGTTGGAAGAGCTACAGATTATTTGAATGATCAAAAAGGACATTTGCTGTTGCCTTTTAAGTAGGACCACGTTCAAATAAATACAGAAAGCAGGCTGAAGTTTAAAATCACATACAGATGATGAGGGCTGATGCTCGCAGTCACACACTGTGGGAGCTGTGTGCTGCATGCTGGAATATAAATGGAGTTTTTAATTGTTTCTGACTCAGGTCTGTGGGCTGGGTCTGCCTAAAGCCAATTAGGAGACGAGAGGAAACAGTGAAGGATTGTCTGCGGAAAAAGGCTCTGACTTTCTGAGACGCAGTCAGACAGTATGTGACTGTGTACTTGTGTGCATGTAAATGTCAGTCTATGCATGCTTGTAAATAGTGCTGCTTTCCAGACTGTGTGAGTGCACTCTAAGTGTGGAGGAAGAAAATGTCATATGGCATATCTGATTACGTCTTACAATGTTTTTGTACAGTATTGAGCTCTTTTCCTCCCTTCCCTGACACAGAAACTCAGGCCACTGTGAAAGTATCTGGAGATTGAAATCAGAGCCAGAAGTCTGGTCAGACTTGGAAGACAAACAGAGGGAAACTGCAATGCTGAAAACCAGCTCTTTGGTTTTATGTGACTTATGTGGTGCTTGAATTTCACCCATTGTTTTGCATAGTCAAAACACTGTTTCAGGATGAAGAGAAAAGCGGTCAGCGAATTTATAGAGCACTTGGCCAAATATGAAACTCATATACACTATGTGAGGTCTGCTTTCCTGGTACCATCTGTGTCAGGGGCAGGGAGAAGTTAGGAAACTGTCACACACACTGGTTCCCAGGCCTGTATTGTTTCTGGCATTTTACATAACACTCATTCTGATGGCAGACAGATAATCTGCTCTCAGGGTCAGCGGTCATATTTTTGTCTACCCACAATGCTAAGCTTTTGTCACTCAGTTATGATTGGCCAATGTAGCATTCTCTGTTTCAAGGTCAAGTCATTATATTAAATTACCTTCAATAAAAATATGAAAAGAAATCTTACTATATTTGTTTATGTGGCTGTAACATGTTGCTATAGTTTAAAGCCCAGTGAATCTATACTGTATAGTTATTGCTTGTGATTGGATACAATTGTGCCCAAAAATGAATTTGGTGTTTGATGCGAAGCAAAAAGAAATGTATCCAACCATCTATCAATAACTGGAAAATGTTGGATCACATGCAGTTTCCAAAGATAAATAGTTGATTTAAAAAAAAACAAAAAAACACCATGGCTACTATTGCAATTTCAGAATCAGTGAAGAAAAAACAAACAAGAGCTAAGGTCACTAGTTATACTTCATATGTTTACAATGCAGTGCTATTATAAATAATGAGGTCCCTGAGGTTTGCATGCTGACAGTGCAGTGGCTGTTACTTCGCAGCAGGTACTCAGCTCCCTGGTGGCAAAGGGAAAGGTAAAACTGCAGTTATTTCACTACTGCTACTCAGAAAGCACATGTATTCACTAGTAAAATTAAGAGTGTAAATACATATACAGGTGAGGTGCTGTTTGTGTGAATATATCAGCTTATGTTATGTTCATGCATGTATGCCTAAGGGTCTGCAGCAGTGTGCATGTGTTGCCCATATATTTACTTGTGTGCGCGGTATTGAGAGGCTGGGAAAGGCGCAGAGGCAGATGACCTGATTGGTAGCTGGGGTTGCCAGCTGGTGAAGGCTAGTGTTTCCTCTGGCATGAAAGCGCTCTCAGATCATCAACATATTCAGGGAAGCGGGACAGGAGTGGGCCTAGGTACATACCATCATTCTTGTACTCATATTTTGGGTTCTTTGGCAGCATACAGTAAATTCATATTTATCATAAAAGTGCTAAAACCTTTTTGCATATACATTTCAAAACCCTTAGTGCAGGAAGGCAATGGTTCATTGTAGCTTACTGTGTCTCACCTCCCATTTTTCCAGTTCACTTTTCTTCAGCGCTGTGTGCATCTGGCCATGGGCTTGCTCCGGTCTCACTCTGGGCGAGGCAGCTGCGCCTGGGGCTCTTTGGAGAAAAGCCTCTGCTCACCTGCTTCAGCCCTGCTGCTGCTGAGAGAGGCACACAGAAGAGACTAACTCAAACCAAGCTTTAGGATGGACAGATTATAAGATTATAATAATAAAGAAAATGTATTTTGTATATAGTGAGCTTTTTGTGTTATTTTGAGTAGTTTTATGTGTGTGTTGTTGAGTATAGCAATATCACTATACTAAGAGTGTTGTTTTACTCACAAGAGTCCTGTGTTTTGTCATCATCCCATGGACATACACATTTTAAGTAGAAGCATAGACCTCCGCCAAGGCATCGTAATAATTATAAATAATTATTTGTTCCTTTACTGACCCTGTGTGACTAACTAGTATCCTGGAGGGTGCTGGAATTCAGTCCTGTGTTTTCTGCTGTACTGGTCTAGCATTTAAAACATTTCTTGATCTAGAAGTTATGGATCCACACCAAATTATGAAACAATTTTTTTTTTTCTTGGCCTATTACTGACCTTTCCTGAACATTTTTAAAACATTTTTAATCAAAATACTATTCTCTATAAACAGCTATTACACAAAACATTACTGCTTTGGTAGAGATAATTATACACCACTGAATTAACAGTAATAGTAATAAGCATGTCAGCAAGACTTGGTGAGTCTTTTGTTTCATTCACAGCCCAATGACAAAGGAATAAAAAGGCTCTTTATTCAAATGTTGAGAAATTCTTTTTCTTTTGGCAGACTCCAATGCATCTGTCTGGCTGATTTCAACAACTAAAATGTCCTAAATAATGTAGAAATCCTTTATACTACTACACTATGTACATTTTCTTGGATTGTTGCCTTGTAAAATAGAGAGGACACTGGGACAAAGTCAAATTGATGAGCAAAGTGGAAAAGGGCAGAGTGGGAAGTAAAATAATGAAGACAACATAAAGTGGCTGGGTGTGAGGGAATGCCTTCACATAATAAAATAGATAAACTGCACGCATTCACCCAAGACCACTGTGCTGTTGCTTTTACAGCGAAATGAAAACCACTCTGCTTTATTGTTCTCTCCTTCCCCTTTTCTGCACACTCAGTTTTAATCTAATTTATAGTGGCATCAGTTGCAGGGCATAAATAAAGTACAAAACGGACTAAAAACAGCTTATTTTTGTATAGAGACAGCTTAAGTTTTAAAAACGTATTTCAAAAAGCAGCATTAATGTTAAGAGATTTCCACAAGATGAAAAAGCTAGTTTTGGGTAGCTTTGTTTCAAGAAAGGCAGAGGGACTGATGAAAGAAGCTTGGAAGGTGTTTGTGGGTGTGATGACAAACATACTGTAAATGTCAATGCATTCATAGGACAGACACACATGTCCCTCGAATGCAACACAACCAGTGGACAAGATTAAGAGATGTATCAATAAGAATTACCATCATATCCATAAGGGAAATCTTTACACACAAAGCAATTATGTAGGTGATGTACAATTAGACAAAAGATCAAGACCATAACTAGCTGATAGCGCCAACACACAAGGGAACACTGACCTTCAGAAACACGCATCACTTCATCAGCTTCACCTTAACACCGCTGCAGGCCACAAACTGGTGAGGGGGTGTAGGTAGGGCACAGCAGGCAACACACGCAAGAAGCTCTGAGAGGAAATTATAGCATTAATAAAAATGTGAACACCTAAATACTAGATTTAGTACAAACAAGGTGTAGCATACTTTTTCCTTCTGTAGCACCTTTCCTTCTATACCAAATGGCCTTGTTGTTGCATACCTATTCATATGTAGACTCACATATTGTTATTCATATCATGCAAAATGTTTTTTTCTTGTTAACTTTGATTTGGCCCACAAGTATGGACACTGTACAACACCTAAATGTTCACTGCAGTTTAAATGTTGTTAAATGTATATTAAAAACCCCTATAGAGACAAAGTCACAATGACAGTAATACACTTTATCTAGGCTGACAATGTATTCTCTTATCCTTTATAAAAGGCTTTCAGGAGGTCATAGGTTCCTTGTGTCAATGAGTTTGCCACTGAGGTAGGGTATTGCCTGTTGCACATTTAGCATGCCACTTCAATAGCTAAACAAACGATTGAAAGAATCAAGAAACTGTCTTGTCATTGGCAGCACAACCTTTTTATAGCTGAAAAAAATCCTTTTGATGCATTACAGGGATGGGGCATAAAAACATTTTTATAATAACTGAAAAAGACGAGTGTGCACAATTTCTAAATGGTTCAACAATGACAATCCATTCCTCCAAAAACATAATATATTGTATAAAACAGCAACAAAGGAAGAGGACAGCAGACAGACAGTTGAGATATGTGAGTCACAATTCATCTGAGCCCTGCAGGTAGCAGACAGTCTTTTGTGGCTTTATATTGCTTCTGGGTGTAATTCAATAAGACATAGATCTGTGATTGACCTGCTGGAGCTAAGCCAGTATGGCGACAGACCAAAAAAAAACAAACAAAAAACAATGCCAAATATTTTTAGCATATTTTGACTAAGACCTTGTAGTGAGCTAACATCGGCTGCAGGCTAATGCTTTGGCTTAGTTTATTTTACTGAAAAATGCTAAATGAAGACATAGGCAAATTATGTAAACCAAACTAAATTGATTTTTTTTTTTTTATTATTATAAGGTAGGCTATGTTTTTCACTTTTTAATTGCTAAAATTAGTGCTGACCACACAAAGATAACACAGATAAATTAGCGTTTGCGTTTGTAAGAAACTCTCTAACCAGCCATTCAGCATTGAAACAAGCATGCTTAAATAAAATAAAAACAGTCACGGATAGAAATGTTTATAGGTACTGTAGGCCTTTATGCTTACATGTTTGACCATTAAAGGGTACATGTTTATCACATTATGGAAAAAAATAAGACCTAAAGACTAAAAGCTGTGTGTGTAGGCATATAAATAAGAACAAACACTATATGCCACCAGATACAAAATACATATCTTTGCCAAAACAGAAAGTATAATAATCAGCAAATGAATAAACAGAAAAAGTGTTAAGTGAAAAGCTAAACAAACCCTGTTGCCCCCCTATCCTCAGTTTACTCCATCACCTTGTAAACCAGTTTAAACAACTCCACAGAGCTTTGACCTGCTTTCCTCGTTGTGCCACCTCAGGCTGAGCAGCGCTGCAGTTTTCTTAGGGTTCGTAAAAGAGAGAAGTCTGGCCCATAGGGAACAGCAGGCCGGCTCTCGTGTGCACTTCCACCTCCTCAGTGACCTTTCACAGAATACAGCAGGCAGATATTACACACCGCTCTCCTGGAGGATCAAAGACGCTGCCTACACCTGGACCTCACAACAAGACTACACACACTACTACACACATTTACAACTTGTAGTGTAATATCACAAGAGAGAGTGCTTGTATATACACACAGCGCACAAAGACAGCATATGCTTCCCCCATACACCTGTACACGCACAAGAAAAACTCCAATTACACACTGCTCTCCCTCAATGCGGTCCTGAGAGACAGAAGATGGGCGCGATAGAGGAGGAGAGGGGGACGAGAGGATGAGAAGGGCGCCCGAAGCCAAAAAACGAGTTGGTTTTCAAGAAAAGAGTCATCCAAGCTGGCAGTCCTTGTACTTTGAGTAGGTAATCCTCTTTCTCCCCTCTCTCCCGGCAGATATGATGTCCCATGTCTACAGGAACAGTCACATGAATAGGAGCAGGTGAACTGTCTGGGGATTGGATCACTTCAGGAGCGATTGGATTGCTCAGTGCAGAGATGAGTCATTTTTTTGTCGACCAGAGCTTAGATTTATAAAAAGAGGTACAGTGATCAGAAGCTCAGTTGTTCTTTAGTTATCAACTACTAAAATTTCCTATGTGTAGAAATTCACAAAGGAACATCTCAGAATTCCAGCCACAAGGGGTCAGTAAAGGAACAAATGATCCTAGTGGATTCTTTAGCATTGTGTGATATAAAAGGTTGAGGCTCAATTGATGGTATATTTATTCCTGAACTAGAAAATCCCAGGGTTCAGTCTAGGTCTGGGCACTAAATCTTTACCATTGCAAGACAGGAATAATGCCTTGGTAGCCGACAAAATAAGGGCTCTGTCTTGAGGAATTCAGTTCAGGGTAAATGCTCTATCCATTGAGCCTCAAAGCCCTTACATCTCACAAGGGTAAAAAATCTACTAAAACTAAGCATCTGTTCTTTTACTGACCTCTTGTGGCCTTTGAGTCATTGTCCCCGTCTTGCAATGGTTCAGAATCTTTAAAAAATTCCATTCCTGGATCCAACCTGTGTTCTGGTGTTTTTGTTCTTTCGTCAAACTTTCAACCAATACTTTCTGAGAGAACTTGCTGACAGTCCAAAAAAACACTGGGGTGAAAACATAACCTTGGCGTTGGTAAAACAGACGCTATAAACTACTGTTTACACTAACAAGAGAAGGCAGGATTCATGCCAAGTGTGAACATAAGTTCATATGTAGTTTGTGTATGTGAGCGTGCATGTCTAAAATATACACTTGTATCTGTACAGGTGTTACTGAGTGCATGCGTGATCATGTAAAGCAGCTGTGATGGGGCCCGGTCTCTGGGTGGTCTCACACCCTCATCCATAAATTATTACTGCACTCGGCTGCTGCTGGCCTTGAAGTGGGTTCAGGATAGGGTAACATACTTTGGCAGAATGCATTACTGTGTACCACTCTATACAATACATCTGGCAGATATCTTTAAAATTGTTGGCTCTTAAGATAATTACTGACTGTAATTATGCTTTTAGACATTCAAGTTATGGCTTGCCCAATATGAACTTTTTATGGAAGATAGGCTGCAGACAACAATGATATATTCCTTAATTTGTGTACTATTGTGTGATAAAGCTTTGTGTCTCAATTGATGAAGTACTTACCCCTGAACTAGGTGATCCCTGCTTTGTGTCCAGGTCTCAACACTGTATCTTTCCATTGCGAGATAGGGCCACTGACTATGCAGAGGTCTCTGCTCTCAAAGTGCTTCTATTTTGACTGAAATTGATCAAATGTATGAAATATTAAAACAGTATTGAATGATACGATTACTGTCACAAACTGTAAATACTGCTTGTGTAATTAAGTGTTTCAGAAAGCCTATTAAATTGGTTTGGTAATAAATTGGTAAAACACAATGATTTAATATTAATAATTGCAGTGACAATGGAGATGACGGCAATAGGAAATGTGTTTAAACCAATCAAAAACAAACTGGCATATGCATTACTCACTGCTTATTTTGCAGGTATTTAATCATTCTTATAAGTATAAAAATTACTGCTATTATCATCAGCCATTATGCATAATTGTTGCCATAGCTCATAAAATCAAAGTTTGTATGAATGTGCCTGTGTAAATCTGTATAACTAACAGCAATGTTGTTCCAGCTATGATATCTTTAAAGTTATATTTATTTAGCAACTTTTTTCCACCAACTTAAACAAACTAGACATGTTAGGAAGGAATGTGGTTTGTCTGGAGATTGCAGGCCCCTGTTAACACAACACTGGTGCACTTAACATAGCTGTTGATCAGCAGCAGAATATACACAGCATAAGTAAACCCTTGCATTTAGCCAAGGAAGGTACACAGACAGTCACACTACCACAAAAGACACTTAAAACCAACCACTGGATGAGCCCTGATGACCTTTGATACAGTATTAAAACATTCTGTCATCATCATTCAGCGTCAAGTCAAGTCGAGTCTAGTATAAAACCTCCAAATGCGTTTTTTTAGCTGGCAGTTTGGCCGCAGAGCGCTTTAGGACACGAAGCAGATGAAAACAAGGCATGTACTATAAAAATAAAAAACAATAGTCCCTACCGAAACTAATTGCAGTGTCCCAAGTCCGCCACATGCTAATTCAACCCCAGCCGCACAATAAAAACTTTGAGCAGCTCACCGCTCTTTCTCATAGGCTGACATCAATTGTTTTGACTCTATCCGAAATCAAATGGAACTCAGCTTTTGGCTTTTTCAGCTCTGGTTAAATCTGCAGCTTCAGAACCAATTCAAAACATGGCAGCCAACCAAGGCATCCACTGAGCGGCTGAGTATTATCAAATTCCCAGCGATACTTCCCCCGCTGCTTAAAATGCAATGAGACGCAAGGTAATGTGCTCAACTGAGTAAGACAAGAGATCATTTTGATTCGAGGTAAAGATTGGAAAAGCACAAGGGACATGCAAAAAGCCTCTAAGATTGTATAACTTAATCATACGGGAACGAAGGCAATACAAAAACATTCAAAGTCTATTCAAAAAGATATTTCCAGCTCCAAGTTTTGAGTCTCACAGAGAGTGATAGCATTATTGTGGAGCCAAAGTTTTATAAGCTTTGGCCATCCACACGCATGATAGAATCCCTTTATAGCAAAACTAATGTATTCTGGCTAATGGCCCTATGTTAGCATGTTAGCATAGCAAGGAAAAACCTACAAAATACTCCTTCACTACAGTGTGTTTTAAAGCAGAAAAATATGAACTGATGTCTGCCATTAAACTCTACTGGAAACCTCCTCGTGCTTGTTTTCAGAGTTCGTCCCAGGCAACAGATGTTGTTCATTCTGCTTGGCCGTGCTGAGGAAGAGCACCAAATCATGTTTTTTCAGCCCAAACAGCTCACGCACAATTACCCTGCCGGGGAGCTGTATGCACTGGCACGTTGCTGTGGTTTCCTCTTTGTTTTCTTAATAATTAGCTGTGTTTTCACTGGGGGATTTGTGTGTGTTTGGAAGCAACCTTTTAAGGCAGCTTCATCAGGTCCCCAGCCTGTCTGTGCTCCTTTGTCTCTGAAGCCCTAACGGTCTATCAAAAACTATTCCAAAACTTTTCTCCAGTGCCTGCCCCTATTCTTCCCTTATACTCCACATTTCTTATGTATATATCATCAAGTAAAAAAGTATTGAGTACATATAGTTTTGCCTTTCAAACGTCACGGCAAAACCTAAAATCTACCACTCCTACTAATATTTCAACTACTAAAAAGTAAAAGTAATTAAAGTATTTTTCATAAAACATTTACTAAGGGACAAATCTGTTCAGCAGCACTTTACACTTAAACTGTGTAGTTGTGTAGTAAACAGGGCAGTCATTGGCTTGTCTTTAACCAGTGGTCAATATGCTGAGTGAGAGCCCGTCCTATTGATCTGCACCTGCTCCGCTCCTCGATCACCTTGACCCGCTGTGATCTGTTTACATAACCCCTGTTAATTAAACTCAACAGATAACAACACAACCTCACTGCTGCAATGTGTACAACAGTGGTAGCTCTGTGCAGACTAGAGCTGCTGTTGTGCCTGGATATCAGGGTGGGAAAGTGTAGACACCTGAGGACACTACAAAGAACAATTAGGTCCAATTAATACACATTTTATTATTAATTCTATTACTACAAGCCTCTTTTATTATAATTAAAGTATTTTGGTGATATCCAATTTAATTTGCAATGTGAGCCAATACTTAATTGAGCTGTTGGATGAATGAGTTATTCCAGTGACTCACCTGGTAGAGCGTGTACCACAAAGCCTACTGGAGTGGCTCAGGTGGATATGCGTCATGCTGCTCTCCTGCCTCTTCCCCCAGTTTCCTGTCACTCAGCTTTCTCTGTTAAATAAAAGTAAATGCTGACAATAAAACAATTAACAACAATAAATACAGTCAATGCAGGCTTGTGATGTTCAGGATCTCTTTTATGTTGTTTTTCTCAAAGTCTGACATGAAAAAAATATTGAATTCTCATTACAATTACAACTGACTTTTCTAGTGCTATATTGAGTGTGTCGTCTATGTATCTATTGTACAAAGGCTGACTTTCCCCATGCGCCGCCTGTCAGTGTGGCTATGGGAACAGGGTCACACCTGTGAAGGCTGGCAGAGTGATAAACGATGTTGCTTTAAACTTAGGAGACCGTCATTTTTGCGAGCCGCTGTTTACCCTCTATTGAAGTATAATAGGGGTCTGTGAAGGCCTCAGCGCCTGGGACAGAGGCTGTCCTCTGTCTACTATTTATGAAGGGAGGAGTAACTAGCCCTCTATTAGCTAATGACACATTCGGCTTCGATTTACCATAATAGGACAGAGCAGGCCCCTGACATTACGCCTGGCATTTCCTAATAGGCTGCTTTGGAAACTTTCTCACAGCTTACACCAGTCAAATGAATTCAATCTATTTTTTTCTAAGAAAAACATGAACAGTATAAATATATGTTATTTCAATATTTAAAGCAACACCAAGTAACTCTCACTCTCTCTGGCTCACTCTCTGGTTGATAAGAATACTGAAGCATGATTTTGGCAATCAACAGAAAAGTCACTGTATATGTCATAGTTCATACTTTTAGTTTTTATAAATGAGCCAAAAAGTTGTATTTTAGGTAGAATTAGCAGTTAGCATTTTCAGTTCAGTTTCAGTCTAGGCTATGCTATTGGACACTGTTTGTAAATAATTATGTGTATAATGGAATAAATTGCTGTTTACGCAATAGTGTTAAAAACTGAACTTTGTACCTCTTTAATCATTTTTGAGTTATCCTATATGGGAAAACTTGCAGTACATTTTATACTGAGTAGTTCATGCTTCTCAGTCGTCAGCCCAGAAACCTTTGACAGTGCTTGCCATATCTGACACAAGATATGCTTTTTCATGCCTGTTTGGAGTAAGTCATTAGTATATCCTCTTACCACCTCTCTTATCAGATCAGAGAACATATCGGGGCTCTCCTCCTTGTTTGACTTTAAGGCCTGAAGTGGTAGAGAGAGAATGACGGTCTAGACTGCAGCTGTCTCGCTATGAAGCATTATGCCTCATATATTAACACACATGCAGTACTGTCCAAACGTACAGAATTTGATTCTGTATTTTTGTTATGATTTTTCAGAACAGGCCAGTAATTGGCCAAACAGTGACCTCTATTTAGATCCAGGAGTGTTTTAAAGGATTCTGTACCATTTTGAGATACAGACCATAGATACTAACTTTACTCACTAAAAGACAAGTTTAAGATTAGTTCCGAGATAGGACCAGTGCCTTTGCAGAGGTCTACGCTGTGTGTCCTTCTAGTTTTTGCAATTTTTTGTATTTATATACAGTACATTGATAAACCTTTGTTTAAAAAAACTGTTTAAAAAAGATTTTTCTGTACATAGACTACTATAAGTCATGAATTATAAAAAGACACAAATTGCAGGTATACATTCACACACAGCGCAGCCACATGCACAAAGCAAACAGCCAATTGATAATAATCCAAGCATGCGGTGCCTGTGTATTAGCTCATGGTTAGCCCAGAGAGCCTGCAGCTTTTGCTGATTCATGTGGTTAGAGGCCAAGAAGAGGGTTTTATATTTAAGTGTAAAATCAGCTGCCATTCACATTTTCAATATGTAATGATTGAACTTTTCACGCTGATTTATGAATAGACAACTGAGAATGATATAGTCCAGGCCTTATGAATGGGGCTGTTGTGTAACTGATACTGTACTACTGTACTCAGAGTTAAAACTTTAGCTGCACTAACTTATGACCAGAGGAGATGATACTCAAGTAAAAGTATTATTACTTCAAAATACAATTACTCAAGTAAAAGTTAAAACACTCAACAACATCTCAGGTACTTTATAAATTGTTTGGAATCACAACAACTACTACTAGTACCTAAGCTCAAACCTAGGACTTTCTTATTTAAGGCGTGAATGTTACCCTCCATAGTGAGTAAAAAAAGAAAAGTTCAATTACGGGAAAAAGTAGGCCTACTCAACAAACATGTCAATTATGTAAAAAAAAAAAAAAAAAAAAAAAAAAAAAAAAGTACATTGTATATAGGCTACTTCGGTAAATTACTGGAGTAAAGGTATCTAGTTACTTTCTACCTCTGCATGTAGCTACTTCTAATTCATTATTAAAGACGTAGGTACTACTGTATTTTACAAAACCGAGGAAAACTTCCCTAAAGTCCAAACCCTGAAAAAAAAAAGAGTAAAAATAGCCCAATGCTGCAGCTGTTTCGACCCAGCACCACGCATTGTTTTTGTCATTCATCACGCCACCGCAGCCTAACGTCGGACTTCCACAACAATTACGTCTGTCATTAAACTCTGCGTGTTGTTGTCGTTTTCTTGTGTGATAAGGGTGATTACCGGCCAAGCGAGGGCTAATCTTCTCCAATCTGCTTTGTGGTCGGCGGAAAAAGCAAACCTCAGCGTGCCACTCAAACCTGGGACACGGCTGTACTGCTGTGTTAGACTGCCCCCCTGTGGCCAAGTGGTGCAGCTGTGGCTTTTCAGTCTGTTTTAATCAGAAGTGGATAAACTACTCCAATTTATACCCAAGTAAAAGTACTGTTATTTCAAAATATTATTACTCAAATCAAAGCAAGTACTCCAAATTATTAGGCCTAATTGAGTAAAAGTAAAACATGTAAAAAATAAAATAAATAAAACAGGGTAAAAATAAATAAAAACTCTACAACAAAAAATACTTACTACTACCTAGCACTAGTTCAACAGGGCAAAACGTAGAGCCTACGACCACTGAAAAATTTACAGTAGTATTTTTTTTCAAGTATTAAAGAGATGCCATGTAACTTTTCAAGATACCAGCTGCCTACCCTCTATGGGATCACAAATCAACTAAATCTACTACATATATACATTATTATAAATGTGTAGGTGTAAACTTATAGTTTTGTATAATGTGCTACAAAAAAATATTTATATCAATAAAAATGCAAAACCCATAGCTTGTTGATAAGTTTTAAATGAGAATAATTAATGATAATCATGTTGACTGATGCTTAATTATAGGTCAGTGGTTCTCAGCTCACCAGACTGTGAGATCTGATTTTATCCCTGATCATTTTATTGGGACCCACTTTTTACTGAATTTATTTGATTAAACTATTGTAATTTTCTGTGTAATTTCATTTCATTTTATTTATTAACAGGGAAGAATTAAAAGCAACAGTTGACAACAGAATTAAAACAACACTGTATTTAGAATTCAAATAAGCTAAGCATTATATTCAACCTTCCCATAACACACTTTTGGATCCTTCCAACTGTATTATTTGGGAATCACAGATTTAGAATCAGTATGCAGGGTTTTATAGATATTTTTCTGTCTAGTCTTTGTGAGAGAGAAATTGTACTGTACTTCCATTAAAAATGATCTTTCTGGTGATGTAAATATGTAGCATCAATGCATAACAGTTCCAGTAGCCCGGCAGTCCAGTCCTGTACAGTATATGGACCCAGCTCTGCTCTCACTAGCTCTTTTACTCTCCCAGGCTACATCATTCACATCATCGTAAAAGCAGAGGCCCTTCATCACTTTACAGTACCCAGTGCTGCCGTTAGCCCCGGGCGCTCACATCACAGGCCTGCAGCCGTCCGCCCCTTGCTGCCTGTAAACCCTGTCTCTCAAAGTAAGGGAAGTGGGATGAGGCCTTATTGATGTGCCATAAACCCTTTATTTTATTGAGGCACAGAGGAAACTAGGTGTGCAGGCGAACAGTCCAGCCACTCGCTCAGAGTGCAGCAGGTGCAGATCTTGGAGGAAGGCAACTAAGTATAATCTTCTAATCTAATCTAATCCTTGTTGGTGCTGTTTGTTTAATTAGGAGTGATATAAACTAAAATTATTACACTGATTTTGGAAAAAGTGCTGGATGATTACTTCATTTCAATCAGTTAAATCTTGTCCTGAAAATGTTTTTATATTTGCTCAAGCAAATAATAATAATAATAGTGTTATTGAATAAAGTTAATTTTGACCTTGGTGGAAAACCAGCGCATTCACATTACAATCAGAGACCAGATTTGGGTACTAGTAGTTACAGTAGACTGTACTGGGCAATCGTTTTTACTTCAATTCAACTACAAGCCTCTAAATAAATTTTCAGTAGGCAGAACAGTGGCAAAGAGGTTAGCACAACAAGAAGGTCTCAAGACAACAAAGAAGGTCCTGCCTGGACCTGATGGAGTATATCAGCAGTATTTGCATGTTTTCCCTGGGTCTGGGTTGGTTTTATTCCAGGTGCTCCGGTTTCCAACCTAAAAGCTACTCCTCCAGCTGGTTACTCCTGACCACAATCCTGACTCAAGATCTCCAGACAGGTTGCCCCTGCAAATTCATACAGGAACACTGAAGTATACCTTGCCCTATTTTTTCCATTTATATTGTTATTACACAGGATCTTGCACAGTATTTGCTATAATCAAGCTTTTGGCACAAAAGACACCTGAGATCCGCCTTAAACATAATATAATATAACAAGCGGTATTTTGAGTAATTTTACTGTGTTTCTTACAACAACAAAAGCCAAATGCTAGTAACTGACACTGAGTCTTGTTGGCGTGACTCTTAGACTCCTATAGCAGCATGCAACCTCATTTAAGCCCACTATTCCAGTAAAAACACTTGAGTATGATAACATGACTCCTACATTAGCTACTGTATGATGGGGAAGTGAGATTCTGACTTTTTTACGAGACCTGTCCAGCTGCTCTCTTCTCCTTTATCTCCAGCTGTTCAAGTTTTGCCTGCATGGTATGTCATGTTCTTTACTGATCAAAAAAAAAAAAAAAATAAAATAAAAAATCAAATTTTTCTAATTTGTGCATGTAATAAATTAAAAATAATTCCAGCCTCCAGCGGTCACAAGCCAGTGTACTCTTTGTGCCAGTCCCAAGCCTGGATAAATGAAGAGGGGTGCATCAGGAAGGGCATATGGTGTAAAGCCAATGTGCAAATCACTGCACAATTAGGTGGCTGTGGCAACCCAGAGGGAAAGAGAAGGAATGGATCACAGTTAATAAAAAACAAAATTCACTATCCTGTAAAATTTAAATATAACACAATTTATAACAAAAATGTTTGAAATATTTGACTATGGTGCACTGTTACTTTTTTAATTAAACTACTGAAATGAAATAACTTTTCTACCATATTCTCATTCATTGATGAAGGCCTGTATAGGTTGAAGCATACACTATATACTGACAATGTCTCACAAACTCACAAACATATGGGATCTCACACACATGCATGCACAGGTCCTCTGGGTGATCATTTGTCATCTGGAAAGGAATCTACAGTCAAGGTTTTTTATGCTGAAGGCTTGGACTTAGGCATTCCTCGGAAAATTTATGTCCAAACAGCTGCGGTTTCATCCGTCTCCCTAAGAACCTCGAAGACAACGCCGTCCGAGGAGTTATGAGGGGGATCTAATCCATTACACACCTCCAGCCCACTCCCAGTCATCCTATGTGCACATGCCATGTCTGTGTACTGTGTGTCTTTGTACTATCCTCAGTGTACGTAATGCTAAGTATCACCACAGTGCAGCTGGGTCATCTCCAGGAATGGTTTTGCGTTCACTTCTTTGATGAGCAGACTTCTTCTTCTGTGGCTTAATGCATCAGAAGGCCACGGTCTGAAAGGGAAAAGCCGCCGTTTTGCCTTGCATCCATATGTGCTGTTGTGTTTGAGTGTAAAAAAAGGGAGACAGAGGTAAACACCGGGGCAGAGTAATTGATGAGATCTGTAAAAGGCCATAGAGCTGACATCATCAAAAGCTGCTCTGCACATGGAGAAAGTTTTAATTTATTCACACAAAACAGTTTTCTTTTTTGACCTGTGATTACAAAATAGATCTTAATACTGTGCACCGTGCAATGTTGCTGACTACTGACTACACTGAAAATCTCAGGTGTTTGAATATGAGATTCTGGACCAACATGATGCATAAAAGACCAAGATAATTCCTCTTCAGCTGCTAAATTGATTAGACTGATACAATAACATACTAACCCAATTCTAAAAAAAAGTTGGTCAATGTGTAAAAAATTGCAAACAAATTTGTAATCACAACAGACAATAAAAATATAGCAGGGGCTGAAGCTGATATATTTTACCATTTCCTAAAAAATAAAAAAATAATAATGACAGCAACAAGTGAAAAAAAATGGGACAAGACAACAAAAAGTAACATAACTATGTATTAAGTGCCTATTATTAGTATTGGATGTATTGGTTTCTTGTGGTCCTCTGGCCTTCAATCACACTACATTAAAAACAGGTATGTGTCTGTACTGGAAAATCACTAAACCTGATCGTAGTTATGGTCTATTGGGAAAAAAATATAGTTTTATGACATTTGCAAACCCTTGCATTCTGCTTATATTTACATTTAAAATATTTTCCAAAGTTTTTCAGAGCTGGGTTGGTATTTTCTCTCCCATCTGCTCATTACATCCATTATCAACCATGCAATAACATATATTTTGGGTAATAAAGTCCCTCTTTCTCTGTTTTTTTCAAGGATTAGGGTTGAAGTGATGTAATGAGTGATGAAATGTAAGTGAACGTGTACGTTTGATACGTGATGTGTCTGACATGCTTCTCTCTTCATATGAAGTATGTAAACCCAATTGGTTTATTAACAGTTCTCTGTAAAAAAAAAAAAAAAAAAAACTAAATACAAAGCAAATGTATACGTAAAATGTACACACAATCATTGATCCAAGGCAAGGACTCGTTTACTGACGCTCAAATTTATTTGTGCCAGGGCTGGAAGGTGAAAGCTAAATAAAAGATAACATTGTCATCGCGATCAATCAGCACCTCTGTCAGGAGGGCCAAGGCGGATGGGAAGTGGCACAAATGACCATGTGGAATTCCTGGTATGCCAGGAGGAATAAAGTTAAACAGGCTTCTCTCTTTTTACCCTTGGCTTTCTTATCCAGTGGATTTTCCAATTCTTTTGTCCCAAGTAATTTCTCTAAAGCCTGTCGTCCATTATAGCCCCACATTATAAAATATGAGACAGACCTAGGATTACCTGTGTAAAATGCTTTCTAACTTAATGGGTTCAAATACAATTCACTATGTAGTCATTTTTTCTGTGGTGAAAATTCTGATAAGTGACTTTGTTTTGTTCTGTCAGACAGAGCATATTACTGCTTAAACATATATATAAAACTTCCTTCTCCTGTAATGCTGCTTGCCTTCAGTCCATGTAATCTTCCCATAAGAAAAGGAGCCATCTTCTGGTTCATCTGGACTGATGAGGTCATTTGGTCTGATGCCTTTCACTTCATGTAATATAAACTTCCTCCACACTGGCTCTCATTGCGGTGCACAAACTGAATAAATAAACAGCCACAGGACAAACCAAAGTTTCAAGCTTGTTAGCGCTCCACATTTCAACATGAGAGTTTGTTTGTTCAAATTTGCTTGCATGGTGACCTAAGATCTTTATACCAAGCACATGTGGAGAAAAGGGCAAGGAGAGGCAAACATACCGAGGGGGGAGAAAAGTGGAAAAATACATATTTTTCCAATATGCAGTCAGGGTTGTTCATCAGGCTTAAGTTTGACACACATCTTTGAGCAGAGTTAGAAACAACTCCAGGGAAAAAGTAAAAGGATGAAGCCGGGCAGTTTGGTTAAACAAATGTCATTTTTGGACACAGTTGTGGGAGCATAAGAAAAGTAGAGATGATGAAAAGAATGAAAGATACATTCCTCCCACTAACTCAGTGCCTCAGTGTTTCCTGAGCTTGATTAGAGGGATGCTGGGACTTGTGGTACATTAAGATTAAGATCAGGACTGTCCAAAGACAATTACAGAAGGGAAGCAATAGGGGTTTCTTTATCTAAAGTGACATTAGTTTTCATAAGAAGAAAAAAGTTCTCTGATTACATTTTACACTTTTAAGCAATGTACAGTTCCAAAATGCCCTTTAGCTTAGTTTTTTCCTGAACATCCCTTAAAAAAACTGCAGCTTTGTTTTGTAAGAAAAATGTGTATTCTTCATACATATTCAACATAATGTATAACGCCATTTAGTTTTGATACATCAATACATAAAAATATTTCTACTCTTTGTTATCTTTAAGATTCATTGTGTGGTATTTAAGCAAATGACAAAATATGGTAAGAAAAAAAAACAAAAAAAAACTCAAATTAAAATGATATGTATGTCTTTTTTCTTTAAAATTAGTGATGGGCAGCTAATTTAAAACAGAAAAAAATCTAAATTATATAATTTCTTCAGCGTCACAGAAGATGACCAAACTTTTCCACGGCAGGTAAAGGATCAGTGACACTGTAGACAGCATGAAGCCCCAAAACATAAGTTCCTAACTCATATTAACACAAAGAGAGCAAGGTCTTTCCTGTTTGTAAATGGACCACAATCACATCGCATTTGTCCTTAGCTTCGCTTTGAGCGTTTCTTTTCTGGCATGTCAGATGTTGTCTCCGCTGCTTTCTTGGAACTGGCTTTCTTCACAGAGTTTTTATCCTCGGGATTGTAGAGAGCGTTCCTGAGAAAACGTGCTGCAGCACCTTTATCCAAACGAGCAGCTTTCTTTTTGTCTGTGATCTCTTTGACTTTGTTCATGAACGTCCTTATTCTTTCCTGGAAAACAAACACTAGTTAGCCAGAAGACATTCAATAATTTTCTTCATATTCTTCACTATATGAATAACACATACCAGTTCCTGTTTGATGCCATGTTCTCTGGGATTTATGCCTTGTGTGACCAGGTACACTGTCCAAAAAATAAATAAATAAATAAATAAAAACAAAATAGTTTCAGCCAATCATAAAAAACATACAAGATGATTTTATTTAACAACATAATTTAATTTAGATTGGGTTGTAAAACATACCCTCACTTTATAATACTGTATTTAAATTCATTAACAGTCATTTAAAGTAATTAACAAAACTTACTCCAAAACAAAGAATTTAGGGTGTAAACAGACATTAGATCAAGTTTGGCCTGATCCAGGGGGTCCAGCTGAAAAATAACACAAAACACACAGAAAATAACTGAACTGATATGAATGGATGCTTTATTTATTTATAATTTAAATTTTAAACCATTAGAATCGCATTACATCTAAATGAATCTGTATACACTATCACTACTGAATGTTGTATTAAAATAAGCGACATATTGCTGACATCGACTTTGTTCCATCCCTGTCAGTGTATTGCACAGTTTGTTTTGGATAGTCTTTTTAAAGTAGATTTGTACCTTTTGCAGCAGGTCATTTCTAGGCATTGAAATCAAAGTCTCCAGCATGCCCTTGACTGTGGAAACTGATGAATCGAACCCAGTCAGCTGTTCGTCTATCTCGTAAGGATAGTCTTCATTTCTGGCGTCCGCAGACATTTTCTGGATACAGTAAATATATCATATGATGGTCTGGAGTCCAAACATTTTGCTAAATACAAAACGGCAAACGTACCTGAGCCGTACAGCAAACCTTGTATGGCAGGGGGCACTCGCAAAAAAAAAAAAAAAAAAATCAAAACAGAACCACAGCAAACAGCATAAACATGTAAAAATGGTACTTGAAGGTTCCAAAGCTGCTTCTATTTTATAAATCTTCTATCTAACTCTATGCAACTACACCACGTTGTGGTAGGAGACCGGAAGTGACGCCACTCTCACAACAACCATAAGGCTGTGTGATCATATCACGCTGCTGCCACCTACCGTCTGGATGAAAACAACAACAACAACAATAATAATAATAATAATAATAATAATAATAATAATAATAATAATAATAAATGTATTTGACTTATATAGTCTTCCTTTTACTTTCTAACCATACACTGTAATATAATACGTAAAGCATAATTACTTTAACTTAGGCTAAACTGACTGCAGCAAGTATGCACTGTTGCTATGGTAACGGGGCGCCAGTGCGTGAGCCGTGAGGTAGACTGTTGTCGAGATGTCAGACAGCTTAAGTTTGCGTACATGCAGCACAGTGTTTTAGGTTATTATCAACACAAGCGCTTTAAAAATGGACAACTGTGATTTAGAAAAGCTGTCTGTGTCTGTGGGGAAACTGCAACCAACGTTCTCACCAAATGTGACAAACTACGAAGTGACAGTGGAAAGCAGTGTCAACAAAGTGAACCTGGACGTGGTTACCAGCGACTGCGGAGCTTCATACAGAATTGTGAGTAGCTAATTAACAACATTAGCTGTGGAACAGTTATCCGAAGTATCTACAATGTTTGTTTATTTCAGCGTTTTGGGGACGAATCTCGCACCCTTAAACTTAGTGATGGTTTAAACAAAGTAGAAGTTGAAGTTGTAGCGGAGGATGGCACCATAAAGAAATACTACGTGGAAATCACCAAGCTTTCTGCGAAGATTGCAGAACTGAGTGAGCTAGCATTGGAGGGAGAATTTCCACTTTATCCTACATTTAATTGTAAAACTTTTGAATACAACAGTAAGTATTTACATTGCAATACTAGTAACGTTACAATACACAAATTGAGTTTATTTTAATCAATAATGTGTCAAAAAATATAATTACTATATAATTTGTAATTATAATGTTTGATATTCTGTTAACTGCTATACCTGTATCTTTTAGGTACCGTCCCTTTTCACATTAATTCAGTGACACTCCTTCCTAATGTACCAGACAGTCACATTAAAGTTAAAGTAAATGGAGGAAACAGCTTGCAACCAGTTCCACTGAATTTTGGAGACACTTTGGTAGAAATTTTAGTTTGTTCAACAGATGGCACTAATTCACAGGTATGTTGCTTGGAGGAGGTATGTTAGGAATTGGGTTACGTTTTTACATATTTTTTAGTTGATATGGAAATAAGAGATTCAGTATATATAGGTTGGCTATTATCTCAAATCTTTTTACAGGTATATACAGTGTTGGTGACCAGAGAGTTAATTCCCTTAGCTGTGATCTTTAGTGACACCAAGGAGCAGTTTGACTATGAATGTCCAGTATCTCTGAGTGCTTTTTATAGGCCCATCTCTATCAGTCACAGGTGATAATAGGAAACATTTTGCATGCATAATAGTAAAACTATTAGTCATAGTAAAGTCTTGAGAGTTCAAAGTAAAATTTCTATTGATGAGCAATAATATTTTTCTTTTAATTTGCAGTGACCCCAAACACATCTTCTCAAGGCCTTATATAGAGATGCTGACTCGAAGATCCAAAGTTGACCCTCTTAACAATAGTCCATTGAAAGATATGTGGAAGTGTATTGAGATGGATTTTGAACGCAAGATGTCTGCTGCTCTTGTCAAGTGTTTATTTACCTATCGAGGTGAAGATCTGAGTTTTAGCCTTTGTTCTGCATAGAGCTTACTTTCCTAGTCTCTGTGTATTGAATACTGCCTTTCGTGTCAAGTCAAACAAAACCAGCTCAGGCTCAGCTTCATGCATGTATTCTCACTTAACTCTAAGCAGTACTGATTACCCAAACAGTGCTATCATATAACATAGTGATAGGCAACTGTTATACTGATATGTTGCTGGGGGTGATATTACTTAATTAAGAGCTCATTTATCTATCTAGGCTTCACTCAATTTGTTTTATTTAACTGCTATGATTGATTTCAAAACCCCAAAGTAACAGCGGATTCATCATTTGGGTAATGAGACGTTCACTAGTAGAAAAGAGATGCAAATGTGTTCCTTACTGCTTCCTCAGTTGTTGTTTTCTTTTTTTAGTAAGTTTATTTATGCAACCCAGTGTCTAAATGCAATTTGTTGTGCTGATTCTTTTTTAAAGGATGCGAGAGTGTGATCAAACTGTCTCAGCTTGGGTCGCACTTGCTGGGCTGTCCTCATAAACCTACAGGAGAGCTTAACGCAAAGGTCAGTGTCAGAGATTAGGCAATTAGGCAAAATTGGTCTGTCATTGGCAGAATCACTGCATTTAAACTGACTTTGCTTATCCTTTATTGATGATGTTGCACTGACTTTAGAGTAAGAGCCGGGATATATTTCAGAGTTTAAAGTAGGGCTGCTTGTTGCCGTGGGTGTTACATGTTTAAAAGTCTTGATACAAGTCAGTCTCTATGATAATGTGATTTAAATAGTTTAATTAAAATATGTAATTCAAAAAAAAAAAAAAAAATTAATGCAACATCAAATTTCTTAATAACCTACAGGCCTGCCCTTCACGAAAATCTTATTTTCCCAAAATGGTTCTGCCCTATGTGAATCTCAGATTGTTCATTCATGTTAATAACACTTTTATTGTAGGTTTGATTCCTATGTTTCAGGAAGTCACAGAGACAAAATGGTACAAGGAACACTTTGAGTCATCGAGTTGCTTGCAGATAGAGACAAAGCACAATGTGGAGGTAATTTTTTTATACAGTTATATATCTTAAATTAAAGTGCAGTTTTGATCTTTTTCTTGGTATACTTTTTCATATACTTAAGGTCCGTAACTGGGAGAAGAAACTACACTTGGCAGCTGCTGCAGAACACAGTGTGGAAAAGCTTTGTGCTTTTGCTGAAGATCATCTCAAAGTTTATAGGAAACACCTCCCAAAACCAGGTAAGAAATAAACATGTTTTTTTTATTTTATTTAATTTAATATTTAAATCCTTTTGGCCATTATCCTTTAGTTATATGTTTAATTGATAAAAGCCTAAAAAAAAAACTAAAAAAAAACGTAAACACAAAGTATCAATATCTCTTCAACCTTACACTACCTTGGTGTCGCACTGAAAAATACATGAAAAAGTGCTGGATAGCGTTGACCTTGAAGCATTTGTATGTGATGTGACAGATGCTCGAGTTACTGGTTAGCTTTTCTCTGCCACTTCTGCGCTGCTAATTGTTTGAAGATGAGACATCTGACACCGATCCCACGGATTGAATGAAAGTCACTGGAAGTTAACTGAGAAGTAACAACAAACTTAACAGGCAGCAACAGACAGGGGAGGACTGGTGCCAGTTCATCTTCCCTTCCTAAAATATACACAAGGGTTTGGTATTGCTTTGGATCAGTCTGAATGAATAATGACCAAAGAGAAGTCTTGATTACCGTCTGACTTAAGTTGTCAGCAAAGGATGGTTGAGATCATCGATACTATTCCATTTTTTATTCTCACATTCAATAATCTGTTTCATTCATTTATTCATTTTCTTCTGCCCATTTCTGCTAGGGGTCTGGAGCCTTTGCTGGCAACTATGAGCCTTAGGTGGGATACATCCTGGACAGTGACAAGTTACTGTTGTTGCAGAGAGATACAGTACACAGACAAACACCCATTCTCTCTCACATTCATTCACAAGGGTCAATTTAGAGTCACCAATTCTTACAGTATAACAAATGCAATTCTTTGGATAGTGGGATGAACTTGGTGTACCTGTAGAAAACCCAAGGTAACATGGGGAGGACGTACAGACACCACTCAGAGAGAGTGTTGGTTGACCTGTGGAACCCACGTCCTCCTTGCTGAGAGGCAGGAGCACTAACCACTCTGCCACCATATCTCATTGTCATGGTTGATTTTGTTAAATATTTCCAGGTGACTTGATGCAGAACAAGGAGGGCACTTCTCCCTTGTATAATCTTGAACAGGCTGCAGTTCACTATGCATCAGCCATAAGACACAGCTCTAAAGACTCCAGACTCCACTTTCTACTTGGGCTTGTTCTTGAGGAGCACTACTACGCCACTGAGATGTATGGCCTGCACAAGAAGGTATTCAGCCTCCAACTTTAACTGAAGCTACTGAGATTTCCTTTCAAGCTAAGGCCTATTACATTCTTCCTGAAAGTTGTTTTTGATTAGTACTGTATATTTGATGATAAGACATATTCATTTCATATACAGGCTGACAAAGACAGTAATGAATTAAGTGATGCCAAGTCGACATCACTTCGGGATGACATCTTAGCAGTGTGCAAGCTCCATGGTTTCTCCGGTACTCCAACAGTAGAAAACCAGTTGCAAATGTTGGATAAGGAGTATCAGCAGCTGAGGGATCAGGGCCAGTCAAGCAAAGCAGACTATGTTCAAACTCTGTACCTATGGCTGTCAAAGAAGACTGGCAAGGTAACTTTTTAAAACTTTTGGAGTCACTTAAGTGTACCGTATTTTCCGCACTATAAGGCACACTTAAAAGCCTTCAATCTCCTCAAAAAACGACAGTGCGCCTTATAATCCAGAGCGCCTTATATATGAATTTATTTACGGCTACCGTAGTCGGGAGCATCGCGGAGTAATACATACTGTGCTTCACCATAATATTGCCGTAATCGCCCAACTGTTTAACTCGGACACTGAAGATGAAGAATTTGAGGGATTTGTGGACGAGAAATGAACTGAAAAAGTGAGTGTATTGTATTGTATTTTGTTATAACATTAACTGAACAGTTATGAGTTATTGTGAATACGCTATCGTTTGATTTAGTGGCTCTCAGATTGTGTTTTTTATTCACGCGTTACAACTGAACAAGTTTGGGAGTTATGGTGAACACGTTGAATAAAGTTTGACTGACTGACTTATCTGACTGTTTTGTTTCACCTTTTAGTCCGGAGTGCTTTAAATGTGAAAAAAGTTTGAAAATAGACCATTCAATGACAGTGCGCCTTATAATCCGGAGTGCCCTATAGTGCAGAAAATACGGTAGATAATAATAATTAAACCTACACCATTTGGGCATAACATTATGACCACCTGCTAAATATTGGTAATAGAGTGATAGATACTGGGAGCGGGCCACAAGATCGATTGTGGATCAAAGTGTGACAGCTTTGCTTATGAATGTCAAAAGCCATCTTGTGAACAGGTTGTGTTTGTGCTTTTTACAGGGGAGAAGCCAGTCAGTTGATCTGTATATTCTTTTACTGTTATTCTCTTCATATGTCAGTGGTCATAATGTTATGCCTGGTTAGTGTTTTTATATATTGCTTATTCAAATGTAAGCAGGAGTATGTAGCACTATTCACAGGCAGCACTCTAAAACTGCCTATTATTGCTGATTTGGCCTATATAACAGCGAAAGGTAAAAAAAATAAAATAAAATGAGTGCAATATACATTATGTCATAGCGTGTTGACTCCCGTGGCACATTTAGAGTATACTGTATATATCTAATAAAAACTGAAATGATGAATGGATTTTCTCATCTCTAGTGGCAGAACAATAGTGTAGCCTTGCGGGATGAGGAGAACTGTCTGAACCAGGCCTTGATGAAGTACCTGGATGCCTGGTCCCTGAGTCCAGATAGCTGGGAGTACAACCTACATGTTGGGAGGCTACTGTTGCTTCAGGGAAGGCACAGTGAAGCCCAACAGCACCTCCAGACTGGTTTGGCACTTAGACCACTGCATCCTGGACTAAGGTTAGGTCCATAATCACTGACGGCTTTTATTAACAAGTGGATTAATGTAGGATTTACTAAGCTTTTCTTGATTGTCTCAGATTCTTTACAGGCCTGGCTCTGTTGCAGCAGGAAAAGAAAGCCTCTGAGGAGACAGAGAAGGAGGCTGCTCTGTTCCTACAACAAGGTCTAGAGCACTTTATCAGCCAGCGTTGCAGAGAGAGGTGAGTGTGTGGTGGGGGTGGATGCTTTTAGAGAATGTGAGGGCATGACAGCATCTGTAATGTGCTGGGATGTTCTTTTAACACTTGCAAACTTGTAAAAACATTTCTATATGTACACCGATCAGACATAACATTATAACCTACCACCCTGTTATTGATAGCCATGTTATGTGTTATTATGACCACCTGCGTAATATGCAGTCCCATGTGCAACAAACGGTGATGCACATATATTCTGACAGCTTTCTATCAGAACCAACATTAACTATTTCAGCAATATGAGTTACAGTAGCTTGTCTGGTGGATTGGACCACTCGGGCCAGCCTTTGCATCACCTGCCACAGGTTCAGGTTCACCACTGCCTCTTTCTTGGATGTTTTTGAAGGATACTGACTATTGTAGATTGGGACCATGACACCTATGCTGCCCTTTTGGAGGTTCTCTGCCCTTACTCAAAATCCTTAAGCTTGCCCATTTTTCTTGCTTCTAACATGCCAACTTTGTGGCTAAAATTGTCACTTTCTGCCTAATATATGCCAGACATTAACGGGTACCATTATGAAGAGATAATTTGTATTATTCACTTCACCTGTCAGTGGTCATAATATTATGCCTGATTGGTGTAGTTAAATGTACTTGATCGAGCACTAGTGCCATAGATTACTTTGTTTTTTATGCAACATGTTTCACCTGACCTATGCATCTGTGCTGTCCTTCATTTTACAGCTGGAAAGAACAGTTCCCATCAGACCCTCTGTCCAGCATCAACACTCAGTTCCTGCGAGGTCTTCTTACTCTAGGCCAACTCCAACAGAGAAACACACTGCAAGAAAAGGCTATAAGTGCTGAGCAGGTCTATCACATGTATGTTTCAATAATTTCATATATTTTCCCAAGGCTTTCTGATAAATAGCTGTAATTAGGTCTTCACTGTGAAACTGTGATTCAAGTGAAAGTCTCAACTGTCCAGCTAATTGTATCCAGCTGAACTGTATTACACAGAAATGCTTTGTGTTGGAATGGTGTCTCTTCTCAGTGTTGCCGCGCTCGCTGCCCAGAGTCTGAGTCAGTGTGTGTGTCGTGGTGAGGCGAGCAGTCAGCTGGAGTGGGTGCTGCTGGATGCTCACTTCGTTCTGCTGCAGAGGCTCATTAAGAGGTCCAACAGTCAGGCCAAGGCTAGAGTCGAAATGAAGTCCTTAGTGGCCAAGAGATGCCAGGCCCTCACCGCTCTCATCCGCCTCACCTCTATCGCCCCCTGTCAGGAACTGCTGGACATGCAGGAGAGTGTAAGGCTGTAATTTCTGTCCTATTTCTGAAAAAGAAAATACTACAAAAATCTACTTTTTTAATAAACGTAATGCTAATACTGATGTGTACAGGCATGCCAACTAGCAGTGGTCACTACACCTCGAGACAGCTACGCTCTGTGTCTACTTGGTCTGTCCCAACTGGGTCAATATGACAGCAACCCTAAATCACCCAGGTCACAAGCTGTCTTAGATGATGCCTGTCTGAGTTTTCAGGCAAGTATTGATCTGGAAGGCAAGCCTCAAAAAGGAGAACTACCAGAACAACTAAGCAGTAAGTATACCTATATTGTCTATTTTTATTGTGTGTGTGTATACCAGTTGTATTCTTACACAAAATGAATATTTCCTTTGTCAGAACAGAAGTGGTGGCAGGACAGACAACAGAATGAACAAGAGAAAGCTAAGCCAGTGGTCACACAGCCGCAAGCAGTAAAGGGACCTGTTAACACTGGAGCAGTAACAAGAGGTGGACGAGGCAGACCACAGCCTGGTAAAGGGCTCTCAGCGGCTCCTGCCATTAAAGCTCCTGTGGCCCCCACTAGAGGAGGGAAAACTGCTCCAGCCGCCAAAACCCCCGCCGCCAGGTGACTCACACTGGCACTGGGTCAACTCTCTGTTGATCCATATGTGTGCTGCATTCAGTGTAGCTTATATATTTATAAAAGATTTATAGCTTAAATTTGATCAGATGTTCAGTGTGGTGAGTTATTTTGTAATAGTTAATAACTTCTTATTCTCTATTACTTTATAAAATATTTAAACACTTGAAGAGGTATGAATGTTTTATGTCAAGCCAACATAAAGCATTTCTGTCATCTATTTATTTCTTCCTTTGTGTAATACTTCTGATGCCCTCAAGAGGGAGACCTGGAATGGCTGCAAGACCCAACAACAGTACTAAATGCCAGAACTCTTCTAGCAAGTCCAAACAAGAGTGCCCCACCAAACCTATTGACACAGTCACATTATTAGGTGATAAGAGTCCACACAAGCAAACTTTCAAACTCCTGCATCTCAGTAGGTGTAGATCTTTGTATTATAGCCTTTACTGAAATCTGTGATCTCTGCTCAGAGCCAGCAGCAATGGAAAGCGCTAGTGAGACCAGTCCAGTAAATCCCAAGTCTCACATCCCACGCCTTGGTCTTGCTCGTGCCTTGTCCCGCTCAGAAAAGCATGACCAAGCAAAAACTCTTTACCAAGAAGTCATCTCAATGGCACCAGAGGTCAGCACCATGTCAATTCTTTATTCTAAATCTTAAATATACATGTTATCATCAGGTATTTCCTATAGACTGATGAGTTTCCTTTCATGTTTTAGGTCCATGATGCCTACATTGAGCTTGTACAGCTGTTGGAGCCCTCAAACCCACAGGTTGCAGTGGAGGTGTACTGCAGCTTCCCTCTAAAGCCAGTGGCTGAACAAAGTTTTGATGACGCATTTATTACTGGAGAGATCGTCAGGATACTAATGAGGCTGGAGATGTATGAGCATCCACAGCTCGGCCCGAGCCTTGTGGCCTACGGCAAAGTCATGGGATTAAGTAATTCAACTTTTGTATATATAACTGTTTCTATAGTTTATCAAACCTGAATCAAATTTAGGTTTGTGGACATTTGTTAGAGGCCCTATAGCATGCCTTGCTATTTATAGTAATGTATCAAATTTAAGTGGTGCTATAGCTAGACAGAGCACAGGGCATGACATATTACACACATTGAGGATCATGTGTGACCACTAGACCACATGTGACATTTAATCATGTCAAATTCTGATTAGCAGAGCAGTTGGGACCCTGGCATTTGTCTAATGTGTGAATTGTGTCCATAGGTTGCATTGAGAAGTACATAGACATTTTGGATAGCAAATCAATGACCAAACTACTGAGAAGTGTCTACTCAAAGATACACGATAGACCTGAGGATGACCCAGATCTACAGGACTTCTTTAGATTTAAATGCTGGCTATGATACTCATTATATGCTATGAAGTGCTTTCTCAGTACATACACAAAGAAATACATTTTCTCCAAATATGTTTAATCTGAAGAAATGTTTATAAATAAATGAATATAAAATTACAACATACAAAATTATCTGAAATAAGAGCAACAGATGTGTAGGTCTCAAGTCACAGAATTTAACTTCATAAAAGAGGCAACAGGAGTGTGGTTACTTTTTCAGGAAGTTATTAGCATGTTTTTTTTTTGTTTTTGTTTTTTTCTTCAGTACCTCATTTGCACAAAGAAATTAACATTTGATTCTATCTTGCTTTTGCTAATATACTGTATTAATGACTGAATAAGTGTGTTGTGTATAAATGTTAAAAAGTTTACTCAAAGTAAAACACTGGTGTAATATATATTATGATGGCATTAATCTTTGATGCATTCTACCTTCTCAAACCACGTTAAGTTTTGTTACTATAAGGACTCGAACACACTGGTCAAAGCCTGCACACACACACAGGCCCTGCTTGTCGGGGCTCCAGTCAAGGCTGGCGATAGGCTGAGTGGACAGAGTGACGTTCTGTAAAAGATTGACTGTGCCAGCAACACCAACATCTACACCATCTGAGTCCTTTTTGCTTCTCTGGGAAGGATACTCACTTGAGGGAGCAAGAAGAAACAGGCATTTCTTGAGTATGAGTAAGTATATCAAACCAAACCAACTACTTATATACCAAATTTTACAAAAAAAGATATATGACAAATGAGAATTACCTATTTTATGTTTTAGTAGTCAAACATTACTTACTACTTCCATAGATGTAAGTTGCCTGCTCCTCCCGTTGTCATGAAGATGTCTCTGTTCTGAGGCAAATGTCTCACCTGCCAAATGGTTGATTTATGAGCCTAGACAAAATAAGAGAGGCAAACATAAGACCAAGCTGATCTTTGGCTGGCTGGGCACATTACTAATGCTGGTTTAAGTGTGTTTTTCATCATCAAAAACATTTTCCCACAAATAAACACCTTTCTTTCCACACAGTCACAGGGTAATATTTGGCCAGCTGCAAAACCCACTGAAATTACTAAGCAAACATAGGCTCAAATCATGCCAGTTGTAAAAGCAATGTGCCAGTGTTACCCTATATATTACATAAATATAAAATAAAAATCATAAAAAGAAAATAATCTTTGGACATATCACTTACGAAAGAGTCAAACATCATCTGGCTCAAGTCAATTACCTTTTCAGAAACAGAGGCAAAGCCTTTGGTTGAGTGCTGTGTCCTCATGTCAAAGACGTGGAATTTTCCCTCCAATGAAGTTGCCACCAACTTGTTCATGTTAATGTCTTTCCTGTCAAATTCTACACAGCACACCTGGATATATTGTAATGGAAAAAAGGTAAAACAAGGTAACATGTAGGACGAGGACTTCAGCAGGAGCCAATTTTACTTTAGTGAAGAGTAAATTTGTATCAGACATGTTCCAAGATAGCTTACCCCATTCTTAATGTTGGTGTCCCATCGTAAGGACATGTTTCGCAGGTCAAAAAGTTTGATATCCCCATTATCATAGCCAGCACACACACAGCGGTCCTGGTCATTAAAGGCATGGCCTAAATTGTGTGTGAAACAATATTTTTTAAGTAAATATGAATACTTGCTTTGCTCAATAGCTTTGACCTTTCATTATAAAAAAGAAATAATAAAAATACATACCAAATGCTACAGTCCAGCAGTCCCGCTTGGTCTCTCCTTCCATGGGCTCCATGTTGGCAACAGGTGAATCCCTTTGTCTGGGATCCCATACCTTAACAGTTCCTGAAAGCCACCAGGACAAACATTATGAACCTTAGGATATACAGTATCTCTGGCTATCTTTAGTATTTCTTTTGTGTTGGGACTGGACCATCTTTTACCATCTCTGCTTCCAGTGACAATTTCAGGTGCTCCATCACCAATCCCTAAACCACCAACTCCATCAACACAGTTCACAATCTCTCTGTGGGCCTTAACAGAGTAAACTGGCACTTCGGGAGTCTCTAGATTCCTTTAGACAATAGGCATGCAAATCAAATCTCAATAGAGAACATCATAAATAGCCTATAGTAAAAAGCAAAAAATGAAGAATAGCCTACCATATATTTAGATTTCCATCAAAATCTCCAGTAGCTATGTGTCTTTGCTGAAGTGAGGTGGCCCCATAAGTACCACACTTTATAGGCTTAGGTTTTTCTACCTGTAATGTAAATGTTAACATAGAGCAACCAAAGCAAAATAAGTAAAACCTTCCAACATAATACAAATAATACAAATAACACCAGTGGTGTCATTTTGGCAGCCACTTCTTTACAATTTGTAAATACTGTAGCCATTAGGATTTAGTGAAGGATAAGGTTCTTATAAGATGACATAGCATTAAGAGAAAATTACAAAGACATCAAAAGAGGAGAGGGCTGAGGAGGGTTCTGTTTCCCGTTGCTATGGAGACGAGCCCAAAACCAGACATTTCTAGAAACAAAACTTAACTTGGCTAGCTGTGTTTCGACAGTTACACGGTTTAGCGATAGCCACAACACGGAAAAAAAACTCAGAAGGGAGTTCTTTATGACGCTACTTTACCTCTTTCACAAGCTGAGCCTCTCCATGCTGCACTTCGTATATCTGCATTACACCAGTTCCTCTGGCAAAGTTTCCTAAACACACAAATTTGGCGCTGCATGGAATCCATTTGGTGTCGAAAACGGTGTAGTTCAAGCTTTTCTGTATGTGCGCAATTATCTGCGGTTTTGCCAGCGGAGATGACATATTATACGGTGTATATAAGGAAATTCTAAAAAACCCAGAAAACGTTTAAAGCAATTGACGACCAAATCCCATCGCCAAAACATATGACGTCCAAATACCCCAACAGTTAAACGTGTGGGTGCCCCTAGATATGCCTGTCAAAAGGTCAAAGCTGGTGTGGATATTTAAGGTATTTAAGATAAAAAAAATACCTACACACATAATATAACTCACGTTAAATTGTCTCAAAAGAACGACTGGAATTTCAGATACAAATGTATCTTACATTTGACTGTTTTCAGTAAACAGGCGACGGTTCAATGGCTGTAAGGGTCCTTTTAGCTGCACGAGGATCCTCATGCTCCTCGCATGTATAGGCTACCTCAGGATTTTTTTTATTTTATTCATTTAAAGCGAACTTAACGATGGATACAGACAATAACACAGCTAGCGAAAATGTCACTGTCACTGAAAAAAAGGACGAATCAGACTCTTTCACAAAGGTGAAGTCTAAAAAGACGCAAAAAAGAAAACGAGAACAAGATGGAGTAGATATGGATACAGCTGACTCCGTGGCAAGCAAGCGACCACAGTTTCCACCTATTTCTGGCGACCACCTAAGGGTAAGCACTTGTTTACCTGTCACTTAAAATCGAATATGTTATATGAAAGTGTTATATTACTTTATAAGAACAAGCTCTTAGACTTGGCCAGCAAGGTATAGCTGGCCTACTGCGCCTGCGCGCTATTGATACCCTTTAACAAATACAAAACCATTTGAAAAACTGTTTTGATCCAGAACGGTTTTTTATGGTCCAGTAATAATGATAAATACATATATATATATATATATAACTTGTAGTAGTAGGAGTAGTAGTAATTGTAGCTGTTGTTGTTTGTTTGTCTTTAACTTTAAGCGGGGTTAAATTCTTTAAAAGTAGAGAATAGCTGCATTAATGTTGTCTCATTTTATAAAGTCGTAAAAACCACCCACCGCTTACTTTAAAATTATTCATTTGTATTTGAACAAGTGTTTTGAGCATTATTGTAATATGTGTAATTGTATGTTAGCTATACAATATCAAAGTCTATACACTGTTGGGCTTGTAAAGATTAAAAAGACATAACCAATTATTTATTTAATTGTAGTTTACCTGATGAAAACAGTATTATAATCAAGTGTCAACCTAAATAAGCCATCATAAGCCCTACGCAGCACCATTTGTTTCTTTGTAATTAAACCCAGTTGCTGACTGTCTGTTTCAGGGACCAGATGAGATGCGCAAAATTGCAGTGCCAGCTCACAGATACACCCCTCTGAAGGAAAACTGGCTCAAGATTTTTACTCCTATTGTTGAAAATCTACAGCTGCAAGTCCGATTCAATCTGAAAACTAGAAATGTTGAAATTAAAGTAAGTTCTTTTGAATGACAGTTGTTGTGTTATGTATTTCTATCTAATTATACTGATTTCTGCATAATTTTCAGACATGTAAAGAGACACAAGACATCAGTGCTCTGACAAAAGCAGCAGATTTTGTCAAAGCATTCATTCTAGGATTTCAAGTAGAAGTAAGTTTACCCTCTAAAGACAATTGTGCATTGATTTAGCAAAAAGTCACATTATAACATAACTTACTTGTAGCCTCGTGAGCAGAACTGTCCTAATTGCTTTTTACAAGCAGAACAGTCTGGTTCCCCTCTCAGAGCGAAGCGTTTCTCCAGTTCAATTGGAACTGGCCAATCACAGCTGTTTATCTGCAGCGCATCTTACAGAAGCGGAAGATCTAACTAAGGTAGCACTAGCTACCGAGCTAATTTAATAACTTCTCTGACCTGATTGTCGACGTTTAGTGCTTTTCTTTGTCACGTGTTGGTTCTACTGAAGTCTGCGTTATTGTTCAGTTTTTTGTGGGATTTTTTTTCCTCTTGTTGCCATTTTAACTACAGTTAAGGCTCATTGACATGCGATGTAACGAATGCTGCTGTCCGTGTTCGAAAATAAGTACAGCGCTACTCATAATATGCCGTATTCTGGTGTTTTATGAAGAAAAAAAATGCAGGAATGTATGTTTGTTTGGGTCACACAGCTTATGTCCCGCCCTTCGTTTCTCTGATTGGTTACTCTGCCTGTCATTGTTCCGCCTCAGAAACAATGTTACCAAAGAGATACCAGACTAACTTCTTTGTATAGAATTGGAAAAGAGTTTTTCTGGCAGGCCAGGCTAACTTAGTTGATGATTGACAGTTTGATTATAGCCGTTGTTTGTGTTTCTCCACAGGATGCTTTGGCTCTCATTAGATTAGATGAGCTTTTCCTAGAGAGTTTTGACGTCACAGATGGTAATATTTTAATTTCATACAATTGGTCTATTATAACATTACCTTTGCAACTAAAAAAAATATAGAATACTTTTCACTAAAACCTTTGTTTTTGCAGTGAAACCTCTGAAGGGAGACCACTTATCTCGAGCTATTGGCAGAATAGCAGGGAAAGGAGGAAAAACAAAGTTCACCATTGAAAATGTCACAAAGACACGTATAGTATTAGCTGACACGTAAGTTTTAAATTTTACTTGCCTTTACATTGTGGTATAAAATGTGTTATGCATCCGGACATCAAAACATTTGCACCAATGTATTTTCAGTAGAAATTATCTAAAAATGTGGCAGCTTCCAATTAGTTGCAAATAACTATTTCTTGTTGCTATTGCAAGACTTATTGGGCTCTTTTTCTCTCTACAGAAAAGTTCACGTATTGGGGTCCTTTCAAAATATCAAAATGGCTAGGACAGCTATATGCAACTTAATATTAGGTGAGATTTTCTATTATATAAGTATTGTATAAAGGGCTGAACTCTTTCATTCAGCGTCAACTGATGTGAAATGACCTTTAAACACTTTTGTCCCCCACAGGAAGCCCACCTTCAAAGGTCTATGGCAATATCAGAGTGGTGGCCAGCAGGACAGCAGAGCGATTCTGAAGATGGATTGGCTGCTGTGTTTACATTTGCTTCCTCTTCATTGGTGGATTTCTCATCTGTGAAGATGGTTTAAGCCATTGATGACACACCTTCCATAGCCCTGTGTAAAGGCTTAATGCTTAAAGGTGTCTTGTTTGGAACCAGCCAATGAAAATATTAAATAGTGTTTGCATGTGTATTTACACAGTCAACATCAAGAAATATGTAAATAAAGTTAGATCTAACCCTGTTAAAGAAATAAAAGGTGAGTTTTGGTCTTTAAGAACAAAAATATTCACTGCAAATGTCTTACTTTCAACATTTCAAAGTTTATTTAAATTTTCATACAGTATCAAGTTTCCAACAGTCCCACAGCATAAGATGCAGCATGCAGAAAAAGGAAAATAAAGGTTCTCAAACTGAAAAATGTTCATATAGCCCCACACAAACTAAAAAGAACCCAAGTCCCTCAGAAAAAAGTAGCACTTACAAACTAAAGCGCGGTCTGAACTATACAGAGAACAGAGAGCCAGAACTGCATTTAACAAATACTTATATACAAAAGAAAGAAAAATAAAACATCAAATTTCCCCTTTAAGCTGAGTACAGTGTGTGGCAGTTTGAGACAGGATCAGATATGCAACTTTACTGGAATAGAAGCATCTCGCTGACCCGGTTAAAATACAAAAAGTTACATGTAGTTCATTTCATTTGGATTACCTCTCATAATATGTGTACATTTACCAAAGTTTGGCAACATCCATATTGTATACCATTAATTTTTTAAATATATTAACATCACCATTCATGTGTAAACAAGAGGATTATTTCAAAAATTGATTTACATGCACAACAAAAAATATATTTCCATGTCATGCAAGCACAGGGAGGCCCAAGCCGTGCAGAGCTTTGGGATAAGGGACAACAGGGCACTCCAGATTCAGATCTTGGACTGAAAACTCCTGTTCACACCAGCTGTTAGCCTCCAAAAGCAAAACAAAAAGCTATCCCAATGTCGTTTAGAGTAGGAAGCATTTTCCTTTCTAAATGAAAAATTTGGTTAAATTCATGTTTTTTCTCCCTGCTTGTCGTAGTAGGAGAGAGGGGGAGAAAATATGGTGATTGTGACAGAATATAAGTGGGAGAAGAAGCCAACTTTTGAAATGTACACAAAAAAAAAAAATATACAGTCTATCCCACAGCACACTGATCATGCCAACATTTTAGGATTAGGTCTTTCTGCTAAAGAAAACTATCATCCTGCTTTGGACTGAGAGATGTATGAATTCAAAGGCTCATGTAAAGCAAACGCATACTGGTTAAAAAACGCTGCCTGCAGAGAAGTCTCTTAAATTGCTATATACTTGCACAAACAGTGTATATATTCACACATTTTATAAGTTCTTAGCCAAGTCCACATCATCCAGCACCTGCTTTTAGCTTTAAAAAGTCATCTCAAGCCTATAGTTAGTCAATGAGAATGCAGAGCTATTCATTACTAAAGATTGTCTTGTGGATGCACAAATGCAAAATGCTTTGAAACACAAGTAAACCATGTAATCAGTTTGCAGCCACAAATTATTTTGGAAAGACATTTTCTTGGCATATCTATCTATAAATCCATGACAACAAACAAGGATAATCTCCAACAATATAAACACGTTTTAAGTATAAATAAAACTATCAAACTTATTACAAAATGAACCTAACATGAGTTGCTTTGCTAAGTTTGACTGGAAGCGTCGCTGTACTAATCCAGACTGCTCAGGTAAAAACAGAAGACTAAAAATGTCAGAAAATGTTAAATTTAGTTTTGTGTGTGTGGTGACAGTTGGAAGTGTCGTCAGCGGTGATGATGGGTTAATTACTTGGATTGGTTTCTGGATATGTTCTGGTTGGCACTTCATACCCTGCTTTCTAGTTGTACTGTAAGTCAAGTGTCGATTTACTATACACTCCCCCTCACGAGACAACCACAGATATACTTATTTTTTCTTCTTTATAAAAGACAACAAAAATAAATATAAAAAATAACAATTAACCAAAAAAAAAAGGATGAAATATGAACAAGCCAACCAGCCTCTTCACCGAGCCCCTATTTTCTCACTTTCTCCCCCCTCATCCAAAGTCAGAGATGCTCTTGCAACAGACACGTAGATGTCCTTCAGTCTCTTAAAGTGCTACGACCGGGTTATTGAGAGGATTTTACAGTCCAATAACACTTCAAAGTTGGCTTCACGAGGCCTGTGGTTTTTCTGAAAGAAAAAAAGTGGCTTCACATAGAAAAAGAAAGAACGAGAGAGAGAATACTTCCATTGAGTTACACAGAGAGCATTTTGCCGGACGTCTTGAGCAGATCTTCAGAGATGGTGGAGAAAGCGAGTGTCAAGGAGGAAGGGGTGGGGACGCAGCGAGCACAGGAGCTCACACATCCACCACCATCTTTTTGTGTATATCGAGACCTCCAACCACCTTTAAGACAAAAAAAAAAGAAAGAAATTCAGTCAAAATAAGCATCTTGTGTTGTACACTGCTCAAAAAAATAAAGGGAACACTTAAACAACACAATGTAACTCCAAGTCAATCACTCTTCTGTGAAATCAAACTGTTCACTTAGGAATCAACACTGATTGACATCAGTTTCACCTGCTGTTGTGCAAATGGAATAGACAACAGGTGAAAATTATAGGCAATTAGCAAGACACCCCCAATAAAGGAGTGGTTCTGCAGGTGGTGACCACAGACCACTTCTCAGTTCCTATGCTTTCTGGCTGATGTTTTGGTCACTTTTGAATGCTGGCTGGTGCTTTCACTCTAGTGGTAGCATGAGACGGAGTCTACAACCCACACAAGTGGCTCAGGTAGTGCAGCTCATCCAGGATGGCACATCAATGCGATCTGTGGCAAGAAGGTTTGTTGTGTCTATCAGCATAGTGTCCAGAGCATGGAGGCGCTACCAGGAGACAGGCCAGTACATCAGGAGACGTGGTGGAGGCCATAGGAGGGCAACAACCCAGCAGCAGGACCGCTACCTCCACCTTTGTGCAAGGAGGAACAGGAGGAGCACTGCCAGAGCTCTGCAAAATGACCTCCAGCAGGCCACAAATGTGCATGTGTTTGCTCAAACGGTCAGAAACAGACTCCATGAGGGTGGTATGAGGGCCCAACGTCCACAGGTGGAGGTTGTGCTTACAGCCCAACACTACTGTGCAGGACAGTTTGGCATTTGTCAAAGAACACCAAGATTGGCAAATTTGCCACTGGCGCCCTGTGCTCTTCACAGATGAGATGAGTCTGGAGACGCCGTGGAGAACGTTCTGCTGCCTGCAACATCCTCCAGCATGACCGGTTTGGCAGTGGGTCAGTAATGGTGTGGGGTGGCATTTCTTTGGGGGGCCACACAGCCCTCCATGTGCTCGCCAGAGGTAGCCTGACTGCCATTAGGTAGAGATGAGATCCTCAGACCCCTTGTGAGACCATATGCTGGTGCTGGCCCTGGGTTCCTCCTAATGCAAGACAATGCTAGACCTCATGTGGCTGGAGTGTGTCAGCAGTTCCTGCAAGACAAAGTCATTGATGCTATGGACTGGCTGCCCGTTCCCCAGACCTGAATCCAATTGAGCACATCTGGGACATCATGTCTCGCTCCATCCACCAACGCCACGTTGCACCACAGACTGTCCAGGAGTGGGCGGATGCTCTAGTCCAGGTGTGGGGGGAGATGCCTCAGGAGACCATCCGCCACCTCATCAGGAGCATGCCCAGGCATTGTAGGGAGGTCATACAGGCACGAGGAGGCCACACACACTACTGAAGCCTCATTTTGACTTGTTTTAAGGACATTACATCAAAGTTGTATCAGCCTGTAGTGTGTTTTTCCACTTTAATTTTGAGTGTGACTCCAAATCCAGACCTCCATGGGTTAATAAATTTGATTTCCAGTTGATCATTTTTGTGTGATTTTGTTAGCACATTCAACTATGTAAAGAACAAAGTATTTAATATGAATATTTCATTCATTCAAATCTAGGATGTGTTATTTTAGTGTTCCCTTTATTTTTTTGAGCAGTGTATATACTCACATTGTCTTTTTTTTTTTTTTCTTGAGAGCTACATCCCAATTCCAAAAAGGATGGGACACTGTAAGATGCCACAATAACTTATCTGACTTCTTGAGGCGTTACTGCTCCATGCAGTGATTTTCAGAACAAAATCATGCCTGTTTTAATGCTGCTTGAGGGCCAAAAGATCGTGAAACATCCAATAGTAATAGACTCTGGCTATCCAAAATGCTCTTTGTATGCCCAGTCATGGTACTGACTAAATTAATTGCAAAATGCTTACTCCAGCTGTCTTTTGAAAGTAAAACATTTTTCTGCCATTTGATGTCCCTATTCCAACTGCTATGCTGCCACCACATTCAAAATTAGCTATTTTGTATGAACTGGTTAAATACTTCAGTTTTCATTTTCAATATTTTGTTTATGTTCTGTTGTGACCAAAAATAGTTTTTTTTTTTTTTTTTTTTTAGATTTGCAAACTAAACTAACTCAACTGATATGGGTTTTCTATGTGTTCATTCCACAGTCACACACTGGTGGTGGTAAACTACACCTGTAGTCACAGCTGCCCTGGGGAAGACTGTCCAACCCCTAATCAACACCAAACACACCACTACAAGCACACTAACACATTCATACGCAGGTGCCACAAACAGTGAAAGCAAGGTGTCTTGTCCAAGGACACAACAGCAGTGTGCAATGTAGGAGCAGAGTTTGGACCACTAACCTTCCCTATAGTGGGTACACGGCCCGACCTCCTGAGTTACTGCCACCTCAGTCTTTGGAATTGAGGTTGTATTTTATTCACTATTATGTAATTTGTAAAGGAATGTGTTGCTGACTCCCTTTACAAAGTGCTCATATCAGGAATGAGTGACCCAAATTGTCTGTCACTTTGCTTTGAAGTGCCTGAGCAGTGGATCTTTGTTATAACAGGATCTAATGTTCTCCTGTGCCATCCTGAAAATACACTCCCAAAAGGATGAGCAGCTTTTTAGTTCAGGGCTCTGGAGAGGCAGCCGTCAAATGTGGGCCTCATTCTCTGTCTGAGTTAGCTCATGTGTCTTTGATTTAGGGACAAGTCTGCAGGCGACACAGCTTCCTCTGTGCTTCGAAAAGAGAGATGGATTTTAACAAGAGAACATTAATCATCCATGCTGCCTCCACCTCTTTGATCTCAGAGTAGATGCAAAAATTAAGAAAATAATTAAGGCAATGTGTCATCTATTTAAAGCCATTGAAAACATAGAGTCACACAATAATAATCAGGATGAGCCTCTAGTTACTCCCTAGTTACTTAGCAAAATAGCAGATAATTTCAGCTTTCTTTGCCAATTCTTGCAACCCATACTTCTTTAATGGTAAGAGATGTAGAAAACACAAAACAAAAAACATACATGTGTGTGTGTGTATATATATTCTCTATATGACATCATGTCATCTTTGCATCTTTGTCTCCGATCACTAAAAAAACTACGTATTCTGACAAATTTGTGGGTTTGAGTAAAGTAAGCAACTGTTAAAACCTGAAAAATCCTGAATGCACAAAAAATACAGACACGTGAGAGAGTTGTTTCACTGTATTTTAAAGTACCTCAGCTGAATATTTCCAGCAAACAGCAGCCTAACAGTTTTAATGGAGTTTAAGTGAAGTTGGAGATAGCAGAAATGCTTTCCCAGAGGTGAAGCCTCTCCAGTACAGCAGAGATAGCACTGCAGCACTTTGGCAATAACAATGGTAATATATTAGTACCAGCAGGCTGAGAATTTATCTTGCTAAAGAAATCTATTAACCTGCTCACCTCTCCTCTGCCTTAAATAACCAAACTCTTATCTCAAATGCTCTTCCCACACCTGTTCAGATTCAGCTTTTTACTTTACTGAAAATCTGTTTTTCCCTGTTGGTTCAATACAAGGTTATTTTACAGTTGTGTCACTTATTTAGTTTTGATAGGAAGAAAATGTCCTGATAGTGGGTTACTATTGCTTACATAGGCAGATATTGTTTCTATTTTCTTTCTATACTCAATTGCTGTTTACTCCAAATAAAAATGTTATTTAGTGTACCATTATGAGAAATAAAATTGTCTCTGAATCCCTCAGTAGAGCTTGTACTTACTGCACAGAACTCTTCAAAGGATATCCTGCCGTCTCCGTCCTTGTCTGCGTTTATAATGGTCTTGTCAACAATCTGCTGGAGCTGCGTGTCCTTCAGGTTGTTTCCTACCATCATCTTCAGCACCTGGAAGAGTTCACCGTTGGAGATGTAGCCATCTTTGTCCATGTCGTAGATCCTGAAAGCAACTGTGAAGCACAGACACTTAATATTAGTAAGAGTTTTCCCCAAGATCACTCTCATATTATACTAGTTTTATGTTTAACTAGTTTTAGTAATAATTAAAACGTTATATGTCTGCATCTATGCCTTTGTTCTGGAGTAAAGAGTATTGCGAGTAAAGTGACTCAACCTTAACCATTAAAACTACAACATTCATTATTTTTGCCCACTTATTGAAGTATTTAGTGTAGCTGCAAAGCAACAGTTGTACTTACATCGGAGCTTCTGTTCTTTGTCCCCTTTAACGCTAAACTGTGAGACTCCCTCAATGAATTCTGCAAAGAAAAGGTCGCATTAAAACACTTAAGACTAATTATTAATCCAGTGTTTCTTTAACCTTTTCATACAAACTCAATCATGAATCATGAACATTCGGACATTGGTGCCACTGACTTTTTTTTTTTTTTAAGTGAGCATGGGCTACTTTATTTAAATGTTCTTCTGTTTGGAAGTGCCAGGTATGTTTAAACTATATGTATTACAGCATAATGACAAAGGTTTGGGAGGTTTGTTAATACTACACTGCTGCACTATTGCTCTTAACAGAAATGATTTATCATTTAAACTGGCATAATAAATAATAATCCACCTATGGTTTTATAGATATTTATAATGGGATATGGTGAATTTGTGCTGCCAAGAAGAGCCCATCCTCACAGCATTTTCTATGATAAAAAACAAAACTAAATACGGATTTAAATTTTTAACAAAGTGCTTGAGCTGCTCACAGTGGTTAAGTGCACTTCCTACCTTTAAAGTCCACCTCTCCATTCCCATCAGTGTCAAATATGTCAATAACCCTTTGCACCAGTGGGTTCTGTTGCAGCTCGGGCAGCGACATGAACTCCTCCACGCTGAGAGAGCCCGAGTTATCTAGGTCGAGTTTCTTAAACCTCTTCCCTAGCCTCTTAATCTCATCAGCATCGACTGCACAGAGACAAAGAAAGAAGACAGAAAATATGTATCAGACAATATGGAATCAAATTACAGAGTTTGCTGTACTTTTGACCGTCAGGACACATCCAGTCACAGGGAAAACATCAGACATGATCCTCAGATTTTGGAATCACCAACATGAACCTTAATCATACAGTTTTGTGAATCCAGTGTCTAGATCAAGGACATTACCTCCGGCCTAAACAAACCTGAACTACAAGCCTAATTACAGTCCCACATAAAAAAAAAAATAGAATATCACTGTTTCAGTGGCTCAGTTCAAAGTGAAACACACACATACTGTGCATAGATTTACTACACTAAGAGAGCACAATGAAAATAAATAGATGGTTGAAAATTTTCACTCTGTGCATACTACATTAATAATATCTGAATTTAACTACTAAAATTAATTCACTATACTACTGTATTCTAATTTACTGATGTAGGACTGTAGATGTTGTTAAATGCTCCAAGCTGCAAACCTACTATAGCCACAACATTTTCTTTTAAACCAAAAACTCCAGCAGACAAAAACATAGCCACCATGTGCTAGTCTACTACAATGTCTGAAGATTAAAAGAGAAAAAACACAAAGGTTCAGCAAATATCTACCAAGAAAATAGTAAAAATCCAACTTACAGCCTTTTTGTTCTTGTGCCATCAGACACTATCTGTTATATGCACCAACAATGGCCAGCAATAACAGCAGGCTGTTAATTACGCTATAAGCTCATTCATACAAAGTCAGGTGATCCCATTAGCCAACCACCGTCTACTACTCAAAGCATCTACTCTGGGATACTAAATAACGTCGGCTATCTATTAATCTTTACTAACAGACAGAGGAGGACAATAGGGATTTATAAGTAGTCCAGTTCAGGCCAGTTCTCATTACTTTATGGACCAATTACATGAGAGCAGGATTAATGTAGAAGACAAGGGGAAGATAAGGCTAAATGCCAGATACATGATGGAAACTCTCGTGGAAAGTGTGATAACGCCTTAAGGTGGCATGGTGAATGCATCAAAGTTAGATCTTTTATTATGTGGGGCAATTGCATAAACTGGTCACTGGTGTCAAGTTGAAGCGTCTTCCACTTGTGAGGCAATAAAGCAGAGAGAGAAAGAGTGTCAGGAGTGGGTTGTGTTTCAGGTTTCAAGGTTTCGGACATGCTGTGCTACATCAGTTCAGTGAGTAATCACAGTGTGAGTGTGTCGGAGGGACCAGAGAGAAAGACAGAAGTCAACAAAAAAGTGAAAGAATAGTAAAATGTGGGCCGTATTAGGCACTTTAAAGCATCAGGTGCAAATAGAGGGATTTTATACCTACTTATAGACATGTATGAGTACACTGGCTATTTAAGTCAATAGCCATTCATAGTCATTGTCACATCGTCTATCTACCTTTATTTGTTACAGAAATGCCCAGAGATGGCTTTCCCTGAAAATATTGCTTTTGATGCATTTTGGCCACTGCATATGAACTATTTTTATATTTTATTTACAAGAACAAACACAACAGTATTCACTTCTGCCAGGCCAAGCCTAAAGTAGAAAGATAAAATGGAACATATATCACCACTTAGTATGTTCCCATACTAAAACAAAGACTCTTGCATGAGATTAAGTACATAAACATAACATAAAAATGTATGTGGAAGTCTAGTGTAGTGTATGTAGGCTCTGGAATGTACTCAATTTGTTGCCAGTTGCTTACAGCCATGAAAGGGGTTGTAACCCAGTTGTGCTGAGCAGATAGAGATAAACAATGTTTTTTAAATATTCTGAGAAAGTATATGTTTAGTTTTTTTATATATATATTTTTTTAGGCCTTTTTTGGCTTTATTAGATAGCACAGTTGAGAAGTGACAGGAAATCATGGGGGGGGGGGAGCAGGGAGAGACATTCAGCAAAGTGTTGAAGTCCGGACTCGAAACCATGACACCAAGGCATCTGTAGATGCCGTGTATGCGCCGCAGCTCAACCAACTGAGCTATGCTGCGATGCAGAATGTATCTGTTTTTACTCTGCCAATTAAGAGTTTACCATTTCCCCTCTTTGATATTAAATTCCTGTCAGCTCCTGTTGAACATATTCATTTAAGCTGCACGCAGTGTCTGTGTCCACTTGGTGCGAGTTCAGAGGCTGTCCTCTGACACAACACTTCCTTATCAGCCGCCTCCTGTTTCCTGTTCACGGCAGATGACACCAGCCTGTATCATAACACTTCAAAAGAGTGCTTGTACTGCCCGGACAATTTATTACAAGGTAGTTTGCTCAGCAGCCATAAAAATTAAACAAAGACTGCAATTTCCATGTGGGCGTAAAAGGCAGCCGACAACTGGAATGGCACTTTTTTTATTGGCAGATTAATTTGTCATTAAAATGCAGTTGTCAACAAAAGCCCACTATTTCTGGTTTGCATGACAAGTGTAACTGTTGAAACCAATGGTAGATCTGCTCCACAAAGAGAGTGTGTTACAGTATATTAATCTTTCTTGCATGCTCCAGCTCCAGTTCAAAGAGGCTCTCATAGTTACTGCTTAAATGGATGCATAACGGTGAAACCAAAAACTCATCCAGACAGAGTATATAACGAACTCTGATGCATCCAGCGAGCAGCCAACATCTGAACAGAGTGCCCATAACTGTTCTTGTCTGGAGCTGCCAAGTGAGTAGGTACATGTATTATTCATGCTAGCGAGGACAGCAGCTTTCTCACAGTCTGAGTCCCCTTCTCGGTGTCGAACCAACAAGTTCCTGTCTGCCAGCTTCACAGGCAGACGTGCGCCCAGCTCAATCGAATCAAACACCGCTCTATGCTCTGAAGAGGGATGCATGCTTTTATGCATAAAGAAATGTTGGATGACAGGAATAATGTATGCAATGCTATATAGTCTTATACTGAACTGAAGTTAACACGCTTGTAAATAAAAATACAAGTGTGTCTCAAAAAAATGAAAATTCAGTAGTTTCATTCAAAGTAAAACTTATATTATATATAGATTCAGTGCACACCGTGTTAAATATTTTAACCATTTATTCGTTTTAATTGTAATAACATAGCTTACCCCCAGTTTCCACAGCCGTTCTAGTGAATGAGCTGTGCCCTGCGCCGGAGATATGAATCCAGTCTATTTTGTTCGACGCTGTTCGAGGGGACGTATCCAGTAGGCGAGGGTCTGCGCTGTTGTTCGGCGGCGGCCTGCAGTACAGCGGATGTGCATGCAGTGGAAATCCGGTGTTACAGTTAAAGGTCCTATATTATGCTTTTTTCAGGATTTCTGAAATAGTTTTTGGACACCTTTGCATTAGTGTTTCACTTTTTAGGTGTCTCTCGCCCCCTGCTGGCAATGGTGGGAAATGGATAGAGCATAAAATAGCTATTTAGCATGGTTATTAGCAAGATGACACTAACAGATAAATGAGCTAGCTGTTTCATAGTGACTATTAGTGTTATTTTAAGCACTGAAATTATCAGAATGAGTCTGGTGATTGTGTATGGGCTGTAAAAACTTCCTGGTTTCAGGTGTCTACGTAGAGCTGAGACGTGAGGATTACTTAAACAAGCGTCAATGATAAAAAATGCTACTATGTTTTAGAGGTGGAAACAACATTTTAACATGGTTAAAAGCTCCAAAAGGTTGATTTAGGAACCTTTAATGGAAACACCAATTGTAGTACACTATAATTTTACTTAAATTAAATTCAATTAAAATAAATGCACTGAATATTGTGTTGCACTTTTTGAATTGATTTATTTTACTTTTCCACATTATTTTTTAGATGCGCCTGTAGACTAGACATTATTTTACTATTTTAATTGGCTAATTAATTAGACCAATACTATTGTTTTCTGTACCATTTTGCATTGTAACTCAGTGAGTGACAGGTGTCCAGCCAATTCTACGATAAGGTTCACTTACGCTACGCAGCCAATCATAGCATTGACAGTGCTTGCATATGTGCCCTGCCTATACGCGCCGTGCAGGTTAGCTAGGTAACAACAGTGCGGCGGAGTTAAGAGACGCAAATGCTAACCCCTTATCATGGCGAAACGAACAGGCAGCGACACATCCACTCACCAAGCCAAAGTAAAGAAGAAATGCGGTTCTTTTAAGATGGAATGGCTGTCGGAGTATATGCAAATAGAAGAACAAGCGGTCAAACTGGGTGAGTTTTTTTCTCGCTGTGTGGCCACAGCGTGCACATCTGATGTTGCTCACAGTGGTCCTCAGTGTGCTCAGGAAGCTTGTGTGTATACCCAGACACATGAAAAATTAGAGGGAACATTGACTGTAACAACTTAGGCTATAAAGACAACTGAGAAAGACCGGAATGATTGAAAATGGAACTGATGCCGACTCTGACGACAGCCACGCAGAGGAGGAAGCGGCTCTTCGTCTACCTCCGGAGTTGTTCAGAAGCGACACCGAGGATGAAGAATTTAAAGGATTTAGCGATTAGGAGTGAGATCATGAGTTTGATGAACTTGTTATATTATGTTCTTTATGCTTTATTCTTTATGCTATAGTTATGGGAATAACTTAATATATTACGTTAACAAGAGACACCTATTCAGTTCGTTGTTTATGCTTCATGTAGCTGAATAACCATCAATGTGTTACGTTATCATACCGCACACCAATTCAGCTTTTTGTTCTCTATTCTATTATTACTATAACTTGCCTTTCAAGATGAAATGTCTGTTCTTGGTGTCGGATTTTGTAAAATAAATTTCCCCTCAAAAAAGCAACTTATAGTCTAGTGCAACTTGTATACGGATTTTTCTTCTTCATTATGCATTTTTTGGCTAGTGCGACTTATACTCCAGAGCGACTTGTAGTTCGGAAAATACTGTATGTTGCTAACCCATAATTTATTATTTATTTATTTATTTATTATTTATTTATTTAAAAGGGACAATGCACATTAATGAACACCAGTAAAAAATACATGTGTAAATGCGCTGAAGTTAGCGTACAGCTAATTTTCATTCGTAGTCCCTTGACATTTAAGACAGGACAAGACAAACAACAATTAAAGACAAACAATTAAACACCCAGAGTGATAAAACAGATTGTAATAACAATGACTGATGAAGATTCTGTGGGTCTTAGATGCAATAATAAATGAACACATGTACCGAAATTCATGATCAGTTACACTACACTGTATATTTGTCTAAATACATGAAATGCTGTCCTCTTGTGATGTGTAAAAGAAACTGTTGGTAAAGTGGTTGCACACTTGTAGAGGCTCCTCACACAGTTATGCTAATGAGCGGCTCTGAGGGAGACCCAATGTAACTGTGAGATGATTATGATAATCTCATATACTTCACTGATGAGCACAACACACAGACACTCACACACACACAGAGACACTCTCACACACACACACACACACACACACACACACACGTCCATGATGGCTGCATGCACCCTCAACTGTGTAACTAGGCAACAGGAACCAGTTAGCCCCACAAATAGCCCACACATGCACACACACAAATTCAGTACACACTACACACATTCATACAACTTTCATCAATATCAAGGTTCAAAAGGTGCTTAAACTGTCTGCATATGCAACATACTGAATTAACCTGTTCACTGGTAGATTCATGGCAAGCTGTGACTGTGTCTTTGTGCCAATAACACTAAAATTCCTTGTATTGCAGATGCTGCATCTGCTGACTGGCAGATTATTTGCAGGTGTGAAGAGATTTAGAGCATGTGATATTATACCCATACAATAGTGCAAGAAAGTGATTATTGTGATAATGTTAGATTTGTGATCCATTTTATCATCATAATAAAGCCAATTCACAATCATTTTAAAAGGCAATTGCTGATTATTACTGTCTGCAAATTAATAATTTAGCCACAAGGGGTCACAGTCCCAAGCCTGGATAAATAAAGAGGGTTGCATCAAAAAGGGCATCTGATGAAAACCCTATGCCAAAATCACTGCACACTAGAAGGCACAAAAATTTTATGTGGTGACCCTAGAAGAAAAATGACAACAGGCAGCTGACTGCAAATGTATACAAATGAGTTGGCTCTTAAATATGAATTTAGTTGGATAATGCATCACCACATACAACAAATATATACTGCTGTTAGTGTGTGCGACATCCCTGTGTGAATGAAAGATCTGCTAAGTGCGACCATTTTCCGTCCAATTTTGGTTTAATTATGAAACACAATGTTCCTAAAATGTCATTAATGAATGTGTCCTCTTAAGCATGCCCAGCCCTCAGACAGCTCAGCTGCACATTAGTGGAGACATGTGACTGCATTATCACTGCTAACCTGAACTGAGGCCATGAGGCCAGCTAGTTCCACAGCAAGCAAAATGCAGCCGGCATGTTAGGGATAATTGCAGCCAAGGACCCGCTGTATATAGTACACCAAATACACAAGATAAGGTGTGAGGGTGGGCAAACAGGAGAAGGTTACATGCTCAGTAATCACACAAGTTTGACACAAGACACCTCTCCAATTAGCATAATAGGGTTTTACTGAGCCAATGGTGGTGCTGACAGTGAAGTCTACAGACAAAATAGGACACAGACACAGTGCCACAGACAGAGGTATGGAGGAAAGGGGTCAAAATAGTGTTTTGAACATATCAAAAACAACATAATTAGAAAGGTGAATTCTTGTTTTGATGAAGTTGAATGTGTGGTTAGATTACTCCTGCAGCCTCAGCACTTTAGTCTTATCTCATTTAGGTGGCTGGCAGAAAAAAGCTGTGTTGACTACACAACAATCAGTGCATTAGGGCAATTGGTCTGGCTGCCCCGATAATGTTCATCTTTGAAACATAGACCAAGCAGACGACTGAGACAGCAGCACTGACGGAGTGTATTTATAGTTATGCCGTCATGAGAAAACCCCCAACTCACCCCTCCCCCAGCACCGGTAGACCTGGCTCCTGCCCTCAGGGAAACCCCTAGCAACAAGGAACTCCAGCAAGCCACCCGCCACTTATTTTGGGTGTTGTAGACATGGCAGCAGTGGTTCCAGGCGATCTATTGGGCAAATATGTAAAGGTTGGGGTATAATATTGCATTGCATCAATGGCAATATTAATACCACAACTGATACTGTATGAGTCTATGCACTTAATTGTTGTTTTATTTCAAGAGAGACAACAAATTCCTGTTTTGGGAAATTTTTGTTATTTTTCTATTGCCTCAGACAAAGAGGTTGTGACCTATCATATTATTGGGGTAAAGTATTCCACGCTGTAGCTGCCTGGACTTATCATCAAAGTTTATGTGGGTCATGATGGCCTGATCTGAGTAGCATTCATTAATCAACATAATGATCAACATGATTAAAGTTGTGCTGAGGCAATGTCATTTACAGTACCATCAAATAGAGTCTAAATACTAATTTGTTTTTACACTAATATTTGTTCTTTTAAGTCACATTGCACATTAAAACTAGAGGTGCAGCAGTGCTCCTCTCTGACCAGTAAGTTAGAGCTAATTTCTTCACAGCCAATGCCCTGCCTGTCCAAGAACTTGATGAGCCGAACAGCTGCTGTGTTAGTGCAGAGCAGACACTCAGAAAGAAGAGCTAAAGGGAGACTGGAGAAAAAAGCAATAAAAAATTATGCACTGAAAGGCAAAGAAATAGATTTCATATTTATTCTGCAAGGTAAAGGTTATTAGTGTTACAAGTTGCCCCTTATTGCCAGTTTATTTTCTAATAATGAAGCATATAAAGACTACATTTTAACAACACAGACAAGACGGGGTCAAATAAATGAAAAAAATTAAAGCCAGCCCCTCCACTACTACTACTGACATAATTAAAAGTTGAAGTTACTGATTTGCTGAGGGTCATCCAAAGCCCTGTCCTGTGACCATGAGGGCTAATCCTTTGAAAAGAATGCCACCAAGGCCTGACAGGTCAAGGTCCTGCCGTCCACAGTACTACAATGTGTAGTACACACTGAGGTCTACTGTTACATATTGTGTCCACAGCCCTGCTCTCTCTAACAGGATGTGACATTTTGATGCTTTGCTTGAGTAACTGTGCAGCACAGAGATGACATTCACCTACAAACGAGACATGATGAGGTCAATCTCCACAGGACTTTGGCCCCTGAGGACCACGAGCTCAACAGAGGGACATCTCAGAGACACAGCGCTCATTAAATACATGTAACAAGAGACCCACTTTATTCTGGTTCTGAACACATTCCTGAAGCTAAACGTCTATTCATGGAAGCATCTCTGAGGGATCTTCAACTACATCAGCACAGAAATATTGTGTTTATTCACCATCAGGTAGGGAAGGTTAAGGAGACAGATGAAGAAGAAATGTGAGTCATTCCCCCAGCTCTCCACCTCAATGCTCAATTGCTCAAGCATGTCAACTAGGCATACACGTTAGCGTTGTCATTACAATACGGCTTTTCAAAAATTACTGTGATGTTCAATAACAAACAAATACAAGCTGTCAATAGAACCACAGACATTTCCACATCTTTAACCACCCATTATTAGTAAAAATGCAAATACTTTCGTAATATGGATGTGAAACATCTGAACCAAAAAAGTATGAGCACTAATCAAGTAACAAATGTTACAAATACTTACAATGTGAGCACATCTCCAGGGGGTAACTGGCTTCATTTCCCTAAAAAGAAAAAAAAGACAGATCAAATTTAATAAGAAAAAGATAATAAATACAAAACATAAAATTTAAATATCCCCAACAAATAAAACAATTAACGATAACAATAACAAATTTAACAATAAAACTTACCTCACATTTTGGTAATAACGTAGATGTTACAGATCATATTTATCTTGATATCAAATAAGGGCTACTAACCTCCAACAACAAATTACCACCACAAAACATAATTCAGGACTCATAACCATTACCTTAACCTTAACCTTAACACGTAACCATACTTCATCGATTCAGCAGCATTTACCCCTGTGTCTATGTTTATAACATAAATGGAGTAGTAAATGTAGCACAGTGTTAGGCTAGGAACCTTAAAAAAGCAACTGAATTAAAACATCTTCCTAATAAATGCTTCAAAGTTAGACATTTTGAATCGCATCCTCTTCCCTCTAGTACATCCTCTGATGTTTCCTGCCAGCCTTTCTAATAAACCATACCATTGAGAAATACTGCATTGTGGTGTGTGTGGCAGTTCACGGTGTATACAATGTTTGTGTGCTGTTGGCTTATGTACAGCTGCCACATCCGCATCCCATCCCATCCAACACTGCAGTGTTCACTGAGCCCTAGTCTGGCTGTTGGCAGAGGCCACTGAACGCTCTTGTGGGAAGCAGTGGAGGGAGGCCCTGTTGCAGAGAATTGGGGGTGGGGTGGGGTCAGTGCTGGGAATCCTACAGCTGACAGAGCTGCCCTGGGCCAGTTAGCAATCAGACAAAACTGTCCTGCAGCTCTATCGAGGATGCCATACAACACAGGCTAGCATCTTCCCCTGAAAGAAATTCGCCCTTTCAAAAAGCTCTTATCTGTAAGTGAGCTGATAAATATGTTGGTGATCTTGTTGTGCTATATGTACTGCATTGTTGCATGGCCAAGTTGAATAATAGAATGCAGACATAACCTTTTGTTCAGACACAAATAGACTTCTCACACTGAAGTGGTTCGACAAAGCTCTAGCCAGTTATGTAGCAGTTATGTCATCTCAGTGCATTGCTTGTCCACTGCGGCAGCCTTAGAGAGGTGGATGTATTTTAAGATCAGCCAGGAGAAAGAGGTGACACAGGATTAGCCAGCGAAGCGACTTAGCTTTTGACAGTCTGATCATGGCAGGCCGACTGACTACACTCCTGACAGAGGCCGACACAGCCACGCTCTACTTTGTGGAACAACTTAACCGCTTCTTTATCAGATTGAGTTCCAGTGTAGCTGGAATGGGACCTGGGTGTCCCATTGCCTGTGTGGCTCAGTAGGTAGTAGTGACAAAGTGATACTATGATCAGTCCCGAAAAAAAATTCCTTTGTGTAGCTATACAGAAGCACTGCAAAAGATGATAGATACATGCACCTGCTCATGGCCTGAATGTCCGACAAGCCATATTATTTCTCTAATGGCATTTTGGGGCATATAAGGAACAAGTTCAATAGTATGAAAGGGGTTTTTGCTACAAGAAATAGACTACCAAAAAACTAGGGCTGCACAATGATGCAATAAAGATATGACTGGATATATTTGGATAATAAAGTTAAGGCTTTATAAACCACAGACATAGTAAGAGTTCAATTCACTTTTAATTTATGAAGAATTGCAAAGCTCTGGACTCTGTTAAAAAGGCAAATCATACAAATCAAAATTAAACCATACAAACCCAGGTCCAAATTTAGGACTGGATTAAGACTAAATCATTATTATTAAATGTAAGTTTTGTATTTGGTCAAAAATATTATTTGGTTTACGGCTCCAAAGTCTTATTTTTTGAAAATGTAACTTTCTGTCAGGGGAAGAGCCATAACATTTTGCAGATACATTTAGTTTCTTGTTTTATGGATATTGCATGCTGATATTGCAATCATGATACATTTGTGAACCCTAACCCTAAAAAAATGGTTGGTTCCAAAAAAACTGTTACAGCTAAACACAGAAAGTCAAAACATCCTGAGAGTTGTGCAGGCGGGGCTAAGTACAGAGCAAATGTGTAAACTCTAAAGCTGTGTTCAGACTATGGCATTGCTGAAGTGATGACAGGTCCGACGTAATAGGTTAAAAAAAAATTCTGCAATTTGTTACTGAGTCCAACCTGACCTGACCATCAGTCACTGGCAAGTTGCAGTAAATTCGACTATGCTTACAGCATTGAACCTTGTTATTCATGTGAAATTTTAAGTGTCCATCGGTGCTCTGTGGTCTACTGTGATCTGTTGGAGATGCCCTGGTTCACGTTCAAACATGAGGTCATTGTTTTTTTTGCAAGCGGCTGTCCCAGGCTTGAATACTCTTCCCACTTTACATGCTGCCTCTGTTGATTTCAACACTTTCTTGTTCTGTGCTTGTTGCAGCACTATTTAGTTCATTATTTGGCAGTCTGCATTTATTATGTTATAACTGCTTTTAGTAATGATGCTAAACACTTAGGGACAGATTAGAGTTGTTGCACATGTAAATTTCTGTCAGATAGAAGATCATAACATTAATAAAATACATTTAATTTCTTGCAATACTGATATTGAATTTGTCAGTATCATAATAACGATACATTTGTGATATATTGTGCACACCTAAAGATAAATGCTGTTGGTCATGAATATGATATGAAATTTTCAACCAAAGCCCACCCCTAGACTGGAGTGTTTTTTTTTTTCTCATGCACCTGAGGCAGTGGACCTATAATGCACAGAGCAGCAATGGTGGGGAATGCTTTGTCACATTATTGCCTCATGCTGACAAATTACCTTTGTTATTTTTAGCTCTAAAAGACAAATGCTGCTGCCAACGGCTAAAAATAAGTATTGATTCATTCAAAAAACAGGTGCTCTTTCAAATGGCTTTAGTTAGCAGCCACATTGATCGCAGAATCTAAATGTCTCTTGCAGTATCCACATTAAGACAAAAAAAGCCTTTTTCTGTCCCAAGAGTATTATACCAAAATAGAGGTGCTTTCTTTGTACAACACAAGGAAATGAGAAAGAAATGGCAATATAAGGTGCATATGGGGTGGAAGTGCAAACTGTAATCTATGTAAATCTATATGTAAACACTATTTACAAATCAAATTGTTAATCATACTAGCAATAATGTGCGAATGTAGTGGTTGAAAAGCTGGGTTAGTTATTATTAGAAGCGTTGTTCTCTTATGTCTAAACACACAAAGAGGAATTATTTAATCTTGGTTGCACACAGTTTTAAGTGGAAGTGTTATGGTAGCACTCCAAAAAAAAGAGTTGTGATTAATTTGGGAATAACTGGAGCCTTTAAGTGTCAGTGGGTAAATCCCTCCCTCGGCTACAATCCTGATGTTGACTGTGGTTAAAAGCTGTAGTGTTTCTGGAAGGAATGGACTTACAGTAAAGGAGCTTTAGTGTCCAGGATTACAGGTTTACTAACCACAGCCTGCCATAGGTCAGCGCTAAGACCACCAAGGGGTCAACCGTATCACTCGTCATCCCTCCAATAACAAACCACTTGATGCAGCTGCTGCCCTCCTGCCCCTATAGATGTTAAGCAAACATCTGGACGCACACAGAGCACGACGGAGGGCACAAGAGTAAGTAAAAATCCTCTTTCAGGAGCAGAGAGGAAAGCGGAATATAGGCAGAGACTCATGTTGGCTCATCAATAATGAATGCTTCATTCAGAATCAATTAGGCCTTAGCACACAACACACGTTTGCATAATGAAGAATCTGGCATGGCCGCTTGTTCAGCAGTAACGCTAAGGCCGACCCAAAAACCTGGCTAATTATAGATCTGCAGAACCAATCATAACATGAAAGACTGGAGCCCAGTAAACCACGCTGCACATGTATCCTCTAAGGCTTATTCTGTAAATGAAGGCATTCTGTATTGGACCAAAACATACCAAACTCAGCAATGGCAATTTAATGATTTTTATGAATTTTCCCTAATACTCAATATGAACAGTTTAATGCTGATGTATAAAATAGCAAAATGACAAATGAACAGCCATGTTGACTTGCTAAACCCTAGCACTTCATTGGGTGTAGCTAAAAACTGCTTGTTTAGCTTTTATTTCTCCATGAGGGTGGGGACGTGGTAGGGGGCTGCTGAGCGTGCTCTTTTGCTGTCACACCCTGCTCTCGAGAGCCACTATAACACCTGGCATCTGTCTTATCTGTAGTTTGGGCCTTTAGTGCTTCACTCAAGGGCAGACTAGGCGTGGACAGAGCAAAATATTAACTATATACATTTTTAGAGAAAATGTCACCTTTGAACGCCATAGGACTGTTACAATCATAAACCAACCCAAGACTTTAACATTTAAAGCAATGATAAAGTAATGTGTTAATAATGTTGCTCACAAAAATATAGTGCATGGGCAAAATTTTCTTACACAAATGCTGCAGTGCCTCTGCTGGGATAATTAGCATAATTCTGTGCAGAAGATTGGAGCCATCCGTCATTCCCTGAATCCAATAAGCAATGTCTGAAATTCTGCAAAAAAGCCCAGTGACGACAACATGGGCATTCTGTGCAGAGCTCTACAGTTAATTCTCCACACTGTCTCAACAGCCAGTTGTATTCATGTATTTTGCCATTAACCACATGCATCGCTATTGGATTTATCAATTATGTTTATTAGAGTAAGAAGGACGTCAGTAAAAAGGGAAAGTCCTACAGTTATACTCTATGTTTAATGCTGCATGTTTAGCATGACCAGAAAATATGAGAACATGAATGTTATTATAGACACTTACACATGTGCAAAATATGGAAGAGCTTCAGTAACAACTGCACACAGAGAACACAGTGAGTGCAAGAAATTTGTTTGTTTTCATTCACAGAGGAATGTACCGTATATGCTCCAAAAGGACAGTGCTCTGGCTCTCGCATGTATACAAGCTTAAGTGTAATACAGTTTCAATTGTATTACGCTATGCTATGTTGTGACCGTTTGTTTTGCAAAGCTTTGCTTTCTTGAATAATCACAAGGCTCCCCTCCCCCACTTGTTTCTGGGCATACCAAGCTTTACCTATGGGTTACCATTATGCTAAACATATTCAACCAGCACGCTACAATACTGCACTACTGTCTTCAGATTGTTCTTTAAATAAAGAGGATACCCTCTATTTTTCAGCAAGTCAGACCAAGCAAATGCTATAGCTGACTGTGCACCAACACTAATGGCCCCTTTCTGCCAACGTGTGGAAACATGAAATAATTACACTAAACAGGTTGATATTTTTTGTCTCATTTTGCTTAACAGTCTGCTGATTAAACCAATTTCCTCTTATTTGCCCTATCTTTTCAAGATTTAACAATAAAGCTCAAATAAGAAAATAATTACCAAAATCTCTGCTTCTTAAAGGGAGGCCTAATCCTCTCAGCCATTTCTATCCCTGACTTAGGCTTACCTAGGTTTTGATGGTCTCATAAAGCTATGTAAATCAACAATACTTAAATTGAATTGAATCTATTGGTTTCAATCTGAGAACTGCTTTTGATTATAGATGATTTGGAGTAAAGGAGGTTAATAGTGTTGAAAAGGGCTGCACAATATTAGGATGAGAAGGAGAATACTGAATGTATAAACTGAATGCTCCTACAGAAAATAAATACAAGTCAATAAACTATTTACGGTTGGCAAATGTTATCAATAAAGTTCTGCGACTTCAAGAAAAGAAAAGTTTTAGATTGTAATAACATGTATATTGTTACTAAGGGAGTGGCCTGGGCACAAAGAAAAGTTTCTACGTGAAAACAGGAGTAGAGATCTCCATACAGGTGCCTAACAGCTTGTACGTATGGTTATATTTAGGAAACAGAGAGTTTGAAATGTGCTGGTGATTGCTGGCACAGGAAAGTGTCCTGGTCTGTGAGGAGCATAAATCCAGCTTGAGTGGGCAGGTTAGAAGAGCAGTGTGGATCACATCATGTTGATCATCACGTTGCTGGTGGTTCACTGTGGCTTTTATCTCTTTTACATTAGCTTGGGCTGGATCCGTATGTGGGTGGTGCTTGATTGCTAGGCAGCATATGGTCCCCTTTGCATCAGATCATTCCAATACAAGCTTAAGCAACTGCGTGTGTGAGAGTCCCTGCCCCCAGTCTCTTCCTGCAGTATAGAAGAATACAATCTGACAGGCTACAAGTTGGCACATAGTTGGTAGAAGGGGCATGCACCACATTTTGCCCTCCAGCAGGAGGAGGACAATGGTGACAGGATAATGTAGGAACTTAACCGAGCCACTCTGTTCATGTATTCTTACAGGTAGGTCACTTACTGTGGTGATGTAGACAAATGTGACTTTGGTCTAATACCAATATTTTATTCCTTACACTGAAGTGCCCAGAAGTAAAATAGGTACATATTTAGAATGTTACAAACATAATAACCTAGTGATTACAACCATTACCACCACTAAAATTGGCAAAGATATGATGTTTTTTGGTTTAATTTGCTTTCATCTCTTGAGGGCTGTAAATCTAGAAGTAATATTATTATGTCTATTATATTTTAGATCACATCATTGTGCTATATACACAGCTTCTTTAATTTTAACGTGTATAAATTACATAATAGTATCATTTTGAAGGCTGCTACTACAATGATGTTGCTATAGCTTTGATGTTACAGAAGCAGCAAGATTTTCTACCCCAGTAAATGATCAGTATATAAAAAATAGATTAACGACTAATATTTGAGCTAGGTCATATGGAGAAATAATTTTATGTTGTGTGATGTCGCTCACTTTTAATGGCATGTTAATTTATTTCAAAAACATGGATGGATGAAAATGCTTTAAAGCACAGCTGATTTCACACTACGCCTCTTCCATTGGTTACTGGCAACATATTCGTCTCTTTGCATCAATTTTATATAGAGCTCCACTGCCCAATTAGCACTGACAGCAGAAGGCAAACGTCGCTAACTTCCCACAAATTCGCCGTAAATGTACCAACAAAATGTAGTATACATATGACATTATGTCACATCGCAATGTGATGTGCAAATCTTAAAACAGAACCTACAGCTCTACCAAGATCATATATATCTTGCAGACGACCCTGTGAATATAGATTTGTGTGTGTGTGTGTGTGCTAGCTTAACATGAGTCCTCCTATGCTTCCTTTAGCCTGTGCGTAAAATTCGCTACCTTTAGACGCCTGCCAGGGCCTAGTCGTACCTTTTTCTTGCAATGAAAACTAATTTTCTCAGGCCTCGTTGCTAATAAGAGACTAGGCTATGCCGAAAAGGGATAAGAAATATCTGGGCCATAGGCTTTAGGCAGCCCAGGGGTATGGCACGGATGGGGCAGCTAGAGAGCTTGACAAAACCATTTCCTCTTTGCCACTGGTGGTACTTAAGCTTCTGAGTGTACCGCAGCAAAAGACCATCCGTCAAAATGCCAAATAAATCGACAAAATTACAACCTAGGCCCAGCCACTGGTGTGTTTACCAGTCGGCGGAGGGTGAAAATAGAGCCGTGGCTGCTTACCATTTTGCAGGTCGGATGATGAAATCCAGGCGATGTAAACGGAAAAGAGTGGCAGCGGGAGGAGTGAGGAGGCCGCCGAGCAGTGGCGAGAAATGTGACGAAAATAAGATGTTGTGTTGTTGGAGATCTCGGCTTCGCTTCAGACCTAGCTACCGACCCTCTCTCTGACTCTGTCCTGAACCGAGGCTTTCACTGCAGTGGCAAAAGGAGGGAGAGCCGCTGGGAGGGGACAGTGAGCGGAGGAGGAGCAGGCGGTGGCGGAGAGAGAGGAGCTGAAGGAAGGGGGGAGGTGCGCTACTGTACATCCGGGAACTCTCTTTCATTTTTTTACCTCCTCAACCATGGACGTATGCGTCAACAATCTGTGCGGGTGCGCCACCTGCTGGTGGCATGGCAGTACTATTCAACTGAATTACATACGTGTTTCAAGAAATCTACTCCTAATGTCATTCAGTAATTTGTGCCACCAATATATTTATGTATATACCATGTTAATATAATAATGTGTAAAAAAAAACAAAACAGAACAAAACACAATGTATTATTGTAATTTTATAGCTTTATAAAACAGTAAAAAACTCTTTCTCAAAAAAAAAAAAAAAAAAAAAAAAAAAATCATCACTTTTACATTTTATGCATCAACACCAAAGAGTTTATTTTGATTTCTTGCATAGATACATGTAAAATAAGGAATTCAGTTTCTAACAATATATAATATATTGACTGACATTGTACACATTGTACATAATGTCAATTTAATCACATTTATCACAGTACAAAAAGCAGCATTACTGTTGCACAAAAATATAAAAATACATATTTCCAGCTAGGCTAATTATAGGCTACATCTACATTTTAAGGGCATTCCTCATCATGGCGATTTGGAAGAGGTAGATACCACATCCGCTGCACAGAACCACAACCTGGCCAATTCACTATATTTTGCAAACACTGTACCAGGACATGAACAACACAAAACTAGGTCACAATACATAGTTTAGTAGTTTAATAGTTTTCTTTCTTTTTTGAGAACCAGATTTATGCTGTTGTTTCTAGTTCACATATGTTTTGGTTCTTGTTTTACTGGAATATATTCTATATTTTCTAAAGGGTTCGGTTGAACTCTGACATAAAGTTAACAAAAGTTATAGGCTACTAATATTCATTGGCATGCCACAATATGGGAGCTCACAGAACACACGTCATCTTGAGGCAAATGTCCACACAAGTAAACAATCAAGTCAACTTGACTACTCTATTTTTTTTAACATAGAAAAGATAATTGTACTTTGTCTTAAACACAATTGCATAGTGGTATATTGTGAATTAGTAAACTGATTATATAAAACATCTTTGTTTAAAAAAGTGGCACATTTATTTTTGTCATTTTAACCATTGTTGTCATATGCTCAGATAATTTAAAAAACAGTGGCCCAGCATGTAGATTATGCAATAACACTTAAACTGTTCTATCAACTACTCTGCTCTTACTTTTAATTTTTTATAAATCTCTTCTGTGTGATGTGGCTTTAACAGACAAATATTGCTATTATGTACACAAATACAAACAGGTACAAATATACTAATACAAAAGTTGCATCAATTGAAAACATTAAACTCTGGCAATGTCATTGAGAGTGTTGAACTGCATTTAATGTATAGTAGGCCTACTATAGCACCATGGGACTCAATATGGAGTGATACAAAACTGACAAAACAGTTAATGTATATGCAAAATAAATCGGCCAGTTTAGAGGAACATCTCTTTGTTGATCCACATGAGCGTGCGTGTGTCGTTGGGTTTGCACTCATACTCTATGCTGTTAAAACTGTTTCCCCATTGACAGTGGTCCCTCTTGTTGTAGTTGTAATACTTGACTTGCCACACAGTTTCAAACTGGCCAGCCTCTGTGAACTGAGAAAAGCACATGTACAGTAATTGTGATGAGCATAGCCCCATAACATACTGATTAAATGGACAAGGTAATTCAGACATGAACCAACATTAACTCATGGTTCACTAGCAAAACCTGAGGCTGCATGTGAAATGAATGAAACAAATACTGGCAACAAATTATAACAACTACACACAAACAAATCAAGCTGATATTAGTTAAGGATTAATGACCAATTCACTTACATCACTTATTTCAACATAAGAATCATGTCTGAGTTTTAAATATTAATGTTAAATTCCTCCAAATGCAAAATTATAAACATCAGTGTTAATACAGTAGCTAATCAAGCCACAGAAGGTCACAAGTAAGTGTACTCTATGTGCCAGGCCCTAGCTCCAAGTCTGGGTAAATGGAGAGGGTTTGCCTTCAAAAAAGCGAATCCAGTGTGAAACCTAGGCCAAATGAATATGTGAATCAATGCACATTAGGATGGCTATAGTGCCCCTGGATGGAAAACGCCAAAAGGAAAGAAATGTTATTCCAGTATCTTAAAACAGTGTATTCATTAATTATTGTTAATTCCATATTTATTAATGCTTTATTATTGCCTTGTGGATTACTGTTACATAGATACATTACATTAGGTTGGTACTACTGACCCTCCTGATTGGTGGACGAATTGCTTAACCCATTGCGCCACTATCGCCCCAAAATACATCTAGCTAGTTATTAACCAAAAGTAAAACCAGACAAAATTTTAAACTTTACAACTGTGTATTACCAACATTTTCAGGACTGAACACATTTGGGACTTGTACAATAATTCTTACGCTGCCAAACTGTAACCATGGCAACAGATAAAAGCCTCCTTTTGAGTTTCTAAATTGCAAGGGGCTCTGAAACCCCCGGTGTTCTTCAAAATGTTGAAGCATGAATTTGTTGGCACCCAGAGTATTGTCATTTCATGAAAAAAATGTTTTTAACATTTGTGTGGATAAAATACCTGAATGCTGATTTGAACTGGTTGCCTCTCCCCACTCTTGGTATGGGCCACTCCCTCTGTGTCATACTGCCCACTATAGACCACAGACTGAGGGTCTTTAGACTGTTGCTCCAAAGGGAAAGTCACCCCACCAATGCTCATTGACCTGGACATGTGGGACAATAGGCAGATTTAGGACAGGTCCACACTGTATCTAAAGGTGGTGCAGTTCCATTTCAGAATTTCATTGATATGAAATTTGAGACGAGTTACTCAAGCTTAGGCCTCAATGACAACTTGGACTTGAACTTATCTGTTCTCACAGATAAATACTGGTGACTCAACCTGGGCCTGTGAATCGATGACTTGGACTTAGACTTAGGCTATGTTCACACTGCAGGTCTTAAAGCTCAATTCTGATTTTTTTTGCTGAAATCTGATTTTTTTTTTAGAGCAGTTTAAATGTGACTCCCATCAGTCTTGTGTGTGAACTGTCTGTAGCCCTGAAGTGACCCGCATGTGCAAAAGAAGACATGACAGGAGCCTGGAGTTAAGGGATTATGACATGAGGGGCTTCACTGCATATCTGAAGTGGCCTGGGTTGCATTTGAAAAAATCAGATTTGTGCTGTTTACACTGTCACAAAAAAATCTGATACAGGTCCCATGTCTGCAAAAAAAAAAAAAAAAAAAAATCAGATTTGGACCACTTTTACCTGTAGTCTGAACAGAGCCTTAGACATGTGGACAATAACTCGGACACTGACTTAGGTATTTGAGACAGGGCTAATTTCAATATTATATACTCTGTTATGAAAAAGGTTAATACAAAATTAATACCCCATTCAACATGTCAGTGTTGCACCCTCATAACCTATACCAATTTTGGTGAGTCAATTCAGACTTTGACTCGCCTTCTTTGGACTTGACTTGAATTCATTTGGACAGGACAAGATTTGGTCACAAGTGACTTGGACTTGCACCTGAACTCAGGATAACTTGACACAGACTTGACTGAAATTTTTAGGGGTGACTTGGACTCCCACTTCAAGTGCTAATGAAACACTGAGGACTCAAAGTGACTTGGACTCAAAAACTGGTTACTCAACTACAACCTGGCCTGTCTGGTCTACACTGGGAGTTGCTCAGTAGCGTAAAAAGTTACAAATAAATGCACGTTATGTAATGATATAGAAACATGAAGGCAAATGTGCATAACAAACGGACAATTACATTCTTACATCATTTCAATGCAGATCTATGTGGCTATACTGTATCCCAGTGCATTTTATATTGAGCTGCATGCCCTGAGTTTGTACAAATCCACAGCTGTGATCCTGACCTAGAGTCACCCCTGGCCACACACCACCACTGCACATATGACCTATTTTTCAGTGAATGCTCATGTGAATTTCTACAAAAGACTGACAAATCTCCTACAAAAAGCAAATCCCATATTACATAAATATGACTTGTACACAAAGCAAAAGAGAGAAGTGCAGTGACAAAGCTCAAACGTGGACTCATAATCTATGGTGGATTTGACATGTGGCCAATTGGGGTTTAAGCAACCTTCAAGTACTCCTCATAAAATCCCTCTACTAATACTTTCATTCGGAAAAGGACTTGTTGCTTAATAGATCCTCACGAAGAATGATATAACGATAGCTATAGAATCTTTTGTTAATTTTGATAACATAAATTGGTTTTATTAGCTATTATCCCGTCTCTGCACTATGTTAGAATTATAATATAATAATTATGCTAAGATTTATCAATTTTCTTTAACACTGGAATAATAGCCTACACACACTTCACCCTTGTCTGTGTGGATCCTCAAAAAGCTTAGGTTTGCGCTGTGCATGAACGCAACATTCAAAATCACCTGATCCACAAACCTACATGGGCGCTGACCTGTTTCCTCTGATATTTTAATATATAATTGATTTATAGTTCCGTTATTCAAAGCAAGCACGCCACTAACAGAAATTACTGCATTTTTTTTTGTCGCAATTGGCTTTCTGCGTGCACAAAATGCCGAATGACCTCATGCCTTTTGATAGAAAACTTACAGCTTCCTTGCGCGTAATACGTTTATACCAAAAAAGACAGATTTAGGTCCGCGGTTTGCATGGACAATAAGAGGCTATTCTGCGAGGTCCAGGAGCTGACTGTAACTTCTGTGTAGCTAATAGGTTAACTCCAGCTAATGGATTACATGACTGTCTTTATTTGTTACAAACCAAAACGTGAAGGCTACCTACGTGGCTTCTGCCGCTCCAGGCTTAATGACCACGTCGATCTTGTACTTGGATCCGGTCAGCAGTTTGATGGTACGCGTCTGTCCGAATCTGGCACCGTCAGATTTGAAGTAGACAGCGGTGTTGTTGGGAAGCATCTTGAGAGAAATCCCAATTTTGATGAGCTGTGGAACGTCGGCCATGTTTCCCTAAAGATGCCACGGTGTAGTGAATGTAATGAGCGGGATGCAGGGCGTTTATGAGTTTGGTCCGGCGGGGAAATTCCTCGCGCGGTCTGGATTGGGAATTGTGTAGCTGCGCCCTAATCCAGGACAGACTGTGGCACGCATACACCTAATCCCAACCGAAGCACTCCCTCACTTCCTAATACTGCACTCCTGTTGGCTGCAAAGGCTTCTTCAGGAGCACAAACCAAATATCAATTTATATTGGTATAGGTTGTGTCATCTGTTAAACAAAACAACAATGTTTTTTGTCTGGTGTATTTAAAGGATGTAAAATTGCGGTAGGTGAGTATTTAAAGCCCTTTAAAAAAATCATCGTCGCTGTCCGTGGTGCTGACGCCATGCCAATTAGGACTTTAAAATGTGTTCTTTACAGCCTACTTCCCTTCATATACATTTTGTCACGTCAGAAAGATCAATTACAGTTTGAATGGAAAGGAATTTAATTTAATTAAGACACATTGTACACAATTAATATTCCAATGGCCTAATGGAGGAGGAAAAGTGGTTAGCACTCCTGCCTCACAGTGTGTCACAGTTTCCCCCATCAATCTAAAACAAACTCAATAGGTTAACCCTCCAGCTAGATACTCCTGACCCAGTATCATAGCTTAAGATCTGGAGAAAGGTCCTGGGCGCCCACTGCTCCTGACAGGTTGCCCCAGCGACACTGAAGGATGGGTCAAATGCTAGGGATTATTTTTTCTTGAACAGCATTGCACATTTCCAATAATTATTTTACTACTGCAAGGAAACAGGTAAAGAGACCAGCAGATGGCAGCAGAGTGCAGCTCTGTTGCACTCTTTTGAACATAACATAGAAGATATAATTTTTACTTCCTTAAACCTTTTATGATGCCATCTTATACACAACAAAAATAGCTGTGAAGAATCCGTGGAAACAGAGCTGTACAGGGTTTTTTGGTTAAATGAATGAGAGCAGACTGGATGTAGCGGGGGTTTTGATCGCCTTTTGAAGTGTCTGTGGCAATTTAATGTTGTCTACAGTACATGACAGCCCTGTTTAGCCCTGTAATACTGATGGTTCCCCGCTAGAGGGCAGGTTTGGATCAAACACCCTGCTGCAGACTCCCATGAGTTACTCTTTAATTATGGGACCAGTAGTACTGTGCATAACTAACTGTGGTGGTCGGGACCCTTCAAATAGTTTTGTTTCAAAGATATGGTAAAGAAATACTAGATAAATAAATAAATAAATAAATAAATAAATAATTAAATAAATAAATAAAATCCTGCTGTCGCATAGAAGAAAATATAGGCTAAAACTGGAAAATGCTGAAAGTGAAGGTGCTTTTCCGTCGTTACAATGTTGTTTTTTACAATGCAGGTTTTATTACTGTTACTCCACCGATTCCACGCTAAGAGGAAGAACTGAAAAGTTCACCATGGTGTCCATTTCTTTTAAACCACGCAGGTCCTTTTTACTCTGATTGAGAATATTGGGAGTGGTTGGCTTATGTGTTTAATTGTGCATTTTCTCATTCACATTGCTGCATATTCTGAAGACTCATCTATTTCCCTCCCTGCGTAAACTTCAGCCTCATTCAGTGCCACTGGTTATTATTGTCCATTGGTTAAATAGTGCCTCGTAGTAGAAACTTGGGGCTCGGAACTCCACAGAAGATTGTAACAGCAGCGTCCTTCTCGCGCCCTTAAACTGAAAAGAAAACAAAGTAAGAGTGTTTGGGTAAGAGGGAAAGTGTGGGAGGGTGGGAGAGCCCTCCCCTTAGGCAAATGTCAAGATGGATCCACTCCTTCAAAACCCTTCTCTTGTGCAGCCCCTCGCAGATGGTCAAAGTGTCCAAAGCGGACTGTTGCTCTGACACACTCAAGAGGACAAGATGAGAAGCGCTTTCTAGAAACTTGAGTTGTAGTGGTCTAGTCATAAAAGTCTCGGCTGATTCTTACAGACTACATGTGACAGTTTGCCGGTTTTCGCGCGCTGCACTGAGCTGGTGATGCCATGCCGCGCAGCCACACCGGCGAAGACAACAGCGGCAGTACAGGGCTCTGGCGCAAAAGCTCCGGAGATCGCCGGGACTTCCCACTCAAAGATGTGGAGTCCGGACGGAAGAGCATGAACAACGCGGTGCGAGTCGGGGACGGAGTGCCACCCGCTGCAGGTGTGGCGGGGGACAGGAAGCAGGGCGCCCGACTCAGTCTACTGGGAAAGCCGCTCACCTACAGCGCGCAGAGCGGCCGCAGGAATGCGCGTTACCGCCGCCTCCAAAATTACCTCTACAACGTGTTGGAGCGACCACGGGAGTGGGCATTCGTATACCACGCTTTTGTGTGAGTAGCATAAACATGCTTAAAACATATGCAAAAGTTGTGTACGATTTTGGCTAAGGGTTGTATCAGCACAGGAGTACACTATTAATTACAGTTTCTGATAAAATAAGAGTAATTGAACCTCTCCATCCCATCTACCATCTACATTTTATTAGCAGGCTGCCATTGCTTTAAGAGGCAGATGTGGATGGAGTATGATAAGTGGCTGTTGAAGATGATGCTCAGATGGAGTCACAGTGCACGCACTCGTTTCGCACTATGTCAGACAATAACTAACCTGTTGATGTGGTTTCAAAGCCATTTAAGCCATTTTAATTCCTGACCTTTTACATGGAAAATGTCACTTCCCCCAGTCTTCTGCATGCATCAGTGCAACGCACAGTACTGACACATCATCACACTGCAGATTGACTGGAGAGACTGTTCTGGCCTGACTCTTTGATTACACTGTTGGGTTGTATGGCAGGACAACATTCACTGCTTATGCCTTGGGTTCTTCTTTACACTCACCTGCTGCAGCCAGCAACACACTGTAGACTATATACTGCTGCGGTCTCATAGTCAGAGCATTAATTATACACAGTGTGTTGTACATTTGCACTAGCAGGTCTTTTTTGACCAAACCTAAAATGTGTTTCAATATGACATGTTCATACATAGATTTGAAAAACATTTATTTACCTCAGTTTTTGTGATGTGACAAATCTTCTTTGGGCCAATGTTCAATTTCAGGTTTCTTGTTTATGGACCACCATCCAGACTTCTCTCATTTTAGTTGCAGATAAATCAACACTCCACACCAGAAGCTCTGTCATGATTCACTGAATAATAGATGCAGTATTTGCTTGCTTTTCTTTCATCTGAAGCCTTTATATCAAGCATCCATTCTTGTAAATCTGCTGAAGCCCATATCCTAAATAATCGCTGCAATGGTAATGAAAGTGCTTCTATCTATTGCATTTCAGTCCTGTCAAAAGTTAGTTTAAGCAAATTCTTTACTGTTGTGGGCTAAGTGTCACAATTAAAACAGCTTTTATCCTTGAACTAGCAGATCCCTAGTTTGGCTGCACGTCTGGGCACTGTTTCTTTACCATTGCAAGATAAGGAAGTCTGCTGCAAGTCTAAAATCTTCTTCTGCAGTGCTTCTAGTTTGACAAGTATTTACATTTGCAGACAAACTATAAGCAAGTGAAGTTCCTGATGCAACACTCTCCATTTTTTTCTGGGCTTGGGACAGGCACAAAAGGGTACACTGGCTGGTGTAATCCATCATAACCATACTGAACTGTATTGCATCTATATATTATTTGAGTGTCACGTTTTGCGCACCTCTCTGGAATAGGAGGGTGATTTTGTCTAACACATGTTCACAGTTGTTGAAGATATTATATTATGGTTACATTATGTTCCAGCCTTTTCACACTGGCACCATCTGTGGTACTGCAGCAGTGATGACACGCCACATCCCGTAGTTTTGGAGTAGAGAGGGTCCGGTGGATGAGAAGCGCTGTGAGAAGGAGGAAGTGTAGCTGTTGGAGGTGGGGCTGCTCAAGCCGGATGTTGACGCTTTATTTGCCCGGGCCGGACAGCTGAGGTCGCGGGGGTTAAGTTGTTACATCTGCTTTTGACCGCAGCCTCCCACACTTCGTTTGGACTGGTGTAGTTTGCATCAGCTGTGCGTTTGAAATAATGAGACTCATGTAAATGGGTTGTACTGGTGAGAAACCTCAGTGGAAGATGAATGGAAGTTAATAAACAGAGGTTGAAGGCAGTTAGTGATGGATGCTTATGGTCAAGGTCTTGTTTGGTGATGACAGTGATGTACCATGTAAGCACAACATCTAGACTGGGAGCCACACACGATCTATATTGTTTATTGTTGGTTTCATTTTAAGTTCATAAGTTACAAATGTATACAACACACACGTTTCAAATAACTGGACGAATATATTAATAGACACCAGTAATGTAAAATGCTTAATAATGAGTAATGGTAATATTGGACAAATAAAACACCCTCTGCCATGTCTTGCAATGGTAAAAGATGTAATGCCCTAACTCAAAATTGTTATCTCCTAGTTCAGGGGTAAATGCACTATCCATTGATCCACAAAGCCCTTAAAACTAAACTACCTGATCTTGCATCCAAGTGGCGAGAATAAAGTACTGCAACTTTACTGTTTGTCCCCCTCCCTCTTCCCTGACTCCTCCTACACTTCTCATGCATGTTCTGTGCATATAACGCACATAAACCAATTACTAGCTACTATATTCTATCAAGATTTTACCATTTCTTACCTGCCAAGAAGTAAAAAAGCTAGCTCTGCATCCAGTTTTAGACCAAGGCGAGCTCAAAGCTCTCTCCATCTGGTGAATGCTTCGCCGATATTTACTCGTGTTTTATTTCTTCTCACATTTGATAAATGCTTTACTTCTGTCTTCTCTGTCTCCGGTTTGCTTTTTTTTGGGCTGTTGTGCTAAGCTGTAGTAGCTAGGGCTGGAATAGGTATCTTGCCACTCAGGTTAGCAGCCGCCATTGCTTCCATATACAACTGTGCACACGCTTGGGCTACCTATAAATGTGTCCCTGACCCTAGTGGGAGGAACTTCACTTTTTTCCGAGCCAGTGATTGGCCAGACATTTGCGTCCCTTGGCGAAATTCCCTCACTGTAGCATACGGCCCAGATAAGTTATAGGAGTTTTTTTTTATTCCCAAATGTCTTCATATAGACCGTACTGATGACTGAAAAAAATTGCATCTATGGAATTTACTGCAAAATGGATCAGGTAGTTAAGGTTTAAATGTGACAATGGTAAAGAATCAATTATTTCTTCTTCCTTGGCTTATTACTGAAAAATCATCTTACTTTTGAGTTATTTTGGCTAATCCCGTGCAGGCCTTCTCTCAGGCCAAGTAAGTTAATTTCATCTTTCACTACATCTATAAAGCTCCTCTTTTTCATGCAATTCTATCCTCAGCATCTTACCATTTACCTATATATTCACTATCGCTCCACTGTACATGTCCAAACCTTCTCATTGTTGCCTCTCTGATTTTATCTCCAAAATATCCAGCTCTGTCACTCTCATGTACTCATTCCTGATCCTATCTTTCCTCGTCTTTACCAAAGGAACCTCAGCATCTTAAGATCTGCTACCTCCATCTCTCTCTTTTCCTCAGTGCCACTGTCTCTAATCTGTACAACACTGCTAGTCTCACCACTAGTATGAGGAGCACAACAATATGCTTATAATATAAATGTTTTAGAAAGTGTTTTTGTGTGGACAAATCAGACCTGTTATTGTTCTGTAATAGCCACTCCAGAGATCTTTTCTGACACCAAGTAGTTTAAAAATGCCATCCACTTTGCTGTGAGTCAGATGACATTAGAATAAGTGGATTTCCTCTACGCTTGTGCCCATCATTCACCACGCTAACACTGAGTGACGTGACGTGATGTAACCATCACACCTAATGAATTGTCCACGCACAAGTGCACACCTACAACCACAGTGCTCTTGCAGTTCAGACTTTCATACTAATATTTACTCAAACACAACTTGCACAAGTGTTTCCACATAAACATATTCACACATGGTCAGAAACAAACAAGAAGCACAAGATTTACAAAAGAAACCTTTCCTTTGATCATTGAATTAATAAAGAGTGGCAATGAAACAGATGCTAGAGGGGATCTGTGTTTATGTGTAAGGTATCAGTAAATACTTCCATCTTCCTAGGAATTCCTGCTGAATCCCTGATGTTCCTCAAGACAATGATAGGCATCTGGGCTGTCCTCATTGCCAAATAGTGTTCCCACATTGCTGGCAGTAAGTCTATCTCTTAATGAGATGGCGTGTCTTCAGCTAATCACATTTGATCAAATGGGTTCCAGTTATTATCTGATTTCGAGGCATTACTCAAAGTCATCAGTCTGTCTGTATTTGTTGCGATTTTTTATTTTTTATTTTTTCACTTTTTTTTTTTTTTTTTTTTGCACTAGCACACACCCAGTGGAAGTGAAGATGATACTCTAATTGTCAGAGATAATCTGTAGTCACTCACAGTTTGCAATAAAGAAGTTATAACTAAGAAGTATGATAAGAAAAATTGTTCCTCTAATGCTGGCAAGAGTTGGATAATAATGTCCAAGCTCTAATCAGATCCAGATGGTATTCAAGACCCACACCAAAATATATTATTTCCTTTGTCCATTGCAGACCTTTCTTAAAAATGTAATTTAAAATCTACTGCTATTGGTTATCTTGCAGTCAGATTAAGTAACCAATCAAAAAAATAACTTCCTTGGTGAACGTGTAGTGCACTTTTAACCTAATGAATTTGCTTTGACTATGGTGGAGCTTTTAATATCAGTACATGTCTGTTCAATCATCTTTTGCTTTCTCCTGTTAGGGGTTGTGTGGGGCAGTAGGTGATCCCAATATGTGCCTGGAGCAGTTTGTCTTACACTGACAGACAACCACTGGCTGTCACATTCACTCCATGGAAACAATTACTTATTATATTATTTACAATAACAAATTCACCTACATACATCCAGTACAATACATGTACTTGAAGGGTGAGAGATGGCCGGAGTACCCAGAAAGAATGCACTGTAACACATAAAGGATGTGCACACTCCACAGCTTCCTTGGTGAGAGGCAGGGGGGGTTAACCACTCTGCCACCTTGCACCTCCAAATAGATGTCTACAGATTTGTGTTTATTTAATAGACCATTGTAGTTGTTCTGAGGTCATGAGTTGTAGTTGTATAAAAAGAACTCGAAAGGGTTCCTTGTGGATTACCATATTGTCGCCTTGTTGTCCAGTAATCACTGGTCCATAAATCCGCCCCTATAGCTTTTAGTTTGTCACTGAGCAGAGTGGGCTGAATGGTGCCCCTACATAAGGAAAGTGACTCATGAAATGAATACAGTGAGATTTCCTTGAACTATGAAACAGCATGTGCACTGATACTCTGAAAAGTCTAACACTGTAGGAAATGGAGCAGATCAAAGACATCCTAAAGAGACTGCACTTTGTTTCCTCTGAACATGGCAGCTTTGGAGACACCTGACGGAAGAAAGGGGCTTCTGTGGTTAGGCTGAGTGTTACTTCCAGGTAAGATGCTGGCCGGCACCCAATGGAAAATGGGACAAAATGCTAAGGGGGGCATTGATAAAGATAAAAAGAAGGAAGGATCTGTGTCTGAATGTGTGTATAAATACTGTCACGATGTGTTCCGCTGTCTGTGAAGGGGCACAGACCACATATTAATAAATATAATAAATGTCTGTGTGTGTGAACACTAGCACAAAATAAGGACAACATTTCAGTGGATATCATCAGTGTTAGTGGGCAGTGTGAAGATCAACTGTATTAATGGTCTGTAAAAACTAACCCTTCGTCAGTCTTGAGGTATAGCTTTAATAATAATGCAGCAATATGAGGCAATGCTTCAATGAGATATTGAAATATGGATCTAATGTGTATTTCAAGTGACCGTAAATGTTTGTCTGTCAGTGTGTCTCTGTGTCATTGTTCATGGTGTACTCCACAGAGACTCCAACCACATATGACTGAAAGTGTTTTTGTTGGTAACACCAACAGAGCAGCTCAAACCTGTGTATGTATGGATGTATGTATCAATGTCTAAATAGAGTCTAGTCTAAATAATGATTAATGAGACTGGTCTGAGCCCTATTTGAAACTTTATAAACATTAAAGAAGGTTGGGCCACTCACACAATTTGCTGTCCACCTTTTATTTGAATTATTTAATTAAAGTTTTTAAAATAGCATCCTATAGCTTATTGCATTTTAATTATTCACATATAAATGTAATACCATCTTCACTGTTTGCTTCTCAAAAGTATTTTCTTAACTTTTCAGGATCTTTTTCCTGTGCGTCACCTATATCTGTTTATATTGGGCTTTACTCCACTTAACTCCCTTTGCTTTTTGATAGATGTTAAAGGCCTAATTGGCCTCTATCAGATAGTTTCAGTGAGTAATCGGTTCAGCTTTGATGTTGCCTTCATCTGTCATCGCTTTGAATAGCTGCAAAGATCAGAGGCACTATAGTGATTAATATAATTTAACATTGAGAAAAAAAATATGGCCATTTTGGTGCACACTCTTTTGCGCACATTTGGTCAGTTTTTTTGGTTGAGGCCGGTAGGGAAAATGACTGACAGTCATTGTGATTCCTGCATAGAAAGAGTTGTGTAATGTAACTTTTGCTGTCTCTCTTTTGATGATAAGACTTCAGAAGCCTAATTTTAACAACAATGTTTTAGTCATCATTAGTGATTGCATTCAGCATTTCAGTTGCTTGCCAATATGCTTTTGAACATTGTTTGGAAGTGGTATAATATGTATAATAGGATAATTATTGTCCATAAAATACACCAGTGTAATGTATAAGGCTGGACATTCTGGAGCTGTTTTATTTGTTAGCTTCTTTCCAGTCAGTCGTTGCTTACCTATAGCAGCGTGTAGAGGGACCTACCTGCTCCCTTGAGTTACATAGTGATAGAGGACAAGAATGAGAAGTGCTCAGGGGGTGGAGGAGGGTCAGTTTGTCCCATTAAAAGTTGATCTACCACTCAAATAATTTTTCAAAACAACATTTTAATGTCCAAATACTACATAGTGATTGTACCGACACTGTTTTCCATCATGTCCGCTAACAGTGAGCAGACACAGTTACTGTATATACACGGTCATTTGTCGTCCTGTGCGAGTGAGTGGCTGTGTGTTAGTTGTTAGTCATGCTGCAGCTCCCGGTCCGTCAACGGAGGTGCCAGTTTGCTGAACATACTGCAGGCCTGATGGATGGAGACAGGATGAGCGTTTTGGCTTCCCTTCCCACACATAGTTCAACACACCACAGTGGCTTCTCCAGTGTCACCTCTGTACACTGCTGGTGTCGGCCTGTCATGTCTTATAATGCACACGTTTATAAAATCATTTTATAATTGGCAAGTTCTCTGGCTTTAAAGATGTGTTAAGATGGGCCGAGGAGATACTAACTTCTTATAACTTTTTTAGTTATATTGATAAAAATGAAACAAAGCAACCAACAAACCAATGTCAATGAAATAATTTTTCTTAGCAGATAATATGACCTCTAACTACCAAATGTTACTTATTATATTGCTTTAGTTAACAGTCAATAATAATATATTTTTTAACATATTACCAGCTATCATGTATACTGTCAACACTATCATATCACATACATACAGTACATCACTGCATTTAATATTTGCCTGCATGTTTCCAGCTGCCATTACTTTCCTGTGGCACCCATGTTTTATTTTACCTATTTAGCATATAATAATGTATACAGTGATTGATAGGCTTTAGATATGCTGCTGTCTGCTGCCGGGGATGCACTGGAGGTGTGATGACTTCATTACATTTATTGTGTGTGTTTCCATTTGTCAGCTGTTCCATGTTTTGGCTGCTCTATGCAATCTTTACTCATTTTATAGTAACAAATCTCTGGTCAGCTCAAACCAGTGCGTATCTTATAAATAATTTATTATTGTTAGTTCCACATATCCCTCCCTAGAGTCTCAACCTATCTGGCAATGATACAGATCCACACAAAAAACTTTGTTGGTAACATGCTGTCTTGCTATCTTGCTAGCAATGGTGAACATCTGCAGAATGCAATAATGAAAATCTGCCTTTTAGCCATGGACTTAATTCTTCTGATCGCATTGTTTTGAAATATAGCTTTACCTGAACCACTTTACAACTCTAACAGTAATTCATCTTCTTGGCTGCTGAATGAAATTATTCCAAAGCTGCAAGCATTGGTATTTTTCATAAGTGTTTATATTTATTCTCAAAAATCCAATAGGTAAAGCCTTAGGCCATAAATACTGCATATCATTTGCAAAGCTGAAATGCAAATTAATTCCTTTAGCTTTTGCGGTCCTATGCTGTGAAACAACAGAAACTTTGAAGCTAAAATTAATTCTTTCTCTCATATCTTTTTGCTAAAATGTGGGGATGAGCTGGTTTCATTTGCTTTCACTGTGAACTCATTAAAATTCCCCTGAATGAAGAAGAACAAGATCTTCTCTGGTAAAGCAGAATAGTACAATCTGTCAGCTTACACCTAGTGCAGTCTCCACCTGTTTTAACGTTCAGTTTGGACATTTGGCACAAAACAGGTGCATTCAGCACAAGGGAACATCACATTTTACATGTAAATCAGTACAGAGGTAGTGTTGCTGTGTTGCTCAGCTTCTTTCATCGATAAGTCACCAGGCTGCAGTTTGCTCTAACAGTGGTGGAAGAGTTTATGTATTCAGTGTTTACTTCATTGCATAATTTTTAGTGCTGTCAATCGATTAAAAAAATGTATCCGATTAATCACACTCTTGGGCTGTGATTAATCACGGGAGTTGAGGAGTGTGAGAGGTTGAGGAGTGTGTTTTTACTTGGATAAAAAAATATCTCAGAAATATCTTCTGAATATTATGAGAAAGCCTTTAATAAGTCTGTGTAGTAACTGAGATAACAGTGTCTGCTGAACTGTGCTCTGCATTAAATATACTGCAGACATCTGAGCCTCCCCTCTGCTCCTCTCAGCGCCGTGGACAGGGGCGGGGCATGGTCACCTGTCCTCAGTGAGGCATCCGCTCGACGCTTTGTAGGGGAAAAAAACGCGCTCTTACTACCGGTCCAGGATGCACAGAAAGCACAGGTCCCAGGAACGCGCACGGACAGGGGCAGTGAAAGGAAGCGATATAAAAAGCACACGTAACATTTTTAGTAAAAAGTTTAACAAGAGACTCGTGAGGGGAGGGAAAAGAGAGGACTGTAGTGCAGCGGCCAAAACAGTAGAGTCGTCCTGAAGTCAAACTTCGGGCAAACGTGTGTGAGGCAGCTGTTCTCTCCTCTGTGGACGCGCGGGTCGTTCACCGTGAAATCAAGTCAATGTTGTGATATACGCACATTTCCAAGACAGTCACGCACCCCCGGACACAGCTTCACGCCCTCCGAAGTGCTTTGAGAAGCTCTGGTGTAAGGCAAAACAGATCATGTCATTAATTTACGTTAATAAATTTTAACGCGTAATTTTTTTTTAATTAATCGAATGCGTTGTTAACGTTGACAGCCCTAATAATTTTATTAACAACTAATGCTGGCAACCATCTCTGAAGTTATTTCCTTTACAAAATTTATTTATTTATTTTTTTCAAGCTGAACTGATCAGTCCAAGATTGGTTTTAAGGTCACATTTCTTAAAAAAACAGCAGCAACGCAGCAACAATGTTCAGCTATCTATTGGAGTGAAGGGTGTGTTTACACTTGCTGGTCAGGACTCAGTGCGCTTTGGAACAAAAGTCCGCACCTGTGTTGATGATGTCATTGGTCTGGTTCGAGTTCACATTGAGCTCTGTCAAACGAACTAAACTGACCGAGGGAGTGGTAACAAACCTGGCCTGTAGGGGGCAGCACGTCAGTATTTACTGAGAGAAACTTGGGAAGAAGAAATCCTGTTCAGCTATTGGTCAAAAGTCCGCTCCATATAGCCCAGTGATATTATACGGCACACTTTAATGAATATTTAATGAAGTTTTACTGTGTAGATCAGTGTTTTCGGCTGAACACAGCTGTGGATGCTCTGTGTGAGTAATATGAAATCTGTGTTGTTTCAGCAGTGTTTTTACATTTGTTTGCTAATGTTAGCAACTTTTTAAATACATTTTATTTACAGTATGTATTTTGGTAACATTAGATGCGCATATGTTTCTTAGCCCTCGGTGAACAGTGGTGTAGTCCTCTCCCTGGCGTTGATCTGTAGTTTGATCCTTGTTGTGTTCGCACTTCACCAGAGCCACCAGAGTGCACCAGGAGTGCACAAGGGCTCAAAGTGCACTGCACCGAGACCTCTAATTTCAGGAGGACCCAGGAGGAGTTTACTTGTTTGGTGCGCACCTGAGTCTGTTTGCACATTCACACCTGCTCAAATGAACCGGACTTTCCCAGGAAGCGCACCAGGGTTCAGTTGGAGCGAACCAAACACGACAAGTGTGAACACACCCTAAAATACAGTTCACAGGCTACAGGTGGATGTTTTCATAGCTTAAAAAAAACAACAGTCACCTCAAAGAGCTATACAAACAGTTAGTTACACAATCAGACATAAACATACAGTCAGACATAAACAGTAAGTGAACTAAACAGACCCAGGACATCCCCTGCCATTAGACCCTCCTTCTCAGTAAGGAAATGTGTCTTAGACTGTCCATTAGCTCATCTATAGTATCATAGTTCAGGTCTGTAAGGATGCAGCAGGTGGGGAGGGCTTCATCCAGACAGGTGAGGGGGGTGGGGGAGGGGTCCGGGAAGTCCACAGGAGGTGAGGTTAAGGGCCCACAGGTCGGGACAGGAGCACAGATGGGGTCAGCTAAGGTCAGGTCATCACTGGGACATCTACCAGCAGCCAGGTGATGACAAGAGCCTGTGTGTATGCGTACATAATATTTGCATGTACGCACCATCACCACATAATTTATTAAAATCTTTATTGTAAAGTGTATATATACTGTATATCTGATTGTTTTTGTATTTCAATGTTATTAAAAAAAAAAAAAAATCACTTTCTGCTTGATAGCAACAACCTATAATGTTCAATACAGGTAACCAAAATGTAATTTCTTACACTGTGTATCAGCTTTAGTGGTAGTGGTAGTAGCCTGGAGGTTGAACAAGAATAGAAGAATAAAAAAAAAAAACTGTGTATCACTTTACAGTGTAGGAGCCTCGGGTTTTTTAATTTTGTTTGCTCAGTAGATTGATGTCAATGGTTGATTTTATTTGACACACATTTGAAGGTAATGAGCTACTGCTAATCATTACCGCTTCGGTTCAGAGAAAAATGAACATTTCCGTCATGTTGAGTCTGCCAGTGTCACACTATATTAAGTAGTTTGTCACAGAACTAATTTAGCAATTCATAATGTCAGAACTGTTTAAATATACTTGCATGTTGTATTACCTAAACAGATTTACACTACACAGTAGAGGATGATTGAAATCATACATTGCACTATACGCACAGTATATGTCATTAGACAGCTGACAGTGAATGTATCTTTGATAGAGATCGATCACGTTCATGATGTGGTCAAAGAAAAAGCACAACTCTCAATTAAACCTTTTTCTATTGTGTAAATGTGTGTATGAGTCTGTGCATACCAAACAGGCCTTGCTTTTCAAACAACATTGATCAAGTCGTGACTGCTTATCATTCCTTTAGAAACACCCAACTTTCATTAAAAAATAAATAAATAAATAAATCCCTTGCATTTGTATTGGTTTCCACGGTTGTGCATATTAAAATGTGTGTTACTTTCAGCTGATGTGACCATAATGCTGAGAGTGTCTTGGAGATAGTGTTGGAGGGAAAGATGAGTGAGATTGTCCCTGTGAATGTGTGTGTGTTCCTCTGCGCTGTGAGAGGGACAGTGCAGGCGCAGGGCTCGTTCCATTGATGGGGCCCGGTCTAATGTGGATTGAGTCTCTGTTTTCTCAAAGTAAGCTCTCTCCCAGGCTCGCAGCCAACAGAGCAACCGGCCTGACACAACAAGACAGCTGTTTGGATAGCATCACACCTCTATCAACGCGCAAAGCAGGCTAATAGAGGCCTTTTAACATGTGATTAAACTTGTGCGGGGCTTGCATGTGTGTGAAAGTATTTGTGATTGTATTAGCATAACTTGTTATGGGTCTAAATGTGTAGTGAGCCTGCAGTTCTAGCTGATTTTCATCGATTCAGACCACTAAGGACAGTCACAGAAAACTTCATATACTGTATTTTTAACTTGTGAAGATGCAGTAAAGTGCCAAAGATTCTCCGACACATTTACCAGGTACACATAAGTACACGTTTGTGGTCATTATTATGGCCATAATTGATTGAAAGAAATACTAACACTAAATCGTTATGTTGTACAGTAGAGTGAAGGTACAGTACCATTATCAGGGCAAATTAAACATAAAATTAAGCAACTGTGTCCTAAAATATACACACCTATAACTTTTAGCCACTTTTTATTATGATTCATGACTGTGAATTTAATAAAGCACAGTTTTTTTTATAAAACATAATGATAGGTGATGTCAAGTCAGTGGTTAATGGTTAATCAATAATCATTTGTTAAGATTACCATTTAATCAATAAAAGAAAATTAACTGAATGTGCCTCGCTATACAAGTACAAAATAGGTAGTAGCACTGGTTGCTCAATGGATACAGAGGTAAAATGTAATGATTTTTTATACTTAGATGTCAAATTAATTTATTACAGTAGCTCAACTGGACAAAAACACTCCAACCTAAACATAATGAGTTATTATAACAAAATATAAAATAAAGCATATATAGGACAACATATGCATGGATTTGAATAATAACAAAATGAAATAGTCTACAACTGGGATCTTCTAGTTCTGGGGTAAATGCTCTATCCATTGAGCCACAAAGCCCTTATATATTACACTGGTAAATAATCACTGAGACTAATCATTTGTTTGTTTATGTTGAATGTGAATTTGTTCTAACCCCTTGTGACTGGAGTTAGTATTGTTGGTCCTATCTTGCAATCAAAAATCCCTGGATTCTTAGTGTTTCCAAATCCACACTAAAACACAATTTCTTCTTTGCCCCATGACTTACCTTTCCTGAAAACTTCACCAAAAAGTTAATTACTCCGTGAGTAACCATGCTAACAGACTAACAATCACACCAACCAACCAACCAACCAACCAACAACAACAAAAAAAAAAACCAAAAAAAAAAAAACCCAGTCCATCTTAGTCTGTGGCTTCATGACCTCACATATCGACCTGTTTGTTGACACTACATATTCTGCATTTTGGGTCATGTGATGTTAATACTTCTTTAATAGATTTTACACTGAACAGCTGCTAATGCATTTATAGATGTAGAGAACATTTCCATTTTCTGGAAAGGCCTGTGTCGTTGTCGGCATGCTACAAAGAGGCAAACATCATCATTAGGAAGGTGTCATTTGCAGGTGTTTCTCCATAAAGGCTGCTAATGCACATCAGCTGCTGTCTGTAATTGACTGAGGAAATGTTGCGGATGCCCAGTACTGCTCAGGAGGGCTCACTGAAGTCATAAATCCTAACTACACAGTCTAGAAAGTACTTGTTTAATTTGAGTTCACTGGGAATAGATGGAGTGAAATACTAATGAACATAATTAGCCTATTACATCAGTGCAGGAATACCTCTGTGTCCGCCAGAATTGAATTTCATTTCAATTCATTTGCACTAATATATTGCAGTCCTGGTCATCTTCTGTGCAATGTCATTTGAAGACTTCATTTTACTGAAAAAAATGTGTCCCAAAGTAATGAATTATGTCAAAAGATTTCCTCACTCATTTGACCTCATTTTTGGTACAAAGGAAAAGTTGAGGTGGTCAAATAATTTAAACTAATATAGCCTTCTTTGTCTTTCTGCTTGCACCATCTTAGGCATGTGGTTGGGTTGGTTCATTCATTCATATTCTTCCACTCATTCCCGTTAGGTGTGGGGCCCGCTGCTAGTGATCTCCCTGAGTGCAGTGGACTGATGACTCTAAATTGCCCCTATTGCATGTATGTGCAAGTGAATGGCTGCCGGTCTGTGTATGTTTCTGTATCAGCCCTGTGACTCTGGCCACAGTGCAGAGTGCTACCTACCTATGACCCATAGCTGTTGGCTCCAGCCATCTGTGACCTCTAAGCAAAAAAAAGATAAATGAATATTATACATTTTCAGGCTAGCTTTTATCAGAATACTGCTAAAATTATGTGTTTGTGTTGCTGAGCTGTGATGGCAGCCACCAAACCTACTGTAAATCAGTTCTTACTTGTCGCTACATTTTTATACAGTACAATGGCAGTTACCGGGCTGGACTAAATAACTGAACTGGCTTGTGACATCTAGAAACTTTAAGCCAATTTCCACAAAGGCCATTTCCAATGTGAAACGGTAATATCATCAAGATTAAAGCCAAACCCAAAAAGGAAATGCTTGTACCAGCTTCTGCATTAACTTTTTTGGAAACAATCAATTCAATGTAACAGCAGCAGGGAAACGAAGGCCAGTAGAGAAGGAAAAATGGCTCCATCACTGCCAATTTCCAACTGTGTGAATCATGATAAAACTTTTGACTCAACACCACTTTATTTCATTTTTTTTTCTAAAATACCTAACCAGAATACAGACCATTAGAAACCAATAGGCCTACCTCTCCTATCTGCCAAAAAGCATCAGAAGACCAAAGCTGTGGAAACTGGGCTAATATTCCTGGATAATTAATGCTTGTTTGGGCTTGAATTTAGGTTTTGAAGATGAGTTACAGTTCCTGGCACCTCACTCTAAATGTAATCTCTTCGTTGTGGGACCCTTTTTGGAAATCTTAATTTATAGGTGCCCAAAAAGATAGCTTATACAATATAATGGCAAAAACATCCCCATTGTAAATGGCCTTTATCAGGGTTGTGAAGTAACTAAATGCAACACTCAGGTAATTATTTTAAATAGAGTTTTAAAACATAATTTTATTTCCCTAAATAAGTAAGGAATTAGTATTTTTTTACCTTGGCAATAAGGTAGATAGGAGTGGTATTCATAATGGCAGTGGTGGAAGAAGTACTCAATTTCAAGTAAAAGTACAGATAAATGAGCAAAGATTTACTCAAGTAAAAGTAAAAGCATCACCTTTAAACTTCTGCTTAAGTAAAAGTATAAAAGCACTTACTTTTAAATGTACTTGTGTGTAAAAAAAAAAAAAGTAAAAGTATTTTGCACAACAACTCATGAATGTGTTAAATGTGAGGGATTTTGCTGATTCCAGATAAAATGAACAAACTGCTGCAGTAGAAGAGACTGAATCTGTCGCTGAAGTCTTCTGTCTTTATTATTCTGATGTTTCTAAAGGAGTACTACTTTTCAGCATCTTTTATATATAAGTACTATGTGTCTACAATGAAGGCACGACACATGATTTTAAACCAAAACTCAAAATATTCAAACCAGCTCATAGGCGAAATGTAGTGGAGTAAAAAGTACAGATTCTTGCTCTAAAATGTAGTGAAGTAAAAATAAAAGTAGCCCTTGTAAAATGTAATCAAAGTACATTTACATGAAAAGTGTACTTAAGTAAAGTAACTAAGTACTTTTACTTTGTTACATTCCTGGTTGTTTCTTTGGCCTGCACTGATAATAACAGCTAGTTATCAAACCCATTGTAAAGAAAACAGAGAAGACAATTATCTCTCCGCACTTACACACAAATAAATCTATTATACTGTGATCTCATCTTCAGTCTATAACCACAATAGATTTACCATGACCCAGAAACACGCATGCAGCACATACAGCTACATGTGAGCCTCGACAGAGTGCGCAGCTTCTCCAACATGGCAGCCGAATGACAAATGTCCTCTTCTCCCCCTCCGTCTCCTGACCTTGTTAAGTAAAGAAAAGGAGGAGTGGATTGAGTACAGTGCAGCGTCCTGAGCTAAATGGTGCATTAAGGAGTGGGACAGAACGGCGTCTACACGAACAAGAACAGGGCCTACTTTACAAGATATGGTAATGGCAGTCAGCATGAGGGGTCATATGAGGTGATAATAAGCTCTTCTCTTTATTTTTGTCTTGTATGAGTTGGCTACACAAATAGGCAAGACCTCGTGATCTCATATTGGTTGTAGATGGATTAATCCCTTGTGGTCTGGCTGAGGAGGTTTGGAGAAATATGGTTGATCTATGTTTACATGACGCTACATTTATAATATAATGATGTTATTTTTGAAGGGGGTTAAAAATAATTAGATAGTTGTTTGTAAATATTTGAGGAAAAAGTATAAAGTGTATTAATTGAGTTTGAGGCAGTCCAGCAGTGACAAGCCTGTGTGGCCCTCGTGTCGCCCCCAAACCTGGAAAAATGAAGATTGTTGTGTCAGGCTTAAAACCTATGCCAAACCACTATGTGAATCACTGCATTCTTGGAGGCAGATGATTTGCTGTAACCTCAGAAGAGAAACACTAGAAAAAAAATGCTTTGTATAGTAAAAGCTTGTGTATTATGGCAAACTCACATATTTTTACATAATTATATTTTAATAATTTTTTATGTAACTGAAGGCCATATGTCTGCCTGTAAGTCACCAGAGATAATGTATTTAAAGGTTAATTGACAATAAATAAATAAATAAATAAACTGAATTATTATGCAGTGGCCTGTTGGGTAGTTTTGTGGTACTTAAACCCAGTCTTGGTTGTCAAATAGATCTTTATACTTATACTTTTTATACATAAAAATTTGTGTGGACTTCAAATCAAATCAAAGTCAAATACATTTAGTTTATATTACACCAAATCATAACAAAGTTGTGTGCTTTCTAATGTGAGCAGGTCCGCCATACTCTTGACTTGAACATTTCACCCATGACCTTACTCTTGGTGATGGTGGCAAGCTGCCTTTTACCAGGCAGAAACAATAGGAAAACCTGGCTCTGCACCGGCTGACTTGCCTTTTTCCTGCATTGATTTTGTTTTTGATGTTGACTTAGTTCCTAAAATTCATTCTCACTTTGCACGCACTCTTGGTTATTTTAAAAAAGCACACATATTAAAAACTATAGCTTGTTAAAGTCTAACTTGTCCTTGAAGAGTTTGGTTCATGGCTCAGTCCAGTTTTGTACACTGTGGTGAAGGAACATAACGTTCGCATGATAGCTCACCACTGTAATCTGTGTTTGATATAGACTTTATTTATGGGAACTGGTTGGGAAAAAAAAAAAAAAAAGATGGAAGAGGATGTCTCACCATAACAGTTACCACAACAGTGACACATGTTGTCCTGTTGCCTTTAGACTGTGGTTGTGTTTGGCCTTCTCTGTGTCCTCAAGTCACCAGACAATGGTAGAAGTGTTGGAAAATATTCACAGAAATACAAAAAGAAATTTATTATTGCATCAGTTCTAAAATAATTGCATTCACCGGCCAAGAAAGGTCCTTTTAACTTCCTGGCAGTGTTGAATGCTTTTTCCATTATGCATTACTTTTATTGGTTATAATTAATAAAAGCAATACTACAAAGCTAAACCAGCCCATGTTCGGTGATACTGCTGGCACCAGATCCTGTTCTTTAATTGGAAGTAGATGAGTGTCGATCAAAATGTCCATAGATCTGAGAGACGGTTGGATGTTGAACAAAATTTTCTGGAAAAGTACTTTGTGACACTTCATCTCATAAACTTTAGAAAACTTGTAAATCCCGTTTCCTCAAATTAATGTTTACAACTTTTTAGAAATGCCCCATTAAATATGCTCGGAGAGATGAGAAACAGAGCAGGTTCAAAAGTTCTTCCTTCACAGGGATCGACATGTTCTGAAAATGATGTGATATTACAAATATTGATGACATTTTTATAGCACCATTTACTAAACGGCTTTTTACCAATTTATGGTTCCCTGCAATGTGCATCAAGCTCATTTTATGTGTAGTTAGTATGCAACATAACATGGGACTTTAATGATGTGCTTTGTATAATTACATGTGTAAATGGCTCATTATATAGCGCACCTTAAACACAATCTATAGTCCATTATACTCATAATAATAGACAGGGTGTTTTATGCAACGCTCATATTAAGTATCACATACAGAGCTTGACATTTACTTTTTTGCTCACTGGGCACCATGGCTAGTATTTGTCAAAAGCTGCTAGCCAGTTAGTGGGAAAAAACTGGTTTACCTAGACAGAATAAATTGATGTAATAATAATGGCAATAATGTGATATTACAGTATCAAAAGTAAAAAAAAGTAAGAGTAAGAGTGAACTACATAGACCATCAGTCTTAATCTTTTGAAATGTCACAATGACTAAATCACTAAAGGCTCATCAGGGCATTTTTAGAGAATACGTTTTGTTATCGTGAGCATTTCTACAGTATCACACCGTTTAATATTGTGATAAAATCATACCGTGCCATTTGGTTATTGTTACATTCCTACTAAATGATGTACACTCAAGCAGCGCAACATCAATTCATGCTTAACCTTTAAAGTTAAGATATACAATATTCATAAAATTTAACAGGCCAAAGTGGCTAGAGGGAGTATTTGTGTCACTAATCCAAAATGAAAATCTTCCTTCATTTGTCCAGTTGGCTAGTGTTAATGTCAAGCCCTGATCATATAAATAGACTGCATTAAACTGCATTATGTGAATATGAAATTGTAGTAAGTAACACATTTACATGGATAGAGCTGTGTTTTGTTTTGGATATACTTTTGGGTAGCTAATGTATTCCTTACCATGGATAGGTGCCAGTACACTCCTGGTTTGGAGACAGGAACAAGGACTGCACAAAAATCTATAGAGATCATGAACCGACATCATAAAACGACCGCTGAGTGATAAATCTGCCTCGTGAGTGGTCACAGACAGAGAAATGCCATAGAGTTGCATTAGAAACAGGGGCATAAAAATAAAACAAACGAGCCTTAAAACAGCTCTTTTAACTGCTCTCTAACTCGAGTAATTTTCATCCTAAATTGCTCCATTGTGTTGCTATTGAAAATATCCTGTGTGATCACTGAAGTGACATCATGATTCTCTATTGTAAATGTAAAAAGAGTTTATTTTAAACATTTAAAACACAAAACACCTATTCATATGTATGTCCGTATAAGTATCATTTGAAAACATAAAATATGGCCCATATCTTGGTTTAGTAAGGTGCTTGTACTTGGGCTGCCTAATACCTTTGTAATACTAGCAATATTTCTAGTAGTGCCTTTTTATTTAAGTTGTCACTAGCATGTTGGCACAAAGCCTGCCTTATTTTAAAAGTATAGTTTACTAAAAGTATTTGAGAGGATCCAGAACTATTCATTTTAAGTCTTTGGTTAATTGGGTAATCTTCCAGCCTGTCACATGGAAATCCCTGAGTGAATAACTCATGCCACAAAGTATTGTACCAGTCCCAAGCCTGGAAAAATGGAGAGGGTTTCATCAGGAAAGAAATTTGGTGTTGTTCTTTTCCACACTACCCATGCAAAAAAAAAACGATGTAGTTGTTTGTACACAAGAACAGTTACCATTGATTCTTCAATAATCTTGCCCACCTGTCACAGTACGTACCATGCAGCACTCAAAAAGTCAATAATGAGATTTTCTTTCACTGTATGTCTTATTATTATCATTTATTTTTCACATTTCTTATCATCCAAATGAATGCATGTGTCAAATTAGTCCTTGGCACTTGAGATTTCAAAAGCAGGTAAACTTTTCACTCGAAGAACATCCTGAATAATGAAAAGCGACTGCAAACATCATTGTAATGAGTTGGGTGCTTCTGCCCTTTATGTTTGCACCGCGATGATAAAAAGAGCGAGGCTAATTGTGGCTAATTACACTCACGATGCAGTGCCGCTAATGCCCGTCCTCAGCTCAATAGGTTTATTGTTAATGAGCGACGCAAATGTCTATGGGGCTATTACTTTCTCTTCACTGTGTCTAACCTTAAGGGTGTTTCCATGGCGACACCCAGCCCTTTTAACACCAAAGCTTTCTTTAATTCATAGCCACAAGTGGATTGATTTGAGTGGCTTACACTATGGCCTGGATTGTGTGAGGACAAACAATAAACATGCCAATAGATCAATACATGAAGTGTTTGTCTCTCTGTGTCTGAAAATGGATGTTGGAACATGCATGGTCTATCTCTACCAGTGGTTCACAAGCTGGATACCCTTCTTCCATTGGTTTGTGACCCTGTAGCTGTATTCTGAGTGTTACTATCAATATTTCTAAATAAATGCTGATTAGCAAGCAAATGCCCAAGCCACCACCACATTGAGAGGAGCCAGTTGAGGTGGCTCAGGGATCTGTTCCTGATGTCCCCTGAACGCCTTCCTGCTGAGGTTTTCTGGGGATGTCTCACTCGGAGGAGGCCTTAGGTTTGAGCCAGGACACACATGGATGGACTGTTTCTCTAGCCCAGGGGTCTCCTACCAGTAGCTCTCAACCACTTTCCTATTAGCTCCCCAAAGGCTTTGTAAGCTTCATTAGTCAAATCTGATTTATACACCAACTTGTGTATGTATTCAATCAAACGCATTGGTTCCTGCCTCTTTTGTGCACAAAATGGTGATTATGAGAGTAAGTGACGAGAGTTTTGTTTCAAAGTACAACTATTAAATATTTTAGTTGTTTTAATGGAAAATGTGAGTTATGGACACCAATATTTTGTAAATCTTCAGCTGAATATTAAGGGAAAACAAAATTCATTTTCTTTGGATTGAAAGTATCCTGCGACTAAATGTCCACTCCAGTGCGTACCTCACTTAAGGCCCATAGTTACTGGAAGAGGCTCCAGCACCTGCAACCCTTAAAGGGAATAAGCTGAAGAAGAAATTAATAAATGCAACAAGCGTAGTTCTCCGCCATTTTCATTTTGTAAAAGTAGAAAGGAGAGTGAAAAAGTGTCTAGGGGGAGGAAAGTCTGGGCATTTCTTCTTACACTGCTGCCTTTACAACCCATTCTCAGATAAGTAGAGAACATGATATGATACCAAGTAAATTAGCTAAGTTTATTACCGTTTTATGCTATAAACATTTAGCAACGTTGCTAAATATCCATGCTGCTTGAATGCAGCATTAGTCTGAAGAGAGTGGTTGTCTTTTCTGCATGTAAACAGAGAAATCCCTCTGTAAAAGCTTAAGCTGATGATCATAGTGTTATTATACTCTATAGTCAAGTTACGCATTCATACTTTTCCACCACCAAACCATGGCCACGCCACCAAATCCATTCTTCTTTTGTTGTTTGTCATCTTCCCTTTAATGTCTGAGAAACTTGAGTTCAACCAGGCGGGGTGGTCAATTCACAGCTGCCAAGTCAATAAAAGCAATTAGATATAAAATCACTCGAGAGAGAGCGGATGATTCCTTACTGGAAATGTGCTGATCTATGCCCCGGCTGAGTGAAGCGGCCAAATATGACCACAGGCTGCAAACGCTGAGACTGATGGGAGGAAACACAAAAGCAAGACAAAAGCCATTCTGTGGTAGGACCCGGGGTAAAAGCAGCAGGCTTATTAACAAGGAGGAAATGCTTTACACTGAGAGGCTGTATTTTTCATTAGGAATAGTATTTGCATTATTCATCATCCCGTTCCTAGAGCTTAGAACATTTTTCTAACAATGGAAAAAAATGTTATGAGTCAGCTTGCTAACTTCATGGACCCTTACACTGAACAAGCGTAATATTATGACCAGTAATAGTTCATCTTCATCATGGCACCTGTTAGTGGGGAGGGGGTAGACAGTAAGCAAGGCCGTATGCACCAGAGGGCACAGAGGTCACAGAGGTCCGGACCTCGGTGTTTTTCTGTTACTAGACTAATCCAGATCTAAACCAGGACTGAACCAGGATTAAACCAGAAAATAAATAAATAAAAAACAGGACTTATTGAGGAAAAAGACAGGACTAAACCAAGACTAAACAAGGACCAAACTAGGATTAAACAAGGACTAAACCAAAACTAAACAAGAACTAAACATGGACTTAACCAGGTCTAAACCAGAACTAAACCAGGTCTAAAAAGGGACCAAACCAGGACTAAACCAAGACTAAACCAAGTCTAAACAATGACCAAACCAGTACTAAACCACGTCTAAACCAGGACTAAACCAGGTCTAAACCAAGTCTAAACAAGGACTAAACTGGCCTTCAAAACAATGGACCTCAGTATTTCTAAAATCCTGTGTCTAGCCCTGACAGTACGTGTACATTTTATACTCAAAGTTGATGTGTTAGAAGCAGGATAAATGGGCAAGCGTAAGGATTTGAGTTGGACAAGAGCCAACTTGCGATGGCTAGATAACTTGGTGAAAACAACTCCAAAACTGCAGCTTTACTCCGAAGACTATAGACCAGTTAGAGAGCCTAGTTATTCTGTAGTGTTTCTGTCAAATACAAGCAATCAATTCCCTGGCCCTCAAGGCAGAGGTGATGGATTTACACAGGGGTATTGCGATCGTGACTTCCCATAAAGTGATAGTTTAAGTATGGCAGACTCATTTTATGACTCAAACTTCATGGACAATACTTAATCAAACCCCGATAACTTTCCTCTACGGTCATCAATAAAGCAACAATAACATATCTAAGAGTTAGGTCATTTAGTTGTAAGTGGAAGAGTGGTCCACTAAGTGTCTTTTAAAATTTTTGAGTAAATGAGACTTGTTTAAAGTGTGGCTCAGGGACCAATCATAGCAGCTGGCTAGATTTATCACTTTATATAGTCGCAATTTGCAAGAAATAGTTGTAAATACTTGCACTTCAACCAGACAATATTTTTGGGGTCACAGAAAAAAAAGTACCATTGAAAAAAAAACATTTAACAGTGCATTTATATGTGCTTTATGGTTAGGAAAACACAGAGAAGAACTGTCAACCCTTGGGCACTTCTGTTTTTCCCTAGTCTAAAAAGTGAATAGTTAATTTGAGATTGTTTAGATTTTTCTCTCCTAAACTCCCTAGGTATAAAAAGCCTATTCTAATCTCTACTTTTGCCTTATATTTGCCTATACTACATACTGTAGATTATCAGCTCAACTCACATCACCATTTCCTCCACTTTAACCTGAGTCACAAATCCTGGTCCTAAATTTGTACTTCACAACTGACAAGTTTTGACATAATAATAGTGTAATGGCAACTGACTCACTTGCTCTAGCATTATAGTGTTCAATATCACAGAATCATGAAGAGTATGTGAAATAAGTGTTGCTGCAATCTATAAAATTCTCTGTGTACTCACAAATATAATTAAGAAATACAAAACTTTATTGGCAGTGCATTGGAGACTTTCTTGTATCATTAGAGTGCTTGTTTGTAATGTATAATATATTTTATTAGCCCTGACAACCACACCTATTCACTTTAACAAGGTGAAGTGGACCCACTCTACTGCCCAAATATAACCATTTATCTTTTTTAATGAAACATGTATATTGTTACTCTCAATTTATTTTATTGGTGTCCATCCAATTGCATAAAAAAAAAAGATCTATATCCAGTTGTTCTCCTTCAGCAGGGACCGACCAGTCTAATTCTTTCTACAGAAAAGGAGAACTTAGGATCGCTGGCCAGGCTAATATTCTATTATTTTGAATTAAAAAGAATTGATTTGAACAATTTATTCATTTATGCTTTCCTGCAATAAAACTAGGTAGCTTTTATAATCCAACCACAGGGAGTCACAAGCCTGTGTACTCTTTGTGCTGTTCCCAATCTCAGATAAATGGAAAGGTCTGCATCAGGAAGGGCATCTGGTGTAAAACTTATGCCAAATCTGTATGTAAATGACTGCACGCTGGGAGGGAGGTAATTAGCTGTGGTGGTCATGAAGGGAAAAGCCGAGAGGAAAGACAAGGCGAGGGTAGCTCTCTTACACAGCTGTTTCATATTGGTTTTATTTGCCAGACACTAACACCGAGTGGCCTTGTAATGAGTGTACAAACCACCCACACTGCGCAATACAGAGCTGTTTTCCCATAGCTCGTACCAAAGCTTACCTGATAAATCCTTGTAATATTAGTTGCGGATTGAGCTCATAGGTGAAAGTGAATTCATTTGTGCGTCCCACACGGCCCTGACCTGGCCCGCTACACATGAGACTGACTCCAGTGTCAATCAACTAAAGGGGTTTGTGTTTCGTTTACTTTCAGTAGTACATACAGTACGCGAGCTACTAATGGACATTTGAAATAGTCAATTCATTTGACACATTTGTTGGAATAGCCCTCGAGAGAGTAAAATACTGTTCCTATTATTCACACTTTTACAGCCTTATCACTTCCTGTATGAGGTGAGAAAGCCATTTGAGTCCGTGTGTGTTTTCGATGCAGAAAGCCACTGAGGTGCACCGCTCATTTCTCAGTTCATAACACTGGATATCCTCCTCTAAGCCGTGAAATGGAGAGATGAGATTGTTGCTGTGACACTTTGATCTCTTCTAACACGGTCTATGGTATAGAGTGGTGCACACACTTTGATAAACCCGCTGCTCCACCCATAAATATCATGTCTGTTAGTGATCTTTTCCTTCTTACTGCATTGGTGCTTATTGGGTTGCACTTCCTGCCCTGTATACTCATGTATTTTAGCTCACATGAATTATACAGTATTTACGCCCAAGCATGCAAGAATATAGTGTACATTTGTTTGTGTTATTATATGTGCTGAAGCAGAACTCAGTAACTTTGCTCGTTTCTTTGCTGTTTTTGCCTCATTTTCCTCTATGAAGCGCCCCCACATTTCGGAGTAAAGCATACCCACAAGTCCATTTGACTCCTATATGATGCCTCACTCGGCTTTACTTTTGTTTTCCCCTCCAAGTATCCGTCCAAATTTTTTTTCTGCCATTTGGCCACTGTGCCTTCACAAAAATTGAGAAATAAAGCCATTGTTAGCATGTTGTACTGCTGAGAGCGTCACATTCTCACCAAATTAGAAAATTCAGTGTCACCATGTCGATAGTGCTCATACATTCAAGTGATGGGGAAGGGGGAGATGCCGGATGCTTCATTCATCCCACAACAACTCATTTAACCATCATTTGCCTTACAATTAGAGCATAAAAATCTGATCTTTTAGATACACTTCCTGAACATGGCTTTAGCTGTCCCTCAAATAAAACAGTACAGCCAGTGGAGTTTTCCTGGAATCATAAATACATTTTTGGCCAATACATTACATTTCTGTCACTGGGTTAAGTGTTAGCTCTGGTTGCCTCGCGTTTATCTTTGCTTTGTACAACTTCCCTACAACCACCTTTGGGTCCCAACTCACCAGTTGAACATTATTGTGCTATTAGGTTATCAAACAGTTTGCATTTGTTTGTCAGACCAAGAGCTTTCTAGTTAAACTCTTGTAAGTCCTCTAAGAAATGGGTGTTATTAGTACCTTTAACCTGTTAAGCACTGAGGCCTTTTTCCTGAAAATTCTATATCTACATTTATTGAGGTTTTACTTAGCATTTACTAGCTGTACATAGCTTACCTTGGTAGCAAATTCATTGGTGGACTTTGGAGATTACTGTGGAAGAGAAATAATATTAATAAATTATATTGTTTGACCATAAATTGAGGTTGAAATGGATTATTCTAATTTCCGCCTGAAAAAAAACAGCACATATTTGCCTCCAAAAAAGCCTTTTTCCTTCCTGTAGTGAAGGAAATAACAACATAAATTGAAAATTTCACATATCTTGGTCTACTGCAGCAAATTTGTGCCAAATAAACAAAGTAATGGAAAGATATACATGTTTTATTTTTTTTTAAATCCAGGCGGAATCCAACTGTTGAATAGAAATTGAAGTAGATAGTTTTGTTGCCACAAATTGTCCGAACACGAGAATGTCAAACATGTGTGTGTCAGCCGTTGTATCTCCCCGCTATGGTCCGAACAAGTGGACGCAAGGGGGCGCGGAGCCCCGTCGGGCTCTATTCGGGTTTAAGAGGTTTTTTTTATTTTTTATTTTACCATTCTTAGCTATATAAATATTTCTAGATCTATGGGTAAGTTGTATACATGATATCTACACAATAAGTGATGGATATATGATTATTTACTTACTTAAATACAAACGCTCATCACATTGTATTTATCTAATTTTTATTTGTAATGCCCTTGTTGTTCATGTTGTTCATTATTAAACCAACACCTCTAAGTTATTCCAGGATGGGTCTATCTAGAATTAGCACAAAGGGGGAGCAGCAACCCTCATCTAAATTACATTGTGCATTCAGTTCAGGGGCTGGGTCCCAATCTTCCACTTGTGTTTGAAGCATACTGAAAAAATATTTTGAACTGCCTTGAGCCTGAAATGTGCTATTGAAATTATTTTGCCTGGGAAAAGCAATGCAATTTACATGCAGATTTGTTTTCTGCAAACACTTTTTGTTCAGAGCCATACAACATGACTAATAATCACATTCTTAGATTTGGTATGCAAAATATTTTTATCTCTAGAGTGAGATGAAACATGGAAAGTTTTGTTGGCACAGATAATAAACACAAGAACCCAGCCACTGAGAGATACAGACAAGAGTACTCTTGGTGCCAGTACAAAGCCTGGTTAAATGGAGAGAGTTTCATCAAGAAGGGCATCCAGGATAAAATCCATGCTAAATCAATATCCAAATTACTGCACACTTGGATGTTTTGATGTGAAAAGCCAAAAAGATAGAAGATAGTAAACACAATATTTAGTTTTTCAGTATTCAATTCCTTCATCTTCAAAGCGAGGAAGCAAGCTCTCAGTCACACAGGTCACTTATCCCTCATCAGGACCTCAGTGGCTTGGATTTGAAAAGACTGCTTTAATTTCATTGTCAATTAGATGACAAATTGAGCAAACGAAATGGAAAAAAGTGTGTATCTTTTTAGCTCCCCTCTTCAGCTCCTGTGAGTCACCTTATTCTAGGAACTGCCACAGAGTGATATACATTTAAATAGCATTTCTTTATACAATAATTATATCTCAGATGGTCATGAATTGCTTGTGTTATAAAATGTAAAAAGTCAATGGAGGTGGGTTTAAGATGTAATTCCTGGACCTTAACATTTGTAACCGTGTGTGGCCATATTAGGACTTCCTGTCAATCATTAGCAGCCTCTGGGCCTCCACCTGACCTTCACAGTCCCTTGTGGAAAGGTTAATGACATATTTCACATCAGCTCCTACACAAACACAGTGGTTTCTGACCGATAGCAATAACCAGATTCACCCTGCAAATGTGGGCTTCCTCTGTTTTTAATCATTCAATCAAATGAACCATTTCAGCACATTCTGCTTTTATTGTTCTCATAGGTGTCCTGTTATGATGGGCCTGAGTCATTCTGTAAAATGACTTTGGATTTGAATATGTTGTTTTGTTTTGTTTGATGGATGTGAACACCACAGTGTGAAGTGTGATAGGAAATGTGTGAAGTATCATTAGCTCTGTAACTGTTGTTTATCATTTAGCAATCAATGATATTATAGATGATCTAATTTCCTCGTGTTGAACCAGTCACCTTAATATGTTATCATAAGTCTGCACCTTAAAGGAAGAAATTTAGGGTTTGGTTATATTAGACACAGCATGTTGGAAAATGTAATGCTGTTGGTTGTATAGAGTAATATTATACTACATTCACATAAGGTTTAAAGCTAAAAACAGTAACTGTATTTAATTTATGGTATAATGATAGAAATTTAATAAGGGATTTTGTTGCCAAAAATTGTAAGATATGTAAGACACAATGCCCAAACATAATCAGAAAGGACTTTTACATAAAAAACATATATTATGTAATTACATTACATAAACTAACCCACACATTGACCCTAACCTTAATGCATTTGAAGTTTAAACTTAACCCTAATCTATCAAAACAGAGATTCTTTGTATAATATGTTTGACAGGGTTAAAAATACAGGGATTTTCTTATGATATCATAATAAGGTGACTTTGCAGAGATGGTCCTGAAACAGGAACTACTAATATATCCCTGGAAAGTCAGCAACATATGGAAATAAGGTCGTGCTGATATTATGAAAACAAGGTGCATTTGAAGAGCCATGTTAAGATTAAGCAGAGAACAGCAAAAAGAACTGCACTGAAAATTATCATTATCAGTATCAGCAATAAATCAATACAATGGTCCCTGCTATGGCTGCAATGTATAAATAAATCACATTTATTTTAAGATTTATTTAAAAACGCAATATAAATTCTATAACTACATACAAGGGCATAAACAATAATGTATAGGCAAAATAATAATAATAATAATAATAAACTAAAGTTGCTTTTCACTTACACAACTTTGCCAGTTGTTAAAAGCTAGTAGTGAACAACAGAGTCGATGTAAAGCCATTATTATCAAAATATAATTGAATCATTTTGATAATACCAGAATAGGGTTGGAGTGTTTAATTCAATTCTTTAAACAAAAAGTTTCATACCATTTGTTTAAAAATGTCTTCTCAGATTAATGCAGAGCTACATTGACAGTATTGATGCATCATTTGCAGCCTCACTGCATATTGTCTGTCATTTATATTTGTTTGTAAATGTATGTCCTCCTTCATGTCTAGTTTATCTGCCTGACATTAGTGCAGCAGCAGGACTGACTGTGCTTTTTATAAATGTCAATGCAGCCTGCACTCTGTCTTTGTGTCAGTGTGTGGTTCAGCCCAGGAGCTCAGGGCTGGTCATCACTGTTGCAGCCTTATGTTGCCTCTGTAACAGACAGTCTGATGGAAAGATTCAAAAAATACAAAATTGACTACTTTCAATAACATCACTCAACTTTTGCAATGCAGCAACCCATTGTCTTTGCAAGGTTATAACAATGGATGTATTGTAAACTCTGCCTAAGAATCAAATCCACCATGGACATTTGAGGATTGCAGCAAAAAAAAAAAAAAAAAAAAACATAATAATAATAATAATAATTATTATTATTCTACCTAATTCTTATTTATTCTACCAATAAATTATACTTCCTATACACTGCAATGTAAAAAAAAAAGGTATCTCACATGAACTTTTAGGACTGTATATTGTTCAAATTGAATAAAAATAAATATTGGTATTGTTTCATTGTTATGACATGACTGCACTATTCTGCTTTCCACCTCATTGGTCAGAATTGCTCACATGGTTGCAGGTAAGGCACAAAATCATGCTTAATGGGGCACAATAAACCTGGGAGCCTGAAATTATAATGGGGTACGCGCCACTGAGCAACATCCATTGAAAATCACCGACAGCCAATAAGCATAGCATCCTGTTGTAATCTATGACGCCAAGATGAGCATTATCTTTATTGATTGCTCTGTTAACACAAAAAAAGGTTTTATTCAGCTGGTGGCAACTATCTATATGAGGACATACAACAAAGTTTTACATTACAAACTAAACTTTTGCCCTTTGCCAGCAACACTCTCAGTGAACTGAACTGCTTCCTGTGGCTTACATTTTAAATGGTCTAAGCCTGATTTATGTATTATAGTTGGATAATAGAGTTACTGCACTGCACTCACCAAACCCAACATCAGTGCAAGGTTTATTGTTTAGTGTGTCCCTTTAAACCAACATAATACAGTGAGTAGAAGGCACAGAGCTCAGTCAGGAAGTATCTGATGAAGCCAGTGATAGACTGTAACTAAATACTGCTACTCAAGTAATATTTTTAAATTCAGAAGTACTCATAGTACTTTCAAAGTGAAGTATATAACCTTGGATAAAGAAATGTATATCTGTTCCAGCTGCCTCCTCTCAGTGTGTGTACTTATTGGCCACTCACTACTAATGATGCTGTACATATTTCATGCCACCTATTCCCCACCTGCCGCTCTTTAATATTTCAGTCAGTCAGGGAGCTGGAGACTGATATGAAGTCCAGAAATAGGCCCCTCTCCTCGGACTTCTCTCTTCTTTTTCTTTTTTGTCACACACTGAAATATCAATAACCCATATATCTGTGCCAGTGAGATTTCTCAATGTTCTGCAATGGCCACCAGTAAATATCATTAGATCAGTGCTGTGGCAGTGTCAACATGTTTCAATTTGTGTGCCATGTTTTCCCAGTGGACAGTGGATGCTCCAGGCAACAGCCCATTAGCACTAATTTTTTGGCCATGCATTCTTTCACCCTGACACTATTCACATTTTTTTCCCAATATTTTTGTTTTCTTTTCTGAATGAATGAAGAAAGTATTGATATAATTGGTCCTTTCACACCTGCATGACGCATGATCTGTGTGCGTCTGTTGTAAACCTGCGTCACTCTCTGCATGAGCTTAAGCATGATCCAGTCAATTTCTACATTTTACATCAACTTAAAGCCTTCTTTTATTAAAATAGATATATATTTTTTTATATCCTATCTGTAGAATCCACTGGTAACATCGCCGACAATCTTTCCTTTTTAACAGCGGAAATATCTGTTCTGAAGTGTGTAAAAATTCACAGATCCTAGTAAATGTCTTTTAATGGATTTTTATAAGGCTTCAAACTATAACTGTATGACTGAGTTTTCTGGGAGCATGGAACTCTGGGTATTTGTAGTTTAACTTACCAGTGTGACAGTTATCTCTTTCTCTCAGACTAAAATGTATATTGGTCAACTTTGTGGTCAACAAGTTTTTAGAAAATCAATAATAAATAATGGCATCCTTGTAAACCACCAAGGACTAATGTATATAATGTACATAAATGGATTGGTTTGAGTGAATAATGTTGGTGATGTGGTTTATGATAGCAGTGGGATCAAATGACCAGCAGTGGCCCAGCTTACAGTACCTTTCAAAGGCATCCCAGGCCACTAAAAGACACATGGGGAGTTCTGTATGTTAAAAGTTTCAAAAACTTATAATACAGTGTTTACCAACTGGGGGATCAGGGCCCAAAAGTGTGTCTCGAAAAAGTTAAATATAGTTTCAGTGGTCACCTTATCTGAAGTATTATATAAATTAGAAGAACATACAATCCATAAATATGGAAGGAAAAAGCTTTAGAAAAATAACTTTTGTCCTGTAAAAATGGATCGAAATAAAAGAACCAGGAATAAAACTGGGTGCCACAATCAGATCAGTTGTAGTCATCTTAAATTGTTAAAGTGTATACACTTTTTTAATACAGTAAGAGTGATTAACCACTGTTTAGTAAATTCACATTATCTATTTGAAGAGGTCTAGGTTTAAGTAACAAAATGTTAACTTAGTTTTTTAAATGAATGACTTGAAATATTGTCCTGTTGTCTTTTGTCTTTTTAAGAGATAGACATACAGTACAGTTCATCACATGAAGACTTTTTGAAACCATGTAAGTTACTGTAGGTTACACTCTCTGGGACAGTGGTCTATAGAGGCTGATGGGAGACTCTCTCTCTGAGAAGCTACATGTCCCGCTAAACCAGTCCTAATCCCAGCAGGATTACATGTGTTTGTAGAGATGTTTCAGACACAGACATGTCAGAGTTCACAGTGTCACTAGTGCTGTGGCGAGATGGCACTTTGTACCACATCTCATGCACTTATCGCTGGTTGTGTAATTTCTGTTTAAGCTTATGCACTCATATTAACCTGGACATCTGTATGGGAGTTATGCTGTGATGGTCATGTGTGTCATGCGTTTGATCTGAATGCTCAGTGTATGTAACTCCATCCTGCAGAGACTCTGCTGACCAAGCATTTAGAAAACGGTCAGCACTGAGAAACACACACATAAATATATATTTAAACTATTATGTACAGTACTGGGCATCATCTATAGGGCAGATGACTGTGTTTAGAAAGCTGCTGTGATACGAGCTTTATAATATCAATGGTTTTGTATTGCGTTTAATAATTGGTTGGTCTATATGCTAATACAGTATATAATACTGCAAACATCTCTATTATAACAGGATGGTAAGTTCTGCATCTCACTGAGAAATGTTAGTACAAGAAGAACATATGACTTATTGTAATAATCACAACAGCAATAAAAAAAGCAATAAGGACTGTATGACTTACTTGCCAGCGATGATCATGAAATGCAACATGTAAAAGATAAGTGATCAAAAAGCAGTTGGAGAGAGCAGACATCTTTCAATGCATGGTCCCTATTTTGCAGTGATAAAGATACTGTATATAGTGCCTAGACATAAATGTTTGATCCACTGAGCCACAAGGCCTTTATATCATACTATGGTAAAGAATCCACTTAAAAGAAAAATGACACCGCAGTAATACCTGTGACTCTATCTCGTACAGTATCAGAATCATTCCTGTATGCAGACAGGAATTACAACTCCTTCATTTTGACTTTTCTCTTCCAGATCACAGTAAATCATCTGCCTCCAAGCAAGAGATTTTCACCTCTGTTTGTGGCTGGTGCAAAGTAAATTGGCTTGTGATTCCTTGTGGCTTGATTATTGACACCAAAACCTAAATTCTTTATTGGCCAACCAACACACCGACGTTAGTGATAATACAACCTCCCTGGCCAGAGGTAATGCATCTAACAAAGACAGAAAGCTGCATAAAGTACAGTATAAGTTTGAGATGTAATTAGCCGTCATGTTCCAAGGGTAGATCAGTATATTATGTCTCCTAAACCTCCTAAAAAACACTAATCCAAAATGCCAGTCTTTTATTATCATTCTGAGAGAGGCGGATAAACCACTGTGAAGATAACACATGGAAAGGACAGGAAATTGGCACACAATGATGTCTGTATGTTGAAATGCATCATATCCCAGGTTTAATTAAATTTATATCCAGGATACGCCATGTTTGAACATTCTGAACATTTGTGGGTTTTACCTCTTCATTTTGTGCTGCAGAAAAGAGTAGTGTATTGCATTGTTTACATAAAGATCTGTATTTTGGTTAGCACTTGGAGTTCAAAGGGTATAGATAGATAGATAAAGGGTCTTATTATGGTGGTGATGTATAGGCATTAGATAGACAGAGACCAGCTGGACAGAGTAATGAATTTCCCTGTATGCCTATTTTTTGGACTTTGAGAGTGAGATGGGTGTGAATGATTGCTTTGTGAATTCCTCTGTGTCTTTTTGCTACTTTTTAATTACAATATAAATCAGGAACTGAAATTAGCAGCTTGAGTTAGCTTTTGTTTGGTCACGCTTGGCTTACAGTCACATCACAACAAAGACAACCCATCAGTTTAATAGGCAGCTTGTATGCTAAGTCAAGACATGGTGTAATATACCTGGTTCTATATTGATTAAACTGAATTACCAATAGGCTACAATACCTTACAATATCAACAGAAAGCATCATGAAAGAAAGCATTTTTATGACAAACCACTAAGCTATTTCTATAGTTATAGTTATAATCATTCTCATCTTTTTCATATATCCCATTAACACCATTTGTTTGCAAACGTGGCAGAAGATTTTTAGTTTTGTGAGTAAATGAGTCAGACTTCATTTGGGCTCTGTGACTCATACTGCTGCACTCTATTTAATAGTAACACTGGTGGCAGCATTCCCAGTACTGTTATAATGCATACTCTATAATATCCATTGTGAGACTGAGTGGACATTCAAATCTTACAGTGATTTATTTACCTTGCACCCTCTTAGAGAAGCTTTCAGTCTTTGGTGAATCACAGTGTAATCACGTATTGGGTTTATTCTAATACTATATTGCAACATATTAATTTGTGTTATTTTGTAATATAGGCCATTGCGTTGACGTAACATGAGATTACATTGCTGTCTGCATCTCCTTTCCTTGCTAGTGTCCCACTGTTCAAATACATGCATGCGTTAGGCGCATTGGTGAATCTAAAGTGCCCCTAGTGAATGAAGAGAGGCCGATACAATACGATGATAATGAATGATTGTATGCTGTCAGATAATATGTAATTTCTATATCGTAACGTAGTTATAGTGTCGTAAAGGGGCTATATTATGCAAAATTGACTTTCCTGAGCTTTCTGCCATGTTATCATGTAATGTTGTTCCCTCATCATAAACATACCTGGAGTTGTGTTTTGCTTCATTCACGCCTGTTTATTTAAGCAGTGCTCTATTCTCTGGCACCGCGGCTCTGAGGTCTCAGAATGCTTGGTTCCACAAGCCTCTGCCTCTCCCATGAACCCCTGCTCACTCCAGGAAGTCCTGACCAATCAACAAGCCCTTTACATCCAGTCTGCTCTCATTCCTCTATCTAAAAACAAAACAAACAAAAAAAACTATGTACAGCTCTGTTTCCACTGATTCCGCAAAAAATTTAAGGAAGTGAAGTTCCTTTTATTCTTTAAATTATGGTTAAAAGACAGCAACAGTCTGCACCAGTAGACTAAAAACATTATGGTTTAGTTAGGTAATACTTTTAAAGGTTGTAAAACATCAAATGCAGTTTTTGAAAGGACTAAGTTGGTTTAAAAATATGAATAATATATACCCTTTAAAAATTGTATATGTCCCATAAGTATCTAAATCATGATCCAAAACATAAGGCTGTTAGTACTTTGTGCTATGCTGCAGTGGTAATATCATTAAATATTTACATTACATCACTGTAAAATGATATTTGGTGGTGCTCACATATAGTTTGCTGCTTAATGCTGTAACGTGTTTTCTCTTTCCCACTGATTTTCTTTCAAACTTTTACTCCAAAGGTTAATACAGTAGACAAGCAGCAGAACTGCTGTTATACAAAAATAATTGACTGTGGCACACTTTGTCAAGAACTCTCCTCCCTCTGCAGTCCATTGGTAAACACTCATATTCCCCTCACTTCTGCTGTTAAACTTTAATGAGCCCAATTTGCACAAAGTGTCCAAATAAACAGCCATGTTGACAAGACAAAGCTCCGCATTTATCACTTGACTTGCCACGAGGGGTAATCTTGAGTTCAGCGTAAACCACAACTACGAATGGAGTCTGTAAATAGCAGCAAGATGGACCAAAAATCTTGGAGTAGTGCCCTGGATACCTGGGGTTGTTTGGAAACTGATCTGCAGCAACTTTAAGTGTAGTGAGGGTGCTACAAAAAGCCACAGTCACACCCTGAGAGCTACCGCTGTCTGTTTTTAGACTCATATAAACAAGATACTGTAAAGTGCAGTGAACATAATACCACTGTGCTGAAAAATACATTACAAAATATACTTTGCAGACCAGCCTACCACAGCCGAGCTTGTACCTGTGTGGAGGGAAAGAAGAACAGCTGTAGTGAATTTACAATGAGTTGTGAATCCCAATGGTAAAGTGGAGTGCCTGAAAAAATGTGTGAAAACATTAAAAAGTTGCAAAGTGTAGTCCAGATGCACACGGAGTTTAAAAAGAGCAAGGCATTGTGGTCTCAAAGTTGGGTTTTGATGTCTAATAATGCCAATATCATATACTGAAGAAGTCTTAAAAGTATTGAATGGGATCTTGTTTCCTCACTATCATCACTGTGAAATCTGTATTCTAAATATAACAACACAGACAGCCTCGACTCTCAGTAATAAACTTGCACTCCCCCCTACAATATACAGCAATTTAAATCAGTGATAATGGTGCTGCCCCTTAACAAAGCCAGTATTTTACACCTGTAGTTAGCACACTCCAAGGATTTGAACTTGGCTTGCCCTAGCACTGTTGTCTCGGGTTTCTAATGCCCCACGTCGCCCTTCCTGCCCATTAAGGCTGGTAAAAAGGGCCATGACCCCAGCTATTGGGCCTTTTAATGGGTGCATTTGTTGGGGATGCAGCCTTGCCGACTTCTCCCTCCAGCAGGGCCTCTCTTCCAGGGGCTCTTAAAGGCACAGAGCCGGGGGCTGGGAGCTCCATAGATGTCCATGCTGCATCCTGCCGGTGATGGCTCTACCATAAACGGTGGTGAAGTGGGAATATGTTCCAGATGCTGCGAGGGGAAACGAGTGCACTCTAAGTAACACTGTATAGAAGCACCATACGAACTGACTTACACATACTCAAGCCTATAGAGGGGACCCCTGGGAAGTGGAGGCTTAAGTCTGACTCTAGATGAAGTTCAGGGGTCAAAGACCACATGAGAGCGTCCGGTCATTACTCACTGACAGACAGCGTTGTGCATGTGCGGGTGGATGTGTGCGCTGGTGGACAGTGGGAATGTAGGCCAGTTAAAAAGGGAAGGTGTATCCTTTACATACCAAGGCCTTCATGTTACTCAGCCTGATACCGGCACGGCAGCTGCTCAGATGCTCCTTAAGAAGCAACTTATCCAATTATATTTACATAACAGGAAAATTGGGACGGCCACACTAACCATGCATGCTATGATGTGTGCAAAACCCTTGTTATTAACACTAGCCATTAGATGTGTTGTAGCTAGTGGGACTTGAAGACCTCTGCCTCTTTGCTGGGAAGTGTTCCTTCATTCCCCTTCAGGGGTCACCACTGTAAATTATTTGCATTAGTACTTTGGCAGGTTTTGATGCAACCCTCTCCATTTATCCAGGTCCAAACTGGCACATATTTGGCAGGAGATGTTGGAGAATTGAACCCCTGTGTTACCTTTTCTTCCCCGGACCAGTAGTCTCCTAGCCGTAGCACAGAGGCTGAGCCGGCGTGTCAGCTCGTCTCGGCTGGGAACAGCCACTAGTGTCTAGGGTCGGGCCACCGACTGCGGACAAAATGTAGACGGGAGACGGGGGCAGCAGAAGTTGCATAGAACGAGGCTTTATTTGGCATTTTGTTTAGAACAATAACATAATGCTGGCTGCAGAACTTTGTATTTTAACCGGGGCAAAGGTGTAGAGATCAAAAGATGACGCCGTCTCGCCCGTAATGCAGGACGCCGGATGCCAGCCTCATCCCCATGAGGCTGTGAAGAGCCGGCAAGAGGTGAAACGCCGTCCGGGGAAACAGGTGACCAAGAACCAGTGCCCTGGCTGGTCCCTGAGGGAGGGTCCTCTGCCCCAGAGAAGGTGTCCCACAGCTGCAGGGGACCAATGTCAAGGTCAGAGTCTTCATCAGAGGCAGGGGGTGATACCTCCAGCGGTGTCGATGTATCATCCGCCTGGAATACCCAGCTGTTGTCCAGCGGGGTTCTAGAGTGGTAGGGCTTGAGCTTGTCATGGTGAACAACTTTGATCTTTGACCTTGGCCCCTTCTTTATCTGGTACACCAAGTCATCCAGCAGGCCCACAATGAAGTAAGGGCCCTCATAGGAAGGCAGGAACTTCCGTACTTTATGCCTCACTCTTTTGGTGCCCTTAATTAGATGCCACACTGCAGCACCAACTGGATACTGAATTTGGCAAACATTTTTGTCATACTGTTTCTTAGCCCTTTCAGAGGACTTCCCTAGGGCCTCTCGTGCAAGCTGGTGGGAGAGTTCCAGCCGTTCCCGGAGCTTCAGGACATATTCTGGTACTGAGCTGGCACGAGTGTCATTCGGGGGAACCCCAGCAACTAAGTCTATGGGCTCGGTGATTTCCTTACCAAACATCATCATATTTGGGCTCAGACCAGTGGAGCTGTGTTTGGTGGCACGGTAAGCCATGACTGCATAGGGGAGCATCAAGTCCCAGTCCCAGTGACACTTTTCAGCAGTGGCGGCCAGGATTTTCTGTAAGGTGGCATTAAAGCGTTCCACCTGCCCGTCAGACTGCGGGTGAAATGGGGTTGTATGAGTTTTTTCAACGCCCAGAAGCTTACACATGCTCTGGAAGACAGCGGACTCAAAATTAGTGCCCTGATCGCTGTGTAGTGTGTATGGGCATCCGTACCTGCACACCCACTCTGAGACAATCTTTTCAGCTACTGTTGTGGCCTGTTCATTGGGCACTGGGTAAGCTTCTACCCACTTACTGAAATAGTCTTGTACAACTAATATGAAACGATTGTGTCTATCAGTCTCATTTAAAGGTCCCATGAGGTCAACTGCAATTCTCTCCATGGGCGCTCCAACCCGTACAGTACCCATGGCAGCCTGTGGTGTTTTCTTGGGGCGGGCCTTTGCGGCACAACTAGTGCATGTGCGGCACCACAGGGTGACTTCATCCCTCATGTTGTACCAATAGAACCTGGTTTTGAGGCGTGCTAGAGTCCTTTCCCCCCCAAAATGTCCCCCAACTGGGCCATCATGCATCTGTTCCATAACAGCTGTGCGTAATGCATGGGGCAGGAGGATTTGTGGATAAAACACTTTGCCTTCCGGACAGAAGAATTTTCTCAACAGTACGGCATCTTTTATATACAGTCTTTTCCACTGTGACCAGTAGGCTTTGGTGGCTGGGCTGCAAGCGGCTATGGTAGACCATGGTGGCCTGCTCCCCCCACTATCTATCCACTGCCAGACCTGTGCTATATCAGGATCATTCCTTTGGGCTGTGCTCAGTTGCTCTAGTGTCCAACCCTGAAACAAACTTGAGTGTAGTGTCTCACTAACGCGGTGGATACTTGGAGAGTCTGAAGCGCTGTTTTTATACGTGTCCCCTACCCCCACTAGAGGCTGCCCTGGGGTCGATAGAAAAGGCACAGCTGCTGCAACATAATCGGATGGGTCACACTGCACTGCTTTATCCTGGCACCGGTCACCACTAAGCTCAGGATCTTTTATGGTGCAGGGGCAGAACCCGCGACATGGCCGTCGAGAGAGCGCATCAGCATTAAGGTGGATTTTGCCTGGTCGGTGTACAACTTTAAAGTCATACTCAGCCAGCTTTTCTAGCCAGCGAGCCAGCTGACCTTCAGGTTCTCTTAGTCTGGTCAGCCAACGTAGGCTGCTGTGGTCAGTTCGGATGGTAAAGGGACGGCCAAGTAGGTACTGTCTAAAGTGGGAAGTGAAATCTACAACTGCCAGGAGCTCTCTACGGGTTGTGCAGTAGTTCTGTTCTACGACTGACAGTCGCCTGCTCCCATAGGCTAACACCCTCTCCTCGCCCCCCTGGACTTGGGAGAGGACAGCTCCGATCCCAAAGTCACTAGCATCTGTGTCCAGAAACATCTCCCCCTTATCGAGAGGATAGCCCAGGACAGGAGCGGATGTCAACAGTCTTTTCAGTTCGTCAAATGCACGCTGACATGGAGTACTCCAGTTGAAACGGGCATATTTCTTTGTCAGTTCATGCAACGGTTTGGCTATTGTGGCAAAGTCAGGCACGAAACGCCTGTAGTAGGAGGCTAGGCCAACAAACTGTCTGACTTCGGACACATTTCTGGGTGTGGGCCAGTCTCGAACTTTCTCAGTCTTTTGGGGGTCAGTGGCAACACCCTTTGCAGAGACAATGTGCCCAAGGTAAGTCACCTCCTCCCGAAACAAACAGCACTTGGACGGCTTTAATTTTAGATTTGCCTGCCGCAGTCTGGTAAAAACTTGTTCCAGCCGCTCCAACATCTGTGAAGTGTCACGCCCCAGGACCACTATGTCGTCTAAGTACACAAGACACGTCTCCCACTGTAGCCCAACTAAGACACGGTCCATAAGTCTTTGGAAAGTGGCCGGGGCGTTACATAGTCCAAAGGGCATCACATTCCATTCAAACAGTCCCTTACGTGCGCAAAAGGCCGCAGCTTTGCGGGCCCTAGGTGTCATTTCTACTTGCCAGTACCCGGAGGTTAGATCGAGTGTGCTAAAGTACCTGGCAGTGGACAGTGTGTCGAGAGTGTCCTGAATACGTGGTAGCGGATAGGCGTCCTTTATGGTCCTTTCATTCAATGGCCTGTAGTCCACACACAGCCTGGGGGACAGGTCCTTTTTCTTCACCATCACGATCGGCGCAGCCCAGCTGCTGTTACTAGGTTGAGCTAAACCTGCGTCGAGGCTTTGCTGAAGCTGCTGGTCTGCTGCTGACTGCTTGTCGGCGGCCATTCTGCGTGGTGGCTGCTTCACAGGAGGCCCTGGAGTGATCTGGATGTCATGCTGCACAATGCTGGTGCGGCCAAGATCAGCAGGACCAGTGGAGAAGACATCGCCATATGACTGGAGCAGGTATGCTAGCTTGTGGCAGTCACTCTCCAACAGGCTAGAACAGCTCTCAGCATACAGCACCTGCAAATGAGGAGGAACAGAAACAAGGTTAATGGGCCCCGGCTGGGACGGGGACAAAACTGGAAGGGGCTCCAGGGCCCCCACCACTTGGGCAGGCTGAAGAACACCGGCCACAGCCCCTCTCTTCAGGGTGACAGGTGTAGCCCCTGGATTGAAGACTCTGATAGGGATGCCTGTTGAACACTTGGGTTGCACGACAGCATGAGCTACTAGAACACAATGTCTCTCAATGAAGGTCTTGGTTGGACTCAGCATCAGGTCCCCCTTTGCAGCAGGACGAAGGCGGGAGTAACCAGGCACCAGATACTCGCGACCTGGTTCCAGGACAGTTGTGCGGGCAACTCGGACCAGGTGGGGTCGTAGCGGGGAACCTTTTCACCAAAGAGGGTTATTTCTCTACGGCCATAGTCCAGGCAGGCATTGGACTGACGCAGGAAGGGGTGTCCCAGGATAACTTCAGTGCTTTCAGCTGTGTCGGCCATGATAAAGTTTACATTAGTTGGCTGGCTCCCCACAAGGACGGGTAATACGACTTCTCCCAGGACAGCTAGACCCTCGGGCCCTATCCCCTGCAGGATCTTGGCAATGGATGGTCGTACAGGGGGTCTAGATTGGGTGGGGAGAGAGTTAAATTGACGTAGGGACAGCACATTTCTCCGGGCCCCAGAATCTAATAGAGCACAAAGTCTTAGTCCATGTATCACTATCTGAACACACATCTCTTCTTCTTGACCTTTAGTGCAGACAACAACTGCACTGGTGTCAGAAGATGGATTTTGGGTGAGACTCACTCGTTTCTGTGGGAGGCGGCGTGGGGAAGGACACTGTTTCTGTACATGTCCCACACCAGAGCAGTTATGGCAGATAACCTCCCCTAAGGTCACCTTGCCAGGCACAGTCTTATTAAATCTCTGCTGACGGGCTCGGGGCGCCCCCTGCAGTTGCTGGGAGGGTGTTACAGGCGCACACTTTGGCTGGTCACACACAGGCACAGAGGTATCTTCAAACACCGTGGCCGTTCTTGCTGCAGAACCACGGGGCCCCATGCTAGGGCGCATCATCTGCGTTACGGCTCTGGCAGCTTTCTTAGTGGTCTCGTGCCTGTGTGCAATGTCATAAGCTCTGGCCAGCGTGCGGGGCTTTTCTTCGAGTAGTTTTTGAATAATGTCAGCATCTGTCATAGCATTAGTGAAAATCTCTACAGCAATACTGTCTTGTTCTAGCTCAGTACGGTCACCATAGGCAACTGCAACCTTTTCATAGATGTCATCGCGGAGTGTGTGCAAGACTTCACCGGGTTTCCTGACCCTCTGCCTCAGCTCAATTCTTATGGATGCAGCATGTTCTGAATGTGGCCCATAGGCAGCATCAACTTCTTTCACTATGCGTTCATAGCTCCAGTGGGCTGACTTGGGATTTTTGTGGACAATAGCACCGACTGCGCCAGTTAAACTGAATCGGAGTTGAATAGCTTTGGTATTTTCTGTCCAGTGGTTAGCTCGTGCACATGTTTCAAACTGGTAAATAAAGTCTCTCCATGAGCCTGAGCCATCAAACTGTCCCGGCCGCAGTGTTGGGATTCTCTCTTTAAATCCGCGGCACTCATCATCGCTGCTGTCTGTGGAGTCACCATGCACGGGGCGCATGGAATGGCGGCGAGGCACCGACTTCGCTCGCCTCGGGCTGGGACAAACAGAATCAACCCATTCATGCTCGCTTACACGCGGCTGCGGTTCGACAGACAGCGGGGGAAAACTGGAACCTTGAGCTGGTGCACCGTAACTGAATTGGGCAGCATAGGGCATGAAGTGCGGCGTGTTCCGCGCTTGTACGGGAACACCCGGAGTTAAAAAGTCACAGTTCATGGGTGTAAAGGGTGTCCGAATCTCTTTATCTTCACCCATATAGCAAGGGGGCACAAATGGTGTTGATGTAACATTCTCACAGTGATGGACGGCCATTTTAACTGGTGTTACAAAGGGGTTAGTGCATGTCGATGGCGGTGGCGTAAGCTGCCACGTCGCCCCTTGCTGCTGCATCTGCCCGCGGTCGTGGACACTTTCCGCGGCTAGCTTTAGCTCCATGCTAGTCGAAAACGGGTTGGTGCTATTCCCATTATGATCGTTAAGTGGTTTAGTTAGGCTCAAATTAGCTCGAGCAGCCTCTGTCATCTCTAGCCAAAACGGGTTCGTACTCACATTGAGTTCCACTACATTGAAATGTCTGTTAACATCCACATTGCCATGATCACGGTGTACAGGCGCCGCCATTTTGTCTCTCGGCTGCAGCTCCTCCGTCGCCGTCCCTCGTACCAACTCCGGTCTTTTGCAGACGATGATCCCGGACGAGCCCCCAGTGTTACCTTTTCTTCCCCGGACCAGTAGTCTCCTAGCCGTAGCACAGAGGCTGAGCCGGCGTGTCAGCTCGTCTCGGCTGGGAACAGCCACTAGTGTCTAGGGTCGGGCCACCGACTGCGGACAAAATGTAGACGGGAGACGGGGGCAGCAGAAGTTGCATAGAACGAGGCTTTATTTGGCATTTTGTTTAGAACAATAACATAATGCTGGCTGCAGAACTTTGTATTTTAACCGGACTTGACAAAACGGACACTTCAGCTAAACCACACTTACGCAGGGAGCAGGCAGAAGCCACACTAAGCGCCAACACAACAGTTTTTATGGACATACGTCCTCACACCGACTACCCACAATTCAACCTTCTTAAAGTGACAGGCTAGGCCGGTAACACCTGACTATCTGCACCTAAGGCCAGGAAGAAAAAGCACTTTTTTATTACTGATGAGGCATTGTGAAGAACTGCCCTCATATTCTGACAGAAGGGAGAGGACTTGCAGAATCCACTTAAAAAGGATTCTGCAGGCTGGGGTTTGGGTATAATCCTACAGTTCACCAAAGTCAGTTGATTTACAGAAACTTACTGATCTACAGCAATAAATTCCCATTTATGCATCTGTTCTGTTTTCTTCTTCTCTCATACATGCTGTACATACTTGCACACTTAACAGGACTTACATGATCACTAAGGTCAGGATTTCAAGTTGACCTGTCTTCACATGTGAGCCACCAGACACGGCTTCTGCTCTCTGTTTGTCATCTAATGCTCACTAACTGCCTCTATGTATAGACCGGGTCGTCTGCTGGGACCGGCTCTGACCTACAAATAATGCTCCTAATGTTTTACCTCTTACGAAACATCACAACACTTCACCAAATCAGTTTATTCATAGTGTTGGTATGAAAACCACTGTCACTTTTAGCTTAGCACAGAATAATAAAGCAGAGGTGAAACAAGTTTATTTGTGCAGGTCTCAGTTTGAATTTTCTGTTAGCCCATTCCTGTCAGCAATAACTACAGCTTTTAAAGCAACACACACAGAGACACACTCACACACACACATAGTGGTTATATGGAAACCTCTTAGAATATATGCATATTATTCAAGTTAATTGTAAATTTATGATTATAATTTTTTGAAGTGCATCTGGTTTCAATACCAAAATAGAAGCAGTTATTCCTAGGCATGCTGTACAATTTAAAACATAAACTTTACTACAACCTCTTGGACAGCACAGATAAGACCTCTACTAATCCATTGGCCCTATCATGCAATAGTAAAGATTTAGTGCCCAGACCTATATTTAAACAAGGCATCTTCAGGTTCAAGGGAACAGTTCTTTCATTTGAGCCTCATATCTCACAAAGTTAAAGGAACCACAAAAATTGGTCCTCTGTTCTTTTACTGACCCCTTGTAAGGTAAAGTAAGGTAAGGTAAGGTAAACTTTATTGTTCTTGAAAGGAAACTTTTTGTGGGCTACAGTGCCACTCAGAGCTGTATCACACACGCAGTTTTACAATCGCACAAACATTCATGAAGAATAACAAATAAATACTGCCCATTTACTTCCTGGTACAGGACTGATACAAACAGTACATTTTCACAGTTCATTAGCTTGTATTGCACCACCACAGACGAGTGCATGTGAAAAACAGAGCAGAGTGCTACTACAGCAATTTAAAACAATTTTAAATATAAAATAAATACATATTATAATATTGTGGCTGGAGTTAGTATCTTCGGCACTATCTTGCAATGGTACAGAATAACCCTTTGCTGTGTCTGTTCGTGTTCTGAATCCACAGAAAGAAGGAACCATTTCATCCTTGGCCCATTACTGACCTTTTCTTAGGACTTAGGGCTGGCACAAATTGCACACTGACTTGTGACTCCCTGTGGTTGGATTAAACCACAAAGCTCTTAAATATCTTCCAATGATAAAGAATCCACTCAAACTGATAATTTATTAATTTACTGACATATTGTGGCTGGAATCAGTTTGTTTAACCTAAAGTAAATTAACATAAAGTGAGTGAAAGAACAAGTCCACCTGTCCTTAAGCTCTCTTTAGGCTCCATTTGGCGTCAGCTTATGTGCATTGAAGACAAGTGTAAATTGTGTCCAACCCACACTGTGTGAGCCAACCACAGCCGGTGATGTTGTCCAGACCACAGGCAGCTCAAAAGCAGACTCCACTACTGTGCGTTTGTGTGTTTGCTCCGACCCAAAGACCAAACACAGAGACAGTAGTAAGCCAGACATGAGACTCACTGATATTCCATTACGTAGTGCGTTTTTCCACAACAAAGCTGAAAGCTGCAGGCTGCTCTCACTCACATCATACAACTGTGATTAAATATTTACCCTGAAGATAAGCTGCCACTGGAAGACCGCTGCTTTACATTTTAGGAGATATGCTGTCATACTGTACATTAAAGAATCAAATTTCAACAAAAAGTAATGGGCCAAGAAACAAAGTATTAGTTTTTGGTATAGGTCCAGGAATCTTAAAGATGGTTTATGCCATTGCAAGATAGGGCCAAATATTCCAACTTCAACCACAAGGGGTCAGTAAAAGAATAAATGATTACTTTTGGATTCCAGTTCTAGTCCATGGCTGGACACTATGTATTTACCATTGCAAGATATGCTTTAGTAGAGGTCTCTGCTTCTTGTTTACCCAAAAGTTCATAAAATTTGTGTTTAATTAGTGGAAGTAAAACTTGGTGCCTAGTGAGACTTTTATGTCTGGTAATTTTCTTGGAGTATGGCCAGTCAGATTAATTGGAAATGTCTATACAACTGTCTTGCTTTTCACATACATTATTTTGTTTTTCCTACATATTATTTTAGCATCTGACATTCCAACACTATGCTGTCCACAGTCATTTTTACTTGGACAGAGAGGCACTATTTCTCCATTTCTTTTACTTCTTTTGGCAGTCAAAAACTCTCCTCCTGAAGTCCAGCTCTTAATGAAGTTATTTCAACTTAAGTGCGGAACATTAAGAATTTTGCAGTGCTTTGTTTTGATCATTCTGGCATCGAGTCGCTCGCACAGAGGACTAAACTCCATAAACGAATGCTTGAAGTGTTTTGCTTTGATTGTGAAAAATTTTGATACATTGTCCATTTATTTATTATTTGCTGTTTGCTGGCCTTGTTTATTGTTATAACTACAATAACATAACTGCCAATTACTCACGCACTAAAGGTATTTTTTAAATGCAAGATTTTGTGATTCATTTCCAACTCGAGTCAATTTAGTTTGGCCATATTACACAGCCATATATGGAGCCGTGTCTGATCATACATCAGTTATGCAGACACATACAAAAAATTAAAGAATAGAAAGAAAGGTCTACAAAAAGGAAAAGGTCCAAAGTCCTCAGGAAGTTTTTATCAATTAGTTATTCTGTATTGAAGGTGCTCTTTGGTGTTTGGGAACAAAGAACTTGCAAAAAATAAAGAAAAAACCAAGGCACTCTTCATACACCTGAAGTTTAAAAAGCCTTTATTTCATGTGGCTTTATGTTTTTAGAATCTGTAAAAACATAGCGTGCTGGGTTGGACTTAGACCCACGTGACAAACACCCTGAAGAAGGCTGTTAGTTGGCCGCTATGTTGCGTGGGTCTAAGTCAAACCCAGCATGCTATGTTTTTAAAGATTTTAAAAACATAAAGCCACATGAAATAAAAGCTTTTTAAACTTCAGGTGTATGAAGAGTGGAGTGCCTTGTTTTTTTCTTAATTTTTTGCATTGAAAGAAAGGTATTTAAAACATTCATGCACATTTACATTACTTTTGAAGTCTCGATCCAGGATTTTTTTTAAAGGTTTCTTTACTATTGGGAGATGGGAGTGATTTTGCCATTACAGCTTCTCACTCCACAAATACTGCCCAGAATCATTGGCAAATAATTACAAGATGACATCATGGTAGATGTTATAATCTGACATAGTTTGACTTGGATCATGTTGATATTCTGGTGATCCAGAGGTTTCTAAATATAGGGGGTATGTATGAAATTGGATATTGCACAGCAACAAATGTAGCTACACACTGCAAATAACACCAAATGAAAGGTGAGGTTTTTCTCTCTCAGTAGTATGTTCACAGATTTGATCTTTAATACTTACTGAGCTAGGGGTATTTCTCAGGTGAGTGACCCTATGACTTGGCGGAGGTCTGCGCCCACTAACCCGAAGGTTGGCAGTTTAATCCCCACTACCGGCATTGTATACTTCCATTGTGTCCTTGGGCAAGACACTTCACCCACTTTGGCTGTATGAATGTGTCAGTGTGAATAAGCGCAATATAAATCCAATTCATTATTATTTTATTATTATTATATTATTATTATCTTACATCCAGTACTTTTAACTTATACTCGAGTAATAATTTTGGTCAGTATTTTTACTTGAGTAATGGCAGCTGCACTTACTATTTCACAAACAGAAAATAGCCCAGTGCAGACACAGATGGTGTAGTATGGTCAGTGTCCAACAGCTGGGCATAGTCTTCTACACAGGAACTCCGCAGTGCCTCCAGCAATCTGCTGACTCATACTTCAGGCACTATTTTAGGACACACCCAGTCCATTGACCCCCTTTCCATAACGCTGTATGCCAGGTTGGGACACCATACTTTGATTTAACTTATCCCTGAAAATTCTCTATATTTATTTATTCATCTATTCATTCATCTTTTTCCACTTAGGCTATTGGTGGTAGAGGTCGTGGGTGGCTTGAGCAACTATGGCTTTAGGCAAGGTACACTTGGGACAACAGCCAGTTTGTCAATTGGCTGACACAGAAATATTTAAAAGCAAGTAGTGCAGTGACAAATATAAAATTATTTTTAGCCTAAAATTGTAAGCTTTGACCAGTCATGCTTGCATACAATTGGGTGGTGTGTGTTTTTCTAATAGAGATCGCCCCATAGTTTGTGGAAAATGGTATTAAGATGAAGATCAGACAAAGCAGTTGTACTTCCATTGTCTTCATCAAAGACCATTAAAGAGTTAAAAAAAAAAAAAAATCAGATAATTGTGAAAAATAAGCAAATATGAATTCAGATGAAGGGAGGGAACTCAAAATATGACTCCATTAGAAAACAAAAATGAAAGGAATGAGCAGAACAAAGGAGAGTAAACTATGGAAAAAGCGACATGCGGAAGACATTGCTGTTTGTAGTGGTTAGTGTTAATCAGGCTGGAGAAGAGGCTTGCAGGCCGCTCCTGATGGGAACTGGCGTGTAATCAGCTGGAATAATGTTTGGGCTGTGACAGAGCTTTTGGGATGTGTGTCGGGATGCACATGCCAGTCAAAGCAACGCAGCAAAATCAGCAACCGTCCTCACCATGTTGTCTTCCTTCTCTCATAGTGTAGAGGGTTTTAGCTCTTGTATCAAACAACATGAAGGGCTCCTCAGAAGTGACGTGTGGGATTCAGATCAAACAGATGTTTTTCAAGACTCTTACTTTCCATGTCTTCACACACAGATGTTTATTACTGAAGGGCCCACTTTTACTGAATTATTTTTACATACAGTATATTGATGCAAATAAATGTAAATGTTGCAAAACAACACCCTAATTAAACAAAAAGCATTTTTAACCCTTTGAGTGCCATTTTCCTAATATAAACCACAATCAGAATAATACCAAAAATGTAATGTTTTTAACATGAGTTAAAGTGCTATGTGAAAAAAAATCAGCTTTAAATATATATATTTTTAAATCAACTTGAGTAATCATAACAATTAAATTTTCTGTGTGTGTGTTTGCATCTGATTTTGAGTCAAGGACTATGTTAGATAGAGACAGGTGATAACCAACTACAATTTTTGCCTCCAGCCCAAACCATTTTTGCTGGAGTCATTTATGTCTCCACCCTGCAGTAGTTGACAATACAACAGAAACTGACATCATAACTGTTTGTACACACTGTACTGACAAATGAGAATGAAATTTGAAACTTCAAATAAAAATTGTAATCTTGGTCAAATTTGGTAAATTTTGTATTAACATAGACAAAATGATTCAATGACAGAGTACTAGGACGGCACCAAAAAGCAGCACAATGGTTAAATGCTCTGAAAAATTATAATTAGGACTTTGATGGTTTTATTAATAATCAATTACCAATAAAAACACTATGGTATTGAAATGTGTTGGTGGTTGCCACACAGGGAGAGCCCTCAGAGCAGATGCTGCATTTTATACTGCTCCAGCATATGATACGCACATGCACACATTCATACATGCCTTCAATCACACTTGGTCTGCTAACACACATCATTCACATACACATACAATTTCTGCACCAATCAGAGATCAAAAGCCTGTCCCGGGAGCTTTCATGTGCCGAAATGGGTGTCACTGGGGCACACGTTGCTTCCATCTCAGTTTTCTAAACTGCATTTGTCCCTATGGCTCATTATACATCTTATCTGGAGGCCATCAGTTTGTCTGATTAAGACATTCCCAGAATTCTACAGCTGCTGGATCAATGCCCGAGCAATTGTGCAGCTTGTTAAATGTTGGCTATGCCTGTTATCATTATTATGTTTTTTTTTTCCTTCACATGACCAATAATACATTCAGTATGCAATCAAATTTAAATTTCAGATGAAAAATTATTGTACACCAGAGGTACACTTGGAATGAACAACAATCTGACTAGTTTGGATCTTGTGACACTTACACAACTTCTTCTACTGGTTTGCTGTAGTATGTATGCTATGCTGTGCTATGCTAAGCTATACTAGACTAGCCTAGACTATATTTCGTTATATATGTAAGCTTGTACTTCAGATAACCTATAAATACTGCATATTGAGCTTTTTCTACTTTAAGTCGCAGTTTATTTCTGTCAAGCATTTTATCTTACCTTATGCTCTGAATAATGTATTTATCATTGAAACATATAATTTATTATATGCCAACAAGAAGATCTCCTTTGTTTTGCTTCTTGGTAAACACATTTACACTTCATAGCACTGAAGCCTCAAATGTGTTGAGTAAGGCTGAATACAGAGGAGCTAGTTTCACATTTTCACCTCAGGAAGCATTGTATTTACAAACATCCTGCTGGTTATTGCTTCATTTGGCAGCATGTATGTATACAGTAGGCCTATGGAAAATATGAGACTCTTCAGGCATGCATCAACCATTTTTTTGTCATTTGTGTATTGCATTGAATACTGAATGGAAGGTGGTCGACATAAGCTGAGAACATAAGGTAAGAGTTCATGGTCTGACACAATATCAAATATATGTTATTTGTCCTAAACAAATAACTCTAAGCTACTCTAAATTTCCAAAAGTATTCGCTCACCCACCGAAATAACTGAATTTGGATTATGGTGTGGGGTTGTTTTTAGGAGCTGGGCTTGGCCCCTTAGTTCCAGCTAAAGGAACTCTGAATGCTTCAGCAGACCAAGAGATTTTGGACAATTTCATGCTCCCAACTTTGTGGGAACAGTTTGGGGATGGCCACTTCCTGCTCCAACATGACAAAGCACCAGTGCATAAAGCACGGTCCATAAAGACAAGGATGAGCGAGTTTGTTGTGGAAGAAGTTCACTGGGCTGCACAGAGTCCTGACCTCAACCTGATAGACCACCTTTGGGATGAATTAGAGCGAAGACTGCCAGGCCTTCTCGTCCAACATCAGTGTTGGATGAGAACGTCAGACACATAGATGTCTGATGAAGATACAAAGGGTGGGCCACTGTCATATTAGACCCTATGGATTAAGAATGGGCTGCTTAAGTTCATATGAGTGTAAAGGCAGGTGATCTAATACTTTTGGAAATATAGTGTACGTTGACATATATTTTAATTTCTTGTGTATCATTTGGATAATGTTTACATCAGCATTGTGAGACAAACAAAAAACAGTGAACACAGGCACGCACACACACACACACACACACACACACACACACAAACTGTAAATGGTTGCTTGTCTTGTGCAATGCACTTGTAACCCAGACAGAGAGGGCAGGAGGCTGCTAAATAGCAGATGGAGCTGTGTAGGCCGATACTGACGTACTTGATATCTGCCTGCGCTGGGTGTACGCTAACAAGCTACATGCATATTCATGTTAACAAGTCCAACTCGCTTATCTATACATGTCTGTGAAGAATGCAGATTCCCTCACACATTACACTGACAGTGCTGACTCAGCCTCTTCCCAGTGAGGTCTGCCCTGTCTGTGCTGGGGGAACCAGGCAGCCATCTGTTAGCCTAATGAGCTGACTCCACTCAAGCTACAGTTTAGACCCCTGCTCCCCAAATCCCTCGTCTACACATTTACTCTGCTAGCACTCTTTTGAACAACAACACACAACTGCTTGTTAGCACTTTGATGGGCACAAGCACTTCATATTTTCTTCTGATATTGTGGTATGATTTGAGGTGTATAAAAAATACATTAAATATTTACACAGTGGCATAGATATAAAGGTGTGACTAAATGGATGACAAGTCTCCTAACTTTACAGGTTGTGTACTGTTTATTATGTATGCATTATTGGGCACACAGGAAAATGTGAGGTTAATTTTACTACATTGTTGAAGATTTTTAAGCATTACAAATTTTATTAGCAGAACTTGACATTAACATTAGCTATTTGACCTCCCCTGTGACCCACTTTTGGATCCTGACCCACCACTTGGAAACCCCTACAGTATGCATTATCATCATTTAATTTCAGCAGCAAGAAAATGTTCCAAACGTTTGTACTTTAAAAGGATTAATGAAGGATTTTTACAACAATATTTTTAAAAAGATAATTTCATCTAAGGGCATGATGGCAGAGCTGTTAGTGCTCTCCCAGCAAGGAGGTCGTGGGTTTGATCCTCAGGCTGGCTGACTCATGAACTCTCGGGGTGGAGTCTGAATGTCCTTCCCATGTTACCGTGGGTTCTCTCAGGGTGCTCCGGCTTCCTCTGACCATCCAAAGACGTGTGTGTGTGTGTGTGTGTGTGTGTGTGTGTGTGTGTGTGTGTGTGTGTGTGTGTGTGTGTGTGGATGTGTGTGGATGTCAGCTCGGCGACTAGCTGGTAGTGTACCCCACAGCTTTTTGCACTGGCTTTTTGCCTTGGCTTTAACTAACACAATTAGTGTCTGCTATCTCTGGGAGCTCTGATACTGGATCTGAATAATGAGCCGTGTGCTAGCTCGTGGTTAAGTGGCATTAATCTTGTTTGGCCGCTAAGCCCAGTGGATTTCCTCCAGTGTAGCGGGTGCTGTGCCCTCTATCATAATGCATACAGTATCGCTGAGCTAAGTGGAAAATAGCACTGTTTAGATCACAGTAAGACCGAGCTAGTAAAGTGTATCTGGTCATTTGTACTGCTCAAGTCAAGTTTATTGTTAAGATAGCAGTTTTGAGTGGTGCTTATTGTGGCCTATGTTTATTAAATCAAATTGAGCAAAAGGCTAATATTGTATATGTTTATTGCAAAAATTCAAATTACTACCTTTTGATGAATGAACAATTGGAATCTTGTTCAGGGGTAAATGCTCCATACATTGAGCCACAAAGAAATTTATGCCACAGTGATAAAACATTCATAAATAATTAAAACCATTACTGGCCCCTTGTGGGTGTAGCCGGCTGTAGTATCATCATTATTATGTATCATCATTATCTTTGACCTCTTTGACATTATCTTTGTTTTTGCAATAATACAGAAACCCAAAAAAATATCCTGAATCCAAACATTCTGGATTCTCCAAAACAAATTTTTTGTTGCTCTCATTGTTTTGAGCTATCCTGCTAACAGTAATAAAACAACTAACAAACCACTGGTAGCATACATAACCTCCTTGGCTAGCTGCTACAGGATATTGAATCATCTGCCTCGTAGTGATTCCCATATTGATGTGGCATAGGTATTTACGCCTGATGCCCTTCCTGATGTAACCCACTCTATTTATCCAAGCATAGGACCATATGATGTTTTTACAATCCAAATAAACCTTTTACTGATTTTGACAGTGAACGGATGCTTCCTGTTATTGCCATTTAGCCTCTTTACCACACACTCTCTGGTTTCCTTCTTGACATCTGCCGCACAGCTCTGTGAACAGAAGTCTCCGAGTGCTTGTACGGCCCGAGATGGGTGATGATCGCAATCTGATGAAGCAGACTTTTGTGTGTCGCAGTGATTTAGTTTGAAAGCCGGTGTTCTTATGAACCCTATTAGCTGTTGGCTTTCCTCAACAGCATATCAGTCTGTGTCTAGTTAGCAAGGGCCCACATACACCCATGCGCTTGTCCTCACGCACTCCTGTGTAAAACCTTTCCAAGTCTCCCTTCTTGCACCCTTCACCATCCCTGGCGCATCTCGCATCATGGAAAATTGGCTCGGGTCCGGCGCTTGCTTTTCTTTCTCTTTGTACCCTTGCTCGCAAATTTTACTATCTGTCTTTGTGTCTGTAGTCACAAAGACTATACTGAAGATGAAGCACAAGAAGAAAGCAAGCAGCTGCTTTCAAAGTCGCCATTAAAACTTAGTGAGGAGTTGCGCTCTGTCGTGCCACATGTTGAGGGAACTGGCAGGTTGAATCATCAGCTCATCCATTTTTGTCAGTCCTCGCTAGTTAGATGCATAGCTGTCGCACACTTGTCGACACTGGCAGAAGAGGCAGCATGGCAGCAGCTCAGCACACGGCCTGGTTATGGACTCAAGCGTCTGTCTTCCTTTTTAGGTTGTCATAAGATTACAGACTATTGCAACATCTCATTAAGTGAACTGTTGCGATCTTGTCATTTATATATATGGCAAGGAGGTTATCCCTCTCAGGGCCAAATTAAGTTTTAGTAACAGGAAAAATCAGATATTTGGGGGAAATTATCATATGGGGTAGTAATAAACAGGGTTATTCATTTTCCAGCTCAATACACACTGGGTAGACAGCCATATTTTACAGTATATGTCAAAAATGGCTATACCTTAAGGTGCTATGAACAGAATATATTTCTTATATTTCAAAAAAAAAAAAAAAAACACTGGTACAGCTGATTTACTCACAATAAAAATATATGTTTTACATAATGGTCAAGCTGTTTATGTTTACGTTGTTTGTTTTGGTTTTATATCCTGCATTGCTCGTCCAATCAGAACAGCGGAAAGACTGGCAACCCACAGAGCATTGTTTTGATTTAGACCCCAGTACCGTTTTCAAACCAGTACAAGCACATGCTGCTTACAGCACCTTTAACCTTGTTTCAATAAGTGTCACATTTGAGACCAACCATGTAGTGTATTATTGTGTGCAGTTAATATTAGTGATATCATGTGAGTGCAGCTGCTTCTTTTTTGGCCATACTCAAGTGAGGAGAAGTCTGGCCTGACCCGCTCTGTGTCCTTGGCCCAGCTCTGTTTGGTTCAGGTAGTTGCTTAGAAATAAAACCGTGTGTTTTATTACTGCCATCATCAGGTAAGATACTGCACTCAAGTGGATAAACACAGGGATTAACTAATAGACTGTTGGCAAGGCCCGAGTCCTACTTCTATTACTTTTCTGTATTCTTTTCTCATTTTGCTTGGACTTCTGTGTGATGTCACTGTCCTCTTGTAAAGGCATATGCATACAGTTCAAATAGTTATTGATCAGACGGCCAGTTCAATTGGATTTAAGGAGGACAAACAATTAAAATGGAGTGTGCCCAGCTTGGTTTCTCAGCTCTTTAATTTCTGCATAGTATCGTCAGTCTGTGGTTTATAACTGGTTTGAATGTCTGTCCCAATTTTAGTTATTTTATTGATTGACTGTAGTATTGGTTAATCTGTTAGCAATATAATCCAAAATATAATGGCTGTTGACAGGACTGGTCAGTAATGGGCCATGGCAGAAATAATTAATAATAATTAATGAATAACACCCCCCGTTTTCAAAGCCCTGAAGGTGTTTGCGCAGTGTTAGGATGGTTAAAATACTGTATATATAAGCAGTTTTGCCTGTTTGGATTAATTGTAGCAAAAAACAATTATATAGACTGCTGTTTTTGTGCGGCACAGCAAATGTTAACATTAGCTTAGCTCCTCTATCAGCGCTCTTGCTCCAGAAGGAGTTGCTGCAGTCACTGCTTGTTTTTTATGCTTGGGTAGTACCTTTTAGGTGGTTATTCCTTTAAACTCCATTCCACTTCTCTGGCTCACGCTGTAACCGGTGCACCATAACCATAACCATAAACATAAGCTAAGTGCGCTCCTCAGCCTCGCCTTTGTCTGCTGCTGCACTGTCTGGTAGAATTGTTCATATCCAATCAAAGGCTCTAAGCTTATCACCGAGATCGACCCTGTAGCTACTTAATCGAAATTCAACTTTAAATTAGATTTTTGGCACAGCCCTACTTATACTCTGCTCTATAGGAAAGCCTGAAAAGTTCAAAACAGCATAATAATGGCAAATAAGCATTACCAAATCAAATGGCTTTATTATATTAAGTTCTTTCTTAAAATTAAGAAAATACACATAACATACATATTGGTCCAAAAAATCTGCTGTGTTTATCGGCCATTGGCTACTCTGAATTTTAAAAACCGGCATCAGCCATAGAAAGACCCAGATTGGTTGATCTCTTGTCATAACACCATATTATGAACACAAATATAAGGCAGGTGGCCATAATGTTATGCCTCATCAGTGTAAGTGGTTCAATGGATTGAGAATTTGTCTCCTCACTAATTTCAACTTACCAATTGAGAGATAGGGCCAATGCCTTGATGAAGGTCTACGCTCCTCAAGTGTTTCCAGTTCTAATTCGCTTTACAACCTAAATGTTTCATATATTTCTTGAGTATATTGGTTTTACTATTTCATGTAATTAAAGCAATATTTAGGCTTCCCTTGTGAATCCCTTGCCCCTTGTGAAGTAGTTTGTACCACACATAAGTAACTCTTGTAACTGGGTCATCGTGAGACATTATTCTGCTGACACTCTCTTCCAAATTGGGCTCCTTTTCTCTCTGCTGTGTTTCCTTCCCTCTCGGTCTGCTGATTGAAAGTGTCTGCACAGTTGGCACGGGATTTAAAAAGGAAATAGTTAATGACACTGTAGTGCGTTGTGTGGAAAAGGCTGACCTCTCACGTGCCAAATCTGTCAAACACATTTATACAACACACACTTTTCCACACTTTGAGATGCTTATACATCAGAACATGCGGTATTATTAGAAGAGTGTATCATTTTTTGTCTAGTCTAGAGCAAATGCATTATTCAGTATGTGCTCTTAATAGTGTATAGACTGTAATAAATTCTCATCATTGTGCTGTGGCCGTTGGCTTTAAATCTTGTTCTGTCTCTCTAGATGTGTCTTCTAAGAGGCTGTGTACATTTTCCACATGAAAAGCAATGCTCCCTTTGACATATCAGGTACACTGCAGCAAAATGAGATTTACCTGTAGTGTAGGCTGGTTTTGTGGTTTTGTTTAATCCTGGTTTAGACCTGATTTAGCCCTGTTCTTTCCTGGTTTAGTTCTGGTTTTGTGATGGTTTACAACCAACATGCACTGGGAACAGGTCTGACTTACAACCGGCAATGCGAACCAAACTCCTGCGAACCAAACTCCCGCTGTGGTCATACAGCTGGTCCACTGTTCCACGACTGGGGCGAAAACCGCATTGTTCCTCCTGGATCCGAGGTTCGACTATCAGCCGAAGTCCAGAGGTACTGTCCCCGACCGCTACGCGATGTAGCAGAGACGTGTCAGCCACGACAGCCCCACAACATCCAGGGACTTGAGGTACTCAGGGCGTGTCGTTGGGATTGAGGAGATCCTTGAAGTACTCCTTCCACCACCTGACAACATCCCCAGTCGAGGTCAACAGCTCCCCACCTCCACTGTAAACAGTGTTGGCGAAGAACTGCTTCCCCCTCCTGAGGCGCTGGAAGGTTTGCCAGAATTTCTTCGAGGCTGAGCGATAGTCCTCCATGGCCTCCCCGAACTCCTCCCAGACCCGAGTTTTTGCCTCCACAACTGCCCGGGCAGCAGCACGCTTGGACTGCCGGTACCTGTCTGCTGCCTCAGGAGCCCCACGAGCCAGCCAGGCTTGATAGGACTCCTTCTTCAGCCTGACGGCATCCCTTACTTCTGGTGTCCACCACCGAGTTTGGGGGTTGCCGCCACGACGGCACCAGAGGCCTTACAGCCACAGCTTCGAGCAGCCACGTCGACAATAGAGGTGGAGAACATGGTCCACTCAGACTCAATGTCTCCAACCTCCCCCGCGGTCTGGTTGAAGCTCTCCCGGAGGTGGGAGTTGAAGACCCCTCTGACAGAAGGCTCAGCCAGACATTCCCAGCAGACCCTCACAGTACGTTTGGGCCTGCCGAGTCTGTCCCGCCTCCTCCTCCGCCAGCGGATCCAACTTACAACCAGGTGGTGATCAGTTGACAGCTCAGCCCCTCTCTTGGACTTGGACCTTCCTGCGGGTGGTGGGCCTACGGGAAGGCAGTCCCACGTAGCCTTTTTGGGCTGGGCCCGGGCGGGTCCCGTGGGAGGAGACCCGGCCACCAGGTGCTCGACTGCGAGCCCCAACCCCAGGCCTGGCTCCAGGGTGGGGCCCCGGTGACGCCAATCCGGGCAACTTAACGGACCTTGTTATTGTGTGCATTATATGGGGCTTCTGAACCGCTCTTAGTCTGGCTCGTCACCTAGGACCTGTTTGCCATGGGAGACCCTACCAGGGGCATTAAGCCCCAGACAACATAGCTCCTAGGATCACTCGAGCACTCAAACCCCTCCACCACGATAAGATGGCGGTTCTAGGAGGGGTAGTAGGAGGGGTTCAGACCTGATTTATTTCTGATTTAGTCCTGGTTTGTCCTGGTTTAGGCCTGGTTTAGGCCTGCTTTAGCCCTGGTTTGTCCTGGTTTAGCCCTGGTTTTGTCCTAGTTTACAACTGGTTTAGTCCTGGTCTATTCCTGGTTTTGACCCGGTTTAGTCCTGATTTAGCCCTAGTTTAGTCCTGGTTTAGATCTGTTTAATTTAAGGTTTATATCAAGTTTAGCCACGGATTAGACCTGGTTCAGTCCTAATCTAGCCCTGTTTTTTCCTGATTTAGTTCTAGTTAGTTAGTTCTACCTGGTTTGGACATGATTTAGTCCTGGTATGTTTGAGACCTGGTTTAGAAGTGGTTCAGACCTGGTTAAGTCCAAATATGGCTGGTCATATTGTTATTGCAACACAGTTTTTGCATATTTCTTTCTTTCTTTATTTATTTATTTTTCTAACATTGCGGTTCTACTGTATCTGTTTGAATCCCTGCAAAACATGACTATACAAAAGTAATTCCAATCGATGAGAGCACAGTGGAAATGCTTCTTGAATGCAACTTTGGTGATTGCTGTCAGACTTTATCAGCCTCAAGCACATTCTCGTATCCTCTAAATACTTCTTACAAGGTCTCAGCACAGCCCGAACATGTTTTTGGCTCAGAGAGTATACAGATACCTGGGTCATTCATTATACAAAGTGAGAGGCTCTTTATCTTTGCCACGCACACCGAATCTGGCACACATTTCCCACCTGCTACATGTCCAGGGTACTGACACTGGTTTGCATGGCTGTGTGACATCAGAACAGAGAAAAAGGAGGATTTTAGGCAAAGTGGTCTTGCTTTACACTTTTAGGAATGAAGTGTGTATTTTGTGATTGGACCCGAAGCTGCCCTAACAAATGCATTGTTCAATAGAAACAACATGAACTATTTTTGATGATAAAATGTGAGATATACAATGGAAAAGCACACATATGAATCTACTTCTATAAACTGACCAAAACAGATTTCTAAACAAGTGTAAATGCCTGATCAAGTAACTTGTATACAGTAAGTGCAGTTCATAGAGCATCATCTGACAAAATCAGCTGGCAAATTGCTTGGCTCACACAGAATTTTTTGACCTTGCATTCAAATGGTCGTCGGGAACTTGGGAAAACATTTTCCTCATTTAAAAAATGCACATGAACACCTGCACAAGTCGGAAAAAGAACTTGGGAACTCGGGTCAAAACCTGCTGCCCGACTTCCCAACCTAATGTCATAGCCATTGCAGAAAAGTGGCTGATTTATTAATTAGCATGAGCTTTTTGAGTAAACATAGCAAATAATATATGTTTACGAGCTATCTATACGTTACATCTATACGTTACATCTATACGAGCTGTTGCTTGTATAGATGTAACAGAATAGTGTTAGAAATGCTAATCATTGCTGTTTCTTTAAAATTTTACCCCAACATCCAAGCTTTTTGGCTAAAGCTGTATTTGCAAAATGTATTGTTGTTTATCTTTTTAGTAGTGAAAAGAAGGGGTACACCTTGGACAGTGGCCGGTTAGTCACAGGGCTAACATTTCAACTCCAAGAAAATGTATTTTTATTTTCCTTGAACATTTATATACATTTTATATTCAAACAACAAAAATATTTAGTTCCCCCTTCACCTAATCTTAAAATAATAAATGTGTGCACAAAGGAGGCTGGTGAATTCGATTGGATACATACACAAGTTGGTTTGCCATAATGAAGCTCATGTAGAATTCATTAAGCTTTTGGGGAGCTGATGGAAAGAGGTTGAGAGCTACTGCTAGCTCCCAAGATACAGGTTGGAGACCTGCTTTAACCTCTCACAGTACTTGTTTTTTCCAACTTTTATTCATTGAAGGTCAGTTTAGAACTGGAGCAGCCTTGTAGTTTGTTGTTATTGATTTAAAAACATCTATCCACAAAAATCTAGGTCATAGATCAAAACCATAGCCTGGTCTGACAATAGGGAATCCCATGGAATCCATTTCTTTTCATTGCCATTAGTGGTAACTCAAAATTGCAATGCTTTTTTTTTTTTTTTTTTTTTTTTTTTTTTTTGCTTTGTCCTCTTTGCATGGAGTAAGGGTCACAAGATTTGGTTAAACTATGAACTTTGGCCTCATAAAACATAATGAAACATATTGTATGTTATTGCATTTGGACCATTGCCATTAAAATGTAATAAGCTCAACTCAATCACCTTTCAGTACCAGACTTTTACAGCGACTATGTGGACACACACAGATATATTTGGTGTTGCTGTACATCCCATGCCATCTGTCTGTGCGTGTACAGAGCTATCAGACATATTTAGATGCAGATGTTGATGTGGGCTGAATTATGACAATGTGCTACACACTTCTACATTTTCACATTCACAAAACAAATGAAGTTGGCAAAGAGACACATTTGAAAACTGTAATCATAGATGTGTCCAGACAGATGGCATCTAAAAACAGCTTTTGAGATTTATTCTGAAGGCTCAGGCTGGGGCTTGTAGCCAGTGCATATGTTCCCTCAAATCTGCTGCATGATTTTATGTGTAATATTCTCATTAACCAAGTTAACATATGACTTCTACATGGGATTTCGGAAGCTGTTGCAGGTCACATCGGGCAGTGGGGGCTTTGAATTGAGTCTTATCATAAATTATAATTTTATATTATGACTATAATCATGCTAATTAATGCTCCTGGGTGGATCCTTTACAACCCCATGCTGGTAATCATATTAGTTGCATTGGAGTTTCCTGATAAGGAGGATCTGATTGCCAGTTTAAAACATTTAAGAAGACATAATTGCTGACATTGATTTTGATTAATTTTCTTCACTAAACCTTATTTTTGAATGTGTCTCTGCAGGTTCATCTTGGTGTTTGGATGTCTGGTACTGTCTGTATTTTCTACCATCCCTGCACACCAGGAGTTCTCCTCACACTGCCTGCTCATTCTGGTATTTGTCTCATTAAAGTCTATATGAATGTATGCCTCAGTCATAAAATATGGCAGAGTTGGAAAGTAACTATTTTTACATGTGCGTACTTTATGTACATTCTGTAAACCACAGTCTTTACTTTCACTCATGAAAATACTGAATTTTAGTTTTTGCCTGAGTGGGTTATTTTGGAGTAACAGTACTTTTACTTAAGTACAGATTTTGCATACTTTTTCCACCTCATGAGTAATTAGGCTACTTTGTATGAAATTTGTAAGATGCATATATACGAAGATACTGCACTCGGAGCTGTTTTGTGTCGTCTTAGATATATGTAAATACAATAACTGATAAGGTAATCTGGTCAGTATATGCAAACCCATTTTGTGTTTGTTACAGGAGTTTGTGATGATTGTGGTGTTTGGTCTGGAGTACATCATCAGGATATGGAGTGCGGGCTGCTGCTGCCGCTACAGAGGCTGGCAGGGACGGCTCCGATTCGCCAGGAAGCCTTTCTGTGTCATAGGTACATTTTATCATTACCTGCTGTGACAGATAACCAACCTGATCGAGCTGGCCACAAGGGTTCACTGTGAAGGCTACACTCTATGGGCCAGTTTCAAGCCAGGTAAATAGAGAGGGATGTGTCAGGAAGGGTATCTGATGTAAAACCTATCCCAAATGAATACACATCACACCATATATGCAGATGATTAGCTGTCATGGCCACGGTACAATATAGAAGAAAATGTAGCCTCATTAAATTAAGTCCTTGTCCAAAGAATCAGCAGTGGTTCTCAATCCTTTCACTCCAAGAACCACTTCAATATGTCTCAAGTACCATCATTTTTGCATTAAAATAAACGTATATCTTGACTAACCTTGATCTAAACTTAGAAGCAAAATTGCAATTAACCCAGAAAAATGCATTACTGGGACTAAACGCAGACTAAACTAAGACTAAACTAGAACTAAATGCAGACTACCCCAGTTCTAAACCAGGAATAAACTAGGAATGAACCAGGACTAAAACAGGAAAAAATCTGACTCTAAAATGAAATAAATTAGGACTTGAACAGCAAAAGACTCATAAGTACAACTTCAAAAAGTGTGTTCTGACAGTGGTACCTGTACCACAATTGATAACCACTTGGCTGGACAATCAGAGAGCCATACTTTAATTTTAATAGAGGCTTAAAGTAATTTATTTGTCAGTAAAGGCTCATGCTAGACCAAAATTACCTTTTGCATCAGTGTTAGTGGGATCAGAAAGCACAAAAGGATGTCAGTTTGGAATAGTGGCTGTTGATTCTCATTTTTCCACCTGCGAGAAGGAGGACAGAATCGTGGCAAATACAGGAGTGATAAAAAAGTGTAATTTAAGCTTTTCTGACAGAGTGACTTATTGAGACAGAGCTGTGAACAGGCAGCTTGTAGTGAATCAATAAGTGTTTTAAAAGTGATGGATGGCCACATAGATAAGTCCGGCACAAACTGACCCAGGCTCTCTCAATAAAGTGGGACACCAGTCTTTTTAATGAACTCCTGTGTATCCGTAGACATCATCGTACTCATCGCTTCCGTCGCCGTGGTTTCAGCCGGTAGCCAGGGAAACATCTTTGCCACCTCGGCGCTGCGCAGCCTCCGATTCCTGCAAATCCTTCGAATGGTGCGTATGGACAGAAGAGGAGGGACGTGGAAGCTGCTGGGATCTGTAGTTTATGCACATAGTAAGGTAGGACTTCAAAACCAGGAAAGTCATTTGCACTTCACTTTTGACGGTATAAAAAATAGTAATATTTTTGTTTATGTGTGTGTCTTTTAGGAGCTGGTGACAGCGTGGTACATTGGATTTCTGGTGCTTATTTTCTCCTCATTTTTGGTGTATTTGGTGGAAAAAGAATTCAACAAAGAGTTTGCCACGTACGCTGATGCACTGTGGTGGGGCACGGTGAGCGAAACACAAAGACATATCAGAGTAGTAGATTAAGAAAGTCCAGCTTTTCAAAGAATCTAATTTTCTCAGAAGCTCACAAACATGAAATATGTCTTACACCCTTATAACACCTTTGTCTTAAAAAAGTGTAGAATCAATTGGATATCACAATCAACAAAATTATTACTTGAGTAAAAGTAAAAAAGCACTGAGTGAAAGCACTTACTGTTACCACTGCTACCACTACTACTGCTGCTACAACTGCTAAAACTTTCAACAACTTCTTCTGCTACTGATATGATTCCTTTTACTACTTCTAGGGCTATTACTAGTACTGCTGTTGCTACCCTTAATACAACATACTACTACAAGTGCTACTACTATTCGTACACCAATACTACTACTGCAATAACCCTCTTTGCCACCGAGTTCAAAAACAATTTGACTAATTTTGTGATTTCAAACATTCAGACAAACCAACCAACACTAGAGAAAACCTTCTTGGTGGAGGTAAAAATCTGATAAATTGAACAGTCTGACTAGTTTCACCTTTACTATGTATGTCAGTATTCTGTTATTATTCATCATTTAACACAAAAGCCTTTATAGTTATACTTGGCTGAGTGCACTGCTCTGTTTCTTCATGGGAGCCAGTACACAGAGAGAGAAAAAAAAGTGAAAAGTAGACAAAACACAAAGAAGAAATAGCCCGGTCAATAAATTCAATTTTCTCGTGCTGCTGCCAGGTGCGACTAGACTGTTCGACATGTGGGAAAAGCATGCTCTAATGCTATGTTCTGTGTCCATGACATGTCTCTGCTCACAAAAGCAAACATTTACACTGAGCTGCAAAAGATTTTTAATGATTTGTGTGAAAGTGTGCAGCACGTAAGACCTCAGTAAGTACACAGGCCTTCTACGCAGTTTAGAGACAATATTAGCAGTCTTTCCCATTCATTTTTTTGAGGGAGCAAACAAAAAACATTAAAAACATTAGATGTTTTTAGCACCTAGTTCCATTTGCTAAAGTTAACATCCTGAAATAGGATCAGAGCATACACTGTCAAACTATTGTAGTCTGTCACATTTCTGTAACTACTTGTCCAGCTTCCCATGAAAATTCAGAAACATATATTATGTAGTCTTATGTATATGCTATTTAGCAATCTAGGGTGACCAGATGTCTCTCTTTAATGGGAACAGTCCCAGTTTTAGGGTTCTTTCGCACATGTCCCAACACATATTTGTAAAAACACTTATACAGTATGTCCCAGTTTTCAACAACCCATGTCCCAGTTGTCCCCGTTTTAACCAATAGAAAAGCATAGAACAGTTAAAAACAATTGTCTAAAGACTATTGTCGCTCAATTATTTATCATCCCATTGTTTTGTTTTTTTTTGTTTTTTTTTGATAAATTGCTATAATATTCAAAACTTAAGCCCTGGCGTTATTTACTTTGAATTATATGACAGAAAATTAAATTTCATAAGTTCACATTTTTGTGCCTTGATAAGTTCAAATGCATCATGGTTTGTGAAATAAATAAGTCTACCAGTCTTTGGGTCTAGAAATCTGTCTACATAGAAAATGTATTGCAGTCTGCTAAGCTAATGGTTCAGGTCTAATAAAAAAAAATCATCTGTCACTTGACTGACTGTTTACCTCTGACTCCTTAGATCACCTTGACAACCATTGGTTACGGCGACAAAACACCCCAGACATGGACGGGCCGCTTGTTATCGGCCTGTTTTGCATTGTTGGGGATCTCTTTCTTTGCCCTGCCAGCTGTGAGTCACACAACACACACCTCAGACAAGTCTATAAAAAAGATTAGTCATGTTTGTGTGGAGTAGAGTTCGTCTTTAGGGGCATCTTTTAGCTTTGGGGTGAGAATATCAAGTTTTTGTGTCTCCGCCTCAGGGCATCCTCGGCTCAGGTTTTGCCCTGAAGGTGCAGGAGCAACACCGACAGAAGCACTTTGAGAAGAGGAGGAACCCAGCTGCCAGTCTGATCCAGGTGTGCACACATGCCCACACTTCAAACACAAGTTTGAAATCGCTGTGAAGACGTCTAATCCACTATCCCAGTTCACCAGGGCTACGTGATCCAGTCGTGTTGGTCTTTATTTAGCTAATATTTGAAATTAGCAATGTAATAAAACTGTCAGTTGGAAGAAGAAGCTCATTTACAAACAATAATATACAATAAAGTCAAACACTGACAGTAAAACTAACAGGGCTGGCTCCTGGCATAAACACTCTATGAGGTTGTTTAGGGCCCCAAACACTGGGGATGCACACTCTCTGCATTTTCTATTACTAGTGGCATTTGTGAGGTTCATATTGATTTGCAACTTATAATGTTAAACCCAAGTAATTTTTAAGACTTAAATGGGCCCTAAAAAAAATGGGTAGTGCTGAAGGGTGGAAAAAAAGAAAATTGGAGATGGGGGGAAAAAGGTGCAGGATAAAGGTAACATTTTTGTTTTTGTTTGTGATTTATTCATTATTTTGCACTCCTTTATTTATTCCTATTGATTTTTCTTTATTCTTCATTTCTTATGTTTATTATATTATGTACTGTCTCTATATGTGCATGTGTAATTTGGTGGGCTACAAACAAAATCTTATTTAGGGCCACCAAAAGCCTAGAGCTGGCCCTGAAAGCTAACCTCCAGGGCCCACAGACAAGCTTGGCTCGGGACCATCAAGTGGGTTGTGAGGAGGTTAAATATTGTTTCAATGTACAACTTCACTAAATGGTGTTTTAATATATTGCATGAGCTTAAAAGTCAAATTATACTTTGGAAAACAATAAAATGATCAGGGATAAAATTTGGTCTAGCGTATATAGGTAGATCTGTCACTTTTACCTGAGTTCTTGTGTCTGGTTATTTCAAGGCAACATACCATTTTCTCATTTATACAACACACAAAGAGATATAAGCAATTGCAAATGCCTATAATGTCCCACTAACTTACTTGAGTGTAAAACCTTCTACCTCGGTGTATGCTGTTCATTAAGTATAAATACACATTTTGGCCCTAACTGGCTGTCAGCGCTGCCAGAGATTAACTGTGTGAGAGGCTCGCTGTCTGCAGCAGACTCCAACAGAAACACACATCGTTGCGATTTATGAGCCGTTTCCATGGCAATCGCTCCCCGGGCAGACGCTCCTCCAGGCCATCCATCAGTGTAATAGACAATACCTCCAGCAGTACCTTTTACTGTGCAATAAACATCTGCTGGGTAGAGCGTAGATGTAGTGATAGGACTATGACGTTCATACACATGCGCTTATATATGGAAAAAATGTGCCCCTTTTTTGTCTGTTGTCTAGACTCCAATGCAATTCAAAAGGTTTTCGGGCAGTGCCTCTAAAACTTTTTGTTACAAGTACAATCTCTATCAATCATTTGGCTGCACAAATACCTCTGTTTTACTGTTGTTAATTGTTGGATTTCATTCAAAACTATCTTCAGCAGAAAAACCTATGAATACTACAATTTATTTTTACTTTACTGCATTTAATGGAACAAACAAAGAACACATCATTTTGTTTTTTACTTGGCACAATTTGCTTAAAAAATAAATGGACCACTAAAACGTAGCATACAGTGCCCCAAGTACATTTTACAATTATAATTTTGATATATTATGTATGTATTTTATCTTTAATCAAAAAATCTCAGAGGCTACTGCATACCACTAGAGATTTGGCCCTACCTCGCAATAGTAAGATATTATTCCCAGACCTGGACTTGAACCAGGTGATCTTCTTGTTCAGGGGAAATAAGTTCTGTTTATTTTGTGTCATTTCCTCCACAGGTAAAAGGGAGCATCCATGATCCACTACCATGTTTTGTCACCTCCTTTCACTGTCTGTCACAGCACCCCATGCTTCAGACCACTCAATACTGCATCAGGCCTCAAAACCTGGTCAAGTCTGAAATTTATGTGCTGCCGTAACAGTCTCCTCCTAAAGGTTTTAATATTGGAGGATGATTTACTCTGCTCTGCCAGTGAATGCTTCTACAGGGCACACAAAAAGCTGACAACAAAAAATGTCCAGATCTGGGCAAATGTCAGGCGCTTATTCACCCTGTGTGTGACAAGTGTTATATAATTTACAAGCACCAGCCATTTTGGAAAAAAAACAGCACCAGTAAAAAATATCAAAAGATAAAACCTGATCAGATATTATTATTCAGAAACTTGGAGACCAGTCTTATTACCAAGGTGTAATAGGGGCATTTAGTAAGCCTGATCCTGCTGTTTGTGTAGAGTTTTGAGACACCACATGTAGTATCTATCAAGTAACAATAACAAGTTTAAAGGGTGTGACTTCAAACGCGTCATAGATGTATTTGGACAAGTTTAATGTGGTTCATGTTGGGCCTTCACTGGCTAAACATTCACTATCTTTCTCTTTTTGTCCAGCTACTCTGGGCCTTAGGAATCCAAAGGGTAGCACAAGGAGGACATGCAGACTCTACTCAGAAAAGACAGCAGTAGCAGTTAACCACTCTGCCGCAGTGCTTGCCTTCATTAGCTGCCTGTGCACTTTAGAGTCCATTTTAAACTTCTTTTGTTTTTACATGTCTGGGCCTTTGCAGTGGTAGCATCAAAACTGTGGAACAAGGTGCTTTTGCACATTGTTTTTAAATCTCTTCTTAAAAGCCACCTGTTCTCGTTGGCCTTTTGACACAGTCTGCGGTGTTGACATTACTTATTACTCTTTAATTAAACATCACTTAAAATGGTGCGCTTCATTGTTAGAAGACAGGATTGCATATTGGCTATCGGCTGCTCTATTACACCTTGGTATTGGATCAGAGGGTGTCTATTTTAGAATGAAATGTCAGCATAATTATTTTATATTAATAGCCGTGGAACTCCCATTTGTGCTTGTTTATGTTATCCACATATCACATTTCCTCACCATGTTTGTCTCATCCCTTTTGTGTGCACTGTGTGTCTGTCTGTCTGTGTGCGTTTGTGTGTTCGTGCCATGCATCTGTGACCCTCCCTGTGTCTCCCAGGCGGCTTGGCGTCTGTACTCCACTGACGGTGCTCGTCCTTACCTCCGAGCCACATGGCACCACTACCAAAGCGCCCTCCCTCCCTTCAGGCATGTATCCCCTTCACCACCAGCACCAGCAGCACCTGCACCATCCGTCTACCACCACTACTCCCTCCAACAACCCCTACCCATCATGCATCTGTTAACTAATAACCCTTCTCTTCTAACTGTCCTTCTCTCCCAAATACATGCCGTCCTTGCACTTTTCCCTATTAATTGTGATATTTATCCCTCTGACTCTGCATGTAGTGTGTCTGGCGTAGTTATGCTGCTGATGAGAACTCGGTTTCCATTGCTACCTGGAAGCCTCATTTGAAGGCATTGCATACCTGCAGCCCCACCAAGTAGGTAACAACTTACAGACTGAATAACACGGCTGCTGCGGCTTTTCTCAGTGCTTCTCCTGCTATAGTCCAGCATACCTTCATCTCCATTGGTTTCTTCTGTTGACCATGTATTGAGATTCTGTTTTTCCTTGCAGGGAAGGTTTGTTAAGCATGCAAAGCGTTAAACAGCGTCACCCTTTTTGCTCTCTGATATGGACATCTGCAATAGGCTGTAAATGGATGGTTACTGGTCAGATGGTGGCTTGTTGCATGAAATATTTTATTTGCTAGAGGTTACAGGTTAAGCTAGACTGCTGTATGACTGCTGTATGACATTTCAAATAAAAGGTCCCTAAAATACTAATCCCATATAATTTATTTTAACTGCAACTTTGGAAGCAGGTTTACACTCATTTTGCTTCCCTAAATGTGGATTCCACTTTGATTGGTCAGATAGCCAACCCTGGCCAGTCATACTAACTCTGTTTTTGTTCAATACAAAGAATTTGCCTGGTCTTTCTGTCAATTTGAGTTCACAGGACGTAGAACTAACTGATACAGATTTGATGCAATTGGAGAGACAATTAACTAATCAGTAAAATGGTCAGCTGGTAATATGCCAATTAGGGAACCAAAACATGAAGCCTATTTTACAAAAATAATTCTAACGATAGGAGGCAGAAGGCAGAAGAGGGGTTCCAGACTTGCGATGAAAGTGAGTGGGTCTGGCTGGCCAGGCAATAACAAAACATCAAACTATGATCAGCAAGCGAGACAATATTCTGGAGACCAATGCACCATGTGTTGGCTTTGCAGAATTCTTTATACACTACAAACCAACTCTTATTTGCAGTAGATATTACATTTTTCAACAACATACTCTCTTCACCTCTGTCTTTCTGCCTGTCTTTTGCTAAGGATGACTGTGCATGACCATTTCTTGCTTGTGTTTAAAGGCAGTTAGTCTCCTCGCTCCATCAAGACACAAACTCTTCTTCTTTTGGCATGGTGCCTGACATTATCCATTAGCTGAATCATTGGTGAACTGCTGATTTTAATCTGCCCAAACACTGATTTCTCTTCCTTTGTCTCCTTCCCTCTTCATTCCTCTAATCACTGAAGGAAAGAGCAGGGCGAGACTACCTACAGGTTTGTATGATTCAGCCCTTTCCTGCAAGACATATTGAAAATACACACATTTATTTATGACATGTTGTTACTGTATAATACAATGTATTGTACATTGTAGATTAAATACATAACAAAGTGTGGGTTGTTGGAGTGGGCAGTTTTTAACGTGATACTTCTTTAGTCTTGAATATTTGGTGACACAGCATCTAAAGATTTAGTAAATGTTGATAGGCTGGCACTTGTGTCTTTTGACACTTAACAGACCATTATAATATACTGTACAGTGCAAACTCTGCATGTCAATAAATTTGAATATCATGGAAAAGTCAGTTTATTTTAGTAGTCCAACAGTCAATTGCATATATTATATACATCCAGTACACACCGAGTTAATTATTTCAAGTATTTATTTTACTTGGGATGACTATGGCCCCAAGCCCGGTAGAGCTGGAGGAAGTGTCTGTGGAGAGGGAAGTCTGGGCATCTTTGCTTAGACTGCTGCCTCCGCGACCCGGTCCCGGATAAGCGGAAGAAGATGGATGGATGGATGGATGACTATGGCTTACAAGTAATGCAAAAACATGACAAAATATTTCATGATCACAATTAAAGAAGAAAATGCTTAAAATATTTTACTGGTGTGTGTACTGAATCTATATATAATAAAAGGGTTTCACTTTTTCCAATGTAACCACTGAAATAATTTGCAAGTCTTCTAATTTATGGACTTGCACCTGTATTTTTGACGTTTTTAATATTTAGTATATAAATTTATCTTTGTTCGCTTATTCCCATTAGGGGTTGTGGGTACTGGAGCCAGTAACTTTGGGCCTTAGGCGGGGTACACCCAGGACAAGGGCCAGCTCGTCACAGGGCTGACACACAAAGTATTTATATTTCTCTTCAGTGGCTCACCTGCTAGAGGTTATTACAAAATAAATTTACAATTTCAGATCCCAGTTTGAGTTCAGGTCATATCCCCGTTCTTTCATTTCTTGTCACTGTCTCAAAGACTAAAAGGGTGACAAGATGCAGGTGTTTGGTGCATAGACAGCTCACTCACAGATGAAACCAAACAAAGATAGAGTCAACTTTAAACATTAAAGGCTCATATTTAAACTCACTGAAGTAATCTCATTCTCTCTTCCCCTTTCACTTTCTTTTCCACTCAACGCTGCAGCAAAGACTTATAGGTTTTCTGCTTCTGTACAAATGTATGCACACTCCTTCAAAGACAGAACCCTGTACCATCTCTGTACCATGACACACTTTTTCCATTGTGATGTTATTTATATAACTCATCAAACACAAGTCTGGAGTAGACAGCGAAGTTGAAAAGGGGGAGGAGATAGAAGATTTCAGAAGACAGGAGAGAGAGAGGCATTTGTGAGTTTAATTATGCTTGTATAGTTTTTACAGTGCAGCAAACCTTAGCAACATTTGGGGCCCTTATGTTGAGCCAGCAGCTTTGTAGCCACATATTAAAGAAAATACTCTTAACACACAAACAAATGTTTTTCTCATCCCAAAACAACATTTAATTACACTTTGTTGCATCCTCAACAAAATCCTCACTTTAAAAAGCTGGGTTTAATTACTATTGTTAGAGAATAGTGTAGCGACAAAACCAATTAACGCAACTTGTAATTATAATTATGCACACTTTCATGGTATCATTTCTTCCCCCGAGACCACAAGAACAAAAAATGGTCTGCGTTATTAGCGGCTTTACAGACTCTTTCAGGCAGCATGGCGGCGGTAGGTGCCGTGGTAAATGCTTGGTGGTTTTCATTTAAGCAGACTTGTAAACACCAGCAGTAGTAAACATTAGGCACACCGCAAAGAAGTACATCGCGCTGAGAACAAGTGTGCCGGCTTTTGGCAGCATCAAATGAGGGATAATAAGCTTTTAATGAGGAGTTTAAGCTGTGTTTCTAGGCAGGTGTCTTGTAGTGGTGGAATGTATTTGAGTGAAAAAAAAATAGTGATCCTAAATAAAACACAATAAAAACTCAAAGACTCAATTGGCATAACACCAAAGCTCATTTTAACCACAGTAAATTAAACACCAACAAAACGTTATAGTACTTTATGGTGTAACACTGTTTGTGCACTCTACAGACAGACGGAGCAAAAACTGTGACAGAAACAGTATGTTACAAAACTTGACATGCTTTGAGAGGTTTCTGCATTATTGAACGATAGCTTTACGAATGTTTCAGTTCAGCTTGTCAGGTTAAACTGAAGTGTTTTTATCTTTGCAGTAGCTCCCTTGTTTGGGTATGTAAGAAAATTTAAACATGTATCTCCTCCATCCTCTCCTAACCTATTCCTTCTTCCTCCTCACTCTAGTAAGGGTAGGAGTAATAGGAGGCTCTTCAGAAGGTATACTTGGAAAATTAGGAGGTATTTACTACCCAGAATCCTCTCTGTCCCTGCCCTTGGCCCTGTAACCTGTGGATGGCATTGTCCATAGACAATATGTAGCTTCCCTGTTTATTTTTAAGCTGAGGAAAATGCGACTGCCTGCTGCCTGTCCAGTGTTATTCAATTCAGGGTGAACAGCCACAGAAATGGAAAAGGCTATATATGCATGCTTGGCATTGTATTGACAAAACTGATATTTATATTTTGTCATTGATTATTATACAGACATTAAATGGCAAATGCTAAAAATATTAAAAGATTCTACCTCATGCTTTTTTGACAATTCTTAAAATAGGCCTACATAAGATATGAATAGATATTATCTGGCTTGAACCAAACATTTGGTAATATTTTCCTATCATTAATATATTTACTGTCATAAAAAATAATATGGCTCACATGCTTGAATTGCTCCAGCTTTCCCTTTTCTTGGCATGCTTCCTGCATTTTCACTTTTATGATTATTAAAGGATGCGTTAAATATACTGCACCTTTCAATGTTCGAAAACAGTTGAGTTAAATTGTGCTATTAAGTAATTATTTTTCAAATAACTTCAAATCTGACAACTTAATTTAACATTATCAGTGTGGTGAGCCATTAATGTCACTGAGAAAAAAATAGCTAGCATGAACATTTGTGCATCAACCACTTGTCTGCTGCAGTGCATGCTGGTCCATTTGGCTTGTAGCCCCAGAGATTTTTGAGTAGATTCCGTCATCTCTCCCACTGCAAGAAAAGTTTGTTAATGCCATCGTCAGTAATTCACAGACTTTTGTACTCAAACTATACATATGTTTTTTAATAGGCTGGATACATTTACCCCAAGTTTTAATTTTGAGCTTGCTGGTTCTCATTCTGTAATACAGTGCTAAAGTTAAGTTTGTGATAAATAATTTGGCGAAGCTTTATGGAACCTCCTACTGTATATTGTTGTTCTAACAGTCAAATGGCTCAGCCTGTTGTTTGCCAGGAGTTAGCAGGACAAGGGGGTTGTTCAGTAGTTACTCCTGTCCTGAGTTTGTACTTTTAGGAGTTATAGTCTTGGTGTGCAGACATGCTTTGTTCTGATGTTTTGGGCATGTCAGATGGATGGATGATATTTGGGCTGAAGGGAAAGGCAGAATGCTGCCCTGTGTCTGTGCTCTGTACTCTTCTCACTCTCTGAGGGGAAATAGGTGTTGACAGTGTCTTTTTTTTCTGTCTCCCTCCTTATGTGTTTCTCTCAACTTCTATCAACTTCAATCTATACCACACTCTTTCTTTTTATCCTAATTGAACCCCTACCCCTCTCTGTATTTTCAATCTTTCATCTTCCTCCTTGCTCTTGTCTGTCCATCTTTCCTTTGGCTTCATCTTCTTTTGTTCTGAACAGTCAGAAGTTGAGTTTTAAGGAGCGCGTGCGAATGGCCAGTCCCCGTGGTCAGAGCATGAAGAGCCGACAGACGTCCATGAACGACCGCCAGCGCTGTTCCCCCGGCAACGACGTAGGGGGCGGGGCCGAGCTGATGGGCGGAAGTCCAGCCAAAGTTCAAAAGAGCTGGAGCTTTAACGACCGCACTCGGTTCAGGCCATCTCTGCGACTCAAGAGCCAGATCCGAACTGCTGTTCCTGACGGTGAGCTGACAGCATACGACTGGATAAATTATGATGTTCCATCCGTAATAATGATAACTCAATTTAACTAATTTTAATTAGGCTAATGTTACTCTATAATATAATAGGCTTTGTGCCAATTTTACAAGTAGCTTTGTCAAAGTGCCTTCAAATGCTCCTTGTCTGCAAGATTAGTTGGCAAAAACTTAAAAGGGCTACTGATTATGATACTTGTGAGGCTGAGTTGCCTCTATGAAGGCTAACAAGATATATATATATATATATATATATATATATATATATATATATATATATATATATATATATATATATATAGTTATGTTATTAACAGATAAGGGGGTGATAATGTGACTAAGTTGAGTAGCCAAAATGCCAAATAAGGGAAGATAAGATAAGATAAAGGAAATCACAGTGTAGTCACACTGGTTGTAATGATTTAGTAATTAATAATTACATGCTATATCCTATTCCAAGGCAAGGCAGTGATTACCAAAAAAACATTATGCTGTTAATTTAGCATCTTGCATTGAGTGCTTTTTCTTATATTTGTGCCATCCCTGTAATTATTTTGGGAATATATGTATCTTCCACCTCACCTCCTTAGTTAGTGCTGATTTGGCAAAACTCTTTCTGCCAAAATGTTCCAAGCAGGGCATTAATTCAGCCCTCCTAAATGCCCAAATGTATCAGTTTATTGGAAAATTGCAACAAAGACCTGCTATAAATATTTCTGCTTTATGGGTTTATAGATTTTGTACAGATTACAATTTTTGGTGAAACATCTGTCTTGCAGTAGACCCCGGCATGACCACAGAGGACTCCTTAGATGAGAGAGGCTGCCATTGTGATGTTACAGTAGAGGATCTATCAGCTCCTCTCAAGGCTGTCATCAGAGCTGTCAGGTGAGCTTCTGCTGCTGAGAAGCCTCTTCAGCCCAGGCATCTTGGAGCAGGTGCACTATTCTTTCAATTTCCAAAACTGGACTTTTTGAAAGTTACCGTTCAAAAAACTCTATACAGTTCATATACCAGTCTTACCCTGTTGTTTCACTAAAAGACTCTTTCTTGATTGACTGTTCATTATTGCCTGCACATATTGACCAAACAGTAGAATAATCTACTTTGTATTTCAGGTGCATAAAAAAAACACCACCAGTGGTAGTCTGCCAATAGACCGTTCTCAGTCACGTGACTTGGTTTGTTGGCGCTGCCATTTTGGATGGCAAAAAGCCGGTGTAGCTGGCTAGCGATTAGTGATCATGCATAGAAATTGATTTCATATTTACCACTTTCTACACCGGTTCAATAATTAACGTTAAGTGGTCAGGTCAGACAGCGATATTTAGAGAAATGTTCACTTGACGATGCTTAAGACCCATATGATGTCAAAATTACAGTTTACCAGCCTTCAACACACAATCTGCTTTGGAACACCCCAACGTTTACAATTATTTAGTCAATCAATCGACAATTTCACATTATAGGGGCACAATTAAAAGCTTACAAGAGGCAGAGAGCTCCTTTGAGGCATAAAAATATTTTGTGGCAGGATGGGTGACAGACCTTCAAGTATGGCCCTAAAACAACTGTTGCCCATGTGAGTAGGCTGAAGAGAGACGCAGATTAGTGAAAAGGCAATATAAATACTTAAATAAACTAGGCTTTCCATGGAGGTTTAAACGTCTAAAATTATAAATCAGAATTTAAGACCTTAAAAAGTCACAAATTTGCTGAGACATGGAGGATTAGGATTTATATATGTTTAACCTGAATCTGGCGACAACCAGATTCAGAAAGAAACTCTGCGAAAACATAATTTGCACTGTTATTATTTTGTTAATGCAGGCATGATATACATTGTTAGAAAGCTTATGTTCTGTACAAAATGGGAATTAAGTTAATTTTATGCTTAAAATAGGACATATGTGTAAGTAATGACGATTCCTCAGTATGCCAAACCGAAAAACAGACTTTTTACCTTTGAACACTGGTTCTGTCCAAAACCAGTCCAATCCAGGATAACACTCAATCAGTCTGTATAAATCCACAAGTAAATATTGAGATATATTTCCATAAAAGTATTCCATGTTGTGAAAATAATCCTGTAATTGCCATATCCTCACTCAGAAAAGAACAAATACCAAGCTGTTCCGAACGTTGTATTTTCTTTTTCTCTCCAGTTCGCTAAATGTCGGTGAAAACGTGTTTGCCCTGCTAATAAACCTGAGCAGACAGTAAGAACGAGGCTAACTGACTTCAGATCAGTTTTTACTTTATTTGATGATTACAGCAGGAATGATCTTTTATGTGACTTTTTTAAAGAATAAACTTTGTGAAACAGTGAAACATTAACTTTTCTTTTACTTAAACAGACATCTGGCAGATGCTATCACAGATATAGGACACATTAAACTATTTTTGATGAGTAAAACAATTTTAATTTGTTAGGCTAACAGACAGCAGGACTGATCCAAATCGGGGCATGACAACTGGCTTTTGCCATCCAACATGGCAGCTTCATGCTTCTCCGCGGAAATCACGTGCTCAGATGACGCTGGCTCTATAGGCAGAGATCAAAACCATCTATCCAAAACCATCCATACCCAAACAAATTAATGCTGTTCACTTTGAGATATTCCACTTAATCCAGCCACAAAGGGACACCAGTGTACTCTTTGTGCCAGTCCAAAGCCTGGATAAATGAGGAGGGTAGCATCAGGAAGTGCATCCAGCATAAAGTTAGATCGATGTGAAAATCTCTGTACGCTTGGAAGCAGATAATTTGCTGTGGTGACACTGGGAGGGAAAAGCCAAAAAGAGAGAAAAAGATTTGCAGATATTACACATAAAATACTAATACTAATAGCTAACTAAATACTAATAAAATACTAATAATAACAATACATTTTTAAAATACAGAGCTATTACTTTAAATATTTATGAATATTATTTGTTGAGGATTTATTGATGATATGATGCAATACAATGCCCACAGTTGCTTATGCAGTCATATTACTAAATTATACAATACTTCGGTGTATTAAGAAATAGTGTGATATACGTCTGTGTTTCCCCAGAAGCCCCTTCTCCATAATGTATCTTGTTTCTCCGCCTCCCATTGTTACCTCCTATCGATGTGCACAGGTTATTGTAGGTGTAAAAAAAAAAACATAACACTGACAAATGCTGTTAGTTCCCATGATGTTTGCTTTTTCCTCGAGTGTTTTCCATACCATTTTCTCGGTTTCACTGACCCACTGCTGGGTTGGAGCATCTGCCTCAGGGATTTCAGCACAGTATACACTACAGTATATGTGTGTTTTGTTCTCATGCATGTGTATGGTGCTGTGGTCCTCTGCTCTTTTACACTGGCACCAGCTCCCTCTGTGTGTGAATGTTTTTCCAAGTGGCGCCAATGGACTTTCTCACTCCCCAGCTTTCTATGACCCGTTTGCACATTTATCATTGTAAAAATCCTTCGGTAGTGCTCAAAACCCAGATAATAGTGAATAGGTATTTTGTATTTATTCAAATGAATAATAATTTTAAAACAAGGTCCAGTCTGACCCTGTTCTGCCTGTAAGTCTGTCTGTCAGCTACTTCAATTCTCTCTCTCAGTTTGACCACTAAATGTCAATTGTTTCAGGATCTCTCCGCCGCCCTGTTGTTGTTAAAATTTGCCTTATTTGCATTTTAAGCGGCGAGATTACCCAATACATGTTGCTGTACTATTGCTGCCTATTAGCAGTGCAAATGCAACTGGAATCATATCACTATAAAAACATGAATCTCTATGAAGCTTTTGTAATTCCTTTTTATGTTATTGACTATTCAGAACAAATTTCTATATTCAGAATAAATGTGGCAGGAGCTGGTGGTACTGAGTCCAGTGAGTACCCTTTCTCCTGCATGTACAGTATATCTCATGTGGCTAAATAAATAAGCCAGACACACTCATGCCACTTCCTGAAAATTAAGTTCAAAGCCTTAATGGATAGCATTTATTTATTTACTATTTTAACAACCAAAAAAAAATAAAAAAATGTGTATGTTTCTCAAAAATTTAGAGTTGCATCCACAACACTGTGATACTCTCTTACCAAGTTAACTCACTATCATCATCCTTCACAATCCTATGCCTATAGTTTTCTTGTTGCACATCTTAGAATAGATATTTCTCTCCTCATCTTACTATTCCTGAGTGGATGCTGCCTATCCTGCTACAATGGGTGGTCTGAGGTGGGATAAACCCTGTCACAAACCCTAAACCAAATCACAGGGATGACACACAACCACTCACTCAAAAGTTAAATTACTAAAGCAATTTTATTCTAAAAATATCTCTACAAAAATGCACAGTGTTAGTATTTTGTTGTGAATTTGTGTTAGAGAATTTTAATGAAACATGACTACAAGAACCTGTGTTTTATAAACAACTTCATTCTTCTTTCATAACTACCACCAAACACTTTACTACCCAGTTCTTCTGCCCACCCAGCAGGCCTATTCCTGGGCTGTCCCAGACTGAGTGTTTCCCAGGGTGTCAGGTTGAAGACAGGGCACCCCCTCCTATGCCAGGACTGTTGTTACAGAGGGTCATCTGTTACCATTGTTTCCATTTAGACAGTGAGAAAGACAGGCAACTGGGTAAAATCTGAATGTACCAGGGAGGCCAAAAGAACCAAATGCATAGATCACCTTTCATGTATCAATATTATTCCCACAGCAGAGACTTTGAATAGCAAATATGAAAAGATATAGGGGCAGGATTTCATTTGGTTGTTTTAGAGCAAGGGGCCTTTGGTTTCCCATTAGACCATCCTAATGCTATTTGAGATTTTAATAATGTTTTGTTATCAGAGTCCAGAAACGAGCAACAAGGGAAAAGTAAAAAGCCAGTCTGTTGGGGATTGTGTGGTTTTTTGCTTCCCTCTAGCGGTAGCTTGAGGTAATCACAGAATTGAATCAGTTTATCAACGTGTGTTTCTTGTAATATGTACTATGCTCTGTAGGATCATGAAGTTTCACGTCGCAAAGAAAAAGTTCAAGGAGACGCTGCGTCCATACGATGTGAAGGACGTTATAGAGCAGTACTCTGCGGGACATTTGGACATGCTCTGTCGCATTAAGAGCCTTCAGACCAGGTCAGGACACACTTAACTCCTAAAAACTTAACTGCTGTGTTTTCTGCTTGATTACAAGAAGCACACGCCTACTCTATTTGAAGCAAAGTTTATTTTTATTACTTATTACCATATACTGTGCCTGTCTTTGTACATATGTGTCCTCTCTTTCTCAGATTAGATACTGTTGTGGGTCCTCCTCCAAGACCCTTCAGCAGTCGCATCAAGACCTTTTCCTCTCCCTCCCTGTATTCATATTACAGCCAAGCCCGAAGGAAGCATACTGCCATGGGGTTAGGCATACCCCACCACTGTGCCTGTCCACTACTAACACATCTTTATTGTGCTCACACTTGAGTCAAATCTCCAGTCTTCCTGTATCACTGTTACTTGAGAAAATTCTGGAGTGTTTTAACTAAACAATTGTGTTTATTGTTTTAAAATTGGTTTAATCTAAATGTGGTACAACAGTGTTAGAATACAATGCTACAGTTGCTTTTTAAAAAGATCATTAAAACATCAACTCAATAAGTCAAGTGTGAGCATCTTTTAGATTTATAAATAACCTATTATGTGTAACTCAAAGTATGGATTTATGACATTACACATACATTGAATAGACTAAACAATTAAACAGCGTTTTCATCAGAACTTAAATTATTTGCAATGCATTATATGTAATTTGAGCTCTGTTTTCAGTGTCATCTAACCACAATACTAATACTGTCAAAGTTAAAGTAGAGTAGGCTAGTACGTAGACCATTATAACTGTGCTCTGATAAATCTTTTACTCACTGTGTGTGTCAGTCTTTATGCTGTTGCCAGGGCTGTATGTGTGCTTCTGCAGCTGAGTGCTGTGTCTCATGTAGTCTCTCTCCTGTCTCCAGTGCGGCAGGCTCTGGTCCCAGCTTGAGTAGCCGTCCAAGGAACATGTCCTCTCCTGCTCTGCACTATTATTACAGCAACAACAGGAGAAATCACTTGGGGTTATTTTTATTTAACTACATTTGAGCTAGACCTAGATTCACAATCTTTGCTAATTTAATTTGGTGTTAACTGGTTTTAAAACGTGAAGCACAGAAGTGCATGATGAGATGCAAATAACATTAAATAATCTACAGGAAAGCCTCATGCATTATTGACTGTGTTGTCAAATGAAGAAAATATTTGAAGTTTAATGACACACTTATACTAATATGCTACAATTTACTCATTTGACCAGATTTGATTAACAGTATATTTTCAGACCAACATGAATAAAATGTATGCTCTCCCTGAAGAAATCAACCAACACTTGAGGTTTTTAGGTTTCTGTCAAAAATGTATCAAATTAATTGTGTGTATGAATGCTTCTAACCTGCTTTTGTGTGTTTACATTTTTAATTTATGGAGTGTACTGTACATACAGTGTGTGTTTAACTTTGCATGTTGGGCCCTATTAAAATTCATAATTATACCACATTGAATAATTTAATTTGACCATTTGTGTAAAAGTGCACAGAAATGTTGCATGATAAGATGCACCCAACAAATGATAAGCACACATTGGCTTTGAAGTGAAAAAATGTAATTTTGCATAAATGTAAATTGTTTAGGTGTTTTGCCTGGCTTGGAATAACCTTACATTTGAATTTGTTTTTTTGACAAGTGTATAATATTTGCTTTTTATTAACAATTATGCACTGTGCATATCTAGGGTGGACCAAATCTTAGGAAAAGGTCAGATTTCTGCAGACAAGAAAATGAGAGAAAAACTTCATCAAGATGGGGATTCAATGGAGGGCATGAGCATGCTTGGACGAGTCTGTAAGGTGGAAAGACAGGTCAGTCACGATCAAATGAAAAAACAAAACAAAAAAACATAAAGGCACAGCTGCATCACTTTTCTGCTGTTGGCTCGCAAACTTACAGCATGTGTCTCAATCTTGTCATTCCCAGGTCAGCTCCATCGAGTCAAAGTTGGATTCTTTGTTGGATGTTTACCGCCAAGTACTACAGAAAGGCCCCTCTGCGCTGTCGTCCTTGCCCCTCTTCGAGTTGGACAACAATCAGAACCACAACTCAGACTACAGGACTTCCATCATTGGCAGGGACCTATCCTCTCCTCACAGAGGTGATCCAGCCGGGGGTGGGAGAGAAGGAGGTGATGGCATACGGCGCTCCCATGGACCTAACCCTAGAGGCCTGAGACTCATCTTAGCTCCAGCTGATGATGACGTCCCACCAGACTCAGCACCTCCTTCGTACCCCCCATCCACTGCCTCACTGTCGCCATCACCACTGCTGCCTCCTGAAAGCCCCTATTCCACTCTGCTAACACCCAATGTCTCCTCTAAGAGATCCCACTTCCCTGACCTACCACCTCTACCCCCTTCCTCTGGAGCATTCACCCTCCAGCTTCCCCCAGTGCTGCACCCCTCCCACCTGCAGTGCCCCTCTGACTCTATCCCAGATGATTTAGAAAATGAAATGCCAACAGAAGAGGGGCGCCTTGGACCCTCTGTTATAGTTAGATCCAGTTTGGATGTGGACCAAGAAGAGGACAGCGAGACGTGCCAGGAAAGGGTTGAGTTGCGTCGTAAGCCTGGGTTGAAGGGTGAAAGTATGTGGAGGAGGCACATGAGTTTGGAGGTCAACCCCTTGCTGCTGCTCTCTTCGAGCTCAGACAAGAGACCGTCAGACTGGAGAAGTGGTCTCGGGAAATCCCTGTCTGTGCATAACCTCAGCCAGTCCCAGCGAGACTGTGGCCTCTCTTCCAGGCTTAACAACAGCAGTAGCAGCAGCAATAGTGATCAAGGCCACGGCGAAAGCAACTGGGACGACACTGACCTTTTTATCAGTGAATGTAAACACGGGCCATGTGAAGAACATTTTAACTTCTTGTCTCCAGGACCTGAGAGCAACCAGATGGACATTTTACAGAATGTGGAAGAAGCTGCACCTCACAGCAGGGGAAACTCAGACTTTGAGTCCCCACACATAGAGCGGGCATAACCACTGACAAAAGGACATGTAAACATTTCAAACTACTTCTGGTACAATCACAAATCACTTTAGTTACAAATGAACTATTACATTTGCATCCAGGCATTTGATGTTTTATACTTTGTCTTGGCTATAACTGTATATAACTTATTTCATATACAATCCATTTTAGTACTGTTGTACTGACTTTTGTATATTCTGAGGAAGAAAATACTAAATTTAAATTGGCCCAAACATTTTGCATAAAAAAAAACAAATGTATGAAATATGTATATAATTAGTATATCCATTAGACAAAACACATCACACAGATGCACAAATGAAGATACAACTAACAACATTTAATGAAGTTGTTACCCTGACCAGACAAGATTGATCATAGACTCTTACTGTATTTAAAAAAGTTAATAAATTAAGAATGTAAACTGTTGCTGAAAAAAAAAAAAAAAAAATCACACTCCATATTTGGTTTGCTGGTATTCATAGCAGAGTGGTTTCCCAGACCCACAGAGCACTAGAATGTACTTGCTTTATGCATTTATATTTGTCAAAGGAAGGGAGGGAAATATATCTGTTGACCCTTGACCAATTGCTTTGGCGAAGGTAGCTAACTAACTTACAATACAGAAGAGTAGGAACAGTAGGGGGTGGGACAATTGGGTTGTTGATCAAAGGGATCAGTGGACAAAAGATAAAGAATGACAATATTACAAATACGGTCTGTATTTACTTTTCCTCCACACCGTGTTCATACTTTATATTGTTTTAAGTAACCACTACAGTGCGTTATTTACTGATTTAAAATAAAGCAGTCACATGGTCAATGATCATTAACAAAAACTAAAATACTCGGGACTTAATTTCCATACAAGTTTTGTTTTTTGTTTTTGTTTTTTGTTTTCTTTTGTTTTACATTCATTTTAGTATACATATTAGTGCATGAAGTGTCTCAAAATTACAGAGTAGAGAGTAATTAAATTAGGCAGCAAATGCAATAAACACAACATGCATTTATAGTTGACAAATTTTAATCTATCCCACGTTACTTGCCTACAAGCAGCCCAACAGTTCATTTAATATTGTGGATTTACTGCAGTGTTTCTGAAATGGTTTGATTGTGGGATCCAGTTTTATCCCAGTTTTGATCATTTTATTGTGACCCACTTTTTTTACACTTTTTAAAACAATATTTAGACTTCAAATAAGCTGAACATTAAAACTATTAAACCACTTTTTGTTCCTCACCCCCCAGTTGAGAAGCGTTGCTTTAAAGTATGAATGCTTAGCCCAATTTGAGTTATTGCATAATACTACAAAGAGACATTTAACTGAGAGCCAAATCATCTATCTGCTTTAGTACTATTAACAACAAATTAGAAATATGCTCTTATATGTTCACTTATTTTATTAGAAAAAATTTGATTGTACTGTAGATGAGAGTAGATTTAACAATTTCATGTTGTTAACTTCAATTATTTAATTTACATAGAGCTTCTGTTGACAATCCCTTATTTCTACTGGGTTTTGGGTGCACCATGTGTCTAATTTAAGGAGGCTGTAACTGTTACTCCACATTATCATGTATTCTTATATGATGAGAACTTCCACACATCGTACTGTGTACAGTATTTACAAATTGTCAGCTTTTCCATCAGCTCAACTTCAAGCCTTCCAGTTTGGCTTATATTTTTAATAATTTCTGTTATGCTCCCCTGGGGTATAGTCTTGGCAGTCTTAAATGTACGTTAAGTGTTAAGTGTTACTGACATTTTAAAAATCCAAAATAATTAACCTGCTCACACTGTTGTCTTTTATTATCTATTAACACATTGAGATATACATTTGATTTTGTAATTAAAACAAACTTTCCAAAATCCACCTTTCCAAAATTAAATAAAAGCACTGTTTGCATAATTCAGCTCAAATTGAAATACTTCATAACTTCATAAAACATCTGTGCAGTCTGTATTGTTTAATTGTGCCTTTTTCATTTATAAGGCTTCAAGGTCTTTGGACAATGACTCTGACTTGAGATCACTATCAATTTGACCTCAGTAAGGCATGTGCTTCTTCTACTGCTTGAACAGTAATTTATTACACAAATGGCCTTAATGTAAGCATTTTTTGTTTCAAGTCAATATTAAGTTATTAAAACGCACACTATGTTTTCTGGACGACAAATGCAAAATTGTTTTAATATACATAAATAAAGTACAACTGAAAAACTCTGTTGTGTCTTTGTTTCAACTGTACACCTGACCTTTGACCCCTGTATGGCCTTGTAGGGTACACATTTTTAAGTTTACATAACTAGCCCACATATCGATTTGTATTTTTTGTATATGTTAATCTTACATTTTTAATATTAAAACATTTAATTTGTATTAATCCTGTGAATGCTGGGAAATGAAGGCCTGAGTCCTGGCCGGGGTTGATTGCTGGAGGCGCCAGGTGCAGAGGCGGAGGTAAGATGTCGGACTGGGAGGAGGAGTATGATGAGCACTGCGCCGCTAGCCGCAAAACTGAGACTAAAAAAGCTGCCGCAGAGTGGGATTTGCCGTTCAGCACACGGGACAGAGAAAACGTTTCATTCGGCGGTAAAAGCGCCAACAGATTTGTGGCTCCCAGTAGCGGACGGACTGATGCCTACAGCCATGGCTCCCAGGACAGGAGCTGGAGGGGCGAGAGGCCGCCGGGCCGAGGCCGGGACCGCGCAGCTCCTCCACGGCGGCCTTTTGGCCACGAAACAGACACATCAGCCCTAACTATTACTGTGGAAAATGCTCTGGTTGGCAGGATCATAGGTAAGTTCTGATACAGTAAAAACTCTGCCTATAATTAAATTTAATTTAAAGTTTTATATTTCAGTTAACGTTAGCTGTCAGAGCTAACATACACACAGGCCTTAAGGTCCACGTGGAATCCTTATTTTTGTCGAGCGTTGTTTTCTAGTTTATTTTACTGACAATAAGCCTGCACAGTTAAATCTAAAAGTTGACTCTGAAAGCCAAATAATTCAAACCAAATAATAATCTGCCCGAGTAAATATTTTCTAAGGACGAGGAGGAAACAAAATCCGTGAACTTGAAGAAAGCTCTGGCTCAAGAATCAAAGTAAGTCCTGCAAAGGGTTACAATTTTATTATTTATTGCATATTTTTGGTGAGGAATTATTATTATGTTTGTTAAATGTGAAGGATGAATGTAACTATTGTTATCACAATATTTATTTATAGTATTGCTCATTGTTTGGTTTCTATTCTAGATCAATAAAGGCGAATATGAAGGTGAAGTGTCTATCTTTGGTTCCGCATCTGCCCAGCAAAAGGCCAGAGAGATGATAGAAGAACTTGTGTCAGATGGCAGTTCAGACTTACGCAATGGTATGACATGTTTGTGTAAGAGACCACCATAGTCTGGTTATTTTTAGTCAAGAAAAGAATAAGCTGCATTGTGCATAACACAACTTTTTCTTCCTTTGTGTAGGAAATAACTATGGTGGGGGTGGTGCTTGTGGAGGAGCAGGAGGTCGCTCTGTTTGGTCAAATGCACAATTGCAGAGTGCATACGTGGCCCCCCCTCGACCACAAATTGATTGGAACTCTATTCGGGAAAACAAGGATAAGTATGAGGAACTTAAATGGCAGGGTAAGGAGTTGTCTAATCTTATTTCTGCATGTTAAAAACATATAAGAATATGGCTTTTTAAAAGTTATTGTTTTATATGCAATATTTTAACTTTCAGATCTTCCCCCAATGAAAAAACACTTTTACATTGAGTCAAAAAGTGTATCCATGCTGACTGCAGAAGAAGTCAGTGAGTGGAGGTAATTGTGAGAACTTGGCATGACTGGGCCATAGGGGGCACCATTTAACACCATTAAAGCTTAATCATGTACAGATGAATATTACTCAACCTTAAATCACAATGATGCAATTGTTGACTTTGTTATCTTTGTGTGGTATGAAGCTCTTCTGGTTTGTTTTCTCTTAACAGAAAAGAAAACAACAATATCTTTGTAGATGACTTAAAGGAGGAAGGAGAGAAGCGTCAGATTCCTAATCCCTGCCGTACTTTCCTGGAGGCTTTTGAGCTTTATCCAGAGATTATGGAGAATATTGATCGTGTTGGATTTGTTAAGCCAACCCCTATACAGGTGTGACAACTCCTCAGTCAAATAAATGATCCTGCAATACTACAATCTTATACTATACTGCAATACTACAATCTTGTACTACTAAATCTTACAGTTAATAATTGTATATAATATTATAGTTATATAATAAAATAATGTTGTTAAATTAGAATACTAGAGGTTTTTGTGCATTTGTATACTCAAACAAGTTGTGTAATCGTAGGTTTATTTATTTCATTACTGTATCCTAGTGGTATTTCTTAGTCATTCTGGTTAAATACATAATACAGTGGTTACAAATGCATGTGGACACTCATATTAGAAAGAATGCTTCTTCTGCAGTTGGCACTAAAATGATATGCTTCAGTGCACTTCAGGCCACTAAGTTGTCAGACTGGTTCTAGGGTTGGGCTTCCTGGTTTATGAAATTGAAACTAAAATATAAGATTGTGAAATCTACAAGCTATACTTTCGTTTTCTTTGTAAATTCAGTTTCTTGTTACAATGCTTTAGCACTTAAGTTCAAATATCATGTGTTAGACAGCATGTTTTTGTAAAATATATTGGGTAGCATTATTAAAACTAGAAAATAAGATACATTTCTATCCTGTCCTTGTTTGACGTATCAGTAATTATTGATTCAATATTACTGAGTCATTGTGCATATATTACTAAATGAAATATGTGCTAAATACTTAAAATCTAAGCTGTTACTTGTTCCAGTCTCAAGCATGGCCTGTGCTACTCTCAGGAGAGGATCTCATAGCCATTGCCCAGACAGGAACAGGAAAGACTTTGGCCTATCTGCTTCCTGGGTTTATTCACATGGACGGACAACCTATGTACGAGTGGCATATTCCTTTTATTACTAAACAGAATGTAACTGACACAGTGTATTTCTTTTTACTGGGAGTGTTGCTGTAAAATTATTTAAATATCTTAAAAAATTGTTATATGCTGTTTTGTTGTTGTTTTCTAAAGACCCAAAGTTGAGCGAGGAGGTCCAGGCATGTTGGTGTTGACTCCCACCAGAGAGTTGGCTTTGCAGATAGAAGCAGAGTGCAACAAGTACCAATATAAGAACTACAAAAGGTTCACTTCATAAAACAGTTAAAGTTCTACTGTACTATAGAAACCTCATATTCATACTTGCTGTCTTTTCCTCAGTATCTGTATCTATGGCGGTGGGGACAGAAGGGGCCAGATCAACTTGGTTAAAGTTGGAGTGGATATTGTAATTGCCACACCAGGCCGACTCAATGATCTACAGATGAATGAGCTCATCAATCTGCGTTCCATTACCTATTTGGTCAGAAATTACTTGTGTGTGATTGTTGAGTTTAAAAATTTGCTCAAAATACTGTTCATTTTTGTCAGGTCCTCGATGAAGCAGACCGCATGTTAGACATGGGCTTTGAACCACAGATAATGAAGATTATCCTAGACATTAGACCAGATCGACAGACTGTTATGACAAGGTAACACTGCTTTAATTTCTTGTCTTGAATTGTTGTAACTACATGGATTTACAAAAATTAAATGCCTGTCAGTGCCACCTGGCCCACTGGAGTGCGACGACTGTCCAAATCCTATCTGAAGAATCCCATGATGGTTTATGTGGGGACCTTGGACTTGGCAGTAAGTTATTTCAGTTAATGCTAGAAATACACTTCATATAGAAATAGTTGAACTGAATAATCCTTGGTGTTTTTTCCTGACTTAGGCAGTCAACACTGTGGAGCAAAGCATTGTGATTATCACAGAAGAAGAGAAGAAGGCTTACTTGTTTGACTTTATCAGAAACCTGCAGCCTGAGGATAAAATCATAATTTTTGTTGGAAAAAAGATAATGTATGTTTAGTCTCAAATCACAATATTTATAGACCATGTAGAATATACAATATGTACTGCCCATTAAAACATGTATTTTATGTGATGAGGATTTTGTTTTTATCTTGTTAAGGGCTGATGATCTGTCAAGTGACATGTGTCTGCAGGGCCTTGCAGTTCAGAGTCTTCATGGTGACCGTGAACAGTGTGACCGCGAAGAAGCACTCAAGGACTTTAAAGACAGTATGTTACAGTAATGCAACACTGATACAGAACTTTTATTTTTTTTACAATGTGCATCTTTCCAGGTCGAGTTCGTATTCTAGTGGCCACTGACCTTGCATCACGAGGGTTGGATGTCATTGACATCACATATGTTTTCAATTTTGACTTTCCTCGAAACATAGAAGAGTATGTCCATCGTGTGGGTCGCACTGGCCGAGCTGGGTAATTAAGTGTCTTCATATGTGTACATTTGAGCTACAACAAGTGATTTTGACCTGGTGGACTAAAAGACAATTGGCTAAAATATTAAGGTGTTGTATTATTTTCATAAAAACTTCAACGTGCAGCGTCTCATTGGCTATGACACCCTACACAGTGGCCTTTTGGGCAAATTGGTCAATGATAAATTAACCCAGTTAACAAGGAATATGTGCAAAAACTACAACAGCAGCAAACAGGAAGTATTCAGTACTGTTTTGGTACAGGAATACCAAGCAACGTGTATAATTCAGGTAGCAATTACTAAAGTTATATTAAATGGTTATAGTTGATTTCATCAATATGTTGTTGCAGCCCTAGTGTACAGCTCATGAATATTTGACTGTTAGAACTGAGCTGCCATCAGGTCAGTACTTTCTAATGTAGATTTTTGTCCCAGACGTTCAGGTGCTGCTGTCACCTTGGTAACCAGAGACAACTGGAGGATGGCCCCAGAGCTGATTCACATCCTTGAGCGAGCAGGACAGGTACAGGCACACACTACCTGCTGACTATAAAGTGTCATCAGAGCTTCTTTTAGCTTCACAATAACTAATACATGTGTGAGGGTTGGGAGATTGTCTAAGACATGGAGAAGATGCTGCTTTAACCTGTGAATTGTGACATTAAAAAAATCCATTATGTTTTAAGGAGGTCCCTACAGAGCTAGTCCTGATGGCAGAAAGATATGAAAAGCACAAAAAAGAAAGGGAAATGTTTCCAAGAGAGGGACGTGGAGGAAGAGGTGGGGGAAGAAGAGATGGTGGATGGAGAGGGCGCTGAGATCGGGACCAAAACTGGGCCTTCTGATTTGTCTTCAAAGTAAGTTACCACACATATACCAACTAGAACCTTTTATACTTGGTTATTCTCAAAATAGTTTGGCTATAAAATAATCTAAAATAAAAATCGTTATCCATTGTTGCACAAGCACAAATGCTGCAATTAACATTTTGAATCATGGGATATAACGCAGCTATGATTTTTATTTTTTCTTTCTACAGGATTTGGAACGCAACCCCTTTGTCCATTTTTCATTGTTTTTATGCATAGTTCATTTACAGCTCTCATTGTTTTATTTTACTGGCACATTTAAAATTTACAAGTTACCTAAAAATTCCACCTGTTTGACTAAAAAATTTCATTTTGGTAAACTGTGTATATAGTATTAAGTGTTTTGTTTTTTTTGAACGAAATCTTTTGCAGTGCATAATACAGCTATTACATTTCTTGTGTATGTTTAATGGTTTGTAATAACTTGAAGTCGAAGATTTGCTTTGAACATGATAAAGTTTTATTTTGTTTAAATGGAAATTGCAAACACCAGCTTTTTTTTTCCCTAGGATGTAGATATTAGTTTGTATTAGTTAAATATAGGAAATCCTTCCTCTCGTTCTTTTCTGATACGCAATGCTAGACTTCTGCAGCTTTTCTGGCTGCAACCAGAAAGCAAATTCTGGGTAGGGATGAAGAAGTTGTTAAGTTCATTATGTTTCAAGTTGTTTTCAAAATCTTCAAGAAGTTGCTGAAAGCACTGGCTCAGATCAGCTGCTGCCCATTGACTGTCTTTATTTCGGGAACAGCAGGCATGAAGCAGTGTAGTTTTTGCATGATAAGAGCAGAATTTGTCAAAGGATTTGTCCTGCTCTTTTAGCAGGCTAAGGAGATGCTTCAGAAGTTTCAGGCAGTCTTTTCTGTTTGGAGAAATATAATTAGCACAAACACAAAACCAATTGTTTTACCAAAAAATTATGACCAAAAAATAACCTGCAGCAGCGGGTCCCTTCTTTCTCACAGCACGTCTTCTCTGATCCGTGGTTTTTAAGAATGTCTTTCTCAACATGTGAGAATGAAACTCGCCAAGCATCTGCATTAAAAGAAGTTGGTCAGTAAAGCAAATTCTTGTCTTGTAAGTCATTGTACATTGTCAGTGGCAATTGCTCATTAACAATGGAAGCTGAGCTTTGCCTAAAATTTCATAAAATAAATGGTCCAACATGCACTGCTGTATTTCATAAAATTAGATATTAAGTTACATTCTAGCGCACTTTAAAGTATTTCATTTCATGAGTACATCAGTCAATCAGCTGTTTAGATCAGCTCGGACGCTGTATACCTCCCTGTATAAACTGATTAGGACTGGCGCAACTGGTATTGACAGACAGGCCTCACAGCATGCATTGAAATGGAGCAACAGAGGAAACAGTCATGTGCTGAAGGAGCCAGCCGGAGTTTAAAGCAAAGTGATTTACTTCATTTTCACCGTTTAGGCATAGTACTACACACTAAACAAACAAGTTGCAGCGCTGTTGAGTTTACATCTTGTTTTAGTTGGTTTGGTTCATTCAATATCATAATGTTGTAGGTAAACTAGCTGCTAGTTAGCCCAGGATTAAATGTTGAGCTTCCCCTGTATTAAAGACCAACAGTCACCACTGATTGTGTACCAAATTCCTAAAAATACACTGCTCAAAAAAAAATAAAGGGAACACTGAAACAACACAATGTAACTCCAAGTCAAATCACTCTTCTGTGAAATCAGAAGCACTGCCAGAGCTCTGCAAAATGACCTCCAGCAGGCCACAAATGTGCATGTGTCTGCTCAAACGGTCAGAAACAGACTCCATGAGGGTGGTATGAGGGCCCAACGTCCACAGGTGGAGGTTGTGCTTACAGCCCAACACTGTGCAGGACGTTTGGCATTTGCCAGAGAACACCAAGATTGGCAAATTTGCCACCGGCGCCCTGTGCTCTTCACAGATGAAAGCAGGTTCACACTGAGCACATGTGACAGACGTGACAGAGTCTGGAGACACCGTGGAGAACGTTCTGCTGCCTGCAACATCCTCCAGCGTGACCGGTTTGGCAGTGGGTCAGTAATGGTGTGGGGTGGCATTTCTTTGGGGGGCTGAGCAGCCCTACCATGTGCTCGCCAGAGGTAGCCTGACTGCCATTAGGTAGAGATGAGATCCTCAGACCCTTGTGAGACCATACGCTGGTGCGGCTGGCCCTGGGTTGCTCCTAATGCAAGACAATGCTAGACCTCATGTGGCTGGAGTGTGTCAGCAGTTTCTGTAAGACAAAGGCATTGATGCTATGGACTGGCCGCCCGTTCCCCAGACCTGAATCCAATTGAGCACATCTGGGACATCATGTCTCGCTCCATCCACCAATGCCACATTGCACCACAGACTGTCCAGGAGTTGGCGGATGCTTTAGTCCAGGTCTGGGAGGAGATCCCTCAGGAGACCATCCACCACCTCATCAGGAGCATGCCCAGGTGTTGTAGGGAGGTCATACAGGCACGTGGAGGCCACACACACTACTGAGGCTCATTTTGACTTGTTTTAAGGACATTACATCAAAGTTGGATCAGGCTTTTTCAGGGTTTTTCCACTTTAATTTTGAGTGTGACTCCAAATCCAGACCTCCATGGGTTAAAAAATTTGATTTCCATTGATAATTTTTTGTGTGATTTTGTTAGCACATTCAACTATGTAAAGAACAAAGTATTTAATAAGAATATTTCATTCATTCAGATCTAGGATGTGTTATTTTAGTGTTCCCTTTTTTTTGAGCAGTGTATTTACTTTCCAATACAATGGAAGACTGTGACAAGTAGTGGAACCCGGGGATGGTTGTCACAGTTTTTACTGAGTGTAAATTACTCATCTAAACATCTTACAAGACTTATTCATATATTAAATGAAAGCTTCCGGTCCTGGCTTCAAGTGGGTATCCCTTTCTTTTCAACACCTTACTATAATAAAAAGTTATTAACCATCAAAGACACTGTGACAATCAGCTCCATGTGAGGGTCGGTTGTCCTTATTAAAATCAATGGAGCTTTAGGACAAAAAAAATGTTTTTGAAGAAATGTGTAACTTTTTTGTTTATTGGAATAAAAAGACAAAATGTTTTGAAATGCATAATGATCAATGCCTGATGTGTCAAACCATGATTTTGAACAAGGCAATTATTTATTAGAACTATACTCTGTGATGAGATGTAAAGTGGAGGAATATACAGCAGTGGAAAACTACAGCCTTTACCAAAGAAACAGTTTTACTTAATATGACCATAACAAATGAATACAACATTGTTGTAGCCTTGCCATTTATGACTTGTGACAACTAACAGTGAGACAACCAGCCCCAACTGACCTATTGCGCTCAAGCCAGCCGGCGTTTGTTTTTCCGTGGTCAAGTGAGCCGCTCCTAATTTTGAGTGCGCTAATATAGCATTCTTTACGGCAGTTGTCGCGCCGCTGCCAGGGGGGAGCGACACACACGAGAGTAACCACAGAGAGTTTAGAAGCACATTTACACACCCTTTCCCCTAATTTAACAAAATATCAATTTATTATGAAATTGATATTTTGTATGAATTATTACCTAACTAAATCTGGTGAGTGTATAAGGTGGAATTATATTGCATCTATTTCTCTATAAGAAATTACTGACTGTGCTATGTACTTCTACCACCATTACCTCTGTTATACTTTCACACCATGAAATACTTTTTTCATGAAGTTAGTAATGACTAAAATTAAACTCATTATGTACTGTATCACTGTATTTGAGATTGAATATTATATAAAAAAAAAATAAAATAAAAAAGTACACAATGAAACCTGCTTACACCTATTAAGTACATCCAGGACTACTACCACCGAGAGTATGAAGTAACTGTACTGTGAAATACAATTACACAAAAAGTACAAAGTACAGTGGGGCAAAAAAGTATTTAGTCAGCCACCAATTGTGCAAGTTCTCCCACTTAAAAAGATGAGAGAGGCCTGTAATTTTCATCATAGGTATACCTCAACTATGAGAGACAAAATGAGAAAAAAAATCCAGAAAAATCACTGTCTGATTTTTAAAGAATTTATTTGCAAATTATGGTGGAAATAAGTATTTGGTCACCTACAAACAAGCAAGATTTGTGGCTCTCACAGAGCTGTAACTTCTTCTGTAAGAGGCTCCTCTGTCCTCCACTCATTACCTGTATTAATGGCACCTGTTTGAACTGGTTATCTATATAAAAGACACCTGTCCACAACCTCAAACAGTCCCACTCCAAACTCCACTATGGCCAAGACCAAAGAGCTGTCAAAGGACACCAGAAACAAAATTGTAGACCTGCACCAGGCTGGGAAGACTGAATCTGCAATAGGTAAGCAGCTTGGTGTGAAGAAATCAACTGTGGGAGCAATTATTAGGAAATGGAAGACATACAAGACTACTGATAATCTCCCTCGATCTGGGGCTCCCCGCAAGATCTCACCCCGTGGGGTCAAAATAATCACAAGAACGGTGAGCAAAAAAATCCCAGAACCACACGGGGGGATCATGAATGACCTGCAGAGAGCTAGGACCAAAGTAACAAAGGCTACCATCAGTAACACACTACGCTGCCAGGGACTCAAATCCTGCAGTGCCAGACGTGTCCCCCTGCTAAAGCCAGTACATGTGCAGGCCCGTCTGAAGTTTGCTAGAGAGCATTTGGATGATCCAGAAGATCCCACAGAAAGTCTTTGGAGGGAGTTGAAAGTCCGTGTTGCCCAGCGACAGCCCCAAAACATCACTGCTCTAGAGGACATCTGCATGGAGGAATGGGCCAAAATACCAGCAACAGTTTGTGAAAACCTTGTGAAGACTTACAGAAAACATTTATCCTCTGTCATTGCCAACAAAGGGTATATAACAAAGTATTGAGATTAACTTTTGTTATTGACCAAATACTTATTTTCCACCATAATTTGCAAATAAATTCTTTAAAAATCAGACAATATGATTTTCTGGATTTATTTTTTTTTCTCATTTTGTCTCTCATAGTTGAGGTATACCTATGATGAAAATTACAGGCCTCTCTCATCTTTTTAAGTGGGAGAACTTGCACAATTGGTGGCTGACTAAATACTTTTTTGCCCCACTGTACCTAGTAATGCATACAGTTAGGCAAAATATTATGATTTTGAAGTTGAATAAAAATCTTATTTCAAAAAAGTACACAATGAAACCCACTTATACCTATTAAGTACACCCAGTACTACCACTGAGAGCATCAAGTTCTTTTACTGTGTACTTTGTAATTTTACTTCAAAGTACCGAGTAATGCGTAGCAGGTTTCATTGTGTACTTTTTTTGAAATAAGTTTTTTATTCAACTTATTTCAAAAAAGTACACAATGAAACCTGCTACGCATTATGCTTTCACAAGGCATATTAATGCTATGGACCAGAACATCAAGTTCACTCGTGAGGATGCCACGGAGAACAGCCTAGCCTTCTTAGACTGTGCAGTTATCATTGGAGAAGACAGGCGGCTCCATGTGGAAGTGTACAGGAAGCCCACTCACACAGACCAGTACCTGTTATTTGATTCAAACCACCCACTACAGCACAAACTCGGTGTGATCAGGACACTGCAGCACAGAGCCCAAGAGGTTCCCACAAGCTCGGAGGGAAGGAGCAAAGAAGAGCTACATGTCCGCCAAGCCCTCAGAACCTGTGGATATCCCAACTGGGCCTTCTCCAAATCCCGAATGACAAGAAAACAGGAAAGGAAAGAACAGGAGCAAGAGCCAAAAAGGAGCAATGTAGTCAATCCGTACATCTCCGGCCTATCTGAGAAACTTAAAAGGATTTTTAGCCAACATAACATCCCGGTTTATTTCAAACCTGTTAATACTCTCAGACAAAAACTGGTTCACCCCAAGGACAAAATTCCCAGTTACAAACAGAGCAATGTTGTGTACTCCATCCACTGCAGTGAGAACTGTAATGAACAATACATTGGAGAAACCAAACAACCTCTGCACAAGCGGTTATACCAACACCGCAAGGCCAACTCCAGTGGACCAGAATCTGCAGTACACCTCCACCTGAAGGCCACAAACCATTCCTTTGAGGACAGTGAGGTCCGAATCTTAGCCAGAGAGAAAGGATGGTTTGAGCGAGGAGTGAAAGAAGCAATCTTTGTCAAAAAAGATAAACCTTCTTTAAACAGAAATGGTGGTCTCAGATACAACCTTCCTTCTGTCTACAACAGTCTCCTGAAACCAAAACAAACCAGTTTCACTCAGGTCATTTACATCTGAGGGAGCTGCCCAGGCTGGGGAGGGTTAACGACTCTCACTCGAGCTGAGGACAAAGGACTCCTAATGACCCGAAACCACTCAGGCTATTCATGGTCACATTGACCGATAGAATTTAGTTTCAGGTCTAAATTCCTCCTTCCTAGAAGAATATAAACCAGCTCTCTTACCAGTTCATTTCAGAATTGAGAAAGCCTCTTGGATAAGAGGTGAAACGTCTTCAACTTGAAAAATCTAATCCAGATGACTGCTTTTTTTTTTTAAACTTTTGTTGCGATGCCGTAAAGAATGCTATATTAGCGCACTCAAAATTTAAGAGCAGCTCACTTGACCACGGAAAAACAAACACCGGTGTTCTGACGAGATGTGCTACCTTGTCGAAATAAGCTACCTCCATTCAATTGCTATGGAGCGCTTACCCCCGCCCCCACCCTAACCTTAACCATAGTATAGGGAGTGGATAGTAGGGTAGGATGTCTCGAGGGTAGGAAGGAATCCTAGAACACCGGCTGGCTTGACCGCAGTGACCTTCTGACAAAAATGAGCTGGTAACACATGGCTTTAGCCTGCAACCTAAAATATGACTTAACTTAAAGCTATAATGTTTGGCTTTTTGCTAAATGTTCGATTTTTCAGAAGCTAATAACCTACAAGCTTTTAAAATAAAAACAAAACCAACATAAAAAACTAATAAGACCCGTAAAAATAACAAATTACCTCCTGACCTCAATGTTATTAGTCATTGGTTTAAATAAAAAAAATGACTATTGCAAAATAAGCAGATGTCCAACCAAATATTGATAATATCAAATCAGGGCGTCCTAGTGTGGCTATAATGAGCAATGAGACGTGCAGGGTCTCCCCTAATAGGCTAACAGTACATTTGCATATGAAGTACCTACCTTTGGCAGGAACACCATTGCTTTGTGCTGTGCCCTTGCCCTCATATTTTGGCACAAGATAGTATGGCATGTATTTGTAGTTCAGCTTGACTTTTCTGCCCAGCCATCCTTCTATTTTCCAGCCGTCGTTAGTGCAAGCTGGCCAACTTGAGTGAACAGCAAGGCACAATACAACATCCAATGAAATTGGACGAGAATCCTCTTCTATACTTAGTGTCACGGCAGGGCAACCTTTTTTCTTTCTATCAATCTGTACACCTGAAATCAAACATTAACTTGTCACATATAAATACTATAAATTGATCCACCAATAGCATATTTTCCCAGAGCAACTAAACGTGCCTTTCCAAACTCACCTGGGAACGTCTGAATACTCTTGATCACTTCTTTTCGAAACTCATTCAGTATTTCATGTGCGGATAAATGTGTTGACTGAAGTTTTGTCAGTGGGCCGCTCCCGCGTTTTAATGACACAGTATAAAACGCCCCATCATCACTGAAAGGTTGTATAGCCACACGATCAACAGGAATAGGGAACATTATATCAAATTCATCTGGGTTTGAAATCTGCACAAAAACACACAAGTATGATTCAGTTTGAGTCTCATGCTGAGTTAATACATTTTAAAAATTTACCTTGAGGTTTTCATAATAGCTGCCAGTGTGTAGTGGTTCCTTCACTTGCTTAAAACAGACCGTGTTGCTCCTTAAATGCTCCAAAATCTTTTTTTGTATATCATTAATGGTACTTGCTGCTTTAGATTGCTCAGTCTTTCTAATCTTCAGTTTGTCCAGAGTTGCGCGAAGTATAGCGTTTGTTTCCGCTTTTTTCGCAGCATCAGCTTTTTGATTGTCTTCAAGGGAAAGTTGCCCCAAGTGTAGAGCCACCTCTCCTACTGGTGATTTAGCCCGTTCAGCTCGTGATTTGACTCCAGATTTACGGCCTTTTCTGACATTTTGCATTTTTGAGTCCATTAAGTCCTCGGTCTCCTCTACTGGTGATGTGGCACTTACCCCACACGTTTTTGGCCTTGCACCCAGGACTGTATAGTTTTTTCTTTCATGCATGTTGGGCTGTATCTGTGGCAGTGGTGAAGTGGCTCTAGCACTTTGCTTCGTCGTCTCTGGAGAAGTGGCTCTATCACTGCATCCCTTAGCGGATTTTTTTCTTGTAGTGTCCTTTGGTGTCTTCTTGGTTACTTCTGTTGCATTATCTTCTGGTAATTCATTATTTTGTTGCTCTTTTTTCTTTGCTGCAGTGGTCGGACGCTTATCTTCTCCCAAGGGTTCCCGTTTCCTAGGTGCAGATGTCCCGTTGGGGCGCTTTGTCTCTGGGCTCTTTGCCGTGCGTGTCCTGCCTCTACCAGTCATGATGGTACAATAATTTAGAAAGTCGAAAGTCTATCAACATTCAAACTATTTCCTGTCCACGCCCCTTCGATCATCACCCTTACTCTTCAGTATGTCAAATGAAATGGCTACACCTTGTGGACACACCTGTGAATTGTGTTGTAATGAAAGACAGGAACAACCCAATTTTTGGTAAATGTTTAATGTTGAGAGGCTCATGCCAGTATACAATAAGGTGCAGTAGCTTATGCCAATGTTATACATCAGTGAAAGTGCAAAGTAGTGAAATGCCAATTAAAGTGCTTCGTAATGACTGAAGTGATATACTTCAAGAGAAAAAAGGCAAATTTTCACATTTTCTTTGTGTGTGTTAAAGCTTACACAAACCATTTCACTAAGTTCTAATACAAAGAAGTATATAGTTATAATTGTGGTAATCTGGTCCTACTGAGTATTGCAGTAACAGAACACTAGTATAGGAAGTAGTTATTTAAAGAGACCACACTCAATTACTAAAGAGTTTCTCAATTGCTTACTAACACAAAAAAGTATTGCCATGAAACAATACACCTCTCTCACTAGAGGTCGTACACAATAGCATGTTTAAGCACTAAAATGATTTTGTGGGTAGCGCCCCAACAAGATGTAAGAGTAGTTTTTCCTGCGAATGCTTTTACGATGCATTGTGATAATTAGCCAGTCATTGTTTATCAGGTTGAAACAGCCAGTTGTGGGATGGAGAAGAAGAGTGGATGTCCTGCCACGGGAGACCCTGGTGCTGGCAGAGGAGCACAACATTCATTTGTTCCTCTGGGCCTTCTGGGCAGACTTGGTGACTTTACCAGTAGTGGAAACCTTTTTCTCCACACCTTTGATCACACCAACGGCCACAGTCTGACGCATATCACGCACAGCAAAGCGACCTTCAAGTAAATGAGGAAAAAGATGTCATCACAAGTCAGATTCGTACTAATCATCTTTGCAATCCTAATTTTAAAAAATGTTGCAACACTGTAAAATGTAAATAAAAACAAAATTCAGTGGTTTGCAAAATTAATGTAAACAAATTTTATTAACAAAAAAATAGACTTTTCAGCAGATGTTGAAACTAAAATTTTTAATCAGCTCATGACAAATAATAGCAGTTTGAATTTGATGGCAGCACAATGTGTGCAACTTAAGGCTGGAAAACAGGAAAACAGTGCTCACAATGACTTCTGAAGTGTTCCTGCAGTGATTTCCAGTACAGCAACCTTTTAATGCAGTAAAGTTTGGGATCCTGAAGATCAGGAGCATCCAATACTTAAACATAATACAGACTCTACCTTTCTAAAGCCATATGTACATAAATATCTTTTTCCAGTCTTTTGTTGCTCCTCCTTAACTGTTTTGAGATGTGCTGCCTCATTCAAATTTAAAGTCTACTATGGTGAAATATCTCATTTTAAACACCAGATGTTCTCGTTCTATTGGGAATAAAATATGGTTCTAAGAGATTTGCATATCATTAAATTCTGCTGTTTTTTTTTTTTTTTTTTTTTACAATCTTAATTTTACAGTGTTCTAACATTTTGGGATCAGGGTTTTGTACTTGGTGACAATACTTACCCAGTGGAGGGTACTCAGAGAAGCTCTCAACACACATCGGCTTCCCAGGAATCATATCCACAATGGCGGCATCTCCGGACTTAAGAGATTTAGGATTGTCTTCCAGCTTCTTTCCAGAACGGCGATCAATCTTTTCTTTTAGCTCCGCAAATTTGCAGGCAATGTGAGCAGTGTGGCAGTCCAACACTGGAGCATAACCAGCACTGATTTGTCCCGGGTGATTCAGGATGATCACCTGCAAATCATAAGTTTATGTCTGAAACAAGTCTAATTGAGTTTTATTTTCAGTGCAGTTTGAATAATGCAAGTGCAAAAAATTCTTTCATTTTTCACACCTCTCTAAAACTTTTGCTTTGTGCTATCGTTTGTACCTGGGCGGTGAAGTTGGCAGCTTCCTGGGGCGGGTCATTCTTGCTGTCCCCGGCTACATTGCCACGACGAATGTCTTTGACGGACACGTTCTTCACATTGAATCCCACATTGTCGCCAGGAAGTGCCTCACTCAACGCCTCATGGTGCATCTCCACAGACTTGACCTCAGTAGTCACATTGACGGGGGCAAAGGTTACCACCATGCCAGGCTTCAGGAGACCTGTCTCCACACGGCCCACCGGCACTGTTCCAATACCTGAAAGAGCAGGTCCTTCGGTTATCTACAGCAAAATAATCCTTCAATTTCTAATGTGCCAGCAAAGTACAACAACATACTGTACCTCCTATTTTGTAAACATCTTGAAGGGGCAGACGTAGTGGTTTGTCTGTCGGGCGGGTTGGGGGTTGAATGGCATCCAAAGCCTCCAGAAGTGTTGTCCCAGATGCGCTGCCTTCTTTTCTATTGATCTTCCAGCCCTTGAACCATGTCATCTAAAAGCAACACATGCACAATTTGTTTTAGCTCAGTGATTTACATCATCTACAGGTCTGGAAGAAATAGAGACCATTGCAAAATAATCAGTTCCTGAGGTTTTATCTTTTACAGGTTCAATGTGAGCTGTGAGCTGAACACAGTGCCTTACTTTTTGTGACTGAAAATGACTGAAAATATTTCTCCTAATTTCCAAATAGAAGTCTTGTTCTTTAGAGCATAATTACTATACATCAAAATAAGAGAAACAATGCAGTGTTTGTAGAACTTGAATAATTCATTTTTAAACAAAATGGTGATAATGATTGGACTAAAGACCATTCAGAAATCAGTATTTGCTAGAATTACCCTGATTTGTAATTACAGCATTACTTGTTTTTTACATTGCTGTTGGTTAACTTTATAGCACTGTCTCGGCTTTGTTTGATGGAGTGTCATAAAGCTCATAAAGCAGAGTGAGGTGTTTGAAGGAATTTAACTGACACTGGCCTGGAATTGTTGTCAGATTCAGAGAGAGGCTGATATGAGACTAAATTGCAGCGGTCTCCTATTTTTCCAAAGCCGTAGAAATGGCAGAATGTTAGTGGGCAAACAGGTTAAAATCTATCATCTCTAGTCATTGTTAAATTTCACCTTGGACATTGCAGTCTTAAGATACAAATCAGTAGTCAAATTGAAGCCAGTTGACATAGTTTTTACATTTATAGTATTTGCATTAGCAGTGTGCTTACATTAGGGCTGGGCTCCAGCATGTTGTCTCCGTTCCAGCCTGAAATGGGAACAAAAGCAACAGTGTCTGGATTATAGCCGATCTTTTTGATGTAGGTGCTCACTTCCTTCACTATTTCCTCATATCGTTTCTGGCTGTAGTTCGGTTCGGTGGAGTCCATTTTGTTCACGCCCACAATGAGCTGCTTCACACCGAGAGTGTAGGCCAGAAGGGCATGCTCTCGAGTCTGGCCATTCTTAGAGATCCCTGCCTCAAACTCTCCCACTCCTGCTGCCACGATCAACACAGCACAATCTGCCTAATGACGCAAAATATAGAACGTTATTAACCGGAATGGTCCACACTACTGTGCTTTGTTCACTGATATTTATGCTAGTTTACCTGGGACGTCCCAGTGATCATATTCTTGATGAAGTCCCTATGACCTGGGGCATCAATGATAGTTACGTAGTATTTGCTAGTTTCAAACTTCCACAGTGAGATGTCAATTGTGATGCCACGCTCTCTTTCTGCTTTCAGCTTGTCCAGCACCCAGGCGTACTTGAATGAACCTTTTCCCATCTGAGAAATTAAAATGAGATGCAGTATTTGTGAGCATACATTCTTTTTTTACAGTATTTTTGTTGTGACTTGTAGTACTGTAAGTAATAACTACTTACTTCTGCAGCTTCTTTTTCAAACTTTTCAATGGTTCTCTTATCAATGCCCCCACATTTGTATATGAGGTGGCCTGTGGTAGTGGACTTGCCTGAGTCCACATGGCCGATCACAACAATGTTTATGTGGAGCTTCTCCTTTCCCATACTGAGCGAAGGACGTGATCTGCTGGTTTAAAAAAAAAAAAAATCGGTTGCATAGATAGGATAGTACAGTTACAGGTTCATGAGTTCACAATGTTTTCTAAGATCACTGTGGTGTATACTGACTTCAATTTGGGTCAAGCTGCTTAATATCAACTTTATTTGAGTGATTTTTTTCTTTGAGTGTTTACTACAATGTTGCACCACCCATGACCTCTCAGCCTCTGTGAATCCACACTTGCCTCCTGACCACCTCAGCATTGCATTTCTCATGCTTCACTGTTTGACTGCTAAAACAGAATCCACCATTTTGTTGGTTGTTGTATTTGACAGTGTAGCAGCCATTTGTAACACTGCAGTGGTGTGTATTCTCTTTTAAACGCACAAGACATTTACTGTATTGTAAATAAAATACAGTGAAGAAACACAATTGGCATTTACGACAGTTTATTTGAGGGGAAAAAAACAATACAGTGTTTATTCTGTAACTACGCAGGCCCATCTGTATCCAGGTAACGCCAGGTAGGGGCCAGCCGCATAGCCCAAGTGTAACATGAATCCCACATGAACTTCACCAGACTAGTTCAGGTGACTGAGCACATCCCCAGTCTAGCGTTGCGCACATCATTTCATCAAAGTCTCACGTAAAGTAGACTAAGCTCGATGCCGCAGTGCGCACCACGAACGATTAAAAGTAGTGCCAGAACTAATTCGTTATAGGCTCCAGTGTCTGGAGGTATTAGTAAAAATGTCAAGCCCTCCGCCATGTTCTATCATCTGGGTGCGTATTAGAGCCGTCCGCTTCAGTATCACAATTATCCCCAGCGCTCATGCACCATAGTAACAGAAACATCCGTGCGCAACTCTGATAGCGCGGCTAACAACACGTACAATTCTTAAAGAGTGACATTGCGTATAATGTACCTGCCAAGTAGCTGGTGTCAGGTTGTCTGCAGGACCGGAGAGAGGCTGAGCACAGACGCTGATCCGGTTATAGCGCACAGGACAGGCGGGGGTATTGCGTAATAGTACGCGCTCGCACGCCCGGAGCTTCGCAGCATCACAAGAGAACTGAATTCATCATTGGTCATTTTAAGCCAAGTGGCATCCACTGTCGTACAACTCAAATACAGTGAGTGAACCTAGAAATATAAACCCCGTAAGCGAGGGTCAGATGTTTAACTGTTATTGTATGCTACAGGAATGCTAAGTACAGACTGGGCAGCAGGTGGAACAGCCACCTTTCAAAACATTCTCCCCAAATTTAGATGGACTTAAATAACTCTCATTTTTACCAGCTATAGGGATGTAAAAAAAAATCTGGAAACTGAACTGTATTTGACTAATAAAAATACGTCCCTGTAGTCAAGCTGTATGACAAATTTAAAATATTTGTAAGCAGAATAAAACAATAACTTGCAAAAAAAAAAAAAAAAAAAAAGCAGATATAGTTTCCTTCATGTGTGTAATCTAATCTCATGGCTCTATCGCAAATTCTATCTGCTAGTGCTTGTCACTTAAAATAAATAATAAACTTAAGAGTGAATCAAAATCAATTTAATTTGAAAAATCATAAATTCCAGCACCAGCAACACAGTGAAGCAGAAATTACAGTAAAACAATGTGGCGCTTACAGGAATGTGTCCATCATGGTTTTACGAATATTTCCCTTAGTCATTATAAAGTCGGTAACATAAAAATAACTGTTAAGTAACTCAATTTGCATTTACAAAAACGAGTGGCAAGTCTGACCCAGTTTCAGGTACAGTACAAGGCACAGGCAGTAAATGCAATATATAACATGATATGAAGATGGTCAAAATTACAATCAAAGCTAAAGATTTAGGAAAGATTACACTATTAAGTGTAATGAAAAGACCAACTTAAGAATAGACCAGACAACTGTACATGTGAATAATACATGTACTAAATCAGTAAACAGTGATGTATTTCCATTCTTTATGTAACCTGAGTATTAAGTAAGTGCAAAATCCTGCATGAAGCAATTGTTTGGTCAAAGACTGCTTCAATTTTATCCCTTTACCTTCCAATTCATTCCCTTTTCTAGTGTTTCAATCAACACACATCTGAGTTGTGTATTTGAACTTTGGTTCCCTAACGAGAACAAAGCAATGTATATTGTGATAGACACAAATAAAAAAACACATTAAAATACAAGTAAATACAAGTGCATGTCTTACCTGAATACTACTCAAGTAAAAATGCTGAAAACACAAAGATGCTTCATTATAAGGCCTTTCCCAAAGTATTTGTGCGCATTGTAATATGTGTAGTTGAATATGTGTTATAGAGCACTTTAAAAATTGGCCATGTTAAATTGTTTAAAGTAGCTTATTAAATAATTCCCCAGCAGAAAATAACATAGCATGGGTAAGGCATTAAAATCATTTCAAACCCAGAAACTAGTTCATGCAGGTTGACAAACTAGCTTTAGTGGCTAAAATGTAGTATTCCTAGTTTCAGGTTAGCAACCTTACCAAATTTTCTTGTTTTATTACAATCTTTTTTAAAAGTACTGAATATCAGATCTGCTATCTAGAGAGTTAAAGATATAAAATAACAATAGTTCAGACAGCGATATTTAAATTAAAACCAATTTGCTGCCTCAGTCTCCGTGGCTGTAAGTTGTCCGAACAGCCCAGGGCTGAACAGTTCCTTGCCCAAATGCAGTGTAAAATGTTGCTCCTAACAGGTTAATTGCAGCAGCAATGTAGAAAACGGTCTGCCATTCCTCCATGGTGTTCTACAAAACAGACAATTTTAGGGAGAAAGAGCACATTAAAAACAGTACTGTGAATAGACTGACATGTACTTATTTTGGGCAATAAACTTTATTATAATATAAAGCTTTATAAACTATATTCTCAAAGGCATCAAAAGACCACACTGCAGTATTTTGCTGCAGTGGTTGGAGCTAAGAGCACAAAAATCATCCCATTCTATAGAGGTGGTTGGTGTATTAATTATGGTGGTGGTGGTAGCAGCATAGTAGTGCCCCCTTGTGGCTAAATGTAAACTTGTCAATACTATGCGGTAAAACGTCTGAATTTATTAAAAAAGTGCATGTTAAACAAGTGTGACCACCCATGTAAAATGATAAAGTGCCAGAAGAGATAATTTACACATAATTTTGTAAACGTGTCCATATGTTTTATTTTTTAGTATATTACCACATAGTTTTCTTACATTTGCGGTAAGTGATCTTGCTATAACCGGTCCAACCATGCCAGGAATAGTAGCAAAGGTGTTTGTGATTCCCAGAAGAATTCCAGCAAACCTACATAAGGTATGAAAATACAATGCAAAAAAGGTCAGACAGTGAACAAATATAAGTTAACCATTTAACTTGTCAGCAGAGGTTCTTACGATGGAGCAATGTCCAGATGGTTGATGTTGAAGCCAGATGCTGACACTCCACCCAGTGAAGACGAGATGGTCAGAAATGTCACAGCTAATGTATAGTTACAACCTGTATATCCTGCTGCCACCAAGAATAGTGCTGGACCAATCATGCCTATAGAAAGAAAAGAAAACACATTTAACCAAATCAAAAGGTATCTCAATATTATATAAACAAGTGCTTTACAGACTTAATAAAATGTAATACAATAAAATAAGTCAGGCCAGACATAAAGGCAGAAATAACATAAAAAGCCTCTCATGCATCCCTGATAAAACAGTGCACAGTATTTGAGAATGATGATGTTTCACAAGAACATAAGTATGGACGCAAATTCTTATTGAGAAATGGCCATGATGAATCCTATAGGAGTATTCTGTGGGCAGGACTAACATGCAAGGATACAAGGAATGAAGGATACAATATAGGAGAAATGAGCTCCAACCACAGTCACAGCTTACCCACAAGGGAAAATGCTTTCCTGACCCTCACAGTTGGACAGTGGCGGATTTCTCTCAGATAATCAGCAAACTGGCCACTGAGCACTGCCAGTATGGCACAGCCGAGGTAAGGCAGAGCAGACAGCATCCCATTCTGATGTAGACAGAAAAACATGGATATTGTCAACTGATGCACTGAACAGTTTTGTGTAAACCTTATAGTGTGGTGTGGAAAAAATGTATTAACTAAGTGGCTTAAAAAAAATTAACTTTGGTTCGGATCCAGATGACAGGTTTTTAACTTGGTAGATTCATTACCATTGTAAGATAGAAGAATCTTGAGGCCCAATGGAAAAAGGCATTTACCATTACAAGTTTTTCTTTTCTTTGTCAATAGCCTTTCTTAAAACCTGCTTAAGACTTTGCCCACTACTGTAGTAAAAAGAAAAAAACACACACTTACTTGTTGGATGCTGAATCCCAGTACCTCTTTCATGTAGGTTGGCAGCAGTGTGAGGAGTGTGTAAAAAGTCCAGTTGTAAGAGAAGTGAGCCACAACAATGGCCAATAGTGGCACTGATGTCACTATTGCTCTCCAGGGAATGTGGTCTGCTGATGTGGACAGCTTTGTGCAACAGAAAGTAATTACCATGTTAACAAGTTAGATGTTCCACTGCTTGGCAATTAACTAGTAATCAAACGCAATATTTATAAATATTTTATATAATAACATGGAAATCACTTGTACATTAAAATATCACATATTCAGTTTATGTGTAAACAAGCTGGATAGAGAGTCATTTTAAACAATTACTGATTAAACTTTAGCTTTTTTTAATGCTACATTTACAGCATAAATTGAAGTCCTAAAATGCTATCTCATGCTTAAGCCAAGCATTTGTGTAAAGCAGATAAGACAATAAAGTGAGGCAATTGACTTGATTGTGTAACATAATAACTGTGCAGTCTCTGGGTTACTATAAAGATATATATTTTTCTTTTTCAGTATTTAACCAGAATTACTGCAATCATTTTTACAAAACATTTTAGACCTTTGTAAGATTATTTAAAAAGTATATTTCTACTCAGCCTTGGAGCATGTTTTCTTGTTTAAAAGCAATGTTTTTGCTAGTGTTACCTCATTCTTGAGCGAGGAGGTGATATAGTTTCTCTCACAATCTGAAATCCTTGGATGAGTGTCTGGACTGTCAAAAACAAGAAATGCCCACAGGACAAACCACAGCAGTCCAACAGCCCCTGGACACAAAACAAATAATGCCACAAAGATAATATAAAAAGATGAGGCATTCTTCTACTTATGTCCAGTGTAAATGTGTCTTAGTTGCTAGAGTGTTAAAATGGTAGCTGCAGGATCTCTATGTTTGAACAGTTTTATGTGTGTCATCATTTCCACAAGGATGAAAAAAAACAAACGGTCTGAAAACAGAACATGTCATATAACAATCTTGACAAAAAGGGAAGAATAGGCAGCAGATGTGCACTTTTAAAACAAAACATGAAAAACATTCAAGACAGCAACGTATACTCACAAGACTTAGATAGATAGAGTATAATCTATCTATCTATCTATCTATCTATCTATCTATCTATCTATCTATCTATCTATCTATCTATCTATCTATCTATCTATCTATCTATAATCACATGTTACTTTTCTGATTTAGCCTGTACAAACGCAACATATCCCAACAAAATGGACCAATAACGCAACATACCAAACAAATAGAAGACATATGTCCAGTCCAGGTAGAAGCAGATTTCACCAGAGAGTGGAAGCGCTATTACTGTTCCAAGCTGGGCTCCTGCAAAACACAAAAGAAATTTTATTTTACAGTTTTGGTGGCGTATTGCATTGCATAAATACAGTACCTACTGCCTGTCACAGTAAGTGTAAACATTTAAGTGTTCACTTAATGTTTCATAATTAGTTACACCCTTCTGTTTGTATCTACATCTTACCAATATATGAAATAGTGAGCAGTCGACTTCTCTCCAGAGGTGGTGCCCACGCTGCCCACATGGTGTACATGGCAGGAAAAGTCACTCCCTAAAAGGTCAATATTGTCCGTGACTGCCATAACACACAAATATAACAAACTGACACACAAATGCACATCCCTTACCTCTCCTATTCCCTCTATTACTCTGACAGCAATGAGGTAGCCAGCACCCAAATCAGCAGCTACAGGTGTGAGTAACGTAAAAACGACAGTTGTCAAAATGCCAAAGCCCATTAGCCACTTCGGCCCGAGGCGTCCTGCAAGATAACCGCCTGGGATCTGCGTCAGGATGTAGCCATAAAAGAAGGAACCGAGGATCCAGCCCTGGGTTTCAGAGTCCCAGTCATACACACTGGCCTGTAAGACACAAATATAGACACAATATGGCTCAATATAATGTGTTTGTGTTTGGATAATGGCCCGTTAGTCATAGGTCTGATACTTACCACAAACACACATCTTTGCAGTAGCTACTAGAGGTACATTACAATTAGACTTACTGTGTGGTTGCGTTTGGGCCGTGGAGGGTCATCGTGTGCAGGACACACGGAGGCACTCTGGTTGGTGCTGGTGTGGTGGTTGGTCTTGTTGAGCATGTCTACCATTGCCACACTGAGGTTCACGCGCAATGAGTAGACCACAAAAAAGCCATAAGAGGAGAGCAGAGCCAGGCCATATCGGGCTGAGCAGCATACTGGGGCTAGATTTAAACAAAAGAAACACATCTAAATCAAGCGTGCAGCGTTTTACTAATTTAAAGAATCATTATCTGTAGGTTAACATAGGACTTCACGAAGATGTGTAATGCAAGCAGCCGTCTAAAAAAGTAACTTGTCAGCATTTGTTAGCTTAAGATAATTTGAGTTTACCTCTTTGGACACGCCGCTCCTCTTGGTCTCTGTGGAGCAGCGGCCTCTCTTGTTCGTCCCCCTCCGTGTCCGACCCGTACCGCTTCATTTCGGGATGTCCAAACTGGTTAGGTCACCGCATTACAGCGCAAAACAAACAGAGAGCCGCCTGCTGCTGTAAACTTGTTTGACTCAGTGCTCAGTCAGCTGAGTCAAACAGGAAGTGAACCGGATCACATGACAGAGGAATACCCGGATGCGAGTGACGATGAGGAGGATGGACCATGACCTTTTTTATTTTCTTATTTTTCTTTTTTATTAATAACAGTATAGTAGGCGTTTTCATTTCATATTATGGTAGGTGTAAACAGGTTGACATTGCATAACATAAGCAACTGCTATTTACATAATACAAAATATATAATACATTTTTTTTTCTTAAAATAAAAAGAACAGTGGAAAAATGAGTTTATAACAAAAATAAAAAACTCAATTAACAGATTGTAATTAAATGTCCTCTTTTTCTTATGTATTATTTATTTATTTATTTATTTATTTATTTATTTATTTATTTATTTATATTCAAAATAATTTGAATAAGGGTTTACTGTTTTAACATTTGGTGTAATAAATATGGTACTTACCAGTGGTGGAAGAAGTACTCTAATTTCTAATTTTGTACTTGCTAGTACTAGTAAAACTAAACATAAAGCAGTATACATTTACTCAAGTAAAAGTAAAGGCATGATCTTTAAATTACTACTTAAGTAAAAGTATAAAAGTACTGACATTTAAGTGTACTTGAATTTAAAAATTAAAAGTGTTTTGCACAGACTCGACAACTCATTAATGTGTTAAATGTGAGGGATTTTGCTAAAAATGTGCTGATGAAATGAACAAACTGCTGCAGTAGAAGAGACTGAATCTGTCAAAGAGGTCTTCTGTCTTTATTATTCTGATGTTTTTAAAGGAGTACTACTTTACTGGATCTGTTTCTGGTTCTATTTAAGTACTGTGTGTCTACAATGAGGGTACAACAGAAACACATGATTCTAAACCAAAATTCAAAATATTTTGTACTTCAAACCAACTCATAAATGTAGTGAAGTAAAAGTAAAAGTACCCCTTGTAACATTTACTCAATTAAAGTACAAATACATGAAAATTGTACTTAAGTATAGTACCTTTATTCATTACATTCCACCACTGGTACTTACTGAGTATAAATAAATTTACTACAGTTTCTAAGATCCTATTCTTATGGCTAAAATATGTTGTTACTGTGTATAGCCATTATTATAGCCACGAGAAACCACTTAAAAATTATTAAGAGTTTAACAATTAAAATAACCCATGTACCTTTTACAGACAGCAAAGATTCAATTACATCTCCCAGTTATTGCCACTGGTCCCCACATTGTGATTTCCAAAACTCTTCATCACTGTCCGTTGGTTGAGTCTATGATAGGTCATAGGATGGGCTGTGGGTGGACTATAACTCCTCAGAGTCAGTATACATCAAAATTAGAAATGTTCATGCTCAGATCCTTCTGCACATGTGCGGCTGGTCTCCAAGTTTGGTACACCAACACCATTTTGACAAACAATATTTAATATTCTCTTGATCACCACTTTTATACTGTTAAATACTTTCTCAATGTCTGTGAATACACACATTTAAACTGCCAATAAAATGAAGCAGACTGACAAGAGTATACGCGATCAAACCATCAACTAAACCAAATATTGATCTGAAGTCAGTAGCCCCATGTTTACTCAAATTAGACCATCCCTCAGCCCATCTAAACTGTGTCTAGAGTGTGTTTTTATTAAACCAGCAGCTGTTTCTGTTTTTTTTTCTTCTTTGTTTCATTTAAGCAGCAGTAGCTGTTATTGTGACGTTATTAAACCAGAAACTAATTTCTTACCTTTAATGCATTTCTAGTATATACACATAGTCTTTGTGGAGATATAACTTTTAAAATGTTAAACAAATGCCCATCCTGACTGACCAATGCATACTACAAGAAGGAGAAAAGAGCAAAGTCTGTATGCATGGCGCCTGATATAAAAGCACTTTATGGTACAATATAATCAGGTATTAAAGTTTTTGTTCTTTGTTTCTTTCATCTCTATGTATTATGATATACTTTGTAGCTGTTTTATGAACAGAACTTTACGTCAAACCTCACCAAAAGAAAAGGAGTTTGGTCATTCTTCCATCGTGATTCTCATTGTTACTAGACTTTCTAATCGAATTAGTCTCAGGCAAACCGCAAGACAACAGCTTCCTCATTATTTCTGTTACCACTTTGTCAAAATGTGTACTGTACAGTGTCACAAATTAGATCTTTGAATTTATTGCTTCAGAATAATATAATTAAATTGTATTTTGTTGTGAAAAAGTCTAATAAACTTGTTTCTTCATAGAAATCACGCCGCTTCACATATAATCACAGAATCAGATGATTTGTGATGATGCAACCTTTAAACACAGGTTTGCTGCCAAGAAGAGAAGAATCTCAGATGTTTGACCCCAGGCTTCCTGGTCACCACAAAAACTGAGAAAACAACAAACCATGTACCAGTCATATGTGCGAGGTATGTGAACTCAATCACTAAATCATTATACAAAAACTTAATTTTGAACTGATTTGTTTGAACTTTTTTATTGAGGAAAAATGTCCCAGCTTTACCCCTTAGACATTTTTTGTGCCTTTGACTCCCATTTAAATGACATTTTTATAATACATTGTCACTGCAATATAATTTCACATTTTTATCAAGTATTTCATGGATTCACTAAAAATTTTAAATCTAATAAAATCAATCATGATGATCAAATTTTGACACTCCCAAGCTCTGATAATCCACCAAAACAAACAAACAAACAAAAAATGTAATTTGCATTTACAGAAAGGAAAAAAAATCTGTTTTATGATTTTTGCTGTAATTTGAAATCAACTTTTGATCACAAAAACTAGAATTTAAGGAATTAAATTTCATAAACAGAATGACTTATTGCTGTGTATCATTAGGACTGAAGTTAATCTTTGTAACCATGAAAGAAAAAATGGAATTATCAACTATTGGATAATTTTTCTATGGGAGTGTTTATTGGTGCAATTTTTTTGTGCCTTAAGGCGAAAGGTGTGATTAAAAAGTTAGGGGTGTAGGAGGGTTAAATAAACTGGCCTGCCTGTAGTAGTGTACATCATTCACATTTACATCAACTCAAGCATCTGCACTGCTAATGTGCTGAACAAATTTCTTCTCTTTTTTGCCCTATCTTCTCCTGATCTAGCCTCTCTGTCCCTGTGCTCTGAAGACAAGGGCCTTTTTGTGGAAAAGCGAAATCACAGGACTCACATGTTTCGGCGCAGAGAAAGTGAGCGATCAGTGCAAAAGAGAGGAAGGATCAGAAGGAAGAAGACTGTACATCAACCAGAGGAGCCTTGCTCAAGCCCTCTGGAACGGGACAAGGACTTGGTGACAGCAAATAGGCTACACAAACATGGAGAATGAAGATACAGAAAGATGTATAGAAGATGGGACAGAGGTGGTGCCAGAAGGTAACAGTTTCCACTTCTTTCTCACAAGCATTAATCTGTGGACTTCATAATGCCACAAAATGGCAATATGCATTCATTATAACAAAATTGCTGCTGTAAAATTTACAAGATCTTTTAAAAAAATAATTGAGATAGAGCAAGACAAGCTACAGAATGTGAACCACATACTATAAAGTTTAGAAAGTTTACTAAGTTGTGTGCTATATGTATTTTACACACAGAGGTGTCCTTAAGATTTAAACCCACATACATTACATTAATGTAATATTAAAAGTCACTGTGAAATAAAAAGTATCTAGTTGTCTGGCAATATTTTAGGTAGTTATTAAAAAAGTAAATTGCTTTCATAATGGCTTTTGGTAAATTGTAAAACAAAAAGGGCAGACTAATTTGTTGAGTGTCCTTTGTCAGTTTTACAGATGTGTGTAAGGTTATTCTGGGACAAATGTCTATCGCTGATCTTTAGTAAAAAAAACAACATAAAAAACATATACAGCCGTCATAGAGATAAACAGAGGAACTTGCTGTCCTAAAGTATAATGCCTACAATGTCTCTGCATTTTGTTGTATTACTGCAGACGTAATACTGTGTGCCTCGGGCTCTTGTAGTCGTACATTATACATAATAACATATGATAAGTTGGCATTTGGGATGAGGGCCATGTTGACTGCAGCCATGACTTCTGACATTTGTGCAACAAGAGGTTTCTTTGTGCCTGTTTGCAGCTGTTTGACTGTAAATGCACTGTATTTAAAATGCATTACTAAGCAGAAGTGAGTTATGTGTTAACAACATGATCATTGAAACATGTCTGACAATGCTACTTTTCACTCATAACTATTCTCTCTTAGAGGTTTTTTGACAATGAAGGCGCTGTTATCTATATAGTCATTGCGCTAGTCTGCCCCTCACCAAAACAAAAACTCAAAGTGAGGCAATAAAGTAAACTAAAAAAAAAATATTTCTAGCTTTTATTTGTATATTTTAAGAAGCTAAAACTACACCTAATTGTACATGACATGGATGTTTTCTAAACAGAGCCAGAGTACTGTGAAGGGAATGTACAGGACGCCAATCTGGAGATTTCACAGGTAACATTTTTTACATTTTCTTTACATACTTGTAGTTGTATCTCTATTTTGCACTACAAGAAAACATACATGGAACTATATCATGGAAAAAGTGAAGAGTACAGAAAAAGCTTTGTAAAAACAACTACAGGGGGTATTGTTACATGACCTGAATCCAACCACAGCCAACAAATGCCAAATCAACACACAAATCATTGCATGCTATGAGGGAGATGATCTGCTGTGGCCGAAAGCAAAAAGGACAGAGAAACTTTTCTTTATACTCTTTTCAGTAATGACAGAGTCATGTAATTGCAAGTTCTGAAGATGCAAGCCATAGATTGTTGCAATACCAATGAATACATAATATTCATATTTGCATGGTGGTAACCCTATAGTGGTGCGGGCCATCAGGTGTGCAGTACTGTAGAGCTGGTTAAACACAGATATAATCAGAGCAGAAAGAACAGGAGGCAAACAACACAGACTCTCCATTCAGTCTGCTGCCTGATGCCTTTCACATGACCGAGAGCAAGTGAGAGCGAGTGAAAGCCGTAAGAGGCAGAACTTAAATCCATGTAATGTTCCCATGAGCTGATCCACTTATCCCCACTGAATAAATTCAGTTATAAAGAAAGAAAGTATGAAAGGAAGAGTAAATTAAAAGGCACTCGAAGGAGCTCTGTTTGCATGACCAAAGCAGCATGGACGAGAGTAATTGACTACAATGTGCTAAAAATAAACATACATTTTAAAATCATGAAAACAAATTTCAAGTGTCAAACATTATACTTGTATGTTTGGTTTCCTTTTGCTGTAGCTTCAGGGCCTAGTGGCGGAGCTGCGCGACGGGCTCCATACTGCCCTGACGGAGCTGTGCGAACTGCGTCAGAGGGACCAGAGCCTGGAAGAGCAGCTGCAGGCCCATCAGACTGATGTGGATGATAAGATAATGAGCCTCAAGAACTCCCTCAACACATTCAAGGTGCTGCAGCAACACACACACACTGCCATTTGAAAAGTGGCCTCTAATATAATTTGAAGCATCTGACTCAACGTCTAAACTAATTGTGTTGAGTAGACCGAAAGCCCAGGGCTCCACAGTGGTACTAAGCAGTGCAACTTATAAGAACCTGAATGCCCTATACAGCATACTCTGCCTGTACACAGTTTTATCCACTAGTATAATGAGTAAAAGTTAAATAAGCATGCACTCCTCAATTTTTTTACCTTTGTATTTGAGGAAAACAAATTATTCAGTCAACAGCACAGCGTATACGAATCATCAAAAAAAAGGATTCTGAGACCTCTTTATTGTAAAGAATTTTCAACAGAGGGTGAACTAGAGCAAGGACAGACTTTTTTGACCAATAACATGCTCAGAGCAAAGAGGAATGTTCCCATTCAAATCGAGGACACTTTCATTGGTTGAGTCCAAGCTCATGCATGTCTGTATACACTGGAGTAATGGCGACAGCAAGTCTAACTCGAAAGATACCAAATCCAGTACCGCTCCAACTACTTACACCACAAAGCAGCAGAAAAATAGAGACTGAAAAAAGAGAAACAAAGCACATATCTGACATTAAGGATATAAAATACAAATATATATGTAAGAGGAGGACAGAGAGCTTTTTTGTTTCTTCAAAACTTGGTCTTTAAAGCAGGCATACTTATGAATAGATGAGGTAGATATATACTATACTGCTTGTAAAGGAACTTCAGAAACCATCCAAGAGCCACACACAGCACATTGTCACAGTATACAATGTTAGCAAAGGGCAGGTACATAAAAAGGTGTAATCTGTAGATCTGTACACCAGACTGACAATGATAGTAGGTCTAACAGTACTAATACACAGAACCGGGCTTTTATTGAACCTGTGTTGTCTTTTTGTATTGTGGCTTGGTATGGAAACCTGGCTCTGAGAGATAAAAACTCTCTCCAGCAGGTTGTGAAGTGGGCCGGCAGACTCATGGGTAAGCCCCAGCTCAGTCTGTCAGAGCTTTATACTACGCAGCTTCAGCGTAAGGTCAGCTTCATTCTTCTGGATTGTAAACACCCCTTGCATAAGGAATTCCAGCTCCATCGCTCTGGACGACGATACGTGGTTCCTAAAGGACGAACCAAGCGGTACAGGGACAGTTTTGTACCCACAGCGATTACACTGCTGAACAGGAGTGGCTTGGGAAATGGATTTACCCTTGCTCACCTCTGAGCACTTTAGGAAAGGAGGAGACAATAAGCACTTTGTTGTAGGCTGTAGTAGGTCATTGAGTGTGCTTGTTTTAGCTTGTTTAATGTGCAATGTGTTTTTATTTATTTATTTTTATTTTTCTTGGACTGCTGTAATCCCTTCTGCGTAACCCTTAAGCGAGAAAGTAAGTGTGGATAGTGTAGTAGGTAGGGCACAGAAGTAATAGCCATGCAAGTTGGTGCTTAGGCATAGGTGTCTGTCTCTAGAAGTAATGAAAAACATACATTAACTAATTTATGACCACATTATTATGTTCTTCTTTTAGGAGGAGTTGAGTACTGCCTTGTTCCACATTAAAGACATGTCAAACAGACAGAGAGAGATTCACAGGAGAATTGAACTGCTGCACTTAGAGAACACAAAAGACATAATTTCTGCCCCACAGAGGTAAGGCCTCTCACCATCACTTAATTGTTAATGAACAAGTAGTAAGTAGTATATATATATATATATATATATATATATATATATATATATATATATATATATATATATATATATATATATATATATATATGGGAGAAGGAGGTGTCACACAACAACAGTGCACAGTGGCTGGAGGATCTAAGAGCAGACTACAGCAACCTCCCTGAACAAGAACCAGTAACCATCACAGTGGCAGACATCCAAGAAAGAGTCTCAGGTATGAAAAACTGGACAACACCAGGGCCTGACATGATCCACACCTACTGGCTGAAAAAGCTAACTTCACTCCATGAGCACCGGGCAACACAAATGAACCAGCTGCTAAAGGATGGGACCCACCCTGAATGGCTAACTGAAGGCCGGACAATCCTGATCCAGAAGGATCCCCTGAAGGGAACAGCCCCATCCAACTATCGGCCAATAACCTGTCTCCCCACCACATGGAAGCTCATGTCAGGCATCATAGCGACTAAGATAAGTGGGCACATGGATCAATACATGAGCACAGCACAGAAGGGTATTGGTAAAAACACCAGAGGAGCGAAACACCAGCTGCTCGTAGATAGAACAGTGGCTCAGGATTGCAAAGCCAGACACACTAATCTGTGCACTGCCTGGATTGATTACAAGAAAGCCTATGACTCAATGCCACACACATGGATCATGGAATGCTTGGAGATGTATAACATCAACAGGACTCTAGGGGCCTTCATTGCAAACTCGATGAGGCAGTGGAAGACCACCCTTGAGGCCAACTGCAAGCCAATTGCACAAGTGTCCATCAAATGTGGGATATACCATGGAGATGCTCTGTCCCCGCTGCTGTTCTGCATAGGTCTGAACCCCCTCAGACAGATAATCAACAAGACTGGCTATGGGTACCGACTCAGGAACGGGGCCACCATCAGTCACCTCCTCTACATGGATGATATCAAGCTGTACGCCAAGAGTGAGAGAGACATTGACTCACTGATCCACACAACCAGGATCTACAGCAATGACATCGGAATGTCATTCGGACTTGAGAAGTGTGGGCGGATGGTGACAAAGAGAGGGAAGGTAGTCCATACAGTAGGGGTCCCACTCCCAGACGGCAGAATAGCAGACATTGTGGACAGCTACAAGTACCTTGGAATCCAACAAGCAAATGGCAACCTGGACCAGGCCACAAGAAAAGCAGCCACAGCCAAATATCTCCAACGAGTAAGGCAAGTCCTAAGGAGTCAGCTCAATGGCAAGAACAAAGTCTGGGCAATCAACAGCTATGCCCTGCCAGTCATCAGATACCCTGCGGGAATAATAAGCTGGCCAAAGGAAGAGATTCAGGCCACAGATGTGAAAACACGAAAGCTCCTAACCATGCATGGAGGGTTCTACCCCAAATCCAGCACCCTGAGACTGTACACTAAGCGCAAGGAAGGAGGCAGAGGACTAGTGAGTGTCAGAACCACTGTCCAGGATGAAACATCCAAGATCCTTGACTACATCAGGAAGATGGCCTCAACAGATGAAGTTCTCAGTGAATGTCTCAGGCAGTGGAAAACAGAGGACGAGGTGCTGGAGGAACCATCATGGGAGGAAAAGCCCCTACATGGGATGTACCATCGACAGATAACTGAAGTGGCTGATATCCAGAAATCCTACCAATGGCTAGAAAGGGCTGGACTGAAGGACAGCACAGAGGCACTGATCATGGCTGCACAGGAGCAGGCCTTGAGCACCAGAGCAATAGAGGCCCAGATCTACCATACAAGACAAGACCCCAGGTGCAGACAGTGCAAAGAGGCCCCTGAGACAATCCAGCACATAACTGCAGGATGTAAGATGCTGGCAGGGAAAGCATACATGGAGCGTCATAACCAAGGGGCTGGTATAGTGTACAGGAACATCTGTGCAGAGTACAGTCTGGAAGTCCCGAGGTCAAGATGGGAAACACCTCCAAAGGTGATAGAGAATGACCGAGCTAAGATCCTGTGGGACTTCCAGATCCAGACAGACAAAATGGTAGTGGCGAACCAACCGGACATTGTGGTGATGGACAAACAGCAGAGGAAAGCCATTGTGGTTGACATCGCAATACCAAGCGATTGTAACATCAGGAAAAAGGAACATGAGAAACTAGAGAAATACCAAGGCCTCAAAGAAGAACTTGAGAAGGCCTGGAAAGTGAAGGCAACAGTGGTGCCCGTGGTCATCGGAGCACTCGGGGCAGTAACCCCCAAACTGGAAGGGTGGCTACAGCAGATCCCAGGAAAAACATCAGACATCTCAGTCCAGAAGAGTGCAGTCCTAGGAACAGCAAAGATACTGCGCAGAACCCTCAAGCTCCCAGGCCTCTGGTAGAGGACCCGAGCTTGGATGGATGAAACCGCCCGTGGAGGGCGAGAGGACAATTCAAATTTATATATATAGTATATGTATGTGTGTGTATATGTACATATATGTACAACTATATAACTATAACTAATACAACCATATACTGTATTTGGAGATAAAAGAGATTAGATAGATAGATAGATTGGTGATACTATGTTTCTTAAGTACCTCTTAAACCTGAAGCTAAAATAATATAATCAAACATATTTCAACTCAGGTTATGCTGTAGTTTTATTACCATAAAACTGATGTGTCAGATGGCTTGTTTAGTACTGCTTTGTGTGTTTATGATGTTTTTGATAGCCGTAAGAGCTCAAAAGCAGATGTCCTGGCAGCATCAGGGGAGGATCACATCTGTGGGCCCAGCCAATCAGAACTTAGCGTTATTCAACACTATCTCTCCACTCTTCCACATAATGCTTCTCCACACAGAAGCAACAGTTCCACACACAGTGAGCATTATATTATTATCCTATAACACTAAAGAAGCGAGTGACACTAGAAATAAGTGTGAAATGTATTTGTGTTGAAGCATCAACATCTGAGCAGGAGACTCAGCAGCAGAGGACTCATGGGTGGGGAGAGAGGAAGAACAGCAGAGATGAGTGGGACAACACCAATAAGAATAGTAAGAATGCATTTATTAAAACTGCGTATCCATACCTGCTATAGCACTCATCACCAATGGCTATCTTTACATTTGTCTCTGTGTTTGCAGACAAGAGGCACAGAGCGGCTCTGGAGCTGCTGGAATCAGAAAGAGTTTATGTCTCTCACCTGTCTCTGTTACTGAAGGCCAACATCTCCTTCAATGGGTCCGAAGCACTCACCTCAAAAGACAAACGGTGAGAGTATGCACACTTTCATATTTGCAGCCTGATAACACACTGAATATCTACACTATTGGCTTAAATTGTTTTAACTTCCTGTTTATTTTCTCCTGTCTCACTTATGATTCAAAATGGCTGTATTCCTATCATTAAATTTGATGGGGTACTTAAATTAATAAATTAGAAGTGGTCAGAGATTATATCATTATTAGACATTATTATCTGATGTGACAAACACAAACTATACTCATAAACTGGACTAATAATAATAATAATAATAATAATAATAATAATAATGTCTCCAGTTGTGGCCAGTTGTCCAGTTTTCATTTGAATGCTTACAGTGGGGAGAGAACAGGAAATAACTAAATCAAATAAGGGCCACCTATGAACACAGCATCACACGGAGCACACCCTTAAAAAAATCCTACGTAGCTGCATAATGCAATCAGCTCCTCAGGACACGCGCTCCCAATGACAGGCCACCACAAAGACAGCAGGCCAAATGCAAAACTAGGTCAAATGGTTGAGTAATGATTGTATCTGGAGTATTTTAATGTGGTTTAATGCTTGTCAAAAAAATCTGACATTTTTACAATCTTTTCTTATCATTATTTTCAATGTAAATCTATTTTCCACCAACAGTTCGTTTCCCAGCTCTCTGAGGTTTCTCATCCAGCAGCATCTGGAGCTCCTACACACTTTACAGGAGCGTGTGCTCAAGTGTCAGTGGCAAGGCATCATGGGAGATGTATTTATGAGGCTTACTAGTAAAGAGGTACTAAGTGTTTTTTTTTATATATCAATCTGCACAACTGATCTGTAAAACACTGGGACAATATTGGAACACGCCAAGTCCCTCCACCACTCTTAGACTGCGTGGATCTTGTGACTGGCTATTTATAAGTAATGAGCATCTGTTTAACAACCATGACCATCAAATGAAAAGTCATGTTAAAGATTTACTGTGTATCCAGCCTAATATAATAGCAAACCATGTTATTACATTGAAATACATATTACTGCGTCCTCACATACAATTTGTGAAAGAAAAATGTTCAGAAACGTATGGAGATTATGGTCTACTTTATAGTTAGACTGTACGCCACACTTACCATTATTTTTATCTCAAATCTACAGCAGTTCAATGTGATTGTGTCAACCATAGGTTTTTCACAGCCTCACGTAAGAGGCTAATAAGGGCTGATGTTATTAAACCCAATGTGTGCCTAAGTAGCTTTGAGTGATCTGGAGGAAATGCAGTAATTGGTAGGACACACCTGTTTAAATTAGAGACAAGTCAAACTGACATAGCCACTTTAAAACCCAGTTGTTATTGAGTTGTAAGGAGCACACATATGTACATGGGCAGATGGAGGAATTAAAAAAAAAATGTTTAGACATAAATCAAAGTCTTGTTATGTCCATTTATATGTCTGTTTTTGCTTCTAGAGTGATTTCCTGGACTTCTATGTTTCCTACCTTAAGGAGCTCCCTGACTGTCTCACTGTCATCAGCATGGTGACCTCTGGCCCCATCAAATCTTCTTTGCTGGAGGTAAAACACAAGTGTAACCCTCTCAGTACAATGGTTTAGTTAATGATAACCGGTTTCGTCCTATGGCTGTTTATGATATAGCTGTTTAGTTGACTTGTATGTGTTTAATGCCTTTTAGAGCGACATACTGGGTGATAAATCCAAACCATCACTCTACACTCTGCTCCTACAGCCAGTGCAGAGGATCCCCGAGTACCTCCTCCTACTACAGGTAATCATTATTCTCTTTATTATATAAGATTGAAATAGTTTTGTATATGAACTATTCTTCTGTTGTGTTGGTGGCTGTAGGGGTTATTGAGGCAGACAGACGCAGAGCACCCGGACTATTTCTTGTTGCTCGTGTCCATCCAGCAGTTCAGATCCTTCACCGCTCAGTACCACCACCTCCTCCAGCACAACCAAGAGCTGCTGCTCCACAACCGCAAGGAGATAAAAAGGACCACTATGAAACAGCTGCTGAAGACAGTAGAGAGTGGTATACAGGCTAACAGCATTGGTTCACCCTATCCTGCCAGCAGTGCCATGCTGTCAGTAGGCTATTTACTATTGCCAACAATAACAAATGCTAATCGGAAGAGTCTCTTCATGAAAAGTAAAAAATAAATGTCCTTTGTGTATGATGCTTTTTGCAGAGAGCATGCAAAGCGCAACAAGCAGCGTCTCCTGGAGCAGATGCAGTCCCACCATTTCCAGGACTGGGATAGGGATCATGATCCCGAATCTCACTGTTATGAGCCAGAGTGGTCCTCACAGCTGCCTTTCTGCAACAGTGACATGGACTCAAGAAACCACAAGGCACCAGGTCTGTGCTCATTGTAGCAAATTAAATTAAATGTATTAAAGCAGCAACACATACTAGAGAAAAATTAAATCAATGTCATGAGTTGCTAGATAAAACATATACTGTCCTAGGTATTTTATTTTATTGTAAGTATAGGCGGCAAGGTGACAGGGCTAATATCTCTGGGTAGAGTCTATATGTTCTTCATGTGTTGGCGTAATCTTTACCGGTACTCTTGCTTGCTTCCATCGTCCAAAGACACGCATCTATAAGGTGAAGTGGTGATTCTAAAATACCCATAGTGTATGTCATTTTATATAAGGCCTGGGACTAACTGGCCACTGTCCAGGTTGAACCCCACCTAAGGCCCATTGCTGATTGACTGAAGTCACCAGGAATTAGCAGAAGATACATGAATGAATAATGATTAAGTATTAAAGCATCAGCAGTCTACAGGTTGTAAATGCTGAGTGAAGGCCTATTATTAATTTTCCATTAAGGTGTCCTTAATGAATAAATGGTCTTTTATGTATTCCATGTAGGTAGTGGCCAGACTCAGACATGTAGCACTGTTCACATCAATGGTAATGGAACAGTTTATTCATCAGTGAACCAGTTAATTGATCTTTGGCTTTCAGGCCTCGGCAGTATCCCAGAGAGCGAGGCGTCCTGTCAGCATCATGGGACCCCGCGCCAGGGAACCCCCGGCTCTGCTCTGGCCGACGCACTGGGGGAGTTCTTGCTGCCCCCCGACCCGCCCGGGATGGAGAGCTTGTATGAAGAGGAGAGAAGCTCACTCCATGATGTCTCCATGTTCGACCGCTGCTCCTCTGCCTCCTCCGACTCCTCCATCGACATCGCCTTTGTCAAGTGTCCCAAAGCCCCCTCTGCGCCTCATCACGCAGTGGCAGTGAATGTGTTGTCATCACGTGACCTCTATGGTAATGGAGGAAGCCCAGCAAATGGACACAACAAACTGCTTAACAGAGGCTGTGTGTCTCCAGATGAAGCCATCTTGATGCGCCGCAATCAACCACGCCCCCTTCAGGCAAGCCAGAGGAAGAGCAAGGTGAGCTGAAATACATACAACACAGGTGCACCTCCAAAAATTAAAATAATGTAGAAAAGTGAATATATTTAGGTATCAAAATACATATAGCATTTCAAGCATTTATTGATTTGAATTGTATTGATGTGGCTTGTTGACAAAACCCAAAATGTCATCATAAATTAATAAATTATATTGCATAATTATCATAATCAATCATAATTAAAATAAAACAACAATTGAACAACTGAAAAAATGTCACTTTTCCACAATATGAATTTTTCTTTTTTTTTTATGAACTTAAAAAATAAAGTTAGTTAGTGTCTAAAATACATTATTTTGTTTTTAGTCACTGAATGGCCTACAGTTTGAGAACACAGTGAGTGGCATTGACAATGGTCATCTGTCAGACAACCTGCAGAGGGTGGGCCTGGGCAGCCACGCCAAACTGGAACGCCAAGGCAGCAAAGGCAGCAAGGGTTGTCCCACGCCATCCCGCAAGGTCCAGAGCCCACTGGCGAATAAAACAGACACTGACAAACAGAGTGATGATCTGCATGGGCTGCCCAGTATTGTAAGTTCACACTAATAACAACAGAAATCAGTGAGTACAGTAAAAAATGCCTGTGTAATACCTTCTTCATCTCTACAGGACTCAGCCCTCCAGTCCTGGGGCGAAGAGTTAAAGTGGAGAGGAGACGAGAACAGTCACACTCCTTTTAGCGAGAGGAGTCGAAAACAGGACAAAGGAGGCTTCAGGAGCTCATTCAAAAAACTCTTCAAGAAGAAGTAAGAATAATCAAATTGGTTGAAAATTCAGGGGCTGATGCTGAAGTATTGTCTCTGGATGAAACAAATCCTCTGCTTTTGGTCTTACAGAAACAGTGATGAGAAGAAAGAGAAGGGAGGTGACAAAACTCCTGACAGTCAAAACAGTGAATACGAGAAACTCACTAAACTGGTGCATTTGGAGATAACCCGCGGCACAGCTGTATGAACACCAATCTACAATACAACCATCCAAAACACAGTAATAGCAAAGAGCTAACTGTCCACATTTAGTGCTGTGTAAATGCTGCATTTTACTTAAGCTATATCACATCTTCAACATAAATGTGGTCCTTTTTGTAATACTTACTAATTCTCAGCTGTATACAGATTTTAAAAGCACAGGATTAAGGGTGTGGCCATTTTTATACTGTATGTGTAATGAACCCACTGATGTCTTCCATCTTCTTGTGCGGCTCAGTGTTAATGCAGAGAGCAGTACTGGAAAGCTATACAAGTACTCATGCGTTACTTACGTATACTCTTTGTACCAGCCACTGTTTTGCTCTAACCTGTAGTATTTGCTGGAAATTGATCTTCAAACCAGTCCCACTTTCTGTCTTCTTTCTATTTACGGTGCCATGATTATGACTATATTATGATCCCTCTTAATCTCAGGAACCCATACCTGCTGATTGTAATTTATATACACTTTTAAATAAACATCGCAATTCAACTTATGTCTTTTATACAGTTTATACAGTTTAATGCATTCATGTTTACGTGGTAAGAAAACATTACAAGACGCAACACGGTTCACTTCTGTCTTTTTAATGTGTTATCCCGTCATCTCATAAATCTGTTACACTTCTGAAACAAAATATAGGCAATTATACAGTATGTAAAACAAACCCATTTTTATTTTACACTATATACATTCATTACGTGTGCATTGCGCTATGAAAACAGAAGACCATAGTGATAGGAACAAAGCCGAGAACACACTAATTACAATTATTTTGCACATACCCCTTACAAGTCCAATTAAGATTTGCATGCAGCCTAAACTATGGCTGTTTTTAGTAGATGTTTTTAAAGTAACTCTTCAATTCTCCGCATATTATTGTTGTACATTAAGTACTGAAAATCTAACTTATTGTTTTTAGATGGCTCCACTGGGACAACAGAAAAAATAAAAATAAAAAAATACAGTAAACAAAGGCTATAAAAAACCATGTCAGTTCTGCTTTAGTGATTGACCGACAATAATTACTTTTCCAGGGTCAACATAAACTATTTGATCACCGCACATATTTTGGCATTACAAGATTAAGAATGAAAGAGAAATTTAGTTGTTATTTGATGGACACATAAATTAAAAGGAATGTTTAATGTAATACAATAAAATGGACACATAACAGTCTTGGTTACTTAATTACATCTTTCAGTTTGACCATTGTAAACAGATAGAGTTAGTTGAAAAGCAAAGGATGGCAATGGCTAAAAGCAACCTTTTCAAAGAGAACTTGTGGACCATGTTATGAGCTAGTAAAGAAATTAATAAAATCTCTTGAAACTGAGCCTACAGACTAAATTAGTGTTCTCTAGAGCGGCCTCTAGTGTTGCAGCTTGGATAGGCTGGTTTGTAGTGCCACATGTATACTCTGAACACAGTACACTGCTAAATCCATGCAGTACACTTTCTGAATAATCAACTTTTGAAATCTTAATTCAAGAATTATAAATGTATAATTAACTGCATTACCTTCCTTCAACAAAGCTAAAGCAGCATGCACATGTTTTACCTAGAATATATCTGCACTGAATTATCAGTTTGAAGAAGTGGTTTGGGTTGAGCTTTAGCCCCACTTTGACAAGAGAAATGGAAAAAACTTTTAATATTTCATTATGAAATGCAGACTGTATTAAATATGTTGACATAATAACCAGTACTACATTTTGGTTTCACTAAAGGCCAATAAATGAACCCCATGACGTTGGCAGCTGCTGTTGTACATTTACATCATGGTAATAGTTACTTTGTCTACCATTTTAATGTGCACATTTCCAATACAAAATATAGATTCTACAGACTAAGCATAAACAGGGAACCTATTCTTCCATATCAATTATTTGTCATTTGCAGTTTTCCCAAAGTTGCTACCAAGAGCCTTGAGCTGAAACACGTTAAAGACCAGATCTGTACATCATGCACATTTCTGTGCACACTATGTCTACAAGCACACACACATCCACACATGTGCATACACACAAGGTCATATATTATCATGACATCACATTTGTTTATCAAATACCTTTTTCCTTGTGCAAAATGTTTAACACCAGTGGTTCAATAAACATAAACATAAAAAACAAAAATAAAAGTAAAATGTTTTCTGATTAATACAGCATAAAATAAAAAGGTTCTGATGAGACGAGAAACTTAAATTCAAACAGCCATAACACAGTGCCGAGATGACAGCTGCTACGGTGCACACAAAAGGAGGTTACCATGGTGACACATGCAGAATGAACAACCAATCACGGTGAGTCTTGTTCAATTATTCCCACCCTGAGCTCTAGACCATCATTACACATTTGGATTCAAAGCCAAGAAAACGCCTCTGTAATTATAATCTCTAATTCCTGCCCCCTGTCACATGACTTTGCAACCAGGAAGTGCATAATTCACGCCTCCCGTCTTGTGCACCTGTTGGTTTTTTACTGTTTGTGTTGGACAATTAGACACACGCTTTTCTACACGACCAGTCTCTTAGTGTTTGTCAAAAAAATACTACATTTATATTTACAACAATTAAATAGAGGTCAATCAAGCACTTGTGTGGGGACAGCAAAGTTGATGCTAGCAGAAGTGATGAAGCGTTTTCTCTTTTTTTAAAAAACAATAAAAACTGAAAAGCCATTGTGGTTGTTAGATCATGACACAATAAATAAAGGTGTTTAAAAAGGGAAAGAAAAAAAAGAAAGGGAGATCATGAAGGATGGTTACATGTGCAACATGGCTTTTCTGTGAAGCTTAGCACTAGTAGCAGTAGTAACATGTGCAGGAGTAGCAGAAGAAGTCGTGTTGAAGTTTAACCTCTGTGCTGGGAGGAGATCCCCAGAGAGAACTTGGAAAGGAAGGACATCAGATTCCCAGCTCACTATGTTCACTCAACATTTTATGAGCTCGAAATGGCCTCAAGCCCAGTTGTATGTCCCATCACTGTCCCGGTAACTGGTAATCCAAGTCCAACAGCCCACATAGTTGCAGATAGCCTTGCAGTTAAATACTGAGCAGTGTTTGCTTTAAAGAGGAGGCATTACCCAGCAACTCACGCCCTGCTTTTGTTTTTAAGTGGTAGGGTGCGATGTGGTTTTATGTGTCCATGTACAAGTGTTGGTACTTTTCAATAGCTGTTTTCGTGGCCAGCCAGGATGTAGAGATTGCTATGGGCCGTAGGGTTCTCTGTTGGTCTGCTCTCCAGCACAACCACCCTGTAATAAAAACATATATTACAACTAGAACTACTATGATTGATTAATTGTTTGGCCACTATTCCCAATGTTAGTGATAATAATCTGGGCCCGAGTACACCTGGAAAAAAAAAAAAAAAAAAAGCAAAAGGATCCACTCAACAAATCAACTAAACCCTAAAAATTGTTAGACGTAATGTCTTAATAATGGGACAATAGACACAATTTTCATAACATGCAATTTAAAACATTAAAGTTGTATCCAGCCACAGGGGGTCACAAGCCTCTTTGTGTCCATCCCAAGCCTCGATAAATGGAATTACTAAAGAAAGGGCATCTGGTGTAAAACATAAGCCAATCAATTTGTCAATTACAGCACTGAAAATAAAGGCTTTAACTAATCTGGAAGGGAATTAGAATAAGAAATAGACTAAGTAATCAGATACTATGTTAATAATAGAAATGGTTTTGGTGTCTATGCTCCCATTATTTAAGTACAAACATTAATAGTATACCATCTCTGTAATTATTTTGTCTTTTCCCCTCCAGTGGCTGCTGTCACCAATGTCAAGCAGACCACCAGAGTCCCGAGAGAAAGAGGCAGAATGTGGGACAGCTACAGCCAGGAAACAGTGACTGTACCTGGGCAGAGTGAGGCCTCTGTCCTCAGCATCTGGATCTCTACTGTCAGCACGTCTTCAGCGATAACAAAAAGGATGTTAACATCGTCTGCAGTGTGAGTGTAAGAGTGTTTATTAGGAGAGCTTACCTGTCTGATCCCAGTAGTCTGAAGATCCGTGTGCTGTCCGAGATCTCCTGTGTGATCTAATAGAGACAAAGAAAAAATGGTCAAGGCAATAATTAAAAACCTGTAACATTTTATGACTGTCTCAGCGGTGTAATTTTTCAGACAACGCTATTGGACTCACCTCATTGGTCTTGAAACTTCGTCCTTGCATGCCATGCCTCCAGAAAGCCAGCACACTGTCTTGTAGACAAACTGCACAAGGAAAAGACAAAACATACAAGTTCCTCAAACCCAATAATTTTACTTTGGAGACTGCAGTTAAATTTACATATTGTATTGTTGTTATATTGCATATAAATAGTAAGATGGGAATGCGATTTTACCTATAGCCTCAATCTGGAAGTTAAAGGTGAGCTCAGCTGACAACTTCCTGCTGGATTTTAACCTGCCTTGAAGGTTTACTATCTTTATACATCCTGTGTGACAAAGAGATGGAAAGGCACAAGAGCAAACAAGAGAACAAGCAGGTTAAATATGAGAAAAGTAAAAGTTTTACATTGTGACCATAAAAACCCAATAAATATATACGGTGCTTGTGTGAACTCACTGTCAAGGCAGACGAGAATGGTGTCCCTTTCTAACTGAGTAACATGAATTACACAAGACTGTGGCGTATCTGCAAAAACAAATCAGAGGCTTTAAAAATGTTATGCTCTCAATATTTCTATGAATGTTTTTCCTTCCCATGACCTTACCTGCTTCTGTGAACCAAGAGCAGGTGGCGTTTGGGTTCACTGTGTCAAACCGGACGACCTGGTTAAGCTCTGTGCCTTTACTAACCGCCACACAGATCAGAGGGTAGGTGTGCTCTGGGACCACCAACATCTCGAAGACTTCCAGTGGACACGGCAATGGGAAGTCTATGTTCTGTAATGGAAACATCACAAATTTTAAAATGATGTTTATGGTAGAGTTGAGAACTCCAGGTTTAGTCTGAAGGAAAGACAAAAACCACCACAACTGACCTTAATAAGCATAAACCTCTGCATAGACTCCACCCACTCCAACAACATGACACTGGACTGGAAGGCTCCACATAGGTATTTATGACCTGTGTATGGATTTCGCACTGCACAGAGAAAAAAAAGAAATTACTTAGTTTTTCACAGATACAATTATATAAACTTTATTTGCATAATGCACACAACTAAACTGATTTTATCCAACAACTCACCCACGCAGCACTTTTGGCACCCTTTTGTGTCTGGAATTTTAGTGGACACAGCAAACTTTCTATTGTATAGACAAAACAGACTTAACTTCAGATCAATGAAGAAAATACAGCAGAGTAAAGGCACAAAATAAAAGATTATACCTGGGAATCATCTTATCAGGCAACTTGTGTGTGGGAATGGCTACAGGTAACTTTTGCAACTGTCTGGCCTGTTCAAACAGACCACTCAGATTGTGTGAATACAACTGAGAGGCTTTTCCTGCAAAAGAGAAAAAAAAACAACAACACATAAAATCAACAGAAGATACCAGGCATAAAAAAAACAAACCAACAATTAATTACCAGATATAGAGAGCAGACAGTTGTTCATGACATATAACCAGGTACACCGTCGAGGAAAAAGCTGTAAATAGATTGATGACATTAGTTTAATAATATTTCAGAGTTAATATTTAATTTCAAGATGAATAATGTATATAATATAATGATCTGATATCTCATACCTGTTCCATAGTCGTTTCATGTAGTTCATTCAGGTTCAATGTGTAGATCCCCTCTTCAGCTCCAAATATTAAATACTGGTCTGAAATACGCACAGATAAAAGTTTACAATGAGCACCAACAATAGTTTTATTTAAAGCAGATTTTGAATACAGTTAATGTGTCTCTAAGTTCTCACCCCTAGTGTCGGGGTTGATCCAGGAAGTGGCACAATGGATCTTTAAAGGACATCCATTAAACACCTTTGAGAAACAGGCACCCATCTAGAAATTGGAAAGAGTATGCAATAGTGAGTAGGTTAAAAGTTGCAGTAGCTTAAGCACCAAATGCATAATTTCCAATACATTTCTAATTAGTATAAGCATTTCACCCTTCAGTCTTTTTTCCTTTTTTTATGCATCCCTTTTTTAAATTTTTTGTTGCATAAGTAGACATGGCAAGCATTGAAAAAGCCACATTATCTGTAGTATTTCACACTGTTATTAATCCAGTTTTTCTTTGTAAACCAAATGGAGACAATGGAGACATCCCTTATTCAAAAGGGATCCCATTTTTTTGGGATTATGTAAAATTCACATCAAGTTAAAATCATATACTATACTAACATTCTTCTTCTTCTTCTTTTACAATATGCTCTGAGCTGATTAAACCACTTTCTCAACTTAGACGTTGCACAAAGATGAGTAAAGGTTTGATTGTAAGCATTGTTAAAGCTGGTAAAATATTCTAGCATCCACAAAAAAACATTAAACGTATAAATAGGAAAAAATCTATTTTACTTACATGGACTTTAGGTGTTGGTGGAAGGCCATTGCTGATGGGCTTCTAGAACAAATGCATAAATTGTTACTATTTTGTTCATGACCTTTTAACTTTAATCTAAGATAAACAAATGCCCTTGGCTCCTCTTGGTGGAGCTGTTGTAGATCTTACCGGGACATCCTTCTTGTCTTTCCGTATTGGGACACTAGGGGGCATTGTGCACTGCCTCTCAGCCGGACTGTCCCTCTCCCCATTGTGTGCAGAGTTTAAACCATTACCTGTAATAACAATGGCACACCTCAGTGAGTGGTTTTGTGAATGAAGTGTTGACAGGAGAGGAGTGAGAGTGCACGCTACATTTGCACCTCCGTGTTTAGTGAGTGTAAAAAACAATAAACAATAGACTTTTACATTCAGGCAAGCTGGGGGTTGGTGAGTACATTTTAACCTGCAGGGCGGCAGACACAAACAGGAGTCAAACATAAGCAAACACTGACTACTGGGAGCCGAGGGAGGGAGTTAGATAGAAAGAAGCTGGGAAAATAAAATAAAATATGAGTGAGGACGACATAGTATAAATGCCTCATACTGTATAACATGCACACTGTACATGCAAAAAAATAAAAATAAAATAAAAAAACACAAAAGTCAAAAGTTTGTTCAGCTGACTATCCACACTGACAGCTGGCAAACCTAATGCACATCTCCTTTTGAACTACTTTTTAGCTTCAAATTAGCCACACAGCAACAGTTATATTGCTGCAGTAAAGAATTAGCTAATTATTTCTTACTTAGCCCATTAACTGAAAAGCCCATAAGAATCTGCCCGTAACCTTTTGAGGTACGTTGCTAACAGAAAAACAAACCAAACGACTGTTTTGAATGATTGGGTTAATTAAGAAACCAATCAGATCTTGCAAGATGTTACAGCAAAAAGACAAAATCATACTGAGCAGGAGCTGATGGAGGGGAGGAACTTGAAACACAAATAAAAAGTACTGCTGTTAATGGATTTATGGCACAAATAATCAGACTACGAGGACCAACTAATGGGACAGCAGACGACCAATTGGAGGGAAGGGCAGGGTCAGCGGAGACTACTGATCGAACAATCAGCTTCTCTTACTCGCTTCCTTCTCTTTCTCCTGCTCCTCCTTGACCTCCTTCAGCACCTCCCAAGCCTCCTCTAGCTCCTCCTCTGTGTGAGGCGTGTGAAGCCATTCCCAGAAATGCCTAAAGCTCCCATCATCCTCTGGGGCTGAGTTTTCCACTTCTGTGCGGTTCGTGCTCTCGTTACCTAGGCTACTGCGGCGGTGAGGTGGCAGCTTAGGGGGCGGGGGCCGTGGGGGCACGTTGGAGGGTTTGGCGGGACTCGGCGTCTCCGGGACGGGACAGCGTTTGATGGTCCCTCCCCCGTCATCCTCGCTGTGTGATTGGCTGTCATCCTGTTTCTGTTTCTGTTTCTGTTTAGGCTGCTGCGGCGGTGTCGAGGAGGAGATGGACTTGGGCTGCAGAGACATACAGATGTATCAGTCCTTCTTATGATATAATACGGACTTATTTGAAAAGTGAGGTGTAAAAGATTTTTTTGTCCACATAGTGACATGAAGAGAAGTCAAATACAAAAAAACAAATTTTATTTCAAGTGTAAATAATTTTATATTAAACATTTGCAAAATAATGGTACCAACCTTATAAACAGTTTAAGATACTCATGTTTAAAATATAAAAAGAAAATAACTCTAAAACATAAATCATAAGTCATAAAATAAACTGTATTTTGCAGTGCAGATATTATTTTAGAGAAGTCAAAACTTAGTTCAACTAATTTTCAATTGTTAAATCAAAATAATTGGTGTGTCAAGTTCCCATTCTTTGGTTGTATTATGGCTCACCTTAGGAGGAAGTGGAGGCGGGACTTTCGGCCTCATAATAGTACTTGATTTACTGAAGAAAAAAAAACACATAGTAAAACTGAGGATTTACTATCATCTTATGTTAGATGTTAACATTTAAGTGTTAAAATACATAATAGATGAATACATGAAGAATTAGCTGTCAGTACTGAAAACATGGTTAATAATGCCTTTTTTTTCCCTTATCCTTTCTACTTTATACAAGACTAATACAAATGCTAATTCGTATTAGTCTTACATAGGACTTACTATTATAAGGCAAGAATAACCACTTGTCCCCAAACTAGACAATGATATTTATTGTTATTTATATATAACATTATACTATAAAACAGTATATGTACAGATGAGTAAAGTGTCTGGAAATAGTGGTGCCTTTACTGCAAGTACATATAAATGAACAAATCATATAAAAGACATGTAAGTAAGTATCTAATATGCACAAGATCATTAAACTAGAATCACACTGACTCAGCTTAAGAGGTTTAGGACTGACCTGACCTAACCTGAACTGTTTAAAAAGCTCTATTCTCAGACACTTTGCCATTGTACATATACATTACTGGTTAATTGCTACAGAGAAACCACAGACACTGTAAGCTAATTATAGTCAAAACATCAACATAAGTTGTATCACTTACTGATACAACAGAAGACAGTAAAAACTTGCACAGACTTTGGGTTTCACCTCTGTGCTAGTTGTTACTGTGATGTGAAGCAGGTGGAAAATTAATGATCAGGTTTAGAAAAAGAAGCATGGGCTATGGGATGAATGATCTGTTTAATACATGAAAGCTAACAGAAAAATATGCTAAATTACTACTTCTGCCAATAAGAAAGCATAAAAGGCGGATATGAAGTAAATGCTATACATGAAATGGGAATTACAGTGACATGTGGGTTTGTTAATATAAAAATCTTATGTACAAGGACAAGACTTCAAACTGTAAATAGGCCTTCAATGGAATTATTAACTTGAAACAATGCTCTGCTCCTCTGTAGACATTTGGCTTTTACACAGTGAGAGGACAAGGCAGGTTGCCAAATACATAGTTTTATAAAAGACAGAAGAAGACAGAAGGCCGAGTTCGCACACACCACCATACACACGCAGCGGCACACAGATGGCAAAGCAAATAGACAGCAAAACAACAGTTAATGACATGTTAAGGTCAGCTATCTGTGGACTGAAACCAAACCCAGAGTCCAACAAAAAAGAAGCCATATTGAAATAATTTTTGTGTAGTCTTTATACGTGTAACCTCTTCTATGCAAATTCCACTTCTCCTTCAACCATTGTATTCAAAGATATAAATAAAATTGAAGTACGGTGTGAATCTGGGTGGGTTTTCAGGTTAGAGTTAGTGTTAGTAAATTAAGACTTCACACAAGACACAGGTGAGAGCATGGAGAACACACACACACAAACGCAGGTGGTTTATGAGGCGCGATGGTGGGGTGTGCTGCTTAGAGATGCGTGGATGAAACTGTGGCAAAGAGAGACAGCAAGCCTTCTTCATTTGTCCCCCCTCCTCATCCACCAAATATAACTCAAGAGCGAGGAAAGGAAGGATGAGGCGAGTGGGACAGAGAAGTAAGGCCTGGCTTCTAGGTCTAAGACTGGGAGACAACTTACTGAGTGTGTGTTTCATCATCAGCACCATCATCATCCTCATCATCCCCTAAGTGTGCCACATGGCCCCTGGGAGCGGAGGTGGAGACAGGGGGACAGGGAAAAAGGAGGGGCAGAGGGGTAAAATGGGATCGAGGGGAGGTGAATGTGGCCGGGATGAGGGGACAAGGGGACAAGGGAGCAAGGCCAGAGGATGCAGAGAAGAGGGGAGGGAGAGGAGGAAGAGCTGAGTGAAGCCAACACTAGGCCCTGATCTTATCACATATGAATAAACATCTCAAAGAGGGAGTCACACACAAAGCAGCTACTGTCAAATTATCAGTTCCTGTTCCCTGTTTAAAGGTTTCTTTGCCATTGCATTTTGCTAATTATAATCCACCTAAGGCAAGATTTAAAGGCCATTTTCACCTGAGAGGTACAGGCCTGATCCACATTGTTTAAAGGGGCTTGAGTCCTAACATAACACTGCAGTTAAATGATCACACAGAGAAACTTGTAACAATTCTTATAACAATGACAAAAAAAATTTAATTTCCCAATTGAAGCTTGACTTGTTACTGAGATTTGCCAAAAAATGTATTCAGAACAGATATTTATGAAGCTTCATTTCAATCCAAGTTATTTTCACAGGCAATCTGAGTGATGTCTGTACACCACATTTTGCCAACACTGATGCCGTAAATACAACAAAGGTAACTCAAGCCATAACAGTTTACTTGTAAAAGACCTTACCATCCTAACCACAGCCCCAAACCCTACAAACAATCATATCAAACTAAAATTCTTGAAATAAATAAAAAATGATATATGAATTTAAAAATATAAATGAAACTTAATTATTTACGAAAAGTGAAAATAAATATATTTATACAGAAAAAACATAATTTTGTCCTAGCATTCAAAATTTTACTGTAAACATCTCAGCTAAATACAAGTATAAAGCAATACTTCAAGTATAAAGCAATATTTCATTATATTCATAGATGACTAAATGTATACCCAGGCTTACATGTCTCATCTGTATAAGATTTCTGAACCAACAAATCTTTAAGAATCACCTTTCAATCTCACATTTTCTTTGCTTGAAGGAAAATAGAAGAGCTTAAGAGGTGATAATCACTGTCTTTGGGGCGAAGCATTTGCTAAGATTATCCACTGCAGCGCTGGCCAGAGTGTATATGCGAGCATTTGTTGTGTACGTGTGTAAGCCATGCTCTGTGCAAAGCTCCCCAGAAGCACAGCCTTATCCCAAAGCGTGAAGCAGCAGTAGGAAGAAGAGGAAAGTGGAATCCCCAAAGCTGAAAGCCTTGAGCCACAGCCCTGGCGTTAGTTGCATGTAATTGGGCTGATTAGTCTTGCAGTTAATTGATTGATGGGTGGGCTTGGTTAAAACACCAGCGAATTAAGAGGACCTTTGTGTATCAGGAAGTCGGAAAAGCATTACTTACCTCTGCAGCAGCTCCTCCTCTACTGACTTGAGCAGACTCCTGTTAGACAACAAAGAAAGATAATTATAATATAGAATGATACACAGCATATTCAGTCTTTTTACACCCACACAAAAAGCACAATATTGAAAATCCCATAAGCAAAATGAGAACTGCATAAAAGAATGAAAGTTTCAAATGTCAAAGAGAAACTTACTTGTTATTTCCTCCCAGTAGACTTGGTGAATCGTGACCATACTCCAGCTGCAACTCCTGCAAACATGTAAATTATAATACCACTGAAACTCTCAACCATATCACCACATTAAATACATATTTTTGAGAGTTTTAATATCTGGGCTATCTTCCATATTAAATACAAACAAAGTCATTGCTTCAGGGTTGCTGTAATAGTAGTTATAATAGGCCCGGAATGAATAATTTCATATAATACAAGTAATCCTTAATAAACATTAGTTAGACCAACAAGATACACAGATCAGGCATAACACTATCTCTTCATCACAGCACCTGTTAGTGGGTGAGATATATTAGGCAGCAAGTGAACATTTTGGCCTCAAAGTTGATGTGTTAGAAGCAGGAAAAATTGGCAAGTGTCAGCGCATCCTAAGAATTGCAGCTCTTGTGGGGTGTTCCTGATCTATGGTCAGCATCTGTCAAAAGTGGTCCAAGGAATGAAAAGTGGTGAACTGATGCACGTGGGGAGAGAAGGCTGCCCCGTGCGCTCCGATCCAACAAACACTACTGTAGCTCAACATGGCGAAGTTAATGCTGGTTCTGACAGAAGGTTTGTTGCATATGGGGCTGTATTTTAGGCAGGTGGTCATAATGTTATGCCTGATTGGTGTAAATCAACATCAATACATTTTTAACAATCAAGTCGAAACTCATTAAAATCTAAAATACAAATTTCCTCAATTTGCGTTTTAATGAACTGAACAAATGTAAGCTACATTAGAAAAAATACACTTTATGAAACAGAATACAGCAAGCATGCAGACATAAACAAGCATAATAGGACAACCACATATTTGACAAAAACAATGGTAAATAACATGGCTATGCTTAAAAGTTAAGAAAACACAGCTTTAGTACAAATAGGAGGAAAGTTCTACAAAGAAAAACATTAGAAATAATACCAGGAAACTTAAAAGTGTGGCTTTATAAGCTTATAAAATATATGTATGCATGTAATGTATGACCTCTCCAAACTTCCCGTGTACGTGTGTATAGACCAATACCACCAAAGCCTTGACACTGTGACATCTAGGAGTTAGTGATGCAAAAGCCAAAGCTGGAAAAAAATAAACCAAAATACTAAACAGCCAGTTCTGCAAAATGAACAAGACAGAGGGGCCCAGAAAGCAAAAAGACAAGAGTAAAAAGCCTTATGGAAAAGGTGATGTGATAAGAAAGAGGCTATTTTAAGTGGACAGACGGAGAGGCAGAGATAGGGACGGAGAGAAAAGTACTACCAGATTAGATCTTGCGGTATAGTAGAGCTCCTCGACACAGTCCAGATAGGGCTCAGAATCACACTGGTCAGCAAGACAGAGCGAGAGAGACCTCAGTTAATACATTAACCTGGATGTATGGAGGGCATGGGGCAGGTGTGAGAACAGGGGGTGTACCAGAGGCTGATGGATGGACAAATGGGATTAAATCTTTAATCCAAAAATGGTATGGTAGTCCACATTAAGCATGACAGCTGGTTATGACAAATTGGGATATTATTCCAGAAGAAGTGATTATTGTGTGACAAGAAAATGGACAGTGATAAAACATATACAATTAGACACAAATCAATTTACTTTTGAATTAATTATTTATTCTATAAAATCTCAAATGGGATTTTTTTTATTTAGTCCATGGTGAAATGAGGAATTTGTGATTTGTCTCCCATACAAACTCAGGGCTTGTGAAGCTCCAGAAGTGGGCAGATTGAGCACATGCAGCCAGAACCGACTACCAACACAGTCAATCTGAAGTATGTCTTATGAAATTAAGCTAGCAGCAAGCAACCAGCTATCCAACGCCACCAGCAAACAATCCTTCATACACAATAATGTGGTCAGTGAACCTATTCACTTGTTATAATGTATGGACATTCTTATGTAAAGCAGCAATAATTGAGATTTTAAATACTACTTAATTAACTGGGCATAAACATCACTGCCATGAACCTATCTCTTCTTACACTACTTCTAATGTTTATGTTTTGTTTTCTTAATCTTTCTTGATGGACCCTTTTTACTGTGCTCTGCAGCAAGCACTGTAAAGGAATCTTTATGCTGGCAATGCTTTAGATATTAATATGTTAACAAGTTATTGATTCCACGCACAACATCCATAATCTGAAGGCCTTGGAAACACATTGGTCAGCAAGACAGAGAGGCACAATATAATTAAACAACTATCCAAGTGGGAAATGCAGAAAGAAGATAAACGGATGAAGGTCAGTGAAAAGTTGTCCAGACTTGCAGTGCTACACAAGACTTTATGTCTAACTCAATAGAATAAAGTATGGATTTTTCCACAGATAAAACTGAAGTGATGAGAAGATATGGCAAGGTAAGATGGGGGTAAATGGAAGTTGCAAAAGAAGAAAAGGAATAAAAAGCCATAGAGGGTAAAAAGGAAAGACAAGATGAGAATAAACGCAGTGATTGTGCGTCAATTGTGAATCCTATTTGTCTCAGCTATCAACTTACAATATACAGGTGCTTCTCAAGGAATATTAATATTGTGGAAAAGTGATTATTTCAAGTGTTTGTGTTGCACTATTTAAATACATTCACTTTTCCATGTTATTATAATGCTTTTAGATGTACCTGTTGGCAACAAAAGGCATATCTAGGTTGTGACTTAACCTGCTATGACAATTGTTTTCATGTTTTTCTTCAGATGTTTTTTTGCCAGCACAGTATATTGCACCTAAAATACCTCCAACTTAAGAATGCAGTGGACATTTGATATTTATTATTATTGTGAAAGGGCTTGTGTGGTGCCTCTTGTGTTAAGGTGAGGATTTGTCATGCTGATACTGGTGAAGTGGCAGACTGAAAAATGCTGCTGAATACAACTGTATGCTCACCGGCTCATGGTGCGGCTCCGTTTCCTTTCTCAAAGGCGGATCGAATTTCACCTGCCCGACTGAAAAGGTCAACAAAGGTCATCATGAGGTCACTGTGGGAAAGTATAAATAATGGGGCTGACTTTGGATAACAACTCACAGTTAATTTCTGATAGCGTCTTCCCTTCCCTGGTACTCCTACTGGTGGAGCGGATACGATGGGGGACAGACACCGGGGACTGTAGGAAGACGAAAAGGACACACAATATACCGTTTAAAGTATATACACATTGTGCTAGTTTATGGATACTTGAGGCGATTACAATAGGTTTAAAACAACAATCCCCTGCTATTTCCTGTGGGGGTGAATTTGATGACACAGCACCAGAGCTGCACTCTGCAACCAGACAAACACAACATAGCAACAGTCGATGGAAAATAACAAACCTTTCCTGGCGACTCAAGACTTAGTGCTTTGTATGTCTCCAATACTGGTCTTAAGTCTCAATAAATTGACTAAGCCAGTTAACTAAGTTTGTTAGAGTAAACATTTGTCTATAATTAGTTTTTGAGTATTTGATAAATGGAGATTCTTGAATCCTTCTCATAACTTGTCTGTTATGTTAACTGAATAAAAGGTATTTTTTCCACCCTAAAATGCTTTTTAATATTTATATTTTTATTTTATTTATTTTCAAAGTACAACTGTCTGTCACACAACAGGACATGCAAGAATAGACGTGTTAATATTTCACGAGGATTTAACTACCAATGATAAATAAACAGTTCCTTTTCACCTTCAGCTCACAGTCTAAACTCTGAAGGCCTTTCTGGTCTATGATTCAAAGATGGGCTTCTCTAGGTATTGTAGAAACTACCTGTTTAAAAACCTGATCTTTTATGTCACACAAAGCAAGCCAGTATGAACATATTTACAAAATGCACGATTTTGAGTGGTATAAACACTCAGAAAGGATGTGGCCCTCATGGGAATTGAACAGACAACCTTGCAGTAAATAGCTATTATTTGGCTATACTTCGCCTTATGCCCATAGTAGCTGAGCTAGGCTCCAGGTCCCCACAAATCACAATAACACAAGAACAAGAAAATTATTGCATAAATCAATTAACACAACATCCTCAAACCATGCATAAAACTGTAACAACATATAGTTAGTAGCTACAATGGCAAAGAAGGATAAAACTGGCTATGTAACTGACATCATCACACTGGCTCAGAAATTATAACATATTGCGGCTGAATACTTCATAAGTGTAAAAAAGTCAGGTCATCTCCATGCTCAGGCACTAAGACATTTCTTTTCTTTATTGGCCACAGAACTAAAATGAACAATGTAGTTAAGCATGTCTCAGGCTAAAGCAATAGGAAGAGCTCAGTGGAGTATTATCTACCTTTGAGTACATAAGCAATGATAAGATGCACTCGGAGATGTTAGTATTTTGTGATAACCATCTAAAGCTGCTAGTTTGTGTTTTGGTTCGTGTAGCACAAACAAACTGAAGAACTGGCTGTGAAAAAGACTATTGTGAAAGTGCCACAGTAATCTATCAGCTCTCTAAATCGAACACGCCAATGTCAGTCTCCATGACAGCACTGCTGTATAGTGATTTGAATAGAAATGCCCTTTTATTCATTAAGTTCTGTGGTCGGCCCGACTGAAACAATAGAGTCTGAGTTAGAATGACATCACTGCAGACAGGGCAGCCCACACTGGTACCTTCCTACGAGCTGCAAAGCGAGGAGCGCGTCGAGCACCGGGGCTTATGGGTAGAAAATAACCCCTGTACTTGAACTGAGGAGGAAGTAACATATGAGAGTGGAGACAAAAAGAAATGACAGGGAAAAATGACAGTGAGAGAAGTAAGGAAAGGATATTGGACTTAATGAACAAATTAGAATATGGTGGAAAAATTTCATCAATCATTCAATTCAAAAAGTGAAACTAATATTATAAGATTCAGTACAAAAAGAAATATTGAAATATTTCAAGCATTTACATATTTTTAATTATGACAATCATCACATTTAAAATATATAAATGCCTAAAATGTTTCACTCTGAGTGTACTCTAATGTGATCTATGTCTAAGTGTAATCTATGAAATAAATGCATTTTACTTTTTGAACTGAAGTACTGGAATAAATTTACTTTTCCACTATATTTTAATTTATCGAGATGCACCTGTACAGGGAGGAGTAGCTGAGACAAAGACAGAGAAAGTATGAAGCGGGAACTTGAAGTACAAGTGCAAAGCAAAAGGACATCTGGGGTTGGAGTAGTGTGTACAATGATAAATAGTGAGAAAGAGAATGATAAAAATAAATAGGAAGATGACAGATGAGGAGGGAAAGTGGGGGAGAACAAAATCAGGTCTTCAAAAAAAAAAAAAAAACTGCTATTAAACTGTAAGGCACAATAATTCATATCTGATTTGTAAATGGTCAGAGGTGAGAGGAGGTGAGGATACCTCTGGTTCAGGGTCATCGTCATCAATGTCGTTGAACGTGCTGTGGTCAGGGTTGCTAGCTTTGTCCAGCAGCTCTATGGCCAAGGTCCGGCTGAGGGGCTGTGACACAAAGGGGTGCTGCAGGACACATAGGGGAGACCTAAGTATTTATCTCACAATGACAACAAACAACTCACAAATCCTCGCCTTTACTGTAGACAGACTTGGTCAAAAAATGCGTAATAACATTGACAGACAAATCAATCATGTATTGAATGGACAGACAATAACACACTGACAAAAACCTGAATTACAGGTCATAACTAAAAACAACACAATTATACTAATGTAGTAGTCTAAAATAGGCATCAACTACAGTGCTGTGCAAAAAATTAATCCTTTGTTCTTTTAATGGGTGAAGTTAGTGTCTTCAGTCTGTATCTCACAACGGTACAGGAGTCCTTAAAACACTCCTGAATCTGAACAGTGATCTGGATCCACACCAAAATTAATCATTTTGTCCTTGGCCCATAACTGACCTTTTTATAACAAAAATACAAATATAAAATTCTGTATTTATTAAAGCACTCTTAGTTAATAGCATTGTTCATTTCTCAGTGAAACTTCTGCACAGTGTTATGAGTCCAGAAATGTGTGTCTCTCAGAAGAACTGTTATTATTGTTCACCTGTAGTAGTTTCTCAGCTGTGGGCCTCTTCTTTGGATTCTTAGTGAGAGCTAGCTTGACAAAATGGTGAAAATTGTTTGTCCTGTCATACAACAAAACAAGACAGTCAAAAAAGTTAAAGAAAACATCTGAAAACTATAACGGGTAGATAAGAGGTTGTTGTGTCTTACCATTTGATTTTATCTTTTAATTTAGGGGGTTGAAAATTACTTTTGGTCATTAAAAATAGAGCCCTGGAGAAAAAAATAATAACAAAACATTAATCCATAAATCTGTTTACATGACAATAACATGATAATTATTTAACAGTAGTACGGTCACACTCCTTTTACCTCATAGGGTGCAGGTCGAACATGGGTGGTTGAAGTTCAGCCAGCTCTATTGCAGTGATGCCCACAGCCCAGATGTCACACAGCTGGTTGTAGCCTCCTTTACGCTCTACGGCTGCCACTTCGGGGGCCATCCTGCACAGCAACACAGAAAGTTCATATCGTGAGATTTTCTAGTACATTTCCAGAGCTCTGTTGTATTTGTAGCAGAATAATTGTTTTGTTCTTGTAGATGAAGAAAATTTACCCACTTGTGCCTTGGCTCTGAGCATCTTTTGTATGTTCATGTATGCAGGGTTTTTAACCAAGAATTTTCCAAGATTTTTTCAAAACTTTTAACTAAATTTTCAAGAGCCAAAAGACTGAAATAACTTATAAATTGTATTCAAAATGTCCAGAGTGGTGCATTAGAAACTTTTTCTGCAATTTTATTTGTTAAAATTGGAAATTATTAAAATGGGGGAAAAAACATTTGTGGCTCTTCCCCCAGAAATATCTTATTCCACTAATTTCACTGACTTAGCCCACACACCAGTGATTAAAAGATAATTATGTTTCGTAAGTTGGTTCAGCATGTATTTTTAAAAAGTAAATTAAGATATAAAGAAATCATCTAGGCAGGATGTTGCAGGTAGTGGTCAGAAGTTACTCGGACTGTTTAAATTTCCAAAACTTTTCCTAAACTTTACTCCAAAATGTAAAATTCCAAAACTTTTCCAGGGCCTGGAAATTGCATTTTAAAATTCCATGTCTTTTCCAGGTTTTCCATGACTGTACAAACCCTGTGTATCAACTCACCAGTATGGCGTCCCAATGAATGACTTTCTCTTAGCGAGAGTTGCTGTGATTTGGGCTGATACACCGAAGTCAGCTAAAAAAAGAAAAAAAAAAAAAAGAGAAAAAATTAAATGATGGATAGATTAAAACATTTCAAATAGTGAGAGAAGGTGAACAGAAATTACAAAGATTAGAAAGAATGGGAGCAAGGGGGAGCAGAGGGAGAGAAACCCAGTCAGCAAATAGGCCATTGAAATGCAGTCTTTTGAAGCAGAAGGTAATTGCTCCTCTTACCTAGTTTAACATAGCCGTTGTCTGTCAGAAGGATGTTGGCTCCCTGTCAGAAACACAACCCATATTAAAAATCACCCTCTGTGTCAACTCCAATTACCGCACACAAAAAGCACTTTCAGGCACTTCGGCTTAAACAGCACAACTAATTTACTGCCACTTCAAGGTAGAAATCAATCATATGGTTTAATCCCCAGAACATTTTGGAACTTGGGGAAATATGCTTCTACTACATAACCATTTTTTTTTTTCATGTTAGGGTACTGCTTAAAATGTAAATAAATACAGAATGGTTTGCAAATCTCATAAAACCATATTTTAGTAACAAAAGAACATAAAAAACATGAGGTGTGGAAACAGAGGCATTGTTGGGCTACCATTTAATAAAAAAAAATAAAAAAGGAGATAGGAGCATAAAAAAAGCAAGTTGTTGGAGCATTTTGCAACTAATTAAATATACTGGCAACATTTTAGCAAGATGACTTGGTATAAAAAGGGGCATTCTAGCATTATGTATTAGTACTGGATAGTATTACTATGTTTTGCAGACCATTACATTTGTTTTTTATTTACATTTTACACAGTGTCCAAACATTTTTTAAATTGGAGTTATTTTTGTCTGAATTGTTATTTTGTCTCTTCTCACCTTGATGTCTCGGTGCATTTTGCCTTTGCTGTGAAGATAATATAAACCCTGTGGAAAGAAGCACATTCACTGATAAGATTAACGTCTCTAGACAGAAAAAAGTCAAGATAAAATTAAAAATAAATATATTAAAATGATAAAATAATAATTAAAGTATACACACTATATGCAACATGCCAGACTACTGCCAGTTGAATTAATGAATAAATATTTTAAAAGTCTGAAATGCAAGAGTGCATGGAGTGTGCTGTACCTGGAGGGTCTCCCGTGACATGTAGGCTATCTGTGATTCTGACAAAGGCCCAGTTACTGCAGACATTATATAAAAAAACAGAGTGTGAGTGAATGAAAGAGACAGGAAAAGCTTAATAACCCACAGATTTCCAAAAGGGAGTTGTGTTTGTCTTTGTCTCACCGTGATAGATATCCTGCAGGGAACCTCCACCGCAGTACTCCATGCTAATCCATAACTTATCCCTCCTGCAATGCACAGCAAGCACACAGTCAGCAGTGCACACACTACACATCCCATCACGTTTTCTTCCATCCAAAATTGTATTTGGTGCTGAATTTTTTTTCTTTAATGTGCAAAAGATTAAAATACCAGATCCTTGTTTGCTCTTTCTGTATCACCGGTCTCAATGTTAAAATGTGTCTTTAAATCATAGTAAAATGAGCAGTTCTTACCGTAAATAACTGCCGAAATAGGCTACGATGTTGGAGTGTTTACAGTCCTTCATCATGATAATCTCCTGCTGGACAACCGCAAAGTCTTCACCTAGGAATATCCACATAAATACACACAATTACTACACTGGTTATAATGTACTGCAAAGCAAGAGGGTTATTAGAATACACTTTTGCATAGAAAACATAAAAACTGTTTTATAAAAGCACTTTATGACCAACACAAGTAATGGAAAAGGGACCCAGCACACAGGAGTATTTTCCCAAGTATGTGGACTTAAATTATTTACAAACTTCATAGTTATAGTCATGTTGGCAGGCAGAAAATTATAGATGTGTGAGAAAATGCTCACTTAGTTGCTATAAACAGCAGCAAAAGAAAAAAGCAGGTAAACAAAACAGTAGATAACTCACCAGGCTCCAGTTTGATGACTTTGATAGCAGCCAGCTCTCCTGTGTTGACATTACGAGCCTATAAGCAGGCAAAGAAAACAAAAACGTCAGAAGTAGTCAAAAAATTTGTCCACCATACTGACATCTACTGCAAGTTTTGTCAAAAAATAACCACCATCTGAACTTTAGTATAAGTAAAAGAATTCGGAAAAACCCTCTAAAAAAAAAATCTGTTTTCCTAAAAAGCTGACTTATACAGTATGTTGGGGTTCAGCAGGATACTGAAGACCATTTCCTATAAATAGCCAGCGGTGTTGACATACAACAGAAGCTCTGGTGCAATGGGAGAAGAATTCTATATTGAAGAGACATGAATTAAACATGACTTTCAAAGGAGAGCTGTATTAGACCATTCAGTCAAAGGGCACGCAAGTGATGTTAGTTTAGACAGATGCATCATAACATAAATACCAAGGATTTCGGATTTATCACTATACAAGCAGAAATTAAATAAAAGATCCATTATGAACTTTTGATTATATCCTATTTCCATGGGGACAGATCTTGCAGCAGTCCCTCAGACATATTTATGCAACATAACAGGCCAAATGTCACGGCATTTTTTCCTGGTCTGCTGTGTTAAGAAGTCTTGTCTCGAATGAAAGAGGGAATATTGTAATATGTAGTATGGCATGGTACAAAGTATGTTGGTTGATGCTACTTTTTCAGGATATTTACTTGACCATTCAGGACAGCTGTCAAAGATTTCACATGTAGACATCACCTGAATATATTCTGACTTTTCCTCTCTGCTTTGGCTTAAACTCCAATCCACAAAACACAGGCGCAGAGCATCACTAGTTCACACATAAGTACAGCAGCCTCAGAGGGTCAAAGCTAAACTACAGCGGCATCAAAAAGTCAATATTCAAACTCAAACTTAATTACCTTTAACAATCAGGTTATGTTTTGTTGGTTGGTAAGGCTGTTTCCAAGATAAAGTGATTGTCAGATGTTGGTAATATTTTTTAGAAAAGGTCAGTAATGGGTTAGGTAAAGGTTCGGAAATTTTCCCTACAGTAACATTATTTTAAGTACATTTGGGAATTATCAATCAGTGTAAACAAAACCAAGAAAATTCCCACAAAGGTTCCAAAATGTGAGTGTTTTCATGATAACCAGGCAGACCACATCTCAGCATGAGGATCAAAAATCTCTTCTGTACACTTTATTGTCTCTCTCTAAAATTATGTGCAGCTTTTGTCACTTAAAATAGAAGCTCTGCACTGTTAATGAGAAATAAAACCTTTGTCAATCACAAAGACAAACTGAAGTGGTGAAAACGGAGACGAGCAGAGAATGAAAATGTCCAACAAAGTCACACCAAAACAAAGCAGCAGTGAGAGGGAGGAGGGACAAAGACGGGATGAGAGAGAGTAGAGACAGTGCGCTTTCAGACAAGACCAAAGATGACTCATTGCGTTCAGTGCCAGCTATAGTGGTAACAACACATGCCTGATAGGACTTGAATGGTTAGATATGTCACAGCCTCTAGTGTAAACAAAGGTAAAATTGCTCATTTGAGTTTGGCAGTGTTCAGTATTTGATCTAATTCATCACTGCTGACGGTATCAAAACCTTTCATTAATGTTGCAACCACTGAACAAATAATTACACAACCTAACAAACTCTTTCTTTCTATAATCATTTTTAATAAACATAATATGTTAACGATATTGTCTAACAGATAAGTAAATGCTTGGCAATAGTAAGTAAGACCTGTCATTCTGCTAAGGCAAAAGCACAGTGTTTGTTGTTTACACAGTTCAGGTGAAGTCCCATCCATCTATGTGAGATGTGGGCATACGGGTTTCACAGTTGACACGTTCTCCTCTCTATACAGGAAACAAAAACATCAACAAAAGCCAGTCTTGATTTGCTTGCCCTCTCTCTGGCATCAATCAAGCAACCAAACCAAAGGGCCAAACGTATCTTGCTCTGTCAAGATCATTATTTTTGAGGACCAAACCCAAATCTTTAATGCAGTATTAGTGACTGTTGCTAAATAATTGATGGTCTGGTTTTCAAAGCCTTTAGCTTATGGCTCTCTGTTTTTTGGGGCATTAAAATTTCATTCAAGTCTAAATATAGATCTGCTGATTTCTCTTAAGGTAGGATTTTCTGAAACATTACCAAATTGCATCACATTTTTTATCGAAGCATGTAATAAGACCGGTCATTCAGCCAAGTACACATTTCCAATCTCCTCAGTCTGTCACTTGGGATTTTTCAAAGCTCATTTGCGCAGCTAAGGGAGCTAATTTACATTACACCTTGTTCTCACCACATTATCATTATCCTGGAGGGAGATACACACTGAGATAAATCTTAACAGCAGTCTTTGACAACTACATCAGTATATTCATATACTGTGACAAATATTTGCAGGTTTAGACAGGCAGGTGTCCGGTTTCAATCATGCTGTCATTACCTTTAAGCCAATGATTAAAGCAAGGCGTCATTAGCTGCTTGCATAACTTTGTTGTTTTTACTCACTGCCTAAAGGTCCTAAGCAGGCAATATTCAAACCAGGCATTTTTACTGTACTATGTAGCCAGGTTTATTAGCATTTAGGTTACAAACAGTGACATAAAGCATACAAATGCAGCATTGGCTCTACACTGTAATTCGATTCTCTCTCCTGTATGAACTTGAAAACTTGGACAAAGTGAAAGATCTCACTGTGAGAGCAAAACTGAGCAATCAGTACGTGTTTTGCACGGACTGAATAACTCTAACTAATATGTATTGAACTACTACATTGCTGTTAGCAATAATGTGTGCTGTCTGAGTTTAAGTATGGTTGTATAGATCAGTGTCTGCGTCACTAAAATTACACTTTGAGGCAAATAGGCTTCTGAATTTTGTTTTTGTCCCCCTCTGAGCAGCGACAGTAGTCATTAAAAACCAACTGCCCCAGGACAGGAACAGGTGAGGTGAAGCACTGCATGCAGTCAAGCATTTTAACCAAGTGCACCTGTCTTTTAGCAAAACTCCCACTCACTCAAGCAAAACAATGCAAAAACACACACAGTAACCTGGCAATGGTCCCACGACCCTTCAGGTCAGAGTCTATGATTCAAAACAAATTTTACCTCAAGTATTTTAGCATAAACCACATATTTGAATCAAGAAATATCTCTTGATAGATGGATAATCTGATTTATCTTCTTTGTAAGCCACAGAGTCCTGCATTCAGTGTCGGCCTGTTAAATCACATACCACACACTTCACACACTCGCGCCATAGTACTGACCCACCCAGACGGTGCATGTACAAAATGTACTGCATATTTGAGTGCATGCAAAGAGAATCATGCAGTTTTCCCAGAGCTAACAAATATATTATACGCAATGAATTATCAAAATTTAAATGACTTTGTACACATGCAGTCTACATTTTAGGGGTTAAACTAAATAGGGAATTCGGGTTGGCTGTTTTAAAACAAGATAAACAGCTCAGAACTGGCAATAGCAACACACAGTGCGACACTGCCTGCCAGTAGACGGTATCCTCACTTATAACTGTTGCCAGGAAACAGATTACAGTGCACTGTGGGACCCACCACTATCTAAAATATTCCAAATTATTTTTTATAATCACAAGGTTGATATTACAAAGGTCAGAAGAGCATAAACATTTTAAGAAGTTTAGTTAGTTTAGTAATAGTTTTTAAAACTATTTAATTAATTTACTAATGTGTAAACAATGCATATCAATGTGTGTCAAAGGCCTACAGAGCTAGTCACTTAATTGTACTTCTTAACAGAGCTGTAAACTGCTGTGTACAGTACTCTTCAAGTCTTTGTGTCATTCTAACGCAAGAATGCTGAATACAGACAGCAGAAGTGGTTACTGGTACATCTGGTTTTGTCCCTCACTAATGCACTGGAACTACTGTGGACTTGGTGAGTTTGCAACGGGACTAGAAGAAAGCAGATGAGTTGCTGCTCAGGGAATTTATTAGACCAGAAGTGGAAGAGTGTGCCAGGATGTCAATTTGATATCCAGGAAGATTTCAAACACTTTTTTAGCTTTGTGGATGAATATGAGTCTCCATTCACATTGAAGAGCCAACAACTGCAGGAAAAGCAACAAAAACAGGATGGTTCTGGGGCAGTCGTTTTAATTGTGGCTGAGCGGCCGCCTTCACACATGTGTCTGTGCGTGTGACGACACAATCATCTGGGTTTGTGTGTTGGCTCTCTGGCTCTTTGCTCTACTTTCTTCCTCTGTTGGGGCAGTGAGAGACAATAGGACATGAATACATACTAACACATACACGGAAGTGATTCCTGCATTCCAGGACCACAGCTGCCCAGCTGTGCAACAAACCTGTACCATATTTATCAGTTAGGTTAGTAGCCTATAGCATCTACAACAGGTCTGAGCAATATCAAATTTATTGTTATTGCAATTAGCAATGCATCATACATATTGCAAGAAACTAAATGTATTGCATTTATGTTATGGTCATGATCCTCCATCAGACAGAGATAGACATTAACACTGCAGTTTTGACTAGTAAATACAGATACAATTTGTGCTTAAATTGATTTTAAAATATGTCAAAACGTATTCCAAATATCACGAGTCATACCGGTATCGCCATAGAAAACATATTTATTGCCTGTTTTTCTAATATTGTGCAGCCCTAATCTACAATACCTTTACTTTTGAGAGACAAGACATACAAGGACCATGGCTGGCACGTTTTCACAGTGCGCACTGCTACCAAACTGATTTGTCAGCATCTGATCAGTTTCACCACACTGCCTCACTGCGTTTGCTTTCTCAGCCTTCCTCACCTTCAGAGAGGTAGTCGTTCTCTGTAAACAGCAGCAGTTAAGCCAGATCCTGTGTATTGGCAAATAAACAGTATCCTGACCAAGGCCAGTAGCAGAACGGTGAGTGAGTGCAGCTATTAAAAGAAAACCATTTAAGCTTGCTGTCTGGGATCTACGTAAGCTTATATAGGCATTTCATTGAAGGAGTGTAAATCAGAAAGTGTCTGTGAACAACTGTAATCAATTTGAGGACTACAAACAGATGATCCATGTCTTTTTAGTTTTTATAAAGCTGTTTAGACTAGTAAACTACAAGTAAGTACCTACATTTCTGCTGTTAAGTGAAGCACAAACATCAGGGCAGACTGCACCAGGTAAAACTAAATTCCAACTGCCTGTTATCATGTACCAGTGAAATTGGAAAAGATAAGATATGAATACATTTGTTTTATTCACATTATTCACAAGATTTCACGTCATATGGGTTTCAATGCCCAAAACAGTCAAACCTGCCTGACATTGCCCTGGGGATCAACTAAAAAAATTACACTAATGTGGCAGAGAAGCATGACGAAGTAACCTGGCAGTACTGTGGATTCAAATCTCTGATAAATGTCCTGTAAAGAGATAAATATCAGTATCAAGAAACTCGAGTAGTATGTGCTATTTATTGATAAGAAAATAAAGCCACATCTATCTGTGATATTTTATCCCTGTCGCCAAGAGGACTATACCATCAGCCAAAGTTTTCTCAGAAACATAATCGCACAAAAAAGGGTGAATTAACAAGGTTTCCAGCTCAAAGATTTCAATCCAAGCCAAACATTTTTACAATATGCCCAAATATAGACATCATCAATGGTGTTAGTATCTTAGTGCACATAGTTTATCAGTACTTTCTAGGTTTAGCTTCTGATTCAAAATAATATTCTCCAGCAATGTGAGAATTAATAGAGAAAAATGTCAAAGACAACTGAAGTCAGCATGATCATACGGATGGACCTTAAATACAAATGTGTCAAAGAAACCCTGCCTTTTATATCTATATGTCACCATCTAATTCCCACGAAAGGGCCTGGAGGTTAACCAAACATCATCTAGTTCTATTAAACAGTTTAATCAATCTCTAGCCTGCCAAAGGCTTCTCCCCACACAGTGGTGAAATTAAATTCCTCAACAGCAGGCTGCCATAAACACAACCAGAAGAGTGTTAAGTTCTAAAATGTACAACATGACATGTATGTGAGGTTGTACAGACAGCCACTGTAATGGACTACTACCAAAGTCAATACTTGTCAATACAACATCTGCATTTTCTCATGTTATTGTTGACGTTATATTGACTAATGCCAGTGTTAATCTTTTCTTTTCTTTCTTTCTTCTTACTTTCTGCACTCACTACCGTGTTACTTAAGGTGTGCTGCTGTTACTTACTGGCTTTATTTCAGTCTAGTAAACTTTGAATTCGTTAAGTTACCATAAAATAAGTACAGCGTGACAGTTTTGGGGTAGGGCTGTGACTCAGGAGCCGTGCCAGGCTAAGAGCTCCGAGCTAAGGGCCTGTATGGAAAAGCGTGGAGAAAAATAAAGCTGTAACGTGACAAGAATAATATGCAGTATCCAAAACTCAGCATGCAAGTAGATAAGATGCTGTAGTCAGCGTAAGTATGTGGTAAAATGTGGATTATTATGTACTGATTGGAGCAGACGGTAGTTGTTTTTGTTGTAGCCTTCTCTGCCCACAGTGCGCTAGCCAAACTCAACCGGACAGTCAAGGCAGCTGTCAGTCTGGCAGATTCATTATTTTATCAAGATTTTATCATAAATATCTCAACAACTCTGCGGCTTTATTGAGAACAGCCACAGCGTCCAGTGAATATATAAAGTCTGTGTTTTGCCTTCTGGCTATGTGTTGCAACAAATCAGAAAAATATAAGTTAGCATGCATGCGGCTAACCATGCACAAGAGCTTAAGCTATCCTCATACTATTCGCACTTTTCACATATAGCCTATTCTGAGGATGATAAAGCGCCATTAACTTTACGCGACAATACTTCAGCCACATATTATTGTATTTGTGACTATTTACTCTCGTAATGTGCAGTGTGGAATAGTCAATATCTCTCTGGCTATCCCATTAAACAACAACTTGTTCCAGTGCGCATTGAACGTTATGTATTTACAGTAGCTGTTCTTTGTCAATCGAACTTAAAAAAACAAATGCCAAATCTCCGGCTAGTATTTCAAAATATAATAAGTGCAAATATTATAACACACCAGAAACCACCAGTTTGTTGTGCATGTCCGATAATGGAATTATGCCCAGGAGTTAGAACCAAACCACTGCATCGACAACGCGCAAAAATATTCTGCGAGCATCAAACTATCATAGGCTGAATGTGCTGATTTCTGCAAGCGGGCAAACCTTGGATGAAGAACTTATTAAAGTCGTATGGGATATCAAGCAAATAGTGTCCAAATCATATGTCCGATAATGGAATCAGGGACGCTTTCCTTGATGCAGCTTTACCTTGTACACATCTCCGTATGTGCCGCTTCCTATCCTTTGGATCAACTCGAAATCCTCCTGCGGATTCCGCCGGGATAGGTCGACACAGGAGTTCATCATTTCCACTGGCGTTTAGGGCACCGATCGCGGATGGTTGACGGACCCCAAACGATAGGCAAAATCCAATATTTTAAGAAAAACATACGGCGTCAGAAAATTCCAGCCCGATTCCACTGTAGCTCCAACATGGCGTCCACTGCGCAATGGGCATGCGCAATGGACATCATGGCGTACCTTCCCCATACTGTGGGTGCTGTGGGGTATGTGGATCTTACAATGGAAACTGAGGAGTGTGAATTTAGCATAATGATATCTAGATTACTCATAAAATATAAGATATATAGCAAAATAAGGCAATGTATTTAATTAAAATGACCAACTAAATGGAACCAAATTACTAATGTCAGTAATATTAAATAAATAAATAGTTAAATAAATAAATAGTTAAATAAATAAACAAAAACAAAGAAAATATATGTATATATGTCAATCATTGTATTAAACATCAGCATAACTGATTAAATTAGAGTAAAATGACAACTAATACTAAGCCTACGAATGTAAATCTGGGCTAAGCAGGGCTAACAGTGGCAGATGGCAGCATTGTACAGCTGGGGTCATTACTAAAAACTTAGATATATGATGCCTTTTTCTTGTGACAAATACTGTATGTATTATCTGATCAAATATACCATAAAGTCTACTAGTCCTAGTAAAAAATAATTAAATGCATACAATACAAAGCCCATTGTTAGATTTGATATTTTAAACACAAGTCCGTCTTTACATATTTGTGTATTAGTCCATCTATTGCTCCCAAACTGACTCTGACGGTTTTCTCCTGCCTCAGAGAGGAAAGAGGATAAGTTCCTTGGGTGGATGCCGATCCACTGTTGTGGCCTTGGCAGAACAGCTGTTTGGTAAAAGATGCTGCAACAGATGGACAATCCTGCTTCTCAGTTTGAGGTTTCTTTTCGTCAACAGAGTTTGATTTAATGTCTTCCTGTGTGATGAGTTTTTTCATAAGACAGGATAATTGGGGACTCAGGAGGAGAACCAGGGTGCCACCAACACGAAGAACTCTGACACAAATGACAAGATAACATATTTAATGTGGTTATATAATTACTAAATCTTAAATTGGAAATATTGCAAACATAAAGAGCTACCTTGCCATCTCAGAAAGAATGAGTGGTAAGTTGACAGCTATATCCATTTTAGTGCCAAATTTTCTGCCAAAAGGCAAGTCACACACTACAGCATCCATACTAGCAGTGTGCAAAGGTAATACTGCACACACATGAAAAGAAAAGCAAAAAATATTGTGCTTGTGAATGAAGGTCTTTTCCCTTTCACACATCTCTTTGAGCCAATTCATACAAACAATACACAGTTTTACAGTTATGCTTACCCATTGTTGAAGCTCTTAGCACTTGTACTCTGTCTTCTAGGTCTGCATATATTACATTTTCTTTGGCTTTCAACAGCTGTCCATCATCAATATCTATTCCCAGAAAATATGCATCCTGCCAAAAAATAAGTGAATGCGCACTGGACATTTTATTGTTGTTGGTATTACAATAGGCAACCATTGACCCAAAATAAAAGATAAAGGAGATGTATTGTACTGTACTTTATTTTCCTGTGCTGCTTCTATTAAGATGGTTCCCACTCCACACATTGGGTCAACCACACAGGACCCTGGCTGGAAGGTTTACACACACATACACTGTTGAACAATTGACCTAATTTTATTGTGTGAGTTGTTGCTGAGTACCTGTATCTGCACTAATGAAGCCATAGCCCAAGCAACTGTAGACCTCAGACCAGTGGTTTTTATGTAGCTCCTGTGAGCTAGAGGCAATCTGAAAAAGTAAAACAGACAGTTGAGAAGGTTTACTCATTCTAAATGTTTTCAATACAATGTGTAATTCTATTTGTTGTATTATAGTTACTTATTATAAAGACTTTACGTCATCTATTACTTTGTCAGTGGAATCCCCAGAAGACAGTGGTCATCAGTCAAATTGACATTTATCTGCAACGGTGCAGTAACAATGACACAGGTTACACTAAAAATATATAGGTATGTAATTACAGTATAATGCAGACAAACCAACCTCTAAATGGGGGTTTTTGAGGTCAACCTTCCAGCCCAGCAATGTGGTCAGACTCGTTCCTAGGACTCTGCTTACATCCTGCATTAGACAACACAGTAGTACTTCTGACACATCAGTACAGTACAGAACAATGTAGTTTCCAATTATCCTCTTTATGTAAAATGACAGTGTTTATTGTATTGATGAACATATTTTCCTTGAGACATCACATTTTATATTTTCTTCACCTGTGTGCTAAAGTACCGGGCCAGAGTCCCACTACACTTGCAGCAGATTCTAAAAGAAATCGAGTCCACAGACAGGAGCCTGGGTTGTTGGTCCACTGTAATGGGTAAAGCAGCAATGAAAACACAAAAATATTAACCATATACAACTAACCTTCAACACATATTTCTTACCATTCGCATTTTCAGCCTCAAAGTCCAGTCTTTTTCTCTTACTTTCCAACTCTCCATCTTTATCATTACTGATCCTGCTTTGCCTGCCCTCATCACCTTCTTCTGTAATGTTTGTGAATTCTCCATCACAGTTGTGTTCATCCTGCCTTCTTCTTCTCACACCTACTCCAGCACTTGGTACAGACTCAGTGATTCTGTCTTTAAGCTCCCTCTGCAGACAGCTCCATAACATTGCAGCTCTGGTCCATTCATCCCTGTCTGCAGTCAGCTTGGCCCGCAGAAGAGCGGCTGCCTTTGCTACATGTAAACACAAAAACACAAAAATTTACAATGAAAAATGGTAAGCAGTAAACCAAGATGAAATGAAAGAGTTGAGGCTTGTACCGTGGTTGATGTGGGTAGGTAGCTTAAATGGTGTGTCGAGTTTTAACAAGAGAAAGAGTCTCTCAGCAGCCTTCAGACTGATGATGGTACTTATATCAGCAGAAGAACTGAAAATCACTTTTCCTTGCAAATGGGAAACCTGAACACAAAAGCAAAGGGTGAAGGTTCTGTGTAGTCTCAGGTACACAGCAGTCCATAAAATTACTCCAAGTCACAATGTCTTATACTGACTTATTGTTGTATTATTAGCAATAAACCAATAAAAAAACAATTTGTAGTAAAACAATAAACCAGTATTAAACAGGAAACATTTAGTCTAGATCCTAGGGTAACCACCTCAAAAAGTATAAAAAGTGAGACAAGTTGTGCGATTTGGTGGGACAACTCAAAAAATAAGTCTTTAAATTTACCAACTTACTAAGATACAAGTTGCTTCAGTTTATCTATATAAAACATATGATGTGCTGTCTTTACTGAGACTTTATTCATTTGACTAAAAAAATCAAATCAAAGCTTTCAGGCTGCATTTACTCAAAACAATCCAGCACCAAAACCAACTCACAGCTCCACGGGGAGGCCTTTCCATTATATGTTCAACTTATCAAGACCACAAATATTCTTTCTACATTTTGAACAAAGAATACTGACCTTACCTCGTTGTTCTTACCTTGAATCTTACTTTCTGTAAGATCCTCTGAGCACCAGTGAAAAACATTATCTTAAGTGGAACAGATGCCTAAATGGCTGTGCAGTATAACCAAAAGTGGGACAGGTGGTCACCCTACTAGAACCTAGAATTTACGGTAAAATAAATTGGGGCATGAGAAAATGTTTCCCATGTCGTCTTGTTTACTTTTTGTCCTTTTAAAAAGGCCTAAAACACCACTTTGTGTCCTACCACAGTAAGTCATCAGCTGAGCCAGCTAATTTAAACATTTTCATCACCTTTACATCACTTACATTTTCTGCTTCTAGCTTCCTCTTAACCTCGTCAACCAAAAATGACTCCATCCCGTTACCAGCGGTAGCAAAATACCGCACACAAATCCGTTCATTGCTCTCTTCAGTCATTGTTTTTGAATGAGCCACTGTAAAGTTTAACATGCATCTCCTTCACTCCATGTGCAGCGCCATCTTGGATTGTTTGTTTACACGGGAAACGGATTTGGGGTTGTAGTAGACACTTGTAATCAGTGGGGGGCACTGTAACACCACGTTCAAGCTGCAGCACAGCCTTTTTCATGTTAAACATTTAGGGCCAGGTATTTTGTTTAGCATTTTACCTAGTCATATACTGATTTAAAACATAAAATAATATTTACCTATTATTTGCTAACAGGGCCACAGACGCTATGAACAATTTGAATGTTTCAGGTGTTGCAGGTCAGATGACTTACAAAGCTTAATTAGGCCTGTAAAAATAAAGCGAAAACAGAATCAATATGCATATATATTTAGGCATACAGTACCACAGAGAATAGACAGTTTTGATTTTGATTTGATTTTAGATAAACATGAAGACTTTTGGCGACCCCTAACAAAAAGGGAGCTGCCAAAACACGCAATAATAATAATAATAATAATAATAATAATAATAATAATAATAATAATAATAATAATAATAATAATAATAATATATAAATTGACGGAGGTACATTATACAAAAGTTGTAAAGCACATAAGTGTGTGGGCGATTATGCACATGTTATTTTAACATTATAATGTGCATTTGTTAATTGGCACAAGTAGGGATGCACACCTCTGAAGAAGTGTCTGTTCCCCGAAGGCAGAAGTGTGAAACTCAGAAAAAGTACATTCTCCATAACTATTTTCATAATCCTTCTTATTTTCCTAACAAAATGTAATCCTAGAGATACTCTAGATTTTCAATCCCAATATTATCTTGGTGACAAGGCACCAACTCTACTTTTGGAATGTAATCCTTTCACTTTATTAACTGAATTCATTTTTTGCCTGCTCACGCAATCTCCATGTAACCTTCTTCATGTCAGACTATATTTACTCTCATATGAGAATGTAACAAGTCTAGTAACAATATAACATATTGGGGCAAGAGACCAATCAGAGCAAATTATGCAAAGAGGGAATCTATTTTCATTAAGTCTGTCTATATGAACACAACAAAATCTTCAGCCCTCACAGATGATGTTTCCGTGTATCTGCAGTGCCATTCTTAGAGAGCGAGGGAGAGAATCCTTGAGAAGCAAGCAGTAAACACTGCAGCAATCTGACAGAAGTGATCCAGATCAACACAAACAGAGGCAGGCAGGAAGAGTGACAGGGAGTAGACTGCAGAGACAATACAATATGGGCTATACAAGCAAAATAAAGTGCTAGTACATGAATTGGTTTGGACTGTACATTTATTACAATGATTACTGCAACTTCCTTTGTAATGTTTTTATTACACCACTGGTTAATGTTTTTGTCCTGCCACGTGTTTCTTTCTTTTCTCAGCCACCTCTGTATTGCTGTATTTGAATACCATCCATCCATGACATCTATGGAGGAACAGCAAGAAAGAAGAAGGAAATGTCTGTCTTTCCACTATTTGAAAAGTGTGTAGCCTGCACTGTCCTTGAGTCTAGGCTTATGTTTAAAAAAATACAGAAAAGCAGAGGTGGAAAGTACACTACATATTTTAATTAAGCCATTTAATGAAAGAGTCAATGAATAAGGTTGCTTTTACTTTTTAATTTTTCCTCCTCCCTACTTTCAAAAGACTCCACAACCAAGCCTCCCCATACCTGTCTGGTGTGCTCCATCCATACACTCCCTCCCACGCCCTCCACTCCTCTTCTGCTGGTCTTCTCTCCGTCCCCTCGGTTAAAATGGTCACACTGGGGGCCAGGGCTTTCAGTCACTCTGCCCCCAAACTCTGGAACTCACTCCCCGCTCACATCAGGTCAGCTAGACTCTATTAACATTTTCAAATCACGACTAAAAATCTACCTGTTAAATCTGCATATTCTCTCTGATCATTGTTTTTATGATTTTATTTTTTATGTATTGGTTGTATTGTTTAAATTGCTTGTGTCCTTGGGTGTCTTGAAAGGCACCTTCAAATAAAATGAATTTAAAAAATATATATATTATTTTTAAAACCTCTGAATGAGCAGAAGGGTTTTTGATCACAGTGGTAAAGTGGATAGTAGTTTTGGTAGAAGTAAAATTAAATAAATCAATAAATATTTCAAGTATCCATAAAGTCATGTTTTTTTAACTGTTCTAAAAATGCATCTCTGTGTAAACCTCTTGCAGTTTGAATAAGCAGTAAACAACCCAACCTCAGTCCTCACCCTTTATATTTTTCCCAATGCACACAGCACAGTGTGAGGCCTGACAGTGCAGAAGCCCTTGTCCCACTTAACAAAGACCGGCTTTCACGCTACATAAAATCCTAAATCCCACTGTGCCACACTTCAAGTCAAGTTAAAGAAGTCAACATCACACCACCGCCAAGGCTGTCGTTCCATTTAGTAAAATGAAAAGCTCAAAGCCCTTGGCCTATTTTTCAATGTTTAACACAGACTTTGTAGCTATTAGTGTGATCCCAGTGGACATCCTTCAGGGGAGTCCCTCAGCTCACAAAAGATTAGTTTAATTTCACTATCAGACACTTACACTGTTCCCAATTGGCCGTGAATACAACAGAAGTACGCAAATATCTAAAAAATACTGTATATTTGGGGTAAACAGCAACAAATAGGGGCTTCTGAAGGCCAGAGTATACCCCAGATTGTAGTTCTTCGGCATCGCAGCTAGGGGGAGATGTAGGTTTAGAGCTGGACTACATTTTGCTGCAGTTTTGTCTTGGATGACCTCTTTGCTGCACAATAATAGGAAGAAGAGAGCACAGTTGCTAGTATAGATAGATAGATACATGACTGGCTAGAACAAAGTTTGTCTAGCAAGAAAACTCATTACAAGTCGTTAAAATTGTACTAAACCAAGAACTAATTTGTAAGTATTTGACTGAGTTACATGCTAATAACATTACAAGATACTGAGTGTTTTGTAACTTTAAAACCAGCCTGGCATCCCTTGTTCTCAATTGACCAAGGACACTGTTTTCTTGTTAGGCTATGTACTAAGTTATAATATAAAAGTAGATGTTGAAGTTCAGTTCAGTTAGTGTTGATGTATTTTCATATTTACAGTGCTTTAAATGGTAGAGCTTTTGCACCATGTACTCACAATTGAACCTTCTGTTTATTTTTAGAAGCCATACTCCCACAGCATTATGGGACAGCTGGTTTCTTCAGAGGACGACCTTTCTCAAGCCCAGGATGTGATTGGTGGCATTCTCTACAATGCCATGTTGGAAGCCGGTGCGGTTCCCAACCTCAGAGTTGTGCACCCGCTGCGTTTGGCCAGTGACAGTGAAGGCTCACAATCAGGGCCCTCCATCCAGGAACAAATGCAACAGGTGTCTTTTCTTTACAGACACTGTGACATACATGGAAGATAAAAGTATTCAATCTGTTGTACTGTTTTGAAACAATAATAGCCTAATTTCTTCATTGATTTATTTTTGTACACACCAGGAGATTCAGCTAAATTGCCTGTAAACACATTTGAAAACACTTGAGGAGATATCCCTGCGGTGCACATTGATTTTTACCTTGCAATTTATTCAGCTGAAAAGAACAGTTGTGAACACAAAAATGTAAATCTCTGTGAGACCTTTGATAAAACTTTTTTTTTCTTTTCTTTTTTTTGAGAAAGCAGTTTATTATGTTGTCTCCTTCTTCTAGTTGCAGAGAGACATTGGAAACAGGGCTCCTACCTATTTGAGGGACCTTATTGGTCGACTGTCAGCCTTCTCAGATGAGCCCAGACTGGCTGGTTTGGTGGGATGTGTGGTGACAATGGTGATCGATATGGCTTATGCATCCTCCAAACAGCCCTCAGGGAAGTCATCTGGGTCATCTGCACGTCAGGTAATGCTTCTTTAAGAGGGATAAGAGATAAATGAGATTACTATGTACAATATTCAATAATATGAAATGTCTTTGTTTAGAGAGTTATGGAGCTCCAAGAGTTAATGGAGGAGTACCTGAAGCGCTGTAGGATGAACTTGAGTGACAAAAGCAAATTGATGCAGGACACATCCCGACTGGAGGCCCAACTCAGTCTGAACCTCACCCAGCTCAAAACATGTCTACTCAGGGGTGACTGTGACTCTAGGTGAGAAAATGCATTGATACATTATTAAAACACTTCTCTAGACACGTGACTCATTAATAACTAAGCTAAACCTTATTCCAAAATGTATTGTTCTTGCAATTATTGTACACTGGAGAATCGCTATAATAAAAAGTGCCTCTTATGTCTATTTTTTCAGATCTCTAAGGCATGTGGGCCAGTGGAGCAGCATTTCACACCCAGATGTTGGTACATCTGGCTGGACTCGAGGGTCAGATAGAGCCCCTGGCTGCAAGGGCTGCAGTCCATCAGTATAAGGAAGACCTGACACAGATCATACCTGTCTACAGGTAGGTTTTCTTGCCAGAAAATTGCTCTATAAATAAATAGCCCTATAGTAGTATGTCTCCATAGTCCCCCCTGCTGATAGACCTGACCTGTTGAATAATATGTGTTATAAAAATTAGTTGGGTACCAATTTTAAGAAAAATTGATAAATTCATTAAAATGATCAAATGCAGCTATTCTCAAACTTTCCACTCCAAGTAACCACAGCATATATTAGGCTTTTTAATGGATACAAATTAGACTAACTAAGGTATAAAACAAGAATTAAAATAGGGATTAACACACAAACATGCATTAATAAATAAAGACAAAACAGGACTAAACCAAACTAAACTTTGGCTGCCTGTAATAAATAGTAAATAATAAAAAAAACTTTATAGCTATTTTGTATTCTCTTTGTGATAACACCGTATAATATTGGATTTGTCACATTGATACTTTAGTGATTCTTTTCATACATTTTAGGAAATATAAGTCTAGTACAGTGAGTGTGGTGAAATGTCGAGGCAGTCTTTCAGCGTCATGTGAAGTGTCCAGTGATGTACCAGAGGAAGGAGCCATGACGGGACTCACAGTGACAGACCGAGAGACCGGCGTGAGCGTCACTATTCCTCTGTGTGACCTGGAAACACAGACAGGTAACATCATAGTTTTTATCAGCTATAGATTTACCAACAACAAAGTAATTAATCTCACTTTCACTACACTTACCTGGACTGTTTTGAATTTGACAGGTAGAAGAAAAGAGGGCAGTGTGAGTGATGGTGCTTCCAGTGCTGCCATTAACCTTGACTTAATCTCATCTGATCACTACGCCCAAGCTTACCTGCATCACCTCTTCTCCGATCAGGGACCTGTGGCTAGGATAGAGACATATTTCACCAAAGCCAGCGACAATCTGAGCATGTTTACAACGAAATCGCTAAATACCAACAGAACAGAGGCAAGCAGTGGGTTAGGACATGAAAACACAGTACATTTTAAAGAGGGAGTAGAGACTGAAACAGCGTTTGAAAAGGTTGAAGGTGAAAAATCAGGCAGCACACAGAGTACACAAACTCTAGACACAGATGGGCTTCAAAATGAAAGCCTGAAGCTTAGTATTGTGGAGACAAAGCCTGAATCCTAGTGATCTTAGTCAACATGAAAGCAATGACTATTCACTTTCATTAATTTTCTTTTCTAAGACTTTTGTTTTGCTATATATATTTTTTTAATGCTTTTATTTGATAGAAATAGAGGTTTGACAGGAAATTGGGGAGAGAGAAAGGGGAACATGGAGCAAGTAGGCCCGAACTGAGAATTTGAACCCAGGCCACTCTGTTGTGTGGTAGGTGCTCTACTAGGTGAGCCACAGAGGCACCTCACTTTGCCATTTAGCTGCCATAATATACCTTATACTTGACTGAAATTTTATATTATGCCAAATGAAGAAAAATATTTTGCTGCACTTAGCACTGTGGGTTAACACAATGTGTTCATTTGGGTTTCTGTTTTATATCTTCAGTTTGATCTATCGTAGATAACAGTAGCTTAGCTGCTTTAATTGTGTTTCTTTGACCACTAATTTGCTTGCTATTTAATTAATGAATATACATTTTGTTATGCTTGAATTTTGAGTTTGTTTATGAACCTAATTAATTACTATTATTTATGTTACCAGTGAGTATTTTCCAATTATTGGATAAGCTTTACCTTGGTCATAGAGACATTGTTGACTTGTCCAGTTCCAAACACTTGAATACTATCATGAAAGTCTGCCAAATATTAAATGACATTTATACTTATAATACTATGTTGATTATTTTAAATGACAGGACTTTTATCACACATTAAGCTATTGGTGCAATATAGCTTTGGAAATTATGAGAAATGCATGAATAAATGTGTTTCTACTGAAAACTGACCCTGTAATGTGTGGTCTACATAATGGCTTATTTGAAGTAAAGAATATAAGAAACTAAGTGGACTTCTTAAGGTGGTTTTCTTTTCACCTTTGGCTCCACTAACTTATAATACAATGTTAAGTTTGTTCATAGGAAAAACACAAATGATGAAACGGACGTTTTGAGTGACGTTGACAAGAGATGTGGCACTTTTGTGGAGTGTTTCTCCTTGGGAAAGGTTGAAAGGAGGCTTTTTCGCTCGCTGCTCTAACGCGCCGTGCAGCAGGTGGGCGAGCGGCACAGGAAGGAGCTCTTATGTGGCGTGGCTGGCAGCACTGTGTGAATGTCAAGCGTATTTGTGTGGATTTTGAATGTGGGTGTGTTGAAGAGTGTATTAGATTAGAGTGGGAACCAGTGGAGACAGGAAGTGTTAGACAGAAGCAGGAGCATGGGGAATGTGTCTGTCTTGATCAAGAAATGCCAGTGTGCCTTGGATAGAGGAAACGTGAAGTCCCAGTATAATTACCAATGAATTAGGTGACAAATTCAAGGTGTTGCTTCAAGTGTAAGATCCACTTTAAATAAACCTATTTGCTCACTCCTTACCTGAGCCCTACTTCTGTTGCTTTATTTTCATGTTCATTATCCACTCCAGTTCTAGCACAAAGCCACTTTTAGAGAATTAAGAGTCTTTTTTTTCCCCCTGCAGACCACAAAGGATTTCAGTTGATGGAAGGACAACCTAGTTAACGGGAAAAAGTTACAGTCTGCAAAAAAATATTATATACTAGCTTGGACTGACACACATTCACTCACAAAGTAAATTGTTCTGGGTTTGTTTTGATTTTCAACGACTTTAGTAGAAATTAGATGACTCACAACCGTTTATCTACAATTGCACTAGCTTTATGTGATGCTTTATTCCCCTTGATGTTTCAGACTGGATTGATTCAGGGGAATGTATTGCGTATGTCACGGTGCCTGCTGTTTTCTGATTGGTTGAATGACTATCTATTTGTGCTCAAAGGGAGTTTATGTTGCTTCTTTTAAGGTGGTACTTCATGAGCTGGCTATAAGGAGCATACACTATGAATAAAATATATGCCCTCAGCTAAATCAATTTGTTTTTACTGAGTGCTTGAATGCATAAAAGAACAATAAGACACATCAAAATGACAGATGACCTGCATGTGATGGGTGTGTTAAAAGCTGGTCTTGAGCCATGACCGTCTTGTTAGGAATACAAATGTGCAGTGACAGTGTCAAAGGAAACATGGCTGACGTGCTTTTACATACAGTGGCCTCTGTGTGTGTGTGTGTCAGCGCTCTGATGAGTCGCGCTCTGATGAGTCACACTCTTCACAGCTCCAATTACTGCTCTGTTCAGAACTAATGCTGCCTGATTGGCGCTATTACTCTTTTACTCTTTATTCCCTCCTCCTCCTCTTCCCCCCTTTCTCCCACTGGCCATCAGATTAGTTTGATTTTTTTGCTCATTGTAATGTTAATGCAATTAAAGTAGAACTGTCTTTCTTTTTTTTCTGTTAGTAAGATGGAATTCTTGCTTTGCCTTTGATCAGATTACTTTGATTTTGTGTTTCCTTTTGTAAAGCCTGATGACTGGTATGTTTGACCAGCATACAAAGCACATCATGCCATGTTAGAAAAATGTTTGAAATAACCTGTAATAATTACACAAACATCATAATAATTTGTTTCTTTTACTGACCCCTTGTGGCTGGAGTTAGTATCTTTGTGCCAGCTGGGATTTGAGCCTAGATGCTCTACTGTCAGGACTATACCAGTCAATATTGACCTAAAATTACGCTGCTAAAAGACAACATGGGCTCTATTTTACAGATACAGAATACTTCCAGACAGTGAAATTTACATAAAAAATTTGATTCGTTTTTGAGTTATTTTGACTTACAAATCATTGCCAAACTAAAAAACTCTTTGAACAGTATTATATAATCCCTTGTAGTACAATGGATTTTGATGGATCTTTGATTTTTGACATTTATTGTGGACAGACTTATATGCCATGCCCGACATACTTCTGTTTACCTAATATAACTTTGAAACAAAGATGCTGCTTTTTTCCCACTTTGTTAAAATGATTATGCATTGCTGTGCCTTGATTGGTGCGTTAAACTGTATATGTGCCACGGTTGGTTGTTGTAGAACATGTCTCCAAGGAAACAGACAAAATTTCCACGGTAACTCGACATCAACTCACCGCCTACAGCCTCTCAGGAGAACAGCCAATGACACAGAGTAACCCACTGTGGAGCGTGTGCATGTGACTGTACTGTAGCTCTGTAACATACAGCGGCACCGTAGCTTGTGCTTACTGTATGTGTCACTGTGTGGGAGTGGGCTCGGTAATCAAGGACAGAAGAGGAAGAAGGACAGAAGTGGTCGACAGCGAAAAGGGGAAAGGGTCAGACCAAAGTGAAAAAGTGATCCAGAGTGAATGGCGAGACATATGATAACAATATTGAATAGGTCTGCAAGCATAAAAGCAATGACTATTTAAACAATACTCAACTTGTAATAATCTGGAACCCTGTAAAAATAAATATTCTCAAGCTAAATACTTACAAATAATATTTCACTGCATTTCAAGGTAGCGAGCAAGACAAAAACACTGTCAATGCATTATAAAGTAGCTATACACACCAATGCCAGCTAAAGCAATTCTTTGGATGACTTTCACAACTAGCACCATACGGTGCAACACATTTTGAAACATCTTTGGTTTTTGACAATTTAAGTATATTGAGGATAGACTTACAGGCCGTACCCGGTATATAAAGTTTTGAGATCCTACCGCAGTAGAAATGACCTTGGTATAAAGGACTAAACGCCCTCTAAAAACAAAGATGACCTTCTTGTTTAACCTTTTTTACTAAATTGTCCTGGTTGACTGAAAACCTACACAGATGTTATTCAATGCTCAAGTCAATTTGGAGTAATCACACAAACCTTGTCATTGCAATAACTGGCAAAGTCTAATTGCTTAAAAATGAAAAATAAGTATGTTGCCTAATCAGTTTAGGAAAGAATCAGAAGTCTGTGTGCAATGTTGACTTTGTCTTTATATTTTTGGTACAAAAAATTCATAAGGCATACATATCTTCAGTGCTGTTTGTTTTATCTCCTTTTCATCTTTAGATTTGCATACACTGATCAATTTGATGCTAAATCATTCTAAAGCTTAGAGCCTAATAAAAGAATGCTTCTACTATATTTACATTCCTATATCCTGCTTTATGCTACAAACACTTAAGCATACACAAAATGCAGAGCGACAAACAAATGCACACAGAGAGATGGACGGCAGGGTTCACGCTCTGGTATTTGGCTGACATTTCATTACAGTTGCTTTAATGCATGTGAAACACCTACTCCAACATAGTGGCACACATGTTTCACATTCCCACGCACAAAACACTTAAGCGCCAACTGCCATTTTCTCCTCACAGCCAAGTAAACTCAAGTCTGTAATGATCGGCTTTTACTGTGCACATGTATGAACTATTTACAGTACAGTAGCTTTTTCCTCCTGGATCTTTACCACTGAGGGGGACTGTGGCATTTACCTACAAATAAATGCTCCATGATTTGTTGTATAAAGGGCACAAGGGTGAAAAAAAAAACATACAGTGATCAAGCATAATATTATGACTGTGCTTCCTTGGGTCACTTTTGATAGATACTAACCACTGCTGCAGTTTTGGAGATGCTCTGATCCCTTTACCATTTGGCCCATGTCAAACTTATTCAAATCCTTACATGTGCCCATTTTTTCTGCTTCTCATACATCAACTTTGAGGAAAAAATGTCACTTCTGGCTTAAAATTATTCCACTCACTAATAGGTGTCACAATAAAGAGATACAGTAATTTGTGTTATTCACTTGACTTGTCAGTGGGCTTAATGTTATAGCCGACCAGTGAAAGTTCAGCCCATTTTGAGGCCAGGTTGAGACCTTACTGAGACAATTACTGCTTCTGTCATGAAGTGAAGAGGGCTAAAAAGAAAAGCCAAATATAGATCTGTTAATAAAAATGTCTAGACAGTAAATCACTGAGATATTTTTCTTTTGGTTCAATAACAAGATTTTTAACTTGATGGACAGCACGAGCACAGCATGATATTGCAAGTTCTCTTTTCTTAGTAATTTCTTATATAACAACATCTATCAAGGACAAGGATGTTAGGTGCTCACTGGAGTTGGTTTGGTTAATGGTTAGTTTGTTTGTCTACTAGGCAAGACTGAAAAAGAAAAGATTAGATTTTGATAAAAAAACAAAAACAAAAAAAAAAACAAAAAAAAACAAAAAAACAAGAAAGGTCTGTAATGGGCCAAGGAAGAAAGTTTTAGGTGGACTGGTAATTTTTAGAGGATTCTGTACAATTGTGAGATAAGGATACAGAGTTACAGCCACAGGGGTCAGTAAAGGAACAAAGTATTAGTGTTAATAGATTTTTACAACTGTAAGATATTCAGATGGATGGATAGAGCATTTATTTCTGAATGTGATGATCCCCAGATAGAGGTCAGGTCTCAGACTATGATTTTACCATTGCGGGCTAGTGCTTCTAGTTTTAATTAAAATTCAAATAGTCTTTATCTAAACTACTTTGTGTTGCAGTGATTCATTGCAAAAAAATATAGAGCAGTTGACAAAAACATGATGTTGTTTTGTTGCCCCCAACTTGACCCGCATCCATAAATGCTTTAAAAAAGGCTCCAACAGCTAAAAGAGGAAATTGTCAGTGGCATGATATATCACTTTGCCTTTTGCTATAAATGTGTATTGTTGCATTTGACACCTAGTGCACTTAGCCCTGAATTCACTGCTATTATTACAGACTTCCTACCGAAAGCACACAGCCCGTCTCAAAATGAAATGTGACAGCATAATGGCATTTCGGGCAGCACTCAATATCCAGAGCCCTTGTAAACAAACACCTGTATGCAGTTTGTGCTGACTCACAGAGCCTGGGTGTCGCACACATAGACCACTGCATGGACATGTCTGATTATGAAACATGAAAAACCCAAAGCAGGAGTAAGAGCCGATTGTAATAGAAAATATTCATCATCTGTCGGTCCTTATGGAGATTGGGAATGATCCATCACTGTGACAGCAGAAAGCAAACAACAGCAGACATTAGCATTCAAGGAGATTATGCTTTGGTAAAGTGTCTAGAAAGAGCACATTCACCTTAGAAGGGTCTCTCGTATGTCCTGTCATTGTACTTTATGTTTTACTTCAAGTAGTTGTGGCCAGTATTGTATAAATTATTATCTAAATATCTAAAATTCAGTTATGTTCTGTCAAATGTGGGACAATATTGTTGAAGTCATTGTTTTTACTGAATGGAAATCTTGCCTCTAGGAGATATTTGTCTATTTTGTTTATTAGTATTCATATTTAATTTTTTTAGTTTATTAATTTGCTTATTTCTAATTATTATTTTTGTTTATTCTATGTTGTTTGGAATGTTTTATTATGTTTACTTTTTACAGTAATTTGTTTAGTTTATATTTTATTGTTTAGCACATTTGTAGTATTTCTTTTCTATTGGGTTAGGCCATGGGCACCTAGGGGATAAAAGCGCATAGTGCAGGTGGACCAGCATGCACCTGGGTGGGTCTATGTTTTTTTTACCAGACCATCATGTCACGCAGGAGAGGCAGCAAGTAGGCCTTTGACAAATTTGCTTGTTGTTTGCCTGCCAAAAAAAAAAAAGGAGTATAGAACCAAAACTGCACTTCTTGGTATGGACAATGACTTATGAGTTATGTTTTCTAAGTTCAGTCACGTTTCTTCTATACTATGCTATACTATTACTACTACTGGTTTATTAGTACATGGGGTGGCTGTAGCTGGTCTGAGCTACTTTGGGCCTGAAGTGGGGTACACTCTGGACAATGGCCAGTTAGGGCAAACATTTAGAGACATAGACAGTCAGAAGTCTACTGTACATGCATGTTTTTTGGGGAGGATGCTGGAGTGTTTGGAGAGAACCCACAATAACAAGGACATGCAGAATCCATATTGGAGAACAGCTTGGGCATTGAACCACAATCTCCTTGTTATGAGGCATGGAGCATTGCTTAAAATTCATGTTAAATTTGGGCCATTATGAACTTGAACTTAATTAGTGTCCATTTAGTGCATTAGGAAAGGTTGAGCAGAACCAAAGAAAATCTAAAGAATGCATTCATTATTATTTTATGGGCCGCATTCGAAATCCAAGACAAAAAACAGACTTAATCATCAATGCAGCAGCCGCCACTTCCATCTTACAATGACAGTTAATGAGATGTCTGCCATTCAAGCAAATGTCATTTTTATTATCCACAGTCACAATAGAAAATTAATGTTTGTTGGTCCTGGGAACAGAGTCGGCAAGAACACAATAAGCAGCGGCCGATTGTAATTTCCATTTACATGCACTTAATGAATCAGTCTGATGTCAATTTGCATAATTATGAGTCTTGTTTAAAAGCTTGTCATTACTGACGGATGACACACTACAGTAAAAAACATGGAGTCATCTCTGAAACAGGGTATTCCAAACTTTATTTTGTTTTATCAGAATGTTCCATGAAGAGCAGTCACAGTTAGTGGCATAAACAAAGTATAACACAGGCACACTAAATTTTCAACAAAACAATTCTCAAAACATTATCTTGTTATTGAGTCAATTAAAAAAGTCACACACACGCTCAATGACAAACTGTAAGAGAGGAAGAAAAACGGTGAAGAGAGGGGAACTTTAAGAAAAAAAGGTTTTGGCAATGAAGAGAAATGACAAATGGTAGGGTTGAATCACAGATGGTGACTCAGTCTCAGAGACATGTAATCAGAAAAAGTCAGAAAGGAGAACATGTATTTAGCAAGATGTGCTAAAGACACCACTGATGTAGCAGCCAGATGCACTTAAAGGAATATTTATGTCAGTTTAGTGAGGTATAGTCAATGTATTGTTAAAATAAATAAAATTGTTTTAGTGGTTTGGGGAAGCAGACAGGAGTAAGGATGCAGGGGCTAAGCTGCAATTTGAAATCAAAACACTTGCTGTAATATTCATCCACCTTCTTCTGCTATTGCTGTTAGGGGTCCCAGGTGGCCAGGACCTATCCCAGCAACTATAAGCTTTAGGTGGGATACACCCTGGAAAATGACAAGTCAGTCACACACCTATCTACTACATATACAAGCAGAAAATCACAACTGACAATTAAAAACTCATTTTATGTTTTGTTAAATTTTATGGTGCAAACCATTGATGCAACATTAATTACAGTTACATTACACTGCAATTATATAAAACGTTTTTAGCATGGCAACCATCGTAATTCTGTTTCTGTTCTACAGCTCGATGTCTGGTCTTTGTGGACTTAGGTTGGTATAGATGTGTACCAACACAAACTGCAAACCCACAGGAATTGGATAAGCATTATAACCAGGCAGAGAAATGGCCAGCCTTATTTTACAGATACACTATCATTAGTCTGACATAATTTCTACCCATTAACTGTTTTTTCTTCTGCCTCAGCATTTGTGTTTGTAAATGTGGCTATTGCAGCCCATTATAGATCAGTTTAAGTACCTGTTTATGTTAAATATAGACTCATTTTCCAATTAGGTAAGCTCATGGCTCAAGATCTGGCAGCATTGGATGGATGGGCCAAAAGCAGAGAACGACATTTCCCTAAGGGGACATGAAAGTCTACCATAACCCTCACCCCTGTGTACCTTGTCTGCTTATTCAAACCAGAATACATATTTAAATATTACTTAGAACCTCGCTCCAAAATCTAGACTATCCCTTTAAGTCAGCAAAGAAAACATCTGATGGGAAAAGGCATGATGACGAGGATAAGAGAAAGGCCAAGATAGAGAAACAAGCTTTTAAGCCAAACTACAACTTCTCCAAAAAGGCAATATATGTCATTCTTGAGTGTAGTGAGTGCTTTGAATTCATTGAAATAAATATGCAGAGTTAATTCTCTATGGTTAGATGGCAATACAGCCCATCTCACTTATAACACTGTACAGTATATACACAATAAGTTTTTATTATTATTCTTTCATGACAAAATAACCTTTAGATATACATACGGTCTTCTTCGTCTTCTGTCAGAGAATACAGCCACGGTATTAGAAGTAGCAAGCAGTGTCTTTTTTTGTACAAACAACCCATGCAAATCCCATATACTTTATTTAAGATACATAGCTCCTCAAGAATCTCATCTCTCATTCAATAACAGCAGATATTGCCTTTTTAACAAAAAAATAATTAATGTGCAAGTTACTTCAAAACTTTCTTAAATTAAAATCTTCTACTTACATAAAAATGTAACTAAAAACAGAAAATCTTGAATCTGTACAACATTCAGACCATTTTTTGTCAACAACCAGGGAAATGGGGGGGCGATACAATTCTCTATAACTATATACAGACGTGTTAGCATTCATGCACAGTGTCAACAAGTAGCACATTGACATTCCCAAAATATGGAAAACATGACAGCGGAGGAGTGGGAAGGAGGAGGAAGAGGGGAGGAAGTTACAGGCAAAACGAAACGATCGCTGCTGGATTCGTTACTTTAGCAGCAGGTAGAAATCTCGAGACACACGTAGGGTAAGAGAGAGAGACACCATAACAATTCACGTGCTGGGTAGGAGAAGTCCGCTTGAGTCTCGCTGACCCAGGAATCAACATATGGCTGTATCTTCATGTTTTTTTTTTTTTTTTTTTAATCTTCCATTTTGAATTTCCTTCAGTTGTGTAACATTTATTGTTATTGTCATTGGCTGCAGCAACAGTGTGAGGTCGCTCAGCAAAGAATGTCCTTCCACTTTTATTATTATTATTATTATTATTATTATTATTATTACAGTCTGTTTGTCTGATGTTGCGTTCGCTGCCCAGGAGGCATTTAAACGCACCAGAAAGAACAACAAAGTTTTCTTTTTACAACATTTTGTTTACATTAGAGTAAAAAAAAAACATCTGAAGCAACATGACCAGTGCAGAGCATTGCCTTCATGTTTAAACCACATAAAATTGACCCAAAGTTATTATTCTACATCTCTTTTGTTACTTCTTGTGTTATATTTACAGTTCACCCTGGTACAGCCTTGACTCATGAAATCTCAGGAGTCCAAAACCAGGAAGTAAATCTAAAAAAAGTACTGATAAAGCAAGAATTGAGTTTGTCCAAGTTATAATGTTAATATTTGAAGAGTTTAACTCTGCATTTACATAGGGAAGTAGTGTTGACGTACACCCTTAAAATTAAAGTCTTAGCCTTAAGGGCAAACTCAATACAAACATCTATTACTGGAACTTTTTCATTTTCGAAAATGTCAAAGTATCGTTTCGGCAGCAGGCACAAATTAAAGACTTCCAATATTCATATTTACCAACCATTTTTGCACAAGCTAGCATTTTTTAAACAGTGTATAAACCTTTAGCATTAGCTCCATGCCAGTGAAGAGACATACAAATAAAATAGAAAGTCTCTTTTTTTTCACTTTTTGTTCTTCTTATTATGAATGATATATGAACATAATTTGGTATTTTTAGAAAGATTTCCAAGTGGGGCTGCAAATCGTTTGTGATAAAAAGATGTCCCTTTGGCAAAATAGGGGTAAACTGCCACTCCAAGGCCTTCATATGTGTGGCGTGTAATAAGAGCCACTGATTCAGTTGTGCAGTTTGGCTTGACAAAATGTAGATAGCTTCTACAAGATCATTTGGGTTATCTTATTGAAAATATTTGCCAAAGCACTTCAATCCAGGGCTTGCTAAAAGATATTCAAATTTGATGGGTGCCATGTTTTGTTATTACAATTGGCCAGATGACTAAATACAACTTATTATACATTACAAAAAAGTCAGCAGAAGTTTGCAGCTGCAAACAGTATAGTGCTGTTTTACTAATTGTTCAGTTTTATCTACAAATGCAGTAAGTTTACATTATTATCTTTGAGGCTACACCGGAGTAGCAAGATTGAGTAACAGTCTCAAGTGTAAACATCTCAATAATAAATGCTAAAAACTTCTTCACATGATGATGAAAGGCTTAAAAGTCTATATATTTAAGCATGTAACTAGACTTTTTCCAACTATACACTTATCTTTGGGTTCACGCTTTTAAATTCCAATCATTGACTTTTCTAAGACTAAGTTGAGATGTTCTCAAATTGTCACATGGTTTGCAGTAAAGTTCTTCACTCTTTTCATCATTTCAATAGTCACCAGCTGAACAGTTTATAAAGAGACTGAAGAGTTGCCAATTATCAACAGTTTGGATACGTCATATCATCAAATTCATGTTTTCTTACAAAGCCCTTGAGGATTTTGATTGGTCCACAGACCAGCCAGGGGGAGTGGCCAAAGATATAAATACAAACGCTGCTAAATGAACTAATGGTTAAAGCAGCCCTAATGTTGTACATTATATACAAAGATAGAAGTGGACGCCGTATGGGGTCTGTACCTATGTCTTAAGAGAGTCTATTGCAGAAATGATGGCTATTTATGAGTATTCCCAACAGTTTTTGACAGTGAATTGGCCATTGTATCTCGCTGGACCAGGCCTTTTTAAAGGTAAATGCACAAAAACTCCTTTTCTTGATTGATCCTAGACCTTAAATCATTTACATCTACTGAATAAAACAAACCATGAGGGCCTGTTCAGGAGTGCACAGCATAACCAAAGACATTCAGAGCGAGCTGCTATGCAAGTTCAGCTCAAAATATTTACATTTCGTTCACTTCATTGAATGCGCTTTCCGTTCAAAAGCCTCACTCAGCAAATTTTACACCAACTGGGCGGGCTTGTGTCGGAGGGACCTCAATACAGAAACATAACAGCATAACAAGATTTTTTTTTCACAGTACTTCACCATCTTCTACGACACACTAATACATGAACACAGTCGCAACCCAGCACACACACAGGTATTTTTCAATAAACAGTTGTGGCAATATTTCCTGGTACTTTAGACAAGTACTTCAGCAGTATACTATGGTCGCACATGGTCTCACAGTGTACAGTGAAGTTACTGCACTGCTGTGGTAGAAGCGTATGACTGTTAGTTGCAATCCAAGAGCTGATTTGGTTTGAATTCTTTGAACAAAAGTACTTTAATGATTAGTTTCAACATCTTCTGACAATTTATGGTTGTTCCTTCTTTGAGCTTTTTCGTGAGCTCTGGTGATGCTGGTCTTTGAATATTTTCCCTCCATCCTATTTTACCATCATACATGATCCAAAAACTGGCCATTTTCTACAGCACAACAAGAGGGACTAGCAGATGAGCGAGGCAGCCTTCATATCTTAACCCATCCAGCCAGCTCTTCTTGCCTTCTTAGTCCCACCTTTGTATTGTATCCCTTTTTAGAAGCCCTTGATGTGGCAGTAGGCCTCCAGTGAAGAGAAGAGGATGTAGAGGAGCCACAGGCTGACAAACAGCATGCTGGTCAGGACCTTGGCAGTCCGGGGCCCGCCCAGCTCACCGCCGATCTCTGGCCGCCGCCGATACATCAGCACGGACACGCTGATGAAGGCAAAGATGGTGAAGAGCGTGACTGAGAAGGCCAGCGTGCCTGGGTCCACTCTGAACTCACGCCCCTGGCTATTGTGGTAGATGGCAGCAATGGACCATGCCACCTGTCACAGAGAGAGAGAGAGAGAGAGAGAGAGAGAGAGAGAGGTTAAATTCCAGCTCAAACAGTGACATTACTAATTATATTGATAGTTTGAACTCACCCCAATGCCCAGGAACACGTTGACAGCGTTGGAGCCTGTCACGTTCCCAATGGAGGCGTCTGCATACTGGTCCTGGATAGCAGCCACCTTACTGGCAAAGGTATCTGAAAGGAGATAGAAAAAAAGATTCAATATTTATCACTTTACACAATATAAAACTAAATCTTTTGCTGGCATTGGTTTGTTTGTTTGTTTGTTGGTTTGTTAGCAAGACTCAAAAAGTAAAGTCTTAATTTTAATGAAAGATCAGTAAGGAAGAATTTTTGTGTGTGGACAGGTTAGTGTGTCTGGTTGCAACATCTGTGAGTTCCAGTGTTGTGCATGAACGAGTTCAAATGAACGCGCTCACTGAACACGTTCATTTTTATGTGAACTTTGAACTGAACGCAACACATTTGTAAATCAAGAACTTGAACGTGAATTTGTTCAGATTATGTGAGATGAACGACGTACGTCACATCAATTAAACGTCGGAATTTGTTTTCACCTGAGTCGAGTGACGAGGTCTGCTCGCACTTTTTAAACAGCACTGTCACTCACTGCCCACGGGCTCCACTCCAAAACTGCACCGCTTCACCAGAGAGCGCTTGTGTGCGCAATGCATCTTGGGTTACGTAGTGTGAAGCCAAAGATAGTCGAATCTAATATCTTTGGCAGTGCAAGTGAAGGCACAGAGAACACAGACGATACTGCCTCTAACTATGATCATTTACAGACATTTTACACATTGTCACGCAAAGACTCTGACGGAAAAAAAAACCTTTCTGTGCAAGCTTATATATGCAAAAACGTCCATTTTGTGTGATAGAATTTAAGGGCGCACTCACACTAGGTCCATTCAAACCGTGCTGTGCCCAGGTAAGATTGGGGAGGGGTCTGAGTCCCCCGCCGGCCCGCACTCCCACCTGCACAAACGATCTGTGCCGTGGCCCGGTTACGTCATCACCTCTGAGAGCGACAGGCTGCTACGTCATCGTGATGCGCAGTTTGTTTACAAGTCGAGCTAGCCGCTAACACTTTTAAAACCAGCGTAGTAGAAAACGTGAAACCAGCAGCATGAAGTATCTGTGCTATTGTGATTCTGCTTTGAGTCTTGTTCGTGAGACGCAGTCTTCTGTCACAGGTTTTGGAATAAACCACATACGAGGAGCAGCGAAGGCACCGCAGACGATGAGAGACGCTTCAAAACTGCTGCCGCTGTCTGTTCTCTTCTTCAGAAAGGTGAGCGCAAGTCGCTGGCATTGGTACGAGTGTTGATAATGGAGTTTATTCACTTTTTACCGAGAGAGAACAGTTGCATAGATGACACGCCTCATAGTCGTGCGTGCGCGCATGCATGAGCAACCGCGCCGCGCCGCGGCCCACCTCCTCCAACCGTGCCAAAGTCCTGAAGCGTACCGCGCCTGGGCGTGCTGCGGAGCACTCACACACACTTAGGCAACCGTGCCTTGCTTTAGGGGCGTTCCGGACTTGGGCACGGTTCGATTGGCCTGGTGTGAGTACACCTTAAGATCTACAGTGAGGCTAGAAGGTAGATGTATAGTGATAGAAGTCATAGTTTGAAAAACAAGTTCAGCCTTTCATTTACATATCTCACCTAAAAATAACATGAACTGAACTTTGAACTAGTTCAAAATTAAAATTGTGAACTATGAACGTGAACAGTTCACTTTAAACATGTGTGAACTGAACTTTGAACTAGTTCAGGAAAAGTGTGAACTTGCACAACACTGGTGAGTTCACAAACTTATGAAAATCTATCTGGCCAGGCTCAAACTTATCCATGGAATCAAACCAGTGTATTGGCAGTGATTGATTGAGTGTTGCCTGTGGGGGTGTTTTAGGTTTTAGGTTTTATAGCAACAAGCCTCTTGGCAATACTTGTTACCAACATGCCGGCAGAGAGAAACGTTAATTTTAGAGAATAACAGAAGAAACCACTTGAGCCACAAAAAGAACCAAGTAATTAGATTTAGTGGATTATTTTGTTAAATGTCAGGGCTTTGTGGCTCATTGAAGAGGGCATTTACTCTTGCCCTGCACTAAAAGATCACCAGTCTGAGCCCAGGTCTAGGCACTGTATATCTTTACCATTGCCAGATAGGGCCAATGCCTTGGTGGAGGTTTACGCTGGCTGTTCTGGCGCTTCAAGTAAAAAAAAAAAAGCTCTGCATGTGTGACCAGTGTTGCAGTAAATCATGAAACAATGGTCATAAAATCCCACTCGAGATTGCACTTTGCTTGACCTTTGCTTAATTTTGAATTAAGGCTATACCGACAAATGAGGTTGCTGCTCTCGATAACACAGAACACTTACCATTATTAAAACACAACGCTGTACAAATCCTGTTTTCCTCATTTAGACAGAGAACCTTAAATTAGAAGCCACTTTAATCCTGTTAGTGTGCTCCAGCGCTGGCAGCCATCTTGGCCCAGATTTGGTCCAAGATCAATTATTTGCAAGGTTGTGTGTGTCTCAGTTTTAGGGGTAAACAAATCTTGGCCTAACGATAAATCAGTGTTGTGTGTTGCTTAGTCCCAAAGTTGTCCTCTGGTTTCACCTTTGCCAAACTGTGGTTACTCTAAGGATCTAAGGATACACATTTCCTGCACTGGAAAGCACAGAAAGGTTCTGCCAAGCTCAACAATAGCTCCTAAACACGAGCACAAAACCTAAACAAATAGCCAGCTGGTCACTTAGCAGCTTTTTATCCCTTAATTTCTTAGTCCTTCATTGGTGATTTATCTCTTTTGTTTTTATGTCAAATAAAAGAAGAAACATAAAAGTAAAGGAGAAGTGCCAGCAGGATGATGGAAGGATTAGAAAAGTGTGAAGAGAAAGGCAATGGGCCAAGTAAGAAGCTCACTGCTAATAAATCCAGGCATAGACCATAGAGCTTCAAGGACAAGCCTGCCAGGCTCAAATGTGTGCACTGAGTCTGAGTGGATCTGCTGCATAAACAGTAGCAGTGTTTGTGTGTGTGTGTTAGGATGAAGCCACCTGATGCCATGCCTCCACCACCTGGCAAACACAGTTAATGCGTCTCTATTTAACTGGTATCTTCAATACAATACACACTGAGGATTATGGGCTGCATACACCTAATCTTATATTTATTTGTCCAGAACAGGACTCTTACTTTGGTATTGCAATCCTTAGTGGTCAGTAGTTGGTTCTCTATGTCCATTTTTTTTTTTTTTTTTTTACAAATGTACCACAAGCATTGTCTTTTTTGTCTCTAGTTCCTATGAAAGTGTGTGAAGCTATTCCTTCACTCTTTCCATTCGACTTCTCCCTCAGGGCAACAAATAATCTGCCTCCATCCTGTATGTAGGTCACTTGGATGAATTGCATATTAATTTGGCATTAAGTTTTACACTGTACACTGTTCTTGACCCCTCTCCATTTATACAGGCTTGGGATTGTAACAACCAATTAAAAACAATTAAAATGGTCTTCTCTCTTTTATATCTTAGCTATATATGTATTATGACCAAATCCCTGACAGATGTTGATCTTGTTTTCCCTTTCCCAAAATGTTGCTTTGTGTGTGTGTGTGTGTGTGTGTGTGCGCATTTGAGTTAGCCAGGCAAACTGTGATAAATGAGGTTAATCACAGTGGAACCACAGAGCAGGATGGCTTTTATTAACCGTAATAGCCACCCAGAACCAAGGGCCTTCTTCTTTATGGGAGTGCCACAGGAGGCCACGTTAATAAGGTTGGGATCTTCAGACCGTTTCCTTCATGCTGCAACTCTAAATTATGTGTGTTCATGATCGTCTGTGATTTCTGAGCGGGTTTGTCTCATTTTTTCTCTGCTTTATAAATATTACGTCCTATATCATGTCCATCCGAGAGCTCCCTCAGTGCCATAAGCCCACCTAAGCCCGACATGACAAATAGGCCTAGGCTAATAACACGGTGGGCAGGGTGCAGGTATGTGTGTATATGGGAGTGTTTGCGCAGAGATTTGCCTAGTACAGTGATGTATGTGTCTGGATGGTCCAGCTAATAGAGCCACACAAGAAGAGCTGAACGTCTGTGAGGTATAATTTGTGTGTATGTGGGTCTGTGTAGGAGACGAGGCCAAGGTTAAAGCATATTTATCCGGACGTTTCAGTCATCGGTCATACTTCACGCTTACAGGGTGATCTATGATGCTGTCTGCAGCCTGTCACATTGTCTCTGCTCTGAACACAGAATGGAAAACATGGCGTCAGTGGAGGTAGAACGTAACTAGATACTTACTTACTGCTGCTACTAAGAGGTGGGAGACTCCAGTCACATGACTTGACTTAAGTCACAATGAGACTTGCTTGACAATATTGCAAAATGACTTGACTTAACTTTGACTTGATATTCACGACTTTAGACTTGACTCGGACTTGAGCTAAATTACTTGAAATGACTTGTTTTTACAAAAAATTCAGGATGAATTTGGGCGAGACAAATGCATTAAAACAGGAATACGTGCATAAAAGTGTGCATTTGTGTTTACTTATGTTAATGAGTCATGTGGACCACTTTATTTTTGCTTGGTGGATCATAGAAATACCTCACACAATGAGAAGTTCACTGTATGATTTTGTGACCTTGGCTTGAGCGTCAAAGTTCTGTCAATTTATGTTTGTTTGTTTTTTTGCTAAAGCAGTGCATTGTAATTGGATTTATTCATAACTGATTTATAACATGATGTCAAATTTCTGTTTGTAATTGCACTTACATTATGCATGTCTTCAGTCTTAAGGTCTGTGTAAGTTATTCAGTGTTCTTGGTCTCATTTAGTTTAGGTTATTTTAAAAACCCTCCCTTTGTGTAGCCCTACAAATAGTTACAGATACTGTATGTGATAATTACTGTCTGTAGACTTTTAAAGTGTAAAAACAGTTCAGCTAAAAAACAAAATATAAGATATAAGATAAACCTTAGAAATTGAAAAATGTGTATGACTTGACATAACTTGGTGACTAAATTTTTCAATTACTTTTTTCTTTTACTCACATAATTTAAACTTTTACTTTTGTACTATTATTATAGACAAAAATAATAGTCTTTTAATGTAGTACAGATTTTGACTATAATTTATCAATCCTGTAAAGCACTTTGAGCAGTGATGGTTATTTTTAAATATGCTGAGTAAATAAACTTGGCCTTGACCTACTTCTTCCAGCTCTGCCTGGTTAAAAACTATACATAAAGACATTTAGGAAAGGAACAGCAGCACCTAAATAATTGTTAGAACACAGAAAATGAATTGTAAATGTCAAGGAGGTCCCTGGTGTGAAGGAGGGGCTGAAAACAAACCTATCACATATTGAAGACCTTCAGGGTATTTTATGCTCATAAAGACCTTCTGAAGCTAAATGTCAAATGTAATAAAACAAAGGTCCTCATTTAACACTGGCAGAGACCCAGAGCATTGTGGGTAATTAGGATCGCGCGGAGGAAACAGATGCAATGTGGTAGGTCTGGACTCACCTGGTACTGAGGTTCCCAATGCAACGAATACTACTGCAGTCACTGAGTCTTTGAGGCCCACAGTGCAGCCGAAATGGGATGCCAGATCACCTGCAACACAAAGAATAAAGTCTGTTTTGCCTTACTTTCTCATTTTCCTCACCTCCTTGTCCTGGCTCGGGCTTGTGACCCTTTGTAGCTAGACAATATTTTTTAAGTTTCTAAATGAGTAAAAGAATTGTTTACCTCATAACAATAAAGCCCAGAGTTTGATTTGAGGTTTGGCCACAGAGTAGTGGAAGTACTAGATACTAGAGTAATTGTAGCAGTATTATTTAAACGAAATATTTTGAAAACTATACTTTACATCTAATACTTCAAATACTTCTTCCACCTCAGTTTATGAGAGTTTATGCATACATCATATGACAGTATATTTTTGTTTTCAGGGACCACATATCCATAGGGTGACCACCACAAAAAGTGCAAAAAGTGGGACAAGTTGTGTGATTTGGTGGGACAAGGAGGGACCGACACCATTACAAGAACTTACCAAGATTTTGTGGCTCTGTCACAAATGGTCTCAGCTTTTTGTACACTGCATCCTTACAAAATAGGTCTTATTTTTCTTGAACAGTGGTCTTAAAAAAGTCTAAATAAGTCTTAAATTAAGCTTATAGAGGCCTACATACATACATATCTAACTTACTGAGTCTAAAGCTAATTTAGATAAAGATACTTGCTACTGTGTATGAAGCATATAATGTGCTGTTTTCATCCATGGAATAAAAAGGTGAAACTGATCTAATCTAAGATCTAAAATCTAAAAATAAAACCCCCAGCCTCATTTTTTCAACACTGCCCAACAGGCCATCCTGAAACACAGGGGCAACACCAACTACATGTATATATTCAAATCCAGCGAGTTGGACGCCCACAAATATTACATTTTACACAAGGAACAATGAGCCTACTTTGTTGTTCTTAACTTTAATCACACAAATCTTTTTAAGTTCCACTGAGCACCAATAAAAACGTTGGACATTATCCTAATAAGTGGGACAGGGGAGACAGATGCCTAAATGGCTGTGCAGTACAACCAAAGTGGGACAGGTGGTGACTCTACGTACCGATGACGGCGGTGAGTAGTCCGATCATGCAGATGGACACGACGAAGCAGGCCCAGCCGTTCCAGTACTCTGTGGGCGGGACGAAGGCGAACAGCACCTTCCAGAAGACGGTCAGGAAGTGCATGACGTAGTCGAAACATGAAGGAAGTTTCTCTTCCCCGCACTCCTCATCATCATCATCTTCACCTGGAACAAAGACAGTGGTAAGAATCTTGTCATACTGGGCAAGTTAAGCAAAAGTGTAGTAAAAGTATTGTTGTATTTATATAGAATTAACTACACCTAGAGGCATTTGGCAAGCACAGGCCTCCACTAAGGCATTGCCCCAACCTCGTAATGGTAAAAATATAGTACCCCGAAGCAGTGTTCTAGTTCAGGCATAAATGCTCAGTCTATTATGCTAGCGAGGAATCCATAAAAAATATCTAGATTCAGAAAGTGATCCGGTTCCACAGCAAAACATAATAATTTGTTTCTTTACAAACCCCTTGCGGCTGGAGTGAGTATCTTTGTCGCATGGTATTTCAAAATTCTTTAGAATCCATAAAAAAAAATCTTGGATATAGACGTTTTTTTGGATCTACATCAAATATGAATAATCTCTACTTTGACCCATGTAATTAAAATCAAAATACAGTATTACATTTTGAGCTATCTTACAAACAAACTAAAAAACCAACAAACAAACTAAACCAACGCTGGCAAAAAAACAAAAAAAAACCCAAAAAAACAGGTAGGTTTTCCCAAATTATACTGTAACTCTTTAAACCAAAATGATTTGTAATAGCAGCTTGATTAACTTGAAAGGTTAAGAGGCACTGATCCAAAGAGCATTGCTTTAGTGAAATCCAGTCTTCTTCATTTCAGAGCAAATGCCGCAATTATCTTTGAGACTCTTAAGTACCTATTACCCATGTTGCAAAAATCATATGAACTTTGGCTGTAATCAAATGTCACTTGCAAAATCACTTCACGTAAGTCTTAAGTAAGCTTGCACAAAAGAGGACATTTATAGAGATACTGGGATATATTTTTTCCAACTTATTTGTACCAACTTATTTTATCTTAAATTCACGTACAAACACTGACGCGTCATCTTTGCCTTAGGATAAGCCTGAGTCAAGTCTGTGATGATGAGGTCTTCACTATGGTTATGGTTGGCTGAATATGCAGATTACTTAGCGAGATGTGCGTGGCTTTATGTAAATGGTCCAAACGGGTTAACAAAGTGGACACGCTTTTTCACCGAGGCATAAATCCCAGTAGGAGCCATGATCTCTGTATTGATTTTTTTCTGCCTGATCTATGAATTTGACGGGCGAGTGATTTTTAAAGATTTTAACAGTCAAGCTTATTTCGCAAGACAACCTACCTCTCTATTCGAGCTTTTTAGCGTTTGTAAACAATTCGGCTGCAAAGACCACAATACATTTCCTATGAGGGAATTAGAATGAGAACAAATATTGCAAAATATAAATAATCCAGATGGTTTTGGCAACTGACAATCAATCAGCTACTTGTATGAAATGTCAGAGCCTGGTTAGAAAAAAATTGCAAAAAAGTGTATTTTTATTTAGACATTTTATTTAGTGTAGCAATTAGCATACAAAATTAGCAAAAAAAGGCTAAATGATATAAGTTTCTGTTATGCTGGACAAGTAGTTAGAGTTTTTACTTTGCTTCCTGTGCAAAATCACTTGACAGTGTCTCCACGCTGTCTGAAGTACAATAAGGCTCCATTAGATTCAATCTCTTATTGTATTAAATTGTTATTATCTTAATAACCGTGACCTTATATGACCATAATAAGTCCCCTTTTCCAAATGAGCTGGACAGTGCAGCCTGTATAACTCAGCTGTTGACACTGTGACCTCCTTCTTTCATGCATAATAAAGTTGCTGGCCCCGATTCTCAACTCATCCCATAATAGTCAAAGATTTATTGGACTGCATTACAGTTAGATCATTAACACACAGATTAATATAGTGTAAAAGGGCAAATGCTGCAAAATGAAGATCTTTCCGAAGGTCAGATATCTCATTGCATATAATCACAAATGCTTCACTGTTTCACCGTTTCCATTTTATAATTATGTAAAAGTAATTAAATAAAAATGAACAGCGAAGGTCAGGGGTCATTCCTATTTACATGCTCCAACAATCCTCCCATCTAGTTTTCCACACACGCACGTCTGTATTTTGGTGCTTGCTCAGGCGTTGTGTTAGTTGGACAAAAGTCATTTTGGCTGTTTACATTTCGCTGTTATGACATTTTGAATATTCTTTATCTGCTTCTGGATTTGGAGTCAGCTGTCTGAAGCTCCTATTACTCCTGTCTCTGAGAATGCCACTCTGAGTTATTTCACACAATTTTATCTCACTTCCTGTTATTGAGAACCACTTTTACAGAACTTAAGTTACTAAGTAAATCATTTTACTACAAACATATTATGTACACACCATTTCTTGTAAAATTATTAAAAAAAATATTTGGTTCCATGCTGGCACTCTTGCCTCACAGCAAGAAAATCGTGTGTTTATGCTGGACCATGTGGGGCCTTTCTGTGTGGACTTTATATGTTCTTCCTGTGTCTGGATGGTTTCCTCCAGGTGCTCCGGTAAGGTAAAGTATACTTTATTGATCCCTGTACATTCTTACGACTTTATTGTGCCTGTAGGGAAATTTGCTCTGTGCATTTGACCCATCCCTCAATGCTGCTGGGGCAACCTGTCAGGAGCAGTGAGCTGCCGCAGTGCAGCACCTGGGGACACTTCTCCAGATCTTGAGCCAGGCTCCTGGTCAGGAGGAAACCCAGCCAGACACAGAGAGAACATGCAAACTCCACACCCGGGATCTTCTAGTTGTGAGGTGAGAGTGCTAACCACTAAGCCACTATGCCGGTTTCCCCTAATAACCTAAAACATGCACAATAGGCTAATCCTCCAGAACTGCGGTCGACCCACTGCTCCTGCCCCAGCAGCACTGAAGGAGGGTCAAATGCACAGAGCAAATTTCCCTACAGGCACAATAAAGTCTACCTTTACCTAATCTAGCCACACAGGGTCACAAGACAGTGTACTTTTTGTGCTGGTCCCAAGCTGTGAGAAATGGAGAGGAAAACCTATGCCAAATCCATACGGAAATTACTGCACGCTTGGAAGGAGATGATGGTGATGTGGCGACAAGAAGATTTAGGCTGAACATTGAAACTATATACAACAACTTTTTAGTCCTGGCCCATCAGTTGAGAATCACTACTATAAGACACAGTTGGTCGGTAAATTGTACTCTTACCATTATCATTAGAACTTTCATTTGAACTCCACATTTATTCGTATTAATTAGTAAAATCCACACTAATCAGATCATTTGCCTGTTGTGACACCCCACTGATCAACTTTTAATTAAGTGAAATAAAGCTGGCATCTAAGACAAAAGACACACTCTAATTGTAGTATGAGCAGAAGCGTGTGCTGTTATATGTCTGCCAGAAGTTGTGACATGTTTTACTCTTCTAGCTAATGACAGTTTTATGAGTGACAACAAAAACAAAACCTAGACTAGTTAATACTCCTGCCAAAGACATTCTGTGAGGTGAGGCTTTGATTTACTGCCAGCAAACTGCACAGATTTACAGGGAAATCTTACTCCAAAAACATTTGATAAGCTTCAGCAATTGGTCGTGAGTTTATGTTGTATATAAATTATGTTCCTACGATGCTGTTGAAAAGTGATGGTAGCAAGACGAGTGATGCTACATTTAGAAGAACAAAAGAGACTTGTGCCTATCATTCATGGTCTATCCTTGTCTCATCCCTGTGTATATTGAGGTGATGTGTATTATCTGTAAATCCTCCAGTAAACTCAATAAGTGTCATCAATGCCACCACATTACATAGCTCTGTATTTGTCCTGGTCTGTCTGCTCTTCTCTCGGGGGTGCAAACACACAGTAAGTCCATAAATAACGCACACATGTAATGAACAGTGTGACTTTGTAATTAGAGATCATTGGAGTGGTTAGACATCAATCCAGTGCCTCCTCTGTCCACATACACTGTGTGTGCCATTACTCTGGTTCTCCTGATTCTCTTTACATCGATTTTTACCTCCTTCTTTCCCACAGCATGGACCAAACAGTTCAGTGAGTATAGTTTCTTGGACAAATTAGGAAAGCTATCTGGTTAAATGTTTAATAGATACAGTATATTGCATCTGACTTAGTTGGTCAGATCCAAACTTGGAAGTCTTGGAGTTATTTTGTCATAACAACACCAATAGCTCTTAGGAAAATGCCTTCCTCATTTCTTTTTAAGATAAAGATAAATAGTTTTGCTGATATAATAAACAGGGCAGAAATACAGCACCAAGTACCAGTGGCAGTACCAAGGAGTGTTGTTGTATCAGAGGTGGAAGAAGTACAAAAAATATCAAGTAAAAGTATTAGTAACATCAAAATAATAATACTAATTATACTACTAATATTATTATGTAAAAAGTGCCACATGCTACTACTACTAGTATAGTACTAGAGTAACAGCCAACAACCACTTGGCAGGTCAACCTACTACCCAACTGTTGGGACCTCTTCATATATTAAAGACCAGACTAACACAAGTGTTAGTCTGGTCTTTTAGTCTGGGTAACACTTTTTTCATCTGCCTCCATCCATCTCCACTAGAGCTTAGAAGTTGGCTTACATTAAAAACCATCCACAGTCCGCCCCTCAGGCAGAGGAAAGCCTCAAAGCCAGAACAAAGAGACAGAGGGGCAGCTTCTTCCCTGAAGCTGTAATGCTTAAGAAGTCATCTCATTGCTCCTATACTACAGGCTAGACTTTTGGAATTCTTACATGACAATAAGCAATTAGTAATCGTGCAATGACAACTTAAATACAGTATTAAAATATGAGGATATCCCATATTAGATCTACAGAATCAGTTCACTGTTCACATTAGTTGCGCAAGACAGGACCCTAGTTGCCCATTTTTGCTAATAATGGACTTTTAAACTGCAAGCCAAGAGCAGAAAAGCCAGCAGCATACCAGGACATGTCCAAAAGCCTGGCCCAGAGGCCAATCCCAGCATGGGATCAGGTTTCATATGCTCACCAGCTTCCATTATAAAATATATTGTTTATGGCTCACCAGTACCACCAAACAACATTCAGTAGCTTCCTCTATACTGTCAAGGCAGATACATTGGAGATAGGCATTTATCACTGAAAAAAGATTTATCTCTAACTTTTGGTGTGATGTTTTTTGTTATGAAGAATTTTGAAGAATTATGATCATACAGCATTTTATGTTTGTTCAATTGTAAAAAGACAATGTCATTATCTAAAGTAAGGGTTTAAATGAACCTGAGCTAACATATATATTTTTTATATTCTCCAATTCTGCAAAAAAATTAAAGAAATATGTTATTTTGTTAAAACAGTGTTAGATTTGGATACAGTGCAAATTCAAAATGAATATTCATCATCAATATTTCCACATTTTCAAACCTGGCTCACTTTGAAAAGATTTTGGATGCCCCTGATGCATACAGTCTTCTCTTCTGGGATTCAACACAAAGCCTAGTTGACATTGAAAACCCACTATTTGTTTACTGATGAAACATTTCTTATATGACTTTATGTTGTGAGAAGAACACAGAAAAACTCAAGTACTCAGTGTGACTTTTTGGAGCGCTGCTTAAATGTTTCTTTCTCGCTGGAAGAGACAGCAAATGTCACTTCATGGTCTCACAGGGACTCGCTCTGTTTGTGTGTGTTTATGTGCGTTATATTGCAGTGACCTGAGGGTTAAGCCTTCGCAGACTTTAAATGTCTTTTCAATGTGGTTGTTTTTGCAGAAATACCTCTGCCTCTGTCCAAATCTGTTCTTCTATGAAAACCCATAAAATGAATGAAATATTTTCTTTTGAGATTTGAATCTGGCACCTAAGATGGAAAGTATGCAGGAGAAGGACATAAGGGAAATCATTTGGTTAAGATGAAGGCTCTTTTATAGCATTACAGATCTAGATTTCAATAGTTTGAACAGGGATGAGGAGGGAGACGATATGAGACACAACAAAAGACTGAGACTGTTGGGAGATTACAGAGCTAGCTTATCAGCGGACATTAAATCCATAACTTTTTCAGGGCCAGCAGTTCTGTCTTCATTTTCATCCATTCATTCATTCATCTTCTTCCACTTATTCTCATTGGGGTCACAGGTACTGGTGCCTATTCCAGTAACTTGGGCCTTGGGCAGGGCACACCCTGGACATGGCGCCAGCTTGTTGCAGGGCTGACACACAGACATACACAGACAGTGGTTTGGACAAGTGGACAAGTAGTTACAGAAATGTCTAGGACAACAATAGTTTGACAGCGTATGCTCAGATTTATCCCATCAATCCCCACAAATCCTACTTTAATAAGTTAGCTTTAACAAATGGAAGTGACTATCAGATCTGGGTGCTAATAATTCAAAGTAATTTTAATAAATATGACAAGTGCCATTCATTTTTGTCATGTCCCTTGTAAAAAAGAATGGGGAAAAAAATAGCACAGAGCAGGTGTAGCTTCTTTGGTTACATCCATTGTGGAAGGATTTATGTGTTAAAAAAAAAAAAAAAACTAAATTCCTATACATTTTCTCAAATATTAAGTGTTTGGCCCATATTTCCTATTTTTTCTTTTTTGCAATATGCTTTAAGATCAAAATATTGTCTTAAATAGAGCCACTTGTACTAAGTAGATGCCATTTCCCATGTAATTCTCCTTTTTATCAAAGACTGCACACATACTGTATGAAAGGAGCACAGAATGAAAGTGAAATTATTGATAATCTATTAAAATGTCTGTGATATATGGCACAATCAAAGTATTTTTTAAAAGGCCAAGGCCATTCATCAGTATTATGAGAGCATGGTGTGTCATGTTGAAATGGGCAGCTCACTTATTTTGACTGACACACAGTGAAGATGCTCTCAAGACAACAATCATACACAACCACAACGCCGCTAAAATCAATATGGTGAAGCACTTTGAGCTGTCTCATAAATAGGCCATATTTCTCTAGAGAGTAATGCACAAACAGTGCTCACTAAGATGTTAATAGTTGTTCTCAAATACACTTTTATCTGGTTAATCTAAAAGCAAATCTTTTCTATGTAGCCCTATACTTCTGTACATATTTTAACACCATCACCTTCTGTTAAATACAAGCAGTAAGTAATCTTGCCATTTGTCTTTGTACAAATAGTGTGCTCAACATGAATAGTACAAATAGAGTACAAAAGAAAAAAACAAAACATTATATTCAAAGACCAAGTTTTCATCTGTCTTAATACAGGTGCATAAAAAAAAATGCCTTTGTAGTCAGGATAAAACTTCAACTTGTTCAACTCAAGTACCTCTGTGGAGGCTAGCAGAGTTTGCTTTTTCTTATTCTAACTTTGCCAAACAATCAGAGCCAAAAGCAGAAACACTGCGTGGTTTAAATAAGCAGTTAAAAACATGCTGAGTCTAAATGATGTGCTGCGTGCCGAGGCGAACCCTCGACAGTGGGCGCTTGAGCTGATTATCACACAAGTAATTGATTTCAGACTGATCTCAGCACTGTGCTGCTCCAAGTAAACTATTTCTGTTTCTCCCTCTCAGTGGCGGCTGCCTGGTGGTGTAATGGGGTGGGTGGGCAAAACAAATGCATATTGATCAAGTTCTGTAAATGCCAGATTTGGAGGAACCAAGTTACAGCAACTTTTATGCTAATTTTAAAGTGAAGTCTAAATGAAACAAATAATGCTAATGCTATATACATTATTTATATTATTTATTATGTTGTATTATTATGTTGTTGTTGTCACTCTTTGAAACCCATGTACCATTATTTTGTTTTTCACTGCAATTGAAGCTTTCCTGGGATGAGTAAATTTAGTGACCTGAAGGAGGCGGGACATCACACCTGTCAATCACCAAACTGAGAAGATGATTGGCGCTGATGCCATGTTGTGCTTTACCCTTTTTCAATTTTTATGATAAATTAAGGATATACAGAAATTAAAAATATATGTTCTAGAATATCCCCTTAAATTATTAATTATATTATGCAACATAATTATATATAATATTATATAAAACATGTATTTGTGTATCGTTATTGCATAATCTGCAAATTAAACAAAAACTAAATGAAACAAATCATAGACCTGTTTAGCCCCAGTTAAGCCCTGGTTTAGACTTGGATTAGTCTTTATTAAGTTTTTAATTTAGTCCCAGTTTTGACAAGCGAGTCCAGAGCCTTGTATCTCATTACCTGATCTAAATATCACAGGCCATATTGTTATCATGATATTCAACATTGCACATCATGTGTTTTTCATATAAAGCAGTCCTATTTGTTACTCTGCTTATCCCAGCCGCCCCTGCTCCTTCTGCATTCTGTACAAACTATTGTTATTGCATCAACACTTTTTATTTCTCTCTCTGAACATGTCCTATTGATTTGTCATTACCTCCTATTGTTTCACTGCCCCACATTGTTTTTTTGCTGCATTCAGTAAGCTATTACCATTTAAGTCAAATCAGTCTTGAATCTCTGCACATCCATAAACAAACAGACGCGCTGTAAAGACCGCACTTACAACTCCTTTTCCTCCTGAGTCTTCCCCAAGTACAGAGAGGCAGCAAGCGCCACTCTGTCAGCCCTCGACAAGCTAATCCTAGATAAGAGAGCCAAGACAAGCCTTTTCATTAATAGCATCAGCTCGCCAACAAAGGCACGCTGACAGGCCCAGGCTAACGGAAGCACAAGCAAACACAGCGAGCACACCCCCACACGAACGCCAGGATAAAGTTATTTGAAGACACTCAAGTGATTGAGCAGGCTGCAGACGAACAATGCACCAACAAAAATCCAGTTAGCTGCAGCAAATTGGGTCGATTTTCACACAGAATAATGGCCATGGGTGTCTTCTCATGAAATAGCAATTAAAGTGCAATGAACAAAATGATAGCTATTTTGGGGGAATTAATTTGTTCTATTGTAAAAGCAGATATGTCAAAATACCATTGATTTAAGGCTATGGGAAATGAATTCAAATGAATATGTAATAGAAAATTGTTTACCTCGTGGTCATCTGAAATTGTTTTTTTTTTTTTTTTTTATAAAATACTAAAGCTAATTCTTAATAAATGAACAACTGGGTATTATTTGAGCTAACTGCTATCATTGTGACCATACAAAACAAAACATGGTCATATTTTGAGTTGCTAAATCTTTTTCCATTGCAAAGTTTCTGCCTCCCAGTGTCAGGTGATTTGCATATTAACATTTGGCATATGTTTTTTTGCTGGCTTCCCTTCCTAACACAGCCGCCATTAATTATTTGGGCTTGGGACCAGCACAAAAAGTACACAAACAATTGACCCTTTGTGACTGGATTAATATGAGGTGCTAAAAGGTGATCCTCATTATTTTTTCAACTGTCTGTGCTTTCTTTGTTTAGTGTATAATGTGGTGTCAATTGCAAATGCACAAAGGAAAAATAATGGAAATGTCAGCAGGTGTATATCCAATGCAGCATAACTATCTCTGTTTCAGTTGCATACAGGCTGCAGTGTTGTTGTTTTGCCTCCAGAGGGCAAGTTACCATCGGGAACCAGCGAACTGTGAAGATTCTGCAGACTGAAAAAAGGAGCGTTTTCTCACTTTCTTTTGCGACTTGCTTTATTATCCTCCCAATTTCTTCTGGGAACTCTGCCCAAATGCTCCTATTTGTGGTCTTTATTACAGTTTTAGTGTAGACTGGAAATGTGAGGGAGAGATAGGAGGGGAATGACATGCAGCAAATGGTGCAGACAGCTGAGTAATCGAACCAGGGGCTCACTGCTCTGGGCTTACAATATGTGTCCTTCTGGGGTAATGAATTATGGGGTGGAGGCAAAGAGCACAACTGCACACAAGAATAACTGTTTGTGTATAATGTATTCAAGAAAATGTGGCTATGATAACACTTTATACACCGATCAGGCATAACATTATGACCACAGACTGATGAAGAGAGTAAAGATTATCTCTTCATTGTGGCACCTGTTAGTGAGTGGGATATGCAATACTAGCCAGCAAATAAACATTTCATCCTCAAAGTTGATGTGTCAAAAACAGGAAAAATAACAAGTGTGAGTTTGACAATTGTGATGGCGAGACCACTGGGTCAGAGCATTTCTAAATCTGCAGCTCTTGTGAGATGTTCCCTGTCTGCAGTGGTCAGTACCTATCAAAACCAGTCCATGGATGAAACAGTGGTGATGCACGTGGGGAGTGAAGGCTGGCCTGTGTGGTCCCATCCAACACAGAAGCTACTGTAGCTGAAATTTCTGAAGAAGTTAATACTGATTCTGAAAGGAGCCAGAATATAGTTGATTGCGTATTTGGCAGGTGGTTTTAATGTTATGCCTAATCAGCGTACATCATAATGGCTTTTTTATGTATCTGGTGACTAGACCTGTTTTTTTCAGTAGACATCTTTTTAACTTAGAATGTCTGAAATGACGCCCCTTTGATCCCCTTTATTTTTATGACAAAGGCAATATTATTTATTCATGCGGCAATTCTTGTCATATGTCATATACAAGCTTTGTACTCTGTCTCGATTGCAAGGCTTTTCCTCTTCGCATGACATGGCTCTCATCAGGTTCCTTTATCTTTGGGTATTTGCGTGCTTGCCTGTCGAGGATTTCATGGTGCATTAGCGTTATGACATAGGATGATCCTGCCAGCCACATGACAGCAAGATGTATTGTGCTGTCTCATGTAAAAACAGGTCTTCATCTGTGTTTCCCTAAAGCTAGGTCAGGACCCTGGCTTTTGATCATTGCTGATTTGTCTTGAGCCTCTTTTATGCTCACTTTTTTTTTTATTCTTATTTGATGTCTTTCTTGCTGTATTCTAAAAGATGTGTAAAGTTGTCTTGCCTTTAGACCAGAAGGAGTGGTAGTAAGCGAGGCAACAGTGAGGTGACATGGATCAAAATGGCTGAACCATAAACAGCACAGACAGCAGTGACTTAAAGGAAACTTATATTTGTGCTTTTTCATGCAACTCAGACATATTTACTTCTACCAAAGAAGTTATGTTTTTGCATGTTTTGATTTGTCTTTTAGAAAAATAACTCAAAATGTAATGATCAGATGCTGATGGAAAAAAAAACAGCAAATAAACAAAAAACAAACAGGAAAGTAAGGTTTTATGATGTGGATCTAGATCATTGTCTGAATCTAGGAAATTTTGTACCATTGCAAGATAGGGAAGATACAAACTCCAGCCACAAAGGGTCAGTAGAGGAACAAATTCACTTGTTTCTTTTTCATTGTAAGGACTGTGAATAGACAGAGCATTTACCCCTGAGATTAAAAAAAAAAAAAAATCTTAGTTTGAGTAGGGCCAACGCTGTTACTGCTTGGACACTGGTAGCATACAAAAGGCGAGTGGCAGGACTTTTTGCTGGGTCATATGCAGATCATTAATGGGACAAAAGGATGGAGATGTAATAATTGTGAGATAATTTCCCAACAATGTCAGATGAAGGAATATAAACGAGGCTGTAGGTAACCATCACAATGCCATTGTAAGGTAAGGTCAATAAATATTTGCATATTCGTGATAACAGTAAACAATGAAGATGACATTGGGCTGGAGGGCAGAAGGAAATATTGGAAAATGGTCTAATTGTTAAAGTGATCTTTTAGTCATAAACATGCAACACTGGAAACTGTACTGGCGCTGCTTCTAATTCTCCTAATGACCCATCTGCTCACTCGTCAAATCCACCAACCATCAAACTAGATCTGGACGTAAACCATGAAATAACCCTCGCAACTTTATGTACACGCCTCATACTCGGGCATATAAACACTTCCTCTGCTTTGATCATACTTTGCGTTTGGTTATATTGACTTGGTTCAGTGTGCGTGGTGTATCAGACTGTAAAATTGCAGCTGTTCGCACTAAAAACACATTTATATGCTCACATAGCCGGATCCAGGACTATAGTAAAAGGACTTACCCGCGCTCACGGTGATGGCTTCGATGAACTGGTCCCTCCAGCTGTTGGTGCCCACCAGCAGGGCCAGGTTGGTTTTCTTGATCAGCTTGTCCACCGTGTTCTGTCCCGAGAGAGAGGGGGAGCAGTGGTTAAATGAGCTAATAGGCCTTCTGCCCAGCGACTGTGCCACCAAACATCATAAAAACTGCCATTTCAAGACATTAGGGGAATCAAATCGGGCCATTAGGAAAATTGGCCATTTGTTAAGGCGGGGAAGACCATTGGATTGTTTAATGACAGAGATCATGAAAAAGGTAATGTTGTTTTCTGGAGTGTTTTTACTGAGGGCTAAAAAGTTAATCATGGTTAAAAATGAGCATTACCAATATACAACAGTTTTAACAACCTTTTTGCTGCTTTTCTCATTGGGGGTTGCAGGTGGCTGAGCCTATCCTGGCAGCTATGAGCATAGGACACAAATGCATGCTAGAAATGGCCAGGTAGTCGGAGGGCTAAAACCTAAAGACATACGGTTCACTATGGGAAATTTAGACTCACAAATAAATGCAAAAATCTGCAATTTACAATTAACATAGTGTATTATAAACTCATGATGTCTGTTCATTTTTATGTTGTATATAACATGAATTAAAGCTTTCTTACAATAAAAAATTAAACTGTGATGACAAAGGTGGTGTAGATTTTCATTTCAGATTTTCAGCTATGTTTACAACCCATACTACAAATGAAATAAAGATTTAATGCAATAAATAAGGACCATAATATGTCTTTTTGTTTTGTAGAAGCAACAACAGCTGACACTAGATGTTGTTTAGTGTTTGCTACATAAAGGTTAACAGTGTTCAAGTTCTTCTATACAAATTTCTAATGCAGTACTATTATGAATGAAATAATTTTACGTAAACACTCCTACACTACCACGCTTATTATTAATGGGATTTAAACAAATATTTCCACATCAGATACACTTTGCCTGTCAGGGTCCTCATTATTCCATTTCTTCATTTCCTCTCTCTTTTCCTCTTCCCTTGTCTGTGCTTCCTTCCTTCCTTTCCTCTCTCCTTTGTGATTGTCTTCAAAAGGAGAGTATATGACAGGAGCCGATAACACACAGACGTTGGCGCGTGCACACACATCCTCGTCACTCTAATTAGCCCAGCGCTGGGGATTGTTCCGCCCTTTTTCTCCACTTCAGAGGGGAACTGGGATGCTAATTGTGTTGAATGGTGCTTAGGGGTGTAAATAGTGCCTCTCGTCTTCTGGAAACGCACACATTTCCACACAACAAGCTCTGCTCTGGGTATTGTGTTTGTCTTTTCGCGTTCAATTTTACGCTCGTATTTTTATGACTGTATATGTCATTGTCATGACATTGTTTTACAGTACTGCTCACATCAAACAGACAGATGTATTGAGTGTATACTAGACCTAAATAAAAAGTGTGTACAAAAGTTAATGATGAAACAGTGTAATAGATCTGGATTTTACAAATACAAATCCCATTTCGGCCTTGTTCCTTGGGCACACAGAGTCAGTATGGAACAGACTCCCATTGCACATCAGACCTGCACAGATACTTGAACACTTTAAAACTTTATTAAAAAGTTTTCTTTTAAATGTGCTCGAGAAAGAAAGTTTGACTTGACAGTATCATTAGATTCTCAATAATATTATAAACTGTAGACAGTGAGATGTTATATGTGTTTGCAATTTGAAGGAACTTTGCCCACAATTTTAGATGACCCTCTTTACCTCTGCTAAAGATAAAATGCTAATTTTATACCCAATCCTGTTACTAACCTGTTGCAAATTAACCAGTGGTGGAATGTAACAAAGTAAAAGTATTTAGTTACTTTACTTAAATACAATTTTCATGTATCTGTACTTTACTTAAAGGTATTAGGGAGGATCTTTATAAATTCATTTTTTGCAATATTTATTAAAACTACCTTCATTGCCCCGTATAAGGTTTATAAATTGGTGTATTAGAAAATATAATAATAATATTAATAAACTGTGAACTCTGTGGGACTTAAAAAACCTCATCCAATCGTTTTTGTCATGAGTACGTTAACCATTGTTCCACGGACTCGCCAATCATTCTGACTTCCTAGTTTCGGCGATAGTGCGCGTTTTGTGCCTGCGCATGCGTATACACTATGTTTATGTAGTCCGGCATTAGCGCCGCGTTAGCGGCGTTAACATCGTAGCGCGGACAGCCTGACTTCGAAGAGCACAATGGCTGAGGAAAACCGTGACCCGTGCGGTCACAAAAGGAAAACTGTTTTTGAAGTGCACCAGAGGAGGAGGAGAAAAACTGTAGAAGAGCAGAATAAAACCCGTGTAGTTATTGGCGATTCCTTCAAAGGATGGCGTGCGCTGTAGGAACAGAAAGGGCTTCAGACCGATGCATTGGTCACCAAGTTTCTGCTGGACAGGTACGTTTATCTTATCATTTGAAAAAAATGCCTCTTTTCTTTATTTGTTGAACCTTTTCAACTGTACAGCAACCGTCACTTTGCTAAAGCTACCAATAGCAGGAGTATATATTTTTGCTCACATTTAGGGACTGTGCATGTGACTGGGTCTGTGTGGGGAACTAGGTCAAAGGTTGCGCAGACAAACAATGCAGGTCTAGGTTTAGGTGAATCTCTGCTGATGCCGCTGTAAACAAACACTCGTGTTCCAACGCTCGTGCACGTCGCTGTGGAGGAGTTCCTTGGAGAGGAACAGTGAAGGGCGGGGGAGCCTGACGCATGCGCATTATTCAAAAAAGGACAAACAGTCGCTGGTTTCTCAGCAGTCGAAAAAAATCCTCCCTAATATCTTTAAGTAAATTTTACAAGGGGTACTTTTACTTTAACTTCACGACATTTTATAGCAAGTATCTGTACTTTGTACTCCACTACATTTATGAGTTGGTTTGAAGTGAAAGGTATTTTGAGTTTTGGTTCAAAATCATGTGTTTTTGTCATGCCATCATTGTAGACACACAGTACTTAGTCCTTAGTCACTCTCGGTGGTGGTGAGCTACTTCTGCCCTGGGGCAGACTGATGGAAGCGTGTCTGTGCCTACGGCCCCTCCCACCACCAACAAACACAGTCACACAGTCACATTTATACAGGTAAGGTGGGTGAAGCACATAACAATATGCAATGTCGGTAGTGGTAATCAAACTGCCAACCTTTGGGTTAGTTGGTGAATGTCTCTACTGACTGAGCTACTGCTTGCCTATATTCCAACTTTTTTGGGATGTATTGCTGATATCAAATCCAAAATGTATTTGTTGAGTAGTATTATAGTCATTAATTTTAAGCCATAATCACCACTATCTGTTTGTACTAATTTATATAATACTGTATATGTATTTTACTTTGAATTAAACTACTAAAAAAATACAAATTTTATAAATGTGGCTGTATTGTTTATTTACCATAGTCAGACATATTTTGATTGGTTTGCAAACTGCTGCCTTCTGTTTTTATTTACATTGTACGGTGTCCCAACATTTTCAGAATTGGGTTTTTGTCTGCTTGTTATGTAAGAACTGGAAGAAAACTGACTTTGGCAAGACAGTAGTGCTTCTGAACAAGAGGTAGCGACATCAAATGCACTTGAGGAGAATCTGAGTTAAAAGCTTTCAGGACGTTTGTTTGGTTTCTGCTGCAACTGTTGCCAGACAAAAGCCGAAATAAGGGTTTTGAATGGCATGTCTAAACTAAAGCTTGTTTCTCTTCCAACTGATAAGACTCACTGGGCGCTGCTCTTTCTACAAATATGTCTCATAACTTAATAACCGTATCATTTCAGATAAAAGGCTGCATTTGTCCAGACCAGAGGAAACCAACGTTTGACGCTGGTGTTGCTTGGAGACTGTTTGCTAACACTTGTGATTGATTGTTTTTTTCTCCTCAGTCGGTGGTTTGCTTATAATTTCAGATTCTGGTAAATTTAGCTCCTTATCATGTGTTGCAATTTGCGTTCTCCCGTTGATATAGCTACTGAGTGCATAACACAAACACTAACAACCATTCACTTGTTGACTTGGGAAAAACAGCATGGGATGGCTATTTGATTTTACAAATTCATCCCCACTTTTCATCACTGAGACATGTTCATGAATTTCCTTTTAAATAAATCACTTGGACAACTCCATCACTCTTTTCAGTTGGATGCAGCAGGTCTGTTATGTCAGCCACTCACCCGCAGCTTTGCACTCCCTGCCAAATGGACTGCACTTGAGATAACTATAGTATATACAGACACACACACACACACACACACACACACACACACACACGCTTTAATGTACAAAACCCCCTTGTCAAACTATAGCAGCCCTGTCAAATGGTGAGCTGTTATTAACCTTCTGTCTGTCTAGAGAGTGAGGGGGGAAGGTGCTCTTGTGAAAGTGACAATGTTACATTCTGACATCTACGAATAAAAGAAAAAATAATGTTATGTTTTCTGTTTCTCTCCATTTAACCTCTGCATTCTCTTTTCTCTTGCTCCAACCTTATGTCCTTTTTCACTACATCTATAAATCTCACTCACAGAAGAACCTTAACATCTTCAGCTCTGCCTCCTGTCTTTTCCTCAGTGCCACAGCGTTACTTCTCTACTTTGCCATATTTTAAGATGATGTATTTTTGTCTACACTGATGTTTGGCACTACAGTTTAGTTGTTGAGATAGTTACTTAAAAGTTTTTCTTACTTACGCAAAATCAAAAAGCACTTGTTGTGTAAGATATCCCACATCTTGGAATAGATCCAGACTTAGACTAAGATAGTTTGCTGTGGGTGTCTAGAAATTTAAGATATTAAAGAGCAACTGCACAGCCTTGTCAAAAATGCATAAATATTGAGTAAAAATGGCCAATCAATCCCCTTAGATGGATTAGAATTAACGTCCTCCTTTTACCTTGAACTCGTACGATTCCTCTATGATGACCTCCAGCTTGACATGGTCCCCCAGCATGGGACGTCCCATCTCTGCGATGCGCCTCTCCTCTTCATCTTTTCCCGTCAGAGCCTCCTCTTCCTCCTCCTCTCCTTCCTTCTGTTGTTCCTCTGAAATGCATCACAACAAACGACCTCATTATGTTTTCAATGTGGCCAGAATGCATTTTATAGCTACAGTAATTAGCTGGGTCCTGTCATTTCACTGTGGTGGCACATGGCAGATTATTATTTTAGGACTAATACAAAAAAATTGAATTATCTTCTGTTTTAACAAAGCCAGTTATTTAGATGGAGTCAGATATCTTTTTATGGTTTGAGGAAGTTAGGAGCTGAGCCATGATGTCTGCAGTACACAGGAGAGCAGGTTGTAACTCACAGGGGTTAAGTAGATAAATTATTTTACAGGGGGTCTGGGTGTCCTCCCCCTGGGGAAAAATCAATATAACAGACAAAATTTGCTGTATCCTGGTGCATTTTAAAGTGTTTTTGCTGACTATAGAGTGAGTAAAACAATGTGCAGATTTCTATAGTCTGTATGTAGTGTGTGGCAGAGCCAGACTGTCTGGAAGCATTTTGTTGTTAATTTGTGCAATGTGTTAGATATTTTTGCTTTAACAAACTTACAACTTACTAAGTAACACCTAACAACATTGTCTACATCACAACATTTCATGACAGTTTGAGAGCCTCTCACAGTCTGTACTCTGTCTCCAGTCTGCACATCAGCAGAAATATCTGCTAAAACCAGACAGCTGACAGACTGCAAATATGTAGGCATTTTTACTGAAACAATTCAGCTCAAATAATTATGAAATGCAAATAAATTATTCATAAAAGGAAGAAAAAAAAAACAAAACAAAAAAAACAAAAAAAAAAAAAACAAAAGAGACTGAAAGACTGAAAGACTGAAAACCTAAAAAGACTGTTTGAAATCTGACTCTGAAGGCTCAGTTACAGCTCTGATCAGCTGTAGCCTCGCTGCTGTGGCACAGCCCAACTCCTGTCAGCTCCTGTCTGCTCCTGTCAGCTCCTGTCAGCTCCTGTCAGCTCCTGTATGCTCCTGTATGCTCCTGTCTGCTCCCGTCTGTTCCTCTGTACGGTTCTAATTCTCTGTCCTTTCAGGCTCTGCCACAATAAAGTTGTTTCTGCTGATGGAAAAGGATGAAGCTTTATTTTGAAGGGCCACAGGGGGTGCTGTTAACAGAAACTTTACAGTGCTTCCCCATCCAGCCTGCAGTTTCTCCTCTGCTCTTCTCCATCTCTCCTCTTACTTTTGATCATAATTAATAATGAAGTTATTGGAAATAATAATCTCTTTTGTAATAGTTTCTGAGAAAAAGAGACCCTGGAGCTAAAAACAACCCACTGCGGCTGTTCACAGACGGAGCGGTAAATAAACCGCGTCTTGTAATGAAGCCTAAATGCTTTTACAAACTTTAACGGTGCATATCTTTGTTTTTCCTGAACCTATCAACGCAAAATAAAAACTGACACAAAGCTTGAGGTCTTATCTGTCAGTATCATTTAGCTGCAGGGCTCTATTTCAAGCCGTTTGTTTTTTCAACAGCTGGAAGTTGGTGTTTAGATTTTACATAGCACAGGAAAAATACAACCCTTGAATAAATGAATAAATGTTGTTTGTAATATTTCACATAACCAAGGCTGTAAAAAAATCTACTTTGCTTTACAAATACTAAAAATATAAAACTATTTTTGTCAGTTTTTTGTACAAAAAAAAAAAAAAAAAAAAAAATGAGATGCTATTACATACACAGGCACAACAGGGTTTAATATTCTGAAAATTATTAAATATTTGGTATTTATGGTCAGGACACCAGTTGATTAAAAGATTTAAGAAAAACAAATAGAAAAAAAATCAATGTATACATATTTTATGATGTTTTGTGAACACTTTTGTCTCTTAAAAGTAATAACATAACTTTTTTAAATTGAGGCACAAGGGTTAGGGTTAAATGCTTCATGATGCACATATGGAGATATCCGACCAATTTATTCTCCTGCATCTTTTCAATGAAGGACCATGACGACCATTATTTATACATAAATACAAATATTCATAGAGCAACAGGGCTATGGAGAGGTGACAAGATGAAATGTGCACACAATACTAGACTGTATCCAGCCACAAGGGGCTAGTGTACTCTTTGTGCCAGTCCCAAACCTGGATGACTGAAGAGGGTTGGGTCAGGAATGGTATCCAGCGTAAAAACCTATGCCAAATCATTATGTGAATCATTGTAGGCTATAAGGCAGATGATTTGCTGTGGCAACACAAGAAAGAAAAGGCGAAAATATTACAAGATAAAAATTTGAATTGATGTAAAGGGAGAGTTTGCTTTGTTGTCTTCTCTAGCTTTTTTTTTTTTTTTTTTTTTCTTTCTGTACAGACCACCACCATCAGATTAATGGCAATTTAATGAAGTCAATTAGCAGCCTACACAAGCCTCATGTGGGACGTCCATGACCTGCCAGTATCCTTGTTAACAGCCCTCCCTGTGAGTCTGTATGGTACATGTGTCTATGCAGAAGTGGAGCAGACAGAGGTGGAGGGTCTGAGGCTAAAACACTGCTCCCTGTCAGAGCTGCTGTTTGAACCATTTGTCATTTTGATGTTTTCTTCCTCCTCTAGTCGTGTCCTTGCTTCAGATGCTTTGCAGAAAAACGAAGACTTGAATTCATTTGCATATTGCGCAAGATGTTTGAAAATGACTGACAAAAATTGGGACTTGCTTTTCATTTCTTTCATTTGATAACATAATCCACTTTTATGAACATTTGACAGTCGCAGAACTATTTCCAAGTTACTTTGATTTTTACACAATGTCTTTTGAGCCAACCTTATTACTTTTCACTTCCCTCTATTCATTTTCATAGAATTTCTTCCTCTGGCAGGCCGTCATCCACGCTGGGCAGGTGGTGGTTGTCCTACATTGTCATGGAAATACCTTGAACTAAAATGCAGATGTAGTCTCAATGGAAAAGTGCTAGACAGATGGAACGTTTCATCTTGTAACTAATGTCACCACCCATGATCTTTGGGTAGGTAAAATGCCCTATGGCCCAATTAGTCCCATCTCCAGCTGGATATAGTGACATGAATGTATTTTAGGAATGGCAGACAAGGTGTGTTCAGAAAGTAATGAGAATGATATTTTAAACATCATTATTTTAATCCCTTCAGAGTCTTCACCTTGTGAGTTTACACAACACTCCCAGTGATTTGTTCCATTTTTTTTCCATTAGTGTTCAAGTGAGACAGAGTTCAGAGCTTATGTAGTGGCTCTTTGGACATTATCCACATGAGTGAAATTATGTCCTTTTCAAACCATTTGTCATTTTTGGGGAGCGGAAGATGTGCATCCTTAAATCTCAGTGCTTTGCCTGTCAGACAGTTTTTGTCTGAAACATGTCCAAAGATCCACTGCACCGGTTATGAATGCTATCCAACTTGAAGACTTCCAGGGATGCTATGAAGAGTCATCCCTATGGTGCTTCCTCCGTCCTTGAAAGGCTGTGGCAGCCTCTGCTGGACCGCCTGCCTGGTGACCTGGCAAAGATGCTGGGTATGAGTGCCACATTTAGTTTTTAAGTTTTACTGATGTCTGGCTGCTGTGCTATTTTGTATGTAGTTGGTTTGTGTTGTTTATCTTGTTAAAAATATAATTCTCATTCATTTCTGGACACACCTCATATTAGACTTTTTTCATGGAACTATAATTTTCCATTGTGAAGATTGTAGTTTGTAGATTGGCCTGGTGAAGGAGGTGTGTGTGAAATTGTGAGTCCAGGCCATAGGAGCCCTATTGCATATAAGCATTTATGTGACAAGGTGAGCGTACAGTATATTTTAGCTCCTGTCATGGCTTTGGGCACGTCCTGTATGAACTCAGAGTCACAGAATAACAGATGGCATTTTCACATACATCATCTTGTGTGCAGAGACATACTTGCAGAAGTTTCAACTGTCTCTGTTGGTGTTGCAATGTCCCAATGTGTGCTGACAGCTGTGTGCATGTCTGCACCCTGTCCTGCTTTGATAAGGTCCCTGAACCACAGAAGTGATTGAGGATGACAACAAGGGAGTGAATGGAGTACAGAGCAGCCAACAGAAAGACAGGTTACATTTGACTTTGGTTTGGTTTATATGTGGAGAAAGGGAATGGGAAGGAGAGATTTCACACTTTGTCAACTCTGATGGTTTTGGCTGAGAAGGTAAAATGTGAGTGAAGTTGTGAGTGCGGGAATTTACAGCTGCAAGAGGAGAGGAGACGTCCAAGACCAAAGACATATTGTAAAAGTTAAACTAAAGTCCGGAAAATATTATAAATCCAGACGAAAAGGTTTAATTACATTATAAGCAGCTTTAAAAAAAACATTAATTTGATAGCAATAAAGAGAGAATTAAACGTGTCTATTTTTCTCTTTTGGCTCATTTCTATAAATTTTCTTGATGCAAGCTTCATAATTGTTATAAGTGACTAATGGTATGACTCTGAAACCAAATCAATATATCTTTTCACTCTATTTGCGCCATTACATTGACATTTGAAAACTAATATAATTAAAATTATCAAATAAAATAAACACTTAACATTAACTTGCAATCAGCATGGATCACTCTGAATCATATTATGTCAAGTCATGTTATTGGTGCTTAATAGAGACAACATTAGTTTTCATTGTTTGGTAATTTGGAGTTAATGATGGCATTTCATAACATACACGACACAGTGTATCATGTATATTAATTAACTTAAAAAAACAATTCTTCTAAGACATACTAATAGTAATGTTATGAAGCCTGTTGTTGCATAACTCAACATGCATATAGGCAGAGAAAGGATGTACAAGGACATGGCTGTAAGACAAGCTGTCACATACTGCCTTTATGTGTTGCAATGTGCATTTCTCTGTCAGTGTATGTAAGGACATGGAGTCATCCCATCCTGCAGGGTGCATGTGTTTTGCAGCTGTTTTCCCTCTTAGCTCCAGTCCCTCTGCACTCTCTCAGTGACTGACAGGGGTCTACCCTCCCCAACCCTCTATGTCCTATGGTTCCCGGAGTCCGGGACTATCATAAAATGTCTAAGAGTAATAAAAGAAAAAAATCTGTGTTTCAAATTCAGTATCTGATGAGGCAAAAAAAACAAACAAAAGAAAGATGTATAATAGACTGGTGAACACCGAAATTGTATGGTTTAGAGACCGTGACACTGAGAAAAAGACAGGAGGAAGCCGAGCCGAAGATGCTGAGGTTTGGGAGTGACAAGGATGGGTAGGTTTGGGAATGAGTACATCAGAGGAACAGCTCATGCTAGATGCTTTGGAGATAAAGCCAAAGAGGCCAGACTGACAAGTACAGAGGAGGGACAGTGAGTATATGGGCAAAAGGATGCTGCAGGCAGGAGGCCTAGAGGAAAAACAAAGTGGAGATTTATGGATGAAAACGCACATGAAGTTATTTAGTGTCAGAAATGAGATGCCAGATGATGGAGGCGGAAGATGATGATAATAATATGTTTTACAGGATCAGAACCAGTGCCTTGGTTAACAGTGTTAAGACATAAAGAGTAATGAATTACAAAATAATTTGTCTAGTCTTGGGCATCTTCCAAAGTGTGATAATGATGTCAAATGTCCACAGGGCAGAAAAGGGCACACAGATAAGCTCTGCTTGATCACCTCTACAACCTCAGCATAGACCCACTCTGTCTTTGCCAGTATCCTGACATGTTTAATAATACTAACAAGCTGACAGGAAATAAATCATATCAGAAGTATGTCTGATAATCTAATAGCCCTCGTGTTTATTCAGTTAATGCCTAATGAAATTAGACTTTTATTATGATGTTGACAAAGGATAAAGTCATTACAGTGGTATCTCCTGCCTCCTGATTTATTGATCTAAAGATCTGTAGAGTTGCTATGTAGAGTTACTAAAACCTGCAGTTTCGCTACTTTTACTTTAACATCATTTTCCTCAAGTAGAAGTAAAAGTACTAAACAAATTTATTACTTGAATAAAACTAAATACAGTAAGATTACAGCATTGAGTTTATTTAAGTATGTTGCTTATTTTTCTTATTTCACAGCAAAATCTACTCCTGCCCCTCCTACTCCTAAGACTACTACTACTGTACTGAAAGCACTGAACCCAGGACCTTCTGATTGTCAGAGTAGACATTTCCTCACTGAGGTCAATTTAGAGGTTTTACAAATGCACTAAAGTAAATGACTTAAGTAAGAGTAATCGCTTTCCACTTTTGCATTTATGACTGTTGCCCTTTTTGTAACCTGCTCTCTGGTTGATATCAAGTGTTACCCACAATATAGAAAAACATTTACTATGTAACGCCAAGACAACTTTATCTAGCAAGCAGTTTTCCACCAAAGTAAACAAGAGCAGCAGATGGATTGAAAAGCCCTGCAGATAAAGACTAGTGTCTAGACTTAACTCAACCCTATATGTTCACATCTGTATGTACAGTGCTTGCTACACAGAGCTATAAAACACAGTGTACTGTAGCAGAGAGAGGAGCGCTGCTGCATGGCTTCATAAAGTACTCTCATTAGAGGCACACAGATAGGCCTAAAGCGTGTTTGTGTGTGCCTATCCCGGAGGTGTGTTTGATCTCCTGACTGTGATAATGCCATATCCAGCCCTCGTCTTTGATCCCCTCATCACTAAAAACACTGGCGCAGCCTGGTAAACACACACTGCCATTAACACTGATAGCTCTGCGGTGCAGTGAGGGGAGAAAAAAACCAAAACGATTAATAGACAGAGCCACAAACAATGTTTCAACACACAACATTGTAAAAACCAATAGTCATTATTACTTTGTTCTGATAAACTCAGTCACTTTTACTAAATCTTCCTCCCTCCTTTTGGCCACAGCAGATCATCTTCATCATACAGTGCAAGGATTTACATCATTCATTTGGAACAGGTTTTACACCAGATGCCCTTTCTGAGACAACCATTTACTTTATGCGGGCTTGGGACTGGCACAAAAGATGAACTATATCCACTGTATTTTTCTGGTTTGAACTATTTTAGTGATCCTGAGGTTAATTTTCACACTTACCAAAGCAGCCACTTGAGTAATTGTAGGACATTATTTTGTATAATTTGGTTTAAGTAAAATGAGGTTAATAAATAGTGAATGGATGTTGATAAGTTGAGCATTTTAGTGCCCAAGTGTTTAATAATTCATGTTACTACACATTAGTATATAAACTGCATTCATAGCATGTCAAAATTCTCTGTAGGCGCCATTAAAATAATTATATAAACTTAAATTGTTGGAGTTAATTAACTAAACAAACGGTTTCCAGTTAAGCTGAGTTAAATGACCAAATTAGGTTTCACAGATTATATAAAAAATGTTTATAAATATATTTAATATTTCTTAAGGGCTGCCTTGGGATTGGCAGTAAATTAAAACAGGAAAAACATCATATTGCAATATATTTCTCATATAAAAGAGACATGAGTTAGATGGTAATGAATAAGCAGTGGAAACAAATTCACAGATGCAGCATGTGGCTAATGAGAAACATCTGCACCACCAGCACATACCACCTTCACCTACTGATTTACAGTTTAAATTGTCCACTGCCTGCACATACTGCAGATTTAAATCAACTAGTGGCAAATTGCATGAAAACTGTAGCAAAATTATAATACATTATTATCTTTTGAGTATAAAATATCTAAATCTTATGTTGGCATATGGCATATGTGTGTAAACCAGCAAGGTTTCTCACTGTGAAAAAACCCAAAGCTTATTGCAATAGGATGAAGACAGAAAGTGGGAGGAGACGTAAGAAAGGGACAGGTGTGATCCCACTGAGATTTTAAAACAAACCTCTGGAGAAGCAGGAAGGAAAGGAAATTGAACCACATCACCACTGAGTTAGCTCCAGAGTGTAATACTAAATCCCAAATCAGCAAGTAGAAGTCTATGTTGAATTTTTATGTGATGCCTGGCTATTCCTATAATTACATAAGAATATACAAAAGTATGAAATATCTGCTTGTCTTGCTAATCTTATCAGGAACCTTGCTGATTTGGGATGGACCAAAACACCATACACTGTCAGCTGATTGGCTGTCACACCTGTCCGTTCCTTCTTGGGGCATCTCCAATCAGGTGGGCCGAGCAGGACGTAGAATGACGACTGCTTATTGTACTCCTCCCGGTCTAAGATCCTAACGGTAATGGTCTTCCTGTATGGGACACACACGCATGGACACATACAAAAGGGGCGTGGTCAACATGCGAGGTCAACAAACTATATGACATGTAGCAAAACAACAAAACTTCACACGCGCACGTCTCTCATGCACTCTGGCGGTGACGTGGATGTGGTGTGATGAGGTGAACCGGTTGCATGTTTTAGGACACAAGGTAGGATTAAAAAAATAAAAAGGAGAGTGAAGTAGAAAGGAAGAAGATAATAGGAAACATCCCATCTTGTGTCTTCATAATCATGCAACCTTTTGTGATGGTGGTTTAAAGTTCAAAGGGTCAAAAGGTCACACTGTTGACCTCCCACCGCTGACCTTTGCTGTCGTTACTCTCCACCAGGCGAGGCTCTCCGATCTCTATGTAGAATGTTTTGTTCTTCTCGTACTCCTCGTCGTCGATTATTTTCACCTTGATGGTTTTACTGAAGAAGGAAAGGAGAAAAAAGGAAAGGAGACAAGGAAGCAAAGTGAGGAAAGGGCAGACTGGAAACTGGAAGAAAGTAATAAAAGAGAAGCAGCAAGTTTTTCAGTCTAGTTGATGTTACACTTCAAAGATTGACAATTTTCTGCCTGATCTGAGCATAAAATCACAGATAAGACGCTATCACAACAGACATGCCATATTACTTAGTTAAGATGAAACAGATAAAATCAATACAGGCTCTGTTCTGGTTGTCAACTTGGCCCAATATCACTTTTTTTTTTTAAATAATCTTATCACGGGGATCATTTCATTTAGTGGCCCACTGCTGGTTAAGTACTGGAGTGTGCCAGCGAGGGTCCAGCTTATCTGCACTATTAGTCATTTTGGCAGTGGGACAATTATAAATCAAGATGACAAATTAGGCTCATAGAACAGACACATGTAAATGATCTAGTAGCAGTAGGGCTGCTGTCATAGGCTTCTGTAAGAAAGAACCCTTTAGTAGCTTGACATCACATGGGGGAAAAAAGGCAGTTTACATTATATGTATAGGTAAAATTATTGTACTGCCCACCTCCTGGCTGCTAATACCAATACCACCAAACAAAGAACAAATATTCTGTGATAATTGCTTTATTGGCAAACCATTATCCAATTCAGTATTTCACATTATCGACATATATCCAGGCTTAGGACCGGCACAAAAGGTACACTGTACTCACTGTATTTTCTTCATTTGAATTGATGTTAATAAAACTTGACCAAGCTACACATTATGGCCCAGTGATGTGGTGAGAAACAATATACATCAAAACACAGCAGCCAAACTACTTTTCTGATCCTTTAAATAGGCAAAGCCACACAGGCATAAAGTATTCAAACATAGAGCTGCTTACTGGCTGGAAGAAAAACTAAATTTTGGCTATCTTTTCTATCTATTCTACCATTCACCTAAATCAACCATTCCTAAAGTCAAAACTGTCGCAGGCCCCTTAAATTTCCAAAAATTCCATGCAGACCCACAACTTCCCTCTATGCAAAAGACTATGTCATGTTTTTCTCCACATATTTCTGTAAAAACATTACAAAAGATACTAACTGATGGCTAAAAAGTGTTTTAAAGTAATATTTTTAAACTCATTTTTTTTTAAATACTGAATATATACAGCCATTGGGGCTCCTCCTGCATTACCTTCATGAACCCTCAGGGGGCCCCAAACCCCACTTTGGGAACCACTTATCTAAATGATTCAAGGCTAGATTTTGACTGGGTTAAAGATATCAGCACATATAAGCATTAACAAATGTTTGCAGAGATCAGAATAAGAAAGGAAGCATGCAACAAAATAATCCAAACTGTAACATCCAATCATTTTAAAGCACTTCAGAAAAGGGGTTCATCCCTATGTTCCTTGGTACCAGTGTTACCCAGTACTTCCCCAAGAACATTAAAGTCAGGGTTAAGATTAGGGCTAAGGTTAGAAACTGGGGAACATACAGTAGGTACGCACCCCTCAGAACTCATGTCAAAAGTCACTGTATTTTTTTTAATGCATTCAGTGAAAAAGCAATTAACAGCAAATCTAAATTGCATCCTGTTTGCTCGAAGGTCACTGCTGCTGTATTCAAAAAGATGTCGGCTTCAGCACAATAGTGGAGGGAGCTGGTGTGTGACTGTATTTGTTGTGGCAGTTGGCCTTGGTCACACGTGGAGGGAAAGCTAATATCTGGGGTCACAGCACTATGGCAGGGGACACACTGGTACTTTTCATGCCTGTCGGGCTACAACTGTGTTTATCTGTTTCTATTCTGCAGCAAAAATCATATTTAGATCAACATGTACTTCCAAAGACGGCACAGAGAACAGTCCTAATCTGCTCTATAGGAGCAGCTCTATTGGAAATGGAGGATGCATACAAAGAGAAGCTTATGTAATGTTGTATCACACATCGCAGGCCTGTAACATTACACATTACATTGAAAAATCATTACGTCCTAAATCTCCTTATATAACTAAACTGGCATTCACAAAGCAATGTTATATACCATTATGTACAAGAAGTACTCCAAATATGTACTCAGGTAAACGTGAATGCTACTTCTAAGTAATATTACTCAAGAATAAATATTGGGCTTACTTGATTTAAAGTTAAAAAGTGTAAAGTTTGTTATGGCTACTACGGCTACTATTGGCACGACTGCTACTAATACTGCTAGTACTACTATGACCACTGTTACTAGTATTAAACTATACCTGCTTCGACCATTGATACTATACTACTATCAGTATTATACCTACTCCTACTATAGAGGCATAGTACCCACTTTGCCACCACTGTAAAAAAAACTTAAGATATTCTAGAAGTACATTTTTTCCCCTAAAAAATGTTAAAGTAAAAGTATCATTTAAAAAATAAACTCAGAAAGTAAATATTCTTCAGAAAATGTACAAAAGTAAATTATTTCAGAGATACTGTATAAGTGCTTTGTAGTCAATGGATTAAGCATATACTCCTGAACTAGAGGATTTGACTCCAGGTTTGGGCACTATAGCTTTATCATTGCGAGATACGGGCAGTGCCTTGGAGGAAGTCTGTGCTTTCCAAGTGCTTCTAGTCATTCATTTGTGACCACATTCATTTACATCGTTTGCCGCTAAATTAAAACATATTGTTTTTCCATAATCTTGTAATTACACAAAGGATTATCAGGACGTAATCAGTGAATGGTGTTGACAGTAGACAGAAGGATAATCCATGGAAATAATCAGTACACACAAGAGCACATTTGAGCACTTTTATTAGGGATTAGATCTTTTGACGATGGCCTTTAGTGGCAGATGGAGAGGAGTTTTAACCTTCTAGCCTGAAAAATCTCATAAGCAACAGGCAGCAGCTGCACAATCATTCCAGGGCTAAATCAGGACTAAACCAGGACTTATTTATGAAAAAGACTAAATCAGAACAAAACAAGGACCAAACCAGGATCAAACAGGACTAAACCAGGGCTAAATCAAGGACTAAACCAGGACCAAACCAGGACTAAACCAGGTCTAAACAAGGACTAAACCAGGACCAAACCAAGACTAAACCAGAACTGAACGACTAAACCAGGTCTAAACATTTACTAAATTGGCCGTCAACATGCTGGACCTCAGTATTTCTAAAATCTTGTGTACGGCCCTGGCTGCAGGGGGAGCTACTGAGCAGAACATTTGCACCAGAGCAGTACTGATGGAGGTGTAACTGTTAGAATATTTCAGCTTGCTGATTTAAAGTAATTATCATTTTTACGGCTTGACAAAAGATGAGAGTAATCTTTCCATTAGACTGTATAATATTGCAATGAATAATTTTATTTTATTCAAGAGAAGTTTGGGGAATGGTGACTCCTCTGTTGTAGCTGGCAAGCTTCACACTGGATTGAAGTTTACTGGAAACACACTGACACACTCACAGCCGAGCGGCCAGCAATGACACCACACAGCCGAGGAGCAGGCATAGTTATCTGCACTAAACCAGATTTATGCTCCTCTCCCTTTCCACGTACACACAGAGCTGCTAACTATGTGACAAACACGGGTGTAAAACACTATGACCTGTCGCCATGGTAACATAATGTTTAGCATTGGTGGAGACAACTGTTTCCAATGAATTATGGGCAGAGATCAAGGACTATACACTCATATGTATTTGTCACATCCTCTGTCTATAATCTAGATTAAAATGTTTTTGGTTGGGCTTTCTTTTACAATCCCGATACTCATTAAGCTCCCAAAACATTAATATTATTTTTTAGAAGGGTAGAGATCTAATAGCATTGGCCCAAGTCTCGCAATGGTAAAGATATAGTGCCCAGAACTGGCCTCAAATATGGATTTTCTAGTTCAGGGGTAAATGTTCTATCCATTGAGTCCCTATATGCTAAAATGAATGATAAAATATCTAGAGGATGATCTGGATGCAACTAAAATGTAAAAGTTTGTTCTTTTACTGACCCCTTGTGGCTGGAATTAGAATCTTTGTGGAAGCGAGGATATCTTCATCTTATCTTTTCTTTATGGTACAGAATCTTTCATAAAATGACTATTGAGCCCTTACACCTCATAATGACTAAACAATATAGGGTTCCAGATCCACTTGACAATCAAATTGACAATTCATTTCTTAATCCATTGCTTTTTGAGTATTCATGCTAACAGTCTAACAAACCAACTAAAATGAGAAATGACGATAAACAATTTATTAGCACATTAGAAACTCAAACTGTGTCCCAGTGGCTGTGTGTGTTCAAGTCCTTATCCAAAAAAATACATGACACATAGCCAAAAGTGGCATCATGCTTTTACAGCCAGACATGCAAGCAAAAGAAAAAAAAAACAAACAAAAAAAAAAACAAACAAACAAAGCACATCTATTTTCCTTAGGGATCAGACTTCATGGACATCACGTTACCATAATAATGTGATGTCCTTTAACTGCATTTGCCAAGACGCATACAAAAACAAGTCAGTGTTGAAGCAGCTCTGATAGCAGCAGCACATAATCTCAACTGCATCTTATCTCCATCGATATGCCTCATTGTTTTGTCTATCATTTCCTCTGTTTTGTTCTCCATAAACAAGCTGTGTGGAGCACTCTGACACTAGCCTCTGTCAGTTTGTAAAACACCCAAAAGCAACTTTAAATTGAAAAGAATCATGCAGAAAATGGACTGACCTTCGTTGCTGAAATATTTGTTGAATTCCTCTCACTTTATTTCAGTGATGTAACAGATTATATCAGCTTTTGATCGTAATAGCATTTTTTATTTGACCACTAGAGTGACTTCCTCCTGATGTTTATCTATACTTCCAGGGACAATTGCAAAAGCTCTTTTGTTGACACTTGACACTATCAAGCACTTTCAGCCTGACTTGCATATAAACATGTTGCACAGGAAATATAGAAGCACTGCAACCTGCCTAGCTGTGTTTTTACAGTATCAATTTTCTTTTTGTTTATTTGAGTAGGATTTTATGCAAATTGTAATTGTTTTTCAAAGTGCATCTTGGGTACAGTAGATACATGCCTTGTGTATTTTTCAAAGTACATCTTGGGTACAGTAGATGCATGTCTTGCATGTTCCTGGCCTTACTGACTGTGAACTGTATTGTTTTTGTGGAACAGATTGCTGGTGGGTGGACTTCAGCCTCAGACTAAACACAAGACAGTGTGTATATGTACATAAATGTGTTTAGATGGGTAGTGGGAGTGTGGCTGTTTGAAATGTGTAAATGTGTGCGCGCGCTTCCATCTTAAATTAAGAAGTGTTAATGTTGCATTATACAATGTCACTGTTGAAAGTAGTCCACTGTGGTGAGCTAAAGTCCACTGTGACTGCGGCTATTAGCAACAGTTAATAAATGCATGTGACAGATGTAGTACTTGGATTGCTGTTTGTTTGTGTGTGTGTGTGTGTGTGTCTGCTTTGTGTGTTTACATGCAGCAATTTTGAAACAAAGCTGATAATGATGTTGGCCACAGTGGGAAGCCACAACAATGGGCAAGCAGGGCTAAAAGCAGGCCTCCTCTAATAAGCTCCGGTCTCCGCTCTAATGCACATAATCCTGACATTATGGAGGCTAATGAAAATACAAAAGGTTACACAAACAGAACACCCAATACACACGGCGGGACTTTGGCCAGTCGAACATGGAAAGGAGTAGCCAATCAAGAATCAACAGATTTTAATCACGCTTTTAATCAATGTATTCTTTTAGTCTCTGTATCTACTTTGGATTTACCTCAGAAGCATACTTTACATTTTATATACGGTATATTAATGTACTAATTGTCTCTGTATTGATTCTACTCATATTGGTAAACTTGAAGCACAGACTTTCATTAAGATATTGACATTATCTCACTCTAAGATCCTCTAGTTCAGGGGTAAAGACTTTATCTATTGAGCCACAATGGTAAAGAACATACTAAAACTTGACCACTTGTGACTGAAATTAGAGTCTTTGGCCTTATCTCTCTTACTCCACTTTTGATGAAATGACATATGTATTATTATTATTATTATTATTATTATTATTATTATTATTATTGGAATAAGTTCTGAGTCATCTTGCAAACGGACAAACCAATGCAGTAAAAACATAACCTTCTTGGCAGAGGTAATAAGACCACACAGACTTCAAAAGATGCAGCAAAAGCTAGATGGTAGTACAAATATTTCCAGAATGCACATGTTTAAAAACCTAATTTAATATTGCACTGTTGTCAGTAGAATATGCTCATATCCAGCCATTGTAGGTACTAATGTTGTTCTCTGTAACTTAAGGGTTGCTGAGGAACCTGAAATACATGTCTTGTCTCACCTAGAAAACTGTTCCTGGGTATAATATTATAAAGCGCAATAAAAACAATGTTTATATAGTAACGGTAATTTTATTAGACAGCACTATGCAAATGTGTTGACAAAGCCATAAACAGCAGCCCGGTCTGTTTATGCCTCTACTGTAAGTGCGTTATACAAATGTTAGTGCAGGGCCTCCCAGAGTGTCACTTTCTACTCTTTTATCATTCCACCTTCCCCTATCTGCTTTCTCTCTCTATTCCTCCTTATCTACAGTGTATTTGGTTAGCCTAATAAGTATTTAAGAAAATCCCGGGGACTCCCTCACACATACTGTAAAGTGGGAGGCTCAGATGTATGCTTTCACTCAGATTTACAAGCTCCCCAAAGACATTTCCTATCAAGTGTACCCAAATAAATGTCTCTAACAATATATTCACTTTCCAGGAAGCTACTGGTGTTTCTAAGTACTCCACATTCAAGAGACCTTTTCTTTTTAATTGTGCACAAGAGAAAATTGAGTTCTTCATAGTCTGTAATGAATTTTACTGACACACGGACTAATTGTGTTTTAGTTATTCCTAGTACAGAGCTAAGTGAGCGCTGAGCTAAGTACGATCTAATGGACTTCAAATCTGCAGTCTCAAATTGCAACTTATAATTGCAATTAGTACAGGAAAAAAAAGACAGATGGAGAGTGGAGTGTTCCTCATTTAGTGCACGGATCTACGTGAACATAATAAGGTGGCAGAGATAGCAGGAGAGAATGGCAGCCAGAGTACAGACAGGATATGAATGCTAATCAGATGATGCTGCCAAAACAGCTGCAGTGCTACATCATTTCCGGGCCTTTTATGAGCGCCACTGCGGGACCAGGGCTGCTGGAGAGTGACGTACAGTTAAGGGGAACTTTCATTCATCCAGTGTAGTGGAATTATAGACATAGAAAGACTTAAAGATTTTAAATTGCGATATTTTGAGTCTGTACTTTTGCCACTTGTGGACATAAGTACTTCAAGTTGGTTACTTAAATGCAAAACATGACACTATGCCACTTTTCACATTGTCCACCTACTAAAGCAGTGATTAATCCAGCCACAGAGAGTCACAAGCCTATTTTTGTGCCGGTTCCAAGCCCAGATAAATGGAGGGGGTTGCATTAGAAAGGGCATCCATTGTAAAACCTATTCCAAATTAATATGCAATGTTAAGTAGATGATTTGCACAAGCCACAGTGATGCCCAAATGGTGAGATGGGCTCCAAAAGTAGGACACAGATTTTTAAAATACATGTGCCATAAAGGTTGCAGTAAAAATAAAAAGTCGGTTACAATAATCGGTGATACAATTGGACAAAATTTGCCCAGAAAGGGTTTAAAAGTATTTCTACTCTCGAAATTTCTAGATAAAAAAGTTCAGTTGCTTCAAAGAGACCACCATTGCATCCTACAGAATCACTCTTGTCATTATAAGTTACAAAGATTGTGTTAAAAGTGCAGCTGAAGTTTGACAGGGTACTGAAAATGTCATCTAAAAACTTTCTGCTGACAATCCTGGAGTTGAACTAAAATGAAACCGTTCCCATGGCGAGTAAAAGCTTTTAAGAGCCTGTTGTAGCCTCAGTTTGTGAAGTCATATTTCCACTGAGAACCCCAACCACAACTGTGACTCTTTCCATCTCCCACAATGTTAAGAGTCAAAACAGAAAAGATGTAAAGATTGTTTGAGTCTGTAGCAAGAAGCAAGGATGTCTCTACTGCTTTCTTTTCCGCTAAACAGCTTGAGGCCAATAAACAACATGCACTTTTAATTTCTCCCAAGACATCAAATCTCAAATTTAATGGTAGGCACATATTATGTCTGCATTTTCTTATTTTATATAACCTTTGCTGAGTATTGTTTAAACACACTTGCCTGGAGATACACATAAAAGAGTGACACAGCATTGCATAAAAGGATTACTGCCTTACCCATACTAATTAAAAACACTAAAGGTAATTTCTTTCCCTGTTATAAAAGGTGAATAAATTCAAGTTTACACTGGGAATCAAATCTATCTCATTACACACCATTCTCCAACCTTATGCATTGTTTTGTTTCAGCGACTTTTGTACAGCGCCATAGGAAACCGTTTACTTTCAATCACTTCAATCTCTTCTCAGCGCAGTATGTCTGGGACCTGTACAATCGCATGTGTTTTATTTTTCTGTTTTTTTCCCTCTCTGGTCGGTGATTACATGCGCAGTCTGCCTCTTTGTGCAGCTCTGTGTGTGAGTCAGCGCGTGGCCAGTGTGTAAACTGTAGTGGTGGAGGATCTAGTATACTACTACTATATACTATATCACAGTAATCTGTAACCAGCTACTGTACTATAGCAGCTGGTTACAGATTACTGTGATATGGATCAGGACAAGGAGACTACATCCTGGAAATGAGGGATCCATTTTGTATTATGAAACTATTATTTTGTGTATGTATTAGACTTAGATCAGTGGTGGAAGAAGTACTCAATTTATTTACTTAAGTACACATAAAGGAGCAAAGACTGAAGCCACATGGAGACAGTAAAGAACAAATTATTAGTTTTATTGTTTATCATTGTGATTTCATTGCAATACATCAGGGCTTTGTGGCTCAATGGATAGAGTATTTACCCCAGAACTAGAGGATCCTGAAGTCTGGGCACTACATTTTTGCCAATGTGAAACAGGGACAGTACCTTGAAGGAGCTCTGAGTTCCCCAAGGTCTGTTAATATTCTGATGGTATTTAGCAAAATATAGTTAGACGATGCAAGATAGTTTGTACTAATGCATTTATACAAAGAAACGAAACAGAAAAATAGATGTTTTGTTATGTACAAGGCTGGACACAGTGTCAGAGTCGAACCTGCAGCAGAGGTCAGAAACAGAGAGACAGTAAAAGCTCCCCAGAGAAACCTCACAAAAGCTGGTGGTGAAAAGCAAATGGCAGGGCTTTTCACTATGGCTGGAATCCACACAATAAACTCCACTGTCTTACATTGGCTGCAGTCCCCCCCCCCCCCCCCCATTTTCCTTTATAAACTTACGGAGGAAAATCTTTTTATAACGCTCTTTCTTCCTCTCTTTCCTCCCGCTGACATTTCCTCCACACATTTCGCTGCCCGCTTTCTTTATCCTCTTTCTTTATCCCCATTGTCATTGCGCTCCCCTGCATTCCCTTGTTGGACAATTGGCTTGAACACTTGCACACTACAGTCCATTTGGCCATGCCAGCATCACTCTGTCCCACTCGCACACATAAATCTCTTTCATCCCACCTCCAATTTGCAAATGCATTGACTTGTCTCGAAATGAAGTGGACTATTCACATTCCACTCCAGCCTGTCCCTATTTGGAGATAATTTAGGTAAGCTTTAGGTATGATTCTGTGACAATATTTATAACTCTTTTTTTTTTTACAATTGAAATAGTTTTAGCGTTCCTCCCCTTGCCCCATCATCTCCACTGTATCCTTCATCGCTTATCCTCCTTGCATTATTATTATTATTACTTGTTATAAAGGGATAAAAAAAAAAAACAGTCTAAAAAAGAAATACATCCACATTGTATGACAGTGGGACTGAAAGGGATTGAACGGTTGCCACAGTAACGATGTTTCCAACGCGTTTCCACAGCAGCTCTCTCTGGATCTCAGGTTGCACTTAAAGCTCAAAGTGTTGGACAATTCGCGATGAGAAAATTAGCAGAGAATATGACAGAATCAAGCAATGCAACATAGCGTTTTGGAAAAAAGAACTGTTATGGTATGAAATGCAGCACTTCCAAGATAAGCTAAATAAGAAATCCACAAACTTGTATTGGCAACGGTGAGGATCTATTTCTCTGGGACACTGGGACAGTACCATTGTCCATGGCTATATACGGTCATTACATTCACACAAATGACCTGGTGACCTCTCTCCTTTTAAGGCGCTGTGTACAGAACTGAATGTATACAGGATGACAACTGGAAGTTTAGGACACAGTGGACAGTCAGGGCAAAGATAAACAGCCTATTTCTAGTCTTATCCTCATACAGGACAGCCAGTGACACATTTTAATCAGTAAATGAAGAATTGGTTTATGTGGAAGAAAGTAATTTTAGAATATACTTCTAATGCTTCTAAAGTAATAAAATACTCAACAAATTCATTATGAGTAAACATATTAAATACATTAAAGTAAAAGTAACATTACTTTCATTATTTACTAAACATTTTCCGATAATACATTGTCTTCAAAAAATTTACTAAAACTAAGTTACTTGTAAAAGTAGTTACTTTCCACTACTGCAATACAAGTACATTAGGGTACTGAATGAACACATTACTTTTTATGCTGTAAATGTGGTTGTCCATGACTGCAGGTCCTCAGTCTAATATTAGTGAGGGGACAGATAGTTGTGAGGTCAGGATTGTTTAGTCTGACACATGTTGTCTGAGAGTTGGCCTGTTCAGAGGCTGCTGCTGAGGTGTGAGCTGTCACTTCCGCTGTGGAGAGCAGCTGACTGCACACAAATACACACCACTGCAAGCACAGGTATATCAAGTTCTTTTTGCCTCCGTGATACAGATTCACACTTATTTTATGGATTATAAACAAAAGAGCAGTGTCAAAGATTGTTTTCTATTTCGCTAAGACAGAATAAGTACAAGGGCTTCAAATATTTGCTCAGGTAAAAGTACTGCTACCTTAGAATTAAAAAAAAGTATGAATTTAAGTACAAAGTTGTAAAATTTGCTTTGCTACAAATTACTTTGAATTACTACACTACTACCACTATTATACAACTACTGCTACCACTGCTACCACTTGTGCAGCAAAATCTACTACTATTACTACAACTACCTTTAATACAACAATGCTGCTGTGCCCAAAGGGTGAGATTACTAGCCCCCTTTTTTTTCACATTCACCATACATATGTACTTTGACATACATACAGTATAAACTAGAATAATGACATCTGATACCAGACACTTTGCTACCATCTATAAATACAGAGCCATGCTTTATGCAGACGTATCTGCCAACTCAGCCCTTGGTCTTAAAATCCAATGCACTCAACACATTCACCTTTAAATGGTCATTTGGAGATATATAAAAACAAAAGAAAATGGAAGTTTGACAGCCACACAGCGAGAGAGATATGACCGGGAATAAATGACTATTAAAAAAAGCAGTCGTAGAAGGTGATGTGATCTGTCGCTAAAATGGCCCCTGAGGGAAACACCTGAGGGTCAACAGCAGGTCAGCCAATCACACACAAGCTTTAAGCACTATTTGCAAAACCTACAACTGATCACACACTAACCATACACATACATGATGAAAGTATTCAGGGTATATGTACAGGTCTATTGGTCTATGTACAGGAATTGATAAATATACACCAATCAGGCATAATATAATGACCACTGACATGTGACATGAATAACACAGATTATTAGGGATGCACCGATACCGATACCAGTATCGGGTATCGGTACCGATACCATGTCCAAGTACTCGTACTCGTATTCATAAAAGTGGGCCGATACCAACAACCGATACCACTACAGCGCTGTCACTGACCTTCCCCTCTCAGCTGAGCAGTGAGAAACCTGTGGTTGGATTTCAAAGTGAACTGTCTGGAGATAAAAACAAAGCTGAGTTTACATTCTGCTCAACCAGACTTATCCCAAATCATATGTGAGTCCTGAAACTTAAGCATTTGTCCTTTTGTTGTCCTAGTTATCCCGAAAATGATATAAGCGCGGAGTTTGAAGCAGTTGTTTTCTGATAAAACATAAGAAGTACTGTTGCTAATTGTGTTAGCTGCTGTGTTAACTGCTCTATGTCTTGGCGAATCTCTGCAGGTGATGCGCAGATGCTCAATCTGTCTTTAAAATAATTTTAGCGACTGAATAGAGGAGAATCTAAGCTTTAAAATGAGGTATAACATGTCCATGTTGAGCAAGGTTTAGCCGTGATTAGCTGTGTTCAAACCACTCTGTTGTAAAAATAACTTAGCATCGCAGAACGGGGACAGACGGCAAAAAGACGACACGGTATGGGATGAATGAGATACAGCAGTGTGACTGTATAAACTATAAAGTAACCCCTATATAAGTACTCGTATCGGTACTCGGTATCGGCGAGTACTCAAATGGAAGTACTCGTACTCGTATCGGTTTGAAAAAAAGTGGTATCGGTGCATCCCTACAGATTATCTCTTCATCATGCACTTGTTATGGGCAGCAAGTGAACATTTTGTCCATAAAGTTGATGCATAAGAAGCAGGGAAAATGGGCAAGCATAAAGATTTGAGCGAGTCTGACAAAAAACAAATTTTGATGGCTGGACGACTGGGTCAGAGCATCTCCAAAACTGCAGCTCCTGTGGGATGTTCCCCCACAAAGGAAAGAACAATGGTAAACTTGCAACAGGTGATGCACGTGAAGAGCAAAGGTTGGCTGGTTAAGTTAATGCTGGTTCTGATAGAAAGCTGTCAAAATACACAGTGCTTTGCAAATGGGGGATGCTGATTTGGCAGGTTGTCATAATGTTATGCCTGATGGGTTGACTGTTGCCAAAGCTAGTGTGGTGAATATGAAAAGCTCATCACTCATCGAGAAGGAAGAGAGTGTGAATGAGGAGGATGTTGGAAGATCAGAAAGGACATCTGTATACAAGGTCTCAACTAATTAGAGTATGAGATGAGCATGTTAGCAGCAACTTTTTACTTCAGAAAATGGTGTTATTGGCTTGTTCCACACACATGCATTTCACAGTTTGTGCTTTGTGATGTTGTACCACATTTAAAGTCTACATCCAGGTCTTGACTTTGCTATCTTGTCACTTCAGAGGGGGATGTCATGCTCGGTGACGCTTGGCATTTTAGAAATCAAAGCATGTCACCAGTCAGAGCCTACATCCCTGACATGTGGAGAATATAAACTAGCTTTAGTTTGTGTTTTGTGTGCAGCAAACATTAAAACATCAAATAACAAATAATCAATCTAATCAATTTAAATACATGCAGCAAACACAATAAAATGTATGTTATAAATTGTGTGCATTGTGCAATATATTGTCTTTGTAACAGTATAAATTATATCAATATATGGTGTTGTGGCAATATTATTGTGTCTTATATTAATTACTGCTATGAGTCACTCTATTTCCTTGCACATATTTGGGCTTCTTAAGTGTCACGTAGGATAACATTTTGCAATTTTATGTTAAGTACTTTTGAATCCTAAAAAGTAAAACTAGACAGAGTACCACCAGTGGGACCGATACCATAGTTTGAGAACCACTTTTTTGCCACTCATATCTTAAGAATAAAAATGCTGCTGGCTGGGATTGTTTTATACCTCAGCCTACAGTCCTTGCGGAGCTTAGCAATCAGTGAATGTAATATTTAGTTTTCACCTCTGAGTTGAAACCACGCATAGAACAAAATGGAAAGCAATTGCCATAGTGCAGATGATAATCAGCTCTTATACAGTGTTCTGGGCGCTGGCCTGTGGCTGAATTAGACAGGGAAATGACTGGGTCTATCATTATCATCAACTCGAAGGATATTAAACTAGAAAGATCTGAGTGCGGCTTTTCCACCTCTCTCATTCGCTGCTGTGGCCTCTGTAATTTTTCCCTGGCCCCACAAATTGTCCGAATTATATAAAGGCTTTATGAAGTTTCAGAAAGATAGCTACAAATGCAATTTAGTAAAAATAATATAACAAGAGTTAGTTACATACACTATATTTCCAAAATTATTTGTTCACCTGCCTTTACGCACACATAAACTTGATTCTTAATCCATACGGTTTAATATGATGTTGGCTCACCCTTTGCAGCTCTAACAGCTTCAACTCTTTTGGGAAGGCTTTCCCCAAGGTTTAGCAGTGTTTATGGGAATTTTTGACCATTCTTCCAGAAGCGCATTTGTGAGGTCAGACACTGATGTTGGACAAGAAGGCCTGGCTCACAGTCTTCACTCTAATTCATCCCAAAGGTGTTCTTTCGGGTTGAGGTCAGGACTTTGTGCAGCCCAGTCAAGTTCTTCCACACCAAAGTCATTCATCCATGTCTTTATGGACCGTGCTTTGTGCACTGGTGCAGTCATGTTGGAACAGGAAGCGGCCATCCCCAAACTTTTCCACAAAGTTTACCACAAAGCTGCAGCCTAGATGCTTAATTTTATACACCTGTGGCCATGTAAGTAATTGGAACACCTGAATTCAGTTATTTGGGTGGGTGAGCGAATACTTTTGGCAATATAGTGTCTATGTTGTGCAAGCCTAGTAACAAAATATCTTATTGTGGATTATGGAAAATTATGCGATATTTTATTGGGCTATGCTGTATAGATAGGTATTTTATTTTATACCGAATCAAAATTTTGTAGTAGAAATCAGGAGTATTGCCAATAATCTATACATATTTCCCAAAATCATATTTTCCAATATTTCCCAATATCATATTTTTATTATACTATTGTGAGATACCTATATATTTTATCATAAGACTACTTCCTATATCACTGAATGTTGAATGTGTTGTCATGGTTACACTATCATTACACTATCACAACTACCATTATTTAGAAACGCTTGAAAAGAGAAAGATTCATAAAGATTACATTAGCATAAATCATGACTAACAGCCCATCCATCCAGATGCTCCATGTTATGCTCTCATTTGTGCATCTTCTACAGCTGACCCCACTCTGTCTCTGAGCTTGTCTGTCCGAATAAAAATGCAGCCAAAGACAACACTTGGCTCCAGTCTGTGTGCTGCATAAGAAATAGTCTAGCAAAAGGAATACAGACCCGAAGTTTTGTATGTTGTTATACATAACTAGTGTACGGGGCACCTGCTGGGTTTTTCATTTTTTATTATTAATCACCATGTTTTTTTTTTTTTTTTTTTTTTTTAACAGATTAGCCTTGTGTGTAAACTTAACATCAAAAACACTTCTATTTTATACTTTTAAGGCCTTGATTTGAAACCATCAAATGTAATTCGTTCCCAGTACTTTTAAACACCCAGGGAATACCCTGACAAAACATAACTTTGAGATTAATGAAGGTAATCCAGATTTACAGAGGTTTTCTTGTCTTGGTCTTGGTCCTGCCTTTAACAGTCCTCTGGGGCATAAGTTTGGGCTCAGAGTTCACGGGGTCAGTGATGAAACATCGATCAGCGACCTGCTCTCACCTGCTCATTAGTCACAGGACAAGGGTCAGCGCTCCGTGTGTGTGGGGGTGGTCTGTTTAAATATAGCCCTATGGTACATCCCTTTAAGCACGTGAGGGCCGTATACTTGCAGAGGTGTCGCAGTTTGATGCATGTTGTGCGTGCGTAAGCTGGTTGTCCCCTGCACGTGTGTGTCCACTGGAGCATCACTGTCTGTTGAGAGCGCACAGTCAGCACATGAACCCTGACATGAATGATTGATAAATAAAAGGAATTTCAGCTAATTTCTCTTCACTAAATGTCACTCCTGACATGCATCTCATTAAGTTTGTTATTGGGCTAATAGATTAGCTAACATATTGACCAGTAAAAAGGTCTATCCTTTTATTGCCCTCACTAATTTCCCGATACATCGCCAAAAACATTGAGTCCGACAGCATTTTCCCCAGTCTACTGAAGGTTATTTCAATGCATGCTTTACAAGAACACCAGCTGCTTAATGGGATATAGTTACAAGCTTGGTATAACATCATAAACAGATTTTAGCTGGCAAGTGTTGGCATTGCTGTGACAACTGAGAGCAAAGTGTTACCAGAATACAAGCCTAATCCCAAAAAAAGTTTGGACAATATATAAAATGTAAATAAAACCCAATGGTTTGCAGATCACATAAAACTACATTAATAGAGCATAAACAATATATTAGGTGTTGAAACCTAGATATAAAAAATAGCTTTGAATTTGATGGCAGCAAAAAACGTCTCAAAAAAGCTGGGATGAAGCAACAAAAAGCTGACTGAGCATTTTGCATTGGACAACATTTCACTTCAAGATGATTATTAAATGAGCATTTTAGAGCCTGTATTATAAATATTAGGTGTATTTGGCTGGATGTTTATAATTTTCAGGGCCTCAAGTTGCAGTCTGGAAAATCACTGTATGGAAGAACACAGTTTAAATATTTTTTGAGATTTGCAAACTCTTGATTTCTGTTTTATTTACAGTTTAACAAAGTCCCATTGTTTTAACAAAAAGTGTTTCTGGAGCTTAGAATATATTAGAGCAGGCATGATCAGGGCTGTCCCATTGTCATGTTTTATAAGTACAGCTTCATGTATCATTCATTTTTCAGCTTTGCTGTCCTGGACCAGAGCTTTCCGGCTTCTCTAAATGTGCAGCACATTTTCTGACCCCAGCACAGATGTCAGAGCACACTCTAGGCTCATCTTCCTCCAACATCATTATTACGGGACACTGATGGCGGCGTGTTGTGACAAAGTGCTCCATTTCTAACCGATGTCACCAGACACCTGTCAATCACATCTAGACACCGACCCGGCAAATGTGGTCAACGGGGGCTCGCACACAACTCCAACACCAGCAAACTGTCTCTCACTATAACAGGCTACTTAAATTAGCACTGACACACCATGCTAAGTGTCAGATATGGCAGTGTCCTTCAAACACTGCTGCTACATACTGGCACAAAATATGAATATAATGAAGAAAAAATTTTTAAGTAGGTAAATTATTCCAGTATGCAATTGTTTATAATAATATGTAAAGCGGCAAATGTAGCTACGCTGCTAATAAAAAAAAATAAAAAAAATAGATTGAGTAGTAAAGCTTTAAGAAAATGGTAACGGTCAACATGAGCTTGTTATTATTATTGTCATTATATGAGGTCTTGTAGGGCAGTGTTTCCCAACCAGGGGTACAGGGACCCCTAGGGGTACACAAGCACTTTTCAGGAGGTACTTGGATTTATTTCATCATTTGATATGGTCAAATTTGTGATCTTTCCATATTAAACTATTAAAAATAAGCAGGCTCAAGTGTTTCTAATAGAAAGGAGGTGAAAATATTATTTTATATTTTGTTACATATTTTTTAGGTTTTATAGTTTGTTTCAAAGCAAAGTTATTCAAATGATTGGTTTGTTATGAAATTTTGTCATGAATTTATTATAATGGTAAGGTTATTATTATTTCTTTAAACATGAAATTTATAGTCATATGAAGGGAGGTTTTATTATATGTTATATGTTATGTATATTTTTATTGTTTGTTTTTATCTTGAATTGGAATTTCACTGCCAAAATTTACCCTTGAATTAGCATTTACAATACAGCATAAAATCTTTTTGTACTTATAAACACGCTTAACAAAATTAACATGTAAACAAGGGAAGGGTACTCACGGAATCACAAAAAGGCCAAGGGGGTGCGCGAGACAAAAAAGTTTGGGAACTACTGTTGTAGAGTGTAGGGACATGAGACAGTGGGACTGGTGAATCTCAGATGTCTTTGACCTTGGATGTCAGGTAAACAACTCGTGACTTGGCAACTTCTCTGAGCACATAGATCCACACACGCAGACACAGACCTCCTTCTGTCGTTCTTGTTTATTGCCTGTAGAGTCCATGCTGAACGATGACAGAACATCATAGATCATGTCCGCTCCAGGGAGGGATAAATGAGTTTTCATTTCTCAGCACAGACAGATCAACTCAGCTAACCACCCAACAATTTATTTTAAGGTAATAGACTCTCTTAAACATGACGTCTGTGTCTGCCATGAACTGGGTTGGGTTTCAGTGTTCACTTATATGTGATCAGTTATATTGCGCTGATTAACATCATTTCTGTTGTTTGGGCAAGCTTCTCGTATTACAATATACCAATGAGACTAATGGTACTCGGAGGCAAAGATACACAATAAATCAGAGTTGCTCACTACTGATTAGGTCTTTGTAAAGTAGCCAGACAAAATGCAGACTGGTGATTAAGTGTTTTTGCCTTTACTGACATAAAATGGACTCTGTTTCATAATGTTTGTTTGCTCATCAAATTCAGTTTAGAGATGGCATTTTAGTCAACAATTGGCCATAACCTTTCATTGTCTAAGACATTGCTTCCCAAAGTGGGGTCCAGGGCCCCCTGGTGGGTTGCGAAGGTGCTGCAGGGGGGCTGCCAGAGGTTGTCTACATTAAGTAAATTAAAAAAAAAAGTTTGAAATGAATTAAAAATACTACTTTGAAGTAAATTATTTGTAGTATTTTGTGGTATTGTTTCTAGCATCTATAGTAGTGTTTGTAGTATTTTTGTGGTATTATTTCTAGTATCTATAGTAGTGTTTGTAGTATTTTTGTAGTTTGTAGTATTTTGTAGTATCATTTAAGTATTTTTGAAGCTTTTGCACTATTGTTTTATTTCTGTACTCTTATTTCTAGTAGTTGTAGTAGGGTTTGTAGTATTTTTGTAGTATTATCTGTAGTATTTTTGTTGTTGTATTTGAAGCATTTGTACTATTATCTGTAGTTGTATTCATAGTATTTCTGTACTATTATTTCTAGTAGTTGTAGTATTGTTTGTAGTATTTTTGTATTATTATCTGAATTATTTTTGTAGTATTATTTGTAGTATTTTGGTACTATTATTTGTAATTGTATTCATAGTATCTTTGTAGTATTATTTGTAGTATTTTGTACATATTTTTTGTGGTTGTATTTGGAGTCTTCATAACCTTAACATTTTTTATAGAAATCTATGAGAGAAAACATGACATAGACTTTTGAATATAGTAAAGTTTTATTGTTGGGGGTCTGTGTGGATTTGTCTCATTTTTAAGGAGGCCACAACACTTTTGACTTTGGGAAAGGCTGGGCTAAGACATAAAGTTCCTCCAGCAACAGTAACCAATATTCCTTGGCCATAGCTTGACAAAATGAGTTTGTAGGACATGAATTAGATGTTGGTGCCCATTTGCCCAGAGTGAATGAATATACCTAAGGCCCCTAGTCTCTAAATAGTGGTTGTCCAAGCTGTGATAAATGATTTTCTTTTTGTTTGTTTCAGTTGCACCTTTGCTATCATTTACCTATCTGCTCCCAGAGTCCCAACTCAGCTCCAACTTCCTTAATGTTCACTCACTAAATTAAGAAAAACAAAGCGCCAGAGATAACAAACCTTGCACACAAATTAAAAGTAAATGTCTAGTTGCGATGCGAATGCTCTTAACCATTGTGCCAGAGGTCTCATTGTGGTGAATCCATTCTTCTTAGTCTGCTGCTGACTGCCTCACTTAGCGGTTTAAACAAATTAAGGTGAGAAGGTCTGGTGTGTGGGACATTAAACGGAAAGTTGCTGAGTAATTCTGCAGTAAAAGTGAAAAGAGCCACCGTATAATCTTGAGCTAAACTTTTTAAATGAGCAATTAACAGTTGTAACAAACCTCCATCAAAACAATAGCCCTGTCTCATGATGGTAAAGATATATTGGCTGTATTTGAAGTGAGGTTCTTCCAGTTCAGGGGTAAATGCTCTATGCATTGAACCACGAAGCCCTTATGTCACAACAGAGAATCTACAAAAAAAAAATGTGTTCATTTGAATTTTGTTCACCCCCCCAAAAAAAACAAAAACAAAAACAAAAAAAAAACAAAACATTGTAATAATACTGTAGCTTCCTTTGCCCATTACAAACCTTTCCTGTTTCAAAATCTGAACGTTATCTTGCTAAAAAACGGACAAACCAATAAACCAATGTTGCCAACACATTACTATTCATCATCAGTCCAGTATTATGTAACCAAGAAAGTACAAAGTTTTTAGATGCCAAATATACTGTGTTTTATCTTTAAGTGTAAAATATAATGTGGAAATTATGTGTAATGTGTAAATTCTTGGTTAACAATTGTGGACAGTATTTTTTAATTTTATTTTATTTTTTTAATACCGAAATGTCCTTGAAATCTTGGAGCCTCTCAACTAATGAATACTAAATCAACCTTGTATTGAGTGCCAACCTTGCTCCAGCAGAGAAATCTACTACAGACAGTCAAATGGCACAAAGGGTACACTGGTGGCCTGCAGTGAGTAGGTCAGTCTGAACAGGTGGCCTCCCAGTGGGACAACGACTTCATATTCATCTACAGTGACACTCCGAGGGGGCCTGACAAATTCACAATGCAATGATAATGCTAATTGTCTGGAAAATTTTATTTGGAGCTGACCTGCTGTGATGTGTGATGCTTGTACATGTGTAGGTGCAACAATGGACTTTATATGAACATGAAGGTGAAAAGTTCTTGGTTCAATCTGAGTATTTTCTGCTGGGATGGCTGTATAGCATTACACACACATCTTATTATTGTGCAGGCACTAAGGCTCCAGTGGACTCAAACACGTCCGAACTGGGCTGCTGAGGTTTCAGAGGTGAAACCTGAGTCATTTTCGAAACAGTGTAATGGGAATTATTGGCTCTAAATCAGGAAGAGAAAAAGAGGTCAATCCTGAGTATCAGATCTCTCTACTAGAAAAACAGAGAAAACAAAAAGCAACATATGAAATCACAATGCCTATAGGGACTGGATGATTCCCAATAGGAAACAATGCACTTTGTATTACACATTTTCGCTATTCTGCTAATCTGTTGTTTCTGTTTTCCTTGTATTATGAGTAGACTGTAGTAGACTGTTAAACTGGGTCTAAAACTGCATGCATCTGTATTCAGAGAGAGAATCACAATGGTTTGCTCTCATTAATGTTTAAAAATAACAAAAGTTATACAGTCTTGAAAACTGAAAGTTATCCTCTGCTAAAAACAATAAAGCCGAGTCCTGGTGGTCAGTTGAGGCTAAAAAACGAGATTATCTGTCCAGGATCAATGCAGCATTATGTGACTGTGGCTGCTCAGGCTTTAGTTGTGATGGATCAATGACCCGGAGTCTGGACTTAGTGGATCATACAAGACCTATGGGGGCTTTGCAGCCACACACAGCAGCAGCAGCAGCAGTAGCAGTAGCAGTAGCAGCAGCAGCAGCAGCAGCAGTAGCAGTAGCAGTAGCAGCAGCAGCAGCAGCAGCAGCACCACCACCACCAAAGACAGTGTTTCTAAGGGCCTATTGGATTTCTTTAGTCTCTCAAGCATCTGTCATTCTGAGAAGATGGCCGCCTGCCTCTCCCTCAGGACCGGGGCAATTGCTGAAGATTAGAGGCTGGAACAGTGGAACACACACTGTACACAAATACAAGCAGCAAATACAGGAAACTGTTATTGGGGTTTGGAAATGTTGATGCCCACCTTTGGATTTGCAAAAGTTTTAAAAAAAGTTTGAATATCCAAAGAAGCACAGAAACTATTTTTTAAGGGCCTATAGAATCAAAATAGCAGGAGTGACATGGGGATAAATTTACAGAAGCAAAAAAGGGCCACAATTTGATCAGATTTAAAAAAAAAAAAAAAAAGTTTTAAAAGCTGAAATATTCACAAACACTGATGCCAGAGCACCCAAAATACATTGTATCAGTCTGAGATAACTCAGTACATTATAGCGTCACAGACTACGGCCTGTATGAATGCTTTGAAGATAAATTCATGTACAAACTGCACTATGATTCCTGATGGTGACCCCGGCTGGGTGTGACCTTTGATAAACAGCAGCAGTATTTATACCAGGACACAGAACACAGCTCTCCTTGACATTTCCAAGGGTTAGGGATGAAGTCTGCTTCAGGGAAAGTACAGCTGACAGACTCAGCACAGGGAAAGTAAAAGAAAGTGGTGATGAATGCTTTTCTAGGGTTAGATAATACACATGAAACTAGGGCATAACTGTTATTATGGTATACGATCTGCATCAGATTTGTTTATAATGTTTCATAAAATGCACTAAACAGCTTTATCTCTGATTATTTTATCACTACCCACATTTTGCAAAACCAACGTTATTACAACACTGGAACACATTCATAAGTTAGTGTTTTAAAGAAACATAGACAGGAAGCAAAACTTCATGTCTTTTCATAGCATAGCTTCAAACCCACACAGAAGGAGCAGTACACAGTTGTTGTACATTGTTTAACATTTGTACTGTGCCCTCTCAAGTACTGCATGAATCATAAGCATTGTACATAGCTCGGGTAAGTACGCCAACAAGTACAGTGATGCAGACAACACCTATGCGTGCATCTCACATAAACCCACAGTAAAGAAACATAGCCTTCACCCAATAAAACAAGTGAACAAGAAAAATCGACGACCATTTCAGTGATCAGTACACATGCCCGCCTGCAGGACCTCTGACTCCTAAACAAACAGCAGAACCACACAGACTGCAGCTCACAGATGGAGAGGTGAGAGATGACAGACTGTGTGGGACAGAGCCAGACACTGAGCACTGACACAGAGAGCCAGGGATAAAAGGACTACGGACAGACTTTCAAGCTAGACACAAACTGGATTACTTTGTGGTTGGTCAATAAAACTGTGAGCTAGGCCGAGGTGGAAAGTGATGAGATACTTTTACTCAAGTCATTCTTGAAGTTTTTTTTTTACTTGTATAACATAGTACAGTACACTCCTAACTAAAATGTCCTGGATTCTAAGTAGTAGTAGTAGTATACAGTACAGTTGTATCTCCAGGGCTGGCAGCTTTAGGTAATCTTCTGCAAAGCAATGAAGGATATACTTAAAACCACAAGTACAAAAAAAATACTTTTACTTCAAATTAATAATATAAAGTGAGTAAAAGTCCTCAACAAAATTATTACTTGAGTAAAAGTGAAATGTAAAATTCACTTCAAAAGGAAATACTTACTGCTCCTACTGGCTGCCAGTACTACAATTACCACCACTACTACTGCTGCTAATACTTGTGCTACCACCTTTCCTTATATTTTCTATTATAAGGGGGCCCATGTGAAGTTTTCTTGCACTGGGCCCCAGCAAACCTGTCATCAGGCCTGCCTACTACTTCTATCTACTACTACTGTATATCACTATTGCTATCACGGAGCTCAAACAATACTTTTATAGAAATATACTTAAGAAAAAGTAACATTTTCCCACAAAAGTTCACTCAAGTAAAAGCATGTTTCAGAAAATGTACTCAGAAAGTATATTCTTAGACATTTTATGGAGTGTTTTAGGGAGCAGATGGCTAAGGAAGTTGATGGTCTGATTGATATAATGGACAGCAGGAGACAAAAATAGTGCAGAGTAGTCTTAGAGAATTGAGATGTTTTGAGATCAAACAAAAGAAAAGGAGGAGATATTTACACAAAGATTAAAACACTTCAGAAATGAAAGGTGCATGGCTGAGTGCTGTGTTTGCCCAGACCGGTGCAGATTACATAATGGTTTTAGGCAAATGAGAATCACCACTGATGCCTAATTATCTGGGTGTATTTGAATGTTGTGTGAAAACAGTCTAACAATGTGATGCAAAAGAAATGAAGCTGTTGGCTCAAACTGCTATTGGCACCGAGTTGTACCATTGCAGCACTAAACTGACTGCAGCACAATGGCCTATCACTCTTTAAACTGAATTACTGAAATCATTTCACTTTTACACACTATTCAAATGTGCTGTGTGATCGTGTTATGATGTACTTATTATTGGAAGACACTGAATAGAAGCAAATTATACCAACTATTATTCACACTGAGCCTTAGAAAACTTACTCTGAACAGAATGTAGACCCATCACAACACAGGCACACATTTGAATGTATGTATAAGGGAGATTATTTCAGTAATTTAATTTAAAGAGTAATTCAGCCACAAAGGGTCACAAGCCAGTATAGTCTTGGTGCCAGTCACAAGCCTGGATAAAAGGAGAGGGTTGTGTCCTACCGAAAAAAAAGAAAAAAAAAAAAAAAGAAAAAAAAAGCCAAATTAAGATGTAAATCACTGCAGATTCAGTGCACACAGAGTGACATATTTACCATATTTTCCAGGCTATAAGTCGCACTTTTTTCATATAAGGTGCGACTTATATATCAAATTCAATGTGAATCAAGGAGTAAACATTACCGTCTACAGCCGCAAGAGGGTGCTCTAGGCTTGTGACAACTACTGTCAGTAGTGAGTAGAATAAGATGGAGAGCTCAGGGAACGTCCTTACCTCTAACTTTCTTCGGACTCACTGGCTTGTTATGTTAATTGTAGCCTCTTCAGCCTCCCAGGTATGTTCTTTATGCTATTGTGTAGCTGAATGACTGTTAATGTGTTACGTTAGCATACTGCGGACACGGTTGTCGATGCGACTTCTACTCTGAAGCGACTTATAGTCTGGAAAATATGGTAAACCATTTTATGTTATTTGTGATGACTATGATGTTAAGTCATAATAATAAAAGAATTCCTTGAAATATTTCCCTGTGTGTACTAAATGTATATATATTACATCAATGTCCAAACATTTTTCCCTGAGGGCAATATACTAAAACATATGTGGAGCAGGGCCACTTACTACAGGTGCATTTTTGCATCTCCATAATAGCAAGTTCCTTTAGACTTCTCCCTTTCTTTCAGAGGTCTCCACACTGAATCATTGACACGGCACTTTGGCAAGGGTTTTACTCTGGATACCCCTCCTTAACACATTTATCCTGCAATGGGACTGACACATTGACAGTTTTTTTCCCCCCTTTAATTCCAGATCCATTTTACTGCATTGAGACTCACATGGATCAGTCATATGGAGCCTTTTACCTTGCAGTAAAAAGTACCTGTAGCAATTTGGACCAATTAAGAAGGAAGCTGGAGGGCTAATAAAAAAAAAAGGTCTGTGGGCTGCATTTGGCCCCAGGCCATAGTCACCCCTGTAATTCTAGCCAGGCCTTCAGAAAAACTCTTTTCCTATTCAATACAAAGAAGTTAGTCTGGTATCTCTTTGGTAACATTTAGGTTCTGAGGTGGAACAATGACAGACAGAGTAACCAATCAGAGAAACAAAGGGTGGGACATAAGCAGCGCACTGCTGACCCAAACAAACAGATTCTTGCATTTTTATTTTATTTTTTTCATAAACACCAGAATATAGCAGATAACGCAGACTTCAGCAGAACCAATTGGTCACCAATAGGTGACCAAGAAAAGCTCTAAACACTGTTAATCGTTACCGATTAAATGCCACTGCTACCTTGGTTCTTCTGCTTTCGTAAGACGCACTGCAGATAAACGGCTGTGATAGGCCAGTTGCAACAGAACTGGAGAAATGCTTCACTCTGAGAGGGGAACTTCTTGCTTGGAATAAGCAAGTAGGAAAGTCTGCCTCGCCAGGCTACTGTAATTCATGTTTCACTTTGAAAAGAACTACTGAAATAAACTGACTTTTTCCATACATTATATAATGATGTGTGCCTGTATTTCTTGCTAAAATATTTGTTCTTTCAAGATGTTTAAGTATGTATTTTCATGCCAGTCTTTCTTACATACAAATTGGTTTCTGCACTACTCTTTTTAATGTGTATGCTTCAAACATTACATAAAAGCTACTCGACATATTCTTGCTTTTTTTATCATTTTCCTGGTGAGCTTCCCAAAGCAAAACGTTAACCTCAATCTGTCGCTGCAGATCCAGCACACAGGTTTTCCCACAGAAACAGCTCCGAACACAGCTCCACTAGATTTTACCCTCATGTTTAACAGCCACAGCCTCCCACAGATGCATTATAGCAACACAAGCTTTTGATGTCTCACTCCTCACTGATCTCACTGTTTACACAGAGCCAAGGAAGCACGGCATAGACTGAGATTCACCCTGTTTTCCAGTAATGGGTAGATCTGAATATGTTTTTGTATATAGGTGTGTAGACAAGAGTTTCAAAAGCTAAGGACTGTTCTGCTGCTGTGCTTCAGAGGTGAAAATTAGTATACTGAATACTGGATATTTCAAAAACATCTTTACTATGTCTACTTACTGAATTTTGGAGGGAAAACATCTCTTAACAGGCATTTTAAGTGTGGGGAGTAATTAGTAGTAGTGATAGTAATAGTAGTAGCAGTAGGGACAGTAGTAGTGGTACTGGTAGTAGTAGTGGCAACAATAGAAGTATAGCAATAAATTTAGTAATAGTAGTAGCAGTAGTAGTAGTAGAAGTACTGGTAGTAGCAGTAAGTTCTTTCTACTGAAGTCTTTTTTGGAGTATTTGCTTATATTTTCAATTTACTTTTGCTATCTTTTATTGCCCCTGTACAAATCTTTTTTAGGTGTGTTACTGCCATCTAATTTAAACACTTTTATTCTTAACAAAATGGTAAAATGTCTCAGTACCAGTCTATGTCTTGTACAAATAATAATTGTTTTTCTTTTAGAACTATTTTCAGAACATTTTTTGTTGTCAAAGTTTTCAAAAAAAGGTCCCCCTACAGAACACTCCCCACAACCGTCCCAGTGACCAGTGATATAATGACACACGCAGCAGCTCAATGGATAAAGACCAGCACCAGTGGAAAAATTACAAGAAAATCCTGTATTTTTGTGTGTTAAGATACTTAAACATTTTCCAGCTATAAACGATGTATGTCCTTTACACTCTCCATCCAGAGCACCATAAAAAGGGGTTAAAAATAGTGCCGTGTGTGCGTGTGTGTGCGTGTGTGTGCAGGGGAACACAGTAGGCTACAGTAACAATCAACATCTGTCATGTTAAAGCTTACTTGGGCTAAACATGGAAACTTTTCTCTCTTTCTCAGTGTGTGTGTATGTAAGAGTGGGCCATATGGAAACTGTTACCACCAGCACACACACACACACACACAGACACACAGACACACACACAGACTCTCGCTGTACAAAGGAAGGTCTTGAAGTTTCACATGTGGTTTGTTTTATTTGCTTTAGTGAGGGATTCCCCATTCGCTATCTCTCTACTCAGGCATTTCTCTACCACCAGTACTGCACTATACACTGAGATGGAAAAGAAATATATACTTTTACTCAGGTTTAATAGAGTACTATTTTAATAGAAATGTACATTTTCTAAAGAATACTTCTACCTGCGTAGTTTTTTGAGTCTCTAAATAAGTAGTATTTTTACCTTGGTTACAAAGTGGGTAGTAGCAAAGGCAGTAATAGTAATAATAGCAGCAGCAGTAGTTGTAGTAATAGCAGTAGTAGTAGTAGAGATAGTGGTGGTAGTAGTGGCAGTATTAGTAGCAGTTCTATCTGTAGAAGTAGTAGTAGTAATACTAGTAGAAGTGTTAGTAATAGTTGTAGTAATAGCAGTAGTAGTAGAGCTAGTGGTGGTAGAAGCACTGGTAGTAAAAGTAGTAATAGTAGTAGTAGTTGTAGCAGCAGCATTAGTAGTAGTAGTAGTAGTATTAGTAGTAGTTGCAGTAGTAGTAGTAATAGTAGTAGTAGTTGTAGCAGTAGTAGGAGGAGTAGTAGCAGTATTAGTTTTACTACTTGCAGCAGTAGATGTAGTAATAGTAGTAGTGGCAGTAGAAGTTTTACTATTAGAAGTAATTACTTTCCTTACACTGAATTATTTTTTTTACATTTACTCAAGTAACAATACGATATGGAGTACTTCTTCCAGTCCTAACTACACAGTATACAGTACATGAGGGAAGTGTTTGTGTACAATAAAGACTGAACCTGTTGTTACTCCTCGTAGCCATCTGAAACAACAGTGCATTAATGTGATACAATATTGATGCTCTCTGATGAGCGTTGCAGCACTTCCACATCAAAGAGGAGCACAGCTGAGGAAAAGCCAAACACAAACCTCTTCAGGAGAGCGACAAAATACTGAAGGGAGGTGTGTGGTTCGTGCTACAATTACAATGATGTACAATTTATTTATGAATTAAGGAAATTAAATACAGTTTTGTACTGTTGATGTCTCAGTCACATTTCTTGCTCCTTACATTTGCAGAGCTTTTGCATGGTTTCTATAGCAACGACAGATTAACAAAAGAGTTACTGCCACAAAGCGGTAGGGGAGCGCCTCAAATTAGTTTTCCAACCAACAAAATTTTTTCTCATTTCGTTACAGAGTGCATGACCCAAACTGAACAAACATTTTAAATGTTTCTTTGGTTGGTGACTGCAAGAGAGTCCCTTTAACTCAATTATTCGACTTATTCAACAGGCTTACAGTGACAGAGACTACAGTCACCCACAGAACTGCAGCAAAAAACTGTCTGGTTCATTTACTGTGGGCCTGTGTTTGGGTATATGCTACACAAACAGACACTTATCTGCAGCGAGTGCAGTGGGTTCTGCCTGAAGTCATGGAAAATATGCAGCAAGTTTACACCGTCTTTTTTAAACAATGACAAACGGATACAGAGAGTGAGGCAGATGTGTCTTGTGCATATAAAATAATGTTTAAGTAATGTGTGATGGCTTTTTTAAGTAAGTTTTTACAGCTTGACATTCTGATCCCAAACTTTTCACAATATGGCCTTCCAGAAGCACAACCCTCTACATTCATCCACGCTTGGGACTGGCACAAGGAGCGCACTCACTTGTGAGCCCCTGTAGCTGGACTGCGAGTGACTCAGTGACTCCAAAACATCGATGGACATTTGAAAACGTTGACTAAGCCTCTATAACATCTCCACAGGACGTGACACACAGGGAGTGAAACTAAATTAAAGCTGACATAATAATCCCCCTGCCCTGATCTGAGCAGGACCAATCTGGGCATGTCCGACCCTGCTGCCTGTCTGCACCAACAGCCCTCACCGACAGCAGCTGCCTATCATCCTACCAGCCCATTGGCCAATTAGGATAGGGTTTCCATAGTTACCGGCACACGCTCACTCTCACACTTCTCACCTCCCAATGGTTTCCGCCTACTCACGGCATGGAGAGAAGGAAAGAGAGCGAGAAATGAAAAAAAGGACTCAAAAATGGCTTTGAATCCACCTGAAAAAAAATAAAAAAAAATAAAAATCTTTCTGTAGGTAGCTGAAAAATACATCCCTACTTTTTATAATATCAATATTTTTTTATGATGATGATGTTTAGATGTAATTTATATCAACTATAATCTATAGTAGTTTCAATAGCTCTGCACTTGTTTTTCTTGGAGCGCTTGGGAAGATCAGATTCTGTCACTGTTGATTTGGCCAAGTTTGGGCAGGAATTTAGTCTTGGAGGGCTCCACGCATTTCTGTGTTTTGAGAGCCAAACAACTAGCCAAATCCCTCTGAGAGAAGGAAAAAAGAAAAAGAAGTAAACACTTATTCAGTGCCGAACAACATCAACATATATGACTGTTTGCAAGTTCTAGAGTATAAAATAGCATAACAACGCACTGCAGTGTGGTTTTATGTGTTTACAATGTTTGATAGCATTTATTTGGATTATGACTAGCCTGCACTCGAGCAGATAAAGCAAAGCAACCACGAAAAAAAAAAAAAGAAAAGAAAAAAAAGTAGGCCCTGGATATAAATACAAAGCACAATATATATACTGCACAGGCATAATATTATGACCACCTGTCTATTATTGGTGATAAATCTTATGTGTTATGAACACCTGATTAATATGCAGCCCCAGCTACAAACTGTGATGCACTGTGTATTCTGACAACTTTCTATCAGAGGAATTAACTTCAACAGTTTAACTTGCAATACTGATCTGCTGGATTTGGCCAAACGGGCCAGCCTTCACTCCCCACGTGCATCACCAGCCTTGGACCAATTTTGATTAAAAAAAAATAAAAAATTACCACTGCAGACTGGAAACACCCCTCAAGAGTTTTGGAGATGCTCTGACCCATTTGGCTCTGACCCATTTGGCACTTGTCACACCCACTCAAATCACACTTGCCCGTTTTTCCTACTTCTAACACATCAACTTTAAGGTCAAAATGTTGATTAGATGCCCCACCCACTAACAGGTGCCAGGTGAAGATATTATATTATATTATATATTCTGTGTTATTCACTACAACTGTCAGTGGTCATAATGTTATGGCTGATCAGTGTAAATAGAAACCACAAAAAATATTTCAACATATACCACATACAGTAAGCAGTAGAAAAATATGTATGTGCCAATTCTTCCTGCTATTCTTTTAATATAACAAAAACATCAATGCTTGTTGCAGTCATGGCTAAATCTGTCCAGCCATTGTTATAATCCTGGACTGGCTGTGTTTGATTGCACGTGAGGTGTGCACTCAGCATGGACATAAAAAATGCCTTGGAGGAAGGATCAATAAAACGCTTCTTAAATTCCTCATCTTCTTAAGGAGACTGGGATTAAGAACAAGATAAATGTGAGGACAGAGCCATAGACATGTCATTCTCATTCCCGGCACATCCAACCACTGGTCTGCAGGCCTTAGGGAAATACAGTGCAAGAATTCACTGAAGATCATTGAAGGGAAAGATATATGGGGGGAGTAGCTTCAGCATTGCAATACTGATATTTTTATCTGCCCATAGGTGCATTAAAGTGCATTTACATAAGGCCTCAGGAATCAGAAATCAGAACTGAAGTAATAAAACAGTTACTCTATGGATAAAGCCAAGGGTTTGGGAAATCATTACTATAAAGTGGCAATATAGAAAAAGGTTATTGGAAAGCCTTGAGGAAAATATGTAGGTGCAAAGGTGAGATACAGGAAATTAAAATGAAAATATGAAATAATCTTCTGAGATAGAAGAGAAAGTGGGAAAGTGAGAGGCCAGGAGCAGATCAATAGTGATTAAGATGAGAGAGAGCAAATAATTCAAGACATATCAGCAGGAGATACCATTGTGAGCGATGTGGAGGGGTGTACCATAACTTTCCCCTCCCAGGACATCAAATTCAGATATTATTGTACAATTTGTATTTCCTATATTATGCTTGAACTATTTCACACATGTGTATTGAATCTAAATATAGGCTACTGTATATGTTTTCACTTTGAATGTAACTACTGAAATAAATGGACTAGTCCACAATATGAGAATTTATTGACCTGTGCACCTCCTGTATCACATAAAACTGACAAAATACCAATATAAATATATGACCCAAATGCTCTCCTTATAAATATTAAAGGGTTGCTAAATGGTGAGTGATGGCCAAAAGGTAGATCAGGGGGAGGGTAAATACACTTTCAATGTTCATCTTATGCCCTGCAACTAACTGGCCACTGCTAAGGGTGTAACCTTAACCCTAACCCTAACCCCAGCCCATGGTTGCTGGGATATGCTCCAGTCACCCGCGACCCCTAATAAGACGAATTAATGTTCGTCTCATTTAAGGCCTAAATGCTGATTATTACACAAATCTAGCCACAGGGGGTCATAAACCAATGTAGTCTTTGTGGCAGTCCCAAGCCCAGATAAATGGATTGGATTGTTTCAGGAAGATGATTTGTTGTAGCAATCCTGGATGAAAACAAACAAACAAACAAAAAAACACTGGTCGTGTAAACAGTGGGTCACATCAAATGATCAGTGAATACATTTAGACAAGCTGAGAACCGCTGTTATGCATTGTACTACTACTACTACTACAGTGTTTCACTATAAAACATACATAGCCTTGGTTACAAATTTATGAGAGATAAATACAATCTCGGTGCTAACTTCATTTGACTTTCTGCCTAAGCCTCCCTCGTGCCTAGTTGTGAGCAGCCCCACTTTGAACAGTTTCACCTGATCTTCACCAAATAAATCACAATAATACAGAGAGAACCGCGGCTGTTTTGCAGTCTAATTTCCCCTCGCTGTATTATTACTGTGTGACGGATAGGCTGCCTGTCTCCCTGTCAGTCTCAATACTTCACTGTATTTGAGATGGAAGGCAGACGTTGCATGTAATATTCAGTAGGAGGGCTGTGGTGGTGGGATTAAAATCTATATTCTGGAGAAGCAGATGGAGAGAGGAAGCTGCTACAGTGAGGAATGGAGCCAGAGTGGTAAAGCAGGAATGATGAATGACTTGATTCTTTCTGATGATTCTGTCCCCGAGAAACATGTGAGCTATTTGTGCCTGTTGTGCACCAGGAAACACCTTCTAAAACATTTATTACATGAGCCAGTCATGCTCAAAATAAATGAGAAAGCAGTATTAAAGGGTACACTGTATTATATCTAGGCATTGGCCCTGCCTCACAATGGTAAGGATAAAGGGCCCAGGGGTAAATGCTCTATCTATTAAGCCACACAGCACTTACAGTATATCTCACAATAGAAAGGAATCCACTGGATCAAGACACTGAGCTTGATCCACACCAAAAAGTGTGGATCTATTTTGCAGGAATTAGTATAGCAGCTGGTATTCCTATTCCTGTATTCCTATCTCATAATACAAACACAGAATACAAACCTCCTACCGTGCAATGATTTGCTTATTTAATTTAGCATTTGGGTTGCTGGACCTTTCCTGAAAATGTCATAAAAATCCAACAATTACTTCTTGATTTATCTTGCCATGTAATAAGAAAAAAAAACTTTTCTACAAAACCCCATAACATAAAGCTGAAGTAATGTTAATCTAATGCTCTGTCCATGTCTTCATCATGCTGGTTTTAAATAGAAGCAGTTACACACCAATCACGGGACTAATTGGACATGCGGATGTTCAGGGAGCTCACACAACCACACAAAGACGTCTATTGAGAGACTAATAAAAAGTCATGTAGCAATCAGAAAGTTGAAACCATTCATCTAAGTGCTTTCCAAAAGTAGATTTTAACCTCATTTAGCACACACACACACACACACACACACACACACACACACACACATACACACACACACACATACACACACACAGGACAGTAGCCGGCCTGCTCCATCTGTCTCCTTTACATGCACACACAGCCGCTGGACAGTTGAGTTAGTTTGTAGTTAATAGCTTCTCCATTGATTGGTCAGATTGACCAATAAATTAAACCATTCATTTTGTAGAGATTGGAGCAGTGGTGTGGCCATTTGTCACATGACCACATGCATATATATTATCTCCATTGTTGACACAGGAGTGAAGAACAATTTGACTTGGACACCTTTGGACTGAAGTCATAAAAGTAATAGTATTTATATTTGGCAGTAGTAGTAGTAGTGGTAAGAGTGTCAGAAACAGTAGTAACAGTAATAGCAGTAGCAGTAATAGTAGCAATGCTGTTAGTCATCTAAGTTTACACTCAATGTCTATTTACTTACTCTAGTAACAATTTTGTTGAGTACTTTTATTTCAAATATTAGATTTTATATTATGCTTTTTTCAGGCTTTTTGAAATAGTTTTGGACACCTTTACAGTCGTACTTCATGTTACATAATTTAAAATAATGTATAAGTATGGAAAAACATCTTTTAGGGGGGAGATGTTACTTGCAGTTTGCAGAGAATGTCTGGCTTAGGTGTCTGACACAAAGGTAGGCAATGGACAGAGCATAAAATGTGTATTTAGCACAGCTATTAGCAACATGACGCTAACAGATGGTGTATGGGCTTTGAAACGTGCAGGAGAATTTGGTTTCACATCTCTATGCTGAGTCGTGGGACCATGTGTTTCCAGATCTTCAGAGGCGCTCACTAAACCGGATTAGTCAGCATGAATGAAACAAAATACAACTCCAGGTATGTTTTTGAGGTGCAAACACTTAAAGCTCAAAAAAGTAAATTCAGCATAATAGAGGACCTTTAAGGAATATTATTTTGAAGTAGCCATCCTTTTTCTTGTGTACTTCTTCCTCCTCTGGGTATGTTAAGTGACATTTCCAATCATTCCAATAATGGTTTTGCCAAATATTCCCAGCATTAAAAAGATGAGCTGGTTTACATCTCCCAAACACTAAACATATTTTGACATTTCTGGCCCTGAAAGTAGATGTTATGCTGCACTTTGTATTTCTGGCCCTAGCTGGACATAATGACATCATTGCCGAGTCATTCTAACACACTCCACACAAATACACAAAAACCTCACAGCTGTCGCACACCGAGGACTTATTTGTCTCCAGCTCTGTCTCTACCTGAACATGCTCACAGACAGTCACTTACACACCATTGTGGCTATGAAATATGAATTTGCAATAGATGAATAAAACATGAGATTGGAGACAGTGCAGGGAGACCCATACTGTCACATAATACTAAAGCCATCAAAGTTAAGCCCAGGCTGGGATTTCCACTGTCTACCCATCTTTCTGTTCATGTCTAAGGAACATTCTCTCTTTGGATTGTATCTTTTGTCCAGATGTTCTTGGTGGACATCTGGGGGGACAAGTGGGGTAGGTACTGCAGGGTATTATAATATTATTTTATTTTATTTTTATTCCAAGTAACATGTACAAAAGAAATCAGGAAAGTACATCTGATATAAAAATAACAATTTTCAGAACAAAAATGGTGAAGTGACAAAATGTTCTTGTACAGTAAACAAAAAGTTATAAAAGAAAAACAAATCTGGCACAGGCAAGGCATCATGTTTAAAACAAATTAAAACGGAAAAAAGATTTTGCAATTTTGTGATAGACCATGGTAGTTTTCTATTTCATGTTAGAGACACGTTTAAGTTACTTAAAATATTCAGCAAAGTAGTAAAAAAAAAACAACAACAGAAAACAATGGAGTAGTACTTTTCCATTTACATGTATGATAAGAAGATATTGAGTTTGAAATTAATTACCATTATATATTTGTTTAAAAATATTACTTTAAAATAATTTTTAGCCAACAGTTAGGTTTTTTTTTATATAAAAATATAAGGAGAAAAACATGACATGGTTTTTGAATAGACGGACGTTGTATACTTGGAGGTTTTCAGAAATTTAAGGGGGCCTTAACTCTCTTGACTTTAGGCATAGCTGCTTTAAAATAAAAGTTAGTTTTTCATATTTTATTCCATCATAATCATATTGCATTAACATAATCAAGACTACAAAACAAACTGAGCCTCAAAAACAAACTTAGAAGCACTTGAAGAGCCCAGACCTCCACCAAAGCCCTATGGTAGATTCAGTAGTGCTTCAAACCCCCACTGCCAGAAGAAACCCCTTTATGGCAAGTAATTAGTATCTGGTCTGGTTCTGTGTCACAATGGTACAGAATATTAATATTCCTTAAGTCGAAGTAAAAGTGCTCAACAAAATTGTTCTTTAGTAAAGCTCTGAATGAAAAGTTTACTAAATATAAAGTACTTACTGCTACTACCACTACTACTACTGATACTACTGCTACTCTTACCACGCCTACATCTGCCATTACTACTCATGCTACTACTATTGGTACCACTATTATTGAAGCGGCAGTAGCTCAGTCAGTTGGCAGTTCGACCCCCTCTACTGGCATTGCATACTGTTGTATTGTCCTTGGGCAAGACACTTCACCCTCATTGCCTGTGTGAATGTGTCAGTGGGACGGTGTGTTATATCACTTGTGTGGGGAATGCCAAAATGTTTAGTCAGTGCATCTGGATAACCACATTGTCCAAATTTAATCCTGAAAACCCTGGTGCAAACATCTTGATTACGTCACAAGAAACAGCAAGCTTATTCTCAGGCTCTTTTTTGTAAGGAAAGATTAACTGCAGTGACATCTGGAAGACAAGGGCACAAAAGAAATAAACAATAATACACAGATTATTGCCAATGCCACAAACAGCATCTGAATTTGTATCTCTAACATTGCAGTAGATTTTATTGACATCAAAAATAGGGCGTTATAAAAATCCTAAGGACTTTTGTGATCCAACCACACCACCCACCAACAACAGCAAAAGTCGTCTAGTTCCTGTTTAGTTACAGAAACACAGCAATATAGAAGTTCTGACAGGATACAGAGTGAATAATAATTTTGTGAAAGAGTGTGACTTAGACGGTTTTGTGTGATAATTCAGCATGGTGTCCCCATCTGGTCCTATGTGTGAAGCCTGGGGCCCAATCAGCTCTTAATGATCCACCAAGGCACACTCCGACCCAGGGTCTTCCAGTAGCTAATAACCCAATGAATGTGAGGTTAACCCCAGTCCGAATGGAAGAGATTAATGACTAAACATGAGATCCCTGTGTTTACTGGAGCTCTGTGTGCCAAAGGGACTGACGCACGCACTCACACAAAACATCTGCCACAACATCTGTCCAACAGCCACAGAGTAAAAGAGAGGCTGAACGCTGACCTTTGATGTATAAAGGAATAATACACATAAATATCAAGTAAAATTGTTTTCTTGAATAGAAGTCAGTAACATGGCTGTCACAGTCCCACTATTCCCAAAAGAGCACATACATTTTTTTTTTCAGTTTTTCCATTCTCTTTTATTCAGTCAGAAGCAGGAACATACTGTGGTGGAGCAGCAGGTGAGCTGTTGTTTTACTATTGTTTGTACCTGTTCAATGTGAAAAAAAGTTCAGGAGAGTTTTCTGTTTAAAAATGTGTACTTGTATTTGGGGCACCTTGGTAGAGTGCACACCACATACATATTTGAGTGACCCAGGTATGAATCTGGCTCAACAGTCACACAGTTGTATCAGACGTTGCAGTTTATGGCCACAGAGGTACAGTAAGCTGATGGAGGATTTTTGTGGGGCACAGGGCTATGACGAGCTGCAGTCACAGGAGACAAACAACGGACAAGTAAAAGTAGAGAGGAGCTAAAGCGCAGCTGGAGCACATGTTTGTGTGTGTGTCAAACAAGTATGACAAGGCTGGAAGTGGAAGGGAGCCTCATCCTACTCTAACAACCTGGTACAGGAGAGGCATGTAAATAAACAATTAGGCTACAAGTGGAAAATCCAACGCCACACTCCTGGGCTAATGCTTCATGCTGCATGCTTCGGTAGTACATGGGTAGCTCCTGTGCATATAAATAAGCTGAAAACAAGTGTCAAAATGTCAAAAAACAAGCAATCAAAACAAGTGTGTTTTTATCCACACAATCTACAAATTCACATCAATCTGTCACACTTGCCACTTAAACATAAGGTTAGGGAAAGTAGCAGGCCAACTAAAATAGTAGCAGGTCGATAAATTGGTCTACACAAGAGATATCTATCTAACTCTAGAAGCACTTTAAAAGAGCAGACCTCTGACATTCTGTCTTCAAATGATAAATATCTAGTCCAGACCTGGTTTCAAACAGGTCATTACTTAAGGGGTAAAGGCTTTATTGATTAAGCCACAATGCTCGTATATGGCATGATGGTAAAAAAAAAAAATCATGCCAGAAATTGTTTTTTGGCCCTATCTCACAACAGCATACAGCATACATTAAACATCCTTAAAACAGCCAATGTATCTTATTCAGTATGCTACTCTATTGATTATACCCTTTCATTTGAAGTACACAAGTCAGCGCCAAACTCTTTCTAATACAGAATTACATTACATACATATATTGTGCATTAGAGGTTTGAGGTCAGTAGTGCATGGCTCTATTTACTGGCCCCATCTACAGTCCTGACTCCTAACATGCTGTATTTACTGTTGGAACTAAGCACTCAATGTACATGCATACACAGACAGCTGTTCTGGTCTTGTGGTGACGCACACCCGGCACAGCAGGCCCGAACAGGGTCAATCAGCGCTGGTGCATCAGCCTGATTGTCAGACCAACTGTAGCTTAGCGGGGATCATCTTAGCCTTGTCTCTGCAAAATAACCCACTGAGCTAATAATACTTTGCCAACAACAAAGAGCTTCTTAGTTATAGCCAGGCTGCACTGTAAGGCAGACCTCAATAAATCCTGTTAAGGCCTAGTTCTGCAAGAACAAAAATGACCAGAAAAGTGGCTTTTTTGCTGATGAAACATCACAGTAAAAACACCCAAAGCACCGTGTTAATGGCTTACTGTAACTACATAAGCAGGCAGCGTGGTTTAATCTGCTGCTTCAACTATGGCTGTTAAGGCTTTCCTCATTAGTGCCTTAAGATAGCATTTGTAGTTAATTTGCACTGTATAAATATAGATGAAATACACTGGTAAGTTGGCCAGTGACAATCTGAAGATGACACAAGCTGCACAGAGACAAGATGGTAAGAGAGTATTGTTGTGATATCTTGTTCCATCTCTGATACAGATCTAGAATACAGATTTTGAGGGAGACAGAAGTACAAAGGACAAAGAGGTACAGAAGAAGGAGGTGTTATAAAGGTGGAGGAGACTTGTCCAAATGTCAGCAGGCTGTGTGAGAGCTGCTGATGCAACACACTCAGCCATAAAGTGAGGTGACTTTTACAAACCGGGAGAGGGTGAGGATGAGATGGAAAGAAAATGAATGAAAAAGATCTGGGACACCTGACCATCATAATTTGCACTTTATGTTATAAAAGATATTACTATGTTAAGCAAGACCAGGCCATACAAAGGACAAAGATGTACCAAGACCATAATATGACTGGATAGATTTCACAGCTCTATAGTCCAGGACATTTCAGGAAGTCATTACCTCTTCCAAAAGAGTTATGTTTTTTGTTTGCATTGGTTTGTTGGTTTGTTAGCCAGTTAGATAAATTTAAAATTGATTTTGAAGGAAATTTCAGGAAAGGTTAGTAATGGGGCCAAGAAAAAAGTTTTTGGTGTGGATCCAGAAATGTTTTAAAGATTCTGAATTCTGAATCAGATACTAACTCCAGCCACAAGAGGTCAGTAACAAAACAAATTATTAGCCTTACCATATTCTTTGCTCTTTGTGAGATATAAGGACTTTGAGATAGAGCATTTGCCCCTTAACTTAAAGATCTCTGGTTTCAGTTCCGGTCTGGGCACTATATCTTTACCATTGTGACATAGGACCAGTGCCTTGGTAGAGGGCTGCATTCTCTTTAGATGCTTCTAGTATTAAAAGTATTCTAGGCTAGGCTAAATTAATAAAAATGTGTATTAATCATTATACTGCCTCCTATTTAATTCACTGGATAGCATTGAATTAAATTTGTGCCTCAATATGGCAGAGTACTTTTTCAGAGGATGATGAAACACAGTTGTAAGTCAAAGCCTGTCTTCTCTCAGAGGGGCTATAGTGAGGATATTGTCACTCTAACTCCAATAAGTGTCCCAGATGCATAAAAAGAAGATACTGAGATAAAGAAAAAAATGCACTATGATTATACAATATACCACGCATTGGATTGAAAGCTGTGAATTCCACTTCCTCCTTATCCTTGGACATTTGCTTATAACCAGTGAGTTGCAGAAGGTTGGATATTATGTAAGCCCGTAGAGAGAAGCTATTAGCATTGATAATGTCGAGCTCAGTGCAGAGACAGCAATAGCCTGAGGAGTAGAGGATGATGAAAGGCCAAATGACGGAAACCTGCATGCAGACACCTTATCTTCTCTCACACATTCACCAGAAGTTATTTTAGTGAAATAATTTTGAACACAGCTGAGAGTATAATAGAATTTCAGTTCATCATTTTTGGCGTGGTCTTCAATCCAACATAATTGTATGAATGGGTAATTGTATAAAGGATAGGTTAGTTTGGGATAAAGCAAGAAAAATGTGTTTGAGAAAGTAAACCTGAACCTTGTACATACAAATGTTAGTGTTGAGTTTTTCTGTATCTTTTATATTATAGTTTTTATTCTACATTATTCCACATGACAAATAAAATTGCATTTGCTTAAAAGATGAATCCAGCCACAAGGGGTTCAGGAGTCAGTGTACTGTTTGTACCAGCCCTAAGCCTGGATAAATGCATAGGGTTGGGTCAGGAAGAGCATCCATCAACCTGGGCATATGTGTATTTTAGAGCTTAGCTTTATATGGATTGTATTAAATAGGACATTGCACTTTCTGGCAATTTGTCATAATATTTTGGTGAAACACACTTACTACTGTCACTTACGCTATGCTAGTATCTGCTCGAAATTCACCATAGATTTGAATTTGCAAATCTTGACACAGAAGTAAGCACTGTGTGAGGTAAACAGCTGCTGTAATCGGAGCATTTGCATACTAGAGGTCAAATCTATAATACAGCCAGGAGCCTGAGGGCTGTTTTGGAAGTGTGTGTCATTTGAGCTCCTTCTGTTACACGGCTACAGCTTCTCAGCCTTTGTGTCTGTTGCTGAGACATTTGTTGCATCAGATATTACACACACACACATACAAAGTAATTTACAGTACGTAAAATAATGCAAAATCATTGTCCACATGACCACAGGCGCTCTCAGAGGAATTCCCACTGGCTGATAAAAGAATGTGCACACAGATTTACTTTGTACATGAGGATATTTAAGATCAGTTTTCCACTAGTGTCTTCTGGCCTTTTGGCTTTTCCCTCACCACAGCAAATTATCTGCCAAACTTTGCATATTAATTTGGCATAGGTTTTACCCAGGAGGCCTATACTGATGCGAACTTCTTCATTTTTTCAGGCTTGAGATTGGCACAAAAAGTACATTGGCCCGTGACCCTTTGTAGCAGTTTTGCACTATAAATGAAAATATACATTGCAACCTTCTCGGCCATTTGGGGGGGTTGGGACCAAAAGTGGGTTGTGAGGAGGCTCAATATGGTTTTGATGTTAAGTTTAAAGCATAAATTGTTTTGATTACATGAAAATGTGGAAATGATTTTTAGATTTGTATGCAAGGTTGCAGTATAATTTAGAAAAAAACAGCATTGGTTCTGTGAAAATTGGCACACAATAAAATGATCTGGAAAAAATGGTGTCCCACACACAGTGCAGATGCAGGATGAAATAAGAGTATTTTTTCATGTCATGGTTGATTGTACTTGGCAAATCTAACATCTATCCATGAGTGGAGAAGCAAGTTTGCTAACATGTCTTATGCCTGATGCTAAAGTATTTTCCATGTTTTGCATATCAAATTCAGTAATCAAACTAAATCAGATCACGCCCCTCCATTAGAACAGTGCCTGAGGTAGACTGCTATTAATACACGGCTGAACCAGGACAGTGGAAGTGGGGAACAGAAGCAGGCCGGCCTCCGCTGGGAAACAGATCGCTGTCCCCGTTTTAACCAGAGGACTACTGGGAATATCAGCGGGAATTACCTGTGGGAATAAATGAATGGGGAGATTGCACGGACGCTCTCAAATTCATAGTGAGACGATTAGAGATCTCTCTCCCACACTGCATTTACATACACTGTCACACTGATCTGAAGTGTCAAAGCTGTCTAATGGGAAGGAAACGCATGTGGATATTTACAGAAGAGGTGGAAAGTAACTAAATACTTTTACTTTTAAATTACTTAAGTACTTTTTAAGGAAATATACTTGGTGGTAGTAGAAGCAGTTGTTGTAGTATCCACAATAATAGTAAAGGTAGTGAAAAAAAAAAATATATTTTTTTTTTTGCTTAAACTTTCTTCACTTTACTCAAGTAATAATATAGCTGAGTACTTTTACGAGTACAAATTTTGAGTACTTCCATCTCTGATTTAAAAGTACACTGTAAGTCAAGTGGGATCTCCAGATACGTCTGGTGTTGATGACTCCGTACCTGTTCCCTGTTCCCCTCTCCCTGTGTGAGAGTGGGTGCGTGTGTTATGACAGATGTCCCACCATGCTGCGGCACAGCGGAGGACGAGCTTAAAGTTCATTTGGAGCTGCCTTGTGACATTTAGCCTCCGATATAAGATACTTCAAAAACACTGAAGACTGCTGCTTGAATAATAAACACAATGCAGAGAACTGCAGCCGGATATGAACTTCTCCCAACAATTTACATTTATATGCAAAGCCATGGTGTCCAATGTTAATTATGAAAGTTATTTGAAAAAAATGTTTGTCCCTATGCTATTTATAAAGTCCCCAGTTTGAAGTGAAATGATCCGGAAGGTGCACAAAGAAGCACAGGTACAAAGGTGCGATGTGTAATTAACATAACCCTTCGAACTGCACTATATTTAATACGAGCTGAGGTTTAATTCAGGCTGTGCCCACTGGAGAGGCCAGACAGGACCTTCTGACTGTGCATTATGATGAAGAAAAACTGCACTCACTCCCCTCCCTCCGTCTGTGATGTCCTGGGACCTGGCATCTCATTAAAACACACAAAGAGATTTCCAAGCAAAAGAACGTTTGGTGTCAGAAAAGGCTTTTATAACTTCAACCTCTGGCTATTTTCAATGGTGCGGCTGCCACCGCTATTAACAATAACTGTCTTTTGGTGCATTTGTTACTTGACCATCTCCTCACAAGATGGAAACTTCCACCAAGAAGGTTATGTTTTGCCAACGTTGGTTTGTTTGTTGGTTGATTTTTCTTTTGGGGACACCATAGCAAATAATTTTGGACATATGTTTTATGCAGGATTTCCTTACTGATGCAACCCTTTCCTTTTATCAGGGTTTGGGAACAACTGGTTTGTGACCTCCTGTGGTAGGATTTGTGTTAGTCTGTTATGAAGAACAATGAAAAAGTAAAGGTCAGATTGTTATAAAAATATTCACTAAAGGTCAGTAATGGTAGAGGTCTGGACCCTCCAAGTGCTTCTTGTCATGAATTATTATGCAGGCCTAATACTGTATATTTAATTTATTATGAGGTTTATGTGACAATTGAGTGGCCAGCTGCTCCCCTCCTGACTGCCAGAGGTACCTGAAGTGTGACAGCAAGTAGCAAACCTATTGATTTACAGATTTACACATTTTTTCCACTTGAAAAGCCCCATGGATGACCAAGAAGATGATTTCATTTCAGTAAAATATGTGCAATTTTTGAGTCATGGCAGTATTTCCATTATTAATTCTTAACATTAACTCACATTACTATTATTATTAGAGAATTACTTTGGCTTTTCCTCACTGTCCAAAAACAACCCTGGGTTTTCTTGCAAATTGACTAAGTGTGTGAATAGGCTGTATGTCAGCAATGCGATTAAGTGGTGATAATCCAGGGTGTATCCCAACTCATGCCCTAAGCAGCTGAGATAAGCTCAAGCCCCCTGTGACCTGCAAGAATAATGAATAAATTAATGTTGATCCAAATTAAGGTGCTTGTGTTTTCTATATTTTGTCATATCTTCGATCTGTTAAGCTAATGAAAGATAGGTTTGATGTTTCTGGTTGCTATGGCATGGTATTACTGTGAATGTCAATCACCAGGAATACATGTATTTTAAATGATCAATGAGAAAAGGTTACTAAAATAGCACTGGCTAGATGCTTTGATGTGTGACATTTAATAGTGAAAAGGAAATGCATTCATTTTATTCATACAAATTCCAATCTGACTAGGCTATGGGTTGTTTTGGGAACATTTAGCAATGAGAATAGGTGAACTCTAAATTGCCCACAGTGAATGAATGTGAGAGCGAATGGATGCCAGGGGCCTTTAAAAAAACCTAATGCCTACCCTGATAGACAGTGGTGCATTACTAACAGGGGCACACAATGACAATGATGTTTTTGGAAATAAAGACGATGGCTCATGATAGGTTATTTAAACAACCCTAAATATTCTAACTAATGCTGTGGGTGTACAAAGAGCACTTTCATTCAGTTTTAATTTGAATACATTATTTGCTATTAGAGACCAAAAAAGCTGAGATTGAGGCAGGGAAAGGCAACCCTTGTGTGTGCATGTGCGTGTGTGTTTGTGCCCAGACAGTGAGTAATGTGAAGCAGTGCACTGGGCCTGCTGCCGTCTCCGATAACCAATGATGGAGGAGCGACCTGATCAATACAGGCTCGCACACAAGCCAAGAAACCCCGTCCACTTCTCCACTCCAGCCAGCTATTTAAGACAGGCCGCCCCTATATGCTCCAGTCTACACACATGCAGAGGCAGACAAGCAGGCCAGTTACAAGCACAGTCATTCACTGACCCCTGCTTTTTCTGAAGCCTTGGGAATGGAAACATTTTTCTAGGAGAGACCCCAGAGAGATGGAAAAAACGGGTAAGAGGAACATAATAGACTTACAGCAGCAGCCGCTAGACTCTATTTGATAATTTATTATTTCCTTATTATGTTTCTTCAATACCCATCCCATACATTTTTAAAGCCTCTTAATGAGTAATATATATATATATATTTTTAAGTTTGGCAAAACCCCCAGCTAGCATCAGCACTGCACCAAGATGTTGTGTATTTGACACGCTATAGGCTTACTAATTTAACACCAGCCTGCCTATGTGTGTGTGCATGTATTTTATGGGAGGGCTTGTCAGTGGAGGCATTGAGGGAGTAAAAAAAAAAAAAGGTGTAGCCTGTTCTGTTTAGGAAGACATAAATCTGCACCGGCTCCTGGTGGACTACAATGGGGAGTGATTGAATACGGGGATAAGTGAGAGGAGCAGTGGAATAGATAAAGGATGGGAGTATAGGGGAAGAAGACAAAAAAGAAAGACTTTGCAGCAGCCATACATTTTCAAGTGAGGGCAGTAGTCTTCACTTATAATGAAAAGAAAGTCAGATTAGCATGGATAAATGTGCAGCTCGAGAGGGACCGGAGAAGACAGCAACTAGTGATAAAAAATCCAATCATGAAAAGTTTTAAGTTGCATTTGAGGATAGACAAAAAGGTAAACCCGTGGAGAATGCAAACCTCTGCTCAGGCATTGACCCTGTCTCTGATGTAACATTATGACCCTGACAGTGAAGTGAATAACACAGATTCTCTCTTCATCAGCACTTGTTAGTGGGTGGGACATACTAGGCAGCAAGTGGACATTGTGTCCTCAAAGTTGATGCGTTAAAAGCAGGAAAAATGGACAAGTGTAAGTACTGAGTAAGTTTGACAAGGGCCAAATTGTGTTGACTTGAAGACACAATCCTATTCATCAAAGGAGGACCAGAAGTGGTCCATCAGAGAAACACTGGTAGACAGGTGACATGATGCACATGGGGAGCAAAGGCTGGCCTGCGTGGTCAAGCTACTGTAGCTGTGTGTATCGTAGTTAATACAGTTTGTTGCATATGAGGCTCCATTTTAAGCAGGTCATCATAACACATAACATTATGACCACCCATAATAGGCAGGTGGTCATAATGTTATGCCTGATCAGTGTATAGGGAAAGAAGACAAAAATACAGACTTTGCGGCAGCCACAAATATTCAAGATTGGGCAGTAACTATAATGGATATACTGTATGTGCAGAGGGAGAGTGACCAGCGAGACGTCGGCTGGTCTCAGATCAGTTCAGTCAAGTGGAAGGTGTCTAACAAGGCCTGATCTCACATGAGTAGTCATCGCTGACCTCCTTCTAGCCCGCCCACATCATCTCTTATCCCCAGAGGGCTACTATTGATCGCTCATAAATTCCCTCACACTTTAAAGACAGCCCAGTCTCCCAAAACAAATGAATCTATGTAACTTCTGCAGAAATCCCAGCTAAATCAATGCTCAGTTCATACGTATGTCGCAAGAAAACAATGTTCTAAAACAAGCTAAACAGCAAAAATAAACTATGTATCTTGGAACAATATATGTACATTGGAAAGAAGTGAAATAAAAAAAAATTGAATCTCTAAATGAGATGTTTTATCCTAATAATAGTTGTAAAAGTAGTAATGGTAATAAGTATTAGTAATAGTTGTTATAATAGTAATAATAGCAGTAATTGTGCTAGCAGCAAAAAATCTTATTTTAATTGTAGTACTAACTGTGGTAGAGGTAGTAATTGTAAAAAAAAAAAAAAATACTAGTAATAGTTGTGGTTATAATGGTGCATTCATGCGGTTCTCAAAAACTCAGGAAAATGTTTAAAGATGCACATGAATGCATACAAATTGGAGAAAGAACCCGGGAATTTGGGTCAAAGCCTACTACCCGGCATCTGCTTTTTTATATATTTTATATTTTATAAATGAGCTCTTTGACTAAACATTGCTAAGAAAAAGGCTAGTGAGAAGGCCAGCGCTAAAGTGGACTAGGTAGCTGTATTAAAAGCTTGATAAAAACAATACAGATCAATAAACTCTGTTGGTCTACATACGGCGATGTCTGTAGCCTGACTTTCCAAGATGAAAGCGTATGAACAAGTCAGAAAAAGGACTACTTATTTCGAAAAGACAAGCACCCAAGGACCACATGAATGCAACATACTAGTACATAATAATAGTACACATACTTTTACTCAAGTGATATTTTTGTTGCCTAAAGTGACTCAAGTAGTATTATTTTGAAGCATCAGTACTTTTATGTAAGGTTTAGGATCCTTCTTCCACCTCTGGTAGAAACCAAGATAATCCAGTACCAATGCCTTGAAGTATTCAAGTGCTGCACAGTAAAAAAAGAAAAGGGTTCTTTTTATCATCCCTCTTTAATATTTCTGCACTTACACATAGTCCACTGCTCATAAAACTAACTAACCACAAGTGCACACTGTTTTTGCAAAATTACCATCGATCAAAATTAACCACTTTAACATAACATAGAAAAAAACTGCGTCATACACAAGCAGAGAGGTGCACATGGAGCCAAACCCAACACAGCAGTGAATGGGAGAAATGATTTCAGACCCCAGTAATCACAGCTTAATTATATATTCTGCCTCCTCTCTCTCCTCCCCCTCTCCTGTCCAGATCCATCGCTCCTTTGGCTACTCTTTATGACCAGACGTTTGTCACTTTGCCACCCTCCTTATGGCTTCCTCTCTCCTCTGCCTCTTGCACTGTGTGAAGCAATGGAAACTCTTTTTTTAAGCTTTCCACTTCATATTCATTTGTTCGAGCCCCTCCTTTTTTCTCCCTCCATCTTGGTGCACCTACTCAGAGAATTCAGGCATATCTAAACACAATCATGTACCATGTGTGTGCATTTGCAAATTAGAATGACATGAGTTTGACACAATAGGGACAAATGGAAAGCGTACTGCCATGGTTGCAATATCCCATAGTATATTTATGTATACAAGAAAACAGCCCTTGTATTGAAAAATGCTTTGAAATGAGAATGCATGGGACCCCTTTGAAATTCAAATACATTTTATAGGGCATAAATGTTGCTTTTGCATAATGCAGACCAGTGCATTTGTTACATGCTAATTTTCTCTGATTCCTTGCTGAACAAAATCCTATCTTCCCTAACCATTCAGTCCCAAATCTTAACTCATAATAATGTAAAAATGTATTGTAAATAATGAAAACATATTTGGGGCACATTGGTGGCTCACCTTGTAGAACACCATACCATCATTATTCATCTCTGTCCACAGTCTGTATACTGCCTCTAAAAGGCAAAAATGCGCAAAAACAAATCTTAAAAAAATAACAATGCACACACACACACACACACACACTATTTTAATTTTACAATAAAATCCTCTTGACAATGACCCTCAACAAGCCACTATAAGAAAAAAGCAAGAATTGTGGTATTTTAATGACTATTATGAACACAACCCCCCAGTGTGACGAGCAGAAAAAAGCAGAAGAGACTGGAAGTGGGCAGCTCATGAAACTTTGGTCTAAATGCACATTGGAAGCAAAAGAGAAAGGAAAAGTAATGTAATGGAGGCATCTGTTTGACTAATGCATGGCAAAAGCACTGTTTTTTGGGGGAAGTGAGTAGAATGAAATGGGAAGACTGTGCCTTAAAGTCTCGTGATGTGGGCTGAAGGAAGCACAACAAGTAGCTCTCAAGACCACACTAACGGCACAAGGACAGGACAGAGGCAAGATTTTTGTGGAGTGGAACCAAGTAAGGACCAAGAGATTGGTACATGGGAATAAGAAATGGAGATGATAATTAGTGTTTAAAAATTTAACAACTGAAATGTGCTTTGTTGCATTTGAGAATAGAAAAAAAGCCCTTTGAGAGTGCAGACCTCTTATAGAGACATTGATCCCATCCCGCAATTGGTAACATGTGGGTAAATAATGCCCAGACCATAACATTAAAAAATTTAAATCCAGTGTTTTAGATCCACAACAAAAACTAATAATTCCTTCCTTTGCTCTTCCTAACAAACCAACAAATAAACCAATGCCAGTGAAAACAACAGCATTACCAGTATTAGAATGTAAACAAAATCATTATTGAGTACTATAGTAAGCTTTACCAAGAATCACACTTGCGACCACACAACAGAAGATGTCCAGTGTCTTTCTCAATTATTTCTTTGTGTGAATTGTTGAAAAATAGAAGGCCAAGAGTAGACCAGTCTGTGGGCAGTTATGAGTAATTAAACCAGTCACTTAGAGGTTCAAAGTACAACAACAAACCTCTTAAAGATATTCTGAAACGTTTCCCAAAATTCCATCGCTGCAAGGTGTCAGCAGAAGACTTACTGTTCTCACCTCTTCCTCCCCCCATTCACTCTTTTTACATGCGCCATTGGTTGCTTTTATCTTTGTTGATGCAGTGGTTTGTATTGATTGCCATTTACTCCTACTGCCTGCTGTGTGATGCCAAAATCTCAGACCATTGCAGGCTGTAAATTCAGTGTTGTTTTGTAATTAAATTGTTTAGCCAGAATACAGAAAAAAATACATATCAACACTTCTAAAAACTCCCACAAATAACCTATGATGATCCGTGGTGGAGAAAGTAGTCCAGGAGATGCCAAGATACTTCAGAGTAAAAGCACTTTAAAATATTTCTGGGGCTGGTTTTTGGTAGATTTCCTCTAATTAAGTCAGTCCCTGTGTCAACATTTGGGCTAATTTCTTTCATCTCGGTTCAGTGATACCAGGTTCCATGTTAACTACTAGAACTAAAAGCTTAGCAGTACCTTCTAGGGAAAGAGGCCAATTATTTCTGATCTAAAGGTTAAAAAAGCTGTTCAGATTAAAAAACAAATCTGACATGGTGTTGTTTTTTGCAGAGAGCTGTTTACCTTCTCAACATTATCTCTAGGTTTAGAGTATGGTGAAAGAACATCAGCTTTAGGCATGAGCATTAAGTATTAACTTTTAGAAAAAGGTGATGGAATACTCCAAAAATGTATATGCAAAAGTTACAGTTTACATTTATTATTCTATGATTTGGCAGGACGACAGTGGTGCAGTGGGTTAAATGTGATATGAGCAGTTTTTTTTTTTTTTTAATTTCATATTACCCACGTGTTCCCAGATATGAGGTAAACATATTTAAATCAACCAGTTTCACTTATGACAACAGTACAGCTAATTTATTCACAATAATTAAAAAAAAAAATCACAAGTTGTTCATGTTGACCTGGTTTAGTCCTGGTATAGACCTGGTTTACTTGTTTAGACCTGGTTTAGCCCTGGTTTAGTCCTGGTTTAGACCTGCTTTAGTCCTTGTTTAGACCTGGTTTAGGCCTGGTTTAGTCCTGGTTTAGACCTGGTTTAGACCTGGTTTACTTGTTTAGACCTGGTTTAGCCCTGGTTTAGGCCTGGTTTAGACCTGCTTTAGTCCTTGTTTAGACCTGGTTTAGGCCTGGTTTAGTCCTGGTTTAGACCTGGTTTACTTGTTTAGACCTGGTTTAGCCCTGGTTTAGTCCTGGTTTAGACCTGCTTTAGTCCTTGTTTAGACCTGGTTTAGGCCTGGTTTAGTCCTGGTTTAGACCTGGTTTAGGCCTGGTTTAGACCTGGTTTACTTGTTTAGACCTGGTTTAGTCCTGGTTTAGGCCTGGTTTAGTCCTGGTTTAGTCCTGGTTTAGACCTGGTTTAGGCCTGGTTTAGACCTGGTTTAGGCCTGGTTTAGTCCTGGTTTAGGCCTGGTTTAGTCCTGGTTTAGACCTGGTTTAGGCCTTGTTTAGACCTGGTTTAGACCTGGTTTAGGCCTGGTTTAGACCTGGTTTAGACCTGGTTTAGTCCTGGTTTAGACCTGGTTTAGGCCTGGTTTAGACCTGGTTTACTTGTTTAGACCTGGTTTAGTCCTGGTTTAGGCCTGGTTTAGTCCTGGTTTAGTCCTGGTTTAGACCTGGTTTAGGCCTGGTTTAGACCTGGTTTAGGCCTGGTTTAGTCCTGGTTTAGGCCTGGTTTAGTCCTGGTTTAGACCTGGTTTAGGCCTTGTTTAGACCTGGTTTAGACCTGGTTTAGGCCTGGTTTAGACCTGGTTTAGGCCTGGTTTAGACCTGGTTTAGGCCTGGTTTAGTCCTGGTTTAGGCCTGGTTTAGTCCTGGTTTAGACCTGGTTTAGGCCTTGTTTAGACCTGGTTTAGACCTGGTTTAGGCCTGGTTTAGACCTGGTTTAGACCTGGTTTAGGCCTGGTTTAGACCTGGTTTAGGCCTGGTTTAATCCCTGTTTTTGATATAGATTTATTTTAGTCTTCAAAAGCCAAATATATAAAGGTACTATAAATGTAGCTCCACATACCCCCTGCTCGCGTACCCCTAAGGGTCCCCGTACCTCTGGTTGGGAAACACTGTGGTAGACCACAATCATTTGTCAGTGTTTACACTACTAAAAATCTCAAGTTAGCTTTGGAGAAATAAAATAACTACAAGATCCTGGTCATACTATTAGGAAGTAAATGTATACAGCCATTTCCATAAATACTTCTCTTGTTGTGTAAATACATTTGCTCCCTCATAAATCAGTGGAAAAAAAATATTGTAATTTAAGTTTTTAATTGTATTTAATCTGCTATTTCAGTTATCTTAATTTTGAGAATCCTGCTACTACTGCCCCTCATCATTGTTAAAAATGTGTCTTGTCACACAGCAGGGGCAGAACGGCTCTAAAATGCTATTTATCAGCAAGCTATAAATATATGTCACCCTTTGTGGAATATGTGCACAGTCAAAGTAGGACTTGGAAAGGAATAGTGAGGCGAAGTTCAAAAGGGATCACATGAAAAGAGCTGCGAGTGATGAAAGACTACACATCCTTGTGAGAAAATGAAAACGGGGGTGACAGAGGAAGACATACGAGAGAAAGAAATACGCAAGAAAAGCCCCAAGCTTTTCTCACTGCCTCCACGGCATCATGGGAGTCAGAGCTACATTGAAGAAACAAGATCAGCTGATGAATTGAGCACTGGTCGGTGGTATTTTACAATGCCACTGCTCCGAGCTGTAAGCAACAATGAAGTCAGCACCGTAAAGGGTTGACAATAGTTGTATAGGGCTTGCATATTCACATTTGATAGACTGGATACTTTGTTTACCCTTGACTTTTTTTAGTGACACAAAACAAGTGTCTATGTTGCCATGATGCAGAGTTTGGAGGTGTGTCCCATAACCACTGTTTGAACTAATAGATGTTTTACGTGCACTCCCGGGAGCTCTCTTCCTTGACAGTCTGTTCATCCAATCAAGGTCCACTGGGGAAATGCTTGTCACCACGGAGACAGGCAGCAGGGCCACCAGGGTATTGTGGGATACGTTAGTCCTCCAGCATATAGACAAGCTGCCATGGCTGATAGATGGGAGACTGGATTTATTTGCCTCTCTTTAGCTCTAGCTCCCTCCTCATTTTATGGGACACCATCTTTCAAATTTGCTTTGGTCTGTTTCATCCACATTTTAGGGGCCTAACTTTTTTATTCCCTCAGGGGCCAGTGTTTGATGTGTGTAAAATGCAACATAAAAAAGTAAAAGTTTAGTAGTAACAAGAAGTAATGGCTCATGCCACTGTATATAATGGGCTGTGCCAAAAATAGAATTTGATGTTGAGTCACGATTAAGCATAGGGTCGATCCCGTTGATAAACTTTGTGCAGTTTTTACTCAGTATGGACAAGTCTAGCAGCCAGTCCAGCATCAGATAACTGCACACACGTTTATGATTACCCCCCACTTGTTGAGCATGAACTAAAGAGATCAAAAGAGTAGTTTAGTGGAATAACCACCTTAGAAGGTACTACTCATTTACAGCGAGAGCATGAAAAACAAGCACCAACTGCATCAACTCTGTCTGCAGCAACAGAGCAAGTTAGCATTTGCTTTGCTGTACAAAAACAGCAATGTGCAGAACAGTTTTCACTGTAATTAAACCAGATAACAAAGGGACAAAAATGTCCCAAAATATTCCAAGCTTTGTGACACAGCAGAAACACCATCCATGCTTAGAAAACAGGGCATGCACATCATAGTACACGGTAAAGAGAAAGAAGCACAGAGGTGCAGTTCTTTATGTGACGCATGTCAATGATGGTGTGTCCTCACTTGAAGCGATTCACTTCTATCACTTCTAGTTCAGGGATAAATGCTCTGTCCATTGGGCCATTCAAAGCCTGTACACTGTATCTTTAAATGATAAAGAAGCTACTAAAAATACATGGATACATGGTAAACTGGATCCACACCAAAAAGAAATAATGGTTGCGTTACTGATCCACTGTGGCTGGAGTAAATATATCTTTCTGTCAGCTGTGATATCCCTGTCTCACATCAGTGCAGTAACATTTAAAAATATATGGATCACACCAAAAATGAATAATTTCTTCCTTTGTCTATCAGTAACCTTTCCTGAAAATTTCATCAAAATCCAACCTCTACATTCTGAGTAATCTAAACAGAAGTACCAACAAACTTACAAACACAGACAAAAAAAAATTGGTGGCAACTAAATGAAGTACCTGCCTTCATGGTATAAAGAGATTTGATTAGCTCTACCAAGAAAGAAGTGAACACAGAAGTTTGTCCTTGCTGCTCCTCACAGCCATCCTTTGATCTCGCCATTATCACTAATCTCATTCTAACCTTGCAAGCACAAAAGTCTCATTTCTTTTCATTATTTATCTACCTCCAGCTAACCTTCAAGCCTCCGCTCTGTACCATCACTATCATCTTATTAAAGTCTCACAATTAGTTGTAACAAACTTAATGACGCCTCCACTTTCCCTATCAGGAAGCTGCAGGGAAAGAAAACATGTCTGGAGCAACTGTCACATTTCCATAAACACGTTTAATTTCCATTTTGAAACATCTGACTCATCCCATTAAATAGAGACTGGTATCTGGAAGTATAACTAGATTACAAATGGTTCTGATAGAGTGATGAAATTGTATGTCTGATTATTTTATTGGGAGCCATGTTTTAAAGAACCATTTTTTTCCTAAATCATTTTACTAAGACCTTTACGACACACATATTAACATAAGATTGACCATTTAATCTAATTAAAACAGCATGTAGCTTTCGAATATTATATATATGAAAATTGAAACTAGGTTTAGGTTTTATTTCAAACTGGATGCCCTTCTTGGCACAACCCTATCCATTTATCCAGGCTTAGGACCAGCACAAAAAGTACACTGGCTTGTAATCATCTGTGGCTGCATTACAGTCTGGAATAATAAGCTCATGTTAAATTACAAGCAAAAAGTGATGTTTCAGCTATTTTTAATTTCATTCATAGTTGAGTATATGGTTCTCCATACTCTGCTACTAAATATAAGTGTCTTGTTCTTATAAATGGTTACATGCATCATGAACTAGCTGGTGCAATGCTGCTGCTGCTGAAACCCTATTAACATATCACATCTATTCCCTGGGGCAGACATTTTTGGTAAAAAAAAGCAAAACAGAATTGCACTACAACAGTAAATAAATCAGTATAAAGCTATATTACTGCTATATGTGCCACTATATACCTACTGCCTTCCCATCCCTAAATCAGACCCTGATTGAGTCTCACTGCTGGGGTTTGAAACCCAGATGTAGTTGGAGCTCACAAATTAAATTGAGGTCAAATGATAAAGTGTCAGCTTCAAACCTGGGTTCATTTCCAACAGCAATGGCACTGTGTAACATACAAGACAGCTCTGTGATATATGAGGCGATGGGGCTTGGGCTAACATACATCGTACATGCACACGCACATGCACATGCACACAGTCCCTAGGCTTGAATCTTCAATATCACATTCCAGGTCAGGGAATGCTACAAGGGAATTCCCAGCTGGAATTCCCAAATTATACTCCTGTTCCTGGGGTCGCGGGAGAATTCCAAAGGGTCCGATCTTGTGGGAACCCAAAGTGACACAAATAATTATGGATAATTTATGTGTTACATAATACAAGTGTGGGCCCATATGATTGTAGACGCATAGATGGTGCTACTGCCCTTAGAGGAGGCTGCCAAAAGAAAATAAGACCTCCCTTAAGTCTGCTATAGTACAGGTGACTGCAGTACACCTAACACAGGGAACTGCTTTAATATGCCAGGGCACTGATCTAACTGGTCCCCTTGGTAACAGTTACTGCTGCTTTTATATTGCAAACCCAATTCTGAATAACACAGCAGCATATCTAAAAAAATGTCCCTTTCATACCAAGTACTAGTCTGAAATATTACTTATAAATGTAATTAGTAGCAACATTCTGTTATTACTACCACTTTTCCAGTCCTGAGTTCTGCGTTTATTTACATTTTACACTGTCCCCATATATACGTGATTGAGCTCGTAAATGCATTCAAACTATAGATAGATCAAGTGAAACAGAGCTAATTGTCTGTCAGTATTGGCTATTGTGCACTTGTTTGCTTGCTCCTGGGTTACACAGCTCCACACCATGACTCACAGATGTGACAATGTGGTGTGGCTAAAAGGTCCGTGAGTGACACAGCAACTGCTATGTTTTCACTTCTTTAGTTGTCACAGTGTCAAAACCACTAGTGATACCAGTTCGAAAAGTGACTTTTGCCTTGTGGCCGAACCAACAACATGGGGTGGGTTAAGGATGTCTTTGTTTGTTGCGAGTTTAAGTGCAGTGTTTGACTACTTGGCTTTTGGAAGTGCTTGGCTAAATGTTTACACTGTGCACTCAATGTTAAGACTGTATGTTTGTGCATGTGTCTGGGCGTTGTTCCTCTCCTTGGCATAAGGATGCAACAAGATTTTCCACTTAAGATAATGGATTACTAACAACTTCATAAACAAATGTAGCACAGGCTAAACTTTTACAATTTACCACTCTATTTCATTTGATTTGGAAAATGCATCCCCCCCATTTCCATTATTATACAATCCATGTTTTACAATCCAAATTTAACTGACGCATTGCTAGCTACAGACACACAATATATGTTGCAGAATATCAGCATTCATTCTTACGCCGATCAAGCATAACATAATGACCACCTGCCTATTATTGGTGCTCATATAATATGTTTCTATCAGAACAAGCATTCATTTCTTCAGTAATTTGAGCAGGAGCCAGCCTTCTCTCCCCATGTGCATCACCTCTCGCCGGTTCACTACTGTTCCTTCCTTGGACCATTTTTCATAGATACTAACCACTGCAGACTGGGAACACGCCACAAGAGTGGCAGCTGCAGTTTTGGAGATGCTCTGACCCAGCTAACTAGACGACACAACGTGTCCCATATCAAACTTGCGCAAATCCTTATGCTTGCCCATTTTTCCTGCTTCAGACGCACCAATAAATGTTCAATTGCTGCCTAATATATGTGACCCACTAACAGGTGCCAGGTTTTAAAGAGATACTATCTCTGTTCACTTAACCTGTCAGTGGTCATAATGTTTTGTCTGATCGGTGTTTAAAAAAAGATTTGATTTTAGACTCTAAATCCCTGAAATCCACTGACCAACTTACATTTCAAGATAGTCAGTTTTTGTTCTTGTTGCTTATAAATATCTAAGATAACCCCCCTTCCCTCCTCCTCATCTCAATTGGACTTCATAGGTGAAATCAATGAAAGCTTAGCGCCTGGATTCTTCTCGCCCTGTTTTACCAACACAGCCATGTGGATGTAATATATTTCAGCTTTGAACAACCACAAAGATGAAAAAGAGAGGCAGATGAATCGCTATCAGATCTCTGTAAGCCAGGGCTCCCACACTGAGACTCACACTGGCGCTGGTACAGATTAGCTTACACTGCAGCTGCCGCAGCAACAAACTGTGTGTTCACGGGTGTGTTCGGACACTGTTGTTGCCTATAGGGAGCAAGATACCAGTTATGTATCCATTCTCTTTGCTTGTGAATGGGCGGTGTGCGTGTGTGTGGGTGTGTGTGTGTTGTGTCCTCTCTGATCAGATATACATCCTCAACTGAGCTACAGGCCAAGGCTCTCCCTGCTGCAGCCAATCCTTGCAGTGATTCAGGCCACTAAGCACCACAAATCAGTTTAACTTCCACTTGGTTATCACAGCTCATGGCGCACTTTACAGTTTACCCGCAGACATCCTGCAGCACTGAGCTCGGCTGGATTCACAAGGATCACTATCTACTGCAATATTATTTATCCTCCTTTTATCTAACACTTGTGCAACCACTGAATCCAGACTATAAAGACCATTACTGGTTTGAATAAGTGACTTTTTAAAGCTATGAAACAAACAAAAAGGGGTATTAGACTAAAGATGTTAAAACTTACAAATAAAAAAGTATGTTAGGGAACCATTTTTTAATCATTTGTCTTTCTTCTAATTTATTTTTGTCGATGCAGCAAATAATTTTTCTTCAAGCTGCTTATTGATTTGACATAGGTTTTACAGAGACCCTTCCTGATGCCTCCATTTATTTAGGGTTGGGGCTGGCACAAAGAGCACATTGGTTAAGCTGCATTACTTTTTTTCTCCCATAGTGCATATAGCATTTTCTCAATCTTTATTTGCATTTCAAGTTTTGGTTTGGGATTCATTGATCTGCTACTTTAGTGAATGACCTTGTATTAAAGCCATTATAAACAAAGCTACTAACACCACTGCCGGTCCCACTGCAGATTTTAGAGTGCCTTGAGGGATAAAGTCCTATTTCTGTTAATGGCGTCATTCTCCAGATGCATCTGTGGATGTTTTCCACTGTGATGTATTCTTCTGGAGCTCTCATTAGGATGACACAGTAAAAAGGAAGAACATAAACCATGATTTCATCAGAGTGGAATCTTAATCCATGTTGTAAATTGAAAAATAAAACTTTATATTTCAAGGACATGTGGGGCCTGCTGATTTATTCATGGAGAAGCACAAAACAACCACAGTGCCCTCCCGCCGGACACTGGAGAGACTAAATGGGAGATTAATTACCCAAAGTGCACCTCACCAATACTTGACGACAGCTGAGACGCCCACAGTGTCCCAGACCATTCATAGGTTCTGAACTAGGATTCTTACAAATACAAAGACATTTTGGGTAATATTTTTAACAGAGACAGCTAACTAAAAAGGCTTTATGCTGAATGCTCCTTTTGCATAGTAATATAAGGTATTTTATTGCATTGGTATTATTTCAGAATAACTGACAATAAAGCATTAGCTAATTATTAGTAACCAGTTTGTAACAAATTTATATTAATATTTGATTATTTACAAAGCATTATGTAAACATCAATAAACATGACTGAGCTGCAACAACTGTTCTTTCCTTGGACCACTTTTTGTAGATCCTTACCACTGCAGACCAGGAGCACCCCACAAGAGCTGCAGATTTGGAGATGCTCTGACCCAGTCATCACTACATGGCACTTGTCAAAGTTACTCAAATCTTTATACAATCCAATATTTCCTGCTTCCAACACATCAACTTTGAAAACAAAATGTCCATTTGTTGTGTTGGCCATACATTACGTTTATGGTAATTATTGTGATATGGCAGGAGACTGTGTTGTTTTTCCATAGTGTTTATAGCATTTTGTTCAGTCCTCATTTACATTTTCAGTTTTGGCTTGGGCTTCCATTGATTTGCAATGTTACTCTAGTGAATGGCAGTCAAACAGAAAGGCAGAGAAAGGGGGCCCAGCAAAGCGTGAAATAGTCTGAGCTTTTACTACAACTGCAAGCGTTTGACCACATGCCACACCAGCCGTTGCAGCGGTTACCCTCAGCAACGCCACACTAATAGGATGGTATGTTGTGGAAAAAAGCAACAAAGATGCTGTTCAGTCCTGCATGTAGAACAGGTGTAAATGAGAGATTTGACACAGAAGCACAGTAGCTGGTTTGGACTTTAAAAAGTAATCCTATTTTGCTCAACCAACAGGCAAGGATACATAAAACTGGGACTTTTGATCGATATTGGATCATTACAAGCACATAAGACAAGCTTGCACCCTGACCAGGACTTATCTAATTAGGAGTCAATAAAACAATTGCCTACGAATCATAATTATAATTAATGAGGGCAATTAGTTTGTGCCCCAAGAGCTTATAAAGTGTCAAACATAATCAGTCATTAAAATGGTGATTTTTGTGATCTTTAAAACATGTAATATTAGAGTCTACTAGCTTTAAGTACCACTGAGAGTTACTTATACAATAATCCTGATGTATACTTAAATAGAGGAGGCCAAATGGTGGGCAAGGATCTAAAAGTGGGTGGTTGAGAGGTTGAATATAGTAATGTATATGTGTTTAGCTTGTTTGAATAAAAACCTGGCTACTGAAACATTTACAGATCATCACATCACAAATCTGCAATGTGAAAAGCGTCTGTATTGTCATTTTTAACCTCATTTTTCGAAGCATCATCAAGCCTAAATACTTTGGTATAATCAGCCTAGAAAGCATTATAGGTTTCATGTTCATGTTAAAGCTTTTACACTGCCAAACCATATAACAAGCATGCTACATCTGTTATCTTGACCTGTTAATTGTACATGAACAGACACATGCCAGACTGAAACAGGAGCATATTTGCTAGTCCCAAGCGGTGCCAGGTGACTAACATGAAGGATAAATACCCCAGAGAAATCCCGTTCCAATATCACAGTCTCTGCACGCCTCAAAAATTACCATCAGCATAACAATATTAGCCTGTTCATAGTCATCCATTAAAAGTACTTAGAGTAGACAGGTAGACAGGGGAATACACTACAGCTCATACAGAGGCACTGTCCCCGAGAGGTAGGAGCTACTCAGGAGCTGCTCTAAGCTGTGACACTGTTCATCTACATTTCCATTAATCTATCATTGTTGTATTAATAATTTACTCTTGAATAGACATGTAAACCTATACTCAATTTAACATGAAGAATATGGGTGCTACTTATTCTCAATTGGTTGCCATCAGTAATTACAGTATCCATATAAGAGCTGATTGAATAACAAATATATAATGATCTTCTGTGGTAGTAATTTACATATGGCACGATCAACCTGTAATGGATCAAAATACAAAAGGTAAATGGTTAAATATTATGCTAAATCAACTTTTTTGGGCTAACCATGTTAAAATTTTGTTTCTGCCTCAAAAACATACCTGGAGTAGTATTTTGTTTCATTCACGCTTGTTTGAGTAATCACAAATCTGGAAATGCTCTGTTTTACTGCACTACGTAAACAGGTAGACTCATTCTGATAATTTCAGCATTTAAATTGTGGTCAGTACAAAGTAGTCAGCTCATTTATCTATCTCTTAGCTCCATGTTGCTAATAGCTGAGCATTTGTTATTTAAAATCATGAATATCAACAAGCTATTATAAAAATAAAATAAATTAAAATAACGCTCCTCTAAGTATCTCATTCCCATGAACTTTTCTGGGATGGAAACAGCAAATCTTCCTCTAGTATGTGATTTGCATATTAATTTGACACGGGCCACACCCTCCCCATGGGCTTGGGACTGGCACAGAACATGCACCCATGTCACCTTTAGTAGCATTTTGCTGCTATGACTGTAAAATGAAACTATGTTTTCATTCAATTCAGTTCATTTAATTGCACTTACTAGGCACATCTGAGGCATCGCTGGTATTTCACTGAGAAAGAAATATCAAGAAGTCAAATGTCTTCCACAGTTGCAGCAGACTACTGATCCTGTTACCTAAAACTCAAAAATGGTAAATCCTCCAGGTATGGCCCCTCACAGTCAGATTTCACACTTACATTGTTTTACCACTGGCAATAATCCTTTAAGCCTAACAGCACTCTCATAGGGGATAAGGCCTTATCTTTTGGCTCATCACAATAAAAGTCTCCACTGTAAAAACCCCTCACAGCCACAGTGTTGGGAGTGATTCTGTGAACAAAAAACAGCCCTATCAATCTTTTGAGTTTGAAGTCCCGCCAACGATTTATACCCCCCTGCTTTGTCCCGGCAGTCCCACCTTCCTTTTGTGTAAGCCATATACTGAGACAGATCCACATCTCCCAGCTACAGAGTCAGATGTCAGGGATAAAGAGAAAATTTCTGGTTGAACCACTCGGGATCATTTTGTAGTCTGAAATCCCAAACTGTATGTACAATGAGCCATTACATACAGTAGGTGTGGCAGCATAATGGTGTCATTGCAAGTGCCAAATTAGTTGTGAATCAGCAAGGATTTGGTTGAAATAAGAGCACTATTCTGCAGTCAATCTCTGCTATATGAGGAAGCACCTGCCCAGTTCTTGGCTTGGTCTCCCAACCTCCAGCACCTTGTTTCTTCAAGTCATTTACGACCCATGCGTTTTCACATCTTTTACAGTCTCTCCTCTTCCTCCATCCCACACATTGCTACAGCAGTGGTGTTTTGTGAAGGCAGCTGGTTGGGGCTCATTTTTCACGCGACTGACCTCTTCTTCCTTTATCTTTTTCTAACACGCAAAATGTAAAAAAAAAAAAAAAGCAGAATATCACAGTTTGCAACTTGTTTTGAATTTTAGACTTTGCCTTAAATTTCTGTATAGTAACAAAACACGTGCAATATGATTGTTACCTCTGCAAAAAAGGTTGTTTCCAGCATTGGTTGGTTGATTAATCTAACATATCTCAAGTACTAGAAATTGTCATATTTTGCAGTAATGGGCCATCTGGCAGCAGGACTTTTTGAAAGGTGTCTGTACCATTCCCAAAATATACAAGCATCAACACACAGAGCATTTACCCCTGAACTAGAAGATCCTCCTGATTGTGTTGCCTGGAAAATCCAGACTGATATGTCTCTGTGTTATTCTACAGAGACATATCAGTCTGGTCACCACGCCGTCCACAGTGGTTTACTCAAATCCCAACCGTACCGTGCATTTTGATTGGTTTATTTAAGTCACGTGTTCTTCGCGAGCAGCGTCACTCGTACGCGTCTCCTCACCGACAACAATCAAGATGACGCACCGAGGAGCCGAGAGTTTGTTTCATTCAGCGGTATGGTACGGTAATGTTGAAATAACTCTCTCGTTCCTCCCTCGTGGCTTCACTACTCCGTTTGTTTACTTTCTCACTTTATTGTCGCTTTGTTAACGTCACGTCTGCCATTTTCTGATTGGCTAACTCCGCTGCCCGTTAACTCGGGTTTGCTCCGCCCTAGAAATCGAATTGATTTTAAGGCGACCAGACTCATCCGCTGGTACAGCGGTGAGTCTGGAATTTCCAGGCAACCGATTGTGTCCACTACACACACTGCACTAACTGTGCAGTATTTTCAACATTGTATGATGGCAGGGGTCTGAGGGCTCTCAGTGCTTCTAGTTTTAAATTGATTTCTCTTTCTGTAGAGTTGTTTACACCAAAATGAAACCCTGTGTATTCCATTAACTGAGCTGAGTTATTAATAATTTTTTCAGCAACAACACGTTGATATTACTTCACAGCTCGTGCTCCTTTCTCAGTGCCACTAAATCATTTATTTAAACAAATCCAAATCATTACAACCCGCTCTTATTTACACTGTTTTAATCATCTGTACATTTTAACAGCAGAGGATTCAGCTCTCCAATCTTCTAATGTTAATATATTCTATTCCCTAATGATATCACTGTCACCAAAGGGCAGAGTTCTGCTGTGTATTTCTGTAACTGTGTCTTTATTACCCGAATCAGTTATTTCTGGGGACCAGAGGGCTCTTGTGGTAGAGGTTCATTTATACCATTTAGACCATGGTGAAAAAAGGTGAATTTGTGCCTCTGTGTTATCGTGTGAACCTCATCAAGCTTCATTACCGTTTTCTGTGTGCCCACTAGTGAGTATGTGACAAGCCATTTTTGTAAATATATTCCCTGCAATGTGACAGCTACATTAGCTCATTGTTTTATTTCCATATTGGCTGCAAGCTAAAGGGAAATATCCAATATGTTTACCCTCAATGGTGCAAAATAGCTTTCTAATGCCTGTACTCTGTCTGCTAAGTGTCTGATTATTTTTATGTCAATTGCAGTTAATTATGACATACTTCAACTATAGCAAGATTTATGAGCAACCAAACACACTGATGATCATTACATTACTACAATAGATTTAGTACATTTCAACCAACTGTCTTAAAATATTAATGACTCTCCAGGCACTTATCATACATAATGTATTAAAACATAATATAGGCTGTATGCTGGCAGAGTGGTTAGCACTCTTGCGGTCAACTCACAATTTGTGTAGTCTACATGTCCTCCCTGTCTGTGGGTTCTGTGGCTTGTGTGGGCTCAGGGTACTTCAGCTTTCTCTCACGGTTAAAAGACTTGCATGTGTTAGGTAAACTGGTTATGCTACATTACCAATACTAAATGAAAGTGAGAGCGAATGTTTGTCTGTATGCGTCGCTCAGAGTCACCCCTGTGACTAACTGTTCATTGTGAAGCAATGCCTCATGCTCTAAGAAGCTGGGATAGTGTGCAGCTCTCTGCTCCCTCAAATGGGAAAAAAGAGGAAGAAAATCTTTGAATGAAAGAATTAATGAATAAACCTAATCAATAAAGACATTACAGGATCAAATGACTTGAATCACAACTACATTCAATCATAACTGCTAGCTTTGCAATCATTGTTGTCCCCAAATGACATGCATTGAAATTTACAAAAAGCATATTTCAGAATGTAAAGTGGTCAATTCTCTTCTTCTAATCCCATATTCCTATAGCGTTTTAGCATGCATCTCCAAAGGCTAATCTGTGCTGGTTATTGAAGTGTGAAGTCTCAGTCTGCTCCATGCCTGTGTGTGTAGGAGGAACTCTAATTTGATTCCCGACTGTACCATGTTCCTCCACTGCAGTGCCTGTTTATGAAAATTGCATAATTGGCTGTGTTTGTGCGTACGCATGCATGTGTGTAACCTGTGTGTTTAGTACGGCATGGGGTCAGAAAATCAGTGCCTGTAAGTTTAGATAAATGTCGAACTAGGGCTATTTAGCTTTTCTTTTTTTTTTACCCTAATATTACTTTTTTTAAACTGAAGAATTATGCCCTTTCAGACAAATATTAATCACTGACATCATTTTGGTCTTGGAATTCCAGGCATTTAATATACAATTCACTATATGTACCTACAGCCTCATATGACGTGTGTGCCAAGATTTGAATTTAATACCTCCACCAAGGCATTGGCCCTATCTCACAATGGTAAACAAAGCTCACATATGGACATGAACCAGGGATCTTCTAGTTAAGGGTTAAATGGTCTGTCTCTTGCGGCATTATTTTTAACTAAGGTATAAAATGTACTAAAACTTTTCAGACTGTTCCTCTACTGCCCTTTTGTGGGGGTAATATATTTGGCATTACCCCCTTGGCATGAGCAATAAAACTGTCATAGGTCAGATATAGTGACAAAGGACCCATATCTGTCACCATCATTTACAAATAGTGTTGTTATATTGTACGTACAAACAGTAATTGGCAATGTACCACTTACCAAGACATTGACATCAAATGAAATGTGTTGCCAACATTAACATTTGTTTTGTGAGCCTCAGGGCTATAAATAGAGCACCTGTCTCGCTGCAGTGCATTCAGATTTGGGTGCACCTTTTTGGGTCATGCCGCACTGTAGACATACTGTGAGGCTTGTACCTGTCTTCACACTCCCTCCTTCCCATCCACTCCCAAACACACATTTTTCAATCCTTTTGAGAACAGTGTTTTGCAAGGCCTCAAGTACTATTCGCCAGACAAATTGCAAGGTCTTGTCGGACAAAGTGAAAGGTAAGGTGAAGTCAGGTGAGTTGGAACCTACAACTTTGTGCTAGAACTTTTCTCTTTTCAATCTGTTGTAACTTTGCATTCACACTCCTTTATATCTGTCACTACCATCCCAACTTCCCTTGCTTCGTCTTACTATCTTTTCTTATCACAGAAACGTAATCAGGGTAGCTCTAGCCTGGGGGCACTCCTATTTAGATCAGCTATTTTCTAATTATTTTTTTTCTGCTGCAAAAAAAATGTCCTTAGTATTTTTCCATCGGGACATGATTCACAAATTATTCCTCATGAAATACAATGGGAATTTCTGTAGATTTGAAAAGACAATTCCCAGGAAAATGCACCACTGAGAATATGTGATAAATATTTAAAACTGATATAATGGATATGTATGTTGCTAATCCAAGGTAATGAAAACCCACTTACTGCAGTGGTGGAAATGAAAATTATATATTTTGCCATGAGAAAAGAAATCTGATGGGGTAGGCAGACAATGAGACACAATGGGTTATACTGTTACTAAAAGAGGATTTGTCATGACATTTCAGCCCATCTCACATAATAATTGAAACCTTTTCAAATCCACAGTCAGTCATTTCATCTCCCAAAAAATGAACAACCAACAGCCTGCAATGTGCAAAAACAAATTCCCCACTGCATATTTTAGATGTGTATTTGTTAGAATCAGGAATTTACTAATGACTTATTCAAAGCTTACTGCTAACCACAAAAAAAAACAAAAAAAACAAACAAAACAAACAAAAAAAACTCAATTTTGACAACAAGAGGCTCTGCCTTAAGCGTGCTTTCATAAAATTGTGTGCCTGACTGCAGCATATATATTAGCCTTAAACAGACCATCTGCGAAAAGTTGTTAAGTTTATTGTATTCCAACTTAAGGCAAACACACCACTTTTGTTGACCATGACAACAAGCATTACCACAAAAAGTAATTTGAGACCTGTTGTAAAACCAATTTTGCAGACAAAATACTGATTCAGGGTATAGCAAAATGTAAGAATGGCCAATTAGCATTCACAATGACACAAAATGGCACCAAAACAATACTTTACAACTCTGACAAAGGACCACTTTCTTCTGCTCATTTTGTCAAAAGTCACTGGCAATGAGCACCAAGCTAACAGTTCTTTAATTTCCACACTTTCCTACTTAGAGACAAATGCTACGCCACATGACTGCAAGCAAAGTCACCACTGTGGTAAAAGGGCTCTTGATATGCGTCCAAAAGGCAATCACAGGCCCTCACCATGACTCACCATCAGATAATAAGGACTTCAGTTGACTAAGAGAAGCTTTGATCTGTTGCTGTGGAATTTCACAGTAGGTATCTTCCAAGTGCTGTTTCAAGACCTTTTTTAAACAGAAAGGACAAGGACAAGCTGCTGACCAGTTGCTATGGGAATTGTCTTCCACTGTAAAGCCATTTTAAAAGGCCAGCATGTATTTATGCTCCTAAATAAATTAAAGTTCTTAGAAATGTTCCCCATTGTCCCCTTTCGGGTATTAGTTAAGCATTAGCCTCTAGAAACTACAACCTCTATGTCCAGATTTTTTTCATTTTTTATCTTCAGCAAATCAAAAGCTTTTTCACTTTTTTTTTTCTTACAGGTCTATTTAAAGACAGCAGCAGAAAGAGAACAGGTGAAAAGAAGAAAACAGTAGAAAGGACAGAAAATAGCTAAAGTAAAATTGTCCACCTGCATCAACCACCACATCGCACTCACGCTTCTCTCATTTGAATCAATTTAACTTCCAATATACAGCAACAAGAAAACCATTCAATCACATCGTACAATAATCCACGCTAAATATGGAATAATGGTACTCACAAAATTTCGTCATTCTGAAATTCAAGGACGCCATGAGTGTCTTCAAAGTCTTCCCCTCCACCTTTGGCTGTTCCCTCTATCGTCTTGTATGGCAGCATGACCACACCGCGAGCTCCGGACGTCCGCAGCACCTTGACCTCCATAGTGCCCACGCTCTCGCTGACGTGGAACGCGGGCTCCTCGAATGTAAAGATACCGGCATGGTCGTCGTCAAAGATGGTAACGGTAGCGGTGGAAGGCAAGCCGAGGCATGCCACCGAGTCCACGTGATTGGCCGATTCGCCCTCCTCTGGCTCCTCCCCTTCTGACGTCAGCACTTTCACATTTGACAGGTGAATCAGGAAGTTCTCGTCCTCTTCGAAGATGTCGTCGTCAATGATCCCCACGCGGACTTCTTTCATGGTTTCGCCGGGCTTGAAGACAACCACGCCTTCAGTGAATTCGTAATCGGAGCCGGCGTTAGCGGTGCCGTCCTCCGTGCGATATTCCACTGAAATGGTCTTGCCCAGGTCGCCACCACGCCTCACCACATTAACTGCCACTGTGCCGCAATTCTCAAGACATTGGTAGGAGCCTGGTTCAAAGAAGACCTTAGAGACTGGATCATTCTCGCCGGCGTCGGATCGGACCTCGTGCATGCTGACGGCCTTTCTGGCTTGATCAGCTGCGTGTTTCTTCAGGATATTTCCTGCTCCTGTCATCAGTCGGGTGGCCTGGCAACGGTAGAAAGCACGGCTCTTCTGCTGCTGGCTTAGGACTTGGTAGTTGGCGAGTTCGATGAGTTGTTCCACCTGAAAGAAAGAGAAAATAGAAAGACACAGACACACACTAATGTCAAAAGAAAGTTCCCTTGGCATGATAAGTGAAGATGGCACCAGTATACAACCCCAAAATAAAATGTCTTCCTTCACATAATGATATCCTGGCCTAAGTTCTATCTAACTTGTCTGGATAAATAATTTATAAACCAGTCAGTGGTGTGTCAGGCTGCCGGAGCCAACACTGGAAACAGCAGTAATATGAGTCATACAGTTATGCCTGAAGCAATCATTATTCAATCATCTTCAATCATTCTACGTATGCATTATAACGAGGTGCTGAGAATCATCTAAATCTCAGTGTAAACAAATATATTATGTATTACAAAGCCCTTTCAATTTCTCCCAAAGCACAACTGCCCCAGGCCTAACATTACATTAAAACAGGAATGTAAACATAAAAACAAACAACTGAAAAATCCCCAGATCGTTTTCTATTTTGAGTTGCTGAAACAAAGTTGTATATTCCCTGCTGTATCTTTTAATATTATAATACAATAATAATCCTAATTGAATCAAAGCCATTGATTTAAACAGCTCAATTTGTCCTTCTTAAGCCTCCCTTGACAATGGCAGAGGTAAGTAAATACACTTTAAAATATTTAGTTTGTTGGTCAGTTTTTTTTTTTGTTTTTGTTTTTTTTGTTGGTAAGCAACATCACCCAAAAAATAATTGCTGATTTTTTATTTATTTTTTTTTTTTTAGAGATAGGGCCGAAGACACTAAATCCAACCATAATAAATGACCAGCAAAGGACCAAATTATTTATTTTTAGTGAATTATTTAGCACAGTAAGATAAGGTTTTCAGGTTGTAAGGAGTCTTTAAGTCCATGTATTGGCACTGTATCTTTACCATAACAAGGGCCAATGCTTTTTCAGCAATCTAGTTTACATTAGACTTAACCTGTGCTACTTAGCACTGTCATTTGTGAGTTCTGTCTTTCATAGTCACCTCTTTGTCGGGATGTTTCTGTTTGAGCTCTTTCAAGATCTTGGCCATGTCCCTCCTGGTCTCTTCCTCATCGAGATCCTTCTCATCTATGTCGAAACCCAGTGGACCGTCCAAGAAGTCAATAGCATGTGAGTTTAGCATCTTCCCATCCATCTCAATGTCCACCTGACACACACACACAAAACAAAAACATTTGCACATAAATATAATATGCAAAAAAGTATTTATCTACAGGCTACTCATTTAGTAAGGTCACACTAAGGTAAAAAAAAAAAAAAATGGCTTTGCAACTTAATAAAACCAAACTAGCAAATATAATTTTGTCAATTTAGCCAGTTAAGGAAACAAATTATTGTGCTGTTAAATTAATTTGTGGTTTAATAATCATTGCAATATACAGTGGACTTGGTTATCTTGGTAATACACATCACAGCACATTTTATTTACTGAAACGTATTTATATACTGCTGCACTGCTGCTGTGCATGTTGTGTACATTTGGTATTGTCATGATTTCAATATGTTTATTTAGGACTGGTTAGAACACTAGACCTCTTGTCCATTAAAACAACACCTCTAAGAATAGACAGTGCTAATACCTTGGAAGGCAAAGGGCGATCCCCTTCAGTCTCGATGATCATACCGCGCTGTTTGCCAGTCCGATAGCGCTTGTACACATACTTATAGAAGAGCAGCCGGCGGTCGGCCACCCAGGCGAACACCACGCAGATGGGAAAAAAAAGAAACGTGAGAAGCCCCTCCCACACCTGCACGACTCCTGGCGTGATCACCGACAGGATCAGGTAGAGCCAGATATATGCGAAGATACTCCATGTGGCGGTGACGAAGAAGACCCGCAGGTGCTTGACTTTCCTGGTCTCGCCGTCTGGCACCACGTACACGCAAATCCCGATGATGACGAACATGTTGAAGGCAGCAGAGCCCACGATAGTCGAAGGCCCCAGAGTGCCGGCTTCGAACCTGTGACCTATGATCTCGATGACGGACAGCAGGATCTCAGGAGCAGAAGAACCAAGAGCCATAAGAGTTAGGTTTGAGACGGTCTCATTCCAGATACGGACAGTGGTGGTTGTAGTTTCTCCATTGGGTTTCTTAATGGTGATCTCTTTCTCTTGGGAAGTAATGACTTCTATAGATGCCATGAAGCGGTCTGCGATGATGGACACCCCGAGGAACATGTAGACCAAAGCCACAAAGTAAACTGTCGCCCGGGCAACTTTGTCACCAAACGATGGATTTAGGGGCTCCCAGATGGGAAGGATCACCCCTCTGGCGCACTCCTCGGGTTTGCTGCACTCAGTTTTATTAGTGGAAACAGCTGAGACAGAGCCGTCTGAGCTGGGCTGAGGGGGGGCACCAGCCAGCGAGGGTTGAAGCTTGAGGAGGAGAATCACAGTGACAACAGCTAGCCTCAAAGCAGGGGACATGAGAGAGGAGCAATCCCAGCGGCCCATGTTGACTTTCGGTTTGGAACGATTCTAATGTTGAACCTATGGAGTCAGAAAAACAACAGCATTTTAGTAAAATTTCCATATATTTTTACACTGTATTAGAATGAACAGGTTCAAAGCTATGTGGATATGAGAGCAGGTACTAAGCTGTACAGTACTGTGCAAAGTCTTAAGTTTAGGCTATAAGCAAAGAATGGTGTCAATCAATGTACAAAATACACAAACTTACAAAAAATAAATAAATAAATTCTTTAAAACACCCAGGGATGTTAACAATAATCTGAATTCACACAAAAATGTTGGTGATCATACTGATCTTTCTTGACATTTTCATTTTCAACAACAAAAATAAATAAATAAATAAAAAATCTGTATTTATTAAAACACTCTTACTCAACAGCATTTTTTTTTTTTTTTTTTTACTTTTGACACATTCAAGACACTTCTCAAGACACAGTTTAGGAAAGATGTTTTTCTTCTTTTCTATTCAAAGGCAGCGTGTAACCACAGAAAACAGCTTTTCAAACAGAGTACAAAAGATAAAAAAACAGCACTTTCCACTTGCTTTTATCTCATTGAATTCTGTCCAACAAAATGAGCAAAGGTTTTCTTTAACAAACAACTCACATTTACCTATACAAGCAGCATCTCCATGTGTAAGCAAGCAGAGGTCCTAAATGCACATGAGCTATATGTCAGTGGTAAAAGTGGTAAAAATATAAATGAAAATGAAATATGGTTACGAAATATGGTCACTTCATTTTTAACGGGGTTTAGATTAAACAGAAATGGCTCAAAGTCATTTTAATCATGAACATGTATATTAGCATATTATAGTGATGGGAGTATCGATACTGCGGTAGCGATATATCAATAGTCACACAATACTCATTTGGGTATCAAATACTTGAATAAAGTATTGATACTAATTAATACATGTAAAATTAAAGCACATGCATCACTTGGAGGTAACTTAAGACCAAAACATCCCCAAACAGCAGGATTTTGGTCAGGTGCATCCATGTCATGTGAGGTTAGCAGTTTTCACTACTATGCACACTTACATTTTTAATTTTATACTGTGTACATTAAAATTCTTAAATGGACAGTATTAGTCATGGAATTTGTCTTCAAGGTTAACAAATTTTTGAATGAGAAATGATGAGTATTGGGTATCGGTTAATGGTATTGACTAAATCCCCCCCCAAAATAAATATAATCATTTCAAATCTAAAAAAAGTGAGGTATCACTCATCAGTACTCATTTGGGATGTTCTGGTATAGGCTATACACTTGAATGTGAATGAGAGATTTACAGACACCATCTAGGGGACATCATGTTTATTGTTATTATGAAAGACATACAGTATAAACACTCAAATGCCTTTGTAAATTAATTTAATGGGACATTGCATTTGTGCTGAGCCCTTTATTTGGATATAAACCATGATAATGTTTATTTTAGTGGAATCCTACATTTTGTCAAACATAAACCACACGTGTATTAATTCGCAGACAGAGGAACTGAAAGTGTATCTACCAACACTCTTTTGTTTGAATGTACACAAGCTCTTTGTGTTGTGTGTAGAGTCTAGCTTTTCGACAATGGAGAAATCTAGTTGCAGTTAAGAGTAGTGGCAGTGGTTAGTCCACTAACTGAATAGTAGGATTTATGGGTAGTTAAAGCATGAAGAGAAAACTAAGAACCAATTATGTAACCAAATACATGGCCAACTGTTCTAATTCACTTCAATAACAATGACACTACCCCAATTCTTTGCACCAGTGATTCTCAAATCGTCCACACCTAGTATCACCTCAGAAAATGTCTGGCTTTCAAACAAAGTCCCATCTTTAACTGAATCAAATTTTCATTACTAAATAAGGACAAAACAGAGACTAAACTGTGACTATACCAGAACTAAACAAGCGCTAAAATTGGACTAAACCAGGTTTAAACCAGCACATAACCAGGAATAATCAGGGTAAACCAGATCTAAACCAGGACTAAACTGTGCCTAAACCAGGACTAAGCAGTAATGTTTCAAATGTAATCCCCAACCACAGTAAGACAAAATTAGGAATATAACTGCCTGTGTCCAGTTATTTTTGGGGCTTTGTTTTTAGGTGTGGCTCCTAATTCTCTCTTCTTTTTAAATTCTAGCCTTTATTTATTTATCCCTGACTTTAAATGTTCCTGGATCAATAACAAGTCCGATGACCTTGTGTAACAATCTGCCTAAAACTTTCCTCAGACAATGTTGTCATGCTTGTACGCACGCCAACATCCATTTCTCAATAATTGAACTATAGACGACGTTACTAGCCGATGCAGCAGAGTCTGCCAAATATCAATAGCAACATCCACAGTGTCGTTTCCTGCCTTCTTCTCCACCAATCCTCTTCCTAAGCTAAAAGTAATTTTGTAGATGAAGCTGTAAATCTGCGCCAATATGAACCACGTCACTTACATTGCACTCTGCAAATGTTAAAAGCCTCAGGGCTCGACAGACACTATTTCAATGTGAAATGAACAACACAGAATCCATTTCCACTGGGGATATAATCAATGTGTAAATGTTCATCGAAGACATTACATTGTGTATGAGGAATTACCTGAGTCTAGAGTGCTCCAAATATACTTCTTTTACACATTCAGTCATTTTTTTCTGCATATTCCTGTGAAGGCTCATGAGACCCTATCCCAGCAACTATGGGCCTTAGGCAGGGTACACCCAGGAGAAATACCAGTTAGTCGCAGGGCTGCCACTTACAGACACACAGTGAAAGACAACCATTCACTCTCACTCTCTCACTCTTCATGTATTAGGTTCAACTGACAGTCACCAGTTCTGCTAACACAATGTCTTTGGATGGGGGAAGGAAGCTGGAGAAAACCCACAGTAACATGAGGAGGACAAGCAGACTCCACTCAGAGAGACTGCTGTGGCTGACCTGGGACTAGAACCCACAATCTCATTACTAAGAGGCTAAAAACTCACTCACAAATAAGTAGCTTTGTAATAAATGTAGGTATACAATTGTTTTGTTTTGTCCGTTTACCTTGCACAGCTGTGACCATTGCTACAACATTACAAGAAATCAACTCAACAACATGTATTTAATTAAATGTCATTTATGTTAAACCAAACCAAATTGTGTGCACAGGGCAGACAATCCAAGATCTGTCCCTTCTGCCTGGCCTCATTGTGTGGCCACAGAGGGCTTTGTGTGGCATTTTCATGCGATCAATAATTCAGTGTGCAGTGGGATTTGGTTGTTTTCACTTAAGGATGTCATTTTTCTTATAGCCTGATGCCTAAAAAGCAGGCTTTACCACAAAAGCTGTTTTGTGCACATATAACATTAGGTGCACTTGGCAGTGGTGGATTTCAAAGAAAAGAGAAACCTGTATAAGCTCTATATGTTTTACTTGCAGGGCATTTGCAGGTTTTTCCAGGTACTTTGGCAGGTCAAGCCAGCATTGATAGAAAGCTTTTTTATTTTTTATATCATTTTGCAAAGATAACCTACTTGTAATCACTCTAGCATTTTTAGTTTTTCTTACTGAAATTAGGATGCAAGGTTTGGTGTCAAATCAGATATTCCCTCAAAATAGGTCAGTCCTAAACTGTTCCTCAAACTTCTAGTCTTTAGCCATACATGTATGCTAGCTAAAACATAAGCTTGTTTTTGGGTTCAATTCCACACCTGAGACTCCTCCTTTTGAATCCTTCAGTTGTGCAATCCATCCAACACATGCTGTTGTCTAGGAACAAGCATAGTATTTTTAACACATTTAAGCCAATTAATTTGATTTAGAAAAGCCCCGAGCCTTTATTCAAGATTTTGTGACCACAAGTGTGCTTCTCTTCCACTAGTGCTTAGTTTGTCTCCTCTGAGCAGCAGTGGATACATTAATTTCACTGCATGGTTCAAAGGAGCTTCAAATGTACATTTTGTGAAGAAACACATATACAGATGTGAAGAATAGACACAAGAACTACCTTAAGTACAAAAAGACAATCCACACTTCAGAAAACACTAATCTAATTTGTGTCACTTTGGAAGCAGCTGGCAGAAGATTTAGTAAAGGCCCAATCAAACACAATCATAGTTTCAGAGTTGTTTTTAACTTGTTTGTTTCTATCTTCACAGATGCAATTCCTCATTAAACATATTTCACATTTGTTACACTTCACCAGACAATTACACCTCATATGACTTTGTTTAATTACTCATGTTGTTTGCACTGGAGTGCAACACAAATCCTATGGGGATAACAGGCTGTTTGATTTAGGGGGAAATAATGACAAAATATATCAATGTTTGTTTCATCATTACTGATCCCACTACTACTGAGACTAAGCTTCTGTGCCTTACGGGGTCGCTGCTATTTTGGATTTCGCAATTGAAACATCCAGCGAAAAAACAACATATCCCATGACTTTCTATGACCTCAAAACTTGGCTCATTTTCAAAAGGAACACAACATCAGACAAGACGACATAGTGGAGTTTCAGAAAATAGAAGCACACACGCTACACCATATTCTATTCCCCCGAGGAAAAACAAAAGCCCAATACATTTAAGAAGGAATTTAAAGTCATGTGCTACAGTCAAGCAAGCTGTTCCTGATCTGCCCCAATACTGTCACTCCACACAGGCATCTCCAATCACCGAGGGTGCCAAGGAAGTAGCTGATTAGCCCAGCAGACACAGAATCACTCTCTATAAACCACTAACATTACATCATACAGGAAATTATTATTATTACATGTGACATTGTGGTAGAATAATGCTGACCGTGAACATAGCAATGACAAGACAAGAACCACATGACTTAAACATGCGTTAGGAGGAAAATAAAAACATAATGCAGTAGAGGAGCTGAAGTAGTACTCCAAAACTGTACTTAAATAAAAGTACTGTTAATTCAAAATCTTATACCTCAAGTAGTAGAAAAGTGTTCAATGAAATTTAGTAAAGTAGTGAGAACTGAGCTTACTTAAATAGAAAGTACTGCTGCTACTACCACCACCTATTACTACTACTACTATTACTACTACTGCAGCTACTATGAGCAAAGCACTACTACCACTACAGATACTATTACTACTACTCCTGATACTGCTACTGCTGCTACTGCCATTGAGGTAAAAATAAAAAAAAAATACTGCTAGTACTACTATCAATACTACTTTCACTACACCGCTGCACAGGCAAGACGCAACAATTAAATATTCAAAGCAATGGGTACAAGAAAGAAAAACAATTTGGTTACATAGTAAGAATATACATGATAACAGAAACAGTATAAAGATTATCTAACTATCTGGGGCTAAATTTACTCTCAAGCCTCTGCAAACAGGAAACATTTAAAGATATATTTATAGTCATTACAGTGATGTTCATCTTGTAGCTGCCCCACGGCCACACCTCGAGCCAATGTGCCCTGTCATATCACTTCATTCAGAGGGAAAATAATGGTCACTTCAGGCTGAACTACATGGTTATCTGTTACTGTCTGACACTGCATCCTTCTGGCATGTGACATTCTCAGTACAGGCTGTGACAAAGTATAGGCAGCATAAGCACTGGTCTCTATTATAGTGTTAAATCTACTGCCACTGAAGGGAGTACATTTTAAAAATAGTACTTTTATTTTTACTTATAGTGTACAACCTCAGTGGTAAAGTGGGTAGTGACAGTAACTACATGAATACTTAATTGCAGAATTATCTTCCACTTCTTGTAGCAAGACACTTTTGTACACGCTTCTTTTTTTCCCAATATCCATACCATGCCAAGCCAAGCCCTTATCATTACATAAGCCACTGGTCGAAGCCACTGGCACATATAGCAGCTGTATAGTTTGCTGACCTTCTTTCCCTTAATCTCAGCAGTCCCTCTATCTTGGCCAATGCAACACAATGGACTCAACTTAAATCTCATATAATTCCCTTTACCATTATCCAGAGCACAGACACTCTCTCTCGTCATGTAACCTCCGGCTTCATTTATATTTCATCACGGAGCTTGTACATATCACAAGATGAGTTTTTTTCTCTTTTATATACTGAAGCTATATTATGAGATTATATGGTTTCTTCTATCCGTTTTCTGTATCTTGTATATATCCAGTCTAGGCTTACCCAAATACAACAATCAGAAAAAAAATAAAAAATCTATGGTCTTAGCTGTTCCTAAAAAGGGTGCTCTCCAGGATCTGCTTTGGAGGTCACTGTCCCAAGAGTTCCCATTACGCCGTCAACATCTTTGATTTCTTTGGTATTTTTCAAGCTTTTAGTGTCCATATATACCAGTAATTCTCAACTGGTGGGTCAGGACACAAAAGTGGGTTGCGGAACTATTTTCAGTGGGTCATGGCCCTATGCCAGGGCAAAAAAAAAAAAAAGGTGGCAGTATGGGACCTAAGTCATATAGAGGAAAACAATCCAATTCTGTAATGTCACTATTACACTTCTAAGGTTGAAGTGAAGTTAAAAAGGTTGACTTTACTGATGTGAAAAGTTGAAGTTTTAAATTAAAATGCTGGTAAGTGAATGTAGAAGGGAACAGTTCCTTCTTTGACATCACCACTTGGTTTAACCTTAAATAAGTTATTTTTTGTGTTAGCATACTGTGACATTCTGATATTAAACTAAGCTAGGTTCAAACTGCACAATATACTGCATTTAATCAGTTGAAATTGCTCTTTTTTGGGGTTGCGGCTTGTCATTTTCGAGTGACAGTGGGTCCCAAAGCCAGACCAGTTGAGAACCACTGATATATATCACTCACTGGCCGCAACCTGCAAGTACCAGGTTGGATCCACTTTTATCTTCAGACATGCCTTAATTTTTGAGCCTGTCTAGTACCAACAGCCATGCCACGTTCTTTTTTTCCTCTGTTCTGCCTTTCAGTTTGATCTTGAAAAAGTCATCTTCACCATGCCAATAAGTTGAATAGCAAGATGTACCCAAAAAAGTGGCCGTAGTGTAAATGTGTGTGACTACTTGTTGGCCTGGATCTTCTCCCAGTGATCCAACCAACCCATCAGAAGTGTCCATATCCAAAGTGGGACAGGCTTTTAACAGTGAAGTATTTCTCTTATTGGTTGTATTTTCTTCAGTTTTCAGATTCTGTTTACTTTGCATATGTTGGTACTGACTATGGACTTATGATTGGTTACAGTTCAATCCAAATAAATTAAATCTGCTTCCATTTAAAGAATTAGAATGGATGGCAAGGCAACATTATTCATTCATTATAAAACACTTCTCTCATACTTTGTACCCAATGAGCCGAAAACTAGGAAATGTCAGATGACTTCTGTGCACTTCAGAACAGATATGGTAATCACATGCAATATATTTGGTTCAGTGGCCACCTTGGACAGAAAAGCTATAAACCAAATCTAAGAAAAGTCCTTCATCAGTATTTTCCATTAGGTTTCTATTATGCTCACACCAAAACTGCAGCGACAACCATTTGCATGTTTCTAAGATATGCTTTTGCCTAGTTGACATTATGTGACAGAAGACAGCGGTAGGGGTCTGTCTTCACACTGCAAAGCTAAAGATGGCTGTCATATTAGAGCTGCTATTCTCCACAGGGAAAAACCAAGAACCAACGTCTGGAGTCAAGGATGATCTGATCGACAGAAAAACGATTTAGACAGCCAGTAGTGCTAGGATAAGCAGTATGCATTAACCCATCACATTTTAACAATAAGGTAACAGATATGCATAATAATGGCATATGATAGATGAGCAGTTCACAATCTGGGCATTGATTTCTGATAGATTAACTCTCGGTGTGACAAGGATGACTAGCCTTTACTGTATTAGATATTGAACCGTGAGATCGAAGTCAAGGTGTCACCTATGGCACACGCAACACAGCCGCTAACGCAAAGGAAGCTCAATCAAACATTACAAGTAGTGAATCATCATTATGCCAGAACCATTTGTGTAATGTGACAGTCTAGGCTACTGTCATTTACGTCTACTAATCTATTACCCTTAAACTTCTTTCTGAGTACATTTTTCAAAGAATACTTTAATTTAATGTGACTAAATTTTTGTGGAATAATGTCTTTCACTCAAGTAAATGTCTATTTTTAGTATTTTTTACCTCTAGTTTCGAACCATGGAGTGGTACTAGTTGTAATTAGTTGTAACTAGTTGTAATTTTACTGCGTAACTGCAAAAAATAAATAAATAAATAAAAATAAATAAATACATTCTTTGGACATAATACTTAATTTTAGTTTTTCTCAAGTACTAATTGTGTTGGTTACTTTTACTTCTACTTGAGTAACATTATTTAAAGTAGTAGTTATTTTACTTGAGAACAGATTTCGAGTAATTCTTTAAATTCTCACAAATAGCTGACAAATAATGGTGTGACCTTGTAGTAAAAGGACATTGTTGACTGTAAACATAATGAAAGTAGACACCTCTGCAATTCATCTGTTTGAAATGTGGGAACCAGAAGTGTCACTCACCAAAACTAATCTCTATTTTACCTCCAAATACAAACTTGTACTTTGCAGTTACAGATGTGGTCAGGTTTTGGATCACACCATTGTAACTTAAAATGTATGCAAAAGTATTAGGTTGCAAAGTCACAGTCAGTCAGTTTGAACAACCATGTGACTAAAAATACAATGTGACAATGTCAGCTGTAAAGTTCATTCATTCATTTTCTACTGCTTATTCCCGTTAGGGGTCGCAGGTGACTGGAGTCTATCCCAGTAACTTTGGGCCATAGGCGGGGTACACCCTGGACAGGGGCCAGCTTGTCGCAGGGCTGACACAGAGACAAACACAGACAGACAACCATTCACTAGGGTCAATTTAGAGTCACCAATTCACCTAACACATGCATGTCTTTGGACGGTGGGAGGAAGCCGGAGAGAACCCACGGTAACATGGGGAGGACATGCAGACTCCACCCAGAGAGTTTGTGTGATGGTGTGTTGGTCAGACCAGGGCTCGAACCCACAATCTCCTTGCTGGGAGGTGAGAACGCTAACCGCTCTGCCAATCCTGACAAATGTTGACTTAAATGTAAATAAAAACAGAATTAATGTTTCAGAAATCTCATGAAACTATATTTTGTAATATACAGACCATGAACAATAATTCAGGTGTTGAAAATCTCTGTTTCTATTTTTATTTATGTTTTATACAGTTTAACTAAATTTGCTGGCGTTGAGTTTGTTAAACAGACCCTCTTTCCATGTCAGTATTGACAGTATTAAAGCTGTATAGATGTGTTGATGTCCAAAAGTTGAAAAGATGAAGATGCCATGTTGCTTGGTTAAATTGAAAAAAGCTACTGCAGAAGCATGACAGTGCACAACAGTGGACTCAGTGCTAGAGAATATGGTAATAAACGGCTCACGTGAGGTTAGGCAATGCAGTGATCGCAGATTTTTGCTGATTAATTGCCATTCATTATGTGCAGTCCACAAACATCTTGTGCCATGCACTAATTCTATAATACATACAATCAATATCAATATTAATTGGAAAATCTACTGAATTGTATTAAAGCATCCAATTCACTTGGTCGTTATTTTCACACAAACCCCTTCACATACAAGAGAGCTGCGCTAACTTTATAAGTCATGTCTCTTAGCACAAATTGGTGCATTTCAGAATAAAGGAAGATCCTGTAGCCCTGTCCAAACCATAAGAACTCCCACTTATTCCTGCTACACATACTTCTGAACCGCAGTCTCCCCTCAGCCACTTCCAGCAAAGTGAGTAGATCTGGCTGCTCCACTGATTGCTTACATCTCTGCATGTAAATGTAGTCAAATTCCCTCTGCAGCCTTTGAGAGCTGCCCCACGCTGATAAAAAGACCCACTTTAGCCTAATCTGAGCTCACTGTATTGCTGTGTGATGCATTAAATTACACAATGCCGCATCCAGCTTCATGTATAAAACTGTATTTCTCAACTTTATGAATAAATACTATATGCCCCGATGATGACCTAGAGTCTGTCTGATGCTGTACAGCCCAGAGACAAGTCAACTGGAAATGAACAAGCTTTAAAGGCTTTCTGGCACCTGCTTGCTGTTGCTTGCTTGTGTGATGCACCGAGAACAATGATGCGCATGAAGAGTATCAAAAACCACAGACCACTGGTGCGGGGCAAGGATCATGACCAAAACCTAGTCATCTTTAATAATAATCTCGACTTATATCAATTTGACTAAGCCACATAAGCTGCCCAATTACACAAATAGCCTATTTTAACTACCTCAGCTTATTCACTGTACAGTATCAAAGCTTTCCAGTGATGTATACATTCCCCATCACTCTCTATAGCATTCGGCATTTGGCGCAAAGGATGGGTAACGCTGCAGAATTGCGTAAATCTGTCACCCAGTGTGCGCCTGAAAGCGACTGGGCAATCCATCCTCTTAAGTATTTCCATCCTCAAAGCGCAGAGGGTGGGGGGGCATATAGCCATGGACCTCGCGCATGGGTTTTTCCCCTCCAACTTCCAACGCTGAAAGCCTATAAAAGGTACCAGCGTGCTTATCTGGACGTGCTCTGCATGCGTAATGATTATTCCCCAAGTAATCAACGAAAAGGGAAAGGGGGAGGAGGGCTCGTACTAGAGGGGTATACAAGAGTGGTGAAAACATGTAAAGCAAAGCGTAATAAAATAAAGAGCATGGAAAAGGATAGGAATCAAAACGCATGCCTATAAAGAGAGGATATGGTGTCCACGTTGTATCCAGTTATTCCCAACGCAAGTCACTGTCGCTCTGTTCCATTCATATCCACTAAATCAAACCTGCCCTCACTATAGCACTCTGCGTAAAGCACGTTAACCCTCGTCTTATCCCACACGCATCCACAAATGTTCCTACCTTTTTGTCCTCGGAGGAGAGAGCGGTCCGCGCAGTGAAAGTGAAGAGCTTTGACCAGTCCTAGTAGCGAACACAAGCAATAGTACGAGTGCTAGTAGTTGTAGAAGAGGTAAGCCCAGCAGTGGGGAAGGGTAATGGAGACGCAAGGACCTCTTATATGCCGGCCAAGGCGGCGTTTCCACCGCCCGAGACGCACAAAAGGAGGCAGAGCAGTCCGGATTCCCATGCACTGGCAGTTTTTTTTAACTCGTTTATTTGTTGATCTTGTCTACTGTTGGATTACTCCTAGTTTCCATTCAGCTTGACCGGTGGGACCTGTATGATCGAATGACCGGAGAGGCGCTTCATCAGCAGACCCGTATTTGTTGTTGGTGGTGGTGGTGTTGGGACGCGGCTCGCAGTACGGACGACTTCTTCCTCATTCTTCCCTTCCCGTTTCCCCTCTAGCTCCCAGCCAGCAGCCAGTGAGAAGTGTGCGGACTAGAGAGAGCGGCGAGTGAGCAGGTCTCTTCTCATTCTTCAGTTTCCTCGCTCGCTCGCCGACTCCGGATCAACCGCCTCCTCCTCCTCCCCCTCCTCCTCTCTAGTTTAATGTGTAGTTTTGTGCCGTGGCGCGTCCATATTATTATCCCGCCTCTTTGCCCTGCGCTCCTTCGCCTTAGCCCTTCATTTTTCTATCCCTTCACCCCTCTGCCCCAAGCTATTAACTTTTGCTCTAAGGAGTTTCACTTCAGCGTCTTTTCCTGTCACATTGTCATTGGCAAATCTCGGTAATGTCTAGAGGTTTTGATCACTTCTGTCTTCAGAGTATTGACTGTATGTGAGCTCTGATGATGGCAGATAAGGAGTTGGTCCTCCAATTGATCCCGCACTGGTGCTGCAAAGGGGGTAAAAGTTAGGGCATCTCTGCAGGATGGAGGAAGAAATTATTCGAAAACAATAGTGCACTGGTACACTCTTACCACAAATCTAGATATACTGTCAGTATAATATAGCTTACCTCCACCACTTAAAAAAAAAAAAAAAAAAAGTTAAAAATGCATTTTTGCTGCTAAAATGCAAATATACACTTAAAAAAACACCTTATTTGCTTTTAGCTTTTCGCTTATAATTTTAAGTAAACAACAAAGAACAAATAGGGTGAAATATGTTTTTATTGCATTTTTTGGTGGTAATATAAAAATCCATTTGTTATTAGTTTGAAGCGGAACTCAGTAACTTTTTTTTACCTCAAATAAAGTGTTTGGGGACCATGTGATGGTTAAGTGATTTGTTATGGGGTGAATTAAGTGTCTGGCATCTCCCCCTGGTGTCTCTGGGCCAAAAATGACACTTGCAAGTATGAGCGTTGCCAACCCAGTGTCACAGAAGTCTTGGGTCTTGTGAGAAAGCAGCAAATCACAGATAAGCGAGTGATGGTTTTATTTATGTATTTTCACTCCACAGAAGAAAATAAGGCAAAAACAGTAAAGAAATGTGCAAAGTTTCGCTTTAAATCACAACATTTAACCCAAAGTAAATATTTCTATGAGGTCGGGGCATTTGTTTGGCCGTGCAAGGACAAAAACCAGAATGCAACTTTTGGCTTTTTGGTGTGTGCAATATAGGAAATTGTGTTGCCAGTTTTGAAACAGGATGAGATCGTAACATGTCATCAAACAGCATTTCAGTCACTTTGTTTGAACTTAAAGTCACCTTTTTTACATTTGGCTGAAGTGAAAAACTACTACTTTATTAAACCTTGAAAAAAAGATTTACCTCTGACTGTTGGTGTAAGTACAAATGTGCAGTATTACCTAGAGTTTGTTTGTTGTTTTCCAAAACTTTAAATTTACCTAAATTTACATAATTGTTAAGGATTTGGAAATATACATTCTTGTAAAAGCTACATTCAAAATATATAATAAAACATCAGAGATACTGTCGACCCTTGGAGATTTTCACATTGTTAAATTTTTCTCTCTTCGAAAAAAGGTTTGGACGCCCCATCATACAGTATATCCACAGGCTGCAGAGAATCATTCAAGAGTAGTTTAATATCTTAGACTACAAAAGCAGCAGACTTGGCCCAAACTCTGCAACTGCCAGTGACCAAGTGATTTAAGTTTTCAGTAAAAAAGGTCACACAGTGAGACTTCTGGCAGCAGCAATGGGAACCTGACGGGAGATAACAGCACATAGCTTCAGACTGACAGAGGTCAAGCTGATCACACACACTTTAACGTATTCTCCAAACTCACCTTCAATCAGTATCCAGGCCATCACAAGTTTATAGTCAATAGTGTGGGTGTGTCAAAGTCAAGCATAACTACTGTAAAGAAATGCAGACCGTCAAGTAAAACTGGCTAAAAATGGGTCCTTACATGTATCACAGGTTTTAGGCATCAAACAAGGTTAAGCCAAGTCAGGACAAGGCACACGTCACAAAGAGAAATGTGGGTGTGAATAATTAGGAAGATTAAAAAACTACAGATGGTGAAATAAAATGCAAATGTGAGATTAACCAATGAGATAGCCTTTATTTTTAAGTTTACCAAAGTGCTTTCAAACATAAAAAACTATTAAAAGGCCCACACTGTATGAAAACATCTCATTAAATTGTATGGTAAAATAATGGTAGCTGTGGTTTTCATGGTCCATCCAACTTAAAGAATTTGTTACATTTACTGCTGTACTGTAAAAATGAAGGTGGTTTACTTTTGTCACTGGATTTTTTGCCACAGCTGCCAGTTTTTGCCACAGTATATTTTTACAGCATAAATACAATACAGACATATCAATAAAGCACATTAACACAAAGACAAAGCTCCATTCATTAATTAAAATTAATAAGGGACAATTTACCTCCAGCAGTAGGGGATTTGTTAGAGAAGAAACACTTCTAAAAGGCAAGTAAACAATCCCTCGGGTTATTGACCTAGTTATTTAGATACTGACTGAAATAACATGTCTCTCTGTGAGCATTACACATAAACAACATATTTGAAAAGAAACTAAACATTTGGAAAATAAAATGTAAAAATAGATACTCACTGCAGCAAGAAAATAATATACAGATGACAAAGTGTCAAGCAGACTTAGCAAGGCAGAGGTAGACGGGCTCAGGTGCAGACTAAGATAGCTTCAGACACAGAAAAAGAGATATACGCCCAGGCTGACAGAAAACAAAGAGGAGAGAGCACTTGAAAGACACTACTGGAGGAGAAGGAACTAATCAATACCTTCTTAACAAGAATTAACAAGGGGCCGAGTAAACTCTGGTAGTGGAAAATGGTGGTACAGCTAAGAAGACATCCCTGATTTTAAAACGTAAGCCCAATTACAACTTCATATAGCCCTGTCAGTATACAGTCATTTAACAGTGGCCACCTCCTCAAAAGTTGGAACAGTGTGAAAAATGCAAATAAAAACAAAATCAGTTGGTTTGAAAATGACTTCTGGAAATGATTTTGATCCATGTACAGAAAAATACATTTTTAATGCACTGATCCTTGAGGAACTTAAGATGATAAAAATCCACTACATCCAATACTAATAATAATGACTAACCAAAAATGCAGCCTTTTGTTGTTCGGTCCGAACTTGTTTGAGATGTGTTGCTGCCATTAAATTGAAAGTGAGTGAGCAGGTCTACTCTGATTATTCAGTTCCCTCACTACTCCGGGTCAGCCTCTTCCTCCTCCTCCTCCTCCTCTTCTCTAGTCTAATGTGTAGTTTTGTGTCATGGAGCATCCATATTATTATCCCACGTCTCTTTGCCCTGCATTCCCCAATGCTAATAATACCAACTTCTCTAAATGCTCCTTGTATACCCAGACATCTGTATTTTAAGTCAGTTTTTCAGCCTTTTGTTGCTCCTTCTGAACTTGTTTGAGATGTGTTGCTGCTATCAAATTGAAAATGTGCTCTTATTTTTCATCAAATGGTAAACTATCTCAAGTTTCTTGGAACCTTCAGTAATATTCTCCAACAGTCATTGTACATTGACTGTCAGTCTTTACACACTCCTGCGCCACAAGTGTGCAGCGTACAAAAGAGAGCAAAATTTGTCTTTATGTAGATTGTATTTTGTCAACCATGGTGTGTAGCTATGAACCTACATTGATCTAACGAGTGTACTTTTGTTTTTGTTCTAATGTGAATAAAATGTGATTTTATGAGATCTGCAGATCATTATAGTCTTTTTTTATTTACATTTTACTCATTTACTCAACTTTTTTGGACCCCAGATTGGGGTCGTAGTATTACTCAAACCTTAAATGATTTGATAATGTGTATTTGATATTATGAATAGTTATGAAGAGAGCATTAGAGACCTCAGATGTGAAGTTGACACAAGAAGGTAATAGCTTCAGTACGTTCATTCATAATTCAGAGGGCTGCACCCTGGGGTGGCTCTGCAGTGCACAGCCTTTCACACAGCTGCCAATCACACAGTGTTAGCTAGCAGCCAGAGATCTTCTCATGACGTAAGAGAGCTAAACACAGCATACAGCAATGCAAAGGCTGAGGTATACCCCACAGAATTTGATCTCCAAATTGTCCATTCATAGGAAAATGGCAAGAGATTTACATGAAAAGGCGATGTGTGATTTAGTGTCATCTTGTGTTGAGGCAGAAAAACTGCATCATGTCAAATTGATTTTGTGTGGAAGATAACCAAATTAATTGAACAGGTTTTGATGATGCCAAAATTTCAGATGGGAGGCAGGGGCCAATATTACTTTTTAAATAAGTATCCAAACAGAAAATCCACAAATATTGAACCTGATCATTTTGGTTAGTGACTGAGACCACAACCTCACTATATTAATCTTGTGGCTGAACATCCTGTTAACTGACAACAATCAGTGATTGAATAATCCCACCACGTTTTGACACTATAGTGTAGAAATGACTTTACTTTAGGTATTTTTTACTGACAAAGGAGACTCTGAACTTTGTGCCAGGTTTTAAACCCAGTAATTGCCGAGTTAATAGCCACAAACCACACCAAGACCAATCAGCATTTTCAATCTTTAACAACAAATTCTACATATAATTCTGACCTGCCTCCAGCACAACATACTTTAGGCCTGTAATGTTTCAATGAGATGGAGGCAGGCAAAATGTTTGTTATCAATATCCTAATTTTGTGGTGTGGTAGGACACATACAGCAAGATCATGGACCTTCTCACTAATATAAATGATCAGGTTCAACATTTGTGAATTTTCTTCTTGGATATTTCTTATGAAAATAGCTGACACAGTAACACTGGCTCCTGTCCCTACTGAGAGTGTGACATCATCACATTCTAGAATGTGAACACCAGCCCTGTAGAATGTTATGACGTCATGTGAACGCAGTCTGTGGGACACAGTGTACGATGAAACACATGAAACTTTAAGAGTCATCAGTCCAGTAAATGTCTGTCTGTCCTTTGGGGTTTACATGCAACATAATAGTAACTTTTCTCTTTATCTAAAGCATCTGTCTGTCAGTTACTGAAAAATAAGTGTGACACAGATAGTACACATGCATCTAAAAAAATATATGATGGAAAAGTGAATGTATTTTATTTTTCAATTCAAACTGAAATGCATATATTACAGATTCACAACACACAGTGAACTATTTCAAATGTATTTTAATTGTGATGATATGGCTTTCAGTTACAGAAAATCCCCAATTCATTGTCTCAAAATTAAAATATTCTTCTTTCCCTTTTTTTTTTTTTTTACCTTCTGGGGTCACCACAGCAAACCCTCTGCCTCCTAGTGTGCAGTCACTGACATATCTATTTGGGATAGGTTAACGCCAAGGGGTTTCCCTTCATAATGCAACTCTCTACATTTATCTGGGCTTGGGACCAACACAAAGAGTATACTGGCTTGTGATCAATTGTGCCTGGATTATGTCACAGAATTATTACATAATCCTCATAATCATTAACTTTATGAATTCACTTTTCCACACTTCTATCTTTAGGTTCCCCTGTGGTAGACTGCTTTTATTAGCACAAGGTTTTCAATTTATAACCAGTGCTTTAATGAACAGTGCACAACTATCAAAAGTATCTGGAACTATTAGCATTTCTTCTTAATTAAAATATAAATTTGATATTGTACATAATTAAATCTGTACCATTTCTGTATGTTGTCCAAAGTTGCAGTGCACTGTGCTCTCTTGGCTTCCACAACCTGTGAGCAGAACACTGTGTGTGGCGCTCCTCCACTAGGATGCATTTTATTAGACTGTCACAATGATTATGATAATATCCCACTGCTGCTTTGAAATAGGATCATTTACATTTTGGTCTAATTTGAATGCAGCGATATAAAATAGTGGAAGGGCTTTCCACTAAAGATGGCAATTTATCATGGAATACTATGACACACATACACACACTCTCACCTCTGCAGATGCAGTAACACTATAGGCCTGAAGCACAGGTATGCTTTTTAAATACACAGAGAAGCTATAACACCTGAGCACACTTTCTTTTCCTTACTGCGATGCATGAAAAAACCTAGAGGGGAAAGATAGTGAAACGTTAAGACAGTGTCCTTTGCAGCTCACATTCAGTGTAACTCCCTGCGACACCAAGTAAACCCACTAATGGCCTCAAACTACAGCAGCACTGCCACATAACATGTTACATAAAACTGCATCTAAAACTGGACGTTTACAACTGAATCAACATCAGACCACATCAACTGGTTTGGCTCTAAATCATATTGGTATGTTTTTGATGATCTAATTGTTCTTTTCTTTCAAGGGTTTCTGCAAATGATCTGCCTTCTTTCATGCACTACACACTTGTTGACGTGCACATTTTCTGAAAGTGCATGAAATGCGTGAGTGCTCAAGGGTTCAGGGTTAAAGAAAGTCTCAAGGTAAAACATTTAATAATGTAAACAGAGCTGTCTTTCAGCAGTGTTCGTTGAACTGCTGCTGGCTTTATCTGAAAGTTACCAACAGCTGATGAGTTGATCCTTTCGCCACAGAAAGATCAGAGGTGTCTAATGTTTTAACAGTGTGCAATAGGCTCATTCATTGAAATCTTCAGTTTAGATATTAAAGGTTTCCTTTTTATTTGCCAGTTACCTCTTCCTGCTCAGTTGCTTAGAAAAAAATGCAGCTTTACTCAAAAATGTCATAGCAAAATGCATTGTGGGTAATATAGTTCATCAAAGTCTGCATCGATCCACACTTAAGTGTGCAGTGAAGAGCGTGGTGGTGTCTGGTTCCGAATGTTGAAGAGAACTGGGACACACTATGCACTTGCGCCCCTCAGCATTATTTTTCATAAGGAATACCTCCATTGGTTGTTAAATTTTTGTTGTCATAGCAATATTAGTATTACAAGGTGGCAAATTTGTCCAGTTTTACATAGCTTGTATACTAGCTTGTATAGGTAGCTGTGCTGTTGAGGTTGTTGTTGTTGTTGCTGTTGTTATTGTTGTTGTTGTTGTTGTTGTTGTAAAGGTTTGTTGAAGTGTGAAAATCAGCCCACAGAACTCTGAATTGCACTGAAGGCAATACTTACATATACTTTTTAAATTTACTAAAACTTTAATATGTAGCTTTATAATTCTTATAAAATTGTTTTTTAAAGTAATTTCAGCAGCTATACTTCAGAGAAGAGTGCCTTATTGTTTAATGCACAAGTGGAGTTTACACATTCAAAAGAAAAGTGATAAACTTTTTCTCCAGCCCAAGGATTTATTGATGTGTTTGTCTCGTCTTATTAACTGAAAAGAAAAGCCTTTACATGCAAGCAAACACACAGAGATATTGATTGCTCCTTAAAAGATGCTAAGTATTATATGACAGTGTAGGTCTAGTTGATTTTATGCACATAAATAATAAAATAATAATAATATAATTAATAGCTTTAGAATGTTGTCAACAGTTTCTTGTTTGGATTGTTTGCTAGGACACCCACAGCGTGCCAACCTGCCAGAGATTTGGAGAAATGATTCACTATCCAGGACAGACACAAAGAACCTACGCAGCTTAGCATCCTTCCAGCCTGGGTCACTTCGGTTCTCCCATCTGATATTTGCTTACATACATGATCACACATTTAGCAGGGTGGCAGTGAGCAATGTCGCCAAGGGCCATCGTCAAAAGCACTGCTGAGTCACTCTTGGTCTTCTCTTAGGGTTCAGAGCTCAGAGCGGGACAGGGGAGATCACTGGATAAAGAGACAGTGTTTGTTCTGATGGACAACTGATGGGAGGGCTAAAATGTAAATAAAAACAAATGCAATGGTTCAGAAATCTCATAAAACCACATAAACAACATATCATTACCATTACATACAGCACTGCTCACTTTGAATTTGATTGTAGCAACACTTCTTAAAAAGATGGGATGGGGTAACAAAAAACTGGTAAAGCAGGTGATAGTTATAAAAAAAATAGATGAAAATTTTGTTAACTAATTTGGTAAATTCTATAAATAAAACAAATATAAGTTAGTACCACTTACATTTTGACCCATTTTTTGCCTCTGTATCTACTTTTTTTTTTTTTTTTTTTTTTAGATGTATAGCTACAGTCATATTCAAAAGTATGCAAGTATTTTCTATAAAACTGTAAAATGTAAAATATATTTGTCTTCTATTATAAGATTTACAATTAAGTACTTTCTCTTTTTATTTGCAGTGTCCTTTTGGCATTATGCTTGTATTTGGTCAGGAGCTGTTATTGCATAGACTAATACTGGTATCACATCACTGACCACAGAAAACAGATCACACAAAAGCAGTCATGCATGCTAAAAGTAAGAAAAGAGAACTTGCACTACAAAACAGTTTTTGTCAGATCTTTTTTTCAATTCATGAATGGGTTTTATGGATGTGCTGCCCCCATGGACATTAGTCCAGAGCTGGGTATTGTGACAAACTCATTTTGTTGACAGGTCTAGATAAATGTAAGGCACGCAGACTGAATAATTTTGCTGCAGTATGGTTAAGTAAACACAGCACTATTGTCAATACAGAAATAGCCTTTTAGATTCTATGTACACAAAGCCACATGCGGTCTGAGAAAATATTCCTGACATGTAAACATTGTTAATGATATTATTTGCACACATGAATACTGATTAGCTGAGTGACTTCAATACAGTACTTACAAAAATCTTATCTAAGATTTTTGGATCTACAGTAAACAGTGATCTGGACACACACCAAAATTTATCCTTGGCCCTATACTGACATTTTTCCTCAGAGTTTCTTAAAATAAAATAAACAAAATAAAATTCAGTTTATGTATTAAAGATAAATCAGAGTGCTGCAGCCTAATTTAATTCATAAATGCATGTGCAAGAAGATTTTTAATACAGCTTACAAACTGCATATTTTGATATTGTTTTTTATTCCAATAGACACATTATAAATTGGTTTAAAATAAAATAAATGCATAGGAATTGGTGGGATGTTTCTCTGAGGCAGTGATGATCAGTGTGCTGAACCGGATTAATCTGAAATGTCAGGAGGCAAAACTGTAACAGAGGTGAAATGAGAGAGAGGCACATATCAGCCATCAGCGAAGAGGAGAGACCAGTCTCTGCTGCACTGCGTCCTTAAAAATGTGTCACACACACTCCAACAACTAAAGTAAAAAGCATACTGTATATACACCCTTTCATGAGTGATGCCATCAAAGAAAAAATAAATTAAAAAGAATAATTAAGATTTTACATATTTTTAGATTATTATAGAATTTAGTTCGTCAATATCATCCAGATCTGACAGTCAGTTTTGTTTACTAAAGTTCACTTAGTATATGCTATAATAAACTGTCTAAACATTGATTTATTATAGTATTTTCAGGCACTGACATATAACATTACATAGCAAGTTGATTGGTTTGGTAGTTGCCATGTTGTTGATTCATTATTTACAATATTTGGTGACTAATGCTAAATCCTCCATAAAAATGACTATTCCTAATTATTACAGCCAATGGCAAATGTAGTGACAGCAAACATCTTGTATCTTGGAAATGACAAATTGCAGTGACAGTGTATGTGGTCATGTTGTTGTCGTCACAATAACAAGGTTGTGTCATTGCGTGTAAAACAGAGTGACCTTTGACCTTTTGATGATTATATTTGTGACCTTTGTGAAATTGTGTGAGGTAGTTGATAATGGATGCCATATGAATGTAAATATGTTATATGATGTAACTTTTTGCTCATTTGAAAAAAAGGAAGTCTGATAAATATAAACAGTGTGGAGAAGTCTGTTTGTCAGATGCAAAATAAAGCAAGAAAGTCGGATTTTGATTTTGTGTGTTGAATAAGAGCAAGTGTGTTCCTCACCTGCAGCCACTGCTCCTTTATTGGGGCCAGTCTAAAATAAGGGAACTATTTACAGGGGGCTGAGCTAAAAAAAATAGCCCAGGGCAGCTCACTTTACCCTCACCTCCTCCACCTCCATTCTTCGTCTTGTCATAGTCTGTCCTGTCTCAGAGTCCTGCCTTAATTCAGAGAGGACACAGCCATGCAGCAGCACGCACAACAACAGCACAACTGCACCATCCAACAGCAAATGCACAAATACACAAATGCACACAACCACTTCATATAAACCTCTGTAGTGTTGTAAACAATATCACATTGTTTGAAAGAATGGTGCCGTGGTGTGGTCTGCAATACGGCTTTGCAGACCACAATACATTTTTTATGGAGGAATTAGCATTAGCCACTTTTTTGGCCACTGACAACCAGTTGGCTGTGTGTAATGTCAGAGCATGGTTAGAAAACATTAGCATGTATATAATAAGCATATAGGCTAAATACATTGCTAAGTTTTTCAGCGAATGCTTAGATTTAATCCATCTGCCACTGCAAATACCTTAAGAGTTAACTTTAACACAATCAGCTTTGGGTGTTGTTAATTCGAAATCACCTTTAGAAACTTCTATAATGATTAAAATATATATCTGGTTTCCTTCAAACTATGAAACAAAAAAAGTCAGTCATTAAATTTATGGCGAAGCATTTTGTGATCTCTCCTCGTCATTAATCGTGAGTTTTCAAGAAGTGCGCTAATCACTGCAGCGGGTGCTTTACTTGATCTATGCACAGTGATTTGTTATGGGAAAACACTTAATTTTTTCTAAGTGGTCATTAAAAACTCATTTGTATATGATTTTTGCTTCATATTGTTTTTGAGGCCATTGAGACACAGAGCTCTTATTATTATACAGGTGCATGTCACGCTTTTAGTAGCATGAAAAAGTCAGTTGATTTCAGTAATTCAATACAAAGTGAAACATGTGATGTCATGTTAAAGTTAGATCCAGTACACGCAGTGAACTATATGAGATTATGGCTTACATCAGGGGTCTCCAACCTTTTTTTTCCCCCTGAGAACTACTTTTACAAATGTTCTTAAAAGTTATTTTTGATAAGTAAAATATCGTCATTGCATACTGTCACTGTGGCTTTGGGCAACTCATTTCACCCACTTTACCTGATTTATGATTGTGTCAGTGTGACTGTGTTTGGTGATGATCAGAGGCGCCCTAGAGTGTAAGGAATGAATGAATAATAAATACGCCAAATTGTAAAGAGTCTAGAAAGGCGCTATAAAAGACTAATGCATTACCTTTTACCATTAAAACTTGAGTACTGTACATACATATTAGTAAAAAGCAGTGGAGTGATGTAGAAGAAGCAGGATCAGAAGAGACTGTGGAAAGTAAACGGAGGAGAGACAGAGTGATGCAGTGCAGGTGGATGCAGCCCAGAGCTCCCACTGAAGGAACACACCATGCTGCAGCTTTTTATGACTCTAGTTCATCTGATTATTTACTCTTAACTATGTAGAGGAAGACAGCATGACGGGAAGAACGATATGTAGCAGAAGGATACTGCAAGTAATGATAAGATGGATTAGAGAAAGGGAAGGCAGGAAGCTGTGAGTTAATAAGGGAGGGGTGAGTGAATTCAACATAAATAAAACATAAAACAGCTGTCAGAAGATCAGGAGAAAACTAGAATTAAAATAAACACGACAACAACAACACTTAAATAAATGACAGATATTCACCAATTAACATGATTTCTGTTCCATTGCAAGATAAGATCAAGATCAAAGATGTCAGTAATCCAAATGATTAGTTTCAGAGTTTTCTTTAAAAAAAAAAAAAAAAAAGTAATGTATAGAGTCCTCTGAATTAGAAGTTCTTGGATTTAAGTCGACATCTGGGCACTACATTTACCATTGTGAGATAGGGTCAATGCCTTGCTGGGCTGTGCTTGTTGTATTACTAGTGAAAGTTCATGCTATACTCTTGCCCAATTCAGCTGTACTACCTGTGTAGTTTTCAAAAACAGGAAATAGCCTCAAAGTTACCTTGCTTTTAGTCTAAGGCCATTTTTGTTTTTCTTCTTAACCATTGCTTTGCAGGACATTCATATCATATCATAACAAAACAGCCTTGCCACTTCCATTGTTTACATTAACCTTTTTCTATACATTTTCTCATTCCTCTCCATTGCTCCTCTAATGTTTTTCGTTATCTCTCTTCTCAGACTGTTCCCACTTGTTTTCTACCCTTTCCTCTGCCTCTCAAGATCTCCGCCTTTGTTCATTACCTGCACTACAAACAAGCCTGACATTTGCACAAGTGCTAATCACAGCTAACATGTCTGTGTGATGTTTCCGGTCAAACAACACACAGGCCGGGCCGGGCTGGCTGCTGGACAACTACTGCATATGGAAAGCTCTTATCACTCCTCTGCTAATGTGAAAAATGAAGGCACTGGAGAAGAGCAATATGAGTAAACTTGTATTATGCAACAAGCAAACTAGTTGTAATAAAAGTTATAGAAAGATTGATGGTGTAAACAGGCACACAGTTCATTTTAAGATCTAAGTTATTCCTATAGGCACAATATAGATAGATGTACATAATATGGATGTAGATATCATATACTAGATAGTGCAAATGTCAGTAGTGGCTAAACTTGGAGAGGATAGCTTTGCATTTTTGTTACTTAAACGTTGCACTTAAAATACAACAACAAAACAGTGCTTTGTTTATTCTCTAATGGGCAACAACAACTCCAGCCACAATATGTGCCTCCCCAAGCTTGGATAAATTGTGTGCTGCTTCAGGAAGGGCATCTGGCATAATATACCTATGCCTGTACCCATGTGAATGATTTCCTGTGGCGACCTTTAAAAGAAAGGGGCTTCCTGCATTTTCTTAGCTGTAATTGTACTGTTAAATCTTCACCAAAATTAAAGATAGAAAACATAAAAAAATAATCTGACTAGCATAACATTAAGTTCCAACAAAATCTGCAACCTGTTTTTAAGCAACATTTCAAAGTCTTGTTTATCTGTGTGAATAGATGTCAACCTGACCAGTTTTCATTTATCCATTGGTTCCAGACACTACTTTTGACAAGAACATAGCTCTTTGCTAGTCCGCATCTGTATTCTACTCTGGTATTTCTTATTGAAAGGCTAAGATTCAGGCAAATGTAAAGCAAGAGATGATTTCTTTTTTAAATTTGACAGGTGACAGTGAAGGTCTCTCCAGCGTTAGAGCATGCCTTCAGCTATATTAAAAATGGAAATGTGTTCTCTAAGTAAAAGTGTGAATCTGGCATAAAATGAAAAGTGAAATGTGGTTTAGTGTCTCCAATGAAGTAAAACTGTAACACTGAATAAACTAACCTTAATACAGTATAAAAGCTTCCTATTTTAATTTTGTACAGTTCATTTCTTGACATTGGGGCTATGGCTTTGTTCCATGATTGAAATTACATTGTAGGACGCTCTGGGGTGCTGCTCCTACACACTGCATTCAACTGTCCCAGAGCTGAAAAATCATTTAAGATTAGTTTTGCTTGAGGAGAGGGTAATCAAAAGGTATTTTAAACTAGTTTAGCCTGTCACACTTAAAATATCATGTGTGCCACTTTGGTCACAAGGGAAGTGAGCAAATTAAATATGGTCTGCTGAGGACGTTTTTTTTTTTGTTTTTTTTTTATATCCAGACTGCTACAGAGTGTGCTATAAGCTGAGTGCAACTGCTAGCAAGGAATGGAAATACTGTGAAAGAGGACCTGTGATGCATTAACAACTGAAGATGCATTGTATAATTTTATGGTAAAAGCTACCTAATGTATAGCCACTTTCTTTAGCTCCCAATGAATCTGTTTATGTAAGAGCTGTTACATGGACCCTTGCCTCTCAAGTACACACTTCAGAGAGATTCAAATGGATATGAGTGACTGGCAGAGAGGGCCCCATGCTCACTTACATACACCTAATGGTACACGTTAGAGTGGCAAGAGTCCACTTGAAACCTTAAGGCCAATGGGATGCGAGACATTGTAATTTCCCTAATGCCTAAAGTAATGGACGGGTACAGTAAAAGTGTTTGCCGGTTTTATTTTGAAGATATATCTGAATATCTTTTTATTAGAAATCTATGAAATTAATATTGTCACAATGTCTAATCTCTTACTGCATTGTCTATTGGGAATTGCACTGTTTAGATCAAATTTTCTCAACATTTGAAGGTTTTCACTGGCATTGGTTTAATGTATGCTAGTTTGTTAGCAATAAACACCCAAAAAGTAGTTGTCAAAATCTGACAAAATTGGCCTAAGAAAGGAATTACATGTTTTTTGTTGTGGATCTGGATTGCTGTCTGAATCTGGATTGCTGTGGTGGAAAGTAACTAAATACATTGGAGTCATTAGCGTACACAGATTTTTAAAATAATTTGTACTTAACTGAGTACATTTTGAAAAACCTATGCTTTTACTTGACTTCATTTTAGGAAAAACTTTTAAGCTATTCAAGCAGATTTTAAAGTCTCTAAATTAATATTATTATTTTCTTTACTAGAGTGGGTTATATGCTCATTTTGCATTCAGTGCTGCAAGACAGTGTTGGGTTAACAGCACACTAATTGGAAACCGAGGTAGGCTTGAGTAAACCCTTTTGCAGCTTCTGTCTCAGTTTTCCCACTTCCCCCTTGCACATTTCAACATCCTTAATTTCCAAAATGTTCTCATGGGTGTACTAGTAATATGATTTTGACAGTGCAATTAGCAAAAAAGAAAAAAGGTTTATGTTGAGGTGTATGTTCTGAGTACTTCTTCCACCTCCAGGATTAAGGTATATTTAGTGAATCCATTGTGAGATATAAGCGCTTGGTGGCTCAGTGGACCCCTAAACTACAAGATCCCCAGTCTGGGTCCAGGCCTGGGCTCTATATCTTTATCGCTGCAAGATAGGCCCAATGAAGCCTGAGCTCTCCACGTGCTTCTAGTTTTCGTTAATGGGGTTCTACTAAGAGGGGTCAGATCCTTCAGAGTCAACTGCAAGCATTTTCATTTTCAGTCTTACTCATTTCTCAATTGTGCCTTTAGTTAATATTTATTATGTGATACTTCATAGTGAATTCATTGAGCTCCAATTTGATCTGAGGCTAAGATACGAGCAGTGTTAGTGTCTCGATGGCGACATTGTTGTTTGTCAAATGAAAGTACCCAGCTCAGTACGCACAGTGGGGTGCAGAGAACAATAGCACTCATGTCGCCTGCTATGAGCCCGAGGCGGCTGCTTGCTGTCAGAGTGGTGCAGGAGGTAAAGAGTACGGCTTTCAGGTGAGAGGTATGGATACACAGCACTGATGGTCTAATTACACTCCCATGATTAAAAGTGTATGGTGTGGTGGATATGAGAGGACCTGGCAATGTTAATGTGGCACTAGCTCAAGGTTTGTCTTCATTTGTCATATACTTTGTCTTTTTCTCCATAAGAAAGATATAATGTGGTATCTTGATCAACATAGATTTTGTTCAGTCAAAGTGAAAGGAGCTAACCTTGTACTCCCTTTAAATGGCAGCCTTGCATGAAAGACCAATGAGAAAGGGCGGCCTAGCTAGTGTGAAGCCTTTTTTTGCCCAGTGGTTAATGCATATCCACTTCACCACGTGTAGAAAATTACATGCATTTGGTTAGTCAGCGTCAGTCACTTCCATCAAGGCACTGGTGCTGTCTTTCAGCAATAACAATGCAGTATAGTGCCTGCACTCATACTGAAGATCTTCTAGTTCATGCAGAAATGTTCTTTCCATTGAGCCACTGATTACCATTATAGTTCACAATGGTAAAGAAAGTCAAATTACACTATGTTATTCAGGAATCATTCATCAACTTATTTTATTATAGTTTATTATGATGACTGTCATGCAGTGCAAACAGATGTGTATTACATGTTCAATGCGTGCACACATAACAATCTTTTTCCACCATGTTGTATTTGTCTGATAACCTTACAATGGAATACCCTACATATCGCATCTATTACAATATTTCTTCATATTTTTATTTGTGTGCGCTGTTATGAGCCAAAGAGGGTAATTGTTTGAATAAGTGGTCTCTGTAAGACAGTGATGGGTTAACAGCATGCTAAATGGAAACAAGCATCAGATGAGGATGGCTTGAGTTAACCCTTTTGAAACTTCTGTCTCAGTTTTCCCACTTCTCCCTTACACATTTCAACATCCTTAATTTCTAAAACATTTTGATCGACATTGAGATGCTGTAGATAGGATGATGTTAAACAAACATTGGTGCAATAGCAGGAATGAATGCAAAAGGTACTCATAACATTCAAATTTCATTGCTTCTAACTTTTTCCCCTCTCAAGGATCTCAGAAAATTGTTAGGTTTGGCTGTTGCTTTGAGATAAACATTCACAGCAGTGAAGTGTGTGTCCGTGTGTGTATAAGAGGAGTACTGTATATAGGTGTGAGCATGTATGGATTGAGATAGCAATACTTGTTAACAACAAATTTTACACTACATGTGATTATTTTATCTGAAGACTTCAAAAAGACTACCTTCCTTTCTTACTTACTGCTAAGACACACACAGTCTAAATCAGAGCAGTGCTACTTTGGGTGCAGACTTGCTGCTGAGGATGCAAAACAATGCAAACTGCTGCATGCATCTTGTGTCTTTGGATCCACAGGCAATAGAAACAGAAGCTAGAGAGTAGCAGGCAAATGAGGAAAAATGATATAAAATATAAAGCACAAAACAAAAGTGTCCAGTTGGGAGAGTGCTTCAGGTCTGTGTGTGGGTGAGAAGAACTGCGTCAGTGTAAAAGGTATGAGTCAAACAAAAGAAACAGGTAGGACTGCAACAAGTAATCAATATAATTATGAAGTAGTCAACTAATAAGTGATCATTAACTAATTTATGCAAATAAGTGCCAGTTGGAGCTCTCAGTTCTTGAGCTCAGTATACCTTCCTGCTCAGAGAGGAGGTTTTACTCTTTATTCAGACTGGCTTTTATTACTTAGTCTTGGATGTATTTATTTATTTATTTATTTTTACAATTTTACTGATTTTACTTAGATTTTATTGGTCACCTTGTAAATTGCTATATAAATACAGTACAGCTTATACAGTATGTTATGTATTTCAACATGGACCAAACACAGACAAATTAGTGAAGTGTAACAGATGATGATTTATTAAAGGAATAAACTTTGGCAATTGGACCCTGGCAGATAGAGACATCAGCAATATGATGAAGGGAGAGTCTTATAGAGTTAAGGTAATTTTATCTCCCAGGGTCTTGACACTGGAGGTCATTAGATTTTTTTTTTGTTTGTTTGTTTGTTTGTTTTATGCAGTAATACTAAGTTACTACTAAGTTACTAATTGAACATCAAAAACAATGCTTGTAGCTGTAGAAATAGGCTATGGAGTGCCAAATAAATGTTTGTTTGCTTTTTTCAAGGTGATTGCAATTCACCAAACAAAATCACAGGATAACAACAAAAAGATGCAAACACACAATCTCCAAACTCTCTCTCTCTCTTCTTGTTAAAAAGGACCATGCAGCTTTTTGATCTGAGTCACTGTAATGGGTGTGAAGTGAAATGTCTGCTGTACTAAAATGGCCAGCACTGACTTCAATTGCATCTTGCAGCTTCTTCCAAGAAGAGTCCTGTAGGAATATAACCCTTGCTGGTCTGCACACCCAGTGTCCCCTACAGCCAAACACTTAAAATGCATAAGAGCTGTCTGTGATATAAATGAAGCCTGGAGATCCATTTGTATATAATCATAACATGGCTTTACAGTAACTGTAGGTACAATAGCACTGCTTACACTACATTAAACTTCTATGAATATGATTTTCCACTGCTAAAGCACCGCTCTCACAAACCCTGGCTCTACACACAAACACTGTACATTGCAGTACAAACAGATCTTTCACATAAAATCTCAGTCACACTGCACATGCATTAGACATGGGATTATCTCTGTGCACTTAAATAGCCTCTTTGTGTCAGCGTTAAAAAGGCCATAAATAAGATAGGGCTCTAACAGTGTACACAACAGTATCAGTACAGTGGAGTATGTGATGTGCATTAAACATACAGTACTGTGCCAAAGTTGTGCTTTAATAACATTTTAAAACTTTTTTTTTGTTGGTAATTCTGTGTATTTTTGTACATTAATTCACCTTCCTCTGTTCATAGCCTTGAAGCTAAAACTTTTGCACAGTACTGTACAGCATATGTAACTGTTGCATACTTTTCATACACTGTATGTGCCAGATTAGTATTGTGCTTGAACAGTGTCTCACAATTGGCTCGCTCTTTCATGTTCAAGGTCTGCCTCCTACCTCACTTCACCTACACTTGCTTTATAATTGCTACTGTGTTCAGTCCACACAAACAACACAACAGGATTATAGGCCTTTTCTCTCAAGGCATTTACCGTGTTCACAAAAGGCAAAACAAAACCTTGGAGCACTTGTTATTTCAAACAGCTACACAGTTAAATCACAGAGCAAAACACACTGGAGGGTTTCTTCAAATATTGGACCAGTGCTGAGGAAAAAATGAATATCTTTTATATCAAGCTATAAATAAATTGTTATTTTTAAAATCGGGACTGCACAATATATCACACATATACTGGTATTGCAATATGAGCAATAAATATATCCCTATCACATAAAAACTAAATGCAACAATAATGTCTTCCATCTGACAAATGTCTGACACACATTTACACTGTCAAGAGTGTCTGAAGCTTTAAAATGAATTATGTTATGGCCAAATAAAAATAAATAAATAAATAAATAAATAAATAAATAAATAAATAAAGGGTTAGGGTAATAATGATTATGATTTTGCTGTAAGCAGCATGAGCTGGTTTGAAAACAGCACTGCAGTCTAGCTCAAAACAATGGTCTGGTCAAACAAGTGAAACTTTACTTAACTACTACCACTACAATTATTATTTTTATTTTTATTTCATTTTTATTGTTAGTTGTTACCTGTGATCACCTACCCATATAGACACACACACTCACACAGCAGTGAACACATTTACACATGTATGTACTTCGTTTGTTACACCTACTGTGTGTCATATATTGTATTGTTTTACAATGTATTACATGTAGGTATGTCTTCCACACTTGTAAATATGTACTGTGTTTGCAAAAAAAAAAAAAAAAACCGTTAAATAAGCAAGAAAAGTATCTAAATATTGTCAGTTATATAAAAATATTGTAATATACAACACAATTACCACATATTTTTAAAAATTGTGCAGCGTTAAAATCATTAACACAACTCTTGTATCTTCAATATTACAGCTCGAGCTGGGAGTGTGTGTGCAGAACTAGACAGCTGTGAGGCAAATGAATCTCTAATACTGTACACAGTTAAAGCAGTTGATTGCAATCAAACACAGCCAACACTAATATAAATATTAGATCTACTTTAATTATTATTGGTGCTCCCTGAGTGTTGTCCTGCTGTTCTGCAATGTAGACTATCTACTTCGTTTCAACAATATGCCATCATCACAATTAGTTTTATATTAAATATTATTAGCTGTAATGCATCACCACTTAAAATGTCTATTGTTCACGCTGCTGGAAATGTACTTACTGTAGTAAATCTGCCTTAATGGCATGGTGTTTGCCAGCTATTCCTATTTTTTTTATCCTAGACAAAGTGTTGGTTTGGTACTTGTCAATCCAAGTTTAAATCCACTTAAAACAGACATTAATTAATAAGAAAACAGAAGGCTGTACCAATAAACACAGTACAGAGCAAAACTATAAAATCAATCAGAGAAAAAAGAAATTAATAAAGTGGGCCTCATTTTAAATTGGTCAAAAGAAACAACCTTGAATGGAAGATAGCTCTAATGAGACGATTCCCATACCCACATTCTTTCTCCAAAAAAGTGATCTTTGGTCTCAGTTGTTCTTCAGCAAAAGCAGCTCTGCTGTAATTAGCAATAATCTTTGTGGAAGTGCACTGAAAATACTCTACATTCTACAATCAGGCCCATTCAGGTTCAGATCAGTTAAACCAGATATTAATGCATTTGACTCATTGACTGCCTTTGATACATTTTATATGTGTTTGAAGGGTTACTGGTTTTGATAGACAGTGGATAGGACTTTACTTTTCCTCTCTCTCTACTGTAGGAAGCTAAAGTCACGTCAAGTCAAGACTGTGGTCAGTGCCAGAATTGTATGAGACAGAAAAATGAAGAGAGGGAAGTGAAATGCATTGCAATGAAATTATTCTTCCTCAAAGACAACTACTACTACAGTCAGTCTTATATTCACGCAAAATTCTCATTTACATATGAGATTTGCAGCAGTGTATGTTACACGCAACACGCCCACAAATAACAACCGCTATTTTTCAATCTGCACTCGCAATTTAGCACCAGTCTTAGTAAATATGGCCCTCAGTGTACTATGTTTACACCCACATGCACGTTTGGGTTGTGATGATGTATCCCCATCTCTCTCTGAAAACCACAGTCAGCGTGAGTCTGGAGCTTGTGGGTGATGAGCTCCTTTAAGTGCTGCTGGAGGTTGCCAGCTAGTGCAGTACTGAGGTCTGAGCCAACAGTCGCAGTTAGCTGAGCCTTTATTTATAATAGAGAATTTGCTCCCCTCATGTTAAGGATCTTGCACCACGGCAGCCAAAACAAATCACTAATACTTCCTTCGCGTTTCCGCTCACTGTGTTAGAAACAGGAGAAAAAAAAAAACAACAACATTTGGTCAACGTGGTTTTGGCTTTTGCATCACACGTCATGTTATAGACTATGAACATTATTATAGGGTACACTGTGTAGTACTTATGAACCTGCTGACACTTACTTTAGAGCATATTTCAATATATTTTCACATAGTGAGTGTACATTCTGCTACATCACAGCAAATTCTAAAAATCTATACAGTGTAGTGTAAATCTATGCATTCATGTAACTTTCTTTAACAATGAATTATTTATATCCAGCCCTAACCCTTTCGCTGACCCATTTCCCTGTATAGACCACTCTGCCAAGTAAAAGGTCGTGACCCCAGCCGGTATCAGACAGACAGGTTGTCTCATCTGCATTCATGAGGGCCAGGTCCCATCAATGAAAATGATTACATCTCAAAATGAGCTTACACTACAATACTACAACCAGAGTAATGGCTGACCCAATCTGCAGCCTTACAGTAATAACCTACTAATGGTGCAAAATGGGGAGTAGGGTTATTTTTTTACACACAGCAATAGCGCCTCAATGGGCCATCCATTGAGGGGCTATTGCTGTGTGTATATATTTTAAGATCATTCAGCAGCACATGGTAAATGAGCAGAACAATGAAAGTTCTGAGAACAAAACTCATGTCATGCAATTATTGACCAGCAAAGACAGATTCTTGCTCTTCTGCTAGTTAGCTTGTTTGTTGGTTGTTTTGCTCTCTCTGGTAAATTTAAAAAAGAAAGTTTGACTGTCATAGCTTTTGATAAATGTATTATGTATATGGAGGCACTGTTACAATGGTGACATCTTTCTGACTTAGATATGTATCATATCTTAAAATCAAAGTCTAATACAGAAAACAATGATTACCAACTAAATTAGATGTGTTTATTAATATAATTATAATCATATTATCATTATATCTACAAGCATATAGAGCTCCATCAAGCTGTAGTATGAGCAGTTCTGCCTGTAAATTACCATATACCCAAAGAAAACACATTCATCATAGGGCTAGAACGGTGGTTCTCAAACTGTGGTACAGGTGCCACTGGTGGCTGGCTTCTTCTGGTGGTACTCAGGAGTCTTTAGTCCTGTTTATTTTAAATTTAGGCTCATTTGATAATACTAATAAGGTAATACTTGGAAAGCCTAATATTTTCTGAGGTGTATTTGATAAGAAATGTTGGGCTAGAGCCTAGCTCAGCTACTATGAGCCTTAGGTGGGTTCTTCGCAGACAGTGGCCAGTTAGCCGTAGAGCTGAGACAGCTGAGACACAGACCCTTCACTCTCACATTCACTTGCATGTCTTTGGATAGTGGGAGGAAGCAGGACTACACAGAGAGAATGGTAACAGGGGGCAACAAAACCCCAAATTAGGAAAGTAACAAAATAAAAACATACATGGCATTATATATTTTTGCAAAATAGAGAATCAATTGAACTGCGACCTTTTAGATGTCTACACCCAAGATGACAGAGAAAAAGATTAATAACAATCTTACTTGTACCCTTGCAGCTAGGTGCATTATTGCATCGAGTGTTGGAAATGTCACAGGTTAATTAAAGGACTGTAATAGTGTATAAAAATACCCCTGAGAGGGAGTTATACTGGTTGAAAGATCTGATCAGCATACATTAGTACACACAATCAGCTGGCAGGGATTGCTATGTGGGAACATAAGTGCTGAGTGATAGGTTAGAGGTCTCAAAGCCACAACGTGAAAGACTACTCAGAGTGGCTAAGCAGCAAAGCCAAAATCCTGTGGGACAAACAGGAAAACAGCTATGGGCTAACAGGCTAACACACATTAATAATGGGTAAGGAATTTAACAGAAATACATGTATCAGTTGTCATTCATCTTCTTCCACTTATTCCTGTTAGGGTTCGCAGGTGACTGGAGCCTATCGCAGTAACTTTGGGCCTCAGGCAGGTCCAGCTTGTTGATGGGCTTGCACAGAGATGTACACAGGCAGACAACCATTCACTCTCACATTCATTCAATAAATTAATGTGAGAGTGAATCAGTTGTAAAACCATAAAATCACAGGTATATCTTCTCTAGGTTACCTGGGTTTGTATTGTAGCATCCCAATGAACTTGGCTGCAATGGCTGCTGGGTAGTTAATGTTATAGCATTGGTTAGGTTAAACCATGAGTCAGTTTATTATGTCCTTAGGACAATCTCCTGTTCTGTTCATTAATGTGTGATTAATAAACGTTCAGCATGAGCATACCTGGTTTCAGTGAGTTCTTCACCTACAACTCGTCACAGTATTTTTCAAATCCAATCTATTTTAAATGAGCTTATGTCCAAAGCAGATGGCAGATTTTCTGGATTGGTTTCACAAGGTTCCTTTTTTGCATGATGCTTTAAATTACATTTGTGCTAACTGTGCTCAGAGACCGTGGCATCTGGAAGTGCTTCTGAGCCATGCAGTGATTTCCAGCACAGAATCATTGCTGTTTTTGGTGCAGTGTCGCTTGAGGGCAGATTATAACCATCCAATACAGACCTGAGATTTCTCCAGATTATTATGATATTATGAATAGTGTAGATGGTTGGATAGTTTGCACTGAATTTACCTTGAAGAAAATTTTGTCATTATTTTAGGAACATTATTCTGAACTTTACTTCATTTTAGAGACTCTTTCTAAAATGTCCTTTATACACAAGGCTACATATGTTACTGATTTGTTGCCAGTTAAACTAATTAGTTGCAAAAAAGATCTCCAAATGATTTTGTCATTTACTTTTGTTTAATTGCCCCAATGTTTTTGAGATATGTTTCTGCCACTTTGCACAGTTCCCATTTTTATAGTAATTGGATATGTACAAATTCCTGTGAAAAATGTTTAGAAAAAAACATTGACTCATTAGTCGTAAAATCTAAAATTGTCAATAACTTGGATACAAAAATAGGTGGCAGATTTTGTTACAGTTGCTGCGTATAGTTACTAATCCATTCTGTTAGCATCAGATGTGACGTAAATACCAGAATAGACAGGAAGCGTCATGTTGAGGAATTATTACGTAGCTGTGAGCACGAGGACCTGCAGCATGGGAATAGCCTTTATGTGATTCTTTAAATCACATCAGATCCTGTTATAACTGCTGCTTCAGCTGAAAAAGAAGAGCAGCTTTAGTCTGGCTGTCAGGACATGTCTTCAGCATACGCTAACTGGTACCGTGCTAATACTTACTGGAAACAATATTTTATCATATACTTGTGTGAATTCTGTACAGTTTCATTACCAGAGTTTTTATCTGTGCTTCTAAGATGCGGTCAATTTCAAATCAGTGTGTATGTGTGTGATAAAGACTTCCATGAGGCTTGTGAGTACTGATTTAGATTTACATCTTTAGACTGCGTTCAGGTTATAAACCTTAGGAGTCCAAAATAAGGGAAATTAGATTGCAATATTACCCCACTCTCAGTATGTTTACATGAAGAACATAAACTCATAGAACATGCTAATAGCTCAATTAAGCCAACCACTTAACCTATGCAGTGGTCTGGGTATTTACAAGTAGCACTAATTGGTCTAAGAAACCCAGCTAATAAATATTAACGTTAACACTTCAACCTCACAAAATTATGTCAGAAGAAGTCTTCCATATTTTATACCTTGATAAACAAGCTAAAGGTGAACATTTGCCACTGAAAGTATGTTGTTTCCACTCATGAAGATCTCTGACTTAATAAGAATTAAGTTAAGCATGTATGTATCTATAGTGGCTGCATCTATAGTGGGTGTGTGTTGTTGTGTTAACCTTGCATAAAGCTTTGTTATTCCTGTGCCGCAAATGCTGTAAGCAAGTTCTTTGATTTATCCACTTAGATGTTCGAAAATGCTGTGTAACATTTATCAATTGCAGTTTGTTTTACGTTTCTGTTAGCAGTGTGCAGGTAAAAATCGTGCAACATCAATAGCTGTTTGGCCTTGTCTAAACATAGCCATCCATCAACTATGTATAATGTATTAGATGCTTACTGCAAAAAGAAATCACAAAATTGCTTACTGTTAAGATTTTACATGCTAATAAATAATAACAAAACATAAACATCTTTTGTATTGTGGTAGACAGCTTTTGAAATTATAGCAACACACATTAGCACGTTGCTTGTTTTAGCCTCTTGAAGCCATGCAACAACAAAAATGGGGCTGGTAATTATTTAGTTGGCCTTGCAGATGACATATGTTCGATCCATACGCAAACCTTTTAAGTCTAATATTATTTTGGTATGAAACTTTTATGTTCACTTAGAGCTTTTACAGCCCACAGCCCTTTAACATCTCAAATGTAAATACAAACACACTTCTGAAAAAGTTGAGACACTGTGTAAAAGGTATATAAAAACTAAATGCATTGTTTGGAAATCTCTTAAAACTATGTTCTAGTTACAGAAAACCTAAAGCAGGATATCAGATGGTGAAAGTGAGATATTTTTTACCATATCAGGAAAAATTACAACATTTTAGTTTGATAGCAGCAACTCATCTAAAAAGGTTGGGACAAGGTGACAAAAAGCATGTAGAATTTACTAACAAAAAACTTGCTGGAGTTTATTGGCAACATTTAAGTATCATGACTAAGTATTATAGGAGCATTTTAAAAGGAAGTGTCTATTTTGGACGTATTGGATGTTCATAATCTTCAGGCCCTCAAGGAGCATTGCATTAATGACATAGGCTACATTTTGTTCTGGAAATCACTACAAGGGCTCAGAAGTCACTGTCTGTAAACAAACTGTTGAATAATGCAAAGCAGAAACTGTATATGAGAACAATCCAGCAATATTACTCTTGGTCAAAGCTTATTAAAAATGGACTAAGGCAGAATGTATAATTGTTCGATGGGCAGATGAATCATAATTTCAAAAAGACAACCCGAGTTGGCACAGAGAAGATAGAAGTGCCATTGTACTGTATGTCATACTCTTTTACATATTTTCTCGAGTTTAAAAACCTTCTTCTAGACCTTGAACACCTACATTTCTACCATCAACAACACTTTGGTCCTTTTATTCTCTAGGGCTTTACAATCCCAGAGGACTCCTCCAGCCCTGGGACAGCTGACAGGGGACACAACTTCCTTAGTCAGCACTTAAATTGTAAGAATGAAAAGGAACAAAATGCATTCAGTGTGTCTGTGCCGTCTGTTTGCATGTGCAAGAGTGCGCTCGGTCTTGGGACAGCCTGTCCAGTTTCAGTTCTCGCTGCTTGACAGGCTTTTGGCCCCTGGAGGCCCCCTGTGACTGGCCCTTGGCACCTCAGGGCGAGTGTGCGGGATGGAGCGAGGCAGGAGGAGGAATGCAGCTGAGGGAAGAGACAGAAAAGGCTTGGCTTGCACTCTGTCACTGACCCTAATCACCTCTCAGTGTGTATTTGTGTGTGTTAACTGGACAGGCACTGTGTAAAAGGGCTGGACTGCACCGGGGCAAACTGTCACTAACCCTTCGTGCTGAAGGCGCTGCCTGCAGTCACTGTCAGCCACTACATGAGTGAAAGTGTCTTTGTACTTTTATCCTTGTCAGAGGTTCATCTATGTGCCTGCATGCAAATTTACATTTCTGCTTGCACTGCTGCCTCAAAATGTGTGGAACTCAACAGAACAGAAATGGAAAGGCTATACAAGTTCACACATAGGGGTACGGGGATTATTAGATGTGCATGTGAGGTAGACTGTATTATCTCTGTAGGGAATTTTGTTATTTGCATTTGACCCATCCTTCCAATGCCGTTTGGCCAGCCCATCAGGAGGCGGGTGACTGCAGCACCCTTCTCCAACGTCTTGAGCCATGATCTTGGTTGGCTATAGCTGGACAATTACTGTGCTTGTTACAGCATCTAAGACCTTTTAGCTGTGAGGCACCAGTGCTAACCACTCTGCCAGCATGCCACGGGTGTAGTTTTATGATACTTGAGAGTTTCCTCGCATAATGTCTATTGCTTGGTTTGCTTGGGGGAATGTAAAGGTCTCAAAAGAACTGGTCTGACTTTTTTGGAAAATATAGTTTTGAGTGTGGTCTAAACAGTGTAACAAGGCCACCATTTTGCCTGCTGTTGGCAAGGTAAGCTGGGTAAAAAACAAAACAAAAACAAAAAAAACAAAAAAAAACACACAAGGCAAGCTTAAACTGGTAAATATTAGCTTTAAATGTTATTGACACTATCACTGCTGGTAATATTGTTAGAATTAAAAATGCTTGAAAAAGTGTTTTTGACCCAGCCTTATTTGCATTGTTTGCTCATTATCAAGGGACAAACTGCATTGTCCACATTACTTGCACACGGTCCCTGTCAGCCATAGCACTTTGTATTAGTGCAGTGTAGTCAGATAATCCAATATTAATTACCCAGCAGACCTTGGCAGAAATATACGTCCTAATTAATAGCTTCCAGTCTGTCTGATCAATTTAGATTCCCTGGAAATCAAACTTATGAAGCTCATGATACAGACAGGATATGACATGTTACATGTTATGTTGAAGTAAACATGTCGTGGGATGTCCTCACCAACTACAGCTGTGTTAAAACTGCTTGGCTCATATACTTTCTGATAATCATGTTTAATGAGTTAGTCTGACCCAAGAGACCTTTGTAGAGCTGCCAATACATTTGGCTTTACAGCAGCAATGGATTAGGAATGGCTGGTGATGGTGTGAATTTTGAACAGAAAAAAGATTATTTACCCTTTTTTCAAGATTGAAAACAGTGGTTTAAATGCTGGATTTATGTGTATTCAAAGGTGTGGTGAAGATTTTTGTGAGGGCAGGGTTTCTCACATCTCTGTAAAGTGGTGAAACCAGGCATTTTCAGCTCCTGACAAGGTCAGCGCCTCAGCATACAGGATTACTCAAACATGCATGGTTGAAACAAAATACAACTCCAGGTATGTTCTTAAGGCAGAAACATTATAACATGGTAGAAAGCCCAGAAAAGTCCAGTTAGCACAAGAGGCCCTCTTTAAGAACTAATGACTGGATTTTTTTGTCTGTTTTTAGGCCAAGGAAGAAACTCTTGGGATTGGAGCCAAAACACTGTGTGCGCTTTAAGGATACCATAACGATAAGGATGATAAGGATACCAAAACACAAAATGTTAGAGCAGTATATTTAGTCGGTATAACCAAAGAGATCAAAAACCACTACTCTTAAAGGGTTAATAAAGGAACTCATGCCTTCAAAGGTTTGCTAAAATTAAACCTTGCTGTTATTCTTAAGCATTTATTATTTTGTGGTTTATATACTCTTGTACACACATTTTCTACATTACAGCCTTTAGGCTATTTAATGCATGATTGGGGCCCATGTTGTTGTGCCCGATGCACTAACCATTTGTCTCTCTGACCCCTGAGCCGAAGCTGATGACAAACACTCCCAAACAGTGACAGGAAGAGGAGACTGTGAGATCACAGGCAGCCACTGCACACAACAAATTGGTCAATAAGATAAAAAGAGAAGCGCAGCCAGAGGAGAAGGAAGCGTGCACTGTCATGCTTTCAAATCACAAAGTGAAGAGGAGATTGCGCTGCTTCAGATATCTCTAAAAGGTGATAGGTGCCATTTTGAAGATGTGCAGGCCAATCAGGCATATCTATCAGCTGTAGCCAGATGAGACTGTTACAGAGCACATACACTCTCTGCACACATGAGAAAAGACAGTCATGCTTTTTGTGAATACTGTTGAAAGGAAAAATTACTCAATTTCTGTCTAGAGTCTAGTTCACGTGGTAGTCAAAAAAGGCTTGACAAATAAGGAAAAATAGTAAGATGCCTATTTCCTATCCCTATTATCATGTTCCTCTCTTTTAAGGGTTTTTTGTCAAGACCACATGATTAAAATATGACTAAGAATTGAGATCTAACCAGGGCTTGAAGATCATCTAGAGGTCCACATATTTAGTCTGGCATAGGATTTTACCCAAACCTTGAAATTTATTGGGGGTTGGGACCAGGAAAAGGTGAACACATACACTGGTCTCCCACATGACTAGCAATGGCAGCACTTCACCAAGGAAGAGGGTGCAGAAGCATCGCAGATCCAAACCTTCTGACCTTCACAGCTTTTCGACATACAAGACATAAAAGCAAAAATAGTACAGACACAGTTAATGCAAAATTACATACATATCCAACATCCCTGCTCATAAATGCTATAAAATGATTGTATGTCAGAGTGAATATTTCTTACAGGCTTTGTGTGTGGAAAAATAAACTTCCATCCCCCACTGATCCCACTGCCTCTTTCTGCAGCACATATCAGTTTACACTTCATGTGTCTCTACTGCCTGCTATAATTACTATGTAAGGGCTGGGCGTGTGTCGAGAAACACTGGTGATCCATCAACTCACCCTCCATTCATAAAGATCAAAACAAAGTCAAACAAATCCCAGGAAGACACATCCATACACCGTCATTTACGACTGATGAGCAAGGAAAGTGACAAACTGTGACTTAATTAAATCTGCGCCAGGATTTAACTGCTGACAAATGAACTGGTTACCTCAGAGAACTACAAAAACACCTTTGACATTAATTTTATAGACCTTCATAGACCAAGAAGTAAAAAAAAAATAAAAAAAAAATGCTGCACTAAGTGAGTCATATTTCAGAAAAAGCAAAGGACCTGAAAACCCAACAGGCTGAAAATACATCTTTGTCATGAAGACTGCTCGCAGCAAACTGAGAGTATAAAGCTGGTGAAAGGCAATTGAGTTGTCTGTCAAATTTGTCACCATGTGAGGGTAACATGGTGTTTGAGTAGCTTTTATGGGTTATAATAGAGCAATTTATGAGATCCAATAAAGCTTTTGAGATCTGAATAATACTAAAAAATGGCGTAACTAATATTAAATGTTCTGTTTTATGCTAATGAAGGATTTTGTTAAGCCTGGCTATCCATTTTGGCTTTTTCCCTTCTGGGGTCACGACAGTAGTCCATCTCTGCAGCCACTCACACCAACTAACTTTGCTATTTCACTACATGCATCCATTGAGACATACACTGACAGACAAACATTCACTCTCACATTCACTATGGGCAACTTAGAGTCACAAATTGACATGCATGTCTCAGAGAGATCATATCTGGCCTGCCCGAGGATCAAACCCACAACCTCCTTGTTGTGCACTCCATATTTCAATCATATCATTTACAAATACTTCTTCTGTATTTTGTGCCAGTTGTACATCTGTTGTAGAGCCTAGATTACCTACAGAGGTAGTCTGTGTATTGACAATAGAGCAACTGATTGGAGACACACTCCAATGCTCACCAATGCAGGGCTTAAATAACCCTGAGTCTCACATAAATAAGTAAACAACAGGTTTACACAAATGCACAACCCATTGATATGCATACAGAATGAGGCCGACCGGAAGCTCATAAAAGGGATGCGTGATTAGTCCAGCTGTTGTGCATGTGCTATGGGATGTATTGTTCCTCTTGGCTGGAGATTATCAGTCCCCACAGACCTTTCTGTCTGCCTCATTTTGATGTTTACACACGGCTTTAACTTCACACCTAACTCTCATCTCGTCACTCCTATTTCCCTCTGGAGTTAGAGCTGTGATCTTGTTTCTCTTCCACCACACTTTAATGCAGCTTCCTGTGTCTCTGACCATTTCCCAGTGCAGGTTCACCATTATAACTCCATCTTTCTTCTTTTGTTTATCAGTGTTCTAGGATCAATCATCAGTTTAGTAACCTCACTTACAGGGTATATATAGGTCTTAAGTTCTTAAGCTTTGTAAAGAACTGAACTTTGTACAAAGATGATCTCAATAAATACATTCATCAGTTTCATTATGTTACTCTGAAATGCATTCCTTTCTGAATGAATATTTAGGTATGAAAAAGTTCCAGATGCGAGATAGTATTTCTTTCTCTAAACAATGTTGTCAATGTGCATGAGCTTGGGTGAAAATCGTGTGTGATTTGTTGTGAAATTTAGGGCCATTCATAATTTAGCTGAAATGTTTTGACATTTCTCATGCGACTCCTTCAGCAGCAGAGCCCAGCCTCCAATCACTGCAGCTCTGAGCGGCTTCAATGCATTTGGAAACTCATTAATGAGATTTTCCCTCACACCCCCAAAACTACCTTTTTCCCCACTATACTATGATGGATTGTTTTTTGTACAAATGGCAACCATGCATCCCTTGAGTTTTGAAGTAATTGTTTGACCAAGGCTGGCCTTCCACCGGTTAATGAACGTTGTTATTAATCTTCCTTTGAATGGCTTTACACCGCTTGACCATTACACCATTAGCTCCCTCTGATTAGCCTTTTTTAAAATCTTTTCAGGATTAAGATGTCAGCCGCTTAAAGTACTTGGCAGTGTTGCCTGACGACAAAGCCCTCAATGTCATTAAATTACTCCAAGGATGAAATCAGATAGGACAAGCTGCTGAAATGATTTGGTATGAAGTAATGTGGAGAATAGCAATTACACTTCATGATCTGCCTGTCACTCTGCTGCGAGGCACAGAGTAAGATGGACAGAAAGAAACTGGTTTACAAACTGGCGTGATAAATAAATGCAGTGGACATATTAACAAGACGAATGAGATCTTTCTGTCACACATCAACATTTACTGTTGTTACTGTTGTTGCAATCTTTCTCATTCATTTTGAGGAGAGAGCAAACTAAAAGCTCAAAAAAATGGATGCTTTCACATCCATGGTTTGGTCATGATGTGTCATGGTTTAAATTTGATCATACACTGACAATCTATTTATAGTTATCAGTCTTATGACTTTTGCATTTCACCATAGGGCAAATTAAACACAGCAGGCATGAGAAAACGCAACCAAATAAGTATTTAAATCCATGTGTGTCCATACACATTGTCCTCTGCGAGCCGAGGCCCATGTACATAACATTTGTAGTAACTATATTAGATGTATTTTTTTCTTAAGACTGCTATGTGCGCTGTTATTTCTTGCTTTTCTCTCAATAGAAGATACAGAGAGACAGATGGTATGTAGGCATGCATGCATAGAGATGGAATTGGCAGGTAGACTACAAATAAGTCCTCTGCCAGTTGCCAGTCTCCAGCCAGCCAAGCAAACACACAAGACAGACACCAATCAGCCACACAGGGAGAGCTCAATGTTCATAGCTGCCAAAACAAGACAACGCCTTCTCCAACTTCACTTGACTATGAACCTGTTACTGTTAACACACTGTATTTCTATGGAAGTTGTTATGAATATTAAATTGTCTGTGTAAACACCAATGTCTATACTGTAAAAACAGAACAACGTACAGCTTTGACAACTCTATGCAAAGAAATCAAACATCCTTAAGGAATTTTGCACAAATGAGTAGATAGTGAGAGACCACACCTTCACAAACACCTACTATCTTCTATCCATTGAGCATCAAAGCTTTTATATCTGACAATGGTAAAGAATCTACCAAAACTCAGCATTTGCTTACTGATCCCTTGGGGCTGAATTTAGCATATTTGGCCCCATCCCATATCTCAGTTACTACATAGCACAGTACTGTATAACACACTGTCATTTCACAACAAAACGCAAGCAGCCATGTCTTTATAAACACTGAACTCAGACTTGAAATTACAAAAAGACTGTGTTCATGGTTACAATAACAAACACAACCGCTCCGTTTAAATGAGCGCTGAAGCGGAGCGGGGATTTGTGTTGCTTCCAAAAACTGAAAAGGTTTGACTTTTCTGCGGAGCAATGAAGCGCATTTAGTCTGCCAAACAGTGATGAAGAAAAATGTTTCAGGTTGAGTGGGAGGCTCTCTGTGTCCCCGGAGCAACAGCAAAAGCTTCATCCTGGCTTTATATTGCAATAAAACGATATCCTTGGTTTAGCCTTTATATTATGTTAGGGTTAATTGTAACAAATCATAAAAATTGCCACTGTCTTTTTGTGCAGTGACTGTGATGCCACTATTTTATAAAGTTAAAGTAAAAAAAAAAAAAAAAAAAAAACTTTCACATGGTTATTAATCCATAACAAGTCACCTGATGAGTAAAAATAAAAGCAATACCCATTTATGGTAATGACTGTAGATGTATTTTTTGGGGTAAATTAACTCACTGGTCAAATTCAACCCGCTAACACAAAAGACGTGGGTAGCTTTCTTACCCAATCTGAGGGTCAAAAAAATTACATATGTGCCATTTTTGCCCACTGCTCTTCGAGGATGGAGGAAAGTTGTAGAAGTGTGAAAGGCATAGGGGAATATGAGTTTCTCTGCACACTGTGTGGGACTGCGCCTGTGATGAGGGATCTGAGTGAACATGACAGAAGGTGCAGCTCATTAGATCGGCCACACTGTGCTGCTCAAAAACCCCACTCGTGTAAATGTGCAAGACACTGGTGTGTGTGTGTGTGCTCCTCATTATCCTGCAACAAATGTACAGTGCATTCTTCTAAGTGGGCAACAGACTTACCATTAAGATAAATGGCCACAACAATGGGTTTTACTTAAGTCCAATATGGGCCCATTCACCATCCTCCGCCACCCACTTCATAACTTTACTGAAATAATTAAAATGGTAGATGTTCTGTGGGTTTTCACTGGGAATAAAGTGAGTAATGCCTGTTGAAACTGCAGTCTGCTTATTTCTGTTCACAGCTGGTCTTGTTAACAGATGCAGTGCATATGTTATTTTTGTAATGAGAGCCATTTTATTTCAGATTTTGGTAGAACACTTAAGTTTACTGATTGTCTGCTCTCTACTACATTTCGCATTTCGCAACAACAATAGATACTAATATTACTTTAATAAACAGTTCTGGGGTCACTGCAGCAAACCAACTGCTTCCTAATAAGTAGTGGTTTGCAAACTGATTTGCCTTGGGTTTTACACCAGATGCCCTTTCTGACATTCTCCTTTTTATCCGAGCTTGGGAGCAGCACAAAGGGTAAAATGGCTTGTAACTCCTGGTGGCTGGATGTTTTTCATACAAAATATTGCTACATACAGTCATATGTAAAAGTCTGGACACCCCTGATAATTATAATTATTTTTATTTATAAGTTGTAGGACATTTGGATCAGCAACTTTATTTTGGTATACTGCGTACAATACCTTATGGATACAATAATATTTCATTTGTGAAATAAGGGTTATTGTATTAATAGAAAATATGCAATATGAATCATAATTAAATTAGACAGTTGAAAAATTCTGGGCATCCCAACAGAAAAAATGAATTAATATTTAGTTGAGCCTCCTTTTGCAAAAATAACAGCTTCTAGATGACTCCTATTGGCTCTGACAAGTGTCTGGATTCTGGATGGAGGTATTTTTGACCATTTCTTCTACAAAATATCACCAGTTCAACTCTTTTTAAATTAACTCAGATTTTCAATGATATTCAAGTCTGGGGACTGTGATGGCCGCTCCATAACATTATACTTCTCTCTCTGCATGAATGTCATTGTGAATTTTGAGCTGTGTTTTGGGTCATTGTCTTGTTGGAATACCCAACCCAGGCAAAACTTCAACTTTGCTTGAACACTGTCTTCAAGAATCTGTTGAAATTGGATGGAATCCATTCAACTCTCAACTTTAACAAGAGCTTCACAGCATGATGGGACCTCCACCAAATATGACAGCAGACAGCAAGTGTTTTTCCTGGAATGCTGTGTTCTTCTGTTGCCATGCATTGTGCTTCTTTTTATAACCAAATAACAAAATTTTTATCTCATCAGTCCACACCACCAAAATAAATCTGGCTTGTCTAAATGAGCTTTTGTCTACCTTAAGCGGCTCTGTTTGTGGTGTGGCATCACCATCCCATACAGTTGTTCTGAATTTTTGACCCATGTACAGAAAAACCATCTGCAGCAGGATGATGTTGTAGGTCTTTGGAGGTGATCTGTGGGTTGTCTTTAACCGTTCTCACCATTCCTTGCCTATGTCTCTCTGATATTTTTCTTGGCCTGCCACATCTGGCCTTAATATCAACTTTGCCTGTGTCCTTCCATTTCCTGATTACCACCTTAAATAGTTTTTCTCATTATTGAATGCACCTGTCTATGAAATACATAGTAAAGTAAATACATTTTGAGAAGTTACATGCATTCAAATTAGCAAACTTATAAGGGTGCCCAAATATTTGCACTGACATTTTTTCATATTTAATTTAATTTAATACACCTAAATACTGCTACATTAAAAACTGTTGTTAGGAAAACACCATAGAACTCAGATGTCACTAGAAAATGAATGACAAACCTCTATGATCTTTTATTTTTTTTTTTTGTGAAGACAGAGTAAATTATTATGCAACCTCAGAGGGATGCCCAAACTTTTACATTATGAGTGTAAATGTTATTGATTAGTATATACTGTAACTGCAGCTCCTACCAAAATAATCCATTTGTATTTCTGTTGAGGTTGTTGTTAGTTGGTTTGTTAGTCTGTTGGCAAAATAACTCAAAAAGCAATGGTCATATTTTGATTACATTTAAGGTTAGGAATATAGACATTATTACTTTTTCATCTGGCTCTGGATGACTGTCTGGATTCAAGAGGGTTTTTTTTTTTTTTTTTTTTTTTTTGTGGAAAATTTTGTAACATTGCAAGATAATGAAGATAGTAACTCAAACCACAAGGGCCCCAGTTCCTAAACTAGCCACACAGCCCCACAGCATGATGGGACCTCCACCAAATTTGACAGCAGACAGCAAGTGTTTTTCTTGGAAGGCTGTTTTCTTCCATCACCATGCATACTGCTTCTTGTTATGACCAAATAACTCAATTTTCATCTCATCAGTCTACATCACATTATTCCAAAATGAATCTGTCTTGTCTTTTTTTCATACGTATAAAAAAAGAGTTTTATCATTTATTGTGGGATATAAAAGTGTTTTGATTTTCGATTTGAGTCCAGCTCCGAGCACTTCATCTTTTCCATTGTGATAAAAGGTCAGTGTCTTGGCAGAGGTGTGCTCTTTTTGAGACATCAAAACACCAATAATATATACATTTTGTTTGTTTTTGTTTGCCTTGGACAGTTCGAGTCATTATGTTTTGTCATTAAAATCTCAATATGAAGAGATTTAAATTTCAGCCTACCATCCCAGCTCATTTCCATATTTTCACACAATCCAAGACTAAGTGCCCTGATCTAATGAACCCAAGTGCACTTTTCTCAAGGTCAAGCCTGTGTTTTCCCGCCGAGACAAATGAACAAGTAGAAAATACAACAGCATAATCTGGAGACACCGCAATAATGCAATTAAATTAAAGCACTGGAGTGTAAAATATTATCCACTCGGTTTGGTTTGAGGAGGAACAAGAGCGTAATCAACAGAGACACTGAAGAAGGTGAATTAAAGCTGTGTTCTCTACGCACTTGATTTGGAATTATTTCATGATTATGTGTTACTGGGGCAGGGGCTGGAAATGACAAACAAAGAGGGATATGAGGCGAATTAAACCCCTGTGTCACAACAGGAGAGTAGTGGACGCCTGTTCACCCATAAGGATACATCACATAGAGCCTTTGATAACAATAGTGACAGTAATTTGATTTATTACTGGTGCGTGACATTTGGCTTTCCTCTGTTCATGTTGACCCTACTGTTGTTTCAAGTTCTACACAGAAATGTCCCTATTGCTGTTTGATGATCACCTTAGATTCTCCGTGACACGGTGACTGGGAGATATTGGTCAGCTATATTGAAAAAGAAGTCATTAGATATATTTGACCTTATAGACCAAATGGGAGGCACCAATACAAAGACTGGTCTTATTTTATCAAGGCACAAGGTTGAACACTTGGATTCAAGATTCAGAGATCCTGAATTAAAGTTGAAGATCTTAAATTTAGTCATTTTTAAATTTTATCTCTTACACTGTGCAGATTGTGTGATTATTTCTTTTATTGACACCACACCTGTAAGTCTGTTGCAAACTAAGGTGTTAACAAATGTGAGACAAGATACTGCAAAACCAATTACTTATTATGCATATTTTTTCCTTTCAGCTTTTTCCTGCCTTCCAGGATTGCCACAGCAAATCATCTGCCTCCTAGTGTGCACTGATTTGCATATTCATTTGGAAGGTTTCACACACACTTTTACCTTTTATCAGAGTTGGGACCTGCTTGAGTACACCAGCTTTGTTGTTGGAATTACAATATATATTTGACATTTAGTGGTGCATTGTGAAAAAAATGTGCATAAGCATATTTTTTACACTGCTGTGGGATCTTTTTTTTTTTTTTTTAAATATTTTCTTAGTATTGATAGTGATGTTATCTGACACAGTTAAAGGAAACACCACAGAAACATTCCCAGCAGTAATCAATATTGTCAATAATATTAGAACATCTTCCTGCTGACGCTGCGCTTGACTTTCTCTTGTGTCACTTCTGTGCACTCTCTTCTTCTAATTGTCTCTTTTTGTGTGGACAGATTGAATCCGACAGCACTGTGGGATCAACTACACGGCCTCAGGTATCACTAACAGCCTATTTCAATTGGTGACCCGGCTTATATGTCACAGGAGAGCTCACAACAAGCTCTGCCCGAACAATAGCCAGGTCGTATTACTAAAAACCAGAGAGGAGAAGACACAATGAAGCGCTCTGATTGGTGACTGGAAACCTGGTGACCTTGGAAACTGCCCATTAGGAGACGCTCCCGGGGGTAAACGCAGCAGGAGAGGTTTACTCCACTCACTCAGACAACTCAAAGAAATGGTTTCTCCGACGTTTTAAGGAATCTCCAATCTTCCATCCAGCTGCAGCTGTCACGGTAACAGTTACCATGGCGCTATGTGGGCTGGACCACCTTGTCATTTTTTTCCTCTTCCTTCGTCTTCCCCTTTATTGACACGTTTTCTCTTTGACATACAAACAGGAAAGCAAGAAATTAAACACATGAGCGAGACATATTTTGAACATTTCCTGTATATACTGTATTTTACACTGGATAAATGGTTTTACAATGGACACCCTTCCTTCTCCATTTATCAGACCTGCAAAAAGAGTACACTGGCCTTGATATGTCACCTTCTATTTTTTTCTCTTCCTTTCTGTTCCCCTTTTATCTAAACAGTCTTTTATTTTATAGTGCTTCAACACAAATACACACACCATATCAAGATCTTACTACTTATGTTTAAGCAGAAACCTCAAGTGGAATTCAATATGGCTCTTTTTAGATAAAGACACACCAATTGTGAGATAATGGGGACGGGGTTACAACTACTTCCCTTTTATCTTTTGCATTGTTATCACATAAAAGCATACATTTCTTGATATAACCTCTAGCCATCACTCACAGTGCCCGTTCACAACCTCCAATCAATCAGATCTTCAAATAAAAGTCACCAGCAAAGCAAAACACATGCCATCATCATACTGTGGGCATGATCGTACGTCACATACATAAATCTGTCATTGCACAGTATTGACATTAGCTGCTCTACATTTATTACCTATACAAGCCACAAAATAAAAATGTCTTATGGTTTTACTGCCACTGCAGATGGGAAATGCCATTCACTCCGACATGTGCATATCACTATATCAATACATAAAAAATCCATAGTGCATTTGCAGTATTTCAAAGACTGGTAAGATACAATGACAGAATAACAGAACAGCGGTCAAGCTACTATTTATGATACGCAAAAAATTCAATTCTCAATTTCCGACTCACAATTTGTGCGCGTGGAGTAAGAATCTCCTTTCTGTGTCACTCTGGGTTCTTTCTGTGAACTCTGACTTCTTCCCACCATCCAAAGTCATGCATGTGTTAGATGCATTGGTGAATTTCAGTTGGTCGTAATAAGAGCGATTGTTTTTTCTGTGTTTGTCTCTGTGTCAGGCCTGCAACAGGGCCATAGTTCCTGGGATAGGCTCAAGCCACCAAACTCCAGGAAGAAGATGAACAGTGGTGCAATGTAACAAAGTAGTAACAAAGTACTTAGTTACTTTACTTAAGTACAATTTTCATGTGTCTGTACTTTACTTAAGTAAATTTTACAAGGGGTACATTTACTTTTACTTTACTACATTTCAGAGTAAGTATCCTGTACTTTTTACTCCATTACATTTATGAGTTGGTTTAAAGTACAAAGTATTTTGAGTTTTGGTTAAAAACCATGTGTTTTTGTTGTGCCCTCATTGTAGACACACAGTACTTAAATATAAAAGATGTAGTAAAGTTGCACTCCTTTAGAAACATCAGAATAATAAAGACAGTAGACCTCAGTGACAGATTCAGTCTCTTCTACTGCAGCAGTTTGTTAATTTTATCTGGAATCAGCTAAATTCCTCACATTTAGCACATTAATGAGTTGTTGAGTCTGTGCAAAATACTTTTACTTTTTTACTTGCAAGTACATTTAAAAGTGAGTACTTTTATAGAATAGAAATGAAGTACTTCTTGCATCACTGAACATGAATAAATAAAAAATTGAAATTTTGATATTCATGAGGTACCATCCAGAATACCATCTACCTCAGCATAAATATGTAATGAACAAATGTTTTTACAGCATTTACTGTAATGTGATTCAGTTACACTGTACACATAAGTGATCTGTATTTGCTAATGGCAGCAAAACAAAATCACCATATTAGAGTATACATGTTTACAACACTGAGATACAAACCACAGCTTTAATGGCCATGTAAATGAATCTGCGTGTACTAAGCTGAGTATGGACCGCAGCGAGCTTCAAACAGAATTCATGATGCAACAATCTGCTCTGGTCTGTGGTTAGTATGACAGTGGCATGTGTAAACTATCTAGGTTCATCACACATAGTGTTTTACTGTGTCAAGCTAGTAGTCTACTGATATATCCATATTTTATCCATAACATTTTGTACCAGATTTGACAAAACACTGTAATTCCACAAGTAAAAAAAAAATCTCTCCTCTAGTTCTACTTCTACAGAAATATATTTTAACAAACTTGAAAAATGCACCCCAAGCTGCACTGCCAGCAGCAGTTCCCCAAATCACACTCATTATAATCAACAAAGTCTCACATTGAGCCTTTTAGCTTAAAATCAAACAGAGAAAATCTGGATAAAAACAGAAAATAACTTTTCAAATTGTTGATTTCACTCAAAATACAGAGCAAAATGTAAATTAAATAAACCTTCCAGCATAGTTAGTTATTTAGATGTCAAAAAACTTGTTTGTAACAGCACAATACAACTTCAGTATTTGCAGGACACTAACTGCACTATACTGCAAAATGAGGCTGTTACAACTGTAATATTTTATACACAGTGTGTGGATATTACCATTGTGCACAGAGTTTCACGTAGTCAGGTATTTATCAAGACATTCACATTATCTCTATATAAAACATGGATAATCTCAGGACCTTGAGACAAATTTTTAGGAATTATTTTTGTTATATTTCATGTCCCGATGGCTAGTGTGCATGTCCACAGATTGAGTGGTCGAGGTCTTGGCCACCACCTAGGGCTTAATATGAGCCAGATCCTGCAGGAACACGATCTGGAAACTCTCTTATTTTGACAGTGCAGTCCAGCAACTGTTTGCATGGATCCGGTAACTTGGGCAGAACTCAGAACAACGGCTGACTACATTTGACTCTTTTGAGCTCCTAAACCTGAGTTGAAAGTCGGATGTGTAAACAGTTACACAAAAAATCACTTTTTTTTTTTTTTATTTACGAGCTGCATTACTTACATCTCTGAAACACTAAGCTTCATTTCCGCTTGAATCCTTCACAATAAAAGCTCCTCACCATCCACAGCCGCTAAACTCATGGGCAATCAATTACTAAACACTAAAATATAAGAAAAATAGAACGGCTAAACTAGATGTACAATTATTGAAGCTACGTCTTTGATATAAATTGAATTATCATTATTTATAGACATTTTGATAAAGAGAGAAATGCTTGATGGGTAATTTACATAAGTCACATACACAGACCAAAGGCGCCAATTCACCAAAAACAAAAGTAACTGCAGCGCACAAAATGTCAAAAAGACTCAGATGAACCTGATTTGCAGCCCACACCGAGCCTCTCTGCAAACTTCCACCATCTCCGAGTTATTCTTTCTCAATGTTGTTGGACCCCCCTTGTCCAAATTATTTCAGTCTCTTATGTGATGTTACGGGTAGCCAAAGTACACAGGACTGCCCCAACACACAGAGTAAAGTGTGATGCAGGAAGGAGGAGGAGTCACAGGACAGGGCTGCAGTGGGCTATAATGTATAATAATGTTATTAATTTTTGTCCTGCCATCGTTTGATTTACAAATTAAGCACTGCAGCCACCCAGTCCTCACATATGGTCCCTGCGGTGAGGCCATGTCATAATAATGTTGGACGGCCCCAACGCTCAATTGTGCAGGCTCATAGTTTCTAGAATCAATATAAAACACTCCTACCCCCATCAGGTGGTTATTGAAAAGAAGGATCCAATGCTTTGGCTACTTAGTACTTTACTTTAATAAATAGGTTAAAGGAATATAAACTGCATTGTGATATATTTGTGCTATGGTATGTAAGAGGGAATCCAGCACCACAGGAATAATACATAAATATTAACCTTCGACTTCAACTATATGGAAAAAAAGACCACTACACACATGAGGCAGGACAGAAAGATTTACTTTTAAGAGTGAATAGAAACCTCTTAACTCCCAACACTGTCACGATGAATAGGAAGCACTTTTTGATGGATCAGAAAATGGATGGAGTCAAGGCACACAGAAAAGATATTAGGTGGAATAAAATGTCATCTTTCACCCCTGGAACCAAAGTGTCAACCAAAGAAAAGACTGGCATTTCACAAAGGATGTGGGGGAATAGAGTATGAGCGAGTTAAGCATGTAGCTGGTTGACTAATGCAAAGATAAAGGAATAACGGGCTGACTGCACTGTGTGAGATGAATGAAACACTCATGCGTGTAAAGGGATACATTGACAAATGACTAGACGAGAACGAGGAATGGGTGCAGGAAGCCGTGATGGTACACTGAGACCGACCAACCTGAAGTTAAACAAAGCTTCCAGACAACAACCTCACTCCCATTCACTTTTCTTTCAGTAAATGCAGTAATTATTTAGGCCGTCCAAACCTCCTGCTTCTCAAGCACTATTACACAACCCTTTCATAAACAGACTGGGACGCAGTGCAAAGGTTGAGCTGTTGTCTGTAAAATGAGGTAGAAAGAAATTAGAAGGATGAATGATGGAAAGATAATTACAAGACAGATAAAAATATAAAACATTCAAAGACAGAATAAGGTCTGGAGGAACAGATATGTTTCTGAAGATTTCTAAAATACCAGAATGACATCCAGGCAGTGAATTTACATCTGCATTATTATCTTTCTAAACATCACTCGTTCACCTTCTTCTTGACTTAGAGCCTGTCTTGAATAGCAGGGTTGAGTTTTTTATACTCTGCCAGACGCTCTGTCAGTGGGAGGGCTTATCTCTTCTGCCAGTAATTTGCTTGAAGCTAATTCTGTGACATTTTCTCATAAATAAATGTCTGTTTTGCTGCTCTGCTTTCCCATCTGATACATGAACTTCCAAGTAAAGAAGTTTATTTTTGAACATACACCTGCCAAAGCATGTGTACTGTTCATCTAATGCCTAAAAAGCAGAAGATATGGCAATGATTTACATTTAAAGCAGAATTATGCAACTTTTTTTTAAAAAACAAATAGAAACTAGTCAAAGTCAGTGTGATAAATGACTTGTTGCAGGGTGAATTAAGCTTCTTTCACCTCCCCTGGCATATCTTCACGAAAAAACATCTTTTTGGCCTTCTAATGAACTTCATAAATTAAGACTCGGATAGTTAATTCATTCAGAAATTTTCTTTTTGTTTGGCAGTGTTGCCGCCTTGTGAAAAGCGCTGTTCTCCCAGTGTCTTGATACAGTAGCTGGATTTGTCAGTGACAGCTGTCCTCGTGAGCGCCTGCAGAAAAATGCCATGACAGATCAACAATGAGCATCAGGGAGAGAAAAAGGGGATTTTAACAGCATGGGACAATTTACTCCTCTGGCAGCTCCAAGGCACGGGAGAGGACACAATGTGACAGGCCAGAGTTAAATTAAATTTCAGCAAAATGCACAGCGAATACTAATGAATATACCCAGACCAAAATATTGTAATGTTTACTAAAGACCTTTCTGTTGGACTTACGATACTCTGCAAAAGTCTTAAGATATGAACAATAGAATTACAAAGCATTTTTATGCCTCGCTAAAAATCCTTTGCTCTGTATTTGACACAGTTGTGACCTCCAGCCTGACATCTAACCTTGATGCAAACAAACAGCACAAGCCAGGCCATGTGTTTCCATCACTGTAATCATTTTGTGTATATATCTTTACAATCTTATGCTGGCAAACCAAACTAAAATATACAAACTCATGTTATCATTATCAGTATGTTTTGTCCACATCTACTTGTCTGACACTTATAACACACCTATTTTTAGACCTTTACTTTCCAGTGCAATTTGATAAAGAAAGATTTAAGGATAAAAACATGCTGGGTCAAAATCCAAACTGAAACGCAACTCTATTGCAGCATATTAGATGTTTTCCAGATGGTTGCTGTTGTGAATAATAAATTTAGATTTCTGAGATGTTTGTGATTCATTGTGGCTGCATTACTTACAATGATCTTATTTCAGTGGAATTATTAGTATGTATTATATTTCACCAGTGATAGTGTGGTTGCAAAACATCACCAGAAACTAGCACCAGACAAATTGCAAATTTTCTAGGAGCCATCTTAGCTGCAGATCATTTTCATAATATAAGATTTGCACAGTTAATTCATTTAATTCTGATCCAACAAGTTTGAAATAAAGCAACCTAGACCAAATACTTTTTTCAACTATCATTGTGAATAACATTTTCTGTTCAGAAAATGAAGCAATTTTATGCAAAGTACCCACAATTTCAACAAAAAATGCTTCAAATTATTCAGAACTAGTAATTTGTTCATATTTACACTCCACTTATAATTATTAGCATGTCTGTTTAGCAGGGTTGCTCTTAGCCATTTGGGTGCCTTGAGCAGGATAATTGCTTGAGTTTTGTAAATACAGCTGTGCAAAGACAAGGTCATTCTATCATAGTGGCATGATTGAGGGTTTGATGCCCCCTCAGCAGTTGGTGCTCTACTCAATGCGGGAAATGGGTGTAATGGGAGTGGTGGGGCTGTTCAGGAGAGATCAGAAATGGGCCAAGGAACAAATCTTTTTTTTTGTCTTTTTTTTTTTTTTTTTTTTTTGTCTGTATGTGGGAATATTTAGGGATTCTGCACCATTGCAAAATAGGGCCAAAAATTACAAACACCTACCACAAGGGGTCAGCAAAGAAACAGCTGATTGGTTTTTGAGGATTGTTTACCATTGTATGATAAAAGAGATTCATCTTTATCATTTCGAGGTAGGGCCAATGCTAAGTGTTTCCAGTGTAACTCTGTGCCTCTTAATGTTCTGTAGTCATATGAATTGAAAGAAGTGTATTGGTATATTGCATTACTTGCTGTATGACATGGAAAATAAGAACTATACATATATGTGCATACAATGATTTTTATTTATACAATTTTCTTGAGTCACTTAGTTTCTTTGTTCTTTTGCTGCTGGGATAAAAATAATCTCTACCCTCTGAAACCATACTCTTTCACAGTGAAAGCCTGTGTCACAAGAGCAACTTAACACATACATAAAACATGCTAAAATGTATTACAGCATGCAGTGGCACATTCAAGTTCACAGGAAATCTGTGGTAATGCAACTACTCTTGTAAAAGCATTTTACGTAATGTTCATGCTGATGCCATCAACCCCATGGCTTTGTAGCTACAGGCAGCCATGAAACAAAGCTGGACTCTGCTGACACTGTGGTCAGACTGGACCAGACTGCCCCGGGTCAGGTGACATGTTGGATGTGTATGATGCATGTTATAATTATCTTCCACAGATCTGATGTCCTCATGAAAAAGACAGAGCCTGGAGACTGAGAGACATTAGGACACTGTATCAGACCTCTGCAGGGAGCTTATTATTTTTAAACACAGAGTATAGACTTAAGGTTTACTGCAGGCTAACGGGGTGAGGCTAGGCTAATGGTAAATGAAAAATCCTTTTGTGGCCTTTTATGATACAGACTTTACACTGTGACTATGCACTATGACTATGACAATGCTAAATATGACAGCTCCAAAGGTATTATGTGAATAATATTTTTAATGAACAGTCTTTGGAAGTTAATTGCCTTGAAGTAATATTCTGAGACTCATGAAGTAGGGCTTCATGAGTAAGTTGTGACCCATCAATCCATTTTGTTATGCAGCAGTCTTAGGCAAGGAATTGCAGACTCCTCTCCCTTGACACTTCCACCAGCTCCTCTGGGAGAATACTCCCAGGCCTGAGAGTTGTAGCCCCCCCCCTGCGTGTCCTAGGACTTCCTGGGACTCTCCTCCTCCCTAATCCTAATCTGAGCCTGGAGAAGAGCAAGCTGAGGCTCAAGAGAAGCCAGAGGAGGAGGAGGAGCAGCAGCTCTACTCTGGGCTCCTTTCTGGTGACAGAGCTCCTCGTCTCTTCTCTAAGGGAGCGCCCAGCCATCGCAACACTTATTTTGACCACATGTATCTTATCCCGTTGGTCATGGCCCGCAATATTAAATATATTGTCAGTGTTAAGCATATATGAAGTCTAAATATTGTTTTAATTACACAAAATCGGATTTGAAAACACATTTGCCTTCGAGGTGGTGGTTAAGGTCTACCACTTATCTTGGTGGCTGTTTAGGGGAATTAGAGTCTATAATATTACAAACAAGCTTGTCCTTAAGCAGTACATTATCTCTGTGAATTGAGGTAATGAAGACAAAGAGTGACCCATGCGCCAGTGGAAACTTCAAGAGGTAGTGAAAGACAAATGAGCTGTGAATGAGGGGAGTGTGAGAGACAAATCAACACAAAGTTCAAGGAGGACAGGCTAGAGTCAGGGCTAGTGAATAATGTATGCCTTTCTTCCAGTGCAGCCTCGTGTGCACTTCATTTGTAATAAGTTGTGGCTAACATAAATCTATGGTTAAACTTAGAGGGCTTCGCTTGTGCTTTCAACTTCTTCCCAAATAATATTTCTTACTCCATTGTAACTGCATTTTTAAAACAGTTGTCAAGTCCTACCTTTGTTCTAAGACTGCTTTTGAACAGGAAGCACTTTTAAGCTTGAGAAAAACTCTTTACTCACCCAATAGCACACTGCACCAGGAATTATACAGGATTTCAAAAAGTATGACCATAATATTTCATCTAAGCCTTATTATTAACGCGTTTAATACACTCGTAAACCCCAATAAAACACTGTCCCATTGGCTGTTGAATTATTGGCTTCCAGAGAAGGTAAGATGAAGTGTGTATTTTATTTTATTTCTCTAACTGATTGTCAGAGTATTTTAAGGTGGAAAATCGGTCCACATATTTATTAAATTAAAAGGAGGACAGCTATGTTGTTGTGGGAGGGGTGTTTCTGATTTAGAATAGGCTGTTGGCTTTAGGGTTTTAGAAGAATCAGAATTTAGTCTCATCTCTTTCTCCGCCTCTCAGTCTTGGAGGCACAGAATAGCCACTGTTAATTTGCTTAATTATAATATTTTCCAGTAAGTGCACTTAATTGGCAATAACACAATTATCCTAATTAACAGTGAAATGCAATCATAGAGCAGGACAAAATGAAAGATACAGGATTATTCTGTAGCAGGTGCCTTGTCTCCGTGCTGTGTGTAGATGTGTGAGTTCATCAGGGGTGACCTTGGGTTAAGAAAACTCGGGTCGACTCAGTGGGAACAAGAGATGTGACAGGCTGCTCCCAGCCCAGTACATGTGTGGTGTGTGTTTGTGTGTGTCCGTGTGTGTGTGTGTGTGTGTGTGTCCACCATCCCTGCAGCTCCACGTACCCTCCAGCAGCCTGATATCTAAGAATAAACCCAAGTGTCAGGACTGGAACTGGCAAGAAACACAAATATATGCCCCTGTGGTTTACTCCTGGTGAAGAAAAGGGTGAAATGTTTGACACTGTCTTTCCGACTTTTTGGTCATTTTTTTAACCCCAATTCCAAAACCATGTGTAAAATGCAAATAAAAAACTAATTTATTGATCTACAAATTTCATAAAAACATTTTTTAATCACAAAAGAACATAAACTACTCATAGTGCAGGTGTTCAAGAGAGATGTTTTTTTATTTCATCAAAAATAATTGCACATTTTCAGTTGGATGGCACAGTCACAAAAAAGTCTGAAAAGTTTTACTATTAAAAAGTAAAGAGCTGAAGGAGCATTTTGAAACCATTTAGGTTAAGTGGCGCCGTTTTAATTAAAATGTCTAGGTACAAAAACGCACATTAGAAAGGCAACTAGTAATGGATGTATTGAATGTTTGTGATCTGCAGGTCCTTTAAAGATTATTCTGTGCTGGAAATCACTGCATGGCTCAGGAACAAGGTAGTTTTAAGCTGAAACATGTTTTTGCTTAAGTTGGTTTGTTTACTAGTCTGTTAGTGAGATAACAAGGTCAGAACCTCTGTGTAAAAAGGTCAGATTAAATACATTTTCCGGGAAAGGTCAGAAATGTTTATCCACTATCTGGACCCTGTATTTTGCACCATTCCAAGATAGGGTCAAAGATACTAAACCCAGACACAAGCAGTCAGTAAAGAAATAACGGATTTGTTTTCTTTGCCATTGTGAGATTCATGTTGTTTTTTTGTTTTTTTTAGCATTTACACCTGAACTAGATTCCTCTGTCCACGTCTTGGGACTATATCTGTACCATTGTGAGATAGAGTATTTTCCTTTACCTATGTGCTTCTTACAGTCCTAGTCTTGAGAATATAAAATGAAATTAAGTATTGTGCGATGTTAATGACTGCACAACTACAGATATTTGCCCCTAGAGTGGAACAATAAAAGAAAAAACACTGTCCTTCTCTCTCTCTCTCTGAGGTCACTGGTATTATGCTGAATGTTTACCAGGTGCTCTGTGTAAAATGACAAAAGTTCGCTAATACACCTATGGCTGATGCAGATACTTTATGCTGATCTACTCATTATTCCAAATAGCGCTGCTAGCATGAGATAAGCCAAGGACAGGAAACACGTAGCCCCAAACCTAACAGCTCAGCAAGCTGTGCAGCTGCCTGCTCTGCTATGACTGCTGGGAAGGATAAGGGAAAATCTGTTACATCACAAATTCAGATCTGGGCAAAAGTGTTCTCTGGGACATGTTGGGTTTTATGGGTACAGAGAAATACAGATGAGATATGTTCAGGATGTAAGAATACTGTGGTGAATGTGTTTTTAGTTCAAGGGATACTGCAGCAGTGTTCTTATCTCAGTAGAGTGTCCTTGTGCGACCGCCGTGTTTTTAATAAATAATCGGGTCATTTAGCTCGGCATCTGCTCCAAGCATTTGACCCCAGCTGTATGAGACAGTACTGAGGTAATTATAAACAGAAGGAGGCCACAAGAAAATGAGAAATGATAAAGATAAACATGCACTTGTTCTGTAACTAAAGGCACAGCAGAGACCAGACCTCCGCCAAGGCATTAGCCCTATCTTGCAATGGTAAAGATATATGGTGCCTAAACCTGGACTTGAACTGTGAATCTTCTAATTCAGGGGTAAATGCACTATACATTGAGCCATAAAGACAGAGAGGAAGAAATAATCTGCCTAATTTTTTTTTTCCTGACCCCTTGTGGCTAGGCTATGTTCACACTGCAGGTCTTAATGCTCAAATCAGATTTTTGGCTGGCCATTTGTAGGGCATGGCTGTTCGCACTACATTTTAATTGCGACACTATCAGTCTCGTGTGTGAATCGTTTCTAGCCTTGAAGTGACCCACATGCACAGAAAAAGCCAAGACAGAGCCTGGAGCAGAGGGATTGTGATGTGAGGCTTCACTGACAGTTTATCCATAAGTTCAGGATATTGTGGAAGATTTTTGAAAACATCTGTCAGCAACACACAGTCCTGATTTCTTGAGATTTCTAATCTTATTTCTCTTCTCATGTCTCCTAGGGACAGTTACGTTATGACCCCTCAAGTTTAGTTTCAACACGATTGTCATCTTAAATACAAATTAAGTTTAAAACTTTTCTCATTTTTTACTGACTAACTCCATCAGCACTTTCTACCAGGCAGGTTATCATTTGATCTGTCCAGTTCCCACTCAAAATTGTGTCATCTGTTGCATGTCAGTGACAGAAAAGACTAAATGTGATTTGCTTGTTCAGACTGCAGTCACATTGTAAAAGATCAGATACATATCTGACCACATGTGAAAGTGGCTGGGTCGCATTTGAAAAAATCAGATTTGTGCTGTTCAACTGTCATGAAAAAATCTGATACAGGTCACATTTGGGCAAAAGGTCAAATTTGGGCCACTTTTGCCTGCAATGTGAATGTAGCCTTAGAATCTTTGTGCCAGGTGGGATAGCCCAATCCCACAATGGTACAGAATTAATAAATCCTAAATCCAGTGGTGCAATGTAACAAAGTAAAAGTACATAGTTCCTTTACTTGAATACAATTTACATGTATTGTACTTTACTTGAGTAGATTTTACAAGGGGTACTTTTACTTTTACTTCACTACACTTTAGAGCAGAGGTGTCCAACCTTTTTTCCAGAGCTACTTTTACGAAATGAAAATGGCTTAGAGCTACTTGTGTATTGCAGCAATTATGCATTTATCCCACTAACTTTGGACCTTGTAGGGTGCACACTGGACAGTGGCCAGTTATTCACTTAGCTGTGGTTGTGCTTGCTGTCATTCTTACATCACAGCTCGCTTATCAAGATAGTTTTTGGGTTGATCGATAAATCAAATTTGACTAATCAAGCTTATGAAGGAGTCATCATGCCTTTGAGGAGCTACTTGGAAAGTGGTTGAGAGCTACTGGTAGCTCGGAAGCTACAGGTTGGAGACTCCTGGCTTAGAGCAAGTATCTGTACTTTTTACTCCACTACATTAATAAGTTGGTTTAAAAAACAAAGTATTTTGAATGTTGGTTTAAATTCATGAGTTGTCGTGCCCTCATTGTAGACACACAGTACTTACATATAAAAGATGCAGTATAGCAGTACTCCTTTAGAAACATCAAACATCAGAATAGACAGAAGACCTCACTGACAAATTCAGTCTCTTCTACTGCAGCAGTTTGTTAATTTTATCTGGAATCAGCAAAATTTTTCAGCAAAATTAATGCGTGTGCAAAATACTTTTACTTTTTTTTACTTGAAAGTACATTTAAAATAAGTACTTTTATACTTTTACTTAAGTAGACATTTCAAGGTGATACTTCTACTTTTGCTTGAGTAAATTTTTGCTCCTTTATCTGTACTTTTACTTAAGTAAAGAAATTGAGTACTTCCAGGTGTGTAACAATGGCTATATCCACATGGAGATAAAAACTTTATTGTTTTTGTAAACACAGCACTGTCTCAGAAAACATGAATCTCTACACTGGTCCACACAATACCACCAAAAACACTGTAATACATATGCCAGACCTGTTAGTGGAGCTGTATCTCTGCCACAGAAACATCCCAAAAACAGAAAACTTGTGCAATGTAAACATTAAGAATATGGCGGTGAATATGAAAGTGCGAGCTAAAAGAGGGAACCTTAGTCTGTGGTAAGAGGAGCATCATATTTTGTTGTAAAAGCCATAAAAAGCTCAGGAGCGCCTGCAGCTCGATGTTGTTGATGTTGTCCGAGTTTAGGTCACATGGGGTAAGAGGGGCGTCATCATTTCAGAAAATATTCATATGGGATTAAGCACAGAAACACCTAGTTTCAAAAATGATTGTGTCCAGGCTTCCAAAATGCTGAATCTGTGTAGATGAAACACATAGGTTAAAAAAATGTTTGCAGATACACTTAAGGCCAGAAAAGTGGACATGTTTTTAGTAAATGCAATTTCAAATATGCCAATATGCTGTGTGAAGTGTGTGTGATGCTAAGAATGCTACTCACTTCAAATAGAATGTCTTTTTAATTGCAGAAACACTTGCTGGAAAATGTGTCTTTGTAAATTGCACATTGTGCCTGGATGATAGTTTTGCAAACTTTTAGCACTGTGATAGAAATTAAACAGTTCATTGCAAACCTTGGTCTCTGGAATTGTAATAACTTCCCGATAAAATTACAAAGCACTCACTTTTTAATCACTTTCGCCACATATTTTTCTGAATTTATCTGTATAAAACCACTGAACCAAAGAACATTACTAACAAAAAGAATCTCAATACACTATGAAGGGTCTTATGTGACAAAGACATTGGTATTTTTTATTCTCAGCTGTGGCTGAACAAAACTCAGAAGTTAAATGAAAAGGAAGCACAGTTTTGTGAGTGAATTCAGAGACACAGACACTTGACACTGACCATTTTAAATCAACATGAGAACAAAAAGAAAATGGACAACTGTAGAGAGAAATATATGAGTTGATAAATGTAAGACGTGCTTGTGTTTCTGTCGATTGGTCAGACTGAGGGGATGGGATGAGACGCAGCGGGACGGGCCCATTCATCAGCCTCACAGTGGAGATTCAATCGGGCACAAAGCCTGCAGGACATGGAGTATAATGACTGAAGACACTGGGGCTGAATAAGAACGTGTCCATGGAAGAAGTGATGGTCACCAGGAATTTTCTTGTTCAAATGCTCAATTCATTGCGCCACAAAGCTCTTATTTCTCACAAGAGTATGCAAAAACGAATGCAGCAGCTGGAGTTACTATTTTTGTGGCTGCTTGGATATTTTTTAAACTGAAAATCAACCTATTTTTATTTAGAATCTAATTTAATTGACATTGTTGGTGTAATATTGTCACATTTTAGTCTCAGTCTTTTTGGTACTTTGCTATGATTCGTGTTCCTCATTAGTGCATTTAGTGTCTGTGTCTCTTGCATTTGTCTGTCCTACTCGGCAGAAAAGACTGTGCCATTAGCCAAAGTGTCATGTCAGCCATCCTTCACATAGTGGCCTGGACCAATTAAAGCGTAAGTTTAGTTCCATGCTTTCATGCAGTGGCAATGACCAACTAAGAGGCTTCAGGCACTACTCCAGGCATAAGTGCTATTTGCCGCTTTTTTTTTTTTCAATGCACCCATACGACCTTTTTCAACTCTTTATTACTCATAAATAGAGGGACATGTTTTAATATTTTACATCAACTTATTAAAAGTACGTCTACAGAAAGTTTCCAGTGTGTGAGGCCTTCAGTGTGGGGATTTTATGACTTTGTCCAGTTATTAAAACGAAAACCTCATCTTATTTCCTAATCCCTTCAAACTTGCTGCACCTGGAGTCAGCTCATCATTGAACTTCATCAGCAAAGTACAGATATGTTATTATCTGGCCAGCAGCTTCCTATCAGTGCCTCTGATCCTATTTTCATATTTCAAATGTGTGGATATTAGGAAGTTAGTTGGGGGATAGCATCTAAATTCACTGTGGTGATGAGCCTCTGCGCATGCTGTGTGTGGCTTAGCACATTTACTCTATATTATTATATTATCAGAATGTACTAAATTATACTGTAAATTTTCATAAACATACTATGCCTGACATGTCCAAAGTTAAGTGATTTCATATGGCCCTCAGCTTCTATGACAAAATGCTTTACTTATGGCCCTCCAGGACTTGTGCATCTCATCTACTGCCCTGTGCCCTGTATTTTCAAATTGGTTTGTGGAACCAGGGGTGTGATTTGGTGGGACAAGGAGGGATGGACTGTGAAATAAAAGCTTTGACACTGACTGAGGCTAAAGCTCTAAACCTCAAGATACAAGCTGCTTCAGTTTAGGGCCTATTAAATATTTGGTGTACTGTTTCCATTCCAAAAACACACACATTTTGCAGAGTAATGTCTGTATTTTCTCTAGCAGGAGCTGCACAAGCTCACAGTCCCATGATGAAACCCAGCAGATACTATATTCTAACCCAGCAAAATAGGACACCACCCGCAAATATTTAATCTACATTTTACACAAGGAACATTCATCTCACCTTGTTGTTCTAAAACTTTCTTCTTAATTAAACAAACAAAATCTCAATTTTTATAAGATTCATTGACCACAAATGAAAGCATGGGACATTATTTTAGTAAGTGGGACGGAGGGACAGAGGCTTAAATGGCTGTGCAGTACAACCAAAAGTGGGACAGGTGATCACTCTATTGTAACATTGTACTGCTGCCAGTCTTGACTGGGTATACCTTGTAAAAGTTTTTAGAATAACCTGTTTAATAAAGAGAAAAAAACATACTGAGCCATTATGGCTGGAATATATATTTGTCCCTATCTTGCAATGGTACATATGTACTACTTTCAAAATTTCCTGGGGTACAAAGCCTGAGTTCTGTAACCGTACGCAAAACTTTTATTGACGTTTCCAGACATTTTAACCAAACCACTGCAACAAAAACATAACCCTCCAGGCAGAGGTGAAGCTAAGGCAATTCAGTTCCAGAAAATAGTTTTCAGTTTGATAAATGAATACAGGGACTTCCAAATGGAAAAGTCTGAACTCTGACACACTTAACTACATGTCCCACTGCTAATACTCTTTATTTCTGTATAGTATACAGAAATAACCAAATTCATACCATTTATAACATACCTAAATGTAACATTCCCACTCCCATTGCACACTGCTCATGTAAAAGAGTTTATTTTTACGAAAGAGACAGAAATTAAGAACATTATAAGAATTCATTGCTGGGAAAGTCAAAGACAAATTTAAGCCAAATGTGCATATCCACATGGATCAGGAAGGAGCGATCAGATCTGATCAGAGTTAGAGACAGACGGCAAGAAACTGCAGCTCACCAAAAACTGCAACAAAAGAGGCATTATCACTCAGCCAGCTTTTTCTGTTTGTGGCCATTTGCTCCTACTGTTTAGCCTTGTTATTTTTATTTTTTAGTTAATTTTCAACAAATTGCCCTCTCTTCTTTAGTAATGTAGTTTTACATTTTCACTTAAAGCCCCACATCTTTGATCTTCCTTCTCTATCTTTGTCCTCTCATCTCTATCCCTCAAGGTCCTCCGAGACTCTTCTGAGACCACATTCAACTTGCCCTCCTCCCTGATTATTTTTCCTTCTTCCACCTGTCTCCATTATCAATAGGCATTAGTTTCAAGAGCTTGATGTCAGTGACTTATGTCAGTAGTGAATTAAAACAGAGAGGAGTGCACGCACAGGACTCTATTGATCTGTAGATTGCATGGACCCTGACCAGCATCAGCACTCTCCACTGCACGCACCCTACAGTTTGTCAACAAACTTTTGATTACTTTAGACAGCCGGTCTGTTTAACTTTGATAACTACTAATGCAGGGTTGACCTATACCTGTGTGCTTCCTATACAAGGTTAAAGTAACACAGCAGAAAGGTCCCCAGACTGAGAAGAACAGAGCTTTTAGACACAGAAGCAGTCAAAACAAAAGTGTGTCTTGTCAGATTGCAACATATTTACAACATTCAAGGTTTGTTTACAAATAAATAAATAGAAAACAGACTAACAAAGCAACCAACAAACTAATTCCAGTGAAAACACACTACATCTGAACAATCTTGTGGCTAAATGTAACCAAATCATGCAAAAAGTATATCTAGGCCAAGCAAAAGTTACCAGAGCTTACAAGTTCAAAGTGAAACACAAAAAGACCATGACCATGTTGCAAATGAGGTTTAAAAATATTACTTGTGAGGTTGAAGTGAAATATAATGAGGTCTACTGTGAGGGAATTATGAATGTGTTTGGTCTTTTGAGCCTTCAGTTAAAAGCTCAGGGGAGAAGTACAGGTGAGGTGAAGAAACCCTCTGATTTATTGCTGGGGAAAAATCCCATTCAGCTGCGACTTTGACGTTTGAGTGAGAAAAGTATGTTCAGTCTGGTGTGGAGCAGAAAAAAGATTTGAGAAAGGAAAAGACAGAAACACAGAAGACAGAAACAGTGAAGACAGAAACACAGAAAAACACATCAAATATCTGAAGGTAAGAAAGGTGAATGTGTATTTTGGTACAAAGACTGTGTGGTGATTAGCACAGCAGCTAAAATGTGTGTTGGACTTTATCTACAGTCCAATTATTTCAGATTAAAGTAACTATCCATACAAGCTAGTAACCTGTGATTCTCAACTGGTGGGGCAGTAACCAAAAGTGTGTCACAGAGAGGTTCAATAATGTACTTTCAATGTTCACCTTAATTTAAGTCTTTAAAATACATAGGACATCTTCTTTCCTTTTGGCTTTTCCACTCAAGGCTGCCACCGCAAGATGCCCTTCTTGATGCATTTATTTGGGCTTGGAGCCAGCACCAAGAATAGACTGGCTTGTGATCTCTTGGGACTGGATTGATGAGATATAATGAATACATGAGAAAATGTAATCACAGATGAGAAACACCAAGTGTACCAAATGTATAGCCCAAAGAAATTGTGCTTCTATGACAAACTGATCTTTGGCCCCAGCCAATTACTAATTTTTCTTACATGATTCTAAAGAAAATTATATTTTTGTTTAGTTTTGACTCTGCTTCATTTAATATACAGTATTTCCTAATATTTTCCAGATCTGAAAACAAAGACTTCTCTTTATAAAGCACTAATGAGTCATGGTCATATAAACAACTGATCATCACATAAGCTTTGATAGCACCATTTAGTTAAACATAGACGTCTTCAAGGCCACTGAGACAAGGTCAACCCTTTGAGTTACTTATTAAACTAAATGATCTAAATGAGCCCATAAACAGGCAGGTGATCTCCAGGTGACCTCTAAATGACCCAACAAAAGGTAAAACATTCTATTGCAGATGTCCCATGTGGTACTTTTCTGCAGTAATCTTTTTTTTTTTTTCTTTTTTTTTTTTTTTTCCAAAATACAGTATATCATGTTTCAAATATGAACTGAAGCAAGGTCACTGAGTCCATGTCCTTGAAAGTTGTTTGTGGCACATTTCCATTCTTTAGCATTGTCCCACTGTGTTGTGTGTGTCAGAGTGCTGCATCAGCATCTGGTATGCAACAGTACATCTACTAGTCCTTCTCAAAGCATACGGGCACTTATCTTTTTAGGAGAAAAAACTGAATGAAATAGTTTCTGATTTATTATTATTGCCTTAAAGGTGGTTGTGTTTTAGCCAGAACTCATTGATTAGTTTGTCTGTTTGCAAGATAACTCAATGTCATATTTTTATGCAATAATGTAATAAAATGACTGGACACCATGCGTATCCAGGATTCTGTACCACTGTGAGTTATAAAGGCTTTATGGCCAAAGGATAGAGCATTTACCCCTGAACAAAAAGATCAGAGTTTGAGTTTAAATCTAAGTTCTCTATTTTTGCTCTTGCAAGATAGGGCCAAGTACTTTTAGTTGTATGTGTGGTGCATATTTCTTAGTCCTCGGGATACAGTTTTTACTGTATTTACTTTGTATTTAGAGCAGGTTTTAAACATAGAGCTTATAAAAATGTGCTGACAAATTGCTGTAAAAACATATTATGCAATAGTCTTAGAAAAACATTTAAAATGCTGGTGTTTATCTGTTTTTATTGTCTAAAAAACAATCTCTCTTTTCATCCAGACCTTTTCTTCTCTAAGTAGATTGGAGTCACAGAGTACTGCTGACACCGCAGGGCGCAGCACTCAGGTGTAAACTACATGAAAGATTAAACAATTACATTTTCACATAATATTTTTATTTTACAAATGAAGATGGGTGAAGCATTCACAATCTATAGCTGTAAGTAAAAGTATAATATATAGTACTAATAGTAATACTGCTACTACTACTTTTGCTGGTACTCCTACTGGTTTTACTACCAGTGTTACTACTACTACCACTACTATTAGTGGTAGCTATTACTACTACTACTACAACTACTACTTCATAGTAATAGCTGCAGCTATTACTACTTCTACTACTATTACTACTATTACTTCTAGTGCTACTAGAATTGAACCAGGTTTTGGTTTGAGTGTGTTTGAGACAATGTGTTCAAAATGTACTTCAGTAAATGACATTAGTAAAAGTAACTTGTTACTTATCTCTGTTCATGTGTTCATAATATAATCTTATATAAACATAATGCTTGAGTATTTGAGTCTCAGATCGTAGTTGTTGACATAACACCTAACATTTTTACTGTTGTATGATTGGCATTGCTGTTGTCTCATTAGTGGGAAATGTTTGCAATGGCAAATGTCAATTATTATATGTTTTGGCTGATCCAAACAATGTGCAATCAACAGCTGCACCTGCCAGTTTCAGAATCATTGCATCTTTTTATCAGCGCTGGAGGCCATTGTTGGAGTGTATTGTAAAGTCAAACTAATTATTCACTGCACCTGTCAAGATGGAGTTTGTATCTTTTCATATTTTGCCAGATTTGGAGAAGTCTGTTTCCTAAACCTCTCTTGTGGTTTATGAAGTTTTTGTTGTTCGTCATGGTGGAGGCAACATTTATTTTCCAGTTACAAGTTGAATTTGTGTTCTGTGTAAACTGATGAGATGATCTAATCTCTGAGTGTTGACCCTAAACAACCATGGTATAGGCCATGTTTACACAGGTCTATACGCAGGCTCATTAGAGGTCAGAGGTCAAGCCCCTTCACAATCCAAGGACAGGTTTGTAAGAGAAAAAAAAAACACTTTAGACACTTCTCTGAGTAAGTTATCCACACCTGTGTCACACCACACGAGAATCCTGTCAGTCTGTGAAGTACACAGCTGGGAGTATAAGTCATGTGAGGTAAAAGATCAGCAGTGGTTCTCATGGTCATGCTAAACACTGACATTTATATTCAAATTATAGGCTGGTTTTCATTTTTCATTTTGCTTATGTGGTGAACAATAATATTAAATATCACTTAATCTTTTGTTTTCTGTACTGGTCTACACACACATAGTGTCCTAGACATTATATCTATAAATATTTGATTGATCATTTCTTCTACAAATGTTCAAATGAATACAAGCATTGTCCTAACTGAGCAAGTGGCTGGAACTGCCGATGATGACCTTCTCCTCTACTGTTGTATATGACTTTAACAAACAGGACATAATGATACAGATCATCTAAAAACCCAACTCCCAAAAAGTTGTTATACTGCACAAAATGTAAACAAAACATACCTCAAAACACATTTATTCAAAATAGAACATAAGCAATATAACAGATGCTGAAAATGAAACTTAAGCATCTCATAAAAAATAGTAGCTTCAATCTTTTGGCAGCAACAGCTGTATTTTTATTAGAACCACTTTTTCAGCCTATGTCCTAAATACCATATGCTGCCAAACACTATATTTCAATAAACTGTAAATTATCTCAGTTTTACAAACAGTATTTTCTATTGTGCATAAAACATGGTTTTATGAGATTAGCAAATCAATGCATTCTGTTTTTGTTTACATTTTAAAGTGTATAAATTGGGTTTGTAGAATGGCCTCAAACATTTAATGGTAAAGTAAAAAAACAATTAAATTAGCCCTGGTTCAAATGAATGTTACCAGCACTTTGATTCAGACCCGTACAGTCCCATTGAGTCTGTGTGGTAAATCAGCATTATTTAATTATCCCTACTGTATTTCATGGCTTCTAACCCAGTAGAGTCTCAGGCCCTTAAACCAGTCTCAGTGCTGCCAGGGTCCTATCAGCCTGAGCCATGTGTGAGGTGCTTCAAGCCTGGAGGTGTGATCTCTGCCTCTGTATGAGTGTCGCTGTCTCTGCACAACAGCTCCATTCCCCAGAGAGGAGCCTGTTGGCTGGCAGACTTACCCAGTTGTCGTCACTGTGCCTGGGGCAGCCTCTGGGACAATCTGGCCTCCCTGGAAGATGCTCTGCTGGAGAGACATCAGAGCTGGCAAGCATCAGGGAAACCAAAGACAAGCTGAGAGCTTTGAGAGAGACCAGAACCATCCAAACCAGACAGAGAGAGAAACAATGAAACATGCAAAACCCCAATTTGCAGAGTGTGCTAATAGTGACCTGAAGGTGCACACAAATGTCAGTCTTAGGGCAAATGAATGGTGAAATTTATGAAAAATAAAAATACATTACTGCATGGAAAAAACATGAAAAAGTTCATTTTGAAATTAAAACTAAAATACCATATAGATTCATTACACACAGTTGAAATGTATCAACCATTCATTTATATTCAACACATGAGAATGAAGAAATAATATTTTTATTTTATTGATTTGAATAACTGTAAGCCATAATTATTACACTTAAAAAAAAAAAAAAAACTTAAAGGTTAATCCTTCAGAATAACTCACAATATAAAGCAGAACTTTAACTTTTATAAACACCATTGAGTTAGATAATAATGTTAATTACATATTTATTAATATTTAATTACTGCCTAAAGCATTTCCAATAAATGCTGACCTATCATTGCCCTTGGTTGGTCTAAACTGCCACAGTAAATGTTCTTAATACCAAGTTGAAATTCATTCAGCTTTTAAAAACTATACAGCACTGTGGGAAAATGGGAATATTAGTTTTAATTTTTGCTAGTTTCACACGTAAAGCCATGAAGTTGGTGATAAAAAGCCTGTTATATAGCAGTCAGTCGATAGGACCGGTGGGAAATAAGCAGCTCATAAAATCCATCTGTTTGTGCTCCAGTCACCCATGGATTAATGAGACGTGCTAAAACAGACCATCATTATTGTCTCATTACCAACACGACAGGATCAGGATGTGAAAAAAGAGCATCAGAAAACAAAAGTGATCAATGTATTGAGTTTCTAGAAAGCGTTTCATGTTCCTGTCTGTTCCTAAACTTGTTAACCATACTATGAATGCTGCAAAAGATTCATATAATGTTCATTCTTTAATATGAAACTAACTCTCTATCAGTGTCAAATAAACTTACTTTAAACTTCTAGCACACTTATTTTCGCCTAATGAAAGATTGAATGAATGTTTTGCCAATAGTAATAAAAAAAAAACATACATACATAGACATAGCATTTTTGTATTATCTTCAACTATTAATTCAGTGTTGACAAGAGGAGTAGACCAGCAAAGCCCAGACAACATATTAAGATAATGTATATTTTTACAGATTCCTATAAGTACATTTTTTCCCCTCAAATAAAATAAAATGCATGCCTTCAGTTCACTCACAAAAAAATAAAGTAAATTATGTGTGTACACACATTATTTATCAATATTTACTGTTTTGCTCTAGCTCAGTAATCAATGTCTGACATGAGCCTTTGTCAGATTTATTATGATGGTTGAAAGCTGTCATCCCCATGAAAAATAAACCAGGTTTTAATAAGGTGAGACTGAATGGAAGTTAGATTAAAGGGGATATGTGTATTGACTTGCGGATGCTGGTGGAGATGAACACAATGAGACAAAAATCTGCATTGTGTAAACAATAATGGCCCTACTGCGGGAAAGAGTTCATGGCTCAATGCATTGTTCGTCCTAAACAAGCAACACTGAGATCACAGTCCATGTTTACAATACTCACAGAGCTGTGTCTGTGTTCATACAGATGGAGTACACTGTAATTGTAGATATAATGTGATGTGCGCTAATTAATCCATATGTTTTTGTTCGAAGCAGAAAAATGCAGAATACTTGGACTATGCTAATTTGTTAAATGCATGAGAAAGAAAAGAACAGTATTCCTTGCTCAGACTTACAGTGCATTCACGTGGTCTGGGATCAACTATTAGCATTTACTCAAGCATTTACACAAACTCAAATGCTGCCCAGAAAGCACATAACCATTTCATAAGCTATGGCAATCAAGGTTTCTCTTTTAAAGCCTCACTGAATAACCTTTTTCCTAGGTGTGCATCATCTAGAGCACTGGTTCCTAACATTCTTTTTGTCTTGTGTACCCCCTGGTTATTATGAGTATCCCCCCTCACTTATACGCATTATTAATCCTATAAAATTACCAGCAACTCCAATGACCACCCAGCTCTGGTTATAATCAGACTAGTACGATAATTAAAACGTTTCACTCTCTGTGTGTATTGACTGTCAGTGCTGAAACATTCACTTTTTGCCTTAGCTGTTGCACACACACAACCACACATAGGCTACAAACTGTGTAACAACTGCACTAGCGTGGTGTCAAAGGATGCACAAAGGCATGTAAACATGTATATATTTATTGTCTTTGAATGCTACCACGCCGAGATAACACAGGCTGCAATAAGACAATGAGGATGATGGGTTGAAGCACAAGATTTCACTTTGATGACAGCGTTTGCACTTACAAAAGCATTCATCTGCAATGATTCACTCACATGCATCATATAACACTCTGACACAAATGCTGAGGTTTAATGCTAATGTATTTTCTCTCTCTATTTTATATTGGAGACACAGTTCATTTATTAATGCAATAGTATATTCAGCAGATTGGAAATGAGGAAGGTGAATACAAATGGGCCTTTCAATTGTGTTAGCTATTATTCACATTTGTCATTGGCTGCTTTATCTCTTTGTTTCGATGTCGTTCATTTTTCATTTCACTTACAAATGTATTTATCTTTGAAAAATACAGATTTTAAAAAGTGAAGGGCAGAAAACTGTGTGACTCTGCAAAGTATGGCCAATATGCCCAGCAGGAATTTAATATCAAAAAGCAAATATTAGCAGGAGCTGAGGCCCTGGACAGAATCACCAAACAATAAACTGACTGACCTGTGCAGCAAATGTGTCTAACAACACTGTCACTTCACATAAATTACACTGAAGTAGCAATAAGCAATAAAACTGTGACAGTTATTATAGTTTAAAATTTCAACAATGAAATTAGAAGAAATCATGACAAAACATGTTCCAGAAGTTTTGCAGTATTGTGAAAAAGTTTGTCAGACAAGATCATAAACTTGAGTTTATTTGTAATGCAGTGGCTGAAATATAACCTAAACTTGAAGCCACTGGGATGTCTGACCCTGGTCGCTATGGGTGACGCGCTACTATTGTGTCCACATTACCGTTCTCAGTGTAAGCAGTCCATAGTCGTTCACTGATGCAGGTAAAACTTGTTTTATTGTCAAAACAGATGCAAAATATCCATAAACGCAAAAAGGCAAGCAAACAAGCAAAACACCATTCAAATATGACCAGTCAAAAACCATTGGCTCCTACTGGGCTGTACCTGATTACATCATCAGCTTAAGGGCCTGAAGAGCACAAGCATCTAATTTTTTATGCCAGATGCCCTTTCTAGCACATCTCTCTCCAGTTATCCAGGCTGGCTGGCAGAGTCGTGATACAGTGAGTACTAAATGAAATTAAATTTGTTGTTTTTTGTAAAAAGTTTATAGCAAGAACATTGATATTCAGATGTCTAAAGCTATAGAAATCTTATACTATAGAGTACTTTTTGAAATAAAATCTTACTTAAACCAATCATGAAATAACTGAGAAAGATTTGATTTTTGAGCCAGCCGGCACAGTTCAAACTGGGTTTTTGTGCCTCATCATCTCCACTGTAAATCCTCAGATGGAAGTAGGGTGAGAGGAGCAGACTTTGGAAAAGTCAAATAATCTAAGTCTAAGCCTTTTTCTACTTCTGATGAAGCTATGAAAAGACTTAATAAGTATGAATGAGTTACATCTTTAAATTAGTGGGTAACAGCTTTACTGACCAATTACTATCAAGCCTCTATTCACTTTTCAGACAACCATTTAGGAAGATTTATCTTTTAACTCACATCTTTTTTTTTAATCTATGATTGGGGCAAAATAGTGATGTAATTTTAATTAGTGAATTTTCCTGATTTTCACATCAACTTTCAGTTCAAAGTGTTCTGTTATTCAGCTGTATCAAGGCAAAAGTAAGTCAACACCTGGTCATTTCTGGTAATGCAGCACCAGTACTATCAGTCTTCAGTTATATCAATTCAATTTCCATTTGAACAATGTGTTTTTCACTTCTTTGATGACAGTTCTCAAAAGTTTGCTTCCTCTGTCAGTTTACATCATTGACATAAATCTGAGGCAGGTTTGCTGGATAGTTTGCAAGGTACGCTTAATTAAAAGGAAACCACATAAGGAGGTTGTGCACATTGTTAAGCAAGTCACATTTCATGCAAAATATGAAAAGTGTAAAATAGTGCAGCGTTTTGCAAAAGATATGAAAAAACTGGATTGTTCACAAAAATTGAAATGATTTGTGCAGACAGAGTCAGACAGGATTGTTGAGATTAAGTTTTATTAAGGAATGTTTTTGTAAAGCAAATTCATTGTATTATCAGAGCAGCTGTGAGAAACGCACTGATGAGTAGCAAACATTTAAAGCTGCTGGTCCCTCTGGAGCTCCAAGACTTTCTTAATGCAGGATCCACCAGAGGGATTGTGGGTAAAGCTGAATTTGGCCACCCTTAAACAATGCCCACATGTAGAAGCAATTACAGAGGGCTCAAAATTATATGAAGACTCATTTTCAAACTGTTTTATTCACTGATGAATGTCGTGCTACACTGGATGGTCCAGATGGATGGAGGTTGGATGGCTACCATGTTTCAACTTCCAACAAGGCTGGAAAGTGAGCTGGTAGGCCCATTTAAGGTGTCTGGTGGTGTCAGGAGTTCATAACTGTCCACTTCCTGCTATGGTATAAAAAGGACAACTGTACATGTCAGAATTAAATAATTTAACACACCATCCCATGCTTCAAAAAAAAAAAAAAAAAGGCATTGGTTGCTATAGATATGAAGGGAGAAAAACTGATGGTCTGATCACCATCATCCCCTGACCTCAGGGGATCATTAAATTTAATGAATAGGAAAGTTATTAAGGTGATATCATAGTAGGGCTCCTTGTATCATAATCTGTAAAGATGGTTTTGAGCTATTTTGAAGAATAATATGCAGCACTGTATTTGAGGTTATTTGTCAAAAAATGCCTTTTTCATCATTGTTAATCTGGTTTAATACAATCCAAATTAGAATATAATTGTATAGAATCAAGCAATCCCATCGACTGCAACTTACAAAGAGTATTTAGGAGAAAAAATAACAAAAACAGTATATGCATAATCATTTGGTACACAGTATTGTTTGTTCACTCCACTATTCAGGATAACTGTCTTAGGTGAAACTTTATTTAGTATCATTGTAACAAGTCTTCACATTAAAGGTGTGTGAGGAAAGGCTTCTGTTGGAGCTGTCACACACAGAAGGTGATCAGTGAACAGAGTGAAAGAAAGAACATGAGGACATGAAGGCTGTGACAGTTGAGTTGTAAATCACTGCTGTCCACAACAGAGTTCACAACATCATGGCTATTCACAAACTGTATACTTTTCATTTGAAAGTGAAGGCAGGAGACACAATTCAGTAATATAGATTTGTTATGCACATATCTCTCAAGCATTCAGTATTGTTTTTTATTAAGTAAGTAAGAATTAATTTAATGAATAGATGGATGGCCCTTCTTGGCGCAGCCCTCTCCGTTAACTCGGCTTGGGACTAGCACAAGGAGTACACTGTGCTTGTAATCCTGTGTGGATGGATTCAAGTCAATAAAAATGATATTAGCCGGACATATATTGAAATAAAAGACCTGAGAAAAAGGAAAAGAGCAATGAAAACTAAGAATGATAGGCTTATTTAATGTAACATGTCCATTTCTCTGTTTCTCTCTGAAGCTGAACAAACAGAGGGAACTTGTAGAGGTCGATGAAGCAGAGTTTGATAATGGCCCAATAATCAAAGTGTCAGGCTGCAGTGGTCTGTATGTGATCTGCTCTCCCACTGACTCCTCCTCAATCAGAGTCATCTCTAATCTGAGGCAATGTCAACATCATTATAGACAGCAGCGGAAAATATTCATACATTCATAAAAGTAAAATAAAATTTGCTTCACAAGGTTTTTTGCTGTTTTAAACTAGAAATTTATTATTCACCTTTATTCTTCGCTCCAGTGAACAGGCACAATGGGTGGCATGTGGTGTCCAAGGCTGAGGCCGTGCTGCTTGTGTGCTGTGTGTGGGAAGGTGTGGAGGAGTAGATGCAGCGAGCATGATAAATGCTCTGGCATAAAAATATATTCAACATCAGAGACAGCGACCTTGGTTAATGCATGCATACAAAGAAACAGAAAATTAGAGCTGATAGACATTTCAATATGATTTCAGTAAACAGCAGATATCTGTGTGTGCATGCAGCATTACTTTTACTGACACAAGTACTAAAGCTGCATATGACAGGACAGTAGGACACAGTGTCACTCAGGAATCCAGGGTCACAAGCAAGTGTACTCTGCCAAATATATAATATACTGTATATACTGCCAGTCCCAAGCCTGAATAAATGGATGGGCAGCCGGTGTAAAACCTATCACTGCATGCTTGGAGGCAGATGATATGCCAGAATCCAAAAGCCAAAAGAAAAGACAGTGTTATTAGTCAGTGTTTGTCAGTGTCATGCTCAGTTCTTCACAGTCATCTGATCGTAACCAAACACATATCTTTATGATCCGAGTTGCTAGGGGCAACCAAATGGTGATTGTCCAGTTTAGTGTCCACAGTCTGTGATTATTGCCTTTTAGAAATGACATTAGGGATGGCTGTTGCTAGGTGTGAGTTGAGTAGCATTTTGTTCACAAAAAGAGTGACACCTATTGGGAAAACTAGCTCGAGCTGGCTGGTACTCAGAGTCTTTTGCAGTTCAACTCCTGATTAATTTAGAGCTAAAGCCTGAAGTCAGCCCTGCTCTGATTGGGGCTTACATATGAAGTTCAGCCCACTGCAGAGTCATGGTTTAGCCGCAGTTTAGTCCTGGTTTTATCCCTTAGTTTAGACCTGGGTTAGTCCAGATTTGGGCTCATTTTAGCACTTGGAAAGTCAAATATTTTCTGAGGTGGTAGTTTGTTCTCTCCATACTCTCCTCTTTATCTGGGCTTGGGACCAGTACAAGGAGAGAGTACTCACCACTTCAACCAGGGGCAAACACCCACAATTGTAAGATACATTTTGATAAAAGAATGCTGAGATGCGGTAGTTTTTTGGTGTTGTTACCTGGGTTTAAATAGGGACAGTCCTTTCACTAAAACATCAATTTACAAAAGATGTTTTAATAATTGTTGTTGCTAAGATGCACAGGCCTGTTTTTACTGCATTTTCAGTTAACAGGTGTGTACTAAGTGTGTCTTTAAAAAGGTGGTTTTGAAGATTAGCGACATTATACAGCATATGAAGGGATGATGGATGATTACCAGTATCACCGCCGATAAGCCAGCAATCTCCCAGCTCAGCACAGTCCAGCTGCTCAGAGCCATTTAAAATCTGTGTAGTGTTTTCTGGCAACAACAACAACTCAGAGATCTAGTGCACTTTTAAACCATGTGTAAGAAGATAAAACAGGGATTTGTTTTGGTCACTTTTGGGCCTCTGTTGTTGTAGTTTGGTATTTGAGATGAAACAAGTGAGAAAACACTGTGTCTATGGTGATCTTGAACCAGAAGTTTAAACCATTTAATAACAGATACACATGTTATACTGTATATTTATGCTCATCTTCAATCAAGCAATTCTTTCTACCACAGGTGACTCTAAATGTTAGCACTCAACTGCAGTTATGAACTATGTTTTTTTACCCTTTAAATTTGTTGCAGCAAAAATGTCTTGAGCACTTTCTGATACATTTTTATAAGATACAAGTTTTCATTAAGTCTATACAGAAAAATATAAAAAGTGAATGTGACAACTAAACAAGAGTCTGTATGTCATTGTAGGCTCATATTAAACACTACAGTCATAGTGGAAAGTAATACTGGCTTTTGTATCCCATCACTGGAGTGAAAATTAAATGCAAATTTAACACACAGTACAGTAAAGGCCAAAATGATTCATACCATGGCTGGATTTTCTGTTAAAGTGAATTTTTACTTTGTTAATGGATCTGTTCTGACTTGAAAGGACACAAACCAAGTGACAAAAGGCTTTGTGGTAAATGTACTATCAAGAAATATTAGAAATTCTATTTTACATTTTGACAAAATGGTCCTTGTCCAAAATTATTCATACCTTTTCTCAACAAACAGTGGCAAAGCCTTTATTTTCTATGACAGTTGTATAGCATATGGTGATGTTCAAAAAATATTGTCTCTGAATAATAGATACACTATGGTTTAGCCTGAAAAGCTGTTTGGGATCTGCAGACACAGTAAAACCAGGAGCACAGACATAAGCAAATACTGTAGTAAAATACAAACATGAATAAATAAACAGGCAGAAACCATAAAGAAAGTCAACAGTTGTCAACATATTGTGGGAGATTCACAGCCACAGCAAATTCAGCTATAGTCACATCCAACAAGTCCAATGTAAGTTTGTAACTTTTCTTTTGCTGCATCATCGACTCCCACTGTTGTCTGGTATTAGAAGATAAATCTATAACTTCTCTGAAGTGAACACAGTTAAAATAATTCTTCTGTTATTGATTGGGAGCTGCCTGCACAGTCAAGTAAAATAGACATTTTAGTTTCTAGTATACAAAACAAATATAGACAAACAAACGCACAGCTCATTATTGCATTTCTTCTACATTTTCATTCCTTTTGGATATCCCAGTCACTTTAAAACAAAAAGCTGTAAAAGTTAAAGAGTGAACTTATCCTGAGCCTTAGGCCTTAAGCATATTAAAGCTGCAGTATGTCAATAATATTGCGAGAGTGAACTGAGACTGTGGTGTTGTTTTTTTTTTTTTTTTGTTTTTTTTTGGCTGTTTTACCTTCAGAGGTTGTCACAGCAAATCATCCGCCTCCTAGCATGCACTAATTTCTATGTTTCCTTGGGAAATCCCTTTCCTAAGTCAAACCCTAGCGATTTATCAGGGCTTAAGACCAGCACAAAGAGTACAGTGGGACCCTTTGTGTAATAAACATTAAAGTGTAATAAACAGCAATTACATGTGGTTTTGAGTAATTACAGATGGATATAGATGAAACTGCACTTTACTTATACTTATGTTATGTATTGGACAGTTAGCTGTATAATATAAATGAGTTTTAAATAAAAAAATCAATTGAAGGAATCTGGAGACACAAATGCTCCTGTCTACAATCTTTATTCAACAGATGCGCCGTGTTTTTGTTATTGTGGTCACTGGGGCCTGGACCCATATCAGACTGTGGGGGCTCATCCAGGATCTCTCCTCTGTCTTTAGATCCTCAGTGTCCTCAGATCCAGTGAGGATCAGGACCATGAGACATGCAGCAGTGACTAAGCCAGGCCATGAGTGTCCAAGGAGGTAGATCAGTCACTACAGAGGACCTAGACCACACAGGGACCATGCACCCTTATCAAAAGCATCTTCAGAAAAGGGAGGGAGGGAATTCAAAGGGATCAAAAATAAACTCCTTCATTATCTTGTCTTATCTCATGTAACTCACTGTCTCAACACGGCTCACCTCTCACTCCCCAGTGCATCTCCCTAATACAATTATAAGCTGTGCTACATGATCAGGTCTGAGTGTAACTAAACTCTGATCTAATCAAACAAGACTTCACGCTTCATTTGAATGTTTGATGGGACAAATGCCATGCCTCTTGAGAAGCAGAAAAAAAAAGATTAGTACCTTATTTCTACAGGTTACATTTTCACAGTGTATTTTTTTCTTTTCATTACCTCAGCCTGCTAATGCCTGTGTATTGATTGGTGTCCAACCTGCTGCAGATAACACTCATGATGATTAATAGATTACATGAAATCTACTGAGCCAGCAACAAAAGCCTAAAGCAGAGTCATCGGACATGAAGGGGAACAAATGATTATGGTTTTGTACAGCCATGATAAGAGACTGTTACATTAGAGAATAGTGAAGCACCTTTACATTTAAAAGAGGAAGATGAAGATGTTAGTGACCAGTCAGTAGAGCATCTGCACTTCTTTGAGAAAACCTTGGTTCAACTCTCCCTCAAAGATACATACACCAACTACAAGGGGTCAGTAAAGCAACAAATGATTACTTACATAATATTACACTGCTCTGATGATGGTCCGTGTTCCCCAGTGCTTATTGCCTTTTGTTATCACTTGAGGCTGAGAACCTTTTTATTCTTCTAGCCCAACAAGTCCAAAGAGCTACTTATGTAGATCTGCAGTCAATTTGTCAGAGGTCAGTAAAATTGCAGACATAATGTACTAAAAAGCTTATCTTTGGCTGCTGAGTCCATCAGATTGACTTTATGTGATTTTGACGAGCTCCTGCTACATTAACAAGGCCCCCTGAGTGTACTGCTGCTACATTTGCTTCAAAAAGTCTCTCCTCCAACACTTGTTAGAAAGTGAGTTATGAGCTGAAGCTATCATGTATTCTGGTGTGGTCAGTTGTGAACAAGCCCATACAAAGAGCTGGCTCTTTAAAGTGAACAGTGAAACAGTGAGTTTTTTTTTTTTTTTTTTTTTTTTTTTTTCTGAAAGAATCTTTTAAAACACAGAGTAAATAATAACAGAGAGAAGAAACCAGATCAGCCCCTCTGAGCTGAGGCACTTGGTCCTCTTCAATCTGCCCTGAAAAATAAAAGTTAAAAGTTACTGTTGGATAGTTGATAGTGGTTAGTTCAGAGAGTCTTTTTTTTTTTTTTTTGTGCTATGTGTAGTAGAATGGTTCTGTAAGCAAATCCATTCATTGGGTAGTTTCAAAGCATTAGAATCTTGAATACTTCATCACAATTCATGTAATTTGAGTTATATATGAGTACACAATACAACTCATTAGTCAAAACTGCACAAAATGTGACTGAAATATAAGAGGTTTAAGTGATAAAATGAAAAGCCATTTGGGAGCCATTTGAGAGCCAGCTCGTTTTGGTGAGCCAAGCCAAATGATCTGGCTTTCAGAAATGAGCCAAAATTCCCATCACTAGAATGGAGAGAAAGTGTTGAAAGTGTAATGCAGTGAAATGACAAAGGAGCAAACGGATGGAGAAAGGATTTTGTCCGTGTGTGTTAGACCTAAAACACCCAATTTCACTAAGTGCTGTTCGCTGCATGATTCTGGCATCTGAAACAAAAAAGAAGGACTGGACAAGAATACAGATGATTCTTAAATAAGCCAAGCACACACACACTTACCTGCACTTTCACTACATACTGTATAATGTAAGTGTAGCATGTGCAGGAAAAATGCACAGATAAATATGTCTCTACAGAAATAGCAGCAGAAAGAATGCCTATATAATTTCTGACATGCATGACAAACCGTTGTAAGAAGCACTTGAAGCAGATCTGCTGACAAAACATTGACTGAAATCTTTCATTATAAGAACAAATGTTAAACAAATGATACATAAAAATAATATGGTTTATTGAGGATGATTGCTGATTGCGGGAAACATTGTTCAATGTAATGTGTAATACTGTTTTCATTTGTTCATATTTTCCACTTATTCGCCTTATATGTTCGCGGGTAGCTTGAGCGGAGCCTATCCCAATAACCACGGGGCATTAAGAGAGGCACACCCAGTGGCCAGTTAGTTGCGAGGACATGCACTTACAGACAACCATTCACTCACACATTCATTCATTCACTATGGGCCATTTTAGATTCCCCGATTCACCACAACACATGCATGTCTTTGGCCGACCTGAAAATCCAACCACAAACTTCTTGCTGAGAGGCAGGAGTGTTTTGTCACCATGCAAGTGTTTGTTTTTTTAATGGCCCCTCTGTGTTTTCTTACAATGAAAGTTGCTGTGCATTAAGACTCTTCCATTGTTCGGAGGGGCTTTGCACTTGGATTGCTGCTACATAAAGTATTCACTAAAATGCAAACTGTTTTGCTAACGTAAAATTATGAAAAATAAAGATTGAAGAAAAATACTAATTTGTTTTGTGAAACAAGGGACAGAATAAATACAAGTTTGTAATAAAGCTGATTCTAAAGAAATATGAAAGCTGTTAGCTGCCTTCCAATAATAATATGTAATAATAATAATAACAGTTTCTTTTTCAACAGCACATTTAATCAGAATCCTTTATAGTCAGCTATGTGGTTGCTTATTACCACTACATTTGTTATGGTTCATTCTGAATTAACTCATATTTTCCTTAAGCCCCTGGAAACTGAGTACTGCAGATGAACAAACTTGTTTTCATTTATTACTGAGTACAGACTCTTGCATCAAGACACTTACATTTAAAAACAAAGTTTATTTTATATCTAAAGTTGCCATTTGAGCAACACAAACTTTTGGCCTTTTACATTTCTTAAAAGAGTTGAATTGTTGGCCACAGCGTTGTCCTGCTCAAAATGCAGAGTCAGAAGTGTCTGTTCAATAATGAATAGACTGTGTTCCTCATGATGTACCCAGAACAAGAGAAGATGGGATTGTCACTTTCACACTGAATAATGGAGTCAAGAGAAATGCCACATCGACATGTCAATCAGAGCGACAACAATGACATTTGAGAATACCACAAATGCACTGCAGTAACATTAGTTGTGTTACTATTGGCCAAATCTGTTTCTGCATTAGCCTTACTACACTATAGTACTACACTATAGTACTACTCTATAGTACTACGCTATAGTGAGCACTCAGATGTACAAGAGTCTGCCTTCTGTGGAGCACTCCACTCTCATCTCTTTCTATAAAACTAAATGACAAAGATCAAACAGGACAATTTTAAGAGGAAGCATTAAAGCAGTCTTTTTCTGCAGTGTCAGCTGTTCACACGTCTAAAAACCCATTAGTGTTTTACTCCACTACAACTCCTGTTCCGCCTAAAGTGGAATCTGTACCAATTCTGTGTATCTGTCCCATATTTTATGCTTGAATATATATACCAGGGAGATACCTCATTACTGTATATCATTATATCTACTATGTTAACCTGAAATTGACCCTAACCTTAGTATATTTCCCCCAAAAAAGAGCAATTCTGAATAATCTTCTACAAGTAAGTTTCATTCATAACATTTTGGGTTTATTGAGCTTTCTGTTCTAAAAGCCTACTGTTACGTGGCACGATAAGAGATTAAATAGTAAGATTTATATCTTAAGAGGTTTAAATTCAATTAAATTATTATTAAATTCATTGTTTTTTATGTGTGTTGTATTTGTCTAACTAATTCCTCTGATGCCAATTGAAGTAAGTGGATGGCTGGTTGTTTGGATGCCCCCTTAGAGAGACTCGGTCACCCAAGAGAAGCTCAAAGTAGAGCTGCTGCTCCTCCACATTGAGAGTAGCCAACTGAGGTGGCTCGGGCATCTGTTTTGGTGCTTCCTGTTTACCTCTGAGCTGAAGAAAATGAATGGGTAGTTGGATGAATGGTCGATCATCCCAGTTTAGAAGACTTTATTTTAAAATGCCAGTAAATAATAATAAAGATAGACTGTTTTTGAGATTGTCATAAGCAAGTAAGAAGAGGCAAGAACCATAATGCAATTGACTTATGCCATTACCATATTTTCTGGACTATAAGTTGCTCTGGAGTATGCAACTTATAGAAAGACGTGTCATAAATAGGAAAAAAAAAAAAACATATAAGTTGCACTAGACTATAAGTTGTATTTATTTGGAAATTTATTTCACAAAATCCAAGACAAAGAACAGACATTTAGTCTGGAAAGGTAAGTTATTCAACTACATAACAGCATACAGAACAACAGGCTGAAGAGGTGTCCATTATTTTAACATAACACATTAACAGTTATTCAGCTACACAATAGCATAAAGCCTAAACCTGGGAGGCTGAAGAGGCAAAATTAACATAAGCAAGTTCACCAAGCTCCCGATCTCATTCCACATCATTGAATACTATTGACAGTAGTTGCCACAAGCCTAGAGCACCCTCTCGCGGCTGTAGATGGTAATGTTTACTGCTTGGTTCATGTCAGTCATATATTTTGATATATAAGTCGCACCTGACTATAAACCGCAGGACCAGCCAAACTATGGACAAAAGTGTGACTTATAGTCCAGACAATACAGTCCTTGTTTTACTTCTTGAGTTTTGGGTGTTCAGTATTATAATATGACTGAGAGCACCACACATCTCCAGATCTGAATTATATTGTTTTAATCCATCCCCACAATACACAATATGAAGTAGTCCAGTAGACCTCTGGATGTTTCACCTATTCACCTTCGTGCTATTTGTACTAAACCTGTAAACCAGATCCAGGATGTTTAAAAGAATTACTCACAGTTGTGATAGGATCGGTACTTACTCCAGCCACAAGAGGCCAGTAAAAGAACCAACTGTATTTTTTGTGAACCTGGAACACGGCATGGAGGAGGTTTGTGCTTTCTGTGTGCTTTTCAGTGGATAATGAAGGTATTTTAGTTGGATTTGTGTCAGTTGCTTTAGTCATTAGTGCCTGAAAGAGTTCATTATTATGTTTAGTACTTTAGGGATAAGTGGTCGATGACTACAACAAATGAAAAGAATTAATTTGTGAGCCATTATAAAAGTTGGTTAAAAAATGAAAAAACACATTTAGAAACATCGGTAATTGTATTTTTTTAGTCCTTGTATTAAAATGAAAATTAATTACTGTCTAAGTGTTTACGCGTGAATCACTTTTGCTACTGTTATTTCCTATTTAAAGCTGTTCTTTCATATTTATCACTACTTTAACTGAGTTTGACTTTGATAGATTGATCACATAAGCTCTTTCTGCACACCATCTTCTATGTATGGTGTTGACAAATGGTAGTCCAAATTTCTCACAGTGGTCACAGAAATATATCCAAATCCAACATATGGCAGTGTCCAAAAGCCAAATATTACATTGTATTCAATCAGTCACTGTCTGCATGAGCAGCGACGCTTACGAAAGACATATTTGATGTTTCTGTAGCTTTTATCCTCTTCTTTCTGATGCCAAAAGTTGCATCTGTTTACAGGAGGCCCATATGTTGCAGCTCACTCAGCTGCCCCGAAGAGACCGCCACATGCAGATCAAGAGAGAAAGGTGCAATGGGGAAAAAACCTGAAAGAATAAAATTCAAAAGAGCATTTATGGCACGTGAAGGGCTCATTTCTTCACTCATAAAGCACGCCCTGTAAATAGTCAAGTATAGTGCTTTGAATAAACAGAATTTTATTCATAAAATGACCCAGTGCCTTATGAAAAATATACTTTCTCATATCCTGTCTTGTTTTTTTCTGGTCAAAAATAAAATACTTGACTGTATAATGAAGTGCTGCCACAAACTACACATGCATGGACATCACTTTGAATCTCCCTTATACCCACTTCGCTTAGCCTTTTTTATTTACACGCTAATGAACATAGCATTTGGTAAGGCTGCTGCTGTGAACCATAGCCAGAGAGTAGAGATTGCCAGAGCAGTACAGTTTTAAAGCGGCAGAGTAATTAAAATCTGCTATAATTAGCATCACGTGGTGGATTTATTATGCTAAGAATAGAGTAGAGAGACTGTTCATTTGTAAGGTTTTTTATGTGTCCATGGGTGCAATTCCTTTTGCACGCAAGATAGTTAAAAGTAACTAGATCATTTTACTCAAGTCATTTACTAAAGTATTTTTTGAAATTTTTTTCTTCTGGTGTCGCCTACAGCAAATCTCTCTCTCAGCATGCGTGATCTGCATTTTGATTTGGCACAAGTTTAACACAGATGCCCATCCTGATTCAACCCTCTCCATTTACACAGGACTGGGACCAGCACACAGACTGCACTGGGTTTTAAGCCTTTGTCGCTTGAGTACATTTATGAAAACATACTTTTTAAGTAAAGCTTTGGAATCTTGAAATAAGTAAATGCATTTTATGCTCCAGTATGTGGCCCCTGAATAAGCGGCTTAAGATGAAGATGTATGCAGAATTTGTTCCCAAGCCATCATTTGGAAACCACCGCACAACAATACAAATATTTTATAGCCAGGGAAACATACCTAAGCCACATGTCAGAGCACCTTTTTATTACAACAGCTTTTTAAAGTCAGGTAAATTTGGCCACTCTAAAGAAGTAGATAAGAGTAACTGTATTATCGGTTTTAAGTGCTGGGGTCCAGTAAAAGAAGAGAGATCTAAGCATTAGCATGTATTTGCAAAAGTATATTAAACTTTTCAAAAATACAGAAAATAAAAAATAAAAATGTGTGTTTTAATTCTGTTTGTGTGAATTCAGAATGAACATTTGAGAAAGACATTTTAAAATGTTATTTTTGCAACGTTTGCAGCTGCATTGTTTAAGGCTACACACATTTGTCCCTTCACAGTGATTAAGATTAAGGACATGTACATACAGTGATACACCTTTTAGTAGGTACTTCCAGAAACAGGCCTCTGCATACAAACTGCTTTTGTGACAAGTTGTAAAATTCTCAATTAATATTTTATATGCTCCATGGCCTATAACTAAATAACACTGTGCCTTTCTGCCATGACTGCTGGTGCTACAGTAAATTCACTTTCTCTTCTCTCTGTGTGTGTGGACAGCATATTAAACATGTTTAGGTTTGTGTGAAGAAAGCCATTCATCTCTAGTGGGCAGGTAAGTGATGATCTGACACAGTTTCCACACCAGCTGAGCATCTCTCCTCCATGCGTGTGTGTGTGTGTGTGTGTGTGTAGGGGGGGGGGGGGCATTAGTGTTAGTAATAAACAAGGAGAAGTTACAGAGAACCTAATATACTAAATCAAGCTTTTTACCATTTGTTTCCTTTTCAAAAACATCTCTATCTATCTACCTGTCAGCTTTATGTTTTTAGATATAAAACAAAATGCTAATACAAAAGTGTCCAGATTTATTTCAAAAAGCTTGAAAAACGGCATGTGTCATTTAAAATTATAGCTACAGGCTTAATGCCTCAAGTGTGTTGCCTCAGTGGAGTGAAGCAATATTTAAAAAAATCTGAATTTGTTTAGAGAAGACTTTGTTTTAAGGGTGCTCCGATCGATCGGCCGCCGATCATGATCGGCCTGATCATGGCTAAAAATAGAGTGATCGGTGATCGGTAAAATGGGCCGATCAGAAGGGCCGATCAAATTACAATAAACACGCGAGGCTCTCACATTTACTGTCCTGCAACTCCGGTTTGATTAAACAGCAGTAGCGTTATTTTAGCAGTGTTTTTAAGTTAAGCCCTGGTTATAACTAACACAAACCTGCCCTGGAGGCGCTGCTTTGTGTCCCCGCTGTGTCCCCGCCTGCTTTAGGAGCGCACGGGACAGAACCGAGGCGCAGCAGTGCGTGTATTTGCAAACACCAATGTAAATAGAGCTACAGCTAACCCACTAACAGTTATGTTAAAAGGATTAAGAAAGTTCAGAGTCTGCCTGTGTCTTGTTGCGCGGAGAAAACTGCGTTTTGTGGCTTAAACTGCACCAAATGGCTGCTAATGGAAAGAGAAAGTAAAAAGGCAGTCCATGTGTCCGTGTGTCTGAGAGGAGCACCTTTCATCGTTGTCTTCTCTGCTCTCTTTGCACGTTTTCTTCATTCAGACGTTGTCAAAACTGGCAGCAGGAGCTATCGGCTCTTTAGTCCACTGTGTTTCAACCTGGTTTGGCTGCGCGTTACGCGGACACAGGCACTGCACCCACGGACTCGCATTAAAGGAACCAATTAAGAACAGCTGATTTTTACATCAGCGGAGCATTCAAACAAAGCCACAGACACTGGGCACACATTAAAGACCAATAATGCAACAAAACCTCTTCTAAAACAAAAATAAGTAGAATTTTGTTGTTCTTTTATATTTACAAAGGCTACAGTATTTTTCAAATGGAACTAATAATAGCCTGCATACAATACATTACTACATTGAAGACCACGTGATCGGTATCGGCCATGATCGGTATCGCCGATCACAGCAGAGGCTGATCGGTGATCGGTGATCGGCCTCAAAAACCCTGATCGGAGCACCCTTACTTTGTTTGGTGTTTATCCACCGCTAACTCAAAAAGCCCATCTTTACTCGAACTCTCAGTCTAACATCCAAAGTAAAAGGCTGAGAGATTAGGAGCAGCACCACAAACCTAAACTTCTGAGACACTCATGTTTCTCAATAAACATTTGATAGCTGTTATGTCTATTTCAGTGACTCTCAGCTGCATGGTCTGTTCGTGGGACACAATTTTAGAGGTGTCAGGTGGCTGGAGCCTACGTATATAGGAGGGGTACACTCTAGACAATAAACATTTTGACGCAGGACTGCCACAGAGACATCCACTGACAGACAATCATACAGTACACTCTCACATTCATTTGTCTTTAGGGGTGTTTGAAATCCTTCGACAACCCACATAGTTCCACTCTTCATTCTCCTGTATCACATGTTCCAGATATATCTTGTGTATGATCAATATCAGACAGCTAATGGCTTTTTATTAGCGTTTATTTCCCCTGCGTTGTGCATCTGGTGTAGCCTACGTCTTTGTATCAGCGCTCCATCTGCTTTACATCTGGCCTAAATCTATTTCCTCCACCACTTCCTGCATCTGCTTTTTCTACTATTGCATTTCAGTAAACAGTCTTATCTCCTCCATACGTTCAGTGGACCAGGCCCGTGCGGAACAGTAATCAAAGTTCCCATCTATCACATCCATCTATGTGGAAACTCCAGAGGTACTTTTAGGAATTTGAACGCTAAAGGTCAATACTGAATTAAGGATGATGCTGTCCAGAAACCATACAGCAAAAATACAATTCTAGGTAATTCCAAACTTCTGCACTGTTTGGTCCAGTCAGAATATTAACTCTAAGTTGGGGTATATTTGATTTATGGGATTTTGATTTGTAAGTACAAAAAACATCATATTGGAGGAGAGCAAAACCCTATTTTTACATTTTCAAAATATTTCAAGAGTAAAAAAAATGTATATCAACAGTATAATTTGTTATAGTAGCAGCTGTAGGAGTGGTAATAGTAGTAGTAGTAGTGACAACAGTCAGTATTAGTTGTAGTAGTTAGATGGGGCAGCAGTAGTTCAGTTGGTAAAGACGTTCACCCACTAACCTGAAGGTTGAGGGGCGATCCCCCGCTGTAGTTTTGTATGTATGACATTACGCCCACCTTGCCTATGAATGTGTCAGTTTATTTGTGTTTGATGGTGGTTGTATCTTTCCACTGAGAGTGAATGAATAATGAACAAAGCACTTTAAGAAGCTTGTATAGTGCAATATAAATACATTATTACCATGTTTTCGGCGGACATTGGTTTGTCTCTTTGTTAGGAACATAACTAGAAAAATTATGGACGGATTTTCATGAAAATTTCACGGAAATGTCAGACATGGAATAAGGAACAAGTGATTTTTGGGGTTGAGGCGGATCACCATCTGGATTCAGTAATTTTTTAAAGGATTCTTTACTATTAGGAGATGGGAGTAATTTTGCCATTACAGCTTCTAACTCCACAAATACTGCCCAGAATCATTGGCAAATAATTACAAGATGACATCATGGTAGATGTTACAATCTGACATAGTTTGACTTGGATCATGTTGATATTCTGGTTCAGCTGATCCAGAAGTTTCTAAATATAGATTGGGCGGCCCATTGGCCCATCTTCAATATAGACAGTGGACTAAGCCAATTAGCGGCCCAGCCCCACACCTTCCCTGGCCTGCACTGACTCCCGCCAGTTTCCATGGTGTTGAGCGTGGAAAGATGGAGAAATCAAAGCGGAAAGGGGGTGCAGAGAGGTTGTGAGAAAAGAAGTTAAAGAATCTTGCAGCAGACACTGCAAAATGTGCTAAAATCAGACTTATTCACTGGAGGGGCTGCTGTAGCCCCCACGTCCTCTGTGATGGCGCAGGTTGAATGTGAAGCCAGGAGCAGCAGCGGACAGGGAGAGGAACAGCCAGGGATTTTTGAAAGGGAACCCAAGGGACAGAGTGAGCGGGGAAGTGTAGCACAGCAGGTAAGCAGATAGTAACATTAGGTTAGGATAATATAGGGACTTTGAGGTGATGGAAGTCAGGCCTGGACTAATAATTATGAGTGGCCTGTCTAAACCAAAAATGCCCAGCCCGTTATATTGTCACAGTCCAGCCCTGGTCTGCACTCTCCAATTGCTTCTAGGTATTAGTAGTAGTAGTAGCATCAATAGTAGAAGCAGTTATATTATTATATTATTAGTAGCACTGGTAGTAGCAGTAGTGGCAGTGATAGTATGAGTAGTAGAAACAGTAAGTTGTAAGTAGTAATAGCAGCAGTACTTTTTCTTAAGTTAGTTTTTTTTTTTTTTTTTTTTACAACGTCATTTCATTTCCTGGTGGTGCATCAGCAGTTGTTGTCCACAGCTTGTATAGATAATCTGGACAATGACTACCCTTATTCCATTATTTATTTTGTCCTGATCCTAAAACAATAACTTTGCAAATTTCCATATTATTTTAAATACATATTGATTATGACTTGATCAAGTGTGCAGCCCACCTATTCATCTCATTTTTGTTTTCCTCTCTGCTTTTCTAGGCACAGTTTGGGCTTCTGCTTTCACACTACATCACTCACACAGCTATACATCTATTGTAAGCAACCCACTGCACTGTTTTATGAAGGACATCCACTTACTTGCTTTATTAGCATGTTGCCAGTGTTGATGCGTGCATATCAACAGCTACTAGCTCCCCCTTGTGGCTATTTCACACTTAAACCCGCATGTTTTCTGAATGTGTGAGTTCCATTCATCTCTCTGAGCAACATCTCTCTTCCACTTTGATTCGCTGATGCCCCATTTTACCCCTTCACACACACACACACACACACACACACACACACACACACACACACACACACACACCTACACACACACACACATTTTTTCTGTCCCACCAGCATGTTCCTCATCCTCCCCTCTCTCTCATTCATCACAGTAAGCTCCCCTGACAGGACAGTGCTGCTCTGTGGCATGCCGCTTAGTGGAGCCTGACATCCACAGCCTTGAAGACAGCAGCGCAAAAATGAAAAGGGGAGCGCCACAATGGAATGCTGGGTAATATGGAAATGTACATGCATGTGAAAGAAGTAAAATAAAAAGAGAGAGAGAGAGAGAGAGGGAAAAGTGGGAGCTGAGAAAGACAACAAGGTCACATGGTCTCCCGGGGGAGCAGTGATTGGCCGACACATCCCTGGGATCAGTGTGCTGTTTGTGTGTGGTGACCTTGAGAACTGTGGCTTTGTGATTGGCTGAGCAGTGGAACAGCTGTAGCACTGAAATGAGCCATGTCCTGATGCATTATTATTCCCATTGATCAGATAATTAAATTAATGACCCTTGATGCACAGTAGCCCATCTTACAATACAGGCCTATAGATTTCTTGTGGCAGTGGTGAGGAGAAAATATGACCATTATGTTCATCGACAGGTTAAATTAACAACAATTAGCTTATTACCATGGCAGCTGTTCAAAAGAGCAACTTATGGTCAGGGGTTCAAGGAAAGAGAAGAGAGGGATAAGAAGCTATTTAACCTGAACTTGAAGTATTTTATATAATATCACAGCACCCCCCTCCACCTCTGGGTGCTAATGACGACAGTTATGAAACTGTTAGATGTAAATGTCACTTAATGCCATGTAAACACTTGTCTCTGAACTCCTGGCTCTACATGCATTGCACCAAAGCCTGCACCTGTTATATCAAACATTTACCAAAACTTTCTACTTTGATTAATCTCTTAAGTAATCCATTTTCATTTAAACTTCAATTTTCCCGAGTAGTTCCTTGACAGATCCTTGAGTAAACAACAGTCTCTCTCATCTGCAGAAAAGTCATTACTATTTGGCGCTGTTCAATAGCTTGCCATTTTTCTGATCAGACTAGTCTAATCCATCTATGTATAAGCAATATCCATTACACCGAGCTCCATCACTCAGGTTACAGTGCGTGGAAATGGATGTCTGTGTTTACACGATGAAGCCGGTCAACGCTTGGTTTGTCAGCTTTGTTAGTGAAGCCAAGGTCAGGAACAAATATATCCATCATTCTTTAATCAAACCAAACACTAAAAGGTGCTTTATTTGGAGTTTGTTGAATCAGTGTTGTTTATTTTTAGCAGGTAGTTTAAAGACAAAAGATGCAACAGACTACTGTTTGTTGTGAAAAGTATGAGATGAAGCAGTGATATCTAGATTAGGAAACACAGCACAGATAGATAAAGAGACAGAAAAATAGATTAGATGTGATCCACAAATCTCATTATCAAGGGCTAAGACATGGTATGGTATGGAAAAGGCCATGGAAAATATTACCTTTGCAATAAGTGACCTTTATCACTCATAAAATATGTGCTGTTTTGAATTAGAATATGTGAGAAAATATCACAAAATGATCTTTAAGGCTGTATTTATTCAGTTTGACACGTTCATTATCCCAAAACAAATCATATTGTTTTCATGCCTAATACTGAACTAAAAATAGATAGTTCATTTGCAACAAATTTCATTTTACTGTTTTGTATTTGTATTGGTCATTTATGAATAAAACAGCCAGAGGGTCACCAGTGTACTCACTGTGCCAGTCCCAGGATAAATGGAGGGAGTTGCATCAGAAAGGGCATGTGTCGTAGAACATTATGCCAAATTAAATATGCAAATCACTGCATGCTAAGAAGCATAAGATTACCTGTGGCTACCCATGACAGGACAAGCCAAAAGGAAAGAAGACTGATCATTAATAAACATTTAAACAGTGTTTTATGTTGTCACAGCATAATACACATTTTTATACTGTAGGTTTGACTATAATCAGTATGTTATTATCATTATCATTCTATGCGCTAATGTCCCCTCACTCATTCCCTTCACTAATCTGCTGGCGTTGGTTTGTTGGTTTGTTAATCGTTTGTTTGTTAGTCTGTTAGCAAGATATAACTCGATGATCTTCAGGAAATGTCAGCTATGGCCAAGGATGAAATTATCCATGCAGAACACTATCTGTATGCAGGAATTTATAAAAGATTCTGTGCCATTGCAAGATAGGCCCAAAGATACTAACTTCAGCCACATGGGGTCACTAAAGAAACAAATTATTAGTTTTGGTAGAGGCTTAACCTAGCTTTTGGCTTTATGGATAGAGCAGTTTCCTCTGTTTGAGCTCTCCAAGTGCCCCTACTTAATATTCATGTATGTTTATTTGTCATGAATGTAACTGAGATCTACTTTTTGAAATAAAATGTAAATATAAATAAATGAGCATTTATGAGATTTGTGAATAACTGAGTTGGTTAAGAATGGCCTGACAAAGATGACTGCAGCTAAAGGTCAACTTCCCAAAAAGGCACTGAGGGCTTCCAATGTGACAAAGATGTGTTGAAAAAGTACATTTAGGTTATATTTCAAAAACTCAAATGTGGCATAAAAGTTATAAAGCACAGAGCATTGTACATGCGAGAAAAACACAAGAAAGTAATGGATTGTTGGACGAGGGGAAATGAGAAAGGCTCGACCTGCAGGAGGACGCAGAGTTAATGAGACAGATGCAGGAAAAGAAAAATGAAAAGCAAAGCAGGTCTTGACATCGTGACTTTAATATCAAATCATAGATCATTACAACAGAGTAATAATTTTCTAAAGAGCAGGACCCTTTTTGAATTTGTATGCTGTAGAAAAAGGCAAAGAGGAAGAAAAGAAAAAGTTAGAAAGACCAGCATGATTAGCTATGTGTCATTGTGCAGTGCATTTTTATTCATCCTGCTGAATCCAAAGGTCAGATGTCACAAGTGATGGACCAGTGTTGGCTTTTAAGTGACGACAGCTTCTACTGCTTACAATGCACATCTCTTCACATCCAAAGAACACACTGTTTTCATCTTGATTATGTCTCCCACCAGGTAAATAAAAAACACAACAAGCAGACACAAATCATCTTGCGCTCAAGTGCAGTCGCTGTTATGTAATCCATGTGAGTCACTTAAATTGTCTGACTTCTTCTGCTCAGGTAAGTGGCCACCTGCTCTGAAGGATCATCTGTTTGTCTCTTCTTTTTCCACCCACTCAAAAATACTTTAAAATTTGTCCTCAGAGAAAGACTTACGTCACTGTGTCCCTTTATTTTGCTAAAAAACATGTTTACTCCCATCACAGTTAAAGCACTTTTATTTTCAAGAACCAGCACACAGTGTACTGTGTAAAAGTTTTAGTGAGGTGTGAAAATGCAGTTAACTAATAAGAGTGCTTTAATAAATACACAATGTTATTTTCTGTTTTTATTATAAACAGTTCAGGAAAGATCAGTGATGGGTAAAAGACAAAACAATAAATTTTGGTGTGGGTCCAGATCCAAGAGCCTGGGCACTCATGTTTACCTTTGCAAGAGCGAAAAAGTATCTTGTCAGAAGTGTACATGGTTCTAGTTTAGATTTTTCTTCTTTTTCGTAATTTTGTGTATTTTTGTACATTGACACACCTTTCTTTGTTTGTAGTTTATCTGTACTGCATATTGAACAGGTCTTTATATATTTGGTTAAACAAACAAAAATCATGTGTACTCGATTTTAGGGAAACACAACTTTAAAACTCAGGGTCATTTGTGTCAATAAGTTTGTTGAGTGTAGCTAATAATAGTTTTAAAGTGAATTGCAAACACTGATATCTGTATGGAGGAAGGTGCACAATAAAATGAAATTGGAAAATACTGAAGAAGCACCATGTTATGAATTTTAAAGTTGCTGTAAAATCTATTTTAGCTTCTATTAAAGAAGTAAGGCCCGGGGCTTAGCACCTGCTGTAAGTAGTTTTCACTTAAAATTGTGTTTGAGTGCCCATATATTTTAATATCTTGTTTTTGTTAGAGGCAGTCTTGACATTTATTGTTTTAAAGCTGAGCTATTCCAACGTCACAGAACAGTGCCTCGCCACAGCAACACATCTCCCTTTTTGTCAGTCAAGATAACTCAAAAACTAGAAAATGTCAACCACATTTTCAAGAAAGGTCAATAATGGGCCAGAGAACAAGCCATTAGTTATTGGTGAGGATGTGATACTCATGTGTTTTCTTTTAAAAGGTTATCTACCATTGTGTGATGGGGCCAAAAATTTCAACCACGAGGGGTCAGTAATGAAATAAATGATTAGTTACAGTGAATTCTTTATTTCCATAAAATAAAAAGGCTTTGTTACTCACTGGATAGAGGAGGGACTCTTGAAGTAGCAGATCCCTGGTTTGGGTTCAGGTCTAGCTTTACATCTTCACTGTGAGCCTTAGAAGAGGTCTGTGCTCTCCAAGGGCTTCTAGTCATTACCCAACTTTAAAGTGGTAGACAGATGTACAGTAGATGGTAGGTGGTAAGTCATAACATGTTACTGCGTCAGACTATTTGTTTTTTTCAACTTCATATTGTGGTTAAGTCTGTTGGATAAAGGGCTATCCAGTGCTGGTTCTAAGCATTTGGGGGCCCTAAGCAAGATGTTTGGGGGGCCAATTATTTTGTAAAGTAAAAATTAACTCAGTATATAATTTATTTCTGTCTAGCATAATGGTTTCATTTTTGACTTTACTAAACTTTACTAACTCAACATAAGGGGGCCCCCAAGTAAACAGTCAGTAAAAATCTTAAATAGCACCGGTCTCCAATTTCAGAAGTAGAACTGGAAGTAGCAGATTAAAAAAATTACATACATAGGTAACAAAAACAAAATTAATAAGATAAATTAAAATCAAAAAGGGTTGCAGAATCAGTCAGATGTATTGCTAGAGTATGGGGGCTCCAGGCAGTCGCTTACTTTGCCTAAAGGGAGGGTGTATCCTGGGTGTATCATTATTTATCCACCCAAAAGCCGTCCTCGTTTCAAACACTACTGGTGATGTGAGGTATATACTGTTTTGTACTCTCTGTTGGCTTTCAGTGTGACAAAGATGCGTTGAAAAAGTGCATTTAAGTCATATTAGAAATACTCAAATTTGGCCTAAAACTTACAAAGTACAGAGCATTACATGGGGCATTTTCTTGTATCTGAAAAGCATTAGCACAAGTAACAAGTATTTTTCCTTACCTTGTTGATAAGGTCATCTCATAGCCATAAGGTCCCGAGTTCAATTCCCACTTTGAGTACACAAAAAATAAGAAATAGTGTTAGAAATCAACTTGTGTTTAGCAAAACCCTTTTCATTTTCACATGCATTTTGGCATTATGTATCCTCCAAACCAGAATACAAAGTTTATGCCATTTAATAAGTGCTCTTTAAGAATTCATGAAAATCTAAAAATGTACAGAAATGCACACTTATGTAAACACATGTCTAAGTGTATTTGTGCACATGCACCAGCAGCCACCTCATTGCAGCCTTCAGCCCAAGTGACCTGCTAAAGCACATTTGTCAGACTGCACACACCACAGGCAAAAGGTGCAGACTTCATACACTCTAGTGAATGAGGAGGAGCTGCTGCGTTGTGTGTTGTGTGCTGTGCTGTTCAGTGGCCAGTCAGGTGCACACACAAACATAAGTCTGTGCATACATGAGCCATGCTTTCCCCAGTAAATACATGCAGCTTATGTCCATATAGAGTGTTTTAATGTATCAGGGCGTGTGACAGCCCCATTTCCTCAGAGCCCAGATGCTGATGGATGAAGAGAATATAAAGCAGGATCAATTTTTCACGTCCGCCTGTCTGCATCACTAACCACTTCACCATTAAGAAAGTAGAGCAAGACTTCATAAATATATACAGTGCACATCAACTTCTTATTATGTGTTGGGTATTTTTCTGAGTGAACTTAAGTTGCTTAAAATGCCATTGCAAACAGTATAGTAATTAGAACAGTGGGCCCCAAGCTTTTTTTCTGAAAGCCCTACCTTGCTTGTGTCCAACACAGGACTAACTCCTGCCTACATGAACACATCAGAAAAATAAAGGGATTAATTTCTGTAATGCTCCACTACTACATTTGGGGTAACTAAAAAATCATGTATTTGTTTGCAGTTTTAACCTTGTAATAGTTAAAGCTTTATTCATTCACTCCCACACTCAGTGGTGGTGAGCTACTGCTGTAGCCACAGCTGCCCTGGGGCAGACTGACAGAAACATGGCAGCCATTTCGCACCAATGGCCTCTCTAACCCCCACCAACCACACACGCTCACACACTCATTCACACAGGCAAGGTTGGCCAAGGACACAACAACAGTATACAGTGCCGGTGACGGGGCTTGAACCGCCAACCTTCAGGTTAGTGGGCGAACAGCTACTGCCGCCCCTTGGTCTCCCTTTCGAATGCATGGAGAGAAACCATTTAGTGATTAGAGGGATGTTTGGTATCAGTTATACTTAATTTTCACTACACAGATTATGTTTAGATAAGTTTTGTGTAAATGCTTTATTTTCTGTATTTCAGGTGTGGTTTAAAGGGTGTATGTACGTTTTTGTGTGTGTATGTGTGTGTGTGTGTGTGTGTGTGTTTCCCACTTGGTTTAGTCCTTCTTTTTTTACTTGTGCAGGTTCTCTCGAGAGAACAAAAAAAAAACAAAAAAAAAGAATGAAATAAAGACAAGACCCTGGTTTTGTTACGATTTATACACTACAACACATAGTCATAGTGAGTCATTAAAATGAAATCCAACCATCCGAAAAGAGCTGCCTGATAGACAAGCAGACTGACAAATGGCCTCCCTCCCTCTCCACACATACACATTCTCCCTGTGTTTCCCTTCTTTTCTCATCCCGCCTCTCCTTCTGTTGGGACATTATGAAGTTAAAATAAACTGGTGAGACTCAGTGTGGCCAGCGCCAAGGCCAAATATATAAAACAGCCAGAGACTAGTGACAAGCAATGTCCCGTGTCCACTGAAATTGGATTCTCCCTCAGCTCGCTCGGCTGCTGCCCCATACATCAGTGTACTGTCAAATACAATTCAGGCCTGGACACAACAGAACATCATACACACAGATGGGCCAGTGTTGGTTAAAAGTAACAATGACTTCAAAGGTCAAACAGACTTTTCACAGCGGAGATTATGTCACTGTTTTACACTTCTACAGTGTCTCTAAAGGCCAGAGTAAAGCATAGGTTAGGGTTAGTTACTTACTGTGCCTCAAAAAGCTAAAGAACTAAAGCTATCTAATTAGAAACTGTTCAAGTAAAAAGATATGTTTTCTGGGATTTAAGGAAAGTGTCACCTAATTTTAAGCTTATTATGATATCAATATGTGAAAAAAATCTGTACCTCAACACATCATATACACTGGCACACTTCTAAAACTAATGGCTACCGGAGAAAGAAGAGAAAATAGCATGTTTGCACTGGTATAAACTTAAGCTAAAGTCAAGAATTTTAAGGTAAGCTCCACACAAGAGTTCATACATTAGTTATTTGTCCTTTGTGGTGCAGCGCTCACAAAATCACTATAGCTCGGTGTCCTCGGGACTATTGTATTTTTGATTCAGGCTCTACCAAAATGTTACAGAGTTCTGCCTGGCAGAATACTGCTTGAATCTTGGCCACCACAGCAAAAAAACCTGATAAGTACTGATACAAAAATAAAATTACATCCTGGTGCTTTAACATAGTTTTACTTGATTTGTGAGGTGGTGGGGATTGGTGTTTTTGCTGTTGTTTAGCATTATTACAGATATATTTATAAATACAAATTCCAGTTATAAATACATATATATGCATTTATAATGTTTGTTAATTCATAAAATATGGTTATTTATTTAATTTATGGCTACTTCATTTGTGCATTAGAGTAGCTCAGTGCTCTACCTCAAATATTTACTTCTTTTAGTTCTTCACTTACTCAACCTGTCTCAGCCAGTGACACAAGTTTGGTTTTAGAGTATCACAAGTGTGGAATTGAATTTATATTAGATGAGAAGCAATTTAACCACATAGCAACATCAGCAATGGTAGCAGCATTTGTTCAAACTTGGTCTGGTACAAAAAAGAATTCCCAAATGGCGTGCAAGTCCCAAATGGGTGTGTCAAACAAGTGTCAGCACTGGCCAACCTTTATAAGGATCAAATTATGCTTGCCTAAATGTCACTGCTTTTTCTGCAAGTGTCGCACACTGAATAATTAAACTGTGTGCAGCTCAGAAGAGTCAAGACTTTATGTTCCAGTCTGAAAACACCTTTTCATCTGATTTCATCTCTCTGCCCTATTGTACATGTGTCCTGTAGCTCTTTGTCAGCTGTTTCCAGCCCCTATCCTACACCTATCCTTCATAAAGAGCCCACACACACTTAACAATAATGCTTATGTCCACAATTTAAATGTCACAGTAAGGTCAACACATTGCAAAGGTTTATAAATTACCCCAAACCCCTTCAACAAAAGAACCACTGATTTTTACCAGTACCACAGTTATATGAATTTCTGGATATCTCATTCAGGAAAAACATACAATTACAGTATTAGGTAAAAATCTTAATAAATGTTCTTGGATAGACCTCTCATTTTGCAATATTATATATATTACATTATAATATATTAAGATTATTAAATGTTATTTCTATTCAGTGCACATTCAGTGGTAGAGTACTTAGCACTCCTGTTTTAAGGAAGTTGTACATTTTGGGTCAAGAAAATCACTCTAAATAGTGTCCTCCTTGTTTTACTGTGGGGTCTCATAGTCCAAGGACATGCATGCAATTTCAGGAAAATTGGTGAATCTAATATTGCCCCAAGTGAATGAATGTGAGTGCGAATGGCTGTATGTCAATGTATGCTTCTGTGTCAGCCCTGCAATGGCCAATGTCCAGGGTGCACCCCACCTAGGACATATAGTTGCTTGGATAATCACATGCCACCCTTGGCCCCTGACAGGAGTAACTGGAACAAGATAAAAGAATGAATGAATGAATGAATGGATTACTTAATAGTGTAACTTTTTTGCCTGATGTGAATGCCAAGTCGAGCAGCTGACTCAAATATTTTCTTAAAAAAGTTGATGGCACCCAGAGGAGGCCCCCATGCAGACTCATACTCAAAGCAGAAGCGCTTCCGTATCATTTTCTTATCTGTTGTTACCAGTCAAGCACGTGTTGGCACAATTGTGTACTAAATACATACAGTATTTGCATGTGCTACATTTACAGTATATTAGACATCATTTATTTGTGTAAGAAAGCCCAGTAGGACTGGTTGGTGTTAGCTCATTAGAGGTGATTAGGAGTCTATATTAGAGATGGATATCACATCATGAGCATATTTCACTTGTTTTTCTCAGTCTCTAACACAGGAACCAGGAGGGTCAATTAGCACAGGCTGGGAGCTCATACAGACTCACACATTTGGAAATTTATTCAGATTCAGCAAGGAACTCTATAGTGGGCAGTTAAATTAATGGCTACTCTTATGTGCATCTCTAATGAGGCCACAGTCTCCCCTCTACCTCAAACCATGAAGCCAAGTATAACAGCTTGTCGACTGCTCAGTATGCAACAAGGAGTTGTTCTGTTTTAACAAGGCCAACAGTGGCAAGAGATTCACTTAGCTGCAGCTTCAGAGACACAATATTAAAAAGCAATCAAAATAATGTGTCATGCAGAAATGTCAGTTGTTAATATTTCACAGTCCTGAGACCAGTGCTATAAATGATGTAATTTGTGAACTAAAGATCACAATACAAAAGCTGGCATAATATGAATGAATGAAAAAACTACTAAAACCTATTCCAGCTACTTTGGGCTTGAGGTAGGGTAGGTCCTGGACAATGGCCTGACACTGCACACTGACACACTGACAAAAAATACATGAACTCACACATTCCTTCACAATGGACAATTTAGATTTACCAGTTCACTTTTACATGTATGTCTTTGGGAGGATGCTGAAGTGTCAGGAGACATGCCGACTCTGTATCAAGAAACATAACTAATGGGTGAATAATATAGTGAATTATTAATAATACATGTCCCCAGTGAACATATTCAAAATAAACTATAAATAATGTTATTTGTTATTCCCCAATCCAAGTTACATTATCAGTGATCTAGGAGCAGGGCTGGCCAGTATAAACTATGAAATAAAATACTGCTGTGAGTAGCCATTTTATTTTAAAGCTACACATAGTAACTTCCTTCTCACGGTTGAGATGTGCAGTTGTCTACTGTTCTCAAAAATATAACTGTAATCGTCTTTTGTCATACTGCAAGTTTTCATTTTGCTTGTGTTTTCTGTTCGTAAATACTTTGTCGCTTTCTTTCCTTCGCCTCCTCTTCTTGAATCGTGTGTATGCCCCATTTGACTTTGAAACAAATAAGGATGTTGTACAAATAGCCTATGAAAATGAAAATGGATAGTTTTTTTTAGTGAGACAGGGGTTACCACAGGGCAGATAATTTTAGCACAGCACTGTTACTTTGAAGAGAAAGTTGCTAGATGTTTCATTCAAGCACAAACAGTGGGGAACCCTCTCCTACTGAGTACAGTATGTTCACGTTTCAATGCTTATTTGAATCTTCCTCTGGGGTGTCATTATTTCGGCGTGTGTTCGCTCTCTCCACAGAGGTGTGTGTTTGACAGTCCCACAGCGAGCCCCAGCCAGTGGCATGCATTGTCTGGTATTTAGAAAACGCTCTAAGAAAGATAAACAAACTGCACTGAATAAAGCACAGAGTAGTCTTTCACGCACATCTGTCCCATTATCGGCAGGGGACTTCCCATCTGTCGTCTGTCAAAACAACACGCATCCCACAACTTCACACACACCTGATACATATCTCATGTACTGAGTGAGTGCAGGCAAAGAGAGATCCAGGAATACAGACATACGCATTTAAATGACACAATCATCCTACCTTGTTGAGCTTTACACAGTGGATATGGTAAAAAGGTGGTTTAGGGGTACACAGTGGCAGAGTGGTTAGTCAGGAGGTCGTTGGTTTGATCCTCAGGCCAGCCATCTCTCTGAGTGGAGTCTGCATGTCCTCTCCATGTTACTGTGTGGGTAAGTACTCCAGCTTCCTCCCACCGTCCAAACACATGTAGTGAACGCATTACAATTTTGCTGTGCCAATGTAGCCAACATTAGAACGGTGAATATTCTCATTTTATTCCAATAGTTTTTAATTCCCGCAGTTATTAAAATGTCTGTCACTCATCTAGGTTGTTTTATACTAAAGTGTTAAAAGAAAACATCTGAAGGCAGCATACAATGTTCTTAATGTGAACAGGACCGATAAAGTTCTTTACAAGTGTGTCTAAAAAGCCTCAGTTAATAAGGCTTGTGCTTTGCAGTGAAAGAGCTTTCAGTGGTGCATACAGGCATAGACACTTATTGTGGTGCTAATGCAATTGCCTTTGGCCTTTGGTATTTCTTCCACGTGTTAATTTTACCTACATGCAACATAATATAACAATAATGTATTACTTCAATTTGATATAGAGTGCCATTCTAGGTCTCACAAAAGAGACAAAACCTCTCTATGAAAGGCTTCATTATGAGAAACATTTCAGCGCCTAATGGTCGAGCATGTGTATATACATACATTATATAACACTCATCACTTCTATCAGTCTATCTCCTTTTTGTAATGTCTGTGTCTATAAAAATGTGAAATGTAAATGCAAACCTTCTCACTTGCAGATAGGGTTTGTCACTTCTCTGATATTCTTAAACTTTCAATTCTACCTCAGAAAACATTTGGTGTTCCAGGTACCAACAAAAATGAGCCTAAATATTTACTAATCCAGGTCTAATTCCAGTGATAAATAGATAACATGCGTGCCTTGTTATGGACAGAACAGGAGTTTAACCAGGACTAAAGCAAGACTAAACCAGGCCTAAATCAGGAGTAAATTTGGGCTGTATCCGGTCTAAACCAGGTATAAACAATGATTCTACCAAGACTCAACCAGGACAAAACCAGTACTAAATCAGGTGTAAAGGACTTCACCAGGTCTAAACCAGGACTAGCCGTAAGTAAGACAGGACCTAAACAGAAATAAACTGGCTCTAAACAGAACTGCAAAAGACCAGCGCCGCTTGTACCACAGTCTGAGAAGCACTCACACATACATACCTAGATTGGGAGTTATGAAGCCAATGAGATGGCAACATGCAAATCAACAAATGTGCCTGTCTGTGTGCAACATCATCAATTCACATTACAAGCACAGTAGTAGGCACTGAATAGGTATTATAGGTGCAGTATTGGTAAAAACCCTACAGGAAACCTCACATCTTTCCTTGAATTTGTTGGTTTAGTCCTGTCTGTTTTCATTTAGTGCCATTATGGTCCCATCATCAGCTCTGATTATTCCTTCACCTTTCATTCAGTACCCATTTCTTTCTTAGGTCACTTTGCAAATCTTTACCCTTATTTTTCTGTAACCTATGATTGTTGGATCCTGTACCATTTTACCTTTTTCAGTTCATTACATTTACAATAGTGGTTTGTTTAGTTCATTGTTATTCCAAGCACAAACAACCACATACAGGTAATTTACAACAAAATGGCTGCTTTTCCGCTTCATACACTTCCTCCTTTACAAGTTTGCAGGATGTGTGCATGGTTGACGTGTTATTTTGTGCGATGAAATGGTATTCTTTTGTAGCTCATATAGACCAGCTTGTATCTCCATACTGTTTGCAATGGTGTAGTGGTGTGTACTTTTTGGTGGTGGTGGAAGTACGCTTCACAGAACTTTGCATGGTGACGCTTAGCTCAGGGCTTTTTGATTTACTGCCTTCTCCTTCACTCAATCTTCCTTCTCCTGCACACACACACCTGACAGACCACTCATGCATTTATAGATGAAAGCAGATTTTTGGAAAATTTACCTGAAGACAATTTGTTGGAATGAAATATTTGGAAGTTAGAAATGACAAAGAAACCAGTTATTCTCAAGTCAGGTTTACTAAAGTCAGGCTTAGTTAAGTCAGTCTTTGTTAAGTCAGGTTTAACTCGGGTGTACTTAACCCTCCTACTCCCCTAACTTTTGTGTCACACTTCGCCTTAAGGCACAAAAAAATGCACCAATAAAGACTTTTTTTTTTTTTTTTTTTTTAGTGCTGGATTATCAGAGCTTGGGAGTGTCAAAAATTGGCATTATGATTGATTTTATTAGACTTAAAATGTTTGTGTTTTTAGTCACATCTTTCAACCTAAGGTGCAAAATGAAAGAAAAAAAATGCAATGCCATAAAAAAAACATCTATTAATGGATAATTTTTTTTTCATGGTTACAATGATTAACTTCGTCATCTGTTTATGAAATTTAACCCCTTAAATTACAGTTTTTGTGGCACATACACACATCCGAAAAAAACAGATGCAGATCTCAGGAAAGACTACATTTTGAATCTGTGTACATACCCTGTTTATGCCTCTGTGTACCATGTATGGGGAAATGGCGCCACCTAGTAGAAAACAATAAAAAATACAATTCCAATCCCTCACTCTCATGAATCCATGAAATACTTGATAAAAATGTGAAATTATATTGTAATGACAGTGAAATGGGAGTCAGTAGCACAAAAAAAATGTCTGTAGGAGGGTTAAATAGGGTTTTTCTAAATATTGTAGAATGAATTTGTAGGGTTAGTATGAGGTGAGCAAATCTAACTTTCTAACTACAATTCAAGATGCCTGACTTACTGATTGTAATGTAAATTAAATTTTCACCAGACAAGATCGTTTCGCTTGCTTTGTTTAGGGGAATCAATTTCAAATAGATTCTGCAAATCAAACAGGCCTTAATAACAATTTTAAGTTCAACCTGGACTCAAGGCTGGTGCCTAGTTCATGGGTAAATGCTTTATCAATTGAGCCACAAAGCCCTTTCATCTCACAATGGTAAAGAATCAACCACATATAACATTTGATTATTTAGAATTGAAATACTAGGGTCAGGTTCTCACATGTATTTTCTAGATAATACTAGTGTTTGCTCTAAAACTAAACAAAGAGTGCTCTTAGAGATCTGTGACTAGTTTTAGGTTCACAGGGAACAAAACAAATTGTCATGATCCATACATAAGTGTAAGAGCTAAGTGAAAAAAGTGTTGGTAGAGTGGAAATTGGAAGTTAGTGAAAAAAGGCCAAGTAAATGGAAAAGAGCCAACATCAGCGATCAAGAAAGCAACCTACTATAGTGTAAGAAAATCAATATGTAATCTGACCAACAAGCATCCGTGCAAACCTTGAAAAGAGATTCTTTCCAGCTTCTTCATTTCACTGTCCCAGAAGAATGTGATTAGTGCTCTCCACACTCATGCTACACAAAACAGTACGCCAGTCATTTTTTAGTTAACCTCTCCGTGCGCTGGCCATGATAATCTGGTTTTACGTGATTGCATCTGCTGCTCATGAGTGGCAATCAGTGAGAACCAGCCAACGGAAATAAAATAATTAGTCATTGCTCAGTCAGATAGTGGTGGCATGTACTGTGTCTCATTTAATTATAAAATTGGATGTCTAGTATTTTCTATAACTTGCTCTAAAATACTACTGTTCTTCTTTTTTCCTTTCAGCTTTTCCCGTCCATGGTTGTCTTAGGAAAAATCATCTGCCTCCTACCATGCAGTGATTCATTTATTGATTTGGTGCAGGTTTTACGCTAGATGCCCTTCCTGATACAACCCTAGCCCTCTTTATCTGGATTTGGGACCAACAGAGAGAAATAGTACACTGGCATTACATTTTTACATCCAAGCACTCTGCAATTTCTCTGATGTGAGTGCGTCCCCTTTTTGATGCACTCAGCTCTCTGTTCATCGTTTCCTATACTTAACGTTCACATAAAAATAAATTTAGCTTGAAGCAGCTACCCTAAGTAACAGGATGAAAGAAAATCAATGCATATTCACACAGGGGTATCTTTAGCTCCATCTCAGACCTTTCAGTACTGCACTATGTTAGTACACATTCACAAATCCTGCCAATGGAAGTATTCAGCTGATGTGATGTAGACTGTAAATTGAGGAGCTAGCCATTTTATGAATCTGATGTTACTGCGCCTTATCTCACTGTGACATCTAGTTTGAAGATTTCATTTCTTACCTCTGACCACTACAGTAAAATGTAAAGCTTATTTTAAACATTGATTTTTAGACACCTTCAAGTCAGAAGCAGTCAGTGGGATCAGTGAGGTGTGAAATGAGTCAACCTCACTGAAAAAACAAACAAACAATACAGTGATGGACCAATAATTAGATTCAATTTTGATATCCTCACAATCCTCAAAATATTGGTAAGTGGATAGTAAAGAGTCAAGGAAATAATTGTGAGGTCATTTGGTGCAGTGGATGTGTCATACTGGTGCCTGTATAACTACAGCACATGCTATATAAGGAAAACACATAAATTCACAATAGTGAGTAGGCATGTGAGCTCAGCAGCTGTCTCCTGCCCTCTGCTGACATGTCTTCAGATTATAATTTATGCAGCAATAGAGAGAGAGAGAGAGAGAGAGAGAGAGAGAGAGAGAGAGAGAGAGAGAGAGAAACACAAGAATAGAACATCTGCCTCACCCTAAGATGTTTTCAACCAGGTCCTGATTGGTTTGTTAGTCTGTTACGTCAGCAAAGGGCCAAGGAATAGATGTTTATTGTAGTTTTTTTTTTTTGGAGTGGATCTGGATTTGAGATTAATTACTGCAAGATAGTGCCAATGCCTTAGTGGAGATTTGCATTTTCCAAGTGCTTCTAGTTGAACTATAGAAAAACAAACAAACAGACAAACAAACAAACAAAAAACTAAAACTTTAAGCCAATATTTTTATGACATTTTTAAATAACAGGTGTCAGAAGTTTCATATGCAGGACTGTAAACACCTGCAGGTAATAGGAACAAATTACCAGATGCAATTTAGAAATTATCTTTAGATGAAACTGTGTGAAACATAGGAATTGCACTGCACTGATGATACTGATGAACAATGGTTTGGCAACCAACAGCAATAGATATCAAGATTACCATTATGATAAACTAAAAGCACTCAGAGAGCGCAGACCTCCCCCATGGCATTATACTACCAGTCCTTGGACCATGACAACAACAGGGTAAACACACCATTCATTGTGCTTCAAAACTCTTTATATCACAATAATAAAGAATCCAAAACAACCTCTTGTAGCCAAAGTGTCTTCTGGGACATCTCTATTTTGTAATTCCTTTAAAAGAAATCCTGGTAAGATATCCAGCTGTCTTATCATTCTGTATATTCATGACCAGTTTCAGATGAATATATTGCATATCACTGGAGCCTCACAGACTGAACTTCCATTTTTTTTGACAGTAGCAAATGATTGTGTCATCATCATGATTGTGGTCTCATCTAAAACATCAGTGGTGTTCAGGGCTCTCAGTGTGAGATTTACACGCTTCATAATGATGCCACCTCCCTCTGTTTGTACCTCCAGGAGATCACATGACCGCCTCACCTGCTGACTCAGCCTGCTATATTTCTTCTATCAAGCCCCTGGTACAAACCCAGCTCAGCTAGATTCATTGCTTTGTCCTTGTGTTGACTTTGGATTCAACTTTTAGGCAGAGCTGCAAATGACTTCTGCAACATAACTTTTGCTGATTCCATTAAAATTTCTGTTTTCTAAGTGCAAACTTATCAGATGAGTTAAAAATAGTTAAGATTTATGATGCAAGCTACTATTACTCCCTGCTGCTCATCTATTGCACCTAATGTCGTCAGTCTAACTGAACAAGCAGGTACTTAAAGCTATTTTTAGGAGATTACACCTATTAGACACGATACTATTAAAGAAACTGCAAATCTGTTTTCCGCTTGTCTTTCAGAATTTGGTGGCTCAGCTCGCTGCTTGCTTATGCATTCATAAGGAGCTATAACTGACAGACCTGTTTACTGCCTAACAGATGGGAAGGAGAGAGGGCACAGGGATATGGAGAGGAACCCTGACAATGGTAGAGATTGAGGAAAAACAAATGGAGATTTAAAGATGGTGAGATTTATAACAGCAGAGACTTAGAATGCAGAGACATTACAGAAGCGATGGTGTAGGCGGACAAGACATAAATGTGTGCTTTATGGTTTAAACAAAAGCAGCATCTTCCTGATATGAGCCACAGTGTTAGAAAGACAGTCATTTTTTAAAGTTTCCATCAAAACATTTCTTTAAGCATTCCGATCTGCTGCATCAATACAAGGGCATACAAAGATCTTTTTAACCAATGGCCTTAAACCAAGTTATGTTAGGATTTTAAGAAATACGACCTGTGACATTAATGCCAATAACAGCATATGACAAAATGAATGGGGGTGCTTGGTTCATCATTTAGTTGCAGTTTCCTTGCAGTTAGAGTAATGACCCTGAGCTATGTGGACTGCATTGTGTAGAATAATCACACACATTATATTTTAAAGAGATTCTTTTTCCTTATTATATTTTGAAAATGTTGTTTATTTTTACTAAGGTGTTTCAGCGACATCTGGGGTTTTTGAGCTTAGATTAGATTTTTATTAATATTGTACATTTCTTAATCTATATTTTTTTCATTTCTTTGCCAGGTTGCATGTCTGTAACAAAAAACAACAAACAAATTTCCCCCTGGGAAAATAAAGAAATTCTAATTCTGATTCTGATCACCAGTTCTCTTATATATATTTTTTTCTTTCTTGTGTTTACACTGACCTGATTTTGCCTTCCTGACTCTTTGTTCATTATAACAATGACAATGTTGCAGACTTAATAATACTTGGACACTTATTACTTCCTCTTAAGTTCCTGAAAAGCATTTACTTGTTGCAAGATGATGATGTTACAATCGATTAAAGTAATAACATAATGATTCTATTTGCAGCTTGTAGAAATTTCTAATTTCCTGAGATTTCTATAAAACACTTCATCATTAGTGTTTAGCTCCCCACCTACACTGTTTACAGTGGAGGTGGGGAGCTGTTGACCTCGACTGGGGATGTTGTCGGGCGGTGGAAGGAATACTTTGAGGATCTCCTCAATCCCACCGACACGCCTTCCGTTGAGGAAGCAGAGGCTGGGGACTCAGAGGTGGACTTGTCCATCACTCAAGCTGAAGTCACTGAGGTGGTTGGAAAGCTCCTCAGTGGCAAGGCTCCGGGGGTGGATGAGATCCGTCCTGAGTACCTCAAGTCCCTGGATGTTGTGGGGCTGTCGTGGCTGACACGTCTCTGCAACATCGCATGGCGGTTGGGGACAGTGCCTCTGGACTGGCAGACCGGGGTGGTGGTCCCTCTTTTTAAGAAGGGGGACCGGAGGGTGTGTTCCAACTACAGGGGGATCACACTCCTCAGCCTCCCCGGGAAAGTCTATTCCAGGGTACTGGAGAGGAGAATTCGGCCGATAGTCGAACCTCGGATTCAGGAGGAACAATGCGGTTTTCGTCCTGGCCGTGGAACAGTGGACCAGCTCTACACCCTCTATCGGGTGCTCGAGGGTTCATGGGAGTTCACCCATCCTGTCCACATGTGTTTTGTGGATTTGGAGAAGGCGTTCGACCGTGTCCCTCGTAGCGTCCTGTGGGGGGTACTCTGGGAGTATGGGGTCCGGGGCCCTTTGCTAAGGGCTGTCCGGTCCCTGTATGACTGGAGCAGGAGCTTGGTCCGCATTGCCGGTTGTAAGTCAGACCTGTTTCCAGTGCATGTTGGACTCCGGCAGGGCTGTCCTTTGTCACCGGTTCTGTTCATTATTTTTATGGACAGAATTTCTAGGTGCAGCCAAGGGCCGGAGGGAGTCTGGTTTGGGAACCACAGGATTTCATCTCTGCTTTTTGCGGATGATGTTGTCCTGTTGGCTTCATCAAACCAGGACCTTCAGTGTGCACTGGGGCGGTTTGCGGCCGAGTGTGAAGCGGCTGGGATGAGAATCAGCACCTCCAAGTCCGAGGCCATGGTTCTCGACCGGAAAAGGGTGGCTTGCCCTCTCCAGGTTGGGGGAGAGTTCCTGCCTCAAGTGGAGGAGTTCAAGTATCTTGGGGTCTTGTTCACGAGTGAGGGAAGGATGGAGTGTGAGATCGACAGGCGGATCGGTGCAGCGTCTGCAGTAATGCGGTCGTTGTATCGGTCTGTTGTGGTAAAGAAGGAGCTGAGCCGAAAGGCGAAGCTCTCGATTTATCGGTCGATCTACGTTCCTACTCTCACCTATGGTCATGAGCTTTGGGTCATGACCGAAAGGACAAGATCCCGGATACAAGCGGCCGAAATGAATTTCCTCCGCAGGGTGGCTGGGCGCTCCCTTAGAGATAGGGTGAGAAGCTCTGTCACACGGGAGGAGCTCGGAGTAGAGCCGCTGCTCCTCCACATCGAGAGGAGTCAGTTGAGGTGGCTCGGGCATCTGTTTCGGATGCCTCCTGGTCGCCTCCCTGGGGAGGTGTTCCGGGCATGTCCCACCGGGAGGAGGCCCCGGGGAAGACCTAGGACACGCTGGAGGGACTATGTCTCTCGGCTGGCCTGGGAACGCCTTGGGGTCCCCCCGGTAGAGCTGGAGGAAGTGTCTGTGGATAGGGAAGTCTGGGCATCTTTGCTTAGACTGCTGCCTCCGCGACCCGGCCCTGGATAAGCGGAAGAAGATGGATGGATGGATGGATGGATGGACTTCATCATTAGTGTTTTTGTAAATGCAAGCAAAATAAAAGCTTTGAGAAGTGTTTATACTCCACTGATTAAAGTTTGGTTGTTGTCAGAAACCTACTGTCTTAGTATGAAATGTCATGCCATATGCCTCATGTAAATTACAGTATTTCAATAATATAAAAGCATTGTTAAAATCTCAGTCACAATTGTACCAGAAGTCATTTTACAGCTTGAGATCTCATGAGGTCAATAGCATCTTGTAAATGTAAACTATAGCTGGGCAGAACAGGCTGCAATAATTAATGGAATTTGTGCATTTTATTATAAAGAGAGAATAATTTCTTGGGTACAATAATAAAACAATCCTGTTGTAAGTATAGTAAATTTTTTCTAGCAAGCCATGTGGGTCACCACATTGTCAGCACCACATTGTCAGTCTGACACTGCTGAAATGATCACATTATGCTAATAATACATATGCTAATAAAGTGCATGCTAATCAAAAACACACACAGACTGAACCTGAGCCTATTTGGAGTTTAGTGCTTTTCCAACCATTTAGCATCACATGAGCCAATGATGTTTCATGGTATGTAAGTCACATGTGATGGTGTCTAAGAAGTTGAATGTTGTGTGAATGTAATGCTTTTGTAGACCTGGGCTTGGCTTGGCTTAATCTCTGGTCTACGCTCTGAGCCAACATCTGCCTAATCCTAATCCCCAATTTGATTCATGTGGCTGTGTATGTTAGCATGCCATGAGAGCAAGCTGACGTAAAGCAAGTTGCAATTAAAGACAAACACTTTAATCAGAATCATTTCATTGTAATTTCCAGAATAATTACAAGATAAGTAATTCAAAAGCGAATTTAATTGAATTGTCTAATCTGTACCTTTACATAGGAAACTGAAAAGTAAACTCACCAAGAAGACTCCTCCCTCTCAAGCATCTCGCTCTCCTTCACCCCATCACCACATCACCAAAACAACAATCACTCTCCTTCACCCCATCACCACAGCATCAAAACAACCATCACTCTCCTTCACCCCATCACCACCTCAACAACAGACTTGTCTCACTCTTCTTCACCCCATCACCACCTCAACAACACTCGTCTCACTCTCCTTCATTCCATCACCACCTCAACAACAGAACCATCTCATTCTCCTTCACCCCATCACCACCCCAACAGCACAACCATCTTACTCTCCTTCACCCCATCACCACCCTAACAGCACAACCATCTTACTCTCCTTCACCCCATCACCACCCCAACAGCACAGCCATCTTACTCTCCTTCACCCCATCACCACCCCAACAGCACAACCATCTTACTCTCCTTCACCCCATCACCACCCCAACAGCACAACCATCTTACTCTCCTTCAAGCCATCACCACCTCAACAACAGAACCACCTCACTCTCATCCACTATCACCATCTCCGCAGCGGAACCATCTCACTCTCTTTCACCTCATCACCATGTCAGTAGTAGAGGCATTTCACTCTCCTTTGCCCTATCACCACCTCAGCAACAGAGCTGTCTCACTCTTCTTCACCACATCACCACCTCAACAATAGAACCATCTCACTCTCCGTCACCCCATCACCACCTCAGCAATAGAACTATCTCACTCTCCTCCACCTCATCACCACCTCAGCAACAGAACCATCACTCTCCTTCACCCCATCTACACCTCAGCAACAGAACCATCTGATTCTCTTAAACCTCATCACCGCCTCAGTAACAGAACCATATGGCTCTCCTTCACCCCATCACCACCTCAGTAACCTAACTATATGGCTCTTCTTCACCTCATCACCACCTCAGCAACAGAACCATCACTCTCCTTCACCCCATCTACACCTCAGCAACAGAACCATCTGATTCTCTTTCACCTCATCACCGCCTCAGTAACAGAACCATATGGCTCTCCTTCACCCCATCACCACCTCAGTAACCTAACTATATGGCTCTTCTTCACCCCATCACCACCTCAGCAATAGAACCATCACTCTCCTTCACCCCATCTACACCTCAGCAACAGAACCGTCTGATTCTCTTTCACCTCATCACCACCTCAGTAACAGAACCATATGGCTCTCCTTTGCCCCATCACCACCTTAGCAGCAGAAACATCTCACTCTCTCCTGCCCCATCAGTCCTAACAGCAGAACTATCACACTATGCCAAGTCACTAAACACCCAAGTGTTTCTTGACTAATAAATTTGGTAGCTCGTTATTCTTTTGTCAGTGCACTTTATGTGAGTCTCTCCTGGTCCAAACGAACTCCCATTGCACATTTTTGCAGAGCACAAATAATGGCATAGTTTACAGCTTTTATGTTATCACACTCTTATTTCATAAACTGAAGTGTAAGTTTCTTTTTATTAATTGAATGAGCTTTTCAAAGTAGATGAGAAAAGACAAAAGACTTAGCTCAGCACATCCTGTAACAAAATGAACTAAGAAAACCAATCCTTCAGAAAAGTTGACACTCCTTTCCCTTTGAGGCAATAATGTGGAGAAGGAAATGAATTATTTCACAGCTTGTCTTTTTCCAATATAGCAAGATTAAATTTGGCTGTACCTGAACCCCTCCCAGGCACAACTGCTGGTTTTAGGGCAGAAAGCTAAAAAGGTCGAAAGGATATCAGAGCAGAGATAGGAAAATATTGTGTTGAAGAATTGAAACAGTAAAAGAGTGACAGAACTATGTAGATTGTTATTTAGCTTAGTTTAAAATGTTATGTCGTTACATTAATAACATTTTGACAAAACACCTTTTAGCATATTGATCTATACATAGCCTCAAAGTCCCAAATCTTCAGTTAGAATACTACTAAATAAATGTCATGTTATGATTTCTATTTTCCACCGTAATGCACTGAAAAGTTGTAATAAAGTCAGTTTTTTGGCAGTAAATGAAATATGAAGTAGTAAATGAAGTAAATGAAAAATGAAAATATTGCAAACATAAATTGGCAAGAATTAAGGCTTTAAACTGGATTTTAACCACTATACCTAACTAAAGTATCTGAAGAAACAATGGCTCTTCAAATTGTTGTTTTTTATTGGTGGTACTTAAGCTTTAATAGAAATATTGGTACAAATGCATGCAATTCAATCATTTTGTATACAACCTTACTTTTGTGGTTTGGCTCCTTTGCATGTGGTCCTTTGCATGTGGTCTTTCACATGTATCTCAGAATGCTACTTTAACCCATCCTTGCACCATCCTGCCTGTTTGTGGTTTTACACTGTAAACCCGAATTAGTAATCATTACTAGAATTGTGCAAGAAAACCCGTTGTCTCGTGAGGTTTAGTTTTTACACAATCTAAAACTAAGTAATCCAAGCTCTGTCAACACAGGGACTTCAGTATGTGTGGTTTGATTACTTAAGTGCATTAGTTATGATTACTAACGTTAATTAGTGGTCAACATAATCTTTACTAATGATTATTAGTATTCAGAACTAAGTTATTTTGGTTTTATCACTAGATATTCTGAGTATTATCATTGCATCTTATACAGTGTTTTCTGTGTACTGCATTATTTAAAAAAAGACAGATTTTTTTTCATTAATGCAGATTTATTGCAAAAAAAGTGCAAAAGTAAGTTTAGTTTGAATGCACATGTCAAACCTAACAGCAGGCACATGGCTTTTGGCAAGTCTTGTAGCTGTTGACAACTTTGCCCTCAATCACAATTTTCAGCACCGCTGTGTGGAGATGGGAAAAGGTTGAAGTCCTGGCACCATCAGGGTAAACGAGCAAGATCCCAAAGTCCAATTGGTGAAAGAGTCATCAGTGTCCTAAGATGAGAACAAAATAAACTTTAATATTATTTAATGTTTAGTAACTATTTTCACACTAAAATATAAACACAGATACAGTTGAACATCACTACAGAATTTGACTGCCAATGTTATACAGACACATGTACTGTAAAAACTCATGAGCACACGCCATACACATTTTTGGAAATAAAAATGTAACTACTGAGACCCAGCCCACTTAGTGTAGACAATGTAAAATGATACTTACAGAATTAGTCTTAGAAAAACTTGTGGAAGTCCTGTAGGCACAGTCTTACCTTCATTTCTTATATAAGTTGTACCAAACGTTGTCCTATGTTGTCCCTCTTTGATCTAAAATGTCAGAGATGAGGGGAGTGACATCATTTGCAAAAATACATTTTAAAATTGTGCAAGAGTCTCTTGATGAGACACCCACTTTAAAATATATAGAAAATTCAAATTTTGGCATACCTGATCACAACTAAAGAGTGCAGGCCAGTATCCATAACAAGGCATACAGCAGCTTCAGACTCCACAGCCTCTGTCCTCCTCTGGGTCAGCTCCATCCTTTGCTTGACAACTTTAATCAATGGTGTTTCTTGGACTTTTCACTTGTGAACTTGCAATCCAGCTTACACAGATCCACTGCCTGCAGGCCATGATGACCTGTAAAATTACTCAGCACAAAAACACAAATAGGTTAAAACTGGTGGCAGCACTGCTCTAAGAGCTGTAGAACGGATACTGTTACAGCTAAGGTGACAATCACAATAGTTTAAAAATAAAAAAAATGCCAATTTATTTTAAAGAGAGAAAAAAAATCTTCACACCGGCTAAGCTGAGCTGTTTGACCTCCACAAAAATGGAGGGAAGCTGTATTATAAAGAACACGTGGCACGAATAAACAAGCTAACTGTGCTAATATTAAAATAAGGGCATGGTGCTAAAGAACAGTTTCTGTGCTAAAAGACCAAGTAGTCCCATTATACATGTTGAATCCCTAAAACCACACTGTAACCTGTTTAGGCCAATGTTAGCCATCAGACTAGTGCTAATCCTACATGCTAAACACTGCTACGCAGCGCTAATGAAGGCATGGGCTGCTAACTGGAATTTTCTAACTGAAAACATGACTATTTTTGATGTTTCCATAGTTCTAACAGACATGCCAAACCATGAGAATATCTCTCAAAATAATTAGGTTGTTTTTAATAGTCCAGGATTAATTTAGGACTCACTATTGCAGTAACTCCACTGTCACATGTTCAAAATTACTCTTTAACACACGTTAAGTGTACAATTTTACAGTTTTATGCACTTACCGCAAGTTTTGAAGCTGTAATCCACCAAAACCTCGTCCATTTTGTGTTTCTGCTGCTGACACTGACACAGCTTTCCAGAACTTGTGCTGATGTCACAGCCCAAACCCCTCCCATCTCCTGTAAAAACTGAGGATTTTAAGTTTACTCAGCAGAGAGCCATTAGTGCACTCACTACTTAAGTTAAGTAGTGTTAACACCTGGTCAGGTTAAGTAATGACTCTGGCCTTTGCCAAAAAAAGCAATATAGGTAATAACAGCTAAACATGTTAAAAAACAGAAAAGCTGGGTTTACAGTGTAAGGCCTCCTAGTGCCTGCCCTCTACATAAACTTGACTATCAGCCCCCCACAAACCTTAACTCAGGACTCAATGGATTGGCACACTCACATGCAACTGTTTCAGTATCGCACTTAATGAGCCCAGACCTGTCCCAATATTACAGGTGCAGCCAAGAGCATCTCCCCCCTGCAGTTTATATGGCTTTGAAACGAGCCAGTATTGCTAATAACTACAGCAAGAGTCCAGTAGGATCATCAAAAACACATTGTTTGCCACTGTGTTGTCAACTATGAGCAGTATTGCCTCTCACTGGATATTCTAAAGGTGTTTTAAACCCCACACAATTTCCTCATAGTTCCCCCATTTATGCTCACAGTAAGATTTTTTTCCTCCCTGTTTGTGACCCAGAGACACGCTGACGTTGTTGTAAGCAGATATTTATGTTATTTATAATGCAAATATATGATGTGCATTACATTACAAGGGCAATAGGGTAGGCTATTATGGAAAACCACAACAATAGTAGCTGGCGGAATAAGGCCCCTTTGTAAGATATGTTTTAAAAAATGCATGAGGCGAAGATGGAGAAATGGTTAATTTACAGATCTTTTTCATTCCTGTTGACCTTTACCTTCCTGGGTCTCCAAAGCAAATCATCTGCCCCGTAATGTAGCTATTCTCATATTGGTTTGGCATAGGTTTCACGCCTTTCCTGATGCAATCCCCTCCAATTATTAGGATTAAGATCTTCACAAAGAGTACCCTGATTTGTGACCTCCTGGTTGCTAACTTTCTGCCTCAAAATCTGCCTTCACGTCCCACCTTTAGTTCCATAAAATGCTACATACAGTATATAGCATGGTGTGGTTCTGCCTTCAGTAGCTCCACTCATCATGGAGGTGACAGGCACATAATAACATAGCTCTATGGATAATGGCTCCCACACACTCCGGCTTTAAAATGTATTTCTTTTTGACTATAGCACAACCCCCTCCTTGCGCAACATGATGGCATAATACATCCAAAGAAGGCAAAGATTTAGGGCTAATGACTAGTGTCAATACAAACTGAGTAGTGGCGAGCCTTAAACTACAAAATCTGCCAAAGTAACGACTTATTTTTCTTTTCAGTGTTTTTGCTTTCACTGTATATTATATCATTAGTCTAGACTCCACGTAGTGAAATATCTTGGATCATATACATATCAAAGTTCCACAGTGTTTCCCTCAGGCTTCTTTTTTTTTTTTTTTTGACAATAGGGAAAGTTGTGATGGTATACACTTGGTTGTATTAGTGTTTTATTGGAGACTGCAGAAAGATACTAACACTAACTACAGTCAGTCACTAAAGAAACAGTTGCTTAGTTTTAGTTTATTCTTATGCCCATTGTAGCTTGAAGAGTAACAGTTTGAGTCCATGTTTTGGCTCTTTACCATTGTGAGATAGGGCCAATGGTGAGGTGTACACTCTGCTCTAGTGATTTTTTGTGCTTTTTTTAATTTATTTTGTGGCTTTGAATCAGTATAACCAAATTTGTAAAGCCAGTAATTTTCTTTAAATAGAACAATGGCAAAAACAATAACACCTGTTTTTCTGATTTTGTAAAATTGTAGTTAAATATTTTAACATGTTTTTATTCAAATATGCAGCTCAATTTTCAAACAGGGAAAAATACAAAATGAAGAAATGGCATCTTGGCAGATGTTGCATTACATGTCAGAGCCTTTTTCACCCAGCAGCATCCCAATTAAAGAGACAAGCCACACACCAGTGAGAAAAATGTTAAAATAAATAAATAAAATACACGCTTGTAAGTACAGCCTACATTTTTTTACACCGTTTGCCAACTGTTAGACCAACCAAAATGATTAATGACAGGAGTCCACAAGTCCTTGAACAAATCCAATTTTAAATGAAGTTTTGCAGTTATTTTTTCCATCAAATACATTTTCTTCAAACCCACTTGCCATTATTGGAAAGTGGGGGGTAAAGTCCTAAGCCAGGACCTGGTAATCATCTTCTTTGCCACAACTAAGAGAATCTGTATCATTTGAACTTCCCTGTTCCCTAAACCTTCCTCAGGAAGCACATTATTATCTCCCATTGAATCCCCTGCCAGTATGGAATCAGAATGGGCAATCTTCAAAAATACTGGTCTCCAATGCAATGGCAATTTCTCCAACACTGATTAGATTTATTTTTGTCAAAACTAAATGCGATTGAGTGAGTCCTGAAGAAAATTATAGTTAAAAAGAGTTTTTTGTTGACCCATACAATAATTTCTATAACCACCCATTCTGCTGTTTGGAATCTAACCGTCTATAATGTTTACACTGCTTATATCAGATGATTAACGAGTGATGTGATGCCTGAGCACACAGCCGAGCTCAGACTCTCCCAGTGAAGTAACCCAGGCCTGAGCTGTCATGCTGGTAATTGGGCTCACCTGTTCCTGCAGATGGAAACAGCCTCAGCCAGTGGCCACCTCACACTGCACTCTGCACTGATGCCAGATCCCATTTATGAGCCTGGCTGCGTATCACAGCCCCACTGCCACTTTCAACTATAAACAAGTAATTATCTGCAAAAGTCCTTATTCACTTTAGTCAGTAAATTATACAATGCATGATTGAAACAACTAAAACCACTCAGAGAATGCAGACCTTGACTAAGGACCCAGAACCATGAATCTACTAGTTCAGGGGTAAATGCTATGGCCATTGAGACACCAAAGCCATATTTCTCACAAAGATAAAAATCCCCTTTGGATTCAGATCTACACAAAAACATATTCTGTTCCTATACTGACCCCAGGTGGCTGGAGTTAGTATCTGCCACCGCTGGGACTTCCCGAAAACACAACACACTACATCTACATTCATCTACATCTACATTCAAAAACTTCTTTGGCCCATTACTGATCTGAAAATCTTGTGAAAACCTGACCATTACTTTTTGGATGATTTTGCAGGCATAATATCATAATATTTATTTATTTTTAACTGTAAAAAACTGTTTATATACTGTAGGAAGATTATAGCCATGTTGCTTTCTTTTATACTGAAAAATAGAAACTAGGATTAAACACAAAGTGTGGACAATATATGTATATACTTACTGTTCTAATTATTAAATAAAATGTATATTATGAAATTTTGTAGAGGTAGTGCTGAAAATCTTATGTAAATCTTAGTAAAACAACAACAGCAACAAAAACAAACCTGCTTTACATTGGCTTATATTGTCTTCCAGTATCATAATAAATTAATAGATATATCGTTATATGTATTGCCACATTCTTGCCAATACACAGTCCTAATCCAAACACTAAAACAAAAACTAATTATTTCTTCTTTGTCCCGTTACTGACCTTTTCTTGAAGATTTTGTGAAAACCTGACTTTTATTTTTTGGAGAATCTTGCTGACTGACCCAACCAACGATCAATGTGAGTGAAAAACAACCTTTCTGACAGAGATAATAAAGATTGCAGTTCACTTAGCGGCCACTTACAGTATTATACACACTCTCTGCTTCCACATGGCGTTAGTTGGACTTCACAGACACCTTTTCTCACCATCCTTGAATCTCTGACCTGATTGTCAAAAGACAGGGATCAGACCTGAGGATCTGCTGCAATGGAGCGGCAACAGTCACCTTTGGACTGAGCCCTGATTACACAGTCAGAATCTAAACTACAGGTATTGAATCGCTGGTGAGGCGAGGCGAGGATGTCTTTGAGTGGGATTACTGACAGCCATGGGCAACGATCGAATGCAGCGATTGATCCTTTTCGCACTCGTGGAAAAGATTTGATCTGATTGGTCAACGACGTAATGATCTTTCTGAAACCTTCCTTTTGCAGAAAAAAATACCGATTCATTTTATCATCCACATTGCCTCATGACTACAAAGCATACTGTACATTTAGCGAAAGGTCACAACAAAATATGAGCATAACCTCTGAATAGCACTTTTTCAGTCTTCTACAGATCTGTTCCAGCAGTAGATAACTGAGTGGGAGGGTAGTGTCAGTAATAGACTATCTAAATGCTTGCCACAGTTGATTGTCTTGTGAGTATTTGTGAGTGGCTCTCCACACCATAAAATCTGAAAAAAGGAAGGTATTGACCGAGATACAGCAATCTAAAATGAAATTGTAAGTGCTCAAGTGGGAAAACAGTAGCTTGCAGTGACTAGATGTTTGTTATTTTTGATAAGAGATGTTTAAATGGTATGCCACAATAGATCAATGTCTAATAGCAACAGAAAACGAAGCAGTTTCTTTATTTATCTATAGATGCAGTCTGTCCAAGACCAATCTGCAAGTTTATTTGTAAAGGGACAATTTGAAAAAAATGTAAATAGAAGATGAATTGTCATTTGTAGATTACAGCAATGTTTTTTTTTTTTTTTTTTATGGTAGGTAGCTATGTTTAAAAATAAAAACATAATGCTTCTAAAACTTCTACAAGCACCCATATACTCAGCTTTCTCATACATATGCTAATAGAGAGAACAGGGATGAATAAATTATACTGTAGCTTGCCATTATTATTAGAGTCATGCAAAGCAGTAAATGTGGGCATTCTACAGAAAAGAATATGTAGATAACAGGTAGTAATGAATATTTAAAAAATCATTTAAGCAAAAGCTTTAAAGTGAAAATAAGTGTCTAAAACAAAGGCACCTGAAATACTAAAATGTGACTTTTTATTGTTTTAGCGGTAATAATGGACTAAAACCACTTGACCAAGTGGATTCAATTATGTACAGGCACAAAAAATACATTTAAATTATGTGGAAAAGTGTTTTTTGTTTTTTTTTTCAGTAGTTTTATTCAAAAACCTATATAGATTTAGTACACACAGACTGAAACAACCCACACATTTAATTTTTGGAATATAATAGGCTAAATTCAAATTTTATGAGACACTAAGTTTTGTTTTTCATTAACTGTAAGCCACAATCAGTGCAATTTTGTACAAATATATACAGTAGGCTAGATGTCCAGTATTTCACAACACTGACAGTGTAATATCCTGAATATGTGTATACAGTGGTGCCTGTTTGTATTTACTTGTTGAGTTAAGTGAATGAAATGCTGGGCACAGTTTCAACATCATGACATCATCTGCCCCGAGTGAAATGAAGAGCATCCAAAGCTGCCTCCCTGATCCTATTTTTATTTTTTTTTTCTGTGTGTCTCTCTGTGTGTGTGCACCCAAACACCCATACTGCAAACTTGTAACTACCTAATCTCTCCATTTTTATCATTTTTACTCAATTTTATTTTAGCATTTTGTAAAATAAATAACATAAATGAACACAATTAATACCTTGTACACCTTGAAATCTGTAAATGCTATAGAGTGCTTAAAATATGAACTGCTGACCCCCGCCTTGCTCTGTCTGACACTGCACAGAAATGAATTTGACAACATCCACAGAAAAACACCAGACCAACCACTGTGGTGTCTCTTTGTATAAACCTAAAATAAAAAGCACAGGACAGATGATGCCCAAGTCAGCAGTCACAAGCACTTAAAGGTGGAAGTTTTACAGCCACAAAAGTTAAAATATGCTTACTGAAGATGCTAGCTCAATGAAGTACTGAGTTCATAAAGCAGAACATACTGTACACATGTTGATTTATTTTACAACGCTAGAGGCTAGTAATAGTAGTAGTAGTTATAAAGTAGTAGTAGTAGTTGTACTGTGCTATGTATTTGAGATATTATGCAAGCCATATTCACATTCACAATGTCACACATCACCATCAGGCCTTTGTTCCTGCCCTGTGGTCCTGTTTAATGATAGGTTGTACAGCATTAGCACTAAAGGAGCGTCAAAGTACTGCTCAGCTGTCAGAGCAGCTCCCTGGAACCACAGACTTCACTTTTGTTACAACAGTCACTATTACATAAAACACTTAAGAAAACAAGAGACTGAACAAATTACTGAAATGACTGGTCACTGCTGTTGTGTATTAGTGTATTAGCAGATATAAAGTTGCTGAAAATTAGATAGGCCTGTGTAGTGCCCAGACCTAGACTCAAACTAGACTCAAAGATCTTCTAGTTCAGGGGTAAATGTTGTGTCTCAAAATGGCACAGAATCCCTTTAAACACTCCTGGATATAAACAGTGACCTGGATTGCCAGCAAAATTATGCATTTTGCCTATTACTGATCTTTCCTAAAGTTTTAAAGCACATTTTTCACCTCTCATTAAAAGAACGCTACACTTGTCTCCAAACACAACTTATCTCAAAACATCAAAGCTTTTTTTGTTGTGGCATAAACTCTGCCATCACTGACCTTGTACAGCAGACAGACACGCAGAGGGCACATAACATGATTATTTTTCTGCTGTCCGCTGATTTAATTGTAGCGTACAGTGTGTCGCTTACAGCTACTTTTCTCTACGTCAAAGAGAATTACAGTTATGGCAGCTTAAAGTAACTTCAATGTTCAGCTGTGATGTGCTTGCACTTTTTTTAGGATGTTAGCGGTCCAGAGCCGAGCATTCACTGAAGAATGGCTTTATATAATGTTTACTAAAAATGGACACTGGTCAGCCAACAAATTGGATATCGCTGACAGAATGGATGCTAGTGTTAATAGGAAGTGGGAAATCCTCTGCTGTGAAGTTGTAAAAAGTTTGTCTGTTATTGTCAAAAAGCAGTGGTCAAAATTAAGTAGCGACTAATGGCATCAGCAAACCATATTTATTACTACTGTATATTAAGAACATATTTAAACTTAATTTGTGTTTAAATATAATGGTTAGATGCATTTAACCTTAAGATAATTCCTAAAAAGGCATATAAAACAGAGCAAGCAATGGAAACGACTCTCTATGCCAGAGGAAACAGGCCCTCCTGCTTTCAGAATGAAAGTGGGTGAGTCTGGCTGGTCAGGCAAGGGAAAAGGCTTCTAGTTAAGTGGTTAGTTTCCCCGACATTGGTGCAGGAGGTTGGGGGTTTAATTCCCTGATGTGAAGCTAAAACCTCCCGTCAGAATATCTGCCGGGTCCCAAGCCATAAATGTAAAGGGTTATGTCATTAAACCTGCTAATATATGTTTATGAATCATTTGCTATGGTGACTCCTAAAAGAAATGGAAGGGAGCTGGAAAGGGATTTGTACTGCCGCCTTGCATATCAGTGAGATACAGCAGTTTGTTCATGTTCACACTGTTGATTTGAGGACACTGCAAGCAAATCTAATTATGGTAGATTTTTAAAAGTAACCTGGCTTTTCCATTGCACAGTAAGGGACAGATTTATCAAAGGTTTGTGTGCTTAAAGAAGAGGTGCAAAATGAGCACAGCACAGATTTTGCTCCAGTGACTAAGTGAATATATAAAATGGGGCATTTTCACCAAAAATGCAAATGAAATTGCTTTGCAGTTGCTGTTTGATTTGTCATGACTAAAAAACTGTATGCAAATTTAGCACAATGGAGGAGCGGGGGCAGTTATGCAGACAAAACATACATACAAGACTGCTGTTGATTTTTTTTTTTACACTTTTTCTTTTAGTTTCTCTTGTATTCCACTGAACTGCAGCTGTATATAAAACTGGGCTTCCAGGACTCTATTCCACATACTAAGTTCTTACAGTAGAGATGAGGAATCTTCAAACATGGTGTATGCAAGATGAAAGTTGGGGAGTTAATCCATTTGTGTTTAACATGATGTCTCTGACACACTCATTTACATATCAGATTTGCAGCAGCAATTTTTTATTGAGTCACATGTGACGCACCCACAAATAACTAACGATATTTTTCAGTCTGCACTTGCAAAAACCCTTCTTGGCAAATATGGCCTTATAAGTTTGCTTTGCTTGTCTTTAAAAACAAATGTCCATTGTACTGTCTTCAAGTTTTAACACTGGGTCAAAAATGTATTTGTATTCTTTTAAAATACTTTTGCCCAATGATTTTTTTCTCACAGAATACTAATGGGCTATTATTTCTCACCAATGCCCATGACATCCATTCTTTTATAGAGAAAGATCAAGGTTTAAGCAAAAGTTTCGTTAGCAAGACCACAAAACTTTGTCCTTAGCTTTAAAATGTACCTACACATAACCACTAATGTACTAATCATGATCTATACAGAACTGGTAGGTTATTATCAAGGCAAAATCTATGACTGTGATTATTGTCAGAAAAATTACAATGTGTTGGCTGTGACAGATCTATTATCGCTTTCACAGAAATGCAAGAGCTGGAATGAAATAGCTGGAGGGTTAAGAGCAGTCTGGTGCAGAGGAGAATGGTGTGTGGATGAAGGGCTTGACATGATAAGTATAGCCCTCTGTAAAGTTCGCCCAGTGGCTCTGCTAGATGTGTGTGAGATGGCGTTTGATGGTGTAGGCTCTGGGGGGAGATTAGTCTGCTCTTATCATAATGTGCAAGATGGTGAATGTTCAGGATGAAGCTGAGAGGACTTGATACGAGAACACCTGATAACATGAAACTTTGCGTCAATAAACAAGGTCAAGGGGGACTTTTAATCCACAGCAGATCAGTCTTGTTGTAAAATAAGTTGCACTATCAACAGCAAATTGCACCACATTTTGAGACTGACTATCATTTTTTACCTTACACAGATCCAATCACTTTCTCTGACAGGAAGAATAAAAGAAATGGATGGAGGCTATAATGCTCTGCCAAACCAACAAGAAATATATTCTGTTGTGACCCAGAGTAATGCTCAATGGACCAGACTCCACTTGGACTTGGACAGCTTGGATTTGATTGTTTTGAGAGCTTAGACACAACTCAGACTTGGACTCTCCTCTTCTGACAGAACAGAATTTGCGATCCAACTTGGACTTTTGAGTTGATGACTTGGACCTAGACTCAGGCTTGTGGGCTTTTATGCTGAAAGCAGAGACAGTGCTGCAATCCTGAGCAAAAAGAAAACACCATTTAATGTTCTGTTATGAAATAGTTTTATACAAAACACCCTAATGAACATGTCAGAGTTGCAGCTTACAAGTTTTAGTGACTCAACTAGGACTCAAACCTCAAATCAAGAGTGAATTTTTTTGTGACCTGGACTTGGACTCGAACACTGAGGACTGGAAAGTGACTCAGACATAAAAACCAGTGACTACAATCAGTAGTCACTGGTTAGTAACACTGCACTCTTCCACCACCAGTGTGTGGGGACTAAATTAATAGATTCAACATTCAAGATTAACTTTACTGTCCCACAAGTGGGAAAGTCTTTGGGTATTTCACCCATGCTGCAGCCATCACAACACACAAAAACAGGTAATAAATAATACAACACACAATCAAAAAATAAAAGGAGAATAAAACACAGTATAAAATCATAAAAAACAAGATAAATGTACGTTTAGAAACAGCAGCTATAAAGTGCAGTGTAAAGTGTTATATTGCCAGCCATTAACTGTCACTGTTAATAAACCTAAGAAGCCGGGACAAAAGAATTTTTTAATCTGTTCAACCTGCAGTGAGGAAATCTAAACCTTCCTCCTGAAAGTAACAGCTCAAACTCTGCAGAACATGAAAATGACCGTTAATGATCTTATTCGCCTGGCACAAAGTGGCTTGTTCATACACGTTCTGCATGGATGAGTGTTCCTGTCACCCACAATTTTCCATGCCATGTGCATTAACCACATCAGCTTGTTTTTTTAGTTGTACAGAGAGGCTATCAAATAATGGACTAATGTAAAACTCTCTGAGGGCCAGATCTTGCAAATGGCAAACGCCTGATCTTGGCGCAGACAGACTCCCACCAACGCGTGGGCATGGTGCTCTACAGGTGAGGTGTGTTGTGAGGTGGCCTGCTCTAAATCTGGGGGTACTGTAGAGCATTTAATCCTCCTCAATGAGCAGTGGCAATATTATTATTATTATTATTATTATTATTATTATTATTATTATTATTGTTATTACAAAAAGAACAAGAAGAAGATAAAAGGATGCAGTGTGAGACATATTGAGACTGTAAAGTTCACATGAAACTCACCAGAAGCTGCAGGTGTTTGTTTCCTCGGCATAAAAGTATCCAATATCCAACGCAGTTTACATCACAGCAGCGAGCCGTCCGAATCCAAGGAAGCGCTCATGTTGTCTATCTGTGCGTAAATCCAGCTTTTAAAATATCCTTATTCCTTATGCTAAAGAAGGGTTTAGAAGAGCAGTGTACAATCCAATACCACGCAAATATTCCTCATGGATGGAAGAAGGCTGCGCAGAACCATCGTGTCCTCGATGTATGGACCATGCCGTGTTCATGTGGATCATTAATGTAGGTGACAGAGATGCGTGCAGACTGCCATTTCTTATTCCCTGTATATTGAGTATTAATATTAATTTTTTTTTTCTCGTATATAATGCCTTTTTCCTGCGTAATTGGTTAATGCCAGGTGACGTATTACTATTTTGGGTTGTAAAATTATCGTTTTCAAATTTTCATAGTTGAATATCGCATGTTTTCTCCATATCTTGCAGCCCTAATCACCATATTGGGAAGCAAGTGACCGTTTTGCCCGCGTGTATAACGGACATTGATGGTCAGTGATCTCAGCTCTGAAAGCTCCAAATCACCCTAAATCAGTCTCTAAACTCTCTGTTACTTTTTACTGCAGCACTAGTGCACTTTAAAGTTTGGACACGTTCGGACATTTTTATGAGGCTTTTAATCACATGATGTTGGCGTATTTGTAGGTTAAAAAAAGTTTCACAAACTCTACACATTATGGGCTTCTGTAATAAACTGATTCTATTTGACAAGGCTATTTATAAATATGTTAAAACATCGTGTGTGTTAAATACTTCACACGATCAAAACACTCTGGATTAATGTAGCTGCTTTAAGATGGAAGCTATTAGCTAGTTCAGACGTAAGAAGCTACAGTAAGATAATTAAGCAACTTAAGGATCAGATTATTGATGTATATTACCTAGAAATGGTCCACCAAATACAGCGTGAACTGTGTAAACAGCTTATTATTAAAGTGTCAACAGCTGATGATCACATAGTTATATTAGTACCACTGGCCCTCAGAGTGAGTGTGAATGGTTTATTTGCCACAGGATCAGAGAGGAGACTACTGACCTGAATAATAGTGCATGCATAGCTGTAGCCTTGTAGTCACTTTAGTTTTAACAGTAAAGCTAGAAACTGTAGGATATGCATGCTATTCAATACCAATTTCTATCAGAATTGACATTCACTTTACCGTCAATATGGCTTCTTTCATCCATGGAGAATATTTGCATCGTAACTGGGTTGGATATTGGATACTTTTATGCAGATGAAAAAAAAAAAAAAAACTGCAGCTTCTGTGAGTTTCATGTGCACTTTAGAGTCTCTTTTGCTCAATATGTCGACTACGCCGCATCCTTTCATCATCTTGTTGTTCTTCATGTAATAATAATAATTATAAATATAGCCGCAAGCGGCGATGGTAGGCCCTCGCCTGCCGCGCCCGGAGCTGGGGCAGATTTGCCAAAACTTGCCAAATTTTTAGATGTGGCTCTTTAAAAATTTACCAAATGTGACATAATTCTGTGGCTCCATAGGATTCCATTGTATAGGATTCCCATTGGAATATAATGGGGAGATTCTGACATTGTCGTGGCAAAACCGTACAAGGTAAAGCATGAGTCCTATTGACTTTTTTCATTGTTGTGAGCTGATGGTTTTCTCTGCCAAATTTCGCGCATTTTCAATAAACTTTATTTTTGCCCTTTCATAGGGATTTTTGCCTCACTCTGCAGGGGGCGCTATTGCAGCAAATGGCATTTTTTCTTCTTTCATGCCCATAGGTCCATGGAGTAAATAAGTGATTAAAATTTGGTCCACTTTGGGCTCTGCATGTGTGAATTATAACAATTATGGGTTGTTAGCGAGCCACAGAATAAACATGAAATTTGGGGCTGTGCTGTGGCAACACCATTTAATATTCTACACAACCTTCAACAACTTTTGGTCAGATGCCTCTCCAGATGATGTTGACAAAATTTGAGGTCATTTACTTAAACGCCCTCAGACGAGTTCGTTAAAATGTGAAGGCTGCAAATCAGGGCGTCACATGATCAATCCAAGATGGCCGACTTCCGGTTGGTCAGGGGGCGTGGCCACAATATAATTTTTTGTTCGTATAGCCATGAAGCATATGTGTACCAAATTTCGTTTGGCTCCGTCAAAGTAAGCGCTGGGACGTCCCATTGGCTGAAGTGGATATTTGGGGCGTCACCATGGCAACAGGATGGGAGATGAGGTGGGACCATCATTGACTTTTTTGATGAGGGTCATGTGACAGATATGTGTACCAAATTTCATTAGTGTACGATAAAGTTTATTTTTATTGTCCCATACAAATTTGTATTTTGCTCTCTAGGGGGCGCTATCGCGCCCATTGTGAATATTCACATATTAATCTGTTCAGGACTGGGGACTCCACCAACGATTAAAATTTGAGCGAAATCGGTCAAGATATGTGCGAGCTATGACACTTTGAAGGGTGTCGGCGAGCCACAAAAACGATGCCAAAATTTGTCGCGTCACCACAGCAACAGCGTTTAATATTCTACAAAACCTTGAACAACTTTTAATGTCCCACTTGTCTAGATGATGTGGAGCGATTTTGGTGTCGCTGGGTTAAACGCCCTAGGACGAGTTCGTTAACGTACGAGAGGAGGAAATGGCACCTCCGGCGCCGGGCCACATGATCAATCCAATATGGCCGACTTCCTGTTGGTTGCCTAGCAACGGCATAATATATTTTTTTGTTCAGGATCATATGATCAATCACTGTGCCAAATTTCATTTGGATAGGACAAAGTTCATTTTTGGTGTATAGCCATAGGCGCAATGTATTTTGATTTTCCAGGGGGCGCTGTCGCGCCAATTTTTGGAGTTTTTTTATGTTATGCATTTCAAAAATTCTTTTTTCCTGAACTTTAATTTTGTGCAAAATTTGGTGAGTTTTCCATGGTGGCAAGTAGCCGAACTGCGTTCGGGGGGGGGAGAAGAAAAATAATAATAATAATAATAAATATAGCCGCAAGCGGCGATGGTAGGCCCTCGCCTGCCGCGCCCGGAGCTGGGGCAGATTTGCCAAAACTTGCCAAATTTTTAGATGTGGCTCTTTAAAAATTTACCAAATGTGACATAATTCTGTGGCTCCATAGGATTCCATTGTATAGGATTCCCATTGGAATATAATGGGGAGTTTCTGACATTGCCGTGGCAAAACCGTACAAGGTAAAGCATGAGTCCTATTGACTTTTTTCATTGTTGTGAGCTGATGGATTTCTCTGCCAAATTTCGTGCATTTTCAATAAACTTTATTTTTGCCCTTCCATAGGGATTTTTCCCTCACTCTGCAGGGGGCGCTATTGCAACAATTGGCATTTTTTCTTCGTTCATGCCCATAGGTCCATGGAATAAATAAGTGATTAAAATTTGGTCCACTTTGGGCTCTGCATGTGTGAGTTAGAACAAATTAGGGTTTGTTAGCGAGCCACAGAATAAACATGAAATTTGGGGCTGTGCTGTGGCAACACTGTTTAATATTCTACACAACCTTCAACAACTTTTGGTCAGACGCCTCTCCAGATGATGTTGACAAAATTTGAGGTCATTTACTTAAACGCCCTAAGACGAGTTCGTTAAAATGTGAAGGGTGCAAATCAGGGGGTCACATGATCAATCCAAGATGGCCGACTTCCGGTTGGTCAGGGGGCGTGGCCACAATATAATTTTTTGTTCGTATAGCCATGAAGCATATGTGAACCAAATTTCGTTTTGCTCCGTCAAAGTAAGTGCTGGGACGTCCCATTGGCTGAAGTGGATATTTGGGGCATCACCATGGCAACAAGATGGGAGATGGGGTGGGGCCATCATTGACTTTTTTGATGAAGGTCATGTGACAGATATGTGTACCAAATTTCATTAGTGTACGATAAAGTTTATTTTTATCGTCCCATACAAATATGTATTTTGCTCTCTAGGGGGCGCTATCGCGCCCATTGTGAATATTCACATAGTAATCTGTTCAGGGCTGGGGACTCCACCAACGATTCAAATTTGAGAGAAATCGGTCAAGATATGTGTGAGCTATGACACTTTGAAGGGTGTCGGCGAGCCACAAAAACGACGCCAAAATTTGTCGCGTCACCACGGCAACACCGTTTAATATTCTACAAAACCTTGAACAACTTTTAATGTCCCACTTGTCTAGATGATGTGGAGCGATTTTTGTGTCGCTGGGTTAAACGCCCTAGGACGAGTTCGTTAAAATGTGAAGGGTGCAAATCAGGAGGTCACATGAACAATCCAAGATGGCCGACTTCCGGTTGGTTGCCTAGCAACGGCATAATATATTTTTTTGTTCAGGATCATATGATCAATCACTGTGCCAAATTTCATTTGGATACGACAAAGTTCATTTTTGGTGTATGGCCATAGACGCAATGTATTTTGATTTTCCAGGGGGCGCTGTCGCGCCAATTTTTTGAGGTTTTTGATAGTACCTATTTCAAAAATTTCCGCTCCGCGTGATTTAATTTTGGGCAAAATTTGGTGACTTTTCACTGACGGCAAGTTGCCGAAAATTGTGGAAACGGGTGGGTAGAAGAAAAATAATAATAATAATAATAATAAATATAGCCGCAAGCGGCGATGGTAGGCCCTCGCCTGCCGCGCCCGGAGCTGGGGCAGATTTGCCAAAACTTGCCAAATTTTTAGATGTGGCTCTTTAAAAATTTACCAAATGTGACATAATTCTGTGGCTCCATAGGATTCCATTGTATAGGATTCCCATTGGAATATAATGGGGAGTTTCTGACATTGCCGTGGCAAAACCGTACAAGGTAAAGCATGAGTCCTATTGACTTTTTTCATTGTTGTGAGCTGATGGATTTCTCTGCCAAATTTCGTGCATTTTCAATAAACTTTATTTTTGCCCTTCCATAGGGATTTTTCCCTCACTCTGCAGGGGGCGCTATTGCAACAATTGGCATTTTTTCTTCGTTCATGCCCATAGGTCCATGGAATAAATAAGTGATTAAAATTTGGTCCACTTTGGGCTCTGCATGTGTGAGTTAGAACAAATTAGGGTTTGTTAGCGAGCCACAGAATAAACATGAAATTTGGGGCTGTGCTGTGGCAACACCGTTTAATATTCTACACAACCTTCAACAACTTTTGGTCAGACGCCTCTCCAGATGATGTTGACAAAATTTGAGGTCATTTACTTAAACGCCCTAAGACGAGTTCGTTAAAATGTGAAGGGTGCAAATCAGGGGGTCACATGATCAATCCAAGATGGCCGACTTCCGGTTGGTCAGGGGGCGTGGCCACAATATAATTTTTTGTTCGTATAGCCATGAAGCATATGTGAACCAAATTTCGTTTTGCTCCGTCAAAGTAAGCGCTGGGACGTCCCATTGGCTGAAGTGGATATTTGGGGCATCACCATGGCAACAAGATGGGAGATGGGGTGGGGCCATCATTGACTTTTTTGATGAAGGTCATGTGACAGATATGTGTACCAAATTTCATTAGTGTACGATAAAGTTTATTTTTATCGTCCCATACAAATATGTATTTTGCTCTCTAGGGGGCGCTATCGCGCCCATTGTGAATATTCACATAGTAATCTGTTCAGGGCTGGGGACTCCACCAACGATTCAAATTTGAGAGAAATCGGTCAAGATATGTGTGAGCTATGACACTTTGAAGGGTGTCGGCGAGCCACAAAAACGACGCCAAAATTTGTCGCGTCACCACGGCAACACCGTTTAATATTCTACAAAACCTTGAACAACTTTTAATGTCCCACTTGTCTAGATGATGTGGAGCGATTTTTGTGTCGCTGGGTTAAACGCCCTAGTACGAGTTCGTTAAAATGTGAAGGGTGCAAATCAGGAGGTCACATGAACAATCCAAGATGGCCGACTTCCGGTTGGTTGCCTAGCAACGGCATAATATATTTTTTTGTTCAGGATCATATGATCAATCACTGTGCCAAATTTCATTTGGATACGACAAAGTTCATTTTTGGTGTATGGCCATAGACGCAATGTATTTTGATTTTCCAGGGGGCGCTGTCGCGCCAATTTTTTGAGGTTTTTGATAGTACCTATTTCAAAAATTTCCGCTCCGCGTGATTTAATTTTGGGCAAAATTTGGTGACTTTTCACTGACGGCAAGTTGCCGAAAATTGTGGAAACGGGTGGGTAGAAGAAAAATAATAATAATAATAATAATAATAAATATAGCCGCAAGCGGCGATGGTAGGCCCTCGCCTGCCGCGCCCGGAGCTGGGGCAGATTTGCCAAAACTTGCCAAATTTTTAGTTGTGGCTCTTTAAAAATTTACCAAATGTGACATAATTCAGTGGTTCCATAGGATTACATTGTATAGAATTCTCATTGGAATATAATGGGGAGTTTCTGACATTGCCGCGGCAAAACCGTACAAGGTAAAGCATGAGTCCTATTGACTTTTTTAATTGTTTTGGCCTGATGGTTTTCTCTGCCGAATTTCGTACATTTCCAATAAACTTTATTTTTGCCCTTCCATAGGGATTTTTCCCTCACTCTGCAGGGGGCGCTATTGCAGCAATTGGCATTTTTTCTTCTTTCATGCCCATAGGTCCAGGGAGTAAATAACTGATTAAAATTTGATCCACATTGGGCTCTGCATGTGTGAGTTAGAACAAATTAGGCATTGTTGGCGAGCCAGAGAAAAAACCTGAAATTTGGGGCTGTGCTGTGGCAACACCGTTTAATATTCTACACAACCTTCAACAACTTTTGGTCAGACGCCTCTCCAGATGATGTTGACAAAATTTGAGGTCATTTACTTAAACGCTCTCAGACGAGTTCGTTAAAATGTGAAGGCTGCAAATCAGGGGGTCACATGATCAATCCAAGATGGCCGACTTCCGGTTGGTCAGGGGGCGTGGCCACAATATAATTTTTTGTTCGTATGGACATGAAGCATATGTGTACCAAATTTTGTTTGGCTCCGTCAAAGTAAGCGCTGGGACGTCCCATTGGCTGAACTGGATATTTGGGGCGTCACCATGGCAACAGGATGGGAGAAGGGGTGGGGCCATCATTGACTTTTTTGATCAGCATCATGGGATAGATGTGTCTACCAAATTTCGTTAGTGTACGATAAAGTTTATTTTTATCATCCCATACAAATTTGTATTTTGCTCTGTAGGGGGCGCTATCGCGCCCATTGTGAATATTCACATAGTTGTCTGTTCAGGGCTGGGGACTCCACCAACGATTAAAATTTGAGAGAAATCGGTCAAAATATGTGGGAGCTATGAAACTTTGAAGGGTGTCGGCGAGCCACAAAAACAACACCAAAATTTGTCGCGTCACCACGGCAACACCGTTTAATATTCTACAAAACCTTGAACAACTTTTAATGTCCCACTTGTCTAGATGATGTGGAGCGATTTTGGTGTCGCTGGGTTAAACGCCCTAGGACGAGTTCGTTAAAGTACGAGAGGAGGAAATGGCGCCTCCGGTGCAGCGTCACATGATCAATCCAATATGGCCGACTTCCTGTTGGTTGCCTAGCAACAGCTCAATATAATTTTTTGTTTGGTCCGACATGACCAATCATTGACCTGAATTTTGTTCGTCTATGACGAACTTGACTTTTGGCTCTTTCCATAGGGGTGTTACTCTAGGGGGCGCTGTCGCGCCCCTTTTTTGTCATTGTTTGAAATTTACATAAATTATCAAATTTTTCGCCGGGCTGGCACTGCGTGCCAATTTTTGTGAGTTTTCGTTCACGGCAAGTGACCTAAAAATGCGATTTCGGGGACAGAAAAAAAAAAGAATAATAATAATAATAATGAAGAAATCTTTGAATTTCAATTATGCCTCGCCATAGGCGAGGCACCTATATATATTTAGAAAGGGCGTGACACGACCAATCTGTTTGTGGGGTCCTTAGTCAATGACGAGCGCAACGCGCTCGTCATTGACCTTGTCGAAGGACGTGTGCCCATTACCGACATTATGTCCCAACAATTACAAATATGCCGCATTCGCGGCACACACCTATATCACCGGATCCGACATGATCTCATGAGTGTGGCTATTAGTGTTTGATTAATGGTGAGCGCTTCGCGCTCTGTTTTGGTGCGCTTCGCGCACTTTTGGGCAGTGCGCTTCGCGCACTGCTCTTCAGTTACAATAGGCCCTACGCCACCTTTGGGGCTCGGGCCTAATAATAATAAGAAAAAACGGAACAATTTCAATTAGGCGTTTTTTCTTATAGCAATATATATATATTTAGAAAGTACTCGCGTCCAGTAACGCACTCGTGGGGTCCATAGTCAATGACGAGCGCGTTGCGCTCGTCATTGACCTGTTTTTTTTGGTCTTTGTTTTAGTCGGAACAATTACAAATGTGCCGCATTCGCGGCACATACCTATATCACCGAATAGTGCTTGATGCCATGAGTGTGATTATGAGTGTTTGGTGAAGGATGAGCGCTTCGCGCTCTGTTTACGTGCGCTTCGCGCACTTTTGGGCAGTGCGCTTCGCGCACTGCTGAACAGTCACTATAGGCCCTCGCCACTCCTGGCGCTCGGGCCTAATAATAATAATAAGAAAAAACGGAACAATTTCAATTAGGCGTTTTTTTCTTATAACAATATATATATATTTAGAAAGTACTCGCGTCCAGTAACGCACTCGTGGGGTCCATAGTCAATGACGAGCGCGTTGCGCTCGTCATTGACTTGTTTTTTTGGGTCTTTGTTTTAGTTGGAACAATTACAAATGTGCCGCATTCGCGGCACATACCTATATCACCGGATAGTGCTTGATGCCATGAGTGTGATTATGAGTGTTTGGTGAAGGATGAGCGCTTCGCGCTCTGTTTACGTGCGCTTCGCGCACTTTTGGGCAGTGCGCTTCGCGCACTGCTGAACAGTCACTATAGGCCCTCGCCACTCCTGGCGCTCGGGCCTAATAATGATAATAATACTAAATTTAAAAAACATTGCTCATTGAGGGTTTTTTATGTTCCACACCACACCCCAGATTTAGAGCAGGCCACCTCACAACACACCTCACCTGTAGAGCACCACCCCCACGCGTTCGAGGGGGTCTGTCTGCGCCAAGTTCAGGCATGCGCCATAAGATTAGGCCCTGAGTGTCTAGAAAAGTGCTCATATATCCAATCCATCATCATTATTATTATGGTTGTGTGGAACATGAGATAAATCTACATTTCGCCAAATACACACCTTGAAATCAAGGTCTTCAGGGTCTTCCTGTTTGTTCACTGCACCGTTTTACTGTTGTTGGTTCTGCAGTGAAAGCTTCAAATCGATTCTTGTCAAACCTTGGCTTCCAGTGGGTTGAATTACTGTTACATTTTTAGCGCTGCCCATTGAGACCAAATACCACAGTCTGTGTTTGAAAAAGAACATTGTGAAGATGCTGGTTCTATTTGGGACAACATGCAGCATTTTCAACAAGAAAAGAGTTTGTGTTGAAGGGAGATTGTGATAGCAGTAAGACATTCTCCACTGTAAAGCCCAGTGGCCATTTACTGTTGGTTTTAAGCCATGCATCACAAACCGGATGCTTAAGAAGACTGCAGGATTATGCCGCATGAGTCACTCTGGATGAAGAAGGAGAAATATGAGGCGTCTTCTCAGCGTTCAATATTGATCCATTTTGGCCCTGACCAGATTATAAATATCACCCAAATGCAAGTGCAAGTGTTGTGCATTGTTAGAAGCATTCATTCAGTGTGCAGCTTTTTTTCCAACAGTGTAGGTGTTAAATCTCTTTCCAAAAATATTTACAACGTCTAACTTAAATCTATTTTAGGCATCATTCCTCCAAAAATGTTTTTAATTGTGCATGTCTTGCTGCATAACTTTCCAAGCAAAGAATGAGTAAACACATGGAGTTGCATTGCTTATTGCTGTTATATTTAGAGACCAAAAGTATTTCCTTTTTTAAAAGGCCCCTAAATGAGACGTGGTGTTCCTCAGAAGTCACAGAAATAATTAGATAAGATATAATATAGTAGATTAGATATTGGCCTGATTGCAATTCAACTGTCATTATGCCACAAAACACAATTAAATTCACCATTACAACATGTAAAAGATAAGGAACCACACCAAACCTGCCTAAAGAGGACCATCTAAAACTCACAAACCGGGCAAGGAGTGCATTCATCAGAGAGGCAACAATAAAAAAAATAGCTGCAGAGCTCCACAGCAGAGACTCTTGTATCTTTCCACAGGACCACTCTGAACCATACACTCCACAGAGCTGGGCTGTGTGGAAGAACAGAAGATACCACAAACCTAGCACCTGACTGTGCCCCCTCTCTAAAGTGAATTCCTGGTGATGGCAGTGTCCTGCTGTGGGGATATTTGTCATTGGTCGGGACTGGGACACTGCTCAGAACTGAAGGAATGAAGGATGGAACTAAACACAGGACAATTCTTCTGTGCTGTACAATACATCCAACCTGAAGGAGCCTGTGCTGTTTTTAGATGAAGAATGAGCACAAATCTCAATGATTTTATGAACCAAGCTCATAAACACTTATCCTAGAAAAGTTGGACCTGAAAGTCCTTCAGAAGCAGGACTATCTTGAGGGAGTGAATACTTTTGCCTCATTCAAGTTTTCAGTTTTTCTGTCATATTTCTAATTTGCTACACAATAAAAAATATTTTGCATCTTCATAGTTGTTGTCATGAGATCTAAAGTGACTGACATAAACCTCTCAATGATCAATTTAAATTCCAGGTTGCAAGGCAACAATAAAGGAAAAATGCTAATGGGGTGAATACTTTTGCACGCCACTGTAAATAATAGGTCCTGGTGCCAAAAAGAGTGAGATGATGAGACCAGCAGAGGCCAGCAGAGTGTAGAAGAGTGGATACTGTTGCGGTCTTTTAAATATAATTTAAAGAATGAAAGGAACTTCACTTCCTTAAACTTTTTGTATGATGCCCTTTTACCACAAAATGAAAAATAGCTGTGAGGGATCGGTGCAAACAGAGCTGTACACTGTTTTTTTTTTGTTTAGTTTTGTTATTTTTGATAAAAGAATGAAAGCAGACTGGACATAAAGGGCTTGTTTCCATAAATTCCATGTTTTTTTTACCAAATTGCACCCTAATGCATAATGGGTACCCTTTAAAAAGCACAGCGTGTCCTGGCCTTAAAACAAGTGACTTTTGGATAACTGTGGGAATAGTCTGAAGCAGTTTGTTATGTGTTACTCATATAGTGACCAAATGATTTTACCTGGAGACTTTTATTAAGCCACCACCATTTCTTTCTTTCTTTCTTTTTCCTTTTTTGTTTTCTCTATAAATATTCAGCTAGTAAGTAACATTAGAATTTGTCATATTCTGTTAACTGATTCTCCAGAAAGATTTGTTCATTTTGAACTTGAATCACAAGGCGAGATCTTTTTTTTTTTTTTTTTTTTTTTACTTTGTTTGCGCCAAAGAATAAATCCTGGTTCTTGCTTCCTTCAAAGAGTTTGCCTTTTGTGATTTGCAGAAATATACAAAAACAGATTCTTGGTTACCATCATGTTTTCTCTGAGACTCAGGCAGCACATGTTGACAGTGATTCACAGATCAGAGCAGTCACATCAGCAGGCTTCAAAAACACACGTCACAGTAACAAGCCAGTGGAATTTTTTTCTTAGAGAGTTTGAAAAGATGTAGGAGGAGGGTATGATAGACCTGATCCTTTCCATTTCACATGGCAATTCACAGCAGCAGAGGAAATTACAATGTATGTGACTGTTTCTTCTATAATGACAATAAATAGTGTTTCTTGCATGTGTTGATGTTTCATTAAGGCTCCATATATTTTGCTCAGAACAATTCTGACTGATTCTGTTTGTTTCCTGAACTCCTCCTTTGCTCTCTGTGGGTGTCCATATCTTTAAACTTCAATCTTCATGTCTCATTAGCCATCCTCCATTTCAGCTGCCACACATTCACATTTTCTGTTATCTACCCTGTTTCTTCTCATCTTTTAGTTATGGTTAATTATTGTGCTGCTATTTTTTATTTTATTTTTTTGTAATATCTAATGTTCATGTTTTTTCTAAATTATTTTACAACCTTTAATCCAGTCACAAGGGGTTAGCAGTGTACTCCTTGTGCTGGTCCCAACCTCGAAAAAATAGATAGGGTTGCTTTAGGAAGGGCTAAGTATGCCAAACCCCCCCATGACCCAGGTTTGTGTCCTTGCCCTCAAGTTGAGCCTCTCAACTCTCTTTGAGGCCTTGCCCACAAGTTGAGAAATGACATGAATACTAAATGTTTGGTTGTTTTAAGTATACTTGTCAAAAATGGGCACTAGTAAATTTGTTTATCACAAGGACAAACTCTCATGAGGGCATAAACACATAGGCCTTTATAATAATGCATTTATATTCGGTCACTTTATAGTCAAGATATGCTGCTGCTGGTTTGAACTGAGGTAGGCAAAAGCTCACAGTGTGGTAGATGTGATTTTAGATGAAGCGACAAAGCTAAAAAAAAAAATCAACTGCAATAGAACAAAGATACTTCACTGAGGGTCTGGGTAACGAATGGCCTTTATGACAACCTTTCTACTGAAATTTCACTAAAAATGAGTGTTTAATGTCTCCTGTCCCTTCCACACAGCGCCCAGCTCTGCCCTGTTTGTTTGCAGAGGGGGGTGTGGTGAGCTGTCAGAGAGGATACAGCTGAGAGTACTGTACTAGTACCAGCCCTTGTCACATTAGGACGACCTATGGACAAGTCTACTGGGACACTTCAGCTGTCTAAAATGCTATATATCGACAGATCTTTGTGTGTATGTCTAGGTCTTGTTTAAAACTGACTCCTTGAAGTTTTCCTAAGCTCACACAATGATTTTTGATCAGTGATTTCTCTGGATGCTCTGAATCTTTTGCTGATAATATAGATAATGGGACATTGAAGGTCTTTGCAATATTGACAATATCTTTATAAGATGCTCCATGTTATACCATGTTACATTACTAACCTGTTGCAAAATGCTTTGTCCGTAGCTGTTTATTATTACTACCACTTAATTTTCCAGCCTTTTACTGCTCCTGTCTAAACTTTTTTGAAATGTGTTGCTGCTATTGCATTCAAAATGAAATTGTCATGTCTCTATTTCAACACTCAATGTTGTTTAATGTGGGTGAAGTGTCTTGCCCAGGGACACAAAGACAGTCAGCGCTTCGAGCATAGTTCAACCTACTGCGCCATTGTTGCCCCTTTCTATTTTAATTAAAATATGTTTTATAATTAATTTTATTGATCTAATTTTATTTATATTTTACAGTGTCCTACATTTTTGGAATTGGGTTTGTATTTCTCCTGAGCTACAGCATTTCCTCCACTGAGTCTTGGTTGGCCTCCTGCTGCAACTGTAATGTTCACCTTTATGTTGCATATATAGAAGAAATATATAGTAGACATACAGTGCGCTACGATTGTTTTTCTATTGGCCATTGTTCAACCGAGGTCTGCTGAAATGAAGTGTCTCCATATGCATCGATCTTATAGTCTGTTGAAAATGACTTGGTTCACACTTTTTAAACAACCCACTGAATAAAATTGAAACTGGATCTCCATTTTCTCAGCGCTACACTTTTCTAAATAAACTTCTTTCTGCCTCTTAGACTTGGAATGACAGTGAACTCCGCTGCAGTGTGTTTACCCCAAGTCGCATTATTTCTCTCCTCCTCACTCCCACGCTCACAACTGTACCAAATCTGAAAAACTCCCTCGTCACTTTCTCCTCTACATAAAACCATGGATGGAGCTGTCATTATGGTGCAATTATTCTGGTGAGAAGTTATGAGAAAGGCGCTGATTCTTCTGTGCCTCCTGCCGCTGCACAGCTGGGCAGCCGGGCAGCTGTCCTTCAGCTCGGCTTTGATTACAGCCCTCCAGTACATTAGAGAAACATGGGCACATTTTACAGTAAGGAAATGTTCTAGAGCACCGTCAATTGGAAATGCATATAGTAGGTAATTATTTCAAAAAGGGGGCTGATTGAGGGCTTCATGCACATGCTGGGCAGTATTACTCACATATACACATTTAAAGAAAGATAACCTGGACTTGACGTTCTAAAATAACTTAACTTAATTGCTTTTTCCCTCTGAAAATGTTCTTTGAATTTGTTCTTTATGCAGTAATAGCGGTAGGATATTTCATTTCTATATTTTACAACTAGTTAAAGCTATAACATACTCATAACAATGCATTATAAGTAAACATAACTGAAAGATATGCACCATATTTCCCATAAGATTTAAATAGGACTCAGATGTGATACTTAATATTCAAATTTATTATATTTGACATTGTAATAAACATGTAATAAAACAGTTGTGTAAAAAATATGATCTGTCCAGCTTTTTTTTTTTTTTATATATCTTTTGTCTTTTATTATATAGTGCAGTGGGGAAAGCAGGGAGACATTCAGTAAATCGTTGGAGTCCGGACTCAAACCTACAAGCCACATGCCCTACCAACTGAGCTATACCACAACTGCTGTCCCGCTCTTTTATTCATTATGCTCTCCTCTTTAAGGGCTGTGTACACCATTTTTATCCAATATTAAAACAGAAAAAATACAACTACTGTGATTTGTGCAATCTAGTCACAGAGGGTCACAAGCCAGTGTACTCTTTGTGCTGGTCCCAGTCCCGGATAAATGGAGAGGGTTAAGTCAGAAAAAAACTACGACAAATCAATAGGCCAATCAAAAACTGAAAAGAAAGAAGAAGCAACCAATTTCAGCATTTTAGGAAAATCATGTCTTTGATTTATTTGAGTTGAGGCTTCAACATAATTACACAATGACTTCATTATCAAGAGATCATCTAATTCATTCTGCTTTATCTTTCTCTACTCTTTTTTTCTGGCAACATAGGGACTGTTATGACATAAAAAAAATTGAAAAATGTTGCCATCATCAATTCCCTTAAGAGACTTGCAAGTACTGAGTAGCCTTCTAATGCACAGTGGTGAGTTATGTATTATGTACTATGGCACAGACAGATGTTGCCTGGTTTCTTAAAAGCACAAAAGACAAATTTTTTAAACCACTGACTATGGAATAAGACTGCTATTTCTTTAGGATTTTCTTAATGCAGCTTTGCGTTAAAGTGGTGTTAGAATAACACCACTTTGCAGCTGGAACATCTAAGGCTGGAACATCTAAGTATGAATGTTTATCAGTGGCAGCAACAACTACTAACAACAATTAGCAAAACTGCAAGGACTAAAGACTGTTTTGTGAAGTGAAATTTGCACACAGGGTGGAGCTGTGGCTAAGACATTATTTATTAGTGACGCTGAGAATCGTTTTATCAAAGGCTGTTGCTGTCAAGAAGTTGAGTTTGAGGATTACCACTGGATTTTTTAACTTGTAAGGTGTTCTGATGTTGGGTGATTTTAAGATGTCGGTCACTGTGGTCTCTTTAGTTGTAAAACCAATAGTAGCTGTTGTAGATAGAAAAAAAGATGGAAGCAGCAGGAGTCTGGCACTGGTTAAATAAAAGACAAAAGCTATACTCAACAAATATCACAACATGCTGTATTTACTTTAAAAGAAATAATGTTTACCACTTCAGGATTACCGTTAAATGGTTTCACCATGGTTTGTTTGTGTAGAAGAAGTACTCAAAAATTGTACTCATGTACTTCAAAACAATATTACTCTCTACTCTCTTAAGTAAAAGTAAAAAATAACTACATCACTGCTTGAGTTAAAGCAAAAAAGTATTACTACTGCTGCCATTAGTTGCACACCTGTCACCACTACTAATACAGTTACTAATACTGCTGCTACTACTAATGCTGCTGCTACCATTACTACTAATTACTATCACTACCACAACCTTTACTACCTGCTTTGGCATCAGGCAAAAACTTTACTCATTTAGAGTAAAAGCATATGTTTTCCCTCTAAAAGTATGTTTTAGAAATGTACACAGACAGTAAATGTTAAAATGTATGTATAATACTAAAAAGTATCTATACAGTACTTTCCAACACTGGGATACAGTTTAGTTGTAAAAGCTGCTGAGGCAAGTTAAGAATTTATACCAACAAAATAAATGGTGTGATGTTATTTGAGACTTGCTTTTAGAGTGGGTAAGGTGACGATCAAGTCGTTTGTTTTAGAGCCAGATGGAAGCTCATGGTGGAAATTGAAGCGAATGAATGCATTGATGCTAAAGGTTGCTACAAGACTCAGCAATTACGGTTAAGAGTCAGAGAGAGAGGATCTGCTAGGAGGTATAAATTGTGATTGGCCTGTGTCTAAGGCAGATTACTTTGTGGTGCAGAGTCTGTTTTTCAGGAAGACAGAGGTTGGACACAGCTTGGTAGCAACTTATGATAGCTGTGATGGAAAAGGCCACGCAGACAGGATAAGTGGTGAGCTGTCTGTTAAGGCTGGTGGAGACTGGAGGCTTTTAGTTGATGATAAAGTTAAAGTGCCTCTTAAACACTAAGCACAGCTTTTGACCCAAGCAACTTCAGGTGGAAATGGTATAACAGACCAAATGATGCTACCTGTAGTGTTTGCCTTAAGGCAGACGGGGCAGGTATAATGTCATGAAGGAGTGTGGTACTGGTACTAAGAGCTAAGTTAAATTGCTTTCATGGAAACAGAACAGAGACAACATTTGTCGAGAGAGATTTGCATGTTACCCTTTTGCAATTTAGCAGTTAACTTGAGTTTCACCTCACAGACAATAAATCACTTAATCACAATAGCTATATGGACAATATCCATATTACACAGTGCTGTAAAGGTTTGCAACAATGATTTTGCAAATCAGTTGAACCAATCAAATAGAAGCAAAGGCAGCTACATAATCAAAATATTGCAGTTTAAAATGTTTCATATCAACTATTTTAGTTTTATAAAAACTATATTGCAAACCTATATGTTCCTAGTTGCACATCTGTTCCTACAACTTTTGCATAAAATGTTTATCACCTGCTGTAGCCTTCAGCCTTGTCCTGACTCCTTCAAAGCCTCTTCTTGCACCAGTCATGCTCCATATAAGAAAAACTGCAACAACTAAAAGGGTGAACAGAAAATCAACAAATTAATAAATACCATTTATAACACCATGTAAGGCAGCTACAGAGTCCAAAGATACAATGGCCATTGATACAGCCTGTTTTAATTTCAAAACAATTTGATTGTACAAAGCTTGTAGTGCATTACAGCATTGTGACATTTTGGCCATAAGTTTACGCACAATATTACAAATACTTATATGTATAATAGTAACCCTTTGCTTACCTATTATCCACAACAAGGTTATAATATGTCAGAGAAAACAAAGGCAATCCTACTGGTAGCATATCAAAAGTTTGGTTAAGATTTTTATGCAGGCGTTGTTTAGGCGTTCTGTGGGGTCCTCATTTCATTAACAACATGGCGGCGTCCGTGCGAGTCTGCTGTGCCCTCCGCGTTACACTCGGCGGTGAGTTATTGCACTGCTTTGTCTACCTGGTGGTTAATTTCACTGTGTCCATGTTTACAGCTATTCAGTGCCTACTATTATATGAAATCAGTCGGGAATGTCGTTGTAAATGGATCCGCTGCTCTCACCGACCGCCTCACTGACAGAGGATGCTAACAGCTAACATTTGTTTAATTTCATTTTACTTCATTATCAGTGGGGCCCGATTGGTTTGCGTCCTTTGCGGTTATCAGGTGCTTGTGTTTCCAGAAGTTGAGTATTATGTTTGTTTGTTTGATAGGAGCTCTACCCTTTCGTCCCCTAGCTGGAGCACTTCAGACATCCCATCTGTCAAACCGAGCATCAGCTCTCTGTCTCCAGAAAAACCCTGCACCTCCGATAAACCCAACCCCAGCATGGCTACAGACCCGACACGGCAGCTTCTTCAACAAATGTATGTATAGTATGGTAATGTTTAACTAAATGTTGTTAAATACTAAATAACAAGTGGAAAGCTATATGCCTACTTTATGAAGAAGTGTTTAATTTTAAGGTGCGATGAGCAGTATATATTTTTTATGTCAAAAATTACCCACGTGTGTCAAGATACGAGGTAAATATGTTTAAGTCAAATATTAGCTGTACTGATAGTGATACAGTTGATTTATTAAAATTTTTTAGTTTTGATTCTAAAACTGCATTGTCGATCGTCCAATCAGAAAAGCAGAAAGACTGACAACTCACAGACCATTGTTTTGATTTAGACTGCAGTACCGTTTTCAAACCAGTACAGAACCTTTAACAAAAACTGACACAAAATTTATGGTCACTGGGCAGGTTTTCAGTTTAGGCAATTCTACATTATAAAGCTATTTTCCCAGTGTCTGTCTACATTTTTTAATTTATTTTTTACATAAGGTAATTGTTCAGTATTTCTCTAGACACAAGCAAATAGCCCTTCTTTTTACAGTCACATCTAATATCTGAAAATAACATCATCAGAGTCTTTATGTAATGAAAATAACCTGTCCTCACAGAAAGACAAATGATCTCAAACTATATCCATCCATGCCTGCAGTGACAGCTGAAGAGTTGTGGAGAGGTGTCTTGGCAGAATTTGGGGCTGGAGCGAGGAAAGGCCGAGGAAAGAGAACTAAGCGTAAACTGAAGAGAGATCTGAACAGAGGCCAAAATATTGGAGAAGGTAACAGACTCTGCTTTGTATTTTTTGTGGATTCAATGCCATGAGTAAATTTAATAGATGAGAATAATTTTCCTCTCCTCATTCAGGTCGTGGTGGGTTCCTATGGCCTGGTCTGAATGCTCCTGTGCTGAAGGATGGGTCTGTTCAGTATATGGGTCGAAGAGGTGAAGCTGAGCAGCAGGAGGTTCAAGCTGAACTCGGTACAGACCATAATTGATAGTGGTATACAGTTAAAAACAATGCAGTCTGTAAGTGTTGTGCTCTGTCTCCTGTCCTCAGTTCGCCAGAGAGATGAGTGGGAGAAAAGGAGGAAAATGAAGGTGAAGAGGGAGCGGGGATGGACCGGTAACTCATGGGGAGGCATCAGCCTGGGCCCTCCTGATCCTGGACCCAATGGAGGTTACATACTTAAGCTTTTTTTACTTTAAATATTAAAGTCAAGGAGTATTGTGGTAGTGTGATCATAATTTTTAATGTGCAAACCAATCTTAGATCATGTATTAGTTCATGGGCTTTCAGCGGAATTATAAAACATTAATTGTAATGCTTGTAATGTAATGTAATGTCTTTAGTAATAGCTGCTTTCTGTAAGAGTCAAAAGTCCCCCTTTATAGCATCCAAAGACTGACCCGTGTTGTTAAGTAGAGCGTTCAAAAGGCTACCATACACCATATTTCAGCTTTTTTTTCACCTATATTATTACATTATATTCAAGCAATTTTTGTGCATCTTATGACTGTTGAATCCACTGTCTAAATACAGATTATTAGATAAACGTATTCTTGAATATTATAGTAATTAGGTGATAATGGCCTGTGTGTAATGGCCTGCAGCTGGCTTTAACTCATTTGGGATAGATTTGATAAAAAGAAAACAAGTATTTTCAGTCATTTTTTTTGTCTTTTTCTTTCAGTATTGTCTTTTCTGTCTAAAAGGACAATGTATTTTCCTAATATGCAATATCAACCTTCACAAATCTATGAAGCATTTATTTTAGCTTTGAGCTTTTTGCTTGCAATGTCATTAGACGATTAGATTAGAGACAGGTGAGACATTCATTACAACAGTTTGCCTTTGGGCTTCATATTAGCTGCAGCACTCGTCTTTGTGCTCCATTTATATGCGCTGGTGCTCTGGAGCATCTAAATGTAAAGCAGCCGTTATTAAAGTTCTGACCTGAATGTGACAAGTGAAAATTACACTGAAGTTATAATGAAACTGTCTTGTGGATTTAGCTCATCCTCAGCTTGTACCATGCTTGATGAATAAGCCTCAGACACAAAAGAAAGGGTTTTGCCCCAATCCTAAAACAGACCCAGGTGTGCATTATAAAACCTAAAACACAAAACACTGCTGTGTGTGAAAGCAAGTCTGAAGGCAGTGGAAATCTAGCCCAAAAGCCTTGTTACTGTACAGTCTTGTAAGCCATCTCTAAAACTAGTAAACACATCTCCAGTCTAATCAGCTGTTCAATACCATTTCAGTAGAAAACAATCTGTGTTATATCCTTGTTGAGTTTAGTTCATTTATCTCAAGCTGCAGACACTGTAAGGACACTTTTCTGACCTGTTTAGATTTACCCACTCCTTCCTGTTTCTTGTATTTTTCTTATGGCTCAGATGTGCTAACAAGCTGCAGTACACAGTGAAACAGTCTAAATTTTTTACACCTTTTGTCCACACAAATTCACATAGGGCCTGGGGAACCTGATGTGAGCTATGCTGTAACTATGTTGCTTGTCTCTGATCAGGTTTGGCCCCTTTAGAGCTGCAGGGTGTGTGTTCCCCTTGGAGTACTGAAGACAGATCTTGTTTGTAGTTGATTGGTTAGACGTAAACAAGCTGCCTTTGGGAGGGCAACATCCTTGAGAGGTCACAGACAATGAAAAGTGTTGACTTATTGTTCTGCTGCAAGGCCGTAGGGGTATTATGGCAGAAGCTGTTTTAATCTGTTTATAATGCTGTGTGCCTAATTGTAATGGATACCAAATTGATGTGTGTAATGTTTGTTTTTTTTGTGCAGAAACCTATGAAGACTTTGATTCACGAGTTATTGAGGTGAGTCTCCAAATTTCTAATACAAAAAAATTGAAAACTTGCATACACCCATCCCTGTAAAATATAGCTAATGTCTAATTTAAAAAATCAAACGTTAGCCTATCTTGATTGGATTGCAGTAATTCTCTTTTAAATGTCTTTGAAGTATGATGTATGCCAATTAGAGCCCAACTGATATGGATTTTTTTTTAGGCTAATATTGATATTAGGTAACAAAAAAACACTGATATCCAATACAGCAGCCGATACAGTTAAACATTAGGAAAAAGTATTTTAAAGCGTTTTTCTTTCTGCACATCAATTTTATATAAACTTGCTGTACAATTAGAGTGTGGGGAGAACTACAAAATGCATTTTGCTTTTTTGTTCTATGAGGTTTTATGGCACAGATATGACCAAAATAATGCCTTTTTGAGCTTTTCAGACCATGAGAAGGTGATTTTGGGGTGTTTCCTATGAACTGCAGTGTATGAGCCCAACTGCTGGGAAACACTCTGAGTTGGTGCCAGTGCCCTCTGCTGGACAAACAGCAGAACACCATCATTTGCAAGTAAAGAGGTCTTATTCCAGCACACAATAAAAATAGGGCTGTTCATATCGGCGGATATCAGCCGATAACCCCTACTTTTCTAATGGGCTATATCGGCCGGCCGATATTTTAGATGGGCTCTAACGCCAATCAGGCAGAACAATATGACCAGATGCCTACTATGCAGCCTCATATACAATAAATGTCAATGCACTGTGCATTCTGACACCTTTCTATTAGAACCAGCATTAACTAAGCAATCTGAGCTACAGTAGGTTGTCTTTTGGATCACTGTTCCTTCCTTGGACCAGTTTTTGATAGCTAGTGACTGCTGTATATTGGGAAGACCTCAGCTTTGGAGATGCTACAGCTCAGACGTCTAGCTGCAGACATTTTTTCTTCTAACACATTAACTTCACTATAGTGTTAGAGTTTCCAAAAAGTTTACACTGAGTCTATGGAGATAATGGGAACAATGTGTTAATACCAGTTCCCTCCCTTTTTAGATTTAGATAGTAAGATTTGTGGATCTCTTGAATATTCTCTGAAAATATTACCTATTTTAAAATCTTTTTTACTAACATGTTTCTAAAAAGTATCTATTTTAGTTAAATAGCATACACTTATTAAAAAAAACAAAACATTAAGTATATTTTGTTTATGGCAATATAGTTAGGGTATAGTGTGAAGTGAGGTTCAGTTTTAGAGTGTGGTGGAAGAAATTTGATTATGGTGGGCTGCCATAGTTTTTTCAATTAATGGGAAACATTGCATAATGTTATGCCTAATCAGTGTATTCCCCCATTACTTAAGCTTATTTATTACAATCGTAATTAATAAAATCAAGAAAGTGTGCTAAAAGCATTTTGTAAGCATGAATCATATTCATATTTCAAAAGGTTGTCTTAGGTCGTCCCATTTAAACTTGTAATGTCATTATTTATTATTTTTAATTTAATGAACCTCTGATGAAGCCAAGCAGTTAAAAACTGCTGTGTGTGTGTGAGAGAGAGAGACAAGATAAATGGTTCAGATGCCCTTGGTTCATTTAGATTCCTACTGTGTCGTGCTGTATTTTACCTTGATTCAATTACAGCTAATGGAGCCTTTAAACTAATGGTGGGAATGGCACAGAGACCCACATACACACACAGTACTTGAAACTGTACACTGACATGACATGGGACACACACATATGTTTACAGTATGCGTGGCTTTGTGCGTCACATTGATAGTCTTCCCCAGCCCTCTTACTGCTGTGAACCACTCCAGAGCTGTCCCTCAGACATTCGGCTCCCCTGGAAAACTGATGGCTGCTTTTATGGTGCAATCCCACTCTATAAATACGCTACTGTGCGTGTGTGTATGTGTGTGCCACAATAAATTCAAGCCTAATGAAATGAAAAGGGCTTACTGGAATAAAAAGCTTGTCTCTCAAGGACAATGATGCTGGCATGCCATTAGTGAATACAACAAGAAGAGAGCCGGAGAGAGAGAGAGGGAGGGAGGAAAGTTGGAAAAGTTTAGACACTGACAGTCAAGAAGTAGTTCAACCAATGAAGCAGTAGACCAAAACTAATACAAGTCTTTATGTGGCATCATTAGCTCTGAGTGATCATTCATTGTACTGTGGCACTGTATTAATCACAGTTAATGGTATTTGGAAAAGATAATTAACATTGAGGCATATTATAAAGTAGTTGTCACCTGTAGGTGTATTGAGTGATAATGAAAGGATTTGCCACAGTAATCTCTGCACCTTTTTCACTTCACATTGTATACACAACACCATGTCTCATTAATATTGGTTTTGTCAAAAATTATAAAGGTTAAACTTAAAGAGCAACTCAACCCTGGCCCAGGCCTGACTCTGCCCACTGCCAGAGATTGAAAACTGCTCAAAAAGTGGGCAGAAACCTGACAGAGACAGAGGGGAGAACTGAGGGAGTAGTGAGGCCTGGTCCTGTGACTGACAGCTACCAGAGAGCGTCATGGACGTCCTCCACAGCAGGGTTGCCAAGTCCCAGGAAAAAAAAAAAAATACAGGACGTGTGGACTAATGTTTTATGTTGCTTTTATAATAACACAGCTGAAACATTGTGAGAAAGGAGTCGTGTGCTGACGCAGTAACGTGTGCTTCAGATCACATTTATTATTATTACTGAAGGTATTATTTCATGAGCTGTTTATGATCGTAGCTCTGCGAGGAAGAGGTCGATTGTCATCAAACAAAAACTGATTTAAAGCTTGGCAAGACTTAAACACATCTATGGACTCAAAACTCTCCCCAATGTCACTGATTTGTAGGTATATACTGTTATTGATCAGGCTCATTTTGCCTTATTGTGCGCTGACGCACGGGACAGTGGAAGTGCGCCCCCCTCTGTTGTTCCTGACTCTGCTCCTGCTGTGAGAGGGGAGGGAGGGGGAGGGGACTGAGCGGTAAATGCAGGGCTGAGGGGACTTTTTATAGGAGAACGACCCACACCTGGCAACAGCGGGACTGGGACAAGCGCGCGGGAGAGAGAGACGGCGAGGGCGTGGTAATCACGGGGCCATGGGAGGAGACACAGGTGTAGTAACGAGGTCAAATACCACTTAACACTTGTCTGTCTGCAACTATTGAGCAGAATGTCCCACTGTCTGACCCTAGGAGGGCAGCACTCTGACGGTTTTCACTACAAAATGTGAATTTAGACCTTTTTTTACAAAACGGTCAAACATAAGACTAAACAGTGAGATGTATCACTAAAGCCCCATTTGTACAGCTGATCAGCTAAAAAAAATTGTTTAGGGTTGAGTTGCTCTTTAAGTGAAATCTTTCATTTTATCAAGTGATTGCCCATAGCAGCTAAAATAGGTACAATAGACTGTACAAGCCAGCCATTCCCAAAGCCAAGCTGTCGTGGCCCCCTTAAAATTCAAAAAATCTCACACGGACCCCCAGCTATAGAATTTCCCTCTATTCAGAAGACTATGTCATGTTTTTCTCAATATATGTTTATAAAAAACCTTAGAAAAACACTGACACACAGACTACTGGCTAAAATTTGTTTTAAGGTAATATTTAAAAATAAGTATATAACTGTAATTCTTTTCAAATGAGATTTTTTTTTTTTTTTTTGTACTTAATGTTTTTAGGTACTTAATATTTTTATTGACCAATTGTCTGTTGTTGTTTTTTTGTTTGTTTTGTTTTGTTTTTTGTTATGGACCAAAAGTATGTATCTGAAATAAAGAAAAAAATTAAATTAAATTGAAATATAGACAGCCTCTGGGGGGGCCCCTGTAGTACCTTTGCTGATCCCCAGAGGGCCCTGGACCCCACTTTGGGAACCACTGGTACACTTGTTTTCAAATGTGGGTACTAGTAAATTTTTTTGAGGAAAAAAAAATATTAATAAATTAAATGGCTATAAAATACCTTTTATAGCCAAAATGTAATAAGATCATTTGTCCAAACATTAAAATGGTAATGGGAATTTCATTTCACTTTCCTTAAAAACTCTTGAAAATGCTAAAGCAATAGTTGGGGGTACTTATCTATGGAAAATATCAGAGGGTACTTAACTAAAAAAACTTTAAGAATCACAGAGCTAACCTGCATTAGCTTCTTGTGATTGGCATGTTGCTGTGTAAGCATAGGGCAACTTCAGTACTACTACTTGGCATGTACTTTAATGTGTGTGTGTGTGGAAATCTTGTCCTTTTGACAGTTCCCCTTACGGTGGCACCACAGCAAATCATCTGCTTTGTTAACCTGATGTAGCTAAATACATGTCCTCCACTACATCTATACATCTCCTAATTGGTCTTCCTCTAGGTCTCATCCCCCTGTCTTATGTACATGTGGAAATACTTTATAGTACACAATTAATACACCCCGTTATTCTGATGTAAGGAGTAGAACATTATTGGACTGTAATCTTGTAAATGAGAAAAGAGACAAGATAACAGGGAGTGTTTGTGCTTTTAGAAGGAAGTATAAAGGAGAAAAACAGATAAGTAATGTTCATGGCCTCTCTCCAGGAGCCACCACCTCTTGGACACGACTCGGATTTCATTAATGGAGATGAAACTTCTTCAGTGTCAGAGCAGCTTTGGTTTGTTTTTACTTTCTTTCCTCAGGAGTCAATGACCTTGAAAGTTTTGTTGAAGGCAAGCAGAAAGCCCTGTAAAAGCAGTTTTTGTACAAAGTTTCAAAAAGATTAGATGTGGCCAAGTGGAGTCCACAAAAACATATGATGAATGAAATGAGTGGTAGCCAAATTTGATTAGCCGTTATTGGTATTGGTGAGATAAAAAAGGCTTTGCCCAGTGCAGTTTTCTTGAAGCCAACAAATGAGGTAGCAATGTACAGTATTGCGGCAGTAAGTCAGAGTTTGGCGTTGGTGGAGGTCGGTGCTCTCACAGCGCCTTCTGCTCTCCTGCCACAAAACTCCACCCCTATACTGTAGCCTATAGACACATGCACAACCAGAAACACGCTGCAACAGATTGAGAAAATAAGACATGAAATAGAAGCGTGAAAAGGCTCGGCATGCCCTCCCACCGGCCTGCTGTCGCTCATCCGGTGGAGATGAATTCAGCCCATCTGCTCCCGAGGCTAGAGCTCGACCCATAACTGCTGCATTTTCTTCCAAAATGACAAAAGAAATGTACACACATTTAGCTTGAAGACATGCTACAACCGTTTTTATTAATGTAATATTTGTGATCCCATCCGATCCAAATCTACAGCAGAAGTTGGTTTTATATCAGCAGAAATTATGTCCTGAGGTCTCGCATCTTCCATGTTTTGGTGTTGGCTGCCACCCTGACCCCAATCCTGCTGCTCTAGCCCTCCAGTTAAATGATATAAACCCTTTACTGAAATATAGGCTCCTTTGCATTTATGGATGTGTGTGTGTGTGTGTGTTATGTAACGTGAGATCCCGACGGCAGATCTCCACTTTGAAGTTTTCTCAGCCTGCGTTTTATTCACCCATCGTTCACTCAATGTTTGCACTGTGCTCTCATAACTTTCCCCACCATAAAATCGCAGGAAAGTAAGGTAATAACAATATGTCTTTGCAACGATACAATATGTATCGATTAGAATTGTTTCGATCTGATTCAAGAACATTCATTCATTCAATTTCTACCGCTTATTCCCGTTAGGGGTCGCAGGTGACTGGAGCCTATCCCAGTAACTCTGGGCCATAGGCGGGGTACACCTTGTGTACTAGCTTGTCGCAGGGCCATTCAAGAACAATATTGGCTAATTTGGAACAATATGACTTGATATGATTCATCACCTTCATATCTATACAATCAATACAGCAATTTTTTACCCAAAGTCATAAAAGTTTTCTCTCAAAGTTTTCTCTAGCACCACGGCTAGGGATGATTATGTCATGCAGTAAGGGAGAAGCAAATTTGAATATAACTTTTTATTTCATTAAAAACACAAAAATTACATACAGAAAGACATATCTGGTTTTATTTTAACATGCAAATTTCTAATGTCAATATTTCAATTTTATAGATTTTTTAAAAAATTATTTTGATATAAACCACCTAGAAAACGATACAATTCAGTACAAGGTGATGTGTATTTGTGTCATAGTATTAAAGAATAGATACATTGATATACACTGTTTGGCCAAAAAAAAAGTCCTATTAATATTTTGTATTTTGTAATATTTTGTTGGACTGCCTTTAGCTTTGACTGTGGCGTGCATTTACTGTGGCATTGTTTATTAAGCTTCTACAATATCACAATATTTATTTCCGTCCAGCATTGCATTAATAAGATCTTGTATTGATGATGGGAGAGTCAGACCACTGCACAAAGTCTTCTTGACCACATCCCAAATATTCTCACTGGGGTTAAGGTCTGGACTTCATTCTGGACCTCATTCTCATAACATTGCTGAGCCTAGACCTGACCAACTGCAGCAACCCCAGATCATAGCACTGCCCCCACAGGCTTGTATGGTGGGCACTAGGCATGATGGGTGCATCACTAATCTGGCAGTAGATTGTGAATAAGAACATAAGTAATAAATAGAAAACAGTATATTAACATAAATGCTCTTGGTGATATCCTCCACCAAGAAGTTAGGTAATTGCCGGCTTCAGTTGCTTTGTTTGTTAGATATACAACAAAGTCATAAATAATGGGTGAATTTTGATGAGATTATTCAGGAAAGGTCAGTAATGGGTTATGAAAGGAGTTATTTTTTGAGGCGGATCCATAACTGTATCGCTGCAAGATTTGACCAAAGATGCTGACTTCAGCCACAAGGGGTCAGTAAAGGAACTAATGATTGGATTTAATGAATTCTTTATCATTATGAGATACTGGCTTTGTGGTGCAATAGATAGAGCATTTACTCCAGGTTTAAGTCCCTTCTTGGCTTTATATCTTTACCATTGCAAGTTATGTCCAATGAGTTGGTTTCACTGAAGTATGGGTTTAACTTTTATCTACAAAATATAACATTAGTAGTGTTTTAGACCAAAGGTGAAATGGTAGTTTGTGTAGCTTTATTTGTAATTTGTAATTAGCTCATAAATGGAGGACAATTTAGAACAACAAAGCCACTTGCCACAAATACCTGCAGTGCATGAATTTGATTACAAAATAACACACAATTTAACAAAATATAGCAAGTGCTTTCATTAAAAAAAAAGTAATTCAGCAGACTGGCTAAATTCTTATCTCCTATTTCAACTTTACATGCACAGGTTTAAGTTCAGTTGAGTTTCTTTCCAAAGTATGTTGTAGGAGTCAGCAGTTTAGTTAGTTATAAGAAGTGCTCACACATCCCTACACTCTAGGCATTCACTGTCACACCCTTCAGTCATCACTTCTTTTTTTATCACACTTTTACAGGAACTTCACACACTCACGCACACACACATTGCACCACATATGTGTGTGGATCCGTAGTGATTGAATTGACCTCTGAGAGGGCAGCTCGCCTCTCAGATAAGCACTGTAAATCCTTTCCAATACACTCTTTCAATACTGCACACACTTTATTTATTATACAGACAATTTATTCACTGCTAATTTTATAGTATTTTCTGTTCTTCCTGTTTCTCTCTTAATCTCATCTTTCCTCTTCTTGCATTTGTAAATGAGCTTTTGTCTTTCCCATCCTTGCTGACCTTTGGAGGCTGTTTAGTGTCTCCATGCTGCCCCCCTGTGGTGTCTGTGAGAAGCTGCTGGCGTGTGTATGTGGAAGAAATGGATGGTTGAGTGTAGCCTTTAACAACAGATCAATAAGTCACTCAAGTCTTGACAGATTGTCTCTTGTGGATTTGCAACACTGACATGGAATAGAAAACAAATGCCTGTACTTAGTGTTGTGTCACATTCTCCACACATACTGTTGAAATAATCAGCAAAACTATATTGATCTGATTATGAGGAGAACATATTATGAAGGTCACAGTATGGATGTCTATAATGTGTTGTGTGCTTGTGTAGGTGAAGAGTGTCTTCAACATGACAGCCAAAGAGGGCAGGAAGCGGTCCATCAGCTGTTTGGTCGCTGTGGGAAATGGCAATGGAGCTGCCGGTAGGACACTGTTCAAGTTTGTTTTGTGTACAATGTGATTCCCTCTATACAAGAATGGACAATTTAATACTGTGAGGCTGCTTAGTGATAATTACCACTTGTAGTATGAAGAAGAGTAAATACAAAATGTGTGTAACCAACCAAAAATAAAAATAAATTGTAAAGGTGCGCTGTGGCTGCCACTCCTGCCTCGCAAAAATGAGAGGTTTATGGGTATGATTCCAAACCCGGCCAATTCATGATCTCTTTGTGGAGTCTGCATGACCTACCATGTTACTTCCTCCCACTGCTCATACATTCTGGTGAATCTTAATCGTCCCTTATAAATGATGTTGAAAAGAAATGGTTGTTTATCTGTGTAGGTCTGTAAGTGTTGTCCCTGGAACTATGTTACCATTATCCAGGGTGTACCCTGACTTAGGCCAATAGTTGCTAGAAAAGGCTCCAGCCACCCGCAACCATTACTAAGCATGATTATATGAAAACAGAAAATTTAAGTTGATACATGTTTGTAAAGACTCTCACTCATCCAGACTAATTGAACCACAACAAAATGTTTAAAAAGATCTGGACTTAAATACGTTTCACTTCTCATCTAAGAGGCTTTCGCAATTCCTATAGTTTAAATTATTGACATATTTTTAGTATACAGTGAATGTATATAAAGCAGTCATATAAAATAATGTCTCAAAGTTTCCTTAATAATTTCCATCTGGCTTATTTGTTCCAGGTTTTGCTCTGGGTAAAGCAGCAGATAGAAATACAGCTCTCAGAAAGGTATGGCATTTACTTGCAGCATTACACAATTATCTGTGAATTCAAAGTAAAATCTGCATTATACAGCAATATATATTCTGTGTGTGTGTATACAGGCCAAGAACAGAGCTGTCCACTTCTTGTACTATATAGAGCGATTCAACAACCACACAAGTAAGTCACCGCATGGTAATGTGGTGTCAAAGGGGTGCTTCCAATCATAATGTGTTTCTAGCACATCCCTGTCTTGTCTTGTCTTATCATGTTTACTCATCTGTACATCCATCTTCATCTCCAGTCTCCTCAGTGACTGCTGAAAATAACAGTTATACATTAAAGGAAAAAATGGTTATTCAAAGATCCAGATGAGCCATTCATACTCAGAGTTCAGGATACTCAGTTCCTGCTCAGTTATCTGTTGCAGCCTTGGATACTTACAGGTGCATCCCAAAAAAAAATGATACGGTGGAAAGTAAATATATTTCAGTAGCTCAATAATATCATTTAAGCATTTTATTTTTTAACGATAATAATTGGATTGGATTTATATAGCGCCTTTCTGGTCACCCAAAGCCCTTTACAATTGCATTATTCATTCCTTCCTCAGTCACACTGGTGGTGGTGAGCTACCTTTGTAGCAACAGCTGCCCTGGGGCAGACTGAAGGAGACGTGGCTGCCATTCTCCGCCCACGGCTTCTCCAAACAGCACCAAACACACAATCACAAACAGCACATTCATACATAGGCAAGGAAGTGCCTTGCATAAGGACACAACCCCCAACCTTTCGGTTATGGGATGGCTGCTTTAACTCTTGAGGCACAGTCACCCCTTTATGGCTTTGTGGCTAGAATATGTCATAATATTAAATAATCATCACAATTAAACTAAATAAATGCATGTGAAGTAGTAGTAGTAAGAATAATCTAGCTTCAGGAGTACCAAAAGAAGACAAATGATAAAAGTTGGGAATATTTATCCTTGTCACCATTTAACATATATAATTATATTTTATGTGAACAATGTTGAAGAGAGCACTGTCTGTTTTTCTGCTGCTCTACACATCGCCTGCCTGTGTCTTTGTTGACATCGTCCTAAATGTGATTTGCAAACAAAGTTAGTGAAGTTGAAATGCACAGTGCGTACTTTCATACAGTAAAATTTCACTTGGCTGCTGCTGCGGAGCAAAGCCAGTAAGATTAATGTGTGTGTGAGTCATCGGCCTCCACTGCGCCCACCGGAGGAGAGAGTGAGCTTCCTGCTTTGGCTTCGAACCAAAACCCAGCTCCTGCCTGTGTACTTTCACTTGGTCTGATAATGGTGCTGGGATACTGAATATTTGAGTATCCCAGGGAAAAAGGACCAGAATAATCTGTGCCCATGCCAGTCTCTACTGTGTGGCCATCTGTAGCTTGTCTGGAGTCAGCAACATGTGATAGAGTCAGTTCTCTCCTCTTTAATCCTGTAACACAGAAACTTTTGGCACTAAATTAGTACCAGGTCGTTACATTTGACTCACATGACTAAAATAGGATAGACCCATTTTGAACACATATTTGTAAAATATTATTATTATGTTAAATATTGCAATAATGACATGATTGGTAATACTCCAGATAAGGCTAATAGCCTAATAGCTAATTTAGAAAAAGTTGAATTCAATTTTAATTTATGAACATATACAATGCTCACTGGTCAATACTAATAGTGATAATATTATTTAATTGAGGGCTTTACATTTTTGTCATCTGGAAAAAGCAGACCATAATTGCAACAGATTCAGTTTCTTGTGATATAGGTATTACATATTCTGCCTTTCTAATTAAAGGTCATATTATGCTTTTTCAGGCTTTTGGAAAAGGCTTTGGGCACATTTACATTAGTGTCTCATGTTTTATAAATTAAAATGTGTATGGGAAACGTCTTCTTTTGGGACGTGGTTACTTTTCATTTTGCAGAGAATGTTTGGATTACATGCTGCTGGCAACAGTGGGATAGAGCATAAAATGGCTGTTTAGCATGTCTCTTAGCAACATGATGCTAACAACTAGATAAATAAGACCACTGCTTTGTGCAAAATACTACTCCAGGTATTTGTTTGAGATGTAAACAACATTATAACATGGGCAAAAACTCAAAGTCAATTTAGCATAATAGGTGACCTTTAAAATGTCATGTAATGTTTAGCTTCAGATGTCTTACCTGGTTGTTACTTCAGATTTAACAGCTTACAAAAGTACTTTTATACATTTCTGTTGCATTACCACATTTTGTAACATATTTTAACTCTAAAATACGAAATTAGCAGTTTTGGAGTCATGTACATTTTGACCAACAATAACAATTCAAGTATACTGTTAAAGTATGCAAATGCTAAAGCAGTTCTAATTCATTTTCTCAAAGCAGTGACTCAGACAATCTGTCACAAATGAACCAGGACCTCCTGCAGCCACAGCAAATGTTCACTTTACCTTAAGAAGATTGTGTTTCCTGTTGACATTTGCAAATTATGTTTTGCGTTTCAAACTTCTTTTTCCTGCGGGTATTTATAAAACTTCTGTACACTTTTCTTTCTTTTTTTTCTTTTGGTGTCGCAGCATAAATTTTTCAGGGTTGTTACATTTCTGTTATATGTCTAGACAATCTAAGGACAGTCGGTGGCACCAAATGAAGATTTCTTGCACGCACAATGGATGTGGACAGCATCCTAAGCCTCATTCAGCAGCTCTCGTCTCCCACACAACAACTGACAGGCTCAATAACTAATTATTCACATCTGCTGCAGAGAGCTGAGGATGCTGCCGTGTGCTTGTCCTTTGTCTGTGTTTCTCTGCTGTTTCCCGACACGCATTAATTGTGTTTGCTTTTATCTCTCGACAGTTTATCATGACATTGAATCCAAGTTCAAAAGGACGAAGTTGCGCATGAAGAAGCAAAACAAAGGTATGACACTATGCACCAAACCTGGAGATGGCAATAATTGCACTCAGCAGGCTCGAGCTGTGCCATAGAAAATCATTTTGCTTCTCGAAGAGTAGGAGCTGTTGTGCAGTACTTCAGCTTCCCCTAATGATTCAGAGTTGTATTACACCAGTTTGCCTTATATTGATTGAAGAGTTTTTGATTCAACATTTTTGTACTTTAAAAACAGACCCTTCTAATAGAAGTATATCAATAAAGTTTATTCAATAAAGTTTTATCATTACAGAAAACCATGGTGTCTCATTTAGCATAACAGTTTAATATAGTGTTTATTATGATAGAGCAGCTCACTGTTCAAGAGCTTTTAGTATTCAGTGTTACAACGGAGAAAGGGATTTTAAGGTGGTAGGCGTCTTTTTGTCTTGGTCATAAAGTTATTCATAATTTAAATTTGAAATGTATTTCCTTGTCTGTAGGCTATGGTTTGCACTGCCACCGGGCCGTCATCACTCTCTGTAGACTGATCGGCATTCAGGACATGTACTGCAAAGTAGAGGGATCTGTCAATCTTCTTAATATCACCAGAGCTCTCTTCAGTGGATTAGCCAATCAGGTAAAGCACTGTCAATATTCAGAGTAAAACTTTGGCTTTCCTTATCTACAGTGAAACTCATGTGTTTTTCTGTACTCTGCAAAAGTCTTAGACAGGTTGTTTTAAGAAAGGCTATAAAACTTTTGCACAGTACTTTTGCTGTCTTCTACTGTTTTTAAATGTGTTTTTATTTGTAACATCTGTCTCCTCTGTAGGAAACACACCAGACTTTAGCCGACAAGAAGCAGCTGCATGTGGTGGAGTTCCAGTCGGAGCGTGGCCCGTTGCCTCTGGTGGTGGCGAGTCCCAGGACGAGGGTGCGGCAGGACCCTGAGCCCGAGGACGAGATCCCAAACACGAGACTGCACTGGGACGATGTGAGGGCTACTCAGGGATTAAAGCGCTCCAACTGGGCTGTTGTTAAACGTACCATCTGGTAGTGGGACAGAGACTTGATTTTTGGACTCACACATCTCAGTACAATCAGATGGAGTGTGGAACGATGTGAAAATATGTATTTAACAGCACTGCATAAATCTGGCCTGATCTGTAACGCTTTAAAAGTCCATAAACATACAGCAGATTATTATGGTAATTCACCCATTACTTTGAAAACCAGAGCTACTGCTGCACAATGTCACATTCAAATAATGTATAAACCTACAAATAAAACATACTTTTGAATATAATCTCCAATACCAGTGTTATTTTTGCTCTAATGTAAATATGGACCTACAGTGTATCAGAAAGAATAATGAAAGCCAGTTAGATTTTTGTGCATTTGAAGTTCACATTTTACTGCCAACTTCAGTGTAAACTCCATGTATGCACATTTTCTATACTGATTGTGTGCTTACAGAGGAGGAAAAGGTGCTCAAAATTTGTTCTCAAGTATAAATACTGTTCAAAATAATATTACTGAGTGTGTAAGTACTCAACAAAAGTATTACTCGAGTAAAAGGAAAACTTATTAAATGTAAGGTTTACTTAGGCAGAAAGTACTTGCTGCCACTACTATCACTACTGCTACTATGACCACGACTCCTACTATTACTACACTTGTCACCAGGGTCAGAAAATACTCATTTAGATATTTAAAAAATGTACTTAAAAAAGTCAGATTTTTTTCCTTTAAAAGTCACTCAAATGTGCTCAAGTAAAATCCTCCTTTTCCTGACAGACTTGCTTTTGAGCCGCTCGTTTCCGATTAATTCCTGGGCCCGTTTCTTGTTTGTGAACCTTACATATCCATTAGATGGAGGTAAATATTTACTCATGGTTACATGCATGACTGCATCCAGACCTCCACAACATTTCAACCCACAGAGTTTCAAGTTATTGGTTTTCCTTTAAATATTTAACAAAATGCTGGACACTGAAAAAACTTTAAATGAACAGCTTTTTAATAGAATACAAAAACTATTAATGTCAAGGCTTTCCTCTAAATACCATCCTTAAAACCTAGTAGCAAAACGGTATGTAATGCTAAGAAATGATTTACTCAGTATAAGCTAAGGGTACATTCCTTCATTTTTTTCCACAGTGTCTCTTGTTGCCTGTGTATTGATATTGCCATTATCATTAGGACTTCAACTCCAAACAGGACAATCAGCTTTCAAAATAAATTGTCAATATAGCCAAGTTTGCCTGTCATTGTGTGAAATGGCTAAAACTCTCAACAGTGGAGTGGTGTCATTCACAAATATACAAAACGCATACATTCTAGTTGGTATTGCTGGAAAATCAGAAGTTCTTCCACCGGATAGAGGACAGGATGGCGTGGATGAAGTACAAGAGAGTTGTTGCAAAGGCAAACACCTAAAACACAGAGTGGAGCCACATGGCACTTTTACTAGAGCAAAAACTTACATCAACTCTCAAACAAAATGCCAGACGTACCACAGCAGAAATGTCGATCTGGTAGATTCTAAAGTCCTTGAACTCCTTGTGCATCATAGTGATGTAAGCCAGAGCCACCCCTGCACTGAGGTAGAAGATCACTGCCAGGAAGTGATAGGCAAAGTCCTAGATGCACAAGTAAGATGTTACATCCATTCACAATGCCAACAATGTTTTATTCTGTATGATAATATATTGCTGTCATATCTTACAGCAGCAGCCCAGCCATAGCTGTTCTTGTGTCCTCCACAGGCAAAAATGATCAGCCATAGAAAAGTCATGACGAAGCAGAAGACCGACACAAACATGACCCAGCCCAGAGGGTTGGGTGGGAGCACTTTAGTGGAAGCCACCAGGATCCATACCAGACCACCAAAAACCTACAGTGATCAACAAACAGACAGGGGTAGTAATTATGTTATTGTGGCAGACACTATGGGCACTATCTCACACACAAATCTACACTTGGGTTCTGGAGGTATTGGGGAGGAGAGTCTCCAGGGGGCAGGGGCTGTTTCTTCTTGTGCTATGAAATGTTTTGCTTGTTTCAGTTTTTTGGTGGAAGCTTAATAGAGCAGAGGCTCAACATTATCCTCCTTGCCTCTTTATTTGTTAACTTCTACAACATCAATATTTGCATTCTTATATTAAGTTTATAATCATATGTTACAGACTTTTAGCATACTTGTTATTAATCATAGAGCAATAAAATAAACTAATATTACTGATAAATCATTTCATCGTTTGACAAAGTTGGCTCAAGAACCAGCTCAAAGCCATGTGTAGGTTGTAAATCTGTTGAATAGTCAACGCTGTCACATTCATTGTTAAAAAGACTGAGGGTCATGATTTAGTTCCATTATTATGACTTGACCATATATTTACACAGTAGCTTACCACGGCTGTGTATTAACTAAAGCTGGGTCTGGGCTAAAATAAGAAATCATACAAGCCATTCATTTATCCATTTATCTTCATCTAATTATTTATTTAAAGGGTTGCAGGTATCACAACAACTATGGGTTTTAGGCGGGATACACCCTGGACAAAAAACAGTGAGTCACAGGGCTGCATTCAACTTATTTGATGTATTTTTCTTGTCCAAAGCAGAATATTGATGTTGAACAAGGACACTAAAAGCAAGATAATTAAAGTAAATGTTAACATGCAAGAAACCTTTATTTAAATTTATAGTAGCAAGAAATTGAACTTATTTATTCAATAGTTTATATGCACACAGTATCTTCTGACTCTGGACAACTCTTGTCATGCTCCACCACAAACTGTTTACACAATAACACACAACTGTTGGTGTATGTTGCGACATTTCTTTCATTGTGATACATATTTGGTGTTATAGACATTTTCCTAAACCATGAAGACTATAATTTCTTATGTAATGCAATGTTGAAATTACAGTGCAATATTGATTTAGTTTTACATACAACATTTATCATACTCCCAGTTGCTTAATAAGTACAAACATGCTTTATCTGCAGTGGTTTGATAGAAAAAGTCACATTTGTCAGGTCAGTTTGATCAAGGCACAGCACTTATTATCTGAGATCTGATTTTTCTACAGCCTAAAAAAACACAACTTTTAAGGTCCTTTTAATATTTCAACTACTACATACTTGTGCAGTTATAGCATTTAAAGCATCAAATTATGAGCAATAAATGCAAAATGTGCTTCGTAGATCCAAAGTCTTTCAGTCTGTTATAGGAGCACTTTCTATCTTTTGTCAATCACTTTGAAAAAGCCTTGGCCGCATTTCTTGTTAGATTAGTAACACAGATACAATATGAGTGAAATGTGAGATGAAGACCCAGAAAGCTCCCACCTGAGACCTAAAGAAACATGTTGTTATCACTCAAACCACAAAAATGTACTTTTATTGTTCAAAATATGTCATAGTATCATTGTAATATTTGTTGCAGAAGTTCTGTCGTTTATTGGCTTTGCTTCAATTAACTAAACTAGTACATCTTATAGCATCTAATAAATTTTGCATTTACTATCTCAACTCAGTCACTCATGTAACTTTATAAGCCATTCTGCAGAGTATTCATAGTAATTTAGTTTTACTTATTATGAGTGAAAATTGGTCTTTAAAGCAAAACATTAAATAAAACATTCAATAGTATGTTTGTATATGCTAAAATACTGTGTTAAACTTTTAAGATCCCTATTTCCCAGGGTTCCAGTCTGAAATTGAACTTAACTAAACTAAATAGGTTTTTTATCATTATTATACAGTGCGTACTATATAATGCATGTAAATAACAGTCATTCTGTGGTTCTCGATGAAGAGTAGCCCTTCTTTCAATAGGACCAGATTTTTCAATAAATTATTAAAATACTTGAATAATACTACACTTCAAAATATACAGTATGTAACAGCAAACTAATTATGAATTAATTTGTTAATACAAAGGATTAATGTTGCTAAATATTTAAGAATATATATTATATATATTATAAGAATATAAAAATTCCCAGTTTTAGCTGGTATTAATAAACGACATCTTGTACTTGTACAGACTGACTGACTGCTGTCTGTGTTTACGTCTGCAGGTCACTCACCAGCTCAGGCAGGTAGAAGATGTCCGGGGCTGTGGTGCAGATGCCCAGGCCGCTGGGCAGGGTGGCCATGGGCTGAGCTGTGGTTGCAGCCATATCCTCTTCTGCGCTCCTCTCCGGCCCTGCACTGGACTAACGGAGCAGCTCCAGGTGAGACTGACCCTTATAGGACGGATAAGTTAGCAGACAAACCCGTTCTGCCTTTGTTCCCACAGCAGGGCCTTGGTACAAATCAGACACACCCTTCAGGTGTGTGTGTGTGTGTGTGTAGGTGTGTGTGTGCCAGTGCTTTTACTGCTCAACTATAGAGAAACTTTGAAGGAAATATGTGGCCAGAGGCTACAGTGGAGCCCGGGCAGATAAGGTGTCACTATTGTTGGGATGCAGCTCACTGAGTTTTGGGTTTTGTAATATTCACAAGCCTCCCTGGCTGTTTGCCTACCTCAGCCTCTGTTGATATGTTGTACACAAACCTGAAACATGTTCAAATCTAATACAAAATGCATGTACTGGAACATATGGTACCAGTCTTTTAATATATATACAGTATTTGGGCATACAGGAGTTCCAGATGAGATGTGTCACAACCCATAATTTTAACAATAATTACCCATATTGAAATTACATTTCTTAGGCAAATCTAACAGTTCTATTCTATTCATTGCTGTAATTTGCTGGTGCTGTGGGTCAACTATAAAACCTTTAAATTACAATAGCCCAGGGCTTAATTTGAGAGGCAACAAGAGTGGACATGATTCCCCACCCCCCAAAACGGGACCAGGACCTATTTGACAGAATCCCCCACCTTTTTATGTCTCATTTATGAAATTACTTTTTACAAGATTATTTTTTAAGACTATATAAATTAAACACCAAAATATGGCCTCTCTGAAGGCTTCATAGCAACGGACGTTCCCTGACTTTTTCGTCCTGCTTGGTGTTGAGGCAACAAACCCAAAGAAATCCTCAGTTTCAATTTTACAAATAATTACTCCCCTTTTCAATATATCCATCCATCCATCCATCTTCTTCCGCTTATCCGGGACCGGGACGCTGAGGCAGCAGTCTAAGCAAAGATGCCCAGACTTCCCTCTCCACAGACACTTCCTCCAGCTCTACCGGGGGGACCCCAAGGCATTCCCAGGCCAGCTGAGAGACGTAGTCCCTCCAGCGTGTCCTAGGTCTTCCCCGGGGCCTCCTCCCGGTGGGACATGCCCGGAACACCTCCCCAGGGAGGCCTCCAGGAGGCATCCGGAACAGATGCCCGAGCCACCTCAACTGACTCCTCTCGATGTGGAGGAGCAGCGGCTCTACTCCGAGCTCCTCCCGGGTGACAGAGCTCCTCACCCTATCTCTAAGGGAGCGCCCAGCCACCCTGCGGAGGAAACTCATTTCGACCGCTTGTATCCGGGATCTTGTCCTTTCGGTCATGACCCAAAGCTCATGACCATAGGTGAGAGTAGGAACGTAGATCGACCGGTAAATCGAGAGCTTCGCCTTTCGGCTCAGCTCCTTCTTTACCACAACAGACCGATACAACGACCGCATTACTGCAGACGCTGCACCGATCCGCCTGTCAATCTCACGCTCCATCCTTCCCTCACTCGTGAACAAGACCCCAAGATACTTGAACTCCTCCAGTTGAGGCAGGAGCTCCCCTCCAACCTGGAGAGGGCAAGCCACCCTTTTCCGGTCGAGAGCCATGGCCTCGGACTTGGAGGTGCTGATTCTCATCCCAGCCGCTTCACACTCGGCTGCAAACCGCCCCAGTGCACACTGAAGGTCCTGGCTTGATGAAGCCAACAGGACAACATCATCCGCAAAAAGCAGAGATGAAATCCTGTGGTTCCCAAACCAGACTCCCTCCAGCCCCTGGCTGCACCTAGAAATTCTGTCCATAAAAATTATGAACAGAACTGATGACAAAGGGCAGCCCTGCCGGAGTCCAACATGCACTGGGAACAGGTCTGACTTACAATAGGCAATGCGGACCAAACTCCTGCTCCGGTCGTACAGGGACCAGACAGCCCTTAGCAAAGGGTCCCGGACCCTATACTCCCGGAGCACCCCCCACAGGACACTACGAGGGACACGGTCGAACGCTTTCTCCAAATCCACAAAACACATGTGGACAGGATGGGTGAACTCCCATGAACCCTCGAGCACCCGATAGAGGGTGTAGAGCTGGTCCACTGTTCCACGGCCAGGACGAAAACCACATTGTTCCTCCTGAATCCGAGGTTCGACTATCGGCCGAATTCTCCTCTCCAGTACCCTGGAATAGACTTTCCCGGGGAGGCTGAGGAGTGTGATCCCCCTCTAGTTGGAACACACCCTCCGGTCCCCCTTCTTAAAAAGAGGGACCACCACCCCAGTCTGCCAGTCCAGAGGCACTGTCCCCAAACGCCACGCGATGTTGCAGAGACGTGTCAGCCACAACAGCCCCGCAACATCCAGGGACTTGAGGTACTCAGGACGGATCTCATCCACCCCCGGAGCCTTGCCACTGAGGAGCTTTCCAACCACCTCAGTGACTTCAGCTTGGGTGATGGACGAGTCCACCTCTGAGTCCCCAGCCTCTGCTTCCTCAACGGAAGGCGTGTCGGCGGGATTGAGGAGATTCTCAAAGTATTCCTTCCACCGCCCGACAACATCCCCAGTCGAGGTCAACAGCTCCCCACCTCCACTGTAAACAGTGTTGGTGAAGCACTGCTTCCCCTTCCTGAGGCGGCGGACGGTTTGCCAGAATTTCTTTGAGGCCAACCGATAGTCCTCCTCCATGGCCTCCCCGAACTTTTCCCAGACCGGAGTTTTTGCCTCCACAACCACCCAGGCTGCAGCACGCTTGGCCTGCCGGTACCCATCAGCTGCCTCAGGAGTCCCACAAGCCAACCAAGCTCGATAGGACTCCTTCTTCAGCCTGACGGCATCCCTTACTTCCGGTGTCCACCACCGGGTTCGGGGATTGCCGCCATGACAAGCACCTTACGGCCACAGCTCTGAACGGCCGCATCAACAATAGAGGTGGAGAACATGGTCCACTCGGACTCCATGTCTCCAGCCTCCCTCGGGATCTGGTCAAAGCTCTCCCGGAGGTGGGAGTTGAAGACCCCTCTGACAGAGGGCTCAGCCAGATGTTCCCAACAGACCCTCACAACATGTTTAGGCCTGCCGAGTCTGTCCGGCCTCCTCCTCCGCCAGCGGATCCAACTCACCACCAGGTGGTGATCGGTTGACAGCTCAGCCCCTCTCTTCACCCGAGTGTCCAAAACAAATGGCCGAAGGTCAGATGACACGACTACAAAGTCGATCATCGACCTCCGGCCTAGGGTGTCCTGGTGCCACGTGCACTTATGGACGCTCCTGTGCTCGAACATGGTGTTCGTTATGGACAAACTGTGACTAGCACAGAAGTCCAATAACAAAACACCACTCGGGTTCAGATCAGGGAGGCCGTTCTTCCCAATCACGCCCCTCCAGGTGTCACTGTCGCTGCCCACGTGGGCGTTGAAGTCTCCCAGCAAAACAATGGAGTCCCCAGTCGGTGCACATTCCAGCACCCCTCCCAGGGACTCCAAGAAGGCCGGGTACTCTGTACTGCTATTTGGCCCATAGGCACAAACAACAGTAAGAGACCTGTCCACAACCCGAAGGCGCAGGGACGCAACCCTCTCGTTTACTGGGGTAAACTCCAACACATGGCGGCTGAGCTGGGAGGCTATGAACAAGCCCACACCAGCCCGCCGCCTCTCACCGCGGGCAACGCCAGAGTGGTGGAGAGTCCAACCTCTCTCGAGGAGCTGGGTTTCAGAGCCCAAGCTGTGGGTGGAGGTGAACCCGACTATATCTAGCCGGTATCTCTCAACCTCCCGCACAAGCTCAGGCTCCTTCCCCCCCAGTGAGGTGACATTCCATGTCCCTACAGCTAGAAGCTGTGTCCGAGGACCGGGTCGTCGAGGCACCCGCCTTCGACTGCTGCCCGATCCACACTGCACTGGTCCCCTACGACTACCTCTGCGGGTGGTGAGCCCACAGGAGGTCGGGCCCACGTCGCTCTTTCGGGTTGTACCCGGCCGGACCCCATGGGCAAAAGCCTGGCCACCAGGCGCTCGCATTCGAGCCCCAACCCCAGGCCAGGCTCCAGGGTGGGGCCCCGGCTGCGCCATACCGGGCGACGTCACGGTCCTTGCTATATATCTATTCATAAGGGATTTATGAACTGCTCTTTGTCTGGCCCGTCACCTAGGACCTGTTTGCCATGGGAGACCCTACCAGAGGCATAATGCCCCAGGCAACATAGCTCCTAGGATCATTCGGGTACTCAAACTCCCCCACCACGATAAGGTGGCAGTTCAAGGGGGAGCCTTTTCAATATATAGAAAACAAATATATAGAGGTCTGTATATCTATCTGTAGTTTTTAGTCTCCATTAAACCTGGCGTTCATATGCTTGTGAATCAAAGTTAAGGTCCTACTATCCTGTTTCCACAGAGTTGGAGTAAAGAGAAAAAGTATGAAATTACCAGTGTCTGTCTGTCTTATTTAAAGAACAACAAAGTAACATTATTTACTAAAGAAATGACTCATGTTAAAGTATTTAACATATTCTTCAAAATGTACTTGAGTAAATTACCAGAGTAAAAATATTACTTAAAGTATTACTTTACTCTACTGGCTCCTTAGTTCATTAGGTTAGTTAAACTAAAGCATTAGTTTATTAGTTATTTATTTAGGTATAATACAATCGGTCAACACAGTAAACAGCTACAAGACAGTCCTCAGTCCATTGTGTCTGAAAAAGCTCAAGCAGAAACATATTCATGCCCACTGTTATCAACTTAGGCTATGCTTCAAAAGAAGAAAGGAGTAATAATAAAAATTGTAATGTCAAATGTTTAACATACAGACTTTGACTCAAAAAAGTGTGCGGTGTAGACAGTAAGCCAAAGTGACCCTGTCCTGAGGCTGTGTGGGATACCAGCAGAGTTTACATCAGATAAAAACCCAGATATCAGCACAGTCCTGCGCCTCTCTATCACTCTATAGCTTTGATCTACTGTGAATAAAACTGTTCGACTGTTCAGTTTCTTATTATCGAAAGCTCAGTCTTCTCTGTCTAGAGTCACATCACTGCAGGTGTGGTCAGATGTTATGATATTCCTCAGAACAGAACAAAAAACACTTGGCTCAGAGATTATGAAAATCAATTTATTTTGTTTACAATAAAGACTCCAAAAGCATTAAAAATCAAAGAAATCAGATGGTATATTTACATTTTTCAATTTGGGAGTTTTACATAAAAATAATCAACTTGGTACACAATCAAACCCAAGCCTATGGCACAAAAGAGTGGTTCAAATGTAGCTGCAGAGTTGTTCTATATTTGACTTTTGTTTACAGTAAACTGTGAAAGTCACATGATCACGCCCCAGGGATGCTTGGATCACGTCATGTGGTTTTGAGACAAAAAGATGTTTGTAAATCAGGCTACCAGGAACTAAAACGTTTACCCTTACAAGAACTGGGTCAGATGAAAACTAATTATCTCGAGAAAAGGTAGCCCTTTTAAATTAAAATAATATATTTAGCTTGTAGTTTAAACTTAAAGTTTTATGAAATGTGTGCTCTTGTCATTTCCATAGTGCAAGTTCATTTTCTTTAGTATCATAACAAATTTTCTTAGTTTAAAGCGTAATTTTAAAACATAAAGAGCCTGAATTTCAGTTTGAGTTTCACTCAACAATGGCTGTCCAAATGCTACCATCAGTGGAGAACACAGATTTTTGTGATACCCATCACATTATTACACATTTACATCACAACTTAAATATTTAGGCTAAATGTTGTGGATTTAACCGCTTCATGTGGGCATCAGCAGCATTTGTCTCCTTTGACTAATGATCATATTGTATAATTCAACTTAAACATTGTCTTAACTTAGACTTAATGTCTTATTTAGGTTTAATGTGTGAACTTGTAATTATTGGTGGAGTTATTTTTGGTTTAAAAATACATTAAATAAAACTGTGTCGTGATTACACTGAAAATTAAAAGAAACAGAAAGCTCTACTTGAATCTAAATTAGTTTGTCAAAATAATAATATTTTTTAGTTCCACTTTATCATTTTTATCTAACAAAAAGATTGGTAAATGTGTTATTTCTAAGACATTTTCCATCGGAGACCAGAGAAAATGGCATGAATGAAGTAGAGAAGAGTCGCCACATAAGACATCACCTGAAAATGTACGCACACAAACTCATTTAAGACTGAAGTCTGAGGAAAAGAAAGATACCCATGAAGAAAGAAGTTATGAGAAGTTACCACTGCTGAGATGTCCAGTCGATAGGTTTTGAGAAGCCCGTCAGTGGGGCGTCCTGTTGCATCAGCGATATTCAGAGCATCTTTTGCTGCAAGTGTGACAATGGCCAAGTCCACAGATGCACTGAGGAAGAAAACCACCGCCACAAAATGATAGCCTGTGTCCTGGATCGCACAGAAAAGAGGCAAATGAATACACAAAAAAACAACATTATACTCCGTGGCATAGTGATAAGTGTCTATCTAACCAGTGCTGGCCAGAAGCTGCTCTGATTAGCTCCACACAGAAAGGTGAAGAACCAGACTGTGGTGCCGACGAAGCAGAAGACCGACACGAACATGACCCAGCCCAGAGGGTTTGCTGGGGCCACATGGGTCGAGGCCACCAGGATCCACACCAGCCCACCAAACACCTGCAGGGAACATACACAGGTCATCACAGTGGTATCAGGCATAACATTATGACCACTGAGAGGTGAAGGGAATAGCACAGATTATATCTTCATTGTGGCACCTGTTAGCGGTCTGGGCAAAAAAGACAAGGCAAGTATAAGAATTTGAGAGAGTTAATGCTGGTGCTGGTAGTGGGCCTAAAGACATACACAATAGGCTAATCCTGCGAGGTACTCCTGCGGCATTGAAGGATATAGAGAACAAATTTCCCAATGGGACAATCATGCATACCTTAAACTTAGTGATCACAATAATGTTGCTGAATGAATAGTTCAAATTGTTGTCATTTTAAAACCAGGCAGGGTTTCGTTCCAAACAAAAGTTTTCCACCTTGGTCAAACATTCTGCTTCAAAGAGTGCTTGGCATTTCACGCTGCGCAAACCTCCAGCACAGAACAAAGAACCCCAGCTCCACTTTGAAATGTTAATCATATACATCTCTGAACTGTCCAGGTGTACTGTTCTTGTATAATGGCTGAAGTCACCTGAGGCTGGTTAGATTATAGACACTAATCACATCAGACTGAAGTAAAGCAGATGTGAAAAAAGTGTATGTGCTATAAATTAGGTTTAAAATTGGTTAGCTTATGAACAAGAGCTGTCCTCATTGGCTTTGAACCTTGTTGGCCTAAGTTAAGTTATAACCTGAAGCTATGTGCATAGTTATGTATTTTATAGTTAAGATAAAAATCTTATGAGACTATACAAAATACATTTCTCACAGTTCTTTGCACAAGACAAATGCAATGTATGTGTTTCAGAATATAAAACTCCAGAAACCTAATCTGTAGATTACATCTGTAAAGTGAAAGTCATCCTACGTGCACCACAAATCAAGTTAACAGAAAGTTCAAAGACTTGCGCAATCTAACCCTTACAAATGAGTAATGCAACCAGCATCTCATATGGCCTGAACAAGCAGACTGTCCCACCCTTGATTCAACAATACAACTGCATTTTCAAGATATTTCGAAATGTCTCATCTCCTAGACATTTAATTAGCTTAAGATGCAATTTAATCTTCCTGGGAAATTCCTTCACTGCTTTTACTTTGTTCCTTGAAATGTGTTAATGTTATTTTAAAATGTCAATTATTTATTTGAGCTGTTAAGGTGTCAAATATATAATCAAAAGATTAGAGGTTCAGTTATTACCATTAGCTAAAGGTCAGCCCTCCATGTCACTCCAGATAAAATTTAACTGATATGTAACTTATTAAAGTGACTACCTTGTGTCTTTATATTCATGATCCACATTTTCCTTCAGTAACATTTATAGGCATGAAGCTACTCATAACTATGTACAAGCTGGCTGTTTAATATAAATATAAATTAAATCAATACATTTGAATTCATAATTATTAGTTTGGGGCAAATCTGGTCAAATATTTAATTATGTCTGGTGTTAGTTTGCCCTTGTTTTTTTTCTCTCTTTCTTTTGATAAATTAACCCTATCATTCAAGAAAAAAATGCTTATTTTAAATGAACATAACTGAATGGAAATTATTGGTCAACTAAACACAAGTCTAGTATATGATACTCCCTCAGGCAGGTTTTACATGTATTTTTAAAGAACTTTTTTTTTTACTTAGATTATTGTATTATACTTTTCAGACACTGATGTATTATACCTGTACTTTAAACTTAGTTATCCCAGTAATGTTGCTGAATAAATAGTTCAAATTGTTGCCATTTTAAAACCTATTTTGACATTCCATGACATTAAAATAAAATAAGGCACATTGTGTGGCTTAGTCCTCCCTCCCTCCTCTCTCTGATCTCTGACGGAGGAAAGAGACTCAGGCCGCCAGACAGTGGAAGAACCAGTACATTTCCATGTTTGACAAGTTTTGTAGACACTTTTGTAAACACTTGTAGATCCAAAACATAGGCACCCACACTGGTGAACATCTGTGCTGAGTGATGTACATTCACCTGTAGCAACAAAGATTCCACTTCCCTTAAGCTGTGTCTGCAGGCAGGTGTTGCCAGTTTTAGTTTTAACAACACCAACAAAATCACTGAACCCTTTCCAATGAAAAAAAAATCTGTGGTTCATACATACTTACTTAGAGTTACTTTAATGTAATTTTAGTGTGTGTAAAATGGTATTAAGTGTATCAAAATGATTATTGTTATTGTCTGATGAAAGTCTTATTCATTCATTCATTCATCTTCTTCCTCTTATTCCCGTTAGTAGTCGCAGGGGACTGGAGCCTGCCCCAGTAACTTTAGGCCATAGGCGGGGTGTACACCCTGAACAGGGGCCAGCTTGTCGCAGGGCTGACACAGAGACAGTCACAGACAGACAACTATTCACTCTCACATTCATTCACTAGGGGCACTTTAGAGTCACCAATTCATCATGTCTTTGGATGGTGGAAGGAAGCTGGAGAGAACCCATGGTAACCCAGAGAGTTCATGAGTTGGCCGGCCCAGGGATCAAACCCATGATCCCCTTGCTGGGAGGTGAGAACACTAACCACTCTCTACTTTAAGAGCCATATATATATATATATATATATATATATATATATATATATATATATATATATTTTTTTTTTATAATGAAGATTAAGATATGGTCACAACAGCTGCTGAAGTGACATCAAACCCAATTCGAAAATGTTTTTTTGCTAATGCTAATCTGTCATACTTGTTGTAGTTCTAGTGTAAGTTAAAACACTCAAAACAAAAAGCTTGAGGAAGTAGATTTGAAAAATAAACTAAACACCTGTGCAGGATCATGGGTGTGTTAGTGCTCTGCAGCCAACAGGATGCATAAGACAAGCTGCAGGTGGTGATCAGTTTCAATTAAAAGACACAGATGGAAACTACATCACACAAAAAGAAAAAAAAAACAGGTTAGAACAGGATAGATGTGAGTCAAATGCTTCACTTTTATTTAATTATTGTCTCCCTATCCTCATAGCCAGTGGTTTAAGTTCAGTTTGCCATAAAGTCACTGGCATTATGGTACTCACTAAATTGTCTGGCCTTTTGATAATCCCAGTATTTTATTCTGATGGCTTAGCTATACTCATACTCATACTCTGAAAGGTGGTCTCTTTAGATAACACCAACATAGAGAGAGAGAGATGATACATCGCAAAAATGGTGTTGCAAGTCATTTTGTTCATAGAGTTGGTAAACATTTGGTCTGCGCAAAATTATCCCCTAAGGACAATTCATCAGAGAAGGGTGAGTTACCTTTACTTGCATTATACTTGTTACTTCTAATTGTGTAATTTTAACAATATTTTTAGTACAATTTTTGGCTACGCTACACACGTCTATGTGTAACCTATGCATTGGTTTCAAAAGCTTTATGTAGCTAATGTTATGTTTATAAAGATTCAATTTGTTTGTACTATTATTTATCAGGTGAAAATACCAGATTTTTTGTTTATTTATATAATTATTGTATGCTGTTTGTTGTAATACCTTTTTACTTTTACTTAAGTAATTATTTGGAAGTAACAATACTCTCACAATCTTGGGCTACTGCACCCACCTCTGTAATTCATAGGCTACATCTAAAAGTACTACAAGGCTTTCTGCTGGTGTGGGTTGTACTAAAACATTTGTATATGTCCACCTTTTACAGCGCAGCCATCAGTATTTGGATTCTGTATTTTAGTGAGTATATTTTGTCATGATCCTGTCTGTGTCCTGTGTGTTCTGTTTCTTTTTTGTTTTATTTTGTAGTCTTGGTACCCTCGTGTTTGTTCCCCTCGTGCATATAATCCCTGTCTACTTTCCTGTTATTTATTGGTTTATTGTCTTATCATATGGCATTGCCTGATGCCTAGTTTCCTACATCACCTGCATTTAACAGTGCTAATGACTCTGCTAACCTGAAGGTGTGGTCTTATTGGGGACTTAGGTCTATCCTGTTGCTGAATGCACCTGTCGCTTGTCCTCATAAGTTCTCTGCTGCTTCTATGTAAGCAGTGCCACACCCCTAACCTTACGGAGCCTAAACGTGCCTCCCCTTGTCCCATTCCCAGAATAAACAGACAATTTCTCAGACTAATAATTTCTTTAAAACATCCAAGCCATTTGTCTCTTGGCTATGTAACATTTAAATACAGAAAGATGGCAAGAAGCACTTTACTATTGCCATTGAGACAGCTACTTGGGTGCTTAATTTTTCTATCACTAACCATAAAAGATAAAACAATGATATAAAGATTAAGATTAATTGATTAATTGATTAAGATTAATGTTAAAAACTCACAAATTCTGGGAGAAAGAAGATGTCTGGGACGGTGGTGAAGATCCTGCAGCCCGTGGGCATCACATCTCCTGACGTGGTGGAAGCCATAGTCCCAAATCGCTGCTGCGTGGCTCTGTTCTGTGTCTGAAAGAGACGTCAAACCAGTTTTATTCTGCTTATTTAAGGGCTTGTCTTTCTTGCCCCTGTTTCCACCCACACCTCCCTCTGCATCTGTCCCTCCTCCTATCTACCTCACCAATATTTGGGTGAGGAGAGGATGACTGTGACAAGTGTTTAGGAACCAACAAACTCTTCAGCTTATCTTATGGTAAAATGCAAAGCTGTAAGGTCTATTTTTGTATGCACTTTAGGTAAGGTTCTAGCTTTAAAAAGGGATGTATATGGAGATGGATGTATGTGGTCTATTTGCTTTGTAAATGAGAGCATGAAAAAAAGATGACTGATAAGGAGTGGAGAGAAGTAACTAGAAACTTTTACTTAATTCATTTTGAAGAATATGTACTTTCTGGGTTTCTAAAACTTTTACATTTTAATGGCAAAAAATCTACAATTACTTAATAAACTTTTACTATCTTTAAATATGTAAAAGTATTTTTTATCCCACACTGTAAAAAAAAAAAAAAAAAAAAAAAAAAAAAAAAACTCTAGGCAACAGGTTCCCTCAAGATTTTTGAGTTTTGGGGCCAACTCAAAATCTCATTGTCAGCAACTAATTTTTTCACTTAAATTGATGATGTTCTAATCTAATCTTTCCATTTTAAGTTTTACTCTCTATCACTATTTTTTAACTCATCTTACAACCAACGTACTATGCATTGTTCAGAAAAAGTTTTTTTTGTTAAATTTAGTATATTTAGTTTTCATTATTATCAATAATATGTTTTTTTTTAACAATGGCTAGTAAATACGTCAGCATATTACTGCCAATTGAGGGTGAATTAAGTTTTTACATGATACTATTACGTTTTAACAAGATAACATCACGTTTGAACAAGAAAAGTATCACATTTTAACAAGGTATGAAATTATCACCTTTTTTACACGATAAATAATTTTCTTGTTTCAACAAGAAGGTAATATCTGTAGTTTTAGTAGTAAAAGGAGTAGTATTAGTAGCAGTAACACTAGTAGCAGAAGTGGCAATAGTACTAGTACAAGTAGTGGTAAGTACTTTTTTTTTACTTTTACAATTAATATTTTGATTGAGCATTTTTACTCCTACTTGAGTAATAGTATTTTGAAGTGACAGTACTTTTACTTGAGTAGAGATCAGGTGAGGGGATTGAAATGGCATCAGAAAGTGTACACTGAGTAAAGGCCTAACATATTTATAAGGAATGGTTACACTGTAATTTTCCAAATGTCTAGACCTTGATTTCTGATTCAGAATTTCACTGTTATTGTTGTTGATTTGTTGTTAGTTTCTATGTTTTGTCACCTGGACCAGCAACACAATAGTATCTAAGCTAAAGGATTAAGACTGAACAATGCACAAAACCTTACATTTAATACCACTTCTATCACTGATGAGTCATTACTCCACAATAAAATCCGCCCAAAATGCTTTGATAAAATACTTTGACACATTTTTTGTGTGGGAATTGAGCCGCTTGTATTAACACAGCTAAGTGTATGCTGATCCTAGTCATCTCAAAAACACCTCTGTCAAAAAAGTCTGTCTGCAAGCACCTAATTTTCCTTTTCCCATTGTTGACTTTTCCTCATAGTTTAATGAAAATTCACTTGTAACATTTTGAGTTAAGTTGCTTACAGACAAACTCAACCCTATCTCCCAGAATCCTTTAATATTAAATACTATTTCATATTTAATAATATTACATATAAATATTAATATTAAAATGCCATTGAATCCAGACAGTGTTGGCCCATTTCTACTTTTCCTGAAAAAATCCAAGTCTGAGCACAGCTTTTGTGTTAACATGCTAACAGACAAACCAACCAGCACTGGCAGAGGAATAACTTTCATGATAGACGTTTGCATCATAAATAACTGCAAGGTTAAATATATGGGTCACTTTATCATATAGACTCATTATTATTCTGTTTAGCATGTTGTCTGGCATTTTTATTTGACATTTAACTCTTGCCTGCCTTTCTAAAATATGTGCACCTGCTAATTTGTGTCCATGATTACTGGCCACATTTGGTTATCAAAGTGAGCAAACTGGATACCTAAGTCTCTTAAAACATCCACTGCAATGACATGTGCAATCTCCATTTTAAAGGAACAGAATGATAAAGTCACTTTAGTCACTCCACAGGCTGTTGTCCTCATGTGGAGCGTCTGTTTTAGAGCCACACCCTGAGTCAACCTGTGCACCTTTAATCTTTGGCCAACATCAGTCAAGTGGGCTCAAAAGTAGTGTAGTGTCTATTTAGTCTTATAAGGTTTCTTTCCTGTCATGTTTATTTGACTACACACTACCACAAACCCCCAAGAATTTACATATGTTGTCATCTGTCATTAATGTAAATACAAATCCACACATGACTGATTTGCAACTGGAGGGTCAGGACCAAAAGGGGAAGGGAGGAAGGTTGAGAATAGTTTCAGTTTCTTTTTCAAGTTTGTTTGTTTTAATTAAATTAAATGACCTTTAAATATGTGTTTCCCAAAAGAACAATTGCTATATTTTGGAAAAAGACCAGCAGGCCTAACTTGGTGCACTGGGCAAAACAAATGCTGATGGTTTTTCCCCTAGAAAAGATTACGTGTATTAGCAAAGGGAAATCAGCAATGTTTGAAGAAGTATGGGGACCATTTAAATTCAATTCAGTTCAGTTTTATTTGTATAGCCCAGTATCACAACAAAAGTCGCCACAAACAGTTAATCAAACATAAACACACAACCAGACTTAACAAGATTTTGTAAAAAAAATTGAACTTAACAGATGATAATGAAGATGAATAACTGAACCAACACTGTAATGGTGAACTGTAAAATGATCTGGGATGAAATTGGGTTCCACAATCAGACCAGATGAGGACCACTCACTACTACTACAACTACTTTTACTGTTGTACATTAGATGGTATCTTATTTATTAACAGCTCTAGTAGTAAAATATAGTTAAATAATCTTATAAATAAAGAGTAAGAGAATTTTATTTATCTGACTGGATACAGGTACACATTTATCAAATTCCACTCAGTGGGCAGCAAACAAATGTGTTTGGCCAGTGTAAAGAGAGACACACCTTGGAGCAGCTCGTCCATTACGGCTCTGGTTACAACCCTTTACTTGTATAAATACTACATACATACAAACAAATGCCATGGGAACCTCTTTAGCATTGGCACAAAACAATACGTGTTTGTCATTGCGTGTGCTAGCAAGATGAAGTTACATATTGCTGTGTACAGTTATATTAGGCCATTTAATTCTAAAATAGGGACAGGTATAGATATAATGATGATGACAAACACTGAACAAGAAACGCAACACTTTTGTTTTTGCTCCTGTTTTTCATCAGCTGAATGTTTTTTATGTACACAAAAGGCCTATTTCTCTCAAATAATGTTCACAAACCTGTTGAAATCTGTGTTAGTGAGCACTTCTCCTTTGACGAGATAATCCATCCACCTCAGGTGTGGTATATCAAGATTCTGATCAGACAGCATGAATACTGCACAGGTGTGCCTTAGGTTGGCCACAATAAAAGGCCACACTAAAATGTGCATCTCCTTCACATAGAGTTGATCATGTTGTGATTGTGGCCTGTGGAATGTTGGTCTACTCCTCTTCAATGGCTGTGTGATGTTGCTGGATATTGGCAGGAACTAGAACACAATGTCGTATCCCAAACATGCGCAATAGGGGGATGTGTCTAGTGAGTATGCTCGCCATGCAAGAATTGGGAAGTGTACAGATCCTTGCAACATGGGGCCGTGCAATATCATGCAGCAACATGAGGTGATGTTGTGGATGAATTGCACAACATTGGGCCTCAGGATCTCGTCACGATATCTCTGTGCATTAAAAATACCATAAATAAAATGCAACTGTGTTTGTTGTCCATAACATACGCCTGCTGATGCCCCACCGCCACCATGGGCCTCTCGATCCTCAACGTTGACATCAGCAAACTGCTCACCCACACAACGCCATACATGCTGTCTGCCATCTGCCCTGTACAGTGAAAACTGGGATTTATCTGTGAAGAGAACACCTCTCCAAAGTGCCAGACGCCATCAAATGTAAGCCTTTGCCCACTCAAGTCGGTTACAACAAACTGCAGTAGGGTCGAGACCCAGATGAGGACAGCGAGTATGCAGATGAGCTTCCCTGAGACGGTTTCTGACAGTTTGTGCAAAAATTCTTTGGTTATGCAAACTGATTGTTGCAGCAGCTGTCCAGGTGGCTGGTCTCAGACAATCTTAGAGGTGAAGCTGCTGGATGTTGAAGTCCTGGGCTGGTGTGGTTATACGTGGTCTGCGGTTGTGAGGCTGGTTGGATGTACTGTCAAATTCTTTGAAATGTCTTTGACAACAGCTTATGATAGAGAAATGAATATTCAGTTTACAGGCAACAGCTCTGGTTCCTGCACTGAGCATGCTAAGTGCATGCTTCCTCAAAACTTGCGACATCTGTGGCACTGTGCTGTGATAAACCTACACATTTTAGTGTGGCCTTTTATTCTGGCCAACCTAAGGCACACCTGTGCAGTATTCATGCTGTCTGATCAGCATCTTGATATACCACACCTGTGGGGTAGATGGATTATCTCGGCAAAGGATAAATGCTCACTATCACAGATTTCAACAGATTTGTAAACAATATTTGAGAGAAATAGACCTTTTGTGTACATAGAAAAAGTGTTAGATCTTTGAGTTCAGCTGACAAAAAATGAAAGAAAAAACAAAAGTGGTGTGTTTATATTTTTGTTCAGTGTATTTTAAAAGTTACTAGAATAGCCCTTCTAATGACCCTGACCTCTTACCTGAAATGATCGCTTGTGATCGGTGCAAACTACACATTTTGTCAAAGGCACATGTTGTTACATTACATTAGTTATAAGATTGTTAATTATGTATTGAAAATGAGGTTAAACTATACTTATGTAGTGGGTTTGCGACAACAGAAAAATAACAGCAAGTAGCAATACAAGCAATACTAAAATATCCCATAAAAGCCAAGCAGTAGTGTACTGATGGTATGGAGAATAAAATCATTATGTAAATCTACATTTCTCCAGTTTTGTTTTGCAGTGTGTTTGTGCCCAGCCAGAGGAGAAAACCATCTTGTGCTTCCTGGATCATCTTTCCCAACTCATCACAGCGACCCTCAGGAAAAATCCCTTTTTCCTGTTGAACTGGTCCCAAACTGCTCCCAATCCCAACCCCACTTTTCCTTAGTTTGCCTGTTTGTTGGGGGCAATTAGCAAAGCTGGTGAGAAATGTTACACACTTTTCCAGGTGATAATAACAAAAATGTACGTATGCCATGTAAGGCAGAGGTGGAAAGTAACTGAATACCTTTGCTCATTTACGTAATTATTTTTTAAGGAATATGTACTTTCTGAGTATGTTTTATAGAGCATAATCTAAGTATTATATTATATAGTATTAAGTATCATTTTTTACCTCATAGGCAAAGTGGATGGTACAGAACACTTGCAATAGTTCAAGACAGATTTTGAGTACTTCCACCACTGATGTGAATAAAATCATTAAAATATTTTAAATAATTTTGGCACTAAAAAGTAGACAGAATCTGTTCAGCTTTTCAAATGTCCTTAATTGTTTTAATGTTATTTGGTAAAAATATATTTTGTGGCCAAGCATCTTAAAATATTAGATTAAATAAATTAAGTTACAGCTTGTTATGTGTACATAGTGTTATTATTTCAGAACATTTTGGACAGACTATTAGATGTTAATATTGTTTTAGTGGTTGGGATGTTTGATAATTATATGCAAATTGCTACAGTGACCTCACAAAGTTATCAAATACACTTTAAATAAGTAACCATTTTGCATGAGATGGTCAAACATTGTGTCCGTCCCCTCAATGGTAACCCAGATTACCGAGTGCAACACAATACTGACCAAACAAAAGCGGCACTGGAATGTGGAAATACGGGACAAGCAATATTCACCACCAAACACTGCACCAAAGAGAGGTTTCTGTGTACTTATACTACGAGTGTGTAGTTGTGTACACAGCCAGGGAGTTCATGTCAGGTTTAGTACTTCATATGCTGAGGAGCCAGTACTTAGTCTGATGGTTGTCCTCTGAAGATCAAAGGCTGGACGTAAAATCTGTGTCTGGAATGGCCTTTTGACCTGCTAATTGACAAAACCTTCCATTAAGAGTGATGCTTTCAATTAAGTTAAAAAATTAAACTTTTACACTCTTTTTTTTTTTTTGTTTTAGTTGTTGTTTTATCTCCAAATAAATATGTTTGTTGTTTTTTCACCTCTGTGACAAAGTGTATGGTAGTAGTAATAATAGCTGTGATAGTATTAGTAACTATGTACTTATTCTCAAGTAATTTACTTACACACATTTTTTAAAAATACAAAAAAAGTATTCTTTCTAAAACATACAGTACTTTTAATGTTTTTACTAATATCACCTCAGTGTCTCAGTGGACAGCAATAGTAGTAGTAGTAGTTGTGGAAGTAGCAGTGTTTTTTGTTTTGCTCAAGAGATATCTGATTACTTCAGATTATTTTGAAGTACTACTTCCACATTTGTATGAGGTTTTGTTTGTACATAACATTTCTTGATATCCATTTTCTTATTCTTTGTTCTTTTTTGATGATAGACATTTAGAACTAGAGACTGTTAATATGAGGTAAATCGATGCTGTGTAAACTAATTGTATTGTTCTATTATAAAAAACAATGCCAGTATTGTGCTTGTCCTCAAATGTGAAATAGTAACCGTCTGATGACCTAAGCCTGTCTGCTCCAGACTGCTCTCACCTCAGCCCTACGCTTTCTTTTTATACCTGGCTATAAAAAGACTGAAGGATCCTAATTATTCATGCTGAACACACCCCTCCACCTGTAACCCTACACTAACTCACACACACATGTTGAACTAAAGGGTAGGATCAGCTCGCCGCTCGTTCACCCGGAACATGGCAAACATTTCAGAGAACTGCAGGTAAAAAAAAGATATTACAAAATAAACACATTTTGTACAAGTGAATAGTGATTAGTAATTCCACTTGTATTAGTTTTAGCACTTTACTAAAATTGGCAACAACTGAACACATGGCTTTTTAAGATACGTGTTGAATCATTATTCTGACCACAAACTCTCAAATACACTGTGCAAAAGTTTTAGTGAGGTGTGAAAAAATGCTGTTAACTAAGAGTGCTTTAATAAATACAGAATTTTATTTTTCATTTGTTATTGCAGAAAAAGTCATTAATGGCTTTAGATCCAGCAGTGTTTTAGGAAGTTTTATAGCACTTACCGATACTAACTTCACTCACTAAAAGAACAAATGATTCAGTTTAACGGCTTCTTACCGACACCAGATTTGTGGCTCAATAGAAAGAGCATTTACCCCTGTGAACAAGAACCGTTGCGAGATAGGACCAGTACCTTGTCAGAGGTCTACAGTCTCCAAGAGTTCTAGTTTTGATTTTTATTCTTGTTGTGTAATTCTGTGTTTCTGTATTGACATTGACACACCTTTGCTTCTTTAAAACTAAGACTTTTGCACAGCTTTGTAACTCACTCCAACCATAATGAACCATAACGTTTGTAGCTATTCCTCGTGTTACCGTGCCACACTGAGTAGGTCAAAGGTCAACTCTGTGATATCAAAGGCAAGATGCTGGTAGTCGGGGCTTAGGAACACTTCCGGGCCTTCTGGTTGTCCACTGTTGTGTTGTTTGTGTTTTAGGGCATCCAGTGTGGTGTAGATGACCCTGGCTCTCTGCTCCTCTGTGGGCGGGTCAGCCCAACGATGGCTCGGCAGCGCGGGCGAGTGCAGGAGGAAGTAGACAGATGACATGTAGACTTTGTAAAACTCCTGCTTCAGATAAGTAAAGTCTCTCTGCAAATACATAAAAAGTAAAGATGTTATGTTCGTGTAACTAAAATGTACTTTTTAAATAACAACATAAACACACACAAACCTTCTGTGCTCTGGTCATGTTCGTTTCTGCATCCATCCAGGTACTCTAAACACGAACATCACGGAAATATCATAAATATACTGTAAATAAATATACAATGATTTTATGTAAAACTCTGTACAATGCCAACTTATAAATAACTTAAAATACAGACACATTTCCAAAAAGGTTGTTTCTGAGCCCATGCAGTGAGTTGCAGACCAGAATTATTTTAAATGCAGTACTGTATGAGGACCTGAAGATATGAGCATCCAATACTAATAACAGACTTAAAATGAAGGTAGCACATCTAGTTTTTGCATTATAAAAAAATAAAAAAAATCAGGACAAAAATACTTTTAAGAAGTGTTGCGACCATCAAATTCAATAAAAAAAAAAAAAAAAAAAAAAAAAAAAAAAAAAGGTAAAATGGCTCAGTTTCAACAACCTGATATGTTGTTTATGTTTTACTGTGAATAAAATACGGTAAACTCCTCTCAGATTTGTAAGCCATTGCATGCTTTTGTATTTCATTGCCCGGACTTTTTCGGAATTGGGTTTCTTATACAGTAATACCAAAGCCTTGTTAAAATATGCTTATTTACCAAAAACAAATTGTCAAAAAATGGTGACTTTTAAAAATATCAACTGAAAAAAACTAAAAACCTATGACCTCTCATTAATTTGTATATTTGTATTGTGGGACTTTTTATCACCTATAATTTGAAGATTTTATCAAGTAAATGTAATCATACACTTGCCCTGAGAGCATCCAGCAGGTCCAGTTGGTCCAAAAGCAGAGGGAAGGTGGCAAGAATTGGACTGCAAATCAGATCTGTGAGTGAAAAAGAGAAGAAACTACATCTGTCTTGTCTACTGTTTGCGCTGTTATTTTTTAATTGTCATTATACTGTTTTACCTGCATTCTGCATGGTGGGTCTGTCCATTAACAGTGTGTCCGCCAGCAGCTGTCTGTGTAGAGCCAGCAGGTGGACACAGTTCAGACAGTGCAGCAGAGTGTCGGGAAGGACACTGAGAAAAACACAAGTTACAATAGGCACAATTACACAATATGCAGCAGAATACCAGAAGGTGAACAACTATTGTCTAAATGTACCAACAGGTATCTTCCCTCACCTGAGCTGCGTTCTGGTGCGGCTATCGACAGATCTCAGCTTTACGATGAGTTTGGACTGACGTCTGGACTGAAGCATCTGATGAAAAACACCAGCTGGGGCTAAACGAGAGGAGGAATTTTAATATATACTCAGAGTGCTTTGTTTTTTATAAGTGTATGGAAATAAATTTGATAAAGCCATTAATAGATGAATTATATTGGACACTTACATCCTCTGGGGACTGAAGCTTCCACAGCTACATCTTTCTCATAGGGCGTCCCGCCGTACACTGGCAACTCATAGGTTCTGCATCAAGCATATATTATATTAAAAGATGCTATTTATATTCACTTATACAAACACCTAGTTCGTTATAGTATTGGCTGTTTGGGGTGTTTTATTTAGCAGACAGACCATAATTTTTTTCACATTTTTACTTTATAGGTATTCATCACACTAGGGCTGCACAACATATCCCCAAATTATCATTATCGCAATATCAGCCAACGCAATATCTGTATCGCAAGAATCTAAATATATCGCAATAACACTATGTTCTTCCTGCTGTCAGAGATTTACACGGTTTAATCACAATTAATTACACTGATCATTTTTCTACCAGAGCCTTGAATTAAACTAATTTGTGACTAAATAAAAATGTTTAAAAAGTCCAGTTTTAGTGGTAATTTTCTTAATTTGGTCACAGTTTAGCCTTGTTTTACTCCTGGTTTAGTAAGTTTTGATTCTGAAGATGTTTTGACTAGTAAATACAGGGACTTACATTTTTGTTTTAAGAGATTTACTATCGTAACTTACAATGGCAGAATAGTGGGCCCTATTTTAAAATATCACTAAAATATTGTTATTGTAATATTCCACATAGTTATCAAATATTGCATGTTTTTTTCCATATCGCGCAACCCTACATCACACAATTACATAGTCACCTATTGGAAAGTAGGTTTCCACTCTCATCGGTCAGTTTGAGGAAGGTCCAGCCACAGCTTAGGTCTCCTCTCTCACCTGTTGACTAAAACATACATTTATAAAGGGCAGCTCATAAAACTCACAACTCCCTTTGCAGCAATCATTCCTGTTGTATTAATTAAACCATGTTTTTTTCTCCATGTTTTAAAAAGGATTTGTGTGTTTACATTTCTTATGAAGGTGACTCCCAGTTCAAAGAGGATGCCCAGGTCAGGAGATGAAGAGTCACAACGTAGAAAACAGTCTCCATCAAGCAGAGTGGGCAGGATACCTGTCATCTAGCACAAAAGTACCGGTATTCATATTTTACTTTGTATGTTGTATGTAAATAACTTATGTTATTTATGTTCATACCCTCGGTGAGAAGGTCCAGGTCTTGGGGCTCTTGGGGTTGTAAGTTGCTCTAACTGTGTGTATGTTGCTTAGAACCTGAAATAGATAGAGCCAATAAAACATTGTTACAAATAATAAAAAAAAGAGTACAAGTATGAAGAAAAAACTGAAGGTGCTGACCTGATTTCCATCAAAGGCACATAGGTGGATGTGTCTGCTGAGGACCTGAACTCCAACCCCAGGAGTAGGAATCATCTTGCAGCTCCAAAGAGTAAAACAAACGCTAACACTAACATGCCGAGCACGGACCTGCACGCCAAGGGAGAGGACAACAGATTGGATAGACTGCTTGTAATGACGAGATCTTTAGCATATGTCAGATTTGAATTATGTCATATTTGTGTTTTGCTCACTCTGCCGGTGTCTGGGTTTAAGAAGAGGTCTTTGAAAGAGAGCTGTGATTTACTGAGCTCAGGCTGGATATAATGACTTCCCTTATACTTTATGCCTAGAAAAAAAATTACGTGTGTTGACAGCTTTCCACAATTTTGGATAGCCATAGACCCAAGTGACAAAGCACTAAAATGTGTTGTTTACATGCACATATTCACCTTCTTCTGTCAGTAGTTTATTAAGCGTTGATGGTCTGAATCCTGAAGGTATAGCGCCCATGGCAGAAAGTACATCTGTTGCATCGATCTATTACACACACAAACATATGTAGGCAATACATGTCCTATACTTCACATATTCTTTAGCTAAACTCAAATATGATTACCTCAGTCAGAGCTTTTCTCACAGTAGACCAGTTGGAATGTGGGCTGCTGCTTAAGACAATAAATGTACACAAGAAAGTGAAAGCTTTGCAGAAATTGTGCTTTGTAATATCTACTGTATTTTCATATCTAAATGAGTAATGGGTTCAATGAAAACCTCTCTTTGTTCTGAGCATCTTCATCGTTTTGTTCATCTGATTTCTCTTTGATATCTTCCATTTCATTACTGCCATCTTCATCGTCTTCATCACTGTCATCTTGTTCACTAACACCAGTACCAATCTGAAATATATTTGGATTGTAGGAATTCAACAACAGTACTGTATATTGTTTCTTCATTGACAAAAACACTGCCTTATTTCAAATTGGGAACTTACTTTTAGGAAGGTTTTAGGAACTACCCCCGTGCTTCCTCCAGCGTTTTGGGCCAGCCACCATCCATCAGCCGTTTTTCTAATAATCTTTAATACTTCTCCTTTCTGCAGGAAAACACAAGTACTATTCGTGAGCTTGCAAGTTGTTTATTTAGAGGGAACGGTAAACTACTAAACAATACAATTTCTCACTTAGTCTCATTTTATGTGTTCTCAGAAATTAACTCTGCGGCACGGTTTCAACAGGAACCCAAAAAACGTGAACATATCATCACCCATCCTCAGCTCCCTGCACTGGCTTCCTGTTTGTTTTAGAGTTGATTTTAGGATCTCATTGTTTGTTTTTGAAGCTTTCAATGGACTGGCCGCACAGTATATTATGGACCTCATCTAAATTTACACACTGACGCGTACAATGAGGTCCGAGGGCCACCTCCAGCTTGTAGTGCCTCTAAGACCAGACTTAAAACCAAGGGAGACTGGGCCTTCTCTGTGGTCTTAAGACCCACTTTTATTCTCTGGCTTTTAACTCAGCGTGAGCTGTGTGGTTCTCTGTGTTTATTTATTGTTTTGGTTTGTTTTTTTATTGTTTTAACATATTTATTTCTTCTTAGTGTATTGCTCTTATTTGATTTTACTAGTTGTTATTGTTTTAATAGGAACTAGTAAAGTTAAATAGAGTATTTATTTACTGTTTTATAATCTTGTGCAGCACTTTGAAAACTGTCTTTGTTTGTAAAATGTGCTATAGAAGTAAAGTGGATTGAATTGAAATAAGAGAACATAGTTTATTAATCCGCTATGAAGTCTTTGATATAGAGATAGACAATACAGTATCAATAATTCAAAAAACTAAGCAGCCACCACAATCTAATTTATCCCTCATAGTCTTCACACTATTTAGATTTGCTGACATAAATAAAAGAAGCAAAAAAAAAAAAAACTCTAAAAGTTTAAAATATAGTTTACAAGCAACTAATTAAATATCTAATATCTAACACAAAGTTAACTAGTAAAGTAACTAATTGAGAACATGTTCCCCACATACCCAAGTTTTACGAATCTAAAGGAATTAAACTAGTATTAATGAACTGTCCTTGATATAGTTTTGAGGGAAACTCTGTAACACTTTACCTTTACAGATAGATCTCCGTCCTGTTCTCCTTTAAAATCACTGAGGACAGTGTAAGTGTGGAGGTCTGAATGAGATGATGGGCTCACATCAGTGTCTTCATCATCGCTACTCTCCCCATCGCTGTCACCTTCATCCTCATCCTCCTCTTTCTCACTGTCTACTGTTGTCATATCACTGAACAGAAATATGCGTATATGCTTAGATTGATGAGAACACTGGAATTACCACAGAGCTTTGGCTTTAGTTCACATATAGGTGGCTGACCCTGTGGCAGAGCTGGGTCCTGGTGGTGAAAGCTCTGAGAACACTGTGTCCAAATGTTTCAGTATGTCCTGCAATTTCTTCTCCTCTTCCTGTTTCCTCTGATCATAATTTCCTACTGGGGCAGGTTCATCATCCTTTTGTCAACAGCAAAACAAACATTAATCCTATTTTTAAGTTAATTCCACTGATACAAAACAATCAACATTATATTCATTCCAACCTTAATCAGTGCATTAAGAGCTTTTAGTGTCTTTTCACCGGTGATCTGCAGTTCTTGGCACCTGTTTGAAATGAATCTACATTAATTACAGTAAAAAATTACAGTAAAATGATACAATGTACAACGTGCATGAAAGTTAATGCACTGTGCAGTTTACCTCTGTAATAACTCTGGTGTGGATCCACGCTTATTTTGCACATCTTTCTCTAGATTGCCAACCTGTCAGCATATATGAAAATAACAACCAACTCCTTTTATGCAACCAAATAGAAATGAGTGCATACACAACAGAATATTAGTAAAGTTATTCAATGTAAAGAAATATAAAGTTACACTCCTTCAACAGTTATCCTGATTATAAAATGTCCAAAAGAGATTATCAAGATGCCAAGAGGTCTGTGGGTGATATCGGTGCTGTGTGCAGGTGCTAATGCAATTAAGCCACATTTGTGTTTACATCTTAAGTTACTTAGCTGGTTAGCTATTTGGCAAATAAGACAATACAAGCAAAAAAGTCTCGATGAAAAATTCAGACTTTACATTTTATCGCTATCTGTATCTACACTTAACATAGGGCAAGCTTATGGACCATTAATATATTTAGCTAACATCAGACACAAGTTTGCTGCAGCGAACCTTCTTTCTAACCGCTTCCACGTCTCTCTGAACAAGCTGCAGAGGTCCTCTTCTCTTTGGTGCCATTTATTTGTTCGTGAAGCGTAATCCATCAGCTAGCAGCATTAGCAGCTCTTCGCTAACAGCCTTCCACTGGTCGCTAAGCAACCGCGTTTTGGTACTCTCTTCTTCTTAACACATGGCTGTACCAAACTTAAATACAAAATACAATACTGCCACCTACTGGATGTGTGTAATGCATTGACAAAAACCGTCACAAATCCATGAAATCCATGATGGAAACAGAAATTGTATTGGTATATATTGGTACATGGATGTTATGAAGGAACAACTTAATCAATACAAAAGAAGTCTTTGCAATACAAAAGTTACTCGGTTGTGTAAGTGTCCTCCATTTGAAAACCTACAGAGGGCGCTATGTATTTTGTTGTGAAACGTGCTGCGTTTCTGAACATCTCGTAAAATTGGACTTTATACTGGAATATTGCTACAAAAATTGGTGAATATTGTTTGTGTATTATTTTTATTTGCTGGTTTCTCCTTTGTCACTTGGACTATTATTTATATCAGATTATTTAGTCCCAATATTTGTTATTCTGCTTCAAGAACTCTCTGATCCATCAACAGTAACCGGAACATAAATGTAGCTGGTGCTTCTACAACTCGTTATGTCATTTGGTGTCATGGCAGCTCCCGTAGCACTTATTCAAGGGGCCAGCAGAGGATTGGGGCTTCAATTCTGCAAACACATCTTAAAAAATAAAACTCCCGCAGTTGTCATAGCCACATGTCGGAATCCCGATGGGGCAGAGGAGCTGAGGAACCTCTCAGCCCAGTACACCGGGAGGGTCACTCTCCTAGGGCTGGACGTGACCCGGGAGGATGACATCCGAGGTGCCTCAGAGTGGGTGAAAGAAAGTTTTGGCCGACTGGACCTGCTCGTGAACTCCTCTGCAATGCTTCATCCCTCTGGGAAAGGGGAGACCAGCCTGAGGGATGTCTCTGCTCAGGTGTGTGTAAAATGTTGGTTTGTCTTTGTTAGCAGTCTTAAAAGTATTAAAAATGTATTAAATTTGATGTGGTCCAAATTAAGGCCTTAAAAGTATTAAATCTTATTGGCAGGTACTAAATTATGTTGATCTTGTTCTTAAATTTTAAAAAGTTCTTTTCAGTAGTTGCTAATATGTAGGTCAGTGAATATTTGCTTGCGAAATTTGACTTTTTTTTTTTCAAATTAATCACACAAATCATTTTGCAGTGAGAAGTATAATTTATGTTTAGCCCCAACTAGAAGCTTGTATTTGTAAAAAATAAAATAAAATAAAAATACTGAATATTTTTTAAGTAATGCATCATAACTAACCACAGACAAGTACAGTGTGTCTTATTTGCGAGATGGATTTAGGCATTAAATTCTATCATAAATGGTTAAAAAATGTCTGAAAAAAGGTTACCCACGCAAATGTACCTTTAGTTTGTACGTTTCTGAAAGCTTTTGTCACAGGTCTACTTTTTATACAGGCTGCATAATGTTGCATAAACATCATCACAATACACTTATTGAAGAACCTTTATTACTGAAATGCATGATTCAGTTTTAAGATTTCTAAATGCTCAGCTGTTATTTCCTCTCTATTAGGTTTTTGAAAATAAAACACTTGAGTGTCAGAGTAGTATCAATATTTAATTATTGTAAAATTCTTACAGACTATTATTATAGATTATTGTTCTTTTGCAATGCTGGGCATTAAATTTCATTCTAAGTGGCATTAAAAAGTCTTAAAAGGTCTTAAATTTTCCAAGACAAAACCTGGAGCTGCCCTGTAACAATAACATCTGTTAAATGTTAAAATCTCATGTTTGTGCTGTATGCAAACATTTAAAAAAGTTAAATAGCCTATAATTGGAAAATCACTTTCTATCTAGACCTTTTCAACACTAAGCCACTGAAATTTATATTTGTAAAGTTAAAGTGGTGAGATGGTTGACTTGCTTGCTTTACATTTAACAGGGCATCATATCCACATTAACAACAAACACAGTGGGTCCTCTGGTCATGGCCAAGTATTTTACACCCCTTCTTCAGAAAGGTGGGGGTGGTTTCGGTCAACAGCCTGAAGAGAAAGCCAAGCAGCACAGTGGTATCATTGTCAACATTACTGCAAAAGTGGGATCCATTGGTGACAACGGTAAGTAAAACTAGGCTATAGGTTGATTTCATGTGATGTCATAGATTAGATCTAAAAGGTTTAAAACTGAGATGGAGGCAGGATAGGAATGCTATGATAGAATCTGCTGCTAAAGATTCAAAATTCAGATGTCTTATGGCTAATATCTATGCAATTACTGGGCCAATTGACATGAAACAAAAACTGGCACAAAGTTCAAACTCTTATCTGTCAATGACCTAAAGCTGAAGATTTCTTCACTATTGCATCAAAAAGTGGTGATATTATTCAAACACACAAGCGTGATTGCTGTCAGTAGACTTGGCCTTAGGCCTCAAGATTATTATGGTGTGGTTGTGGACTCAATTGCTAACAAAATATGATCAAGTTCAATATTTGTTTGAATATTTTTTTGAAAGATAGTACCTCACATTTACTTAGGCCCCTGTCCTCCATCTATGGTTTTGACATCATCAAAATCTAGAACATGAAAACAACCTATTGGTTCACATTCAGATGGGAGCAGGACCCTGTATTCCTTTTGGATTTGATTTTCTTAACAAATATCCACAAGGAAAATTCACGAATGTTGAACCTGATCATTTATATTACTGACAATAGCCATGATCTTGCTACAATTATCCTATCACACCATCAAATCTGCCTTTAAAAAAAAATGAATATTTGCCTGCCCCCCATCTCAATTAAATGATATTTGTTGTTTTCACATTCTAGAAATGTGAAAACTGTCAAAACCAAAGATGGAGGGCTTGGGCTTTTATAAATGTATAGCTAGGTGAGGTACTATTTTTAAAAGAAATATCCAAACAGAAAACACACAAATATTGAACCTGATTATATATTGTTAACAACTGGTCCACAACCACACCATAATAATCTTGTGGCTTAATGCCAAGTCTCTAACAACAATCATGCCTCTGTGTTTGGATAATATTATTGACACTATAGTGAAGAAATAACTTCACTTTTGGTCAATCGTACTGACAGATAAGACTTTGAACTTTGTGCCAGTTTTTGTTTCATGTCTATAAGCCCAGTAGATGCAGAGATATTAGCCATAAACCGCACCAAGACATCTGCATTTTCTTTTCAAATTCAAGAATTACTATCTGCCCTTCATCTCAACGTGATGTCATAGAATTCTAAAGTGCCTATAGTTTAAAACTGAGATGCAGGCAGGTAAGAGTTCAATTCAATTCAATTCAGATTTATTTGTATAGCCCAGTATCACAACAAAAGTCCCCTCAAAGGGCTTCACAACAGTTGATCAAACATAAACACACAATCAGACAACACAAACAATAACTACACTAAACAGACCCAGGACACTCCTGTCCTTAGACCCTCCTTAGACCCTCCCTTAGTTCTATGGTAGAATCTGCTGCTAAAGATTCAAAATGCAGATGTCTTGATGTGGTTTATGGTTAATATCTCTGCAAGTACTGAGCCTTGCCACATGAAACAATAATTGGCACAAAGTTCAAAGTTTTATCTGTCAATACAAATATTTCTTCACTATAGCGTCAATAAAATTCAAACATACACGCATTATTGCTGTCATAGACTCTGCATTAGGCCACAGGATTATTATGGTGTGGTTGTGGACCCAGTTGCTAACAAAAAATGACCAGGTTCAATATTTGTGGATTTTCTGTTTGGCTATTCCTTTTAAAAACAGAACTTCACCTATCTGTACTTTTATAAAGGCCCCTGCTCCAGCTGAGATTTTGAACTTTGACATCATCAAATTCTAGAATGCAGCCGGCCAGTAGAATGTTGTGACTAGAATATTCATCTGAAACCCAGATGTTTACCTAATCTTTAATTGTTTGGAATCATTTGTGAGCAAATAATTAAAAATAAATTAGTCTGTAACACTCAGAACATCATTACTGACACAGTTGAGATACGATCCAGCTTGCTGTAACATTTTAAACATTACTGTCCTGTGGTGGTCCATGTAAACGTGCACTGCTTTCTTCCATTTCTATGTAGGTCTTGGTGGATGGTACAGCTACCGCATGTCCAAAGCTGCACTCAACATGGCAACCAGAAATCTGTCTATAGAGCTGGGTCGTAGTCGGCCTAAGGCAAGTTAAAACCAAATGTTGATTGATCATTTATTGTCTTCACAAAGCTGATAACTTTATTTTTTTCCCAGGTGCTGTGTGTGTCTTTACACCCAGGAACACTAAACACAGATCTTTCTAGGCCTTATCACAAGAATGTACCAAAGGACAAGTTGTTCAGCACTGAACACTCTGTTAACTGTCTAATGAGCATCATCAAAACTTTAAATATCAACAAGACTGGCAAAGCCTACAGCTGGGATGGAACTGAGCTGCCTTGGTAGCACACATGAACAGTGGTAGTGTGTGCTCATCTTCATGTCAGTTCATGACTCAGCATGTAAATGTTGTGCCTTGATTTGGAGCTTTATTGAATCAATGATGGGCATAATAATACAACATAATAATAGGACTGCTTCATTTTTTAAATATCTGAAAGTGCAGTGATGTGTATTCAGATGTTTACAGAAACGTAGTAGGACTAATGGGAACTAATAACTTCACTTAATCCTATTACAGGGTGTTAATCCCAATAACTCCACAACAGTGGCCTAATTTTTACCACGGGGGTCATAAGGTCATCATAAGAATAATATATAATAGAATTTATGTTAAAAGCCACGACACAATTTAGTAAAAATTTAATTTAACTTAATAGCCATTTTGACCACAAGATGGCAGTGATTATACTCAGTCAAAACTTTAAGGTTTATTTTAGTCTAGACTAATAAACAACATGGGTTTAAACCTAGGCTACAGGCCTACATTATTTTACAGATGAAAATGTGAATAAAATTCTTATTACTTTTGGTCTGTTCTTCTAGAATGAATTTGAGTTGTTTAGTCTTAATAAAACGTGAAACTGTGACATAACGACCTAAACGACCTATATTCTTGCAGCCTATATATCTAGCTATATTGTATGCAATCGTTAAGAATAGTGACGACCAATAATCATCGACCTGGGGGCTGTCACAGTCTATAGTTCAGTTTCTCCACTGGTATTTGACAGAACCTCGTGAGCACCAGACGCGCAGCAGAAATAATGCGCGCGGCCAGCAGGACCCTCCTCAACGTCGGCCGATTTTAAGCGATAACCTTTATCAAACGGAAGATGTATTTTGCTTTGAGTGACATACAGTAAATATGTACTGAATGCTCTGTGTGCTAAGGAGCGACTAAAACCGGTCTGACTGGGAAGGTGATCGGGTTCAGCCTTGGGCCTGAGGACCTGGTGTGACGTAGCCGGTGCTGCTGCTGCGCTGCCGGAGCTTTACTGTAGGGAAATGACCGAGAGTGACCTCAAAGACAACACTGTGTTGTAGCCGTTGTCTGTACACACCTTTGATACATCGTTACAATAATGTGCGCCAACTTTTAGTCCGATTCTTATTTTCTGTGTGAAGGAAAGGGCCACGGTCCACTCGTCGCGTTATTACCAGCGTGTTACCTTGTGCTACATTAGCAGCTAAGCTAAGGCACGGCAGCCTGGTTTCTCGTTGCAGGCGACAAGGCTTTTTCCTTTTTTTTTTCTGCAGATGCTAAGCTAATTCAGACTAGGCTAACTGCTGCCATGGATAAAGCCAAGTCAATGATGGACAAGAAGGGGGCGTCGGGACCCTTTCACGTCGCTAATGGACAGAGCCAGAGGGGCTTTCATAGTCTTGCAATCGTGGCAGCAAATGGAAGCTGCAGCGGTCACAGCAGCAACGGTGAGAGCGTGCACCACCTGCACCGCGGGGACGAGCCGGAGTGCACCGGCTCCCCGGCCAAGAGGTCCCGGCTACGGAGGAGGACCGAGTCCATGAGACGAAACCGACCCCGTGAGTACTTTCAGTCTTATTGTATTTTAAATGTCCCCTCGGTGTGCAATAACTGCACTGAGAGCTGTGCTTTCTCTTACAGTAAATATCTCTCGTCATATTTTACAGTGCAATACTGGTCAGCCAGGATTTGCTTTCCCAACGATGTTAGGTTGAAACAACAAATGAATACCCTTGACACCATTCATTTATTATTTTAGTAGGGAAGGATAGTGTTACTGTGTCTATTAGCGCTACGTGAAATGACAGGCGTTATTGATTTTATAAGACAAATCTATATCCCAAGCTAATCATCCATTCTGCCTTAGAAGTCGTCGTCAGGGAGACCCCCTTTTGTTTTGTGAACCCTATGGGTCGCAGTTGGTGTGTTATGATTGGTGGAAACAAGGTGGTGAAAAAGCTCCTGATAAGTGGGCTTGGCTTGAGTTGACCAATGAAGCACTGGCCCTCTGTCTCCATGAGGCAGGACCCCGCCCCCTTATTTACTGGCATGAAGCTATTCCGCATGATGTGACAGCGAGGCCTGTGGACACTTAGCACTTTATGCAAAGAATGAGTTAAATTGTGTTTATTTAGCTCCTGGCGTGAAAAAGCACCCACCTTGAAAAGGCCGTGCATTTTTCAAGACTTCAGTAGTTTTATCGCCACTTGTGAGCTAATACTGCGTGCAATAATGAAGCTTATTAGCGGAAAGAAACCAGGTAAGTACAAGAGTGTTTCCTGTTTTTAGATCAGATATTAGTTTAAATCAACGATAAACTTAGACATGTCATTTTCTAAAAGTGTGTCTGGAAAACTTAAATGCCCATTTCTTCAGTAGAGAATACTTGTGCTTTATTGTTGCGGATTTATGAACAGGTTCTGAACGAAGACATGTGACTTGACTTCAAGTTTTTGTCGTGGCCATGGTCATGGTTGCAGTTATTTCCATTTGTTGTAAATGATTTTGACATTTTGAAATGGCGAATTATTAGTTGCTATATTTGTGTTGTAGGCCGGTGTGAAATTTGGCAAAATTATAGATGCAAAAAAAAAAAAAAAAAAAAAGATGCAGCGTTGGATCTTAATATAAAGCATTTTGATTAAAATGTCATATATGGAGGTTCCTCTGAAATTCCAAATTATATACTTTTTTATTTGCTACCAACTCAATTTGCCACATTTAAGTTGTTTAATAATATCAAATGTCAAATACACAACTTTTGGATTGCATCAGAATTGACAATAAAGGGACAGTACATTTTGAAATGTCTACCCAATGTCCTCTGAAGAGCGTCCAGCTGATAAAGCAGGATAACCCTCTGAGCCTTTCACTCCCTACCCAATCCTGGAATGATACTATCACTTTATTGACACTCTTAACATTTGTCTTGTTGCTAAATCTTTTGGTCTTAAAAAATAGATTTATGTTAATTTGTAGTTGTAACAGCAGTAGCTGAAGAATGCATTCTTTCACAAGGAGAACTGCTGAATGTCTGGCTGCAGTGTTACAGAAAATATTAGTCAAAGTAGTGGACAGTGTTGAAATTACAAGAGAAGGGTTTGGTCTCTTTTATTTCATAAAGCTGGCATTAATAATGAGTAATTCAGTGTTATGACTGAGTGACAGAAAAGCACATAATTGATTAGAAAAAAACAACTTCACTGGTGTGAAAAGGTAAAAACCTGTGAATTCATAACTAGTCAGGTATAGGTAATAATTTGTTATATTGACCAATTAACCACAAGCTTGGACCACAATTAGTGCATTTTGATTTATTACCAGAAAAACATTAATTAAAAAACTTTTTCCCCCAAAATGTAAAGCTGTCAGTCAATGATATTTAGAGTACTTAGCAGCATGAATGAGTGAATTACACACCCAGAAGTAAGAGAAACCCCCTCCTCTGACCTGAAACTGTGAACAAACAAACATAGTTTAAAATTATAATTTAAGTAAAACTGAATCATTTCAGGCATAATTGTTTGTTAGACTCTACAAACAAGTTTACTTGTACATATGCATTTTCATGAATGAGATGCACTCTTTTGTGTATAGTATCAGGAGTACTAGGTGAAAGTGTAGCAGATTTTGTTTTGCTGGTTCATCAGCTCTACTAATTAGTCCATTGCTTTTGAGTTAAACATAACACCTTAAGCACAATGTTTATTTTGAAATTTTTGTTGCACATTTAACAATGAATGACTAGCTTTTATTTCCATGCATCACAGTGTACAGCAATTAACAAGAGATTATTAAACAAGACTGTATTCATTATCAATAACAATTGAAGTCCTGTTGTGTTTCATTATTGTGTTAACTAGTCACACAGAGTTCATAAATATTTGAGAATTGCAGTCTAACTGTATTGAGAACAATGTTTTCACTTCTTTCGCTGATAAAAAATATGTCAATTTACTGTTTTTACATTGTTGTATAGATCAGTCATGGTTTTAAAATGAGTAATTTGGGAGTCAGCACATTATATTAGATAAAGTAAAAGACTATTATGTTGACAAGTCCTATGCATTATTTCACAGGCTCAAGTAATACAACAATCTATGCAGCCATAGCAAGTTGTAATGCATGCATTTTTTAGTAAATACATTTTTCATAATTCCTGCAAATTGGTGCAATTGTGTAGAAAATGATCAGTTTATCTCACATTCACAATGTTTTTTGTGCGGGTAATAGTGCTTTAATTCAGAGTGTGCACAGGGATGGACTGCACAGAGGAGGGGCTGCTCACAAACAGGCCATTGTCAGTGTGAGAACAGTTAGTAGCTGTATCTGTTTGCATGAGAACATGACATCCTCATACTTGATAAATACAAAATCTTCACTTTAGACAAAAAAGCTTTATACCAAAAACCCATTAATAATACATATAGTATTGGAGCTAGTGCGCAGGTGAGAGAGGACTGTTAAATTGTAAACCAAATGGTAAGGAGGTGATAGGTGACTGCACAAAAGGTCATCCTACTACATGAACCTGATCCTGCTTCAGGTATTTACAGCTGGCTTGTTATAAGTAACATAGACACAATTAGCAGATATCTTTGTAATGAATTAAGGAATGTACTAGTTTTTTAGTTATGTTCTCATTCTGGAAAATAGTTGTGTTCTTTCTGTTCAGTAACAAACATATAGTGTTTCTTTGTGACCCAACCTGAAAGCACAAGAAGTGATTGTAATCTGAGAGTGGACTTTGCCTCAATAAGCCTGACAGAATCATTGCACAGCTCAAGTCTATTGTGAAATGGTCACATCTCCAGAGACCTCTTTAAACCACAGAAACATTTAAAGCAAACAATCAAACGTTTTTGTAGTTTTGTTTTTTGTTTTTTTACTTACAAAATTGATTGTAAAAACTTACTGGAGAAGTATGCCTATTCAGTAAATATCTGCATTCAAGACATTGCCAGCTGAATGTTAAGCTTTCCACAATTATATTTGTTACAACAACCACATGTTTTCAGCAGCACAGCATCTCCATTGTCACTTTTTATTGGCGATGCAACACCTGAATTTGTGCATTTAGGGTTTTTCACATAGCTTATCCCTTATTTCCTAACTCTGTCCACTGTTGCATTTTGTGACAATAATTTATGGCGTCTTCACAGTTGACAACAATCTAATTTTTTTGTCAGATTAAAGTAAAATGTTTGCCCCAAACATCTGCTGCAAGTCAGTGGAAATCCAATTTTTTCTGTACGTTTAGTTACGGAGCAATACAAACAGTCATATGGAATAGAAAAGAATATGGTATAGAATTGCCCTCTAGTTTATTAAAATGTTGATGAAAATGTTGAACAACACCGTTAACAGCTGTTAGTGACAAAAACCATGGTTAAGATAACTCCAAGGAAGCCCACACCATACACTTCAAGGAAGTAAAGATAAGGAGGAGACCAAGAGGGACAGAGGATCCTGAATTGGCTTTTTACATAATCATAAAAACACAGAAATAAAAAAAGCTAGAGTTTACCAGACAATATAAAAATGTTAGATAAGTGGGAAACAATAGACATAGGGGTGGTGAAAGAGCTCGAGACAAAGAAAAAACTGTCATGGAGGTTTTCTGTTACCATGGCAACCCATACTTCAGTTGCCTTGTGTTTCTTATTTGTTTTTTTTGTGCCAAATCTAATATTTTAACAAGTACAGTGCTATAAATGTATAGACACCCACCTCTTAGCAGAAAGTAGCATCATTTCTTATTGTTTTATATTGTTAATAATTTGACGTATTTACTCTCTGTCTTCAGCCTTCCCTTGGTTTGGCATGGACATCGGTGGCACCTTGGTAAAGCTGGTGTACTTCGAGCCAGTTGATATCACGGCAGAGGAAGAACAGGAGGAAGTGGAGAACCTCAAGTCTATCCGCCGCTACCTCACCTCAAATGTGGCCTATGGTTTGTGCCCCCAACCTAAAATTATGCTTTCATATTGCATGAAACTTGTAACATATATTCTATATTTCTTTGTTTGTTTGCTTTTTCAGGTAAAACAGGAGTCCGCGATGTTCACCTCGAGCTGAGGAACCTGACCATGTGTGGACGAACAGGGAACTTGCATTTTATCCGCTTTCCTACACAGGCCATGCACCGCTTCATCCAGATGGGACGGGACAAGAACTTCTCCAGCCTGCACACAACACTTTGCGCTACAGGTGGTGGAGCCTACAAGTTCGAGGATGATTTCCGAACTGTGAGTTTAAAAGAAATCTACAAACCCAATTCTGGAAAAAAAAAAAACAAGGGCCAGTGTCTAAAGAATATATCAATATTAAGGGTGCTCCGATCGATCGGCCGCCGATCATGATCGGCCGATCATGGCTAAAAATAGAGTGATCGGTGATCTGTAAAATGGGCCGATCAGAAGGGCCGATCAAATTACAATAAACACGCGAGGCTCTCACATTTACTGTCCTGCAACTCCGGTTTGATTAAACAGCCGTAGCGTTATTTTAGCAGTGTTTTTAAGTTAAGCCCTGGTTATAACTAACACAAACCTGCCCTGGAGGCGCTGCTTTGTGTCCCCGCTGTGTCCCCGCCTGCTTTAGGAGCGCACGGGACAGAACCGAGGCGCAGCAGTGCATGTATTTGCAAACATCAACGTAAATAGAGCTACAGCTAACCCGCTAACAGTTACGTTAAAAGGATTAAGAAAGTTCAGAGTCTGCCTGTGTCTTGTTGCGCGGAGAAAACTGTGCGTTTTGTGGCTTAAACTGCACCAAATGGCTGCTAATGGAAAGAGAAAGTAAAAAGGCAGCCCATGTGTCCGTGTGTCTGAGAGGAGCACCTTTCATCGTTGTCTTCTCTGCTCTCTTTGCACGTTTTCTTCATTCAGACGTTGTCAAAACTGGCAGCAGGAGCTGTCTGCTCTTTAGTCCACTGTGTTTCAACCTGGTTTGGCTGCGTGTTACACGGACACAGGCGCTGCACTCGCGGACTCGCATTAAAGGAACCAATTAAGAACAGCTGATTTTTACATCAGCGGAGCATTCAAACAAAGCCACAGACACTGGGCACACATTAAAGACCAATAATGCAACAAAACCTCTTCTAAAACAAAAATAAGTAGAATTTTGTTGTTCTTTTATATTTACAAAGGCTACAGTATTTTTCAAATGGAACTAATAATAGCCTGCATACAATACATTACTACATTGAAGACCACGTGATCGGTATCGGCCATGATCGGTATCGGCCGATCACAGCAGAGGCTGATCGGTGATCGGGGATCGGCCTCAAAAACCCTGATCGGAGCACCCTTAATCAATATCAATATATATTTTACCATGTCACAAAAAATAAAATAACCCACATCCTCTTATTTCTGATTCACTTTTCTCTGATGAGATTCTGTAGAAACACAGATCCTAACTTGAGTAAACATTGGCTTCAGCTGACGCTTAGTGGAGTAACATTAAACTAGTGTTCTTGCCCTCCACGAGAGCATTGCCCTCCAGGTGTGACATCAATGTGAAAACTATGAATAGTCACACTTGGTCATTGTATTAACCTGAGCTAAAGCAAGGCATTGTTCAAAGTTTAATGTTTGTCATTGGTGCTAAATTTACTCTGTCTTTCTCTCACAGATAGCTGACCTAGAACTGGTTAAGCTAGATGAGCTGGACTGCCTGATCCACGGCCTGTTGTTCGTCGACCGGGTGGGCTTCAACGGTCACTCTGAGTGCTACTACTTTCAAAACCCCTCAGATACTCAGAACTGTGTGAAGAGGCCCTGCACTTTGGACAACACCTTCCCCATGCTGCTGGTCAACATCGGCTCGGGGGTCTCCATTCTGGCTGTGTACTCTCAGGACAACTACAAACGGGTTACTGGTACAAGGTCAGCAAGTTCGATAACTACACAAAAGTTAATTAATTAATGTAGAATCAAGAAGACCTAAAAGTATAGTCATAAAAATGAAAGTGACTAAAAATGTCTAGAAAAGGATGTATATTGTCCTACAAGAATTGAACATGAACAAGACAACATCCTTTGTACATAGACACTTCATTAGGGTGTGGAAAAACTCAAAAAGACAGCCACAAAAAGAGGGATCCCCAAACTGGCCTTGCAATAGATGTGTCCAGGACAGTTCTATGTGTATACCTGTAGTGTGTGGTAATAATTAGTCATATTTTCCAAATAAAACAAAAAATGAATACAAGTCCATAAAATGAATCAAACAGGGAGGGAACACTTCACTGAACCTTTTGTATAACACTTAACTGGCTTTAGAAAATTAATGCAACTTCATGTGTAATGTAATGAATACAAGAGGTATTTTTAGCCATGGCTGTTTCCTTGTTAAATGATGGAGATGCTGCTGTCATTATAAACAACTCCTAATTAGATTTGTACTCCCTCTATAAATGGTAACACAAATTTACACAAATTATTCCTGACCTGGAGACAAGAAAAAATACATTCTGTGTGGCTTTCTAATGTTTTTTATTGATCTTTTATCTACCAGTATATGAATTTCTTCTTCCTTGCCTTGTCCAGTCTGGGAGGTGGCACTTTTCTGGGACTTTGCTGCTTGCTCACGGGCTGTGAGACATTTGAAGAAGCACTGGAAATGGCCAGCAAAGGTGATTCCACTAATGTCGACAAACTGGTTAAAGATATTTATGGAGGAGACTACGAGCGTTTCGGCTTGCAGGGCTCAGCCGTTGCCTCCAGGTGAGCAAATTCATCATTGTCACTCAAGGCATCTCTTTTTTTAAACATGGTTAAAAATGCAAATATATATTTTACATGAAAAAATATCCAAAATAAGATAGAAAACTGTGGAAAATGTAAACAAATCCAGAATGCTAATAGTTCACAAATCTCATAAATCCATGTTTTATTTACTATAGAACTGAGATATTTTCATAAGAAAAAACTGCACATTTTTACTTTAATGGCAGCAAAAAAAGTCTGGAAATGTAAAGTGGATTTGAAGGAACAATTGCAACTATTTGGGGTTAATTTGGCAACATTTTAGTAAGATGACTGATCATAAAAGGAGCATTTTATGAAGGCAGACTTTCTGTTATCAGTAATGAATGTATGGGATGCTTGTGATCTTCATGCCCTCAAGCATCACTACATTAAAAATGGGCATGAACCTGTACTGGAAATCGCTGCATGGAATTTAAAACACCTGATATGTTGTTTATGTTTTATTTAGAATAAAATGTGGCTTTACGGGATTTGCAAATGATTGCATTTATATTTTTATTTACATTTGACATTTATTTTATTTGTATTTGACATTGTGTCCTAAGAACACCCAATATACTAGCAAAACAACCTGCTTTCTAATCAAGAATGGATATGACAGCAGTCCAGTCTCTGTTTTGTGTACAAAGGTTGATCTATGAACTAAAGTGAACACAACAGCTTTCATAAGCGTCATCAGCTCATAATTGCACAGCCCTGTTATGATGTGCCTTAGCACCATTTATCAAAATAACATGCACTGACAAACAACACTGGCATGTTTACTGTCACTTCTGGAGGTTACCATGACATTTTCCCAGGTTGTTGTCTCTGTGTATTTTTAGGATTAACTTTTGTAGTACCTGTTATTTGTCTGTGCATCCCACACAAGTTTAAATATTTCAATTCTTTTAACATATTTTTTTCCAGTTTTGGCCACATGATGTGCAAAGAGAAACGGGACAGCATCAGTAAAGAGGACTTGGCCAGAGCCACACTTGTCACCATCACTAATAACATAGGATCCATAGCACGCATGTGTGCCGTCAATGAGGTAACTGCATAGCAGTGATCCAAAGTTTAATCACACTGATGATATATATCTGCTCGTAATGTAGCAGGACAGGTTTGGGGAGGTTATTTTGTAAGTTCACATCAGCTGTCACCTGTAGAGTCTTTCTGTGTTCTGTGGGCTTCTTTACAGTGTTGCCTTGTGACATAGCAATCAAGCAGCATTGTACAGGGCTATCACTGCACACAGAGATGCATCCTATAATCTTGTCCATTACTGACTATTAATACAAACTAACTCAGAGCTAACTTCAGTTTACTTTTCATTGACAGTCCTCCAATGTTGTCTAGGCTCATCTGTTCATCTGACACCACCACATCGTTGGAAAGTGAAGTGAAAAATTTTTTCAAAAAGGACAGCCTTAGAAATGACTTAAAAAGTTACTAAAATGTCTAGAAAATTACTTATATTGTCATACAAGAATTCCCTCATGTGACCAAGACAACATCCCCTGTATGTAGATCCTTAGGAAAGGTGTGGCAAACCCCCCCTAAAAATAAAGCTCAGAAGCCACAGAAGGAGGGATCCACAGACAGACTGTACCATAGATGTGTCCAGAGCAAACAATTAGACAAACAATTCCCAGAAAAAACACTTCTGCCACATCTGCAACCAGTGTCTAGGCTCATATGTTGTCTGACACCACCATGTGGTTGGAAAGTGAAGTACAAATAATTCTAAAACTTGAAAAAGTACTATTGCATGATTCAAATAAAAAATTGTCTATTTTCTTTATTTATTTCCTGTAGAAAATTGAGCGTGTGGTTTTTGTCGGGAACTTTCTTCGTATCAACACAGTATCCACCAAACTGCTAGCCTACGCCATGGACTTCTGGTCCAAAGGACAACTAAAAGCCCTCTTTCTTGAACATGAGGTGACTAAAAACATTGTGTGATCTTACCTCGCAGTAACAGATACATGATACTGAAATTTCCCTTTCTTCTTTAGGGGTATTTTGGAGCTGTTGGGGCACTGATGGAGCTGCTCAAAGCGTCTGAGGACCTGTGACCGGCACTGTCCTGCACCACCTAACGCTGTGATGTCAACAACTCTTGATGCTTAGACGTCATTGTTTCTTGATGCTGCTGAATGGTCTCTCACTGAGGCCTCTAAAGAAACTCTGAAGGGGAGGGGGATATAGAGAAACTGGGAAAAGCCATTTTATTAATTTATCTTCTGTAAATAAGGATAACTTCTAATATTCTTCCCCCTTTTCCCTAAGCAGAGCCTCCTTATAATAGAGATTTTATTATTGTAAGAATTAATTTATGCTCTCCTGTAATCAGCTCTAGTGATTCCTGTAACCTGAGGGAGGCACGGAGTGGTTTTGTATTTTGCGTGTTTGTGTGAATAGCTACTGTAGCATTAAGTCTTTAACGCTGTAGTGCCCCAGTGACTGGTTGTACAACAGTTATGCAGAAATCCAATTATTATATGACCTTCTATGATTTCTATGATTCCTTATTAGTCCACTGTTTTATACACACTCGGGCTTACAGTGACAGTCAAGTGAAGTGCCAGTAGCTGTATTCGTTGCACGGGAAGTTGCCACCATGCTATAACCGCACTAAAGCCAAATCCTTGAGATTCATCCCACCTGCATCCTTCAGGTCAGACAAAGGCAGCAGGAAACCAGTTTTTATTTTATTTTTTTATTTATTTAATATCTCCTCTCTGTATGGCCTTTGCTTTTGATTGTTCTCTGCCACCATCACTTGTTATTGTTAAGAGTGTCCTAGCTAGCATGCTTAGTTACCACGCTGAATTTTGTGTTGTTGGGACCAAGGCATCGTCTTCCAACTGGTAGCACTACAGCTGTTTTATTGGTCCACTTTGCCTCAGCAATGCGTTTTCATTATTGTGTCACTCTTTCGCCCAAGGACACTTAATCCAAGCCACACTGCTGCCTTGTTTGAAAAGTGTAGTATTAAGTGTACGTACTTATACATGTTATGGGACAGGACCAAGAGGCCAAGAGGGAACCATTTCCTAAAGGCATATGCAAATTGTATTTCTGATCCAGTAAGTCATTAAACGCTGTAGGTTAGATAACAACATGACTTGGTGGAAAAGGAAGGTACAGTACAATAGGCATTAGTTTCATCATTGTCAGCTAGCAAAAAGTATATTCGTACCTTGTAGTTGTTTTTAACTATTTATTTAGAAGTTGGTATTTCAAAGCACTGTTGATAGACCATCAGATCTAAAACCCTGTTGCTTGCTTGACTGGCTTGTAATGCCGTTGAAATGTCTGCAACCGTTTAGGATTTACCCTTTTTTAATGACATCATAAAACATTGAATGCATAATTGTGACAGTTTTAAGTAAATAGATGATAGCTTTTAAAGTAGCCCCACTTTGTTTTTTTTGTTTGTTTTTTAGTTTTTTGACTGCTTCATACAGCACTGCACTGTACAATATGCCTTTTATGTTTTTGTGCATTACCTTTTTTTATCAAACCTCCACTTTTTATCTTTTGTTCTAATGCCTCACCAACACTATGAGCTTGATTTTATGTTTCTGAGCCTAGGCACTGTAGTTCATGTGGACTGGGTAAATATTAATTGTTTATGTAACTTAATAAGAAAGCCCGAGTTGAAGTTTATACCACAATGCATGTTCCTTTACAAAATGTTGTGGTTGATCCCTGGACTACACTTTGACCCTGACAGACAACGTAATTTTCTAATTTATCTGATCATGAATAGACACAAGTTGACGGTTGTAATTGCTGAACTAAAAGAGGGGACCATAATACTTTACTCAACTTTAACCAAATTAAAGAAATGGATCCATAGATAGATTTATGCTAAACTTTCTAGAAGGTTAACATTTTGATAAGCTTAGGACACTGTTGTTTTATCTGTGATGATGCATGACATTTGTGGTGCTTGTCCCATTTCACTTTTGCCTTGTCTGATTCATGTTTGCATTTCTAACCATAGCATTGACCAGATGCCACCTCAGCTTTGAAATCCCACAACCCCCCCATATCCCTTCACTTTGGGTTAACGCACGTGTGTCCTTCAGATGCCACTGTACTCTTTTTTTTTTTTTTTTTTTTTTTTTTTTTTTTTTTTTTTTTTTTTTTTTATACATTTTGTGCAATGTCAGTACTGTTAAAGATAGTGAAAAGTCACATGCCTAACTGTTAATGCTAATTAATTCTCTCGTGCAGGCTGGAATTATGCTTTTATAACATGTTTTTGTTTTAGCATTTTAAGTGTGTCTATATTGTTTTGGCCAGTAATGCCGATCAAAGCATTAACTTGTATGATCTTCTTTTAAATTGTCCCATTATTATTAATTTCATATCACGCTATCACTCTTCAACTGCTCTCAACAATATTTGTTCTTATTTTTAATGCTTGTCTTTTAGAGGTGAAGCCACATACTAACTACAATATGATCAAATTATTCAATACTGATCAGAAAACCATTTGTGTAATTACCATACAGTACAATATATTTTGTATATCAGATCCTAAAATAGTCTGAAGTGTTATTTTTTTTCATAGTACCATGTCTGTTGAGAGCAGTACTATTAGGCATGTTAACTTAAAGCATGTAATGAATGACAGGTTGTTTTCTTAAGTATCTACCAAAAGGCTATGCAGTAACCTCTTCATTGATAATCCTTTGCAACAGCGAAAGACCACACCCTTTCTGAAGTTCATCTGAATTTTTGGTACTTGTTTATAAGCATTTTTTTTAGCCCTGGAAATATCCTGTTTAAATCTTGACAGAGAGAGTGCTCTCCTCTTGAAGTTTCTGTCCTGCTCATGAAGTGAAGTGAACAGAAAGTTAGACCTAATTAGGATCCAGAATTAGCCTCTTTGGATCTATGCATTTCACCGTAACTGTTTTTGAGCTAGTGTTCACACTGGTCACTAGAACTGCTAGGTCATCCCCTTTGGTTGTTTTTCCAACCAGCATCATGACACCTAATATGGTCAAACTTCCTGTTGGATAAACAAGTCATTAAAGCCCTGACAGGACAGAACTTTGCACCCTTGTGTATTTGATTGTACAGAGATTTTTGTAAATAATATTAATATGTTTTATTCAACACCAGCAATCTGTCTGACAATGGAGTTGTTCAACTGTTTGAGGGCCAGGTTTCCCAAACACTTTTAAATTCCAAAGCAGATGCCGCTAAGCCGCTTCAAGCATGTGGATAAGATACTGTTTTCTCTACTGCTGTATCAGCTCTACTGTCCTGCATCACTTGTGTAAAGCTAATTGGCGTTAACATGTGTTGTTTGTGTGCGCTGCAGGAGGTCACAGTCTCTGTGTGAGCTCTGAAGGTGAAGCCCAGTCCTGATGGTTCAGAGTCAGTTTTGCCGCTGCTTTTAATTTTTCTGGTTTGAAAAAGAGAGGGTTAAAATAACAATTGAAAAAGGCTCTCTGCCTTGTGCAATGTATGTTCTGATGTGAAGAGATTTTTTGAATAAATTCAAAACTGTACTGGATGTCTGCTCTGCCTCAGTGTCTGTTTTAAAGAATAACCTAAGATAAAATTATTGGCTATATTAGATAATTATACTCAAATTATCATAATTTTCTAAAAATGTGTAAGAGCAATCTCTGCATTCATCAGCATGGTTAAAAGAAGTATATATTTTCTGATCAATATAATCAGAGGTAAAAGTAACTTAGAAAAAAAATGACTTACTTATCAGAAAAGAAAAACTTAACTGACTTACTACCTAAGTAAATGTTTAAGGTCTCTTTATTAGTTAAACTATTTTTTGACCTTGGTAATGAAACAGATATAACACCTCAAAATTAGAGTAGTAGTAGCAGTAGTAGTGGTTTATATTCAGTCTGGTTTATATTATTTTTTTAACTCAGGTAATAATTTTGTTTGCTACTTTTACTTCTAGCCATTTTTTTTTTTTTTTTTTTTTTTTTTGAATGAATTACTTTTACGTGAGTCACATTTTGAGTACTCTGATTATTATTAGTCCTCGATTTCAAGGTGTTAGTATGAGTTGGGATTGGCTGAAAAACTCAACTATGTATAACTATGAGAGGTTTTAGGCTTTGTTAAGAGGGGGATATACATTCTGTAACAATACAATTTTACTAAATTTATATAAAATGTTATTCAATTTTATTAGGCTGAAAGTGTTTTTGTTTTTGTTTTGTTTTTTTGTTTTTTGTTTTACATTTCTGTCAGTGTTCTGTCAATATTGAGGATTCCATCTCAGTTAAAATCTCACAAGTGTTACCTTTTTATAGATATTATGGATTATTTTATTTTTGAGCATGTCGTTTTTTAGCAAAGACCTAAGAAAAGGGTCTAGGGTCCAATACTTTGTAAAGTGAAGGCTGCACATTTCAAAAGCCCCTCTTGCTTCCACAGCCTAAGTAACAATGCATTGACATAATAATTTGGTTGGTGAGCAGAGTGAGAGGTTTGCGGTTAATGGCTTGTGCAAATAATCATTTGAGTAAACCGTGCTATTAGCTGGCAATTGTCCACTGTGTAAGCTGACTTCAAAAACCTGCAAAGAACCAACAGTGTGTGTGTATGTATATATATATATATATATATATATATATATATATATATATATATATATATATATATATATATATATATATATATATATATATATATATATATATATATATATATTTTTTATTTATTTATTTATTTATTTTGCATAAGAATGCGCAAGAGTGTTTAGTTATGAATGTGTATAACCAGCACAGCCAAACACACCTGAAACAGAACCTGTTGCCTGTTCATTAATGCGCACTGTCCCATTCAAATGAACAAATAAATACAAATAATATATGAGTACTGAACATTTAAAAAATAAAGTTTCACAATGTGCTTGATACAAATCCATTCTGATTACTGAACTGAACTTATTTGTAGGTGCTTAATGAACAAATCCTACCTTGGCCTGGCACTCAGCTCTGAAGAGGATGAACTCCTTTAGCATGACACACAACTGTCTGGCAGGAGCAGCAGGGGTTAAGGGTCAGGGGGCAGAGGACACACAAAATTCTCAAATTCTCCCAAATGGAAAATAGAATCAAGAAACCACAGTTAAAGAAAACAACTTTGTATTAAACCCATTCAGTGTAGCATTTGCAGTAGACTGACAAACTGGGCATCACACTTACCTCACACCCTCACTATAAGCTAAAACGTTGATATCAATTTACAGTTACATTTCATATAATATAAGTATTTTATTTTATTTTGTTTTATTTTATTTTGGAGCTCATTGATAGTTAATGTATTCACCTTATAATCCAACCTCAACTATTCACAATTAGATGCCCTTAACTAAAGCCATTGTACACGACTTCACTCCTCACTTGAGACCTTTATGCAAATGTTTTTGGCTCTCCCTCCCCTGGACCCCCGCCCCCCTCCTCCTCTCCAGTGTGCTGCTGGCTCACTGGTTTTACAGTGTGTCTTCAGATGGCTTCCTGGAGCAGCCGCAGGGCCGGTCTCTGCTCAAACATTTCAAGCATGAAACTCTAAAGGAGAAGAAGAGGAGCAGGATAAGTGCCACCGAGGTACGTCAACACATAACTTTTAATTGTGTCTGGGTCACGATCTTTTGATCTCACATTTCTTGCCTAACCTGTTTACTCTTTTGCTCAGTGTGCAAGTTTAAAAGTCATACTTTTAATATCAATAGCAGAATATTAATGAATTCCTCATCACTCTAACCCTAAATTGTATTATTTCTGATTTCTTAATTGAATAATTGTTAAATTAATTGGGAAATCCACTGAGATGGATGAAGTTTTTGATGCTTTTGAAGTGATGTTTTCATGGCAGTGCGCCCGTGTACTTTGCAGCACAAGGGAAATTCTCAGTTGATAACTCCAGCAAATCAATGTGCAAGCACAAGACCTTACAACTTGTTTGACCAGTTGAACTTAGAGTGCCACAGGTGATGAAACAGGAGAGCCCACAGTGTAACCTTTGGCCAGGTGAACGAGGGCATTTCATTATGCAAATAATTTTCCAGGTCCTGTGTTTTTGATTTCTGGTGTAAATGCTTGCTTAGATGTGACACTTTCTTCTTTCAGCTATTACATGGTTGGGTTTGTATTTTAATTAGTCTAGGCAATGCAAACAAAACACAGCTGTTACTAAATGCTGATGGTGTTAAAAAAAATAAATAAATAAAAAAAAAGCCTTTGGAAACCTAAACATTCTGTTTGTCATCCAAGTGGTCATATCATTGTAGTAACTTTTATGTTGCATAGGTTGTAACTTTATACATATGTATACATAGATCAAAAGTGGACAATGTACTCAAAATCTGTACTCAAGTACCACTACAAGAATTGAAGTACTGAACAGTAAAGATAAAGTGTGGAAAATACTTACTGCTATTACTACTTTCACCCCTACTGCTATTGCTACTACTGCTAATTCTACTAAACTGCTACTGCTACTAAAATATTTACTCACTACTCAAATATGACTTGTGTAAAATTTAAAAAAAGTTTAAAGTTTACTAAGGTAGAAGGAACTTATTGTTACTACAACCACTACTGCTACTACTATTACCACCTCTAGTGCTACTAATACTTCTACGTTTGCCTGATTGGGTTTCTCTAATGACTTTAAATTAGTCTAAGCAGGTGGAAGGCAAACAGAGTGCAGCTGTGGAGAAACTTTTTCAGAAAGAACACTCACAAATGGACACTCACGTGGACCGCTCTACAATTTCAATAGAATGGGGTGGAGCTTGCAGCCCAGAGGTTGATTTCCAAGTGCAAGAAGTGGTGCAAGAATTTTAAAGGGTGGGTGGGTGGGGGTGGGGGGGGGGGTGGGGGGTTCTAGACAGCAATAGCTTTGACCCCGCCTCGTCAAGCATCTGACCCTCTTCATCCCGACTGCCACGTGGAACTGACCTCTGACCTCTGACCTGTTGTTTGTCTTGTTCTAGGCCACCACTTTGACACAAGACACACTGCATCCCTACAAAGTGTTAAGTTGCAGCTGAGGAAAAAGTAAACAAAAACATTAGCTATTAGAATTATTGGGGAAATAAAAATGTTCAGAAAAACAAACATACATTAATCTTTACGACAACCTCCTTAATGAGGTGGTCATATAAGACGAACATGTCAAGGGAGACATACGCTGACTAATGGTTAGAGAGGTTGGGTTACACTTCACCAGAGAAAACAACAATATACAAGCTCTAGTTTGGAAAAACACAGCAGGTAGAAAGCCCTATGCACCAAGCAGCTGGTTAAGTGCAGATAAGGAGGCCAACACATTGTTTTTCTTTACCAGAATAAGAGTTCATATGTTGGCACTTTAACTCAAAAGTGGGTCATTATTCTTATTGGTTTTCTAGTTCAGTTCACATTTTATTATGATAGTTAAATGATTTTTAAACATTGTTTCTGTCATCAGAGTGGTTTTGTCATAATATTTTAGTAGATATTTAATGTATTAACTAAGAACAAAGAAGTAAAAAGTGTTTCAACATTATTTTTTTTTTTTACTAAAATAAAAGTCAAAGTATTCAAAAATAATTTTACTTGGGTAAAAGAAAAAGTATTGACTGTAAAAGGTGTTCCATTACTGGTACATGGTGTTCCATTACTGGTACACCATTTGGTGATACTACTAGTACTGCTACAACTGCTTACTAATACTATTATATTATATTACTACTATTACTGTATCTAGTGCTACTACTTCTGTGTTTGCTACTATTACTTTTACCAATACTGCTACTAGAACTAACGCCACTGCTGCTATAACTGTTCCTATTATTACAACCACTACTGTTACTATTATATACTACATACTACTCCTTCTGCTACTATCCCTTTGAGGTCAAAAAATACTTTTACTTGGAGATTCTACATTTTCTTAACCCTCCTATTATGTTTCTGGTCAAGCTGAACTGTTTTAAAGTTAAAAAGGCTAAAAAACCTGGTTAAGAGCATTTTTTGACATGAAACTTATTCTTTCATTCATTCATTCATTCATTCATCTTCTACCGCTTATTCCCGTTAGGGGTCGCGGGTGACTGGAGCCTATCCCAGTAACTTTGGGTCGTAGGCGGGGTACACCCTGGACAGGGGCCAGCTTGTCGCAGGGCTGATACAGAGACGAACACAGACAGACAACCATTCACTTTAGAGTCACCAATTCACCTAACACATGCATGTCTTTGGACGGTGGGAGGAAGCCAGAGTACCCGGAGAGAACCCACGGTAACACGGGGAGGACATACAGACTCCTGAAACTTATTCTGTTTGGCTTATTTATTGCAATCAGCACAACCCCACAGTCAAAGTAGAAGCTAAAAAGCAGTCAGAACTGTCAAATATTAAAGTTTTTTTTGCAACTGTGGGAAATATTTCACCCCATATTATTCACATTGAGCAGTGTCACCAGATGTATAATAATTATATATATAATAATGTCCTCCTCTGTACAATCAATAATTCAAACACACCCCAAATGTAGTACATAATAAATACGTTTTTTCTTTCAAAAGTACTGCAAAAACTGACCCTGAGTGTGTAGTAAACACGTGCAACATAAACACATAAGACAAAATCACTAACCCTGGTGCCAGTTCAACTGCCCCTTGCTATAGTCTTAGTGAGAGAGAGTGAGAGAGAGTGGGCAAATGGATTCTACCAATACAAGCTTAAAAAACCCACAAAGAACAAAATTAATGAGCCAAAATTAAAACAATGCACTGGATAACTTCACTGAGAGTGTGAGTCAGGTTGGTCAAGTTGCTTGTCATTTGATATGTGAAATCCTGTATGTTTCTAATTTTGTCACGGTTGTGAAGTCTTCAAGTAATGGTCTATGTCCCAGAACTCCTCGCCAGGGATGCCTCCAGGAGGCATCTGGAACAGATGCCCAAGACACTTCAGCTGGCTTCTCTCAATGTGGAGGAGCAGCAGCTCTACTCCAAGCTCCTCCCAAGTGACCGAGCTCCTCACTCTATCTCTAAGGGAGCACCCAGCCACACTGCGGAGGAAACTCGTTTTGGCTGCTTGTATTCAAGATCCTGTACTTTTGGTTGTGACCCAAAGCTCATGACGATAGATGAGAGTAGGAGCATAGATCAACTGGTAAATCTTCATTACAACAGACCAATACAACAACTGCACTACAGCAGTCCTTCTCCTCCGCCAGTGGATCCAACTCAACACCAGGTGGTGATAAGTTGGCAGCTCAGCCCCTCTCTTCACCCGAATGTCCAAGACACATAGCCGAAGGTCAGATGAAACGACAACAAAGTCGATCATTGACCTATGGCCTAGGGTGTCCTGGTGCCATGTACAACAATGGACACCCTTGTGGTTGAACATGGTGTTTGTTATGGACAAACTGTGACTATCACAGAAGTCCAACAACAGAACACCACTCAGGTTCAGATCGGGGAGGCCGTTTTTTCCAGTCACGCCCTCCAGGTATCACTGTCGTAGAATGACAGAGTCCCCAGTTGGAGTACTTTCCAGCACCTCTCCCAGGGACTCCAAGAAGGCCAGGTACTCTGCACTGCCATTTGGCCTGTAAGCCGATACCACAGTGAGAGACATGTCCCTGGCCCGAAAACGTAGGGCTGCAACCCTCTCATTCACCGGGGAAAACTCCAACACAGATGAGTTGAGGGGCTAAAAGCAAGCCCACACCAGCCCACAGCCTCTCACTGTGAGCAACTCCAGAAGACAGTCCAGCCCCTCTCAAGGAGTTGGGTTCCAGGGCCCAAGCTGTGCGTAGAGGTGAGCCCAACTAACGCTCAACCTCTCGCACAAGCTCCAAGCAAGGTGACATTCCATGTCCCCAGAGCTAGTTTCTGTGTCCAGAGATCGGGTCATTGAGGCCCTCACCTTCGGCCACTGCCTCCTCTCTGCACCAGCCCCTTACGGCTCCTCTTGCAGGTGGTGGGTCCAAGGGAGGACGGTCCCATATTGTCTTTTCGGGCTAAGCCTGGCCGGGCCCCATGCGGAGAGACCCAACCACTAGGCACTCAGTTTTGGCCCAACCCCAGGCTCTGGCTCCAGCTCCAGGGTGAGGCCTGTGGCTGCGCCGTAATGGGCAATGTAACTTGCCTTGATTTTATTTTCTTCATAAATGGCTTGTGAGGTACAAGACCCTTGTGTTTATTGGGTGCATTAGTGGGTGCACTGTACATCTTAAACGATATATAATGTTGATTTAATTTGAGATTTCTGTTTATCATTTTCTGAAAGATAAACCGTCTTACTATTTTAATTTGCACACAGAGATGTATTTCATTTGAAGAACTGATGACAATGCATAATATTGTGGCATGTTGCTTTTGGGTGTTTTTTGATATGCTTTTCAGCTACACATTGTATTAGCAGTTTGCGCTCGTTAAATGACTTCCACACCCATTGTGTTGGAGTTGATGTTTCTATTGTGTCCATGTGTACTAATGTGGGCCTGCCTGTGTTTTAATGTCTAACACATTTGTTTCATTACAATATTTGTGAAGCTTTTTGATAACTGACCAGCATTTGCTAAATCGTAACTTCTGGTCAGATAAATGTTGCAAACTCAGTTCATGTTGTTGTTGCAAGTTGTGGACAAATCTCCAGCATTTATAACCATTTACTTACGTGGATTATTTATTAGCTTTTTATTCTTTATTTTTTGTTGGACAGAAGCTGAAGATGAGGACATCAACGTCTCTGGACTTTATCTAGTGAAAATTAATACTCTGCGCTGTTGACAGTGCCCAAAAACGCCCTTGACACACAAAAGAAGAAGCAAGACAGACTCCACTATTAGAAGACCAAGCCTGGAGCCATGGCCAAAGAGGGTATAGGGTCAGAGGTCACAAGAGAAGGTGGCTGGGGCTGGATGATAGTCGCCGGATGCTTCTTAGCCAACATTTGTACCCGTGCTGTTACCAGGTAGGTACTGTAAAATAATTCATTATTGTTGAAATAAAAAAGCATTGTTTATTTGATAGGGACAGGTGTTTCAGCTCACCATTTATTTATGTATGACCATTCTGACAGTTTCATACAATAATACTTTAAACTGCACTGTGAGTTGTTTTTTCTTTTCCCTTTGACTGTTTCTTTTCTCACGTTATCTTATCTTTCACTACATTCTTTAATCTCTTTTTGGTCTTCCTGTAGGCCAGGGGTTTCGAAAGTGGGGGATGAGATTTTTTCATAGAAAATAGCATATGTAGGTGTCAGTAGTGAATTAAGTGCACACATACATTGCATTATGTGTATAGTCCTGTCCTGCTTTTACAAGCATGTTCACTTGTTACTTTAGTTTTTACACTGGGACTCCATTTACCACTCTCGTATTACTACAAGCAAAACAATAATAGGCTGTTTTTTTTTTTTTTTTGGGTGTGTGTGTTTTTACATTGCCTGTTTTTATATAGGTCTATTAGTGCCCTGCGAGCAGCTGTGTGTGCAGCATTTGTATATTTCAACAATCTCAGGGGACAGTGGGGGTCGTTTGCACTTGTATTTTTGTGGGTTGTGGTTTGAAAATTTTGAGACCTGCTTTTCTAGGCCTCCTGCCTGCAGCTCTCAGCATCTTTCTACCAATATACTGTATATACTATCCCTCCTCTGTACATCTTCAAACCATCTCAGTCTGGCCTCTCTGACTTTGCCTCCAGAACATCTAACATGAGCTGTCCCACTGATGGACTCATTCCTGAGCCTATCCATCCTTATCACTCCCAAAGATAACCTTAACATCTTCAGCTCCGCTACCCTCAGCTCTGCCTCCTGTTTTCCTCAGTGCTACTGTCTCTAAAACATTATTACATTACAACATTAATCTCACTGCTCTGGTGTACAATAATGTGTACAAACCCTTTATTCTTGCTAAATTTCTTTTATCATACACAAACCTCCACCTTTCTTATTTTCCTCCACCTGCTCCCTGCTTCTTTCATAGTCCATGGAGATTTCGTTATACCTCATCTGTCGGCCTGTCCATCACCACAGCAAACAAGAAGGAACTCAGAGTCAGTCCTTGATGCAGTCCCACCTCCACTTTGAACTCCTTTTTCACACCTACAGCACACCACTGTCTTGCAGCTCGTCACAATCAAATGCCATCAAAATAAATCAATAGGTTGACTTCAAAATTAATAACATAGACTGTTTTCTTCATGTGCAGATGTGTGTCCATATTCTTTGTGGAGTTTCAACAGCATTTTGAAAAGGATTACTCCTCCACTGCCTGGATCCACAGTACAATTGATGGGATCACGATGTTCTGTGGTAAGATCATCTAAAATATCAAACCAGATTATACTGCAGAGCACAAAGGGAACAAACAAGGAAAGAGAATCCAACTGTGTTTGCAGCTCCTCTGGGCGGTTTCCTGGGGAACCATTTTTCGTGCAGGTCTATAGTGATGGTGGGAGGCCTGCTCTCCTTCACTGGGATGGTCCTCAGCTCATTTGCCACCAGCCTGTCATATCTCTATGTTTCCATGGGCATCGTCACAGGTATACAAAAATAACACTGTACAAAAATTATTATTTTATATATTAAAAAAATCTGTAAGTTGGTGAGAGACATATGCTAAAAATGCTAAAAATGCTGACAGCTAATGCAATCTATGTGATGCTTTCAACTCTGCATCTTACAAAAACAAAGGTAAATAGTTTTGTACTTGGTGGAAACCTTGAAATTAAATGTATTTATAAAATGTAAACAGACCAGTCACATAGTTAATCTGATTTTCTAATGTATTTATTCTAGGGCTTGGTTTTGCTCTCAGCTACACTCCGTCAGTGGCAATGGTGGGAAACTACTTCAATGAAAGGAAAGCTTTGGCTTATGGCATTGGCCTTTCAGGTAATTATATCCACTACTTGTTGTTGTTGTTGTTTTTTTGTTTTTTTTGTTTAGTTTAGTTGTTTTGTTTTTTTTTTTCAAAATTTTTATATCAGTATTGTATTGTTCCTTCTTGTTGTCATTTGTAATTGTTATTAATTTACATTATGTTTTTTTTTTTTTTTTTTTTTTATCCTCTGTGTGCAGGCAGTGGTATCGGGACGTTCGTACTGGCTCCTGCTGTTCAGCTGCTGATAGAGCTGTACTCATGGAGGGGGGCACTTCTGGTCCTGGGCGGGTTTGTGGCCAATCTGTGTGTTTGTGGGGCTCTGCTGAGGCCCCTCAAACCAAAATCAAAACCAGATGAAAGGCAGGTACCGCACTTCATTTTTGTGTAGAAACTAACTATGTGACACTTTATACCTTATTGCTGTAGACTAGGGCTGTGTGTTGGACCCTGGCAATCCAATAAGTTTGAGGGTGTAACTGTTGCAACACAATAAATGTTGATATATTACACTGTAACAGAGATGATCTTTTTTAACCACATGATTTAGGAAAGCTACAACTAGTACACCACTACATAAACAACACTTGCTCAGCACTATGAAATATGTTTTATTTCATAATCAGAGCAGTGAGTACTGCAATGAAAAGTGTTGGAAAGAGGAATGATTATTAACAACATGGAAATGCTTTGTTTTTTACAAAGGACATGGGAAAACAACATGAAGGGCTGTGTGATCCTAGGACTAGATTCAAAAACCACTGAGTTGATATCATCTGATCTCACCAAAGACGATCTGGCTTGGCTTGAAGCGAACAACTCTAACAGTAACAAGACTATTGAAAACTGTGCACTTGAAAATATAAATAAAGTGGAGATTATGAACCTGAGGAACAAGATTTCAGACCTAAAGAACCAGAAACTTAAAGATAAAGATGATTTTTTAGCTGGCAATGCCAACATAACCTACAGAGAAAACGCCAAAACCTGTGGTTACCGGCTTTGTCTCAAGTCCAAGGATGAGTTCAGCTTCTTGTTACACCCAGACTTCCTGATCCTGTCGGTGTCGATCCTGTTTATGGCCTTTGGCTGCAGCTCCCCTCTGGTCTACCTGGTTCCTTACGCACTCAGTGTTGGCGTGGAGCACCAGAACGCTGCCTTCCTCATGTCCATATTTGGAATCAGTAGCATCGTGGGCAACATCACTTTTGGATGGATCACAGACCGACCGTAAGTGTATAATAATACTGATGATTAGGAAAATGACTAACCAATTTAAAAGTACTGTATTTGCTATTACTCATGTACATTTACTCAGGTAATTTAAAGTACATTTTTTTAAGTAAAGGTAATTTCTGTACATTTTCTACAACATAATTTTACCTGAGTAGAAAAAGTCAAGTAAAATTTCTAGATGATTAAAAGTATTTTGGTAGCAGTGGTAAGCAGAGTTGTAGTACTAGTATTAGTAGGTGTAGCACAACTATAAGTAGTAGTAATAGGTAATAGTAGTAGTAATTGTAGTCACACTAGATGTAGTAATAAATTCTTAATAATTAATGAATGTAATTAATTTCTTTATTACTTTTACTTATACTCGATTAGAATTATTTTGCAGTAACAGTACTTATATTTGAGTACAGAACTGAAGTATTTCTTCCACCTCTGGTTTTCAGTTAGTCATGGATGACCAAACAAGCTTACCTCTGAACATCTCTGTGACCACATTGTGTGTTCAGTGTTACACAACATATTACATATCATATTGCATCACATTACATCTACAGTATAACGGCTCACAGGTGAAGCACACAGCAGCAGAACCTCAGTCATTGTCCAAAGTGGGATGACATAATAATTACACAACCATCAAAGGTGAAACATACAGGCCACATACAGATTTCACTCAAATTAAGTTGACTTTTTATTCTGGTAGTATATCGAACAGTGATCAGGTGATACCAAAGCACAAATGTTCACACTGGATTGTAACCCCTTGCAGCTGAATTCAAAACTATAGCTCATATATCTGAAAAAAACGAACATTTCTTTTGCAGGTGTTTGAAAAAATACCGCCTGCTGAACTACATGGTAGCAATCTGCATGGAAGGCCTGTGCTGCATTTTTACCCCGTTCCTCCACTCCTTCACCCTCCTCGTCCCGTTCGTGGTACTCTATGGGTACTTTGACGGAGCGTATGTAGCACTTATCCCAGTAGTGGTCTCAGATGTGGTGGGCCCTTTGTGTTTGACTCCTGCCCTGGGTGTAGTTTATTTCCTCCATGCCATACCCTACCTGGTCAGCCCACCAATCGGAGGTAAGAGTTCACTACATCTCTAAGTGTTGTGTGATCATTATCTGATGCTCATTACATAACTCTCTTGTCTCTCTGTAGGTCTGTTAGTCGACACAACAGGAGCGTACACCTCAACCTTTCACCTGTGTGGGGCCTCCTACATGACCAGTGCTGTAATATTAATGGTCGCCATATTGGCCAAGAGGTGGCAAAGGTCCAAATCCAATTCTGTTGTGTAATACAGAAACATTTCACTCTGCAGCACCCCTTAGAAAACAGCAGATCCCTTTATTTACAGCTGACAGTAATGACAATGAATCATGTGACTTATGGACAATAATGTATTTGATGCAATATGATAATTTTTATATGTCATTAACTAGCCATGTAGTGCTCCAAAGTTTGTTTTTCTAATGCAATATCACTTTATTTTTTTCTTTTAAATTGTTACCATCCATTTTATTAAGAAAAACTGAATGTAATATTTTTTTATTCTCTTGTCATTGTGTGTTGAACTCCCTAGGTACATAGTACTATAATAAAAACTAAGTTAAATTTATATATATTACCTCAGAATAATGATGACTTGATGATGATGTACATAGATGCCAAAGAAAACAAAATCTTTGTGAATTGTTTTTTTAATATATTTGTTGTTTTTAGTACAGATTTTTAATTGGTGTTTTAAATGCCATTTAAATTAAACCAAATTTGTCTCCAAATAATGAAGATATGTGTCGCTGAGCCTTGAGAGGGCAACACTTGGCAACAGTAACAGTAGTCACTCTTTACACAAAATAAAGTGTTGAAAATATTAGTAAGTGAAAGACATGAATAAACTGTGCATTCTGAGGAAACCTGTATGAACTTAACTGTGTGGGTTTGTTTATGAAAAGGGAAACCTCCTGTTACTATCCGCCCCTGCAAGTGCAGACCTGATTCCACTGCTGCCGACACCTCTGCATCATTATGAGCACATTTAACACATTTAACACTTCCTGTTTTGTTTTTTGTTTTTTTGTTTTTTTCTTTGTAGGCTTTTGCCTATTGTTCATGTTAAAAAAGCTCAGCAGCCTTCTTGTCTAGTTAACTTATCAATTGGTATGTCATAAAAATTTTGGGTGATGTGAATCCATAATTTTAGAAAAGGTATCATATTATAAAGTTTATGTTATTCCAACTAACTAACTTGTGTTTTCCAGTGTTTTGCTCTCTCATTTAATGCTCAAAACATTCCTAAACATTTACAACCACAATCTGAAACACAATAATCCATGCCATCACGCTGGAAATCTGTTGATTATTAACTGAGACAATTGATAGGCAGATTGTCACAGTGTTTTGCTGATAAAGACTCTGAGAACACAGGTCACAATGTAATAAGTAACAAAAAAACTGCACTCTCACATCATTTTCTAAAGTAGTACTGAATGATGAGGAACTGGTAAATGTTTGCTGATTTGTTTTCATGTCTTCATGCTTCTTAGACTTGATTGTATTCATAAGAGTCTTGCCAAAATGCTTGTTGCATGCATCACATGACTATGCTACTCAAACCACGTGTGTGAGCATGTGTGTGTGTGTGAATGTGTGTGCAGAGGGGAAAGTCCTCTATATGTGTGTGTGTGTTTTTCTTTTTTTTTTTTTCAACTGGGGATGCCATCTGAGAGGAAACCCCTCCTCCGCCTGCCTCCCACACATCCACCCACACATTGGAAACTTCTGTCTGCTCCGCACGTGTGTACAATATTATGGCTATGGAAAAAAAAAAAAAAAAAAAAAAAAAAAAACTGTGATTTTGGTACAATACTTAAGTCATAATCGGAACTTTTTTCTTGAGAATGCACTTTGCCAATGACACTTATTTCACACTGGCTGCAAACACAGACAAATTGTTCACTTTTCAATAAACAATAAGAAAAAAAAATGGAAAGAAACTTTTATTTTTATCTTGGTTAGTACATGTTATTAGTGTACTGCAATACATTAGCCTCTTTGCATGTGTCACAGAAATGCATACAATAATAAATACAAGTCTACTGTGTGTTATAGCCAGCTGATCCTCATGGGGGAGACAGAGCCAATGTGATGGAAATAGCTTGTATTTAGCCACTGATATGAAAAATAGTGTGTCAGCAAGGTTTAAATAGCAAATGGGTAATTTTGTATTTTACATATTGAATCATTAAATTGACTTTGGGACATAATGTAAAGCAGCAATATATTGTGTTATTGTGTTGTGCTTTAGCTTTGTTTGTAATAACTCACCGAGGTGTAAAAATGATTTAAGTGGACATTAAATAATGATGGCAGGGGGGTTATCGCTCACTGCCTCACAGCAAGGAGATTGTGAGTCATCCTTATGTGAGGCGTCTGCAAGTCCTCCCCATGTTGATGTGGCTACAAAAAATAGCCAGCATCATGGTTATATTCCAATATTACTGTTCACATCAGGAGAAGCCTCAAAATAGACATTTATATACAATATCACTTCAGTATAGGTCTGATTTTTTAAAGGTTTTTAAATGCACCCTAGCACTTGAGTTAGTGTCAGAAAAATCTGTGCAGTGGTCTTGAAGCTTGAATTATTCAGTTTTCTACTTTTTTATAGTAATTTAGGTTCTGTAAAAAACATGGTGAAATAATCAGGGCTAAAATTGTAAAATTGTGCCTGACAGTTAAACTTGCAGAGAACCACTAAACTGAACCATGTTGTGTGTTTTTAGATCAGTAAATCTAAACAGTTCATAATAAATGAACAGAGAGTAAATGGTCAGTGTATGTCTCTAAGCTTCAGTCTTGCAAAGCAGCTTGGATGTACTACTATTTTCTCCCCTATTGAAACTAAACAGTAGAAGAATATTTGAATATTTGAACATGTGGTTAAAGTTTATGTTTGTAAGTATATTACATTTGCATGACCTAAGTTAGCCATCTCCACAGTGTATCTGTAAACCATAACCAAGATCATAAAGCAGAACATAATAGCTGTCTTTGAGACAACCACTTGACAGAAAAGTGCAGAACTGAAGACACCTGCGATGTTGGTTAACAGTAGATGGAGATGTTGATACTGTCGTCAGCCAGCAGCCAGGTGCATCAGCCCCTCACTCTGTACTTGTGTGTGTGCTTGTACTACCACATCAGTCAAACACACTTCTGTGGCAACAGAAGTACGCAACAAAACACAAGAAACTCCTGAAGAAGCACAGATGAAAAGGGCACATCTTACATAAAACACATTTCAAAGTATATAGGGCCAACATTTATACTTGTATACTGAAACTGGGCTGCAGAGAGGTGAGGAGAGTAACACAGATCACTGGTGGTCTGATTTATTCAGAACAGCAATGGTGCATAGTAACAGATACTTTTACTCAGTACTTTGTGAAGTAATATTTTGAGGGAAAATGTAAGTACTTTTACTAAGTGTTTTTGACTTAGGTGGTAATGCGCCTTGTAATGAAGAGATCCTGGATTTGAGCCAGGTAGTGTTATTAGTAGTACTGGTAGACGCAGAAGTAGTAGGCATAGTAGTAGATTTTACTGTGCAATTGCAAAAATTCAAAATAAAAAGTACTACTTTCATAATAATGCATTAGTCTTTAGCACTTTTCAGACACTCAAGGTTGCTTTGAAATTTGGTGCATTATTCATTCACTCCTCAGTCACACTCAGTGGTGGTGAGCTACTTCTGTAGCCACAGCTGCCCCGGGGCAGACTGACAGAACCATGGCTGCCAATCTGCATCTACTGCCACCTCCGACCACCATCAAACACACTGACACATTCATGCAGAGTTAGTAGCTGAACGTCTCTACCGATTCAGCTACTGCCACACCACTTTGTTTCCATAACACATAATAGCATTTGCAGATCTGCAAAGCCACTGGCCCTATCTCACAATGATAAAGATAAAGTGCCCCTTGTGGTTGGATTGAGTATCTTTGGCCAATCTTGTGGTATCTTGCAGTGGTATCCAGACAGTGTTCCAGCTCTACACTCCAATGAATCCCATCTTCCTTGGCCCATTACTGACCTTTTCTGAGATTTCCATTAAAATCTGAACCAATACTTTTTGAATTATTTTTCAATGGACTAACAAACTAACATCAGTATAAACATAACTCCACTGATAGTATCTTTTAACTCAGTATGTAATGAGTTTAAGTGTGGCCATTACAGAAGAACATGCGTAATCCAAATCTCTGTCCACAAATGGACACGGTCTAGTCACATGACCAAAGACCATTCAAGATGAAGGAAAATCTGATTCTTCTCACAATTATAAACTTACTATGCTGAGATATACAATAATTAGGTTAACCTAATGAAACAGTCATGAGAGACACATAAGTCATTACAGTGCAGCTAAGGTCTCTAAACACAGTTAGTGTTGGAAAGCACCAGAGGGTCAAAAAAGAGGCCAAGTTTTACTGCAGCCATGTCCTCTGTAGAGTGAGTGTCCCCAGGCTGTGGTCAGTGATGAAAGGAGAGTTCAGTTGCAGCTTCAGGATTCATTATATACACAGTCTGTATGCTTCACATCAACAGAAACCGTAAAATAGCTATTTGTGTGAATATAGTATAAGCACAAAAATAATAGAGATAGGTCAGTTTTTGGCTCGGTTTTTTGGCAACCCAACAAGTCTTTGATAACCCACTTATGGGACCCAACCCAGTGTTTTACTGGACTATAGAGTCTTTCCATGTTTATATTCATATTTAGTTTTACAAGAGAACAAACTAAAAAACATAGATGCATGTGCTACAAAATTACTCTGAACTAATAGCACCCAGATGTGATAAGTTTAATGTCCCAACCTAGTAAAGTAGTCTTTGTGGTGATAGATGGAGTAAATCTGAGCACAGACTGACAAATGCTACATTTCTGTAACTACTCATCCAGTCTATCACAACAAAAAAACTCTGAAATGTTTTATTATTAAATTATTTAGCCTTTAGCTCATATGCTAATTATGCAAATTGCTACCTATAGGGTGACCACCTGTCCCACTTTTGGTTGTACTGCACAGCCATTTAGGCATCTGTCTCCCCGTCCCACTCACTAAGAAAATGTCCCTCTTTTTCATTGATTCTCAGTGGATCTTGTAAAAAGAGATTCAAGTTAAGAACAACATGGTAAGTATTCATTGTGTAAAATGTAGAATAAATATTTGTGTGCATCCCATTTTGATACAATACAGTCTATGATTGGTGTGTTCTGCCCTTGTGTTTCAGGACAGGGCTCTCCATGGAGCTGTGAGCTGGGGTTGGTGCTAGATTGTGTTGAGAAAATGTAGCCTGAGAGCTTTGATATTTTTTCTCTTCCATCTTTTTTATTCCAGTGAATAATGTCTCAGTAAAGACATTACTATGCAAAATGTGTGTTTTTGGGATGAAAACAGTTTTATAGGCTCTAAACGGAGGCAACGTGTGTCTTACCAAGTTGGTAAGTAGGATTTGTATATCAAAACATTTATTTCTCAAGTCTGTCCCATCTTGTCCCACCAAATTGCACAACTTGTCCCACTTTTTGCACTTTTTGAGGTGGTTACCCTAGCTACCTATATTAAAACAGCAATGATACACTTGCTAATGTTTTTCAACCAAGCACTGACATTACACACATAGTCAGTTAGTTATCAGCTGCCAAAAACAACTTCTTTTACATATTTTACTATATTTGGTGGCTAATGCTAATCCCTCCATATAGTTTTTGTGGTCTGTTTAGCTTATGACACCATTTTGCAAAAGCAGCCATATTGTTATAAAGACTAAAAGGGTCTATACAACATTACAAAGTCTTAGTGTCCATGTAAAACAGAGAATCTAATGCTATTTGTTCCAGCAAATAAAATGTAGAGTTAACATTTGAAAATAAATTGTAATTCACATCTAGTGGGTCACAGGGCAGTTCAATATAGTTGTTGAATATTGCTTTAATCACATCAGTTTCTGAACTGCAAATCTTAAAATGCATGTGCCATAAGAAATAATTTAAAAAACCTTGGTTCTTAAAAAGTGGGTCACTATAAAATGTCCCACAGTCAGACCAATGGACAAACACTATATTAAACCATGTGGTGGTGAAATCAGTGCCACTCTATGCTATCATTTAATATAATCAGTTACTTTACAAGGTGTCACACAATGTCAGAACCACAAAAGTAATAATATTGTGATTCACTGAATGGTTTTTGACATCAGTTGTACCACATCAGTGTAAAATAAAAAATGTTGTCACAGTAAAACAAATTGAGCATAAAAACATCCAGCCTGGTGTGGACCACTAGCTTTCCGCGGTGCAATAGTTTGTTTTGGTACGCTTTGTAAGTTTAATTTTGTGTGGGTGCATGTTTTTAAAGACATGAACCAAAAAACCACACCTTTTTCACAGCTTCAACATGCTTTTTTCCAATCATACTTTTTTGCCCTCCCACACACACAAATGCATCTCTGCAGCAAACTGTCTTTGAAGCAAGAAAATTAGAGAATAAAGGGGAAGAAAAATCTGCAAACTTTTAGAGTGGAAAAAAAAAGAGTTTAATGCATAAAAAAATAAGACTCAAAACAACAAAAGATGGAGGCAGAGGGAGAGGCAAAAGGTTTGGGGGCAGACTACGCTTTGAAAGTGCCACAGTGCAAAAAAAGGGGGTCTGTGTTTAAAAATTAAAAACCTTCAGAGTGAGAGCAACAACAGCAAATGAAAAACATAAAAGAAGAGAGTATTACAGGTGTGTGGCGTTGTTGTGGCACATTTCTTTATCTTGCTGGTTATTGCCTCTTGTTTTCCTCATACACTGTTTACGTTTACATGGGCTCCAACTAAAACACCACTTTATAGTAACCAACACTCAAAAGCATTAGCTAAGGATTAGTAACTAATTTTTTTCCAAGCATTATTTCAACTTTAATAAACTCCATTAAAGCACAAATATGGTGGGGCTGGGGAGCGCACAAAGTGAACACTGGCTTGTGATCCTTTGTTGCTGGATTACTAAGTATTGTTATTTACATATTTATAAAGGGGTTATGTTATGCTTTTATTCATATTGTTTAAAACAGTGGGTCCCAAAGTGGGGTCGGGGCCCCCTGGGGTTCCGCAAAGGTACTGCAGGGAGGCCCCCTGAGACTGTCTATACTGAGTACATGAAGAAATTGAGTTTGAAATGAAAAACGGTTATATACTTGTTTAAAAATAATACTTTAAAACAATCTTTAGCCAACAGTCAGTGTTTTTTGCAATATATTTTAGAAATATGTAGAAAAACCTGGCATTGTCTTTTGAATAAAGGGAAGTTTTATTGTCGGGGTCTGCGTGGGATTTTTTTAAATTTAACTCTCTTGACTTTGGGAATGGCTGGCCTAAACCAATCTTGGTCACCTCTAGAACAGCAATTCACATTTTACAACATTTATAAACATTATCTGACTAAGTACTAATAATAATTTATAAGTACATAAAAACAGGTGAAGAGATCAGCAGAAGGCAGCTGAGTGCAGACTTTTGAACATAATTTAAAGAATAAAAAGAACACTTTCTTAAAGTTTTTGTATGACCCTGTTTTACAACAAAATGAAAAATAGCTGTGAGGACTCATTGGAAACAGAGCTGTGTAGTGTTTTGTGGATAAATGAATGAGAGCAGACCGGATGTTGATTGGTCAGTGCTTCCTGGAGTGGGCAAGGGTTCATGGGAGAGCTGGAAGTTTGTGCATCCGAGTGTTTGGAGACCTCAGAAAGGCTGTGCCTGAGAATAGAGGATTATTTAGATCTGGGAACAACATTATAAAATGGAAGAACATTCAGAAAAAGCTTATTTTGCATAATATATACACTCTAATGCTTTATTACTGGTTAATAGTGGTGGGTTATTCTAAAATGGGACAGATAAAGGTTTTCGTATGCTCGCTGATCAAATAGCTCTAAAATACTGAACTGTGTGACATCAGAATGCTTCGTATACTGTAGTGAATTGCCTGTGAGACTCATAACATACATTCGCTTGTTGCCGATTTAACATATGTTGACCTTGTTGTAACCACCATGTTTGCTCAGTCCCCTGCCTCAGTCACTGTTGCCCTGGAGCCGTTTGCTTTGGCTGTGCACTGTTGAGGTCCGCGCCTTTTTAACAAAAGACATCATATGTAGCTGTCACCTTTCTATTCTGGCGGAATATGAATGCGTGATATGGATGTTATGTAAAGTATAGACAATGTTCATTATAGTATGACTTTATGTGTTGTATGTATTTTTGGTCGTATGCATTGACTTGAAAGGCTTTTTCCACTCCTCTTGAGTTTCTCAGGGTCATAGAGGAAACCCTGGTTCTCATTTTGAGTCAGCCCACTCTCTCTATGGAAACTTCTCATACACAAACATACTTTGAACATGACTGTGCCACACACTGTGCAGTTATATGCAAATTGTACAAATCAAATTATTGCAAATCCACTGGTGCATCCAAAAAAGTACATCATGGTAAAGTGAATGCCTTTCAGTAATTCAGTTAAAAGTGAATGCATATATGATCAGTTTCAGTACACACAGGGTGAATTATTTCAAGCATTTGTTTTAATAGTGATGATTATGGCTGTTAAAGAAAAAAAAAACAGTATCTTGTACAATTAGAATATAACATTATACAATATATTCATCATCATTAAATTATTAGATAAATAAATACTTGAAATAGTTTTGTGTACTGAATCTATACACCTTTCATTTTTTTCAACTGCTAAAATTATTTCACATTTTTACAATATTTTGATTTTTTTAGATGTACCTGTATACTGTATGTACTGTTACCATGTTTGTTTGTTTTTTACTATGTTGTAAACCCACTGTATTATTCTCTCTATAACACAGCCACTACACCAACTATTTTTTTTATTAGTTTTATATATAATGTCCACTGTTGTCCAACACGTGTAAAGGTTTAAAGTTAAAGTTCAGTTATTAATGTTTTATTATTAAATCTAAAATAAAATAAAAAATGACAAAATTAATTTGTTTTGTAGCCAATTTTAAATCAACAATAACAATATAATCTCTGGTTGCAAATGTGTGCATTGTGAGTGAGACTGTAATATTTCACTAGTCTCTTCAGGGGGAAACACCAGGATTTCTTTCATCTAAATACCAGCATCCTTTCTGTGAAATTAAATGTTTTTTGTTAAGGTATTTGTGGTAGCTTATATTATATTGTAGTACTTGAGACAGGTTACAAATTGACTATTTATTTGACTAATTTATAGTTTCAACAGAATAATTAAAGTGTACAAAAAGTTTCTGTTGTTTTAGCATAATTTACAAATGTGCAAGAGCGCTAATGCATTACAGAAAGGGAGGCTGTGGGCTCAATCCCTGGGCAGGACGTTTGGTGTAGAGGTTTTTTCTCCCTGTTTTCTTTCAGGGTTACTTAAGTTTACAGAATAAAGAAGAGTGAATCTTGGTTTGCTTGAAGTGCTGTAAGGATAGATGCGACAGTGGCATCAAGGTGTGTGTGGTTCTATGTTTTTCCACTCTCAGTGGGCAGTTGATACTTTCACTCTATATACCAATATTAGAGTAACCATGTCTAATTTTCCATTTCCTTTTTAAGTGGTTGATGTAACGTGCAAACCACAAGCATTTATTTTCCAACTGAAGTGACTAGAGCATTTGTACTTAGTGTATAAAGCACAGGAAATATAAGTGCTGATATATGTGCTGTTGAATGCAGGAGCACATCTCTTAATGGCCACAGCTTTTTATTATTTTAATCAAAATCATGAGTTGAATTAATCTTCCTGTAATAACAATTTTATCAATAATGTTTACAGTATTGTGTTTGTAAGCGGCTCATTTACAAACCAAACTCAATTTGATAAAACTGAATAGTCAAGTAAATGTATGTCTAAGGACCCCTCCCTCACTAAGGGATGATTTGGTAGTCTGTTAGGGAGACAAGTCAAAAAGAAAGAGCTGAATTTTAATGACATTTTAAGAAAAGGTGAGTAATGAGCCAAGGAAAAAAGAAAAGAAAAAGGTAAATTCTTAGTAAATTCTCTGCTATTATCGCATATAACAGCTATGTGGTCCAATGGATAGAGAATTTACCCCTGAACTAGAAGATCCCTGGTTTGAGTCCAGGTCTGGGTCTATATGTTTGCCATTGTGCCACAGGACCAGTGCCTTAACAGAGGTCTAGCTGGTCCAGATGAGATGAGTGTCATTTGAGTTTTCCTGTGCTGACAAGTTCTTTTTTCTTCAACTTTTTCCAAGTAAATCATACAAGGTCTTTTACCTAGTACTCTGTATCAGTATGACTAAATAAGTGTAACATAAGTACACTAAAGGGAATGCAAAATACTTCTTACAGCTTTGTCCTTAAAACACTGTCCCTTTCTGTTTATATAGTCTAGAGACAGTTTGTGTGCAGTGTACCAGTTGGTGTTTGTGTACAGGAGTGTGTCTGTCACTACTGTTTGATCACATCAACGTGACAACAACTGCCCAGCCCACCACCCACACATACACACAAAAACACACAACATGTTCTTAATGGAACTGTCAATCGTTGGACATCACTGTGGTAAATGAAAATAAAGATAATAAAGATAAGAAATAAGATAGAGATAAACTTTGAGACATGAGCGAGACAGACTAATGAGAAAAATAGGTGTACAAAGAAAACACAGCCAGAGGAAGTCAGACGGATTAGTGCATCTATTGGATTTGTCATGCATGCAGTAAATGGTCTGGCCTCTGTTCAAATTAAATGGTTACACTGCAGGCCATAGGCAGAAAACATGGACATGTCCTATACTGTAGACACTGTAGCCCACGTCAGTCAATTGGAATATTGTGAAAACTTTCCATTTATTTCAGTAGGTCAATTCAGAGGTTAAACATATATACAGTCCTGCTCACCATTATTGGCACCCATGAAGTTTATGTACATATTGTGGAATATCTACTGAAGGAAATTTATGAAGTGAAACAACATTTTACTACAGATAGCTTGTGTTTGATACAAAACAGCAAATGATAAAGAACATTTACAAAGATAAACATTATGAGGAAAACAGAAAAACATAATCCTTGCCGTGTCAATGGTATTGGCATCCTTTGCTGCAAATCAGTATGGAAACCAAATTTGGCTCACCTGTTGCAAATAACAAATGAGGATCACCTGTGATGAATTGCCTCCACTCATGTGACATGAATTAGCCAATGAATGATCATTCATTTTGGTGTTTTAAAAAGCCACCTTTTATTCCCTCTTCATGTGTGACAATGGTAAAGACAAAGGAGCTGTCTGAGGACACAAAAATGCTATTATTTGCAAGCAATGTCTTGCCCAATGTAAGCAAACTTGGTTTGAGGCAAAGATCATGGGTCCTCCAGCAAGATAAAGACCCAAAACACCTCCAAAAGCACGCAGGAATAGTTGAAAGGGAAAAAAATGGACTGTTTTAAAATGGCCAGCAATGAGTCCTGATCTCAATCCAATTGAAAATCTTTGGGGGGAGCTGAAATCTGCCAATGGAGAAAGGAACCCTGCAAATGTTCAAGAGCTTGAGCATAATGCAAAGGAAGTGTGGGAGAAAATACCGCTCGAGAACTGCAAGAAGCCTATAGATGGATATAAGAAATGTTTGGAGACTGTCATCGCTGCCAAAGGGTATGCAACCAAATATTAAGGAGGGGTGCCAATAATAGTGCACATGCTGGTTTTCTGTTTTTTTTTTTTTTTTTTTTTTTTTTGTTTGTTTGTTTGTTTGTTTGTTTTTTGGGGGGGGGGTTGGAATTACATTATCTATGTTGAAATAACAATTGTCTTTGTTAAATTACTTTGGATCTCCAATTAAAAGATCCTGCTGATATGAATTTGGTACATTTCCATTTATTTCTGAAGACATTCAATCAGTTATGCAAAACACGAAGGGGTGCCAATAATGGTGAGCAGGACTGTAGATGCACTGTATTATAAGGGGTCTAAAAAAACAGTGGTACTGGAAAATACAACAGTATTTTCAATAGCAAAAACAGCTCTATTGATTATTCCATCCATCTTCTTCTGCTTATCCAGGACTGGGTTGCGGAGGCAGCAGTCTAAGCAAAGATGTCCAGATTCAGGACAGGAGTCCCATGAGCCAACCAAGCTCAATAGGACTCCTTCTTCAGCCTGACGGCATCCCTTACTTCCGGTGTCCACCGCCGGGTTCAGGGGTTGCCGCCACGACAAGCACCAGAGACCTTACGGCCACAGCTCCGAAAGGCTGCATTGACAATAGAGGTGGAGAACATGGAGAACATGGTCCACTCGGACTCCATGTCTCCAGCCTCCCTCGGGATCTGGTCAAGGCTCTCCCGGAGGTGGGAGTTGAAGACCCCTCTGACAGAGGGCTCAGTCAGACTGTTCCCAACAGACCCTCACAACACGTTTAGGCCTGCCGAGTCTGTCCGGCCTCCTTCCCCACCAGCGGATTCAACTCACCACCAGGTGGTGATCGGTTGACAGCTCAGCCCCTCTCGTCACATGAGTGTCCAAAACACACGGCCGAAGGTCAGATGACACGACTACAAAGTCGATCATCGACCTCCGACCTAGGGTGTCCTGGTGCCACGTGCACTTATGGACACCCCTGTGCTCGAGCAAGGTGTTTGGTATGGACAAACTGTGACTAGCACAGAAGTCCAATAACAAAACACCACTCGGGTTCAGATCGGGGAGGCCGTTCTTCCCAATCACACCCCTCCAAGTGTCACTGTCGCTGCCCACGTGGGCATTGAAGTCTCCCAGCAAAACAATGGAGTCCCCAGTTGGTGCACCTTCCAGTACACCTCCCAGGGACTCCAAGAAGGCCGGGTACTCTGTACTGCTATTTGGCCCATAGGCACAAACAACAGTAAGAGACCTGTCCCCAACCCGAAGGCATAGGGAGGCGACCCTCTCGTTTACTGGGGTAAACTCCAACACATAGCGGCTGAGCTGGGGGGCTATGAGCAAGCCCACACCAGCCCGCCGCCTCTCACCGCGGGCAACTCCAGAGTGGTGGAGAGTCCAACCTCTCTTGAGGAGCTGCCGGATTTCAGAGCCCAAGCTGTGGGTGGAGGTGAGCCCAACTATATCTAGCCGGTATCTCTCAACCTCAAGCACAAGCTCAGGCTCCTTCCCCCCCAGTGAGGTGACATTCCATGTCCCTACAGCTAGAAGCTGTGTCCGGGGACCGGGTCGTCGAGGCACCCGCCTTCGACTGCTGCCCGATCCACACTGCACCGGTCCCCTACGGTTACCTCTGCGGGTGGTGAGCCCACATAGTTGATTATTATTACTGACAAAGGCAGATTTTAACCTCGGGATTATTTTCTATTATACTGGCAATATTTTGCTGTAGAAACCAGTATCAAACAGTGTGTTGGCAATATATTCTATATATTTTTTTAATCCTTTTTTAATCCTTTCATTGTGTTTAGAAAAAGGTAACTTGTTTGTGACATACAGTTGCAGTAATCGGTGTTCTCATCATTTAACAAAATGTATTTCTCAAAATGTTAAGCATCTACAGGTGTACTTGAATACAGGTTGTGTTTTCCAAAAACACAATATATGATCTTTGTTTCAGTATCATAATAAATCCATATAAAGATAGACATAGACATATGTATGTGATATGTATTGTATTGCCATATTCTTGCCATTACACTCTAAATGGTTTGCTCATTGAATTCTTGTTAAATTACACATTTATTAGTGCTTTATTATATTATTATACCACTATTAGAGTAACCAGGTCTAATTTTCCATTTCCTTTTTAAGAGGTTGGTGTAACTTACTAAGCACAAGCATTTATTTTCCAATTGAACTGATCTTTTGTACCTTTATAAAGCACTTAAGGAATGTAACTGCTAATAATATGCTCCGTGCTTTATTACAGCCTAATAGTACTCCACCTAAATGCAGTATTGAAGTGAATTACAGAAGAATAAATGTTTGAGCATTTGGTTCTAATTGTCCTTAAGGAGAACAGCACGGCAGCACCACTGTCCCGCCGTGTGTTTGTGCGTGTGTGTGACCTCTCTCAGCATGGTGTGAGCTGTTCAGAGTCACAGTGCTATTGTGTCCTGACCTCTCACATTACAGCCAGTCAATATTATGACGGCCCCACACGCACACACACACACGCACACACACACAGTATTGGTCCAGGTGGTGAGTATTGTCTGTGAGGGGGAGGTGGGGACGAGCCAGTTACAGTCCACTGCATGGGAACGGATTGGCCTCCCATTGTAGCTGAAAAGGCCCTCGTCAATATCTGCGGGACCCATGCCTACGTCCCCTCACACACTTACTACCACACGCCTGTTTAAGGAAATTTCAATCAATGTGGCATTCTTTTATTAGTGTGGGTGATTTTTTTTATAGAGAACCATTCAGGTCATTCAGGTTAAATAAATAATATCATAAATAATAAAACTGTACTATGCCTGGTACATTACTTTGACTTATGAACAGGACAAAACAATGAACGCCAGATTGTTAATAGACACAGGCAGGATGATGCATATATTTAGGTGACCACCTGTCTCACTTTTGGTTGTACTGCACAGCCATTTAGGCATCTGTCCCTTCGTCTCACTTAATAAGATAATGTCCTACTTTTTCAATGATGCGTAGTGGATCTTATAAAAAGAGAGACTCAAGTTAAGAACAATAAGGTAATGTCAGTATTATTTGTGTAAAATGTAGAATAAATCATTGAGGGTGTCCTATCTTGATAGGCTGAATGTATGGTTGGTGTGTTCTGCCTCTGTGTTTTGGGACAGCACTCTCCTGGAGCTGTGAGTTGGTGTTGTTTTGAAAAAAAATGCAGACTGACAGCTTTAATGTTTTTTCTGTTTCATCTTTTTTATTCTAATTAATAAAGTCTTGGTAAAGACATTACTTGCAAAATGTGTGTTTTGGGGATAAAAACTGCACACCAAATGTTTTATAGGCCCTAAACTGGAGCAATTTGTATCTCAGTAAGTTAGTGAGTTTGATTTGTATTTCAAAATTATTGCACAGTAGACAGCAAGGGAAAAGCCAAAATGAATAGGACATCATGCATGTATAAATGGGATTGTTTTCATTATTGTATCATTTGACTTTTGCTAAATAGTCACATTTATATAGAGCTTTTCTAAGTCCATGGGTATTCAAAGCGCTTTATACAAGGGACCATTCACTCACACATTCATACACCAGTGTACGCAGACACTGGAGGCAAGCAGGGTTAAGTGTATTGCCCAAGGACACAACAACAGTGTGCAATGGAGGGAACAAGGATCGAACCACCACCCTTTGGGTTAGTGGGCGAGTGTCTCTACCAGCTGAGATACAGGTTCCCTATGTGTTTTTGATATGTTTATATCAAAACTACAGGCGTTTATCATGGACACTAGAAGTGCTCAGAGAATGACTCCTGCAAAGGCATGGGCCCTATCCCGCAATGGTACAGAATCTTTTACAAAAATTCTGGATCAGTCAAAAAAAAAAAAAAAAAAAAAAAAAAAAAAAAAAAAAAAAGCAACCATTTAGTTTTTTCCCATTACTGTCCTTTCTTGAAAATATTATTAACAACCAACATTTAAACTTTAGATTATCCTTATCTAGCCATGAGGGGTCACAAGCCACTCTACTTTATGTGCCAGTCCCAAGCCTGGATAAATGAAGAGGGTTGCATCAGGAAAGACATCTGGTGTAAAATCTATGGCATCCCAAATGCTTGAGGGCCGATGATTTACTGTGGCGAAAAAGGCAAAAGGAAAAAGTACATAGACTTTTGGAGTAACCTTCCTAACAGACTTCAACCAATAAACAACCAACAACAAGCCAATGTCATGGAAGGCATAACTTTTTTTGCTGGGAGTAATAAAAGAATGAAAAGACCATTGACTATTGTATTGTGACTGGCAATGATTGTAAAGTAAAATAATTCTGTGTTATTTATGGCGACCCGTGTGCATTTATATCCATTTGTTATCAGCAGAGTGGACTGTGCTACTGTCTATAAAATCAATATGGCTCCTCGCACTCACCTGTATTTATACAACAATCATTATACCCTCGTGTTTGCTTACTGTTACATAATTGCTGGGTTGGCACACACATTTTAGTGTAGAGCCTCTTGCTGCTCTATTGAGTTTAATGGAGTCGACTGAAGTGAGTAATGTGTAATTAACCTCATATTGCCCCTGGCCATAAAACTGTGTTAAGTTTCGATGATGATCCAGTGTGCGCCTTGCTGCAACAATGACTTGGCTGTTTAGTCTGGTGCGCAGGATACTGTAGTAGAGTAACTGTGAGAGGACTTCTTAATATCTCATAGTTGGGGTTTCAGGTGAGAGTCCACAGGGCTTAAGTGACATTTTGGAATAAATTGAGATATGTAGATAGATTAAAAGCTCTTTACTGTCAAAATATTACAGCAATATTCCTTGTCAGATTAGAGTTATTGAAGTCTATCCCTAAACATTGGATTCAGTCAGTGCTAAAAGGGCATAAGTGCATATATGGTAACTGCTATACTATACTCATAACTTAATTTATTTTTTTACACACACCAAGTTCTCAAACAGTGGAAAGAAATGTTTTTCCAATGCCCAAGAAATATAAGTATACGTAGAGTCATGAACTCTATAACTACATAAACAAAAACATGCAAAACAAAAAAGAGAGGGAAACAAAATAAATAGGTCAGTCTGAGGTACTGCAGGATTTGTGTAAAGTCAAAAAACGGCTGCTAACTTAACTTTGTGGATACCTACCGCCTGCTAATTTCAACAAAAGCTATAAATAATAATATTTTTATTTGTATAGCACCTTTCTTAACATTGTTACAAAGTGCTTTACAGTGCAAAATACATAAAAACCCTTAACAGACCCTTCAAGTAAAAATACAATAAAAAGATAATAAAACAGGAGAAAACAATATAAAAACAGAATTGACAGAACAATAAAAACACAAATCAAACAATAAAACAATAAAATCAGGTAATATCAAATGCCTTGTCTGCTAAAATTTTGGCTGGGTTCACTGCTGTACTGTTTTTATAGGAACGGGTTATATGTTGAAAGCAAAAATGTGACTTTCTTTGTGTCATTTCAAAATTGTTCTTGTTTTTCTTAGTGTCACTTTAGAGTCTCACTTCAGTAAAAGCACCTTACAATATTTTTTTTTTCTTTCCTTTACATGTATGAAGAAGTTGACAAAGTGAGTCATTTTTATGGCTAAGGGGCAAATCCAGCACCAAAGATGTGACAAAGACAAACTCAGAACTGAAAGTATAAAAGTAAAAAACATCTAATTAAAAACCTGCAAGACAAGGAAAGGTGAAATTACACCAAGCCCTAATGGGGCCCATAATCTACACTCGTGTACGCAGTCACCAACGTTTTCCCACACTCCAACGTATTGACCAGTATTGATGACATGCAAACGAAATTGATCCATGTGTGTCTCACTGGGACGCTCTACCCATCCAGCTGTGGCAGAGGTAATGAATCTTTATGAGGCTTATTTCAGCAAACATCTCATTTATAATGTTGTTGGTTGTATATTTTTTTACTAAGTGGTGATCACACTTTAAGTTGCTTTAAAAATATTGTTTATTTGTATAGCCCTGATCACACATTATTGTACAACACTAGTCTGTTCGGGAGTATGACAAGAGAAATGTACAGGTGCTATCCAATAAATAAGAATATCATGTAAAAGTATATTTTTCTTTCAGGGATTCAATTCAAAAAGTCAAACACATATATTTATAGTTTCATTACCTCCAGAGTGAAAAATGTCAAACGTTGTTTTCATATAATTTTGATAATTATGGCTCACAATTACAGAAAAAAAAAACAAATTAAGTTATTTACAAAATTTGAATATTGTAGAAAAGTTGACTATTGTAAACTGTTAAACTGTTAAATGGTCTTAGAGCGGCAGTAGCTCAGTTGGTAGAGACGCTTGCCTACTAACCCAAAGGTTGATGGTTCAAGCGGTTCAGTATGCATTGCCAGTGGCAATAGCACCGTTGTGTCCTTGGGCAAGTCACTTCACCTGTATGAATTTGTCATTGTGACTGTGTTTGGTGGTGGTCAGCAACCATGCTTCCGTCAGTCTGAGTACTGAGAGTGACTGAGGAGGGAATAAATAATTTACCAAATTGTAAAGTGACTTTGAATGTCTAGAAAAGTGCTATGTAAGACTAATCCATTATTATTATTATTATTATTATTATTAGTATTAGTAGTAGTAGTAGTAGTAGTAGTAGTAGTAGTAGTAGTAGTAGTAGTAGTAGTAGTCTGGTTCAGTCTGTCAAACAGTCATGGGGCAGGCTACAAATAGCTGTCCAGACAGTGACCCCTCTACAGAGAGGATAAACCACAAACGGTTATTGATAAAGTAGCTGCTCACATAGTGCTGTATTAAAACAGATTACTATAAATTTGAGTAAAAAGGGGGAAAAAAGTGTTGGAGAAAAAGATGCAGAAGCAGCAGGACCGCTGCATCCTGGAGACAAATGTTTAGAAAATCCCAGACCAGAACTTTGGGGAAGTTCACAGACGGTGGACTGAGGCTGTATATGGCTTTTTGAATTGAATCTCTGAGAGAAAAATGCACTTTTATATAATATTTTATTTATTGGATAGCACATGTATGTAGCCTACACTTATGAAGATCTGTGGTTAGTACTTCCAACAAAAGCTGAGAGAAAGCACACGTGAAAAAAACTGATGCTGATTGTTTATATGGGTATGCAATGAGAAGCACTTTCAGTTAAAAGAAACAAGTTGTGTCTACGTTGCAAATTGCATGTTAAATTGAGTAAAGGTGCCCAATAGAAGTGATCCTTCTCCTGGGAAACCTAGGAGGTGTCTGGGGAGAGGAGAGTTGGTGCAACCCACTGCTTTTCCTGTAACCCAGTCCCAGAAACTACAGTAAATATGCAAAAATGCCAACGTGCAAAATGTCACGTATTGCAAATGAAAACCATGATCAACGAATCGTGAATCTCTAAGTCAACAATTTGTCATCTACGAGTCGTTTTATTGTTTATCCAAACGCACGCTGTTCAACATGAACCAAATTCTAATCCACTTCAGTTACAACTATCTCATCCAATGCAGTGAGCTTTTGCAAGATAATACAGAATAGGAAGCAGAAGAGAGAAGGGAGGCGTGTTAGAGGCGGGTTCTGCCGTCGGGTGAGTTAAAAACGCGTGTTGGCCGCAGTGCCTGCACAGAAACACGGCGAACTAGAGGAAGGAAACTGGTGCACACAAAGAGCAGCCTGTGGACGGAGCGCTTGTTTGTCGCTAGCGCGTTCAGCTCTTGTGGATATTTCACGTGCGTCGACTGGAAGTGGCACGGATCAACCTGGGATTTAAATGTCAAATAGCACGAGGAGTTTTTATGGTCTCTATTGGATTTTATTGTTTATTGTGACCGTATTTTATTTACAGTGTCACTTGTTGTTCCCGGAGCCGGCGTGATGTCCGGCCTCTAACATGTCCGGTGCCTCCAGGTGAGTGGAGAGAAAAATGACCTTCTGTGATAACTTTAGCTCGATCATTTTGTACAGAAAAATGCGCTCTAAGAGTCTTCAGTGTGTCCGCACCGGCTCAGCTCCCCGTTTATATCGTGCGTAAAACCTTTGATGGTTTTAACTTATTAACTGTGAACCAGAAACATTATTAAACAAGTATTCGACAATTTAAATTTTGAAATGACTGTCAACAGACCCAGTGTTGATTCGCGCTTGTAACTGTGTGTTGTTGTTTTTAAGTCAGTCCGTGACTGAGTTTTGCCAAATAAAGTAGTGCCGACACTTTATCTCGAGTAAAACTCTGGGGGGCGCACGTACACCGTTATGCTCAGCGGCAAAACAATATAAACACAACACATGCCGTGGTACTTCACTGTCCTGAGGCTCCACTGAAGCCGGTCTGTGCATGGTTTTTCCGCGGCTCCGTTGTTTTCTGTGGAGTTGATCGAAAGTCTGAAAGAGACTGAGACGTGAGGCTATGCGCACTGCTACTAACAGCTGATGAACACCGTGTCGCACCTAGCCACATCTCATTAACTACTCGCGCCATACCGGGCTTTTCTTTTTTATTATGCCGCAGTTTGTATGTATTTTATGAAAACTGACAGCTGATTCCGATAACTATTGTCAGACTGGTGCGCCGTGCGTAAAAGGCATGACTTGCTTGCTTGTGTCCTTACTCTGTGTAAAACTGACAAATTATAAGTCGTGTTTCGGGGCCCAGAAGTAGGTCAATACCTCTGGGAATCAGTGCTCACGGGATGAAGTAGTTAGTATAGTCCTGGACAAACAGGAAGCGCTGAGCAAAGGAGAAAACATTCACCATCACGGATTGTGGCACTGCAGGTGACGCAGGAAAATATGCATATGCTTATTACTGTTAGTTAGTGAGTTAGTTAGAGTTAGTGTTTATAGCCCTTAAACACCCGTGTCTATACAGATGTCGTGTGTGTCAAGATGACTGCTTTATTGCATGAGTGTGACGCAGCAAACTATTTTTCTTCCCGGTCTAAATATGCTGCGATCAGCAATCTTTTAACAATGGACACTCACAGTTTGAAAATGAAATCTCGGCTGAGGCTTTAGTCCAGCAACACAACATCTTGTCTGCTTTGAATATCATTGGAACAGTTTACTAACTCTGGCGCTGTGACTCAGCACATTGGTCACAGAAAAATTATTTAGCTGGTGTCCGATGATGTGCACGACGCTACTGGCAAAAGAAGAACCTATTTTGAGACAAAAGTGACAGTCCTGGCTGACGCTGCGCCTCTGTTCATCCAACAGACCCACGCGGCCCTATGGCAGCCCGCTCGTCCTGACCTCAGAGGAGAGTGGAGGAGGGTTCGCAGACAGGCCGACAAACCCGAGCGGTCCAGACTCCGCGTGTGGGACCAGAGGCGCGCTACTCTCAGCGGCAGCAGACAGCCGGGGCGGGTTTCATATGAGGTCCTCCCGCACCCCTCGCCGCTCCTCCAGCGGATATTTCTCCTACGATAGCGAGTCACTGCCCGGCTCGCCCCTGTCCCCGCGGCCGCTGACGGCTGACAAGTCCACGCAGACTGACAGTCCATGCGCGCAGGTGATCGAGTACGCAGTGAGCAGCGTCGCTGAAGGGTACGGCCACGAAGAGAGTGCGCACCAACGGCAGCATGGTGAGCAAGGCGTCATGAATGGGAAGAGTGAAATATCCAGACTAGTTCAGAATACCAGTGCTTCTTATCATGTCATATTATATGGCCCAAGTAGTAATAAAGTGGGCATTAATAAAAAATGTGAACTTTTTATATCTGGTAGTTGCGAAACCATGGCTCAATGCGGTCGATGTTGTAATTGCAAATAATGAATGAATGTCTATTGACGTCTTGTTTTTTGTTTTTTTTTCTTTGTTTTGTTTTGTTTTCTTTACGGGTAAATGCTTAGTTGTTTGACTGTGCCGGTTTACAGATGAGTAATTCAGCTTTGTGCTTGACTCATATTAGAGGCTTGAACGAAGCCACATTCAGTCAGTGGGGCCAATATATTTTGGTTCACGCTTTTCATTCACTTGGGACAATGTTTTTTTTTTTCCTGTTATGCAGCCTAAATGCCTCAGTTTAGTTTTAATTGCCAAATTAGCTGCTCTTAAAGTATGGGTACATCTCAGCAATGTATAGTACAGGCTACTGACAAACCCAAGCACTTCCTCTAATACTCACCACTGCTTGGTCTAATGCATAAAGCACAAGGTAAACAAGTCCGACCTGCATCTCTTCACAGTTCTCATTTAGTTTTTGAATCTTCTTGGTGTGGACTCTGCAAGCTTTGATTCGATATGCATCTCTTAGCACCCCAGTACATCAGCAAAGGTGGAACACAGTGAAGCAGATGCAATTGCCACCACATTGTCCCAGGGGATTTCCATTACATTACTTACAAAATTAGTTTTTAAAGAAAATCCCTCATGCCTTTATTGTCTACTCATTTATCTAACAGTGAATCCAGTGCCCTAGTTATTTCTGGGTATTTTTAGTCATTGAGCAGCTCCTCCATCTACAGTCATCTAAATCTGTCATGCGTTTTTTTTTTTTTTTTCAACTTGTTTACATCACTACATAAAAAAGACTTTTTTTTTTTTTTTTTTTTCAGAATAAACGCTACTGGCTTATTGTTGCTAGGTTACATACTAAACTGTGCCACAATTTGTTCAAACAGCCAACAAGATCCACAACAAAAATAACATCTAAGCATGAAGTCCTCCTGGCGTAAAGCTGTTGCTGTTATTGTCTAATTTAAGCAACAAGTTATTTCTGTTTTCACTCGAGGTTAAATGAACCAGCAAATCACATTCTTCATGGAAAGTGCAATGCTTGACATATAAGCCCATATAATGTCCACAACTATTTTCATAACAGCAGAGATTACCTTGTATCTCTTTTATTATTCTCCGCATTTGGACCAACAAAACGCCAGTCAAAACACTCAGTATGTGTACACGTATATCCTCCGCTCAAATTAAGTGCACCCAATCAGAAGAGTCCTCTGTGTACCAGTCATAATAGTCTTTTGTGGAGTGCAGACAGAAACCCCTTAGCTCCCATTCACTGTGCTCCATCAGATACCACGGCCGAATAACAAATCCAGTTATCTCGTATGTGTATCTATGTGTATGCAAGGCTATGTGTCTGCTGAGGTAGACTTGTGTATATTTTAATATGAATATGAGAGTTTAAGTCAAAGCTTATCCGTTTGTCAGCTTGTTGTTACTCTCTGCAGTTTGAGTTTAGATGTTGTGATAGCACATCCTCCTCCTGTTGCTGTTGTAACATTGAAATAAACAGTTGGCTGGCATTCATGTTGTACAAAATAAAAGAGTACACTTAATTAATTTTAACAAAGCAGCAATATTGAGTAATTCATGTTTAATTTTTGAGTAATAAGCTAATTTAAGTAAATGCAAACATATAAACATTATAGGAATTTCATCAGCCACAAGGGGTCACAAGCCAGTGAACTCGTACTTTGTACCAGTCCCAAACATGGATAAATGTGGGTTCGTAAGGAAGGGAACCCAGGATATAGCATAAAACTTCCCAATGCTAATCCCTGCTTACTATGATTTATGTGGCAACCCCAGAAAGGAAAAATAATAACAATTCAGTGTCTAAGAGCTGATTCATGAAATTATTGTTAGTTATAGAAGTATTAATGCATTATACCTGCATAATAGTGGGGAAAGTGCTACCAGCAAATGTTAATGGTTAATACTAACAGAATAATGATTAATTAAATATTATTGGAGTCAGCTTAGTTTGGTAAATAGGAGTTCTGTTCATAATGCATTAACACCTCTTTCACAGTTGCAGGAAGAAGTGCCTCTAGCACGTGCCCACTGAATTCAATGAGGGACATGCAGGCTGTACTCATCGGACAAGAGCTTAGACGACAAGGAGATGAATTCAACAGACTGCTCACAGAGAGGGTGAGTGTCATAGAAATGGTGTAGGAGCATCTAACCCTGTCTCTCACACCAACTAACTCCATGTCCTCTTTTACTACATCCATAAATCTCCTTTTTGGTTTTCTTCCTGTCGCCTGTCAGCTCTAACCTCACCCAGTACTTTCATAGTCTTTTCTCTGCACTTGTCCAAACCATCTCAATCTGGTCTTTCTGACTTTATCTCAAAAACATTTAACATGATGCCTGGGCTACAACTATAGTAATGACACTTGTATAGATGTTGTCAACAAAGATAGCAGTTACATTTTTTCTATTGGTATAATTGTCTAACATATTACATAGAGTAAGATCTAGGCGGTTTACTTTGTCAAAGGATGTCTTGTAATGCTGTGATAGTGGCTTCAGACTGCTGTAGGTCTAGCATTTCCAAGAGAAACAGCTTTAGCGTGCCATTGGGACAGAAATAAAATAAATAATTGGGACAAATAAGTTCTGTAAAAAGCCAGCCTTGTTGATTTATAGTTCTCAGATCAGCTGGTGATTTCCACTGTGCTTAAGGGAAAGGACTACCAAAGAAAAAGCTTCAAGCTCCATGAAACGGCAGATGCCACAGTAACTGTTCGATTGGACAAAACAAGATCACAGCCACGTGATTCAATAAAAGTCAACAGAGGGAAGCTGATGGATATGAAAGGACAGAATTGACAAAACATCCCTATGCTTTAGCACAGCAGCGGGAACTAAACAAAAACTTTCTGGTGTACTACAATTTGGGTGTTTAAAATGTGGTGAGCTTCAGGCTGTTGGCGTGTTTAAGTGAAGCTGATTTACATGGCTCAGTAACTGCAGTTCAGCCCATTTCTTCTTGGATAGATGCCCACTGCACTGCACAGCTGATGGCTTAGAGTAAACTGTAGAGTAAAACTCAGTACAGAAAAAACTGGAACAATGACTAAAATGTAAGCATAAACAGTACAAGTGGTTTGCAAACACTATTTTATTTTAATAGACTACAACATTACATCATATCAGGTGTTGAAACAGATATATCTTGCTTTTTTTATGCCAGCAACATATCTTAAAAAAAGTTGATTGGAGCAATTATTACTATTAGATGTATTGGATGCTTAATAATAATCTTTAGGCCAAGTAATGCTGCATTAAAACACATTAAAGACATTATTCTGTTCTAGAAATCACTGCATGGATCAGGAACACTTTCAGAAGTCATTGTTGACATATTTCACACAAATGCAAAGTCCAAGCTGTATCATGCAAAGACCTATGTGAACATGATCCTAAACTCTGCCATGTTCTCTGGGCCAAAGCTAATTTAAAATGGATTGAGGCATTATGGAAAACAGTTCAATGTTCAGATTATCCAAAATTTGAAAAAGACAAATCTAAATGACCCAGAGAAGAGTAGACAGAAGGAAGCTGTACACATTGAAACTCTTCTGAAAATCTTGTGGAGTACAAATGATTTCTGTTGTTACTGTGATTACAACACCTTCAAAATTATTTATTTTATCAGCAAAAATAATTGTCTGAATTGTACACCTTCCAAGTGATGACAGTGCCTGCCCGATACCAGCAGTAACACACAGTTTCCTGTTGGCTTGTGTTTCTTGGATCACATTTCTCCGTGTTGCATCACCACAGACATACCCGTGTATCAAAGAGCAGCCTTGAGAAGCCGGAGCAATGAGGCATCAAGCTCGCTTTAAATGACATCAGAGGAACGGATTAAAAAATAAAAGTCAAAATACGTGAAAGACGTTTGGTGTGATGTGATAGTTATACTCAAGGGAGGTTTGGTTAATGCTCGCTCAGTGTCAAGAGCTTAGAAGTAGTTAGAAGACGTCCCAATTTAAATCGTTGGTCTCCCACTGTGCTGGTGGCTTTTTATTCCAGGCTATCCCCAAGGTTTTAAAAGTATGAAACAGATATTAAATTTGATGGTGTCAAAATTAAGGCCTTGTATGATATTTTATGAGCAGGTTTTCAGTTTTAAATCTTCAAATTGCTGAATAATCTTTGTGAGCCTTTTAATGTTGGATATGGCTTCCTCTTTCTTTCTCCCGAGGACGCCACATCAAATCATTTGCCTCCTAGTGTGCACTCATTTGCATATTCATTTGGCACACCAAATGCCCTTCCTGACGCAGCACTATCCATTTATCTAGGCTTGGGTCTGGCGCAAAGAGTACACTTGCTTGTGACCCTTTATGGCTGGATTAGTGGAGCCATTAAAGGTTGCATATAAAGTGCATTAAAAGTCATTAAAAGTCTCACCTATTGCAATTATAAAACAAGAAATATTTTTGAAGTAAGGTTAACGTACCACCACAGCAGGAGGCTTGAAGTTGTGAGATATATATATGATTAGAATAATACAGTATTTTCTTAAGAATACCCAAAATTGTGATTGTGTGTGTCTATTGGTCTGTCAATGACAAGTGGCATTAAAATGGTTTCAAAAGGCTTACATTTCATGTGCAAAACACTGGAGGTACCTGTTAGTCACTAATGAAGCTCAAGCTGGAAGACTGTTAACTTGTACTGCTCACACTCAAACAAACAACAGAGAAGCCCCTTTAGCAATGTTTTAGTGCTCTTGTGGTTGCAGTAGTCATCGTTCAAACTATGATTAGAAGAGCTAGCTTACTCATCCATCTTTCACTTTTGGCAATTATCACATATAAATCACTGCATTTATCTTCTCCTCAGCATCAGATTTTCCCAGCACAGCGTTTGGCTGTGTCTTGATAAATTACAATAGGCATGCATGTTAAAGTTTAATGGCTACTCGATGCGCTGACAAGTTCTATTAGATTTGAGTAGCCCCGTCCATGAGACCCCAGAGGCAGGGAAGCTCACTGACTGTAATAATGAAGCAGAACTTAGTAACCTTTTTACCTTAAATAAACTTTTTCCCGCGATGGTTGAATCAGTTGTTGAGGGGTGAATAAAGTGTCCTACATCTCCTTCTCCATCTCCACAATACTTGCAAGTATCAGCATCTCGGTGTCACAGAAGTCACAAGTCTCACGAGAAACTGGCATATCGCGGTTAACCAAATTTCCAGCTAGTGATGGTTTTATTTCTTGTCTTATTTTCATCATGGCTGAGCTTCATAGAGGAAAATTACCCAAAAACGAGTTACCAAGTTCTGCTTTAAGTTGATTCAAACCATAAGGGTTCACCAGCCAATGTACTCTTTGTGCCCGTCCCAAGCCTGAATATATGGAGAGGGTTATGTCAGGAAGGGCATCTGGCATAAAACCTATGCCAAATACTGCACCCAAGGAGACAGACGATTTGATTTTGTACCTTTTAGACAGGAAAAGTGGAAAGGAAAGATTATTTTGTTAAGTGAAGGTTGGCATATGTATTTAATAAAACAACTCCACAGAAAGATGTTGGCCAAGTTTTAATGATGTAGTGTGCTGTTTTGTAAAGTGTGTTGTGGTGTCCCACTGTAATAGTGTATACATGAGTCTGTGTGTTTGTTAAATCATCTGACCAAACCGTGAATCACCATATCTGCCCCCTCATCTGTGGCCAGAAAGCAGTGCAGGTGTTGGGAGAAGTGAAGCAAAACATCTGGTGGGAGGATAACTTCCAGATTTAAGCTTTAAACGGGGTTGCAGTTGCCAAAAAACAAAGTGAAGTCATAGGTGCGCGTCTTTATTCTAAAAACTGCCAAAAGGTTCATATGCTCCTGCAGACTGTGTAGTAATAGATACAATGTTGTGTTTTTATAATGTTTTGGTTGGTTTTACAGTGTGTTTGCAAAGAAGAAATGCTTTTGGTGTGGTTTTGGTGTAGATCTGGAACATTGCCTCGATCCAAGAATTAGCTAAAAAGGGCTTTGTTTTTCAGTGATAGAGCATTTACCCCTGAACTTGAAGATCCCCAGTTGAATTCCAGGTCTGGGCAGTTTATCATCACCATTTCAAGATGCCTTGGTGGAGCTCTCCAAGAAGTGCTTCTAGTTGAATTTATGTATAAGTATATAAGTATTATACGTCTTCGCTTTGTTGCTTGATAAACAGAGAATTTACCCCTGAACTAAAATACCTCTAGTTGGAGCTTAGGTCTGGGCTCTACATGTCAGAGTGCTTCTAGCTGAATATTAGTTGTGATGTGATTTCTGCAGGCTTTGTGGCTTAATGGTTAGAGCATTTACCCTTAGAAAACTAGAAAATCCACATTTAGAGCGTTTTTATTTGAACATATGTTAGGTGTGACCTGTTTTGATTTATATAGCTAGCTAGTCTTGAAGAGTAACAAATAAGCCAGTAGTTATGTTGTCAGTTTTTATGGGAGGGGTCCTGAATCACCCTGGCATTATCCCTGACTCAGTAGCCACATAAGACTAGCCCTACTGCCTCCATCTTTTTTTTTTTCTCTCTCTCACATAATCCAGTCAGTCTTAGTCTCGTTGGCCGACATAATGCCATCTCAAAGTTTGTTTTGAAACATCTGCGATCGTGAGTGGAGATGTGTGTTTGGTGTGAGAGCCGAGTGTCCGTGACAGTGTGGATTCATTATGGTTTAGCCCTGTGGTTAAAGTACTCGCAGGGAGCAGCGCACAAGGGCTAATTATCCTGCCAGCAACACACACACACAGACACACACACACACAAGAAAACACATGAAAATCTGTCATCTTTCAGTCGGAGGTAAGACTCTTTGTCCTGAAAACAGAAATAACTCACTAGAGCTCTGTGGATACTACAGCTCGTGTTTGTTTGTGTGTGAAAGACAAAACGACTAAAATAGATGTAACTCTTGCAGTGCCAGTTCAATTTAGTTGTTTTGGTTTGTTTATTGTTTTTATAAATATTCAGTTTAGGGTTGTAAGATATGAAGAAACTATGCTATATGTGCAATCTGTGATAGATTTGATAAACATTGTGATCACAATAACATTCTGTTTTTTTCTCAGTTGCACTGAAATGATCCTGAAATGAACCAAAGGAAAGTTGCAGTGTGAGTGTGCAGTTAAAATATTTTATACGGTGGTTTGTATCAGTGGCTCTCATCTGGTCTGATTGTTTTTATACCAGATCATTTTAATGTGACCATACATTTTACTACAACCTTTTTCAGTTCGTCACCATTTCATGTCATTAAAACAATATTTAGGCTTCAAAATAGCAGTGAGCTGTGTTGGAATATACTATATAGTCAAACTCTCTGCTACCCACTTTTGGGTCCTGACCCCTTTGTTGCAAAACATTTCTGTACAATGTTGTGGTAAGACTCGCAATTTGCTGAAACAATGCCATTGTAATGACAAAGGATAGACACTGCATGTAAGTAATGTTAAAAAGAAAAAGAAAGAAAGTGGGCCACAATAATGAGAGAAAAAGAGTCCTATGATGAGACAAGCCTTGTTTAACCTCTGCTGGACAAACTAGTGTCAGTGATGTTTTTATGTGTTGCTTAGGCGGTCACACTATTTGTAAATGTGTAAATTCTGAGCATACGTCACGCCATAACAATATTGCAAATCTAGCAATCTGTAATATGGAGAGGGCACATACTCACTGAAAGTATCTTAAGTGATCTGCGATCGCACTTAACTCTTTAAAGTCTTTACTGTTTATTTTACATATTACTCAGTTGTCTTTGTCACTTTCAGCCTCAGTCACCTCACTGGTACTTTTCACTTTATAGGCATCAATATGAAACTACTTTAGATTTTCAGTTTCAGCCAATATAAATAATATTATTGCACCAGTGCTAAACCAAGGCAAAGCTATTTAATTTACCAAATGAATGTAGTTACATTATACACCTGCTTTCACAGGGATATGATCTCTTGCTCTGTGTAAATCCTGAGTAATTGAGTCTTCATTCTCAGTGGACTTGTCTGGCTCTTGTGCACAGTGTAGCCTTGCTGAGCTATTTTGGGCTGCAGTGTAGTTGTAGTTGCAGTAAGTTGTGGTGATCCAAACAAAATCACATGAGCCATGTTGGACATGACTGACTCACTGTTTCCACTGTGAGAAGTCAGCAATGAGCAAGAAACCAACTCACATCTTCTCTTAAATAAGCGTGACACAATTAAACAGATAAGGAGTAAGCCGCTTAAGACCCATAGTTGCAGGAACAAGCTGAATTTTTAATATTTGAGATTTGGGCTTTTACATTAGCACTGTTGTCATATTGCAGTCACACATGTTCTTTCCTCTTCAAAAGTTATTTTAGGCAACAGGTCAATCACATGAGGACACTGTTTGAGTACTCTGTAGTACAATTGTTTTACGGTCTTGACATGTCATGCTGGATATTAGTAGTTCTGCATAACAGTCAGCCATTCATCTCAACTATAAAATGTCATTTGTCAATCCCAAAGATGTTTAACATGGCATTTAGTCAATGTCTTTTAATAGAGTGCTGTTAAGTTCACTCACGTCCTATTTACTTAACACATAAAATAAAGTGGTAGGATACAATTAGACAAATATTTACTTTTCATAATGTGTCAAAACCTGGTTTGAACTTTATGTGTTTGAACTGTATGTGTCAGTCATGTGATGTCTGCTGTCCCCATTCCTGATATTTTACAGTGGGCAGTAAGATGTGTTGTTAAACCACAAAGACCAAGTCAGAGCTTCTCCTAAAGTACATATGCAAAAAAATAACATTTATAAACATCCATTATCACATTGGCCACAAATTATTAAAAAGACAAAATATAACAGTATAGATGTTTAAGGATGTAAAGATTTCAGAAAATAATGGTATTGATTGGCTCTAGGTCAAACAAATGTATAGAAAACATAATCAAATAGTATATAGTAAAAGTACTCAGAAAGTAGTCAAATGGATTAGTAAATTACCTGACCTGCAACTAACTGGACACTGTCCAGGGCATACCCCATCTAAGGCTTATAGTTGCTGGGATAGGCTCCAGCCACCTGTGACCCCTAATGGCAATAAGAGGATGAAGACATGAATAAATCACTTGAGTAAACATAGTTTCCATCTCTGTTGCCACAGACCTACTATTGGATGCAGTCCAATGCAAATAAATAGTAATGTTTATTATCTTTAACTCTTTAAAATACATAAAACACTTGTCTAGCCTCTTTAGTACTGATCTCTAAAGTAGTACTTTTAGCTCCAAACAGATAGTAATCATGTTCATCTAAAACTGATCTCTGAAGATAAGGATACAAAACCAACACAACCGAAGCTTATCCAACACATTGTAACCAAGGAGAAATGAAACCTCTGTCTCATAATGTTAAAAAGGCTTGAAATCATGTTCTGCCAAATGTTTATACAAGATTCAAAGTGTTTTTACAGTGTGCAACCACTAGCACGACCACTACTGTTGTAGTGTTTATTTGGCAGATTTTCAGAATGGGGAAAATACAGTTTACTCATGTTTGTTTGAAGTGAGTTTCTTCTTTGATTTGACCTAAGATGACTTTGAAAGACTTGCCACTGTTACATCCCCACACAACCTCTAATGTGCGCCGTTTACTTCAGATATATTTTGAGCTCAGAGTATTGCAAGCATCTGTGTCTTGATGAGAAGCAGAAGTATGAGCCCCGTGTGATTCATGATCGAGGGTTGTTCTCCCCCTCACCTGTTTCCTCCTCTGGCATTAACGTTCGTGTGGTTTTGGCCCATTTACTGAATTTAACCACATTGCTTTGATTTTTTCCCCTGTAAAGATTCTGTTTTTTAGAGTGTGGTTTTGACTTGGGCGAACTGGCTTTTACTGTATCTGTCCATGTGTCGTGGTATTCAGGGTCCATCCGGCCGGAGTTTGCAGTAACCAAATATGGTACAAGCTCTTGATACTGGAATGGCTAAATGTCTCTGTCTGCATTCATTTATTTTCTCACACTTACTCCAAGGGATTATAAATGGCTAGAGCCTATCCCACAAACTATGGGCCTGAGTGGGGGTATACCCTGGACAATGAACAATCAGTCGTAGGGCTAACTTTTAGAGACAACTCCCACTTTAATTCACAATGGGGAATTAATCTATAAACGTTTGTATATGGACAATGGGAGGAGGCCAGAATACTTGGAGAGTACCCACATGGGATGGACATGAAATTTGTCAAAATATGCACTTTTTAAATTATCAGCAATCCCATCAGATTTGGTGAAAAAAATGTTCTATTTGGGATTGCGAGTGGCTGGAGCCTATTCCAGCATCTATGGGCCATAGTTCAGTAAAACCCTGGACAATGACCAGTTAGACATACACACACAAGCACTCACTCTCACATTCATTCACTAGGGGCAATTTAGATTTAGACATCTTTGGATGGTGGGAGGATGTTGGGTAGAAAAAATCAATGGTAAGATAGGGAGGATGTGCAGACTCTTTATTTTTTATATGCACTTAATCCATATCTGGGCAAAAGGTTCTTATTTATTTGACATTTATATATCACTGAGATCCATCTGGCCAAAATGACAGCTTTGCCGTACAAGTGAGTTGATGGTGAGACTCATGCTGAATGTAATCTGACTTACATAACTTGCATTACATTTCCCACAGTGGCAACTGACTTCAGTTACATAATGTGAAACCAGCACTTCACATGACACACACCTAACAGGGGCTGTTGTCACATTTTAAGTCTCCTGCAGGTCACTATAGCACCTCACATGGTGTCATTTGATCCAACCAAAGCCAATATACTGTCGTCTAAAGTATCTATAATGGATGCTTGTGTGAGTGAACGCTTGTATGTCTGTGTACGGCCATTGTCCAGGGTGTACTGTGACTTAGGCCCATAGTTGCTAGGGTAAGGCGCCACCTGCAACAGCTAATGAGAATATTTTGTAAGATTTGTATTAGTATAAATATAAGTGCATGATGTATAAAGAATCCGAACATCCAATAGTCATTTGATTTTAAGTATTAAAATTATAAGTGGAAGTTAATTTAATGTAGGGGAAGTATCTCTGGGCTGATGATGTCTTTTTGAGTGGCCATAATGTACACAGTCACAAACATGTATTTATGCTGGGCAATAAGCTACACCTGGAAGTAAGAGTTAAAAGCAGGATGTTAGGGGCTATACTTAGCTGTTTCCTGTACATTAAATATATGTGCATGTTCTCTTTGATTTTACTTCTTTTAGAGTTACGCATTTATGACCCCCATGTGTAACCATCTATTTGATGTGTATATCTTCAGTATTTTGTGAACTGTCCATGAGTCTGAATGCAAATGTACATGCAAATCAGTCATGGGATTGTTTACTGAGCTTTGGCCACTATTTTTAGACAGTGACATTTGAGGATAGTGTGTTTAGGCAAATGAAACCACAAATAAAGTGCTGGGGCAGTGATGCTCTACACTCCCACATAGTGCAGGACTGTTGCTTGGTATCAGATTTTGGGCCTGCTGTTATGCTGGTTTGGCTTTGGTTTGGTTTTGGTTTTGAGTGGCCAAATTTTGAAAAAATTTGAAAATTTTAAAGAAAAGTTAGTAATGGATCAAGGAAAAACTTTGCGTTTCTTGAACACTGTCTGGACAGAGAATTATTTTCTAGATACCAACTTCACCGGTGGCCCTTGTGACTCAATGGGAAGAGCATTTACACCTGAACTAGAAGATTCCAAGTCTGGACACAGCATTTTATCATTGCGAGATAGGGCCAAAGATATTAACTCCAGCCACCAGGTGTTGCAGGGACAAAGTTTTTAATTTAGTAGAATCTTTACCATTGTGAGATATAAGAGGTTCAATTGGTAGAGCATTTACCCCTAAACTAGAGGATCCATGGGTTGAGTCCAGGTCTGGGCATGATATCTTTTATCATTGCGAGATAGTGCCAAAGATACTAAATACAGCCACATGGCATAACAAAAAGAAAGTTAAAATTTTTGTGAAATCTTTACCATTGTAAGATATAACAGCTTAGTGGAGCAATTGGTTTTACCCCTGAACTAGAATATGCCAAGTTTGAGTCCAGGTCTGAGCAATATATCTTTATACAGTAATTACAAGATTAGATACAAATTCTGGCCACAAGAATAAAAGTTTTAGTTTTAATGGATTCTTTACCATTGTGAGATATTCTTTGTGGCCTAATGGAAAGAGCATTTACCCCTGAACTAGATGAAAGTGCACTATGAACACACCTTACACTATCACCACTCAATATATCTGTAGTATTCAGTCAGCTGCATCATCATTTATAATTTCTGCCTGCTCTCTCTCTTGCAGAGGCAGGCTGGAGGGGTGCGTCCTCAGTGGCGGCCCCAGGTCCAGCGGGAGCACGCGGTCTTCATCTGCATGGGCCTCCTGATCTTCTTCTTCGGACGACTACTGTACTCCCGTGGAGCCACCTTCAGACAATCTCAGGTCTAGCCCATGAAAAACCCAGCAGACGTAGCATTTATACTTCTTCTACTATTGTTGGACTTTTACACTCGATTGTGGACTTCCTGTTATTTCCAAAATGAGAAGACGAAGAACCCTTTTTGTTAACACTTAAATTAAACTCTAAACGGTTGATCCATTTGTTGTTTTTTCGCCGACTCTTGGCCCTCAGGATGACACCAAAGAGCCGGGATTTTGCACTCCATCCTGGTGCGGGGCCGATTTGGTTCAGCTTACACCAGAAACATGACACCTGTGGAAAATACAACGTGCCTTGTACAGTTTCCTTAATGTATTCTGCTGTTATTTTTTGTGATTGTGTATTTGTGTATATTTGTTTTGGGTGATGAACTCTGCTGAGCCAGGGTTGTTAAACAGATTTTAAACAAGACTGAGAAAGACAACAGACAACTTCGGTACCACTAGGAACAGGCCAAAGATATAGGTTTACCACACCATGCATTCATTTTAACAAAGTAATGTCCATGTTAGTAATTCACAACACCAACAATACATAAAATATTATGATTTATCTATTTCGTTTTACAAAGTAGATCAAAAACCAAAGATTTCAAGATAGAAAAATGAAATGGCATTAAATGAATTTACCTAAATGAAAATAGATATAATTGATCCCATAATCGACTTGTGTCCAGTTATGTTTACCTTTCCCTCTTACTCAAACCCATGCAGTCAATCTCACTTTTCCTTCAGGATGACTGTAATCACAAGATCTGTCGTTAACATCATTATTATTATTTTTATTATTTATCACACTTTTTAAAGATCTTTTTGCTCAACATGTACATGCCAATATTTTTAATTCATGTTTTTATATTCCCTAAATCCTGTTAGTATCAAATTGTAAACAACAATGTTAAGTGTTAACTGAGCTCTGGCAGTTTGTCAGATTGACTTGTGCTGCATTTATTACCGTAAAAATAACTACATAGTTTTAGTTCAAAGTGCTACAAGTTAGATTTTAAATCAGAGCAAATGATCAAGTGTCATTCCTAGATGCACATAGCCTATAAAAGGTACAGAAAATAATTGTTATACTTAGCACATGTCCATTTGTTGACAAGGTCAACAACATCCTTTTATTAGCACAGTCAGTGCCAAGCCTCTTCAGAGCTGCCCAGTTTTTACACACAGTGAGCCTCTGGACAGAGACCAAATCCATGTCTTCACCACTGTGTAACTAACAGTGTCATAGCAAACACAAGGGATTATTGTCTTCAAACTCCTAAAGCTCTCCAACATCAGGTGGTTGTGTCTGGGGAAACATCTTATGCAAGTACTAGTTTCAGTGTATGCAAATGTAGTTTGTATTAACTGTCACTGAGAGATGAAATTCTCTTTTAAATTTATACAAACTTTATACAAACGTTCGCATTGCATGGGGAAAATGTGTTGAATCTTTAAAGGGCTTTAAAGGTAACAGTATATCAATATTTGAGTGTTTCATCACAGCATAAGTCAAACTGTTTAAGGAACAAAGTTGACCAAAGACAGTTCAACTAAAATGTCTTCCTCAATTTTGTGCCATCCATTTTGGGTCACATTTCTAAATATCTTTACAATAGTTATTTCTTTCACATACTGTATAATGTATTTAGTCAAATATTGGTTCCACAAGGAAGATATTCAGTTTTCAGTCTTTTTTTTTTTTTTTTTTTTTTTTTTTTTTTGAAGCTTCAGTTTCCAACTAGTGTCACTTTCAGTAACTCTTTACCAGGACTTCTTATTAGTTCACTACCTAAATCAGTGCCTGTGCACAAGAGTGTGGTAAAGTCAGTAACTGGATTGATCTGTGAATGAGCCTGTTTGTACAGTTGTGTCAACACAAATACATCACACATTAAGTCATATCCAGAGTGTGGTGTCAGCAAACCTCCCATTTTATCCACTGTGTCAGTGTCATTTGTTCACATTAACTTTTACGTACAAGCCTGTCCATCCGTTTGATTAAAACATGGGACCAAAACTGTGATGACATGAATAAAATAAATAGACTACAATACCACATTAGTTATCCAATACTTATTTTTGGCCCTTTCAAGTTTTGATTAGTTTCAAAATGATTGTGTGATGCATTTGCAGTTGAGTCAGATCTTACTGAAACACTTGAATGGAGACAAAATGCACAATTCCAATGCATTGTGTACTAAAGGTGTGTGGTCATTTCTGGTGTTGTGCCATGTCAAACCTCAGACCTCTCGCTACAGAACAGTATAAAAACTTAGAAAAAGAGATTGACTCAGGCAGGAAACTGAAAACTTAATAACATTCTCCAAACTTGGTAACCTAGCGATTTATGGCTTTTTCTTTACAAGTGATCATTGCTGAAATGTACAGTTGTTATTTTATTGAGTCCACTTTTTCAGACCTGCTTCAGTCAATGCCAGACTGCACAGTAGAATAGCATGGTTTGATTTTTTTTAAATATATGACACATAAATGCAAAAAGAAGATCAGTAGTCTAACCTAAATGATTTATGAGTGTATGTGAGGGCAGAGAGATGCTTGGGCTCTTGTTGTGCTTTGCTGAAATATGCTGTATAGAAATGCATTGATGAACGAGTCTGTCTGCACCCAGTGTAGGAACAGTCTCTCCACTGACCCAGTCCAACTGTAGCAACAAGTGTACACTGAACATGCTGTATGTAGTCACGCTCCTTCAATTGTAGATGACATGTAAATAAAGCTTTTTTTCATCTTTTTAAGCAGCATTTGTTATATGATTGAAAAGCTAGATATTTGCAGCAGCCTGAGCTCAGACACTGATTCTCTTCTTTAAAATAGAGACACATTTGAATAACAAATCTTCATTACACCATACTCCACCTGTGTTATGTGCTTAAATTAAAATAGTAGTTACCAAATACAGCCACAGTCCAATTTGTGCCAGTCCCAAGCCCAGATAAATGGACAGGGCTGCACCAGCAAGGATATCCAGCATAAAACACTTTTGATAGACACTGACCACTTCAGACCAGAAACGTGTCACAAGAGCGGCAGTTTTGGACATACTCTGTCTTACCAATTAATTTAGCTCTGGTCCAACTCGCTCAGAATATTTACTACAACAGGCAGTGGTCATACAGTGGTAGTGTAACCTAATGGAAAAACGTCATATGTTTATGTTTGATTTTTGCTCATAAATGTGAAGCATATATGACGTCCTCCACTTCTGCCTCATATAATATGTGTGTGCCATTAATGCACACTCCCATATGAGTCAGCCACAACATATAGTGTGTTGTGTTTTGCCATTTGAAAACAGAAAATGGTAGTTTGTCATTGCATGTTACCAAGTTGATGTGACAACAAATGAGTTATTGTCATTAAGCTATTTCCCTGCCAGCTCTGAGTTTTGGAAGTTCAGGGACTTTCTCATTGTAAGTAGGCCCAGAGGCTTTAGTCCTCTCCTTTTGGGTATGGGTAACTGTCTGTTGGCTGTGTAACACAAAACACATCATAGAGTCTATCACTGAGGCCAAAAAGAGACACATTCAGGATGTTGTGGTTCAAGACCCCAGACTAATGCCTTCCTCTAGTGTCTCTGTATACAGTGGGTGAGTGACAGCAGACTGACAAGATGTCCTTTATGAACAAAACCACCACCAGTAGAAGAAATAGTTTGACGCCAAGGTTGGGAACTATTGGGAAAATGTATTTAAGGTATAATAGAAGCTGTATAATGCAAACACAGTATATAATTGAAAGGTAATCCAGTCACAGGAGGTCACAAGCCAGTGTACTTTTTTGTGCCAGATCAAAGCCTGGATAAAAGAAGAGGGTTGCATCAGGAAGGGCATCCAGTGTAAAAATGCAAATCACTGCATGCTTGGAGACAGATGATTTTCTTTGGCATCCCAAGAAGAAACAAAAATGAGAAATTAATATGTGTTTTTATTGTGATGTTATATGATCTTGCCATTAAAACAAGTGAGCTAAGTATCGTAGATATTGTTTTTGTTTTACCTTATATGTACATGAATGATTCAAAGACATAAACAAAGCCCCTCCCATGCACCTGAAACACAACACTTGCATTTACTGTAAGATAAACCCACACCAACAGTCAGCTGCAGTCATCTTCTAAATAAGGACATAAACTTGTCACATGCCTGTTCTTCTGGTTTTAGATGAACATACATGGACTAAGACATTGACTTTACACGAACTTATGCTTAAGTTAAGACCAATGTCACATAAAGCTTGGTCATAAGATTTAAGTATTAGTGTAATATTGTATTACCTTGTAATGATTTCATCTGATTGACTTTATCCTATTAAGGATCAGAGGGCTGTTAGGTGCAGATTTCAAAGCTAAAACAAGAGGCATGCTAAAGGATCTTACACAGACAAAAATAAATTAAGCTCGTACACTCATCAGCCATAACATTATGACCATTGAGAGGTGAAGGGAATTATCTCTTCATTGTGAGTGCGATATATCAGGCAGCAAGTGAACATTTTATTCTCAAAGTTTTCATTTAGGTGTCTGAATAGACAATGCATTGAAGTTTGTTGCATATGGTGCAGCATATAGGGAGGTGGTCATAATGTTATGCCTGATCGGTGTAAGTGCCCATTTGATTAGTCAGGTCCTGTCAATTTACTTCCGGAGAAAGCACACTGCATAGCACTAAAATATTAAACTGCATTGCACAAATTTATACGCTTGCTTCCCTCTCAGTACTCTCCTTAAAAACAAACATTGGACTTAGTATTTTGAATATGCCCTAATTTGTCACACTTGCCAACCTCATTAAAGCTTTGCAGTACTTCTTATGATACACTGTCTCTTTGATGAGAAGTGCAAAGAGACTGGCAGTTCCTCTTTTCTCTCTGCCCTGCATTTCAGTAGCTTTCCAAGACACTCCTGATATATGTGTGTGTGGGTCTGTGTGTGTGTGGGTCTGTGTGTGTGTCTCCTAGTTCAGTGTGTGCAGAGTCAGGCGTGCGGTGTGTTGCAGTCACTTGGCTCAGAGTTACATCAGCCCTCATAAAATAAGCCGATACTCTACAGCCTCGGTACTGTGGAGCACGTCAGGTCAATGTATACAGCGCCTACCAATAATGCACTAACTCACCCAAAACCCCAGAATCACTGCAAAGGAAATCAAACCAGCTTAAGAAACCAGAACCAAGAAATACTCACAGTCTGCCAGACAAAATCAATTAAACAAGTGCAAAATATGGATTGAGATATTCATCTGAGGCTGTCGTGTGTTTACAGAGTTTTGTATGAGTCAAGCTGTGTAAGTAGTAAAGCAAAGAGCTAATAAGTACTCCCAATCTGTACTTAGTAAAGGTATTGTTAATGCAAAATAATATTATTTAAGTAAAAGAAAAAGTACTAAAAAAATTACTAAAAGTTAAAAAGTGGTGTATTGAGTGTATATAGAAATTACTTACTGCAACTACCACCGCTAGTACAACTACTAAAACTGCTAATACTGCAGCAACTACTACTACCACTACTATTATTACTACTACTAGAACTAGTAATGCTAGTTCTACTGCTACTATTGATGCACCACTATCACTGCCTCTGTTATAACTCCCACTACTACAATTACTACTACTAGTATTCCTGCAATACTACCCACTTTGCTCGGTCAAAAATAATTTTACTCATTTAAAAGTGAGTAAAAATGTTCCTGATTTTGAAGTCAGAAAGAATTTTTTAAACATGTACTTTGAGTTTCTGAAAGTAAGCCAGACCACAAATGTGCCACAACAAGAATTCACATTAAAAACACAAAAGAAAACAATGTGCATCAGAATAAAGCCACAAAACAACACACGACTAGCAACCACATCGACCAAAGTCACACGTTAGAAGACCTAAAAAACGCCACTGAAAAATCAACCCAAATGGTGGTCCCAGAAAGACAGCAGATAGGCCAGCTCTGAGCACCTGGGCGTCCCACAGAGGGATAGGCCCAGAGCCAGTGGTGAACTTACTGACATCCCTATCTTTAGACTCATCAGCTTGGTCCCAGAGCAAGTGGAAATTCCCTTTATTTCTTTGTCTGCAGAGTCATGTGCTGAGCTACTTACACACAATGCAAGAACTTCAGAGGAACTGCACAGAGGCGAAACAGGTGGATGTGTATCAGGTCAGTGCAATATCATTTTCTTTCAAACAAAACAATATTCAACATACAATAATTTAAACTGTACACATATGATTTGATATGACATGTTTTGTTACAAAATGCCTGTAAAAGATGTCAAAGTGACTTATTGGAAATGATCAATTCTGCTTACTTCCTGTGAGGCATTAACTTCCTGTTTACAGTCCCATGTCCCATAAAGCCTAGCTGCTAATGGGAAATAGTGTGTCAGGTGACACGTCTTATGAGCCATAAGTATCTTTGATCATATCATTTTGTGGTTGGTTTGCAAAAGATTTTTTAAAGAAAATTTTCAACTTGCAAAAACAAGATTTGCATGGTAATGAAGGAATTAAATTGTAAAGTTATTTTTTTTTATTTGTTGTTCATTGGGTTAGCTCAGGAAATACTAAAATCTAGCCACAAGAGGTCACAAGCTAGTTTATGTCCAGATAAGTGGAGAGAATTGTGTCAGGAAGGGCATCTGGTGTAAAACCTATGCCAAATTAATATGCAAATTACAGCACACAAGGAGGCAGTGGATTTGCTGTGAAAAAAAAGCAGATTATATGTATTGTGAGTCTCGGACTGCTGTTGTTGTACTTGTAGTTATTGTTGGAGAAGACAAAAAGCATAATGTGGAAAAGTAGACAGGAAGCGCTCGCTAGACTGAGGACATGTTTGCATAATTGTTGTACCGCATGAACTACAACTGTTTTCATTTGAAGTCCATATAGAAAAGTGGACAGTGAAAGACAGAGTGCAGAGTTTGCCTGGTAAAACCCGGCGCAGCCTCTGGGTTAATGACAGCTTAGTGTTACACAACGTATAATTGTTGTCAGTTAGAAGAGCAAACACGTCATTCCCACAACACTCCAGGTCTGTTCAGCCTGCTCATATTTGTGCCTGTTGCAGTAGTCCTGGACTGGCCTGATAGTGGAAGTAATGGGCAATGCAACAACTTGAAAGGGTAGTTGAATAGTTTTGATGTGGACCTCTCAAACTATAATCTGTATCTTTGCAGGATAGGGACAGTTTTTGGTTAGCAAATTTTACAAAACCAGACCATGATATTTTACTATGATCTTTGAAGTGTGTTTTCATAATTTAAACATACACTATATTTCCAAAAGTATTCACTCACCCACCCAAATAAGTGAATCTGGATTATGGTGTGGAGTTGCTTTTAGGTGCTAGCCCTGGCCCTTTAGTTCCAGTGAAAGGAACTCTGAATGCTTCAGCACCAAAAGATTTTGGACAATTCCATGCTCCCACTTTGCACTTTGTGAGAACAGTTCAACATGTCTTCATACATGAACGACCATATAGGTCGATTTGCAATGCTGAACCACAAGGGGTCGCTTACGGAAGTTAAGGTCATTTTTAGAGACTGTATAATCGACCAATATAGTCATTTTTTCCAGGTGGTTGGTCTGGAACAGTTTGGAGATGGCCACTTCCTGTTCCAACATGACTGCACCAGTGCACAAAGCATGGTCCATAAAGACATGGATGAGTGAGTTTGGTGTGGAAGAACTTGACTGGGCTGAATCCTGACCTCAACCTGAAAGAACAGCTGTGGGATGAATTAGACCGAAGACTGCGAGCCAGGCCTTCTCCAACATCAGGGTCTGACTTGGACGAGAACGTCAGACACACAGACGTCTGATGTAGATAGATACAAAGGGTGGGCCACCATTATATTAAACCCTATGGATTAAGAATGGGATGTCACTTAAGTTCATATACATGTAAAGGCAGGTGAGCTAATACTTTAGGGAATATAGTGTAATTTAAAACTATATTTAGGCTTCAAATATAGTCAACATTGAAACTAAATGTGCCCACAACCCATTTAAGATCCTGTCCTCTCCGTTAGGAATCACTGGTTTATTATATCTACCGTATATATAATATAAAAATAAAAAGTATATTGTTTTAGTTCATTGTAGATGGTTTTTACTTATGCTAACCTGATGACTGCGGACATTTGGAAAGGACGGTCTACCATAGAAATGAGCTGAACTTCCTAAGAGTGTGAAAGGGTCACACAGTTTTGAAACCTGACCAAAACAACATGACAAGTGTTTACTCAACCCCTCACAGGGCTGTACACTGTGGTTCCCATGTTGCACCACTGCATGTTACCTATGCAAAACAATTGTCTCTTTTTATGGGCGCCTCAGAACACTAGGTTTGTCTGAACCGGTGGGTGGCCACCTGTTCTCATTTACATGGCAGTTATACAACCCAAAACTGATTGGCAGGGCTGTGAAAAAACTTTCACTTAAATCAGAGCTTTGAATAACTTTTGCTTATGAGTGAAGATTTGTATATTTTTAAATGAAAATGTTAAATAAGATTTAGTCATTAGTTTCACAAAATTGAGTTCTTCAGTTTATGGATTTACTACCTCCACCAAAGAGGTTGTTTGTGCCTGTACTGTTTCGTTTGTTAGAGCGATAACTCATTAAGATTTTGGTCAGATTTTGATTAAATGTTCAGAAAAGGTCAGAAATGGCTCAAGTACAAAATTATTAGTTTTTGTTTTTGAAGCACCTTCTGGAATATTTGATAGGATTCAACCATTTTACCATATATGAAATATTTGTGGCTCAAAGCATTTACCCCAGAACTAGTGTTTATTTCCAAGTATAGTTTATCAGTTTATCACTGCCACAAAAGGAGACTATGTATTTGCTGGTGTGTTTATTTGCTGCTGGTCTGTTTGTTGGTCTGTAATCAACAAAACTCAGCACATTTTGGTCAAACGTCTTGATCCTATACCAATTTACAAGAAGGTCTGTGCTTTCTGAGTGTTTTTAATATTTCATAAAGATAATAATCACAATGCTTTCTGGACTGATTTATTTGCATATTAATTCTTTTGACTTTTGATTTTTTTAAAAAGTCTCATTGCCCACTCCGTTCTGTTACAGGTCCTCCATGTGCGTGTGTTTTATCAGCAGACGTCCTCCCATCTCTCGCTCAGTACAGTATTTCATCAGCATTACAGTGACCTAAACTGTGCGCACACAAACAGGGTTAATCTCCACCGAGCTCCTCAAACACCTCTTTAAACCTCACTTAGGTAAAAAATAAAATAAAATAGCCGTGGTTGCAAAAACCCCACCACAGGTTTCAGAATCAAAGCTTTTGCATCTTCAAAAACAAATGTATCAAAGCGTCTCCATCACCTTGGGCAACTAAACAGCCCGGGCTCATGTAATGGATTTTTACCCTCAACTCGAGGGGAAAATGATGAGCCTGAAAGTGTGCTGCAACATCCATATTTTTCATCTAACTCTTCGATTTATTCGGTCTTGGTTGTTGCACGGTGTTGCGTTGTTGTTTGCTATTGTTGTTTCTTATTTTGGATGCATCACTTGGAAACCTTCTATATGCACACAAGCTAAAAAATAAAAATAAAAATATACACAGTACGGTGCAAAAAAGTTTTTAAGAAAGGCTATGAACAAAGAGAGATGTATCAATGTACAAAAATACACACAACTGCAAAAGAAAAATTAAAACTAGAAGCACTAAGAGGGACCTCTGCCAGATCACTGGTTCTATCTCAAAGTCTGATCAAGTTGTGTTTCTCTTGTAAAGTTAACAGCCCTTGACAATGGCTTTGATTGGCTCCTGCTATGTTTCTCTGATGATTTTAACCAAATGCTTTTCATATGAACTTGCAGGAGGAGGGTTATTGCTGGAAATGTGAAGTGTGTTGCTGAGGCCTTCAGGTGCAATGATTTTTCAGAATTGGAAACCAAAAATAAGGAAGTGGCTATTGTCAGATTGTACGAGGATGTAAATCTGGCAGTAAGAGTTCATGAGTCATTATACACTATTTGTATAAATGTGACCAAATGCTGTATGATTCTGGGAAATCACTATAAACCTCACAGCTACTGAGGTTTTGGTATAATGGCAGCAGTCTTTACAGGAAAAAATGTGTGAATATACAAAAAAAAAAAAAAAAAAAAAAAATGAGAGCAAGAATTTTATCAGAATTTTCTCCATTCCTTGGCTTAGACTTGAGTCATTGGGTCACGGGACACATTTTTGAGACTCATGACTCAGGTCTTGATTCAAATCCAGACTTGGACTTGTCTCTTCTCACTTAGACTCAATTTGATTGATTTGGACTGGACTGGACCAGACGACTTCACTTAGACTTGACTTGTAATTATTTTGGTGACTTAGACTTCTAGTGACCCAGATTTCTAATGCTACTGAACTCGGTCTTAAAGAGAAAACATTCCATGTATGTACCTTCATTACACAGCTTCAGAGTCAGTGTGATGACTATATGAGTTGTTGCAGAGTGAATGAAAATTCCTTCACCTCCTCCAGTGTATGTGGGCAAAAAACGCCTTTGCAAGAATGGTAGCATTGACCTAGTGTCCCTGAAGTCTTTGGTCCCAGTTAGCCATAACAAGCCAGAGATGGCTTTATTTCTCAGTGGTTCCATGCCACCTCTGTACAATTACAAGGAGGAGAAAAAGTCAAGCCAAGTGAGGGGTCACACAGGAGTCAACCTGACTCATGAGTTTTTATGATAGCGCTTTATTCCAAAATAAAGGATGAGGTCAGTAAAGAAAAATATGACCAAAATAGCAAAGAAACCAGCAAAGTCACATGCTTTCCGATTTGTTCGAGGTCAAAAGGTCACACCATCCAATACACCCCATACTGTAAAACCAATAAACCATTTGCAGGAGGCAAGAAACTGCAATGACAAATCTGACTATATGCTTTCCACACAGACTAGAACTTACAAAAATCAATGCAAACAAATATTTTGGGTCCTTTCTAGATGTTTGATATACTACTATTTTAGGTGCATCATTACAGTGACAAGGGTATATTTAAATCCCCTCAAAATACATGTCTTGTTGAATAAATAAATCAAATAGTAGGCCTACGTAAAACATTTCAATGGATGCTTCAGAATCAAAATAAACAAAGCAACATCTTTCTGCCTCACTCCTGGGAACAAACCACAGTTGTGTAAGTTACTGTTGTTTTGATGCCGATCTGGAGCCGCTGTACTTTCAGGTCAGCCACATCTGAAGGTGCCCAGGAGGTAAGTGGAAAATATGTGTCACACTAACAAACACTGGACACACACAAGCAAGAGTGAGCAGAAGATGCATGTATTTTTTCTCATAAAATTCTACACTACTGCAGTATTGTTACACATTTTTAGCCAGGTTGTCTGTGGAGGTAAAAGAGCAACACGGAGAAGGCAATATAGTAGTTAAAAAAAGCAGAGCAAAGTTTACAGGAGAGAAAGCAAATAAACATGTTATACACTTAGGTTAAGGTTCAGCCTCGTCCTGTCTGTGGCTCTCAGGTACTTTCCATTGGGATTGCTCATCATTATTTAGCAGAGAGCCACACCTCTCCCCCAACCAACCTGGGCATAGCACAGAAGAAAATTAAATGTTCTGTTTGCTTAAAGTGTGCCGTGTAAGTTTAAAACTGCTGTTTAATCTAATCATTTAGATTTTCTTACATTTTGCAAATCTAAATTTTTCTTAAATGAGCTACAATAAGAATACATAGAGGTAGAAAGTAGCCAAATACTTCAAGTTACTTTCTATATGTAAATCTTAAAAAATAAAAAATAAAATAAAAAACTTTGCGTACATTTTCTAAAACATACTTTTATTTACATTTCATAGGAAGTTAGTTAAGTACTTTTTTGTGAGTAGAGTGTCTAATGATAGTAGCCAGTAGCCAAATGTAGTTGCAAAGGCAGCTATAATAATTACAGAAATAGTTATAAACAGTGGTAATAGAAGCTGTAATAGTTGGGGGATGAGTAGTACTAGTTGCAGTTGTAATAGTAGCAGTATTAGTGGTAGTAGCATCGTATTCTACTTAAGTAAATTTAATACTTCTTTTTTTACTTTTACTCATGCAATAATGGCTGAATATTACCATTCTGAGGTAACAGTACTTGAGTGTTTTCTTGAGTAATCTCTTTCACCCCTGAGCAAGTTTCTAAAACTTATGCATGTTGTCATTTCACAGATGACAACACTTAGGGAGAGTGGTCACAAGTGTTTTTTATTGCAGGTTCTTTGCATACAGGGCTGAGCAGTGCCAAGACCAACATGCTTTTTGCTTATTTGAAACCACATCACGTTTGATAGAAACAAAACAGGGGCTGACAAATCTGAACATTCTGGCAACAGAGATACAAAATCAAACCCCTATATATGACTTAAATTTAAAAAAATACAAACGATAAGGATTTTACTAGCCAGGTGCAGTAATTCACAACATGTTTATTTGAAAGTAATAGATTTCCATGACTTCAAGATCCCTAACCCTAATGAAGTCAAGATGACCGTAGTGGCAAGTGCATCACAAGGAACAGATTAGTGTTTATAGTTGTAAAAACAAGAACTGGTGTAGTGTGTAATTTTTTTAGTTTGGGTTCATTTTTTATATTTTTCACTTCTACTGGATTTGACTTAACATGATGTATGTGCGCCACAAGTTAAACCTACACTAGACTACTCAAACTTCTGTTTTTTAGCTCGCTGCACGCTGTAGCTGGTTATTTTTCCCTCCCATTTTGACGCTGAACGACTCGGCCAAACAGAGGCTGTTGCCTAGTGACTCAGACGCTTCCCCACCAATCAGCTTCTTGCGCCCGTGCCTCCTCTTTGACTCACCTTCCCATTCTTAAAGGTGGCTGAGGATTGGTGATGAGTCACTGCAGGTCTGTCTGTCATTGGCTGGGCTATTTTAGAGTGGCCTTAAAAACACTGCAGAGCCCTTGTCGTATTCAGCCAGAGGGGGAAGCCACACAAGTTAATGCTTTCACATGGTGGACACTCATATAGACTAATAATGGGTTCATACAGTGCTGATACAGATGACAAAATGCAGAGTAGATCTATGAGAATACCAATATTTAATACACAAATACGTTCTCTTAACTGAAGCCAAAGTAAAACTAGTAATATAAAAACTTTATATAGTACTTTATCTGTTTTGTGTCATGCATTAGTCATTCAGGGTTGTAATCTAAGCTCCTGTTCAGGCCTGGGCACGCAGTGGGTCAGGAGGTAGAGCAGGTCATCCAATAACAAGAAAAGCTGGCGGTAGAATCCCCTACTCCTCCGCCCAGTTTATATTGTCATCCTTGTGTCCTTGGGCAAGACACTTCACCCGCCATCAGCAAAAATAGAACCAGACAATTATTTTCCCACAGGTAATTGGTTCATTCATCTAAATTCTTAAATAATAAACTATGTATATATAACTATGTATATAAACTATGTATGGAGGATGATCTTTGAACTTACCTCTTAATAACAGTGTGGTTTTTATGTTGGATATTGTCTACACTGTAAATTATGTGCTCACTGTGGAACATTTTGTCTTATGTTAAATGTTTTTACTCACTGCAAATCTATTTCCTTACAAATATACTTACAATAAACTGCTACCTCCAGAGTCTGTAAATGTCCAACTGTGATTTTGTTTTTATTTTTTTTATGTTAAGTGCTTTGAGCTAAATAATGCAGCCATTTACAACACACTGACATTTCATTATGGCAACTTTAACAGCTTAATCTGCCTCACAAACCTACTTCTTTAAGCTATAAGAAAAAAATCTAGTCTTTATTTGATGCAATGCCTCTGACCATATTGTTTAAACTTAAAATTAACACAACATAATAAAAGGCAATCTATAAACAAAATGTCACAAAGGAGAGATTCATTACATAACATAAATGATTAGACTATATGCAGCCCAGTGTCAAGGCATATGACACACTTCAAAAAGTTTGTCTCAAGACTTCTTCCTTCCACACAGGTTGAGCGTAGAGAACATCTGTGATTGCACGCATTATTAATGAAAATAGCTCAAAGTTTCCTTTTAATAAACTTACTTGCACTTTCAGAATTGTTGGATTTTAGGTCCTTTCCCATGATTGCAAAACTCAATCCAGGGGGAAGAAAAATGCAGTACACCATTGTGTGTCACTGTGGCTTTAGTTACAATAATTCAAATGTTCACACCAACCACATTTGTTTGTCTATGTCATTTTTGTACAATCTCTAATTTTTTTTTTTTTTTTTTTTTTTTTTTGGGGGGGGGGGGGGGGGGGGGCTGGAGGTTATAATGTGTCAGTGGACAATGGTGTCTAACTCACGTCATCCAGGAGCGCTAACCACTCTGCCATTATGCACCGTCAATAAGCAGTGGTGGACAAATTACTCAACTTCATTACTTGAGTCAAAGTAAAGTAAGATCCTCCAGGTCAAATACTGAATTACCCAAGACAAGTAAGAGCTGGAGGATAAACAGGTGAAGGCAGGGGAATACAGTTTTTTATTGTTGTTGCTGTTGTTGCTGTTGTTTGTTTGTTTGTTTTTTAAGTACTGAAGTATGTGCTTTCAAAAATACTTAAGTATTCAAAGTACTTAAAAAAAAACAACTGTATTCCCCTGTCTTAGTTTCACAATGTATTTCAAATAAGTGCCATCAAGAATTTTGGGTAAAACGTCTGCTACATTCAAGTCACAAATTTGCAGCTCCAAAAATATGAATAAAATACATTTTACGTAATTTTAGTGAGAAAATGTGAGGATCAACTCAAAACCATAATAGACAAGATCGTTCTGCAGTAAAAGACTAGCCATACGTTTTATAAATAAGGCTGGGTTATATTATCATACTAATCCATTATTTTTAAATTGGTTTATTATAGAATTGTGCAAATAATGTTCAAAGCAAAAGCTAAATCACTTCCAGATTGTGTCCAGAGCTTCTTTTTAGTAAAGTAATGCAGTAAAGGATTATCTTAAAGGTGTAAGTCAAGACCGTTTCTCTGCAGAAGGTACTTTTGTTTTGTTTTTGTATTATGTATTGGAGTAAAAAAAGTAAGTTACCCCTAAAAATACTACTCAAGTACAGATTTTCAAAAACTACACTTAAGTACAGTACTCAAGTAAATTTACTTTGTTACTGTTCATGTCTGTCAGTAAGTAGGCCTACAGTACACTATTGATTAGAAAAACATATTTGGGAGCTGTTTGGCAATAATAATTCTGTGTATGTTTCATAAACAACATTCATCAACATCAACTATAGGTCCACTGGTAAATACTTCCAACACTGAACAACAAAGTACAGTTAAACTTGTAGGTTGTTAAGGATGTGAAAAATTTACAAGGTTCAGGTGGCAGACAGTATTTTTTTATTCATTTATTTTTTAATCTGAGAAGAGTATTTTTACCTATTACACCATGTTCCCTTGGCCATAAATCATTGGACTTGTGTGTGCATTGGGGAGACCTACATTGTGTAAGACTTATCTCAGAGTTCAATGTCATCCTGCTTACTTTTTATGTTGCTGTGCGAGTCTCGGGTGTGTCGCACGTGTGTATATTTGTGTGTGTGTGTGTGTGGTAACACTGCTTTAGACATGTCTGGGCGTATTCTGCCTCAGTGCTGAGTGAAGGCACAGTATCTGCTCACATACACATACAGACTTGTCGACTTTGTTTGTCCACTGAACCATTAAATCCAAATTAATCTGATCCCCAAAAAAGACAAACAATGACAGCACTAATAAAAAGATTATCACAGAAATTAACTGGATCAAAGAAAACCATATTTGCTAGTTTTGCAATCTAATTATCAATATTTTCTATCATTATGAATAAATTGTGATAAATAGAGAGGGTTAGCTCAGGAAGGGCAAAAAATATGCATGCACACAGAGGCGGAGCATTAGCTGTGGCGATAACAAAAAACCCCAAATGAAAAAAAAGAAGCCAAACATTTTAGCAAATATTCCAAACCTGTTTAAAGTTACCATCACGTGTTAGAAAAGACATTCGGCACCATTAGTTATGCATAAAAGGAAGTAACATGATAGCCTACTAATTTTCTGTGTCACTGTTCTCACTTACAGAGGTACAATGATTGATTTGAACAGAAATTATAACACTTTCGAGTAATAAAGCATTTAATAATTAAGTAACATAAGGTAATTGATAAACAATTTACATACACGACTAACACTGATGTTTATTATTTTGCATTATACGTAAGCCTATTATTAAACAAGTAAACATTTGTTGTCTCTTCACGTATTGCCACAGTAAACCATCTGCCTCCTCATGCGCAGTGATTCACAAACTGACTGGCAGTTTTTACACCAGGCGTCCTTTCTGACACAACCCGCTCATTCGTCCAGGCTTGGGGCTGGATAAATGGTAATCAAATAATAATAATAAAAATCAGGCAATATTATTTTCAATGTGTCTGAGGTCAGAGGGCAGTGATGGAGGGAGCCTGCTCAGAGAAGGGTCGGTCCCCTTTTGTGGCCTGCTGGGTTTTGGGGACGATAATTAAGACGGCTCCCTCCCCAGATTGGAGTGGTCTGGTGGGGACATAGGGAAAGAGGAGGTCAGATAAATAGTGTGGTGCCAGACTGTTTAGTGCTTTAAAAGTTAATAATATTTTAAAATCAGTATGAAAAGGAATGGGAGCCAGTGCAGGGACATGAGGACAAGATGGACATGAGGACAAGGGTGTATGGAGCTTTAATTTTATACCAGTATATACAGTAGAGCATCACAATAGTGTTTATCATCACTGTAATGCTTTGTAAATGATGAAAGTAACTGGTGACTAGTCCTTAAATAATACTTAAACAATGCTTTTTAGGGTGTGGTTATTAAAAAGTGTTACCATATAGATCAAGGGAAAAAGCTTGGATGCTATAACAATAGTGGTAATGAATATTGTAGAGAATAATGTACATCAAGGTCCATTAACCATCAGCAAAAATCATCAAATACATTTAATTCAAACCAGTTTTGTTTTATTTATAACATTTATTCCGTGGACAGCAAAAGCAAAACAAGACTGGAATACTTATTTTGCACTCGCTGTCTCTCTGTGTCTTTGATGAGAACTGGTGGAAACAAAGCTTTTTATCTTTGCGTTTTGAGGATATTTTAGCTGAAAATAAAAAAAACATCAGATTGAGAGGAAACACACAGTGGCTGTTGCAGGGTGAGCTACAGGGAAAAAGTGTCAGACAAAATGTATCAGACAAAGATCAACTTTATTTATGTACAGCATGATTTAGTGACTGACAACAGCCTGAGGCCTAGGATTTCTCCCAACACTGACACGTACAGTACACAGTTATATAACACAGATACAGGTACACTACGACAGACTCACTCCACAAAGGCAAACGTCATTATACATTTAACACAGTACTACAGCTGCACGTCAATAAACTAGAATATAGTGGAAAAGGCAAACTCAGTGCACACAGAGTGAAATATTTTAAGAATGTGTGTATTTTAAGTGTGATGCTTATGATGCTTAAGTGGCAATATGTTAATAATATTCAAATGTAACTTTTTGTAAAATTTTGGTTTCATTAATCCAGCCACAAGGGGTCACAAGCCAATGTACTCCTTGTGCTGATCCCAAGCACAAATAAATAGTGTAAAAAAAAAAAAACAATACCAAATGAATCACTGCATGTTAGTAGTCAGATGATTTGCTGTGACGACCCCGGAAAGGAAAGATTTATTTTAATTGTGTTGATTATGATGATTATGTAATATTATGTAATTCTAATTTATGAGACACTGAATTATGTCTTTCAGCTGCAGCATAATCATCACAATTAAAATAAATAAATGCTAAATGTGTGTGCTTCTCTTTGACTTGAACTGAAATGGATTTTTCCACGATATTCTAATATATAGATCTGCACATGTATACCTACCTTTTCTAAATCTTTAAACAAGATAATTAGTATATTACACAAAGAAAAAACATTACATTTGTTTTGAATAATCAGCCATATTTTTAGGCAGATTTTATACTTACTGGCAGCACAAGCACATACATTTTTGTCCTCGAAATGCCTCAGGTTTGATCGACAGAGGAGCTCAATAAGGAAACAGCTGCAGGCCGTGGCATACGCTGCTCCCAGTTGAGTGTTGGTGCTGTGGTCACCGCGGCACAGGCCCTGGTCTCATGACAGTGATGTCATCCCCAAACTCTGACTCAGCACCAACTGAAACAACAGCACAAACACATCGTCCATTTGTAAAGAGGGCAGGAATTATGAGGGACATACCTATGTGACGGACTAAAATACTAATCTGGCCCGGTTACTTTTTTTATCTAGATCTTTACACCTTACCCACACGCACAAGTAACCAACAGGCAGAGCTGCAGTTCATGCTGTCTGAGCCACTTACAAATAACATGAAGGTTGTAAGAAGTTAACATTAACCACTGCTCTATAAAATATTCATACAACCGTTGCACTGCAGTACATAGCAGCTTAGTGGAGTAGCACGGTAGATATAATCCGGCACACTATGGTGAAACATTAATGAGTGGGAGAAGCAAGTGTCTATGCTAATGATCACAGCACTACTATGGCTTTTATGCACATACTAAAACAACTGTCTCTTCACAAAATATACCATTGTTCTCTTCAATTCATCTTATATGTGGTGTGTACAGACAGTAATGAGAATTTTACAATGTAACTTGACCTCTTCTGAGTATGCACATGGGAGTGCATTACAAAACTCTCCCAGTGATTTTTCTATTCAGCATCTCTAAAAGTCTTGAAGTGGGATGGAGTTTAAAGCCAAACTCCATCTAAAGCCAAACTTTAAATGGAGTTTGGCTTTTTGGACATCACCCACACTTGGGAAGTCATGTCCTGGAAGTTATTGAGACAAAGAGTTTTTGTGTGCCTCTTGAGACCTCAACTTGGATCCTTCATCACAGCAACACACTAACTCAATGCTGTGTCAGAAATTTGTGTTTGTTTTGTTTGTTGTTTGTTTGTTTTGTTGTTTTTGCTAAAAACATACCCACATCAACATATCCCCATCCACACTACAGCATTGACTTAACTCCTTGCAGCTATTTCATATTCCTAAAGATGATTTGAAAAGACACAATTTTGTTAGTGTGAATAACACCCAAAAAGCCACTACATGGACTCTGAACTCATCCCACTTGAATATGATACTATGAAAAAAAGGAAAAATCATTGGGGAACCACAAGGTCCATTCTTCAAGTTTTGTCTGATTACTTTGTTAACACAATTCATAAACCTGTTGATATCTAAAGTAAATTTCCTCATGCACATTTAAATAAATATTTGGTTCTGGAAATAGACCTCTGTTGGTCATTAGTCCAGTGTCGTGTTTGTCCTGTGAAGCAAATGAAACGCTTGGCTTTGAAGTTCTGTCTTTCTGCGGTTTAGAGTTTGGCTGTAAAAACAGACAATGGGATGCTCCCTTTGGGAAAACATGTGGAAAAAACATGACAAAACTCTTCACAAGCACGCATTAACATTTCATAAATACATTCATAGCTGCATAGTTTATATGTAGGTGTATTGCAAAGCTCCTCCTCCATACACTCCTCTATATATATGAAAGTCTCTGGTCATTTGTGGACATTGAATTAGGGGCTATGTGTAAAAAAGATAAATGACGGAGATCCATTTATAACCACTCGCTCTGCAGACAGGACCAGGCTCTAACACATCCATCAGCCTGTTAGCAGCACTATGGACAAATTGCTTTATTCCCCTTTAGTCAAATTAAAAAACTGTGTTCAAAAAATTAAGTAAACTCAAGGTTAGTTGAATGCAGTGCGTCTTATTTTCTGGAGGATTTTTAAATAGAAACACTATTTACTGCATCAAGACTGAGTTCGGGGGGATATAGGAACAGGACGTTAAGGATGACTTCAGTCCACCTTTAGGTTTGATAAAGTGGATCTGCATTTAGGATAGGGCCATTTTAACCCCCCCATATCTATTTATCTCACAAACACAGACAACAAACAACCCCCCGTCCGCTCGGTGCAGCTGTCAGAGTATAAGTGAGTGAATACAGATAGCATTTTGGTTAAAGATCAGGTGTCCACTTGATGAAGCGCTGCATTCATTAACACAGAGAGACGGTGGACAGATTTGACGAATGACTACAACGACCTGTGACAAAAAAAGGCTCGCAATCAGCCGCAATGCTACAAGCTACTAATACAAATGTTAGTCGTAGATATTAAAGACTATCTTATATAAATGCTAATATATATTAATAAATAATAATAATAAACAAATAATAGTTAATTAGTTATAAATAGTTAAATTGTAGTTATAAATGCTACACTAAACACTAATTAAAACACTTTTTTTAGTTCCTCTTATAGTTCCTCCTTCAACTTCTGAAAATAATTATGTGCCATGTTCCTGGATCCTGACCATGACCAGGAAAAACACCAAAAACTCATATGTTCCTTTTTCTATTTGGGACCATTCCTGAAAGTCTGCTGTAAAATTTAGAGTCATGTGGCTCACTGACAAACAAAAATGAAGAGTAAGCAAAATGTTTTTTTTTTTTCCCATTTCTTCCTCTGTACAAACCAATCTAAATGTTTTAACTGCCAACAGCTAAAAAACAAATCAAGACTAAAAATACAGCAAGATCCTTTTTTTAACACAACTGAAGAGGGCAAGTTTTATTTTTGTTCTGCAGCAGTAGTTTTTACTTGGTGGTTAAGTGGGCAGTAGTAGTAGTAGCAGTAGTAGTAATAATAATAGTATGTCGTAGTGTATTTTGTTTTGTAATTTAAAAATACTTTAAAGTGGTATATATATATATATATACTTCAATATTAATTCAAATACAAATATGTAACATACAATGGGACAGTATTGTACATTGATTGCAATACATTTACTGGAAATAAATATATTCTCGGATAACATGAGTTTGTGTAGCAATGATAAAAAGCACAGTGGATGCGATTTGCAGTTTTATAAGATTTGTAAATTAAAGATTTTAAATTTAGCTGATTTTTGTTTGGTTTTATGTTGCTTTATTAGGTTATGATTGAGATGTTCTTCAGCTCCACTTTATATTACCGTACAAAACATTTCATTCTTCTGGCCCTTATTCTTCAGCGCTCAACAGTTCATTAAATCCCACTTGAATGGCTCCTCTGATAAACTGTGTGGATGTTTCCCAGGGCTGTGACGCTGGGCCGATGCATGAGCAGATAAAATGTCTGCAGTAAAGTGAGAGAAATGGGAGACACAGCTGTCAAAACAAAGAGGCTCAGAGGCTGCACAGTGGAGGAGGGTTACTGTCAGGCAAAATGGCCGACTTCTGCGAATGTCCAAAGGCTTTAGGAGTAAATCAGCACTAAAACAGAAAACATGAAGTATTTATGATGAAAATAACAAAGGGCTGAATTTGTTATTTAGATATATATCTTTCAACTTTACCAGGTCTGCACTACAAGTGTTAGGCTTAAGTCCAAAAGGCCAAATATGTCCTTACTGCTTTCAAACAGTAATGTTAGTACATAATTATGTACCTTGCATCATTATTAAATACTGTTTTGTTTTGTTTTTTTACTATGTTTTAGGTAAATAGTTGCAATGATAGGAAAGCTCTGAGTAGCTGGTGCTGCATGGTTTCTAGAAAAATCACAAAAAGCAAAAAAAAAAAAAAAAAATTTAAAATCACTTGTTTCTATGGCTTAAAAGGGAAAGAGAGAAAGATACTGCACAAGTGCAATTGAGCACTTTGACATCTAGGAAGAGGCTCTGGACATTACTGCTCACCTCATAAAAGCAGACAGTTTCCTAGCTGAATAACACAAAATGTGAATTTATTGTCCATTTATCTGACATTTTCTCCCAGCAGACATAGTGTGAGCTGTTTGTTGTCAACAATAGATTAAACCACACTTATATTCACTGGTCTGCCACAGAGACACATGCACAAGCATAGGAGGAAACACAGCATAAAGTGCAACATGTTCTGCAGTTATGGCACAATCATCATGATAAAAATTCTTCATATTCCAGCAAAGTTACGGTGCTTAAATACAACACATCCTAACTGGCTGTCAAACAAAAAATGATCTACAGAACAATCACCTTAAACTTATTTCTGACCAACTCTGATTCTTTCTTTTGTCAACTGAACATAATCAAATCAAAGCAATAGCCAGACCACACAATCTAAATGTAACTATTTATAAATTTGCCAACAGGACTGTGATCGTACCACTTTATTGTGAGTAAACGGCCATATTTGCATCATATTCACCGTGCATAACTCAGGTTAGTGGACTGTGAAACACCTGCGTGTGATCCTGAGACATGTCGGGACCCGTCACTCCCTCTACAGCTGGGACTGCGGACACACTTTTAAAACAAAGCTACAATCACTACAGTTTTCTCTTTCATTGTAAATAAACCGTCACGTAATGTGTGAGAGGATCCAGGTGTGTGACGCGTATTGATTGTGAAGACAGAGTGCAGACGGACGGAGATAAATGTGGCCCACTTTAGCTGATTAATTTGGCGCGCTGTGCACTCACTGTCAGTCAGATCACCACAGACAGGAACAGGCCAGTGACTTACACACAAGATTTATTGGCTGAGACGTTATTTCAGAGAAAGCACTGTATGCAAAAATCAGCAAAATAGCAACAGTAATAAAAATAGTGTGCAAGTAATAAAAAAAATTATACAAGCCCAATTTTTTAAATGCTGGGACAAAATGTAAACAGAGATTGCAATAGTTACAACAATAGAAGATAAACATATCAGGCGTAAAACTGAGGTATGTATTGGTATTTGATGTATGACATAGTTATAACTGAGACTCACAAAAGCTCCCTTTTTACCCAGATCATACTGAAATGTTTCAGTTAGTTGCAAAATGCTCATCCTGCAGTAATTTGTATTTGTAAAGCTATCTCATCCAGCCTTTTGTTGCCTTTTTTGAGAACCTTTCTGAGATATGTTGCAGCTTTCATAATCCTCATGTTCTTATCTTTGTGAATGCAATACTGTTTTACATGATTTGCAAATTGCATTGTGTTTTTATTTACATTTTACACATTGTTCCAACTTTTTAGGAACTGGTAATCCTAAACTTAACTTACTAACATTACCTGCTGCGTTTTTGCGACGCTGGTGCTAGAACCTGTATTTTCTTGAGGATCAGTGAAGTATCTGTCCAATGGAAGTTGGCAGCCAACAGAAGTGTTTTATTGTCTGGGGAGAACTTGGAAATCACCTGCAGCTCTCCTGCCACTGTGCCAACACCAGATAGTAATGTGAGATCTTAGTATTTTATTCAATAATAATGTAGCTACAATGACTTGTCAATGGAGAACATTTAAGATGCAACATAACACTGAAAACAATGATCTCTGTTCATAAAGCTCAGAGAAGTGGTATTTTATTGAAGAGTTTGAGACAAGAAATGTAATAATATAAAATAAATATATGTTATAAATATGCTCCAGTCTATAATTGGGAGTAGAAATTTACCCATGAATATTTTAAGCCATAATTTCTGCTTTGTTGGCCTCATCCAGCTAACTTCATGTGAGGTTCCTTTTCACTGTGCTATTATGTTGTTGTTTTTTTGCAATACATAACAATTTCAAACAGAGTAAAAAAAAAACAACAACAAACAAACAAACAAAAAAATAGCAGGAACATTCACCAGACCATAGTCAATTGGAAAACAGAGCGGGCACGACTGATTCAAATTAGATCAGATTTTGTGTGGAACAAGTTATTATGGCGATTAGTCAAACCATGGTCAGGAAAACAACGCACAGCCACCCACAGCCTACACTGACTAATAACTTCAACATAAGATACTTGACTGTGTACTACTCACCACAGACATCTTCTAGTCTTGAGTTTCATCTCTCCTGCTCCTCAGACCTGGAATAAAAGAACAAAAAAGTCTTTTAATCTCATGTTACTTCACACTATAGCAAAACATATGACACACACTCAGAAAAAGCATAGCACCATAAACCACAGAAAGGTAACAGGATATAAATGATGAGAATTTGTGTGTTTATTTTAACCGTGTGTTTTTGGGGCAGTTTTACAGCTCTCATAACACACAGCATGTGCTATTCTTAGAGTACAGTGACTTAAGGTAAACACACCTCCCATGTAAGTAGGTGAAATGAACATTATGTACAGTATTTGCCAAACATAAAAGTCAAAGTGGCTAAAACAGATCCAGTAAATATCTATGTATATATTGGACATTAGAGGAGTAGTAGTAGCAGCTGTATAGTAGAAATTAGATGGGCTCTTGCTTTAAACAGTACTGTCTATTTAAATAAACTTTAAATTCAATTGGATGGCTATTTTTGGCTAATTTTACTATACTAATAATGGGTAGAATTATTTTGAAGCACCAGTACATTTCCTCATGTACAATTTTTGAGTAAATCCTCCACCTCTGGCTAAAACAAAAAGGTGTATACTAATTACAGTGGATCAAATAAATATATTTTGAAGTGTCCAAATTGCGACCCAGATAAGCTGTGTGTGTGTGTCTGTAACACGTGCATGAGGACACCTTTTGTGCAGCGCAGAGGCCCACGGTAAAAAATAGCTGTTGTCTGGTAAACACAATGTCTTCATAAAGGAAGTGAGAGCTTTAATATCAGCCGCTGTGGCTCAGGGAAAATCCAGCTCTGCATCAAACTGTTGACACTCCTAAACAACACTGCACCAATGTAAAATACTGTACTTTTGTATTTGACTGTGTAAAGGTTTGAGGAGGATAAAACTGAAGGGAAGCGCACACACTTTTCCTTATAGTTCCTGTATCTCTCTGCCTTTAATGCCACACACTCCAAGCTACAAGGAAGAAAAAAACAATGTGATAAATGATAAATATCTGCGTGTCTTTTGATCACACCATAGGTAATTCTCTGTCATCCCACGCTGTAGTTTTAATTCAGCTGATGTGTACAAAATGGAGAAAGACACGAACAAGATAAAATTATATTTGCAATAACTATGGCAATTACCAACAAACACATTTAAATATACTTCAGATAGAAATTAAGTCATGCAAATTGGATATTATACCTGTGTGGGATTTTAAGTTATACAAAATAAATGGTAAAAATTATATTATAGACCTAATTTAAGGTAATAATTTTATATTTAGTGCATGGAAATTCTATTAATGGTGCAGTCAATAAGACGACATAAAGGAGGACACTACTGTTTCAAATTAGGTATATGAAATTCTGCGTGGGACAAGTTACCGAGGTGATTAGTCAAACTGGCCAGAGAAAACAACGCAATGCAACCCACAGCCCTTACACTGTTTTATATGTACAGCACAAAAACAACAAAAATAACAATATTTGACTCAAAGTGTCCAACCGCACACAATGACTCACTTTCAGCATGAATCAGTGCAAATTATACCAGAGCTTAGTGAATGAGGAGTATTGCTGTATTGTGTAGTACTGTGCATGTGCCTCTGTGCAGTACTTGGTCATGTACAAGTAGTGTGTGAGTATCTCTGCACTACATAGTTGTGTACTCATGTTTAAGTTCAGTACTTAGTGGTGTACAAGTGTAAGGATATAGCAACTGAACCTGTGAGGTACATGGTTGTGTATAATAGGGCTGCACAATAATTCAAAATCACAATTTGAACTGTTGCAATTAACAAATCACAAAGGCCGCAGTTATTTAGGTGATATAATGTCCTCTGTAGAGAACAAAATACTCCATCCCCACTGTATCTTAATATGTACACTGCAAACAATCAATATCTACATTAGTTAAAATTACTAGAATTCAGATTATTAATCTTAATTTGAGCAATTTTCACTAGATTGAATTTATTTACTTATTAGGTAACTTATTACAAGAGATTTGATTTGTTTCAAGTTATTTCTTCCCCATTTCAAGCTATTTTTTACTTATTTCAAGAAAAATTATCTGTCCATGGACTAAGTGGAATTTTCTTACCCCGTGGACAGACAATTTTGCTTGCTTTTGCTGAATTCAAGTCATTTTAACTAATGTAAATTTAGATATTTTGCCGTGTACAGCTGTAGTTTAGACCTCCACCTTGTATTGGTTCAGCAGTAAATCAAATGCTTAAAATGTTTACTGTGAACTGAACATTAATTTTACAAAATATATCACAAATCTGATCGCAGCTATAATATCTCCCAGAAAAATCACAAATATATATTTATTCAAAATCATTCAGCCCTAGTGTACAAATGTCTCGGTCCAGTATATAGTTATGTACTAGTATCTATGTGGACTATATGGTCATGTACTTGTGTCTCTGTCGAGTACTTATTAGTGTATAAGTGTCTGTTTACAGTACATGGTTGTGTCCAAGTACTTCTATACAGTACAAAGCTCTGAGCAGCCTGAAGAGAGTCTCATTTGAATGTGTAAATGTCAGAAGAGGGAACAGAACTATTCTCACACACACGTGGATGCTCACGTGGATGCAAATAAACTGTGCACTAAGAGCCAGCACATACACATACAGTATATCCACAACTAAAGTATAATAAAAACTTCAAAACCTGTTAAACTAGACAACATGGGTATTATTGCTGTGTGGAGAGAAATATGTAAACACACTTTCTACTTTCTTACATCTCCAAAACATTTAAAAACATAAACACATGAGCTTTAAAACAACAGATGAAAATTTAGTAATAAATACAAAACTGAAATAATGGTAGAGTTAATTCAGGAACATGGAGAGGAGACTACTGTTTGTAATTAGATTGGAGATTTTCAGTGGAACAAGTTATTATGGTGATTAGTCAAACAGTGGCCAAGAAAACAAAGCCACCCACAGGCTTTAAATGCACCACTGGCTAATAACTAACATTTTCTGCCTAGTTTAAAATGTTTCCCAACCTTTATTATATATTGCCAAGACAGATTTTTGAGGAGAAGCAAGGCACACACCTATGTAGCTGTCTACCTATAGCTAACAATGACAATACCCGGCGTCTTAAATGATGAGTTATTTCTTTGAACACGAACGAGTGGCTGGTCTGAAAGTAATTTGTTGTTGCAGAAAAGGTTAAAAGCTGTTTTTTTCCAGTCGAAACTGAGTGGGTTGTCACAGAACAGCACATTTCACCAGGCAAATTTCCCCCTGTGCTCTGGTAATATTATCACTCCAGAGCATCACGGTTTCACTATGACTTTTGGATTTATTTATAAGAAGAAAACAAGTCAGACTGACACCGATTCACAGTAGCAAATGACAAAGAAAAATCTCTCAAATAGCTTTCAATTTTACTCAAATGAAGACGAGTTCATTAGGTTCACAAGTTAAAATCTATTGCTTTTAAAAAATGTTTGTTTACATGACTGCAAATTTAATTTTTTTGTATTTTGTATGTACTCAAAATTTTGAAATAAAATTACAGCTTGACTTCTGAAAAATCAGCCTCCACCCACAAGTCACCTTTAAAACATGGCTGAACAAAGTGAGTTGAAATCTCACAGAGTTTCAGTATTACTGCAGTAGGTTTGCTGTTTAAAATCTATATACAGATATGTATAAAAAAATGTTGCACTTGCACATATGTAAAAAATAACTTGTCATTGTTTTGTTTTGTTTTTTTAAAGTGGAAGCAAGAGCAAAACTCCACCGAGGCCTGCAAGTCACTGCTAACAATTTCCTAAGGTTTCACAAAACCCGTGTGCACAAAGTCAAATCAGGAATAAAATGGACAATTTTTCCTAGATCGATGGGCGTCAAGGGTTTTTGTGCACAGTCGTCACCCACGACAGGAGACAGTCCGTTTAATGTGGGCATTTTTTGGGCACGCACCTGAGACTTATGACATAATACATAAAACCGAAATGAAAAATAAGGACTAAAAAGAGATTTTGGTGAGTATTGAAACATCAGAATTACTCAGAAATCGGGGGAGGATAAAAGGCTACGGCGAGATTGAGAGAGGGTGAAAAGGAAGCAGGCAGAATGAGAAAAATGTGTGCTGAAGAACAAAAAAAACTGTACATTTTGTTTTATTTCAAAATACATTTAAATTGTAATTTTGCTATCCTTTTAAGCTGTGAATAAAAACCTACAGAAGCTACTGAAATATTACAATATAATTTAAAACACTTTTCCACAAAAACAGAGTATCCCACATTATACATCTAAAATTACATAGACATTTTAATTATCACATTTATATATTTAAGTACTGCCAATAAGAAAAGGCATTTCAGCCTGTATTGTAAACTATAGCTTTTTGTTCGACCATGAAAACTACTTTCAGTTTCATATCAATAAAAAAAACAAGGAATAAAATGTGAAGTAGTAAATTGATAAAATGTAATTAATATCTAATTTAGAAGTAATAGTTAAAGTTTACGTGTGGTGCAGAGAAAGTGTGGGAGTCTTTTCAGACGAGACAGTGAGAAAACACTACCACCATCTGTTCAGAGCCTCTCACACCCCCACAACCAACACCACTTTTATCAAGATACCACCACCTGCTTCTGATACAGGCCATCGGGAGCTCTACGTTTTCTTTTGAATTAACAGAGCTCTTGGGGCTGGTCGGGATGAATCATATGTTGAAAGGGAGAAAAACAAGTGGTTTGGGCTTTACTCACACTGACTAATTACACAACCTGCTGATGACGCCAGAGTCAAATATGAAGACAAAGACGCTACGTGAAGAGAGACATACAGAAAGTGAATGTGCAATGTATAAAGGTGTAAAAAGACTACTACTATAAAAAGACTATTAACACATCTTCATAGCTTACAAAGTTAGCAAGTTCTACAAGGAACTACTACAACTGCTCCGACTACTAACACCAGGAACTTCTGTTTGTCCCTCCTACATTTCCACAAGCCAAATAGAAAGAAATACCTTTGCTCATGTGAAGACTTTAAAAATTTACTTGAGTAATAATTTCCCCCAGAATTTAGTCATAATAAACAAAAGCACGTTTGTTGTCAAAAATAGAAGAGTATTTTAGTACATAAAAGGTAGAAGTAAATTAACTATGAGAAGTATTTAGTTACTTTCCACCACTATAACTGTATAGCAGATAAAGCGCATGATTAAAACTACTTTCAAAGAATATCAACACTTCAGTTTAAAAAGGCAATAGTGGAGCTGGTTTGCTCCTTGTCATTCCCCAGCCTCTTCCTGATTTCTTGTCTGCTGCCACTGTACAAATGTGTCACCACAAATTAGACCATGCTGTCCTGCACTTTTCTCTGTCTGTGTTAAACATTGCACAAATGCTTTGATAATATGTTTCTCTTTGCTTCCCATTTCTCTATTTCTGTTTTCTTTCTGTGTCGCTTCTCTGTAACTAGACGTCGACCACATTAGGACTCATAACACCAGCTCACACAGTCATTTCAAATATTTAGGCGACAATTATACCATTATAGCTGTACATATCTTACTGAAAAGTAGCTAGACTAATACATATTAATGTATCATCTAAAAGGAGATTTGTCTTTTTCTGTCGTTAAGTAACCACATATATGAGACAGCAAGTGCAGAGAAAGGCTACAGAGTTTCCATTTTTGTGAAGTGACCGGTCAGTGTCCACGTCACTCAAGACGTCACTCAAGACACTGGCTGTTTTTTCCCTGAGAGGAAGTCAACAGGGAAGTAAACAACAGTTTGTAAAAGTCACTACAACGTGAGAAAAACGTTTTTTAACACTGCACCAGGGGAGACATAGTTTACTTTATCATCAAATTATTAAACCATTGGAAGTGATGTGACGTTAACTTGGGTTTAATATGATGTCAGTGCATTGTAACACAAAGGTTTATGTTTATTTACATTTAGCAATAGAAGCCATTTCGTACACAGCGCTGTCACAAGCAGAAGCTATGAAAACTATGAAAATCTAATGTACGTATGTGTAAATATAAATTATCATATCCCATGTCAGAGTCTCTAAGAAAACATAACGGAAGCTTCAGTTTTCACGTCTCCACTTGTTACAACAGCGAATGTGAATCTGCTGAATGACCCTGACACACTGCTTCCCATGAGACTTTGAGAACAATAAAAAGAAATATCATCACCATCAAAACAAATCTCCTCACCCTTTGACCCCATGCATTTAATCAACTTCTGTTAAATCCAGTTTTATTTAGTCCCTGGACTTAATATTGGTACACTCTCATTCGTGACTTGGTCCTAGTTGCTGTGGTCTCGACTACACCACAGATACTTCAAAGATAGATCCTGTTTTCACAAAGTGTGTGTTTATCAGTTTGCGCTCAGAGAGGTGAGACGCACAACGCAGTCTGCAGCCTCCTACAGTCTGGAGACAATAACCACAAGTGGGAGACGCTCATCAACTGAACACATGCAGAGAGATGCTATTTCAAAAGGCACTGCTTAAGAAAGAGTTAAATTCTCAGTCACATTTAATGCCTAAAGGTGAGTTTTAATTTTTACTTTGCATGGTACAAACCCAACACAGAATGAGCCTGAGCACTGTGCAAAATGCAAAGAAAGCCACCATTTATTGACAACAGAATAAGTTAAAAGCATCACCTGTAAGAATAACCTGCTTTTGTCGCTCCTGTCCCAACTTTCCTTCAAATTTAAAATGAGCTATTATTTTTAATGAAATGGTCTGATATGTTGAGAATAAAATTTGGTTGAAATGCAAGACAATCAAGCTAACGTTGCACACATGGTAACACAACGACTGCTCTGCCACTGCTGACCAAGACGAATATTTTATGCATCTTTCAAATTACACTGATTACATTTTTTGGCTTTAGGCTTGTTATTTTCTAGGGAAGTAGTAATGTTGCCAAGATAACATATGAGGGGAAGTACAAAGTGCCTCTGAATTATTGGAAGTGATGTGATGTTAACATGTGTTTTGTATTACAGCGAGGAAATACTGTCAAAGTGATGCGTGGTGTCCCATAAGCAGCTGGGGTTGAATTCGTTTTTCATTATTAACATATGATGGGCTAAAACACAGTAATCCAGCCACACACATCAGCATACTCGTTCTGCCGGTCCCAAACCTGGATAAATCACCCCAGAAGGGAGACACCGAAAGGAAGGAAGATGGTTTAAAGACAGCAGAGTGATTTGACAGGATAATGACGCACAAACACACCTTCACACTGGCTTATCATATTTTTAGTGTTGAGGTTTGCCAATTTTTTCAACGAATCTTTATCCAGATTAAAAACATTAGATCCAGTGACTATGTGGCTGTATGGCAGACGTTCAGGAGTCAACAGTGGCTCCATTGTCTGAAGCAGAAGTGACATGAGCCCACATTAAATCTCCATCCGTTTTCTAACCCTCGTCCGGGTCGAAGGGCCAGCCACCTCCGGCGGTTCTTCCGGTGGATCTGAGTCACCGAGTGAATCACTGGAAGTGTTGTCAGACTGGTACAGGCAGGGTCGGCTCGCCCCTCTGCATATCCCACAGGACATGCAATTTTGGATATTTGCTCCAGACATTCAAGCACATTGTTACAGTGTTGTGCAGTTTTTATTTATCTGTACTTTGGCAGATTTCACAAGGAAAACTTTTGTACTTTTACATTACATTTTAGAGCAAATATCTGGAGTTTTTACACCACCGCCATTGTTACACTTTTCATTGAGTTTAGCTTTGAAATCAGTTTTTTTTTTTTTTTTTTTTTTTTTTTGCTGTGCCCTTTTGTTGTTGTAAATACGCATAATCCAAATGTAAAGCATGCCGCAAAGCACTCTTTGGAAAAATGTGACTAGCCTGAGATGTCGCAACAGGTTCAGTCAATGTGCATTGTTTAATAAAAGTGTAACCCGCATTCTTAATCATAATCCATCACATTCACATTTAATGCAGTAAGTACTTATTGAATCTGCATCAAATACTTTTACTTTTATACTTAATAATTTTACTTTTCATGTAAATTTTTCAAAAAATACTTTTTCTTTGACTTGAATACACTTTCTGCCTCTTTATCTTTACTTTCAAAGTAAATAAAGTGAACATTTTTCTCAGTACACTGGGCAGATCTACAGTATATACTGTCATTGAGATATGAATGTTTTCACACTTGGAGCTCACAAAGGGCCAGTCATCTCCCTGCTTCTGCTCGATGACAGTGGACAACACTGATGACTCTTAATTAGAGCTGATCATTTTGTATTTTTTAACATACTGTAGTTTATGCGAGCTGCATATTCTGTTAATATTGTGCAGCTCTAATGCATTGTCACGTCTCTCCATCTCTCCAAGTTTAAAGGGCACACTGACCTAGCTGGACATCAGTAGAGTGTATTTTAGTGTAGTAGTAGTAGTCCACTGAATGTTTAAGAACTTGATAAAAAGCCCAATATAAGTAAACTGATGATACATAAGTAATATGTAGATGTGAGTGCTAACTAAAACTATAATCTATATTCCACCTTACTAGTATTTTTAGGAAACTTTGAAAATGTAGATGTAATTTTACTGTAAGCTTCACATGACCTGAAATAAGTTATTTATGATAAAAAAAACAAACCCTAGTTTCTTCTATACCTATAGCATACCTACATATGTTGGCACGATTTTTAGTTATCTTCAAGGTGAAATAACAATTCTTTTGTTCTCAACATCTGAAAAACAAAACTGAGAGAAGCTTTGTGGGTTTCAGGCCTGGCTTTACTATTCAAGGAGATGCTGGTGACATTTAACGTGTTGTTTTTGTGTGTTTGTGAGTGTGCCAAATGTGGAGACAGGTCCAGCCCACACGTCTCCTCACCTGCACCCATAACCTGGCTTCATTATATTAATTTTTCTCTTTATGTGTTTCAATGTTGGAGGAATATTTTCAACAACAAACAACTGCCAAAAACCTGTGATAAACAGATATGGGTGCAACATTTAAATGAGTTTATCTCTTCTAATATAAAAGTTCAAAGGTCACGCTCAGCTGTTTTAAATGCCATGGCAGCAAAGTGTGGAACATCAGGAAATGCAGCAAACTACACAGAGCAAAGTGACATTTCTGGTGCTATGGAGACAACTAATGTTAAATGTAATGACTGTTGGAAACAAAAACCTAATTTCCATCTATTTTGCACACAATATTGGAAACTTTATGGAAACAAAGCTAAAAAAAAAAATGTACACAGACCTGGGACTTTGGATGGATTAAAATGGCATCTTGATAATTAGTCATTTTTAAACAGTGTAGCAAATAGTGTGCTGTAGGAGTATAGTATAGTTATAATTGTGTATGACTATTACAATAAGAGGATCCAACCAGAGCCAAAAGCAAAATAAAACCAATTTCACAAAATGTACACATGTATAACATAAAACAGTCCGTTCTGTTATGGTTTATTGAATTATACTGATTCATTTAATAAGGATACTGTGGTTTAGGAAAATCCTATGAAATCTTAGTTGGTGGTCGACCACACAAGATGAAGATGGAGCCAGTGACTAACCAAGCATGTTCGTCTGAGATAACCAAGACGTATGACTAAAGGCTTCGGGTAGTTTTACCGCTGGACATAAAGGATCAAGACCATTGTGAGAATCTGCTTGTAAAATAAAGCTGTTGTCACAAAGAGATCTGTTTGGGTCACAGATGATTTCACCTTCACTAGGTATAGATGAAAGTCAGACAACTTGACCACAAAAAACCACAAGTGTCTGTAAACAACATGGCACTATAAAAAATTGAATTGACTTGCCAAAAGGAAGGTTAAGAGTGCAGCAGACCTCCTAAATTCAAAGCACTGTCCCACTCAAACACATCTGGAAAATAAACACTGGCTAAAAAGAAATGTAATTATCACTAACTACTATCAACAATAAGCATAAATAGTGCATAAAAACAGAACAGAAGTGATGCTTATTGTGTGAATGTAATTTAGGAATAAATGCTGTTTAATGCTGTACAAACACATTTTAGTTAGTGGTAATATGATAAGTTTGTATTCTACAGAGGTGGAAGAAATACTCAAAATCTGTATTGTATTGGTGCCTCAAAATAATATTACTCAAGTAGAAGTGCTTAAAAATGACTACCCCACAGTTACTCATTAAGACACATGAGGAAAAGTGCATTAATTTCTTTCCAAATGAGCCAGACTTTCAGTAGTCTGTAGCAAAATATCCTAGTTATTAAAATAGCCAATGGAAAATGAAATGAAGTTGGCAGACTGTGATTAGTGAGTGGGACGGTGCAGTGGTGCATTGAGAGACGGTCATGTGGGTGTTTTTCTATGTGGGTTTAAACAGGTGTCTGTGTGTTTGTGTGTGTGTATGTGTGTCTGTGTGTGTGTGTGTGTGTGTGTGTGTGTGTGTGTGTGTGTGTGATGTTGTCCCCACTCTCCTAAAGATTAAAATCTCTCATTTCCATATCAGGCTGTGTGTAGTTTCAGGGCGGGATCCCTCCCTCATTTTCTTACTGTGCTTCAGGACAGTAGCGCGTCCACAAAAACGTCCTAAAGTAAAACAAACCCAACCCTCAGTGACCGGGATTTTTTGGTTCTACAGAGGTGAATACTGGGAAAGTGAAATATTGTGGTATTAAAGTCAATAAACATTATCTTCTATACAATACAGTTAGACTACGTCTTGTGGATAAAGACACAGAGGTGGAAAGAGTATTCAAATTACCGATACTGGTACTTTCACATAATATTACTCAATACTTTAATTTTCTTGATCACTTTTTATTCAGCTTGAGTTAATGTTTACTTAAGAAAACACTACTATTACAAATACAACTATAACCACTATTTCTACTCCTACCTCTAATACTAATACTTCTAATACTCTAAAACCAGTACTACTATTTCTACTACTACTACTACTACTACTACTGCTGCTACAATTACTATTACAATAACTACTATTACAACTATTATTTCTACAACCCACTTTGTCACGGGGCCAAAAAATACTTTTACATTTACTAGTATTTAGTTAAAAAAAATATACTCTGAAAGTTTGTTTTCTTCTAAAGGAGTACTTAATGTATTTACAGTAGTTATTTTCCATGACTGTAAAGCCACCAATTTATATTTAAGTCTAAAACGTTCAAACGGTTGTGCTTGTATTTCTGCACATTAATCTAAATACATATACATTTCCACTGCAGCATAAATATGAATACCTTAAATATTTGCATGCAACTCTTTTTACCTACTGAACCTTTACGCCTATTTAAACCGAAAAAATAACCACAACAGTAAGACACACACTATTACACACAATCAACAGGACTTTGAGCAGTAGCACTGTTCCTCTTTTCCAAAAATATGAGGCCAGCAAAATTAATAAAAACAATAAATAACAATATTCTGTATTTAAAACTGATATGATGTATGTTTGTCTGCCTCATGTCTCTTTAGGCCTTGACATTTTAATAATGATGTGTAGATGCATTGCTGTTTACACGATCTCACAGCCCACCAGCAAAATATGAGTGTATAAGTGAAAGACGCTGGTTAAAATGGTGAAATTTGTGGTTAATTCTTTCATCCTACACAATAAAATAAAAGACCTGAGAAACTTACCCTCCCCACAATCATGCCCTTTTAAAAATCTGTACTATTCATGACTTCAGAAGAAGTCAGATAAGAAAAAGGTTTCTTCTTTTAGAGTTGTAAATATAGATATAGAGAAACAGACACAAAAACCTTACAGTGTAAAGTATACGATATAGATTGTGGTTAAGGCGAGTTTTGTTTTTATGCAACACATATTGTTGCTCTAGGATCTGCTTCTGTCCTGACAACAAGGGCGTGTGTGTTTTCAGACATAAAAAAAAAACATTTTGTGGGCAATTTAAAAATGTCACATAAGCACTTAATATAGCAAATTTAACACAATCTATACATTATTATTTAGTTAAGGTAGAAATTGACCTAGACACTGCTTTTGTACAGAGACACTAAATTATTTACAGGCCTCAACACCTTTCATGTAAAAGGTTGTGATGTTTCTGACAATCTTACTTTTGTCCACATATTTAGAGATATCTTTCCCTGATAATAATTAAAAAAAATTTACTCTTGCATGTGGAACAGTGCGATGTGCATTTTGGAGTCAAAGCCAAAGACAGTGGGGTGAATATTATCTCAGTCACAACCGCAAGCATCCAGTCTGACTCAGAAACACACAAACAAAGTCGCACTAGATTAAAGATCTGAAACTTTACAAATCAACTCTTCAAAGAAACTGAAAATATGATATTTGCTCTTAAATATAGTTTTGAGTTTGCTATTGATTGTGGCTATAGATATTTTATTTTCAGATATTACATTGAGTGCTGTGTCCATAAAAAAAATACAAAAGAAGGATACAAGTGGTCAGAAAAACAGATTTGCAACTTCTATGATAAAAAGCCTAATGATATTTCGTGTTATTTATCCTACTCGGGTTTTTAAGAGTCTACAAATATATTTTAACGTTTCACAGTTTTTTCAATATGTAAAATATGTGGAGAGCTGTTTTTTTCTGTGTAAAATAAGCGCACCTCAAATGTCATCTCCGTGCAGAGGAAGCTCTTTGGGCCTTGACATTTTAATATTGGTAGCCTACTTGTTTTGTTGTTTACACGGTCACACAGCCCACCTGCGAAATATGTTCAAGTGAAAGAAGTTGGTTAATTTGTGATAAAATTGTGGTTTGTTCTTTCGTCCTACACAATTGCAGAGGCGACGTGAAAAAAAAAAAAACAACAAACAAAAAACCTTTAAAACTCACGCTCCTCCAAATCTTATTTTAGAATCTGCATTGACGCTAGAAATCTTTGCTTTTTCTTTAAGCCTCGTTATAGCAGATTTCACACAATGGCTCACTACAATTGTATGTTTTTAGTGAGTAAAGAGCAACACGGACAGACAAAGAGCGCACGGACAAAGACACTCACCGACGCGCAGCAGCTCTCATGAATGTATCTCAGTGTACTTTGCTGAATGTGCTTTTTTTTAAAACGTAGGTGTAAAAATAAAACCCACATTATATTTGTTTAGAAAGTAGCCCGAGAGGAGATGTAGCCCCGCTGCCTTCAAAGTGACGGAAAAAAAGGAGCGAGGTGCGGTCATTTTAAAAGAGATGTCCGCCTTTGTGGTTAATGGCCTTGTCCTTTTTCTGTTCAGCGGAATAAACAGAGAGGCCAAGCCTAAAGCTGCACAATAGCTAAGTAAAATAACAATATAGGAATTAGTATAACGTTGTCTCTAAAATAATAAGAACAATTAATTCAAGAAGATGTAGCCTAAAGTTATTTTGTTAGTTTGTTAAAATATACCGTAGACCTAAATGATGACGTCGAGATAAAGGGATTCATTAAGGGAAGTATTAAATCACTATAAATAGAGCCTGGCGTTTTTTCTTTTTGTTGTTTGTTTTTTAGGTAAAAGGTTATTGGCATAAAGGTAAGTCAGGTTAAGCCTGCTCCAAACAGAGTTCTGATTCCATTAAAATTGTGAGAGAATAACCTTAATAAATTATTTTATGTTAAAATTAGTAGTAAGTTGGCGTATTTTTGCATCTAACTCAAAACATTGTCCAAACTTAGTAAGGCTAAGTGCGATAAAGACACGACTCCAGTGAAGTGAAAACAGGACTGTGCCCAGTGCCTTTTACAGTGGAGTAAGGACGCCCTCTTCTGGATCAAAAGCCAAAATACAAGTGCCCAGAATAAACCAATTACAATGGCTGAGTAATAATACATGATCTGAATACATGGCATGTAGTACCACTGACAGACAAAGGTGGGAAAAGTACTTCAAATCTGAACTAGTATGTTGCTGTTACTGTAGTAGTTGTAGCAGTCCTACTTAAAATAGTAGTGGTAGAACTCATTGTAAAAGCAGTAATAGTACGTCTAGTTGGCCTAGTAAAAAATAGTAGTAGTAGTAATCATAGTAGTAGCAGTAGTAGTAATTGTAGTATTAGTTGTAATTCTAGAAAAAAAAATGGTAGTAGTAGTCATAGTAAAAACAGTAGTACTAAAAATTGTAATAGCAGCCGTAGTAGAAATAGTAGTAGCAGTAGTAGATGTTGTAGTAGTGCTAGTAGTCCTAGCAGTAATACTTATAGTAATAGCAGTAGTAGTAGAAATAGTAGTAGCTGTAGTAGTTGTAGTAGCCCTATTTAAAATGGTAGTAGTAGTACTCATTGTAATAGCAGTACCCCTAGTTGCCCTAGTAAAAAATAGTAGTAGTAGTAATCATAGTAGTAGCAGTAGTAGTAATTGTAGTAGTAGTAGTCATAGTAGTAATACAAAATAGTAATAGCAGTAGTAGTAGAAACAGTAGTTTAGTAGTTTAAAAATATAGTAGTAGTAGTAATAGCAGTAGGAGCAGTAGTAGTAGTAGTAGTAGTAGTAGTAGTAGTAGTAATAGTCCTAGCACATAGCTGCACAATAACAAAGTAAAAAGAGTAGAATAGAAGTAGTTATTACAACTGCACTATTATTTATTATTACTATTACTTCTACTACTACTTCTTTCTTTTTTTCAGACAAAGAAATTGAAGTACAGATGCAGGTCTCTGGCTGTGGGACGTCCTCAGAGGGAGCCCACAGGGACGAGGACACGCTGACTCCTCAGAGAGATCTCCAGTTGTTTTGAGTACTTAGAAAATGTGCAATGACCGATATTTGGATGTGCACTTTACTTTCTTTGTCAGACAATCGTAACTTTACCAGAAAATAGAAACAAGCAATTATCTGGTACTGCTGAGTAAAGAGCGGAGTATTGTTGTAGTGCTTTTAGTCATTTGCTGTTTCTCAGGATATACGCAATGATGAGTAAACATACACAACACAACAACACACAATCCAGTGACCTACTAATGTTACAGTTCAATCATTTTTAGACTCAGGATTGAAATGACTTTGTATTCATTTGCCTTTATATTCTTACAAGAAAATGATGAGAGGATTAAACAGAATTCATACTGTGCTGTGTGTACAAAGTCGACTTCAGTTGCAGCCTCAGTTCTAGTTTTTGTCTGCTTTTATTGTGTCCACTTTTATTGAAGAACTTCACTCAGTCTGCGCATTTTAATGGACTTTTCCAAATCACTGAAGGCTTTAAAATTAAAATAAAAAACTAGAAACTTTACAATTTACTCATCATTGTTCCTTTAAGTACATTTCTCTGGATTTATTGACAGTGTTAAGTGGAAAGTAACTAGAAACTCAAGTCTATTGTGCTTTCTGAAGACATTTTCCAAAACATATTCTTACTTAGTATTAACAGTAAATGATATTACTTTTACTCAGGTAGTCCGTTTAGTCAGTAAGTTTGTTTTGCTTTCTTTTGGCTTTTCCCTTCTGGGGTTGCCGCAGCACATCGTCTGCCTCTGTAAGTGCCGTGATTCTCGTATTGATTTGGCATAAGTTCTACGGAACCTTGAGACTCTATAAATGAGTAAAAGTATTTCTTCATCTTAGTAATAGAAGTAGTAGTAGCAGTAATATGAAATCAGAAGTCATCTACCACCCTAAAGGACACAGGAGCACTTCAGGCTGATTCAGATCATAATCCCAGGTTCATAAAGTTACAAATTAAGTATTCAACAATTCAATATGGCTGTTAGACAAGCTTAGAGTAAAAGTAAGACAAAAAAGTTAAATCCAGATAAACTCCCTAAAGCAGAGGAGGATAATACTTAATTAAAATCTATAGAGAGACAAAGAGGGTCAGAGGTCACATTCAATAGGAGAGGACTACATTCTTCTCCAAGTGTGTGAAATGGATGAATAATCTTTAATTGGATGAAAAGGAAGAAGTTAAACAATAAAAAGGATCTTTACATTGTAGTGATTTTTTTTTTAATTTGAGCTCTGATAAACTCTAATTTAGGCCTGACCTTCATCCACAGGGTTACTCACAAATTTCAAAAACACTGTCTAGATCCAGGAGTTTATAATGACTCTTTACCATTGCAGGATAGGACCAAAGATACCAGCGCCAGCCACACGGGGTCAGTAAAGAAACAAATGTTCACTTTTTAAGACATGAGGGCTTTGTGTACCTCCTGGGCTTTTTGTCATATCTTGAGTTCATAAATTATTTTATCCAATTCTTCAAAAGTAAATAAAATAATAATAATAAATATAAATAAAAATCTGTGTTTATTAGTACAAAGACACAATACTTAATTTATTGCAAATACAATCTTTTTATATTAAACTCCCATTCAAAAAAATAAATAAAAATAAAATAAAAATCTGCCTTTCTTTAAAATTTAAATAAATAAAAATAATAAAATATAAACTCCTATTACTTATTTTACTATATATTTTATGTGAGGCGTGAATTTTAAAAATAAAAATAAATCATTTTAAACTCAAAATAAACTGACTTTTTCAATAACTCCTGTTTGAAGCAAATATTAACCCCCCCCCCCCCCAAAATATTCAAATAATCTTTAGCAGTTTTACCCTCTGTTCATCAGACAGTGAAAGTTTCAGAAGTTCTATATAAAAATATTGCAAATATTTTCTTATCTTGTAAAAGAATTATGAGATAATTCCACATACTCCTATAGTAGTAGTTCTATACCCCTGGTGGAGGTACACAGGGGTACTTCCAGTATGATAAGAAAATATTTGTGGTCATTTCATACAGAACTATTAAAATTTATCAAGGACAAGCTTAAGCGCAAGAGGTGAAACTGCTAAAGATTATTTATTATTATATTTTGTCACAAATTTTAAGTTTAATAGCTTGTTTCATATGAGAGTTTTTTGTTTTGTTTTTTTGTAGTAAATGCATTTAAGGTTCTAAGATTATTATTTATTTATTATTTTATTATCATTTTTTAAGTTTATTTTTTAACATTAATTAAATAATAAAAATAGCAGATGTAACAGTTATATATAAGCAAACTGATCATTATTTACTTTGTATTTATTTTTGAATTTTCATTTTCATTAATAAACTAAAAATAAAACACAGATGTTTTTTAATGAAGATTTTTTGGAGAATCATCCACAGGTATGAGTGAGGGGGACACTCGTAGGACAAAAAACACAGGGGGTACACGAGACAAAAAAGGTTGGGAACCACTGGCTTAAAGGATAAAGGATGGAGCATTTGCCGGCGAACTGGAAGATCTCTGATTTGAGTTCAGGTCAGGGCATTATATTTTTTACCATTGCGATATAGGGTCATTCTCCGGGCACTTGTGGTTTTATTCGTTTAGCCTTATCACTACTCCAGATTAAAAGCACGGGGGTGGGGCAGAGTGCTGTATTTATCTGCCCGGTAACACAGTGCTGAGTCAACTCAAGCATCCACCCTCCCTCGCCTACCCACGCTGCACTGCTCTCGATCTCTTTCAGCAGTGGAAATGCATGATACCAAAACTAACTGCATCACTACACCCAGACCCACACATGCCGAACACACACATTTACTGTAAACGGGGGGTGCCTGGGTGAAATAACACTGGCCTCTGTGGGACGGTAAATATTTGAAAAGAGTTGTGTGTTTACAGCACTCAAGTCTCCAGAGAAGGTCATGAGCTAATTTTACTTTTACACAGTACTAGTACTGTAACAGCAGATACTGTAGCAGTGTAGTAGTTTTAGTAGTTGTAGTAGTCCTAGTAAAAAGAGTAGTAGCATTAATTGTGGTAGTAGTCTTAGTAAAAATAGTTGTAGCAGTAGTAGTAACTGTAGTAGTGGTAGTAGTCTGAGTAAAAATAGTAGTAGTATCATAGTAGTAGAAGTAATAATAATGGATTGGATTTACATTGCCCTTTACTAGCTTGTCAAGCTCCTCAAAGCTCCTTACAATTTGGTGCATTATTCAGTCACACTCGGTGATGGTGAGCTACTTCTGTAGCCACAGCTGCCCTGGGGCAGACTGACGGAAGCGTGTCTGCCATTCTGCGCCAACAGCCCCTCCGACCACCACCAAACACAGTCACACTGACACATTAATACATTGGCAAGGTGGGTGAAGTGTCTTGCCCAAGGACACAACAACAGTATGCTGGTGGTGGGGCTTGAACCTCCTACTTTTGGGTTAGTGGGCAAGCGTCTCTACTGCCGCTAGTAGCAGTAGTTATAGTAGTAGCAGTAGTAGTAATTGTAGTAGTAGCTCTAGTAAAAATAGTAGTAGTCATAGTAGCAGTAGTAGTAATTGAAGTAGTCCTAGTAAAAATAGTAGTAGTAGTCATAGTAGTAGCAGTAGTAGTAATTGTAGTAGTAGTCCTAGTAAAAATAGTAGTAGTAGTAGTAGTAGTAGTCATAGTAGTAGCAGTAGTAGTAATTGTAGTAGTAGCTCTAGTAAAAATAGTAGTAGTAGTAGTCATAGTAGTAGCAGTAGTAGTAATTGTAGTAGTAGTCCTAGTAAAAATAGTAGTAGTAGTAGTAGTCATAATAGTAGCAGTAGTAGTAATTGTAGTAGTAGCTCTAGTAAAAATAGTAGTAGTCATAGTAGCAGTAGTAGTAATTGAAGTAGTCCTAGTAAAAATAGTAGTAGTAGTCATAGTAGTAGCAGTAGTAGTAATTGTAGTAGTAGTCCTAGTAAAAATAGTAGTAGTAGTAGTCGTCATAGTAGTAGCAGTAGTACTAATTGAAGTAGTCCTAGTAAAAATAGTAGTAGTCATAGTAGTAGCAGTAGTAGTAATTGTAGTAGTAGTCCTAGTAAAAATAGTAGTAGTAGTCATAGTAGTAGCAGTAGTAGTAATGTAGTAGTAGCTCTAGCAAAACTAGTAGTAGTAGTATCATAGTAGTAGCAGTAGTACTAATTGAAGTAGTCCTAGTAAAAATAGTAGTAGTCATAGTAGTAGCAGTAGTAGTAATTGTAGTAGTAGTCCTAGTAAAAATAGTAGTAGTAGTCATAGTAGTAGCAGTAGTAGTAATGTAGTAGTAGCTCTAGCAAAACTAGTAGTAGTAGTATCATAGTAGTAGCAGTAGTAGTAATTCGTCATGTCAGTCGTCATGGACCTCATCCATATTTACACACCGGCGCGTTCGCTGAGGTCCAAGGGCCAGCTCCAACTCATAGTTCCAAAGACGAGACTTAAAACCAGGGGGGACCGGGACTTCTCTGTGGTTGGCCCCAAACTGTGGAATGCTCTGGCCCCCCACGTCAGAGCGGCCCCCACAGTGGAATGTTTTAAGTCTCGTCTTGACCCACTCTCTGGCTTTTTACTCAGTATGAGTTGTGTGGTCCTCTTTGTCTTTTATTGGTTTGTTTTTATTTATTTTATTGTTTTTTAATGGGGACTAGTGGAGCTAAATAGAGTAATATTTGTTTGTGTTTTTTATAATGTTCATCACTTTGTAAACTGTCTTTTTTTTATAAAATGTGCTATATAAACAAAGTGGATTGAATTGGATAGTAGTAGCAGTAGTCCTAGTAAAAATTGTAGTAGTAGTAGTCATAGTAGTAGCAGTAGTAGTAACTGTAGTAGTTGTAGTCCTAGTAAAAGAGTAGTAGTACTTACAGTAATAGCAGTAGTTGTTGTAGTAGTAGTAGTTGTTATAGTAGTGGTAGTCTTAGTAAAAATAATAGTAGTGCTACTCATAGTAACAGCAGTAGTAGTAATAGTAGTAGCTGTAGTAGTAGTTGCTGCACTAGTTAAAAAAAATGTTAGTATTCATAGTAGTAGCAGTAGTAGTAATTGTAGCAACTGTAGTAGTAGTCCTAGTTTTAAAAAATGCTGGTAGTAGTAATATCAGTAGTAGTTTTAGCTGCACGACTGCAAAAATAAGTTCTGTATACTTCAGATTACTGTATTTGCTCTGACCATGAAACAATACAAAAGAAGGTATATTAGTGAATTATGTCATTGAGACGCTGTATACCTCATAATATACTTCATATATCACAATATACTATACTGTATATACCTCATATATCATAATATATTCGACATATGAGTATTATTCCATGTGCAACTCTAAACCTTTACCACATAAAAAAAGCAAAGCCACTCTAACATAAACCCACTGAAAAAGCTCCTGCAGTCAGAAGAGCAAGTGCTTTCCAGATGACATCAGAGTGGACACACCTCTGAGTGGGACCACTGTAATGATGACAACTGATTTTTGGGTGAAAAAACTGTGTATTTTCAGCCTTCTGTTTACAAGATTATTTTTCTTTCGCTCTCTCCTGACCAACTGCACAGAAAAGGCTGTATTAAATGCGTCCAAAAACAACTGAAGGTATGAGGTACAGTATATAATAATTTTTCCCCTTTATGAGACCAGCACAGACTCCAGATTTCACCAAGCAGTGATGGTGATTTTGAACACTGACCAAATGAAGGCTACGGTGACATACATGTGTTTAAACTGTGAGCCTAACAGAGTTCATACAAGGTGAAATTACAATTACCATCTACAAATCGCACCATATGTTTCTTATGTGTGTAGGTCAATGTTTCAATATGCTGAAATGCAGCTTTTATCTTTGCGGTATACAACATATCTTACATAACAACCTCTCAAACGCTTCATCCGCAGTCATATTACTTACTAACTTCATTATAGCAGTTAACTCAAAACACTATACAAATTTGTAGTCATACATTACAAGCACCATATTTTGCAGGAATAAAAGTGTTTCCACTATCGCAAACTACTTTAAAATTATCAGTATACAGTATAATCCTACTACGTCAGTACCTATTCATCTAAATATAAGTTTCCTAACATTTCAATTCAGCATAGTGAGGTCATAGCCAGATAAAGCCCTTGCAGACCTAAGTATCATTTAAAGATTTTCCATCCACATTTAGTTTATTCGTGTATAAATGGCAAAGCATTAGCTGCATCACCAGTCCTTGAACAGATTCACAACCAGAAACCCAAAGTAGACTCTAAAATAGACCAAGAAAGGAAGCACCTTTTTTCACTTACCAGTATTAGACTCAACTTCGTCCTGTCTTCATCTTTTAGCCTTTACTGGAAACTAAATGGAACAGAAAAAAGGGGACAGAGAAAGAAAGAAGGAATGCTTTAATCACTTTGGAGGAAGCCAGTTGTCTCCCACACACATATCTGAGCACACCAGTCATACGCAACACACACACGCACACACACATGACACACTCTGAGATACAAGCTTACAAGGTCAAGCTGGACAAGAGTGCAAAACATCCAGACAAGGGTCTAAACAGTCACACAGAAATAGAATAATACCGAGAATGAATGGGAGAGGTACAGATGACATAGAGAGCAAAGGAGAATGAAATAGATCAGCAGAGAGAGGCATGGCTGAGTCATCATAACCACACTTCCTCCACAACGCATACAGCAACTCTCCTAATGACTGGCCTTTTCAAAGCAAGCACTGCACCATCAAAAGGCACTCCCTGCTTTGTTTCGAATGGATCTTCCTCCCTCTTTTTAGACTTCAAACAGCCCAGACTCTGTGAACGGACGGACTGAGCCTGAGAAACTGACCCATAAAATACATTGTGTCATGAGAGCCGAACCAAACTGAGGCTAAAGTTAGAACAGCTTCCTCTGGCCCAAAAAGCCCCCCCGCCCCAGGCAGCTGTGTGTATGACTTTAAGCAGCATAGATGTTCTTTGGACTGTGACAATAAAACAGATAAGTTAGCCTATATAATGTTATTTGAAATATGTTACTAAATACTACATAAAATACGTTTTATTTTTGTATTGAACTTTGTCTACTGAATGTGTGCTGTCTCACGTGACTCTCCCATGAGGACAAACTGAGTACATACCATTTAAAGTTTCCCATATTTTCATCCAAACTCCACTTCCTGTAAGGACACACCCCCTTATTCACACAGTCAATGTAAAAGCCCATTGGTCAGGATTCTTCCAAGAGAAGCTGCTTTTACTTTTTGGAATATTGTTACTAAGCTAAAGTTGCTAAAGGTAGAAAACAAGAAGATAATTTGCATTCATATCCTTCACTTAAGTGCAGTGAAGCTACTAATACTTAATTACCATATTATTTATTCTGCTGAAGATAGTTCTGATTTGAATGATGATTAATAACATTAATACAGTATAATGGTGGCGCTTCAGGACAAGTTTCAGGACAGCTGCTCTAGAGCTTACTAGAAATATCTCCATTTATAGTAATCAGTGGTGGAGTGTAACAAAGTAAAAGTACTTAGTTACTTTTCTTAAGAACAATTTTCACATATCTGTACTTTACTTGAGTAAATTTTACTTTTACTTTACTACATTTTAGAGCAAGTATCTGCTTTTTATTCCATTACATTTATGAGTTGGTTTAAAGTATTTTGAGTTTTCATTTTAAATCATGTGTTTCTGTTGTACGCTCATTGTGGACATACAGTACTTAAATATAAACGATGCAGTAAAGTAGTACTCCTTTAGAAATAATAAAATAATGATGACAGAAGGCCTCACCAACAGATTCAGTCTCTTCTACTGCAGCATTTTGTTCATTTTATTAGTTATCAGCACAATTGTTCAGCAAAATCTCTCACATTTAACACATTCATGAGTTGTCGAGTCTGTGTGAAATACTTTTACTTGCAAGTACAAGTACATTTAAAAGTAAGTACTTTAATACTTTTACTAAAGTAGATTTTTTTTTTTTTTTTTTTTGAGTAAATTTCTGCTGCTTTATCTCTACTTCTACTAGTAAAGAAATTGAGTACTTCTTCCACCACTGATACTAATGACAAATGGTAAAATAGTATTTTATGCGCCGGAGTGGTGGCATTTGATACAGATTGTAAAATATGACTTTTCATGTGGGTAAAGTCTTATCATTGACATTTAAATGGCATGGCCCAACATTTGCATGAGCAGCTGACTTGTGTCTTAAGTGCATTTGGTCTCCACAGTCAGTGAGTCAGAGCAGGGACTATGACTCACCAGGGCTTCAGTCTAAACACCACTACAGTCCAGGTGCAACACAGAGCTACTTATTATTATTGTGTGTGTGTGTGGCTGACTAAGGCCAAAAAATGGTAAATCTGTGTGCCCTTGTCCTTTTACAATAGACTATTCATTACAGCAGTGGCAACAATTAATACAAAATGAAGGTCAGGGGCGAACAAGCTGATAAAGTGTGTACCACATACTGAAGTGGCTCGTGTTTGACTACCAGCCCAGGCCGGTTTGTTCCATGTCATACCCCTCTATCCCCTCATTTCTTGTCAGTCTACCATATCTGACCAAAAAATATAATATACTTTTGTAACCTTTTTGCTCATGGCATAATGACACATGTGGGCCTCTGCTCTCACTGTGTGGATCTACTGTGTGTGAACTAAACCCAGGTAGCTTCTCACTGCTCTCTCTCCTTTGTTTTCAGTGATATGTCGATCAATAGCGCCAGATGACAGCCAGCAGCCAATCGATATGTCCGATCCCCGAGGGCCGCAGCCTCTGAACGTGCCTCTTCAGAAAGTGAAAGGGTTGAAAGACCTCACTGATGATGTGCTGCAGGGCAAAACCACAATGAGTCTTAATTCAATACAGTCCAGATTATGTGCAGCAGTTGGCCAATATAGGAAACACTGACCTCTAGTGGAAACTGTTTATACTGTTCAGAATTTGTCACAGGAGAGTCTTACATTTTTTAAACTAAAAATTAAGTTACTCATCATTTTATTTTACTTTTGTAGCTTCCCAGTTTTAAATTAAGCATAGAGATAGAGCATGCAAGATTTCTGCCAAGTCCATTTTCCTTTATTATGTCTAACTTTGTAACTAAGACATGTATTTTATATAAAACAAGACATTAATCCAGACCTTTGAACACATTGTGTAATGGTAATTTTATTTTATTTTTTAATGCTGTCATAAATAAAATGAATATTTAAATAGTTTGTAATGCCTACGCTAAACCACTGGGTGTCACTATAACATTTTAAACTCCATCTATTCACAGCAGGGAACTTTTTTTGAGAAAGACAGTTAAGTAGGTATCCTTGATTTGTTATCTAAATTTTACTCATGCATTAACTTTTATAATGCATGAAACAAGTTAGCACTGGAAGGATGGAGGATGAACCACATGCATCTATAAAATAAACTGGTCATTCAACTTGTTCATGTTCTACATTTTTACTTTCTCTCTGTAGATGGTAAATCCAAAAAGTAAAATGCTCTTGTAAAGAACCAGATAAGAACACATAGTGTACTGTATAACCTTTGTTTTTTCTGAGTTTCAGGCTCCACCACTTCCTCTGCTCTGACAGGACTGAAGACAGGTCTTTACTGGAAACCAGTATCTCTGACTCAGAACTCCACTGCAGGGTTAGCTTCAGTAACCAGTTAACTCTTAGTTACCTAAACAGTGCCACTGTGGGCATCAAACAACCTCCAGCAAACTGCACAAAGTACCAACGTCTTACTGGAAACCAAAGTCTTGACTGTAAACCAGTGTGGTCACTGTGTGTGCATAAGTCTGAATGTAACTGACAGAACTAAAACCAGGGTTTCACCTGCCACTGTCTGTGCCACATATAAGCAAACTCGGGTTTGAATCCTGGGCCTGGCTTCACCTGCTTTACATTCTGTCCAATGATGGCTCACACCACCCAATAAAGGCTAAAAGGTAACAAAACAAAACAAAAAACACATTGAACCTGCCAATAACATGGTATACCAAAAATATAACAAAAAAATTGTGGTACAAATGTCTGAAGGTTTGCTTATGTAATGAGAGAAATGCAAACAGTCACACCCTGAGATACTTTAACACATACCTGATAAGCAGCCAAGTTCAAAACATGATCTGTGAGTAATCAGCAATTACAAGGTGGTACACCCACGCTCACATTCTGAGACAGGAATGTTTCCAGATGTTTATGACATCTTAAAATACCTTCAGTTTTCTTTGAAAAGCAATGCATTTTAATCACTAATAAGATATTGTTAATAGAGTATTCAATATTTTCAATTCCATTACATAAAAGGGTCTATTGATGTTGAAGTATGTCTACAAAGTGAAACGCCTGCTTTTAGTCTACTTCTTTTATGTGCAGTTCAAACTCCTCTCTGTTCCTGTCCTTCAGAAACTATGATTCAGGTCTAGAGGAGCACTTCGAGAGGCTGAGGTAAATACAACCCACTCATTTGTTTATTTGCCTGTAAAAATAGGCCCAGTGTGTATTTTCATTCAAAGTACCCATCTGTGGTTAGCAACAAAAGTACACATGTAGTTGGTGAAGATATCTTAAAAACTACAGAAAACTACACAAACCTGACTACAATGAACATGCTACAGGTATAGCCTATAGGTACAGCCTCCTTGCAGTATTTGTACTCCAACTGAACTTCACTTTATACTTCCGTCTGCTAGCTCTATAGCATCCTTTCTGCATTTCCTTCACTTTGTCTATACAAAGGTTTTATTCAGGGCAGCCTATAATCATCTAGTTCCTGTTGCAGCTTATTTCCATGTTCACTACCTCACAACACAACAGTCTTGTATTACAACTATGCAGGCAATGTCTGCAAACAACATTGCCATCATTCCTCAATGCATACCAGCGCAGGCCACTCCAAAGAGGTATCAAAAGTGCCTATTACCCAGAAACCATTACACCAATGATGGAATTTTCAAAATGATTGCAACATCAGGTTGAGTAAAGCATTTCGAGGAAAAGGCCTACTTGGTGTTGCAATGTCCAAGTATTTGTACATAAAGTATCTTAAAAACTCAGAACAGTACACTGCATTGCCATTTGGACTTTGGCAGTAGATTAAATATGGCTAGAGGAAGTTTTTCTCCTGATTTCAGTCAAATAAATGAGGAATTAAACACCAATGAACATTTCTCTAACGCGCAAAAAAGTCTACCGGCAGTGTTAATAGACCTCTCCTCTTCCTCTTTCTCACAGGACATATTTGCAGGCTGTGGCCTTCTGCTACTCTCTCTGCCGCTCACTCAGTATGTGGCTCATATCCGGATTGACACTGCTAAACTTACAGGCCCTTGCCACATGAATGAAGGAAACAGGGACAGGGAAACCCCACGTCACACACTAAAAACCCACTTAACCACCGAGTGCATCAGCAGAGCACTATGAAGTCCACATGTACAAAGTCAAGTGTAGACAAGTAAAGGATTAAAGGAAAGCCCATAATCAGAGAGATGACTGTCTGTTATCCTTGGACTTGGACTGTGAAAAATATACACAGCACTAAACAAAATTAACAATGTCAGGAAATGTTTCAAGGATAGTTATTGCAAAACATAGAACATTGTTTATCCCAAAGGGACTTGAGTGACAAATGGGCTTTAGTGGCTTCTAGCGCTGAGAAAGTGGTGTAATTTGATTTGTAAAAATATGCAAAAGGGGCAAACATTACATGTTTGAGTTTGAAAATCATGGTACAACCTAAATAGATCTCTGATGTTCACAAAGTAGTATGTGATGGTGTAAAAAACAAAAACTTATTACATACTTTACTCCTATATGAACACATAATACTATTTTGGACAAGGTCATTCAACAATTTTAAAAATAGAGAAGGAAGAGGAAGGCTTACTATACTTCCTTAATTTCTGCGCAGTGGGCTCATAACGCACGTAAGCGCAGTGCATGGCCTCGATGCTGCAAGAAAACTCTGTGCACAATTACAAACACTGCCTTGTTGCAGGGACCCAAGTCTAAAAAATACATTTTATGCATTATACATTATGAAATGCTTAAAAAGCCAAAGTTTAAAATAAAAAGAGTGGACTTACCAAGCAGGAGCGGAGGCGCTAACTTTGCACTTCTCTTTAACATTTTATGATTTTTTTTATTTTTTATTTTTTTTACCAGTCAGCCAACTTTTGAGAGAGAGGCGTCTGCACGAGTTTCCCCTTTCCTTTTTATCATTGCACTGTGCTTTCTAAAAGATCGCACGCCACCTCTGTCTTTGTGTGGTTATCTTTCCACAGAATAAGCTACTGCGGGCTCTGTAACTTCACCATTCATACTGAGTGTACTGTGCGAGACTTGCAGACTAATTCGTTTTTCCTCTTTTGGTTTGGTCACACCCACTCAGGTCCCTCCCTCTGTGCTGCATCAGCTTCTCCATGAATGAGCGCTCACTTCTCCTGTTGAGTTGCCTCACCTGGAGACTTAATGCACGCAAATGCTTTCATATGGTGAACAACGCGATAGCCACTGACACACCCTTCAGTAACCTGTATGAACAATGCGGACGACAAACATGGACAGTGAGACGGAAAATCATAAATGATTGTGCCGCATAAATGCAAAAAAACATGTGATATCATGTAATGAACCAGCCGCAGCCATACATAATAGTGGTGATCTTTGTGCATTGGTTGTGTTGTTTCTAAGGTGTTAGTGGATAAAATGCTGAGACACACAGGAAGTAAAAGCAGAAGTTGTGGCCAAAGCTAGAGTGACTTCAGCAGCTTGTTCTTGTCTTTGTGTATTGTGCACCCGCAACGTATAATTAGTTTCTTGCTCTTTATGTGGCCAGGGCCTGATCAAGTTTGACACAGGCGGCCTACCACTCTCATATACATGTCTGTCTTGGCCAAGCTGTGACTTCCTCATGCAAGTGCACACTTCTGTGTTTCAACGAGTGGACATCCTCAACCAAACGCAGGTGTCTATCTGTATTTAGGGCTTAGTGAGGAACTGAAGGTTTCCTGTTACATAATTTCAGTCTAAATGTATTTCAGATAAGCTACGTAGCTCAAGGTATGAAACTGCAGCATGGTGTAGTAGAAAAAGAGCATTAACAGTTGGGAGTAGCCTCAAACATGTCTTTAAGTCACTAATTAGGCCCGCTTAGTTTACCTGTTCATATTACCAATTACACTGTGTAAAACTGGGTATTAGCTTAACTCCTAATTCAATAAGGAGAAATGACAGTCACACAGTCTGAAACCAGTGATTATACTGCCAGGCCTTTTTGTGATGCGTTTTGTATTGGCTGCCTTTTGCTTATGGTGTTAGTGGAGCTTTTATGGCTGGTTGGTAGGAGTTAAAACATTACCCACAACAGTACTTTGACACTGAGGCTGGACGTGAGAAACAGCCAAAGGGTGTGTCCGGCATGACACACTTAAGTCTTATTGTGGAAACAAAGAACAGGATTTCTTGCTTATTTTCCCACAGGCTCACTGTCTACACAAACTGGCCTCAGTCTGCTTCATAACACATGCACATCCAAGTGTCTCACACAACCTGCCATTCTTAGACACAGAGTGACCTATGAACACAATTCTGTTAGACTTCTCCAGTCTCAACGCAGCATAAATTCATTTAGTATTGATCAGACAACAGTATGAGTGTTTCTCTATTCTTCTTTCTGTGATTCTTGTCTAAAAGGATGATTGAAAATTCACAGAAACAATTAATAACTCAATGGTCATTATGAATAACAATGTGGACTGAGTCCATTGTTTAACAGTTACTTCTTAAATACACTCTTCAAGGTTAACTCCAAGGTTAACTGTGAGTCACATGCCTTGTACACACTTTTCTCTTATATGTCTTCTACTCTACCTACAACACACTGCAGTTTGTTATCTTTGTAGTTGTGCAAATTATCATTTTAATTTCCTTCCTATTTGAAAGTCACTCACATCACATCACTTCAGTCAGCTGTGAGAGTCCAGGTTGGTTTGTGTCCTGTGACTGCAGAGGAATGATGGGACTGTACAGTGTTTCCAGGAGGCCAAACAAAGTAAAAACAATGGAAGCTTCTACTTAAAGTGTAAGTAATGTAATAAGAGCACGTTGTCTTTCCACTTAAGTTATACTAATGGTAGAATTTCTACAATAATAATGTATTGTTTCGTACAAATATGCTGACATCAGTAGCTGTATTTAGTGTACACTGTTCATAGCTTTGGTTGTGATCACTTGAATTATTGTAGTTAGAGGAGTAGGTTTTAATTTGCCCTGGGAATGATTATAAGTGCTTAGCCTCCTACACTTGAGTATAAGTACTAAATAAACGACAATGCATTCTGACATTCAATGAATGACTTGTTTTTCTACAAAAATAAAGACAAGCATTTACAAATATTTGCTGTGGATAAAATCCTCCCACTAGTTTGACATGTGACACATTAGTTGAAAAGGATCGTCAAGAAGAGAATGTAAACAATGGTGCTTTTCAATCCAGCCACAAGCAGTCACAAGCCGGGCTACTTCTTGTGCCAGTCCCAAGCCCAGATAAAACCATGGAAAAACCTATGCCAAATTATTCTGCAAATCACTGCGCCTTAGGAGACCAAAGATTTGCTATGGTGACCCCAGTTTGTTTGCCTGTTTAAAATAAAATAAACCACAAATGTTATGTGAAATCCAGACCATTTTTATTGTATAATTATAATGCTATCTTTGACTGAAGACACACATGTGCTCATTATTAAAAAAAAAAACTTTAATCCATTTTTATGACTCTGGAGTACTGGAGAGCGACCCAAGTGCCATTCAGTCAAAATAATTTGTCATTTCCTCACCTAGATTTATCACAAGTAGAAAAAACAAGAGTGACGATCATTTTTAGTGTGGAAACATATATACAAAAATATATTACAACAAACCAATGTTTTAAAACAACTTGCTCCTGGTTGTGGCTGAATACCTCTTAGAGGCAAAGTTTGTCAAGATTACCATCATGTTGTGATGACTCCATCAATGCGGCTTAGCGTTTTCTCAATAAAGTCCATGGGAACATCGGATTCATCAGTGAGTAACAGAGCTAAAGACAAGAAGTGCATCAAAAACCCAGAAGTGCATGTGGTCCAGCCATGGATCCCAGCAGGACAGGTACCAGTCTCAGCAGATCTCTGAGAGGGATGCCCAACTGGCTGCTGCGCAACATCAAATCTCCTATTGAACTGCAGCCTACAGGGATGTGAGAAATCTATTAAAGCACTTAAAACTACTTTCAAGATCTTAAATACAATTTATCATTGGTACCGGGTGTAAAGAATGTGAAAAGAAACAAAACATGTTTTCTTACCTTCTAACTCAGTGTGAGTATTTCTCATGTAAGGGATAGACCTGTACACCAGAAAGCAGGCCAACATCACAGACTGAAGATCTTTAGGAAGGCTCTGTCCCATCATGTAGGGCTTCACCACTGAACTATTGTCTATGGAGAAAAATACATTATTGGCACAATTTGTAGAAAGTAAAAAATTAAAATAACTAGGCTCACTTCAAATGGTACTGTAAGCAGTATGTGCTTGTACTGGTTTGAAAACAGTACTGCAGTCTAAATCAGAAAAAATGGTCTTTCCGCTTTTCTGATTGGACGATCAGTGATACAGTTTTAGATCCAAAACAAAAAATGTAAACAAAAATAACTAGGCCATTATGTAAAATATATTTTAAATTGTAAATAAATCAACTGTACCATTGTTATCAGCAAAATGTATATTTGATTTAAACATGTTTACATCATATCTTATCACACGTGGGTAATTTTTATGAAATATAAAAAATATATGCTGCTCATAGCACGTTTAAAGTATCCATTAATAGTTATTTTGCACTATGAAAAAAATTACAATTACTGTATAATGATGAGTATCACAACAAATCTTGCAGCAGAAATAACTATAAAATTGGTGACTTCTCAGTGACAGTTTCAATTAAATGTATATTATTTTTAGATAAGGAGCAAAACACAGACACCTTGCCACATAAAAGACTTTGAAATCCTCACAGGGTGTGTAACATTGTAGGAATGTGAGTTTAGCTTCCACAATACAATCTCGGCATGTTAAACCCAGCATTAGCATAGTAACAAGTCAAAACAAATCTACACTATAAATGTAAGGGTGCCAACATGTAAAAGAAACGCATTAGTCTCATTTGTCCTGTTTAAAATAATGATCTTGTAATGCAATTTTATCTGCAAAATCATGTTTCCCTTCTAGAATTCTGCAGATGCTTATAAGGATTTTTAGGCTACTCACCTTTCAGCCACTTGTCCAGAATCACATCCACCATGTTTTTCATGACGGGCAGAAACTCGGAGGTAAGGAGGGTGCCGTGTCTGGTCTCTGACAGCACCCTGCTGTCCCACAGTTCAACCACCAAGCGCAGCTGCCACAATGGAAAAGTCTGTAACAGGTCACCTTGACGCAGAGCCCCAACCGCCTGAGACAGTAGATAAGGGAATAAGAGCTTAACTCTCATAAATTTTACTTTTCAAGGATAAAAAAGTATTACATTTTAAACCTGTGAACAATGCATTCATTTACTATGGCTTCAGTGTTCAAACCTGTAAACACAGTTTGAGAGGTTTCCTTTTGTATTTTAGAAAGTGCAGGCTTAATTCGATTCATATTGATTGCAAAAAACAATCATTTCTTATTTGACAGACAGAATCACATTACTTCAATATAAAACTATGAAGTGATTCAATGTATTATTTCTACCTAACTTTGTGTAAAATGTAGATCCTTTACCTGCTCAATAGCGATATATGTGGGCAGCATCTCTGGACATTCCTGTGTAACACATTCGTACAGCATTGCAGAAAATACCACAAGAGTGTCTTCTCTCTGCCAATAAAGTGTATAAGAAAAGGAAATTATGCCATGAAAATTGTCTTTGGATTCCATTATTAGACCAGATAAACCTATATACTGGCCCATACAGATCCATGAACCTGCATTTGCATCACACCATATTTCACAGTGAATTATATTCCAGACAGCAACTAAAGCTTGCAATTATTGGCCTGAGCGGGTGTAGGAAGTTAATAAACAAGTCAAAACAGGAGTGAGAAGAGACTATGTTTGGACTGATAAATGAAATAAAGAGCAACAAAATGTATTCTTGTTCACTGTAAATTCAATTATCAAATGTTACGCCACAGAGCAATTTTCTTCTATTCCGGTGTCAGGCAGACAGTGTGCTATCCAAGCAATTAACCTGCAGCCAATATAAGGCAGACCATACTCAGAAAATAGGAGCTGAATGATTAACAGGTAGATATACCATTGGTCATGAACAGCTGTAAAGTCTATTTTGACTGCCTGAAAACTGTGCATGTCTGTATTTGTTACTTCTGTCTAGAGCCACTAAAATGTGTCAATATGTTTAGGCTACTGTCTTGTGACAGTGTGTTAAACTCACATGTTTCATTCCTTCTGAGCTTTTACAAAACAGCTCGGCAAAGGAGACCAGTGCAGGGTCAGAGGTGAATGTGGAGATAGCTTCGGGCTGCAGACAAAAAGGGTCAGGCATTAGCTTTCTGCACAGTGTAAAAGGCACAAAGCTGACAGAAAAGAACACCATAGATAAGTGCACAACAAGATAAAAATAGGGCAGTGGATTGAGAGGGAAGTGGAATAATCCGTTCCTCCCTTCGGACCCCCTTCAGGTGTATTGACAGGTTACACTGAACCACAGGAAAGCAGTAATAGTCTGTCAAATGCACAGGTGCCTGCTGAACCTGAAGTGACAACCTGCCAGCTCTGGCCACTAGAGAGGATTTGCACTCAATTGAGTTCACCTCTAGTTATAGGCTGTCACTGATGCTAACTCAGCTCTCAAATGAGTTGATTTGCGTCACTGCTCATTACCAACATAACAAAACAAAACATGTCCTCTAATTCAGGTTGTAACTTGTTCAGTTTGCCATCTGCCCCTGTGATGTGTTCACCTTAAAGGCCCCAGCCCCAGAGTGACGGTGGTTGACTGTTGATGCCAGCAAACTCTTCCATCCCTGTGGGTCATCTTTGTAAGGCAACTGGCCAGCCCGCAGTTTGACATACAGAACCCCATCTCTGGACAGGATGGACCTGTGGAAAAGAGCTTCTTAATCAGCAAAACATCTCCTTGGAGAAAAAACACAGAGAGCTAAAGACCCTGAAGACTTTGAAGACTTACTTTAGATGTTGTGTCTCTTTACTGAGGTCTACAGACAGTGCCCAGTAACGAGGGCCTTTCACCTTTACCTGAATTATTCATGCAAAAATAAAAAAATAAACATTTTTGGAAAAAAAATATTTTTAGATCAACTGTATTAACCACAATTACAGGAAATGGAAGCATAAATGGTTTTACCCGCTTTAGGAGGTGAAGCTCGGGAAGCATAGTAGGAGCCATCAGTTCCACTGTTGTCTCTTCGTACCATTTTGTCTCCTGTAAGACAAGACTAGGTAATGTTACACTAATGATACACATTAGGTTCTTTTATTTTTTAGATATTTTAGGTCTGGACCAAGACTTGACCAATGAACTCCAAATTATTTGGGGATGTGGTATTACAAATTTTACTCTTTTTTTCCACGTTCATAGCCTTTAGTTTTTGTGATAACACACACACAAAACCTCTATATGTCATTATAATTGTAACTGAGAACCTACAAAAAACAATCACAAAAAAGACACATAACAATTGAGATGCATTCACAGGAAGGCAGAAAAAAGTATAGTAAATAAAGGAAACAAAAAATAGAATTTAAACAGCTATTCTGACCTCTGAATAAATTTTTCATAGGAAAATTATATAATTGTAGTGAAAATTTGTGAACACAGTGCAGCTTTTTGTGTAGTCTCCTAAGTCTGTCCAGCACAGACTGTACTAATGGCATTTAAAGATATAATGCAAGCTATAGTCTAATAATCAAAATAATCCCCAATTTTATTTTGAATTTGAGTTACGTTCATAAAATAATGACAAATCTACATATTATGTTTTTCCTAGATAATTATGTTTTGATAGAGTTTGTGAGCTTATGGCATGTGTGGAAACCTGACCAGTATGATAGACTTACCTTGTAAGTGACCTCTAGGAGCGCATAACAGGGTTTAAGGGAGTCCACATCGACTGGGACAAGCAGACGTGGCTCAGCAGCGAGGACTGCGAGGTGCCGCAGAGCCTGGAGGTGGTACCTGTAAACAGTGTCTTAACTTAACTTTCATGTATTAGACCGCAAACTGTAAAATTATGTTATAAAACATAAAGAACAAATGTTAAGGTTTTATGACATTATTTCATTTAATACTTCCATTAGCACAGTATGTTGCACTAATAGTAATAAACTGAATGCATTTGTGTCTTACCTGTTATCTGTACTGTGGGCAGGGAAATGTGGGTACAGGGCACACAAGAGAGCAGCTATAGCTGAATTGGAGGTACTCAGGCTGTACCTGCAAAAAATGTATCTCATCATGTTTTCATACTTAAAAATATTGTTTCTTTATCAGCACTACACCAACACAAGCAACACCTAAGTGTGAGATAAATCTGCCCACTTGTCATAGTTAAAAAAAAAACAAAAAAACACTTAACTCCCACAGCAGGGAAATTTTGTTTCAATAATAAGCATTTGTGTTTTGATTGAGGAGTGTGTACCTGTTCAAAAAGGGCTACAATTTTTACCCATCTACATTACTGCAATTAAGATAAAGAACCTATGGTACTAAACCAAGACAGAGCTAGATCTGAACAACAGTGTGAGGTCAATGTAAAATGTTTCTATAGCACATACAGTGGCATGAAAAAGTATCTGAAGCCTTTAGAATTTCTCACATTTCTGCATAAAATCACCATCAAATGTGATCTGATCTTTGTCAAAATGACACAAATGAAAAAACGGTGTCTGCTTTAACTAAAACCACCCAAACATTTATAGGTTTTCATATTTTTAATGAGGATAACATGCAAAAAATGACAGGCAGAAGGTTCAATTACTTATTCCTCCCCCTTCTAAGGAGACCTTGAGAGCAATTAATACCAATTTTTACCAAACAATTTAAGTCAGGGGTGTGTCCAATCACTGAAGAGTGGCTTAAAGCTGCCCCTGCCCATTATAAAACACACATCTGGTAAGTGTCTTGATAAGAAGCATTGTCTGATGTGCACCATGGCTCGCTCAAAAGAGCTCTCTGAAGACCTGTGATCAAGAATTGTTGATTTGTATAAAGCTGGGAAAAGTTACAAAACCATCTCTAAAAGTCTGGATGTTCATCAATCCACAGTTAGAGAAATTGTCTACAAATGGAGAGAGTTTGGCACTGTTGCTTCTGTCCCAAAGAGTGGCCGTCCACCAAAAATGACAACAAGAGTTCAGCACAGAATACTCAGAGGTAAAAAAGGACCCTAGAGTGTCTGCTAAAGACTTACAGAAATCACTGGCACAGTCCAATATCTCTGTGCATACATTGACTATGTGTAAAAACACTGGCCAAGAATGGTGTTCATGGGAGGACTCCATGGAGGAAGCCACTGCTGTCTAAAAACAAACATTGCTGCACGTTCAATATTCGCAAAAAGGCACTTGGACACTCCATAGAACTTCTGGCAAAATATTTTGTGGACTGATGAAATTAAAGTTGAATTGTTTGGGAGGAACACACAACGCAATGTGTGGAGGAAAAATGGAACAGCTCACCAACAACAACACCTCATCCCCACCATGAAGCATGGTGGAGAAAACATCATGGTTTGGGGCTGCTTTGCTGCCTCAGGGCATGGACAACTTGCAGTCATTAATGGAAAAAAAAATTCAAAAGTTTATCTGGATGTTTTGCAAGAAAAGCTGAGGCCGTCTGTCAGACAGTTGAAGCTAAAAAGAGGATGGATGCTGCAACAGGACAATGACCCAAAACGCAGAAGTAAATCAACTTCAGAATGGTTTCAGAAGAACAAAATACACGTGCTGGAGTGGCCAAGTCAAAGTCCTGAGTTGAACCCCATTGAGATGCTGTGGCATGACCTCAAGACAGCGATTCATGCCAGACATCCCAGGAATCTGACTGAACTGCAGCAGTTTTGTAAAGACTAATGGTCCAAGATTGATCTTGATCGATGTGCCAGACTGATCTGCAACTACAGGAAGCATCTGGTTGAAGTTATTGCTGCCAAAGGGGGGGCAACCAGATATTAAATGTGATGGTTCAGTTACTTATTCCTCCCCCTTTTCTCATTTTTTGCATGTTATCCTCTTTAAAAATATGAAAACCTATAAATGTTTGGGTGGTTTTAGTTAAAGCAGACATGTTTTTTTCATCTGTGTGATTTTGACAAAGATCAGATCACATTTGATGGTGATTTTATGCAGAAATGTGAGAAATTCCAAAAGCTTCAGATACTTTTTCATGCCACTGTAGGACACTTTCACTATGGAGGACCGTGAGCGCCACGCGAAAAGGAATAATGCTTTTATTAAAAGAGTTTTTATAAGAGCCTTTAATAAATAGATTACTAAATGCTTTTATTAAAAGAGTTTTTAAAAGTTTATTTAATAAAGAGATTACTAAATACTTTTATTAAGAGTTTTTAAAAGAGCACTTAATAAATGGATTACCAAATAGTTTTATTAAAAGAGTGTTTAAAAGAGCATTTAATAATTGGATTACTAAATGGTTTTATTAAAAGAAGGATTAATAGCGTTATTCATTAATCCATTCAGGAAACCGATTTCTAAATGTATTTACAAAACCTTTTCGGAAAAGCATTTGCAAAACGTATTAGCTTCTCCGATTAGCTTCTCCTTTTAGCTTTTCCGTGGCGTTCCTGGCCCTCCTGACTAAAGTTAAATAAAAGAAAAAGGAAAGCGATGTGACGAGCTCTGTGACTGGTCAGAGCTACACGCGCTCTGATTGGCCAGAAAACAGGGGTTATGCGCTAACTACTTCTGCATTCGGCTAAAGTCAATGATCCACTTCCGGTCACAGCTTGTAAGCGAGCAGCCGGACAAGGGCAGCTTCAAAAAACATTTAACTACAACTAAATTTTATCCTTCAAACAAGCGTTTTAGCATTTGTACGCTGAGCGCGGATGCAGGATATTGTTGTGTCAATTAACTAAAGCCGTCACCCGGCGCACTTTATTTCAGCGGATATAAAGCACACAGGAACATTTCACTAAAGTATGCGACCAAACACAGCCACAGTGTGCACAAAAACATATGAAAATGCCACAGAAGAGCTGTGAAAGCGGCTTCAAAACAACGGTTGTAGCCTCAGAGTGTAGAAATTAATAAATACGTCAAAGTGCCTTAATAGGTGTATAATAAATTAAGACTGTGCTAAAAGGGGCGGTTGTGTTGTTTGTGATTATGTATCACGTAATTTAATTTGCTGTGTTTTATATCCGCTGAAATAAAGTGCGCCGGGTGACGGCTTTAGTTAATTGACACAATATCCCGCCTCTGCGCTCAGCGACTAGTGAAATATTTAACACACAAATGCTAAAACCCTTGTTTGAAAGATAAAACCGCGTTAGTCCAATGCAGCGTTAGTCTGGTGATTTTATTTAGCGATGTGTACGACATAAATATGTTTTTTGAAGCTGCCCTTGTCCGGCTGCTTGCTTACAAGCTGTGACCGGAAGTGGATCATTGACTTTAGCCGAATGCAGAAGTAGTTAGCGCATAACCCCTGTTTTCTGGCCAATCAGAGCGCGTGTAGCTCATCACATCGCTTTCCTTTTTCTTTTATTTAACTTTAGCCAGGAGGACCAGGAACGCCACGGAAAAGCTAAAAGGAGAAGCTAATCAGAGAAGCTAATACGTTTTGCAAATGCTTTTCCGAAAAGGTTTTGTAAATACATTTAGAAACCGGTTTCCTAAATGGATTAATGAATAACGCTGTTAATCCTTCTTTTATTAAAACCATTTAGTAATCCGTTTATTAAATCCTCTTTTAAACACTCTTTTAATAAAACCCTTTAGTAATAAATTTATTAAATGCTCTTTTAAAAACTCTTTTAATAAAAGTATTTAGTAATCTCTTTATTAAATAAACTTATAAAAACTTTTTTTAATAAAAGCATTTAGTAATCCATTTATTAAAGGCTCTTATAAAAACTCTTTTAATAAAAGCATTAATTCTTTTCGCGTGGCGCTCACGGTCCTCCATATTTCACATTCTTTTGCTGTTTCAACTAAATATTAAATGAAGAGAAAAGCTAAATGAGATCAACTTGGAGAGGCGAACAAAAATGCATGAATGACTAATAAGGTGTATGAAAAGCCAGGTCAAATCTAAATAGAGAATTTGAATACAACAGGTGAAAGTTTCAATGGCTGATAAGTAGAGGGAGCAAAAACAATGACATGAATGGACTCTGTTTCCCACCCTGAACTCTAACATTGGCAGACCCTGGCTTCACATTTAAACTCCCTAAAATCCAGTAAAAATAGACAGAAATGGCATTAACGCAAAGGCCTTGCAACAACATAAAAATAAATATTCTGAAATCAAAAGGTTAATCTGATTAAAGCTGCAGGTAGAAAAAATGTCCCAATGTATGATGAATAGGAAGAATAGTTTTTGTTAAAAATTCATATCCCTGGGTCAGCGGCTGAGTAAACTTATTTTGCCAAAGTGTTTGTATTCACACATAAATGCCAACTACAATGCACAACATATAATGAAGACTTGTGCCTCTTGAAATCTTACCTTCCACCTCCAAGGAAGAGTAGGCCCAGAGCCATGTGATGGGCCATGTGAAATCCATAATTCATCTCACCACCAGTTCGCTTGTGGAAGAAACGGCAGAGCTGCAACACTTTCAGGTTCCCGGTACCAGCCATTACCATGGACATAGCGAGTAAAATCATTGATAGTCCAGTCTGAAGATTGTAGAAACCTGTCTGCTTTGTTAGTTAAAGTCAGATGGAGTAGAAATTAGTACAATATTTGTACATATACTGAAGACAAAAGAATTTCTCCCAAAATACAGTATGAACACATTATTCAACTTACCACAGCATTTGTGCCAGAAAAAGACATAATGTACTTCATGAAAGTTCGAGCAAATTCATAGAGGCAATCAAAGGCATCAGAGTTTGCGGAGCCAGCAAAACGTAGTCCCAGTGCCATGCATGCCCCAGCTGTGATGTAGTCCTGGGCTTGACTTAAATAATAGAAACAAATAATTAACCATTGATATACCACATAAACTCTTAAATGTTTTGTTTTGAAGGATCTAAATGTTCAAAGTAACACCAAAAACAGGGAGACTGTGTATGCTTTTGAGTTAGTAATGTAGTAAGCCCTGCTCTTCCTCCTTTTTTTCATGTTGGGCAATGATCAAAATAACTTTGGGGCTACACATTTTGTTATTTTATACACTAATCAAATAATATGAGTTTTATATTATTTATACATTTTATGTTTTCTCCTATGAATAAAATACTTACGTCATAGTCTCCATGTTGATGTCTTCTGAAGGGTCAAAGGTCCCCCTCATTATCTAAACGTAATGATATAAGACTTTTAAGATGATATCAGATTTTAAACCAGTGAATAATTTCAGAATGTATAAACAATAAACAGAATTAAACCTTTACAACATACATGCAAAGTAAACATAAATCCAGATGTGAGACCATATAAATCCAAAGTTTTGCAGATACTATATTATACGTCTCTGCACAGTACGTCTGGTCTATAATTTATGTTTCTCACCTGAGGTATGTTACTTTTCACCCACTCTGCATTAGGGAGGATCTCATCCCACATGATAATACACCTCGCTAGAGTCTGGGACCAAAGAAGAGAATGAAAAGACAAATCAAATTAAGGAAAGGTGAGAAAAAGTCATCTCACACAAAAACATAACTAATACAAGACTAACCCTTAGCAGCAGGAACTCTGGTTTGATGAAATCCAGAAGAAACCAAGTGTCTGGAGGCTTCAGCCAATCAGCAATCGACCTGAAGACAAAAGCAGAAATCCGGGAAGACACAAGAAGGTGTTAATAAAATGCTCCAGCACCCTCTTAACCAATAGATGGACAGAAGTTTCCAAGAAAACAGGAACCTCTTGACCAATAGCAGAAAGCTATGAGATGGAGGACTTTGTCTTATAGAGATGACTAAGATTTGCTACCAGGTTAGGATGCTCTGCTCTGTTTACACATTTTGTGGACATTTTTTTCCTCTTTTTGGGACTACAAATATTATAATAATAATTACATACATAAACCAAAGCATTAGTTACTAATGAAAATTATAAATACATGTGATGTACAAACATAAATATGAAACCTCTCAAAGCCAGATCATAACTGTGTTTCAATATTGTTCACAACATTGCTTACATGGGCTAATCAAAAGAAATTTGATTCATCATGACTAATTCTTACCTGTTGTTGGTCTTCAGATAAATCATAGCAAGAGCCAGTGTAGCCCCTGGACAAGTCACATCCACGTTGATAGTGTCACCCTCCTGTGACAAGACATATTTTAGTCATTTTCAATGAGGCAGTGAGAACTACTATATTAAATAACAATGTTTAAAAATGGTCTTTAGCTCATGATATATTTGATAAACTGTCAGATGGAATAAAAGATTTGAATTTTTTCTTTTAGGATACAAAAAGCATTTTGACATGGTGCCTGGAGCGCCAAAACAAAAGTGAATAGTGAGGATGTCCATCTACCTTAATTTGGTAGCTGGGCGATTTGTGTCTCTCTCGGTTGGCTCCAGCTTGTGCTCTGCGGTGGCCCCCCACCATGTACTGATACAACTGCTCAGGTACATTCAAGTCTGTCATCCCAATCAAGTTACTGCCATGCTGACAGGGAAAAAGAAAAGAAGGGAGGAAAGACAAAATGAAAATTGTAGCACGGGACAGGAAATGATTGATTTAGACTTAGAGAAATATTTATGTCTTTGAACAAGATGTAAAACAAAACATACCCCCAGGCAGACCATGCCTAAGGCCAGACCAGCAGCTAATGAATACGACTCTCTGTCTGTGCAGTACTCCATCTCTGGACCTGGTGGTCGTCCTGGAAGCCATCGTTATTCATAAGGTACACTCCATCACCAAAATGTGTAAATCTAACTCTAACTCTAAATAATATAAATAAAGGAAGCATTTTAGAGGATCAGCTCACCTATTTCAGTGAGTAAAACTTCAGCATTGTGTCTGTGTCCTGTTCCCTGATACACCAGCCCAATGCCAATTACAGCAGCAACCTATAACAAACAAACACGGATGAAAAAGCAAATGTGTATTCAATACATGCAATGCTTATATGTTGAACAAATTACCTGCACATTGTGAGGCACGTCCAGCTCAGTAGATGTAGGTGGAAGAAGAGCAGGAATATGAATACTCAGTAGGCGGGTGACCGACATGTCCATGGTGCCCAGTTTGGCGGCGGATACTCCCAGTAGTAGCCCAATGCTGGTCATCTCGTGACCCTGTTATACAAATATTACATTTGACTAAAGATGTAGTGATTGATATAAAGCATTTGAGAAAAAGCCAATGAGAATATTACAAATATGTATAAAAGAAAACAGTACCATTGTACTTTGTGGAAAAACCTAAACATAAAGTTTTACTAAACCTATGGACTTAACACAGCAGATCAAATGAGCACTAGTGGCTCGTAACAATACCAGTTCTTTTACTTTTCATTCTTATTTTAACCCCTTATACCAGGTTAAAGTCATAATAAACTGCCCTAGAAAAAGTAAAACATTATATTTATTACAATTAGACATGACTGGAGACTACTGAGCTATTTCACATAGCAAACTAATCAACAAAACTATTTATTATTAATTAATAAATAATAATTCTGTAAAATTAAGATACAAACCTAAACAATAAACTACAATCAGCTTTATTATATATTATTTATTAACATAACAAAAATATTGTATATTTTCCTGTAGTGTGATATGCAGGATCTCGAGCACAGATTTACCAGATGCAATAATAATGCATCACATGAGATAAACTGCTCATTATAGATCTATAAACCCACAAACTGCATGTATGCTGCAGCATCCTGTTTTTCATTCGAAAGTGGGAGTAATGAGATGCTAGTTTCAAATTGACTGAGCTTGCTCTCGTGCAAGCCCTCAATTTCACCCATCCAGAGAAAATGTGCAGTGTTTGTGTGCACACAAGGGTGCATATAGTATGTTTATGTCTGCCAAATAAAGACAGGTGTAGCCTTGTGTAAATGTTTCTACATGAAAATGAGACCAGTGCCAGTGTCTGTTTACTTAATTATTAAAACATACATTTTTATTAAGTCTTTTGGCTTAAACTGAGAGTCTGTCTACTTACCTTAGTTAGATAGTCATGTATGTTGAGAGTGGCCAGCTTTGTCAGGTGTCCATTAAGACCCAGGGCCATAAGAAAGCCTGCATACTCATTGGCCAGTTCTGGACTTTTTGGTTTGTTATATGCTATCCAAGCTGAGTCCACCTTCAAAACAAAACAAAGCTCAAATGTAAAAGGAACTTTACATTCTAAACAAGTGTTAAATAGCTAGGACAAGCAGCTCATGATCACAAGAAACAAATGGTTTCTTTTTCTCAGAAATGAAATGAACTTGCTTTAGACTGACCTGTGAGGCGGGGGCAATTTTGAGGCCTGCCGCAACCCCATTATGAAAACTGGGCCAGCTTGTCATGTTTGGAGGAACATCTATGTTCCCGCTGTTCAGATCTACTATAGTGTTTCTTGGAGGGGCTCGCCCTGGCGGTGGGAAATATTAACAAAAATAGATAAAAAATTACATAATACTGTAAACGTGGTAAAATACAGCAGTACTACTTTTAGAAGTCAAGTTTAAAGAGGTTAAACAATATAATAAAATGGGAAGTAAGTTGTATCAGGGTAATGACACCAACCAGTGAGGTTGAGTTTTGGTACAGGTAATGGCTCGGTTGGTACAGGATGGTAAGAAAAGAGTGTAAAAAGGCCTCGACCAACAGGGAGAGCCATGGTTCGTTGGCACAACTGTAGCAGTCTGACACAAAGCAAAAAACAGAGACACTAGTAAAAAGAACAAAACTGCAAAAACAATGAAATTGACCAATTGACCAACTTGTTTTCCTTCTCCTCTATGTATTCATGGTCTGAGACTTCAGGTAACTGGACAACGCTGACCCGCACTGGTCTAGAGCTCTGTAGGAGCCTTCTGACTTCCTGGACCCTGAGATCTTGACTCCAAATCAATCCTGTGACCTAAAAGACTTATGAATTAGATTCAAAGCCTAAATGCAAGTGGAAACCACAAAGGAGCTACAAAATGTGTTACCTCCTGACTTATATCTGACATCCCATCTTCTTCCCCATCTGCTTCTGTAGAGGCAGGAGGTTCCAAAGACAGACCTGAACCCACAGACTAAAAAGACATTTTTATGAGGTTAATCTATTAACTGTAATGAAATTAGGCAGTAGCAAAGTAAGAACAATGGGAAAACGCAGAAGAGGAAAGAGCCATATCTATACAGATGCGTATACAGTAGTAGTACAGTACTTGGGAGTATAGGATCTGCATTAGTAAATACTGATAATATGGTGATGAAAACAAAATATAATTGTCATAGTATTTTACCGCTTTGCTTTTGGCCAAGGTCATCTTGTGAGCTTGTTTTGTGAGGTCCTGACGACCAATCAATAGACAGACTTCTTCTGACCAATCAGAACAAGGTTGCTCACGGCAACGGTAAATTGCTTCTCTGATAGGAAGAGCAACACCAAAGGGAACAGACTCTAGGTCTTTTAGGGTAAAAGCTTAAAAAAGAAAAAATAGATACATTTTACTAGAAAAAATCCCCAACTCTGGTTGAGTTAAAGTATAAACAAAGAAGACCAAACTGTTAAATGCTTTACCTTCAGAGGTAAGCCAGACTACTAACTGCTCAGCCAGACTCTCAGCAGAAAACTTCATCTTCACACTACTTTGTCTAGAGAGACCACAGTTCAGAAACAGTTAAAACTTAATGCTAAGTGACACAAAAAGGATTTATAATTTCCTACTAATAAAACAAATAGTATAAAATATGGTGGTTTTACCGTCGGTAGGTTGGCTCATTGATGAATTTATGACCTACAAACATACAATAAGAAAATACATGACAAAACTGTTTAATGTGTAATTTACATTTGAGTGAGCACAGATTTCTTTTACAAATAGATTTACTTTACCTTTTTATACAGTATTTACTGTTATGTTTAACAGCTTATAATAACTGTGAAGATTACATTGCATTGAAAGATGCACAGCGTTGGTACAGATGATGCTTATACCACCCACAAAATCCACCAGTACTTTTTTAATCAATAAAAATAAGTGATGAATTCCCTCAGTGCTGTCAACCACACAAGAAAAATGTGACGTAAACCTACTCTCCTCTTTTTTTGTGTAAATGGGCCTGAAGCAGACAGCTATAGCAGTAGCAGGTAATAAGGGTTAGTTGTCAAAAATGTTTACTGTGTTCACATAGTCCCACAATGAATTCTAGTGTTATGTGAATGACAGGCTCAAAATACACACCTGCAGAGAGCTTGACAAGGTACTTGGACACATGCATCGATGTTGCATTTTCATCTCCAATGATATACAGAGCATAACTCTGCAGAGACAAAAAGAAAAAAATATTGTTGTAAAAATGCTACTTAATGATTTTATATGGTTAGACAACCAGTTGATGTTAATTGTAGATGTAAGGTGATAACGCCTTTACAGTACGTATTTTGTATCAAATATCCCCATCTTTATTTGTTGCATCACAATACAAACCCAGATTTTCTAGGAAAAACTAAATAAAGCACAGTAAATGCCAAACACAACAAGCGAAAAAAACACAAGCATACAACCAATAATTAAAGTATACAGGTGACAATGAACTGTCAATAATGGATTGTTACAGGGTGAGCAGGTTCATGGTTCTGCGTACTTACTGTTTAGTGTCAACTAGCTCCCTTTATGAACGACAACAATACAAAAAATACAAATCTACACTGACCCAGATGTTAAACATTTTTGTTACTGCCCCTACAGGTCATTGATCGTTCTGTTCAGTGGAAAAACAGAACACAACCATTATTTTTGAGATATTTCATAAAATAAGTGTAGACTGAACTACCAGCAATACATTTTGGTACATGTACACGTCCTCATATACAGCAGAGAATAATTGCTGTTCAGAAAAAGAAAACACCTGCGGAAATGACTGAGTGCCGTGCTGACATTAAATTAAAAGTTAGAGGTTCATTGTGGTTAAACAAGTTAAATATGTACCGTATTTTCCACGCTATAGCTACTTTTTTCACATATAAAGCGCACCGGACTAAAAGACGAAACAAAACAGTCAGGTAAGTCAGTCAGTCAAACTTCATTCAACGCGTTCACCATAACTCCCAAACTTGTTCAGTTGTAACACGTGAAAAAAAAAAAAAAAAAAAAACACAATCTGAGACCGCTATATCAAACGATAGCATATTCACAATAACTCATAACTGTTCAGTTAACGTTATAACAAAATACAACACAATACACTCACTTTTTCAGTTCATTCCTCGTCCACAAATCCCTTAAATTCCTCATCTTCAGTGTCTGAGTTAAACAGTTGGGCGACTACGGCATCCAGCATGCCCGGATCCCTCTCGTCATTATAATCTCATTATAAATTATATATCTCGTCGAATAAATTCATATATAAGGCGCTCTGGATTATAAGGCGCACTTTCGTTTATTGAGAAGATTGAAGGCTTTTAAGTGCGCCCTATAGTGCGGAAAATACGGTAATATGCAACTATGCCCAACGTCCACAGGAAAGTAGTCAACCAAAGAAGTATTTACTGAAATTAAATCTTCATACATCAACTATCACTGAGCTAAGTCTAATCACTGATCTGTCTCAAAATGTTATAAATGTTCTCTGTCACAACAACCATCTTGTATGCTCTATTGAGCTTCTTCTTTATCTGTTGTTATTTTTTTAATGTTTAAACAAACTCTTATATGATCAAGAAATATTACTGTATATAATGCAGATTAAGTCACTCAAAATATTTGTGATAAAATGACAAAAGCCTGTGTCCATACCAAAACAACAAGCTTAGTCCTCTGACAAATGCTGGGCAGGTAGGGAAATGGAGGAACTTCCTCGCCTCGTAAACAGCTGCTGAGCCAGTTGAATACACAGGGAGGGTCCTCCCTCAAGAAGGATGGTCGCTGCATCTGACTGATTTGAGCTGAAGACAAAAGTCTAGTTATTCAATATGATTGCTTTTAAATTATGTTCAAAACTATGTGTCACAAATACTGCTGTGCCAAAATAAAAGTCTGATGAGAGTACAATTGTGGAAAGACAGCCTATAGCAGAAGACCATCTTGACCTTTCTATTCCACTTTTATACGCCTTGCCTGTTTCCTGGCTTGATGCCATTATTAGACTTCTAAGAGGTCTTACCCTGGTCTACAAGGCAGCTTTCACTGAAGCAACTAATTAATGAGGGGTAGTCTCTCCAATAGAGATCAACATATGAATCCAGCTGAAGGTCCCTGCAAAGAAAAAATATATATGTGAGCAAAAGCATGTTTCTGTCCTGAGATTCAATACATACATGTGTTCAACCTGTTCAACATGTGTATAACCCAAATAAAGCAGCTTTAGTATTGCAAATATACAATGACAGCACTGTAAACTAATTAATCAAACCCAAAATGGCTGCACTTGTGATTAGGAACATGTCTCTTAGCAATTAGCAGGTGCAATTCAATTACAATTCTGCCTCACGCAATCAATAGTTTTTAATCCTGTTGAGAAATTGGACTCGCCCACACAGTGCTCATTTTTGTTTAAATGTATTACCATAGGCATTTTAATACAAATGCAATAGTACATTATAGATATTTAAACAGTCTTAAAAGGTCACTGCATGTGGGTAATCAATTAATGCAGCCTAGAACTTTATATAAACGATATCACAACATTTTTAATTTTACGTTTGGACATATGTTAATATATACTCCTCAAAAAAATGAAAGGAACACTTCAGATCTCAAAGGGAAAGCAATCATGCTGGATATTGGCACTGAGAGGAATTGGGTACTGTTTAAGGAGCGCAAGGATGCCACATTGTTTGATGAAAATAATCACCCACCAGATGGCTGAACTTGAAGACATGCCAAAATCAAAGTGAAATACCACTGACACAAGCTAGTTAATTTTGCTGAAATGTCTTATCTTTTTGAGCAACTTAAAAACGGTACTCAGAAGTTTGTATGGCTTCCACATGCTTGTGCTCATGCTTGTGCTCATGCTTGACAATACTGGGACATGTTCCTAATGAGACATGGTGTTCTGGGGCATCTACTGGACTGGGTATCACTGAGCTCCTAGAGGTTCTGAGGTGCATCCCGGAGGGGACCGGATGGTGTTCTATTGCAGTGATTCTCAACTGGTGAGTTGGGAGTCAAAAGTGGGTCGCAGAACCGTTTTCAGTGGGTCACGGGCTTTTCTCAGGGCAGAAAAAAGCAGAAATAAGAGTACACCTCAGGTTGAAGTGAGAGCTGCTTCATTTTCTTCAAAGCACGAAATCTTTCAGTATTTACACTGAAAAGGTTCAGCAGAGGAATAGTTAATTTTGTACTTGGATCCTTATGAATTGCACCTTTTATTTCTCAGTTGCACTTTTATCTCATGTCTTTTGCATAAAAACACGACCTGGGTCTGTTAAACTAGCCTGGCGAGCCAGACTAACTCATTTCTGATGCCGGGCTCATGATCAGTGCAATGAAGAGACTTTTTATTTTGTGTTTGTGCATGAAAGTACAGCTGAGTCTGTTACAGGAAGTTACTGAGTTGTGGTTTTAAAATTAATGTAATAGCTTGTAGTACTCTGTAGCATTGTCACTTGCTTGGTTTTATCTTTAAATGTGTTCTTTTTTGTGTTGCAGACTGTATTATTATCTCAGGTTCAAACTTCACTGTGTGTTATTCATTTTATGTTATATTTCGGCTCATTAAAGGGTGATGGTGGGTCCTGAAATCATACCTGTTGAGAACTACTGTTCTATTGGACTTAGGTCAGGTGAGCGTGGGTGCCATTCAATAGTACTAATTCCATCATCCTCCAGAAACTCCCTGCATTTTGTTGACACATGAGGCTGAGCACTGTAAGGCACCAGAAGGATCCACTGCACCAGTGTACTGACTGACAATGGGTCTAAGGGATTCATCCAGATTGCAGTCAGTGCTGCTGTCTAGCCCGTAAAGGTCTGTGCGTCCGTCCGTCCATGCATGCATGCATATCCGGACCATCGTTGACCCACCACCAAACCGGCCATGCTGAACAATTATATAGGCAGCATAAGGTTCTCCACAGCTTCTCCAGACGCTTCTACATATGTCATATGTGCTCAGGGTGAACCTGCTCTTATCTGTGAAAAGTACAGGGCCCAGTGGCGTAGCTGCCAATGTTCCATGCCACGTTCTATGGCAAAATTAATGCCAATCAAGCTCCACGGTGCCGGTGAGTTAGCACAGGGACCAGTAGAGGACATCAGGCCCGTAGACTACCCTCATGAAGCCTGTTTCTGATTGTCTGGTCAGAAACATTCACACTAGTGGCTCGCTGGAGGTCATTTTGTAGTGCTCTGGCAGTGCTGATCCCATTCCTTCTTGCATAAAGATTAACATCCCTAAAGTTTAATTTACGTGATGCTATAGTCTAATTCAAAAGTGTTCCTTTAATTATTTTGAGCAGTGTATTTAAAAGCTGATCTTTTCTGGTAGACCAGAACCCTACACAACAGCTAACAAAGACAAAATACTCTGAAGAGTACTTCACTTCCCACTCCACCTCTGACAACCAATGTCCTAGTCACCATTTAAAGCAATCACGTTATTACAATGTCCATTTCTCTGTGAATGGCCAAGATAAATTAAACACAAACATCTGGCTGAAGAGATTGTTAAAGGCCATACTATAAATGGACTGGACAATAATCTCATTCATTCATTCATTCATTTTCTACCGCTTTTTCCCGTTAGGGGTCGCGGACAATAATCTCAATGAAGAAATATTTACCTGGCCAGCTGTTGCAGCAGGCAGACTAGTGAAGATGCACTAGCTCTGTGCAGCTCGTCCAGCTGCAGCTCCTGATAGAGCAAATGCAGAACATAGAAAAGGGCGGGAATGTGAGGAAAGAGAGGAGCTGAATTGTCCAACTTTAGAGATGGACTGTTGGGAGGAGATACCTATGTTGAGAGTTAGACAGAAACAACTTAATACATGTATTTAGGAGGCACTTAAAACTAACAAATCGTACATACAGAGGACAGGTTTTCCGACACTTGGATGCCAGTACTGGAGTCTGCTGGTGCAAAAACAGGCTGTGAAATCATCTGGCGGTGATAGTGAGAACCCAACAAATAGTCCCAATCCTGCGGTATGACAAAAAATGCATTAATTAATGAATAAAGTTCACAGGCTATGTATTTCTTGACCAGACAACATAAATGAAGCCTGGTGCTGGAGCTAATCCTAGTGTGAAGCACAGTGCAACTGGACAATTAATCATGCTTACATACACCCTATGAGCGATTTAGAGTCAATTTACCTGGATCTTGTTGTACTGGGGTGTCCTGAACACCAATAAATAAATCATATAATAAAATGTTTATAATTCTGATGTAGGTATGTACATCATGCATTAGTGACAATTAGAATATTACTATACATACCAATAAAATGTGTCACAACAGCAATTCATACTTACATATTCAGATGTTAAAATTCAATGCCAAACATGTGACATTTATTGATTATTTTCTGATACTCACCACTATCTCTCCAAAGATCACCTGAAGCAAGACATTTTAAACAGAAACCAACATACATTAAGATACAATAATCACACAAACCTCATCAGAGCCTCCATCAGAAGGGCGAGCCTTCTTGGCTGCAATCACAGGCGAGAGAGGCACTTCAAATTGGAGCTGTCAAAGAAAAGGGGGTTGAGAGCAAAGTCAAGATAAACAACTGAATGTTAAAAAATATAGTTTTGTAGGTCAAAAATCAAAACACACTCACGTTGCGCGTCCACACCAGACGCTCAGTGTTGTAGCCCATAAGTGCCATAAAACACGTGACAAACAAGTTCCACTCTGAATGGGTACTAGGACCACCAGGGGCGTTATAGATGTTGTACCACTTCACCAAAACCTTGGTAGAAAAATAATTTTCAAACAAATCTTTGTTTAAAAACTGAATTATTGTAGGATTACTTTAATTTAAAAAAAAGTGAACGCACTAACTTTCATGGCAGCTTCTTTAGGGAGGATGAAACGTATGGCCTGAAGACATTTTCTTACTAAAAAAAAAAAAAAAGATAGATAGATATAGATATAGATATAGATAGAGACTATACTAAACTACTAAACTATAAAAACAATCAATTTCACATCAATTTAAATATAATAAAAATAAATATTGTCACATCACTAATCGGTGTCACCAGGATATCTTAATTGAACAATCATGTAATGAAAGATCAAGGTAGATAAATGCCATTTAATTAGTGGAAGAAAGCCTCGCCTGTGCGATCAATTACTAAATATTTGGGAACTCATGGCTTTTTGAGCAGAGAGCGTCAGTGAATCAGGGGGCAGAAGCTGAAACAGTCAACAGAGGTACAGGCTGAGCAATAACGCTATGTTCAATCAGTCATCAAAGCTTTGTTTTAATAAATTAATCTATTTAAAATTCTACACCTGTAAAAGCAGTTTGGGCAGCAATAGTTGTTCTATATGTGCTATGTAAATAATGTTTTATATTGTGGTTGAATTTAGTTAGACCACTGATGATAAATTTCAACATTTGTGTTATTACATATTAGCCATAAAATCTATTTAGACCTTAATAATGTAAGGAGGTGAGCTGGTAAATATTTTATGAAATTACCTTTTTCAAAAAATAGAAACAGTTACAGGTTACGCACTTTCAATACATGCACTGTTAGTTATGGATTAAATACATAACTCAATGGGATTTGGCAAAGCCTTGATAGCAGCATTGATTTGTAAAGTATTACTTCCCACACTTGTCTTATGAGAACATACATTTAATTTCATTCACACACCTCCATATTATTCCCCCAATATTATTTACTTGATTATTTATGCAATTCCAATTGGCAATTTATTATACCCAGGCTAGTATAATATCGTGGGGGGCACAGCATGGATAGATTCTCAAAGATAGCGAGCACAGTAAGTATTTTTCTAAAGTAGTTCCAGTATACATCTCACCCAGTTCTGAAGTAGCAATCTCTGGAATGGATATCCTCAACATTGTGGTATTGCTTAATTCCTGAACAACATACAATTGAACATACCATATTTCAATTTATTGCATTTACATTTTTGCTTAAGAAATACAAATTGAAAGTGATCAAACTTTGAGATAGCAAAAAAGTTCAGAAGTTAAAATATCCAGTGTTTTCCTCATTTAAAATTACCATAAAATCTTGCATCAAACTAACATGCTTTGATAAATGGTTACTTGCTTTACAGATGTGTAAATATTACAGCAATAGTAAACACAGACTTACGAGAGAAACACGATTGCGGACAGGGTCCCGCAGAGCTTGAATGTTTGGCGTTGTTTGCTGGAAGGAGTAATCATCCATATGATGCTTAATGCGAGGCCCACTAAGCTCTGACACTGGGGAAGGCATGGCAGCCTATACAAAGGGAACAAATAGAAGTAAAAATCATATTCATTAGAGATGGCAAGATTAACCGATTATACAATTATTCGCGATGATCTACAGTTGCAGACTGTAGTTCATCACATTTTATGATCATATCATGCAGAAATCCTAGTATTTCCAAGGGGTGCCAATACTTTTTCTTTCAATTGCATGCATGCACGAAAAAATGTGAACTCTTTTGAATTACTTGGATTTCTGCATGATTTGGTCATAAAATGTGATCTGATCTTCATCTAAGTCACAACAATTGACAAACACAGTCTGCTTAAACTAATGCAGCAAAAAATACAGTGGGGCAAAAAAGTATTTAGTCAGCCACCAATTGTGCAAGTTCTCCCACTTAAAAAATGAGAGAGGCCTGTAATTTATCATAGGGATACCTCAACTATGAGAGACAAAATGAGAAAAAAAAAAATCCAGAAAATCACATTGTCTGATTTTTAAAGAATTTATTTGCAAATTATGGTGGAAATAAGTATTTGGTCACCTACAAACAAGCAAGATTTGTGGCTCTCACAGAGCTGTAACTTCTTCTGTAAGAGGCTCCTCTGTCCTCCACTCGTTACCTGTATTAATGGCACCTGTTTGAACTGGTTATCTATATAAAAGACACCTGTCCACAACCTCAAACAGTCCCACTCCAAACTCCACTATGGCCAAGACCAAAGAGCTGTCAAAAGACACCAGAAACAAAACTGTAGACCTGCACCAGGCTGGGAAGACTGAATCTGCAATAGGTAAGCAGCTTGGTGTGAAGAAATCTACTGTGGGAGCAATTATTTGGAAATGGAAGACATACAAGACCACTGATAATCTCCCTCGATCTGGGGCTCCCCGCAAGATCTCACCCCGTGGGGTCAAAATAATCACAAGAACGGTGAGCAAAAATCCCAGAACCACACGGGGGGACCTAGTGAATGACCTGCAGAGAGCTAGGACCAAAGTAACAAAGGCTACCATCAGTAACACACTACGCCGCCAGGGACTCAAATCCTGCAGTGCCAGACGTGTCCCCCTGCTAAAGCCAGTACATGTGCAGGCCCGTCTGAAGTTTGCTAGAGAGCATTTGGATGATCCAGAAGAGGACTGGGAGAATGTCATATGGTCAGATGAAACCAAAATAGAACTTTTTGGTAAAAACTCTACTCGTCGTTTTTGGAGGAGAAAGAATGCTGAGTTGCATCCAAAGAACACCATACCTACTGTAAAGCATGGGGGTGGGAACATCATGCTTTGGGGCTGTTTTTCAGCAAAGGGACCAGGACGACTGATCCGTGTAAAGGAAAGAATGAATGGGGCCATGTATCGTCAGATTTTGAGTGAAAACCTCCTTCCATCAGCAAGGGCATTGAAGATGAAACGTGGCTGGGTCTTTCAGCATGACAATGATCCCAAACACACTGCCCGGGTAACGAAGGAGTGGCTTCAAAAGAAGCATTTCAAGGTCCTGGAGTGGCCTAGCCTGTCTCAACCCCATAGAAAATCTTTGGAGGGAGTTGAAAGTCCGTGTTGCCCAGCGACAGCCCCAAAACATCACTGCTCTAGAGGAGGTCTGCATGGAGGAATGGGCCAAAATACCAGCAACAGTTTGTGAAAACCTTGTGAAGACTTACAGAAAATGTTTGACCTCTGTTATTACTAACAAAGGGTATATAACAAAGTATTGAGTTGAACTTTTGTTATTGACCAAATACTTATTTTCCACCATAATTTGCTAATAAATTCTTTAAAAATCAGACAATGTGATTTTCTGGATGTTTTTTTCTCTGGATGCACCTGGATGCTACTACTGAGAAAAATATTCTGTGGACAGATGAAACCAAAGTTGAGTTGTTTGAGATTGAGATACTGTGGCATGACCTCAAAAGAGTGATTCACACCAGACAACCCAAGAATATTGCTGAACTTTTTGTAAAGAGGAATGGTCCAAAATTCCTACTGAGCGTTGTGCAAGCCTGATCTTCACTACAGAAAATGTTTGGTTCAGGTTATTGCTGCCAAAGGAGGATCAATTATTATTAAATCCAAAGGTTCACATACTTTTTCCATCCTGCATTGTGAATGTTTACATAAATGTTCAATAAAAAACATGATTTATTTATTTTTTGACGCATTAGTTTAAGCAGACTGTGTTTGTCTATTGTTGTGACTTAGATGAAGATCGGATCACATTTTATGACCATATCATGCAGAAATCCAAGTGATTCCAAAGGGAATTTTCTTGCAACTGTATATACACTCACCAGCCACTTTATTAGGCACACCTGTCCAACTGCTCGTTAGCGCAAATTTCTAATCAGCCAATCACATGGCAGCAACTCAATGCATTTAGGCTGTAGACATGGCCAGGACGATGTGCTGCAGTTCAAACCGAGCATCAGAATGGGGAAGAAAGGTGATTTAAGTGACTTTGAACGTGGCATGGTTGTTGGTGCCAGATGGGCTGGTCTGAGTATTTCAGAAACTGCTGATCTACTCGAATTTTCACACACAACCATCTCTAGGGTTTACAGAGAATGGTCCGAAAAAGAGAAAATATCCAGTGAGCAGCAGTTCTGTGGGCGAAAATGCCTTGTTGATGCCAGAGGTCAGAAGAGAATGGCCAGACTGGTTCGAGCTCATAGAAAGGCAACAGTAACTCAAATAACCACTTGTTACAACCGAGGTATGCAGAAGAGAATCTCTGAACGCACAACATGTCAAACCTTGAGGAAGATGGGCTACAGCAGCAGAAGACCACACCGGGTGCCACTCCTGTCAGCTAAGAACAGGAAACTGAGGCTACAATTTGCACAGGCTCACCAAAATTGGACAATAGAAGATTGGAAAAAAGTTGCCTGGCCTGATGAGTCTCGATTTCTGCTGCGACATTCGGATGGTAGGGTCAGAATTTGGCGTCAACAACATGAAAGCATGGAACCATCCTGCCTTGTATCAACGGTTCAGGCTGGTGGTGGTGGTGTAATGGTGTGGGGGATATTTTCTTGTCATACTTTGGGCCCCTTAGTACAAATCATCATTGCAACGCCAGAGCCTACCTGAGTATTGTTGCTGACCATGTACATCCCTTTATGACCACAGTGTACCCATTACCCATACCTACTTCCAGCAGGATAACGCGCCATGTCATAAAGCTCGAATCATCTCAGACTGGTTTCTTGAACATGACAATGAGTTCACTGGACTCAAATGGCCTCCACAGTTACCAGATCTCAATTCAATAGAGCACCTTTGGGATGTGGTGGAACGGGAGATTCGCATCATGGATGTGCAGCCAACATCTGCAGCAACTGCATGATGCCATCATGTCAATATGGACAAAACTCTCTGAGGAATGTTTCCAGTACCTTGTTGAATCTATGCCACAAAGGATTAAGGCAGTTCTGAAGGCAAAAGGGGGTCCAACCCGGTACTAGCAAGGTGTACCTAATAAAGTGGCCGGTGAGTGTATAGAGAATGGATCAGAAAGGTTTAACAGCATTTAATTGTCAATCATGAAAATTGTATAATTGTGACAAAAAAATTGACATAGTGACATCCCTAATATTCATTAATCTAAAATGATATTAAAGAAGTTGGACCTATATTAAATTAATATATTATAAATTAATAAAATTAATATATTAAAGAGTGCTAAACACCAAAACTGAATAATAATTCAGAGCTTTCAGCCCATGTAACTCAAATGCCTCAATTGGATTGAAAATATAAATAGAATTTAAGACAAGACAAGAAGAAAGTATTTTACCTCATCGAGTCTCTGGAGATGTCTACTTCCAGCATTGGCCGGTGTGCTAACATTGTCCACTGGTGTGCTAAAGTGAGAGCTATGGTTGGACAGGCTGAAAGTAGGCGCCAAGAGACCAGGAACAAAGACTTTGCTGATCTATAAAGACAACAGAATATTTAAATTAACAGTAAACCCCAAATAAAGTGATTGCATTCATACCTTGTTCTGGATACAATAAGTATTTTATTCTGTGAGCTGAAAGAAATTTCTTACCCTGATGACCCCAGTGTAAAGGATCAGACTGCCACTAGCCTCCAGAACCAGCATGGCATCTATATTCTGAATAAACAAGTTCAAGTCAGGTGTAAACATACAACCCCAAAACTAGTCATAAACAAACACCAGTTGAACTTCTATAGCTGGTTTTAAAAACATCAAACGCACAAATAAAATGTATCAGTAATAGTCGTTGCTTGGCTTATTTTATTTTTTTTTTACATTTATTTGCATACCTCGAGAGGTGCTGCGTCTTTAGCAGGAATGACCGTGACCGAAGCAAAGATGAGCTGGGATGAATCATCATTACTCTCAATGAATTTCACACACCTGCAACATAATAAATGAGCAGAAATAACTGCCATTCTGTATAAGATACACTATATTACATGGGAAGAAATCAGGTCTTTTTGTTTACCTGAGCTGCTGATGAGACTCAACCAGCAAACACAGGTACTGGTTCTCACAAAGGTCAGAGGTCAGAAAGACTTTTGATGCCTGGCTGCTCATTTCCCTGAAATTGAGAAGTAGTGAATGGGTAAACTCTGCTAAAATTATGAAATTGACTTATTTATGCTTACTCTAATATGCTTACTTATGCTAAATAATACCAGTGATATAAGTTTGCCATTAAAAATGAAAAATAAGCATGCAATCTTTATTGGGGTCAGTTATTATTGTACCTGTGACAACCAGCTGTGACCGGTTCACTCCACAGCTGCTCCATGCACAGGTCTGGTATGATTGGCTCCATCTCTGGTACCAACATTGTCTCATTAACTGTGCTGTTTGGAGACTGCAACAAACCGTGGTGTCCTCTCGGATTAGGACTGTGGAAAGATGTGTTGAAGCGAGCTGCACCCGAAAAAGAGGGGGCAGCCATGCCGGGTGAGTGGGCTCGACTACAGTGAAAAAAGGGGTTAATGTCCAAGCTTTATATCCGGTGTTACATTCAGTGTAACATTGTAAAAACTCACCTTAAGGCTGCCATGTTGGAAATACTAGGCGAATGAATGCGAGAGTGGAATCCTGGGGAGGATGTCATAATCCTGCTTTGGTGGCCATGTAGAGCACTGTAGTGAAGAGGGGAGCTGGTACCAACAGCACCACTACCAAGGAAATCAGAAAAAAATAAATAAAAATAAAGACGTAATTTACCATTTTTATAGTATTTTCCAAGATTAACACAACACAACAGACAATTTCAATAAAAAACACAAATTAACCTAACATTGAAATCCTTTTTTCTATGTCACTTTTATGATTAACCTATGTCTATAATTAACATAGGTTAACAGTTTAATATTAGAGGAATATGTAACAACTGACTGGATTATGTGTATTGTCTAATTTTAAAATTATGCTGAATGACCAAAAATGCAGTAAATAGGCTAAACACATAAATCTAACCTATTGCCATTATTCCAGGTTATTTATTACCTTGGGCCTGTTACAGGGCCATGCCCAGTTCCACCAGGACCACCAGGGGAGTCCAACCGGGAAATATTCCGCAGATGAGAAGTTAAAAAACTAGAAGCCATCAAACCCATGGGGGTACCAACTAGCTCAGATGGGCAACGCAGGACTGTATTCTTCTCCTGACATATTCACAACTGGATATTAGGAACTGTAATAAAATAATTCAATTTATCTCTGTGGTTTGTAAAAACTTACATCTTGTGTGACTTTGCGCAAGGCCCACACAGAGTGAGTTCCTTGTATAGTGTCATAGGAGACAATCACTGAGGGCTGGGGGCAGCTAAACACTATCTTCATGGTGGCGTCAGACACATATTGCACATGACTACCTTCAAACAAACCTGAAAAAATAAAGTAATTTACCATAAACAGTATTATAAAGACTGAGAAAATTTTGTGTAAAAATTGTGTTAGTCTTACTTGTTGGTTTGCACACAACTGGAGCTATCTCATCTAGAGGGTGCATCATGCTAAACACAGTGGGTAGAGGCTCCCTGTAGAACAAATTAGTTAATATATTACAAATAAACTACTTTTATTTATACAAAAACACTTTGTTTGTGGTACATCTAGGATAATAAATGTGACTCATGTTTCTTTGAATCTGCTATAACTGTAATATACATGTCTGCTGCCTATGGATAAATGTGTATTAGTAAATATAAATGCATACCCAGGAGGGCTGAGCTGTAAGTCAGATGCAGTGTTTTTCCTTTCCAACACAAGTCCAAATTTGGTTGCCCAAACATCTGAGACCTAGATACATTATTTTTATGATACAGCAGCAATGGGGTTAGATTAAGTCATTGTGTGGCATGATTCCATATCCTATAAAACATATGATACATTTGTCCTCTGTCTTACCTGGAAGGGCAGAGGGGAAATAAAATCTTTGCCAGTCACAGTGTGGACATTGATACAGCTACTCTGCACAATACACACAGTCTGCTCCACCTCTTCTTCTGCCAAAAAAAAAAAAAATCAGTGATTCAGTGTATTTACTGTCAGAATTTACTTTAAAAACAGGTGTTTGTGATACAATACCATATTTTTTCATCTGTAGAACTGCAAAGTCACACCACAAGGCCTGTAGGTTAAAAAAAAATAATTCAGGCCCAAATGCTTGGTTGCATTTTTCTACCAAGATACATAAACATTTAATTTTTTCCTCACATTACAGGCCTAGTCACTATATAGTAGCTTTCTGTCAAACAATGGCTAAACAACAGTTAGAATACAAACCTTCTGCACTGGGCTGTCTACAGTGAAGGCTTTGTAAACATTGGAGGCCTGTGAACGGCTGCCTTGACTCCATACAACAACATTTCCGGCTGTATAGAGCTCCTCTTCAAAATCTACATCCTCCTCTTGGACTCCAGCACAGCCTTTTCTTAGCTGCCAACTTTCCTGTGAACATCATCACATCCAATTCATTAAAACAGAATATTTAACTGCAATTATGTGTCTTCAAAAAAATAATCCAAACAGAGCGTTCTTTCAAAATAGAAAAAGATACAATTTTATTTAAAAAATGATATATTAATAATTAATTTATAACAGTCTCACCCTCTCCCTCTCGTGTAGACTGACTTCTTGCAGGGAACCCACCAAGCCGGCCGCACCATCAGATGACCAGAGCTCTGAGGCAGGCTGGAGCTCTCTAAGCTGCAGGTTGAAGGCGTTGGGATGGTTCCTGCAGTGCTCACGGCCAAACGGGATAAACGACTGCAATTCCCCTGCGGCAATCATCGTGGCTGTCTCTTCATACACGACTTCCGACATGAGTTCCAGATTTCAGCATTATTTCTGGAAAACAAAAGCATTAACATATAATTAATTGTATTATTTGTTGTGTTGCCTGTATTAGGTTGCATTCACGTGATGTCACAAAATTAAGGCCAGCAAATATTCTATTGCAGAATCAATATACAGAATCAATATTCAGATGTTTTGTACGGTTAACAGTGACTACAAATGATCAGAGTGAAAAAACAACAATGCTAAACCTCTAACCTCCCATGTGTGTGTGTCTGTGAGTGTTGTTGCTTCGCTCTCGATGTTTCTCCAAGCTGCTGTAGCACCTGGCCCTTGAGCTTTTAAAGGGTAGCTCCGGGTTTTGTCTTGGTGAAACTTAAGACCTTTGTAAGACTTTTTATTGCCAATTAGAGTGAAATTTAATACCAGCAACATCAACAACAGAACAATAATGTATGAATTTTACACTAAGGAGTTATTAGTACTACTGTCTGAAACTCAGGGGTTTCATTTTAAAAGTCTAATACAGATAAAAGAACTCCAGAACTGCTGCATTAAAAAATCATGAAAAATGAATCATGCATTTCAATGATAACATTTCTTCAATAAATACATTTTGTTATTGTAGTGACTATTTTTTATAATATTAACATTATGTTTTGACAGGTTCTAAGACCTAGATGACCAAAATTTAATACCTACACATCATTTTTAATACTTTTAAGGCCTTGTGGATACATTGTTCTAAAGCACATATGTCAAACTCAAGGCCCGCGGGCCATATGTGGCCCGCAGGATAATTTCTTGTGGCCCGCGAGATCATTTCCATTTTATATTAATAATGGCCCGCCGATATATTGTGCTCGATCTGTTTGAACTACATCTCCCATAATGCACTGCAGAAGGGGCACCGCGTCGGCACTGCCCCTCCCCCGCTGTTTTAGCGAGCAGCATTTAACGAGCCGCAGGAGCAGAGAGAGAGTGAAGGATTCTCCAACAGGAAATTTAACTTTCCACAAAAGAAATGGGCAAAGAGGGGTCAGTGAGAGCAGGAGCTTCTTAAACAGGTGGGACTCTCTGTAAACGCTCTACACTTTGTTTGTTGAGCTAATGTAGCAGTAATAAAACCACGCTCCAACCGCACTGCATTGTAAGAACATCTCCTTTACAAACCGTACGTCTTTAAAAACAGAAAACCAAGTTGTGTCAGTAAAACCAAGTTATCAGCAGAGAGTTGTCTAAGTTCATTCACAGCACTGCCCTCCGTCGCTCTTTTTCCTTTCTCTCTGTCGCTACTTGTGCTCTAATGCACTCATTAACACACAGCGAGCTAAACCTGCCCAGAAAGAGGTATCATCCTGCTCACACTGTGTCCTGCAGAGGACAGAGAGGTGGACAGTAGTTTGCTCAATAAATGTTAAATAAGCCTATAATACGTGTTTGTGTGTAGGTGCTGACTCAGCTTAAAGTTGTGGTGGGCTTACATAAGAGGCATGGCATGCACCTAAATATTAATCTGCTGGTAGTATTCACTGTCACAGTAAAACAGAGTGGACCTGATGAAAACACCTGTCTTATATGAGGAGTTAGGTAACTGTGGCAGTAAATAATACTTAATAAATAAATAATTGCCCAGTGTTAGTCAGTAGTCTGTGCCCTATTTGTTGTTATTTGTTTAGTTCTAAGTTCTGATTTAAAACAAAACTACAAAGCAAATCTACACCTGTAGTTCTGTGGGGAAGTATTATTCTATGTTAAAAAGCCTTACTGAGAACAAAAATACAGTAGGCTGGCTTTATTATTTATTACAATACTCTTATTCAGCCCACGACCAAGACTGGTTTTCTAATTTTGGCCCCAGCTCCGATTGAGTTTGACACCCCTGATTTATACTGTCTTACAGTTACATCTGGCTCTTTGAGGGCAACCATTATGCTGATGTGGCCCTCGGTGAAAATGAGTTTGACACCCCTGTTCTAAAGGGTGCTTTAGCCATAAAATGAATATAGTGAGTTGGTGTACTACTTGCTGAGAAAAAATGAACATGTTGAACATTTGTGGATTTTCTGTTTGGATATATTTCTTTTGAAGATAGTGTTTAAGCTATAGAGTAATAGTAGCTCCTGCCTTTTATCTGAAATTTTGATATTATCACATTGTGGAACGTGAAAACAAACTATTCCAGCAAACTTAAGTCAAGCAGTGACATGGACGTAAATGTTTTGTGTAATATACATACATATAAATAAATAAATAAATAAATAAATAAATAAATAAATAAATAAATAATTAAATAAATAATTAAATAATTAAATAATTAAATATATACAAACCATATGAAATGAACTGTTCCTCTAAAGTATTTTACAAATGCACAGAATGCGCGGAAGCTTAATTATTACAACGGCGTTGTTAATATTTTTAAGATCCGTATCAATAACATTCATTATGCTGAGGTAATGTTCGTGTACCGTAACTGTATAATAAATATACTTGAAAGATTTCTTAGGTTTAATACACTCGTTTATTAATAAAGGACTAATTTTCCGGGTAGAGACACACGTGATATGACATTCAAAACTTATATATTGAGATCATCCGAAACATTTTTGACTGACTTAACACATGCGAGCTAATGCTAACTTTGCTAGCAATCTGACAAGGTGCAAATAATACGGAACCAACCTGATAATAAGGAATATACTGGCCCTTGTCTTCGAGTCCTTGACTTCTGTTATTACTTGTACAGCTGAGGCCCCACGTCGTTAGTGGTGCCAGCATGCAGCTCTAAAATTAAGCTCAACTGTATCTGGCTTTGGCTTTTTCAAATGAGCGCGGACATCTTTGCTGTCCCGACATCCTCTTCCTGATCAGCTTAACCAATCAGCCGCGAGAACTCTGCGGAGGAAGTACGTCAATGCGTCAAAGATGGCACGGTTGCTTAGATACCGTTTTCACGTTTAATGCACTATCATGATGATGGATACATTGATTTTTTTTTTTCCACAAATAGATCTTTCAAAAGAGTAAAAATATTTAAGAGACATCTTTCCAAGCCGTTGTTTTTATCAGAAAATCGAGCTACAGTGACTAAAAACAGCTCTATTTACAGAACTATGGCACTGTTCAATAAACTCAGTAAACTCAAAGGATTAGGAACAAAAGGGCTTCTCTACATAATTTAGATATTCACTGAATATCATGAATAAATCTGGAAGTTGGTTTGGTCTAATCAGTGTTGCAGAAAGAAACACAGCCACACTGGTTAAGAATAAATGAGCTGATATTTACATGTGGAAGTAAAGACTAATTGGCTCAGACCAGTCCAAAGTCACACACCAACACATCTGAGGCTGAACAAACCACACAGTGTGTTATGTAACATATAGCCTGGGTATATTTAAGCACACAACTACAAAATTTGGCATAACAATAAGTGCATAAGGCAAACAAAAAAATAATACCTTTCATGCATTTGTCATTTATTTATACAAAAAAATCTGACCTATAAGGTAGTTGTGTACAATAATATCATCATAGTGAGTCAGAGAGTTTGGAGCCAGTGGGTTTAATAAATGCTGCTTATAACATGATCTGACTGACTTGTCTTAAATTTTTGTCTAGCTCTCAGGATGTGCAATTTTCACAAAAAACATGAGTGCTGAAAAGTTAGAAACAGTTTTAACATGATGTGTGTGTTGACACATCTCTAACATATACAGCAACTGTATCACCCAATCCATATTAGGCCAGTCACTGAGTCAATGCTATGGTGCTTACCATGCTCCCAATTCTTATATACACTACATTTTCTCACAACAAAAACAATAATAATATCAATTCTAAGAGCAAAGTGGACATGTTTTTATATCATATGTGTCCCATTAACCATAGGGGAGAATAAGTGAGTTTTACTTCACAAGGCTTTTGCATTGGCAATATTTTCTCTTGAATAGCAATGCCTGTCTTCTTTCAAGGATAAGTAGTGTCTCTTTCTACTTAAAGAATTTTGAAGAAAACATGAAGGATGCATACATGGCCTGTCTTGCAGCAGACATTCTGACATATCATTGCCAAAAAGCACAGTTGTAGCTAATACCATTAATGCCAGCTCCATGTGATCCAGTGGCTACAATAGAAAGAGCTTTGAAAATGATGCACCTAAATGGAATGCAGCCATTATTGTGACTACCTGGTTCACTCGTATTTGACCAAATCAAAATGTCTGCAGTGAAAATGGGATTTTTGCTCTCTAGTAGATGCTATCACAGAGATGCTTTAAAAGTCAAGCAAAACTGAAAAAAAACATAAGAGAAAATTGCTCAAAAAGAAATATATTAAAAAAAACATGTATTACAAATATGGTGTATGATTACGTAATCTTCCCGAACATTGTAATCTGATTGGTCCCTTTATGGGAGCAGGACCCAAGTGCATCATGGGAAGGGTTTTGCTGGTTAATAAGGGCTAATGATGGAAGTGTGTGTGTCTGTTGTACTAATTAAAGTCTCAAGATGGCATTGTTGTATGTAATGTCTGCTAAGGGCCAGAACACAGGCCAAATGTATTTATGTCCTTAGTTCATTTAGGATGCAATGAAGAGATCTGGTGGACTAATTGATCTGAATGCCAAAAACAAGGCTTCCATTAAGGCTCCCTGAGAGACCCTGGTTCTAGTTAGTATGTGTGTGTGTGTGTGCGTGTGCGTGTGCGTGTGCGTGCGTGCGTGTGTAATAAAATATTAGTAGGTTTTAGAATCAACAGACAGGTAATAACTGCTACAGATACTAACATTTTTTAGTTAGATTTTGCTTTTTGTGATGTCTCAGTGTCTTCAGATGTGGCTTGGATGGAGATGTTTCAAACTATCATTCAGCAGTTCAATTTTGAGTCTCCTATAGATACATAGTTTGTACTTCAACCAGACGTCGCATGATTTCTTGTTAAACCTTTCTGGACTAAAATGTTGATGGTTTTGAGTGGCTGGTGTAGGTTTGGTTATCAGTTTTTGGTTGTTGGAGTCCTTATGGTGGGCCTTGTAACAACGTCATTAGCAAACTAGTAAATGTTTTGAGGTGAAGGATTGCATTAAAATCAATAGTGAAAGCAGCTTCTTATGAGTGCATGCTCAATAAAGTCCAAGGCAATAAATAAGACAGAGACACAGACTGGGACAGATTTTGGAGCCATCTACAACTGTTAACTATGGTCTGCTGTGTTGGGCTGGATTTTCCATTTTTCAATTGGCAACCAGGCTTCTTCATTCTTCATGTTGTTTGCTTCAAAAATGCTAATGTAAATCAATAATAATAAAAAAAATCCTTCTAGTGTCACCACATCAAATTATCTTCATATAGTGGGCAGTGATTTGCATATTGATTTGGCAAAGGTTTTTCACCAGATGCCCTTCCTGATGCAACCCTCTACATTTATGCAGGCTTGGGACCAGCACGAAGAGTACATTGGCTTATGACCTACTTGTGGGTGGATTCCTATTCAGTTTCTAAGTCTGGTATATTATGTGTTCTTGACATACAAGATTTGGACATATTTGTATTAGGGATGTTACACATATGGCTCGGACAGTCAGCAGAGACTCGGACCACCCTCTCCATACTCACTTCTCTCTGTTGCCCTCAGGCCACAGATACAGAATGCTTAGGAGGAAGCGGGCACGCTTCAGTAAAAGTTTTGTCCCTTCTGCCATTGCTGCCTTGAACAGTCTATAATCTGTAACATCCTCATTGTGTGCTGTCCTTGTGTGTGTTTAATGTGTTGTAATTCTTACTGTACTGACAGAGTGTGTGGAAACAAATTTCCCCTTGGGGACAATAAAGGTCTATCTATCTATCTATCTATCTATCTAGGGATGTGGTAAACAAAGTTTCGGCTGATACCTGATAAGATCTCAATATTTTCTTGACATTGTTTTTGGTATCGTATGTCTCTTTTTTGTATAAAGGAAACAATGAAATCCCCTTTGTAGTCATTCATTTTTTATTATGTCATCTGTAAATGAAGACAGAAGACTTACAAATCAGTAGTGGGTAGATATTAGCGCAAATATAGAAGAGTGCAACAGGTTAACAACAACTGACTGGTACCGGTGCATGCCACCAAATTTGGAGATATATTGGTGCATTCCTAATTTGTAATACAGCATTAATTCCTTTCATTTCTCCTCCATTGTTCAGCCCATTTTTCAGCCATAGATGTTGTCTCCAGCTGCAGTAAACCAGGTTTAGGCAACATGGGAGTTGAGGTGTAATTTAGCCCTCTAATCTCCTCTGCTTGTTGGCCTAATCCATCAGCAAACCCTGGTGAATTTAGGAGGAGACGCCTTTCACAGAACCTGGCAGCTTCAACGGCAACTTAGATGAGTGTACATGACTATTTTTGGACAGTTTATCTCCCTGTCATTGTCATTATATTATAATAATATATATTTTACATGTGCATTTCAAGAACTACTATATCAACATTACATACACATAAATGTCAAATCAGGGGTTGGAGATATCCTTCAGTATTGCCTTTATTGTTATATTTATTTATGGGGTTTTTTAGATTAGGTTCTGAATATTTCTCAAGTGCACGCTTGGTCATGGCAGCCTACATATGTCAGAAAAGATAATATGATTTACAGGTACTATTGCAGATGGAAATGGATTACATTATGTTTATTTAACCTTTAAGAATTAAGAGCTGGGACAAAAAAATAGATCACTGTGTGTTTAAGTTTGGACAGCTGTAACCTTTCTGCTTTAAATAGCATGCATCTTTTTTATGTATGTTTCCGGTGTCTGCCTTCATCCTCCATAAAGCTGATGCTTTTTTTTCACCAAGCACTCAAACACTCGTGCACACAAACATGACAAAGACAGAGTGAGGCCTCAGTGGGTCCCAACGGTCTGCCATGAGTAATCTGCCATCATGGTCGTCACTGTGTAGTTTGATAATTGGATAATGTGGGGCAGAAGAGGCACTCAGCAGGCCAGGGGATTCCCCAAACCACACACTGAGTCGTGAGTAAAGCCTCTTGTTGCACTACGTGGCTCAGATTTTCGTGATGTACACCATTTTGGAAAATCAGGTGTTGTTGTTTTTTTTTTTAGTTTTCACAAAGTATGCAAAACCATCTCTAAAAAAACACAGAAAGGGCAAGTCTTTTGAAGAATGCTGGTGACAATATGCCAAATCAGCTCAAAAAGAATAGCAGTAGCTATGGCAAAAAAATAGATTTATGGTCTATCTGAAATGTCTGAATTCAGAATTAATGTAAAAATAATTACACAGGGGTATTTTGTGGTGTTTTGAAGCATTTTCTGGGTGCCATCATGTGACAAATTTGCTTGAAAAGCACTGCTGCTAATATGGCAAAAAATGTCATATCCTATGTTTTCGATGGTTTTGCATATTTTGATATACTTTGTAGATTTTTGGAAATAGTTCAATAGAGAGCTTGGCTTTTGTCCTGTCTCGCATTCATCTAAACTGAAACTGGGAGTCTTTCAGTTAAGGGGTAAATACTCCTTAACACACAAAGCCAGTTAAGGGGTAAATACTCCTTAACACACAAAGCCCTTATATTTCACAATGGTCAAGAAGAAGCATTTTTCAGTGTCAGTTTTTCAAGGGCATAATAAATAATCATAAAAATGCATTTTATACTACTTTTCTAGACACTCAGGGTTGCTTACTATTTGGTGCATTATTCATTCACTCCTCAGTCACACTGTGGTTAGGGTTAGTAGCTAAAGAAGTAGCTGTGAGCTACTTCTTTAGCCACAGCTGCCCTCAAGCAGACTGACAAAGGCGTGGCTGCCAATCTGCGCCTACGGCCCCTCCCACCAAACACTGACACTGACACATTCATACGTTATGCAATGCTGGCAATGGGGATCAAACTGCCAACCTTGGGGTTAGTGGGAAAATACTGATGGATATATTGTGGTTGAAGTTTTTTGCGCTACAGGAAATTGAACACCTAACATTCACTAACAAACAAACCAGCATTGCTGAAGACATAACCCTCTTGGCCATGGTAATAAAGCTGCAGTTCATGTAAATCTAGAACAGGATGAGACTATGTGGTGATGATCTCAGTACTTAATGGCCAAAGCTCCAGCTCACATCGCTGAATTCGGTTTGCGTGCGTCGGCCTGCGTCCAGAGGTGACCTGGTCTGTTTCTGCTCCATAGGAACGTCTCTGTCCTCGGCGCATTCCATCAACATCATCATAATGATAACGCTGATGTTTCCTCCATCAGCTTCCTGTTCCTGCGGGGGATCTGTCTCCCATCACCACTGTCAATTAGAGCAGCTCCTTCTCCCATGGACTTCAGCATAATCTACTTTCTCTGTGGACTGATCACATTAAGGTTTGGATGGTGCCATCATGGTTTAAGGGCGAAGAGGAGGAGAGTCGTCCACTGACAGACATGAGATATGAATGACCCAGCATCGCCACATAAAGATGCCGTCATGATAAAAATATTAAGATTCTATCTCAATACACAAAAACAACAAAATAGTCAAATAGGTCATGTCAATTTAAAGGATTCACAAGACTGACATAGTCTTAGTCATAGAGACAGCAAGGCAGTAAATTGACATTGTCATTTTAAGCTTGTGCATGTCTAAACAGTTGCAAATATATATATAGTATTAAGTACTGCAATCCCACAAAGCACAAGTACGAACCAACACCAAACGTGCTACTAACAAAAGTCATGTTCCCTGTAAATGTGCATGTCCAAGATCAGTAATAATGCCAAGATATGGATAAAAATCTTCCTTTGAAAACTCCAGTACAGTAACACACATACATTTACATGAAATAGAAACATATTTTAAAGTAAAACAAATTTGGGTGTCATAAAGATTGTAGTAAAAACTTTGGTTCTATAAAAAGTGGCTCACAATTAAAAGATCAGGATAAAAGTGGGTACCACAATTAGACCGACAAGAAATTGCAGTTCACTCATACATAAAGTATTTTTACATGCCACAAAATATAGAAGAGCTAGAGTACTTGCTATCTTAGAGTCAAAAGGTCAGACACAATCAGTAAGATGTGTTGAATTTTTGACCCACACTATCTGTGCCTTTACCCTTTTATACTGTACATAATTATGAAACCCGTCTGTCTTTCTCTGTCATCATAATAGGTAAATTGTTCACTCTTGTTAGTTTGTAAGTTAAATGAGAAAATTAATGAATGAATGAGACCCATGCCAACCTGACAATTAATTCATATTGCCAATCCAACACAGCATGCCCCAGTCAGCTGGGCACTGCGGGCAGATTCTGAAGTACCTCATTGCTGTGTGTGTGGCTGCCTTTTGTTTTAAACTCAATGCAACCTGAAAATAGAAGTCAGTGTTGGGCAAATACCCACCAGGATGCGTATTGTACTGCTGTAAAGTTGTAATCTGTGAGATATAGATAGATACAGCTGCAGCACTGTGTACATTGTTCGGGATTGATGTCATGACAAGACAATGCAGAAGATTAAAATAAACATTTATAGCTCAGTGTTTGCTCCAAATGTTTTTAGGCTATAAATAGTGTATTCAAATGTATCCAGACGGAGGAGCATTTACAGTAAATCCAAAATTTGCAGATTTGATAAAGGAGTTAATAATGAGGAGGAGTGGATTAAAACTAACTTCTCAAGGCAAAAACAAACATTTGGTTGAGAATTTGTTAAATACATTTACTGCCAACTGATAACAATAGAAACTACTACCTCAACTTCTCTTGGTTAAGAACATTACAAAAAGTCCGGTGCTACCTAACAAGTACACAGAGTCCTTTGATCGCTGACTTTATATTTGCTCTAGTTTTTCTGCCACAAAGTCTCATTGTGTCTCTTTTTTGTTTCTGAATGTGTACTGTCATTTTTCAAAATGTTCAGGAAGTTTCAAGAAGTAACATTTTGTGACGCATTATACTTGGTATAAGTTTTAATGCTGGCATCATAAGAACAATCCTTTAATTTCTCCATATAGCATGTCAGTGTCATCACAATCAATTCCACACAAGCTTGGGTCTATACATATATCGACATTTTAAGCTTTAAAAAAGTATTTTTGTCATTAGTCAACCTTTTTTTTAATCTTTTTTGTTATAGGTTTTTAGAAAATGATTTTCTATAGAGCCATTACTTCATGGTTCTTTATCCAGCATTCTGACCTTTGCCACTTGTTTTTAACTTTCTAAAACTATTTTATACCCATTTGGTTGACTTGGTGCCTGGGAAAACGATCAGATGAGTCAACAACATAAGCTTATCCCATGCAACTTTGTTCTTCAACAGAATAATTAAGACCTAAAGAAAAAAAAAAAAACTTTACAGTAATCTCACCATGGGCCTGATGGTTTCGTCCATGAGCAATAGCATTGACGGAAGCGGCGTACTACTGACGTCTTAGGCCCCTGATCGAATCTGCCGTCCCCTTACGCGCCATGAGAAAACACTGGGGTGTATAAAATGCGAGGAGAGTTAAAGGCGGACAGAGAGAGACTGGAAGATAACGAGACCGTGAAGCACCAGCGTCAAATCAACAGATTGGAGATATTACACAGCAGCGTAGCTTCAGCACCTTGGACAGCACCAGCAAGAAAGAAACGATACAACTAAAAACAGCTAAAATACATGTAAGTGCATTTTTACTCTTTTATAAAGCCTGCAGTGAATTACGATACATATTTTATGATGTCATGGAAACATTTTGTCTTTTGTGCATTGGAAGTTCTGTGCCATAAGGCGCTCACAAAAAACACTGGTTAGGTAATGAAGTAAATGTTAACTTATTACATAGCCTAGATAAAAAGTGTTTAATAGTGTTTTGCATCGCGCTGTGCGATATAAAAACATCTAAAACAATGCGCGGTGTGCGTAATTACGCACTGGATTTTTCCATTACGCCGTCCCAGTCTTATTCTTTTTTTGAATTGTACAGTCTATAATTGCTAAAAATGGAAACTTTAAGATCTTAAAAGTATTTTGAATGTGTGTCCCGGAGTCATTTGACATCGGGTGCGGTATGGGTGCACTGGAGTGGAGACATGTTTAACGCAGTAATGATTGGATATAAAACGGTTTGTAAATTTGGTAAAATTGTGTTTTACAATCTCCAGGTGTAAAGCGATGTCCCAGCGGACCGGTCCCCAACTGCTGCTCCTAATAGCCCTGTGCAGTGTGTTGTACTCCCGCACCTTGAGTCTCCCATACACGTCCATGAGGTGAGAGCAACCTGTGCGCACGGACATCCAAACTGAACGAAAACCACATATGTCAAAGTTTTAAAATCATTTAAATAATCTCATAACAAGTGAACTGATTAATTACATGAAACGGAGAGAACAATGCCCTCTGGAAACAAAGTGCTTCTGACCTAGCTTTCTGTGCACAGGCTACTCTGAAAGGTGGGTGGGCTACTAGCTATTTTGTAAAAAAAAAAAAACAAACAAACAAACAAACAAACAAAAAACTCATCTTTCTGGACCATAAGGTAATTTTATTTCCAAACCCTATCATATTAATTAATCATGAATGATCATGGTCTTTCGGTTTATCATATTAGAACGCGTTAATTCTTATGCAAGCTTTTTGTAAAGTGAGATTGTAGGTAGAAGATTGTTATTAACTGCAAAGATACTTTTTCCTTTTTTCATGTTTTCACTGCTAAGAGGTTTACGTTTGAGTTTCAGTTGCGCGAGGAGCGCTTTCCACCTCAAGCGTGCGACTGCCGCGCTGCTACATTAGCGCTAAATGTCACGTTCTCTGTTCCATTAATTACCAAATAGCCTATGCAAAGTTACATACCCACACAAAGAAAAAAAAACGTGTTTGTGTTCATGCAGACCGACGAGACACGCGGACGGTTTGTTCACCAGTGGATACAGTAAACTCCTGGGACAGCTGTCAGCGCGGAGGTATCTGGAGTCTCTCATTGGGAAGAGGGTCAGGTACGTGCTGTTGAATCGATCATTTATAGAAATGACCGATATTTGATTCTGTCCCTGATGCACAAAACCACGCAGGGAAACAAAAGCAACTTCCCATGTTCTTGATTAGATGTCTATAACGCCTTGTCAAATATCTTTATGAAGTCAGCGCATTTTACTAACTCTGAGGTCCTAACAAAAAGACCACATGCACAAAAGAGTAGACACCAAGAGCTGAATGATAACAAAGTACACAAAACCTTAATTGTCCTAATTTCATATAATATACCAAAACATGATCCATTTATTAAGCATCCACAATCATCAGCATTTTTACTGGTCTATAACCTTATTTCATGATATCATTATATAGTGGACACCTGTAGACCTTATGGCATTTACATTGATATGATTCTGGCTTTGTTGATAATGCATTTTGCAAAGGGCTAATCATTGTAAAGGTTAATTTATGCTCTATTGTACAACAGGGAGGGGCACCTTATATAGGAACACAAAAGAACACAAATGAGACTTTTTTTTCCTGTGTGTCCTGTGCAGTGATGAGCTTTTGGAGGAGCCAGTGAAGCGCCACACAGACGCCATCTTCACAGACAACTATAGCCGCTTCCGTAAACAGATGGCTGTCAAGAAATACTTGAACTCAGTCTTAACTGGCAAAAGGAGGTAAGAAGTATACCCTTTGATGAGTCAGTACTGTCTGGCATGTATTGGACTTGAAAGACTTGGTGTTAGGCTTGTCCTGTCCTGTGCTGCATTCTGTAGGAAGTGACATAGGAGTAGATAGTGGCTGGAAAGAAACCGTAATACTTAAGATGAGATTAAACTTATGAGTCAAGGTTAAGGACGTGTTCATGAAAAATTATATCTCTACCATTAGTGATTTTCATGTCTTTGTACACAAAACAGCTTAGAAGACCCTGTTAACAGTGACTCAGATGAATCCAGGTCTGACCCAACAACCTTCCAGGAGAGCTATGACGACATTAATGTAGACCACTTCATCAACAACTTTCAGCTGGTACACACACCAATACAGTAACCAATAAAAATACAAACGTATGTGTCATGCGAGTCAACTAAATATTTTGTTTCATCCTGGTCTCTTGCAGCCACTTTGAGAAGGAACCGTGCGAATACCTCAAGTCATCCTCATGAATCTTGCCCCATCCTTAAAAGCAACATAATCCAAAAGGACATCCGGAAATCGAATCAAGCAACAATGACGTGTGCTAACGTGGTTTATCTATCTGCTGTATCCATTTTTACATAACTGTATAGACAGATATGTATACACAGTCCATACTAATCCTTGAAAGCTCTGCAGGTCGCACTGAGCATCAACCAATCAGCATTTGAACATGGAGCCCTGAAAGAAAAGATATTTAATACTATATGTTTGCGAAAATGTCCATGATCATATTTTGCTTTCATGTAGACGTTGCTATGTTTTCAACTTATTAGCAAGAATGTTGAAGGAATAGCTCTTTATGTACTCTCCCCTAGATCTAAAAATATGGATGAATGAACTGAATAATTTTCTTAAACCAATGCTTCCACTAAATTTCCACAAAATGCATATATTAAATGTTATAGTCACGGCTTGAGACACTTAAGACCTTGTAGCTTCTATTGTCTTATTTGGATGATCTGATTTCCTTGTGTCGCTGTTCCAGGAACATCTTTTAAGTTGTTGTTCTGGGACCATTCCCGCAACAAAACAGTCACCTTTCATTTGACGTCATAAATCTGGGCCTCAAGGGTGGAATTTTACGAGAAAGGTCTGGCTGATTTATACTGATTTAAACACGCTGGAATAATACTGGGAATGTAACAGGGCATTACGTGGCCTAAAATGTACAAGATACGTAAGACTTGATGAATAAAGAGGAGCAGACACAGCTTTTATTGCCTAAGCATAATCAGACAGGACAATAAATATAAAATTTTACATGTAGCTTCTATCCCAAACATTGACCCTAAGCTTAACAATTAGATATAATTTTATATATACAATTATATATAATTTAATAATAGACATGGAAAAAATACAAGAATTTCATTTTACACCCAAAACCTTTGGAAATGTATTGGTGTGTTCCCTAAAGGACGTATGACGGGTGACAGGTTCTTTGGTGGAATGGTACTGGAACAACAACAAGAAAGCTGTCCAAAGTTTCATAAATGTTGTTTAAATTTGGGAAATGTAGTGCTGATATCTTGATGTATTAAGATGGCATAATGAGGGAGCACATTTTGAAGACTGATGCATTTAATCACTTTATACTGTAGACAATATCTGTGCATACACCTGCCTTTAGTGCATATAATAATGTCCACCACCTACAAAATAAAAGATCTTGCTCTATTTTTCAAAGCTGAGTGGTTTTGTCTGGCTGATTGCTTCACTACTTGCACTAGTCCTATGCAACACATAGATGGCATTTGGCAACTGTCCCGGTGCAGAAGGCTTTGTGAATGAAGATGGATGTGACAAGAAGACGCTGACATATATGAGTTAGGCAGACGGGATAAGCACAATATGACCTTCACTTCTTCCCGTTGGCTGTTTGCAGATTGACATGAAGCTGCATGACACTGACATGGAAACATTAGCAGGAAAATTTGCCATAAAAGTTCATTTTTATCTTGTGACTTTGTCCTAATCCTGAAAGAAATATACTATGACAGCTGATGATATCCATGCTCAACATAAATTAAATAACTATGTGCCGACTCTGCCAGCAAAAGACACAGTCATTTTTGAACATCTTTTAAAGTCTCACACATTTTACTGAGGTCTAGTTGTTCAGCACCATGGACAGCGACTCCAGATAGTAATTGCTTGTTGCTCTTTTATGGAGCAGTGGTTCTGAATTGGTCTGACTTTGTGACCCAATTTTATTCCAGAATTTTTTTTTTTATTACTGTGACCCACTTTTACAGAACCAAAGAGATTAATATTTTTTTATTGTTTTACTCTGACTACTACTCTATGACAAATGTATTACAATTGGGTTTCACCATTTCAGTATTTGAAACCATGTTTAGGGTTCAGATAATATTGAAACTCACAGCAAACCCTGATGCACTTTTGAAACCCACTGTTTGAGATTCACAGAGTAAAATTATGAACTGAAATAGGGAAACCATCTACGCTGAAATGTGTCACATACTGCCTGTTTTGAAGTGATGTTTTTGGGTTGCACCAAGTGTTTGTACAAACATTTGCGCGTATTGAAACTGATTTGTAATACCCAGAAGAACATAAAGTATATTTTACAAGCTTCTTGGAGTAAAAGTGAAGCTAACACGTTTTTATTCATTACAATGGTATCTTTGAGTACATTCTCACTTAGTTTTGAGCTGGACTTGTGGCTTTCAGAGGAAGTGGGTTTTCCTGCTGCTAATGTACTACATTTGGTCGAGTGACGCTGGATCCATAGTCACTGGCCATGCTTTTCACTGTTGTTGTTCTAACCCATTAGCTGAATTCTTACTGATATAACGGCGTCTTCATCCAACAATGCTCTATAATGGTTCCCAATGTAAGAGATGATGTTAACCAGGGAAACGTGTTATGAGGAAGCTACATGGGCAAATGGCTTAAGCCTATTCTTTGCTGTTTCTCTTCCTGGTCTTTTTAGCTGCTTCTTAAACTAAACCCAAGATCCCAATAATCTCTTTGATAACAGCCCCACTCAGAATGGCATCAAAACCTTGAGTGTTTCTAGGGGGGCACAAACCTGTACAACATGCAACGCTGTGATAAAGTTTTGGTGAAATGTGAAAAATGCTGCTAAGAATAATTTTGGTATGGATTGAGATCAAAGTTAAATCCATGACTGTTTTATGGGATTCTGAACCATTGAGATACAGACCAAATATACTAAAGTCAAAGAACAAAGAATTAGTTTTGTATATTCTTTACTATTGTGAGATATAAAAGTTTTGTGGCTCAATGGAAAGAGCATTTAGCCCTGAACTAGAAGATTTTCGAGTTTCAGTCCAAGTCCATACTCAATAGGACTTAGAGAGTATTTAGTAAGTAAATGAGTAAAAATACACTAAAAGACTATGCATCCCTTAAATAGCACAAGGGGGGCTGACATGGCTAATGGCTCTATCGTGACTCACTTTGTTTGCAAGTGTCAGAAAAGACAGCTGTGATTTGACTCAAATGTCATAAGCAATTTTCCAAAGGGCCACCTCCACATAGAAAGATTTATAATTAGAAATAAGTTAAGACACTATGTGGAAAATATCTTACCTCTTATCAAAGTCAGTTCAGTTACACTGAGTACTAAAGTTATAAACATACCATCATCTTCTTTGCTTTTGGAAAGGGCCGACAAAGGAAATCATTTGCCTCCTAACGTGCAGTGGTTTACATAATTCAGCATAGTATTTTATAGCAGATGCCCTCCCAACATCTCAATTTATCCAGGTTTGGGATCAAGATAAGCAGTACACTGGCTCGTGACACATTGTGGATTGATTCACCATAATGAACTGTAAAGCTGAAACTGGTAAACCTTTTCATGCCATTTTATTTTATGCCATAAGATGCATTTTGTCTCAAAATTATTTTGTAGAGACTTATAGTGTTAGTAGCAACAAAAGCTAGAAAATGTCCAAAGGTGTGCATTTGTGGTTCAAATGTAAAATTTCACTGGGCCAGATTTGGACCACTGACCCTGAGTTGGACACTTTTGGTGATTATTTTATTTGAATGAAAGAATTATTGTCTCATAGTTTAAGGGTGTATGTATACAGTATGTCTTTGTGAGCAGGTCCACTCTCTGGGACATTTGTGATTGCTGCTGCTTGTTGGAGAGGCTTCACTCATTAACTCTCATCACGGCTGATCTTAATGGACCAAACAGAGTAAAAATAGACCTGGAGAGAGGACGCCAACCTTTTAACACCAAGCGCAGTGTTTTCAACATGTTTTTCGATTTTTGAGATCGAATACAGAGTCTAAACATTGTGGACAAATGAGTGTAAATATTTAATCACTAATTGAAAAACAAGGAACAAAATGAGACATGATAACATGTGTTAGGTATGTCCTTTATATATGTATGCTCCTATTAATGAAAGCTAAATGGATTTTAGATGTACGTTGACGTTTTGTCAATGTTAAGTGTGTTTTTTATCTTCATTGAGTGCAAAATGGTACTGGTAAGTAGGCTTGGTAACTATCTGCCATTTTGCCTACAGTATTTTGTGTGTATATAAGGAATACCTAAAAGAATAATAATTTCCTGCAGAGATACAGTTCTCCAGCTCCACCAGGTATGGACTGAATAGTTCAGGGGTAAATGCTGTCTGTACCCATTGAGCCACAAAGGAATCCACCAAAACTAATAATTTGTCCCTTTACTGACCCCGTGTGGCTGGAATTAATATCTTTGGCCCTTTCTTGTAGAGAAGTAAACCTATATCTGACTATATAAAGAAATAAATAAAACAGATGACTTTGACTACAATCATTAGAGTCTCATACAGCAGTGTTACACCTGCGCTAAAAGTGTCAGAGACAAATAGAGGCTTTGAACTTGCAATTTTAGATTTTTTCTAGGGCTGAACAATTTGGGGACTCAATATTTAAATAATTATAAAAACACACTGATATTTACTCGTAAGGGTGCTCCGATCGATCGGCCGCCGATCATGATCGGCCGATCATGGCTAAAAATAGAGTGATCGGTGATCGGTAAAATGGGCCGATCAGAAGGGCCGATCAAATTACAATAAACACGCGAGGCTCTCACATTTACTGTCCTGCAACTCCGGTTTGATTAAACAGCAGTTGCGTTATTTTAGCAGTGTTTTTAAGTTAAGCCCTGGTTATAACTAACACAAACCTGCCCTGGAGGCGCTGCTTTGTGTCCCCGCTGTGTCCCCGCCTGCTTTAGGAGCGCACGGGACAGAACCGAGGCGCAGCAGTGCGTGTATTTGTAAACACCAACGTAAATAGAGCTACAGCTAACCCGCTAACAGTTAAGTTAAAAGGATTAAGAAAGTTCAGAGTCTGCCTGTGTCTTGTTGCGCGGAGAAAACTGTGCGTTTTGTGGCTTAAACTGCACCAAATGGCTGCTAATGGAAAGAGAAAGTAAAAAGGCAGCCCATGTGTCCGTGAGTCTGAGAGGAGCACCTTTCATCGTTGTCTTCTCTGCTCTCTTTGCACGTTTTCTTCATTCAGACGTTGTCAAAACTGGCAGCAGGAGCTGTCTGCTCTTTAGTCCACTGTGTTTCAACCTGGTTTGGCTGCGCGTTACGCGGACACAGGCGCTGCACCCCCAGACTCGCATTAAAGGAACCAATTAAGAACAGCTGATTTTTACATCAGCGGAGCATTCAAACAAAGCCACAGACACTGGGTACACATTAAAGACCAATAATGCAACAAAACCGCTTCTAAAACAAAAATAAGTAGTATTTTGTTGTTCTTTTATATTTACAAAGGCTACAGTATTTTTCAAATGGAACTAATAATAGCCTGCATACAATACATTACTACATTGAAGACCACGTGATCGGTATCGGCCATGATCGGTATCGGCCGATCACAGCAGAGGCTGATCGGTGATCGGTGATCGGCCTCAAAAACCCTGATCGGAGCACCCTTATTTACTCGCTGTTCTTTTTTTAAAAATATATATAACTTACAGTCACTCATCTTCATTGAGGGTGAATGGAGCCTATAACAGCAGCTACGGGCTTTGGGTGGGGTACGCCAAGGGCAGTGGCCAGTTAGTCGAAGTGGTGGCAGAGCAAGGAGGTTGTGAGATAGATCCTCGGGCCAGACATCACACGATGTCTCTGGGTGGAGTCCTCACTGTGTTACTGCGGGTTTTTCTCTTTTCTCTGGGTACTCCAAAGACCTGCATTGAATGAATTGACTTGCAAATTGATGTGAGAGTGAATGATTGTCTGTCTGTATATTTCTCTGTGTCAGGACTGTGACTAATTGACCACAATCCAAGGTGTACCCCACAAAAGGGACATAGTTACTGGGATAGGCTCCAGTCACCTGTGACAGGAAAAAGCATAACAAGATGAATGTAATGTAATTGTTCAGCTTTTTACTGAATTGCCCATCCTTGCACAAAATACCTTCAGAAGACATGTCCATGCACAGTTTAGAGGCAAAAGAGGGACCAACACAGTTAACTCATGTTCTTGATGCCACATCTCGTCTCCATCTCTTGTCTCCATGCCATGTTTCAGTCTAAAAAGCTCTGTCCAAAGTCTTTAAAGTTTATGTTTCCTGATTTCCTCAGTCTACACTTGATTCACTTCCTGTTTCCTGGTCTTCTCCCTGTGGGCACTATACAGCTACAGCTTCTTCTCTGGTCTGGGCATTTACTGAAGCTGACTGACTGACATGTCTAATGAGCCGTACGACGACATACTGCACGACTGCACATCAAGATCCTCAAATAACACAAGACTTGGACCGGATGTTGTTTTGTCATAAATCATCACTGTTTATGCTTGGACTGAAAAATGCAAAAAGGCAGAAAATCAGTGAACTTGCTGGCTTAAAAACGGTAAGACTGAATTTATGAATCAGAGATAATTGATTTGGTTTGACCTTAAACTTGCTGTGAAGTATCACACAGGCAGAAGACAAGAGTATGGGGGCGAGTTACAATTACAATTAGCAGGTCAGATTGTGTTGTGAGGTGTCCCGATGCCACACAAGCCAGTCGATAAATCTACCAGATAAATTATCAAGAGGAGAAAGGCCACAGTGAGGATTAATCAGCAGCCACCGACCACAGTGACACCACCAGATCTGACAAGCTACTCGCTCCATTTAGTTCCAGGCTTTTCTTATTAATGTAGAGTTGGGGGCCCAGAGATACAGTAATTCAAAAAGAAATACAGAAACAAGGAGTAGAAATCACAATATCTCTTATCAGCTATAACTTCTTCTTTTAAAGACTGAAGAGGTTTTGCTTTTTTTTTTTAAAACCTTTAATTGGATTGACAGACATGAACTATGAAAGACCTAAAGTTAACTAAATTAGAATTGGAGTGGGACATTTCTGATTAGATTATAAAAAGATACTATAAAAAATGAATGCGTTGAAAACATTCAGATAGCAGGGATTGAAAACTGCCTCCAACTGTGGGACCCAGTTTTATCCTTTGTTATTTTATCTTAACACTTTTTCTAACAGAACCAGAGTTATTTTTCTGAATTATATTGAGAAGATGTTTAAGTCAGGCCAATCATTAAACCTGTTTTAACATATGTATATAATTAACACATTATAGGCCTTTTTATAAGACGAACATTGAAACTATTCAACATTCAGTCAAGACTCACTGGTCTAAACAATATGGAGTGGACTGCACTTTACACTAATGTCCAGCACTGTTTGCTAGTCTAGAAAGGGGAAACAAAAGGCTCAAGGCATACTTGAAAAGCACAGATTTTTCTGTCCCGGAACTCGGTCTACTGCATGTCTTCACAAAAAGTCAGAGCCAACCACACTCAGGTTGTAATTTCAGTGGGAAACACTGCCCTCTTGTGACTAAAATTAGACTGGAAAAGCCTACGGTTTTTAAATGCAGTTAAAGTTTTAATTACATTTCAAATTGTCTGTACAAGTTACCTTGAAAGGTCAAATGAGGACAAGGACAAAAGCATTATATATGAAAAATCTGTATTTACAGAAAATACAAATATAGTACAGACATAAGACCTCAGGTACCAAATTTATTTAAAAAGGTATAAAACCATTTAAAAAAATATTATTTACATCACATTTTAAAATATGTACAAACACAAGTGGTCTGCATTTTCTTCTTTTTTAGTTCAATGAGGTTTTCACTTACTAATAACATTCACACTTGATTGTCTAAGAAAGTGCTTCAGTTTGAGTTCTTTCTTTTTGGTTCAGAAACCTTTCTGTATTGTCCACTCAACATTTCATTTCTTCATAGATGCAGAAGCAGTTTTTAACGTTGAGATTTGGTAGCATCCCTTGGTATTAAAACAAGCCACTGGAGGTCGGGGTAGTACAGAGATGACCCATTTGGTTCAAAGCAGACTTTGATAACGGAGTTTGTTAGAGGCGCCGGACATTTCTCTTGCTTCGGGCGCTCCCTGGGAGAATTGTGGACGTTTTGGATGTGCTGAAGTGCGGACGTGGCTGCACCACTCTGCAGGGAGTAGAGCCATGGAAAGCTTCCTGGCAGCATGTGCAGAAGTCAAACTGACAGCTGGGCCTGGTGCAGGTCGCCCTCTGAGCCTCTTTTAAATGAGTTGCTGGTGATCCACAACGTTTGCAGTGACGCAGGGACTCGTGCTGCTTTAGAACACTTGCAGCCTAAAAAGAAAACACAACCAAGTTACACACTTGCTAAAAGGTGCAAAAAAGTGTTTAAAACTTTCATGTCTTTGAGATCTATCAGTAATTACCTCAACATATTGATTGAAGCGTGTGCAATTAGAGTCAGGTGTCCTGGCTTTAAGTGAAGGAACTGCATTTCCCTTATTCCTACCACTGTGGAGCGATGAAGGCGAGGACGAGGTGGAAGTGGCCACACGCTGCATACTGGAAAGGACCACTCTGGATACAACCACATCTCTTGTCAAACCACAGCCCTTCCTCTGAGAGTGGTCTGACTCCTAAAAAAAGACCAAGCAACTTGTCAGGAGAATAGTGGTGCATAATAGTACAATTGTATAATCACATTGCTGATTAATTGTAAATGCATGAACATGTTTAATTTATTCAAAATAATAATTCATTTCTAAAAATGCCTCTTACTCTCAATGCTTTTTCTGACCGCTGACATCTCTTCAGAGCTGCTGAGTCCTCGTGGATGATTTGCCTCCATGTTTTGCTGACTTTCTTGCAACTGAGGAAAACATGACTAATTATTTTCAGCTAAGAATATATTTTAACTGAATCTTCTGCCCACAACATTAGCAGCTCCAATACAGGCCTGTAAGCTACCTGATAAGGTCCATGTCTCCAAGCAAGGCAAGAATCTGAGCCAGAATGCATTTCATGTTTCTTGACAGCAGGGATGAAAACATGTCTATGTAGTCCACTCCCATCTGGCCTCCAATGACCCGATCCAAATTGTAATCCTCTGCCAGCTTTGGGATGATGCTCCAGTCAGTACCTAAAAGAATACACTTTTTATTTATAATTGAAGGATAACGGAACAGTTCATAACAGAACATGTGTGCACTAAAATGAGCAAAAAAATAATAATACTATAATACCTTTTATTCTTTTGAAAGCCCTTTGCAAGCTCCTCACAAACTGCTTGTTTAAACTTCAGGATGGGCAGGTTGGAGTCATTTTTGCAGTCAGCTGGAGTCGATGACATGGAGTATGTGTTACTTCTCTTCCTGTGAATCTCTATCGGAGTAAAGAGTGCCACCCCAGACGTCTCTTGGCATTTCGTTGGAGATGGCTTTGGTGTAATGTACTTGTCATGATGTGTCAGCACTGTAGTAAGTTGTCCATGAATGTGGTCATCTTCTTCAATGTGACTGTTGTGCAGAGACAGGTAACCACTGTCCTCCAGTCCTGGGTCGATAGTACCGTCATGATCCCTGCCAGTGGCATTTTCCTTGTTGTGGACAGTTCTGGTGTTGTTGTTTTGGGAGAACAACGCTGTGGTCACATCCACAGCGGGTAAAGGAGCTTTAAAGACAATAGGCTCCTTAACTGGGGAGTCTTTGATCTGAACTACCTTGAAGTCTGCAGCAGAACTTTTATCCACATTGGTGAGCCATGAAGGCTCGTAGCTGGGGACCTTCATGTCGGCTTTCTTATGATAAGACATATGGCCCGTGAAATGGTTCCCTGGATTAAGAGAAGAAAGATTAGGATCGTAATTCTGTAGTATACAAGTTTAAAACATAGCAATATATAACAATTTAGGCCGACAAAATTTAATTAGCGCCCCCATCTCAAGCACACAAGCTACTAAGCTATGCTAAGTATCCAGCAAAGACTATTTGATAAGGTACTGATATAAACAATGGCAATAGACTTCGTTTACGTTCATCTACGCTAATAAGGCGAAAAAATACATGCACATTTGTGGAAATTGTAATGTTCTGACATAAATGTGAACATTTGGCGCGATATACATTTGGCGGAAATGCAAATGAGACGTATAGTTTACTACAAATCTACAAATCAAACGTTTTGTTTCAACTATGTTTAAATGTGAGTGCAAGTAAATGAGAATACATTTGCATTAATACATTTTGAACACACACATTTCTACTACGGCAGAAAGCCTAATATTCATTTTGGCGGTAGCGTGTATGTGCTCCGAATAAAGACTGCAACACCCTCAAAGAGCAGTGTGCCATTAGCAACCTTCAAGTTTTAATTGTGCACATAATAGGCTATAACATTAACATTATAACAATAGCACGTTAAATGAAATTAACCAATGACGTATCGCTCAAAAGCAGTAGTTCATAAAGAAATATTTCCATTACTAACTAAAGTACAGTAGACAACAGACATTAGTATTTTTTTATGTACGTTTAGCAGATTCATGGCATGAAGTTTCTCACCTTATTTCTCGGTATAGTTAGTCCAATGCTGGCTTTTCCCTCCAAATGAGCACAGGGTAAAAGTTTCAGCTGATGCCCGCTCAGCTTCCTTCATGAAAATCAACTGAAAAATCCGCCACTTGTGAGGTTCTCTTTTAAAATCCGTGCGCAAAAGGCGCAAACCAATCCCAGTGCGTCTCTTTAAACTTTTAGCCAATGGGTGAAGGTTTCGTAATCACGCTGCTTGCTGATGTCAGCGCGCGCTCGACGTGGTGCCGCCGGTTTTCCCTCCCGATCTGAAACAAGATGACATTTATAAACAAAAAATAATGTCTGTTGCAAATTATGTGAAGTACACAAACTTATATCACACGCATTTCCCGAATTCTAATACTACAGTCGCTATCTTATATACAAATTATTATTCATATTTTTGTTGTGACAATTTGTTAATTTGTATCATGCTTTATCTGGTTTTATCAGATCGGGCATTGCAGTTGTATCTATTTTCATTTATTTTTGTTTGTCATATTTTAGCATATTTTTATGTGCAGTCTCCTGGAACCCATCAAGTGTGGATCCTAAACTCATGACCTTTTAAAATTATTGTTTATGATAATTATATAATCTATCATCCGTACTTTTATTTTATTATATAAACAGCTGCAAAGAGACGATTCAAGTTTCATGTTCTTTCAATGAAAGCCTAGGGTTATTTAGCATAACACTGGCGCAGAGACAGAGCTCGGAAAGAGTTTGTAAGATTGCTTTGTGGGAAATCCCACCTAAGCGTGGAATTTGTAAAGCAGCCATCCGCTGGAACCAGACAGTAAAAAGGGCATTTTAAAGGACTTCTCAGCAAACTAATAAATAAAATAAGATATCTATGAGGGCCTGGACGGAACCAAATTTATTGTGTTTTAACTGTAGAATTAAATGCTGAGGCGAAATGTTGAAAAACTTTATAGGCTGGTCTGCAGTACATTTCTGCATAGGCCTATGCATATTTACATGTGTAATGATACCAATTTTGCAAGTCAAGGTATTTAATACCATGCTATTCATATTCAAATGTGCAAAGTTATTTTAGAAAGGCAGATATGAGCATCACTACCAGCAAGTGGGTGGGTGGCTACTACAAGTGGGGTGACCAAAATGTGCGTTAAATGAGGCCTATAGAGGATTTTTCCACACAGTCTATTAGGGGCTTGTACAGTCATTACTATTACAAAAATGGCTCGATATTTACTATTATAACTTATACCGATACTTTAATAATGAACTAGACCATATTTTATTACCACTATTTCAAATATCGCAAAGGTTTTTTGTATTTTATTTTTTTTCCCCCCCAATAGAGGTCAGCAACAGCCTCGATAATGAAACAAGGGTTTGCACACTGCGCATGCGAGCGGCATTCAATATGTCTGCGCCCTTCGTCAACCTGGTAAAGACAGACGTGTTGGTAAAACAAGCTTTATTAACTGTACTTTGCAGTTCTTCAAGTCAATAACGACTTAAGTCCATGTTGTTATAGCCATTATGTTTCTGCTGGTAAAATAAAATCGCGAACGTCGTAATTCTCCTGAAAAAAATATTCCTAAGCAAATTCAGAAAGGGGAACCATTGCTTGATATAGGTTTAATTATAGTGTAAAATACTTTGGCCATGGTCTTGTCTTGTATAGATAAAGCAATGTTGTGGACCAAACTATATTTTTCTTAGTTTGCTGCATACTGACATTTGCTTTAGCATGCTTTAAGGTAATGGCTTACAGACGTGCAAAAAACGTACTCCACACAGCGAGAATTATATTGAACCCTTCGTTGCACTATATATCACGTGATATATATAGAAAAGGAAGACAAAAATTTCTTTATGGGATGTTACAGCATCAGGGCATTATTTTCAATGGGGTGCCCAAGAGAGCTCTACATAGCACTGCATCCTTAATGGTGTCTAAAATACTGACAGAGGAAGAAATTTTTGGCAGAACATCCCTACGGGACTATCTAAAAAAGCTCAAAAATGAATACAATGATTGTTTAAAAGCGGTCAACAGCAGTGAGTCTGAAGAGTGTCCAGATGAAGAGGAGCTAAGAGCCAAGAGGACCAAAATCTCCCTGTTGACACCTGTTATACAGAGCATCGGAGAGTTGAATGCTAAAGAAAAAGAGATGGCTGAGACAGAGATACTCCTGAATGGTGAGCAAGACAGATCAGTGTTGCCAAAGTACTGAGCCAGTCACAGATCCTTCAGTGATTTGAAAGGGGCTTATGAGATGGGTGTGAATTTTCTTTTTGTTTTTATAGATGAAGACCAAGCCCTTAGAGAACTGGCAGAACTGGAGAGAGAAGTCTGTTTGAAAGACATTCAAGCTATCCAACAAAAGGTAGAAAGTGACTCCTAATGCCCGACGCAGTGCTGAAATTCAAAATAAGCTTTGAGTAACTGTTACATCAAAATCTGTTAGATCTTAGATCTGTTGATACCAGAGGAAGATGCAGATCTAAATGACCTAGTCTTGGAAGTTACAGCTGGTGTTGGGGGCCAGGAAGCAATGCTGTTCACAGCTGAGGTCAGGATACTTTATACTTTATGCTACAAATGATTTGCAGCATGTAATAAGTAATAAATAATAATAAAACACTCTCTAGCTCAAACCAGCATACCCTTTTCTGGCTTTAAACGATGTGTCCTTTTTTAAGGTGTTTGACATGTACCAGGGCTTTGCCCAACACCACAGCTGGTCTTTTGACATCCTGGAGTTTATGAGCAGTGAATTAGGTTAGTGGCAGTGGAGGTAAATTGTTTTCTCCCAATATTTTTTACACATGAAGTTACACACTACAATATTTTGTCTTACCAGTTCAAACTATATTTAAAAGACATTAAGGCAACTCCCAGAGTGGTTTTGTAAGCTTTGTCAGAATTATTTGTATTGAGATTAAGTTGCTACTGCAAAGTGTAATCATTTTCCATGCTGCACTAACTGCCAACACAAGAGCACACTTTATTCAAGAGACAGCAGTGTGGTAGATACAATTATAGTCTATAAACAAAGAAATATATACTGTATCTATCTACAGTAGTAATGATGAGATGACTAAAGTGAAAAGTGAAAATTTACACAGGTGGACTACGTCATGCTTCAGCCAGCATCAGTGGTGATCAGAGCTATAAGAAAATGAAATTTGAGGCTGGTGTCCATCGGGTCCAGAGAGTTCCAAAGACAGAGAAACAAGGTCGAATGCACACCAGTACTATGACTGTCGCTGTACTACCACAACCTACTGAGGTATGCCAAGCCATGAGAATGTAAAGAAAATGGGGCTCTGGGAATGTGAGATGAAATCAAAATAAAATTCCTGAATTGCCCATACCATTATAGATAAGGATGTAACAATATTGGCAATGATATCGCAGTATCAAAAGTCTCACAATATTGTTGTGGACTTTTACATTATTGAAGGGCAAGATCCCGGGGCTCGAATGCGTTGTTTTGTTCCAGTGGAATGGTAAAAAAGCAGGGAACTACATAGACCATGATCCTTTGCTCCTTTTCAGTTGGGTCAACATGACAAAAGTATTGTTATTACTCATTTACCTTTTTAGTCTCAGTCTTTTGAATTATCACAATAAGTAATGCAATTTTATTGTGAGCATTTCTACAATACTGTGAGCTCCCAATATCGCAATAAATATCATACCGTGAGATTAATATCAAGAAAATACCATACCATGATATTTGGATATTGTTACATACCTAGTTATATGGTATATAAATTACATGAGCGTGAGTAGAAGTACATAACAGACAGAAAAACATATTACTTTGTGTGCTGTACTGTCTAATTGCTGTAGGGATAAATGGTGGTAGCGTTTCAGCCTACATTGGAGCTGGTTAGCTGCGAACTCTTCTGCCCAGCGTCATAAGTCACTTCTGTCCCTGTCTGTACTGCAAAGGTTATTAAAATTCCTTATAAGATACAAAGTCCATATTTTATTCACTGAGTTGTTAAGGTGCCCTTCACTTGGGGAATAGGTTGCCATGAAAACTCATGAAACTGTGATAAAAAGTGTGTGTGCTATTGTGTGTCGGTTAGATTTCTTTCACCATAAACCCCAAAGACTTGAGAATTGAAACTAAGAGGGCTAGTGGTGCAGGAGGCCAACATGTGAACACCACTGACAGCGCTGTCAGAATAGTCCATCTACCGACAGGTACAACCATAAACACAGGCAATTTTTTTTTTTTTTTTTTTTTATTATAGGGCTTTTACAAGATATATATGTTTGCCTTTTGTTAGGTGTGGTTGCAGAATGCCAACAGGAGAGGTCCCAGATAAAAAATAAAGAAAAGGCCTTGAAGGTCCTAAGAGCTAAACTGTACAGTATGAAGCTGGAGGAAGAAACCAGCAAACGATACCAGCAGCGTAAAATACAGGTGGGACATTCACAGACACACTTCATATTGGAAAGAGTAACTGCAAACACACTTTAAACATTTTTTTTTTTACTATGTTTGATTGTGTGCTCTTTCAGATTGGTACTAAAGGCAGGTCCGAGAAGATCCGGACTTACAACTTTTCGCAGGATCGCATAACAGACCACCGCATCGGCATGACAGTTCATGACATGAAGAGCTTTTTGTTAGGAGAGGAACTACTGGATGAGATGAATTCATCTCTACAAGACTTTTCAAATCAAGAGACACTTTTTGAACTCTTGGGAGAAAATGATCAAGACTGAAACACAAAATTAGATACAAATGTAAAAAAAAAAAAAAATCTGACACATCCATTTGGCACATAAACAGTTATGGTCAATAAAATGGTTTATAGCTTCAATTTGAATGATTGTAAGTTTTATAAATGTAATTCTTCCTTGCCCAGTATGGTTTGAGGAACAGTGTGTAAGTATATAAAGTAAATATGTTTATGGTAGTCCAGCATATTGTGTACTTTATTTTGTTTAGTATTGTTATAATTGTAAAGTATTTTCAGTTTTTATCACAAAGTGTGAAACCAAGAAAACGCTCAGGGGCCATTTAGACAACCGGGGCCGTACACAGGATTTTAGAAATACTGAGGTCCATCATGTTGACGGACAGTTTAGTAATTGTTTAGTCCTGTTTTGTCCCTGTTTAGACTTGGTTTAGTCCTGTTTTTTTTGTTTTTTTTTTTTCTAAATAAGTCCTGGTTTAGAGTATTTTTTTCTGGTGTAATCCTGGTATAGATTCCATCCTGGTTTGGTCCTTGTTTAGTCCGTTTTTCCTAAATAAGCCCTGTTTTTTCTGGTTTAATCCTAGCTTAGACCTGGTTTAGTCTTGAATTTTGCCTGGTTTAGATCTGGCTTAGTCTAGCATTAGAAAAATAGCGCGGTCGGGACCTCTGTGACCGCTATGGTGTGTACGGCCACGTAGACAACGTGTTTTGGCGAATCCGCAAAAGTTTTATTACGTCTTGGCCAGTATATGCCATGAAACTACATTACCCATAATGCATGTGTCTCGCGCAGGTTGATTAATGGCGTCTAGAGTCATCGTACAGCTCTGCGCTCGCACACTCGCTTTCTCTTTCTCCCTACAGTAGTCATCTCATCCTGTGTTCGAGCGCAACCCAAGCTAGCTTCAAAGGAGTTAGCAGCCCATTTTGTCGAAGAAGCGTCGCCTTAACACCGCCGAAGAACGCTGTTTTACTGTAAAAGATGTTCAGGAAAACGAGAAGAAACAATTCCCGCTTCAAAGACCTCGTTTTACTTTGACCTCTGCAGCTGAACGGGTTTAAGCGGTGCCTCGGTTTTGACAAGAGAGGCTCATCTGTGCGCCGCTGCTCCGCTCCTGGAGGGAGAGATTTGGACAAAGCCACTCAGATGTTGGACAATTTGAACGTCCGCGGATCTCTGGCGTTTTCACTTCTGGCATCTATGAAATTGAATTGTCGGGCTGCTCATCTGCCGTCAAAGTGTCAGGAATAAAAGCGAGGAGAGGAGGAGTAGGGTCTATTTTTGGAGGGCGAGAGTTTTGGATCTTGCACTGAGGCAGGCTTCTGGAGGCGTAGTAAGGGGAAGGACTGAAGTCTGGTCTCAGTGATGGCAAACGAGCCGATAATACTCAACGTCTACGATATGGTAAGAAGAAACATCAAAAGAGATGGTTAATAAATATATATATAGGAATGTGGATGTTTTTGTTTGTATTTGCTTGTGTGTCAAAGTACAACCACCTCATTAAATTATTTCTAAATGTCTGGTTGCTTTTAACACCTCGTCTAATATTACTGACAGTCCTTTTCAAAAGTTACTAACAAATTAGTGTTTTTACTAGCCAGAGTTTAATTAAGTCAGATCTTTATTTTTTTTATATTTTATCATATTTTATAGCATACGATAAGCTTAATTAAATGAGCTTGTTTTTTGTGTAGACAAGGATTTATCAAATACGTGGGAAACAGGTTTACCTAGGCAGAATAAATGTGAACTTTTTGCACGCTGCCTATCTTCTTAATACATGCTTTTTGTTTGTTTGTTTTTTCTCAGATCATGATGAATTACTCTGTACTAAATTAGGTGGTCACTCAAACCCAGGAGATTAAAGAAATGAAGGCCAAGATGAATTACTGAAGTTAAGATGCATGCCTTAAATCCAACCGGCCGAAGTGGCTAGTGAGACTAAAAGTGCTACAAGCCTTACAAGAAATCTAACAGCATTTGACCAGTTGGTTAGCACTAATGTCAAGCCCTGTTTACTGCATATTTTACTTTTATTTGTATTTATTTTGACAGTTGACTCTTAGTATTACAATCTAAACTTATTGTCCAACAAAAATAACAATGTCTTTAATAAACTGCCCACGTTACCTTTTAATATAGTGGTACACATTTCCTATTCTCAATACATCAAAAGTGACTTAACTCATTGTATGTTTAAAAAAAAAAGGACAGACTTTTAAATTGTCCCTTTTCACTCAAAGACAAAACCTGCCATACCAATTAACATTTTGTCCTTCAACAAAAATCAAAACATCTGTAGTCTCTCTTACAATGTATCTCAAGAGGCTATCCCTACTAAACAATATTGATTTTCTGACAAAGATTATTTACAATATTAGGCTTGTATTGCAAGCACCGCCACCTTTTTAACAAGTAACCTTACCCATATCAGTAAAGAATAGAGCAAAGAAGTCATCCTTTTTGGTCCCCTAAGCTGCTGTGGACAAAACAACAGGGTAACTTGAGGAGTGTGTCAGATATCCAAGCAGCTGGTCAGCTACTGTCTTCTACTATTGAGGATGGGTTTTTTTTTTTTTTTTTTTTTTTTGCTCGTAGCAGGGGTCATCTTTGAGTCAGTATGTGGTCATCAGTCCTGTAGACAATAGACAGAGATGATCCTAATTGAGTGATGTATTGTTGAGCAATACCGTCAGATTCTTTGTGGTGGTCATATTACATTACAAGGAGGAATTTAGTTTTATTCAGTTAGTTGTAATAATGCCACATTTTTTGAATATTTTGGTTATATTATTTTCACTTTTCTATTTAAGACATTAGAGAATCAGAGTAACAAGAAGTAAGCCCTAGTTAATATGTAATGTCATGTTTTGAACATTTTACTTACCGTGAATTCCTTTTAGCCCCAAGGAAGAGTTGGAGCAAATCAATTCAAATACAAACAGGAAGATACATTTTTGTTTAACATTGCAGTTCATCATTTAGCTTTATGAACATAATCTCTTGATCTTTACAACACCGGTGCCTGTCTGTATTTTCTTATACTCTTCCTTCTTTCTCCCCTCCTCCACGGATGCTCTGTCTGGTGCTCCTTCATCTTCCACTCTGTGTGTCTTTGTCTCCTCCCCCTATCTTTCACTTCCTCTTTCACTTGCTCTCTCTTCTCCACACAGACTGCAGGGCTTTCGTCATTGTGCCTCACTTTGATTCTTGTGAATGGCTGCAGTAGTACACTCGACACAGACAGTAGTAGTAGTAGTAGTAGTAGTAGTAGTAGTAGTATACACAAGGTTACGGGAGCTGCTCACATCTAAGTAAATTGCATATATGCAGCAAGTATCAACAGAACTTAGTTTTAATTTAATGTATGAATTGCTCTTTAGTATTAGTTAATGTTTTCCATGTTATGGCAGTATAATGAATAATATATGACTTTATTCTCGCCTCTTTATATCTCTTGCAAGCAAGTGACAGCTAACGTACAGTAAAATTATTGCATTTAATAGGTATATAATAAATGTTGTCACTTCTGGAGCTATGCAGAGGCAAATGGGTCAGATAAAAGGAAAACCCCTTGTCCTTAGTGGGATCTGTGCAAATTGTTTTTACTGATAAAATGGTTCAAACTAGAGGTGGAACGTAACTGTCCTTTACTAACCTTTAAAGTAATTTTTGAAGACATTTCTGGGTATATTTTCTTAAAACATACTTTGTACATAACACTCAATACTTTTTTATTTTTACTTAAATAATAATTTACTTTCACTTTAGTTTTACAACTTCCATCCATCTTCTACCGCTTATCCGGGGCCAGGTCATGGGGCAGCAATCTCAAAAGATATGCCCAGACTTCCCTCACCCCAGACACTTCCTCCTGCTCTCCCGGGGGAATCCCAAGGCGTTCCCAAGCCAGCTGAGAGACATAGTCCCTCCAGTGTGTTTTAGGTCTTCCTCAGACCTCCACCTGGTGGGACATGCCCAGAACACCTCCCTAGGAAGGCGACCAGGAGGCATCCGGAACAGATGCCCGAGCCACCTCAGCTGGCTCCTCTCAATATGGACGAGCAGCAGCTTTACTCCGAGCCCCTCCCAGGTGACTGAGCTCCTCACCCTATTTCTAAGGGAGTGCCCAGCCACCCAGTGGAGGAAGCTAATTTCGGCTGCTTGTATCTGGGATCTTGTTCTTTCGGCCATGACCCCAAACTCATGACCGTAGTTGAGAGTAGGAACGTGGATCGATTGAGAGCTTTGCTTTCCAGCTGAGCTCCTTCTTCACCACAACAGACCGGTACATTGACCGCATTACTGCAGACGCTGCAGTACTTTTACAACTTGAGTAATGTTATTTTGACATAACAGTACTTTCACTTGAGTACTATGTATTTCTTCCATCTCTGGTTTGAACTTGCAAATCAACACTAACTTCAATTCAAAGATGTTCCACATAAGTCATCATTTTAGTAAAGAGTAGACAATAGATTTTTTTTTCTCTTGTCTTTTCTTTTGAACACTGTCGCTCTGTTAAGCCTACAGCAGGAAATTGTGCATCAGATACCAGCACAGGTCAAAAACACACAGTACCCACTGATGAATGAACTGATAAATAGGCTTATTTCCTTTTTCTGTTTGGGGAGCAATAGTGTAAAATGACTATCGCTAATATTTCAATATTCCCCCTCTTCCTCCCTCTGTGTTTCTCTGCTGTGTTTTCCCACTGTCCTGCTCTAAGTGGATTTCCTGTCCAGCTCTGAGTGCTTTAGTCCGGCGCTCTAATGAGACAGCATTATCTTCACTCCACCTGTCTGTATACAAGCTGCACTGGGACTGCTCTGTATGTTTCAGACCAGAGGTCATAAGGTCCAATCTAACAGGGATTGTAGACAGACACTCATTAGTCTTCATTGTTGTGTATATTGTCTGAATAAAGGAAGCAATTGTGTTAGTTCAGTAAGTTAGTTTAGTCACTAAACTGAGGTCTTCATCCTGCAAAACACAAAATTACATTTTAAATGATTTTGTCCTCTTGTCTTATAATTGTAGGTAAACTACTGGTATTTTTATGCTACAATAATGGTGTGATAGTTAATTACTGTTGTCAGTTTTTGGCTGCTGAGTTGAATACCAAGAACTCGAAACAAAGATGACCTGGGTCTTGTAAAAGCCAGATGGAAACAAATAAAACATTTTTTTATTTTAAGGTCTTATATTTTTAGACTTTAATCTGTGTATACTGGTGCATCTGTCAATATACTGTAAGTTAGTAGATTCACAATACCGGTGATTGTCTGTGACCCTTGGTAGCTGCTTTAATGGCCTTACTGTATGTATGTACACTGCTCAAAAAAATAAAGGGAACACATAAACAACACAATGTAATGCCAAGTCAATCATACTTCTGTGAAATCAAACTGTCCACTTAGGAAGCAACACTGATTGACATCAGTTTCACTGCTGTTGTGCAAAGGGAATAGACAACAGATGGAAATTATAAACAATTAGCAAGACACCCCCAATAAAGGAGTGGTTCTGCAGGTGGTGACCACAGACCACTTCTCAGTTCCTGTGCTTTCTGGCTGATGTTTTGGTCACTTTTGAATGCTGGCGGTGCTTTCACTCTAGTGGTAGCATGAGACGGAGTCTACAACCCACACAAGTGGCTCAGGTAGTGTAGCTCATCCAGGATGGTACATCAATGTGAGCTGTGGCAAGAAGGTTTGCTGTGTCTGTCAGCATAGTGTCCAGAGCATGGAGGCGCTACCAGGAGACAGGCCAGTACATCAGGAAACGTAGAGGAGGCCGTAGGAGGGCAACAACCCAGCAGCAGGACCGCTACCTCCTCCTTTGTGCAAGGAGGACAGCACTGCCAGAGCTCTGCAAAATGACCTTCAGCAGGCCACAAATGTGCATGTGTCTGCTCAAACGGTCACAAACAGACTCCATGAGGGTGGTATGTGGGCCCTCCACAGGTGGGGGGTGTGCTTACAGCCCAACACCGTGCAGAACGTTTGGCATGTGCCAGAGAACACCAAGATTGGCAAATTTGCCACTGGCGCCCTGTGCTCTTCACAGATGAAAGCAGGTTCACACTGAGCACATGTGACAGACGTGACAGAGTCTGGAGACACCGTGGAGAACATTCTGCTGCCTGCAACATCCTCCAGCATGACCGGTTTGGCAGTGGGTCAGTAATGGTGTGGGGTGGCATTTCTTTGGGGGGCTGCACAGCCCTCCATGTGCTCGCCAGAGGTAGCCTGACTGCCATTAGGTAGAGATGAGATCCTCAGACCCTTGTGAGACCATATGCTGGTGCGATTGGCCCTGGGTTGCTCCTAATGCAAGACAATGCTAGACCTCATGTGGCTGGAGTGTGTCAGCAGTTCCTGCAAGACAAAGGCATTGATGCTATGGACTGGCCGCCCGTTCCCCAGACCTGAATCCAATTGAGCACATCTGGGACATCATGTCTCCCTCCATCCACCAACGCCACGTTGCACCACAGACTGTGCAGGAGTTGGAGGATGCTTTAGTCCAGGTGTGGGAGGAGATCCCTCAGGAGACCATCCGCCACCTCATCAGGAGCATGCTCAGGCGTTGTAAGGAGGTCATACAGGCACAAGGAGGCCACACACACTACTGAGCCTCATTTTGACTTGTTTTAAGGACATTACATCAAAGTTGTATCAGCCTGTAGTGTGTTTTTCCACTTTCATTTTGAGTGTGACTCCAAATCCAGACCTCCATGGGTTAATAAATTTGATTTCCATTGATAATTTTTGTGCGATATTGTCAGCACATTCAACTATGTAAAGAACAAAGTATTTAATAATAATATTTCATTATTACATATTTGTGTTATTTTAGTGTTCCCTTTATTTTTTTGAGCAGTGTAGATACTATGCAGAGTTGTGAACAACAGTGTGGGCTGCTCTAACAGGAACCTACAGGTCACATGCACACAGATTTCACAGACATGGTGGTTTTTAACTTCACGATAAGGAACACAGGGTACAGTCTCTCACATGGCGCATTTTTGCCACCACCTACATTCAATAAGAAGAATATAAAGGTCACAGCCAATCAGAAGCTGAGCGGTGAAGGTGCCTTATTTGCCCTGTAGAATATAATTAGCCATCACTGACCAGAAGCTCAGTAACACAAGAATAGTGCCACATTTACAGTGGCAGTGTATTTTAGCCATACTTTATGTAACTGCCAATAAGGCACAGTGCTTATCCCCGCTTAGTTCTTTTTTTCTTTAGGCTTTTCCCTTTCTGGGGTCTTCACAGCAAATCATCAACCCCCTAGTGTGCATAGATTCACATATTAATTTGGCATAAGTTTACACCAGATGCCCTCCCTGACACAGCCCTCTCCATTTATCCACATTTGGGTTTGGCACAAAGAGTACTGGCTGGTGTCCCCTTGTAGTTGGATTTTAGTTGAATAAATGAATAAAATAAATTAATATCAAATTTATTTCACTAGTTATTCTAGGCTACACTGAGCTGACCATAGATTTTATGCTCATTGACAACATTTCCTGAGAATACAAATTTAGCACCACTACATAGAGCAATGCACAGCCTGACCTTGCTCTGCATTTATCTCACTAAGCACCAGTTTCCTTCCCCTGTGGCTTTAGTTTAGTTTTTGTCATGTTGAGCAGAAGCCATATATAATACTAATGCTGTTTATTACTTTTATTACTACTAGCAATTTTTACGATGGTACAGTAAACTCTGAGGCATTACTATCAACTGTCTTGTGTTAGCTCTCCTTCTGTCTGGCTTTATCTCTTTGATTACAAGCTCAAAATTTACTGCCATTCTCTTCTACACACTCTCTTTATTCTATGGCTTGGAGGAGGAGGAGGAACGTTTTAACAAGCTTTGAAGTAATGAGGGCTAAGAGTCTTATTTCACCCCTGAGTGGGAGGAGGAGGAGATTGTACCAGAAGGCCTGTCACAGTTGTGAACAGATATGCCTACTATTAGGGATGTAACAATATCCAAATCTCAGGGTACGATATTATCATGATATTAACCTCACAATACGATATTTATTGCGATATTGTGGGGAGGCTCACGGTATTGTGGAAATGCTCACATATACATATAACATATGTTATATAAAAATGCCCTGCAAAGCCCTTGATGTAATTATTGTCATATTTCATGTTTTATCTACTCTAAAGTGTGACAGATAACAAAGTTTTCATCTGGATCACATTATTTTGGTCCGACAACAAAAAGCTTTAAACAGCAGCTCAAACAGGTGCCACGAGCAATGACCATATAAGAAATGTCCCCTTCTTATACGTCAATGGACACGAGGCTCTTGTAAACAAAGAGAGATCAGGAGTCAGCACAGGGGCAAGTGTTCACTGTTTGATTTTATCCACAAACTCCTGCTCACACCCTTCCTCTGCTGGATACTAGAGTTAGTTTATAGTTTTCAGCGCGAGTCCAGTCCGAGCCTGTAGGCTGCTCCTGGAGCGCTCAGAGACGAGTAACTTTATTGTATTATTTACTAACCTTTTAAATCCTCATCTACAGAAAACAGCTGTGAGTCTTGACATTCGCTGATTTATCCTGCGAACGCTGCTAAAAAAAACGGCTTCCTCCACCATGTTGGCTCAAACATAGCAAAGGATCATGTTGTTCTCTCTGCTTTTTATCACGCTGCTGTAACAAAACTATGTATTTTCACTCTGGGAGAGTACTGTTTGATACCGTAACAAGGCCCCGACAATATCGAGAGACTTTTGCTATCGCGATATTGCCAATACCGTTACATCCGTACCTACTATCCTCTTTTCCTGGCGGGTGCATAACTTTAATGTATCGCTGTACACAACAATAAGTGGTAGATACACATGAGACTGAAGATGCAGGGGTAAAAGGGTAAATGTTAAATATTCTGCCCAGCAAAAGCCTGGCCAATCAGCTCTCGGTACATGGCAATTGAGAGATAGGCTGGCCAAAAAAGGTGGAAGGTAACCTCAGCAATCAGTGCTGCTGGTATCAATAATTGATTCCTTGAGTTTGTACAGCAGCAGACCTCTTTGTGTGTGTGTGTGTGTGTGTGTGTGTCTGTGCGTGCGTGTGTGCAAGTGATCCCCAGTAAACAGCACACATTCAGTTATGAAGGGTCATGAGATAGTTAAGGGTAGGGCTGATCAATTAAACAAACTTGCAATTTTAATTGTTGCAATTAGCAAATCGCAAAGGCTGCAGTTACTTATGTTATTTAATGTTCACTGCAGAAAAAATATCCTATCTCCACAGGTTCTTATTATGTATAAATACATACACCTCTGTATGTTTACAGACATAATCTGAAAGGCCTGTGATTCCTTGTATTAGTTGAGCAGTGCATTTAAATTTTGTCAATCAAGTGTCAATGCTCCATCACAGGCTTAAAATGTAAACTGTGAACTGTATATTGATTTTAGAAAATATATCGCAAATCTAGTCGCAACCTCAATATCTGTAAAAAAAAAAAATTGCAATTAGATATTTTTTCAAAATTGTTTGGCCCTAGTTAAAGGCTTGAAAAATAAGCATTTCTATATTTCACACTATGTCTAAAATCCAGTAATTATGAAAATCTTTTAAAAGGGTTAATTTAATACCAAAGGCTTTGCCCAACATTTTGTATACTTTTGCTAATTAATTTCCCTTCTTTGTCTTTCTTTCAGTACTGGATCAATGAGTTCACCAGCTCTCTGGGCATCGGGGTCTTTCACTCAGGGATTGAGGTCTATGGAAGAGGTACAAGTATTTGAAAAAAAAAATCATAAAAGTAACGTTTCTCAAGCTAAATCTCATCTAAATGTGTTTTTAGAGTTTGCTTATGGCGGACACCCGTACCCATTCTCAGGAATCTTTGAGATCACACCAGGCGATGCGACCGAACTCGGTGAAACATTCAAGTTTAAGTGAGTGTTTGTAACGTTTATTTGGAATTGTAGTTTGCTGTAATGTAGGGTTTAGAGTTTGGATCCTGTATGATAACTACCTACTGCTATAGGTTTAATACACACACACAAGTGGATGGAAAGACATGTGGACAAGCTTGTTTTGATTTCACAGTTTTTTCTTGGTGGTCAGTAGCAGCCAATTTAATTACAAAAAGAGAAAATGCAGAACAGAAAAAGAATGTTGACATAGATTTTGAATAAAAAAACATCCTTCAGTCCTGAAAGAGGCCACGAATTACACTTGCAGTTATTCTCATATGCTTCTACTCTGAACTTGGTGCAGACAAAATGCTCTCAGACAGTCGTACAGAAACTTTTTACAATCGCTTTTCTGGATCTGTGTAAATGTCGAGACAGTGAAGTTCAATAAGTTTTAGGATTCCCAGATTCATCTGGAGTAGAGCCTACTGTACAGCACTGTGTTACTTCTGCTCTAGTTGATTTGCCCTGTGGCTTTGGACTCTCCCTGAAAACACCACACAGACACAGAGTCTTTCCACACAGTGTTGGTGACAAAAGTGTGCATTTATTGGGACAAGTTATGTATGCCAGCAATGTCTCCTCTACAGCTGAGATAAAACTCTGTTGGATAATTGTATTATAGTTAGGAATAGACACAGTTTTTTAATTTTTGGGGTTGGGTTTGTTCAGTGCTGTCTCTTAGGGAGGAGGTTGTGGGTTTGATCCTCAAGCTGGCTGAGACAGTATGTCCTCTCTGTGTTACTGTGGGTTCTTTTCAGGTATTCCAGCTTCAGATGTTAGGTGCATTGGTGACTCTAAATTGCCCAATGCCAGTGAATGTAAGAGTGAGTGAATGGCTGACTGCCTGTGTTTTTCTGTCAGTCCTGCGACTAACAGGCCACTGTCCAGAGTGTACCCTTCCTTAGGCCCATAGTTGCTAGGATAGGGTTTTTAGTTCATCAATCGTTTTTTGACATAAAAAAAATCTTCTTTCTTATACAGTTATTAAACATGTGCTGCTAGTCAATTCAAGTTGAAATTCTCCATCAGTGTTTTGCTATTTTAGATTTAGGTTGTATGAATTGTATCTAAACACTTCACCTGTTTGTTCAGAGAAGCCATAGTCCTGGGCAGCACAGACTTCACAGAGGAAGATGTGGAGCGGATCGTAGAGGAGATGGGGAAGGAGTACAAAGGCAATGCCTACCACCTCATGCACAAGAACTGCAACCACTTCTCCTCAGCGCTGTCCGAGGTACTGTATGTCAAGCACTCACATAGAGCAAAAACACTTTTTTAAAAACATTAGGAGAAAATATTCCCATTTAAACTATTTTTACACTAAAGATGTCTGTTAACTTGTAAATCCCAAGGTGCCTAACAGATTCACATACAGTGCGTTCATGAAAGCTCCACAACCGCTGTGTGTGTTAAGTCGGCTTTTCAGGGTGTGACTAATGAGCAGGCTGTCTTACAGTCAGTGTCTCTAGCACAGACACAGGGATTAAGGAAACACGCACAAGCCTGGACATGCAAATCCAACATGCACACAATTCATGAGTAGATGCTGTAATTTACAACCAGGGAGAGACACAGATTTATATTTGGTTCTGGTCATAGTCATACTATAGTATATACTATAAATGTGTATATTGCAAATTTCTTTTATTAGAGTTGAGAGTACTCTCTAGATCTCTTTTTCTTCCGATTCAGGGGTTGCCACCACAAATCATCTACCTCCATTCCGCCCTATCCGTTATTCAGTGCCAGTCTCTAAACTGTACATTGCTAGTCTCACCACTGTCTTCTACATCTTCCTCGCATCCTTGCTGAAACTCCTTTATCACACAATACACCTGACACTTTTCTTCACCTATTCCAACCTATGGTTCATAACCTATATGCCATATTGTATTGTTTTTTTTTTTTCGGCACTAGCCTTAACATTTCTTTGTTTAGTGCGCATGAGAAAGCTAAGCATGCAGCTTAGTAAGCCTTTTTGTGGTTCAAAGAGAATTCCTGCCTCTGGATCATCTGAAAAACCCTAGCCTGTCAGCAGCTTTGATGTTTTAATTAAAATGCACAGTTTGTTTATTCAAAGCCGCTTTTCCCATAATGTGATAATAACACTGTCAGTGCTTTGTGGAAATAATTGGCCTCATTTAGACACCGTAGCTGACTGTGCTTGTAAATACACATAAAATGGCTTTGGATAAGGGCTGCACTATTTATCTTATATTTATTGTTAGACCAGTGAGTCCAATGCCTTCTAGGTATCTCTTCATAAGTTAAAATAAAATTGAACTTTTACTATGATTAATAAAACCTTAACCTTATCAAGTGTATCCAAATATCAAATATCTATCTATTCAACATAGCTATTGCAAATCACATTTTTTCTAATTACCTAAATGCTTTTACGTTTGTTTCTGCTCAGATTCTGTGCGGTAGAGAGATCCCTCGATGGGTCAACCGCTTAGCCTACTTCAGCTCGTGTGTGCCATTTCTCCAGAGCTGTCTGCCCAAAGAGTGGCTGACTCCTGCCGCGCTGCAGTCCAGTGTGAGCCAGGAGCTGCACGGGGTGGGGCATCTGGAGGAAGCCGAGGACGCTGCGGCCACTGCGTCACTGGCGTCCATGTCGCCCTGCTCGCCCACCAGCCCCAGCCCCTCGTCTCTGCCTCGTCACCACCGCCACCAGCCGCGACGGTAGGAACTCCGGGGTCAAAGGTCAAAGGTGGACTAACTGTTGGTTGTCGGGTAACAGAGACGTCACAAGGATCAATTCCTGCAAATCTGATGTCAGTGCTGTCTTTAAGCAATCCACCTGCTCTGAGAATGTCAGCTGTAAAGAGCAGACAAAAACCTGTTGACAAAATGCTGGATTTTATCGCTCCTCAGTGACGGTATCTCTAATTCATGAAGCTAGGGGGAAAGGATGCAAGATAAAAAATGTAGGCCAAGAAGTCCAATACATTTCGTTCATTTATATCATGTCCAGTAAAACTGACCATCACAGCTGTCCCTTTCATTCACTTTGCCCTCTTTAATATAAGTATTTACTCTAGTCATCTTAAGGAAAGTTATTTATGCAACTTTAATAAAAATAATAAATATACTATACTATATTATTTACTTAATGAAGTACCTCAAAAAGCCTTAAAAATATGAGATCCACATGTTCTCATGAGTACACATCTGATGCAGTTTTTTGTTTTTTGTTATAGTTTCATGCTTAAGATATGACTTCTTGATGATGTTTATAGTCTGTTGTCAGACAGGAAACAATAGTTGTAGGATGACCTGTAGCCTAGCTCATTCAAACTCCGAGTCAGAAAATCAGTAGTGCTCTGAATTTTTGCCTCAAAGTGTGTTAAAGTGAAGCTTAATTCCTTTCCATCCTTTTATTTCTCCTCATCTTCCTCACAGCTGTCAGTACAAATATACAATCAGTCAGGCAGACATTAACTAACTAGTGACGTTTAGCAAAGGATAGCTCACGATGAAAAAGTATTAAGAGACATGAACAGCTGATGACTGAAAATAATGAAATACCTTTGCCACAAATTGTAAAAAAAAAAAACATTGTCTACACTCCCTTCTAACATAACATTTCAAAATTATTTAGTTAGCGGAGCTGGTAGGTGCTAGAAATTTAATTTAAAATGTGATTAAAAGTTTTCTTATCTGCAACTGCCTTGGTGCCTTTGAGTGCAAGTTGTATTGAAGTCTTTTATGCATCACAGCAACTACTAATGTCAGCAATACTCGTGGCATTAAGGACATACCACCATATAAAAGAGAGCAATGCTTGCAGTTTGAGCAAGCTAAGCTAACGTCCTGCTGCAGCAGGCAATGGTAAAAATCTTAATTTATAGCTTATGTTTCTAAGTATGTTATGTAATTACTAGCTTACATTGAATAAAAGGGTCAAGGTAAGGTTACATTGCTAATCTTTGTTTGCATTCTAACTCAAACTTTATCAAAAGTGATCAAACTCTATAAATGTTCTTCAACTAAGATGTTAAAATATTGAAGCCAATGTGCTTTGTGAAATGTATCAATCTTTTTAATTTTGGGACCTTCTATGATGGTGGGCACAATGTGTAGCTGTCAATATGCTGTCGACACGTGTCCCAACGAAGCGCCATGGAGGTGATTTTACAACAGGTGGACATCTGAGGAGTGTTTTATATTCCCCTGTGGTATTTTTATGACCTAAAGGCCTTTTTGTCTGTTTTTGGTTAAGTGTGATAAACTCAGGATGTAAAAAAGGCTTTGTAATATATTCCTTAACAACTTTTTATCCTCTTTCCTATTATTATTATTATTGTTTTATTTTTTGTAATGCAATAGTCAGTCCATAAAGTCCGGTTTTATACTCTTTGATATATATGAAATTCTGTTTACGCCTTTGTGTTGGTATGCAAATCTGTTTTTCCCCAGTTTCCTGTGTGTGCACAAATGTGAGAGTGTATCTCGGCCACTGCCAAGCGGGCCAACCTTTTCCCAACACAGACACAAAACATTGAAGAGTACAACTATGACAACTGTTACAGTGTTTCATTTTTTTTTTTTTTTTTACATTTCTGTTCATAAGACATTTATCAATGTTGAGTGTTTTAGGTTTGTAGTTGAAACATTTTTCAGAATATTTAATGCTGACGGTGTACCTAAAAGATGATCAGTTCTTGTGAAACCAGCACACTTGTTTGTTGACGGATACCGCATAGTGTATCTTGTAATATATTTTTGTCTTTATTACTGACTCAGACTCACAATTTATGGTGTTGATGTTAGCGCCCCCTCGTGGCCATGTCTTTATTGACAAACACAAATGTGGAAGACCCCTTAACCCTCAGTTTTTTTTTGTTTTTTTTTACCAAGAGCATTTACCGCCTTTTCATTTTAAAATGTTTATTCCTGTTCATGTTTTATTACTTTTCCTAAGCCAAAGATACCCTTACATGACCATTTTGTTTATATTTGTATGTGTTTAACATGAGAATAAATGTTTCCTTTTGAGTTTAAGTAACTTTTTAAGTGTTAATGTCTGTAAAAAGGTTCATGTTGTGATCTTTTGCACACCTTTTTTGAGCTATGAATAGAAGGAAATTTCTGTTCAAAATACTGACTTCACCGAGCCTTCACTGGAGCTGCCCAGGTTTATACCCAGTTGACATGTTATTAAAAAGTACACTTTTGCTGAATCTGTGTCATTCCTTTATTGTTTGTGTATTCACAGTATTATTTAGTGGCTATTTGCATCAACAAGATTAGTGTCTTATATATTTTCAAATTGTTCTGGTTGCAAAAATAGATTTCTACATGTAACACATCATACCAAGTTTTAAAGAAAAGTACAAGTTATTCAAACGTCTAATGATCAAGATGTATAAAATAGTCAAAGCAGGTGTATATATGGTGTATATATTTTTTTACAGTTTTCTTGGAACAATTTTGAGTTTGATGGGCTTCACAGGTTGGCTCTTCCAGTCAAAGAGCAGAGGAATCTTGACAAGAAAAGCAGTCAAAGTAAATAAAATGTTATGGTCACTTGAGAAGTAGTAGTAGTAGTAGTAGTAACCTTACCATTGTTTCTTTACATGTTTCCAAAGTATAATTCTGAAGGAGGCGGACCACAACCATCTTCATAGTGAGGATGGCATAACGCATCCCAATGCAGTTGCGAGGGCCTTGACCAAACGGCATGTAGACGTAGGGGCTGATCTCGTCACTGTCTTTACTAAATCTGTACAGACACAAATTATTTATGCCAGCCAACTTGACAGTAAGCCATTCATTTTAGTTTATTCCAATAGGCAGATTTATTTCATCACAGAAAGTCCGTTAAACAGAAAACACAAAATAAAAATTATAAAATATATGATGGAGTAAAAGTTTAAGTGGCCTTGAATGTGTATTGTGATTGAATAAATAACGTCTAACAGTACCTCTCAGGCTGGAAGTGCTCCGGCTTGTCCCAGAAACGTGGATCTTTGTGCAAAAGGGAAACGGGGACCCCAACCAGAGTTCCCTCTGGGATGGTGATGCCGTGGACCTGCACTGTTTTCTTGCACACTCTCTCAAGACGTGGGGCAGTTGGGGTCAGGCGCTGGGACTCATTGATGACCTGATCCAGATATTGCAGACTGACGAGATCCTCATATGAGATTGCCGCCTAAAGACATAAGGAAGAATAAACTTGTAAACATGCAGAAACAAAACAGTGACATGCAAATCTACCGTAGGACTGCAAAACAAAGGTATGCTGTACATCTTTGGGTAAGCAGGTGTCTATCTCGTCATGTAACTTCTGCAAAGCTTCGGGGTTGGTGGCCAGATGGTACAGCATGTAGGAGAGTGTTGCACTGGTGGTCTCATAGCCCCCAAAGATAAAAATAAAAGCTTGGGAAAGGATCTCGTGCTCGGTCAAACCTGCAAAAATTGAAAATGTATTTTTGAATGTCAGTGATTTTAGTAAATTTTCTAAAATATCCAATCTAGTATCAGTATAATTATATAATAACTATATACAATAAACCATAAGCTGAGTATTAGTAAGCAGTTAATTCATCATTTACAAAGCATTATTGCAAGATTATTAAATACCACCAAGTTATAAACATCTCATATAAATCAATGCTAAATTATCAACATTAGTGTATATTTAGTATCAGTAAACTGTTTATTTATGACACTATTACAAATTACTGTACTATATGACTGATGTACTAATATGACTAATATATGACTGAGGCCAATATACACACTATACCTACTAAACCAAATACTTTGTCAATTAGTGCTAGTAATACGTCACAAATCACACTCGAGACATCATAGTGACTGCCAAGATCACAGTTTTCCAAAGACATACCTTTACTTGGTTGTTCCTCTTCATTTTGTATTTCAGGTATTTGACTCTGAATCATCACCTGCAGAAAGTCTCCTCGAGTCTATATAAATGTAAAAAGTATATTATAAAAATATTATTGGTCATAGTAAAGCAGGAAAATTCAGACATACTGCATATGCACACTCTTTATAGTGTTTTCTGATTTTATACAACAATACACTTACAGCTTTATCTGTATGATGCTGATCTTTGAAATTTTTAATAATGTCATAGAAAAAGTCCACACTAGCTTTGGGAAAGAAAGTCAAACCCAAAGCTTTCATTATCCGAGCACCAAAGGGGAACATCACTGTAGGCAGAAAGCCAGAGGTTACACACAGCTGTATTACTAAAAGCACACTGTAAACACACTATTGTGCATTCATACAAAGTAAAAGAATTGGCCAAAATGCGAAATTTAATATCTTCTTCAAGTGAGTAATGATAGGCCCATCCGGACTGTTTATGGCATCTGCGTCGACACTGAAGGATGCACTGGTCACAACGTCTAAACTGTAGGGGCCAACAAATCTGCAGCAGAAAAAAGTTTAAGTTACTCAACAGTGTGTCTGTGTAGGTTCTCAGTCACCCAGGAGAAATCAGTAAAAAGGTAAAACAATCAGGTCATCTGGACAAGGTTTTTTTTTTGGAAGATGTTTCATCTTTGCTCCGTAGGGCGTAATAATTTCTCAGGAAAGCTGCTGTGAGAGTGGAGATACAATGGTTCTCCCCCAGAGGGAGTCGTTAAACCTCAGGGCAGTAAACAACAACCAGCAGCTGAAAGGCCTGGACTGAAGCCCGAGGCAGGGCCATTACCTGCGAGCTATTAGCATAAGGTGCCTCTGAAGTTGATGGTCTATTGTTAGAGTGAAACCTCAAGTAAAGCTGAGTTGTTGTTGCTTTAGCACTGAGGTGTAGACTGAAGGAAAATCCAGGACCAGAACCAAAAAGAACAGAAAGGAATTGGAAAACAACCTGTTTAATCCATTTGTGGCTGAACTTTCTGAAAAACTCAAAAGGATTTTTAATACTCGCATTTCAGTAAAATTAAAACCGTCAACACTCTCAAGGAGACTTGTTCACTCTTAGGACAAAATCCCCTCCCACAAGCAACGGTGGGTCAACGGTGTTCAGTGTAGTGAAGAATGCAGTGATCTGTATATTGAGAAATCAAGCAACCTTTGCACTGTAAGGTATCAGCAGGAAAACTGGACCACAGGCTACCTCTGTCTTACAGAGACAGGTCACTCCTTTGAGGACAGTAATGGCCAGATTTTGGCCAAAGAGAGTTGCTGGTACAAATGTGGTACTAGGGAAGCCATTTTTGTGAAAATGGAAAAATCTTGTCTAAACAGGGGAGGAGGCCTAAGGTTTCCATCCATCCATTTTCTACCGCTTATTCCCGTTAGGGGTCGCGGATGACTGGAGCCTATCCCAGTAACTTTGGGCCGTAGGCGGGGTACACCCTGGACAGGGGCCAGCTTGTGGCCTAAGGTTTAATTTTCCTTAAGTCTACACCTCAGCGCTGAAACAAAAACAACATACTCAGTTTCACTCTAACAATAGGCCATCAACTGCAGAGGCACCATACGCTAATGAATCACAGCTGCTGATTGTTGTTTACTGCCTTGTTTAACCTTTTTTACTCACACAACAGTGGTGAATGAGGTGCCACTGTCAGAAAAGCAACTTACGTCTTAATCTCAACAGGTTCATCCAGGTTTGTTTTTTCCAGCGTCTTAATCAGTCGGTCTGCATATTGACTGACTATGGGAAAAACCTGTACCAAAACAATTCAATAACAACATAGTGAGATTATTCTTAAATTTATAGACATTTGAAACACACCCTCAAATACTTTGTAGCGTGTACTGGTAATACCCACTTGTTTTAGCCTCCCACTGGTGAAGCATGGTGACAGTGTGTTTCGAATTCTCCTCCACCTTTCGTCTTTTACTGTTGTAATGGCATCACTCATTGGACCTGCCAAGTCATTTTCCTGAGAAAATGGATTACAAATGTATAAAAAGTTTTTCCTTTAAGACCCATGATTTACCCTCTATACTAAAAGTTTTTTTGCTGTTCATTTGGTCACCTTAATAGCATTTATTGCCCATGAATTGACAATGTTGGGCAGTGATAAACTTGAACTGTTTTTAGATAATGTTGTTTCTTGTTTAATCAATCAATCAAAACTATTTGTATATTACATGTATATGAGTCATGTGTTCAGTAATAAATAATTCTAACACCAATTAACAAATATATAAAATAGATTCTTAGACATTATTGCACTTATCAAACTTTAAAATTAAATGATTGATGATAAAGAAGATGTAGGCCTCACCCTCCGATTGGTAAAGACAGAGTAGCACTCCTTCACCATCACTGTCTTAATCATCTCAGGGTCTGCCACCATTAACACAGGCTGACGTCCATCATACAGCCTAAACACACACACACACACACGGGACATAACATTTACACTGAAAATGTCACAAATGTAATAGAAAACTATGAATAAAGATGCAGTAAAAATGTTGGACATCGTATGGAGGTAAATTGCATAATACTGTACTTTTACAGTATGAGTCAGCTCAGCACATGATGTTCATCTTGAGCAATTTTACCAATAACAATAACTCAAAATGGATAAACAAACATATTAGGTGACACATGGGTGTAAGGATGTTTAACCTCTACTGGTCACCTTGTGTCATGTTCAGGCCCGTCAACAGAGGGGGGCAAAAGACTCTGTTGTCCTGGGCCTCAGGGTCAGAGGGGCCCAGAAATGGTTCCTCTTCTTACATTTTCTAATATAATGGGCCCATGTAAAGCCTTCTTGCCCTGGTCCCCAGCAAGCCTGTCAGCAGGCCTGGTCATGTTAGTTAAAAGATCTTACCCCCAAACATCTCCATACTTCTGATGGCACTCACGGTCAAAGGGTAAAAGTCCCTATATGGTACAAAAATATTTTAAAATTTGGTTAAATCAATATAGATGAACATATAACAGTTGTAAGGTTCAAAACGGGCAGATACATTTAGTGCCTTACCTTACGAAAATACATTAATGTCCCTAGAAAAGGAATGGGCGTAGGTCCGTGAATTCCAAGGTTTTTGAAAAACCTATATGGCCAAATGCTATACCTACAATATTCACAAATAAATAAATATACATGACAAAGGGGAATAAAACTGATACCAAAATGCAAACATTATTAACAGAATAAAAAACTTTCGTAGCTACTTATCACAAGAACGCAACAGTAGTATAAAATTGCATCACAGGTCCCTGGCTGTAAACGTTTATTACATAACGCACTTCCCATGATAAACTAGAAAACACAATGCATTTAGACCTGTACACAATTTACAGCCACATACCCTGCTAACAACAATGAAACTTTGATTAGAAACTAGACATAAACATCTGCGATAAAGGATTTCACTTAGTTTTAACTCAACAAGTTATGGACAAAAACAGCAGACACGACTCACAGTAACAGCAGGGTGAAAAAGAGAGCCAGCAGAGTCCAGGTGTACGCCGAAAACAAGGCAAAGGGAAACATGATGACATCCCAAAGAAAAAAACGACAACTGATCTGACCGAGAGAGGAAAAGGTTGTTTTATTTTCGCTGAAGTGGGCGGGGTTTGGATTGGCCTCCGATAACCTTAGAAAAAGGAAAACTTACAAGTACACTGATAATCATTCAAAATTTTAATGTTAAAATCCAGTTCGGTAGGAACACATTTGCTTTAAGCTATATTTTATTGATTTCCTTGTTGCAGAAAGATAAGACTAACATTTATTTTTATTGTAATGTAATGTTCTTTACTTTTTTTAAACAACACAAGCATAATACTATACTTCAACTGTGTTAATTCTAACAAAAAATAAACATTCACATTTGAACAGACAAAAATCTAGTGAAAACAAACGTTTTTTGAACCCTTTCGTATACCATCCAAAACCCGGAAGTTCCTCCACTGACCCCGTTGTCTTCTCTCACATGTAACATTACAGCTCAGGTGCATTTCTTTGACTATTATTTTTACATTTATCACCTGGTGCCACTAAAGATAAACATTTGGGTAAGTCAACATCAGGTAATGAGCTGTTTCGGTGTGACTAGTTTTAAAGATTTACTAGGCTGCCCTTCATCGATACAACGAGCTAATGCTAATACTAGCTTCACAACGGTCACCCTTTTTTGATGTTGTTCCTGTTAATGAGCTTTCTGTCGGTGTTGCAGTGTAAACATTATCTAGAAATATTTTTATACATTTTTATAAGCATTGCAAATCAATTCTTATTCTATACAAGTAATGTGTAACATAGCCTATATTAGTATTGTTATTCAAGTCAAAATATATCTTTTAAAGTAGACCCATAATATGAAAGTCATAATAAAAATTGTGGTATTGCACAACAATACAAACATAATACAAGACATTTCAAACGATACATTAATATTGAATAGTTTCAAGTGACTCTTTTTGTGTATTTTGTGGTGTGCCATATTAAAACTGAGGTGTAGATGAGAAAAAGTTATAGTAAAGCAATTGGGGTACAATAGCAATACTTGTATGGTTATAAGTAGGCATGATCAGCGGCTCTGTGGGTGTGCCAACACGTTCTCCTCACGGTGTCTTTTTTTTTTTTTTTTTTTCAGCAAAATGTTCCTGACCATGGCACTGCTGAGGAAAGGCATTCCCGGGAAGCAGTGGATCGGGAAGTATCGTCGTCACAGACCAATCACGTGGCAGATGAAACGTAACATGGTGAAACATCTGGAGAGAGAGGCTGAGAATGAGTACTGGATTAGCCGGCCTTACATGACTCCAGAACAGGAGCTGGGACATGCAGCAGAGCGCAGGGCCCAGAACTGGCTCAGCATCAAGGAGAGAAACTTTACTAACTTTCCCGAACACAAGAACATTACGGATCACTTGAGTCATCTCAGGACGACCAAGACATGGTCAAATTAAAGACTTTCAACAAGTACAGACTGGAATTGGTAACATTATATTTATGTATATGTACAAAGCTGTTTGAAACTCAGCAGTGTTCTCTGTTGATAAAAATTGTCGAATAAGGCCACCTCATCTGATAAATAAATCAGTTTGTCTTGCTGATAAAATATTTTACTCTGCATTTTGTTTACAAATTTGCCTCACATTACTGCGTCTACAACAATTTCCTAATACACTACATCAAATACACAGCAATATAAGGTAACACTTAACAAAATATAGAAATAGTAATATTTTGTGGGAGAAAGGGGAAAGTGTGTTTGTTTTATATTTGGCACATGCAATGGTTTCCACCTTTTAAATATAACAAATGATTGTGTAAGAACACAGTACACAGCTTTATTTCACCTGGTATTATTTATCTGTCAGTGGATGATGTCATTTTATGTAACTCATTGTGTGGGAGCTGGACATGTGAGTGAATGATGTAATGTAACGTTATCTGCTGACACATGCTGCCCATTCTGATGTACCATTTAAGGCTTTCCTAAACCATATACTGCTGATTGCCATGTTGTAAAAGGGTGTACATAACACTATTTGTCACTGGTTATTGATGAACTTTATGACTTATGCTGAATACAGAGTACTGAACACCACTGAAACTGCTCAGGTTAACCAATACATGACATCAATAATTGCATGAGAAAAAAACATTAATGTTGAAAAGCCTCAGGTCAAACTTTTTGGAATATTTTTGGTGGAACACAAGATTTATTTCAGTACTGACAGTGGCACCACGGGGTCCAAAATAATTAAAGAGTATTAATGTAATGGTCCTTAAAATGCTGCTTTTAACTGTGCTATCTGTGTGTCAGCTTTATGCATCAAAGGAAAAAAAATCCTCTGTTCTCACCAGCTCTCACAATTTCTTCTGGGATCCCCATTTTACGAGTTTGTCCAAATCAAGAATAATCCATTACTACAACTAGTTGTCTTAAAAAGATTTATTAGGATGATTGAAAAACCCATTCAGGTTTTAAAATTTAAAGTCATGACTTTAAAATGTAGAAGTTTTATTTAATATATTAAAACACTTTTTAGAACATTTAATTATAGCACATTTACAGTTGTTTACTTTACTACTTTATTTCCTAAAAAATACATTCTTAAAAAATAGGACGTACAAAAATTCTATTTGGAAAACAACGACTTGACAAGAAAGCCTGGTTTGTCAGACGCAGTGATACGGTCTAAAACATATCACACCTGATTAGGGTTCAGCAGTAACCAATGTTGATAATGATTAATTAAAAAAAGAATACATAATAATTAAATTATTATTAGCTCGGTTCTTATGAGAAGCTCTAATTGGGCCCATTTGACGAAATGTAGGAATAGCTTAAATTAAAACAGTAATTGTTTAGCCAGGCAGCCAACCACACACTGATATTTGTGTAACATATAAATCATACGCAGGCCGCGCGTACTTTACAGTATCTCAGCCAAAGCTGTCAAGCAAAAGCATGGATTTTGAAACCTGACAAGTCTTGCATCTTGATTTGCCCTTGCAGCCCACAGTGGGGCTTGTGTCCAGCAGATGGAGCCCGTCGCCCTCCTGCTGCTGCTTGCAGCTGCTCTCAGCTGCCCAGCAGTCCCCTCCCGTGTCCTGCGCTGCGTCCAGGCGTTGTTTTCCTCTCCTGGATGATGAGGTGCGTAAAGAGAGGCGCCAACGTACCGCACCGGGCTGAGGGAGGTAATGACCAGACCAGACACACTCTGTCCGACAAAATCCACGCAGCGTCTCGGCAGCGGAGACATGAAGACCCTCGCTGCTTTGAGGAGTAAAGCGTTACCTGCAGTCGTCTGAGTACAGCGGCAGCATGGCAGGGGGTCGGAGGGGACTTGTGGCCCCCCAGAATACTTTTTTGGAGAATATTGTCCGACGGTCGAACGGTAAGTACGATTTCTTAAATCGTAACAACATTTAAAAACTGTCAGGCTGTGTCAAAGCGAGCACTACTTTTGTCGCAGGAGAGACATTAAAACATATTGGAAAACTTGCATATCATATGTCTAAATTATATTTACCAAGACTTGTTTCAACGCTGTTTAACGCACATTTCGTTAATTGAATTAACCCTTTTAGGTGATAAATTTTCTCTGCGTAGCTTTTTTCTAAAAGGGATTCCCCGAAGTAGGCTACAGTGTGGAGGTGGAAAAACGCAGAAAACCATTATCGTTGCATTCACTGTCGATTACATAAGGCCGATGGGGTTCTTAATTGGAAAATCATTTCAAGCGCAGTCCTAAGTGCATAGGCCAGTATAGGGATGGCACCAGGTTATGGGAATGGGCTTAATTATACACATAAAGGGAGAAGAAAAAGAAGAAAAAGTGTACATAACGATGTGAGGCAATAAATTAAAGCTGGTTTTGTTCTTCATCTATTTTCTATAGGTTTATGGACTGGATCCAAACCAGCAGCATTTTTTATATTGCGTTTGTAAAGCACCAACACAAGAGCAAAGTAGTACACATACACTCAGAATATGCCTCAAAGAAATTAACATTTATTGTCCAATAACACTCAACACAAGTTATTTGACTCTTGCACTTGTCCATTAACAGACCCATTCATCTTACAGTTCAGTATTAGATGTTGATTTGTTTTGAGAATGCTCCCCTGCTTCCACCAGTGCATCTGTTAAGTATTAACTTCAAGATAACTGCATTACATTTCCAGTGCAAAATCACGGACAAATTTAATATATTTAAAAATTTTCACTGCCATGGGGGTTTTCATTAGACATTAGACATTCACAACAATTGGAAAAAGGTGTTATTTTAGGAACAGCCTGTCAGCTATGCTTTGGCTTTTGTGCAATTGATAACGCTGAATTGAAAGTGACAGGAAAGTCTGGAGAGTTATGGCACTGGACAGCCAGCCGTAAAACAAAAACAAATGTGTGTGTGTGTCTGTGAATTGATTGATCTCTTTGAATTATGTCACCAAAGTTGTACTGACACTTTCTTATTTGAGATTTAGTGAGAAATGCCCAGTGTCTTACAGATATGGCCATAGAAGTATCTCATTCAACAAGAGGTGAATACATTTCTTTGGCTTTGTTTACGGGCCTCAAAGCAAAATGCAAAGAAAAGAAAGTGGAAAATTTACCCCTAAAACATAAGCTGTATAAACTCTATTCCTTTGACCTTGGGCGGTCCGTGGATTAGCGAGCACTAAATCTCCCTCAAGTAAGAAACAAAAGAGCCAAGACTATAATCTGCGGGATGCCAGTGTGGAACAGTGGAGCGACTAGTGAGTGTCTCAGTGGTGGGTGGGCGCTTTTGCAAACAATGAACTTCTTTGCCTTTTTATGTCTCTCAATCACTCATTGTTTAATAAGCGGCTTCATGCTGCATTCTGGGTGACAGTTTGCCAGATGACAGCGTTTCCTCTTGGCATTTTCAGCTAAAAGTTTTATAGTTCAGGAATTTAGTCTGAACTCTAAGGGAACTTTTAAAATGTGTGTTACCAAATCCAATTCTCCCAACACGTACCTATTGTTGTTCTGGTCCCTTCCTGTTGTCCTAGGACACGAGTGACACTACTGTATAGGTCACTTGCTAGTTGTGTTTTTATGCAGTTTTGTTGCTAGGGAGATAGTGCAGCCTACAATTTGCTTTATAGGAGCTGGAAACAGGAGCGTGGTGTGGTTTTAAAACTTGGTAACAGACAATGCCAACCAGTACTAAGCCAAAAACCACAAGGCCAAATAAGAGAGAGCTATAGGTCAGTTGTTTTCTGTCGTCTGCTGTTTAGCGTGCAGTGATTTGTGTATTTAACTAGGCATAGGGTTTTATGCCAGATGACCTTCCTAAGTCAACCCCCTTCGCCTGGCACAAAGAGTACACTGGCTTGTGACCTCCTGTGGCTGGATTAGCTATAGGTCCACAATGAAATAAATAAAATGCCAACAAGAAACTGCTCCATATAGATGAGTATAGAAAGGTAATACAGAGATCCACCTAAGACACCACTAACCATTGTTTTTAAACCACTACATGGAAATCTATACCACTTGTGAAGAATTGATTTCTTTGAAAATCCAATATGCTGTTATGTGGCACCTTTTGTTGCTGTGTCCTTTTGTCCACCATGTCCTGTAGCAGAAACTGTGATTAACCATTGTTTTCTGTTTGAAAAATTTCAGTTTGGACACTGTCCCATAAACAGACAGGTACTACATAGAGTAGTTTAACACTCCTCTTATTTTTCTTCTTCAGATCTTCCCCCTTTTGTAGTGTACTAATGTTCTATACCAAATGCTGTTAATTTACAAGTATATATTTCTATATATAGGAACTTAGACAAAATGCAAAGTCAATTTTGTTTACGTGGCATGACGGCTAAAACATTGATATTTTATTACACTACAACACTTATGTGACTATTGTAAAATAACACGTTGGCATGGAACGTCTTTGTCTTGCTGTTTTCACTCGTCCTCACTATGTTTCATTTTGATTTGTGTCCCCCTGTGTCCCCCTGTTTTGAAGTGTGTGTACGTAGATTTTAGTTCATGTGATTATTCTTATTTTGTGCCCCCCTTAAAAAAACTTGTTTGTGTTGCTTCATGTCAGCAGATATACAGGCTGACTCCTCAACGTGTTCTTCATAATCAATAAACACCAGTCATCATACATTTAAATTATTCAAGCAGTCTCACTCCTCTTCAGTGGGAACTGGCTTCAGGGCTTTTGCAACCCAGAAATTTGCACAATTTAATGATTATACAAACAACAATAAGTTTTTGACCTATTTGTTACAAGTTCGAGCGTTACTAAAAATCACAACAAAATACAGCTGGTGCAGTCAAATCAATCATCCTTAGAGCTACAAAATGAGCCTTCTGTTAGGTTTAAGAATAGGATGGGAACTGTTTAAGTATGCACTGTTTTGGGTGATTAACATTTTTTAGCATAATACATTTTCTTGCCTATAAATAAGTTGTGCTTGAAGGCCTTTCATTCATCCATGTATGTTAAATTATGTGTCATAAATTAAGTACCATTAAATAAAAAATATGGGTACTAAGGCTTCGCAATATTAGAAAAACATGCAGATTTTTGGATATCCCTTTTGACTTTGAGTTCAAATCAATTTAAGCTGATCAGGCATAACATTATGACCACTCACAGGTGAAGTGAATAACACAGATGGATTACATAGCACCTGTTGTGAACATTTTGCCCTCAAAGTTGATCTGTTAAGGAAAAAGTTTAGGATTTGAGCAAGTTTGATGAGGACTAAATTGTGATGCTATAGACGACTGGGTCAGAGCATCTCCAAAACTGCAGCTCTTGTGGAGCGTTCACGGTCTGCTGTGCTCGGGTCTATCAAAATTGGTCGAAAGAAGTAACAGTGGTGATGAACAGGCGTAATGCAATGCATGTGGGGAGCAAAAGGCGGTCAGTGAGGTCCACAGACAAGCTTCTGTAGATCAAATTGCTGAAGAAGTTAATGCTTGTTCAGAGGGAAAGGTGTCAGAATACACAGTGCATCACAGTTTGTTATGTATGGCACTGCATAATAGGCAGGTGTTTATTTTACAAAACCAGTGACACATGATCAGAATTAGGAAGGTGGTCATATTGTTATGTCTGATTGATGTAAATCTCTGTATTTATTTGTCAAATGTATTTAATTTACTTTTACAGAATTAAATTAAGGACTGAAGACTAAATCTTTTTTTTTTTTTTTTTTTTGGTTCATTGAAGGCCCTGATTGGACAATTATTTTAATTTGACTTACTTACTTATATTACAGAGCTCATACTTGTATACAGCCATTTCATGTTTTCTGCAATAAAACATGTTGCAGACAACGAGAGAGCCGAGTCACATGCAGAATTTATGGCAAAACGCGAAGCAGCACATTATGGGTTTGCTGCAACATTTCACTGATAGCAAGCGTCTCTAATGAGAAACTATAAAGACGAAGTCAGAGCTGCAGAGCGCCTCGGCTCTATGTGGTGTATGTGGAGTATGTAATGAGCCTTAAACCATCAGGGATCTGCATGAAAAGTCTTCCAAGCAGCGCTTAAAACATGCATATTTTTAACTCAAAAATGTCGATATGCATACTTTTTAACAAGCCTAACAACTTACTTTGACCATAACTTTAAAAGTATGTCTTCTGGTATATCCAAAGAACATTCCTTGACCATCATGCATTTTGGTACATGTGCATTTTATCATTAACCAAAGCTGTTTAGCCACACTTTTGTTCCATTTATCAAAGTCTTCAATGTCTTAAATCAGAATTTTACATCTACCTATACTCAAACTCCTTATTTTTTACATGACTCATTTGTGCATCTTTCTTATGTTTGCTCAGGCTACCTGTTAGCTAATGTGTCTTCCCGGGGAATGTAACCCCTCAAGCGTGTGCCCTCTTTTTTTCCCTGTTCAATCTTTTAACAGATACTAACTTTGTGCTGGGAAACGCTCAGATAGTGGACTGGCCCATAGTCTACAGCAATGATGGCTTCTGCAAGCTGTCAGGCTACCACCGAGCAGAGGTCATGCAGAAGAGCAGCACCTGCAGGTATGCAACACAATTCTCAGCAATTATCTGGAGAGAGATACCGTAGATGGAAAATGTAGGGCTGATATTGATAATGCTCAAATTCTAGTGAGAATAGGATGCATATGAATTTTACCTCCGTGAGCACATTGTACTTACCCCACTTTTTTGGAAATACTTCTAAACAAGTACAAAATGGATTACAACAAATCATCTGCCTGTGAGTGTAGAGAGTCGCATATTGATATGGCATAGGTTTTATGCCAGATGTCCTTTCTGACCCAGCCCCCTCAATTTATTCAGGCATGGGACTGGCATGTGTACATGCATGAGGATACACTGGCTTGTGACACTTCTAGGCTGGAATTGGGTTCTACTAATGTTTAGTCATGAAAAAATATACTAAATAATTTTTTTTTGGCATTTAGTGATGACATGGCAAGATAAATCAAAAAGTTATGGTTGGGCCATGGGCCATGGGTAAGTGCACAAATGGAAAGTGCAACTTTTCAGATTCAAAGAGCCAATTGTTGCTATAAATACAAAATTTAAGTTTGTAAAAGGCTGCAACCAATTTTAATGCACAAAGGTCACTTAGCATTCAAAATGAAATATTGTATTTAACTGGTCATTATTCACTCAGTCTAACAGAGAACTGTGTTATATACTGCCCTGATTATCTCATAGAGAACTAAAGTTACCTCCTGTGACTATTTCTTGCAAGAACCCCTGGTGCTATTGTGTAGCACTTCTAATCAGTCCGTGTGCGCAACTGCTTCGATAATTGAGGCTAAAATAGTTCATTTTACCAGTTTAACAGTTAAGTCCATAACACATACTTGAAAACAGGGAGAAAGTTTTATTTTAAATTGACAAGATGATACAGTGGCAGGTGGTTTTATAGTTGTCTACTTATTCCTTTATTGACTTTACATAAGTAGATGTCAGATGTCCAAAGAGCCGCATGCAACTCTGTCTGACATAGTCATATACTGTACATCGAGTCTTATATAAAAAATGTAGCCCAAGTTGTTCTCTATAGACCTAACCAAAGCTTGTAAAGCAGGAGTCTACCTGATGGTTGAAATGATTTTGATGGAAATATTAAAATAAAACCTGCTGAATACAGAAATATCTGAATATTTTTAATCTTCAGGCGCCTGTCTTAGGCGTGAAGCCAAAACATTGTTATTAATTTGCCCATAATGCTTTCTGGGCTGAGGCTGTGAAATGATTTAGACAAGAATTTGACAATAGTGGCAGAGAAACAACCAAGCTATAACGCCCCAAAGCTCATAATTCATTATTCTGAATAAAATAAGTGAAAAGTGATATGTTTCTTTCTACTGTATACACTTCTCAGAGGTCTCCCTGTTCTTGGGTTGACAATAATTGTAATTCGCCTGGAGCACCTCACTTGGTACATGCAGCCAAGCTCCGAACAAAACAATGAGGGTATCTTCCCTCTCTGTCAAACCTTGGACAAAGAGAGACCTATCTGCCATTAACGCTTCCCGCTGCCACCGCACTTCACACCGCTCATTATGATCAGGGCATCTCGGGTCAAGAATTGTCCTGCTGCGGAAAATGTCTCACGAATCTCCAGTCTGTATAATATTGTCTATTACAGTTAAATTATCAAACTGTAGCTGAGTGTTCATGAAAAAAAATCAAACCTTTTTACTTACTTTAGAATTGCATCAATAGTTGTAGCAGTAGTAGTAATAGGTTATAGCAATAACTACTTTCAACTTAACACCCTATTTTCATAAATCATTATAATGCAATAAGAAAAAGTTAATTATTTCTTTAGCTCAATAAAAAAATGCATATTATTTTTTGGTTCTGAAATATTTCAAACATTTAAAGTATTTATTATAATTGTGATGACTGTATAATAAAGCTTGAAATATTTCACTCTAATCCAGCCACAAGGGGACACAAGCCAGTGTACTCCTTGTGCCAGTCCCAAGCCTGGACAAATGGAGAGGATTGTGCCAGGCAGGAAGTCCATCATAAAACCTATGCCAAATTAATATGCCAATCACTTCACACTAGGAGGGAGATGAATTGCTCTGGCCTCCCTGTAAAGGGAAAAGCTGAAAGAAAAGAACAAAAAGAAGAAATGCTGAATTGCTAAAATTAAATGAACATTGGCTTTTCCATGATATTTATTGAGACACACTTGCGCTGTACAGTCGGAAAAAAAAGTATGTACCACCCTTAGCATTTTTCCTTTATTGTTGTCTTACAACCTGGAATTTAAATTGATTATTGAGCGGTTCATGTCAGTCACGTTACATCACATGACAACAACTATGAAAATACAAAAAAAATGTATTGTGAAGCAAATTAGAAATATGGCAGAAAAACAGAAAACTTGAGTGTGCAAAAGTATGTACCCCCTTTTTAAAGAGGCCCCTAAATGAAACCCGGTGTTACTCACCCTCAGAAGTCACTTAGATAAGATTGGCCTGACTGCAATTCAACTGTCATTATGCAACAAAACACAATTTGATTCACCATTACAACATGTAAAAGATAAGGAACCACACCAAACCTGCCTAAAGAGGACCATCTAAAACTCACAAACCGGGCAAGGAGTGCATTCATCAGAGAGGCAACAATAAGACTAAAGATGACCCTGAAAGATCTGCAGAGCTCCATAGCAGAGACTGTTGTACCTGCCCACAGGACCACTCTGAACCATACACTCCACAGAGCTGGGCTGTGTGAAAGAGTGGCCATTGCTTGAAGAAAATAATAACAAAACATGTTTTGTGTTTGCCAAAAGGCACATGGAAGACTGCCCAAACATGAGAAGGTCCTCTGTCCAGATACAATTAAAATGAGTCATTAATGAAAGATGCTATGTGTAGCACAAATTTAGCACCTGACTGTGCCCCCTCTCTAAAATGAAGCCTGGTGATGGCAGTGTCCTGCTGTGGGGATATTTGTCATTGGTAGGGTTTGGGAAACTGCTCAGAACTGAAGGAATGAAGGATGGGGTTAAATGCAGGACAATTATTGAAGAAAACGACTCAAACTGTGCTGTACAATACATCCAACCTGAAGGAGCTTGAGCTGTTTTTAGATGAAGAATGAGCACAAATCCCAGTGATTTTATGAACTAAGTTCATAAACGCTTATCCTAGAAAAAAGTTGGAGCTGAAAGTCCTTCAGAAGGTGGTTCTACAGAGCACTAACTTGAGGGGGTACATACTTTTGTACACTCAAGTTTTCTCTTTTTCTGTCATATTTCTAATTTGCTTCACAATACTTTTTTTTTTTTTGCATTTTCATAGTTGTTGACATTAATCTCTCAATGATCAATTTAAATTCCAGGTTGTAAGGCAACAATAAAGGAAAAATGCTAAGGGGGGGTACATACTTTTTCTGCCACTGTATATGAGAAACCATTGTAACTGAAGTAGTGATCACATGATGGTGTGGTTGGTTCCTTTAAATCCTTAAAATACACATTTAACACTTTCTAGAGTTATGTGGCTTTTATTCTGCCTTTTAAGTCCAACAACTTCCACTAAATAAAGCATCACATAGAAGCGATCGGTGCTGCCAGCTTTGAGAACCGTGGGAGACTTGGCTTTGTCGCAGCCAACACTGCAGCCATTACTGATTTAGACCCTGGAGTCCCTTAGCAGAAGCTGCAGGAAGACTTGCCAATACAAATATTGCTTTGGGAGAATTGTTTTAAGGATTTATTTTTAGTCTCGTAGTGATGTAAGCACGAGGAAACTGGATAATTAATCTACTCGCTTCAGGATGTGATAGTAATGAAATGTAGATGGCTTTCTTTCCTTTTGGTGATTCACTTTGATTTTATTAATGCTATTGAACTATTGCCTTTCATCCGCCCGAGTCATGTGAAGATATTTGAATCTCTAACATCATAAAGGCGATGATAGAATAAGCCACATATGTACAGGCGCAGGTCAATTAATCATCTGCCTCCTAGCATGCAGTGATTTGCATATTGATTTATCATCATTTATGCCACATGCCCTTCCTGATGCTACACTCTTCATTTATCCGGGCTTGGGACTGGTGTCCTATCAGTTTGAGCTGTCCATCGAAAACTACTACCCACTCCCCAGTATCCCAGTATGGTTAAGGTGGGGGTGGGGGCGGGGGTTACCACTCCGTAGATGGTAGCTTATTTCGATAAGGCAACACATCTCAACAGAGCACCGGCACACGGTGTACACTGGCTTGTGAGTTCTTGTGGCTGGATTAGGTCAGTGAATTAAAGTGTTGTGGAAAATAGTCAAAGTCTCTCTATTAAATAGATTTAGTACACACAGTGATATATTTCAAGCATTTATTTTTTATTATGATGTTTAAGATGATTATGTCATATCATGTCAGCCTTTGACTCTCCGTAAGGGAGTGTCCCACATTAAAAACCTTCAAAACTTACCTCAAGCAGTGGTTAAAAGCAAACCAGTCTTGTAACCATTGATTTTTAACTTCTTCTTGTTCTGTCTTGTGATGTGCTCTTATTGTGATCTATTGTCTCCTGCTATGTCTTATCATGTTTTTGTGTTACCTGCCAAGGGCCTGCAGATGCAAATTAGCATTGTTGCTATAATCCAGCATATTTATGCCTATTGCTGTCTGAATAGATGTTCATTAATGTGCGCTGTCCCTATCAAAATAATAAATAAATAAATACATGTATTTTAATGGTATGATATCTTGAGCTTTGGTTTTCATAAGCATCACAATAAAAATAAATAATTGCTTGAAATATATTGCTGTGTGTGTACTAAATCTATATCTTCTTGGATTTTCTTTTCTTGGGTCGCCAAAGCAAATCATCTTTCCCCTAGTGTGCACTGATTTGCAGATTGAGTTGGCATTGGTTCTCTTCCTAACTCAACCCTCTCCATTTATCCAGGCTTGAGACTGGATTGTAACCCCTTGTGGCTGGATTGTACTGAATCTAGCCACACTCTTAGCTACAGAAATAACTGACTTTGCACAACAGTCTAATTCATTGGGTTGAAAATATATTTCCTTATGGCTATTCATTGGACTTTTTATCCAGTCATGTGTAGATTGAATCTCTAAGATCACAATGGCAATCATAAAAAAGTCATGTAGTGTATGCATTTGAAGTTGACTCGCACACACTCAGGCCAACATCACAGCTTCTATTCTCTTCATGTGACATCCCGATCAAAGCCAGTGTTTCCTGCTCACTTCAATGATAGATTTCCCTTGTTTTTTCCGCGGCTGATCCCGTAAACATACAGTAGGGGACCTGTGGGAATGGGTCACACATGATGAGAGAGGCATTTGGTTTTGAGCGTTTTTCCCTTTGAAGGAAGCGCCTGGCAGAGAGGACATTCATCAGTGATATTACATCAAGCACTGGTCTGAAAAAAAAAGTCTCGGCAGCTTCAGCACGTCGTCTCATTAAATTTAGCCTGCCTTTTGTATTTCATAACAAACTCGGGGTTATATTTAGATCAGCGGTGGAGCAGGCTGATACAGAGGGTGGCGGTAAAAAGGAAAGTGAGATGAATGTCTCCGCAGCGTGGTTAAATGCATTCATGGTAGTTTGACCCATCTTCTGCTCTAATTTGTTTTTGGAAAATACTTTGCATTTGGGCAATTAGTCCCTAAGAAACATTTATCTTTATTTGGTGCTATTTTTAATACAAGCGTACACATTTGTGGAAAGCATCTTTTGAGGTGTATATTGTCACATTAACCATTAATAAAAACAGTAGCTTTTTGCTTTATTAGAAATGATGATCATTCTTCCACTTCTACACAAGACAAATTTGTGGAAAGCATCTTCTGAGCAGTGGTGGGAAGTAACAAGATATTTTGCTCAACTCATTGAGTATTTTTGCAGAGACTTTCTGAGAACATATTCATGCTTTTACTTCTACTTGGGGACACAACTCATGTATTTTTTAGAAGAGTGGGCAGTAGTAGCAGTAGTAGTAAAAGTGGTAGTAGTGATAGCAGTAGTGGTATTAGTAGTAGTAGTGATGGTGATAATATTAGTACCAGTAGTAGTTCTAATAGTAGTAAAGATAATAATAGTAGTTCTGGTATCATAGCAAATGTAATAGTATTAGTAGTACTCACCATAAAAGTAGTAATAGTAGTAGCAGTAGTGGTGGTATTGCTAGCAGGAGTTGCACTTATTGTAGTAGTAGCCTCGTAGTAGTAGTAGTGGTGGTGGTATGAGTAATAGTTGTTGTAGTAATAGTAATACTTGCCCTAGAAGTAAATACAGTGGTAGCAGTAGTGGTAATAGCAGTAGTTGTAATGGTAGTATTGCTAGTAAGTGGGTAGTAGTAGTAGTAGTAGTAGCAGCAGTAGTGGTGATAGTAGTAGTAGTGGTGGTGGGAATATTAGTACGAGTAGTAGTTCTAATATTAGTAAAGATGTGAGTAATAGTAATAATGGGATTAATAGTAGTAGCAAATGTAGTAGTTGTTGTAGTACTTGCCCTAAAAGTATTAGTAGTAGTAGCAGTAGAGCTAATGGCAGTTGTATGAGTATTGATACTAGCCTTAGAAGTACAGTAATAGTTGTAGCAATAGTGGCAAAAGTAGTAGTAATAGGTTGTTGCAGTAAATACTTTTAGCTTAAGTAGGAATTTTGTCAAGTACCTTTACTTTTACTTAATAATACAATAATAATATTTTGAAGTGGCAGTACTTTAACTTGAAGTTTGGGAATACTTAAAAATATTTCCTCCATCTCTGCTTTTGAGGGGCACATTTCCACACCGATGAATACTGAGGATTTTGCTCTATTAGAAATAATCACTCTGTGCTTAAAAGGGGACAGATAAATCTAAGTGCCACCCCGTGTGACACAAATTGAAACTAATAAATAAAAGTTTGTCTGATCCTCCGCGTCCTGCAGTGCAAGAATAAATGAGCCGGTCTCTTCTCGCGGTGTTGATTAACACAAATTCACCCTTGTGTGTTGCAGCTTTATGTACGGGGAGCTCACAGACAAGGACACAACAGAAAAAGTGCGGCTGACGTTCGAGAATTATGAGATGAACTCGTTTGAAATACTCATGTACAAGAAAAATCGTAAGTAGCAAACAACATTGGGGGGAAAAATGAGGAAAAAAAAATCCTAAGTTTCTGGTCTCTTGTCATGCAAATGTATTCAGATGCTCGGTAGCACACATTCGAGTTCAAAGCCAGCCCAGTGCATTTCTACCTCGGTGGAAAATGTACTAATTGGTTGAGAGCTGGACCAAAGATGCCTTCCACTGATAGAAAAAAAGTGTTTGTTCCACTCAAAGGTGTTACAGGTGTAAAGGAAAGTTTTTGGAAATCCGGGACATTTTTGTTTACAGGGTTATCTCTTAGGTCAAAATAGAAAATAATATGAATATCTCCTTCTTTATTCTTCTTCCAGGGACGCCTGTTTGGTTTTTTGTCAAGATTGCACCCATCCGAAATGAACAAGAAAAAGTAGTCTTGTTCCTTTGCACGTTCAGCGATATTACAGCCTTCAAACAACCCATTGAGGATGATTCTTCTAAAGGTTAGCCTAAATATTTAACACACTGGATTTGCTTTATTGCTTAGACTGCTGTATCGCGGGCTCTTTTTGATACACAGCTGGTAAAATGATATGTGAGCTAATGTTGGCTTGTAAAATGTGATCGCAGTCCGACCCCGAAGATTTTGTGCATCTGCTTAGACACACTCTGTCGAGCACACAAGACTGTTCACTGGTCTGTGTAACAGTTGAAGACAGGCAAAATAGAGCATGAATTAGTTTAAAAGAGCGGCTGCAAACAAACCATGCTGGCAGAGGCAGCGTGGGGCTCATTATAACATGAGATTATGGTTTGGCTCAATGCATCAACAGGTAGCTATCATCCACACCTCTTGTAATGCACTGTTTGCAACAATGGCCACAGCTACAGCAAATTTTCAGACAGCTTAGATCATAAAACAAAATTGTAAATACATTCTGAGCTAGGGAGAGTGCCGTCCATCATAGAAATATGGCATGGACTGAGAAGTGCTTATTGTGCTGACAGAGGATTGCCACAGCACCCTCCTGTGAACCTAGTGCAAGGTTGTAGTTTAATGAATCAGGGCAGCAAAACATGGAAATTAGGCTGTGTATCATTAAACGCAGCGCCAGGAATATGTAATAATATAAAAGGTCATAGTATAGTGACATAATACATATAAGTAATAAATGAACATTTTAAAACAGCATTCAGAGAGTGTAGACCTCCAGCAAACCCATATCTCACAACAGTATAGATAAAGTGCCAAGACCAGGGAGCTTGTTGCTGACGGTATCTTGCAATCCTGCAGTATCCTTCAAAAAAAAAAAATCCTCAATCCAGATGATCTTCTGGATCCACACCAAAATTAATATTTTTTTCTTTGGACCAATTTTTGACCTTTCCTGAATATTTCATTAAATTTCAACAGTTACTTTTTGAGTTATCATGCAGACTTAACCAACAAAGCAATCAAATGTCAAAACAATGCTAAAACACAACAAACAAGGTAACTGCTCAGACACCTAAGATAGCCACTGAGATGAACAAACTATGTGGCTACTGTTGTAAAAGTGCCTTTCATGACACTGTTGTAAAAAATAAAACTAAACTATAGAGTATTAGATATCTTGTACTGATCCCTTTTCATCAGAGTACACAGCACTGACTGAGTGCAAAGACTGATTTATGAATTTGGAGTTTTCATTACTTTACCCTAAGAAGACGGAGATGTAAGACTTATGAAGTGTTATTATACTAAACGCTTGATAATTCTATATTTATTGAATACTCTAGTAGCCTCATTGATCATTTACTGTCTCAACACGTCTTCTGAAGCCAGACCACTTCTAATGTGCATAACTGGCCAACAAACTTCCCTAATAAAAATATACACTTTATCAAGTGCACTGTAGAGGAATAGTTCTTCCTAAAACTTTACTTCTGAGGTTGTTTACTTTCCACAAAGGAGCATCTTGTGCCCCAGAAGTACTTTGTATTCTGTGTGTTTGTGCGCCACAGGTTGGGGGAAGTTTGCCCGGCTGACTCGAGCCCTTACTAGCAGCAGAGGCGTGCTACAGCAGCTGCAGCCCACCGTTCACAAAGGCGAAAATGTCCACAAGCACTCACGCTTAGCTGAGGTATGCATTTATACATGTAGCTTGCAGGGGCTTTTTCAGTATGGTCTCTCATTAAGCATGAATAAGTAAACACACTGCCTATTTTTCCACCAGGTCCTCCAGCTGGGCTGTGATATTCTACCTCAGTACAAGCAAGAGACGCCCAAGACCCCTCCTCACATCATCTTGCACTACTGCTTATTTAAAACCACATGGGACTGGGTCATCCTCATCTTGACCTTCTACACAGCCATCATGGTGCCCTACAACGTGTCATTCAAGACCAAGCAGAACAACGTGACGTGGCTGGTGGTGGACAGCATCGTGGACGTCATCTTCCTGGTGGACATTGTGCTGAACTTCCACACAACGTTTGTGGGACCAGCGGGTGAGGTGATCTCCGACCCCAAGCTCATCCGCATGAACTACCTGAAGACATGGTTCGTCATCGACCTGCTCTCCTGCCTGCCCTACGACGTCATTAACGCCTTTGAGAACGTGGACGAGGTAAGTGACCCAAAAGGATGAGAAGAAGTTATACTTAATATTTTATTGTTTTCGAACAGTAATGACAAATAAAAAGCAAAACATGAGCAAAAAATGACATCAACAAACACAAGCAGTACAGGAGTCTGACATAACAGTTGACAAGAGTTAAGCCCTTTTTATCCCGGGCTGACTTCGAAAAGGCTACTCACACTTTCATCAGCTCGTGGATTGACTATTGTAACGCTCTCTTCACTGGGCTCAATCAATCTCTCTTCCGCAGGCTCCAGTTGGTACAAAATCTGGTCGCTCGCCTTCTTTTAAATGCTCCAAAACACACCCATATCACCCCTGTTCCTCAGTCTCTTTACTGGCTCCCCGTGCATGTCAGGGTTGAGTTTAAGGTCCTGCTGTTTGTGTTCAAATCCGTCAATGGCCTTGCCCTGCCTAACTGACTGACCTTTTGACAGTTTATCATCCAGTCAGAGCTGTGCGCTCCTCTGAGCATACATCTCTGGTGATTCCCAGGTCAAGATACAAAAAGTGGGGTGATTGTTCCTTTGCTGTTGTTGCTCCCAGGCTCTGGAACTCACTTCCACCCGAGTTGTGGTCCATAACTGACCTAACAGTCTTCAGATCACAGCTAAAAACACTCTTTCAGACTGGCATTTGATTTTGTTTTTTGTTATTTTACATTCTATGTTTGTGCATCTCTCTGCTTTTTTAGTGCTTTAATGTTATTCATGTTTTTTTTTTTATGTCTTGTTTTAAATTGCATTTTGTGAAGCACTTTGACCACCACCAGGCTGTTGTAAGGTGCTATACAAATAAAGTTTGATTTTATTTGATAAACACTTCTTGGAAACAAAATGTGCTTCCACGATATAGCTCAGTTGGTAGAGCATGCGCACATATACAGAGTGACTGCAGCATGACTCAGAGCCATGGGAGTCTGGACTCCAATGGTTTACTCAAAGGCTAAAAAAATGTGGCAATCTATAGCAGGCCTGCTAAAGGTCACCAGGCTGGTGCTCAAGCAGGGGCTGCCACACCCTGTCAAATGCACTGTAAATATTTACACAATTTGGTCAGGGAAAGCTCCTCTGTAGACACACTTAAGAGAAGTAGCACAGGGTCTCATGGGATTATCTGGCAGATGATTGATCAGAGTTCTCTAGTAATGTTCCAAAACCCAATACAAATTCTGTTTTACTCTTTACACAGAGAGTGAGAAAATCTGTGGGTGATTTATGGGCAAAATGCAGTCTGTCTGTTGCACTCAGTGTAAATGTCTATACTTATTCTCCAGAGTCTGTTTGATGTAAATATTTTCTTGGCAGATCTAAAACATTTTATCAAACCTCTGCACTGAGCTCAGTTCAGTTTCCCACTAGACTTTGGCCCTCTCAGTCAAGAGAATCCAAAGACATTCATAGGAGATCGAAATGATTTTTTTAGTAAAACTTCATAAAAAATAAGACGAAAGCTTTCAATAGGACTCAAGTTATGTTATAGAGGACTTTACAAATGGTCTCACCTTCTATGTTTCTTATCAACATTTTCATCTTATCTCTGTCTCATTGGTGTTTTGAATCTGTGTTTCTTCTGTCACATTTCCATCCGTCCAGTCAGTTTTTGTTGTTTTGTGTTGTGTAAAAATAAGTTGGCGTAATGATATGCTTGTTTGTGAATTTATAAATGTCGGGGGCATAATGAGGAGTGTTTGCTGGAGAGCTATCACAGGATCTTGAGATAATTGGCACATTTTAATTGGGAAAGGACTTACATTATTAAACTGACACACTGTGTTATGTCACTGTTGCCTCAACGTCATTAACACCTTGTGAGGTTTGAGATGAGGAAAACCAAACAATCACTAGTTATTCCAAATTATACTCACCGTCTCTTCTCACTGTCAGTAAGTTAATCCAGTTAATCGATTTAAATCAATTATCCAGAAGCAGAGCTAATTAGTCTTTTAAGTAATTATTTATGTGGTGATTGATTTAAAATTAAGCACAGCATTTTGGATTAAACAATAACTTTGAATGCAAGAACAATTAGAATACTGACTTCTACAATAACAATGAATTATTTATTGCTTTCTGTCAGTTTTAAAGTTTTCCAGAAATCATCCAAAATTAGTTAATATTGTATTTATATGGTTTCAAATCTGATACACACTTGCTGGCCACTTTTTTAGGTACACCTTGCATTTTTACTACAGAGCTGCCACTCACTGAATATTTCTATTTTGAGACCCTTCTGTGTAAGCCCTAGAGATAGCTGTGTGTGAAAGTCCCAGTAGAGCAGCAGACAGTTTCTGAAATATTAAAGACATTCAGACATTCAGAGTGAATTAAATCCCTTTTCTTTTCTACTCTGATGCTCATTTTAAATATCAGCATGTTTGTCTCAGGACTAAATGCTCAGGTATACCTAATCGAGTGGCCAGTGAGTGTACCTTTTTATATTTTTTAGCGTTTCCAAATGCTATTTGTTGTGTTCTAACATACTGTATAGCCTTCATGCCTGTGCTGTAAAATTACGCAGTAATGTTGTAGGAACTACTGCAGATGGATATCCTCAAAGACTATCAAATAATTGTATCTCTTCTTTTGTGCAACCACAGATAAAATTAAATCAGTCACAGATCTCAATTATTATTATTTTATTTTTTTTTAGATTTCTTCTTTCTCCACACAAGCACCACTCACTCATACTGTATACAGTAGATTGATTAAATGGTGCCTCAGGGCCCGGCACTTGCCTGTTTTCGTTATATCGATGTATCGTTGTGTTGTGTGTGTCTGTGTGCTCAAATATGTCACTCATCATGATGTGTGTTTGGTGTGTACAAAGTGCTGCGTGTGCATTTACCAGCCCCTTTGTGTGTCACACAGGCAGCGGAGCAGTGCGTGTTGGCTCTCGAGAGTAGTCCTCCAGCTCCAACACTCAAACACTGCAGTGAAACAGGGTTGATTGGGGATTCTCACTTTTGGATTTGCAGCTCCAGCGTTTTGGCCTCTTCTAGTCTTTCAACAGTTCAGCATCGGAAATGCTGACTCTGAGTTCAATTGGCTGGAGCAAAACGCTGCCATCAGGGTCAGCAGATAAAACAATAGATTTTGGTAACATTTTGGAATATTGCCCTACTATTGAGCAGTAATAAAGAATTCATAAATACAGTACAGTTTTAAGGAAATGAACAAAGAAAGGTGTGTCATTATACAAAATATACAAAATTATACAAAAGCACTTGGAGAGGGTAGACCTCAGCCAAGGCACTGGTCCTATCTTGCAATAATAAAGATATAGTGCCCAGGCTAGGACTCAAACTCCAAGATCTTCTAGATCAGGTGTAAATGTTTCTCCCATTGTGCCACGAAACCCATTTATGTCACAATAAATAATAACAAAAAACACTAAAACTAATCACTTTGGTTAATAAGGTTATTATCTTTCCTACATATCTTAATATAGAGTCCCTTAAACACTCTTGGATCTTTACAGTGATCTGGTACTGTATGTTATGTTATATTTTCATGAATAAATTGTTTAAAGATTATATATTACAACTTCCTTTTTCCTTTTAGAGTTTCCCCTCAGCAGTTGCCACAACAAACTAACGGCCTTCTGGTAGTGCAGTGATATCCATGTGGATTTGGCATAGGTTTTACATCAGTTGCCCTTCCAACCTTCTTAATTTATCCAGGCTTAGGACTGACACAAAGGGTACACTGGCTTGTGATCCCTAGTGGCTGAATTAGACTATAGCTTACCACTGATGCTTGTATTTTTTCTCTGATTTACATGAATATCACTCAAGAAGTAAACAGAAATAAGGGTGTTAATTATTCAAAATCAAGTGCACATCCTTAATTAATCCTTCACTAATGCTGTATATTGTGAGTTTATCCAAAGTGGATTTAAAGTAGCTTTTAGATAAATCTTCTTTTTTTACTCATTTATTCATCCATTTCTATTTAGCTTCAATACTCATTTATCATAAGTTTTGAGATGAAATTTGAATATATTGCACTGTCGGAGGTTGACTATTTCCCAAACACACATCATGAGTTGTGAGCGTCCTCTTAAAGGATGAGCCTTCACTGCAGCCGCCATTTGCTCCAGATTGCTTTGAAGCCTGGCTCGAGTGAATAAGAGCAAGTAAACAATTGCTTGCGTTATTAAACCACTGCTGAAACATCGTCTTGCTGCCTGTGCCGCTGCAGTAGACATTAATGAGTGACATGAATAACTTTGATGGCTGTTTTTCCCAACAGGTTTCCAAATGAGGAAGGAGGGTTTATTAATAAGAAGCTCCTGTCAAAGTTATTCTCTGCAAGCTTAGAGCCCGCTACCTTGAGACAGTCTAAAACTAATAGTGAACGTGTTATGTTGCTTTGTGCTGACTGACAACCCAGAAACAACCAACAACAATATCAGCAGCTGCTGCATTTTTGCTCCCATGACACTTTCTTAGAAAATACACTGATCAGGCGTAACATTATGACCACCTGCCTATTATTGGCGGAAATAAACTGCAAAGCATGGTGTATCCTGACACCTTTTTATCAGAAGCAGCATTAACTTCTTCAGCCGTTTTAAAGATGCTCTGACCCTAGCCATCGGAGTTTGGTCCTTGTCACGCTCACTCATATTCTTACACTTGCCCAGTTTCCTGTTCCTAACTTATCAACATTGACCACAAAAGAGATAATCTGTGTTATTTATGTCTTCCCCTGTCATAATATGTGTCCTCTATCTTACATGTGTTCATTTTGTGTTTTATTTTTCATCCCTCCTTTTTGTTTTGCATGGTCCCTCCTACTTCTGCCTGTGTTCTTGCATGGGACGTGATGAAGAATTGGAACCATCGAGCACTTACTCAAGTAGGCTTTAGTTTGATGAGAATGTGATGATTTTTTGACTTGTGCACATGACGTTTGGTGACACCTGCAGGCCTAGGCACCTTTACATCGCATTTTTACGGTTTCACTTATGAATACTCAAGCCACAAAGCAGACTCATTACTCTGTGAAACGTGTGGAGCTGCAGCCGTAAGCAGTCCTTTATCGAAACACACAGCTCTTCACTGCCAAGACGCTCCAGCTCTGAATGAATGCGCGCTTGACAAGGTCTAATGCAGCTACTGTACATGCATCAACCATCACGTTCACAGTGATGTGTGCTAAACATGTAGCCACAAAAGCTGAGCACTAAATATAAAATGCTGCTGAATGAAAAAAAGGAAAACAAACTATATATAATTGTATAAAAAATATTTATTAAATAAAGGCCTTTCTATTTTAGTTGAGTTCACACTGAAACTCATTTATTACAAAGATTTATTGCAGGCAGAGTGTAATATTTGCATGCAATAATTGTGATGATTATGGTTTACGTTTGTTAATGAGAACCAACATTTAGTATTTCATAAAATTACAATATACAGTTACAGTATACAGTAGTGGAAGATGTACTGAATTTCTTGACTCAAGTAAAAGCACAGATAAAGTAGCAAATAATTACTTAAATAAAAGTAAAAGTATCACCTTAAAATGTCTACTTAAAGGTACTATGAGCAGTATATATTTTTTATATTTCATAAAAACGACCCATATTGTGTCAAGATGATGTAAACATGTTTATTAAATCAAATATTAGTTTTACTGATAACAATGGTACAGCTGAGCTGTTAACATTTAAAAATATATTTTACATAATGGCCAAATTGTTTTTGTTTACATTTTTTGTTTTGGTTCTTAAACTGCATTGCTGAATCAGAAAAGAGACCATTGTTTTGATTTAGACTGCAGTACCATTTTCAAACCAGTATGAGCGCATGTTGCTCACAGTACCTTTAGGTAAAAGTATAAAAGTACTTGCATGTAAAAAAGCAGAAGTATTTTACAAAGATTTGACACCTCATTAATGTTTTAAATGTGAAGGATTTTCCTGAAAATTGTGCTGATTACTATTATAAATATAATATAAAATTAACAAACTGGTGCAATAGAAGAGACAGAATCAGCATTTGAGATCTTCTGTCTGTATTTTGACATTTCTAAAGGAGTACTGCTTTACTGCATTTTTCATCTTAGTAAGTAAGTAAAGTACAGATAGATGAAAATTGTAGTTTTACTTTGTTACATTCCACCGCTGACAGTATATAATATAGTATAATCCAGCCAGTGTACTACAAAAGCCTGGATATATGGAGAGGATTGGATCAGAAAGGGCATCTGGCGTAAAAACCTTTGCTAAATGAATATGCAAACCATTGCATGCTAAGAGATGGTTTGCTGTGGTGATCCAAGAAGGGAAAAGCCAATAATGGCTTAATAATAATGGATTGGAGTTACTATATATAGTGCTTTTCAAGACACTCAAAGCTCTTTTCATTGGTCTGTTATTCATTCACTGGTAAGCTACTTCTAACCCTGGGGCAGCCATACTGCGGTGATGGCCTCTCCGACCACCATCAAACACACTACAATAATCACACTAACCCATTCATACATTTGAGCCACAGACATGGGAGGCAAGTTGAAGGAAGTGTCTTGCCCAAGGACACATTGGCAGTACGCAGTGGAGGGGTGGGATTTGAATTGCGATTGGCTTTACATCCTGAGCTACTGCTGCTCCAATTACCTTTATAACAATATTATTATCATATTATAACCCATATTATAACCATAACAATTAAAATAAACAAGTATCAGTGTACTGTACTGATATTGTCACTTTTTGAATTGAACTACAGACATAAATAAACTTTTTCATCATATTCTAACTCACTTAAATACACATTGGCATTTTCTTTTTTTTTTTCAGTTTTAACCAACAATTTACTTAGAGCATAAAATCTTAATTACAACAACTCTGTCATTGAAGAATATTTTAATTATTGATGCAGTTGTAGAATACATTAATTTCTAAAGAAGGTTAAACATTTCCCAGAGTTTTGGTTGCACACAGAGACTATTGTTAAACACTTAAATCTGCATTTTCTTATTCATTGATAAACTTTTGTCCTAATCCGTGCTTACAGAGTGCAGTAAAACTCCAATGCACTGGTAATTGAATTGTGTTGGATAGCTCGGGCCTGTAAAAGGATTTGAGAGGAGCTGAGGTGTCTGGCAGGCTGTGTGTGAGATTGGATCGAATGACAGTGAGCGCTGCAGTTGTACTCGCATTGCAGACCACAGCACATTAGCCAAATCAATATCTCCTTCTGCACCACACACACACACACACGCACGTACACCAGCGCTGAAAAGATATTGTCTGCGCTTACAAACTAGAAAGGAGACTGATGCGATTTCCGTTGTCTCTTTAAATCATTGAGTGGGTGTTTAGGTATAGATTTTAGCTGAGTTGACATTTAGCTGCTGGTTATGTAACAAGTAGAAAAAGTAAGCATTACATCACAATGCACAGAAATGTTTGAGATCCAAGATTATTTTTGTTCTGTGTGCTCATCCATCTTTTTATTTATCTGCTGTGTTATGACCTTACATTTCTTCAAATTCAGTATCTCACTCTATTTTTATCCATCAGTTTACAACAAAATGACGCCACTCAATTCCTAAAAGCCTTTATACTGTGTTCTTCAGCAATGGCAGTAACCTGTTTTCTCAACCCCAAATTCTGTTTTGTTCAGGGCATCAGCAGTCTGTTCAGCTCTCTTAAAGTAGTCCGACTTCTTCGTTTGGGTCGGGTCGCCCGTAAACTGGACCACTACATTGAGTACGGAGCGGCAGTGCTGGTACTCCTGGTGTGTGTGTTTGGACTGGCAGCTCACTGGCTCGCCTGTATTTGGTATGTCACACTTCTTAATGACTCTACTTTGTACATTACAGTTGTATGTTGACAAATATGATCAGCTAATTAAAACATGAATGATGATAATTACCAGCTATGCTATTTTTGGCCTAGAAGATTGAAGAGTTTTTTTAGTAGTTCAAATCAAAAAGTGAAATGAAAAGAGTAAACAGTGAAATATTGCAGGCATACATTTTTTTTTATTGTGATGATAAAGGGGCTATATTATGCAGAATCATCTTTTTTTATAGCTTTCTACCATGTTATAATGTTGTTCCCTCATCAAAAATGTACTTAGAGTTGTGTTTTGTTTCATTCAAGCCTGTTTGAGAGTTCCTGAGTTTCTGAGCCGGTTGCACGAACGTCCACCTCTTCCACAAATTTTCTCTTTTAGTCACCTGCACAATGTTTTAGAAAGGTGCATTGCTGTTCCAGAGGTGATCAACAAATATAAATAAAGCATAATATAGCCCCTTTAATGATCATTAAGTAATATTCTAAGTTTATGAAATACTGAATTAGTTTTTTGTTTTTTTACAACACAATCATTACAGTTAAAAAGAAGAAAAAAACACTCTGCAACTGTATATACCAATATACTTGTTACTCTTCAACCGATAAGCCAAAAATAGCACAGCTGGTAATGAACAATTTAATTAGGATCATTAATGCTTTAATTAGAGAGATCAATTTTGTCAACATACTTGTTTGCACTCGTCAGGAAAATATGTTCTTTGTACCTTAAAGCAAAGGAAGTGTTATGGTAGTTTCAAGAGAATTAGTTCATTGATATGTAAATTTATGGAGCCCAGGCCTCCGAAGTCTAATCAGATCATGCCCACTGCAGGGGGTAAGAGTGGTACAAGCATTAAGTCTCCATCATGTGTTCAGCTTTGATTTATTATGTTTATGAGTAACTGACAAGCCATTATGATATTTTAATGTCCTAAATGCTTAATACAGGGGCATATATTTAGCCATGAATCGCTTTATGGTGGGCAAGTGGGTACCTAAAGATGTTTTATTGGTAATGAAACTTTAAAGGAGCAGCAAGTGCAAGTGCAAATTACCCTTTTGTACTTTTTATGTCTAAAACAACAAAATGTCCATCAGTCAATTCTGCCTTTCTAAAGCAAGCTATTAAAATATACGCTTGAAATATTTGACTGTGTTCCCTGATATTCAGATTTATTCACATGCACTTGTAGATTAAATATGAATTTAAAAATATTTTTTAATTTGACACAAAAAAATATACATTAAATGCCTTAAAGAGCCTTACCATTCATTCCTCATAAAAATGTTACTACGTCAAAATCTGATTATATGAAGGCTGGGTTCCTACTTTGCAATATAGAGTAGAGCGCTGCTTTTAAATTCAATTTTGGTCTCTTCAAACCTTCTCCTGCTTTCTTTTTCATACCATTGAAGGCTCTTATCTAATCACAAGCCAGCATAGTCATTGTGCTGGTCCCAAGCCTGGATAAATGGCTGTGTCAGGAAGGGCATTTGGTGTAAAGCCAATGCCAAATTAAGGGTAGATGATTTGCTGTGGGTATCCTTAAAGAGAAAGAAAATAAGAATAAGGCTCTTATCTGCTGAATACTTTTAATTGAGCAGTAATAATAAATAAGCTGTATTACATGTCTAAATAAAAATGTCAATAACAGTAATAGACAATAATATAGTAAATGGGTCTTGTCCCATCACAGGTACAGCATTGGTGATTATGAGATCATCGATGAGGAAACCAACATTGTCCGTACAGACAGCTGGCTTTACATCTTGGCGGAGACTCTGGGCACGCCGTACCGCTTCAACACCAGCGGCTCAGGGAAGTGGGAGGGCGGCCCCAACAAGGACTCGGTCTACATCACGTCTCTGTACTTCACCATGACCAGCCTGACCAGTATCGGCTTCGGAAACATCGCTCCTACGACAGATGGGGAAAAAATCTTTGCTGTGGCCATGATGATGATTGGATGTGAGTGAGAGCCTTTTATCTGTCTGTCTAATGTTGCAAAGACATGAAACACGAGAGGACTGATTGTGCTTTTTAAAACCACAGTCCACCAAAGAAAACTAAATAATCTATTGTGAGTGTTGCTTAGAAAATGTAACATGAAGCATCATTAGCTATGGACTGCTTCAGTGATAAGCATTGGGATTTGGCATAGGGTTTATGCTGGATGCTGTTCCTGTCACCATTTATATTCAGGCTTGGGACCGGTACAAAGAGTACACTGTTTTGTAACCACTTGTGCCTGATGTGTGGCATAATATTGGCCACTGTCTCTGTTTGGATTGTCAAAGACATCCGCCCTCCACCTGTACAGAAGCCAGGTTTTATGATCAGAAATATTAATTGCATAACTGTGAATTATATTGCATAAGTAAACTGTAAACAAGTATTGTATTAGGCAGATTTAGTGGCACAAAAAAACCTTTAAACTGTAAAAAAAATGGCTGTAAAATGCCCACTTTTTTAAGCGAAATGGTCCTGCTGTAGAAAAAAAATAGCAATAGCAAACCTGTCTCCTCTCACTAACAATACTGAAAACTACTGAGAAGGAGGCAGATTTTCACAGTACGTCCCTATTTCTCCATATGAAACATTGATGATGTGTCTGTGCTTGTGCGGCTGATAATGCACTGTACAGAGCCGGGCCATTATGTGTGACTGCACTCACAGAGCAACACCTCGCAGCAATAACACTGCCACATCAGTTTAGCACAGCTCCTTACAGTTCCTATAACATCACTCCACACCTACATTGTACTTTTCTTAGCCTCTCTCTTGGACCTTTGCTGTGAGGGTGATTGTCCCCATCTCGTCTCACTCTGTTGCTTCTACCTTTCGGCTGTTCGGGCTTATGAACGCGCTTATGGGGAAGTGGCAAGACTCATCTGTGGAGTTGTCTGCGTCTAAATATTTTATTGCAAGATACAAATCATCTTAAATATCTAAAAAAAACAGACAGCCCCAGGAGATTTCTGTTGTAGATGCAATCTAGTGTAGTCCATGGCTGTTCGGTATGAAAAATGAATGCCCTGATACTGTTCTATTTTTACCATCAGCTCTGGATCGGTGCTGGCAGTAGAAGATCACAGTGAGACGAGGGTTTTTGTGGGGGGTGCACAGAGGAAGATGATGGGGGCTATACATATGTCCTGTTGCTATAGCAACTGTTGGCCTTGGGCTCGAGTTTCTGACAACTGTCTTTTTAACTGTCTGAAACAAGCCAGCTGTTGGGTGCTGTGTAGCGTTGAAGTTGTGTACGTCAGCAGAGGAGTGCGTGTGTTCAGATACAGTACATGAGGCTCAGCTCGTGGACACGCAGACTGTGGTGAAGCGTTTACTGCTTATTAGAAGACACAGTACTCAGGATTGAGGATGCTGACATCTCAAAACTTTGACAACCTCTAAACGAATAGTTCCACCTTATCTCATTAAAAACAGTTAACATAATGCTGAACATATGTCACAAACAACACATTTTGTACAATGACACAAGAGTAGTAGTATATAGCAGCACTTAGATCAGTGCTGAAGCAGCGATGAAAGGATGAAAGTTGTGGTTATCCGTGCCCTTGAGGAGTTATGAGCACTTTTTAATTAGCATTATTCCCAGTGCAGTTTTTCAACACTTTGATTGTGCTGCTGTAAAAAAATAAACAAACACGCCAGCGCACGCCAGGCACACGCACTCAGGTTACTGTCATCATCTGAGGATAATTGAAATGTGTGGCTGGCATGTTTCCTCTCCTCCGTCCCTTCGAGCGGGGCTAATTAGGGCTCCACTGCCAGGAGAACACTACACACGGAGCAGACATCTGATGGCTTTGATCCCCACACACCAGCTGTTGCAGTGGTCCAACGCGCACCTTTATTTCCCTGCTATTCTCCCTCTTCCACAATGCTAAACAGGTCAAAGTCCTAATCTAATTTTGTAGGATGTAACTACATAGGTATGGATGACTACACGCACATTTACTAAGCAGTGGTTTCTCCCTTTTAGCAAGTTTTGCTGATTTGATGATTCAAGTGTAATGATGAGTAGGAATTGTTAATTTCTCACATGACTGACTAATGCAGCCGTTAATAAAACAATATTAAGGCTTAAGGCACACTGGGTACATTATTATGGCGATATACAATATGAAGGCAATAATGGACTGAGAGTTGTACTTATAGTTTTACATCTGTTGAATCGAAGCATTTATGTTTTGATGTCATTTCAAAACTGCACAAAAAATTATTACATTTACCACAAACAATTTTTTTCTCCATTTTTTCAGCTCTTCTTTATGCCACCATCTTCGGTAATGTGACCACGATCTTCCAGCAGATGTACGCCAACACCAACCGGTACCACGAGATGTTGAACAGTGTCCGAGACTTTCTCAAGCTCTACCAGGTTCCCAAAGGTCTGAGCGAAAGGGTCATGGACTACATTGCGTCCACTTGGTCCATGTCACGCGGTATAGACACCGAAAAGGTAGGCAGCTCTAAAACAGCTTTGAATTATGTAACAACTGGTAACCTTCTCTCTACATTTTTAATCTGACCTATGAATTTTATACACCATCATTCTGTGTTGAAAAATTAATCTACTGAACCATTTTGAGATATTTTGAGGATGTACTGCAGGTACTTTGTGGCATATCAGTCTGGCTCCTGGCCATACTAAACCATCTAAATATGGCACGTAATCCCTTTCCGTGTGACATTTATCTTCAAAGACAATAGTTTTATAAAAGCAGTGCTTTGCAACGGCCTGGCTTCCTGTTGATTAGGTGAACATCAGCATATTTCTTTTCAGTCACTAAGAAGACCTGACTTACGCATTGTAAATCACAATACAGTTAGGAACAAATATGAAATCATAATTAGTTAAACCTTTAAAACCACCCTTTTTTTTCAAACATATTTATCATTTATCTTTCTCCACCTAAATTTGAGGGGGCTGCAATTGGCTGGAGGCTTTTCCAGCAACTATGGGCCTGAGGTGAGGTACAGGCTACCCTGGACAATGCCAGGTTTGTTACAAGGCTGTTACTATTTAGTCTCACACTCATCCACTAGGACACCATGCATCCCACGGCGCACTACTGTCATTTTAATTGAGTAACCTCACATTTGCTAAAATTATTATAAATTGCCTTTATTAAAACTGCACATATTTAAAGACATTATTACAAGATTAATTAAAATATTATGCCTAAAATCACTTCAGTAAAAAGCATTAAAGTAATTTAGATAGCTATTTGACAGCATGAAGCTGGAAATAGCCTCTTTAATAGACACAGTGCAACCATTTCACTATATACTGTACTGCTTTACTGAATATTGTATTATGTAACTACATAATTTATGGGCCACACCACCTTGTCTTGTGTGGATTCATATTTTGCCAAATGACTACAACCTTTTACACATTACTGTATATAAGAGGCTCATAGTGACACAATGACATTTGAAATTGCATTCGTGTAGTCGCAGCTATTATGCACAAATCTACAAAAGTGATGTAATCTTGCATTTAAACCATTCATCTTCTACGGCCTTTTCCAGTTTGCCATCATATGTGGCTGAGGCCTATCCCAGATATAGTGACTGAATTTGAGAGTGAATGATTGTATGTCTCTGTCAGCTCTGGGACTAACAGATCATTGTCCAGGGTGTACCCCACCTAAGGTCCATAGTTGCTGGGATAGGTTCCAGTCATTTGTGACCCCAAAACAGGAATAAATAAAACTCATCTGTAGCTTTCTCAATTATGCAGGTGTTACAAATCTGCCCCAAAGACATGCGAGCAGATATTTGCGTCCATCTAAACCGGAAAGTCTTCAAGGAGCACCCGGCGTTCAGATTGGCCAGCGACGGTTGTCTGCGTGCTCTGGCCATGGAGTTTCAGACCATCCACTGTGCTCCCGGAGACCTGATCTACCATGCTGGAGAGAGCGTGGACAGCCTGTGCTTTGTGGTTTCGGGGTCACTCGAGGTTATCCAGGACGATGAGGTGGTGGCCATTTTAGGTAAGAGGACACTCTTGTAGGGCTGCACAATATATCACAAATTTAATGCTATTGTAATATCAGCGAATGCAGTATCCATATCCCAAAGAACCAAGGGTGTCCATCAGTGCACTTGGCACCAGGACACTCTAGGTCAGAGGTCGATTATCGACTTGTGATTGTGTCATCTGACCTTTGGCCGCGTGTCTTGGACACTCAGGTGAAGAGAGGGGCTGAGTTGTCAACTGATCACCACCTGGTGGTGAGTTGGATCTGCTGGCTGAGGAGGAAGCCGGAAAGACTCAGCAGGCCCAAACGTGTTGTGAGGGTCTGTTGGGAACATCTGACTGAGCCCTCTGTCAGAGGAGTCTTCAACTCTCACCTCTGGGAGAGCTTCGACCAGATCCTGAGGGAGGCTGGAGACATGGAGTCTGAGTGAACCGTGTTCTCGACCTAGAGGGTGTGTTGCAACTATAGAGGGATCACACTTCTCAGCCTCCCTGGGAAAGTCCAGGGGAGGCTGGAGAGGAGAATTCGGCCTATAGTTGAACCTCGGATTCAGGAGAATGTGGTTTTCGTCCCGGTCGTGGAACACTGGACCAGCTCTATACCCTCTATCGGGTGCTCGAGGGTTCAAAGGTTAGGGTTAGGATGCCTCCTGGACCCCTCCCTGGTGAGGTGTTCTGGGCATGCCCCATCAGGTGGAGGCCCCAGGGAAGGCGGCTGGCCTGGGAACGCCTTGGGGTCCCCCTGGTGGAGCTGGAGCAAGTGTCTGTGGAGAGGGAAGTCTAGGCATCTCTGCTTAGACTGCTGCCCCTGCAATCAGGCCCCGAATAAGCGGAAGAAGATGGATGGATGGATAGCTACATTTGCTCCACCTGACAGTGATTCACACTAAAAGTATTTAAAAATACTATTTACTAATTTACTAATACTAGTAATACTAATACTAATCCTGAATTTAGCACTGGTGTAGCTCTGCTTTAGACCTGGTTTAGTTCTTTTCAGTACTGGTTTAGTTCAATTTAGTACTGGTTTTATCCTGGTTTAGTCCTATTTGGTCCTGGTTTAGTCCTATTTAGTTCTGTTTATACCGGGTTTAGTTCTGGTTTAGTCCTATTTAGTTCTGCTTTAATCCTGGTTTAGTCCTATTTGGTTCTGGTTTAATCCTGGTTTATTCCTGTTTGGTTTTGGTTTAACCCTATTTAGTTCTGGTTTAATCCTGGGTTAGACCTGGTTTAGCTCTGGGTTTAGTTCTGTTTAGTTCTGGGTTAGTCCTGGTTTAGACTTGGTTTAGTTCTGGTTTAGACCGGTTTTGGCCCTGTTTTAGTCCTATTTAGTTCCGGTTTAATCCTGGGTTAGACCTGGTTTAGTCCTTGTTTAGACTTGGTTCAGCTCTGGTTTAAACCTGGTTTAGTCCTATTTAGTTTTGGTTTAGTTCTATTTAGTTTTCATTTAATCCTGGATTAGACCTGGTTTAGTCCTAGTCCTAGTTCAAAAATTAAGTTCAAAATTAAGTTTTGATAAAATACAGAGACTTTCTGTTTAAATTAAATTACTATGTCAAAAATGGTATCTCAGAATATTGCCATATCATATCGCAGTATTCATTATAATCACATACTACTAGTTTTGCTAATATCGTGCAGCCCAGCTCATTTGGGCAACTTTTGTCCTGACTCAGTGTCTCGCTGATCGCTCTCCCACTGGACATGAGCTGGTTCCTTAAAACCATCCTCACTAGCATCAGTCAAAACAGTAAATACCTAATTGATCCTTTGTGTTTAGAAGCAGGTATACTGTAGGTACTGTTCCACATTATGCTGAAAATAATCTTCTTTAAGGTGAAGCCAATATAATAAAAAATAAAAAAATCAAGTGAATTTGTCACTTAAGAGTCTCTAATTGACATAATCCTGACAATGACAAGTATTTAAACAAATTTTAGAGATGGCAAAGTGAATGTGTCCCAGTGTGTAACAGAGGTACAGATCCTACCTATGTAAAAGTACTGTTACTTCAAAATAATACACTGCTCAAAAAAATAAAGGGAACACTAAAATAACACAACCTAGATCTGAATGAATGAAACATTCTTATTAAATACTTTGTTCTTTACATAGTTGAATGTGCTGACAATAAAATCACACAAAAATTATTAATGGAAATCAAATTTATTAACCCATGGAGGTCTGGATTTGGAGTCACACTCAAAATGGAAGTGGAAAAACACACTACAGGCTGATACAACTTTGATGTAATGTCCTTAAAACAAGTCAAAATGAGGCTCAGTAGTGTGTGTAGCCTCCTCGTGCCTGTATGACCTCCCTACAACGCCTGAGCATGCTCCTGATGAGGTGGCGGATGGTCTCCTGAGGTATCTCCCCCCACACCTGGACTAAAGCATCCGCCCACTCCTGGACAGTCTGTGGTGCAACATGGCGTTGGTGGATGGAGCGAGACATGATGTCCCAGATGTGCTCAATTGGATTCAGGTCTGGGGAACGGGCGGCCAGTCCATAGCATCAATGCCTTCGTCTTGCAGGAACTGCTGACACACTCCAGCCACATGAGGTCTAGCATTGTCTTGAATTAGGAGCAACCCAGGGCCAGCCGCACCAGCGTATGGTCTCACAAGGGTCTGAGGATCTCATCTCTACCTAATGGCAGTCAGGCTACCTCTGGCGAGCGCATGGAGGGCTGTGCGGCCCCCCAAAGAAATGCCACCCCACACCATTACTGACCCACTGCCAAACCGGTCATGCTGGAGGATGTTGCAGGCAGCAGAACGTTCTCCACGGTGTCTCCAGACTCTGTCACGTCTGTCACATGTGCTCAGTGTGAACCTGCTTTCATCTGTGAAGAGCACAGGACGCCAGTGGCAAATTTGCCAATCTTGGTGTTCTTTGGCAAATGCCAAACGTCCTGCACAGTGTTGGGCTGTAAGCACAACCCCCACCTGTGGACGTTGGGCCCTCATACCACCCTCATGGAGTCTGTTTCTGACCGTTTGAGCAGACACATGCACATTTGTGGCCTGCTGGAGGTCATTTTGCAGGGCTCTGGCAGTGCTCCTCCTGTTCCTCCTTGCACAAAGGAGGAGGTAGCGGTCCTGCTGCTGGGTTGTTGCCCTCCTACGGCCTCCTCTACGTCTCCTGATGTACTGGCCTGTCTCCTGGTAGCACCTCCATGCTCTGGACACTATGCTGACAGACCCAGCAAATCTTCGTGCCACAGCTCGCATTGATGTGCCATCCTGGATGAGCTGCACTACTTGAGCCACTTGTGTGGGTTGTAGACTCCGTCTCATGCTACCACTAGAGTGAAAGCACCGCCAGCATTCAAAAGTGACCAAAACAACAGCCAGAAAGCATATGAACTGAGAAGTGGTCTGTGGTCACCACCTGCAGAACCACTCCTTTACTGGGGGTGTCTTGCTAATTTCCCATAATTTCCACCTGTGTTGATTCCTAAGTGGACAGTTTGATTTCACAGAAGTGTGATTGACTTGGAGTTACATTGTGTTGTTTAAGTGTTCCCTTTATTTTTTTGAGCAGTGTATTATTCAAGTATAAGTAAAAGTTGTCAACAAAAATCTTATTTGGGTAGTAGTAAAAAGTTATTCAGTGTAAAGTTTTCTTAAGTATTTTTTTGCTCTTGCACAGCAAAAAAATCTGAATATTATTACTACTACTACTACAGTTATTTTTACTATCTAACTCCACTACTGTTACTACTGCTGGTGCTACTATTACTTCAGTTGTTACTGCAACTATTACTACATACAAATACTACCACACTACTTCTGCTAGGGTCAAGAAATACTCCTAGATTCCCAAGCAAGATATTCAAATTTTCAAAAAGGAGCCACAAAATAATAATTAGTAGTTCAATTATGTAATACGTTTGAACAGACTGGCAGTGACATCAACATGCAAGCTTTTTTAATAAAAGTGGCCTTCAACGTTGGTTCAAAAGTTTCTTCAGTCATAAACTTTTATTCTGTACTAGCTCCACTTCACAATCTGTCTAACTGTTGTGAACGCCAAGCTGTTTGTGAAACTGTTGTGAACGCCAAGCTGTTTGTGTCATGTAGTGAGCTGAGTCACAGAGGCTCACAATACAGCTCATTGTATTTGTATCTGCCTCAAAGAAGAATAGTTGCTTAATTGATCTTCTCAGCTGTAAAATATGAAATTCCTAAACTGCTAAATATTTATCTTGCTGTTAAAATATCTCAGTAATTTAGTGTGGCCCTGCATGTGTCAGATTGTTTTTGCAAATAACCATATGCAGGCGCACATCAATCAATACAATAGAAGTGAAATGCATAATTTGTATAGATTAAAAACATAATATTTTAGTTATTGTTGTTGAGCATTGTTGTTTCAGGCAATTGTGCTACTGTCTATTTCTGTTGTAATTTTGGTATTCATTAAAAAAAAACATATTTCACAAAACAAATATGCATTTTATATGTACAGTATATCATTTACATATTTGAATAGAAAATTTACATCTTAAGTATTGTTAACTTGACCTCCCAAGTGTTGTGTGTTGTGTATGGCTAACTAAAAAGCTTGTAGATATACAGATTAAATGAGACCTATACCCATGTTCTTTTTGCTCAGCCTCTTAAAAGATCCTGGGGTGCAGGTGTGATGTGGTTACAACTATTAGTTCAGTAGTTAAGCAATCAATCCCTGACTTTTCTCTGTTACTTGCTTTAATTTCCCTCGTGATTGATTTAGTGAATAATGAATGGGGCACAGAGACACTGTCCTGGGCTGTTTTGTATTAGTTACCTCCTATTGGATTCTTTTGGAGACAATCAATACTTTGCTAGGCTATTGCCATTGAGCCATATGGAGGCACTTTACTGGGAAGCCCCAGTGATAAACAAGCCACGACTGTGAGTCCAATTCTCATTTGCTTAATGGCACCAAGGAACAGAAAGCGTCATCTCTTAAACCTCAGATGGGCTCATTTTGACTTCCTATTCCCCAAACTGCTCTGCATGGCTAATGTGTTGCATTAAATGTCATTAATCACAGTAATTCGATTGAATACAGTGATCAGTTTGATGGATGCTGCTGCGGCGCATCTTGAGAGGTTGGAATATGACTTTTCATAATATCTTTGATAACATTTGTCATCACATTGTCCCAAGTGGCGGTCAAATGGCACTCGGACAAGTAAAGTCTGAGATATTTTCTGCAGTCACACGAGAGGCCGTTGATGATAATGACTCATAGCACTTCATTGTTAATTGCTGCGCTGTGCCTTTCAGACTTAAAATTACATGTCACTAGTGAGTCACAGACTGAGAGCATCTGTCCCAGTGTCGAGCAGATACAGTGCAGACACTTGAGGTTTCTTAATGTAATAATGCACTGCATCATGTGGAAAATATAGACTAGAGGGCTTACAGCAGGCATTACTGGCATCTACTTAAGTGAAAGTGGTAATGTGTTGATATAAACTCCATACTAGCAAACTGGTGTACTTGTGAAAATAACATACAGTTAGCATATCTAATACCAGAGGTGGAAGGTAACTAGACATTTACTCAAATAACTCACTTTTATTGAAACAATTTTTTACTTTTCCCGAAGTATTTTTTATTTTTTTTTAAGAAGTTTTTTTGGCCCCAGTGACAAAGTGAGTTGTAAAAGCAGCAGTGGTAGCAGCTGTAATAATAATAGCAGCAGCAGCAGCAAACTTCATGATAGTATTAGTAGTAGAAGTAACAGTACTTGTAGTGGTAGTAGCAGTAAGGACTTTCATATTTATACTTGATACTTTTTCACTTTTACTTGAGTAAAGTAAAAGAGGCTAGACTTGGCTCTATCTTGCAATGGTAAAGCTATAGATCCCAAACCTTGACTCGAACTGGGAATGCTCCTCAAACTAAACATTTGTGCCTTTACTGACCTTTTGTGGATGAGTCTGTGTTTTTTTGGCCCTATCTTGCAATGTTAGAGAATCCGGGTGGTGCTCTAGATCTACAAAACTATTCATACAACAGACTATAATTTCTTCTTTTACTGATTGTTCCTGAACATTCAATTCAAAATTCAATCCAATATTTAGCAGTGAAAACATTCCTTGGTTGAGGCCAGAAAGAAATTTATGATGACTCATAGTCTTTTTTATTTTTTTGCTGTTCTCTTTAATCAGGTAAGGGGGACGTGTTCGGGGACGTTTTCTGGAAGGAGGTGACCCTGGCCCAGTCCTGCGCTAACGTCCGGGCGCTAACCTATTGCGACCTGCACGTCATCAAACGGGATGCCCTGCAGAAGGTGTTGGAGTTCTACACACCGTTCGCCAACCACTTCTCCAGGAATCTGCTGCTAACGTACAATCTGAGAAAGAGAGTGAGTGGCTCTAAATAAGAATAATAAGGTTACATGGGGCTTGTTAGGAGAGCTTAGTATTCAAGTCACAAGCTATAAATGTCTTGAGAGAAACAATTACTGAAAACAATATTTAATGCACGGCCACAATTCCTTTCTTAATTACAGACTGAACTGTCATCTGATACACATTACAAATATTAAATAGCTTTACTCAGATGTACTTGGTTTCATTTTACAGTATTTTGTAGGTTACAGGTTTTAAATAAATACAGATTGGAAAAGCTTTGTTTTTCAGCCTTTCAGACAGATGCAACACGATTTATATTTCTGGCTGCAAATATTATTTTTAATGAGAGCTTTTTATACTTGAAGTGATTATCTGGCTTTGTAATTTTATTCTGTTGGCAGCTCATAATTAGTGTTAGTGGTTTCGGCTTAGTTGGTGCAATGCCCATTTTCTATTCTCCCAGTTAGTTTCTACTGGAATAGTTTTTGCTGGTACACTGTTATAAATTTTTCTAGGGCCAAAGTGTAGTGTGCAACAGTCTTGAGTTTTTAAAAAAGGCTATTAGGGAAAAAAAAGATGTATCAATGTACAAAATACACAAAATTACCAAAAAAAAGAAAGAAAAAAAAGAAAAAAGAAAAAACTATATTAGAAAAGTGTAGACATCTGCCGAGACATGGATGGTATAGTGCCCTAACATTTACTCAGACTTCAAGATCTTCTCGGTCAGAACAGTAAAGAATAAAAAAATCATTAATAATAATAATAATAATCATTTTTAAGAGAGTAAAGTTAGCATGTTAGTATCTTCTCATGATAGTGCAGAATCCCCTAAAACACTCTGGGGTCTATACAGTGAGCTGGATCCACACCAAAATTAATCAGTTTTTCCTTGTTTCCTTAAAGGTTAGTTGACAGCATTTTTGCACACCTGCCTAAAACCTTTGCACAGTACTTACATTGGTGGAAAAACACTACAAAACATCATACATAACTCATAGATGAGCATAGACAACTGTAGCCACCAATCATTGCCTCATTCAATAAGGTTAACCTGCCCCAGAGAGCTCAAGTGAGATTGAATTGCTTGCATATTCAGGGGCAATTTCATCTTCTGTATTACGCTAAACCATTCGCAGGGGTCCACTACTCTGTGTATGTATGCAGCTGGGAAATGCAGAGATAGATGAGGCAAGGAGCCAAATGCAGGCTCCATATAAAACTCATGAGGTTGTATTTTTGAAATGGGAAAGCTAGCGTACGCCTACCTCTGGTGCTGGAGTGGCCGGAGTCAACAACAATGTAGTTGATGAGAAATATGGGCAATCTCATGTTCCCCTGTTCAGAGATGATGGATGGACTTACTGTTCATTGGATTCCAGTATCAGGCTCAGGAACGAGATAGAGCGGAACAACAACTTAAAATGTATTAAGTGTACATACTTCTGAAGATATACAGTATATAACGTGCAGGGCTGCTACCCTGACCAGTGCCTAAACAATAAGAAAGCCAGGCTCCACACATGTAAAAATTGTAATATGTACAGTATTTATTGATTTGAGACCGCATTATACTCTTTGTACCAGCCCCAAACAAATGGATCAGGAAGGGCATCTGGCATAAAACCTATGTCAAATCATTATGCAAATCACCGCACGTGAGGAGGCAGATATTTTGCTGTAGCTACCCTAGAAGGGAAAAGCTGAAAGCTAAAAAGGCTAGACTGTCTATGTTGTAACATTTTTAATGTTTATTCATTCATTCATCTTCCGCTTCCTGTTAGGGGTCATGGATGTTTTAATATCTGTCACTTTATTAACTAACCCTGAAATGAACAATTATGAACATTTTACTGGCCAGCCAACAATTTGCAGTGCTTAACTTTTTCTCATGAAGGTAAAATGTGATAGAACACACTGTTCTCCTTAGAGCAATTACACTGCCCAACGTCTAACTCCAGAAATCATTGAGAAAAGAAAGGCTTGAGTTAGCTCATGAAAAGAACAGTGTATTTTAATTTCTATCTACATTCCCATAGCAACCTTGAAGGTGTTAAGTGTAAAGGCAACAGCACCTTATGTGTATTAATTTAACTTAACCTCAAGATGTGAGGTGCCATGTATGTACAACGTTTATTAAAATATCTTTCAGTAAATGTCTTTATGTATCGGTCCTTAAGACAAAATAAGAGAGCTAGAATCAATATACCATTCATCTTTTCAACAAATGATCAAATATGGCAGTAGACGTTGTATTAGTTGTCTTATTCATTGTCTATTGTCTAAGTAGTTGTGCAGTAAGCTTTAAGTATCTATGCTTGCACCCAGTAAACCCAGAGGCGTCAAGTGAACTTTCATACAGTGTCATGGGAAAACACTCACAAAGGTGACATTTGCAATGCACACACAATATAAAAAACATCTTCACTGACTTCACCCAAAATATTTTTTTGTTAAAGGTACTGTAAACCTGTTTTTATTGTTACTGGTAAAACTGTTCTTAAATTGTGTTGTTAAATGATCTTGTCTTTTTAGATTGTCTTCAGAAAAATCAGCGATGTCAAACGAGAGGAGGAAGAGCGGCAAAAGCGTAAAAACGAAGCCCCTCTAAACCTCCCGCCAGACCATCCAGTTCGCAAGCTCTTCCAGCGTTTCCGGCAGCAGAAAGAGGCCCGACTGCACATCGATAAACTGGACCTAGACGAGCACGACATGGAGAAGGGACAAATGTACGTCGACGCCCCTGTACCTACATCCACCATCACCACCACAAGCATCGTGACAGTCACCGAAAGTCCAGCCACCCCGTCATCTTCAACGCCGCAATCAGGGACTCCACCAAATTGTAACCCTGCAGACAAAGCTACTCTCCAAGTACCCCCTCCAGTACCTTTTATAGCCTGCCGGGCCAGCGAACCAGCCAAGGTCAAAGGTTGGGGTCGCTTTAAGGAGTCCATGGCTAAAGCCGATAACTGGAATAAAGTGTCCAAGGCCGAGTCTATGGAAACCTTACCAGAAAGGACCAAGACACATGAATCACAGACGTCGCTGAAAAAGACAGATTCTTGCGACAGCGGTATCACGAAAAGCGACCTCCGCCTCGATAAAGCAGGTGATTTTCGCTTGACCCCACAGGACCGCAGCCCCGTCCAGCCCGATAGCAGACACACCTTTTACCCCATCCCAGAACAGACCCTTCAGGCTTCTCTTCAGGAGCTCAAGCTGGAAATAAAAGATGATATCAAAAACCTATCTGCACGAATGTCTGGACTAGAGGCACAACTTATGGAGGCACTTCAGCTCCTCAAAGCAAGGAAATCAAGCACTGGCTCGCCGCAGCATCTTTTTGATATTTCTAGATCTGCTTCTCCAGAACTGGAAAAAGAAGATATCTTTTCATGAACGATGTAAGGGAGATTGGATTTGCCTGTCAACGCAATACTGGAAACTAAGCCAAAGTCCAGTAACATTGGGATTACCTAGATGGCTGAGGCTGCACTGATCACTATGTTCAGATTATTAAGCAGATCTGATCCCAGGTGTCCCATCTGGTTCACAGTGAAACCAGCTTCAGGGACGTTGTAGCACGGTTCACATGAAGGAAAACTCAGAGAGTACTTGAAGCAGACAGCTGTATGTTTGTACATAAGTATGGTTTATTTTTCCATAAGCATTTCAATGGAAAAATAGCTCGAGGTGATGCTCATTTATCTCGTCTTAAATCTCTTTTGTTATTACAGATTTTAGGTGGTCCCAACAGAAGAGCGCAGTTGTGTCTCTGTTGGAGACTTCACTGGAAGCAGCATGATGCACTGGTTTGTTATTGAACCATTTTATATCGAACTCCTGCATGTCCCTTACACTAGACTTGTGCCTCAAAAAGCAGATGGTGCGTATTTGTTTATTCGAGGCCCCACACACAATCATTCACATTATTTTATTGACAACATAGATATTATTTGGCTGGTGTGGAAATTGTAATTTTGTCAAACAACTCATGAACTCTGTCTTTGAGTTATACAGGGCCGAGCAGTGTGATTTGAAAGAAAAAATTTAATAGAGAGATTACCATTACCATAAAATATGATAGACATGTTTGATGAACAGTAGACAATGATTTTGTCTCAGTGAAGGGATCCATCAAATATTATTTATTGGCATATGTAGACATTAGAGCTTCACTTGTAACATTTGAATGAAAGCCATCCATAGGCTTTGACAATGCATTATTCAGTGACACAAATGACACGATATATGATATATGATTGTGCCCCCAAGATGTTTTCAGTCCGTCAAGAACTCTGTAAGGAATGCCTTTTGCATATTGTTATAATAAAGTTTATTTTTGTGTACAAGATGAATACACTCTGCACACACTGCAACCAATAGTTACCATAACCTTAACATTAAACATTTCCTTACATCTGCTGCATGCTTGTTTCCACACGCCCGAATTCATCAGTATTGCGGGCAAAAGGTGTACTGTATATGAGATGCTTCAAAGTGTTTGCATTGCAGGTGAGTAGATGACAAAAGCATGAGCTTGGTGTAGAATTTTAATAGTCTTAAAAAGTCATCATCTTAGTGACCATAAATGCGATATACAGTACAAATATACATATATTAACAGTAAACTTACAATATTTTTCAGCATATTGTATTAAAAATCAGAACAAATATATAGAAATGGATGGAAACCAAAGAAAAATATTTGGCACCCTAAAGAAGCAATGATGAACTATAACAGTTTAGAGGTGTATGAATCAAGCTTAGAATAGTCTGAAAAGCTACCAATCATAACAGGTACGAATGACTTTCACACTTAAAGAGTAATAAAATTAAAGCCATGTTTTTGCCATAAATCAAAAAGTATAAAGCAAAACTTGAAGTGCAGTCTGAGCTTTGGTGGGCAGACTCAATTTACATTGTGAAATGTTCTTCTATATGTTAAAAATAACTTTTATTCTACATAATTCATTATTTATCTGTATAAGCTATGGGTCTGACAAGATGCAACACTTTGCACCGTGGAAAGGAAATAGTGGATAAGGTTTTCTGTGCTCTGCTACCATCAAAAATTCAGCTTACTAAAAATAAATGGGCTTGTCATCACGGGGGTGAGAACTCATTTGGGTTAGAGCCAATGTTTATGAGTCCTAATGGGCCTGTTTTTGTATTTTTAAAAGGTGGGGAAAAAAAATCACTGAAATCATTGACTCGCAGAGGAAATGCAGACAGTTGGTGCTTACGCCGAGTTCAGAGATAAGCAAGAAAAGAGGGCAGAGCTGACACAAGCCCTGATACACTTAGACTCCAGTAGAGATAGAAGGATGTGTAAGATTAAATCATGGCAGGCATTCTGTTGTGTAAGGGCAATTAGCTTCTTTATCTGAGCAACTAAACCAATCAGTTATACAGTGAAATCAGTTGGAGTTGAAATGCAATTACCTGTGGCTTCATTACACCTTAACTGCTAATACATACTGTCCTCGTTGCCAAAAACATACTCATCCGAACACTTTATTTAGGGATATTACAAGCTCTAACAATGAACTTACCCTCACAAAAAAACATTGTTTTTTCAGACAAAAAAAACATTGTTTTTTTGTGAAAATATTTTACCAAAACCAGCAACCACTTTGTGGACGTAATTTTAATTTTTGTACTAGTTTTTGTTTGTTGTATGGCATGCATCACTAGTTTCCCCAATCTATTTTACCAGTTTCATTAAAAGTACATACAGTATATACTGTGGGTTTACTCTAAGACAGGAAGCAATATAACATTGTGTGCTCTAGACAAAAGTGACACAAAATGACTTCCAGAAAAGTCATTTAGGTCATTACATTTCATTAAGAAGCATGCAACACTGTGCCTTTCTGCCTTTTCCTCACTAGCCCTGCATTGAAAAGATGTAATGATTACCCAAATTGTCTTTTATGAAACACAGTGGCACACACAGACAATTCTAAAACTATTTTCTTCTTCTTTGGGAAGACCTGGACCGACAATTACACAAATATATGCACATATCTACTGAGATGGTATTGTCTAAGCAAAGTCTGGTTCATGTTATATGCACCTGCCTATCTTTGTACATTTCATGTGATGCTTCTATTCCAAGCACAATGGGAACTATTTGTGAGGAACTGTGACCTATTGTACCATTAAAAAAATAAATATTTTTACATGCTGGGTGCAGTCTGTTCACTTTGGGGGATGCTTCCACCTGTAAGGACAGTGAGACTTTTAATCTCCCACTCACCATCAAACTGGAGCCTGTTTCTAAGAAATCCAAAGTGTGCCTCAGCAGATCTACTCTCATGTTGATCTTCTTAGGTCAGATAAACCTCAATGTTTTATGCTCATTTAAGAGGATTCTTCATTGACCCCACACACTAATCCTACTTAGTGTCACAGATATGATAATCCCCCCAAACAGAAATCAGCTAATGGAACAACTAAAGGCTCATCAAAACAACACAGTCTGTGTTAAAAGGTACTTTTACCAATCTACCATTTCAAGTAGCCGTTTCCACTCCAACTCCAACACCCCAGTCAAAGTCAAATATGGCAGCTTTTGTGCAATTAATTAATTTTACCCCAGTTTGCATTACCTGCCATAGTGTCATAAACAAATGTATACACATTCATCCTACATTACTGCCAAAAGTGAAAAAATCATCATGACAACTTCAAAATTTTGGAAACAAAGCATTAATTTAAATGTAAATCACAATTCAACACTTAAGACCTTTTGCACAATAGCTGTCATTTTTTTTATTTCTCACTACATTTTTCTGCTCTACCTTTGTTAATGTTACTTAGAAAAGCATTTGTCACCTGTCAAATCTTTCAGCTCACCATCTACAGATATTTTGGTCATTGTACTTTTCCATTTGCATTAAGGATAGAAATAATGTCATGCGTTAGGTTCCTCTGGGCCTACTCAGCACGTAGTGCATATTGTCCACCCCTGAACACAGAACTGTTTTAGTGATGGCCCCAAAGGGCTTAGTAAATATGAAATTAGCATTTCTCCAGCTGACTGCACCACTGAGCAATGCCTTATCTTCACACAGGTGATAAAACACATTAGGAGCCTCTATTTAGTTGTTTCTTAGAACTTCATGCAATAGGAGTGAAGATTATTATGTATAAAAAAAACAAATTCATATATATGTAATACATACTGTCAAAGTATTGTTGTGCAGAAAATGTGCACAGATAAAATACTTTCAATAGCAGAAATGCTTGATGCTTATAGCTTTTCGCCTGAGTTAAGCAGGGACCAGATCTCTGGGCCAGAGCCACAATTATTCAGAGTCCGGCTGGTACAGACCACAGGCTGGACTCAGCATGTTGTTCTATCTGGTAGCAGCCATTTTCACTGTTAAGCAAAGTCAAGGTGACTCATGCTGGGTTAGGAGTCCACTCAAGTCCAATCTGAGCGAAACAGTAGAGGAAGGTCAACATTGGTGGTGCCACAGTGGACCAACCTGAAATGAAGAAGAAAGCATTTAACTTGTACAGTGCATACTGCATGTAAAAATTAGTTCACTGATAAAATGTACTTGAACAATAGATCTGGCTACATTTTCAATACCTAGAATAATTTAAGAGAGAACAATGAGACAATACTTAAAGCCTGCCTCACTGGTGTGTTATGCATATGCCACATTACTCTGTGTTTCTATTTATAGCATCTTAGAGGGTCTAGCAGGTAAGGACAGCTGTCTGCTCCTCCTCCTTGAATGGCTTGCCTCCAGATTATCTTGGTAACCTGCACCTGCACCCACAATGCTTTTCATTGGTCTATTCTTTTCTATTCATGTCAAAATTGAATTCACACATACACACAGGCTGCCTCATGTACAGCAGTTTGCGTGAGCTGAACCAACACTAAAAACATATTTGCATACATGTATGGTGAAGTACTACTGGTGAAGTAACACTTAACCATAGAAAACATAGCATTTTCTTTTACAAATGCGTTCCATATACATTCACAATAAATTATTAATATTATGCCACATACAGCACAATGCCATTAGTTGATTTTTTTTTCTTTCATGAACACTTTTAAGGCATGATGTACTTTTGACATGCAGATTAATTATTTAAAACCTTTTATGGCACTGCATGAACTATGAGCAATCTTTGTCGTTGTGCCAAGTCATCACACTGTTTTGTCTCCCAATGTATGAATAAATTTCATAAACACTTAAGTGAAGTTTGACAGAAATATGACCTCAAAGATATCAAAAGTTAAAGATCTGCAATATGCCTATATACAAAATATCACCACAATCCTTATATGTAAGCTACCAAGTTATTTAAGCATACAGAGATGCTACAGTGTGACCCACAATGCATATCTGCGCATGTGGTTCTTAGGAATTGGAGACACACATTACATTAAAGAGGTCAGAGTGCAGTTAAGTTGCTGCTAGCACCACTAAAGAAAACAGACAGCTGATTTAAAGGCATTGATCTGATGTTAATGAAGTGGACCGCAACTCCCCTCGGTGGTCTATTACTCATGCAGACATTAGTAACTGCATTAGGCATTCAATGGGAATCCACTGCATTCCTTAAAGTCTATGAACACACAAATCATTATTAATACTGCTAAGTTTTGTTTATAAGAATTCAAATTATAACAGTTCGTTTTCTGTTCTTAGCAATGATTTAAGTGGCTCTTAAACTTCCATAAAAGCAAACCAAGATCCACAGTGCTCTTTTTCTGGTTCTCAGTGTTAATTAATTCAGGACAAGAGAAGGACATCACCAGTTGTTCTTTTTTAGGTTATTGAAGCTCTAATTTGTTTACACAAAATTTACAGTATTGTAGGGGTGTAACGATACAGTAACAATATCGATGTATTGTTTTTTTTTCCTACAATACAACTATATCAATACACATGACCTTGTATCAAATCGTATCGTTTTCAAGAAAGTGTATATCGATTTACATAGAATACTGATTGATAATATTAGAAATATCAATATTAGAAATGTGCATGTTAAAATATAACCAGATACGGCTTTTAGGATGTAATTTTTGTGTTTTTAATGAAATAAAATGTTATATTCAACTTCTCTTTGCTCTCTGTCTGCTTGACATAATCAGCCCTGGACGCAAATGCTACATTTGAGAGTAAACTTTTATGATTTTTGGCAAAAAGTTGCTGTATTGATTATCGATATGAAGGTGTTGAATCATATCATTCCAAATGAGCCAATATCGTTCTTGAATTGAAACAATTCTAATCGATACATATCGTATCATTGCAAAAACGTTTCATTACACCCCTACAGTATTGTGTATGGTAATGAATAATAAATGTTATTATTCATATGCTGTAGGTCTATATTCCTTTTAAGAAAAAGCAAAAAGCTTTATTTGCAAGTTTACAGAGGGTGGGTTAAACCACTTTCCACTAAGGAGATGCAAAACAAGACTAAATAAAAAATGCATACATGAAGCCACATTTTAGTTTTTAACACAACACCTGACCACTGCAAAATAATCAGATATTTTATTTTTAAAGCAATCTTCACCCAACTACTTCTTGTCAGATTTGGACTGAACTGAATCACATTACTTTCCAAACTGGAATAGCGCCCCCGCTGAGTGCTGATTGGCTGAAATCCAGCCTCCCTCTCTTGTACATCTAAAATCATGTAAACTTCATGCCAATTTGTACCAGATATTCTAAAGCACAACCATTTGTATAGTAGCTGCCAGTTATTTTTAGAACAGAGAAAGCTTTTTACATAGGACGTGATAATAAACATTTTTGTTGTTGCTTTAGATCAACCGTTACAGAAGCAGATAGATTACATTACTTAATTTGAGCTGTGGACACTGACTCTGTGGCCAGCCTTGTGCTGAGTGTGCTGAGTGCAGCTCACGGCTAGCTTATCATGGATAAACAGGCTTCAGGAGGTCCTGCCATATTGCTTTAGGAACCAAATGAGCCAAATAAAGACAGAGAGCAACACAAGCCATGACGCAAATGTCTTTGTCTCTGGAAAGCTTTCCCTGTGTGGACAGCCCTTTCTAACTACAGCTTTCACCAAAAATACAGCTATGTATACTCAGCTGCAAAAAGGAATGTTTTTTACTTTGTATTAGGGTAAAGTATCTAGTTGTTTTTGTAGCAAAAACATTACAATAATAATTACACCTCGACGCAAGTAACCAATTACTAACTAAAACAATCCTGCAAAAGAAAGGCTTACACAAATCCTACTGAGTTAACATCCTGGTGAGCAATTTACCTTGAATGAAGACTCGCTTCCAGAAGATTCTTCCAACGTGGATCCCTCCAAGGAACACCAGATTAGACAGGATGAGCATGGCAGTGGAAAAGGCACAGAAAAGGGCAACACAACGTCTTTTCATGGCTGCGGAGAAATGCCGCTCCTGGGAAATCAGTAAATAAATAAGAAATTCACACAACCACCAGAGATTGTCACTGTCAATTTTAGGAACAGTTAAGTACCTAGCACTCAAGCACTATGCTGGATTTAACAAGTAAAAAATGAATAATAGCCATGAGACTTTATTAGGTTTTCAAGAACAAGGATCTTTTCCGAAAGCTAAAGGACAAAGAAACGCTGCATTAATGATATATTAGAAACAGACTTTTCTTAACATAAATGGTAGATGTTCAGTGTAAATGCCAATAGCATGTGACAGGCCGGAGTCTACTGAAGGATAAAAGGTTACCGTGTCTTAAAATAAAATCATGTATATGAAACTTACAATAAACGAGTCAATAATTGATGAGGACAGGACTGTCTTCAGTCCACTCTCGACCAACACTCCAGCCCAGTTCATCAGTGCCCAGTACAGTAAGTAGTCCTGACCACCATGCCACAGACAGACAAATCCAAATGCCAAGCCACTTGACAACACTTTATAAATAAAACCATTGTGTGAACCTCCCAGTGGGACATAGATGTATCTGGAAAAAGGAGCATATACATTTTTCAATATATGTGAAAACAGTTAATAAAGTTCAGTATGTTAGATGGATTACACAAACATTGCAGATGTACAATAAAACAAAAGGTCATGATGGGAGAGCAATGCACCGAATTACAAATAGCACCTGTCACAGATATTACAATATGGCCTCATTGGAGTTTTAATCAAATAAACATTGCTCTGACATTTAGCGCAAAAATAGAGCCACTTCAAGTAATTTACATTCTGCCAGTTTTTATTTATGCTGCAGCTGCACGAGTGACTCAGAAGTGTCTGTGCGGTCCATCCTAAACACTTGACATTTATTAGCCTCCCAGTGTCACTGTCATTACTTCAGCAGCATCACTTTAGGAATAAAATAAAAATAAAATAATAACTACTAACTAAATAACTCAATAAAACTCTTTTTAGGTATTGTGACAGTTTGTCCCCAAAAAAAAAAGCATAGACAACTTTATTACACTATCCTACACTGTGCCACCACATTTAACTGGAAACCACGTTATGTCTTATGTTGCTGAGCTGGGAACTAATTATCTCAGCCACCCTGTTGCTAATCAATATTCCTGAAAGATGAGCCAGCATTTTCTGAGCTTGAAATAGCGTGGACTGCATGGCTATATTGGATGACCAAAGTAGGCAGAGAAACAGATGGAGCCATGTTAGCAAAGCACATAAACATATTGAAGTTTGTAAAGATCAAGATGCAAATATATTCTACAAAGATGGAAATATGTTTTGAACTGAATCAACGCTTACTTGGTGGTATGCCTTAAAAATCAAATTAAAGCTACAATTTGCTTAAAGAGAACCTACAGCAAAACACAGGGAGGATATGCACACCCAACTGTGTGCCTTAGGCAGGGCACACCCGGGACAATACACAGACAGACAACCATTCACTCTCACATTCATTCACAAGGGGCAATTTCAGGATCACTAATGTATGGACGATGAATAAATATTTACTATCCGAGATGTGTAAACTCCAAATAAAAGGACTAACACCTGCCCCATGCTATCTTCTTTTAGTGGCATCAAGTATCTGTTACCAAACGAGCTTGTAAGGTTACTCATATACAGTCGTATAAAAAAGTTTGGGCACCCCTGATCATTTTCAAAATTATCCTTAATAAATCATTGGTTGTTCGGATCAGCAATTTCAATTAAATATATCATATACCAGACAAACACAGTGATATTTGAGAAGTGAAATGAAGTTTATAGGATTTACAGAAAGTGTGCAATAATTACTTAAACAAAAGTAGGCAGGTGCATATATTTGGGCACCCCAACAGAAAAATTCCATCAATATTTAGTGGATCCTCCTTTTGCAGAAATAACTCTAAACGCTTCCTATAGCTTACAATGAGGGTCTGGATCCTGGTAGAAGGTATTTTTGACCATTCTTCTTTGCAAAACATCTCCAGTATAGTCAAGTTTGATGGTGCCCGAGCATGGACAGCCCGCTTTAAATCGCACCACAGATTTTCAATAATATTCAGGTCTGGGGACTGAGATGGCCATTCCAGTACATTGTACTTGTTCCTCTGCATGAATGGCTTAGTAAAATTTGAGCAGTGTTTAGGGTCGTTGTCTTGTTAAAGTATCCAGCCCCAGCGCAACTTCAACTTTGTCACTGATTCTTGAACATTGTTTGCAAGAATCTGCTGATACTGACTGGAATCCATGCGACCTTCAACTTTAAAAGATTTCCAGTACCTGCACTGGCCACACAGGCCCACAGCATGATGGAACCACCACCAAATTTTACTGTGGGTAGCAAGTGTTTGTCTTGGAATGCTGCGCTCTTCTTCCGCCATGCATACCGCCCCTTGTTATGTCCAAATAACTATAATAATTTTAGTTTCATCAGTCCACAGCACCTTATTCCAAAATGAAGCTGGCTTGTCTAAATGTGCTTTAGCATACCTCAAGCGACTGTTTGTGGCATGTGCGCAGAAAAGGCTTCCGTCGCATTACTCTCCCATACAGGATCTCCTTGTGCAAAGTGCGCTGAATAGTTGATCGATGCACAGTGATGCCATCGGCTGCAAAATCATGTTGTAGGTCTGTGGAGCTGGTCTGTGGGTTGAGTTTGACTGTTCTCACCATCCTTTGCCTCTGCTTATCTGAGATTTTTCTTGGCCTGCCACTCCGGGCCTTAACTAGAACTGTGCCTGTGGTCTTCCATTTCCTCACTATGTTCCTCACAGTGGAAACTGACAGCTGTAATTTCTGAGCTAGCTTTCTGTATCCTTCCCCTAAACCATGATGTTGAACAATCTTTGTTTTCAGGTAATTTGATAGTTGTTTAGAGGCTCCCATGTTGCCACTCTTCAGAGAAGATGCAAAGAGGAGAACAACTTGCAACTGGCCACCTTTCTCATGATCGGCTTCACTTGTGTATGTAGGTCAAGGGTCAATGAGCTTACCAAACAAATTTTGTGTTCCAATAATTAGTGCTAAAGATATTAAAATCAATAAAACAACAAGGGTGCCCACATTTATGCACCTGCCTATTTTTGTTTAAGTAATTATTGCACACTTTCTGTAAATCCTATTAACTTCATTTCACTTCTCAAATATCACTGTTTGTGTCTGCTATATGATATATTTAACTGAATTTGCTGATCCAAACAACCAATGATTTATAAAGGATAATCTTGAAAATGATCAGGGGAGCCCAAACTTTTTCATACGACTGTATATATGGTGGCAGTAACACTTTCACACATCCAGACAAAGCTTTTCCATTGACTGGACTTGTGTGTGTGTGAAACAGAGAACCTGGGAGAAAGTGTCATACAGGCAATGAAGGCGTAATGGCATGGTGGAGACTGAGCTACTTAGCTGCCCAGGGAAACGCGGTGCCAGTGAGTTGTGTGGAGCACATCATTTAACACCTACGCGCTCATCTAGTGCTCTTCAGACAATTTCAAAACTGCATTAAAACCTTTTTAAAACCACGTCCATGAGAAGGAACGCTGGGGTATTATGTCACGGCTATCACTCTGCATCTGCACTTGGATAATTGCAAACGATGCCATTAAGAAAGAGAAAACAATTTGCAATGGACACAGGCAAGGATGAGAACCATTTGCAATTTAAATTCCAGTATCTCTAGTAGACTACCTGTAATGTTTTGGATGTGAAATCTACTCCCACACTATCAAAGCAACCAACACAATTTTAAGCAAGGTGAACACTGCCAGCAAGAACAATATTAATAACCACTTACAACTAATAAACAACAACAAACAAATATTTGAAAGCCTTTATAGAACAACTGTGGAAAACTACTGGTGCCTTAATGTTACAACTGGCGTCTAACAAGTGGACCATTGCTCCCAATAGGCAACAATAAGCCGGGTGAGCATCATTATAAGCACACAAACTAATAATGTGCACCTAAAAGTGAGCAAACATAATGCGGTTATTACATATGCACATATTAACCAAGGAGGGCTTTCCCTGGGGTGCAGAAACAGTAGCACGACACAAGAACTATTCACCTTACAACCTGCAACCTCATAACCATGAGAAAGCCTACATGCAAATCCATTATGATGAGACATACAGGCTGACAGCTGGAGAATGGCAGCTTTTTGTTCGCTAATTCAACTATTAAGTTTAATGCCTCAAAGGAAATTAGCTCTTAAAAGAAGGTGCAATAGATATAGACAATTATTAAAGGCAGGATTATAGCGTCTTAAGATGGATGGGGAAGGAGAAAAATATTTTAGTTAATTTTTGTGAGTCTATCTTTTACCTTTAAGTATCTCTTACCTGATGAGCCATCGATACAGACCCTCATCAAAATGCCTAAGTGGAAAGAAAAAAAAAATCACGTTTGAAACAAATTTGCATAATAAAATTCACTAAGAACCACCTGAGGACTGGATAACACAGAAATAAGCAGTTTGCATGACGCATGTGTGTTTGCTCCCAGTCTTTGTCATTAAGGAAATTAAAAGGTCTACTTCCTCCTGCCTATAAACTGATACGGTTTTGCCGATGGTACTGGTAGACAGTTTTATGCATTCCAAGAGTGTTGTCAACGTTGACCAGCTCAGCACACACAGTTTGGATTGGAGTGCTATGGTGTCAGCACATTGGTCAGTGTGAATACATTTTACAACAGAACCCACACACTGGCTTCCAATTAGATATAGAATTGACCATAATTACATCTAAATGCAAACCCACTTCTAGATGCATTTAGTAAAATGTAAAATTCTGTTTGACTTTAAACTAGCTTTTGAGCAGTAAAACTACTATGCTATAGGATGGATAAATCATGTATTCTGCACCAAACTGTACATCACAATTGTACTTTTGTTCATTATGGGGCTCTGCTCCTGTGTAATAAGTCCCACAGCACAGTAAGTGCTTTGTAACTTAAGCAATTGTGACCCCTTCTGCTTAAAGTGGGCATAGTTTGTTCTATTCCGTTTTATATGTGAGGATAGCCATCATGACATTTCACTTTATTTTATGTGCTGCTGAGTCGAGGTGGGCAAGATAGAAAAGACTCACAGTGTGAATGGGCAGTGTAAGCAGTAGTGTCAGGTGTGGTTTAGCATACTGAAAGATTTAAATGGCAGTATTATGATTAGTGTAGAGTAGTGAGCATTTTAAAACAGCAATATCTTAAGTATAATTTAAGTGTAACATGTTATTAGTTTATTGATGCTGCCTGGTTGTGCTGATAGTGTATAAAACTGGTACCACATCATTTTAAGTTAGGTCTAGGAGAAGCTAGTGGTGGAGGTGACCTGTTGCTCTGATTGCTAGTAATAACAGAAGATGAGTCAAATTCACTGTGTTCATAGTGATTGCCCCCTGACCACTGAGGCACTTAGCAGTCAATTACACATTTACTTCAAGCATGCCATGAGTGTTTGCTTTGCCTATGTACAAAAACATTAAGGAATTTTATACAGGTCAATGCACATATTGATAGTTAGTGTAGTCTCTTGCCTCCACATCCCTGTGAAAGTGTGCATGATGCTGACACAACGAGGAAGCTTTGGTGGAACCAGTCTGTCCATTGTGGCCAGCATGGAAGGCAAGCCAAAGAGGACCAAATACTTGACATAGAAGAACTGGACAAGGGCCAGAGCCAGGCCACCTATAACAGAGGAATATTATAGTTATTCAAGGTAATGTGTTCAGTATTTTTAAAGCTATACACTATTTTGCATTTTACATTTATAGCTAGAAAAGAGAACTAAAGCATGCACAGATGTTCCTTGGAATAGGAAAACACATTAATTTAATCTGTTTATAGACATATTTAAACTAAATCTATTTCCAAGAGTAGAGAAACATCCCAAAAGTACTATCCAAAGACATATAGAGGATGTCAAAAGAAACATAATATTGCTAATTGCTATTGAGTTTGCTGAAGAAAAAAAAAACAAAAACATAAAAGTGGGTACTGCTTTGATAGAGGCCAGTAAGAAAGTCAGTAATCAGCATATCTGAGTTCCTACGGGAGCAATAAGACTTTGAATTCTGCATCTCATAAACATGTTTAGCATGTTACAAAGCACTTTTTGCCCACATTTTAAAGTGTAGTGTGTTCTTACACATATAAGCTTACCCAAGGCCCAGGGCGGAAGAATCTCTAAGTAGGTCTCATTGCTTTGAATTGAGTGCATGTACATTACGTGGATCATGTATTCTACAATACACCACCACAGGATAATTCTCCCTGTTCGAAGAATCACAAATTTAAAAGCTGCTCCATTTCTGCCAAGGTCCTGTGCAGGTCTTTTCATCTGTGAAGAGCAGAAAGTCAGCACATTGTTAAGAAAGCACACAAAAGGCTGTAGTGGCATAAAGGTTAGAGCTGTGACCTACGAGATGGATCTGAATGGTGAAAGGAAATGAGCCACACTTGTTAACACTATTCACAACCCCCTACAGCATCCAATAAGTGACCGAGAGAGCGGAGGCACTTTTGAAACCAGCACTGACTTGAAAAGTGATATCTCCAATAACGAGTCACATCTGCCAAGCCACAGGTGGTCAGTGTGAGCAACCACAACTTTTACCAACAAGGAAAACCTTCTATAATTCAATTTTATTACTTTGCAATATTGTAGAGGGGTAATAAGAAGACAATGAATAGACATAGGCTAGCACCTTTATAATCCTGTATAACAATTTTATCATCCTCAATTAAGATTAGTCATTACTGAATGGCTTACCTGCTGGACATAGTCTTTGTATGTGATAATAGGTCCATTGAAGAAAAACGGATGATAGAAAGTATATGAAAACAACCAACAGAGCTGCACAACACCACAAGGTTCTGTAAGGCACCAGCAATGCTCCAGGCTGTAGCTGATAAATCGTAGACCACAGACAGCAACACTGAACAGAAGGAGATAGTACTCCTCCTCAGTTTCATACCAGCCTTTCTGTGAAACAATAAGTATAGCAATTATTTTTAGGACATTGAATGCAAATTATAATAGAAACACTCGCATTTGAGATGCCAAATTTAGATTTCCTAAAAATACAATGACCTAATAACAGAGAGGAAAAGTCTTTTAAGTGAACCAATCTAGCTGCAGAATCATGACCAAATAGTTTCCCAGAATAATAACAACCACTGGAGTAAGACAGCTGCTAATGAGGAACACCGAACATCACTCTTGTGTGAACACTAGTCTCAGGTGTGAGAGCATGAGCACACAGCAGGGAAAGAGATGGACTGTCATTTTCAATATGAAGATTTTAATCACCACAACCTAAAAATACAACCCTTATTTTGGGTTCTCACCACCCGAGACCATTTTATGCAATGGTCTGGTAAAAGAGGACTGGACAGCAATCTATATACAGTGTAATACAGATGTATCCACCTACATTTCAATGAACAGAGGCAGTTCTTTTATAAATGCACTGGGTAGTACTCCAAAAATCTTTTAGTGGTTGCCTAAAGTCCAGGGGGAGTTTGAGGAAGCAGGCAGCATATGTGAATCTTTATTATTTAGTGCCATCTTGTGTTCATTTCCAATATAAAATTACAGATTAGACACCATTAAGGAGTACAATAAATGTTTTTTTTCGCACCTGGATATCTTGCAGTGGCTGAAGATGAAGAGTGGAGAGCAGTAGTAGGCTAGAAGCCCAACACAATGCAGGTCTTTGAAGATGAGTGACAAAAAAAGTGACACCAAGATGAATCAGAAGTACAGTTACTCCTTTTATTCCAAGTACACGGCTGGCTGCTACAAAGTCATATATTGTAAGAGCTGGCACTTTTAACTGTGGAAGTAATAGAAAATAGTGATAAATATGACAGTGTATCCAGTCAGATATACCAAACATATGCCAGTAAGCCGCAAACTCTCTACCTTGGGATAAAAAAGGCTAGTCAATATTGTGATCATGCCATGCCCAAAGAGAGTCCACAATAAAGATTTCTTTGCCCAGTCAGTCCAAAAGGTCCACTCAAAGTCATTTGGGTCCTGAAATGAAAGAAAAGTCCACTCTGATCTATTAACATAAATATCAATGGGCAAAGTATGGTATGTAACAATATATAATTTCTTGACAAAACAATGGTTTCCTTGATTAAAAAAAAAAAAAAAAAAAAAAGGGAATGCAGACATACCCTAAAATAACCTAGTAAACCTTCTTCCAGCTGGAAATCTCTTTGTAATCTCGCTTCATGTTCTGGAGTAACAAACAAAGAAACAATTTATGTGTATCTGTATTTTTATTTGATATTTTTTTGATAATTTTATACATTATTCATACCTTTTGAGAATCTATGCAATTGAGAGAAAGAATACAGATGAGAACCAAAAGACAGCACCCAATATGCAAAGATTTCAGCCTGGGGCAGAGGTGCTAGGTGGGTCTTTGATTTTGGAGTCATTAGACAAAATAAACGTACTGCATCTAAAACACACAACAACATAAACCTTAACAATATAACATATAGGCTATGAATAAAGGTCTGTGTTAAATCCAGAAACACTGACTTTGCCAGCATGTTTTCCAAGAGCCATTTCAAATAATTACAATTTATTGTATGGATACTGGGACAGCAAATGTTGATTAAAAATACACTAACAAAAAAAAACCGTTTGTTGTGGATCTATTTTTGATGATTGGTTGATTTAATATTTCTGGTTTATTACAGTTTTTAGGCAAAGAGAGTGATGAGAATCATTACAGCGGTTCCGCTCAACATTCAATTGGCGTTGCTAGGTAACACAGTACCAAAGGTTCCCTCGCGTGACTTTGGGAGTTCTGAACTTTCTACCGCGCACGCACAGCTTAAAACGAGAGTTACTGCAAATAACTACAACTGTGCCACGTCCTGGTAAATACCACAGTGATTAACGGTATCAAATCAACCTGTAAATGAATAGTTGTGTTTTAAGTGCCATTGAGCTCGGTGTTACCTGTAAACTTCTTTTATGAGACGCTCCATTCAGCTGCCTGATGGCTAGTGCTAGCTAGCAAACATTTTAACATATAGTGTTAGCAAATAACGACCGTGTCCGTCTTGTCTTCCTTCAGAGTTCTATGCTTGAGCTCATTCATGTTGGTTTTGAGACGAATACGACTTTTCTCTTCATAAAGAGACCAAAATAACCCTGACACCAACACGCTGTCCGCTGAGGATACCTGAAGAACAGAAAGTGGGGAGCGACGTACGCTGCAATACTGCCATCAGCTGGGCAGGAGTAGGTACCCAGTGCTCTACTGCACTAAATGAGTGGCTAAGCTCAAAAGCTGTTTTTGGCATTATTGTTATAATTTCCTACACTACACAGGAGTTAGCAAAGTAATGGCATTTGAAATGTCTTATATTTTTACTTGCAGAGAACGTTGACAAATGTTCTGTATATTTTCCTAACTTTAATCCTATAGCTCATAATAACTCACTCATATATTACTGCTGCTAATAACAGTATTAACAAACACTCCACACAAAAAAATCACTCTGCTTGAGGATTGCAGTAAGTTGAAAGGGTTTATTGTGTATCTGTATATGGTACAGTAGGTTATGACAACTGTGCATGTGTTTTTACTTAAATAAGTTTTCGTGTAGCCTCACTCATAACGTAAAGCTAAACAGTGATAAACAATCAAAGAAGCAAAAAAACAAACAAAAACAAGGTGTGACATGCTAAAAGCATAACCTTCTTTCATACTTGTTTCATTCTTTCCTCAATAACAAAATCTAACACTTTAGGACACCAGTTTTACTGACGTGATTGATTTCATTCACCCTTGAAATTAGAAAAATAAACATAATGTTTAACCTCCCTCTGTTAATTCCACTACATACATATCTATGGCGCCTGTGCATTCTAATGTGGATTAATGCTTTCTCTTGTGCATTTACGTACACATGCTCTACACAAATGGTATCATTGTATTTTGTCTTTACAGCTCGTCAGTTTCACCATCAAAAGGCACAGCATCTGTTTCCATGTGAATGCTGCTGGGCTCACTGCTGCACACCCAGCCAATAGGAGTGCGGTTGAAAGATGGTCGGCAGCCTATGTCATGCTGGTACACCACTGGAGGTTCGGGCTCCTGTTTGGTCGCCTCTGCGTCTGGCAGTTGGAATTTTAAGAACTGATTGGCCTTCTCGAACCCACCAAAGGGCATTGGAGTCCTAGCAATCAATAAAAAGAGGTAATAGACTTTAGACACTTTAGACACATTTTTCACAAAGTTCAACAACAACAAAAACATGAGAGCTCTACCTGTTAAAGCATTTGTACTTGGGGAGGTCCTTATGTTGAACAGGACCAGGCATTTCGGCTTTCAGTGTGGCTATAAGATTTTCATCACCCTTCATGGCCTTTTCCCATGGAGACACATACGTCTTCACAACAAGAACATGCTTCTTCTCATCTTTTCCTCCACCTTTATACAATTAGTGAATTATAGTTAGAGACATTTTTTTGTATTTGTATTGTTGTACAAATACATAGTTTATTTTTTGGGAACTAGTCATCCTAATAATCAGTTATCATTTCTACTGAAATGGCTTTTACAACAATACTGACCTTTAAGTGGAGACCACTCACTAGTTCCTTCTCCTTTTCCACTTATCCCATGTTCACCACCTGTAATGCCTGCTCCACCTGCTCCACCTGCTCCTCCTGCTCCTCCCATGCCTCCTACACCTGCTCCTTTGCTTCCAGGTTTTGGGGGAGGTACAGGGGCGCTGCCTCCAAACTGTAAACCCCCAAAATGGATTTGTCCAGCCTGTTGACTAATAAGGTGTCCTCCAGCATTTATCATCTGTCCGCCAAACTGACCCCCGAGAGATGGAACAAACTTCTGGAGGTTGTCCTGAACGAGGTGGTATTAAGAAAAGTTAACCGTGAATTGAGTTTAAATCAGACATTAATTTTTAAATAACCTTCAGTGTCAGGCTTTGTACAAATTAGAAGAACCCAGTGTTTATGATTTATAGTTTCAGGACCTTACCATAGACTCACTGGTGAAGATGTCTGGGTTATTTTCATAGATGAACTTTTCCACTCTCTTCTGCCTCATCTTGAACATTTTGGAACCTCGGTTTTTCATGAGGGAAAGCTCCTCCAGCATGATGTCCTTGGGAGTCCTGACCTTTATTCCCAGGTCCAATTCAGAGGCCTCTGGCTCTGGCTCTGTTGAAGGGCATAGAAATTGTGCATACGCTTAATGTTAGTAAGTCATGTACTGTAACTGTTTCGTGACAAAACTTGTGCAAATAGTTATTGAATCATGAGAATTTGACTATAGTGTGAGATTCAGAGCTTGCCGTCCAGTGTGCCTTACCATTTTGAGAGATATGTGATAGGTCAGTGATAATCTTTGAGGGCTTTTTCCGTTTGTTTAGGGGGGCAGGTGTTCCCAGAGGCATGGTTGCTGGAGCAGGACAGAAAAACGATTTGACAAAGAAAAATATAAAACATTTCTATGAATATACCTGTAGTTTTTAAAGACACCATTGTTACATTTTAGCATAACCACCTGCTTGGAAGTTTTTATATTATTATTGTTATTATATACAAGCATAACCTCCATGTTCACCTCCAAGACCTGGTACCAGTACTGCATAAGCAAGCATCTTGGCTAAAGTTAAAAGCTAAAATGTCTAATATAAATATAAGCAACCCTAAATGTTAGCATAACTACTGGTATGTCACATGTTCTCTTACTAATTTTTGCTTTCTGAACTCAACACAAATTGAGCGTAACAACCCTGACAGTGAGTCCAGAATGTACTAGGGTGTATGAGCCAACAGGGCTGACAGCATGGAGGATCCTTCTCTGTTTTCACGTTCAAGGGTGATGTCAGTGCCCTCAGATTCCCCACATTCTGCAACAAACAGATGACTGGCTCAAAGGAAACATATAGCTCACTTTGCATTTCAGTTTTGTTTGGGAACTTTAGACCTGTACACAGAGACTACATAAACAGAAGCACATTGTGATTCACACAGGCATTAGTGCCACTTTCTGCTGTTGGTGCTGTCACAACACAAGTAGTTGAATCATAAAATAGCATATGGCATTATTCATATCATCCGATCATATTTCCTAATCTGCAGTCTGCATGAGAACCTGTGGGAGTGGAAAGTGAGAGATTGCAGAGGCCCTGTCTGTTGACTATTACTCAGATATCACAAAACGTGAAAACATTATTCTTCATATTTATTTCATAATATCTGTGCTTGGTTTTGTGAACATATGTTTGGATTCCTTTATTTATACATTTTTGATTTATTTAAAGTAAGGCATTGTGAAGTGGCAAAACACCACATCACTCTCTGTAAGTGATCCCACTGCAGCTATTTTTAAATTCCATTTTGAGCCAAGACATTTTAGCGACAAGTAAAGGCGTCATTGCACTATTAAACTATTAAAGATTTACGTAAGTTATTAAGACAGAGTAAATCAGTACAGTACTGATCAAAATACATTAAAAGTAAATGGAAATTTGAGAAGACTGAGAGATTTAGTGACGAGTCGTGTTCAAATCCATTTTATCCGCCATAAAATAACTACATGCTCAGGGATGCCTTGTTCTCAGGTTTCCAGTTCCCTCCCTCTCAGTCAGGGCTGGTGGCACCATATAAAATATTTGCAACGCCAACAAAACGTTAACGTCAGCACATTCATCATTTCTTTTGAAATGTTTAAAATTTACTAATTAAGTGAGTTCTCCTAATTAAATATTATACATTTTACTAATAGTTTCAACAGCACTGTATTGTCATAACATCATAACTTAGGAGGTTGGACTTGTGTGAGCTATTCCATACTTCTTCTCAGGCATCCAGACTTGCAGTTGCTTAAGTTAGGTTGGTGCACCTGTTTGGTTAGAAAAATAAAACACAGGATGAGATGCAGCTCCACTCACCGGGTTTTTGTTGTAATCCTGAGAGGAGAGACAGCTATAAATATCAAACTGATGAGGAGACGCAAGTCTCAACGCTGTGGTCTCAATCACAAGTTTACAAATCCCTCAGTGCCTCTGACCCTACGTACAGTTAGACCCACGTCCCGGGAAGTGCAAAACCCACCCTACAGTCTGATGGAAGATCTTCCAGGAGGTAGGGGGGTGTGGGTTGCAGCAGTGTTGGTGTCAAGATGGGAGGAGGAGTATGGAGTATGAACACTGTTTGGTTCAGCTTCATGGAGGTGGGGGGAGAAATCTCTGTTGGCCAGCTGAAAGTGCTGATGGGGATATAAACGGAACAAAATCATTCTCACAGATGGTTGAGGAGCCTATATTTAGTTTAGCAAAGAACCGAAGAACATAACCAAGGGGCAGCTTGGTTATAAGGTAACCTCAAAGGACTCAGTGGACGTTTGGGGTGCACAGAGAAATGTGTCAAGGTTAAAAGTTAAATATGTACTTTACAGGACCTATAGTGTTGTGGTATTTGTGTTTCACCACCTGTGCTTGAATGTTGCCATATTTACCATTATTTAAAGCAATTTCCAAGCTGCAGATGGAACAGTATGTACCTTCAATTTGTCAATTTGTTGTGATGGTTCAACATAGTCTCTCTTTGTCTTTAATGGAAACATTGAATGATTACAATGTTTAATTTGTTTATGGATATGTGTCAATGACAGCTTTGATAACCAACCATAAAACATCTGACTTGTCAAAGGGAAACAATGAAGTTGGTGTTTGGTTGCTGTTGCAGGAACCACACACCAGTTACAGAAAAGAGCAGATGAAAAGTGGCCCCACAGCACCATCTAAAGGCCAGTGGCATTCATCTACGTCTGATAATATAAGTCTGGTAAACTTTGTAAGTATTGTTAATAACCTAGAAAATATTTAAAACCATATTCAAAATGAATATTTTACTTATATATATTTAATTATTATATAATTATAAAATTCAAATACATTTTTTATTAACCACTGTTGTAGACCTGTATGCCATCATGCTAATTTAGAGCAGAGAACAATATTGCACAATATTTTTTTCAATATATTTTTGTTAGGAGTTAGAGGTGGCTGGAGCCTATGCCAGCACATTGGGGTTACAGGCACGATAGATACAAATTCTCCTAATACATACATGTGGTTAGATAATGGGTGGAAACTGTCGTACCTGGGTAAACATGGGAAGAACATGCAGACCCCACTCAGGGAACTGTGAGTCTGATGGCTCAATGATTGAATCAACATACTACTTGCTGAGTGACAGGGACAGCAACCCTGTGGCCCTGTGTACCCTATTTACTCAGTACTAAATTATTCAAATTGTAATATGTATGGCACATTGCTCTTTTTAAATTTGAGCACAAATTAAATAACATACCATATGTTATACCTTATATAAAGAGTTTCACATCTTTTTTTAACTGTTTATGTTTATATGCAGTAGATACATAAAGTTTTCAACAACAGGGGGCAGTGGTAAATTAGAAATGACAATTAGACAGCTTTCAGGTCTTAACTTTATTACTTTAAAAGCATTTACACTTGTGTTCAGTATAAATGGATCTACTTAAATTAACACACATTTTCACAGCCAAATAACAATTTAAAAGAGACACATTCACAAATATATGATATTTTTACATCTACCCATATTTGATCATCTTCAAAACAAGGCAAAAAAATAATAATAATAATAAATTAACTATTATTAAAATGTTATATTTAAAAAATCTTTTTTCATGCCATTGCTTGTTTCTGTGCAATACACTTACCCAGTTTAAAACATGAAACATACATATTCCAGCTTCTTCTCACATTCCATCACATTCTAAACTTTCCTGCATCATTCCTAATATGTAAGACATAGTCTTGTTAGAGTTATCGCATTATAGTACGTAGCCAAGTGAGACTCACTGGCACAATTTATACTTTCTCCACTACCACTCTTATCATTTATCTTCCTAATACAAGTTGGAAACTCTAAATTAAACGTCCCATCTGAGATTAACAAACCAAATGACAAATAAAACCACAGTTTAACTTTGTTATTAGTTTAATACACGTTTCACATAGACAGTTTGACATACTAGCCATATTGCTTTTGCACTATTAAGGCTCTGATATGCTTAAGTGGCACATGCGCACAGGGCTATCAAATGACAAGAGTACATCTAGTGACAGCCAGGGCACTGCTTTAATGTAACCCATCGTGCTATGATAGCATTTGTTGCTGGCTATTGAGAGCTCTTCTATTAACACAACCTTGCTAAAACTTCAATCAAATGTTTTATTTAAAACCATTTTGCATTTTGTAGATGATCATGCATGTTATGTGTAAATACATGTATTAAATATTGAAAGTGAAAGTGTAGTGAATATAAATACAACATAAACAACAGTTATGACAAAAAAAAAGCCCAGAAACAACATTTTTGTGACTTATTCCTGTAGTGGCCACAGATTTTCATTTTCAACCACTCAAATTGCGCCTGGCCTCCAGACACGAGGCTGAACACCACCTTTAGTAGCAACAAAACGTGGCTTGGGTGCCTGAACTGTGGTTGATTTAAGAGGGGGCAGTGAGGCCAGGATACTGAGCTCAGGGGCACTCTGGAACTGCTTGGCTGCCTGGAGCCCTGTGGAGTATGATACTGGCGTGTAAGGTGTGGGGACTGCAGGGGGCACTGGATTGGGAATAGAAGGAGCAGAAAATTTGGGGAGGCTGGGTAAACCAGCTTGTTGTAAGGGTGGTGCCGTTAGAGACGTGACACTGTCTGCTAGTGTTGTGGGGATAGGTGCTTGGGTTTGGGTGAAAGGGGCAACAGACGGTGGAGAAATGGTACCAGAAAGGGTTATGCGATCTCCGAGTGTGGTGGCTGAGCGTGGTGCTATTACTTTGGGCGTCAGGGTCGGAGCTGACATGGGCGTAGGAGTGGAGAATCTCTTGATCTCATAAACTCTTGCTGTTTTGATTGGAATTTGTTTGGGTGTAGATAAAGAACTACCAACCATTGCATAGTCACCTTGATGCTGCCTCTGAGCCTGATAGGAAGGTAAGGCTGATAGATTTGAAACACTACCCCCATAGTTGAACATGGCAGCATTGAGCTGGTATGGCTGCCTTCTCATAAAATCCAGAGCTTTGATACCTTCTCTCTGGATGCCTCCTCTGCCTCTGCCTTCAGTTCTAGTATCCCTCTGAGGGCCTGTTGGTATTGTGGGTGCCAAAAGAGGATTGTACCCAATTGGTGGTGGAGCACGGACATTTGGGGTGTATTTCCATTGAGAAGAGAGGTCAGGGTTCAATGAGGGATTAATAGATTGAACTGAACTGTGAAGAGACATTTCTTGCTGATAGGGTGTCTCGACTGGGGTGTCAACCACATACATACCCATTCGACTTTGCCTTTTGGCAAATAACTGAGCCCCTTTACCTTCTGCCTGAAGGATCGGTGGAGTTTCATGAATAACTTTTGGCTTAGGCGCCACAGGAGGAGGGTGCCTGTCAAAATCACCACTCGTCTGTTCATCTACTTCATTACTGTATACATCAGAGCTTTGGCCATATCTGTGTCGGGAAGACCTTTCATCTAGGTTCTGCACCATAGACAAAAGTTCAGGATTAGGTGAATGTTTCTTAACTTCTGGTAAAGTGAACATTGGTTTGGGTTTGCCACCACGTCGCAGTGAATCAAGTAAGATCCCGGTGCGATTCATTGGTCCAGGAACAGGCGTTGGTGGAACAGTTTCTTGCTGGGAGACCACAGACACCGGGGCCACAGGGGCAGAGTACTGTGCAGGAGGCAGCTGGGACACTGGCACTTGGACGGGGGCCACTTGGGCACTAGGTACTGTTGAAGTTTGTGGCATTGGAGGAAGACTTGCTGGAGGTATTGGTGCTTGTGGAGCCATAGGAATCGTGGGCACAGATAATGGGGGAATTGTCACCAGCTGGGCCTGATGGACTGCAGTTATTGGTGGCCCTGCCTGCAAAGTTTCTGCAGGGGTTGACAAGACTGGCTGATAAGAAGCTACAGGAACCTCTTGATTCGGAGCCAAAGGACCTCTTGGTGCAGATGGGGCATACATCTGTGGAGGTACAGTTGGCAACTGTGGCAATGCTGGTGGAACATTAACGTTAACCTCAGAGGCTGTTGAAAAAGATGGCATCACAGCAGCAGAGGCAGGTCGCTGGCTTGTCTTTGTAACAGGTGGTCGGAAGGTTACTGGGGCAGTTGCAGCTCGGATACTGATAAATCCAGGTGTGAAGGGACGAGCAGTTCGATTCAGCACACTGCTGGCTGGTAGTTCTGGTAATGGGGTTTCAGTTGGGGGTTCAGGACTACCAAGAACGGTTACAGTGGCAGTGGTTGGTTTTGGTGCTACAGGTGGAGACAACACCATACCTGCTGAACTTTTCACAGAGTGGAGGAGTTCCCCATTTGGCACACCATGGATTGTTGTAGAAACTGGAATTTGAACCTGAGAGGCAACAGACTGTGACACCTGCTGTTGGCCAAGTGGACCAGATGGTATCATTTGCTGTGACTGAAGATATGAGTGCATTTGTGGTTGCATATTTGCACTTAACTGATGCATTTCAAGCTGCTCCTGGGTATGTGGTGGAGGAGATACCTGTTGCTGTGCTGCTTCTATTTTTTTGGCATGCTCAACAGCTCTCTTTCTTTGCTGTTCAAATAGTTGTGCACCCTTACCAGCTGTGTCACTCAATCCTGGACTTGGAGCATCTTCTGCTCCATCTCCACGACCTTCTGTTCCTGCTGTTGCTCTTTTCTCCAGCATATCTAAATAATCACTGTCCCAAGTTGGGTCAGGAACTGATGAGAAACCATCTTCATCAAACTCCGACTCACTGCCAGGAAACACTCCGTCTTCTTCCTGTGAGTCCTGACATTGATCCTCATCCACACTTCCAAAACTGGTTAAGGTGTATTTTTTAGAGCGCTGGCGTCTCTTTTTGAACATTAGCACCCCTTTTGAGTGCGGATTGGGAGCATCAGTTAGTAGGGATGCTATTGTTCGACACTTGCTTTTGGCTTCTTTTACATGTTTGTCTTGCTGTGTGTCTCCTCTGTTCAGTTCTGTAAGGTGTAAAAGCCATAGCTATTAGGTGCACAATGCTCAAATTGTATTGATTGAAACATTATATGCTTTAATATTACACAAATGCGTTAATGTGCATTATATAACAATTTAACAATATCTTTAGAAAAAGTCATATAGTTAGTTGGCTTTTAAATTCTTGTAAAGATTAACTAGGATGATTAACTAATGCTGTTTTCTACAGCAGACAATTCCATTCCGGTTAGAGGCTTCTCGCATTAGCATTAGTGCCAGATACATTTACACAGTAATGCTCATGTTCACTGCGAACTGTAGTTAAATAGAATAGTTGGTAATCTTGTGTTATCTTGCTTGTTATAGCTGGAGGCTAGGAAGGATGACTTCAGAGGATAGGGTCTGCATATCCTCTAACTTGTTAAGTATAACACAGGCAACCCAATGCTGTCCCTTAATAGCCACAAGTATGTGAAGATGGCATTTAATTTGTCTAGTACACTGTCTGTAAACTCAGCTTGGTCACTACTGGTCCATTCAAAATATATTGATATTTTGATCAGGTTCAACTTTTTTTTGCAACTTATCATTAATAGTAAACAGTGTGGGAATTTGTGTCTGCAACGTCTGTGCTTTACATTAGTTACAGTCAAGTGTGAATACTGCAAACTGAGTCGGGGCAATAAATTATTGTAATGCATAGTGAAAATGACAAAATAGCAAGTTTGTGACTTGATACTTAAAAGATGATGTAGGAGCTTCTCTGAGGCCCTAAATTCATCACTGCTATATTAGTAGAGTGGGGGTAAAATAAGCAAATGCTCTTTTAAATGTGCTAATTTTGTACAACTTTTATTAAATGGTAATTTTTAGCAGTGTTACTGTTTTGTATATGTGTTTGGTTAAAGAATATATTTTACTTACTGGCTTGCTTGGCTTTTTCCATGTATGTTTTTGAAAGCTCCTCATCAACGGGTTTATTCAGTGGCCCCACCATTGGCACAAGCTGGCTCCGAGAGCCCAGCATCAAGGCCTCTTTGGCTCTCTCAGGAGACACTAATGGCACATTTGCAGGCTCAAGGAAACCACTGTCATCTTCCTGGGCTCCATCACGTGGTCCCTGATCATCAGCTGAAGAGATGATGGAGGACGTCTCAGTGGAGGTTTGGGAAGACCACATGCCCGGACCTGGAGGCTGATAAATAACCTCTCTGCGTGCCACTCCTGGGAGACTGCTTTCTCCAACTCCATTGCCTTTTCGTCCTTCTAATAAGGGAGGATAAATATGTGCATCAGGAGCACTGTCATAGCCGCTCATCTCTGAGGTCTCCCCACCTTCAGGGGAAGCTCGGCCAGTTGGTTTTGCGGGAGTAGAATTGCTTGGACTTCGACGCTTCTGACGCCGTTGTCTTTCATAGCCAGCCACATCTGCATCACTGTCAGTCTCACCATAGTAAGCTTCACTCCCTGGTGGAGATGTCAGCCCACTGGTTAAAGATGACCGACTCCTGTGAACCTCACGGACAGGTGCATGGTGAGGATGGCTTGGGGACATGGCACGCAGAGTTGCTCTGTACTCTTTGTCAATGCGGGGAGATGGTGCACGAGTTACAACTACCACAGACTGGAAACCAACTGGAGCTCTGCAAAAATGATAGCAGGAGAATAAGGACATCATTATTTACTATGTAATAACTATAACTTCCATCAGAATATTTATCTTATGGATAATCTTAATCTTGTTTGATCATCCTGAAGGGTTATTGTTAGTAGTGTCTCTCTGCACCAGGGCAGCTGTGGCTACAGAAGCAGCTTACCACTACCAGTATGTGACTCAAGAGTGAATAAATAATGCACTTAACTGAGTGTCTAGAAAATAGATGCATCTATAGACCAAAGCATCATTATTATTATACAGAATGTGGCAATGCTGTCTACTCTGATGATAATCATTAATAACTGTAAGTTTCTCTCACCGTTTGACACGAATATGAAGTACCCCTGGGGAGCTGTCGATGAGGTTCATGGCCTGGGCATGAGATAACATTCCACATGGCTGGTCATTGATGGATACCAACTCATCAGCTTCCTGAAGCCCAGCCCTGCAAGCTTTGCTGCGCTTTCTTACCTGCAACAGCAGATCAAGGTAGCAGGTTACATCAACCATTTCACATGCATTACTTGTATCTATTTATGATTCTATTACCAATGTTATAGTATATAATACTATGGATAGACACAATGACAGAGGACACATGTCTCCATGGCATTGTCTTGTCAACCTTAAAAAACAAATGCCAACCAGCATTTACTTGTGCCTCAGATCTGGCATTGTGTCTGTTGTATATCTTACAGTGCTTTACATATCCTTGTGGCATGTTAAAACTGCCATATCTACACAAATTCATATGAACCAGTTACTATTCAGTTAAACTCAGTTAACGTATTATAATTATTACATTCCTTTAGGACATCTTTAAGCACTGACACCAGTTCAGTGTGTGCAGCTCCACCTGTTAGAGCATGCCCGTACAAACCTGTCAGTGTTACATTTCCCTGGCCTACAGGGTGAAAGAGCATGCTGTTTTGGATGGTTGGACACAGCTGCCCAGTGTCATACAGATAATATGGCCTGGCTGGTATAGATTCTACATAAGTCACTCCATCTTGTATTTATATTATGGAAGTAAGTATGTTTACAATGTTGTCTCCAAGGTGAAACTTCATTCTTCCTCAAAGCATCAGAGCACCAGGCCTACAAAATAATGTTTGCCACCCTATTGATTTTATCCCTACTTATTTTTTTTCTTACTCTAGGATTATTGTGCCACCTATTATTCCACTCCTAGGTTTCAGTGTTAATAATAATATGGGTCCACAGATACTGAGAGTCTGGTACCAATTATAGTATTATTAGTTTTATAAAATAAAAAATATAATAATTAGTGTTTTTCTCTTGTGATGTAGAGCCACTGAAAAATGTATACATTAATTTCTAAAGCAAATGATATTGAGTATCAGCTGTTCTAAAATAGTGTATGAGCTTATTTTTTGAATGCGAAGTTGAAACGCACACCTTGGCTGACCCAGTGACCCATTGCTCATGCCAAATATAGATAACTGGAAAAGTACTTTCAACCACTGAACTTAAATTTTGTGGGAATATGTTCATTCCTCTGTTGTTTATAAAAATGTTTTTTGAAGTAATGTTGTACAACATCCGGTTTTAAAACATTTGGGCATGACAATGTTGTTTATATGTTCATAATAATTAACTCATTTTAGCCAACCAGTCATTTATGGTTTAATCAAGACTGTAACTCTCAAACAAGGTTGCCATATATGTCCCACTGAACTTAAAGTTTAACATTTAGCCAGTCAGTCATCAGAGTGCCTCTGCATAAAGGCCATTCTTAAACAAGATAGTGACTCATATTCAGGCCCCAAACCAACCTGCAATTCTGCCAATATTCCATTACAACTTTGTTCACAGCTTCTTAAATCTCAGCCTTAATGAACCGGATTGTGTGCCACTCTGTCAGGGATCTATTTCCTTCACAGAAGAACCTTTTAAATTAAAACACCTAGCTGAGCATCTCTAACATTTTCTTCTGCTCTACCTGCACACCTGCCTTACCTTTGCCACCTGGAGTGGCTTCTGATGTTCAGCTCCTCCCTGGAGACGGAAGCCCCATGGTGCTCCACCTGATAAAGTAATTATCACTTCTTCTGCAACCATTGTTCACGTTTCTCTTTTTTTAGACTTTTCTTCTCTGTTGTTTTTGCTGTTGATCTTTTCTTTTTCCTTTGCTTTGGGGAGATATCAATATTTTTGTTCCATGGTCATCAGCCAGGGCCCCCTTAGAGAGCTCTGACCTGCACTATGCCTGCCACACTGTCCGGCTGCCGACTCGTGTCTGAGTCCAGCTTCAAGGCCAATCCTCACACCTGAACATACACACACGTGTGCCCACCCATCCCGAAAGGGGAAAGGGTTGGAGTTGTAGAGGGAAATATTGTGGGGGGGTCTGCGTCTACTTGCACTGAGGAATGCTTGGACCAAATGAGCAAGGGGAGGGTCCAGTGAAACACTTGTCCTGTCACTCACATCTATGGTACAGGGGTTGCTGATATCCCCTCCAAAAATAGGACCCAACCACTGCTCTTTTACCGACCAGGGGAACAGGAACATTCATTTGTGCCATTTGCACTGTTTCATATTGTGTCCTGGCTGCAGAAGCGAGACCATTTATAACCCCTTTATAAACCCCTTATAAACCTCGTCTGAAATAGTATAAAGTGTCATAATCATAGAATCTTCTAGGAATTTCAAATCTGTTCAATTAAACTGCAAGGAAATAATCAAAAGTAAACTATATATGAAGCCCATTCATGCTTATGTTATAATAACCACAATATCTGGCTTGACCTAAAGACATTTTATGCTGTCCTTACATAGCTTAGCATAGAGCCTTTGATGATTACATGATTACAGTGACACATCATTCTTTTTGACATGCCAGAGGATTCTTTGCCACCATTGTCCTCTTCTAAGTAAAATGAAGATAAGTAATTTTGAACAATTACGTAATATTTACTGTAATATTAAATAATATTAAATACATAAACCAAATAACACTCCCAACGGTGAGTGAAGGGGACTCAATTGCAGTGTTTTGCCACATTTGGACTACGTAAGCTAGCTTTATCTGTGTAGAATATTTGGCATTGACTATCTGTATTATCGTTGTGCTGGAAGAGCGATGTTGCTATTATCAATGCAGCTGGAGGTTACCATTGATAGCTGCTCCCTTTGGCAGACTGTCCCTGCAGCTGTCTTCAGATCTCAGGATAGTAACTAAGATCTGTCCCAGTCAGACGCTCTAAAAAGTGTCGGTCTCTCTTTCTGAAGACACTCAATGCTCCTCAAAGAACAATGCTAAACCTAGCTTTCTGATTAATATTTTTTTTGACAGTGTGCGTTTAATATAATTGTAATGTAACTGTAATCTCTTAAATTATTATAAATTGTATTTATTTGAATACGCTCAATACTGCACCTCCATTGTAACACTTATGCCCTCTAGTGGTTAAAAAGTCGCATCGTTTTTCATATAGTCGTAGTCGGCCTTATTGTACTAAACAATACAGAATGTGGATTAACACATAAGTAAAAAGCCAACTTCTCAATAGACAGTGTCTTTAGAAGATTATTACTGCTTATGTTTGTTGATGACAACGTTGGAGACCATTGTATGTGAGATTTGTGACATATAGCATCTGTCTTTTATAGTGTTATTTCTAGTTTGTATGATGACACTTATTTGGAACTTGTCACAGCTCCACTTTGAGTAATGTCATTCAATTCTCAAGAGGTCACTGGGAGGTCTATTTTGTCTGTGAGTTGTCTGTGCGCTTCTATTCTACCTTTACTTTGGTGCTTTCAGTATCATTTCCCCTCTGTACAGTGAACTGCTGACCTCAGTTTGTGACAGTCTGTGCTGCTCCCAGGACTCCCACTGTCCTAGGAGAGATGAGTGCTGTGTCATCTGCTTCATAACACAGGGGCGGCATGATGCCAGGTGGCCCTTCATAACCTCTGTGTGCTGTCACCAGTGACTCATATATGCACACACCTGCAAACAATCACACAAACCATCTGTCCTAAAAACTGAAACCCAAGCCAAGCCATTCTCCTATTCCCTACTATGACAATGTTTAACAAAACCTATATAAACAAGCATTAGTATTATTGTTGGTATCACAATGTTTCTGCTCTTGTGGTGTCATTTTTCATTTGCCCAGTTTATTTCAAAATTTTAAAATTACTGGAATAATTTCTGGCTGAAATTTAAATGGAGCAGAATTTTGGCACAATTGCCTCTGAAATACGTTTTACTCTTAGCAATAATAAAATACATTTGCTCTCAGGTGTTGCAAATGTACAGTTCTCAGCAGAGGTGATATGTTAACACTTTGGTTTGCTTCTTAAAGTCAGTGTTCAAGTGCATTAAGTCAACTAGGCTATGTCCTGATTACTCCTCAAGGTCAAAGTCTGCAAACTTGTGTGTTTATGTGTGCATCTGTTTTCAGTTGTGTTTTTTCCTTTATTCCTCAAGGTGGCACCCTCTACTGACTGTGTCCTTACAGTGGCACTCATTTAGCCTTTCTTAGCTCTTTATTTTATTGTTGTCATTCTTACTCAAAATGTATTTCTCTGCAGAGGTAGCCCAATGAACTGTGATGCCATCTCGGGAAGAGGATAGATTTGCTTTCACAGTGTGCCTTTTCTTTGATTTCGCATTGCCTCAACCCATCACTCCATCACAGTAAGGTGAGTGGAATAGACAGTGTATTGTGTTTCTGCCAGCTGGAAGATAATCTCCAACTGAGCAACAGGAGAAAACCAAGGTCTCTGTCAGTGTTAGAGGACTAAGAAGCATATTTATGTTCATGTACATTTAGTAGGCAATATTACAAACTGTCACTTACTTTTCATTATTTCACATATGTGGGTCCCCAGCATCATTTTTATTTATTATTATTATGGCTTTTTCTCTGGACAGGTCACATTATGGAGAAAAATCCTCACAACTTCTAAAAATGTACAGCTGTGTACTAAAATATTTGTTAAATAGATAAATGGTCTTCTAGATAGCCTTCTCCATTGTGTTTTAAAATAATGCTTCCTCACAAAGTGATTTTAAAGTATCTGCAGGTGACGGGAAAAAACAATGACATTATTTTCATTAACTGGAGAATACAGCATTTTTATAACTTAGCTGTGTATACAGACAGTTCAGGGAAGAGTGTCATCCCATGATCTCTGTGGTCCTAAAAAAGACATTTGCCACTTTCCATTTTTATGACCCTTACCCCGCATCCCCTGTCTTAGTGGTAAAACAGTCCATGTCTTGCTGCATTTCCCTGAGGCAAACTGATGCAGACCCAGAGAGAGAGAGAGAGAGAGAGAGACAGGGTGCCTGCTCTTTTTCTACCACTTTGTTTACAGTCCACACTTCACCACACTTCACCTGAAGGAGAAGTTTTTCTGTTTTGCACAAACAATATTTTTTAGTGTCTGCATGACCCGTGTTCTTGTCACTCATTACTCAGGGCATTATTTTCTTTCCTTTCCCTATGTTTTTTCTATCACCTGACAGCATCATTCTTATTGTTTTGTGTCTTGCTGTAGATTTTAATTTTTCCTGCGTCTGCCTCCCTCTTACTGTCGGCAAAAAGCCTGCTAAATTTCCCAAAGGTTAAAGCAACATGAGTTTGCTTCTACAACTTAGGAAATGGACTTGTATCTGAGGCATTGATTTGCTCTCAGCATTATGGGAAGGAGAGGGCCTGTGAGGTGAGGTCTAAGAGCCCTGCAATCAATACACATTCTCATCACAACACCGGATGTTCATCCATGTGCTCACAGCACACAGTGAATTTATTAATTGAGCTGTATGAAGAAACAAATGGAAGATTACATGCATTGTGATACCATTTGAGATTTATAGATTGAATGGAAAACAGATTAATTATTAATATGAACAGTTAAAAAAATGGATGTGGGATGCGGGAAGGTGTTTAACAGCAGCTGTAATGATGTTGAGACAGCCAGAAAAGTTTTTTTTATATGTAATTCATTAAGCATTTCATTGGGGATTTTATCCCAAAACATTAATATATCATTATATATCACATTTATTTTTGATATTTTCTTTGCAAAGTGTATCCGCCTTACAAGCTATGCCGCAAATTATAAACTGAGTTTTGTTTTGTTAAACAACTTACTGATGGGCATAGAGTGTTACTGAGCCAACCTGACAGCACTTGAAACAACAATCTAATCCAAGCTCTGTTTTGCAGCCTTTTCCTTATTAGACATACTAAATGAATCTCTGACACTGACAGTGTTTTCTGCAATTCTCTATCTATCATTTTCTCTATCTAAGGATTAGGAATAGTTTCCCAACCTTACATCAAGGACTTTTTTTCATAGTGGTGCGTGAGATTGATTGTGTACGTAATAATGTCACCTTTTTTTTACAGTACTGGCTTACAATGCATACTGCAAGTATTCAAATGAAGTACATAAACAAGAGGTATGAGCTCTCAGTCCATAAAAACTTTCTCAAACGTTGTCTATAGTATAAACTCTATATGCCCTTTTGCATGTGTGTATGAATGTTACACTTGAGTGCTTCATCCTTGGAGGCGCCTGTAAGGACAGAGGAATGTTGCAGGCCATTGCAAAGAGTGAAACTTTCCTTACATACATAGAAATTGTACCAACTTCATGCCAGCAATACAGACATAGTTGTCTCCTCCCAGAACAGTCTCTGATCAAATCTGCACCTATCTTGAAAAAGAAACAAAACGATGAGGATGCGATTATAGGATCCTTGGAAATATAGATTTTACATCAAGAGCTTCCTCTTCTGTAATCATTATGGGAACGAGAGTTGTTTTATTCTTGGTGTTTGAAGTGACCTTGCTTGGCCATTTCAGTTGCCTGGGTAAGGCTCCTGAGGACAGAGCCATGTACCCACACCTCATCTTCATCATGGTGGATGACCAGGGTTACGGAGACATTGGCTACCATGGTTCTGACATCCACACACCTGTGTTGGACCAGCTAGCAAGAGAGGGTGTCATTCTTGAAAATTATTATGTCCAACCCATCTGTTCCCCCTCACGTAGCCAACTCATGACAGGACGGTAAGGAGTTTTCTTATTTCCTGTTGTTTTCCTGTTATTGCGTGAAGTGAAGGCAAAGTCATTTACAACCCATATTATCTCATGTATTTACATTTTGTATTGTTATTGCTGTCACTGCAACCAAAGAATCTCTCTGACTGTGTTAATGGCAGGGTAAAACATTGTTATTGCTAAGTGTGTCATAAAACTGATATACTTTGTAATGCTAGAAAACAGCATAGTATTTTTTTATTGTTTGTGCTTACTCCCATTATTATTATGATAGTTGTGTCCCACAGGCGTTTGCCTTGTTTAACATTTTTGACTATGGTCATTGTTTTTGTAACCTCTCATTAACAGTTATCAAATTCACACTGGACTTCAGCATTCAATCATTCGTCCACGTCAGCCCCTGTGCCTGCCCCTGAACATCCCCACACTACCAGAGCGCCTGAGAGAGGCTGGCTACGCTACTCATATGGTGGGCAAATGGCATCTGGGCTTCTGCAAACCCAGTTGCCTGCCAACAGGACGTGGTTTTCAGAGTTTTCTGGGCACACTGACTGGCAGCGGAGACCACTTCTCATATCAAAGCTGTGATGGCGCTGAAGCATGTGGGTTTGACCTGCATGAGGGAGACAGACCTGCCTGGGAGAAAAGTGGGAACTACTCAACCCTTCTCTACATAGAAAGGTGGGCACCATTTGTTTCTTCCAAAAAGGTTTAGAGGACACTTAATGCGACTTATTAAAGGCAACATTTATTTGTATTTTCCCTTGCAAACAGTGTCAGAGCTATTGTGATTGACACATTATAACATATAAACTGTGTATTTGTTAACATATCACATTCTAAGATTGTTGGAAATTAACTGTTGTTCATTTTAAACAGAGTTAAGGAGATCCTCAGGTGTCATGATGGCCATAAGCCCCTCTTCTTGTACCTGTCCCTCCAGGCGGCCCACACACCTTTGCAGGTACCAGATCACTTTTTGCATCACTATGATTCTCAGAGTAATCGTCTCAGGCGTCATTATTCAGCCATGTTAAGCTGTCTGGACAATGGGGTTGGACAGGTAGTTCAAGAGTTAAAGCGATCTGGACTCTATAAAAACTCAGTGTTGATCTACTCATCAGATAATGGAGGGCAGCCGCTTTCTGGAGCAAGCAACTGGCCATTGAGAGGTGGTAAAGGCACCTATTGGGAAGGAGGGATCCGGGCTGTGGGCTTTGTTCATAGTCCACTTTTAAACAGGAAAGGGGTGGTCAGCCATGATCTCATACATGTATCAGACTGGTTTCCAACATTATTGGGATTGGCTGGTGCTCCGCAGTCCCAACACAGTCTTGATGGTCATGATGTTTGGAACACCATCAGTAAAGGCCTTTCCTCTCCTCGCACAGAAATCCTTTTCAATATTGACCCAGTGTCCAGGAGACCTGAGGAACCATATGATAAGGCCTTACAACAAAATGGTTTTGGAATCTGGGACACAGCAGTTAAAGCAGCAATTAGGGTTGGAGACTGGAAGCTATTGACTGGTAATGTCGGCAGTGGGGACTGGATACCACCACATTATTTTCCTAGTGCTGCACAACAGTGGCACGGCCTGGAGAAGAGGCGCAATGAGTTGGGAAAGTCTGTCTGGCTCTTTAACATTACCAATGACCCCTATGAGAGGTCAGACCAAGCAGAAGCTCGTCCTGACATTGTCAAGCATCTCTTGAGACGATTGGCAGATTACAACCAGACTGCTGTGGTAGCCCAGAACCCACCAGATGATCCCTTGGCTGACCCTGAACTTCATGGAGGAGTTTGGGGCCCATGGTTGGATGTCAAAATGAGTCATGAAGGTAACAGTGACCATGAGAATGGAAGAGGGGAAAGACAAATGAATATCAAGCACTGCAGGGTCTGCAAGCTTAAAGCACTCTTTAAAAAGGTGGGCTCACGCCTACAAAGAAGCATGTTATTCTTCTAAATATAGAAAGAACTAGATGAACAAGAAAAAAAAGATGAACTGATTAGATCAGATACTGTAGGTGGGTAGGCAGATTAGCATTGTGCCTGATAGACAAAGCAGACAAGAGTGTGTGACTCTCTGAGCAGTATGACTCACTCACTGTCCCCTGGCCAAACTGCACAAGGGTGACTTTGGACCATGGTGGGCCTGTGTGTGTCAGGTCACATGCCTGTACCCATGACTATGTTTTGATTAATACAGAGAGATAGAGCACGCGTGCACATGCTCTAAATGACACCAAGGATGACCTCCCATGTCTCATCTGCTTTTCATCCATGGACCCTTAAAGGGGATACAAATGCTCCCGCAGGGAAGGCTTTTGTCAAATGTCACCTTGTTCTTTCCTTGTTAAGGGTTATACTGATATTTTTTTCTCAGCATACTCTTCTTGGTGTCCTCATAATGCACCAACAGACGCCGTACAATCAGACACTGTAACTATCTGATTGTCAAATATTATAAACATGTTGCTTACCCGATGTGATGGAAAATGTAAATGAGACATGTGAATTGATATTTTTAGCATCTGTTGCCTACAAAGTGGACAAACAATATACTTCAAGTGTTTCTACAAAGTTTGTGTGCAAGTATGTTTTACCCTTATATAATGACAATGTTCCCTCTGCTTTGTAGAAATGTATACACATCTATTGTTCTCTGCTTATTGTCTGTACAGTCCACCTTTTTATCTTCATCCTACTCACTTGTTCATGTTCATTTAGAGGATTTAAACTTCAAGTATAAACTACTTTATGTGTTGCTCTGAATTTTGTATTGCACAATTAAACAAAATGGGGAGTAAAGTACTCCCCAGGAGCTGAAAAGAATGCCATTTGTAAGGTAAAACAAAAATAAATTGTTGTGAAAACTACATGAATGTATAATAAATACAGCTGTGTGCACTAGACTACATGAGGGAAAATGTGTTAGTACATAAAACTACAGCCCTTAAGGAGTTTGTGTGTTCCACTACATAACTTATAGTATATGACACCACACTGAAGGCTAAAGTTGATTGGATGAGACTGCTTTTAGCCAAACACTGGCAGTAAAGCTCATCAAGCTTTATAGTCCCATACATCTAGGGACTGGAAGATAAAGGCTGAATGTCTGATTCCTGCTGATATTGGCTAGCAAAAGTAAGGCACAGTCACATCCTATTAATCATACAGGAGATGTCACACAAACATACACTTAGCTCTTATGTAAGATGTCTTGGGACATACATACTCTTGGTGATTAGCTGAGAGGACCAGATAATTATTTTGTAAAATTATGTCACTTTTCTGCTCTCTTATGCTCTTTAGAGTTTTGGCTGTTTTAACCTGGAGTTCATTACTAATATTCCACACTTTAAAGTAAATATATAGTAAGATCAATGCTACTATCAATTGATCCACTGTTAACTACCCCTCTTATTGAATATACTATTAAATGCTCACTTTGGACGATGTTATGAGATTATACTTGAAAATGGCAGCTAATAAATCTACTGTGGTGTTTTCTATTCCATACGGTTTTCAAGGAAATAATAAAATGTTGTCATTGCAGGTTGTTAGCTCAGTCCTGCAGAAATTAAATGAGTTTTACCTACTGGCACTGTGCCAAGGAATGACAGCCGCCACCCCTTGAAATATACTAATGTAACTCCCTACTGGTCTGTGTGACGTCAGAGTACAGCAAAGCCCACCAGAGGTACGTAAAGCAGACGAGGGTCAAAATGAAAACATTCCTCCTGGATGACTCATTCACTCTTGGCCTCAATGGCTCCACAATATTATTGTGTCTGTATCATCACTGGTGGGAGGTACGGCCTTTAACAGCATATGAAGTCCAGTTTAAGTCCTAACCTAGAGGCATTTTTATTCAGAATTCCAGTAGTCATTTGTACTATATATAAGGAATGACATTTAAAAGCATGTTTATCTGCATGTATGTCCAGTATAACGTGTCTCTTGAATTGCAAGTCAAGTGAAACAAAGCAATCCAATAATTATTTAAAGATAAGTCTGCTGTATTTTATATCAAAACATTTCTGTGTAATTACTGTGCACTATCAAGACCAGACATCACCGCTGCATGCTTTTTTTTTTTATTGTTCTAGTACTATAAAGTTTTTGAGCATGACGTAGGCTTATAACTTTTACATGCAAATAGAAATGGGAGTATTGCAACATTTGATTTGGCAAACAAAGTGGCAGAACAGTTTTCTATTAATAGATACTTGGCTGTAGTATAGCAACCGTTTGTAAAATAGAAAAGTAAAAAGCAGGTCAGGGGGCAAGTGAAGACTTGGGAAGAAGGCTGTCGACTAGGCAACTATAATAAATGAATGCTTACATTGCTTAAACTTATATTACTTCCTTATGTTTGACTTTAACAGGATCATAGAGTCAAAGCTAGGGGATTTATTTTTTGTGAATTGAGGACCTTGTCTTAACACTCTGTACTAAAATGGTGTTGAATCTAAAAAAGAAAAACATGTCATACACTCTTCATAATACAGTACTTCTTCAGTACTTTGTTTTCTGCTAATCATTATCATCACCATCATCATTATTATTAGTTAGTTAGTTTAGTTTATTATCATCATCATCATCATCATTATTTTTAACAATAATACTTTTATTTGATAATGTACTCTAAAAAGAGGAGTGTTATCTCTGGCTTGACAGAGTTTTGGCAATAATCTACATTTGTATATACTTTCAGGTAAAAGGAAATGTGAATCAGAAGTGTGTGAATATTCTAAAATATCAACACACATAAATCATCTTTTACAGAGTTTTATTTCTGTCCAGTTTCCTTCTTTTATTTACATAACAGAAAGCTGAATTATGACTTCAAAAGACAGTTTTTAAAACGTATTTATTTGCTGTGACAAAATGTTTGAATGTACAGTAGTTACATTGCTAGCACAGCAGCATGTTATGTTTGTTATTAGTGGCCAAATTACTTATTTGCGAAAAAAACTGCCTCCACTCGCTTTTTAGTTAACGACGAAATTAAAAGTTCGCTGCAAAAGCAACTAGCCCGAATAAATCACTTGTCACTTGTCACTCTATACATTTCATTATCATTCATAAAAATAGAATGTAATGTATTTGTGAAAAACAAACTAATCCAAGGCACTTCGAGCCCTGGGATGTGCACCCTGAGGAAGCCCTTTGAGCTGAAACGCGTTGGTGAGTTTTTAGTTCATTAGCCATGTTTTAATAAAGTATTTTTAACGGTGAAGCAGTCAGAGTTCCTTGGATTCGTTTGTTTTTCAGTTACAAGGTATCATCTCTTTTTTCCCAAAGAGCATCTGACTAGTTCTTTTATCTACCTGAGCACCCACGAAGCGCTCCCCACCACTTTTTCTTTATTGAGTAATGTAGAGTGTTCTGTAATCTGAAGAATTTAGTAATTTCTATGTTCCTTGGTTGATCTGTCATAAAACAGTAATAAAAACAGATCAGCTTACAGCTCGTTGCTTTGAGCAACAAAAATATTGCGGGATCACATCTCTGGACATACTGGGACATCGGTGAAGGCTGCTTTTATCAGCTGTTCTGCTGCCAGCCATACTTCTGTGCTCTCACACCTGAACCGCAGAGAGGGGATGTTGTAACTGAACCTGGATCTTTTCCCCAGAAAAGATCTCGCGTGGCTTCAATCCCACTACTCTATTCCATAGTTTCATTCACGGAGGACGCAGAGCATAAGAGCTCTCACTCTGACAGAGGTATAATGGAAAATAAACAACTGCAGATCACTGATGTTAATCTATACATTTAAACAGCCCCTTTGCTACATGGAGATTTGATGGATAAGCATTAGATGCGCTGGGCTGTATAAATAAAGAGTACACTGCGTGACTAAAATATTAAAACAATATGTTGACATTATAGACCAAATCTAAATGTAGACTGCGAAAATTTGAAAATTGCATCTTTAATACTCGCCCCTCACCCCCTGCTCTCGCCTACCGCCCCACCTCACGCTGCTATGACAGAGTGTGCGCTCTCGCTCATAGAGGATCTATACTACTCCAGCTCCAGCTCTGCCTCTCCTCCCACTCTGTTCTCGCTGCTCCTCTCTAAGCTCTTCCCTCTGCTGCCTTCACGAGTTCTCCTCCCGAAACCTGCGCGGATAGGAGGCGATACACCCCCTTTCCCCACTCGGCTCATCATGGCTACAGTAGTAACCTCGACCAGATTCACAGACGAGTATCAGCTCTACGAGGAACTCGGAAAGTAAGCGGCCGTTCCCACCTCTGCGCTCTTGTTGCATTCACTTGTCTACGTGTAGTGTGTATCCTGCACGTTTTCTGCTCTCCGCTGCTGCCATTGTGTGCGTTTACTTCACTGTTGACAAGGCATGAGGAGCTGTCAAAAACAGTGCAGGCTAAGGAATCTTCTAATCACAGTGTACGCTGAGGTAGCGTACATTTTAGCCTTACAGATGCTTCCGTAGTGTTGGGTCTGCCTTTATACAGCAAGAAACGTGAGACATCCGCTTGTACGAGCAACTTGTTTGTCAGTGTATCCAGGTACGAGCCACACGTCGGTAGGCAGTGTGTGGGAACCTATTGGCTGGTGGCATCCTTTGGCTCCCGTTCAGCTTTTCATCTCTGTATGTGTGCATATCTGAGCAGACTGCAGAGCTACACAGGCTACGTTTGTGAAGCACCAAAACGGGGAGCAGGCATCTCGTGGTCATTTCGCATTATAGCGTCAATTTACACCAAACGTGCTGCATAGACTATTACCATAACGGGACCCAACGATGACAGCATATCCCGCTACAAAGCCACACTGTAAAATATAATCTCTGCGTGTGGCTAGTAGTGCTGCTCCACCTACAAACACAGCCTCCTCGTTTGTCTTTAAAGGAGGCGTCCGTGCAAAAAGCAATTGAGATGAGAAGACACCGTTAAATGTTAAGGCTATTCCTGGGTCTACCTTTCTGTGGCTTCATTCTCCCGTAACCCTACTCACGTTTCCTTCTGTGAGCTAATGACTAGGTCCTTTGACAAAGCAACAAGCCCCTCTCTCCCCTGTCACGCACTAGTAACTAGGACCTCTTCTCACATCTCAAAGACACTATGTCAGACACTATTAATTATGCATGTAACTTCCTTTACCCCTTCTTTAGTTGTGTAGGATTCTTGCATGCCGGGAGCTTGTTAAAGTCATGCACTTTCCCTATAAAACCCACCTTCTTTGATAAGGACTGTTGTAATATTAGTGGTTAATTGATCTGTCTTTTTGTTTTCAGGGGTGCCTTCTCTGTGGTCAGGCGGTGTGTCAAGAAATCCACTGGCCAGGAGTATGCTGCTAAAATAATTAACACAAAAAAACTCTCTGCCAGAGGTAAGTAAGAAGTCCAACTGCTCACTGTGTTGTGGTAGATAACTTTAACTTTAACTTTATTGTTAATTTAATGGAATTTTGTCTTTGGTTTACCATCAGTCACACGGTACAACAAATACAGCACGATACAATAAATACAAAACATGGTTGCAGTATACAAATCCCAAAGGCAATTTGTACAGAAAAGCACCATAATTTAAGCATTTGAAAAAAGTGCTGCTTAATACTTCACCAGTGCTTGTTTAGTAAACTGACTGCATTAGGGACAAATGACCCTTTATAGACTTTCTTAGTTGTTAGAGGCATTCTATAGCGTCGTCCAGAAGGCATTAAACTGGCCATCCTGAACATAGCAGTCTGATAAAGTAGGTCCAGTTGTTTTTGGTCTTGACCAATGATCTTCCCTGCATTTTTGACAATCCTGTTCAGCTTGTTCTTATTAGCCACAGTCAAAAAAACAAACCAGACAGTGATATTGAAAATGAAAACACTTTCAATCAGACTGACATAGACTCTCTCAAGAACATGTGGACTGACACCAAAGCCTCTGAGTTTTCTGATCATAAACAAACTCTGATTGGCCTTTTTATAAATCTCTTCCACATTATGCGAGAAGTTTAGCTTGATCAGCATTACACTGCCTGAATTAATGCAGACTGAGAACTGCCAACAGTAGGCTTCTGTCCATGTTGCTGCTAGAAGTAATCATTTGTGCTGTAGGCTTGTTAACTTATTTCCCTAGAGCAGCAAGCCAGCCTCTCTGTCCTGTACATGTCACTAGGGATTCCTGAAAAGCTGGAGGCTATGTAGTTGGAAGGGCTGAGCATGCTATGGTTGGATTTTTCTACTCAGGTTCAGTCAATTTTGGCAGTTGTCTGCAACCATTTTTGGAAATGTGTTATTGTTGGTTTCTATCAAATTCCTGAGGGTGTGTGTGTGCACAAAAGTGGCCTTTTAGATAGGATTATAAATGTTAAATGATTTTTTTATTAGCACTGTGTTCTCTCTTCCTTGACTCTTATTATTAATGGCAGAAGTTAAGGAAACCCTAACATCCTATCTTTTCAACAGCCTCTCCCATGATTCATGCAAAAGTTTATTCTAGTCCCCTTTTCTGATGTCATGAATGACAGTCATTTTATCTAATACTCTTGTAGCAGGTCACATACACTAAAATATCAAAAAGACGTACAGTATACATTTGGTGTTCAGCCCTTTACGCTACATTTTGCTGCAGTGTAAAGAACTAAGCCCTTGTTGTATTATTATTTCGTCAGTACTAGTTTATGTGTTTTCTGTCTTGAGCCTGTTGCAGTCAGACCTCTTGCAGAGCATTCTGCAGCATCAGGCCTGGCCACCAAAGGTTGAGTAATGATGTGTGTTGCACATCGGGGCCAGTTCTGGACTGATTGGTCTGCTTTTCTCCCCTAGGGATGCAGGCTGAATTGCTCTGTCTCTTTTCAAAGCCCACATTCTCTACCTATTACATTTGATGATTTCTTACTACACTAGAATGATTAAAACCCCTTCTCACTTAGAGATTAGACCTGGTTTATTGTCTAACAAGCTGTGCTGGCAGTGGTTTGAAGCCACTAACCCCAGCAACATCAGGGGTGAAGCTCTTCATTTTATAGACTGGTCTAGTATAGACTATATAATGCATCTAGTCCTTTCTCACTTTTAGCAAATACATAGTTGCACACATCTTGTGTTACTTGCTTAACAGCTTACACACATAAGTATCTACATACTATGCTTGTGGTCTACAGTTTAACACTGTGAAATGCTCATGTACAGTGTCACCTCCAGCTCACACAGCCCTTAATCAGAACTCAAACACTTAAGCTCTGCCAATGTGTGTTTTCAGAAACACCATGAGCATATTCTCCAGCTTCAGCCATCCTCCTCATGCCTGCTGAGCTGAGACAAAGGCAGCAAGTGAGGGAAAAAGTGCCAGAATGTATTCATGATAACACACTTGTAACCAAAAGTATGCCTTTCCTCCAGTCACAGTCATGCTGATTATACAAATATGACACTTTTTATGCATTATGCTTTAGAAGGAGACTACTCCAGCCAAGTTGAAGGTGTGTGTTATGTTCTTGCGTATGTATTGTTTGGAAACAGTGAACACACAACAGAGCCTCTTGGGTGGATTAACATCAGAGGAACTTTAGAGTGTGTGTGCATTTGCGTAGGCGGGATTAATCTCTGCTCTCTTTGAGTCAGGGAGGGCACATTGGCTGGCGGTGAGGTCAGCTATTAAGGCTGGGTCGTGTGGTTTCACATGCATGCACTTGTTCCTTGCTTGCATGCACACATGTGCTGTCACTTTCACTGGCATTCACAAGAGTACATCATCATAAACACCTGTCTATTTTATTTTCTTAATAACTAATTTGGACATGCATCGAATCAAGTAAAAAGTAATGCGGGCTATGCACTCTGTTATAACATTAAATACCTCAGCCAAGAAACAAATTTATGGTATTAAGAAGACCATATTGTGCAGCCCTCTAATTAGCTATGTTATATTAGAGTATTCTCGGCACATGTTTTCCATTTTTACTGCCAAATTATGTTCAAGTGGGTACTTTGTTTGACTGAATTATTTGAAATTGTACAGGCCTTTTGCCCAGATTGTAAATGCTTCAGCAAAGCTTACTGATTGTAAACTGCTGTAGATAAGATCTGGTGACACAAAAGCCTTTTAGTTTAAACAAGTAGGCAGTGATATATACTAATAATACAAGGTAAATTAAGTTACCTCTAGGAATTACAAATGAGAGAAGAAGTTCAGAAAAGAAGTGTCTATTTGATTTTGTTTCTACAAAAAATTGCTTATCATGTTTGCCGAATTATTGATGATTATGACTGAGATGGTTATTAAAAATGTAATAAAATTAAATTAAGCTGCCCATTTCATCCGTAATTAGTGACAGGATGCGCTTGGTTGGGTCCCGTTCAGCACAACGGAAGTTAGCACTTATTGCCCAATCAGCAACTGCTTTACAGCTTCTCATTTATGGAGCTTATTGCTTTAAGTAATCTTGTGGTTTCCACATACATTTATGATCTTACTGTAAGTGTAGTAATATCACAGAAATAGTCATCCATCCTATTCAAACACACTGCCGTCTTAAAATATCTCCAGCTGGATTCACCAAATTTGTTTCTGTTGTATTGGACAGTTTCAAGGAGTTGAATATGAAATAGAAATAATAACTCAAACAACAAATGTGATGTCTACTGTAACATCACTGATCAATGTATTGTGTTCAATTGCATTACATTTCCGGCTGTCAAATTATATATTAATATCATATTGTGTATTTAAACGTAGTATTATATTTGTAACATTGTAATGCAGTGGTTTCCAAACACTGGGTCAGGGCCCAAAAGTGGGTCACAGGGAGGCCTATGTTGTTACTATGTAATTAAACAAAATAGTGAACTAGATTTTACGTACACTGTATGTTTCATTAAAAATATCTTTGATTCTGTAAGAAGTGGGTCACGCAGATTTGATCAGGGATAAATACACAATCAATCCATGTTCTAAAGAGTTACATCTGTCATTTATGCTTTTCAAGTTAAACAACAGTATTTTTGGACTACTTCTAACCTTTTCAGACATTTACAGCTATGCAGAGACCTTAAGATCAAGGTCAACTGTTTGAGAGTAATTACATTTTTATAAAACAACTGCATGAGTTTGCTCCTCCTAAGTAAGAAAAATAATTGAATCACACCTGGCCTGTTTTAGTTTCAGAAGATTTACTACAAGATATTTAGGAATATAATGTGTGACGTCATCTGTCTACTGTGCTCTTATTTTTATCCACAATTATGAATCATACAGTGTAAAGCGTATTTTTATTCTCGTATCAGGTAAAGCCACATCAAAAAGAAGGGGAAAAAAAGAAAAATAGAGGGAGAAAGAGCTTGGCGGCATTCGTCCTGCTGTTGAATTATTAAGGAACATAGCTGATTTGCCCTTAGTAAAAATGTTTAAAGGTTAAAGTGTGGGCCCCCAACGTTGCTCCTTCACTGAATGGCCTTTTCGTTGTTTATCTACTTGTCTTTTTCTCCACCAGCACTTCCTTATTGTTACTATTCTGCCTCATCTTGTCACCTCTTTCTCCTTGTAACATTGCCATCTAGGCAGACGACGTGTGTTTTCATTTTTAGGCCTTCCCTGGGCTCTAGTACACTCGCTGGAGGCTGATTGGCGGAAGGCAGATAAACGTAGCAGTGCTGTGTGGTGAATGTTTAATGGGACCAACTGTGAATATTTGATGAGAAGGAGAGAGACTCTTATATAGCAGCAGATAGAAGTAGATATGGAAAAGAAAGTGAGACAGATAGTGTTAGATATGCTTTAAAGCTGTGCATTATAAAAGTTTCTTTACAAGGTTGTACAAGCCAGTGAAGTGCTTTTGTGTGTCCTGAGGTTTATCCTTATTTTCACGTTGACCTCCTTTTCACATTTTTGCTCTTCTTTATCCTCCTGTCCTAAGCATATGGCACACTATGGCAGCCAACGTGAATAAAACTTTAATTTGCCTTATAGTTGCTTTGGAGTGAGGCCCATTAAGGTGTGCAGTAAAAGTAATTGTCATTTGTAAATGTCATTTAGCTTGTCTTGTGATGTTTTTCTTGATGTTTTGAGTAAAAATATTTCCACAAAGCATGTCTTAGGGCATATTTTTTCTTGCACTTGTACTTAAAATATCCAAATAATCATGCTGAAATAGTTTAGATGCAATCGTGAGATGAGTCAGAGATAGTCAGGAACAAGCTAAGCCACATTATTTTAAGATGTCTCTACAAGTTCAAAAGCAAGTTGTCATGGTATACCTTGGTTATACTGTATGTGATGTTCGTTTTAGCATTTCTAGCTTGCACTGGAATCCAGCATAATACATTTTATAATACAATGAATAAGTGGTCGCTCATAGGTCACTGATACTCAGAGCTACAACCAAGCTATGGGTGGCCTTTGAGCAGCAGCACCAGAAAGACAAAAATAAAGTAAATGTCAGTGTAGGTTTGTGCAATTCAATTGTGACTCCAAACCTTGTAGAAGCTAATGAGCTCTCTTTTTATTTACGTTTCAGCCGTCTTCCTAATACAGTGGCACATTGATTGTAATATATAAGAAGTAATTACATTTTACAGGTAAGCAAGCTACAAACAGTAAAATAACACTTTCTAATGGAGACGGTTTATTGGAACAGTTGAGAAGGCAATAAAGATGGTTCATCACATGAGAGCGGCTTCTGGCAATAACGTGTGCATGTGTTATGATGCCATTTTCATTGTTTACGATTTGGCCCCTATTGAAAGCACATGCCTTTCTTTGTCAGTAAAGTCATTACATCAGCAATGTCACGTAACATCCCCCGAGGAAGTGTGTCCAAGGGTTATTGCACTCTTGATCATTTTAAGTTGCCATCAGTCAACTCAATCGTCACTATAGTAACCATGATCTTATAAACATCCTCCTCTTCACCTGGTGACCAGCATTACAAAAAGTTGGCCACCTCTGTTCAGTGGGTCAGATGTGTACAATAAATAGCGACAGAGTTTACTGTAATCAAATACATAATGTTGGTTTCCTTTAGCCCTCACCAAAAAGTAATGTTGTTTTTATGTTTCATAAATTTGTGAGATCCAGACTAAATAGTTTAAAAGAAATAAGCTCCTAGGTCAGAGTTTATAACATTGCTTCAGGAGAAAATTTGTCAGCTGAGGTGGAAGCCAACTCATTGTACCTACAAATTGTGTACCAACAAATTCAGGTCATTTATACAATACACCCCATTTACAACTCCTAAATGTCTACACCACAGTAAGGTTAATTCAGTAAATAGATTTTTACATCGCCTATAAACTATTTCTTGTAGCCTTTATTCAGGGGTTGTCAAGATGGTCGGGACTTTGTGCCAATGTGTATTGTTAAAATAAATGCCATCTAATTTTATTTGTTAATTTGATGTTATCCTTTGTGTTTTGAATCCAAATATTTTTTGCAAAGCACATATACTGGTGTGTTTTTTCTTGGAATGACGAGATAAGGAGTACTTTGAAAAATACTGGATGGTTTCATTTTGTAATTTTATTTAATTTGTTTGTATCATTAAAAAGGCTTCTATAAACAATAGTTTATAATAATTAACCCTGGCACTGGCTGCTGCCTTGAACTTTTATTTACTGTATTAATGTCATGTTATAATTGAGTGCCACAAGCGTTACCTTTCCAAACACCTCAGTTACTGTATCAATTAACCTCCTCTCAGCACTTCATTCTCATTCATGACGCTAATTTCACACAGCAATTGGTCCCTTCTACGAATTAATCCAGATACACAGGCCAAGATGAGGGTTGTGCTTACATTATGTCATTTCGCAGGCTTGTCATTGACATGGGCCTTGAACCACTATTCATCTCTATCTACGCAGTGTGTCAGGTAGGATTAGATCAAGCTGGAGCTACAGAACACTAATATGTTGATCTAAATTTTACAGAAAAGCCACGGCATTCAGGAAAATAGACACTACACAGAGTCTTGTGTAAATATTGATTTATCTTTTGTTGCCATTATCTCACTTACACGAGGACCTCTTTTGACAAGGCTGTCGTTTTCCCAGGAGCAGGATGTTTGACCAGTTATATGCCCATATTCAGCACACGTTCTATACAGTGATTATTGTTAATTCTTCTCTGCACAGCCCATTTCTTAATGGGATTTTGAACATGACAGCCAGCACCTGCTGCCAAGCACTTGACTGAGCTAAAATCATTTGATAATCTTTGGTGAAAGATGCCTCATTCCTTTGAACTAAGAGGGCTTTGTTATGTCCCAGACCGGACTTGAGCAAGCATTTGGATAATTTGGTTAAAGTGAGAGCTCCTCTTGCCTGGCATGCCACCAGCACAGTTGGTCCGTTTGTGTGCACGCTTCCAAGGTTACAATCAAAACAGTTACTCATAATAAAAAGACAACACGTAATAAAAGTCCTTTTCAGGCTTGGTCGTGCTCAAAAACACAGTATGTGTGATGCAATTGTATGGGAGCTTTTTTGTGTTGGCTTTTGAGGAATGCACTCTCTCACATTTTAGTGTTTGTTCCTAATTTTGACGCAAAAAAAAAAAAAAGGGGGTTTAGATTAATGAGTTTGGTGCCAATGGGAACTTTTGCTCTCAACAGATTTCAAAGGTAAATTATGCATTATCTAAATATAAACATTTGGTCTCCAGTCATGATTTTTTGCTGTATATCTTATTTACAGCTTTGAATGTCACCATCATAAAACTTGTATCTTATTTTCTGTTTTATATTTATTTATTTCATTATATTTATTATATTTAATATCTTGAAACTTTTTTATTTTACTGAAAAATGATGTCTAGTTCAGAATACGTTTCACACTTGCAAGTTTTTTTTGGATTTGATATAGATATATAAATGTGGTATAGCAGATAAAGTGACTGATATTAAAAGAATATTGTCAAGCTGGCATGTATCCAACGTAAACATTTCAGCAAAAGAGCCACTACATCACATCTGAAGTTGTTGATCTGGTCTACCACATTATCCCAGTGCTGTTTACTTTTATTTACTCATTAGTTTTGTCTTTGCAAGAGTACTATTCAGCTGTCAGTTGTTTTGCACATTAACCTCCACATTAGGTCCAGTATCTGCATTACTCTTAGCACTGACCACTAAAACATTGTCAGCTATAGGTTTGATTTACAATGCATTTTGATCTTAAATTGTTTTTTTGTCTGTGAGTACCTTAGCTTGTGAATGCTGTTTGTTTCACATCTGTATAGCTGTCAGTTTAATTTAGCTTGACGTGTTCTTATTTCCACCACTGATAAGCTTGCTATAAATGTGCTATGTGTGTTTTTTTACTATTAACTTTGCTAGTTAAAAAACAAAATGTGTTTAAGAATGTCCTTTTTGTATTTTAATACCTCCTTACATTTAGGTACATTTGACTTCAATAAGTAAACTGCAAATATACTGCCTTCTCTTCTCCTGTTACCAATATTGTGAAAGAGCAGTAAGGCCTCAAAACATTTTACATGCCATGTTGATGAGTGGCATCTCATCCTTCATCACTATGCTAATCCTTTTGCAGAAATCACTGATCTCTTGCTGTTGTTGGAGCAGCATGAGCCTCAGCTTTAGCCCACTGACACTTTGCTGACCTCGCAGTAACAGGACGTCTGGACTGGCTGCTAGTTTGAGGAAATCTAAAACATTGCAGAGAGATTTATTTGGCATTTCTTCTCTTTTCTGATAATGGCTCTTATACAGTTCATGTGTAACTGGGTGTATGAGTTTGGGTTTCAGCCTTGACACAGTGATGCAGAGTGGTCCAGGTCAGTCTGATTCACAGCTATAAGCTAGGGGACGATTGGATCTATTAATAGACATGTCTGCCAGGGGCAACACTTTCCTCAAGTCTCTATGTGTGTTTGTGTCTGCCTGGTACGCTCTGTCAGTCTGTCACTTATGTCAGAGCCCCTCTTATATTACTTTTCATTGGTGATTGATTTGTAATTCCCTTCAACAGATGCACAATATTTGGGAGAATAAGTTCAATCTAGCTTTATGTTCAAAAACTCTGGATAGCAGCTATGCATGTCTGTTTTTTGTTTCCTGCGTATGGCTGAAGTGCTTCTGTTTGGTAATAAATATGCCCTGAGAAAGTGATTGTGACATTTTTCTGAATTACACGTGGAAGCCTTGGTCTACCTTTCCCTCATGGTACTGTTTATATTGACTTGTTGCTAAAGGATTAATCTCTAGGTTATCTAATGGTGTTCGTGAATGATAAACCGTCCTAATGCACATATGCTCCCACACACAGAGCTGCAGCATATTGGCCTGAAGATTAGTCGAGTGACATTTCAATATGTCAGTAGCACATAAGGACCCAGATGTCTGTTACCTAACATCATTAGGCACATATAAATATATGCAGACAAAAACATGCTGTTGGTATGTACGCAGCTACAGGTGTATGTCTGATCTCATAAAGGCCATAAGGGGATGTACTAGTCATTTTGCTTTTACTTTGCTTTTACTTTACTAACTACAAATCAGAGGTTCCTGAATGTTATGATGTGCATAATTTTATCTTGCTACATGATATATAGGTTATCAAATTGAATAAATGCATTGCAAAATGCTTGTTAGATCCTTCCATTCCCCTAAATAGCGTGCTTTCTACCTGCAGTTTCAGTGCATACATCTGCAGTGTGGTAATTCTAGTCCTCCCGTCTGAGCTTTGTATTTATGCGTGGAGTTGTCTGGCGTATTATATTGTCTCACTGAAGACAGGAGTTAATTGATGAACAATGCAGGCGGCATATAGTATTTCAGACTGTGGCTTTAGTAAAGCCATACGTCCATCTATCTATCCTCTGCTTAGCCTGTTTATGGCCTTTAGCTGAGAACACAACAGAGAGACAGCTATAGATGGATAAATGAATATGATGATATGAGTCGCCATCAGCGAACAGTCAATCAAATTGGACTAAGTGCTGCTGTGTGTTCTTGCCTCAGACCAGACACTAGATCACAGTGTCGCTTGTGAAGTGGAAGAGCAATATCTTTGGTTCTGAGACAGATGATGGCTTTACCATGACAAATCTACCACTATTATTGTCAAATTGATCTTTTGGGGTAGTGCCCAATGCCATTATCTTTCAGTATTTTTGACATTTAATTTTCACCTGTACGACTGAATCCGATCTTTACTGTTACTCTTTTAGAGCCTTTTAAATGTACAGCTGTGCTGTAGAACATGTTTCTAATGCAGCCTCACAGCAGAGCGACTGAGCATATACTTTTTACTTTTAAACCTTGTTGGACCCTCAGTTTGCTTTTAGTCCTATGCTTTGCTCTGACTTGATGGATGTGTGTATTAACTTTGTACTTCTGTTTTTTATTGACTATTTTGTAGCTTGTTATTTCTGTTATCTTTCAATTAAAACCCTTTAGTCAGCTAATAGCCTTGCTAGCAGCTAGCTGCCAGGTCTGCTGCCATCATAAGTATAATGAAGCTGTCATCCCATCCCTATTGAAAAATTGTTCTATTTTTGCAGGCACATCCAACTTCTAAGAATAAAAGCAGCCAAAATAGTCCATTATAGCTCTGAGAAGAGGCTGAGGAATGTCTGTGTTTTGATTTCTTGTCCTATTTGTGTACTGTGTTCTCATATCCAACCCGTGCTTTTTTTTAATACCAATTGCAAAAAAAATGACCACCAAATAAAAAGCATAAGTAACACTGTGGTCATTTGGTTTTGTACAAACGACATGTTTACATGGTAGCTGTGACTTTCCACCACCTTAATGGCCCCTCAGTGCAGGAAGGAAGTGTTTCCTATTCACTTTCCTGCATATGTTTTTTTTAAACCAGAGTGTGACTTTTGACATTTAGACAACCTCCACCCAATTAACAGGACTTTGGTGTCTCTATAATCTTGACTGTTGACTGCTGCTACATATAGTTTTAAATTTACATCTTTAAATTATGTTCTTTACTAGTTTATGTGACTTCTTTAAGTCTCTTGTGACAGTGTTTAAGAAATGTCCAGTGCTCTCTCAGTCACATGTACAAATGCCAAAATAAGCTCACAGGGGCTGGTCCCACATAATGCTCCATCTGTCCCCTGAGGCTGGCATCTGGTAGACCATGGCTGGTTTGGTCAGCGTGAACTTGACCTCTGACATCTTGCAAACTGAGATACCATGCTCCTCTATCAGGCCTCTGTATCTGCCCTACAGCTTTCGGTCAGTCCAAAACATACAGCTACACAGACACATATGGACATCCTCCCCTTGCCATTAAAATCATTAACTCAGCGCTGATTATATTAAGGCCAGGCCCACAAGACTAATTTCACTAAGTGCAAAAAGCTTGTGCTGGATCTGCTGTCAGTCTATGAGCTCATGATAGCTGACAGCCGTCGTTTTAGCTACTGCTCAGACCTGCTATGATGCTATGGTCTCTACCATGTATTTTAATTTACGTGATGTGTGCACAATATCAATTTTCAATGACCATTTATCATTTATTAGTCACTGTTAACCTCTCTTTGTCATCTTTGTTTTCACAGATCACCAGAAACTTGAACGAGAGGCAAGAATCTGTCGTTTGCTCAAACACCCAAACATAGGTAAGTTTCTCCCAGCACCAGCAAAAGTGAAACCTGACATCAGCCAAGGTGGTTTGTGCTCTAGATGGTTTATTGGTTGGCTGGAGGGTTTGTAAGTCTGTTTTGTGGATAGAGTAACAAACTATAAGATCTCTGGTTTGAGTCCAGGACTAGGCACTATCTTTACCAATGCAGAATAGGTCCAATGTCTTGGGAGAGGTCTGTGTTCTGTGCTTCTATTTTTTGTATAGGAATGTATTGTATAGTAACAAGAATTGTTGCATTAGGCTACTCTCTCGAGCCTTGCCAATAAATCACACTCAATAAACATTAACTTATATTCTATGTCTGTTTTAATCATGGTGTCATTCAGTAAATTGAGTATACAACATTGACTGGGATTGTTGGGGATACTGAGTGAATACTTTATCTTTTTTTGTTTTTTTACCACATAGAGGAAAATCACTTATGAGGTATTTCAAATGTGGGCATGGTTTATGTGGCAGCCAGCCAAAGAGGTGAAGTAAGTGCAGTGCGCCACATGCCCAGTCAGCTGGTGCCACTAATAAGATCAGCAGCTCCCCACACAGCCATGTTTTAATGTTTGTACTGCTGGCTAATCAGCGCTATTTTTTTTTCTCTTTAGCTTTGGTGGCAGACACTCAGGGTGACACTTCTCCGGTACATAGTGTTTCCATTTGACCTTTATGTTGGAGATAGAAAGTACAGCCTCAGCACTCTGAAGTTTGTTGGGCTTTCTATTCAACACCCTTTTGGAGTGCTTTTGTAACTGCTTTTGTTATGGCTGAAAATGAAACTTACTCCTATGTCACTGCAGTATAAAACATTATCTAGCTCATGTTATTATTTAGTCTTCCACAACAGGATTTGGGCTTTTCATATCTAATTATATAGTGTTGAAATGTAACTAGATGCTAGATGCTACTAGCCTGGCGAGCTGCTTTCGAAAAGAAAGCAGGAGAGGCTGGTTCCCCACTCGCAGCGAAGCGTTTCTTTTTGGTAGATTTGGAACTGGCCTATCATAGCCGTTTATCTGCAGCACGTCTTCCAAATGCAGAAGAGCTAACCAAGTTAGTCTGGCTACCAATCTAAATTTATAACTTATTTTTTTCTTCGTCTTGTTTCCATTTTAACAACAGTAACGTCCCTTTGATGTCCAAAATAACAACCACATTCAAACAAACCCACTTTTTTCACAACTCTTTGTACAGCTGGCCTCTGCTGCTGTTGCCGTTCAGAAATAAGTACAGAGTTACTAATAATACATCGTATTCTGGTGTTTTTTGACAAAAACGGCAAATCTCCATGTTTGTTTGGGTCAGTGGTGCATTATTTACGTTCCGGCCCTTCGTTTCTCTGATTGGTTATTCTGCCTGTGATTGTTCTGCCCAAAGAAACAAAATTTAAGTGAAGGGGTACCAGACTAACTTCTTTGTATAGAATAGGAAAAGTGTTTGTCTGGCCAGCCAGGCTAAGATGCTACAATAGTTGTTGTAGTAGTAGCAGAAATTGTAGTAATAGTAGAAGCTATAGTAGATTTTAGCAGCAGCAGCAGTAGTAGTCGTAGTGGATTTTGAGGTTCAACTGCAAAAACAAAGTAATTTATTATAATTAGGTTAATTTTATAGTTAGTACTTTTTTATCTTCACTCAAGTAATAATTTATGTCTGTACTTCTACTTGAGTCATACTGTTTTGAAGTAACAGTACTTTTACTTGAGTGCAGATTTAAGCTACTTCTTCAACCTCTACTACACGTATTGGTATGATCATAGAGGCGCGTTCGTGTTTCTAGCCTTTTCTGGAGTACTGTTTGGTTTTGTGGTTCAACTGCATTACTGTGATGCAGACTGAGATTCTAATTCTAATTCATGCTTCTTCATTGTTCTTTTTTTTTCATTTTTTTCTTTTCACTCAAATTAGTTTTTTTTTTTTTTTTTTTAAGTTCAAGTCACCAGAACTAAAAGATACACACATTTTTACACAGTCAAATACCTTTTCTCACAATTACCTATACAAGATTTTACCCAGACAGGTGCTGTGTGTCTTCTGAATCTGTTTAGTTGGTAATATACATCATTTGTATGGAGAATTGTTAACAAAGGCCACTGTGAAAATGAATTATTGTTGTGCTTATATGATCTTTGTTTGGTGAAAGTAATATCATGCAAATGTCAAAAGGTTGTGTTGATTAATTTTCTTTTGAGCAGTGCATTGCAAAAAAAGTCTTTCTTGTTTCTTTTATACAGTTCGCCTTCATGACAGTATCTCAGAGGAAGGCTTTCACTATCTGGTGTTTGACCTGTGAGTAGATCATATGTGCTTAAAAATAAATTTTCTATCAGACATTTGGTGGGTTGTTGTGTTGTAGATTTTTATCCAAAACAAGTGGAAAGTGAAGTAGCATCACAACATACTTATAATATTACTTAATATAGGTATACTGCATGATATTGTTTCATCTTATAACTATACTACCTATTAAAACATATGGGGGTAATATAGTTCATATTGATAACAGTGGTTCACAACTGGGCCTAGATTTGTCCCTGATCATTTGGTTGTGACCCACTTTTTACAAAACGTTAGATTTTTTTTTGTTAAATTAATTGATTATGACCTTTGCAGTACTTGTAGTTAAGAAATCGGTTTTACATTTTCATGCAATTAAAAGAATATGTAGGTCTAAAATAATGTGAACATACATTCAATAGCTATATTTAATGTCTATGAAACACATAATTGGGCCCGACCCACAAGTTTGGAACCACTGAACACACAGTAACACAAAAGTATCAACATTTGTTTTTATTTTCTTCTGCATGAAAGAAATGTAAAAAAATAAATTCTTTCGATTTTTGGGGGAATGTAAACACACATGTAGTATTTGGTCCTGTGTAGTGTGTAGTATTTGCCCTAAAGTTCAGTAGAAACTAATAAAAAAAAAATCTTTTCAGAGTGACTGGAGGAGAGCTGTTCGAGGACATTGTTGCCAGAGAGTATTACAGTGAGGCAGATGCCAGGTATAGTATGTCATCTTGTGAACCATTGGCAACTAGATTTTACACATATTTTTGTTCTCTGTTTAGTATGACAAACAGAGGGCAAAGGCAAATATCTTTCTGGGAGCCACTTAACTTTACTACAGCACAGACTTTGTTTGTGGTCACGTGGCTGGGGCCTGTAAATTCAAGTTCATTAATAAATAAAAGCAAAGCTGCCCTCATTTCAGAGATTGCTTTTAGTCTTGTGGAAGTGTTTTTATGTGAGTGCAGATGCAGTTTACCTGTAATGACTCAAAACCTTCAGTGTTTTGTCACATTGGTAGCATTTAATTGACTTCATGCAATTGTGTATAAATAGTGTTAATAACTGTGTATATTTCTTATCTAAGTTTATTAATACAAAATTATGCATTTCATGACCTCCTTGCTTTGCACTTGTTTGTCAAAAAATGCAGAGCAAATCTAGTGGACTTGCTGGCAGACATATTAGGTGAAAAGTGGAGAGGCAGGGTAGGAGTTATGGTGGGATAAAGAAGCATTAGTGAAATCTTGAAAGGATGCTTGTGTTTGATGGAGAAGGAAAGCTCGCCAACTAAAGTGTGGTTTGCCAGTTTAGCCTAATTTGGACTCAGCATTGAGAGCTTTTTTGTTTTTTCTTTCCAAATCTGTATGTCTTATAGCTTTACCCAGTTTGACCTTGTGCTCACTTTCACAATTTCACATTTTTGAAGTACCCTATGCACTGGGCAGAAACCACAACTAATGCTTTGTTTAGCTAAATTTGCTGCTAGATTCATAATTACTGTTACGTTTATACATGTTACAACTTATTAAAAGTTAGACATGGCTTTCCTTTTGTCTTTCAGCCATTGCATTAATCAGATCTTGGAGAGTGTCAGCCACATCCACCAACATGACATTGTGCACAGGGACCTGAAGGTGAGTTATTGGATTCACAGGAAACAAAGCCAGCAGTGATCATCTGAGCACCTCTAAACCCTCACCCAGAACCTCCACTTTTCTGCTGTGAATTAAATCGTTGGGCGGCGATACATGCAGGTCCACACAGACAGACGTCATGCAGTGACGTTAAGAACAACTTAGGGATCAGCGTCATTCCTCATTTTCCACCTGCTGTCTGTCTGCCTCGCTGTCCTCATGTACCGGTCCCCCTTTTTTTTTGCTCTTCCACCTCCATCCCTTGTTCCCCTCACCCTTTGCCCCCCCTCTCTGCCGAGGAGTGACGAAAGCAGACGGCTTCTATTTATAGCTGGTCGGTGGGTGAGATGACGGCCAGTGACGATTCTCCCTGCAGCAGGATTTGTTCACCCCTGGCACAAACTGCAGCACTTTGACCTCTTCAGTACTGTTAATTATTTTTATGCTGATAACAAAGCAAATAGAGATGTGAGCACTTAAATGTATGGATACCTGACGAATTACTAAATAAAAAGCGCCTTTTATATTCTTTTTTCTTAACTGTCTAAGACCTAATTATTACTTGAGACAATATAACATTTGTAGAGTATGTTATTTTTAATATTTAAAGGTAATTACGAGACCAGACATATAATGAGTTGTACTAGACGTTTGCCCACAGTTGTTCAATCAGCCTTTTTTTTTAGTTTGTTCAAATGAAATACATACTGTGTGTTACCAGCCCAGGATTATATTAGGATACACACGCAAAAGTAATTTTAAACAAACAAATTCTTTCATTTAACAAACTGTCCCTTCATCTCAAAACCTTTAATATCAGATCACAAATAGAGAGCAGCTAATTTCCTCTACCTTACATTATGTCCTGTGGGAATAACGTTGCTAAAAGCTACATGTGTCTCGCATTATTATATTATTTATATATATATAAAAAACACTAATAACAGCAACAAAATGTGCAGTGGAGAGCTTTGACCTCAGAGACTTCACGCCGTACCTCCCTGTCATCTTGGGAGGGCCACTCACTGAAGGGAGAGGCAGAGTTGAGAGCTGGAGGCTGGTGGCAGGCTGCGTTGCCATGGTAACTGTGGGGTGAGGTCACCCGGCTGCTGCGCCAGTGTAGGGACTCATTATGCCACCTCCCATCTATCTATCTCTATCTGTCTGTCTCTGTGTTCTTCTGTTGCTCTCCAGCTATGCCCCCCCCACCCTCCTTTTCTATTAGCAGCAGAATGAAAGGGCCGCACATATAATTAAAATTCATATCATCAAGGGGGCATAAATATTGCTAATTGGCTTGCTATTTATGTTCAGTGTATCTTGTAGCATAATTATATTATTTTAGTGCTTTTGTTGCTATATTTTTTTATTCTCTATTTTTTTACTTTTTCCCTGGATAAAACTTTGCAAAGACCTTGCTTTTTGATTGGTGATAGAAGAATGAATATCTGTCAAGGCAGAAGTAGCAAATGAATGTGACACTTTTAATGGATTACATAGACATTTGGTACAAGTATGCAACATCTGCTCATTTAACTGTAGAGGCACAGTTCACAGCTTTTTGTGCAGCGAGGACAACTTACTACTGCTAAGACTTTTGCCCTCAAGACACAGCAGGCTTTTCAATGGGGGATACTTGTCAAATCTTTGGCCGCCGCATTGTTGAGGAAAAACATCAGTCCATCTGTTCTTCTCTTAACTCCCTGCGTTTTACACACACAGACTAATCTTAGAGGGCGACAAAGTGGCTGTCATTACTGTAGTGTGATGGCATTTGTCTTTGATCTGGTCAAATCAAACACATTACCAGATAAGTTTGAAATCTTCTTTCATATCACAGAAATCTATTTAATAGCCTAATAACCTTGCCTAATGGCCTTAGTCTTGAACAAGAACTAACGTCTGTATTGTACTGTATTGCAATGCAGTCCAGCTCTAACACAGCTGACTGATATGATCTAGTAGCAAGGGCCTATGAACCCCTCTGACCAAAGCCGACTAATACTAGATGTCGTTTTGCTCCTGCAGCTCATCCACTCATGCAAAAGATAGGACATTTCTTGCAGGGTCTGTGCTCATAATTTACCCTTAATTAAATGTCCTTTGCTTGTTGGTTCATAGTTCAAAGGTTGCACAAGAGCAAATGTCAAGAGCCAATGACTATGTTGCAACATAAATGATTTTTTGTTGTTGTTTAAAATTATAATTTTATATAGACACAAATCTCAAATGTGTGAATTGAATTAGTAACTACAGGTTGAATTTTTGCTCCCTTGTGTGCCTTGCTGCAGCCAGAGAACCTGCTGTTGGCCAGTAAGATGAAGGGAGCAGCAGTGAAGCTTGCAGACTTTGGTCTCGCCATTGAGGTGCAGGGTGACCAACAGGCATGGTTCGGTAAGAGATAACACTGCAAACACTGCTTTAAATTTTCACCCAGGCCTTTCCACACTCTCTTCATACTGCTATGTATGTTTTAGAAGCAAACAGTAGGTAAAAAAAGCATAGTCTGGGGGTTTGTAAGACATCCTTCGGTGTAACCTTTTCCTTAAAATACAGTATACAGGCTTAAAAATATTTTGGTTTTGTTTAAGGTTTTGCGGGAACTCCAGGCTACCTGTCTCCCGAAGTGTTAAGGAAGGACCCTTATGGCAAACCAGTGGACATATGGGCATGTGGTCAGTTTGCCTTTGTGGTACTTGTTGTGTGTATTATTGAAAACCGTATTAAAAACTTGCATACATTGAGGTCTTTGTGTGTTACAGGTGTGATCCTGTACATTTTGTTGGTGGGGTACCCTCCTTTCTGGGATGAGGACCAACACAAACTGTACCAACAAATCAAAGCTGGTGCATATGATGTAAGCTCTCATATTTTTCTATTTCTGTGTTTTTGATTGGCTTACTTTATTATTGCTAACTTATTTAAATTGATATTTTTCTGATAAGTAGCAAATGTAATTAGGTATAGTGTATGTTGGGCATCGATAACAAACTCTGTGTTCAGGAAGTAATAATGGAGCTGGAGAGTAGTTGTTTTCTAGCTGGAACATTAATATACATAACAAGAACATAGCCTGGAGAGGAGGCCTGCGGGACACCTCAAACTCATTTAAAGTCTGGTCAAATAATATTTATTAGTTATTATTTGCATGTAATTAAATAAAATTAGATTTTGTTTTTAATTACTGTGTTATTTTTATTGTCTAATTTTCATCCTGGGTGTCAAAGAAAAAGGAGAGCACTATACATGAGCAATACGCCTATTTATCACGTCCTGTCATAGTCCTTTGGGATATAGGAATTTATTACCCGTATTAATTTCCATAATACAAAGCAGCCACATCTAATGAATGTGCATAATATGAGCACTGATATGAAGTGATGGTGACAAGCACTTGTTATAATGTGCACCTCTTGAATGTCATTGGTGTCAGGGAGATGCTTTCTATCTTCTCTTTGGTTAAGCACTGACAACAGTCAAAGCAATGTTTGTTGCATTGATTGTGATGACTGTATGGTTTGGTATGAATGCTTTACAACTAAAGATGAGAAGGAAGGATAACTTGGGTCCCTCAAACAAAATTTCACAGTAGATGGAAAATTATTTTGGAAACTACATATTTTACTTAATGAATAATAAGTATTTTAAAAAGAGTTATATTACACACTCTGTTGATATTGTATTATTGTTTTATTTACTCACATGTAGTAATGTAGTTTGGGGTGCTAGATGCCACACATAGCTAAAGAGGATTTTAATTATACAAAAGACTTTTTTTCTAGAATTTTGAGATCTAGATCCATCTGCGTGTATGTATATATATATCTCCTACACATGGTTGTTTTATTTTTCTGTATGTTAAATCAAAAATCTAAATAACTAACAAAGCATAAACATGTGCTGTTAGCCACTTGCCCTGTCATTTAAAAAGGTTTTATTAAAGGCTCTTTAACAGTGGCTGCTTTCTTATCAGTTCTTTACCCTCCATTTAGTTTCCATCTCCAGAGTGGGACACAGTGACCCCTGAGGCCAAAAATCTGATCAATCAGATGCTGACGATCAACCCTGCCAAAAGGATCACTGCGGACCAGGCTCTCAAACACCCCTGGGTCTGCGTAAGTCACGCTCCTCTGCTGTTTTCACTTCAGAGCAACACTTTAACTTGGTGCCAAATGCTGCTACTGGAGGTGTTTATGGCAGCTTTATTAAATTTTCTCATTTTATCAGCACCTGCCTTATTAAGCAGCCACTCACACAAGAATACTTCACAAGGCACCACAGATTTTTATATTGTTATTAATTTAACAGTTTAATAGTTGTGCATTTGTTATTAGAAATGTTTGGTTGTTTTAACATTGTTTTTTATTACACGCAGCAACGTTCTACTGTGGCCTCCATGATGCACCGCCAAGAGACTGTGGAGTGTCTGCGCAAATTTAATGCCAGGCGGAAATTGAAAGTAGGTGCACATAATAACTTAAAAAAATATATTGTGTGTAATGCTTAAAACCAATCCCATATAAATGTTCTTCTCTAGGGAGCGATTCTCACAACAATGCTGGTTTCCAGAAACTTTTCAGGTGAGAATATTTTTTTTCTATCTTAAATTATGGACCTAACCACAATAGGAAGGCTAAGACTAAAAACCATGAAGTTACTTGGTGTGAGAGAACAGGACGCAGAGGATAGGGATAAGACCAAAGGATAGGGTTAGGATGCAGAAGATAGGGTTAGATAGAGGTTGATGATTTGAGGTGGCAATCCCTGAAAGGGAACAGCCTAAATGAATTGAAGATGTTTTGGTAAAAAAGTGACAGACTATAATGTGTGTTCAGAAATTAGCAGTGGGTAATCTTGCATCATCCAGTTTCTCAACATTATATACAGCAAGTTGACTTGTGTTTTCTCTTGGCCTGTAAACCACTGAACAACACATTCCTGTCCCTGTTCACATTACATTGTCAGCGCTGTCTACAGTTGAGTTTTTCCCACTTAGGGGTTTGGCTTGGATTTCCATCTTGTAAGCAGTTTGATCACCTAAATGGAGGGCATTTTTGATTGAACATCCAATTTGCGGGCTGGACCCTGTCCTAGCAGCCTAATGCATTAATGTTATTGGCCTTATGTGTGTATACTTTGAGTAAGGCTGAGCGGCTCCTGTGGTCAAAATTGATCCAGACTGGTGATAGCAGACAATCCGAGCTCCTGAACTGCATTTTACTGGGTAGGACGGTTTAGCAAATAGAATAAAATATGCATGTATGTGCTTGGGTTTTTTGGGGCTCTGATGTTGTCCCAATACGTTATTGAATACTTGTTAGCAATTTAGCCACAAAATGTCACAATCTAGTGTGCACTTTGTGCCACTCCCAAGCCTGGATCATTGGAGATAGTTGCGTCAGGGAAGGGCATCTGGTGGAAGGGCAACCCCGGAAGGGAAAAACTCAAAAGGAAAGAAGAAGAAAAGTACACAAAGAGTATGACAGCTTATCACTTAATAAATGTGGCGTGGCTTCAATTTGACAGTCTAAAGTAAACACAAGGTGTAGTAAACATTAAGAAATCGCTAAGTTAAGTTAAGTTTTAGGCTATAGTGAGACTCTTGTCCCAGCTTTGCATCCACATCAGATCCCTCTCCTCCCTGTCCATTAGTGGGACGGCAGCATACCAGCCCTGCCGCTACCACCAGCACGGCCGCAATGGCTCAGGAAGGTACGTCTGCTACAGGGGGTGCTGGAGTCAGGCAATGCCAACTTCTATACAGTGCTTGTACCCCACCACCCCACTGTAGCTCACCCATAAGCCTGTTGCCTGCCGCCCGAAAACTTGAGGGTCCACTTTTGAACGGTTGTCATTGTACTAAGGCATCTAACGCACAAAATTGTATTTAAAAAAAAAAAGACAACTTAGCTCTTGACCTTTTATTACCTCTGCGTGACTCGATGGTCTAATGAACAGAGCTGCTTCTGAGAATGGCCTATTTAAATTTCAGCATCTAACACATGAGCCATTTTACTGACACCGAGCATGACCCCCTGACCTTTTTTCTAACTTACTGCAGTTGCCACCTGGCCCAGACTCTCTGTTTACTCCTGTGCACTAATGCGAGTCTGCATATCATCACTACTGCGGATAATAGTCTTAACCTTTAATTCGGCAAAACAAAAACAAACACAGCAGTATCCAGACTTTGTCGCATCCTCCAAATGCATCCTTCTAAGTTTGATTTTTTTTTTATGCCTGACCATGCTATCTGCAACCTCTCTTCCGCATGGCTCTAGTATAAGTGAGCCAAGCATGTGTTGAAAGTGTATAGTGCATGGAAAACTGAATGCACAGGAGTGTCCTTTACTTCTATCTATGCCCTCTCCTGCCTGCTCTGTTGTTTGGGTTTGACTTGGAAATAGAAACATTAGCACAATTGTGTGGCTTCAACAGGAATCAGTTACTCCACATTTTTGTAGATCTCTGGGTCACTAGATATTTACTATATATTAACTAGATGCCCCCCCAAAATAAGTAAACTTTTTTGTCAAGATGCGTTTTAGAGACTTCAAAGTGGATGCTGCATGCTGGACATGTTAATGAGTTCTTGTCATTGCATGATACCAGCAGTTCCTAAAATGATTTTGGTAATAAACATTTCTTCTTTTTTCTCACTGCCCTCCTTTCTGCTTTGCAAATGGAAGGTAAGAGGTTCACTGCAGTCCTCTACATTAATTAGAAAAATACTGGTGGGAGCTGTTCAAGTATTTATTTATTTTTTTTACTTTTAGTGGTTTTGCTGTGTGTTTGCAGCACTAGTAAAGCCTATACTATATTCTTGTTAAATGGCTTTGTTTTACATCATGCCTCTTTTGGCTAAAATTGTTAGCCTTACTATTTTGCTTTTTTTTTTACAGCCTGTAAAACCTTACTAAACAAAAAGTCAGATGGTGTGAAGGTAAGTGTTTTTATTCTTGCTTTTTCATTTCTCTGTCTTCTTTCCTCCTCTGACTGTCTACTTTTTGGTCCGTCCCTCTAAAACTTCTCTCAAACAGTTACTTCCTGTACATTTACACAGTCAGCACACAAACAGTATAGCGACCAGCGAAAACATGTGTAACTCTTTCTTATTTATATTCCAACAACACTTGCCTAATTACTAATCATAATAAATACTTCAGATTACCTCATTCTTAGCACAAAGCAGTGGCTAGACTATCTCTATTCTTTAAAATTCAGCCTTTTGCTTTCATTCAGCGCCTGTGCATGTAGTGATTAGTCATTTTTGAGAAAGGCCAAAGTAGAAGTGTAGACTATAGAGTTACAGTGATGTATTATTACAGTACAGTACAAGTACATTATGTGAATATTAACATCTTGCATTATAGCCTCCAAATATCCCTTTGTCCCATCTATGTTCTTGTCAAAGCATGTGCAGTTTTTTCTTCTTTTAGGGTTTCAAGCACTTCTGATGTCTGAACATTTTAAGAAATAATATTGACTATCATCAGTGGCAGTATGGTTAAGACTTATACACTCTGTATTATTTACTGTAAAACATATATCTCCCTTTCACATTAGATGTGAACTGGCCAGCTGGCCATTAGAAGCAGGTTTTACCATGTGCTTGGAACCCACAAAACACTGCTTGCACTTTTACTTACACTTTTGATCAGTTCCTTGTTTTTCTATGATTATTTTTCCTCCTCCTCTTCATTGCTGTCTGTCAGAAAAGGAAGTCCAGCTCAAGTGTTTGTTTAATGGTGAGATCGGCTGACATTTTCTTTCGATCTATTTTCCCTTTCCCCTTGTTTTATTCCTACTTTACTCAGTCGGCAGAGATGCTTTATATCATCTATTTTCAGTTTTGCAAATTCATCCAACATCTCAGCATCTCCTTATCCCCCGAGTGCCAGCCATTTAAACTCCTGACTAATCTCTTCCACTCATTCCTTGTCATTGACCTTCTGGCCATCGGTAAGAGTTGATGAATACACAGACAACAGCAGTGGGATATATGCCTTTTAATAATATGCGCACACTGATTTTAGTTTTTCATTTTTGCCACCTTAATTTACGTATCCTCTTGTGTAAAGTCTGTCTTGGTCACGGTCTGCAGAACTAACTTTACAAACTAAACACTCAAACACTTTTCTAAAGTGTAGCAGTGGCTTTCTCACATTGACCACTTTGTGTTGTTGGTTATAATTAAATTAAAGGCTTAAGAGGTTGTGTGATGGGGGAACCACAGTTGAACTCAGCACTTTTGTTAAGCTACAGGAGTGGTTTGGTCCACCGCATACAACACATACAATACATACCTCTAAAAGCTGTATCAGCCACAATACTCTCAGGTCAGAGTCAGACTTAACGCCAATCCTCCTGTAGGCCATGCCATTTTTGCTGTTTTAGTGCAATAAATGTACAACAACAAAAAAAGATGTAATCAAATAGCCATTTTCTTTTATTTAAGGAAGGATTAAGTTGTACTGTCAGGGATTAATGTACCGCTAAAATAAATATTTCTTCTGGGTCAAAAAAATGGATGACCTTTTAATAACAGCTTTCTGACCGCGCTTAAGAGTATACTTGGCCACTTTAGAGTTTTTTAAAACATGGTGTAGCTTTTATTGGCAGCATGTTATGTTGGTGGTTTGAGTTGAGAAACCATTTATTTTGAATTTTAATCACATCCAGGGATATCTTAGCCATACATCAGCCAAGAGGACAGTACTGCAAGTAGCAATGGTATTTCTTCTCCATATAGTGCATAGGACTGGCACACTCCTGGTGCTGCATTCAAATGGCTTTTCACTGCATGCACAGACAAAGACTGGGGAACTTGTCTATTCTCCAGCTATTTTGTAATTATTATTGTCAATATTTTAAAAAATATATGCATTGAATACAGGTTGTAACTGCTTTGCTATTGATCAACGCAGTCAGTCCGTCCAATAAGTTGAATATGGATAAAACCCATACATTCAAAAACACACATGTTCACTTGTACCCTCCTGCTCACTGCTCCCAGGACAATCAGATTTAAAGCTGTAGCTGTACTTTAGTAGCTGTACGTCTCCATGTGCCACAGAGATTTGCATTGGCCCGTTGATAATCTCATCCTGTGGACCAGCGGGAGTTCTGTTTTATGATGTGTTTCTTTGCCCCAGTCGCAGGGAAACAACAGTAAAAACAGTGTAGTAAGCAGCAGCAGCACCAAAGACAGCAGCATGTCATCTTCAGCTCCAATGGTACCTCATCTTTATTTGGTTTCTGTCACATTGCTTTTAGTGCGCTCCATTTCAACAACTTCTCAGTGTTTAGTTTGGTCACCCACTTAACCTTTTGACCATCTTTCCGTTTTGTGACTTTTTTTTTCTTTTTACTCTGTGCTTTGTGAGCTCTCACACCCTCCATTCTCTGCCTATCAGCTTCTGTTATTAACACACACTGTAATGGTGGAGGTGGTTTTAACGACTTGTTAAATGAACGAGTGGGTTGTGATTGTGACGATCTCTGCTGGCTTGTGTTTTACCCAGACCTCCTGTTGACATGTTTACATATATATTTACACTGTCTGAGGCGCTGACAGCCAGAGAAATGGCTTTCATTTGCGCTCCAGCGGCAGACACTTCAATCACATCCTGGTGACTCCTCGCCTTACTGCGCTCCACTGTGTCACCTGGGCTTTGTTCATAGCCTGTCTTTGAAGTGGGACAGGCCTGCTCCTGATTTATGCAATGCAAAACAAAGACACATTTTTAGAAATTGCTAGAAATTAAATGACGATTTCTGGGTAAAGCGGGAGCTGCTAGAGACTGACAATGGAGATATCTTATTTGTGTGAGCATGCAGCCTACAACATATCGCCAAAGCTTGTAAAGAAATTTGAAGGACCACAAAGTAAAGCCAAATTGTATATTTCGAAGGTTTTTGACAGACAAATATAAAAAAATAACACAACCTGCATATAATACTATATATCACAATGTATATAATGAAATACTCTAACATTTAGTGGCTGCATACTCTTCCTAGTATTCACTTGTTGGTTGTGGTGGGAATCAGATGAACACTGTATTGGGATGTAAACAGCTAAACTGTTGTTGCTTCTTAGACCTGCCTTGTGCCAAATATTGTTGTGACAGTATCACGACTGAGGATGAGGAATGAGAAAAAAGCCCTTTTTTTATACCAGACAAATATGTTTATATTGTTTCATTAATGTAGACATGAAACAAACTGACATCAAAATGAAGTCTCTGCGATTAAAAGCTAAAGTGATATCAGTTGCAGTATAGAGAACGTGCAATATAGTAATGTCACTGTGTTGTGTTCCTCAACATAATCTAAATCAAAGCCTTATATACAAAATTAAGTATTGTGACAAGCAGTTAAACTATTCTCCTCCTCCTCAGTCTGGTTTTATATTAAGCTTTTAAAGGTCTTCTTGACTGTTGAGATGCATTTTGGAGACTCTGAAGTGACCTCAGCTTTTTGTCATTGGTTTATTCACACTCTATGTTCCTCAGTAGCCTCTGTACTGTAGCTTTGTCTCGATGCGTTTGCACATTTGTCTGTCTGTGACACGTCATGAAATACTGTACCTGGTATTTCCTGGCATATTCCCCTTTGTGCCCTGTTTGCATCCCTTCCCTGCATGGTAAAGTGTCTCCTGCCTCCCCTCCCCAGGAAGCCCAGACAACAGTTGTACACAACCCAGCTGACGGCACCAAGGTAAGCTGCGCCTTCTCCCACAGTAGCACCAGCCACTGCCAACACCTGCAGGGGGCGCTGGAGGCTTTTCTCTTACAGGCATATACAAATCTCTATTGAAATAGTGATGACATCTTGCTAAACATGACAGTCACAAGCCAGTGTTCTCCTTGTGCTGGTCCCAAGCCCGAGTAAATGGAGAGGGTTGCATCAGGAAGGGCATTTGGCTCACGTAAAACCTCGGAAAGAATGTCTATCTGTACAAGTTTGAAAAAGAGAAAGTCCTACACAGCACGTGTTACTTTATATCTTCAAATATTAATGGCACTAACCCAAAAAGTTACTAAGCTTGTCCCAGGCCAAATTGGTCTACAGTTGACGCCTGTCTTAACCTTTTAAAGTTTGATAAATGTCTTTACTTTTTGCCTTAGTTTTAATGGCTTCATGGCTCACTTTCCTACTAAAATTTCACACACTGCTCACAACAAACAGTTTGCTTTGCTACTTTTGGCTTTGTGTGCTTCCCCTCGCTGCTGCACTGGCTGGTTGTACTCCTGGGATGTCCTCATTCACTTCCATCCATACGTCTGGCCATCTGTGGGGTGTAAAAAAAATCTCCAAATTCTTAGATTTTTACTTTACTTTTTGATTTAAAACCATCTTGTTTCTCTTTGTGTTTGTGTGTGTGACTTTTGACAGGGCTCGACGGAGAGCTGTAACAACGCAGAAGAAGAGGAGATGAAAGGTAGGAAAGGTACTTGTCAAACTTTCACCTTCTCTGCATGCTTCCTAATCTTCACTGTTAAAGATAATGCATGCTTTTGTATGGTATTTGCATGCACTCAGTAAGTGCAGTGTGCGAGTGAGTGAACTTTTAAGCTCTTAATTGGTCGAGTTGAGCAGAGTTGAAACCTGGGACAGATCAAACCAGCAGTGCTCCAGAAAACTGTTAATCCATTTACTGAGTGCAGCTCTTCATTGGTTTAGCAGCGACCAGTGCTTCAGAAGATCATCACTGACATGCAAACCTCAGTGTGTTGTTGCTTCTCTTAAGCTTGTTTACTCTCATCGCATCAGTTCTTTAATTATTTCATTAATAATCAAATAGCAAGGGTCCAAACATTCAGATAATATCATTGGTTTCTGATTAACATAAGGTTATGGCTATAGGGCAAAGGATTGTAGGAATGCTCAAATGCAAAAATATGTGGTGAGATCATTTTAGGCACCTAGCTCATAGCTAAGGTTATGTTTCAAGGTAGTAGTAATTGCATTTAATTTAATTTAACATAAAAAACAATTAGAATACATTCAAATATTTTACTGTGTGTAAGGAATCTATATATTCATTTAAACTGAACTACTGAAATACATTTACCTAGTACATCTATGACTACTTTGCATTTTAATTTGTGTGTGAAGTGTCTTGAATACATCTACAGTTGTGTGCTTTCTCAAGGTGTTTTTTGTGTGATGGCATTTTGGTTTTTACTTTATCCAAAGCTGTTTTAGACATTGAGAGTTGCAGATTATTTTTGACTTACTATAACAGAGGTCTGAGGCTGCATTGTGTACACATGTGTTTGTGTGTGGTTGTCATTTTGTGTGTTAGCGGTGGTGTGTGACAGTACCAGTGCAGACAGTGCAATGTTCAGTCAGTGCAGCACCAATGATGAGCAGGTCCAGACCTCATGTTGTCCTCAGAGCCCACCCACAACTGCTGTGCCCAGTCCCAGCCGTAAGTTTAACTATTGATCCTTCCCTGTGTGCCCTCTTTAAAGTTGATACATCCGTTTTAAACAAGGGCTTATCCTGATCTTTCTGTGATGTCTTGTACCTTCCTTTGCTACCATCTAGTGGCTATTACTACTATCTACATCTTTTACTAATGTAGACTTAGTTATACGTGTTACATTTAGCATTTAAATTTGACTAAATTGAAAGTATCTAGGTTTTGCATGCAGTTTTCTGGTTTAAAGTGATTGTTCCCCTTTGTGCAGCTGGTCCTGAGCAGGAGGCTGTTGTGAGCCTCCCTGTCCATGTAGTTCAGAGTGCTGCAGACCCACAGCCCACCACCAGTACGTGCCCAGTGTGGTTTGAGGGTGCATTTCAGTGAAGCTGTGTTCTTGCCAACTGAATTTCCTATTTCAATACTACACTCTGAGAAGTGTTATGGCTACATTGTTTGATGAGGCTGTGGACAGTTGAGCGTCAAGCTGTGTGTGTTTATTCCCTCCTCTTTGCCTCACAGTGAAGTCAGACTTATGCATGCAGCCTATCTGAAGTGGTGATTACATGTGAACATGAAACTGACTCGATGGCCTTTACTGTGTCAGTGCATTTACTTCAGTGAAGTGTCTTTCATCTGAGGGTTTATGTTGGTTTAAGAGGCAGTAGCAGTGATGTGGAAATGCAGGAAGATAAAGATAATCAGCTTGTGTGTCCTGTTGTGCTGTATTTTCAGCTCGTAAACAGGAGATAATAAAGATGACAGAGCAGCTGATTGAAGCAATTAACAATGGTGATTTTGAGGCTTACACGTAAGTTACTTCAATGTAATGTTTTTGTTGTTTCAGTGACCAATTACTATTATCAGTAGATAACTTTGGTTGAACAAGAGCACAAATTACACATTTTGATTTTTATCTGTCTGATTGTATTTGTGTATCAGGAGGATCTGTGACCCTGGCTTGACCTCCTTTGAACCAGAAGCTCTTGGGAACTTGGTGGAGGGCATGGATTTCCACAAGTTCTACTTTGAAAACTGTAAGTCATTTTTTGTTTACATGTTTAATCAAATACAGTGGACACACATTTATAAATGTTGGTGTTACCCCAGTGCTAAGTAAAAACAGTAAGCCGGTGCACACCACTATCCTGAATCCTCACGTGCATCTCATCGGTGAGGACGCAGCCTGCATCGCTTACATCCGTCTGACACAGTACATGGACAGTCAGGGCCGGCCCCGGTCTTGTCAGTCAGAAGAAACTCGAGTGTGGCATCGCCGTGACGCCAAGTGGCTTAATGTGCACTTCCACTGCTCAGGAGCGCCAGCTGCACCGCTGCAGTGAACCCAACACAGGCCCAGGTAAATCCATCGTATTACTTATAATTTCATCAGAACAAATTTGAACTAAAGAACAAAATTGTTGTGCAGCAAAAAGACAGGGTACCCATGATTCTGAGTGAACTCTGTAAGAGCAGTGTGTGTTAAAGCCTAACATTTTCCATTATCCTTGTAGAGCAGTTATAAGCCAAATAAACAGTTTTATTCTTGTTTTTTCCTACAGCTTTGCCTGAACATAAAGCTATTTGGAGCATTTATTCTCCGTGGTCAGATTGGTGCCTGGATCCTGGATAAGGGATGAGGCCGCTCGGAAAGTTGTAAAAACACAAAAGAGGGAAATATAAAAAAAAATATATATATATACAACTATTACTAAAAAGTCTACTTCAAAAGCTTGTTTGAAAGATTGACCACATCGAGAACACTGATCCAGTCCAACCCCAGTAGAAGACTTCATGGTTGATGACAGTCGGCCATGACAGCCTGCAGATGGTGCATGTTTCAAATGGCCACATGGGGGCGCCGCTGTTTTGCTCCAGTTCTCCCATGGCCTTTACTCCCTATCTTTTTTTTTTTCACCCGTTCTTCTGAAAGTATTAACTCATAGATATATCTATATAAACACACAAGAAAATAGGTAAAACGTGATACACCCAACACAAATACTGTAGGGAGATGCTCAGATGAACTGTGGCTGAAGAAAATGTAACTATTTGTTTTGTGTGGGCTTCACACAGTGGAGGATTGTTGAAGAAGTATTGCTAATTTTACTCTTGAAGGTGTTTGAGGGAAAGCTTGGTATAACCATATCATACTATGTTTTAACCGGGATTAGGTGTATTGCGTTACAGAAGCTTTTTTATTTGTGTTTTATATTCCTGTCTTTGTCTCTTTCTGAATGATATAAGGTATTGTGTGTTGTTGTTTTTTTTAAAGAAGGGGTTTTATTTAAAAGCACTGTGTACAAATACATATTTATAGAGAATCTGAAAAGGGAAGCAACTTTTAGAGAAGGGAGCATGCACGTGTGGCTGTGGAGGCTTTCCCCCTGTACTTTGAGTGTCCCTAAGTGTAAATATAATACAGACATATATGCATGCACACACAACCACACACTATCCCAACGTCCAGTTTTTCCGGGATACTTTACGCTTTAGAGGATATATCCAAGGCCAGCTTAATCTGAAGTTGCAGAAGGCGGGTTGCCTGTCTGTTACCACTAGGAGGCGGCAAATCTCAAACTCCGTTTTCGCTGTCTAGAGACATTTCTCCTTATTTGGTTGTGTGTATTTTTCGATGTGAAGCATGTTTTCTTTTGACTTTATGGCCTGTACTGTTTCCGACACTTGAGACTCGATGCTGTTGCGTCCTGAAGGGGTGGACTTTTCTGCAACTTCTGGTTTTGCTTGTCAAAATCTGTTCCCTGTCCTACCGCCCTCCTACCTCCTTCCTTCCTGAGCTCCCCACAATTCTGCCTCAATGACCTCTCTGTCCCTATTTCTGTCCCGCGTCGTGATGATACTGATGATGTCACCTGTATGCCTGTCTGTTGTTCTGATTGTGTTCTTAAATCTTTGTATAATTGTCTGTCTTGGCTTGCTGTACTTCTGTGTCACGCCTTGGCACTACTTTTGAGAAAAAGCATGTTTTTAAAAGGGAATGCAGTCACCACCACGGAGGATTTGGACAAAAAAAGGCACATTTTTGAGACTGGATGGAGGGCTTGGCAATCAAATGGCAATCAAAAAGACTGGGACCCTTCTTGTCACTGTTTGTGTTATGTGTTGTAGCTGTTGGTGTGGACATTTTTACGACACAAAAGAGAAAGGAATTGAGACTGCCACAATCGTTTTATATTCTGCTTGTTGTCATTACGCACTAAACTTAGAAGCTAAAAACTCACTTTTGTGGTAACGTCAAATCATGAAAGCACACGTGATCCCATTTTCCCTTTAAAAGAGGACGAACATATCTGTGTCAGTGAGTGAACTGTTTTTTTTTTTAATGTGTCGTAGAAACTTTAGTGTGCGTGTGTGGATTTGTACCAATAGGAGCTGAGGCTTGCCGTGCGTCGTCTGTGCTGCGCTGCTCCACTGTAAACTCATGCACTACTTAACTAGGCCCGTGGTCAACGAAAAAAAAAACTTTGGACCATCACTGACACACTTTAGCAGCAAAAATATACATGTTGTTGTATTTTGTCATACTTTGTCCACCGCCAGTGCTCTGGGTGCTGTAAAATTCACCAAAAAACATTAAACTGTGCCCCCCTTTCACACTTCTCGCACCACGATGGCGACAACCTATTTGGTACCAAAACTTTGTGACTTTGTGTGTTTTTAAATGGCTGTGTGCTGCAGGTGCTGGTCCAGTTGTTTATGGAAGTGTTGAACAAGATGCTTTTGTTTCATTGCGTGTGTGTCCACAGTCGTGTTTCTGGAAGAGTTACAATGCAGTCTGTCTTCACCTAATGGGATTTGTAAAGAGGAGGTCAAGGTGTGATTGATCCCGAAGGAACAAACAGGTGCACAGTGGGTTTGCCAAAGTATTCGGACAAAGTTGATGGACCAAGTTAAAGCAACGTCCATAAAATAAATCAATTTTCCATGGCTGAAATTTTAGTTATAAAATTGTCATATTGTTTTAGCCAGTCAGTATAGTTAATATTGAGAGACCTCTCCGAAGTCATTTTAAGCATGTTTTTACGCTTTTGGTGCAGCAAACACACCGTTTACGCAATCGTCTCACAAACATCTGTATTTGGTTTTCATGACATTATACATTATTATTTTGCACACAGTCATTGCTCCATTTCGATGTTACAGGGTATTTATGCGCTTTGTCGCTGTTGTATATAAAAAACGTGACCAAATCTGTTCATCTTTTCACTCAGAATTTCACCTCTGCACCTCTTATTGGTTAATTTTCTTCATGTACTCTTAGTGTACGATCCAAATACTTTGGCAAATGTGTAATTTAAGCAATCGGGGGACCATATAAAAGATATTATAAAAATGTTAAATGACAAAATAAATTTTAACAGCAACACTATATGCAGTTTTACAAATGGGAAGGAATATGCATGTCTTTTTCACTGTTTACTTGATGAAAAATGGAAAATCTATGTTACTTGCATCCTAAAATGGCTGTTTGAGATATCAAAATCAAAAGTGATGCATCTCACATAAAAATGCATACGATTAGCAAAAGCCTTAGCTTGTATGTGCCCCTGTAACCTGATACTAAGGGGCTACAAATGTCTCTGAGTTAAAATTGGATGCTGGATTTTTGCATGACCATACTGTTAATAAAAGTCATATATTTAAAACTAAAGTGTTTGTTTGAATGGTTGTTCTTCATAGCTTTGTTATTGGAAAATGAGAGTATTTAATAAAACATTTTAATAATATTGGTGTTGAGTTCTGGTCTCTTTTTGCAATAGTTAACTATGTTTAGTTACTCTGCACTGTAGATGGTGGGTTAGATTGTACTGATGAATGAATCCACAGAGGCATATTTGACACTTGATGATTTTAATTACATAAAATGTGTTTTTTGTTAAATTGAAATAGAAGAAAACATATCACAGCACTGGACAGGCTGAAGGTCACCTAAAGCCCAGTCTATACAGCAACAATGAACTGTGCTTTTCTGTTTTCATGAATGAAAAGGTTTAGCAGATAGACAATGGTTTTATGGAATACAATGTTAGGTAAATGTATAGTGTTTGTCCATTTTGCTGTTTTTTTGGGCCAGTCTCTAGTGTCAGATCACACACACCAACCAATCACAAGTCATGGCTTTCCATCCAAGATATCGTCCTGATGCCCTTGATTAAAGAAATGTGATGTGATTGGCTTTGATTGCTCCATGCAGATGATTGTTCATTTTGAGCAAATGTTTGTGCCGACATGCTTTTAAAATGTACAAGCCAAAATGGACGGCTGGGTTAGTCTATGGCTTAAGAGCAGGACAGAGGTGCTGCTGCTGCCCAAGTCGATCTTCTTAATCACCACAAGGTCCAGCTGAAGATCCAAGGTGATTTCGAGTGATCCTTTTGGCTGTTGTGTAAACATTGGCACTATAACCCCTTGTGCATGTCAAGTTAAGCACACGTGGCAAGACAATCTGCCACAAAAACAGTCACCACAATTTTCTCTAGCGTATTTCAGTTGATTCCTTGATTCAAGGAAGAAACAAAATGAACAGAGAAGGAAGTACTTTTCTCTACTGAAATGTTTACATACAAAACTGGAACATACAATCTTCTCACTGGAGTCTCTGCAGATTCAGTCTATAAATCTTCAACACACAGCTCCAAGGCCACCTTTTTCTGTGTATTCCAGGCAAGCGAGAAAGAGAGAAAAGATTGAAAAGAAGAAAGAAAAATCAGAAAAAAGGTTAAAGTTAGAAGAGTAGATTTAAGATTTAAAGGGGGATGAGAAAGCAGCCTGGAGTTACATGCAGTGTCAAATAAGGAAAGTATCTTAGCATGAAACATGCAGCGACAGGAAGCAGCACAAAGGGGCGACTTGTGTTTTCAATGTTAAAAACACAGAGGAATGTCACCTTCTGAAGCAGGAGGAGGGTTTGACCTGTACAGCAGCTGAGATTTTAGGGAGATTTAGAGGGACAGACAGGCAAAGGGTTGACCAATCAGGAGATGTGGTATAAGGGGCCCCATATGCCATGCAGACCAGTCCCATCAGGCTCTGGACAGGCGCTCAGCTCTGTGGGACAGTAGGTGACAGACAGGGGCAGCGAGGGGGACACGGTTTACAGAAGCAGGATGGATGGCATCTGTTACACCATGTTTTAGGTTCCCATGGAGACAGGACACCCCCACTCAACCCACCCCGTACACTTATCTGGCCCCACCCTCAGGGTGGCACACACTCACCACGCGCTCACAGCACGGTAGCACACAGACGGGATGACGAAGCGGGGTTTAGCAGCCAGACTGTGGCTCCCCGCTCCGGCTTTTAGATTTTCTGCCCTCGACATCTGTAGGACAAAGGCAACGGTCATGTTACATCTGTACAAACCGACCAAAAATGAAGTATATTTGCGAAAGAAATGTAACAAAAGTACAGAAGCAGAAACAACAATAAAATAAATAAAGTAGAGACTGAAAGTACTACTATCATTGACACGAAGCAGTGCTCGTCTTAGATTATAAATTAATGCTTACAATAATCTGTACAAGAACCATCTCTAACATAAGCACTTCTGTTCAACCAACTGATGCACTGGTTTTTCAGGTATCCTTCAAATGGTGCTTCATTCCCAAAACAATGATTGCAAACAACTTCATATTAACCATAATTTTGCTGTAGTGTAATCCCTGATATCAAAAATAACCATGCTAGATTATTTTGTGAATGAAGTCTTATCTTTTTCACCAAAAAAAAAAAAAAAAAAAAACAGAAAAGAGTGCCACATCTACAAAAGAAAACACCAACAGGAAACTTCTGGAGACACCCATTTTGATTACATAAATCAAAATGATTTTTGGACAGGACATAACAAAGCCATGCTGTTTAGTTATAGAGAACAAAAGCAGTGAATGTGAGTTACAACCAACAGAAAAAATTATAGCATTTTGCTTAGTTTTTATCAGACTCTTGGGGAAAAAAATGCAATCACAAATTTAGGGGACACCTCTCAAAAGACATATATAAAACCCGAGAAGCTTAAACATCATGCTCGTCTGTGAATCAGTTTAAAGAGGGAAACACACAATGGTAAAAGCTGGGCACACATTATTCCCAAAACAAAAAAGAGCAGTGAACAGAAAAGGGAGAGGTGACCAGTTTCCAGTCCTCACCAAAAGAAAACACCACAGTGAAAGTGTTCTACCAATACATGCATCAGTACATCTGCGTCTCACACACAGCCGTATTCGTACCACAGGGACTGACTGTCCTCTGGGCTGAGAGGCTGCTCCGAATTATTCATACAGGGCTCTTCCTCAAACCCTCGATTGACTGACTGAGTGTGAGGGGCTGGGTTTTGTGACATGGGACTGGGGAGGGCTTTTGGGGGTCCACTGATGTTGCTGACTAAGGTGGGATTCAGAGACAGGAAGGGCAGGTTTCTAGCAGCTGACTCACTAAAGATAGAGTCCATGAACACAGACTCCACAGTGAAAGAGGGGCCCAGAAGGGACTCCAGGGTGGACAGCTCTGGGTCCTCCAGGCTAGGGCAGGGTAAGCTCAGAGACTTGGGTAATGGGGCAGCGCTGCTGTGCGGGTGGTACTCACTGGGGGTGTGCTGGGAGCGCAGGCCAGCCTTAGTGAATGCAGAAGGTGGCGAGGCGTCCACAGACACAGGCTGCCGGTTGTCCTTGGACAGCATGTCGTGGATACTGGTGCGGCGGGTGGTGCCTTCAGCCGTGGAGATGACACTGCTGGCCCGGGGCAGGCTGGCAGAGGCTGCGTCCAATCTCTCGGACACAGATGTGGCTTTGGCCTGAGTGGATAGACTGGAGCGAGCTGGGACAGTGCCTCTGACACGAGTACTCTCAGCCTTACGCAGTGTGGGACGTCCTGGCTGAGCGGAGGACCTTGGTGGGCGGTCGGAGCTAACTGGAGCTGCTCGGCCACTGGATGAGCGCAGGATGCCACGTCCCTTTGTGACAGTGCGCTCCTTCACTCCATGTTCAGAGGAAGAGGACAGGCGAGGAGAGTCCACTGTAAGGTTCTCCTGACTGCCAGACTGCAGAGGAACAAATAAAATACAAACAAGTGCCTTAATTTAAGCAGGCAGGACGCCATCACTGTCAACCACCAACACCTTTGATCTGTTGGTATTAGCATTTAAACATTTTTCTGTCACGGTGTTCAATTGCTTCTGCGTGATTTGATGTGAACGGGGCATAAGGGGAATCCCAAATGTTTACCTTCAGTATAATTTAGAGTAAAAAAAATCCTATAGATTCAATTTTAAGAGCTCACCTCTGCAGGATCTATCCCCTCATCAAGGAACTGCTGCAGGGAGACCACCTCGCTCCCTGGGGAGCCATTCTTTCTGATCTGCGTCTGTCCAGGACTCCCTGTTATGCTGGATGGGTCCAGGGACCTCCTGAGCTGCAAGGGGCTCTGGTGGGAGGAGCGGGACAGAGTGGGCTGTTGGACTGGACTGCTTCCACTGCTAGACCAGACATCCTGGTCCAGACTCAGGCTGAACTCCCCACTGCTCTCACTGTGGGGCCTGCTGAGGCTGCCGTTCAATGTGCCTGCAAGAAGAGAAGACATCTTTTAGTAAATGACTGAAAGTATAACCAGTACCAGGAGACTAGTTCAGTGTTTTCTTCAGGTTTTGCTCCACTGTTTATGCAGAAATTGCAATTTAATCTTGTAATTTTTTTTTCAATCTCAGAATTTATAGACTACTTCTAGATTAGCCCCCCCCCCTGTTCTAAATAATAGGCATAACAATCCATTTAACAAGCTGTCCTCCATCTGACAACAAATAAAAACTACTGGAAAGGTAATAAAATATTAGATCATTCATGCATTACACGAGTAAAGGAGGGGGTTTCTAGAGGTGTTAGTGTAGGAGGAGCGTACCTTTAGGCTCCAGAGGAGAGGTGAGGTGGGAGTTATTGTTACTATTACTACTGGTCCTGTTGCTATGGAGACTGGAGGGTCTCGAGGCTGACGACACACACACACACACACACACACACGCACAGTGTTATACATATAGTGTATACAGTTCATACAAAGAACTAACACAAAGAGGGACACGTGGGTGCATGCTGACAGTTCGAAGTGACGCCTCCTGCTGGGGCAGCAGATGGCCCAGGACAGACAGAGGGACAGGAAGGGTGGCTCAGTGCCAGGGCTCAACCCAAAGATGTCCAGTTAACAACCCAGACACCGCTAGCAGAGAAACAGGACACAATAATCCAGGACACCCTTTAACACAATCTATGAAAACCAATGTGAAGTATATGAAGGGAGACTTGTGGCCCAATATTTGAGTTGAAGAAAGAAAGACCCGGAGCTGGTAAATCCTAAAGTACAAGTTAATGTGTTTTTAATGTCTGGAAAGCAACGCAAAATGACCCACAGTGAAATTTAATGTGAAGCAGTGGTCACTTACTGCAGATTCTACAGGGCACTCTGCACACAGTACTCAAGCCTAAAGGAAACGGACATACAAAGTTTGAGTAGTACACAGACATTTGGCTAGCTGCTGGGGACAGAATCCATGTGCACCCGACGCCTATTGTTCTGACACTGCACAAAACAGAGATGACCTAATAGCTAATGCTAAGTGCTGTGGGGATGATGCACTTCCTCTGGACATTACAGAGAAGAAGTGGCAGGGGTTTGATGGACTCTGATGGACAAAGTATTCGATTCACAGTGTGTATTCTGGGAACTCATTAGTCATATTCAGTATACGATCAGGGCTCAGCAGTAACATGAACTTTGAAACACGGCTGCAGATACCTAACCTAACATTTGTCTAGAAATAGTTAAAATTAAATATGTCAAGTGCTAATCTCTATACATATATACACACATGTATATCATTTTTTCATGGGAGGAGGAATGAATGGCCACAACTGGGTCATTTATACCCCAGTGACAAATATCTGGTGAACTGATTCGTGGCCACAGATTAACTGTCCTCAATAATGTTGTAAAGCCTGGAATAGAGCCAATTCTACTTTGATTGAAGGCTGATCATTTTTTCTCGTTCATCTAAAATTGCTTTTTGCTGAGCAGTAGTGCAGGAAGACAGTCCAAAGATTAGCAGTGGGACTGTGGAGAACATGACCTCTTTTTTGAGGTGGGTGCTGCCTCACCCACCTTCTTTAAAACTATTTAAAAGGCTGTCTAATTCCCAGTTGAATCAAACAAAGTGCTGTAGTAATGCATGTAGATCCACGCTAATGTCTTACCTTGGCTCTTAGGATCGTCAGAGGAGCCAGCCACATCCTCACAGGAAGCATTGTCTGTTAAGAAAAGAGCAGCGAGTCATTGTAAATATCATTTAAGTTACCACCTTGGTGACCATTTGTGTCTACTCACCTTTGACTTGGAGCCGGTGCTTGGTCCGGCCATGCCCTGAAGATGGCAGTGTGAGAGCCTCACAGTCAATAGCGTTTGTGGACAAGGCCAGCTCTTTCAGGCGCTGCCCATTTGGTCGCGTGGAGCCCGTAGAGTCCAGTGATTCACCTCCGTCAAGGTTGTCAATGCTGAGAGCCCATTGAGCCTCAGGCCCTCCTGCTACAGCCATGGTCTGCAGCAGGTCATTCATGGCTGAATAAAATGAGCGACAAAATAAAGAAATAATTAGCTATTGTATATCACAATTGCATCTAAAAAATTATAATACTGTAGAAAGGTGACTGTATTTCAGTAGATCAAATCAAAGTGAAAGGCATACATTACATAGAAAGTTAATTATAATGTCAAGCATTAATTTATTGAGATGACATAACTTACAGGTAATAAAAACAGTATCTCTTAAAATTAGTACTAAATAAGATTAAATAATCATAAAAAATAATAAATGTTTAAATTACATCACTCTGTGTAAACTGAATCTATATAATATACAAGTTTCACTTTTTTAATTGAACTACTGAAATAATTTCACTTTACCACAATATTACATTTTTTAAGATGCACCTGTAAAAGTCTTACTTTTGATGTTTAGCTATAGTCCCAAAAAAAATAACTTATTGTAAGCACACACTGAATATAAATTTATTAGGCAAAGTGTATTAAGATGGCAACATTTAAGCTCAAGATTTAGGGAGCTGCAATCCTGATGCACATTGTCTAATAAACTGTTATGATAATGTAACAGCAAAGCATGAATGCATGCACAACCGCTTCGAGCAGCAGCGGTACAGTCTACAACCAGAGCCAAAAGAGGAGAGACAATTTAATATCAGCAGAATAATAAGATCTGAAATGCAGCCAACTGACAGCAGAGACAGAAAAAACAGAGAGAGAAAGAATCCCGGCTCATTTCAAGTCCTCAACGGTGAGAGCAGCGATCAATGTTGAGATGATTTTCAAAAGTCATGCTGTGTCCAAGATGAGAGCACACACACCGCAGACTCATGAAAGGCAGTCCCACTCACTCCTCACTGTCAAACCAGCAGCTACGCACTCACACACGCACACACATATTACAGCCTTTCATACACTGTACACAAACAGACTGGGCCACAAAGTACACAACAAAGCTGCCCAATAAGTTATACACTTCTTACAGATTTATAGATAGACAAGAAAATCTAGAGTCTAAAATACTGTCACAACTAGAAAGGTTATTATTGGAAAGTCAAATAACAAAAGGAAAATGTTGACTGCTAGATTAGCAGTCAACATAATAGTGACATCAAAAAACTATGTTAGTGAAAAATCATTTTTATTAGGTTTTAAGAGGTTGGTGAAAGTTGATCTTATCTATTACAAGCAAGTAAATGCGGCAGGCTCAGCTCACAAAGGTGACAGGGAGATTTACTAGGAAGGAAATCTAAGGATTGGTCACTCAAGCCTGAGGTGGCGGTATAGTTAATAATTTTAAGCTACAGTAGTATGTGCTATGAATGCACAGCTTTTCATCTATTTATTAATTGAAAGAAGTTAAAAAGATTTTGAGATCTGCTGTCTGCCACACCACGGCACCTTCAATGACCATTCCTTTTTTGTTTCTCCTAGCGTGAAAGTGAGAAGGAAAAGCAGCAAAGAGCTAGCGTGACGGCTAACGGAGGTCTTACACATGGAGCGCCGGTAGATGGCCTTGGCCTTGTCTTTATCCTTGGATCTGTTCCTCATGAAAGGCAACCTTTTTAGAGCTGTCAAAGTGCAGCCGGGAGACAGACAGACGTGAGACACAAACAGCGGTGCAGGGCAAGAGAATGAGGCAGAGGAACAACAACAAAAAAAGGGGGGGGGGCAGAACAGAGGGATATGGTTAACGTTTTCACAAAGAGAGTTTAGGGCGAGGTGCAGGGAGAGACCTGAATCCACAGACGGACACGAATAAGACATGACTCCAGGCTTTTCCTCATACATATAAATAAACAATGACAAACTGGTTCAGTAGAGGTCACTTCTGAATCATTCTTAAAGAGGGCAGACTTTTAACCATGACACAAAAAAAAAAAAAAAAAAAAAAAAAAAAAATCTAACAACTCTTCTCTCTGCACACAATCAACCACACATACCAACAGCCCAGTGGGATCAATGAACCATGGGAGATGTTTCCTACATTAATATTTAGCCTAAACTGCAACACATCTATTGACACAATGCCACCACATCTAAATGGAACACAGAGGATGTACAATATTAAAAGGTGCAATCAAAGATGCTAGAACCATATTTTATTAACAGAATGACAATTTTACACAGCTTCAGTCCTATTTTTCCAAGCTTGAGAATTTCCCAGCTGTGGGATCCGCCCTGTTTTATCTATAAAGTACTAAAAAAAATCCCCACAGCAAAATGAAGCTAGATGTAAACCAAACTAAATATGGTAGAAGTGTAACTAAATCTAAATAAATTGCACCTTTTAATAGCTAAGATGCTATGTTAGAGGTAGTTCCCTTATGTACCACTTTTCACAGGGGAACTGCACAGATTAACAGGTTGATCTGACTGTGAGTCTATGTCCTGAACTCAAACAAACATGGGCTGAATTAGTCAACCTTGTGCCACTGTGCAGCGCAAGCAAAACCTATACAACGACTGACAACGACAATGGACTCACGAAAACATGCCCCGAAAGATTCGAAAGTGGGGTCAGAAACCCCATCCAAACTCATCATACCATTGGTCGAACCCTGCCCTTGGGCATGAGGCTGATGGCCTCTCCTCCCTTATGAGAGAGAGAAGCACAGGAGCAGTTAAAGGAGGACAAAACTGCAGTGTGTGTGATGCTCCTAAAATCTGTCAAACACAATTGCCTTGTTTGTTGAGCCTTTAGACTTAGATTTATGTTTGTAATGGACTCACTGTTGCTCCTCTTTTGTGTGAGTGTGTCATCCAGAGAGTTGGAGCCAGAGCCGATAGAGGAGCTGTCTTGACTGTCCTGGGGCAGTGCCAGTCCGTCACCGGACTCTGACCGAGATGGGGTCAAGGTGAGAGAGCGCATCCTTTCCCGCTTTGGCTTAATCAGCTTTTTCATTTTCAGAGTGATCCAGTTGCCACGCCTTAAAGAACAGGAGAATTATACAGAGCCAAGATGAAAAAACAGAACTGCTTATAACAAATATAATAACATTTGCAGAATTCTTATCTAGCCCCACATTTATATTTGACAATATCTAGTATATTAATATGATAATGTTTATATTGTCCCCAAAGATTTGTATTCTGTTGAACTATAATGACATTAAACAACAGAGCTGCCTTTTACCTGCGTGGAGGTGAAGGGTCATAAAACTTATATTGGTCCATTATCTTCTCCTCAAGCTTCTCCTTCTGTCTCCTCAGCTCATTCAGCTTGTCTCTGGTATTAAAAAATATGTAAATGATAGATTAGTAAAAGGGCATTAAAGTTATAATGTAATAATGAAGTCAAATATTAAAGCAAGAGTCACATGTATTGTCTTTGCTCCACATGGAACAAATCCTTGCTCTCCATGGTCTGCTCCAGCAGTGTGCGGTTTTGAAGCATCAGAGTCTGTATCTGGTCCAACAGGTGGCGGTTCTCCTCCTCAAGGTTTCCCTTCAGCTGGCTCAACAGCTGGAGTTCACAAAGATACCACATCAAAACATACATTAAAAGACCTAAATCTCTTAAACACAGCTGACTAAAGAAGTCATATGTCAAATATCAGATATCAAGGGGCAGATATGGGACAGCTGGAGGATAAGGACCATAAAGTCAAGACAACAATAGGCAAGGATGAGTCTGTCCCTTACCTCACACTGGTTCGTGAGTTTAGTTGAGGTGATGTCCAGCTGCTGGTACTGCTCTTTCAGTTTGGAAAACTCAGCCTCCAGTTTGGTCTGGTCCAGTTTGGCACTGTTCAGTTGGCTTTTTAAGTTCTTATGGTCAAGCTGTAGAGCCTCGTTGTCCTTCATTAGCTGTTGATATGTAGTGTTAAGTCTGAAAAGAGAGCACACAATTCAACATATTACATTTCCTTGAAGAGGTATGAAAACCAAACAACACACAACAGACAATGGACTAAAGGTTAATAATAAGTAAACAAGCAAAAACATCTGGAACTGACCGATCATTATCTTCTTTGAGCAGTCTGCACTTGTCGGCTGTAGCTTGGTGAGTTTCATTTTCTGATGCCATTTTTTCCTGTTGCTCCTTCAGGTTTTTCTCTAATTGCTCCAGATCACCCTTTCTCTGCAGAAGCTGCTTGTACCTACAATCCAAAGACAATGGACAACATATAATAATAAATATTAAACTTAAAAACATGCAAATTTTAGCCCTGTTTATGAATGACAAGACAAGCTTACAAGTCAACCCAGCTTTACTATCACAGGCTGGGGCTTGTGCTAATTTTAACTCCGAGCTTACTTGTCTTCGAGGTCTCTGTGCTGCTGCTCCAGACTTTTATGGGAGCTCTTCAGTCCTCCATGTTTACCTATAAGGGCCTCATACTCAGCAGCCTGCCTCTCGTGGAGCGCCGCCAGCTTCTCATGGTCTCGGAGGAGCATTTCGTAGGTGGACCTCACCTCCTCTTTCTCTCTGAGGGCCCCCTCCTTCTCTCCCTCCAGGCCGCTCTGCTGGCTCTGCAGCTGGGCATTCTGAGCCATGAGAGATGCACTCTGTGAGCTCAATGTGGAGTGCTCAACCTGAAGAAAAACAATAATAAAAAAAATCACATCGATTATGAAATATATTTTAGATATGCTGAATACTTTTTGTTGGGCTGGTTAAATTAAAGTATGATGTTGCTTGCTTTTCTCCATAGGAAGCACTGTGTGCGCTTTTCTTTTCAGGTTTCCTTTATGACCACAGTGTTTTTTCTTGGGTTCAAAAACACAATTCAATTCTATTTTGAATTGTGAAAAATGTGTTGGTGAGGAGCTACTGTACCTTTGAAGAAGCTTTTACCTGCAGCTAACAACTAACGCCTGCACACAATTCACTGTGCACAGAATCAGTATCTTTACACGAGTTGTTTTAGTACATGCTTTGACTGAGCAGTTTGTTGTAGTCGCGTATATCTAAGCTTATTACCTGAAGCTTGGCATTCTGCGTTTGCAGTGTTGTGTTGTTCTCCTGTAAAGAAGCTGTTTGTCTCTGAAGGGCCACTATCTGAGCCTGGAGGTTAGAGCTTTGAGTTTCTATTTGTTTGAGCTGGCTCCTCAGAGCTGCCTTCTCAGCCTGCAGCGTAGCATTCTGCAAAGACACAAAGATGTCATAAAGTTGATTTACAAGCCAGTGAGTGAAATTGTGCACATTAGGCTAACTTACATTTCTTTCAACCTCAATGAGTCTGTCTTTGACCTTCAGCAGTTCCCTTGTAGCTTCTTGACTTTCTTTCTCCCATTTACTAACAGACTTTTGGTCCTCCCTTCCTTTGGGGGGCGAGCTCTGTACCATCCTTTCCTCCTCCTCCCTTTGACGCAGAGCCTCATAGTTTTTCTTCACCTTTGGAAGAGACATATGTAATAATATTTACAGGCCAACAAGAATTAAAAACACAGCAAGACAGCACCACACTTGACAATACGTAGTAGTAATGCTGACAGGTTCACAACCAGCCCACTCAAACTGAAGCTCTACATTTGATTGTGTACGTCCTAAAGGGAAGCAGACATTCTCGCCTACACCTCACCCTTCAACAGATTCCTGCCACCTCATGAATGGATAAAAATGGCGATAGAAGTGGAGTGAGTGAATTAATAATGTAGTTGCCTTGAGAACACTCTGTGTTTTCAACATTTTCAACTCCAGGGGATGATTTCAGCACAGCTTGTCCTCAAGTCAAATTGCTGCAGATTGATATTTTGATTTTCAGTGGGGCCTGTACTGCTTAATGTGATTCAGACAGTCTTGTCTTTGTTCTGTAAAATCTATTTGTAAATGTACTGCTTGTAAATGTGTATGGATGTATATGTATTGTATATAACTAACTGTCTTAAGTTCTTGGCGAAGCTGCTGGTTGAGGTTTGAAGACTCCTGTAATCTGGCCTCAAGAGCAGCAATCTTCTCCTCCTTGATCTCCAAGGACGACTTCAGAGTTGACTCGAGCTTACTTTCCAGTAGCTTAAACCTGACAAGAAAAAGTCAATACTTATTGCATGTGTAAAAAACATATAACATGTAAACATTTAAAGCTTTCATTGAAAGCTTTGGCTATGATTATTTATTTTTTTATTTTTTTTACAACCAAACATAAATGGGGCAAAGATCCACATAAGACCTCACGTAATGAAGTGTATTTTCTAAAAATACATTTTGGCTTTATTAGACAAAACAGTGGAGTAGAGACAGGAAACCAGGGAAGGGAGCTAGAGAGACATTTGGTAAATTGTTAGTGATATTGATACCTGTCATCAGAGCTCTCATCATGCAGTAGTCTCTCCTTGTTTAGTCCAATCTTCTCCAGTTCATGGGTCAGTTTTTCCAGGTCATTATTCATTTGCTGAGTCCGCAGCTTCTCACTCACCAGCTCCTAGAGACACAAATAAAAAGAATATGGTAGCAGGCAGAGATTAGTTTGTTTTTTGGGCCAATGACACACAGTCACGATGCATCATAAACACACTGTTCACAGAAAGTATTACAGGAAAAACTATTTTATTCTTGTACCTCTCTGAGTGTGACCAGCGTCTTCTTATCGATGCTGGACTGTTTGACCAGCTCCTTATTTTCTCTTTCCAGGTCTTTCACTCTTGTGCATGAGTCCCTGAAGAAGATCATCTCTTTGCCCATTGTGCGGTTCTCTTTCTCTAAAGCTGAAATCCGCTGGTTGTTGTCGTCCAGTTTGGAGTCTTTGATCTCAGGCCTGCTGCCTCAGACGCTTGTTTTCTTTCTCTAAAAGCTTCTTGTCTTTTTCCAGTTGCGAACTTTCCTGCTCCAGCACCTTGTTCTGTAGGACCATGATGGAGAGCAGATGTTTGATAGGATTTTCAACAGTCTAAATGCCGTGTAAATACTTGTGTTAAATGTTTGGTTAAATGTAGATTAACCCAAATGGCAAGTTTGGCAAAAAAATCTGGGATAATCCAACACCGCGGGAGTTCTGCTGTAATTTTATCAACATGTACAACTAAAGGCAGATAGTGCCTGTTGTGTTCCCACTACCTTTGTATTAAAAAGAAAATTGTAGATTGTAGTTAAAAACAATATATGCCACTTGGATCCAGCCATTTTAATGAGAGATTTTGAGCATTTGTGCTATGCATGTACAAAATGAGTTTTTCATACCTCTTGTTCAAGCTGCTCAAGACGTTTACTGGAGATCTTTAGTTCCTCCAAATTGCGCTGAAGTGTTTGATTTTCTGCTTCCACTTCTTGAAGCTCTGTCTCCAACTGCTGGATCTTTTTGCTGCTGTTCTCTAAAGCCTTCTGTAAGCGTTGGTTCTCAGTATCCAGGCCCTGGTAACTCACCTGAGAGAGAAGTTAGGCAGGGAGGATATTTTAAGAAACTGAACTAGTTGTGTCGTTCCCTTAAGATGGAACTGGCCTCATAAAAAGAAGATTTTGATGGAGTTCAAATTATGCTTTGATTTACATTTTGTGACAAAATCCTGGCCTTCTGTTAAACTACTGACCCACACAAGCTCTCCAGTCTTCAACACATACCTCTAATCTTTCATTTTTCTTGGATGAGGCCTTGAGGAGCTCCAGACTGCGTTTAAGCTGGCTCTTCTCACTCTCTAGCTCCCTGTTCTCAGCTTCAAGTTGAGCTGCCTTTGATCCCGCTGATCTGAGATTTTCGGCAGTGCGACGCAATTCCAAGTTTTCTTGTTCGAGCTGAGAATTGTCCTTCTCCAGAACCTCCAACTGAAATGCCATGTTTTTTAGTGTGTCCAACTTCTTTTTCAGACGACGACCTTCAGCATCCAACTCCATGTTCTCTTTCTCCAAAGACAACACCTACAATTACACATATGGTTACATGCATAAAACAATTTTAAATTAAATGTCATAAATAAAAAAATATATATAATAATATATATATATATATATATATATATATATATATATATATATATATATATATATATATATATATATATATATATATTATATATTATATATATATATATTATATATTTATATATTTATTTATTTATTTATATGCAAATGAAATTTTACTATACCTTTTCACAAGTGATTCCCAGGCTGGCCACCTTCTTTTGTAGACTTTCATTTTCTCGCTCCAGCTTCTGCACCTGCATCTCCAGCTCCTCTGCTCTCTCTCCTTTCTCCTTCATTACCTCTAGTTCCTTCCCTAAAAACACAAACACATCTAATGACCTAAATGCAACCATTTAGGTGCTTCTCTTAAGGAAGAGAAAATGAAAATGACTCACGTAATTGTTTTCTTTCAAACTCTATCTTATTGAGTTTAGCCGTTGTCTCACAGACAGACTCATGCAGAACGCGATTTTCCTTCTCCACATCTTTGACACGAGCTTCAGCTCCCACCTGACATCGCTGCCTCAGAGATGACACGGTTTGACTGAGATGCTTATTCTCCTGCTCCAGATCCTTCATCTTCAAGAAAATACAATACAAAAATTCATATTATGACACTGCTATTAAATAATTTATATAAAATTACTGCTATAGTATCATGTTGTTATATATTGTTGTATATATTGTTTCAAAGCTCAAAAAACTGAAAGCAATACAATAATCTTATTTCATGGGTCACATTTGGGCTCAACAAAGACATTTTCATTAAAAAGACAGGTAGTGAATGTGGGACAGGAATCAATGAGGTCAATATAAAACAACAGTAAAACTAATTAATAGCTATCTGAACAGAAGAAAATGAATTACACAGACCAATAAAACAGCTGCTTATGGTGTTTTTCTTCATATAGATAGACTGTAAAACTACACTTGAGTCTGTGTTGTGCAAATAAAGCTATAATATCTATTGCAAGCAAATAACTGTCAGCAACCTATTTTTTTTTACATTCATGGCACTGGTATAGATATAAGAAAGAAAAGTAAAATATAGATACAAAATGACAGGAACATTTGGTAAAATATACAGTAGGATGTAGATGATAAATGCAGAAACTGTACCTGTCTCTCTGAGTTTTCTCTGAGTGTTTCCAGGGTTTTCTCAAGTAAAGCCTTCTCCTTCATCAGGTCAGTGCTCAGTGATTCAGAGCTGCGAAGTGAGTCTCTGTCAGCTGCTAGCTCACTTTCCAGCTGCTCCAGCTACACAACACACAAGTATGCAATCATCAACCTCCTGCCATGCTACATGTGGTCAAATCTTTAGTTTTAAACATCACATTTTATTTTCTCAACTTTTAAAAACATATACGTTCTCCTACCTGAGATTGTTCTTAACTTTGAACTGCCTAATCAAAGACTGTTTTCAATTTTTGAGTCTACCAGAAGCTGCATTCACATTTTAATGAGTTTCGTGGTAAACCTAAACCCTCTGAGTAGAGCAGTAAATTTTTCACTCAGATTTACTCCTTGTGAGAGAAAACACAATTTAATGCTTTTTCTTCACAGAGCTCAGAGAGCAGCTTATACTTCTGAAAATAGCTGAGAGACTTCTCTTAGCGAGGGGCGTTTGGGTGTCAAAGATGGGGAAAAGAAAAGGCAGCTGGGATTTATTCCTTTGCCTTTATGCCATCCCGGCCTTTCTGTGTGCCCTCTCTTCCTCTTTTCCCTTTTCTGTCCTCTGACACTGTGTGAAAAGATCTCAAGTCGTCTGGCAGCATGATATATTGGAGGAGTGATGGGCCAAAGTGTAAATCTTGGGGGTAACTGAGATAGGATGAGGGCATAGCATTTGATCATAGCTCCCGGGAGTCTGACACTGACACAAGCTACGTGTGTGGGATTTCTTTGGTCATTTAAAGTAAGAGGCTTCGTATGTTTGTAAAAAAAAATAAAAAAAAATAATAATAATAATAAACATAAAATATAACAATATACTAAACAAAATATGAAAACTTTATTTCTTACTTTCTGTTTTAGTGTCTGGTTTTCCTGGCTTGCTTTAGCCAGTTTTGCAGTAGTGTCCTGCCCGGCTGCTCCTCTGAGCTCCTCCACTGTTTTCAGCAGAGTCTGGTTGTCCTTTTCCAGCTTCAGCAGGCGGCTGGAGGTGAGCTCATTAACCTCCTGTCCCAGAGACTTCTGAGGTGCTGTGCCCAAACAGTCAAAACAATACCGTGAAATTATTGATCGAAAACAGAAATGTACACAGAACAAGCTACAAGTACAAAGACTGAAACATACACAAATCACTGGACTAACAACAAAGACTTAACTTAACTACTTAGATGTTATTTTAACAGTCCTTTTATACAAAATCTTTATGCAGATCTGCAGTTTAAGCCTCTTAACAGCTTTTATCCAAACACCAAGATAATCCTTCAAGAGTCGCTGAATATTAATTACAGGTCTTAATGACGTTGAAACAAAACCAAACAAAGTTGGCATTGTAGTGGTGTAAGAGAGTGCCTGGGCCTAAAGCCAGTGACTGAAGCTAAAGGCATTAGAAAGCTATTGTTCTTAAACCCATGCTTAGATCACTGAATACCTAATACAAATTACTAGCTACTATGACATTTACTGTAGCATTATTAGTGCTTACCATCAGTCAAGTCTGGTGTTTTGGAGAGCTGCTCCAGCTCCCAGCCAAGGTGCAACGACTCATCCATGCTCTGCTTCTGGGCCATCTCCAGGACAAGGTTCTCCTCCAACAATTCCTCCATGCGTTTACGATCCAAGTCACGCTCCTGGAGGTAAAAAGACAGATGATACTAAAAATACACTACATCACATTTATCACATCTAATCTATAGTCACTTCCTTATTTTGAAACTGTCAATAATTTCAAAAATCAGCTACATCAGTTCCTTAGTAGATTCACAAAATATGTATTCATAAAGTGTAAAACCATTCATAAACAAATCTTACCATCTCCAAATCATGCAATTTGGATTTAAGTTGCAGGTTTTCCTTCTCTAGCAGGTGAAGTTTGTCAGCACGACTTCTGCTTGTGTCCAGCTGTTCCTCCAACATGTTCTTGGTCTCCAGCAAAATCTGATTGTCTTCCTTCAACTCCTAAATAACCCATCACATTTATTGGTATGTGTGGATGCCATTAAATTATTTTTGTGTATTATTTATAGCTGCTAATGTACCTCGACTCTGGCCTTATAGAAATCAATGTCATGAAGTCTCTCCTTGTATCGACACAGCTCACTCTCCAGTTTGTCCACTCGGATGGCCTTCTCTCTGAGCGAGTCCAGTTCGTCACGATAGGCCCGTGCTGACCGCGCATCTGACATCAGCTGGTAGCTCTGGGTTGGAGAAGTCATACAGTAATTATGGATGAAGTGTGAATTAACTAGGGCTGCACTGTATATGCAGTACATAAAATATAATTATCATAATATCAAATGCAATGTAGAAAACCTGCTATGGTGTTTCATCTGACAGAAAACTAGACTCTCAAAAAAGTGCCTGGAGCCTTAAATTAAAATATGTTATGACCAAATACAAAAATAATATTAAGATAATTTAGTTCTAATTCAATCCTGAATGTCGACCTGGTTTAGTCCTTAGTAAGTTTTGATATAGCCCCAGTTTTTTCAGAGACTTGTATGTCTTCATAAATTAAAATTGAGTGGGACATTTACCATGTCTATGGTTAATGAGATATCAAAATATTATCCTAATATTCAAAATAGTTATCACAAATTGCATGTTTCTTCTAATATTGCACAGCCCTAGAATAAACATGTGTGTCACAGAGTCAGTGGGTTAATGACTTTGTCATTTGCTATGATTAGGAAGATTATCTGTAACACAAACAGCTTTGGTTGGGTCTCCTCATACACATCCTTTATACTCTGAACTCATCAACCTTGTTTATAACGTGTAGTTAGCAGCCAGCAGGCAGCCTTCCTCCACCCACTCCAAATCAAAAGTCATGAGAGGTTGCTGCTGGACTATAGATAGCTCTAATAGCCTATAATGAGCTAAAGCACAAGCTAGCTGATTAAAGCCTGGCATCTTTGTAGAAACAAAGAGCTTAGAGAGAGGCGGGAGGAGCAGGTGGAGAGTGTGCAGTTGTATGAATGTGTGTGAAGTAATCAAACATGTCTGCTTTTGTTACCTCTGTTTGTAGCCTCTTGAGCTCTTCTTCCATGTTCTCCAGTTCCTGTCTAGTATCCAGAAGTTGCTCACTCTTCTCCTCTCTGTAACAGAGCATAGATAAAAATGATTGAACAAACGCAAACCAATAAAGAAAGAGTGACTCTACTGTAGTCTGGTGACTCTAAGCAACAGGCAAAAATCTTTGATTTTTTAGCAACTATCATGAGGAACACCTGAGGTAACGTGAATGAAAAGTACTTCAGGACACAGATCAACCCACTAACCTAATTTCTTTATTTGGCTCGGCATACTGTGTTTGTTTTTGAGCAGTTGCGATCAGGACACAAGTCTGGTGTGTGTCTGGCCTTAAGCAATCGATAAACAAACCAGACAACTCAACGTATACAAAGACTAGCAGCATACAAGTACAAGAGGCTACATTATGGTTACAAAAAAGAAAAGTTAAAGATTTTTTTCCAGACAAAACTGGGAATGGCATTTAAATAGCTATTGTTTGGACAATGGGAAGGATTTTATGGTATTTAATATAATGAAAATGCATAATATTCTTTCTATTTTCAGTGGTTTATGTTTGAATGATAAATGCAGCCTGACATTTACCCTTAGTGTAAATTTTAGAGAAAGCAAATCCTATAACCACTGTGCGCACTGTTTTGAAGAGAAAAGACTGCATTCCTGAGATGCTGCACTGGTTCTCTCTTTCTTGTGCGTGTGTGTGTTTGTGTGAGACTGCTCCGCTGAACATCTGATGGCCTATTTGATTACAGCTCCCGGGAGTCTGGAGTGCATTTCAATAAGGAAAACCCATCATCCTTTTGTTTTAGTTCAGTTAATAACACTGGGATGAAGCTGATATGCAGACAGGATGTTCAATCATTTGTCTCCATGTTTCATCAGTCAACCCCCTATACTCCCTTTCTATCGCTCTGCAGCCTCTTCCCAAATCACAAACACCTGTCAACTTCAGCATGGCACATTATGGATGCAGCTGGCTCAAACCAACATTTGTATGAATTGCTATATTTAAACAGCAAAAACTATTATGCTTGTGTCTTTCTATACACCTCATGGTACTATAACCTTGGAGTCATCCATTTTCTCTGGGCCCTTTTAAGTATTTAACCTAATTAGTAGTGTCTCTAAAGGTAACTACAGCCATAAAATAAAAATCCATAATGTATCAATCATTATTAATTATTAAAAATAAGATGAAACAAAAATACAGAATAATGTGCAGTACAAAAAATGTATATCCAAATATGACTCCCATAATGACCTATATTTTCCAGCATAACTACATGTTCTATTTCATCCCTCTGGCAGTCATCCGGGATTCATAGAACCGTAGTTACATATGTAACTTTCGTTTTAGGTTAATTATAAATTGTATTTGAAGACAATATACCAGGCAATCCAGTAGTTTTGAGTAAATGTTCATCCACAGTGTGACATGAAGAATAACTATATGCAACAATGAGTGTAAGAACAAAAAGGAAAAGCTGCTAGACTACTGTAGTATTTTGGTTATTAACAAACAGAGCAGTGTGGGAACTGTGACCCATACCCCTCGGCTCTAACCTCAACTATGTGACACACACACAAACACACAACAACACAAGCCAACACAAGCACAGCCTCGATGACTGCACATGTGCACGAAACTACAAAGAGTGCCCTTTTAGTCTCTAAGACAACTACCATTGAACTACAGCGAGAGTTTAGCAAAACAGAGGCAAAAAGTCTTCTTTATTCCCGTTCAGGACGACCACATGACAATACCATAGCAAACAACAAATTAACTTGCCTAAGATCTGAATGTAGGTCTATAGAGTCTGCCTATGGAGAAACCTTTAAACTTTAAAATTCAGGCCTATGTGACCTTACAACCACTCACAAAGGCAACATTACCAAACACTGATGATGAGAGCAGCCCTGACGCTCTGTAATTGCAACCTACAGTTAAGAGTAATGCTAACTTGTGGTTAGGCATCATTTACATTGTCGATGTGACAAAATTCACAGAATAAACAACTGTGCACAACACACTATAGTCACCTCGAGTCTCTTTCACTAAAACCTACAAGTCAGGTTAGAAATCTTGGGGTAATCATGGACTCTGACTTTAACTTCAGCAGTCACATTAAATCTATAACATCATCAGCATTTTACCATCTCAAAAACATTGCCAGAATCAAAGGTATACTGTCTAAACCAGACCTAGAGAGACTTATTCATGCGTTCATCTCCAGCAGGTTAGACTACTGTAACGGTCTGCTCACTGGACTCACTAAGCAAGCTATAAGACAGCTGCAGTACATCCAGAACGCTGCTGCTCGGGTCCTGACCAAAACCAGGAAGTACGACCATATTAGTCCTGTCCTCAGGTCTCTGCACTGGCTTCCTGTTGCTCAGAGAATAGATTTTAAAACAGCTCTACTTGTGTACAAGTCTCTCCATGGCTTAGCACCAAAGTACATCTCTGACCTGTTGGTCCCATATGAACCATCTCGGACTCTGAGAACCTCAGGGACAGGTCTCCTGCTGCTGCCCAGAGTCAGGACTAAACTCGGTGAAGCAGCGTTTCAGTTTTATGCAGCTAAACTCTGGAACAGTCTCCCTGACAATGTTAGACAGGCCTCTACTCTGACAATGTTCAAGTCCAGACTTAAAACTGTTCTTTTTAGCTGTGCATATGACAACTGAAAGTGTTTTATCTGCACTCTTCTCTTTTAATTTAATTTTAAATTGATTCTTAATTATACTCTTTAAATTTAATTTTATTGTTTTAATTGTCTTTTGTACTTTTAAATTTGCCTTTTATTCTCTGTAAAGCTCTTTGAATTGCTCTGTGTATGAATTGTGCTATACAAATAAACTTGCCTTGCCAGAAGGTAAATTATACACTCCTAATTATGAAAAACAGACTAAAGTGCTAATTGCAAAACAATGAGTGCAGTAATAAAAGTCTGTAAAAACTATATGAATCACATTTTCTCTGTGGTTCATTAAAGTTTGGGTAGATAATAGGTGTAGTAAATGCAGGGGTGACATAACAACAGTCCTGAGTCATGAAGGAAGGAAGCAGAGTGAATAATATTTGTCCAGTGTGACTTCATTGTTACAGGTGTCCGGCGGTTCATCATCAACTACAGAGACTCGGTTTACTCAAAGTGAGATAATTTTTTTCAAAATTATACCACATGTTATTCTAAGTTCCCCTTTTGGATCAATTTGAAAGACCAGGGTAGTTTCTATTGACCTCTTGGCTTTTCCTGTTTACAGCAGGCTAGTTTTAAATAATGGACTTATTGGACAGCGATAAGGCACTCACAGTTCCTGTCGCAGCCGTCTGATCCTGGCCTTTGCATCTGCAAGCTCCACAGAGAGGTGCTGGCGACTCTCAGTCCTCCTCATACTTGGGGAGCCGTTGGGCGATTGTGCCGGACAGGGACCCAGTGGAGACAACTGTACACAGTCTCTTTCCTGGGTCAGCTCAACGATAGTCTGCAAAATACAGAAGGAAAAGTCAGAGAATGTGAGCGATATAGTAGTGCAGTGTATATGATTCTATGTTATAAAGATGGATCAACTATAGCAACAAATCAGTGGTTTCAAAACACTGCGTTGGGTCCCAAATCACCAAAGATTTTCTATGGGTTTCCAAAAAGTTCAAAATAATGAATGTGTTAGGTGAATTGGTGACTCTAAATTGCTTCTAGTGAATGAATGTGAGAGCGAATAGTCCATCAAAGTGTGTCTCAACTTTTTATGCATCTGCCCTACAACTAAATGGTCTAGTGTGTACCCCACCTAAAGCTCATAGTTGCTTAGATAGGCTTCAGCCATTTACAACCTCTAGCGGGAAAGTGGAAGATGAATTAATGAAGCTGTTGGCATTTAATAAAAAATTATAAAAAGGGCAGAATGACCTTATGCTAAAAATCAATAGGATAAAAATAGTTAAATAGCTAGTAAAGTTTAGCTAGTAAATATGGGTCCAAGCCCTTGAAATATGTTTGGGAACCAGTGGTATAGATTATATGAGACTTTTATAAAACAAAACTGATCGGAGTTGATTGTCAGGACAAAACACCACTACTATTTCTGAACCATGCTCAGGGCGATAGTGCAGTCCCACACACAGCCTATACTGATCTAATGCCCGTGAAAGGAAATGGGATTTTAATTGAGAGCGGCTGCAGTGATAGTCTGGAGGCTATTAAAACCCCTGACATACAAAGTTGGGTTGTATCAGTTGAGGGCATCTGCACCCTCTGAGCTGGAAACCAATCTAATGACGCATTCACTGCATTAAAACAGAAACACACGCACAGTCCTTATCCACAACACAGTTAACAGTTTCAACCCTTCCTTCCTGAGGCGGCGCTACTGCGGTCCTGGCAAAAAGAAAAAAGTTTCCACCTCACCATCCAAAAGCAAAAAACTCATTTTACACTGCCTGGCCAAAAAAAAAGTTGCCACCTGGAATTAACTAAGTAAATAGTAAATAGGTAAGAGGCTCCCTGCAGTTGGTCAGGTCTGGGTTTAGCAATGCTATGTGCCCAAAGAATGAGGTCAGCTGACAACCTGTATATAGTGAATGACCAGCTTACTCCATCAATGGATTTTTTCTTCCCTGATGGCATGGGCTTATTCCATGATGGCAATGCCAGGAATCATCAAGCTCAAAATGTGAAAGAGTGGTTCAGGGAGAATGAGACATAATTTTCACTCATGGATTGGCCACCACAGAGTCCAGACCTTAACCCCACAGAGAATCTTTGGGATGTGCTGGAGAAAACTTTGCGCAGTGGTCCGACTCTCCCATCATCAATACAAGATCTTGGTGAAAAATTAATGCAACGCTGGATGGAAATAAATGTTGTGACAATGCAGGAGCTTATCGAAACCACAGAAAATGCAGGCCGTAACCAAAGCAAAAGTTCTAACAAAATACTGTGTGACTTGGGTAGGCAGGCACTCCAGCACATCCCAAAGATTTTCAGTGGGGTTAAAGTCCATTGATGGAGAAACCTGGTCATTCAGTATATGCAGGTAACCAGCTGACCTCATTCTTTGGTCACATAACGTTACTAAACCCAGACCTGACCAACTGCAGGAAGGCTCTTACCTATTGCTTAGTTAAATCCAGGTGGCAACTTTTTTTTTTTGGCCAGGCAGTGTATTGGTTAACTTTATAGTAGCTTTATGGTAATTCAGACCCAAATGATTGTGAGCAGACTAATTCTGTAATTCTTACCTCCAGTTGTGTGTCCCGCTCATCCACCAAGTGTTTGAGGTGAAAAGCCAGGTTTCTGGAAAGGCTGTCCAGGTCATCAGGCGGCACATCTCCACTTTCCAACCACTGCAGATCTACTACATTTTCCTGATTATGTGTCACCTACAAACAACATAGTTACATCAAGTCTATTTTTTTAAATCTAAAGTCACTGAATCATACTTTACATTAAACATGCAAAATAACTGTACCTCTTGTATGTGGGATGCTATAGCAGCTTTAGTGTCAAAATCCAAAGTCTGGATCCTCTCAATATATTCCTCTTTCTTTTCACACTGTGGACAAGAGAAGATACAAAAGAATACTAATGTTTTATGTGAATGAATAGTATTATTTACTGATGTATGTTTGTTTATGTACAAAAGAGCAGTACCTCAACTGAATATGTGTAATTAGTCTTTTATACACACAACAGAGTTTGTCAAGGGTCACTGTGGCTGTTTAAAATTAACTAAAATACAAGCTGAATAGGGGCTTTGTACCAACACAGGAAATGTTATCAATGCCATCCATTAAACAGCATTAGCTCTGTGTTAAAGTAATTTGTTTTTATCACAGGCAGTAAACTAAATTCTTCTAAAATGCAATTAGCTAATAACTTAATTCTTTTCATCTTTTTTTCTGGCAGGACTTGTAGAAAGAGAGCATTTAAGTATTGGTGCTAATGTCTCATAATAATAACTTAAAGATCATTCCTATTTATAAAGTAGGCTTGGGTTGATCCTTTTCAAACCTAAAACTTTATCCCAGCCCTTACCTGGACTGCACAGCCTAATAGCAGCAGCAATAATTTCTTCATTTCCTCCAGACCTTGCACTAAAAAAACATAACAGTATTAGGACATAACATAATCAGCAAAAATATTTATATTGTATGGATGAAGAAAGTCCAAACAAACCAATTATTTAGACTAAATATAAACATAAAGGTTGCCCAAAAAATGAAATGTATGTATTTATAATGGCAGTTTCAGTGTTATTCATTATATATTCCTTACAAAACAAGCCACATTTTGGGAGTATTTCAGTAATCCATATTTATCTACTCAGTGCAAGGATTTACAGTGTGAACTTCCTGTAGTGCTCCACATGTCAGGGCACATTGTCAAAAATCCTGAAACCCAAAAACAGCTGCTACCATGCTGAACAGGCCTGAGCTCATCCAGGGATTGGAGGCTCACCCTAAACCAGTTGGTAGTGGTGTGTATGTGAACTGACTAAGTGATACGATTTAGAAAAGGTGGGGGAACCGAGTGCGCGTGTGTGACTGTGCATGTTCCCATTTTATAGAGCATTTCGTATAAGCCTGCTCATTACAGAACCCAGGGGGTAGCAAGTGCTAACGCCAACAATAAATCCAGATTAGTGACAGCCACCATGTGCAAGGTGTACTCCAGTGAAAAACACAAACACGCTCAAGGCAACAATAAACATACACAGTCCTGTAATTTTGAAAAATTATGAGTTTGTCTGTGGTCTAGAGAAAACACTTGATAAAAAATAATCATGCCTTGGATAAATAAATAAGGCTTGTAGTACAGTATGTATTGAGCAGCAGGTGTTCCTATGGGAGGCTCAATATGTCAAAATAGTCTCTCCCTTCTTATTGACAGACCTTCAATTTTACACAATTCTCAACAGATTTGAATCAATTTTTACAGATTTTTTTCTTAATCAATGGGGATGTGAGGGCTGATCCCTTATTGAGCATTAGAGTCCTTCAGTGTGGCTGAATTAACAAAGTACCAATTAAACATTTATACTACAGATACGGCGGGGTTAAACCATTTTACATCAACATTAACAATTAATAACTTCACACTCAATAAAAAACATTTTATTTAGCCTTTGGCCAGTATAGTAAAGTAGTGATATTTCTTTTGATTAATTGCACTTTGCTTTTATCTGCAATATCTTACAAATGTGTGGGCTTTTGCTAATTATAAGTGTGAGAGACAGTCTAGAAACTGTCAAATCATCACCATATGCTTCCTGAATTCTATAATGAGAATAAGCCACTTTGAGCATAGAAGGGTAATGGCAGATAAAAATGTCTTTCATTGCTGCAGGGCTTAGTCGGCACTCTAAAGGAGCTATAGGAACCAGTTACTTCAATTTCAGGGAAGGGATTTAGCTCAGCAAATCTAATGCAGCAACAGGGAAAAGATAAGGGACTCTGGTAGGATAAATAATTTATTAAGTCAGGGAAGAGAGGTAGATAAAAGCAGAGAGACAATGGAAAAAGAGTGGAACAGAGTAGAGGCACTGCAAACACACAGGAGAGATATACAGTTGAGGGAGACTAGAGAACAGGAGTGAGGCGGTGAGGTTGAAAATAGACAGGAAAAAGCCCCCAGCAGCAACAGAGACTTCAGTGGGGTGCTTCCTAGTGTCTTGTGCTTCTGTCATCCATTTCTTCACACTGCATACAGCACTATGCAAAAGTCTTAAACAGGGTTTTAAGAATGGCAATGAAGGAAAAAAAGTTTCAATGTTCAAAAATACACAAAATTAAAAATATATATATATAAATAAGCACTTAGAGAGCAAAGACATCTGCCAAGCCACTGGCCCAGACCTGGACTCAAATTGAACAGTGTCTTGATGTAGTGTAAATGCTCTTGCTATTGAGCCACAAACCCTTATAAGTCACAATGGAAAAGAATCCACTAAAATGAAGCATTTGTTCTTTTAGAGAGTGAAATCTCAAATTTCAAAAAGGTACAGAATCTGTCAAAACATTCACTGGATCTAAACAGTGGTCTGAATCCCCACCAGAATTAATAATTTTCTCCATGGCCCATAACTGACCTTTTATGAAATTTTTCACTCTTAGTTAACACCAATTTTCTCACCTCACTAAAACATTTTCACAGTATTGTATATTTATACTTTGCAGCATGCCATCCTCCCAACTTCCCGTCTAGCTTCCCTCAACATTGTCTGACCAGGGACTGTTTGTATATTACTCAACTTGTCATCCGTATTCGCCGCTTTTCCTCCCTCTGTGCCTCATCCCATTAGCAGGAAAGCAAGGGTCATGAGGACACTGACTAAACCTTCTTCCTGCACGGCCATTGTTAATCTCTATTTGAAGATGTGACTAGATACTGGTGTCAGATGTAAAAATAAATGGTAACTGTGTTTGCTTGCATGTGTAACAGTCAAATCGGGCCTGATGACATACTAGTGACAAAACAATACAACAATGACAGAGCATTAGAGGTATTTTATTTCAGTCGATGTTGCTAAGTCAGAAAGCTACAAAGTCACAGTAAGTCAGTGCAGGATACATAACACTGCTCATGTAATCTCAAGAGGTACTTGAACGTCTAAGATAACAATCAGCAATAAATTAATAAGTGAAATTTTTCATTTTTACAGAGGAAAAACAATCGATAGCCGACTGTGCAATCACTCAAGCTGTGTAAACTCTTGGACTTGGTAAATATTCACTGACAGAAACAGCTCACAACACACACAGATATTCACAAAGAGCTCTGGCTTACAAGTTATGCATTGTTTTTCTTGTGATCGAGCACCACTTCATGCAAAATAGAAAAGTATAAATGTTCCTATATAATCACAAAGTATTCATAGATATCTGGGTGACCTTCTTGATGCAACCCTCACTATTTATCCACGCTTGGAACTAGCACAAAGAGTACTCCGGCTTGTGGCTCCCTGTGACTAGTCACTTAATGCTGTTAATTTTTTCTGCTTTAGGTTTTCTCCAAATAAAGATCAAATATAGAATGCAAATGAACACTGTTGTAGAAGTTAAGCTTTTCCTTTCTTGATGTAATCATAAAATATGCTTTAAATGTCTTTTTGTTTTGGCAGTAACAAAGCGGCTAACACCAATGCATCAGTTGAGAAGGAAAACCACTGCCAGTGAAGTTTTTTTTAGAAGATCACACACGATTATGTGAGATATTTCACAGAATGCAGTGCAGACTAAACAAAGAATGTACAGTGTATCCCCAGCAGACACACACTATTTGCCTATCTTAGTGCACAAGTGAGCCTGTGTCCCATGGTTTGACCGTGCATGTGTGTACACAAAACAGGGTTAAGTCAGAGCCTGGGGGGCATGAGGGTGCGTTCCTACATTGAACTGTTTGGAAGACGACCCTCCCCCCATCCACAAACACTCACATGCAGTCGCCCCCTGCCCCTTAATGGGAGCATAATAAAAGCCACATGGCCAATGATTTTCAGCTGGCAGTTACTGAGCCACAGAGGCAGACTTTTGAGCCACTGTGGGACTGGTGGACTGGCTGATTGGTATCTGTCCCTCTGAGGATAGAGGGCAGAAGAAAGGAAGACAGGCTTTGAGTCAGCTCTGGTCGGTTTGATTAAAGCTAGCCCTAACATCTGTCTAGAGCTGGTGAGGTGAGGTGAAAGAAGTGCCAAAATTCTGTACTTAAGTAAAAGTTTTAGAAAATGAACTTAAAGAGTACAAATTAAAGAAATGACTAGAGTAATCTGCATTAGTTACTTTCCACCTCTGGTTATTTGTTTCCATTTAAAACATCTACAGTGTATGTCCATGCAGAACATTGTTCTTCTATTTATTCTTTGTGTCACAGGGAGGTGTAAATACAGAGGCACAAAAATATATATATAAATGTGTTGAAAACCACAATATAGTGACAATTGGTGTGGTGAGACATGGAGCCAGCTGATGGAGCAATATGGGTCTCAAACCATTGTAGCTGTTGTGTAAAGGGCATGGATCATTCAACAGCACTGAAGAGGTGATGAAGAGAGTAAGGGATGTAAACATAATTTGTAAGTCTATTTCTCTGCTGGAGTACAACTGCTACTACTACCACAACTACTACATGTTCCTGTATATATGCAAGACTTGAAGAACTTACAACTCACCTAGGTCTTACTTCTACTTCTACTACTTCTACTACTTCTACTACTTCTACTACTTCTACTACTTCTACTACTTCTACTACTTCTACTACTTCTACTACTTCTACTACTTCTACTACTACTCACCTGAAAGAGGGTTTCGGCCAAGGACCAGCACATTTGGTAAAGGCATCATCACCAGCTGCTGAAGACTTTCCTGTCAAAGAAAAAAAGAAAAAAAAGTGTAAATAAAATTATTATCAATACTAATACTGTATAAAGTGCTGTGTTTATCTGATAATATCAACCATTGTCAGATTTATGCAAGGGTTCAATTAGATATATGCTTTTAACAACAGGGTTTCCCAAGATTCCTAGGTGTCAATCACACAACAACCATTATGAATCAATGTCTTGCTATTCACAACATGCCTGCAGACATATTCACAGACAAATGTTTAAACAGACAGGGACGGGCAAGATCCAAGAAAATGTGGTACAGTCTGGAGCTGAACAAGTTGTCTGGTTTAAAAACCGGAAATGCCATACGGTATTTCCTCAAATCCAATGATGCACCAGGCAGCCTGCCAAAATATTTTCATAGATCTAACCTAACGGCACAAACTGTGTGTTAAGCAGAAAAAACAGGCTGAGCTACCTTGAATATTTCATGTCTACCTGATGGCCTAGTGTGGTTTGAACTCGTCTGACCCAAGGATTTATCGGGTCTAGGCATGTTACTGCTGAGGTCAATAAAAACAGCCTTATATAAGTAAAGGCTTTTGAGAGAGCCCCTTATCACTGAAACCATCTGCCTAATACATATTGCATTACCTCCCCCAGATGATAAAGGGGACAGAAAGTATGTGCTAGATGCTGGACACATATAGTCGACTAAAGATTTTCATCATGATGCCTACCTTATGCGCTTATAATATCTGGATTTACGTTGACCATATTAAGATATATTATTGCAGGTGTAAACAGCTTTGCTATCATTTGTGTTTTTTCACCATTATGGTATGGATTCTCTTGTCTTGCATTGGTTTTAGTGTGTGTTTGCTACATGTCACCACAAAATTATGTCATAGTAAACAACTACTGTTGTATCTTCGATATCAGGGACCTGCAGCCGAGGCAAACGTATTTGGATAATCCTATGTACGGGAACATATGTGAGAGAAGTTATAAGACAAGAGGAGACGAGAGTTCATAGTATATTATCAATGACACAATGAAACGAATAAAAAAAACATCCATGAACAAGATATTCTTTGATTAGTAGAGGTGTGTGTTTTCACAAAAAGACCAAACAGTTGTGTGATTACAGAATGACTCAGTGTTAGACTCATGGCTACGGCCCCAGTTGGCAGTGGTTGGGCTGACGGGCAGTCCACACTGATGACAGTGGCTCTGGGATAAATCAGCTGTTGGCGCCTTGAAATACAAATGTAGGTCAGAGATGAAACTATGAAGTCTTGGTGTCTTAAAACTTTTAAACAATTTATGATTATTTATTAACTGATGCTTTTCAGAATAAGGACCTCAGCTATAAAATTCAGATTTTACTTATATTGTTTCACAGTTTTGAGACAACTGAAAGTTAAAAAACACCAAACTCCAAGCACCTGTCTCTATCAACTACAGTCTACACCTGTTCCTCAGTGCCAGCAAGTGTGTCTCAGACTCTGCTGTCTTTGTGGCCTGTGTTATGCCACACAATGTAACTCTTGTCCAGCCTTTGGTACCTTTTTGGTACTTTTTCATTGAAAATATATTTTTTTTAAATCAGTGTAACTGAATACAGCATATTGGGCCTAACAACATTACAAACAAGACGAAGCTTTGCATGTTTTGCATTTAACCTGTGCGTGCGTAAACTGGTGCCGGCATGCTGCAGAGGTCATGCTTGAGACTGGCCATAAGAGTGCTAAATGTGTTGGATGATGGCTGTGTTGTACGTAATCAAACTATGGGGGAGTTTAAGGAGTATTTAAAAACTAAATCTGGGGATTATTGTTTTGTGCATTTTCCACATTCATATGATTCATAAATTCTTTTTATTTTATTGTTGTTGCTGTTTGTTCCAACGGTCATAGGATCATGGAACTTTTAATGGTGCATTTCATATTTTGTAATAAAAAAAAACAACTGCAAAATGTACCAAATTTGGCCAGGATTACCATTTTTATGGGAAGTTTCATAGTTCAGTCTCTTATTAGTTCAGGTCTATAATAAACTGTGTAAAAATAATTGTTACACTCACGGTTTTTAGTACCAATTTGCTCCAATTGACTTCCATTAAAACTTCATTTTTTGATTGAAGTAGTGCCTGTAGTGGCACAATAAAATTTTACTTTACAGGTGACGACCATTTCAATATAAGCCTCTGGCCTGAAATGTACATATTTTAATAATTATTCATCAAATAGCTTAAAACTGATACGTATATACTGTTTCAGTGATGTTGGTTTCTCTCTCTCTCTCGCTCTGTCAACTATTTTAAGAATGAAGACATAAATGACTCCAATAAAAATAGTCTGGGGTGGGGTGGAGGGAAACAAAAATTGTATTGAGTTATCACCTGTCTCTCACTTCCTCTCGCTAACACCTTTATTTTGAGTCCTTGACTCAAAACAAGACTTTCACACTTTTAGAGACACACTTGTCAGTTTTAAGGGGGATGAGCACTTTTGGTACTAAAGGCAACAAGTGCTGCATTTTCTCAAAAAAATCACCCCTGTCCAAAAAAATAAGAATTCATCAAAATCAATATTGGTGTCAATAAGTGACACATCCAAGACCATAATATGTTTTTAAAATTTCCAGATAGCAATTAGTATGTTGAAAATCTTTCTTTTTTTGTGTGTGTGTTTTGCTGATTGTGGTTTATAGTACCATAGTATAGTAGCGGGATAAACATATTTTGAAAATATTAAAATATTATACTTTTATATTAATTGAAGGTGATTAAAAGAATTGAGTCCTTCAAAGTGGAAAAAATATCACATCATTTTAATAACAGTTTGTAGGAGTTTTGCACTTTTGGTACTGAAGTCTGAGAGTGTACTTTTTTTAAAGGTATGGACAAGGGTTAAGAAATGTACTGAACTGTAATACCCTTTTCACTGTTATGCAGACTTTTTAAGGTTAGGGTTTTAGAATTGTTATATCAACTATTTTCTAATATTTATCTTATTTGTCTAGCATTTATCTGTCTTTTTCTTTTTTTTTCTTTTTTTTGCAAGCTAATAGTGTACTTAAGCCCAGTACCTTAAATTTTGCTCTACACTGTAGTTTGTGTATGAGCAGGAGATGACACACATCAAGGATTAGCTGCAGTGCTAAATAACTGGAGTAATATGTCGCCTGGATTAGTGGGTAAAGGCTTAGCTCTCATACATAAAACATGATGGACATTGCAGAGCGAGCAGTCAACACTGAGTATGTCATGGAAATTCACACAAGACAAACACACAGTTTTTCCCTTACTGCCGCTCAAAACTGCAGATGGAGTCACCACCATTGTCCTATATAATATTTAATTCCACAGTAACTACAATACACATTTGCACAAACTTAATAAGAAGGTGGTAAAGAGGGTAAAGACAGTGCAGAGAGCAAGAAACAAACAGTGGCTGAATGGTTGATTAAGTAAAAAATGAGGGATGAGCCACTGCTTTGATTTGATCACTTCTCACTCCAGGCACGCAGACCTGACAAGCCTCTCTTCCTCCTCCTTCTCATCATCCTTCACTCCCCCCATCCCCCGTTCCTTCCTCTACATCAGTATATTATTGATTCCAGCAGGATGCAGAGTCCCTCAACACTGGCTCATCTTTCATCCCACAGCGACACTTAGACTGATATATTGAGGCACAGGTTCAGAAGGAAGTATGTCAAACACAATAAAACGTATGCACTTCTCTGTGTTGTCTCTCTATGTGCATTGCATGTTGTATTGAGCATTCAAGTAGAGAGTTAAGTTTTAAAATAAGTATTTTGTCATTATGATTTTGCTAAAATACAGGCTAAAAATGCTATGAACTGACAAGAACCACACAAGCATAACAGTACACTCTGAGCTAAAAATAGGAGAGTATTTTCCTCCAGCATATTCAATCACAAGACACCCAGACAGACCATATAAGAAAGTCATGAAAACTGAAACAATCACACCATTTTAGTACTTTTAAACAATAAAAACATCCATAATTTGGACATTACATGATAATGCACCTAAAGACCACTACCATTTAGTAAAATCTGTTCCTATGGTGACTTAAGCCCATGTTTAAAAAGAAATGTTGTAGTTTTAGTTTGAGTTAAATGGGTAGTACAGATACCAGATGCTAATATGGTGTCTTAACAATTGCAAATTTAAAATGAATGCATATTAGAGTAAAATTTAGATTATTTTTTTTTATGGAAAAGAAAAAATAAGTTAGCATTGTCTGCACTGTTGTTTGTAAGTGGACAACCGACTGAAATGATCTCCACTGACAACAGAAATTTGGCTGAAAGACAGTCGCCTAGAGAAGTGTTCAGGCGGTCCCTCCTACACACAGTACCACTGCTGCAGCACTGAATGTCAAGGGCAAGACAGATCAGCACTTACAGTAGATACAGCTGTGTATGTGAGTGTCTGTGCTAAATTGGGGTCAGTGAGGAGGTTACAGGGCCGCAGTGTTTTGGCCTCACAAGAGCCCCGACTGTTAAACCCACACACCTCGACAAGTCCTTCCCATCCTTCGACCAAAGCACCAGTTCCGCTGCTGGCTTGGTTTTAACAGGGGGCTAATTGTGTGGCTGCCTGTGCATGTGCTGCTGAACCCTGAAAGCCTGAATCACACCCATTCTGCAGAACTGGAGTGTTACCATAGAAACCACAAGATGGGTTTATCCTCCCCAACCTCACCAGTCTGAAACACATAGTAATAGTGCATGTACCAAAAAAAAAAGCCTCACACAGACTGTACATGGCTCTCACACATCATATGCACACATACACACTCCAGCCTCTCCGGGTTCGGCACTGCGGACTTCTCTCCCACTGAAAAACTGCACAGATTATCAACATGAAAGGTTATTTCCACCAACAATAGGAAGAGGCATGCTTCCTGTTTCTTTCACAGCCAGCACAGAGCCACTAAATGATGAACATACAAAGCATTTAACAGCTCTCCACTCATGTTCCCCTCTCTTATAATGAAACTGTATGATTTCCATTGTTCGCAGCTGTAATAGACCTCAATCATTTCTGCAACATGTCTTCAACTTCCATAACCCATTGTGAAATAGTAACTACTATACTGATCCAATATCAGTCCAGCCACAAGGGGTCACAAGCCAGTGTACTCTTTGTGCTGGTCCCAAGCCTAGATAAATACAGAGGGTTGCATCAGGAAGAGCATCCGGCATGAAACCTATGCCAAACTAATATGCAAATCACTGCATGCTAGGAGGTTGAAGATTTGCTGTGAGCCCAGAAGGAAAACCCCAAAAGAAAAAAAATTATAATTTTGATCCAGACCAGCCAAAAAAACAATATTTTAAATAAATTGATCTAATAAATGACCCAGTTTACGGTTTAAGCTGGTAACTCATATACAGTGAGCCAACTCTGATTCTTTTAAACTGGCCCAGAGTAATCAATATAATTTCTTGGCATTCATGTAATGAAAACTAAATATATTGTTAATCCATGTTAATACTGGTAATTAAGACAATCATTTTGCATTTTTTGAGTAGTGAATTAAATAAAAAAATGTATTATTTTTGCACATCTAGTAGGATATTTATAGTAAGTCTTTAAAAGGAAAGAGTTTTTTTCAGGCAATCACTATAATTTTTTTTTTTTAAATTCAAACAAAAATTACGTTGGGGTCAAAGATCAAACCCAACAGTTGTCGTGGATGGCTGAGGTGAACAGCAGTGGGATCTCCTGTCTGCCAGATGGACAGATCGTCTCTTACATGAGGAGGAGGAGAGAACGAGCCATTAGTGTGCTGTTCCTTTTGTTCTACCAGTGTTATCTATCAGACAGTGCGTTTTTCCAACATAAAGCCTGGAGGCCCACCGAGCGAATGAGTTGATCCTGCTGCTCCGCTAAACGGTGAGGAGGCAGGTGGGCTGGGGCAGTCCAGAGTGCCCTCTTAACTTTACCTCCAAGCACTATTTCATACTGGCCACTGACATTACTCACACAATAGCCCTGGATGATATAGGGCTATTAAATATCCCACTTATGACTCTGTTGATGATGCCTAATTGAATCTCGACACTTTACAATAAGCCATTTAATTTGATTTGTTGTACTCCTTCCAATGTAATACAAGGTTAAATATCTGACAGCAAAAAGGTTATTTTAAAGTAGGAATAACATTTTTAGATGGGCAAATATTTATTTAAATTTAGGTTGTGGTTTTGATTTTCATAACGTATTTTTCTACCATTGTCAAAAAAATCCTGCACACACTGCCCTGCTGGTCTTGTTGGAAAAGAGGAACCATGTGTTGGGCTTCCCTTTCATGCATCTCTGCTTATGTCTGAAAATAACTCATGCTACAACATATGGGAACCTGCTCTACACCAGAACAGCTATAAATTCTGCTTCCTGTTAGCTTTATCAAACTCCACACATGTGCATAGAGTATAAGGTATTAGGTATGGGCTTGCAGAAGTACAACTCTTATGAGTGGGGTGGGGCATTGGGGTGCAGTAGCAATGATTCACTGCACACTTGCCTCTGGTTTTGAGATTTGAAAGGTACCAAACAAAATAGAAAATAGAACAAAATAGAAAATAAAAATAGAACAGTTGAAAAAGTAAAAATTATTTAGCTCTCATGCCATCTGAGCTACTTCTACATTTGTCACAGAAGTCATACAAACATATTTTGTTCCTCTATCGGTGTACTTAAACAACAGCATGTGAGTTTGCATGACAAAAGACTCATAGCCTGCAGTCACAAAACAAGCACATGTCCCAATAAACTCACGCTGATCTCACTGATGCCAGAAACAGCTAAAAAAAAAAAGCAAATAAAATGGTATTTGCTGCATATGTATAGTGTGACTCACTTTTTATTGAGAGCAATAAAATTAACCACAGCCTTGAGGCATAATTGTGTAGAAAATCTCACTATTTGAGGCTGTTTCAATAAGAAAAAAAACTATTTTAGCAGTGTGTCACAACTTTGCTTTATCTGAAAAACAGAGTAGCTTTGTGTAGGTTACAGTCAACAAGGAAGGAAATGAGCAACCCCCCTTTTATACACACACATACACACACACACAGAAAAGGCAAGATGCGCAAAACACCAACCAGAAAGTGTAGACATCAAAATCTGACCACTTGGGCAACCCTCTGACCCCAGGGTGTACACACAAATGTAATAAAAATGTTCATGAACTCTAGTGCTAAAATGAGAGTAGTTTTACCCCAGATGGGATCAGATGCAAAAGATGCCCCAGAAAACTAAAGTAAGGAAGGCTAGGGGAGTATGAATGGCAGCCTCTGTTAGCATTTAGTCAAAACACAGCACTTTATACCACACCCCAAAGCAAAGCCAAGGCAAAGAGAGGACAGAGTTGGCCTTATTTAATGCTTAGCAAGTCATGGTTAAGGAAAAAAATGACAAAAATGCCAAGAATATACACTACTACCGGTGCTACATCAACTACAACAGCAATAACTACTCCTACTATTGCTACTACTAGTGCTACTGCTAGTACCTAGTTACTCTGCAAACTAAGATTCCTCTGTGTCTTAAACAAGCTGGTATAGGATAAACTTGAGCTGGCTAGAGCTCTGCATTACTCCCCCGAGGAATGCCCAACCAAGGCCACAAAATTAAAAAGAGGCCAAGATTATATTTGAACTGACCATTGAGAAAGGAAGGCAGAGCTTTGAGTGGACTTTGGTGTTTGGAGTACAATAAGTAACCGCAAAAGTAATATCCTATTGAATTGACTGAGGTTCTCTCACACACTGAAGGGGTCTTGCTCTATAGCTGTTCAACATTAAAACTCAATACATTGTCTCATGTGGTTACAGCTGCTCTTGACTGATCTATACACCATACTGGGAAATCAAAGCTAGTCTAGACATAGTAAATCCCACCTACACAATATCCTATAGCGTAAAGCAATAAAACAGAGGAGATTCTACTCATGTACATCTCACTATATCTACCCATGGGGGCTGAAGATTGGATTATTTTACAAAAGAGCCTATACATTTTCATTACCTTTGCAGTATATAATTACAATAACACCTACTGTTTATTGATATCCAGCTTGAGTTGTAGTGGTTGCATTTATGCATATTTACGAGAGAATAATATTTAAATACTTGTCCAGCTTAACATACAAATTCAGAAGCATATATTGTTTAGTCTTTAGCTCAAAAATGCTACAGTGGTTTTCTAACCAGGCTCTGACATTATATGCCTTTAGTCTATTGGTTCTCAGTTACAAAAACTAGCTGGATTCTTCATAATTTGCTATATTTGCTAATTCCTCCATAAAAAAATGTATTGCGGTCTGCTTAGCTCATGGCGCCAATCTTTACGTAGCTGTTTACAAACACTTAAAGGTTCTATCGGAGCTGCACATCTCTTCAATCACACACACACACAAAAAAAAAAAAAACTAAATGGACCATATTGGAAAGCAATGGGGCTTGTTAAGATCCTACTACAATTTAATGAAGAAAGTGCTGAGCGGTACAGTAACCTAAAGACCTGCTAAGCCCATTAGTCGGGGTCTGGGTCTGGGTCTGTCTCCAAACAGATGGCCATGGAAATGTGAAACCAATACATATATTGCTTCTATTTTAGGCAAATTAATGTGTCAATTCAGGCTGGAAATGGCACTGGTCTGCTGCGCAATTTGGTTTATAAAATAATAGGATAAAAAAAAAAGTAAAAGTAAAAAAGGTGAAATGTAGATATTCCACAGCCACACAAATGTAGTGTTAAAAGTTAGAGTTGTACAAGATATAAGTGTCTGAAGGCTTGAATTAATTAATTGAAATGATTATGATTTTAATTCACACCTAAATTTAGACCTGGTTTGGTCTTTAGTAAGTTCTGATTTAGCCCCAGTTTGGACCAGTGAGTTCAAAGCCTTATAGCTCTTCATAAACTGAATGTTTATTTTGTCTATAGTAAAAAAAATAAACCTAATATCATGCAGCTCTAATCAAAACACAAAAGCAGAGTTGCAATGAAAACTTTATCTGTCTACATTTTCAAATCCTCTAGTCCACTTGTAAAGATCAGTAGCTATTTAAGTCCCTGAGAGGGCAATCAGGGGGCAGACAAATGGTTGAGTACAGGGAGGGTCATGCTGCAGGTGGTCTCAGAGGGGCAATGCCTTCACTGGTCAATCAACAAAGGACTTGGCCAGGGATAAATGAACAGGATTAACAAAACACTGTGTAACAACAAGAGTGTCATTGTTGTGTTATTGCCCTATTCACACCATCACTGCACTCTCAGATGGTGCATTTGACCAACTCATTTCTGAAAAGCTTTGTGAAAGGCAAGTCAGACTTTTGTGAGTGTGGTGAAAGCCACAAGTTAATGCCCACCATTATCTCATCATCTATTGACTTCACTGATCACTGCTTAACCTTGAGCTCATGCCGACTCTCTGACAGATAATTCTTTCAGTCATTCAGAGGCATAGAGCTTTTTAACACTAGACAATAGCGTGATTGTTTTTAATAAGATGACTCACTGCTGATTAACAGAACGGTCAAATTCAAAGCATTAGCAAAGTAGTTAACCAGTCAGACAGACTGAGACAAAGACCAAAATGATTGTTCAGTGATTAAGGCCTAAGGCTAAACTTGCTCACTACATACTAGTAAGACTCAGAATCATGGCTATATCCTTATATTAATTACAAGCAGTTCCAAAAGAATAGCCTTAAGATAACTGGCCACTGTCCAGTGACTCAAGGCCCATAGTTGCTGAGATAGGTTCCAGTCACCCATGACCCCTAACGGGAACAAGTTGAAGAAGATAAATTAATGAATGAAAGTGGTTATGGTAAAAAAAAAAAGTTGATAATTTAACAGTTTTAAGCCATACCTCTTTAAGTGTCTGTCTTGAATGTATTAATAAGTAACTCTCCTTCCTTAGTGTGAATAAGCCCCTGAGGATATGGGTCAGAGTTCTGTGGGAAAGCTCTGTCTTTGTCAGCAACCGCCCAGCCATCACACAGACTGTAGCAACGACAGGCTGACTCATGCCTAATTCACTGGGATTACAAACAGTCGAGTCAACAATAAAATGATGCGGTCAATCATAATCTGGTATCTTGCTGAAAGACTCCACTTAATCCAACACTCTCACAGTTTGCACACAATACCAAGAGTTTCAGATGTCACCAAACCCATCATGTAACCTAAGCTGGATGCAAAAATGAACTGAATTATTTGGGTACAATAATATGGGCTGTGTATAAATTACATTAAGTTTTCTCGCAAGCCCAAAAATTATGTTCTTAAGTCTAAGTAAAGTGTGGAGAGAACTTAAACTTCCTCAAAGTGTCTGATTAGCTGTTTAAGTGCTCTGAAGATGAGGCTGCACTGAAAGATAAGACTTCTGCTATCAAATTCACATCTCACTGATTAAAGTCATCTTGTGAAAATACTGCATGCTTCATTTGGGGCTTTATGGCATTTACTGTGAGAACTATAATAAACCGAATAAGAGTATGTTGCAAACAGGCCTTTATGTAATCCATGTAAAATGTAAATGATTTTCTCTACAGTAGTTATCTGAGAAAAATGCTGTATAAACATGCCGTAAATAGCGGAACCACATCTGCAGCTGCATTTCTGAAGTGTCACATCTCTGTCTGTTAACTCAATCCAAACCAGCATCTGGAAGAAGTCACTGGACCACATCAAATGAGCAGGCACTCGTCAGCCACTACATATAAACATCTACTGCATGTGCACAGACCTCATCGCACCACCGGTCTGTACATTTTCATTTTAACAAGGTAGAAAACACCATTGGACCATCTATGCTAAGAGGCATGGCAGTTCATAGACCCTACCGTTGGTGATGTATTCAGATAAGGTGCACTCTAATAGACAAAACGTTTTTTCCAAGTTATTTTCACAAGGGAGAAAATTAAAAACATTGAAAACATGATATAGTTAGAACTTTCACTGAATTAACAGCACACAGACCTGATGGTTAGTTCCATTTGCTAAAGTTACATTTAATATACACAATTCAGAAACCTGTATAATTAGGCTCTGGCCAGTATGTACATTTTATATGCTGCTAATTGCTAAAATTAACAAAACAGCTAAACGCTGATAGGCTAATGTTTTGTTACCATGCTCTGGCACACATGCAGTCAGTTGGCTGTCAGTTGGCAAAACCCTCTTGATTATTCATAATTTGTGATATTTTGCAGCTAATGCTATTTTTTTCATAGCCAGTGTATTGTGGGATGCTTATGGTACTATTCTTGTCCTGTCCTCAGGTCTCTGCACTGGCTTCCTGTTGCTCAGAGAATAGACTTTAAAACATCTCTGCTTGTGTACAAGTCTCTCCATGGCTTAGCACCAAAGTACATCTCTGACATGTTGGTCCCATATGAACCATCTCGGACTCTGAGGACCTCAGGGACAGGTCTTCTGCTGGTGCCCAGAGTCCGGACTAAACTCGGTGAAGCAGCGTTTCAGTTTTATGCAGCTAAACTCTGGAACAGTCTCCCTGACGATGTTAGACAGGCCTATACTCTGACAATGTTCATGTCTGGACTTAAGACTGTTCTTTTTAACTGTGCATATGCCAACTGAAAGTGTTTTATCTGCACTCTTCTCTTTTAATTTAATTTTAAATTCTTAATTATACTCTTTAAATTTGATTTTATTGTTTTAATTGTGTTTTGTACTTTTAAATTTGCCTTTTTTTTTTTTTTTTTTCTGTAAAGCACTTTGAATTGCTCTGCGTATGAATTGTGCTATACAAATAAACTTGCCTTGCCTTGCCTTCTTTACAATGCAGGAAAATTGTGTGGAAACATTAAAAGGGTCATGTGTTTTCAAGACACCATACACATTTTCCAACAGTAAATGAATAATCATATTTAAACAGGCCTTACCTGATAGTAGGATTTAATCTGCCTGATAAGAATAGATAGATTCTGGATGCGCAGCGTGGAGTCATTGTTCACTTTCTTGTTGGTCCTCTGAACTGTGGCCTTAGGATTTCTGAAAGATTAAAATGTGTGTTTATCACAAAGGTGCAAATGATCAAAAGGTAAAACAGACAAAGTGCATGAATCAAAGGTCAAAGGACATTCTGCAACAATGAGGTGTAAATTAACCAGATACAAGTCTCTCAATTTGACACTATGTTGACTGAGCCGATTAGAGTTGAACTAAAATGTTTCATATCAGTGAGAATAGACCCCTAGTTTACATAAGGGCAATGGTTTAACTATGTTAAACTCTTAAGACAGTCTTCATGAGTTAACATGCAGTTTCTATAGCCTTTAGGTCAAATGCAGTAGTAGCTGTGAAGACAGACAAAAAAAAAAAGGCTACACTAAATTCCTCCATATATCTTTGAATTTTTTGTAGAATTCAGTTTATGCGTTGCTCAAAAATGTCACTTTTATTTTTGTACAAGAAGCATTTTTTAAGTGTGTTCTGCCTTCAGGGCTTTGAAAGAGCATGCATGAAGAGCGATGTTATCACGGGTGTCAACATGTTTTAGTGAGGCTCATAGACATTCCTCTCACACTGAGTACCACATGCTCAGCCACTCTTATCAAATACAAAGAGAGTATTTGCATATCTTTATAGATTACTTTTACAAAAATTATAAAACATTTTAAAACAGACAAGACCACACAACAGTCAAAACAAAATTATAAAAACTTGCTCACTGTCTGTGAGAAATGCATGAAATTTCTGCTATTTGGAGGTCATGTGTACACCACAAATAATCCAAATACAAATGATAGTAGTAGTAGTAGTAGTAGTAGATTGAGTTTAGCTGTGAAGATATAAGCAGTAGTATGAGATTGCAAATGCAGGAATGTGAACATAAGCATGACTTGTAGCCTTTGATATCTATGGTGCTTTGGAGCAATTCCCAGACATCCCAAGCAAGAATAATGAAAAAGGTAAAACTCCAGAGCTGATAGAGATTTGATGGGTTTAGGTAGTATTCAAAGAAAGGACTCATGCTTTGGCAGCCAGGGGTGCACTATATCCGAGTACCCATTGGGCTACCTAATTGAAACAGAGAAAATACATTGAATATTGTTTGGATTACTGTATTAACCTGAGGTTTTGCACTAGGTTTTATAGCAACAAGCTCAAATGTATCTTTAAAAACAGCAAAGGCATCGCTTCAACCATGCAAAATACTAAAACATTTACAATATACTTAATAATTAATGGAAATGTGTAAAAAGCAAATTATATTTTGATACCTGTTTGTTACCATTTTATTCTCAACACTTAAAAACACTGCAAAGACAGACTAGCGTTTTGCCATAATATTTTACCACATACCCCAAAGTATGTACATCTCATGACCTATATAAGAGGGTCAACCTGCCCCAAGAAGGGGGGAGGAGTGTGTTGCATGCCTGCATCAATGCATGTGCAGCAGCACATGTGAAGTCATGCATACGTGCTCATGTCTGCATCTGTGCACTTGTGTAGAAATGTACTGCAATATTCTCAGTGAACGGGGTTTTCATAATATGCTATAATATGTTTTTGTTTATCTTTTTACTGGTGAAAAGAAGAAAAGGTGAAGGATTTCTCTTTCTCAAGGACAGCTCTGTTGATGATCACATGGGACTTCTGGCTGAATGGCATCCACCTAATTACAAAACCATACTCTCCTCTACTTACACATACAGCTCACTTTTAGCCAAATGTAATGGAAAAGCATTGTGTCTGTCGGCAGCGAGGATGTGTTAATTAGCCTTTTCAGCCTCCGCCCCCACAATCGGGCTAATCAGGACGACACAGTGCTCTTTTTAATGCAGGCCTCAATGAATGGTCACATGCCACCATCATCCCCCACACACAGCTCCTTTCAAGGGCCATGTAGGGGGTCTATTTAACCCTTTAATTAAAAAGCACTGTAGATGTTGTAATCCCATCAGATCGAGCAGGGCAACCTGCTGTCTAAGGTGCATAACGGAGAATGATGAGCTAATAGCACACCACTCACACTTCGCTTCTCATTCAGTAAGGCAGATAGTAACATGGCTACTATTAAAACATGCATCTTTGCCTGGCACAATAAACATGCTGCCTAACCCCCCCTCCCCTTTTTACAGTTCAGTAGGTGTCTAAATACACGGGCTTAGCACCAATCACCACGATAATAAGGAAGGGGATTCTAGATATTGCCTCCCTGCCTGTTCCTGCTGATATAGTAGATTTAGGACTTAAAATGGACAAATGGTATTAAAAGACGGACAGTCTGCAAGTTGGCCAGACAGCAAGTTGCTAAGCTGCCACATCAGTGCCGTCAATAGGTTCCTGTAGCCTTATGTGGAGCCCGGGGGCCATTGTGCTGGCTTTCTCCTCTCATCCACGCGCTTTGATTGGCTGAGTAGGTTAGGGTGTAGTGGTAGCCTACATATGACAGGCTACATTAAAGTCAGCTTGGGCATCCAGGCACGCATGCCCACACACACACACACACACACACACACACACACACACACACACACTAACTGGGCCAGGGTAGGATAACACACAAAGAGAAATGCAGGCCACGTGCTGGAGATACAGCCAATAAGCCATACTGTCTAAACACTGGAGTGTGCCTAGAAAACTGAGAGCAATTAGGGGATAAGCTCTTATTAGTGTGAGACTTTGTGATTTGCTGCGACAAACTAATTACAAACCTTGATGGGGAGTCAACAGCGATTCACTCAAGACATGTTTTTACTGCACAATTAGCAAAAAGCATACATCCTCTCAATCAGTGTTGTGTACCAATGTAATGACTTGAATTAAACATTAGGAGAACTTCAGGAGAAAATCAACTGTATAAACAAGATTATCATTTCGCTTTCATTTAAATGGAGGCAGTTTTAATGGATTTCTAATAAAAATGGGACCGGGGTACAAGTATGTGTCAAGTTACAAGGAAAGACAACAAACTTAAACATCACTTCTGGGTCACTGGAAGAAAAATAAACGCCTCTAGTAACAAAATAAATTGGAGCAGAGCAACACTTTTTGAACACTGAGGGATATCCTTTTTCACTAATTTCACTGACGCTTGGCTTTATTACTCAAAATGATCTCCATTATATTTATATGCTAACAATTTAGTCATTCAAAACATGCAGCATTGGTTTGAGCTTCATCACAAGTACAAGGTCAGTCTTTGTGCCCCTCATGAGAACAGAAGTACAAATAAACCAGTAAATTGTGACCAGTGGTATGTGGTTCCCATCGGCCTGTTTCCTTGTCTTGGCTTTTTCATTGCCTTGTTTCTCTCCTGCCTTTGTCTCAGTGTCTTTATCTTCAGAGACTCTTCCCATTCCTCTGCCTCTGTATCCATAGGGATCTCTGCTAAACTTATTATTGCCACTTGGCTGGAAGTGACCTGATCGTTTTATTATCTGGATTACCTCTTTCTAAACCAACAAAAACACAACAAATTGATCAACCAGGTGAGGCTATCTAAAAGTCTGATTTCAGTAAAAAAAAAACAAAAAAAAAAAACATTGGTTATGTTGAAAATGGAAGTCAGCTATGCATGTGATGTGTCACAGCAATCAAAACACATGAGTTAGAGCGGTTGTAGAGCGGTTGTTGCCACACACCGCTGTCTGACTTCCTCTTTTAATTAAACGCATTAGTAACTGATTAATCTTGCCTTGTCATAGCCAGGTATTTACTGTCAATGTTATACCATGGCATGTCTGAATTCTCTTCTCTGATTGGCTGAAAGCAGTCTGCAAAAAGTGTTGTTTGTGTTCTCTGCAACATGTAACTATAGCGACTGTAAACATCACCACGGTTGAAATGAAAGCGGAAAACTAAAATGACAACTGTATAACTACAATTACTTACTGTCAACCTAAAAAGGGATGTTCACGTTTTACTCTGCTAAAATCTTACAAGGATAATAAAGGAGTATAAACATAAAAAAATAGAAAATATTCAAAAGAATATCAAAGGCTTCTTGACACATAAAACATACTTAAAATATTCTCTTCCTGTGGGATTTGGTGTGTCCTTGGGTTTAATGTTGAGTGCTCCACATTAACACAACCTTGTTAAAATTATGCCCTCTGAAGGTCACAGCTGCTGTTTCCTGTCATTCTATACATCTCTTTGTCAGGCACAAAGACTGACCAAAAACGAGTGCCCAAATCCATAGTTAAAAGAATAAGAGGATCTCACAGTCACAGCTTCAGATCTGGCGGCTGTATTAATCTGCTCCTAGAATTCCAAATATTTCTGGAGTTACTAAAGAAAGTTAACAAATACTCAAAAAACAAAACAAAAGAAAAAAAAACAAAAAAACAAGTGTCTGGGGGTAATGGTGGCTAAAGCAACTTGGACAGAAGTCAGGAATTGGTGGCAATAAATTATAGGCTTTTTCAGTAGATTTTGAAACATGTTAAACTTACTGTACATTTACACTACCTGCATGAAAAATGTGCTCAAAAGAAACTTCTACTTCTAAAACAACATTTGTGTATGTTTAAGCTTCATCAATCATTTTCTTATCCTTAGTGTATTGCTTATGCTTTTATCTGCTGCTGAGAAGCCAATTTTGTCATTACAAGGACGTGATGACAGCAGCATTGTAGACTATGTCCTGTGTGTGTGCTTACACAGCTGATCCAGTAGCCTTGGCAGAGGAATAAGACTGTGCATGTATTTTATGTTCAATAAGGATGTGATGTATATTTTGATCTATAGGCACTGCTTTTCTACTTGCTTAAAGGTAAACATTGTACAATATACAATGCAATATAAATATAAAGTAATAAAATTACAAAACACTCCTCGGACACACGGCAGACTGGCTGACCAAAATGCCAACAAACCAGCATGGACCTACAGCCCTGGCACAACATTCAATAGGACACTTGTCTCACAGACAAAAATATTAATAGGCTCACGGTTGCCACGTGGACAACAATTTGGTATGACAGCGCTGAGGAGGAGATCTAATTGGCAAGGTTATGTCACAGAACAGGGGATGTGAGAGGGTGGGGGGCAGTGCCATCTGGGCTTCAGTAAACCGTTAGATTATCCTGGGGTCTCCTGTGTTTCTGACTGCTGCCAGCTTGTCTGCCATGCCCCCTTGCCAGATAGAGATATTCCTAGAATAACAGACATATTGGCAGAATGGGGTTACCTTCATCAGGGGGCCTGGGTCATCTGGTAGAGGGTGCATCTTTTATTCTTCTCTTTCTTCAATCAAATCCATAGCAGCCTTACCAACCATAAACACAATTTCTCTACTATACAAACAATATCTGGACTCGAGTTGGAGTTCTCACTGGTCTAATATTATTTCTTAGTGTAAATGGTTGTAAATTAAAAGGTTTACAGACCTATTTGGGGGTCTTGGTATGTAAAGCTTTTTAATGACAACATAATACTAGACTTATTTTACAGGAGGAAAGGAAGCATGCTGCTTAATATTTTCAGCAAGTGCCCTGATTTACTGAATTAAAATCAACCAATAGTTTCCATAAGAACACAGGATGACCAGCTGCAAAGTCTAAGAATATTAAATTGTGAAAGCCATATTTACAGTGACCACATACTGGAGCAAGAGTTGAAACAAAGACCATGCAGTCTCACCACCACAGCCTCCAACAAATAATACTGTAGGCCCTCTGTGTGGGAGGGTGCCTGGGCAGAGATGGCCATCAACAGCTGCATGACTCCAAAACCATATACAGGCGCACAAACTAACCAACCCACACTACACAGAGCCAACACAGTGACTGGCAATCCCCAACATCCTGTCAGGCGATCACTGGGCCAGTCACACTTCATTCTGGCCTCATGCTGGCTGTTCCTCCTGTACCACTCCACCAACATCACACAAGAACCCTGTCTGAGCCTTTCCTTTTATTTGCCGACAGAAATCCTATTAAATTCCAGGCCAACAACATCACAGCAAGAGTGGTTAAGTTGCAAAGCTTAAAATGGGACATCTGCAAAGAACATTTTTCCAGATTTCATTTTGGCACTTTCCACTTAACAGTATTCCAAGTTCCCATAATATACCATAGGACAATGTTTAGCCATGCAATAGTACTAAATGGACAGGTTGAGGAGAAAAAACAAAGAAAGTGGGGCAGTGGAATGCTGTCTAGTTGTACATTTAGCACAACATACAAAACTTAAAGCAGATGTTGGAAGAAAGGCATTAGTCTAAGGATGAGGGATCAATGTGTACAAGAGCGCCACAAGAGTAATGATGACAACAAGTAGGTTTCATAAGTCTAGCCCATACTTCGTGTTGTTTAATACCAACTCGACCTTCTGGACTAGGAGTGACTGCATATTGCAATGAAAGCCAGGCACGAACCATAAATGCTGACATTGTAGTCTGTGGCATTAGTGGAAAATTAAGAGGGAAAAACCTACAGAAGAACATCCTGGATTTAGACAAAGGAAAGTCCTCTGTCACCATTTTAAGAAATGGTCTAATATTACGTAGAGCGTGAAGTGGAAAATTAGCAAGCGTGTGTCATGTAGACTGTGTACGTCACACAGCTACCAGTGTTGTCTTTAAACGAGTACCATGTCTAGTTTAATCCCTTGCACAGTAGGAAAAGTGAGCGCTGCAGCTCCAGGGGCGGGGTGTCTCTCAGTCTGCTGCAGTTGACAGTTAGAGCCAGATTGGAAAAAAAAAAAGCAAACACACACACAATTAGTCAACTAATATGGAGATGTCTAGCACCACAAGGGCAAGTTGTAGAGCTTCAAGGAGTCCAGTCGCAGAAAGTGCAGGCACAGATTTCTGACAGTGTGACCTGCCATTGTACTAGCCTATACACATCAGTCAATTTTAAACCCTAGTGACCCTGGTGAGTTGAGGGGAAAATGCCAAAATATGCCAATTTCGGCCTAATTCACACATTTGGTCAACTTCAGTTGTGAACCTATAAGCACGAGTCTCATATGTTTCCAAAAGTGTCAAATTACTCACATCTCCAGCATTATCTCGTTCAGGTAAATCCCATCCACTAATTCAATATATTCCGACAATTTGGTGCCATCTGTCACTGTCAGCTGCCTCACCGTCTTCACCTGAAAATACACAGGACAATTCAAATGAGCGTTAAAAGACTCAGCAAACCCTATAATGATGGCTTCCCGGGGCAAAGGTGTTTAATTAATTTTCAGCAGCATAATTAGGGGGGGGGGCCTTACCCAGCAGACGAGAGGCGAGAACATAAACTGCTCTAGCACCGGGGTGAAAACCTCGCTTTCCATATTTTTCCTGTGCAGCTGCGCCGTTCAGTTTCAGCTGATATGGAAAATGCGCTCTCCTTTGAAAAGATATGGGTTGTTTCTTTAGTCTTCACTCCTATTTGATTCCGTTAATGCGACGCTCATTTTGGCAAACAGCCCCAGAAAGGCTACCGCGTCTTCGTAGTAGAAGATTGGAGGAGTTGTAAATCCACGTTCCTCTGGACACTATCCAGTAGCCTAGATATTTGGGTGGCTCTGTCTTGCTCAGGGACAGGGCGAAGAATCACATTTTAGCAAAATGTGGGAGCTGAAAGTAGTTCACAATCTAACTAGTTCATATATCCACAAATACCAATGAGCAGATACAGTTATGAGAAACCTTACCCAGGTGTAGTTTTTTTTTTTTTTTTTTTTTTTCTAACCGCGTACTGAAACGCACCGTTACTGGCAAAAAGACAAACAAGATTTGAACAAACGCGGGGTGATCTTAAATTAAAATACTCCAACACCACGACAAAACAGACGAAAGTATCCAGTTCAAAGAGTCCAAATGTTTATAGTCCTTGTGCTCCGTGAATTAATTTAGGTCTTCTTTGTAGCCGGTTGCTGCGCGTCCTCGTTCAGCAGCTTCAGTTCAAATGGTGCAGACCGAGGAGGAGGCAGTTCAGAGGATGACTGGAGGACACGTAGGACCGCCTCTCTGCCTCCGCCTCTCATCAACACACAAAATAGGGCAATGACCACAGCATCCTTTTTATTTAAGGTTTCTTTCTACAAAAAAAGTAAATAAGTATCACTCAGGTTTTTGTAAATTATGTGATCAGTCAGGACAATTAGACTATTTTTGTTCCTGTTTAATAAATCAAAAACTGCATGTAATGTATTCAAGCCTTAGCCTACATATTGTTTAAGTGCACTTGTGAGTAAGGAAAATACTTAAACTGCAGTTTAAATATAGGCTACTATTATTTTCCCTTACTCTGTGCTTAGCCATATCAGCACTCACTAAATTGGTTAAAGATTTGTTCACTGTATAAGAGGCACCTAATCAACAAATGATGAACAGGGTCATCCTTGAAAGCCACAAACAGGTTATGCAGTCCAATAGCTGATTAAAACACCATTGACTTCTTTACGACTCTGGGGCTCACAGGTCGTCCTTCTCGAGATCCTGGTTTAAATGAGTAAAAGCAACACAGCCTTAGTTAAACACATTCATTTCCATCATGACGGTTGTTGTTGTTGTGCTTCAGCTTGAGGCAATTGCCCGCAGCATCTGACAGCTACTCTAGACTTGTCGTGGCCTGTTTTTTTCTGCTGAACATGTTTAACTACCATAAGTGCACACTGTAAGGCCATAAGCTTAATAAAACTGTTAAAGTCTGCTTAAAGGTAATTTGTTCACAAGTTATTGCAGCTAATGATAAAATCCCATCAAGTGTGGTTGTTAAATAATTCATAAAACAATTAGTGTTACATAGCTCAGTTTAGATTCTCCCTATCAAGTCAATGCAGAGCTGAGTAATCTTCAGTCTAAACAGTTATCCTGGCTTATTTATGCCTAATTCCTTGAAGAAATTGCTCCGGTTTATGAATCAGCAATCATGCAGAGCCACCGCAGCATTCCTGAAAAACACTCATGTTGGCAAAAGTCCTCAGAGGAATTTTAACGGCCTTTTTGTCAGAGTGAGCCATAGAGCACTCACTGTACTTCAAATGAACTGAATGTGACTACAGCATTTGGGCATTTGGGTATTTTTTTTATCTTAGATTTGACAATATTTGTTGACATTTCATTCATTCATCTTCTTCTTCCGCTTATTCAGTGACTGGAGGCTATCCTAGCAACTATGGGCCTTAGGCGGGGTGCACCTTGGACAGTGGCCAGTTAGTTGCAGGGCTGACATAGACATAGATAGAAAGACAAGCATTCACTCTCACATTCATTCACCAGGGGCAATTTAGAGTCACCAGTTCATGTAACATACGCATGTTATTGGATGGTGGAAGAAAGCTGGCGTGAACAATAAACTATGGTATGAAATCTATTGGTCATATCCTTTCATGGTTGTCTGAATAAGAATGCACTGTTTTTGCTTCTGAAGGTTGGGAAGTGAGTACAGTCAATCATTTGCTTTGGCATCTTGACCCAACCCCCTTAGGACTGGCATGGCAGTTATTGTGGCTGGAGTTTTTGGCTCCATGTTTAAATATTAAAGATTTAATTTCATGTAGGTATCTCTCCTGTATCATTGTGGATCTTTAGACAGTGAAAGATGATCAATAATCATTTAATAGCTATGTTTTATGTTTTTATATTCAGCTCTAGCTGCTGAAGTTAAGCAAGTTATTACCTTACTATCATGTGCTAATGACAATACAAAAGCTTTCTTTCTCCCCATGCTATAAAATGGAAAACATTAAGTTACCTTTCTAAAATCAGGGACAGTGGAAGCATTTTATTAAAGAATGTTGTCATTGTAGAATAGGTATGTCCTTGATGAAAGGCATGTAATGTAGCCTTTTAGGAAGTAAAGTGACACATAGATTACATATAACACAAAATTATTTGGCATATCACATTTATTATTACATTATCAAGAGATCACAGCAACACAAAAATTGTACTTAGAAAAAGTAACTATATGCCAAACCCCTTTACATCATGTCATATCATCTGCTGCAGTGGAGCTCTGGTCCTATCACAGACTGGTCCATTACAGACTAATTGCCAGGAGCCCTGCTCGGAAATAATGAGATCTCTGTGTCCTGGAGCCATGGAAACAAAAATAAACATAGCAATAAGCACAAGCCATGGTAACAATGAATATGTGTGGATGTGTGCTTTACATATATGTGAAATACTGTGCAATTAGACTGTTGAGACTCTGAGGGAGTGTGATGTGTACAAAAGCAGTCATTGGAGCAGAGATGCTGTTAATGCTCATCTGTTGCCATAACAACCACTGTAACCACATTGTTTGCTGGTGGCATCCACATAAGGGACCAGACCATGGACATACATCCAACCTCTAGCTTTTAGAGAGAGTAATTTACAAACTAAAAACAAACAAACAAACAAACAAAAACAGACAACGGACATTCTTTGTATTTTTGTATACCTCTACAAAACCAAACATTTAACAGTTTAAAAATACTTTTAGCCGAATAATTTTATTTCTTAATTATTATTTCAGGTTATCAAATAAAAAGTTAAAACAGTAAATCGTTTAATTTGGTGGAAGTTGCGTCTGCATCAATTCACTTCTGAGGAAATACTGACGTCTAGTGGTTAATATAGGCCTATATTATAATATTCTGGAGATTGCTGATTATTTTTCCCTACGTTGAGTTGTTTTCGTGAAAGTTCTATTTGACTGTTATGCACTGAAATAGTCGATGAAAAAATATTTTGTGTTATATTTTTTGTTTGGTTATAACCCAATCACAGAGCGTTGCGTCATGAAGTACTTCCGCACATGTGACAAACTGTCATGGAAGCCCCCACGCGCAAAGCAAAACTCTGAAAGCGCTCACAAGGCGCACAGAAATTGTGATTATTTTAGATTTCACAAAGTACATATGAGATATTTACTTCGCCTCGGGCATTCGTTTGCCCGCCCTTATGTCCGGTTATGTCACCAAAGTGTGTACAGCAGCCACTCACATCCCAGGAATATGACAGTAGACCTTGGGGAAAAGTGAGTAGCCTTTGTGTTCCAGTTACATGAGCACACCTGGATATCTACACTTGATTTTACTTGACATTAAACGCTAAGAGGACATTATTTTGTGATTTTGCACGGTAACTGTGATTGGACATACTTTTGCAGTGATTCTGTTTTGTAAACATAACATTTGTAACTTTGCTGTAGAAAACTTAAGATTTCATCTGGGAGGTTTGCCAGATTTGCTGATGGATCTGCTGTAGTACAGGTAAAACAAATGTCACCTGCATTGCATGACATTAGTTAAATGACATTTCTCAATATTTACCTATTCACTGTACACATTATTCCAACCATAGCTGGGAGATACCTCTGTAATGGTGACAGCTGTGAGCAAAATCAAGCCCTCTCCATCTCAGTTTATGCCTCTTGTGGTATGTTGCTTTTGTGTCCACAGTATTTATTGAAAGCACATATTGAGCTACTTTTTCTTTTACTCTCATTTTACTTTTAACACTCTGCACTCTTATATGGAATGTAATAATGAAACATTTATTTTTGTGATCCTCGTCAGGTGGACTACAGACAGAAAGCAGCGGCTGCAGGACGAATCCCTACTAACTATTTGAGGCGAGAGCTTGGTACTACAGATAATGAAATCCTCACCAGTAGACTAATAGGTAATGACAATTCAAGTGATTGAGTAATATCTTTAGGTCTGAATATTATTCTTGAATGCAATTTATTTTTTGGTAGATCGATCCATTCGACCCCTTTTCCCTCCTGGTTACTTTTATGATACACAGGTAAGTTTTATGCTCACATCACAATGTTTTCTTTTTTTAATGAAACCTTGATGTTATATTTTGAACAATTGTCATTTAAAGATCCTTTGCAACCTGATGGCTGTGGATGGTGTCAATGATCCAGATGTGCTAGCTATTAATGGAGGTGAGTAAATATCTGTGGTCAACAACATACAGTAGATAGAGCTCAGTTTTTATTTACAAAAACATTTTTCTTCTTGAAGCTTCTGCTGCTTTGGCGCTGTCTGACATCCCATGGCATGGACCCATTGGTGAGAATTAACAATACATCATGGGTTGTGTGATGGTTGTCAGCCTAATCATATACTTATTATACCTATACTCACCTGTTCAATTGCTGATGCAGACCTTGTTTTAAGTTTTGTTTTGTGTGTGTAGGTGCTGTGCGTATAGGCATGATAGATGGAGTGTTATTGATTAACCCGACCAGGGCAGAAATGGCTTCTAGCACTCTTAACCTGATAGTGGCAGGAGCTCCGAGCAGTCAAGTAGGTATGGTACAGTTTTAACATACTATGGACCTAAAAACTATACGCGAAATTCTCCTCTACTTAAGGACTTATGATTCACTATGCTATTCTATAGTGATTGTGTCTAATTTGCCCTAATTTAACCCTGCTCATGTATCCCTTTTTTTCTTAGTGATGATTGAGGCATCAGCTGAGAATGTCTTGCAGCAGGACTTTTGTCATGCTGTGAAAGTTGGAGTTAAACACACTCAGCAGATCATACATGCAATACAGCAAATGGCAAGAGAGCAGAATGTCACCAAGCGTGTCCCTCTTAAGGTCTTCTCTGCACCGGAGGAGATGGTGCAACAAGTGCAAGAGTAAGATTAATCAGATTTTAATACCCGCTAAGTAAATATCAAATTATTTGACTGTCTGACTTCTTCCAATTGGCTTACTTTATCTACTGTATGTATTGATGATGTACTGGAAGAGATTTTCCTAATGTTTCTAACTTCTTTGTAGAACTTCATCAGAAAGAATTTATGCTGTGTTTACTAATCATACCCTTGATAAGGTAAAATATCAACAGTTTTCCTAAAATGTTTTGGGTGCAATATAAAATAATTTCTTCCGTTGATATGCCGGACGTTTTTAGATTTCTAGGGATGACGCTATTAACAAAATTCGACTAGAGACAGAAGAGGTTCTAAAGGGTACATAACTGTCAAAAAACTTTTTGATGACAAGGTTGTATCTGTGTCATCAATGGGACATTTGTCTTGCTTTTTATAGATAAGTTTCCTCATGCTGAGCCATTTGAAATAATTGAATCTTTCAATGTTGTGACCAAAGAAATATTTCGCAATTTGGTCCTGAATGAATATCAGAGGTAAGCCCTGTCTTACTATGTATACTTTCAAATAATTATTTCTGTGTCAGATAAATAATAAAATGAATTGCAATATTTGTCTTCTAGGTGTGATGGGAGAGAGTTGACAGCTTTAAGAAATATTTCTTGTGAAGTTGACTTGTTTCAACCCCTTCATGGTTCAGCTTTGTTCCAGAGAGGGCAAACACAGGTATGTTGGTTAAAAGTAACATTTGTCATTTGTAAGATATACTTCTTTATTTGACATTTTACGTTCTTTTTAATGTTGTATATTTTTGTTATAATACTTTTTTTATTTGTTCAGTAAATGTTATTTACTGAAGTTGATACATGGCTTTTTTGCTACAGGTGCTGTGCAGTGTCACTTTTGATTCCCTAGAATCGAGTGTTAAACCTGACATCATCACCACAGCCTTAAGGTAAATAAAATAAATAAAAAAATAAATAAATAAATACATTTTATATATATATAAATCATTTGTTTTTTAATTCTTCCTTTAGTGGGATTAAAGACAAGAATTTTATGCTTCATTATGAGGTAAGCCAAATCAACTATCTGTTTCCATTCATACACAAAACTACACTAAGCTACTAAGCTAAAAACTTTCATTTTCAGTTCCCTCCATATGCAACTAATGAGATTGGGAAAATGGGAGGGCTCAACAGAAGAGAGCTTGGTCATGGTTTGTGTTTATTACATTTGAACTCTGTGGATACAGTTTTATGTGATTTGAATCCAAGGCCTTATGAAGCTGTTTACTTCATTACAGGGGCCTTGGCTGAGAAAGCTCTACGACCAGTTATTCCTAAAGACTTCCCTTTTACAATTAGAGTCACAGCTGAAGTGCTTGAGTCCAATGGTGAGTGCCGAAATATATGTTTTCTTTTTCTAACTTGCTTTTTTATACATTTGTTATTGTTCCTTTTCAGGGTCATCATCAATGGCTTCAGCGTGTGGGGGTAGTCTAGCTCTAATGGATGCAGGTATGTCAAAGGCTTAGTAAAGTACTAGCTGAACTGTGACTGTAAACAAATGCGTTGCTAATATGTTGTCTCTGCCTACCAGGAGTGCCAATTTCATCTGCGGTGGCTGGTGTAGCCATTGGGCTTATATCAAAACCTAACCCAGAAAAAGCTGCTGAAATTGAGGATTACAGATTACTAACAGATATTCTTGTACGATATGGTTTTGGTTTATTAGATACAAACATTACATTTCCTTTAAGGCTTGTTATCTGTACAGGGAATAGAGGATTACCTTGGAGACATGGACTTTAAACTTGCTGGAACAAACAAAGGCATCACTGCCTTACAGGTATTATGGCTCAACAACTGATGCACTAACCTACAATGCTGTTATGAAATTTCAACATAGATTACATAATTTCTAAATTGATTTTGTGAATGACTTTGTTTAACATCTCAAGGCTGATGTGAAGATTCCTGGCCTGCCACTTAAAGTGGTTATGGAGGCAATCCAACAAGCAACAGGTAATTACAAGGACAACAACACATTACCAGAAACACATATGTTTTATGATTATAATTCGTTGGTTAATGTATTTGCTAATGCAGTTGCTAAGAGGGAGATCCTGGGTATAATGAACAAATGCATAGCAAAGCCACGGGATAAAAGGAAAGAAAATGGGCCTGTTGTTGGTATGTTTTTCATTTACATATGCAATAAATACAAACAAAATTAATAAAAAAAAATTTAATTAAATACAAGAAAATCTGTAGCATCTGTGGTCAACTTGCATATCTTTTTATTAAATTCTTAGAAAATGTGAGAGTACCTGTCTCCAGACGAGCTAGATTTGTTGGCCCAGGAGGGTATAACCTTCGCAGGTTGCAAGCACAAACGGGTAACGATGAAATCACAACATTTTTCTAACTCATTGTGAATACAAACTAGTTTTTTAAATTATTTCTATAATACAAGCTTATTGTCTTCATTTTTTATGTTAAGGTGTCACAATAAGTCAGGTGGACGAGGAGACATTTTCAGTATTTGCTCCAACACCAGGCGCAATGCATGAAGCACAACATTTCATCAGTGAAATTTGCAAAGATGATGTAATTTATTTTCACCTTTTCACCTTTGAGTAAAGTTATAGCTGTAAATATGTTAAAACGTGTTTTTCTTTGTAGCAAGAACAGCAGCTGGAGTTTGGGGCTGTCTACACTGCTACAATCACTGAGATAAGGTACCGGTACACATACAGTATAATAGACTGTCAATGTCCATGGTGACAGTATTTATTTTTATCTCAGCTAGACATAGTTTTCTGCATTTCACCAATAACTATGAATTATACATATAGCACTTTAATGATTTTTTTTTCACTGCAGGGACATTGGCATCATGGTAAAACTCTATCCAAATATGAGTGCTGTTTTACTTCACAATTCACAGTTGGATCACAAACGGGTTAGCACATTTGTACTTTTACATATTGCATGTTCTGTTTCTTGTATATTGGTGTGTTCCAAAATAAAATCATTATTTAAAGGACATTTATCTGCTCTTGTTTCAGATAAAGCACCCAAGTGCGTTAGGTTTAGAAGTGGGGCAACAGATACAGGTATGTCTCAGTAATACTACATTTAGCTTAACTCATTTTAATTCTCATCTAACTCTAATCATACTAGAAAAACACCTTCTTGGTTACTTGTTTTTACAGGTCAAGTATTTTGGACGGGACCCAACAGATGGCAGAATGAGGCTTTCTCGAAAGGTTCTTCAGTCTCCTGCTGCAACTGTTGTCAAAACGCTGAGTGAGAAACAAAGCATCTCGATTACAACAGGCAACAGTAGCAATTTATGACACAATAGCTCAGTATCAGTTGATTTTAAACCAGGACTGTTCTGCCACTTTTACCACAAAAAGCAGATTTAAATTCTGCATTTGTTCATTGAGACTGTTTGTACATAGTGTATGGAAGCACTTACTAAGAATGCTCATAGCTCTGTTACATGTTTTAAATAGTCTAAAAATATGTTGGCCTTGGTGTAAGATCTGGCCATCTAGGACCTGTTTGTCTATAACTGTGGCCAATGAACATAACAGTTTTGCCAGCACCTCTAAATAACCAATACATTTCATCTTGTGGAAAATTCTACTTTTATTTTATTGTTTTGTATATGGAATGTGTTAATTGTAAATAAAACAGTTCTAACGTCTGTATTGTAGTTTGAGTTGCTGTGTTTTTTTTTTTTTAACACAGACTGCATTTAGACTTGAATAAACATAGTCAAATGTCTGATTATAAAAGCAAGGAGAGATTGTGCTGGTACTTTTATGATATTTAAAAAGGGAGTGTTTCTTTGTAAATGCTGGCATTTGATGAATTTGAGAGTGGCTTATTCTGGATTTTAACATTGTTTACAAACAGCCTCAAATTGAGATGGTTCTCACTTATATCTTGGCTCTGAACATTCTCTGGATAGGGAATGAACTAAAGACTAAAGAATTGCATTAGTATTGCTTAGAGATAGACTTAAGATAATATAATTTATGATTTTGACTGCGTGAAAATGGTTTAATACGCTAATACTGATTCCTACAAGCAAGTGTAACGTTTTAAAGTGGGTGCCTTGTTACATATGACAGCAACCGCACCGTTTGATAAGTTAAACATGTTAAGTTTACAAGTAACAGTAGACACTTGAGTTCTTCAGGGCTGGTTATAGATAATTGTTCGGCTCATACAAAAGATCTGGAAATACTTGAAGCCCTCGAGGTGGCGCTCGTGATGTCCACTCCAGGTACGCTACAGGTTTACTGAAAAGCAGCACAGCCATTGGCTCGTATCGCTCGGAGGTGGAGACCCGCGGCTGTGTAGCGCTTGATTGACGTCGAAGAAGAAAAAGAACCCAGATCGGATACAAGATGGCGGTCTGTGGACGCTAGCATAGAGGCCGCTATAGTTGTTGTGTTCTCTGTGTTATTTGCTCTTCATTTATACGTATCCCGTTAGATCGTTTTTTCTTTCTAAACGTTATGGCTTCGTAAAATAGCTTTGAAAAACGTATTTGTATATCAAACTTTTTCCATGCGTGCATGTATTAACATGCGGGTGGAAACAAAGTTAACAGGTCGAGGGTAGAAAACAGAGTGAGGCGTAAGGTGTTAGCTTGTTAGCAGCCAGCTAGTGTGCCAGCTAGTGTGCTAGCTAGTGTGCTAGCTGCCACTCGGTTAGCCATGTCGGACACTCGGCGGAGAGTAAAAGTGTATACGCTAAACGAGGACCGTCAGTGGGACGATCGAGGAACAGGACACGTTTCTTCCACGTTTGTAGAACGACTAAAGGGAATATCCTTATTAGTTCGAGCTGAATCAGACGGTAAGTTGTTAGCTTAGCATGTAGCCACATTCACATATGCTAAGCTATAGTTATGGTAGTTTGTCTTAGCCTGGTGGTGGATGGACGAACGGAAGCCAATTGTTCACCAAAATATCTTGAGAAAGATTGCTATAAAATGTGGATCCCTTGTGTGGGACTATCCTAATTAACTATATAATCTTAAATTGTGTTAATTGCTACCCAGTTAAAAGCACTGAAGTTTGTTTTCCTCCACTCTTAGCGTAAAACGGACGACTGGATGGATGTAGCATGGGGCCTTAAAGTCTTTTAACGTTTACATTTAGTAGTAAATCCCAAAATATAGCGCAGTGTATGTCATTTGGTACGAATTATTTAAACTTTTAACATCTTGCTGATGTAACTACATGGCCGAAAGTGATAGCCCGGTCCGTAAGACTGCTTTATTCACAACTGCGGCATCTACATTGTCCACTCACTAACGGTTTCTATGTAAATTAGTTTTTGGCGGAAAGCAAGTAAAGCTTATCTCTTTGTTTTTTTTCTAGGTTCACTTCTGTTGGAGTCTAAGATAAGTCCAAACACTGCATATCAGAAACAACAGGTACGAGTGTTCATTCCTTTAAAATTAATAGAACTTTATAGAAAATTAGTTGTACACACGTGTTAAGCTGCTGTCAGTGTTCAGTACAAGTATGGTTTCTGGTTTTTACTATTGATGATGGAGTACGTGCTGTGTTTACTGTTTAGCCAGAAAATTTTCATCGACCTTTGTTTTTCCTCACATGAATGATGGGGTCTTGTCAGAGGAGGATATTTTCAGCATGTTTGTCCTAATTTAAATAGATTTAGGATATAATGTGAAATAGCATCACCGTGTGTTATATACACTTTTAGTTTGTGTACTTACTTTTTGTCTCTTGTTCCCTCTCTTTAGGACACCCTGATTGTGTGGTCAGAAGCAGACAACTATGACCTAGCTCTTAGCTTCCAAGAAAAAGCAGGCTGTGATGAGATCTGGGAGAAAATTTGCCAGGTATTTACTTTTTACTTTTTTGTGGTAAATACATATTTAAATGTTGTCTTCTCAAAGCTTATTTACTTGCCACTGATTAGGTGCAAGGAAAAGATCCTGCCCTGGATATAACTCAAGACCCAATCGATGAATCTGAGGAGGAGCGCTTTGATGACATCCCTGAGACAAGCCACCTGGTGGAGCTCCCTCCCTGTGAGTTGGGTCGACTGGAGGAGATCGCTGACCTGGTCACTTCAGTTCTTTCGTCTCCCATTCGGAGAGAGAAATTGGCCCTGGCTCTGATGAGTGAAGGTTACATAAAGAAGCTGCTGGGGCTTTTCCGAGTATGTGAGGACCTAGATAACAGGGAAGGCCTGCACCACCTGTACGAAATCGTCAGAGGTGTATTGTTTCTTAACAAGGCTGCTCTGTTTGAAGTGATGTTCTCTGACGACTGTATCATGGATGTGGTGGGTTGCCTTGAGTATGACCCAGCACTTGTACAGCCAAAACGCCACAGGGAATTCTTGACCAAGACAGCAAAGTTTAAAGAGGTGATCCCTATCACAGACTCTGAGCTTCGGCAGAAGATCCATCAGACTTACCGGGTGCAGTACATTCAGGACATCATCTTGCCCACACCGTCCGTCTTTGAAGAAAACTTCCTCTCTACCCTCACATCCTTCATCTTTTTCAACAAGGTGGAAATTGTGAGCATGTTGCAGGTAGGCCTACTTTGCAGTAATCTAGAGAACATTTTTTTTTTTTTTTTTTTTTTTTTTTAGCGACTGTTCATGTTTCACTCTATTGTATGTTTTAGCTTTTCAGAAAATTATAGTGGTGTTATACTTTTGTTTTTTGTATTTGAAAGCTCCAATTGGTTATTATTTTTGATATTTTTGTTTGAAAGATTTGTATTTCTTTGCCATAGGAGGATGAGAAGTTCCTAACAGAAGTTTTTGCACAGTTGACGGATGAGGCTACAGACGACAGTAAAAGAAGAGAACTTGTAAGTAAAAGACATGTTATGTTAAAAATTACACTTGTACAGTTCTTATCATCTGCATTAACAATGCTTGTCTGATACAGTTTTTAATGGGACATAAACTTGCAACAAACTGTATATGTTATCACCCACCTAAAGACTTTTGAGCACCTGCTTTGTGGCAAACTCACATTAGTCTCCCTTTGTTCTTCATGGGCTTTATTTAAAGTTGATTACAAAATGTTTTCTCATGGTATGGTTGTGTGTCCTGACACTCAAGCTTGGATAATAGATAAAAGAAATGGTATTATTTGAATTGTTAAATGTCATATAATTATTATTATTATTATTATTATTATTATTATTATTATTGCAGTATCAAAGTAAAATGCATTACATACACAAAATAAACAGGTTGTTCTTTCCTCCTCAGGTAAATTTTGTGAAGGAATTCTGTGCTTTTTCACAAACGCTGCAACCCCAGAACAGAGATGCTTTCTTTAAAACCCTGGCAAACCTCGGCATTTTACCTGCTCTTGAGATTGTAATGGTTTGTGTCTTATTTAGAAGGCAGGGGTTTGTTTTCTTGATAAACTTTATGGTCTAATACATAACGTTGTGGCCATCAACAGGGAATGGATGACCTACAGGTGAGAGCTGCAGCAACAGATATTTTCTCTTACCTGGTGGAATTTAGCCCCTCCATGGTCAGAGAGTTTGTAATGCAGGAGCCTCAGCAGACAGACGATGTGAGTAATATCTTACTATTTTGTTTTTATTTATTTTTTCTTTGAAGTCGTTGTATTTATGTTTGTCATCTCTTTTACAGGATGTTCTTTTAATAAATGTAGTAATTAAGCAGATGATTTGTGACTCTGACCCAGAGTTGGGAGGTGCTGTTCAGTTAATGGGTCTGCTCAGGACACTCATCGACCCTGAAAACATGCTGGCCTCCACCAATGTACATACGACCAACACTCAGTCACTAATATTAAATGTTACCATGTGGGTGGGATTCTAATACATTATTTGTTTTCTTTTAGAAAACTGAGAAGACGGAGTTCTTGAGTTTCTTCTACAAGTACTGCATGCATGTATTGACTGCTCCTCTTCTGGCGAACACTGCACATGACAGAAACTCAAAAGGTAAAATAAATGATTTGGGCACCAGTGGCTTAGGTGGTAGAGTGGTCATCCTGTAACCGGAAGGTTGGCATTTCAAATCCCACTCTCCTCGTTCTCGTGTCTTTGGGCCTTGCCTGTATGAATATGTTTGTGTCATTGTGTGTTTCGTGGTGGTCAAAGAGGCCATAGACGCAGAAAATCTCCAGCCAAGGTCTCTGTCAGTTTGCCCCAACTGCTACAGAAGTAGCTTAGTACCTCAGAGTGTGAATGAATAATGGACTTTTGAGAAGCCTGAGAGTATAAAATATTTCACAAATTGATGTTTTTTTCCATTGAACTACATTTCAGATCTACAAGATGGCTCAACTAAGATCAACCCAGTCTGTCCAGGTGAGTATTTTATAAGCTTTTAGCTTAGTTGTTATTCACTGTGTTGGGGTAGCTTTAGGTTAGATCTATGTTATCAGCAGCAGTATAACACTTTAAATTGCGCTGGAGTAAATATTCTTGTTTTTGTGTAGATAATTTTCAGACAGCCCAGCTGCTGGCTCTGATCCTGGAGCTCCTGACTTTCTGTGTGGAGCACCACACGTACCACATAAAAACGTACATCATGAATAAAGATCTGCTCAGAAGAGTTTTGGTGCTCATGAACTCAAAACACACTTTCCTCGCACTTTGTAAGTCAAAACAACACACAATTATTTACAGCATTTAAACAAAACTAAATTTTGCTTCTCTTCCCAAGGTGCACTGCGTTTCATGCGTAGGATCATTGGGCTCAAGGATGAGTATTACAACCGCTACATTATTAAAGGGAACCTGTTTGAGCCTGTCATAAATGCCCTGCTGGACAATGGTACTCGATACAATCTGCTCAACTCAGCCATCATTGAGCTTTTTGAATTTATTAAAGTGGTATGTGCACACAACTGTTCTTGTGATTTAATTGATAGTTTTTTACAAAGCGTAATTCTTCCTAATATTTTTACTGTTTTTCCTACAAGGAGGACATCAAGTCTCTGATTGCTCACATTGTAGATAACTTCTACAAAGCACTTGAATCTATTGAGTATGTCCAGACATTTAAGGGCCTGAAAGGCCGGTATGAGCAGGAGAAAGATCGGCAAAGTCAGAGGCTCAACAGGTTTGTAGGCCATGGCAAATATCTGAGGGGGATATTGCAATACTCTTTTTTTTAACATTTTATTATTTTATAATGGTTAGATATCGCCGAGATGCAAGGTCATTGGATGAAGATGAGGAGTTGTGGTTTAATGATGATGAAGATGATGATGATGGTGAAACAGTGGATAAAGGTCGCATGGAAGAAGATTTCTCTGACAGCTACGGCAAGTACATGGAGGCCAAAAAAGGTAAGTCACATACTGTGTCTTCTACAAACCGACTGGTTGCTAATGTTAATACTTACATGGCTAATATACAGTATATTTATATGGCAAATGTAGGAGGTGCCAATGGAGCCAACAGTGCCAACAATAATGGGAAATCTGCTGCAATCCCACCCTCTTCTGCAGCTGTCAGTGTAAGCAGTTCAACGTCTTCAGTCAAGACAGTGGCCCTCCCTGCTACACCAGTAGTGAAGGTAATAAACTCACTTTAAAATCACTTTTCTGTTGAAGTCTAAAATGAAAGCTAGGCCACCAAGACCCATTCAAAAGGGATCTTTAAATTTGTTACAAACCCTTTTTAGTTTTGAGAAATTTCTTTGTTTTGCTCTTAGACTGCAATGGTTGGTTTGGTGGACTATCCTGATGATGAAGATGATGAGGATGAAGAAGAGGAGGAAGAGCAGTCTGTAAGGAAGCGGCCGCGTCTGAGTTCCTAAAGCTGTTTTGACCTCTGAGTAATTGTTCGATGGGCGGAACGTCCCTCTCAAACCTATGGTCCTTGGCCTGCTTATGTCCCCTGCCAGTTTCTGAGAATGGGCAAAGACACTCACCTCAGGATTGCCCCCTCTGAACTCTCACTGTAGTAGGAGATGGAGACTAAAGGACAAGGACATGATTTTATTTTCTTCATTCAGTTGTGGATTAAAAAAGGCCCTTGCAAAAGGATCTAAAAATTGAAGAGTTTTCATTGACCTCTTCTAATTGTCTCTGCCTATGTCATGATGTTGCCCTTGGGTTTTCATCTCTGAACTATTACTTCCTTCTTAACCACGTTCTCCAGACCAGAGAGCTTCAGTGGAAACCACAGTTTCAAGGCGGTTCCTCATGCTGCTCTGTTGCTATAGCAACAGTAGCAAGGCCGCTGTGGACCTACAGCATCTCATCATTTCAGTTCCCTTAGACCTTCCTGGAACCTGTATTAATGAGTTCAACAGGCTGAGGAAGCCAGACAACAACCAGCCAGTGAATGAATTGTGCTAAGAGCCAGTCAGGCTAGCAGGACTAGCCAAAAAAATGTAGAAAGCTTGACTGGCTGAAGCAGGGTGCCGCCCAGCCACAGAACAGTTCTGTTTGTTGGGATATAGAAAATTAGACAATATAGATAATTCAGTCAAAGGAGGTAGCAAATGGCTTGTTGAACCAGAAAACATGTGAGGCCTTGTTTCAAACAAGCAGGACTCTACCAAACCATTGTTTTAGCCAGGGGACATGCCGCATCTCTATCACACAGGACTGTGTTGGCCAGAAATTTCACTTTGTTAAAAAGTACTGTACAGATGTTTATTTTTTGCTTTTTAATCATTTTCCCTGACCTGATTTTGAAAGGGGGGTAAGCTATCTACCTGTGTCTTTTTGTTATTACACACAAGGTGGGCACACTATTTCACCCTTTCAGTCCAAGTTCATTTGATCCAATGTAAATGCAGAGAAATTGCAATTGCTGGTTTTAAAATAACATTAAAACTGCAGTAAAGTAATTTTTGCAGCCAAAAACTTGGAAATGACTTTTTTTTTTTTTTACACACATTTCTCTTAATCTCCTAAAGTCTGTTGACCAGGCCCTGTAATTAGATGTGAGAAATTAGATGTTAGGATGAATTTGACATATTTATAAACATTTAAATCGCAACACAGCAGTGCTTGAGTTTGTAAAAATATAAATATTGCCAATGCAAGTAATTACTCAACTGTACAACAATTGTCACACATTCATAGTTTCTATAAAATGATTTATTAAACAGAATATGCCACAGTGTACATAGTATTACAGATGCGGGTATCATGATTGTTTCATGTCCCATTAATCATAAAGCAATGCACTGTCCTCTTGGCCCCTCAGTGAACACATTAATATCTCATTGACACTGCACAGTTTTATGTGCTAAGGATGTTTATCAACTGCTAAGATAGACCAGCATGCTGGCAAATCTTAAAAAGATAATGTACACTTAGCATTAACAAAATGTGTTTGATGCTTTACCTGCATAACCAAAAAAAAAAAAAAGCAAGTAGTGCCAGTAGTGTATTGACACACCTCACAAAAACCTATGTGCATCAGTACTAGTGTATTGTTGCATAAAGTAAAATTAAACATTTCTTGAGAGGCAAAGTCAATGCATTGTAAGGAAGGTATTTAATGTGTTGCAAAAGTTAAATGTGCTTGTGCTTTTCATGTAGTGACATCCAAACTTATCTTCGGAAACAAAGTTATTGATGAGAAACCAAAAAATACTTAAGTGGCATGTATTTAAATGATACTGTCACCTGTGTGGAAACCAAAGTATAATTCATAACTGTGTACATTGTTGTACACAGGAAGCGCCCAAGAGTAGTGTTCCAAGTGTTAAAAAGGAAGATCTACAGTATTTATGCCCCACAAAAATAAAAATCACGAGTAGGAGGTGTATAGGAAGCCTTATGTTAAATTACAGTAGAAGATTGACTGGAGGATAGTTGTTTGGAGTTAAATATTGCAGTAGGAAGGTCATTACTTTTTAATAACTTCTTCTTTCAACTTCTCTGCCAGATGTTTTCTTTTCTGTAGCCTCTTTTTCTCCTCTGCAGAGATCTCCTGTGCAAAGACACATATCTAGGTAAATAATAACCAGCAATAGAGTAGCAGTGTGTGCTACTAGACTGTTAGGTATATGATAATGTTTTTCTCTAATCTCTTTTGGCTTTCATTTTCACTGAGGTAAAGATTTAAACTTGCTTTAGGTTCAGTAAAATGGTAAAATCCTCAGGGAAAGTGAATTAGTCAAGAGCCTTAGTCAAAAGAGGGTTGACTCTACATAGCTCTACGCTTAAAGGATGGAAACATTCTTCATATACAGTGCTATACAAAACATATGCAGTATTTACATATTTTCACATCAGACAATGCTAATCGATCACCTTTGGTTTGGATGATTTAGTGGAGTGAGGTGTTGGAGGAGGGGTACAGTTCCCATTCATCTGGGACTGCCCCTCTGCCTCCTGACCAGCAACAATGGAGGGAAATATTGTAGAAAAGTTAGGTTTTTAAAACAGAAGTGCTTAGATGGTTAATAAAATGCAACAGAAAAGAAGGAAAAACTGAGAAATTACAATTTTGTTTCGTTAATAAAATACACATCCTAATTACTATTTATTTATATATAAATATTATTAGTTTATTTTTAGGTTTATTCCTAGGTTGTGAGTGGCTGGAGCCTATCGCAGCAGGTATTGGCCTAAGGCTATGTACACCCGGGACAATGGTCAGTTGCAGAGCTGACACTGACAGTCGTTCTCTGTCACATTCATTCACTAGGGGCAATTTAGGCTCCCCACGTCACCTAGAGATTCATGTATGTTGGATAGTGGGAAAACCAATAATATAAACAACCAACGATACATCAGACTTTTAATGAAACAAAATGATTAAAGTAGTGAGAAAGTTGCAGCAGGGTATGTGGGGTATGTGCCCCGCAACTCTTGCCTCAGTGCAAATTTATGTTACTTTATCAAAGATATTATTGCAGTATAAAATAAACAATCTAGTATAAAAGTTGCCACTGGGTTTGTATTGTTTAGACTTCACAGTGGCTATACAGGCTGAAAAGTAGTGTGGCTTTAAGTACTTATGTTAAATTCAAATAAATAAGCAACAAAGTAAAAATGGCAGTAATCAAACTGATTGAGTATTCGGGAACATGAAGAAAATCAGTAATGAGAATAAAAAATAAGCATAAGCATGACAAGGACTTTTACAAATGGAGGAATACAAATAGAGATATATATACCGGGTTCGTAGGTGCTGGTGTGGGAGAGGACAGTGCCGCCTCTGGTGAGCTGCTCTGTCGGCTTTTCTGTTGTTCCTTCTTCAGAGCATGAAGCCTGTCACGTTGCTGACGAAGATATGCCGCTCTTTGCTGGAGCTGCTCCTGCTCTGACACTGGCAACTCCTGTGTGAGCCCATAAAGAGTAAGTTACGTTTTACTTTGGTAAACAAGGCAGTCCGTAAATACAAGCATGTAGACTAGACTTACAGTGAATGGCTTAGAGATGCCAGCCTCTAAACGTGCCTCTTCTATCAATGCCTCAGTTGCACTCTGGCTGGAGGTCTGCATTTTAGAGGAAGGACTAACGCAGGCTGGAGACTCACTAGGCTTAACTGGTGTCCTTACCGCTGGAAGGACTTTAGGATCCATACCATTAGTAGATTCTGCATTGGAGGAAAACATAACATATTTAAAATTTGTAAACTATATGCAATGATTTGTAAGTCTCATAAAACTATATTTATTTTAGACTACACCTTTCCACTATCTAGAGAAAACAGTATAAATCCACTTTTAAAAATGTAAAAAACTGCATTTTCAGTCTACAGTCATGCATTTTTGTATAGTGTTACCCGTGGGGTGTTTTGTCGAAGAACTCCTTGTTTGCCTTATTTCTCCATCTTGATCTTCTGCTGCAGTTTTGCTGTCCTCAAATAAAACAGTTCTGCTACTAACCTGTGCAAAAGGATAAACACAATGTCATGACACTCGTAGGCCAACAGAGTGTGCTAAAGAGCAGCCACGAAGTACATTTGATTAGTTTTATAGAAACTTCAATGAAGTTTCTGATGTATTACAACTATTTGTGTAACTACCATTTAACTACTGTATTTATTTATTTGACTAAAGAACAATCAAAATACTTCCACACAATGTAATTTCCCAAACAAACACAATTAACCGAACATGCTACTATTACATAAACACAATTTTTATAGTTTTTTTAATTTTCATTAGGTATTCTCACTAAGGGATCTAACCACACTACTGTTCAGTTACCGGAGTAGATTCAGAGGTAGTGTTTCCATTCATTACTGGGTTTGAGTGACCATTAATGCCTTTGTCAGTCCCCTCTGCTTTTGCCTTAGCAGAAGTAAATAACATCTTTAGGACTTTGTAATTCATAAACAAAAGGCAATATTAACACAATGGGAAAAAAAGCTGCAAAAACAGCTGCATAAAATTAATTATATTGCTAAAACCCATCAATGTAAAGTGGATTAATAGGTTAGAAATGCAAATCTAAAGATGCAGAGGTCTTTTAGGGCAAGATACCTTGACTTACCTTGGCAACAGTGTCCTTTTGGCTCGAAGTGGAGGCTTCTATTTGAACATCACTGCTCTCTCTAAGTGGTTTATCAGAGGAGCTGCTGGATGTGGAACCGTTCTCTTCATCTAAAAGCATCCTTATGGACATCTCCTCATCATACTCCTCTTTCGACTTTCTAAGGACAGAATAACAAAAATATAAGAACTATTGCACTTCATAGCTTTCACTATAACAGAATGTTTATTGACCTTAAAGACTACAAACGCATAGCAACTTAACTCTGATCTACGTACAAGAAAATGTCTACAGAAAAGGTCAAATTAGCCAATGAGACTGTGCATAATCTTATGCTACATTTTGCCCGCCGTTACAACTGTGCCACACACAGATCCTTTAATTTGATTTCTTTAGTAGCTTAATATGACTTTAAGGAGACTTACACAAAGGATTAACCTTAAACAAGAGAAAGGGAACCAGGTTTTAATAATGAGTAAATCATTAACTTCTTGCACTATGAACGGCACTATATATACATGTATTCTATTTTCAGATAGAGAAAAATACTACAGAAAATTACAGAAGAAAATATCACGGGATACTTCCTATGCCATTAGTAAGATTGATTCTATTCACAATAGACCTTGACATCATGGCTTGAATAAATGAAGCAGAAACAACTTTATTATCTTGTGGCACAAGATAATAAAGTTTTCTATAATTATAAGCTGACACTACATGGTGTTAGAACAGGAAATGGCCCTAGCTTAAATCTGATTAGCTGCCAACTTACCGGGGTAAGACAAAGGGGATCACAATACTATTTTTCTCAGTTGCTTGCTTGGTGTCATTCCCCTCCAGCCTAAATTAGCTGAACCCTAAGGAGCTTATGAGCAGTCCCTTTAGACTCTGTGTGTTCTACTTCGCCTGGCTGCTGCTAACAAAATCCCATTAGAGAAGAGGCAGTAGCCTGGGGAGCTTCTAGAAGTGAGGGTGGACACAGGCTATAGAACCAAGCAGGGGAAAGTTGCTATACAAATACTACAGTATCTCAGTACAAGACGGGGTACAGCATCAACCTACATCTACCCTTCTACACTGTACAGAGGCATAAAAACAAAAGGTACATTAAATGAATAAAATAATGATTAATCTGTTAATCTTCAACATGTAATGGATTTATCTATTAAAAAAAGTACCATGCATGTTGCAGTTATAAAGCAATGCCAGACAACTGCAGGAATTGCAGTGCTTTGCTTACAGTGATGTATGAATTATTGGAGCTCATCCTTTCCACACTGACCTATGTTCATGAATGTAAGAAAAAATGATGAAATGACATACTTGAGAACCTCCTGGAGGATCTTCATCTCCTGCTGCTGCAGTTCACTCATAACATCTACCCCGTCAGTCAGACACTCAGGAAGTTCCCCTGGGCACATATGCACATGTTTGAAAAGTCATTTCATTACTCTTTGTGTGTCTGGGTTGATGTGTTTATCAAATGTACCATTTCTCTCCTTGATGACCCTCAAAGCTTGAAGCTGAAGCTCCATGTTCTTCTGCACCATTAGTGACCGAAACATCTGGAAGTCATCCGTGGCCAGAACAGGCTGAAACACTATCTGTATCCACAGAAAAACATATTTACTAGTAACTTTACTTACTGAGTTATATCTTTGGTGAGTGTTAAATATCTTTATAGCTGTTTTTGTGACATTGGCAGCAGTAATACAATAAACACACCCAACCACCTCTGCAAAACTAGGCTATGTTTGTGAAAAGAGGAGGCCTAATCTTACACATTAGTTGTCAGTTCATCCTGTAAGCCAATGTAAGCAAAGCTTGGTGCCCATCCATTCATATGCAGTCAATGTTCTTAGTGCGAGTCAACTGGATCAACTCCTTGCACACCTCAAGCTCACATCTCTTTATTTGCATCACATACAAAACCTTGTATGGATAATCTATGAATCTTGGTTATTTCTGATTTAATATTTAACATAAAATAGATGCAATATGAAAATCCCACATGGTATGAACAAGATAAATGTTAATATACCATCTTGTCTGATTTCTTATTTGCCAATTTGTTCAGCCAACAACTTTTACTTTTAAGTTATTATTAGTGTTGATGTAGAAGATAACCTGTTAAGAGGCTATTAAACTAAGGTTGTGTAGACCAGTTTCAGAGTTGATCGTACATTCAGGTCAAGCCAGTAAGTGGTGTGCTAAGATAGGGAAATGAATGCTTACCTGCAAAGTTTTGGACTTGGCAAAAGGGGAGGTGCATGCATCCAAAAACTGTTGCTCATTAATGCCAACCTCCTGCATGTAATTCTCTAACAGCTTCTCCACCTACAAAGGGAAAGGCAGTTAATCAGTCCTGTATAATGAGTCAGCAAAAAAGACACTGCTATTAAATCAGCAGATACCACAGAATTATAAGAAATTATAAATCAGCAAAGTAAAGTGTGGACTGTGGATTAATGGTACAAAATGTACAAAGGATGTAAAAAGTAACTTCGTTCATCAAAGTATGTACTCACAAGTTTCTTATATTGCTGATGGATTTCAGTGTATGCTAATTTATTTTCTTCTTCGTCATCAAAAACTGCATAGAAATAAATAACCAAACAACAACAAAGCGTTATGTCAAGGTACAGCCCAATGCATTTAAGGTATTTAAGTGGTGTGTAGTTTACAAATATTCTCCACAGACAACATATTTTACAAAGTAATAAATACCTTCAGATTCGGATGCAAATCTGCAAATGCTAACGTTTACGTTACGTGTTACGTTAGTTTTTTTTTTTATAAAAACAATGCCATAACGTGTTAGCCTGGTTAGCCAAGTAGCTAATTGGCCACAACTTCAGGCTACGTCAAGATTTTTTTTCTATTAGGTATGAGACACTTTCTTGATTTACCTGTGCATTTATTTTCCATGAAGTCCGTGACTGGAATCACCCACTCGGGGCTTCCCAGGTAGCCGACGATGCTCTCCAAGACCCACTCGCAGTCATCCTCAGCCATGTTGGCTGCTGCTGAATAACAACAACAGCGCCCACACGGGTCGTATTTTTCAGATCGTCGTGTCCAGTCTTGTTCGAGCACGAGGCCGCATCATTCACAGATATGTCCAATTACATCTGCTTCATTCTTACAGATCAACAAGCCCATGGTTAGTGACGGCGGCCACAGGTTTCCTTTGAGGGCAGTGTCTGGTCAGAAGTGCGCACTCATGAATTTAACCGCGACTGGTGACGCCTGAGCGGTTGCCATGGACACCGTTACGTCAGCTGGTCGGTGCAGTAGCGTGGCATACGTGGTAACATCACCCAAATAAACAAACATATAAGTGCAACAATCATTTGTTTTACCATGGATTAGAAACCTTTTACATTTTGTATTGCTATCTAATCAGTCCCTGCGGTTTAATCCTGCTATATAAATGTATATAGTATATATTCTGACAAGCAGCATTGGATGGATACAAACTCACAACACAACGAAGAGTACAGGTTTTTATTAATAGTAAAAACTTAATTAGATAGTTCAAATGTGTGCATTATCAATGTTTTTTTTTCCAATAAATATACATTCCCTCTGTGTTCTTAAAGGTAAATATTGTTATAATCTCTAAAAAGGCGCGTACTGTGCAGTTTATATAGGCAGGGCATGCAAGCAGCAGTCATGCCATAAACAGAATAAAGGTCAGCGACATGTAGCATATACAGTGTGCATTTATAGTGAAACAGTCAGTAACAGAGCTTTATTTTGTTTAAATTAGCAGCTAACTCGATCTTACCTGTATCCATCTCAAGGCAGATGGGACACAGGCTCTGTAAATCAAATGATTGTCAACGACAAATTTCCTCTACGTGACCCTACATATCATATTTTCTTATGGTTTGCATTATGTTAAACCATGACATGCTTTAATAGGGTACCAGAAATTAACTTGCTCAACTAAACAAAAAAACAAAACAAAAAAAAAGAAAGAAAGACATATGCAGACAGAACCATCAGCAACAAAAGGTAACAGAAAACGAGACAAAGCCCACAACCAGAGTTCTTAATTTAAAGTAATAATAATAACAACAACAGCAAAAGGTTTTACAGTTTAAACATGTGAGGCTATTCGAGGTTTACGTAAACAATAATTTGTTTTTAAAGCCAACTACAGCAAAGTGTAACTTTTATGACATCCACTAGATGGCAGGATTCAGCCACATTCCCCATGAGTGTGTGGGACCCTACCCAATGTACTGTAAGCGTGTTTTAAACAGTAGACTTCATTTCTGAATTTACTGTGATTTAAGGTTGATTTTCTTTTCTTTTTTTTTTTTTTCATCACTGTTTTATTTATAGGAAATTCTTAGGAAATGTTCTTGGTCTAAGAATGAAAAAAAAAATGTTTTTCATAAAAGGGAGCAGCAGAAAAGCAGAAAAAAAGACTTTGCAACATCTCTGAGATTATAACTCAGGAAGCATAATAAACTCTAAAAACTGATCTAAACTATAACAGTTGATTTCGATGCAGTATCTAATGGCAAGGTGGTGTAAGCCATGTCCTTGAGGTTAAAGTGCACCGTGTGTCAATCTCTGTTAAAAATTCATTGTATTGATTTGGCTCCCAGTGGACCCCTGGCCTTTATGGCAAACTGCTCCATTAGTATTTCTTCATTGAGTCACAACATTGCATATGGTCAGTCATAGCAATCCTATAAATTATATAGCTCCTCTGGGATTTACTGCAATACATACGGCAATAAAAAAGTTTAATTATATTTCTCACTCTTTTAAAAGTAGCAATATTTTAGCAGTAGCGGGGAGTAGATGAAATTCTGTGATGTTGTTCATTTGAAGGTATGTATAAAAATGCTTGTTGCAGTCATCATAAGTAATAAGTCATTATATAAAACACACAAATTCAATAACATTCAAACAAGATTTTCAGCAGTAACAAACCTTGTGCATGTTTCAGATTTTCAGTCAGATGATATACATCTTTGGGATACAGAATAGCACTTCTTTTCTTTAAAGTCATTTTCAATTAGTTGTTTGATACAGTAAACTTTTATATGGCAATGTTGTTGTGTTAAAGGAACAAGAACATATTTATCCGTCAAAGCTTGATAAAATAATAAAAATATCTGATATCTGTGGATTTTTATGAGAACAGGTTTCTGGTAAAACCTTGACTATAATTTCAGTGCTAGTTGGTAAAAAAGGCTTTAAAATATTTAAAACCTCTGGACAGATCTGAACACCCAAAAACTATTTACAAGAGCCCCTTAACAATTCAAGTACAAATAAAACAGGAAAAGATCTGTATGATCTTTAGCTACATGTATAACTCACCTGGTGTCAGATTCCCTTTAGAGGTGAGATCAATGGGTTTAAACCCATTTATGACATCAGCAACATAAAGATTAAATGAGTTGCATTTTGAGTCATTACATTTAATGCTCAGATGTCATTCAGCTAAATGAGGTCTCATTGAAGTGTCACAAACATGCTCACTGTTTAATTCAGATATAAATTCTGTTATGTTGTGGCAATCAGGACATTCACGTCTTTTAGTGGTCTCAGTAATATTGCAAAATGTGATTTGAAAGCTTTTGTTTTGCTTGTGTCATAACTAAATGTCTTTATATACAATAAATAAGCATTTCATTAAAACCAAAGCACATTTGTAAGTTAATAATTGTCCAATAAAAGTGCTTAACTCCCAAGGAGATATTGTAATCCTACCTGAGATCTCCTCAAGCTCTTTATCGTAACTTCTGTCATATTCTCTGATGATATTTTTGTCAAACTGACAAGTCTTTTCCAATATATAAAATGTCCATAATGAAATGCTACAAAGAGCCGGTGATAGTCCAAATATCATTCCATGTAAAGGAAGAGCGACCATTTTGATCCGTGGTCACAGGGCCAGGTTACAGATCTCCCTGCTGCCACTGCTCTCTGCTGTCTGACTGGCAGCATCCACTTCACTGTCCTGGTCATTGACATTCATTTGTAGCTTCCTGTTGTCATGGTGACTGGTTTTGACTTGTCCTCTCTCCTGGTAATTCTCTATAACCAGTCCACCTGTTGCCCCTTGATGACTATTCTTTCCTAGTTTGTCATCATCATAGTGTCTTGTTATAAGCCCATCCTGTTTAGGGCTGTTTCTAATCGGTGCAGGTCTCTCATCATTGATATTATCTTGATGTGATGATTTGACTGGGGCCAGCCTGTTGATCTGCCGCCTGTTGCAAATAGGGATCTTATTGGCTTGTAGAGAACGGGTGTGATGGGAAAACCAGTCCCTCTCAAAGGTGATCCGTAGTTGGTCCACCACTGATGAGTTTCTATTGTCAGCATCCTCTGGCTGACTGATGACTAAACCAGCTCCTGCGTTGTAGGTAAACTCATTTCCCACCCAGTCAAGGTTACCTGTCACAGCAGATGCAAAATCACATACAAGCATTCACTGATGCATCTTCTATCACTTGTTCCTGTAAGAGGTCACAGGTGGCTGGAGCTTATCCCTGCTACTATGGCCCATTGACATACAATGCATATAAAACACTATCACCTATACTTGCATGTAGGGGTGAAAGTAGATTTTTGCTTATACCGGTACTATAACAAATTATGCCTACATAAATATTTTAAATGAATCTTGACTATAAATGAAAAATATAGACATGGCTTATATGGGGTTTAACAGGGTTTTAAAACAAATCAAACGCACCCTATAAAGGCCAACACACACCGGAAAAAATACACCCCTATTGTTTTCTATGAGGCGCATGGCGGTGGCTGAAAACACATGGTCCCCCGTACTTCTGCAGTAACAAAGATGATTCTCTGCTCCGTGTGAAACAGACACACTGCTGTAAACACTGAGGGACAGTAGCTGCTGCTCAGGGAGACACAGGCAGCAGCTCCCAACTCCTGCTGCAGTCAGAGCATAGGGAAACTCCTTTCTGTCGTTAACTCGCTAATAATCTGCTATAGACAGGGGCGGCTCCAGACAAATGTCATTGAGGGGGCAATGTTCTGACGCAACAATATACACCAAAAACAATAGGCTAAAATCAATAAGCAAAATATAAATTACCATTAGTATTGAGCAACAGTTCTATCTAGACCAGTGGTGCCCAACCTTTGATCTACTTTTAAAGTCATCAAGGCCTGGAGATTTACCTTTATTTTTTTTTACCCCTTATTTCTATTAAACATGGGGGGCATTTATCAGGGTTATAATCATTGCAGTGGTTAAACATGAAAATAAAAATAGAAATAACCACTTTAATAAAGTCAAATTTTATTAAACTAAAATGATAAACATTCATTATCAACTCAGGACAGGAATAACTGAATCTAATAAATGTAGCATATAAAGTTTTGTCAGTGATATTTACAACAGTCCATCATTTCCTAAAACAGCGGATTATTATGGATTATAATTGGCCTACTATATTTATAATTATGCCTGAATTAAACTGCAGTATCAGTGCAGCTTATCATCAAAGCTCAGCATTATTTTAGTAACATTGGTGAGTGACAGGAGCTCCATGGTAACGCTCAGGGGAGGAGCTTGTGAGACTTCGACAAAGTCAGCTTTCCTCACGCACGGCAACAACAAACTACTGAAGGACAAAAACAAAGCAAACTGGTGACATTCATAAGGCTCTGACACCTTCCTCACCTGTCTCCTCCCTGATACCGCTGCCTCTCCTCCTGTGTGTGTGTGCGTGTCTGTGCGTCAGCCCCATGGCAGTGTTCAGAGCGGCCGCAGAGCGCGAGCGGCCCGCAGCCTCCAGAACAGAACTGAAGTGAAAGCGGCCAGAACTCTGATTGTTATTAAGTTGCTTGTATTCTGTTTAGCTCGTAGCTCGTGCGGTTTCCTCGCGCTTCCGTGGTGTCTCGTGTTTTAGAAAGAATCTCAGACTGATCCATCTGCGTGTCATTCAAATGCCATAGGCATACGACTTTATTTGGAAAGACATGGCTCCGCGATCTTAATTGATGATGATTAAATCACATCACGGAGCGATCATAGGCCACTAAAAAACACACAGACACATATATGATGAGATAAAGCACTGCCTGGTTCACATGCTTTAGCGTCAGATTTTTATTTTTCTCATAAAAGCGTCCGCGGTCCGAGGCTGCTTTCTAATGTGTGTTAAAGCTGCAAAGACCAGCCGGACAGCTGATCTCTTTCTACCCAGTACTGCGTACCCCCTCTAAATCTTAGGCTGGTGTTCTGGAATTCCTTCCTACCCGTCTAGACATCCTACACTACTATCCACTCCCTATACTATGGTTAAGGTTAGCGCTCCATAGCAATTGAATGGAGGTAGCTTATTTCGACAAGGTAGCACATCTCGTCAGAACACCGGTACGTAGTACCGGGCCGTACCGGCTTACTTTCACCCCTGCTTGCATGTCTTAGGATTGTGGGAGGAAGTGCCCTGAGGAAACCCACGCTAACACAGGAAGGACATGCAGATTCCACAAGATTACAATAGGAAAAAATCATCTTTAAAATATCAGTTAGCTCACGACGAGCAGTTTACAAAGAACGTTCAAAGTATGCATCTTTGTGTTGTACTGTGATGTAGACTTTCCTGAAACCTGCTATACTGACTTACCTAAATAAATGGCTCTGTCTGTCACTATAAACCTGTTGTGGTTTATGCCTTGGACACTGCCATCCCTCAGCACTCTGGGTCTGAAGAACTTCTACAAACAGAAACACAGATATACAGATAACAATACATCACGTACAAGGAGAACTGTAACGTATGATTGAAGTACATAGTATAAAGTATACTAACAGCCTCCAGAGAGCAGTTGACTTGCTCCATACACAAACTCCTTAGGGACCAGATGAAGTTGAACGTAAGTGGATGAGTTTTATCTCCACAGCTTATCAGCAGACGGACACGAACTTTCTTTAAAATCAGAGCCTCACGGATAAAGCCATCAATACGAGACCAGTACCTTAGAAGAGATATGGAGGCATACTAAATGTGTCCACACACTGAATAAACTAGTCTAGATGAATATCACATACAAACCTGTTACTATTAATGCCAAAGAGGGGGACGTAATCAGTGATAGAGATGTATATGAAATGTCGGGCGTCCGCAATGACTCGGCCAATGGCTTCCAAGTCACTGCTGCGGTCTTTGGGGATAAACCCATCTGGAGAGGTCTGTCAATAGAACAGGTCACACCGCAAAGACAATTAGATTTAGACTGATATGGCTTAGAGTACTCATAACAGTAATTATAAATATACCTTACAAATAGCATATTCATTTGAAAAATGTGCATGCCATGCCCTGCACAGCAATGATTCTGAGTTTTGTGAGTATATACGTGTTTGTATTAACATCAGTCAAGTGAAGATGGACAGTCTGGTCAAATGAACAGCATGCTCCTGCAGATACCTAGACAACACTATCACTCATCCCCAGAGGAATAGTGACAGTCAAAGACACAGTGTTCTGCAGAGTACCAGTGTATGAAAAATGTTCTTTTCCTCCAAGTTGTCAACAACTTTAAGAAAAACTGGAGTGGGTATGTGTATTGCAGACAGTTCTTACTTTGAATAAGTATCTATGTGAGTCACTATATTTACACTATGGTGAATCCAATGCAATCCACTGTACATGGTATATACTGTATAATTTGTTGTTTTTGAAATAAGTGATAGTGGTAATTATTCTGAAAAATTTACCCACCACTGTCCACACCTGTAATTGCTCTCTTTTTTCTGATTCCAAAGCATTGTCGACACCTCTTTATTTTTACTAAATGCCTTTTTACCAGCCATTCAGAATCTCTTGTTAATACTGCATATTGTATTATGCCATTATAGTAATCTAAAATAATTACAGTCAAATCAAATGAACAATTCAATCAAATGAGCAATTACAATGATAATTAAAGTAATTACCTGCCAAAATCACATTTAATTAATTCTAACAGTCTGTTTCTATCCTGTCTGAACTCAAATAACTGACATGGTTTTGTCATGGTTCATTGTTATATGCCCTACTTGATATCCGATAGCATCATTACTGTCACCTACAGAGACATAGGCCTGAGCCTTGGTGCTGTTCAGTGTCAGATCTAGAGGCTGGTCCCGGTTAAAAAGGGCAAAAAGGCGTTTGGACCAGAAGGTAGGGATGAAGTCCTTATACTGAAGTCCCCAGTATAGGCTGAACACTTTGTGGAGGTCCAAGGCCAAACAGCTGCAGTTGTACACCACAATGCCAAGCTCCTTCCTCTAGACACAGAAAACATAACAAGGTCACCCACATAAACTCGCATCAAACATATAGCACAGTAAAAATGCAGCAGAAATGCTTCACATCACCTATAGTATGTCTTATTCCAGGAAACTGGGAATTTTGCCTTTCATCTTTATTCTCAGTTTTATAAGGCATCCTGTTACAGTTTTTCCATTGACACGGAAACAGCGGGGAGTGAGGCAAAGGTATTGGTACCCCTCTTGCATCTTGATGGTGCTTCTCAGAGTGTTAGGAAAAATCCATCTTATGCTCTCTTTCTTCTTTTTGAACATAAAATCCAATCCTTTCTACCATGCTTCATATCAAAGCATTTTCACTTCATCCACTGATGTCCCTAACTAATTTGTACAGAGGAGTTTTCAACATTGCTTTAATTCACTGAGGTTTTTTACACTAAGGCAGAGTTACCGTAGAATTAGTTACTGCAAAGCTAGTTTACAGTAAGGACGAGCTACTGTTACACAAATTAGCAGTTTGTAGCCAAGTTAATACAATGGTTTCTTTACCACTGTAAGATAAAAGAGTTTTGTGTCTCAGTTTGGTGGAACTAAACCATTGTAGCGTTATATCTTTACTAAGCCTCTTTTTTTATTAATTTATTTTATTATCTTAATTTTATTGGAATTTTTGACCTAAACATGGGCTCTGGAATACTCTTCTTATGTTCATTAGTGTTGAGCCTGGTTTAAAGCACGTTTTCACATTTTAAAGCCTTACAGGACATAGCCTCAATAGTTGAAATTGCTATCCCTGCAAAAAAAAAAAGATTGAATGATAATGATGGAAATAGTTGTATTAAATTTCTGCATTCTGTTACAAATATATTTTATTTATGTATTTAACAGCCACATCAAGCTGTTGTTGAAGTATGTCTGAAGTCAGTAGTTTTGGCCTATTGTAGACGATATTTGATACCGTGGCCAGCGATCTCCAGTCCATGGTTGCGCTGCCGATGTACAAGTGCTTGTTGTCAATGACCCAGAAGGATGAGTGAAGGTGACCCTTGGTGAGCGCTGTCATGTTCAAATAGTGGACATCAGCATCTGCAAATGCATAATGAAAAATTAACTAACTGTAAGATTGCATTAGTAACAGGAATGCCAGGAGAGGAAAGATAGACAGTACAGGTCTAAACACAGAAAACTCACAATGGCTGCCCAAGCATTATCAGCTCTTCAGAGTCAACCATCCCACTGGAAATCTTCAGGTGGATTTTTTTGGCTTCGAGTCCCTGAAGCCTGGACAGGAGAGCCCTGCCCTGAGAACCACAAAATAGCACTTTTACATAAAATGGCAATCAAATCAACATAAAGCTAAACTAAAATGTCTAACACAGGGCACAGAGAAGCAAAAAGGTTAGTGCTCCTTGCTTGCAACAAGGAGATTGTGGGTTCAATCCCCAGACTGGCTGCTCTGGCTTCCTCCCACCAATCAAACACAAGCATGTATACATATTTGAATTGATGAATCTAAAATTGCCTAGTGAGAGAATAGATGGCTGTCCTGCGACTATCTGGCTATTGTCCAGGGTGTACCCCACCTCAGGCCCATAGTTCCAGCCAGTCTTATAGCAAGTAGTGGGCAGAAATGAATATTTAAACATATCTAACTCATAATTTGGTGTGTATGTACTTTGTAAAATGTACTTGACAAAGCAGCACTCAGGCCACTACTTTATCTGTGCTGAATCCACTATTGTTATATTGTAGGGCAGGAAACCTATAGGAACCAGTTTGTGGAGAAATATCTGACACTGCCTTTGTTCAAAGTTTGGGGTGAGCAAAAGTTAGTGAGCCTACAGCAAAACTTTGGACAGCCATTTAAAAGTGCTGACAGGAAGTACGGAGAAAGTACTTCGGCCTCCCACTGCACTAATGATAATCTGTGTCTCAATTAGTGCAACCTTTAAGAGGACATGACTATTTTAACAGTTCACCTGCACTCACTGTATTAAGGGTTTCGCTCCAGTCTCTACACTGATGTCCTCTTTGGCAGCTGTTCGGAAGAGATCAGGGTAGAGAGACAGCTCCGGCCCAAAGGCACTGGAAGAAAGCTATTACTTTTCAATCAGTGGGCCCAGGCTTTCATTAGACTTGACATATCCTACTGTTTAAAAGCACTTCATTGTGTGTATGTGTGTGTGTGTACAGGACTGCCAAGGCCGCAGGCAAAATCTGTAATAACCCAAGCTTGTTCACATGAAAGTAATAAAGTTACCTTTGAGCTCGGAAACATAAAGCGATTTCCTACTTCACCAGATATAGCACTCAGTCACTTTTAAAAGATCTAAACATATTTTTGTTCATAATCCAGCCACAAGGGGTCAAAAGTCTTTGTACTCTTTGTCCCAGTCACAAGCCTGGACAAATGGAGAGGGTTGTGTAAGGAAGGGCATCCAGTGTAAAATCTATGCCAAATCATTATGCAATTTACTGTTCAATGAGAGGCAGACTTTTTACTGTGGTGACCCCAGAAAGGGACAAGCCGAAAGGAAAGATTGTTGTTGATGTTTTTTAAAGCACCAATAAACAAGTACAATATATATTAGAAATAAACATTTTACTTTCTTTGATTTGTGTAGCTCTAAATACCAGCCACAATGCTATACAGGTCACTAACTGAACAGAACAAACAAAATAGACCCTGTCTCACAATGGTACAGAAACATTAAAAAATTAAATACATCTAAAAAAAAATCCTGGATCCACATGGCATTTCAAGTTTACACACAAGGTTTTACTGACCTTTCCTGAAATATTCATCAAATCCATTTCCAAAATTTCTTTTTGCATTACAGTATCTTGCTAACAAACTAAGAAACCAACACTGACAATAACCTTTACATAAACCAATAAGACACACATACAGTACTTCATATTCTATTTATTATGTTTTTCCATATTGCTGCATTTTTTCTGTTATGATGCAGAAACAGCATTTAGACTTGATCATGAGTTTTGTATGATGTTAACCACACGCATGCACACACACACACACACTCACACACTACATTGCCTGTGTTCATAGTTTTTGCTCACTTTGTACACTGCATAAAGTGTTTCAGAACGGCACTTGTGAATATATAATGTGACACCAGCTAAAATAGTAACAGAGGGGATAAGAAAAGAAGGTTCAAATAAAAATTATGCTTTGATTTGCAGTGGTTACCTGTCTGGCAGCAGGCTGAAAGCTGGACTCATAATCAGAAGAGTTGAGGAGCCACAGTGGGGAAACTATCTCCACCACGCGCAGGGCCTGGTCCAGTAGACTGTACAGCCCCTCTGTGAGCGGCATGTGGGACGTACTGTTTTCTGCGAATGGGACATCTTCTGGGATGTTCTCTACCAGCACTGCTCTGGAAAACAAAGAGAGAAAAGTGAGAAGAGTGGCAGAACATCATAAAGACACAAACCCCTGTTAACAGAAAGATGTCGCTGAAAATAGTGCGCCATTTTGGATATTTCACAAAGCAGTTATCTTCAAATGATTATGAGCTTGGTGCCATTGTAAGAAGGTTATACTGCTGGTGTCTTTGCTAAGGTTTATTATAATCACAACCTGGAGTGCCATTCTCCCTGCTTCTCTGGATCATTAGCTTACTGTAATGAGATAACACAGAATTTCTTGGTCAATGCATGCAGATAGGTTTCATCATTATATCTTGTATAGGCTGCCTCTGGTGTGAGGAGCTGAAATAAACGAGGGATGACGTGCAGATTTGTCAGTAATATAGTGAGATTAAATTACATCTAGTAAGGGAAAGGGGGCTGAATTTTGCTGTCTTTCTATAAAGGCTACACACTCTGCTATCACATGGTTTGTTTAATGGAATCATCAGCACCCTGAGGCCCAATAGTTGCAGTATATCGCGTGGAGTGTAATTACAGACCAGGTCTTTGTGTCAAGTTTGCACATACAGTTGAAATATGTGCATCTCCAGGAAGATTCACCGTTGTCTTCTCTAACACCGAAGCTGTTTTGCCTTTTAATTCCCCCCCAATGTCTTGTAAATACCGGTATGGTCTTTCTTCTGGGGTTTAATGTCAAGTTATCTGGATAAACATGCTTCTCGGCTTGCCTCTAATGGATTTTGCAATTCCCAATATAACTCACCTCCAGGATGCCTGAAAACGACAGGGGTATTAGCACTCAAGTCAAAAAGATTGAACTATAGCCGAAACAGCCACACACACAAAAAGCATATTATCACATTTGCCTCTCTGGCCAGGACATCAAATTAACCTGTTATAAAACAATGAGAAAAAAGGATTTCTTGAGTCAAGTGCTCAGCGAGGGTGAACTGACACAAGCCTCGGCGCCACTGTGGTTTGATTAAGTAAAGCGCTGTCATAGAAACAGAGCTGACCCTGCCCAAGGCAATTCACATAAGGGCATTGCAGCAAAGGAAATCTTTACAATTAAATTAGACTGAATACATGGCAGTCCTATACAAGATAAGCTATCTGTGCTCATAACAGGATAGCAACTAAAGACATTTGTCAATGGTGGAATCAAAAGAACAGATACAATGTACTTTGGAGCAAAATCAGAGGCACTCTGGGCAGTAAATAAATAATGTTTTGTATCAATAAATCTATCATTTATCTTAGTGGTCAGTGCAAGAAAACCAATACTGCCAAAATCAAAATAATTTAAGGGAAAGACAGGAGAAAGGAGGCTTGTGTTTTTTCGCTGCGACGTGTGAGACTGGCACCAATACTAATCATAAATATGCTTCCATAGACAGCTGGCTGATGTATGTAGAGAATGGTTCATTTATGACCCAGGAGGAGGTGTGCTGCACCAAGACAACATCATGATTCACCTTTATGAGTTCAGCAATAAGAAATTCACCAAGAAAAATGAAAAAATCATGCACTCAGGTTTTTCTTATACAAACAAGCACTGAACTCTATCATTAAGTGGCAAAACCAAGAGTAAACATTATCAAATATAGATGCATACTGTTTTTATACTGTAGTGTCTATTTAGACTGTGGGGGAAAATGTGCATAATGTGCACGAGACAATTTTTTAAAACGTTAATAGTTAAAAAGGAGCTAAAAACCTTTTTTTCTGATGACTTCAAACATTTAACACCTCTAAAGCTATTATTTTTATAAAGAAAATGGCTGTAAAATGTCACTTACAAATTTTGTGTAACCATGCTCTGCGGACCCCTATCTGTATGTCGGCCATGGATATTTACATACTGTACTATGTCTGGTACCTGATTCATTAATTTATATATTACCTTACTTTTTAACTCTAGAAGCATTTTTATATGACTATAATGACAATGTTAATTGTCAAGATTCAACATTCCCACTACTCTATAGCAATGCATCTGAATATAGGACAAAGCATAACTGAAATTAAACATACCATTGTAACATCATAATAATATAACATATTGTGTGATGCAAAATAACAAATAGTGTAATGGAGAATTACATACACACATTAAGTTCCTAATACATTTAATCAGTGATGGCTTTGAAGAACAGTCCAAGTAGCAACGATACCAAAGGGCAATAGAATAACCACTGAGTGATAATGTACTGGCTACATGTTGTGATACAAACTGCCAAGTGTGTACGCTTGGCTAAAACAGAGCAAAGTCAGCTTTTGGAAAATGTCCAAGGGTCAAACTGTAGGACTCCCTGTGCAATCATAAACCACTGATATTTCACCAATCAGTGTGTTAAAGCTAGGATATGTAATTATCAGGTGGAAAAAACACAATATAATGTAGTTTAATTAGCATAAAAATACAGTTATGTGTTAGGATTTAGTTAATTGACTAACAGCAAACCAGCAGAATTTGTCATTTTGTCTGTTATCTTTAAAACCAGCTTAAGTCTAAACCATCCACTTCTGCCAACTGCACCTTAAGCCTTTAAAATAGCGTTTGGGAGAATTGTAATTACAATAGTCACATTTATGGCTCTCAATTTTTAGTGCAGTGGATTTGCTTTCATTTGTCAGAGAGCTTAAAGGCTGACTACTGGCAGTAAGTAAAAGAAAAAATAGAGTGATGAATGAACCAAAATAGGAGCAGCGATGAAATTACAAAGAAGATTAATGTCTCCTGTACACCTCCTTCTTTGTTGTAAAAGATACAGAAATCTGGGACAGTGACAGTGAACACCTCACAAAAAAGACAAAACAAGGATGGATTGAAAACAGACTGGGGAGGAGAAGTAATCTTATTGTGAAAGAAATGCTCTCAGTCCGGTCTAATGGTATCTGGACATGATGAATGGTGATTTTGAGTGCTATGAACAGCCCGGCGGTGTTTGGTATTAAACCTGGAGAGAGCAGGAAGCTTGTTTCTCGCTGTGAGAGATGCATCAATTTAAGATATTTTGTTTAGTTCTTATTCACTTTACAATCTGTGGACTCATTGGTCTCATTCTGTATCTGAAAGTGATAACCAAAGTGCACAGAGGGGTGTAGTGATGCTAAATGCTGCAAGTAAAAACCCTCCAGTAGTTTTGTGTCCCATCCCATTTTTTAGTTGTGGAAAAAGAAAATAATAAATGATTTACAGAATAACAATATTTGATTTTTGCAGTAAATGCGTGCATTTAATATATCTCCCTGGGGCATTTTACTCTACCAGCCACGCAGACTGGGCACTGTCTTTCACTAAAAATAATCCAATAGGTCGCGTTCATGTTCTATATTTTTGATGATATCAAAACCTCAGATGGAGGGCAGGGGCTTGTATAAATGTATAGGTGAGGGAGGATTTTTAAAAGAAATATCCAAACAGAAAATCCACAAATATTGCACCTGGTTTAAAACCATACCATAACAATCTTTTGGCTTAATGCTGAGCCTAATGACACCAATCACACTTTTTGACGCTATAGTGAAGAATAAACTTTAGGTCATTCGTACTGAAAGATAAGAGTTTGAGCTTCGTGCCAGTTTTTGTTTCATGTAGATAAGCCCAGTAATTGCAGATATATTAGCCATAAATCACACCAAGACATCTGCATTTTTAATCTTTAGCAGCAGATTCTGCCATAGACTTGACCTGCCTCCAGCTCAACTATAGGCCCTTTAGAAATCTGACATCTGTGAACACAACCTAATGACCAATCTTATTAATGCATTGTTGTACAATGCTTCTCTGATTAAAATCACATCTGTTTATTTTACATATCTTACAAATGTCCCATGCCCCCTCAAACTCAAGCTGACATAGATCAGACTCCATCGAGTTTTTGGTGAGGTGTACACAGTAACACAGCGGTAGTACTCTTGCTGCATTGCCAAAATGATGATGGATCAACCCTTATAGGCCTGTAGACCCCAACCTTTTTGGTTTTGTGTACCCCCAGGACCTGGTTTAGCCTTTGTTTAGTTCTTGTTTAGACCTGGGTTGGACCCAGCTTAGTCTTGGTTTAGTCTTAGTTTAGCTCTGGTTTGAGTTTGACCTGGTTTAAACTTAGTTTAGTTCTGGTTTAAACCTGGTTTGGTCTTGGTTTAGACCTAGTTATGTTCTGGTGTAGCTCTGGTTTTAGACCTGTTTTTTTTTTTTTTTGGCTGAGTTCTAGCTTTAGGCCTTGCTTAGCCATGGTTTAGTCCCTGTTTTGTCCTTCTTTAATGTCACATCCCTCGTTATAGTCCTTGGTTAGTCCTGATTTAGGTTTATTTTAGTCTTTGAAAGCCAAATATATAAATGATCATATAACTCCACGTACCCTCTGCTATTTGCTTGTGTACCCCTAGGGGTCCCTGTATCTCTGGTTGGGAAAAACTGCTGTAGACCATTCAGGTTTATTTTGTGTGTTTCCTCCCCATGCTACTATGTGTCTGGATACTCCGGCTCCTCCTACCATCTAAGGTCTAACTAAAGGCAGACATGTGACTCTAAATTGTCCACTGTAGATCGGACTAATATGGGTCTTAGTATGCCATGAGATTAACTATATTGTCCTGAATTAACCTCATCTCACCCCTAAAACAGCTGGATTTGGGACCCTGCAAAAGTGAATGAATAATTAGTATTATGATTTTCTCTCAACATGTAATTAATCACAAAAACAAAAAAAAATAACTTTAGTTTCCTGCACTGAACTTTGTAGCTGACCCTTAATTATCTGCATTTTGGGACTACACCAAAAGATGTAAATAGTAGACAGGGTTGTATATGGCATAACCTTTCTAAACTGCAGAGTCAGACGTACACAGTAACACACTGACCACAATAAATCACTGCAGCATGTTAGAATAATCTATTTCATAACACCTATTACATACAAAAAACATGTGTGATCCAGTTGTACTGCCGTAACACCAGGTCAGGTAGAAAATTACCGAGGCAGAGGGAGCTACTGACATCTGATATAAATTATACACTCTCTCTCTCTTTCTTTCTCTCTCTCGGGTGCTGCCCTTCTGCTGTAGAGAAGTGGACATTAATATGGGTATCACGGACCTACTGCCTGCATACTGCTGATATGAAGAGATGCTAGTGTTTAATTATGTACAACCAGCACTGTGTTGTAATCTATACTCATTTAGCGTGTACATATCGAGTCTATGTAGATAACAAATAGTTGGTAAACAAATCTATTACACAGGTACTAAAATAGCCCAGATTAAAAAAAAAATGCCAATCCATATACAGTACTTCCAATCCTATATGAGTGCATTATATCATGGCGGATCATAACTGCAAATGTGGTTGAATAACTATAATTGTAAATGTATAGTACTAAGCAAAAGTATATATATATATTTTTTTAAATGAAGTTGTTGTCTTTAGACCAGATCTCACCCCCCCATCATCTTTAAGCAAACATTACTGATTGAAGTGTCACTTTTTTTCTGAGGAAAAGATTTGAGTGATATTGACTGACCTTTCCTGAAATTTCCAGGACAAAAAACAACCAAGACTTAAAGCCCAGACTTAAATAACATGGTCATTTCATATACAAGAATGCTTTAAATCCCATATCAATGCTTTTTGTTATGGCATATAATAATTGAAAATAGCTGAATAATTGTAAATGTATGCTTTAATGTGAAATGCATGCTAATAAAGAAGCTGTTACACAGTCTCTTTGATGGAAAAAGGGAACATTAGGAGTTAGAAATGATTTGTGGTGCTGTGCCCTGAAGCAAAAAGGTGCTAAAAGCTATACACAGATTTTGGGCTTTCTACCATGTCTGGGTCCAGTGCACGCTGTCTTTCCACACTGCTCCTGTAGATCAATACTAACCTGCTTTCACACAGTCTGGCATAGGGCTGTTATACATGTTAGTCAGGACTATACATCACACTGTATTAGAGAATATGGCTTAACTACCTTCTACAATAAGTGCACTTGTTTGAGGGCAGCTTAAAAGTTTCGAGAAATCCTTGAGAGAGGGCATATTTTATTTTTGTTTTATACGTTGTGTTTTACTTGGCAAAGGAAGCAGGTTATGCAAGGTCCACATTTCCTTGTCCTTATATACACTGTAGATTGTATAATACATATGCAGGATTAAGGCAAACATTTTAAACAATCTAGCCCATGTCTCATCCTCTTATTGTCACTAAAATCCTCACTTTGCATTTGAATAAAATATAACCCATTGTCATGCACTGTAGTCTGTAGGATACCTTTTAGCTCTATTACCCTTACGTCAGTGAGCTGTGATTGGCTAAGGGCTTCCGACTTGCACATGAACAGATAAGTACAATAATGAATATATCCGGACAGAAACAAATGCATTATCTTCCACATTGATCGGGGGGATATGTGTGCAATTAATAATTAATGTAGTTAAGAATAAGTTAATAAAAACTTATATTTACATTACAACACCTCAATCATTAGAGTGAAAAATTAAAATGATTTCAGTACTCAAAAAGTTTAACATATACAGTACTTACAGAGAAAACTTTCAAGCATACATTTATTTAAATTATGATTATGATAAATTAAGTAATATTATAATTTTATAAGCTACTGAAACAAAAAATGCTTTGATTATTTCACTGTATACTGAATCTATGCATTGCATATTTGAACTACAAATAAACTACTGAAATAATACAATATTCTAATTCTGGGGATTTTAAATGGCCTATATTATGCTTTTATTCATATTTTTCAACCAATCTTGGTCATCTCTAGAACAGCATTTCACGTTTTACAACCTCCAAAAAAGATATCTAAGTAAGAGAATGTTTTTAATAAGTACACTACTGTTGCCATAAAGAAACAGGTGAAGAGACCAGCAGAAGACAGGAGTGAGTGTTGGTCTTTTGAGCATAATTTAAGAAAACGTTTTGTATGATGCCATTCTACTACAACATGAAAAATAGCTGTGGGCTTGTTGATTGGTCAGTGCTTCTTGGAATGGGCCGGGGTTTGTGGGAGAGGTGGAGGTTTGTGCAACCAATGTTTTGAGTCCTCAGAACGGCTGTGCCAGAGAATATAGGATTACTGAAACATGCAAATGAGGCAAAACACAACTCCAGGTGTGTTTGTCATGAGGGAACAACATTATAACATGGTAGAAAGCTCAAAGAAGTCAATTTTGCATAATATATCCCCTTTAAAGCTCACATCACAAAATAAGACTGTACAACTATTTGCTGCAATGGGTTAATTACAAGTTACTAGAGCTGCAATTTAGTCTAAGAAAAAAATCACTTATTTTTTCACAAAAAATTCGATTTACGATTTAAAAACATTTTTTTCCCCCATTTACTTAAAATCAAACTGAAGACAACAGAGAAATTGTCCAAAACAAATTTAGCTTTATTGCTTTGATTTCCTCTTGAGGTTAAAGTGCACTCAGACAAGTCAAATAGAAGAGAAGGCCCTGTGATTTTACAGGGGATTTTCTTAAAAGTTGCGCTAAAAGTTGCAATTTTTTTTTGTCTATAATTCTTCTTAAAAATATTAGCTAGAACTGTAAAAACCAACAAAATCTTTTTTTAAACATATGTGAGGTGGTAATTAATCTAATTAAAAATACTTGTATTTGGACAAGCCAAGTGTACCTACTTTTTAAAATGATATTGCTGTGTTATTAGGCTGTTTTTGGGGGCTCCTGCAGCTGATTCTGATTCTGTTCCTCTCAGATCTTCTCTGGTGATTCCTGTTGTGTGCTGTAGAACATCCAGTTATTAAAAACAGAGGAAGTTGGCTGTGCTAGGTTTTCAGGAAGGTTATTAACCTGCAACATTAACGTTTAAAGAACAATGACCTCAAATTTCATTGTTGTGTAAATACGCTGCCCATTCAACTTTTTAGGCAACTGTATCACCATGGCAACGCAGACAGCTTTTCAGAGTGACACCTGACAAAACTAGAAAGCACCGCGTTCGTCTCCTCCTTTAGTCCTATCCACACCGCTGCTGCTGCTGCTGAGCACCTGTGACCTCAGGTGCGCTCGATCTCCGCGCTATAGCTCCACACCGCACCTCCGTCCTCTGCATCGCACCTCCACGCCGCTTTGTCTGTGGCTCAACCCGACCTCCGCCGCACAATAACGGTGCGCTGCTGCTGAGAGAGGTGCGGAGTTTGGACAAAGTTGCAGGGTCGCGCTGAATTCGCGGGGTTTGCTTGAATTCACATGGTTTGCGTTAACAGTTGCGATCACAACATTGCGAAATCCTGTAGGGACTGACTTTGCAGCGGGACGCTGTTTGTGCTCCGTCTGACGCCGCAAACCCGAACGAATTCCACACAACTGACGACACTGTGCCTTTCTTAGGAAGGAGTTCTTCCCTGGTCGCTGCCATGTTGTTTGTGTTCCTCTAGCGCGGAGGGAGGGCTGGCGGGCAAACCCACTATGAACTACAGGAGCCCAGAGCGCCGGTGGTGGACGTTCTTTTTTTTAATCGATTTTTATTTAAACAAGTTGACCTGCCCTACAAATTTGAATTAATCAAAAAATCGATTTATCGCCCAGCCCTACAACTTACATATGCATAATTCACTAGTTTCACAAATGGTGCAATAGTTTGAGAAAAGCTACATCACTAAACTTCAGACTGAGTGGTCACACACACAGCTCACAGCTCTGAACTTTGAGCTGACAAGTCGGCTAATGAGAGACAGCAAGCCTCCACTCATTTTCTTCCCACATCTGCCTTCAGCTCTCTTCCACTTTTCATTCATTTGGCTTCTCGAAAACCTTGGGGGTCCTTCACACTCACACTTCACTTAGACCCAAAGTGGAGGAGAAAGATGTCTGAAAGACTTGTTAGGCATCTCGTTTAGGGAGGAAAGAAAGTGCACGGACACAGCATAAAGAACGAAGGGGGTGGTGGGAGTGTGTGTGTGTGTGTGTGTGGGGGGGGTAATCCAAGACTGAATCGCAAATTGAATGATACAAATCTAATGAAGGAGAACCAGTAGGAAGTGAGAAGAGGAGTGCTGCCTCAGCCAAACCAGTGCTGATCATCCACTTTCACTGTGGACCACCATGACTCACTGCACTGTTCAATTCAACTAATGCCTGTTTTATACACTTTCTGTGCAATATTTCAGAGTAGTCAATGGCAATAGAATTAATCTTTCTGCATTGAAATGTAATGGATAAAAAGAAAAAGTTAAAATATCTCATGTTTATATTCAGTGAATGACTGGAGATAAGGTTACATAAGTATGAATACACATTATGAGTATGAGTATTTATTTATTCAACATTTGTATAATATCACAGTCCATTAATAATTCAGCCACAGGGGGTCACAAGCTAGTGTACTTATTGTGCTAGTCCCAAGCCCATATAAATGTAAGAGGGTTGTGTCAGGAAAGGCATATATTGTATAAATGCAAAAAAAAAAAAAATATATGAAAATCCCTTGTTCTAAAATGCAGATGATTTGCTGTGGTGAAAAGCCAAAAAAAAAAAAAACATTTGTATTTGGTGTTATAAGACTACTCGTTTTTGGCTGAAATAATTGAAGTACCCATGCTGGTACGCCTGTGTATTTTCACCTTGAGCAGATGTTAAGTGCTAACTAGAAGAACGGCAATGACATACTTGTTTTTCAAGGCAATTTTAGTAAACAAACATTGCTCTTAATTTCCATCCTTTTCTGATGCAGCAAGCAGGGCAAAGGCAGATCTACTCTGATTTTAAAATCAACTGCATACTCTTGTCATTTGATCGGCTATTTTTTGTTATACGAGTGGAGCTTGGCCACAAAATATCCCCATACTTGTCAAAAAAAGAAAACAAATACTATGTGCAGATAGATTCACTGCAACATCGCTCCTAGGTATAGTAAAAAATGTTTGCTTTTTTTTTTACTTTGTTAGCAGTAAGTAATATAATGTGTATTTTTAACCACATCCAGGAGGTTTTAGCAAATATATGTTTGCTTGTGTGGTAGCAACACCAAAAAGTGTTGGATTTAGATGACATTTTTGGGAAAGGTCAGTCATGGGCCAAGCTACAGAACACCATCTGGATCCAGGAATGTTTTGAATGGCTATTGCAAGATGGGGCCAACTTTGTCTTCTTGCATGTTAGACAAGTTTAGCTCATCTGTATTTTATGCAGAATGTGGTTCATATGCCAGCTGCTATAAAGATTCTAACTCCAACCACAAGGGTCAGTAAAGGAACAAATGATAACGTTTTGGTGTGGATCTGGATCCAGAAGGGAACTGTAATGCCTCTGTGGGTGTCTGTGCTCTCTGTGCTGTGCTTCTAGATGTACAGTATCAAACTGCCTGGGCACAATTGATTATGATGTTGTGACAGACTATACTGATGCCTCTCTCAGTATTAATAATAATATCATTCATGCATATTTTTAACTACACTGAAACTTGACATACTATGTATAGGGTATTATATCTTACCTGCAGCTGCTTTCACAGTTCTCCTCTGTGATCCCATCCTCGTCTTCTCCCCAAATGTCCACAGCTGAAAAGATCAGCGCCACCAGCACAGCGAAGCAGCACACCAAGGCGAAGATCACAATGCACTTCTGCTGAGACTGCAAGACAGACAAGAAAAACAACATTGATCTCCAAGGTGTATTTTTGACTCTTCAACGCTTCTGTATAGATACAAAAGGCCAGAGTGCCCCAACCTTGGCTCCCATTAGCTGAATGCTGACCACCTTTCTGATTTAATGCGCAGCTCAGCAGCTCATAACACACTACAGAGGTGACAATCAAAACATGTTGAAGGTCGAATGTTTACAGTAATCTCAGAAGCTGAGGTGTCTATAATAAGAACATTAGTCAGAAAAATGAGAGGATATGAAAGGGAAAAGGTAGATGAGATGTAGGGCGCCAAATGTGCTTTATGCTGTTGATATTTGGATAGGCTATCATCCACGTCTTGACATATGTTTGGAAATAAGAGATGTCTCTACGCTGGGGAAAGGAAGAAATCTGTAATTATATTTCACAGCTGTTACTGATGTACAAGTCAATTTACTGATATGCAATGCAAAACAATATTACACAAAATTCACTTTCCTAGCCAAGTGAAGTGGGTCTGAATCCCCTCACATTCAAACCAATTTCCAAACAGCTCAATCCTAACTAATCGTAATTACAGTTTATCTAAAAAGTGGATGCTTTTATGTGATTTCTGATTGATTGTATGTTTTTCAAATTGCATAATCCCAGACGCAATTTATTGCGCATATGTGGGTAGCCTCCCTACTTCTTGATTGGTTTTTGTCTAATATCCAATTCAAATTTTATTCAGAGGTCGAGGTTATTCAGATACATTCATTTGTTCTACCCACTGGAAATTCAGCTCAAAGAGAAGGACCCCACTAACTTGTAAACAAATATAAAAAGTATAAAATTATGTTTTCTTTTCCTAGAGGGTATATTAAGCTATAATTATCAATGCCTTAATGTTATGATTAATTGTAGCTTCTAACTCTTTCATTTGTGTTTTTCCATTGACTTTGTTTGGAGCCTTGGAGTTAATGCAAGCTTGTCATTGTTGTGCATTGAACAGAGATATGCTACAAGACTGGGAGTTATCGTCGCCTTATCCTCAAGTATGTAATAGCTTGACTAATAATAATTTGTTTACGTCTCTCAGCGCAGTGCAATGTAGTTTTGGCTTAAGTCATGTAGTAGAAACCAATTATTTAAAAAAAGACTATTTGAGAGTACATTCAATAAGCTCCCAGGGTATTAGACTAGCCAATATAATCCACCAGGAATAACATTTTGACCACTGACCACTAAAGTCAATAACACAAACTATTTCTTTATTGTAGCACCTGTTAGTGGTGGGATATATAACGCAGCAAGTGGACATTTTTAAAGTTGATGTGTTAGAACCAGGAAAGGATTTGAGTGAGGTTTTGAGGGCTAAATGGCTAGATGACTGGGTCAGAGCATCTCCAACACTGCCATTTCTGTGGGGTCTGGCCAGTCTGCAGTGGTCATTACGTCAACCAACAACCAATAAAAGGCAGGTTCTCATAATGTTATGCCTGACTGGTGTAGACAGACACTATTCTAAAAACAAAACAAGTGTTACAAGATCCCCCCAAAAGCTGTTAAAAAGCGGCAAAACTAATTATGGTTGTTTGCCAAAGATCATTAGCACAGAATAAACTTCCCATCCTCAGAGACATATTACATATCACACTCCATTGACGTTTGTGAGACAAAACAGCAGAAAACCTCTGATCTTTTTTTTGTTTGTTTATTAAAGCTGAAAAGATTTATATCCACACCATGTGACGTGGAAACTAAATGAATCTTGTATGGAGACAATTGAGTGTCCCCAGTGGACCTGAGAGATGATAGAGGACAAACAGAGTTTGTGCTTCTTGGAAACACAAAATTATCCCCAGTTCTAATGGGCATCAAGAGCCTCTCAACTAATCCATCCCCATTAAGGGGAAATGTTCTATAAACGTCTGGCTGTGATGCTTTAACCAGCTGGACAGCTTCCGTTCAAGACCTCTGGGCACTTACTGAAAGCACTTCCAGGAAATACTGACAGGTTAAGTTCAGGCTAAATTCTAAACTTCAGCTCTTTTCACAATGATGATCTAGACTTAGCACCTAGACTTTAAGGACAGAAATATTGCCCTTTATTAGGTCAGCTGAGGAGGTTGTTTTGTGTGTGGATGTTTTTGTTCTATGTTTGTTAGTATGTTTTTTCATCTGATAGTAAGGTAACTCAAAAACCTAATAGACGGACTTTGACCGAATCTTCAGGAAAAGTCAATAATGGGTCAAGGAAGAAATTACAACCTGCATTAGTTTTTAGTAAGCATCTGAAACATTGTCTAAATCCAGGTATATTTAAAAGGATTTCTAACTATACAGATATTCCAGTTGGCGCAAAGACTAACTTCACTCAGTAAATGAACTAATGATTAGCTGTAGTCTGAATCCAGGTCACTGCTGGATATTTTGTGGTGGATTCTTTGCAATTGTGAGCTACATGGGCTTTGAGGCTCAATGGATAAAGCATTTGCTTTAAAATATTATTACTTAAGTAAAAGTAGTTGACAAAAATACTTAAAAAAGCAAAAGCATTGAGTAAGATTCACTTCAGAAAGAAGCAAAAACTTCTACTAGTATTACTAATATTACTAGGACTATTTTACTTTAACTACCTCTACTCCTGTGACTACTAATGCTTCTACAATTACTGCTATTCTTACTACTATGAAAGTAAAATCTACTTTAATTCTTCCATTATATTTATACTATTATGTGCCATAATTATTTTATTTTATTTTATTTTACTGAAGCACCTATTTTCTTGTAGTTTAGTTTTTTTTAGTTTTTAGTTAATTATCTTTGGCCAGACTGGTCTCTGATACACTGTGTGCTCTTGTGTGATACCACTGTGTGCTGTACTTATGCTGTTGCAACAATGCAATTTCCCCACTGAGGGACTAATAAAGGTTTTCTTATTCTTATTATTATTCTTAACTACTTGGAGTAAAATAATTCAGTTTTCTTTTTACCACTGTCCCTGGTTCAAGCCCAGGTCTGTGAGATGTAGGGCCAATGCCTTGGTGGAGGTCTCTACAGGTGCTTAGTTACAGGGTTGGTCACAACTTGGTGCTTGTGCATTATAGCACAGACCCTCCTGTATGAACTGTATGAAGAGGTCAGAGTTAAAGTGTGCACCAGGGACAGGGAAACAGACTGTAGAGCCCAGCAACAAAATCAATAGTGCTTCAGTTACAGGAAGTATTCTGACAGTGCTTCAAATCAACCATCATACAGAGGAAAAATATACATACTATTTGTATTACTATGGAACTGGCTATATATAGAGATTTAACAACCTTTTCTCTGTAGTGTTGCAGATCATTTTACAGTATCTGCATGAGGAGAGACTGATCTTATAATGGATTCTGGGTGATCTGGTGATAAGTGGGTAACTCTAATGTCAAGTGTGAATACACTCAAAAACCTGAAGGAGGCTATGAAATCCAATCATCAGCAGCATAGATTCACTAGGATCTATCTCTAAGCACAACACACTTGAATGGGTACTAGACCACACTGAAGCACTGCCTACTTAAGAGACATGGTAAATGGCAACATTGTCTGCACAAAACAACCTAATACATGAACATGTATAACCTGGTATACATGGGGTAACAATAGATCACAAGAGATCTGTGGTAATGCTAGATGACAATGGCTCTTCATAAATGGTCAATAACAACAGTTCCCAAAGGGTGGGCTCAGATCCAAATGTAGGTCGAGGGAAGCTGATATAAAGGTTCTGCTTATCTGAATAAAGGTAACTAAATTTACCATAAAGAATGTATTAAAATACTAACATTGGTATTGTAAAAGGTACATAATATGATCAGGTATTACATACACACCGACTGAGCACCACCAATAAGGACGAGGACTGATGCAGCATCGTCATATTTCACAGAAAAATGTTAAAAATGCCGACAAATGTAAAACTCCTACATTCAAAATCTCACTGAATTCTTGTTCCTGATTTGGACAGGTGTGTTTACAGTAACTAAAGTAAAAAGATCAATCATAGATATAGCCATTAATAATACAAGGCAAAAAAGTCCTAGGTAATTTGATTTGGAGAGATTTCTCAAAGGCTGTTTTGAAAGCGTTCCAAAATCTCTTTAGAAAGAGTCATGTGCAAGGTGCATGGCACAGAGCCAGTCCTACACATACCCTGGCTCTAACACTCAGAGTTTGTATCTGTCTTGGTCTGAAACACACAGAAAACACAGAGGTGAAGGCTGGGCCAGAGAGAGTGGATGTTTATATCCTCTGATCAGGAAGAGCTTTATCTGTCTGCCCTTTTCTCAGTTCGCTCCCAGTGCTCTCCATCTGTAAAGCCTGTCATTTTCTGTCTGTCTACAAAGGGGGGTGGATAGTTTGCTGGGATAAAAAGCTACCTACAAAATACAAAGTAAAAAAGCGCAGAAATGGCTCTGTTTATGTTGTTTAAGAAAGGAAGATGAAGAAGTCTGGGAAAGCCTGAATGGTAGCCATATTTTTAAACATAATGCGACAGTGCACAACAACAAAATGTCAAGAGCCTAATGATTCACAGAATAATTGAGTGTTTCAGGGAAAGTGGTTTACAAAATGAATACCAAAAACAAAGACCTAGACAAAACTTTATATTTAAAAAGCACATTTGAAAATAGGGAGAATTAATTTAAGGAAGTTTCAGTGTCCATGTATATCATTCAGGGCACATACAAACGTCACATGGAGATCAAAGCCACAGCCTTTGTGCTGTGAGGCAGAAGCAGCAAACACTGTAAATGTGCACACCAACTTCCTATTTATGCAAAACTCGCAGGTTCAAGTGGAATTTACACATCACGAAAATACCGGGATTTATTAGGATTTTAGGAATAAAAAAAAGCAATTATTAGAAAAAATTACAGAAAATTAATCACTGTCAACTCATAACGCAAATAGCTTAATTACAGTGCTTTTACAAACTTAGAGCATTCAGACAGCACAGAGCTCCAACAAGGCATTGGCCCTATCTTACAATGGTAACACCTAGACTTCAACCTGGGATTATGTAGTTCAGGGGTAAATGCTCTCTCCATTGAGCCACAAAGCATATTATCTCACAATTTAGCCCTTACCTTGTGGCTGGAGTTTGTATCTTGAGTCCTTTCTTGATTCCCTGACATTGTTCCAGATCAGCACCAAAAACAAGTAATTTTCCCTCCTATCTTTTGACTCATTACTTTCCTTTCCTGAAAATGTTATAAAAATTCAACCATTACATTTTGAGTTATCTTGCTAACAGACAGACAAAGCAACCAACAAACCAACACGGGTAAAAACATAAGCTCCTTGACTCGAGGTAAGTGCTATCTTAAAAGCTTGCCTTGAATGCCGCTCCACTTCTCATTATCATGTGTCGTGTGATTGTGCGGATGAAAACTGCCCAGTTTGTATACTCTTTGTTTGATCTATGATGCTTCACGCTGCTGCTGAGCTTAACCAGCGTAGTGTCGACCGCCAAACAAAACAAGTTTTTATGGTTATTTGCATCTGAATGATAAAACGCACCCAGGACACTCTCACACTCTCTGCTTCCTGATACAACATCCAAGTTGTTACAATCAAACAACACTCAAATGATGTGGATAAATATAATGAGACTAATCTCTAAGCTGGAGTGTTTGTGCAGGGAAGCAGATAATTTCAGCAAAAACAAACTGAGAAGATTTTTTTTTTTTTACTACCAGCAGATAACTTAATAATGTAATAATATAAAATAGAAGGGAAGAGTGAGTGACAGCTGGAGCACTATATGAGGCTTAATACTGCCATGTTCCTCAGAATTTGCTGACGATGCTGGAGTGAATGCGTGAGCAGGTACTGTGTGTGTGTATGTTTTGCTGCTCTGGGCAAAATGCTGGGAACATTTCATTTCTAATAAAGCATCTGGTTGTGTTCCCTTTTACTGCCTTTGTTTTCCTCTGTGTGTGTGTATCAAGCTGATCTGAAATTTATGTTGTTATGTTTTTTTATTTTTGTCAGCTATCTTTGTAGTGTCATTTTTTTCCTTTATTGTCACTTTATGTGCTTCAGTCATGGCGGGCACAGTGGCATTTGTGGGTTCGATCCTCAGGCCAGCTGACACACAAACTCTGTGGGTGGAGTCTGCATGTCCTGCACATGTTATCGTGGGTTCTTTGCGGGTACTCCAGCTTCCTCCCACTGTCCAAACACATGCATGTGTTAGGTGAATTGGTGATTCTAAATTGATCCTAAATTGAATAACTGTGAGAGGGAACTGTGGCTGTTTGTCTGTGTATGTCTCCGGTGCCAGCCCTGTGACTAGCTGGCCCCTGTCCAGGGTGTACCTCACCAACAGTTATTTGGGATAGGCCCCCGTGACCCCTAACAGGAATAAGCGGAAAAAGATGAATAAATACTTCAGTGACACATCCACCTCCATTCATTTGGACTCGACTTGAACTCGACCTGACTGATTTGAACTGGACTAGGGTTCAACTTGGACTCGCACCTCAACTTAAACTTTTTTTTCCCATGAGACTCAGACTCCCTCTTTAAGTGCTAATGACTTGACTCAGACTCAGCAGCACCAATAACGATGAAGGCTGATGCAGCATTGCCAAACTATAATGATTTTTTAAATGTCAGCAAATGTCACCTACATACAGAATCTTACTGAATTCTTGTTGCTGATATGACAGGTATTGTATACACTAGCTTCTGTAAAAGGATCAAGCACAGAAAGCAATTAATAATACATCCTTGGTAATTTGATTTGGAGAGATTTCTCAAAGGCTGTTTTGAAAGATTTCCAAAATCTCTTTAGAAAGAGTTGTGTGCAAGGTGAATGACACAGAGTGAGTCCCACATGTACTCTGGCTCCACCAGACCAGTCAGACTTAGGATTAGCATTAAAATACATGATTTACTGTTGTATTGATTGATCAACTGAAGCCTTTATTATGTCTGACACAACCAACAACTTAGCCTCTGCATTTAAATCAGTAGACCAGTGGTTACCAAAATGGGGTCTGGGGCCCCCTAGAGGGCCGCGAAGGCACTGCAGGGGGGCTCCCAGAGGTTGTCTATATTAAGTACATAAAAGTAAATGGAGTTTGAAATGAATTACAGTTATATACTTGTTTAAAAATATCACTTAAAAACTATTTTTAGCCAACAGTCAGTGTTTGGGAAATGTTTTTAAAAATATCTGTGGTGAAAAACTGACATAGTCTTTTGAATAGTGTGAAGATTTTTTATGTTTGGGGTCTGCGTGAGATTTTCAGAAATTTAAGAGGGGCCATGACACTGTTGACTTTAGGAATTGCTGCAATAGACTAATGGGAAACACTAAAACATTCAGTATCAAAAAGTAGAACTTGATTTAGCTCCGTTGCTCAGCAGGTAGCTCACAGTATGTTGCTGTATAGCATTAGCATTATTGATATGATTCTAGCTCTGTATTTTAAAGAATCTGGATTCTATATAGCAGAGAAAAGTAAATGTGTGAAGAATTGTAATCAATCACTGCATATGACTGTTCATGTGTTGCTGTATCCTGCCATCAGATTGTTACCTCTGAGGCACTCTCCTCGGGGCCTTATGTACAGTGACAGCCCTGATCTTTTCTGCTCAGAGACCGTTCAGAGCTCCTGCATCTGGTCCCCTGAGTGAGTGCAGGACGCCGAGTGCTCCTGGCAGCCGGATGAGCTGCTCTGCCCTTATCACAAGTGCAGCAGCTTTATGACATGCCCTCGCAATAACAGGGCTCACCTCAAGGCCCAGAGGAGTGCTCATTGAGACACAAGAATTTTATTATACACACAAGCTCAAAGGGAACTAAGTACGTCCCAAAAACTTTCATCTTATGTTAACCTGACTTTTCTGAGCATTCTACTGTATTATAGTTTCCTCATCCAAAACAGATATAAAAGTTGTATTTATTTTATTCACGCATGTTTGAGTAGATATGTGCTGAGTTGCAGACCTGAGCTGAAGCTGAAAACGCACTTCTTCATCTATCTAGGTACATCAGTAAGGAAACCCCACCTTAGGAAGCGCTAACATCCGCTAACAGTCGTGTTGCTAAAAGCTGTGCTGCTAACAGTTATGTTGTTAACAGATGTGTTGTTAACATTTGTGCTAATTAGGCCTTGATCTACATAGACATAAATACATAGGCTGTACGTAGGCTGCTGGAGCTAATGGCATGTTGTTTATTTTGTTCCCTGCTCTGCCCACCACCTGGACTGACGTTAGCTAGTTTAAAAATAAATATTGCTGTTTTAAATTTATTTAATGTAAAATGCAAATCTAGAGTCCAACATGAATTCAAAAGACTTGAAAACAGGCATAAATTATTCCCTTTAAAGAACAACAGATGATGAATGAGTATGACCTGACGACAACTCTGCAAGTTTACTTGACGCCAACCAGGCAGTAAATGTTTTGGCTAATGTCCCTTTTTCCATCTCTGGCTTCTTTCAGAAAGTAGTCATCATCCAGGTCGAATAAAAAAGAGATGGGTGACCCAGTTATGGGTGCTGAGGTCACAGTGGCGTACAGCCCAGTAAAGTATTACCTTTGAAGAGTTTCCACCATCAGTCGTCTGTTTGACAACTTTGTTTAGTCCGAGGCCTTTATGGTTGTGCTCTCACACAAGCCGAGTGGATTACGGCAGACGCTTGTAATAAAAATACCCTTGTAACTCTAACACACATTGCCAGCATAAACCTCAGAGTGATAAATCGGGTATACTTATATCCTAATTATAACCAAGTACCATTTAATGAAATAGTATACCTGTAGATATGTGGGATATGCACACTAGGGAAATGTCCTTTTTACTGCAACCAAGTACAAATGTATTCAGCTGCATGGTGTTTACTACTAAGTCTACACTGTGATAGAAAATAATCCTGGAAGTTTGCCATTTGTGTCTTTTTTGCTCTCAGGGTAAATGCATCCAGTGCTATTGCATCAGATCAATAGAGCAGGAACCTCATTCATCTTTAGGACAGGTACACACAGGACAAGAGTGTGAGGCTGAATACAAAACAAGGACAGGCCATAGTGCTTTAGAATTAGTTCTCCAAGTTTCAAATGAATTTAAAGAGACACTTCATAAATATCCCACTTCATTTGGCAGGACGGTGTCTGCTACTGAATGCAAAGTACTAGTACTGGTTTATTGACGTCACTTGTTACAGGAGTTTATAAGTGCATAGTCCGGTGTTGTATTGTGTCCCATATTATGTGTTCTGAATCAAAATGGCCACCGAGATTTGGAAACAAGCCCACAGAACAGTAAACCGGGATGAGGGGGCCTACCAGTTATCTCACACCTGAGATACTGTCCTGAAGAAGTTGGACTGAAGGTTGTGCTGTCGTCCTACTGCTCCAGGAAGGAAGACAGCAGCAAAATCTGTATATATCAGCTGACAAGACGGACGCCACTTCTTGATGTTGCACTTCTGAGGAAGATTAAAATAGCATTCGAAACATGTCAAGGTACAACACTCACACACTGTCTGTTTATAAGAAGTTTTAGTAATATTTTCTTTCTTTCTTTTCTGACAATCTAAACTTTAGTCAGTCTGACAAATTCTGATGATTTGTGTTAATGGTTAAAACTAACAGTGTCTTTTGTTTGGTTGTGTATTTTTTCTATAGGATGAAGTGATAAAACAATTGCCCCATACAGATTGACCACTAACATTTTTACTGTAGCAAATCCATTCATCAGATCACAATCCGATGTGGCATTAAGTCTGAAGCCCAACAACAGTAGTCTTAAGCAGCTTCCTGTCTTCTCACTGTAGAGGATCTCATAAGTTCAATTTACCTGGCAGCTACAGTGCTCTCCTTCAATCTGTTCCTTCCAGTGTTCTATCTTGACTTCTCATCCTTTGGATCTATTGCTTAATACCTACACAAGGCGACAGTAGCCCACTGGGATCTCCTGAAATGATCAATCTGTCAGCTTCATCTGATGTGTTCTTTCGACAGGGTTAGCACTGTCAGATGTGTACTGAAATCTTTATGAGGGGCTAGTATTAAGTTCACAGCAGTCATACAAAGTGAAGGCTACGGTTGATACTACGCATTCAAGGGCTTTTTTTTTTTTTTACATATGTATCTAAATGCCACTAACAAGGTAGTCCAAATAAATAACTTAAATAAAGCTTTTGTCATAATTGTGATGAACAGAATTTACCAGAAGACCTCAGGCAGTAGTTTTGAAAAAAATAAAACGGCATTTGCATGCACTAAAGGCCAAAATGCAGAAAAAAAACAACATTTTCAGAGATAAAAGACTTCAAACATGTTTTGAGACTTCAAGTGGAACATTTTAAATACTGTATAAATGATTCATTTGGCTGGGCAGTATAATCTCATATTATTATTATGGTTTAAAATTATCAAGCAATTAGTTTTTGCTCATGTAGTTCAAGGTTTGCATTGTAAGTAACTATGTAAGCTGGGGTAATGTTTCTGTTTAAATGTCCCCTGTAGTTTCATAATTAAATTCAGGTCCATTCATGCCAACATTATTTAGAAATCAATGGTATGACAAACAGATTAGCGTCTGGAGATTAGTGTCAGTCAATGCATAAAAACAGAGATGATTTTGTACTGGAAATCACTGGATGGTTCAGGAACACTGCGGTCACTCTCTGTAAACACGCTCACAATTTAGCACAATCATGTAAAAAGAAGCCATATGTGGAAATGATCCAGAGAGTATGTGGAATTGGGTTTGTCGAACTACAAGTGAACACTGTACCATTCAACTACCATTCAGGGGTCAAAAAATTGAAATCTATCCTACAGCAATATAAGTATACATTCTGGATGAGTTTGCAACATGTCCAATTTCACAGTGTGGCTGGAATACATCTCTGATTCTGGAACAGGAGAAATATGCTGTGTGACTGATGCACGTCCTTACACAATGTGTGAGGTGACCCAGACACTTAGATCTGATTAATGGTTACACTATGGCTGTCTGAGTGATGAGAACAGGTGTACTTACAGAGGGCAATGCACTGCTGTATTCTATTATCTATTATCTGTCAAATACACCAATCAGCCTTAATATTATGATCACTGACAGGGAAGTGAATAACACAGATTATCTCTTCATTGTGACAACCATTAGTAGGTGGAATATATTAAGCAGCAGGTGAATGTTTTGTCCTCAAAGTTGACAATGAGTTGACAACAAAGCATCTCCAAAACTGCAGCACTTGTAGGGTGTTACCAGTCTACAGCGGTCAGTATCTATCAAAAGTGGTCCAAGGACAGAACAGTGGTGAATCGGCGACAGGTGATTCACGTGGGGATCTAGACAGTGTGGTTCGATCCAACAGATGAGCTACTGTAGCTTAAACGTCAGCATACACAGTGCATCACAGTTTGCTGCATGGGGCTGATGAATAATGTTATGCCTGATTGGTGTATTTCAAAGCTTGAACAAGTCACAAAAACACATTTAAAAGTGTTCAAGCACCTAACACAATGTGTGAATAATCATTTGAAGGCCAGTGAGCCTAAATGTGGTAAATGTGTTTGTGCCTCCCTGTAGCTTTTTGCTGACCTTTTCCGTAACCTTTTAACAACTGTTTTAACAAAGTAAAGGTCATAATCCAAATGCTGAGGACAGGAACCAATGGCGGCCTTGACGCTGACCTCTGTGGAGTGATGGAGACTGAAAGCTGTGTTAGAAAGTGTTTGTATGTGCATGCTCGACAGCTGGAGATAGATAGACACTCCAAAACAGGCAGCGAGGGAATGATTAATGAAAAAAGGGTCAAAGTATGACAATATGATGGATTTGGGAGTATATTGCACAGTTAAAATAAATAAAATGCCAACAGCGATCCACGGCTGTTCTTGTGAAAGCCAAGCGTGCCAGGTTTTAGTCTGTATAAATGAATTTTCACATTAGTGGAGCTGGCATTTTCTTCCTCACAGATATGTGTTATTTATACTGCTGACTTATACTATAAAGGCAATAAGGCAGATATAATAGATGTTTATAGTGTGATTTGATGCAGTAGGCATATTGCTGGTGGTCAGAGTTTACTTTAGGTTAGTTTAATAGTAAATTATTTCATAGATTGCGCTCTACCATGTATTGACAGTTGATGCCAGGAATCAGTTTTCAGCAATCCCTCAGAAATATGATGATTGAGTGGAAAATTTGACAATCAATAAGCCAAAAAAAAGAGCTAATGCTGCTAAAACCAGAGGCTTAAGTTTTTTCTGGACTAACTGATGCATTGTAACTCAATATTTTTGTCCAACAATCCATTTTTGCTTTTGTTGGCATTTATTTGTTGGTCAGTTTGTTTGTGTGTTAGCGTGGCTAACAAGCTTCATATTTGTGTGAGATGGACCTGACATTAATTACGTTATACTGTTATGTATAAGCTGGTCCCAAGACAGAATAAATGTGTGGAAGGGCATCCGGAGTAAAACCTATGCCAAAGTACCAATGCTACTGATTCACAGTTGAGACCCCTGAAAGAAAGAGAGCAGCCAAATAGAACTTTTTTATGGTGAGGCAAACTATGTCACCCACAGTAAGTGTCTCTCCTCCGCATATAGCCCCCTAATTAATGAAAAACATTTGAACACCTTGGTTTTAGCATAATAATAATGGGTCAATGAAGAATTATTAGTTTTGGGTTCCTAGATCCAGAAATTTCTTAACAAAATATTCTGTATAACATTGGACCAAACTCTAGCAAGAAATAATTTGTTTTAGTGGATAATTTAAAATGGTAGTAATGGTCGTATTTTGGTAAATTTTGCAAAAGGTCAGTGGGCCCATGAACAAATGATCTGAACACTGTATCCAGGAATGTAGGGCAAGATAACAATCAAATTATCTGAATGATTTCTCAAAAGACATTAGGTAGATTATATGTAATATCCACAATGTCCACATACTTAGCATTTTGACTTACAAAGATTTTTTACATACATAATACATAATACATAATTTGATGCACCTACCTGTATAAGTTGCATTGCACCTTGCTTTAAATTAATTGCATTGGTCTGAAAAACTAATACCTGCTACATTTTCTTGGTTATATTGCAGTTTTTATCTACTTTTTCTCCATTTATCCCTCGAACACTCCCACATTTACCAAGCATCTGTGCCCATTGATCCCAGCTCTAACCTCTGGATCAATACGGTAATTATAGTCCCATTAAAATGACATGCAACACCGGTCAACCATGACAAGATATGAGCCACCCCTGAGTCAATCCAATACTTTACCATTGCTTTCTGACCATCATGAAATTGTACAAAAGGGCCAACAATGGGATAATTTAGCTTATGTGGAGTTAAAGCTTATGAATGAGGCTATAGCAGGGCGTTACAGTTTTCCCTATAATAATTTATTTGTATCATAAGATAGCTGACCCCTTGGGTTCCTGCTAGTCCCCTCTCCTTCTGCTTTCACTTCCTGTATAAACACTGATGGCAATTTTTGTTATTATTTTTCATTTTCTCTCCGCAGAACTTGACCAGAGCCAACAAGCATCAGCAGAAAGGGTCTCACAATATAACTGTGACATTATGTGGGCTGAAAACTGGAAAAAAAAAAAAAAAAAAACTTAATTTGCAAGTTCAGCTAAACTGTGTCTTAGCTTTATCATCGCATTCTGGTCTATTGTTCCCTTTAGAGCAACCAAAGCAAAGTTTAATGGCTCATGAGTATAATGAGGCATTGTATAGCCAAGAATGAGTAGTTCAGTGTCTTCATTTTCTGCTTTGTGTTTTATTCCCAGATCTGATGACCTTTGTTTCCTGTTGGTCCCCTCTTCCTGGGCTTCATTTCCTGTTCCATCTCTAGTGTAGCCATACAAAAACATGTGTTATATGAGAAAATACAAAATGCTAAACTGTTGTAAAAGCAAATGTTACAGTAATGTGTTTCTCTTAAAAAATGCATTGATAACAGGGTAGATGTGTATCTAATGGGTGAAGCCAAATTAATGACAAATTGCTTGATATATTTTATGGAAGAGACATTTTTTATAATGTACAATTAGGGACATGTTTTCAATTATGACAAATTAAAGTAGAAGTAATAGTACATAGTGGTAAATGTTTAGTTTTCTTATTTTAAAGCAAATAATAATGCCATAGTTATTAACTTAAAATGTAAAGATCAGATTTTAATAAAACTATTCTGGCTAAGAAATAAATTATTTGTTTTTGGTGCAGATCACAACTGGTGACTGTTTGAATCTAGAATATTTTTTTAAGTCAGTCTGTCCCATTGCAAGATACAAGGCCAAATATACAAACTCAAGTCCTAAGGGGTCAACACAGTAACAAATATACACTATATTTTCAAAAGTATTCACTCAACCACCCAAATAACTGAATTCAGATTATGGTGTGGGGTTGTTTTTAGGAGCTGGGCTTGGCCCCTTAGTTCCAGTGAAGTTCCAGCTTCAGCAGACCAAGAGATTTTGGACAATTCCATGCTCCCAACTTTGTGGGAATGGGGGATGGCCACTTCCTGTTCCAACATGACTGTGCACCAGTGCACAAAGCACGGTACATAAAGACATTGATGAGTTTGGTGTCGAAGAACTTGACTGTGCTGCACAGAGTCCTGACCTCAACCCGATAGATAATCCAACATCAGTGTCTGACATTGGATGAGAACGTCAGACACGTAGACGTCTAACGTAGATAGATGCAAAGGATGAGCGGATGTCATTTTAAACCCTATGGATTAAGAATGGGATGTCACTTGAGTTCATATTAGTGTAAAGGCAGATGAGCTAATATTTTTGAATATGTAGTGTATATATAAAGGTTTTGTGGCTCAATAGACAGAGCATTTACCCTTGAACTTGAAAGATCAAGTTCAGGTCGTTATCATTGCGAGACAGGGACACTGCATCAGTGGAGGTAGGCCTCCTTCAGAGTGCTTTTAATTATGCACTTAAATTTTTTTAATCATATAAACGTTCACAGTAGAAGAAATAAAGCTTTTTATTAGCTTTATAATTGACCTTTAGTGGTCAGTAAAATGTGTTTATTCTGGGAGGTGTATTTGTTTAAATGTTACATTTATGTGTCCAAATGCTAAGTTAGTACAGTCACAGCTACAGCTTATTTTCTTAGCTTCATATCCATTGCTATATTTACCTTGAGTGTTTTATAGTGCTTCCACCTGAATTGCTGTTCGTAAGTGAGCTAGTGGTCATGTCTTAAAACACACTTTTTCAGACTGGCATTTATTATGTGATTTTATTCTTGGTAGTTGATACATGTATGAATCTGTCTTGTTTTTAATTTACCTTCTGTGAAGTACTTTGAGCACTATTAGGCTGTTGTAAAGTGCTATACAAATAAACTTTGATTGATTGATATAGTATCACTTGTTTTTTTTAGTATTGTGTAGTGTAACCTTACTTATTTGTTCAAAGCCACTTGCATAACCAACATTTACTGCAGATTCATTTTCTCCTTCACTTCATCCGCTATGTACACTGCTACACTGATGAAACTATTGACCTGTAAATCAAATAAACTCATTTTATGCATCTTTCACTTTTTAAATACCATGGCACAGCTAAAAATATTGTATTAATATCATTTTTACAATAAGCTCTTGCTGTTGTGGCGATACTTGAGAAGTCAGCTTTCCAGCACTTCAGCCAACACAGTCCTCTCATCTTACTCACAAGTGTTAGTGCACATGGCATGTATTTTTGCGCCACACTTCCTGCCCCTGGTCCCCAGTGGCTGAACATTAGTAGACTGTGTGCAACTATGGTTGAATCAGCAAGTTCAATTACACGGGCCCAGCTGGACAGATGGCTTATTGGAGACCCGCACGCCGTCAGATGTCCCCACACACACAACCTGGCAGCCTGTGTGAACCAAAGTATTTCATTAATTTTCTGCCAGTGGAGCTGTTCGGCCTTGATCCCTGAACGCGCCGTGGGCCTGGGCTAAATTACCACCATGCCACAGAACAAAGTAAGGAGAAACCCACACAGCAATTCACACAGACAGACAGTGAGGGGAGACTGTTGTGATTGATTCAGGGCTTACTTCTCTTTTTGTTCAATTTAACTGGACGGGTGTGTGGTTTGAGGACACCACTGGCTGTTTGTATAAAACAATACCGGTTATTGGGCACAGTTAGAGCTTGTTAAAAATGAGTTATAGTTATGAAATAATCCTAAAAACATTCTCCATCTTGAGTGGAGCAGAAAAGTTTTTTTGCTTGGTGTCAAAGTCAGGTCTTCTCTTTTATGGCCAAATAAAGTGATCACCTTGGGGACAGAGAGATGAACCGCAGTCCCGAAGGAGATTCAGCAATAAATTGGCCCTGCAGCTAAATTACAAGGAGGCAGCTCTTCACTGTGCCCCTAAGATTTGTGCAGCGTAAACTTTACTTTGCAAACTTTCTGGAAAAAAATGTAACACAAGGCACTTATAAATATATTAACTTCTGTTCTCATGAGTAGTTATGAACATACATACTGTCATAATTGTGTATAAAAAGCCCTTTAAACATTTGGATTAATGAAATTGGAATCTTCCTACAGGATGATGTGAATGCACATTTTGTCAAGTTAGGCAGAAGGCAATATTAGATAATATAATTTAGTTTAAATAATATAGAAACAATAATTTTGGCGAATGACAACTGACTGACAAGATAAGTATGCAGTTGCTGAACAGGCAGAAGCTCAATATTCTACTGATATACTGATACTCATGGAAAAAAGGGTAACAAATGGTTTACCACAATGGCAAAGCAGCAGCTTCATTGCAAGACGAGACTGACTTAGCACATTACCAATATTGATGCCCAGCTATATGACGGCCAATAAATCTTCCAAAGAAAAGTAGCTGTCAATAAAATCAATGGCAGGGCCCACAGCCACAGACGAACCAAAGACAGAAACTGGGGTGGGCAGAGTGCTGTGGAACAAGTTTTACGGTCTTTCACCTGACAACACCTGCTGGCAGATAGAGGCACACACCACTACCACTGATACACTGAGGTGAAATGCAGGTGTGCTGCCATTGCACATGTGTCTATTACATAAACATTTCAAATAAAGTTTTAAATAAAGTTTTGAGTACTATGCATTAATACTAATCAACTTTTTTGTTTTAGGCCCAAGATCACAATAATCATCACATTTTCGACATATAATTACACCAATAAAATATGCAGGTTTATTTATAGCTTTCAAATGAACATAAATTAAAAAAGCTCTAGGCCCATAATGCAGAGCAATGGGTGAGAGCAGTGACAGCTCTAAAACTGCTGTGATCTTGTCAGGACCCTGCAGAAACACCCTCGGCAGTCTTAAGTAGAGCCATTCACATTTCTGCTCATGATGCAAGTTTTTTAGCTTAAGGCAAAACGCGCTGCTGCATTTCCCTGGTATGTGTCCCTGAGAGCGTGTCATGTCAGCCTTCTGTGTCGGTGGCCATCGTTCACCCACACACACCTCCATGCTGATGCTCACAGTAACGAGCTGGCACATCAGCGCTTAGCACAAGTTAGGTGGCAGGGTTTACGCCAGGACAGGGACTCCATCAAACTGTAAAACCACTGAGTCTAGACTTTTCAACTTTACCTCCCACCACCAGCCAGATGTGGTCATTAAAATTGCTTTGTGACATTTATGAGTCCTGCTATGTTTGGCTATTAATCATTCATTGTTCAGTCACTGTTACATCATTACAGAGAGAACAGGTGCACGTAATAAAAACATTTGTGGCTCATTTTTAATTAGCTGCAACATTTTCTTGGTTGGTATTTAGTTGATGTGATTAAACATTTTCATGATTATTAAAGAAAAAAAAATATTTGCCCTAAAATACTAACTCTGAGTTCAGTGTTTTCCAGCAGCATTTTACTTAATTAATTTAATTTTTTATCTTTAGGCTGCTCCCTTTATTCATTCGGGGTTGCCACAGTGAACCAGTCACAGGGTGATTTGGCAGTTTTTTTTTATGCCAGATGCCCTTCCTGTCCCAACAAGCCACATGCTGTGACTAAAGTAGACAATGTGGGTGCTGCAGTGTCTTGCCTAAGGACACAGCAACAGTATGCGCTTCAAGTGAGCTGACCCTCCAGTTGAGTACATGCAAATATTCACTATTTAATATTTTCCTTTAATTTTAGTAGCACAGTTTTGATGTGTAAGCAACTGCAGTTAGTGCTGAAATAGACACTGTATTATCAGGAACTTGATTCAATACCTGACAAACAGAATTAGCCAATAGGAGTGCCTCAGCTCAAGAACTTTATGTGCATGTATGGCAAACAACTAGGCTTATGATTGGAAGGAACATCAAAATAATGATAGTTGTGATAATGGATATGCAATTTATATTGAGTAACATTGACAATCTAATTATTAAAAAGACCAACACCACCACCCCAGGAATTTCATGTCCTCCATTCATTTTTTTTAACAATTTATTTAATTTCTTCAATTCTAAAATCCATAAAGTAGCCAGCAGTATGAAGAATACCAATGCTACAGAGGTTAATTGGCCAGCGACAAGCCAGTCTGTGAAATCAACTGTGTTTAAAAATATGCCTAAAGACAGTAAAATACCAGAAGCTGAAACTAGAGATGGGCAGAGTACTTAAATAACAAAGAGAACACACAAGTTATAGCTGTTATAGCCTGTGATCTTGTCTGAGGCACCATAAATATGACAAATAACAAGACATCTGTGAAAGGCCAAAGAATGAAAATACACAATAAATATTTTCATCTAAAATGCTTGATAATTAAGTGTAGATGTTTCCTATGGTTGTGTTTTTTTTCACCTATTCCTTCTTTATCACAGGTGACATCACATCATGTTTTTACAAATTGCCTCCTATTGTAGCTCTTAATTGCTTCTTTTCAGCACCTCTATGTGAATCGATGCAGACGAAGCTGGGAAGGGCACAGATTGAATCATTTCTTTATGTTATGCGCAGAGTATTTAAATGTCGAACAGTTTGAGGCAAGAGAGAAAGAATAATTACAGACACAACATCAGTGCTGAAACTCAAGATCAAGGACAAACAACGCGAGTGCTCGGTTTATAACTACAAAATACAGTACATTACATCCATCTGGCACCATGACTCACAGAGCTATGAAAATTTACTGATGCATTATTACGCTCTGATCAAATTATGTCCCCCACTTTTGTTTAAAATGATTGATGGAGGCATTACTTTATCCCTCAAGCAGTTAATCAAAGGAATTAAGATGACAGTGAATGACTAATGTACTCGCGGATCTGCTCCTCTTTCCTGCTAATAGGCTACAGTGATAAATGGAGAGGGGTACACTGGGAAAGCCTTGAAGGGTCACTTGTAGTGCTTGTTTTGTTGTTTCTGTTTGGTTTCTTGCATAACACAATAATATTTTTTTTTTTACTGCTGAATAATAGAAAAAACTGTAACTCATGTTGCTATAGTAGCGAAGGGCTTTTTAGAAAGTTAAACTCATTTGATTTCCAGGAACTGTTGAGCGCTGCTGCTTCATGTCAGCAAAACGCACATGAAATACTAAAGCTGGACTTTCTTAAAGACAGTAAACATATTTTCACTTTCTTGCTTTCCTTGTTATAGCACCTAGTGGATGTTTTTTGCCACATCAGAATGGGTAACAAGTAGCACACAAAACATGACGAGATTTTGACAAAATGTCCCGAGTGTGGTCACAGTGAACCTGAAGAAGACCAATGAATCATACATCAGGGACATAGGAAGGTGAAATGCAGACAAACGTCCAGTCTTAACATTTATAGGAAACTCTTGAGCCACTTTGCTACAGTTGTATAAGTGCTGTGAAATAGGGCTAAAAGGGGATATGGTTGCAGCACACTGTTAAATAATGTAATCCCTGGGTGTGAGGGAAGGTCCACCCAATCAATCGCCAGTCAATTGACAAGCTAACAGGCATACAGTGACAGACAGCCACCTCTACATTCATTCACTATGGCTATTTTAAAATCACCATTTTACCTAAACATGCATGTCTTTGGACTGAGGCAGGAAGCCGGAGTACCCATCCCGGGGCATTTGGAAGACCAGGTTTGTTGGTTGTAAGGCAGCATCATAATAGTCTCTCTATATCTAGTGACAGGCGTCCATGGCATGCCAATCCTCTCTGTTCTTTGGCAACCTCAACAGTTGATGTTACTCATAACAATATGTATGAGAAACAATCAAGTCAAATAAAGTCATAGTCCTCTATTGTAGGATTGAGGAAAAGTACCAAATAAAATGTGCATGGTTCAGAGACAAGATTGGTTGCACATTTAAATAGGTTGCGTTTATGTTACGTATGTAAGATTGAAATGGAGGCAGATAATAATTCTATTTTAAATGTAGTCAGCGTTCACAGTCTAGAATTTGATGATGCTAAAAACTCAGATGGAGGGCAGTGGTGCTGACAGCCTCTGGGCATTTAGTCAATTAATTGGTCGGTGAGGTCTTGGTCGACTAACGTTTCATTAGTCGATTAGATGCATCCACTCTTTGCATCAAAAAAAAGCTAGTCTAATTTATCACTTTATAACTTTTATTTTGTATTTTATTTAAGAAAGCATAAATTATTTTAGATAAGATGTATTTTACAACTATCTTTTTTAAATAGTGTATCACTTAATGTAAAGTCACTTGTTCATGTAAGACTCTGGTAAGTCCCTCCACATATCCTTTGGTCGATATTAACCTTAAACCACACCAAGACATCTTTAGCAGCAGATTCTACCATCAAATTTTAGCCTGCCCTCCATCTCAATCTCACAACACAGGTCTTTTTAGAGTGTGATGACATCACGTGAACGCAACCTATTGATTGTTCATTCAGTGAGTATTTAGTTGTAATGTTATAGTTATGGCACTGCACCAAACATAAAGTAAGTCTATGAGACCATGTAATATGAAACTAGCTCCACCTATCCCAGATGTGTACTTACATACAACTAGACATAATTGAGCTCTAAACCAGTGGTAGGCAGTAGTTTACCTACTCATGCTGTGTTGTGGAGATGCCCATGCAAAACATAGGAGTGTGAAGACTGACAAGAAACTACCAAAATTAACTTTATCATACTTTCTATAAAGTTAGTGTCCTAATTAGTCTATAGTTAGTCTATAAATGTGTTAGTGTTCTCGCCTCCCAGCAAGGAGGTCGTGGGTTCAATCCTTGGGCCAGACAACACCCAATCTCTCTGGGTGGAGTCTGCATGTGCTGCCCGTGTTACCGTAGGTTCTCTCCGGGTAGTCCGGCTTCCTCCCACTGTCCAAAGACATGCATGTGTTAGTGAGAGTGAATGATTGTCTGTGTGTGTATGTTTCTTTTTCAGCCCTGAGACAAGTATACCCTGGCCAGGTAGTACCATGCCTAAGGCCCAAAGTTACTGGGATAGGCCCCAGTCACCCATGACCCCTAAAAGGAATAAGCGGAAGAAGATGAATAAATAGTTTCTACAGTGGTCTAACTGTGAACCATTGTTGAGATACTGCAAACCCAAGGTTAACCCTAAAGTTATCACACTCTTCCCCTTCTTTGTAGCACAGGGCTGAAAACAGGAGATATCAAGGATGATTTTATAAAATTTTTACTTGACAGGTCTCTCCATGGTTTCACCACCAATGGGCCAAACAAAAACAAAAAATTAACTGTATTTAAACTTCTAATCATCCAAACATAAACATTACAACATGTTGGTTTGGGTTTGGACAAATGTATTTGAAGTACAGACTTTTTTATGTTCAACAAGTTAGAAAAAGTCTGAATCTAAAAGAAGATCAATAGGTACTCTTAAAATGTTCCTTTAATTAAAATCCACATTCAAGCCTTTCCCGTCAGCCTCACAGTGATGAATAATGACCATTATCAAAGTCCATCTGCCTGTAGCTCAAAATCTGGACAGCCACAGTATTTGTTTTCTCCAATACATAATGCATTTTTATTTTTTTCAATTTTTACTGCTTTCACTAGCGCATCTGTGACTACAGATTATTCAGAGAGCGGCAACAGCCTTAGCCAGCTCGGTTTGTGACTAACTCAGCATAGAAAGCGAGGAGGGAATCAGTCAATAAACAAAACGAAAATGAATGTATGAATAATTTGTGACTGTTTCATTGTGTTCTGTACAAAAAATAATTTAATACAAGCAAAACAGATATCTACTCCTTACCCGCAATGGTAAAAAGTGGTCTATCTTGGCTGTAAATTCACCCCACATTATCATCTTACTAAATTTGACTTATTCTCTTACCCACATAAACACTTGCACTCCTCTCCCAGCTCTTCTAAAGTTGATCTAATCTCTAAACTCTAATTTTAACCCAGAGCTCAAGGACCTTCTTAAGCCATCTTTGAAGTTTAACTTGTCAGTGGTTTCCAATAACGAACCTCTACAATGAAAATAAATCTTTTGCTGGCTCGGGTTGGTTAAATTTCCAATTAAATCAGATCTATTTGCAGTTTGCACTAAATCTTTCTCACTGACAGTACAATTACAGTAAATGATGCTTGGGGTTTAGGCCATTACTGAGTCAAAGTCTATACCAGCTGGGGCTGTGTACTAGCAAGAACCTGACAATTTGATAGTTTTACAGTACATTGATGTATATATGATGTAACAAAGACACTATACAGCAATTGTTTTAACATTATGATTTTAGAAAGCCTTACCTATATACTAGTAGACCACTAAATGCACAAAATGTTATGAAATACATTTTATTTCATAATCATAACAGTGAATATTTCAATTGTATTTCAGTGGCCAAGTTGCCTTTTTGCCAATAAGCCACAAAATGAAAGGGCATGCAGGATTTACTTTATTGTAGGTCAGCGGTTTAAATGCAATACAAATGTGAAAAACTGACAACAACATTTGCATACAAATTCACTGAAAATACGTATGACCATTTTTTATATTTGCAACTATATAGCAATCCGAAATTAATATTTTCTTACGTCCCTAACACTTAGACACTGGTTGTCCACTTAGTAATAGAAGGCTTTCTTAAAAAGGAAACTGTAACTGAGCATCTTAATGATACGGGTTCAGCCTTATGTTCCCACATTTCTAACATATTTTCAAAAAAACGTTCTCACAGCCATATGTTCCCACATAAGATTTAGGGTTAGGGTAGGAGTTAGGGTTAAATATGCATCATTTACCTGGAAATAATCGTAGAAATGTAGGAACATGGGGCTGTGGGAACATAGAGTGGTGGGAACACAGACACGCTCTCAGTGATATAATAGATTTACCAAAATGACAGTGATTTTGGGTGATAGCCACATGTCCATCTATTGTTAATGCCTGCATGTGCCCCACGGTTTTTGGCGGAGCCAGGAGTTAGGTTACCATGGATACTACTTCAGGTGTTTTGGGTTCTGCTTCCCGCTAGAGTTTTGACCATGGTCTGTTAGCTCCTAGGTTTGTTTGTATATGTTTTCACACACATTGTGGTGTGAGTGAGCAGAATTACAAAAGCTCCACTTGTTGTGGCTGCCTGATATTTCCATCTACAACATGACATAGGCAGATATCCCCCCTTTTGCAGGATAACCATCTTCTCCTCAGTAAATACATGGGCCATAGGTCAGACCCGGCCAAGCAGGTCTGTGTGCAGCCAGCCTAAAAGACTGATGGGACCCAGTGAGAGAATGAGACAAAGATGGAGAGAAACAATCTCAGAAAGCTGGAGGGATCGGAAAAGAGAGGAGCCAGCGCTAAAGGTCTAAAGTGGAGTTTGACACCAAACTATATTACACCAGAGTCACCATGTCCAAAGAATGTTTAAAATGGATCTGTATGGTTCTAACTTTTTGATTGGACAGTAAAAAAAAAATTATTGTAAAACATATTTATTCTAGTGGATAATATTGGAAATGTCAATATTAGAAATATTAGAAAATGTTGAAATAAAACCAGATACGTCATTTTGGATGTCATTTTTGTGTTTTTCATGAAATAAAATTATAGTTATATTCAGCTGTGCTTCACTCTCTGCCTGCTTGACATAATCAACCCCAGTCACTATGCTAGATTTAGAGTATACTTTTATAATTTTTGGCAAAAAGTTGCTTTATCGAATGTATCGATATGAAGGTGGTGAATTGTATTGTTCTAAATTATCCAATATCGTTCTTGAATCAGATCAAAACAGTTCTAATCGATACGGATGGTTGCAAAAAACATATTGTATACAGTGATTGAGTGATATTTGATGTTTAAAACAATAACATTGCATTATACATTTTATATATTTTTTTTACTATCTCAATAAGGAGGGAAAGTATAGCTCTGTTAGCAGAGTATCTTCACAAGGGGTCACTAACCGGTGTACTCTTTTTGTTGATCCCAAGCCCGATAGTGTAACAAGCCTCAAATGCAAGTGAGTAGCCAAAAAAGGACTTTCAATTAATGCAAGAAGGTTTAATACTATTTTTCTGATATTTGCATGTTCTTCATATGTTAAAACTTGTGACACTGTAATTTGGAGACATTATAGAACCTTTTCAATTACTAGCAGATGGGTTCAACTAAAATGAATGAGTGAATAAAAAATATTCACTAGTCACAGTCAATATTGACTCTCTTAGCCATATTTTCCTCAAACCAATAAGAGATGACGAGGTTTGTAGTAGCTACACAAACACTTTGTTTTTACATGGAATTACACTAGGGCAATCAATAGACCAAAAACAGTGCAGAAACACTGGCTTTATGTAAGTGATATCCTAAAACAAATTGCACTGCATTACACTGCATGTAAAGCACTTTGTTAAACAGCCAACAAAGCAAGTCACAATTATTTGCTTAAACTATTGTTTTGAAAAATCGGTCCAAAAACATCACATGCAGACACACACAGGCTGTCGATAAGAGAAGCACTTGGGTGTGAAGCAGTAGCAGTCAGAGAACAGCCTGAACACCTGACACCTTTAGTAAAGAACATTATCACTTCACAGCGCTGATCGAGAACAGGTCGGTAACAAGACGTTACTCTTCAGTCAAAACCACAAAAAGACAAAAAGATACTCATCATACAGTGCTTTTGAAGTAACACAAGTAACACCATTAATTGAACCACACATGTTTTTGGCTAAGAGCCCAGTCAGCCTCACACAAAACCACCACATATACCAGAAGTACCCACAGTACAGTAATAGCAGCAGCTCACCTTCATGTCGCATCCCTCCGTCAGTCCACTCTGAAACACATGTGCTCAGGCTGGTGTGAGCTCCACGAGAGGCAGCGCGTGTAAGCCAGTCCCGTCGGCTGTGCTATCCCTCCCTCCTGTAGTCAGAGGGAGGGAAGTGTGCCGCTCTCTGCAGTCACAGCCTGAGTGTTTGGATCTGCTCCATGCTGAATGAACAGCAAAGAGTAGCCAAGATCTATATTAGCTGATATTTTCAATTAATTAAAGATATATATGAATGCAAACTAACGTAAACTAGTGTAATCTAGCTAATCTATCTAGCTATGTCTGAATGGATGTCAGAGTAAATCTATATGTGCTGCAATTTTGTAATGAATTAAAATAAAAAAATAAATCTAATAAAGCAATCTAATGTTATTTAGTGTAATCTAATGTAATCTATCTATCTACCGAATGAATGTCTAAGATTAGAAAAGATCTATATTGTGCTGCTATTTTGTCATTAATTAAAAATAAAAACTAACTACTAAATGTGATCTGTTGTAGTCTATTGTAGTCTACTGTAACCTATCTACCTATCTACCTATCTATCTATCTATTGACTGTTATCTATCTATCTACTTTACCCTCTCATGTGCTTCCACTTTTATATGTAGTGCCTCCTCCCTTCCTCTCTCACTCGTCCTCGTATTGTGTGTTCAACCCCACCCCTTCGCTCCCATTTATAATAGAAAGCTCATATTTCCTTCATATAGGCAGAGCAACAGAAGAGGGATAAATAGATGGTCAGCGACGAGCCCATTCTTCCTGGTTTACACAAGGCTATAATTATAGAATGCATTACACAAAGCTAATTATTGCTGGACTCCTGTATTGTTTGAAATGCAGATGCCGAACACCCCTATGCTTTTAACAAGCTTCTAGTGTAGAATCATATATCATATACAGTCAGTGATGTATTGCCTAGTATTGTGCCCATTGATCTAGTTATTTTTTACTTTCATGGTCAGCAAATTTACTATATACACACACACATATAGAAGTGCACACATTGACAACTGGGCTGTTTGCACTGCACGTTGGCATCCAATTTCCTGTTTCCGACTTGGAGAGATGTAGGACACAGAAAATGATGCCTCATTCTATCCAGTCAGTGATGAGTTGATATTTTGCACTTAGCACTACTCATGCAGTGATTTTGGCTTTGATTTTCCGAATGCTGGTTTCACATTGACATGCAGTGTTGCTACCGCAGAGAAGCAGACAAGGGGATAGTAAATCTTTAAAGTCAGTCTGCCCTGCAGCACTGTACCAATGCTCCAGATCCAACAGAGAGTGCTGCTGCTGCATGAAAACAGGTGAAGAAACACAAGCCAGCCTCTCTTATCAAGCTGGGATTATCACTGGTGCCTTCTGGGAGATAGCAGATTTAACATGGAAAATTTAATAGAGCTTAGTTGTGGTAATATTTCCTTCCTGGTTCTTGAAAGGGGTTATGATGTGAACACCCAGGTTGCAGCATATTAATTGCTTTCCTATTTATTGTTTTTATGGCAGCAATTTTCCAACAGGCAAACTAGAAGTAGCATAGCATTGCTGGCTATAAAGGCCTATAAACAAATGCTGTTACAGAGAAACACACACTGTCTTGCCAACTGTCACAAATCAGGGCCAGTGGGCTGGGGGAAGACATATAGTGGGAGAAGAGACAAGTCCAGGTCCTAGTCTGAGCCCTCAAAGTAAAGACTTGAGTCCATGTTGAGTCTATGAGGCTGAAAGTCAAGTCACGCCACAAGTCTGAAAAGTTAGCCCAATGACTCAACTCAAGTCTGGGTCCAGGACCTGAGTACACCTCCACTCAATTTAAGAGTTTACTGTTAAAATCAAAACTTCATATTCATTATTACATTGTCCATAATTTTGCCTACAATATTGTCTGAGGCACTGCTACCACATGTGTTGCAGTATGACTAAACACATACTAAACAGAGCAGTCTTGTCCACCCTAAATCCCACAAGTGATGTGACCAGCTCACAAAGTTTCAGTGGGGTTTACTGTCAGAGAGTGACAGACTGGAAAGTGGCTCCACTTACAAACACCGCCAGCTGTTCCATGTCATTTTCCCCAAACCTCTGCAACAGATGGCGATTTGCTACAGCAAATACTCATGTGGCTGGAAAACCATTTCACCACTAGATCTTGAGGAGAGTGAAGACAGGATACTGACATTAATTACAGTGATGAGACAGATGCTCTCACACTTATGTACGCTCATATCATTTACAAAACAATCCCCACCATATTGTGCCGCAGTTATCACACAATGATGCTTGTAGAAGATGACTAGAAGATGACACTGATGCCATGTTATTTACATGACTAAGCCTCTCACGATGTTAAAACTTGAATCATCCAAAGAACACAGATCTCTGCCAAGACATTACAGATCCATCTAGGCTCATTCCTGCTTCTAGACAGACTGATCTGAATCCACACAAAAAGTTAATCTTGTGTTTCTTTGCCCATTACTGACCTTTCCAAAAAATCAATCAGACAAGCATTTGAATTGCTTAGAAGAGAGGCTACACTGTTTTATATCTGTAAGAGAACAATCCTTAGCTTACAGAAAACACTAAGGGGAATACTAAATGAGACAGCACAATATCAGTCTGAACTTTTCATTTTCTGGTGACGGCCCTGCTCTGTTGGACTGTGTGAGGTTTTCCATTATGAGAGACATAAGATTTAATGAGATTTTGGTGACTCTGACATTTGTGGTAATTTATAAATCACTATGAATCTTACGTGACAAAATATTTTGGCAAGCTCCAAGAAGAACTTAATGACTTTGAAATAATTACCCATGACATGCATGTGAAAAATAATGGGTAAGACTGATGGATTTTCACCATCAGTCACCGGAGTATGTGTGTGTGGTACTAGTATTTCTAACTTTACAGTGACTTTTGCGCAGATTGCTCTCTTTTTATGCAGGTTCCTAATGGTATGAATTTACTGTAGATTAAGAATTGTACCTTAAAATAAATGCTTTACAATAGGTATAAACATGCATAATCAAATAGCTCCCTCTTCTGGAATACTGGTCTAAATGCACCCAATAATACATAAAAGCATCAGAAATTGACTGAGGTGTAAAAAGTACCCAGATTCTGTACTCAAGCAGAAGTACTCTTAGTTTAATGATATTACCAAAGTAGAAGTAAAAGTAATATTGTTAATACTGCAACAATTAGATAACTACTGCTACAGCTACTAATTCTGCTACTACCACCCACTGCTGCTCTCACTTCTACTACTACTACTACTACTACTACTACTACTACTACTACTACTACTACTACTACTACTACTACTACTACTACTACTACTACTACTACTACTACTACTACTACTACTACTACTACTACTACTACTACGATGCTGATACCAGGAGGCATAAAAATACTAACAAAAACTGGTAAATGAATTAATTATTGGCCTATATCTTAGGTTTGGAGATTGTGCTAAGGCTACGGAATACATAAGTGACAGTGTGACACATAGCTGACTTTGTAATGAACACACAAGAAAAGAAAACTTTAATTAAAGCCAGGGCTTGCTGAAGTGGAGAAAGGCTGAACTGGTGCCAAGCTGTCAGCAGGCAGCGGCACCCGGAGCGCCACTTTAATTGATAGCACTTATTGAACACAAGCATCAAACTAAATAGATAGTGAGCTCCTGTCCATTGGCATCCTTTTACTTCTGTGTGTCTGGCTCTCACTGACATTTACAAAGGTTACAAAAAAAAAAAAAAAAAAAAATAGTAATCCTTGAGAAAAACATTGGAATAAGCTTTCAACTTTTTGTCAGCATTTAAAATCATCTCTAAAATATGTACCTGTCGGCACCGCGGCACACCATGTTCTACTATTCATGCTCCTCTCCACTGGCTGTCTTTCATCAAACACAGACAGGTTATCTCACCTACTGCTTATGCAGAAATGTGTCCAATTAACTAATCACACTCTTCCAAACATTTCACTGCTCATAACAAACTGCAGACAGGGTACAGCAGAGGTAAAGAAGTGAAGTCTCTCTTCTAGTCTCTCATGACATAACAAGGAAGCTCATTTATGCCTTGAAGAACAAAGCTGAAAATATGCAGTAAAGAGAAGATCACATTTGAATGATTTTTAGTTTGTTTGCATTCCTTCCCAACAGTCTATGTTAACAATCGATTATTTTAGAAAAACAGAGTGTGTATTTTAGTTATTACTGTATTGGATGCTTATGATCTTCAGGCTTCCAAATGGCATAGCATTAAAACAGGATTCAGATTCAGTTAAAAGGGCAGTTAAAGCTATGGTATCATGCATAGACATCATATCATGCATCATAACAAAGAAGACAGAGATACCACCTTCTGCTCTGGCCCCAAACTATTTTAAAATAGATTTATCCATCCAATAGATGTTCTGCCTTTCTCAAAATAGGCATTTTACACCCATTCATCCAATTAACCTAATTTGTAGCAACACCTCATTTTATGAGATTTTCAAATCACTGCATTCTGTTTTTATTCACATTTTACCCAACTTTTTGGGAGATGAGATGTAGAAAAATGTAACCAAAAAAAGTAATCTAAAAACTGCAGAGGGGCAGTGTGCTCAGTGGAGACCCTCGGGCTCTTATTAGTGGAATATCAAACCAGACTTCAGTCTATACATGAGCTCAGTTCCCATGAAATTGAAAACTCTGGCACTGTGGGAGGTTGTCTTTTCAAACTTTATAATCTCTGTGGATGATATTGCCATCTCAGACCAGGACTGTAGGCCAGGAACTTATTTTCCAGAGAACCCTTATCTGAATTTGTAAGTGCAAGCAATGAGCACAATTTAGTTCTGGTAAATGCCAAAGCTTTAAATTAGTTAATGTATTTGTTTACCAAATCACACACTCAATTTGAAACTCTGAATCTGATATACAACCTCTCATTAATGCCCACAAAGTACACAGCCAAGCGACGTCCATACAGCCATTAGATCCTTTTAGATGTGCTTACATACACACTACCCACAATAACCACAATGCATATAGGATTAAACAAATACAAGTAAATACATAGTGGATGAGAGCACTAGCATTTAGCATTAAAAGAAGATTCTTGCATTATGTAATGTGCATTGTGTGATTCTTACACTGCTGATTCATCACTGGGGTTGGTTCTGCAGACAGCTTTCAAGCCACCGCACTGTTTGTCTATGGCATCAAATATTCAGCACACAACATTCCTTTCTCTTTCTCTGATGCTTAATCTCTACACCTACAAGCACTATGCTGAATGCAGATGCTGTTTACTTCCTCAGAGACTCCTGAGCACCTTTGCAACGGCTGTCTATCTGCAGATAAGCAGAAACACAGTTTGAGAATCAAATGCACGCAGGGTGAGGAAAAACCCTAACTTCACCCAAACTTTCAGGCATTGTTGCAAATCTGACAAACTACCAAGAAAGTATGTACATTAATAGTAAAAAAATAGTAAAAGTGATACAGTACAGTTCGTGAACTAAAGTTTTAATGCATCTTTTAAGTAAGTGACACTGGTAAGAACAGATGCTAAAGGACAGTTTCCCCCTGAGGCAGCAGTTATTGCTATTTACAACCACTTAGCCCTAACTTCCCATAGTTTAAGCTCTGATCATTGAATGAAATAATTTTCTGGCATCTTTTATGGGTTGCAAGAGCTGCAGCCTTACCTAGCTTATTTGGACATGAGATGGGATAATACTTAATAATTGGCAGTAAACTTCTTCTAATATCTTTTGCTCAATATTTATCTAACCTGTAAATTAATTAAATTAACAAAAGAAACACACAAAAAAGCTAATTCTGTATGTTTGTCCAGTCAGACCAATCATTGTTAATTGTATTTTGTATCTGTATTATGTATGTAACTATGTATATCTTTAGGAATCAAAGAGTAAGTCTTACACCAAATAAGTTTTATAATGTTAAAAATCATTCCCCAACAGCATATACATGCAGTTCTCTTAAAGGTAAGTAAATGGCCAGTAAAATGCAAGCTGCACACAGAGAAAAGGATGGAAGCTCACAATAGTCCACACATCTATTCACACCTGTGGTCAGTCCAACTTACATGCTCCAGTTTGTCTCTCCTGCGGAGCCACACACTGGCTGAGTAGTCCTGCTGCTGCACTGCTGAGATGATGGTGCTCACTGCGGTTGGGGTCCCGAACCCTAACCCCTGACTCTTGTGGTCTGGCCCACTCGAAAAACCACGAGAAACACGCACCTCCATGTGGCTGGAGTGAGGGCTTGAGGATATGCCAGATTATAAATGAGATCTTTGTTGATCTTCTCTCAGTAAAAAGAAGTTCTTGTTGGATTGTATAATTGACTGTGCTTGGTACTTTTGCTGGACATTACTGAAATAAATTGTGTGAAATAAGTCATGTGAAATCTGGTATAGCAGTAAGAATACAGCTTCTTTTATCTGTGTTTAAATTACATAAAACAAAATGATGCATCTGCTCGAGTTATTTCTGTTTACATTATAAACATGCATTTAACTTTGTAATAGCAATGACATAAAGAATAAGCTATTCGTTTTGTCTTCACCTCTGTTGACAAATGTCCTTATGCTAAGAGAAGTCTCGCTCCAGACATCTTCAGACAGCTGTAGATCTTGGAAACAGAGAGACACTCCTCAGAAAAGCTGCTCTGGACAAAGTGATGTGAGCTGTTTGGATAAGATTTTAGATAAGATCCGACCTCACAGAACAGAGAATCCACTGACTGTGATCAGGACTTCCACACACCAAGGCTTCCCCAGTGTTTGTGTGTGTGTGTGTGAGACAGACCAGCAGGGAGGTGAGGCTGGAGTGGAGAATGGGAGGAGAGAGAAAGATGTAGAAGGAGAGAGAGCTGTAGTGATGCTGATGCAGCATGCTGAGGAGGGAAGACCCTGTTAAAAGGCACACACTGGTTGAGCCACTGGACTCATGCTAACTCTCAAATAAATGCTTTACTGTCTACATATTGTTTAACTTTTTACATATTCAGGAAGTAAGATACTGTTTGTTTTAATACACTCATCTACAGCAATGAGGCTATATGGCCCTATGGGAGCAATGACAACTGTAGCACAGCAGCAAGAACATGCATTTCCTTTATTCTTGTCCATTACATGAGGTAAAAATGTTTGTAAAGATTATCAGTCATCAAGAAGCTCGTTGTCCACTTAAAAAGAAGAAGAAGAAGAAAGGATCTGGATATAATTTTTAAGTGTAATTCTATGCCCAAGTGCCTTCTTCTTAATGTTTCATTAAAACAGATACATTTTGGTATCAGTTGTAAACCAAGAAGTTTGCTTAACAACAACTGCGTGAAGACACACTCATTATAATCCACCTGGTATAATCAACACTATGCTCCTGATGCTAGTCCTAGGCACAACACGTCACTGGCTCCTCCCAAGATCTCAGAGAATAAAGATTTTATCCAGTAGTTATGTCTTAGTAAATTATTCTTTGACTCATTCTCTTCACAATCCTCAAAGATACATGTCTTTTTTCTCATTTCCTCAACTCCACTCTTTATGATTATGTCTCACAGAACAATAACCCAGACATACTGTGCACGCACATCTTGGCTCATGGGAGAGTGGTGCAGTGAGGCTGCAGTGGCTCACTATCCCTACCTGGATAAGTCCACTGTGCCAAAGAAGCAACAGAGCTTAAAAAGTTTAATTGGCTTTTGACTCATAACCACAATGCCCTCTTTCTTTTATGTATGTGTGAATTTTCACAGCATATACTGTAAACATTCACACAGTAACATCAAGCAGCCACCAAAGCAGCACAGAGCTAATTAGTGGCACACAGCCAGTAACTCTTAGAATTGCAAAGAATGAACTGTAATTGTGCACCTAGAAGTGATCTCCATATAAAACAGTTTAAAACACCAACACAACAGCACATCTCATTAAGGCCACTGGAAACTGTGTGTCACTAATATTAAAAATGATGAGAAGATAAAATGTTTGTAACTCTCAGGGAGATGGGATTCAGATTTACTTTGGACATCCATTAAACTAATGAATTCATGCACTTGAAAGTTAAAGTGGTAAAAAGTGACCTGAATGCAGCCTTTGTCCAGCACAGTCATTATTTTAGTCTGCCCAATGTTTCATGTAGAAAAATAACTTGGTAAAACACTGTGCGCATTTTCTTCATAGCCAATGTAATTAATACCCTTTACATTGAATTCAGTCACTATCAAAATGAACATTTGTGATTCATGAATGCATTAAATTGCAGAATCAATCAGTTCTCTTTGAAATGCTGAGTCACAAGTATTTGTGAGTTAGCAAACATATTAAATGTATTTTGCCATAAATACACCTCCTTTTAAGTTGCTGTGTCCCAATCACATATTCATCCTTTTAGCACGGCACTATATCAACGTAGCCAACAGTGAAAACCCTCACAGAATACTGAACAGTCAACAATAAGATTAGGGAAGCAACTTCACTGAACAGTGGCCAATTCAAGTTAGGGAACAGTTCAAGACAAATAGACCATGAACCAGAATAAATCCTATAAGCATTGAATATTATGCAGTAAAGCATAAAACAATGCACAATCAATGTATGATAATCCAAAGGAATTTATGACATAGCAGGGCAATCACAAGGCGATGCAACCAACCAGCAAAAAGAAGCCAGCAGCAGCAGCTCCTGAGCCAGAGTATATTATGAGCACATATTTCAGTACTTTAGAGCCAGCTTGTATCCACACTCCCCGCATTAAACATTTTTCACTAAGACAGTTTTTCCCGCAAAGGCTTCTCTTTTTCTTTACTGCAATCCACAGTATCATTTTAAACCCAACAGATAAAGTGAATCAAGTGAAAAATAAATTTAAAAATGCATTTTTTTATTTTTTTATTTGCCCTGAATTTTCAGAATTATGGCAACAAACATCCCTGTAATGACTGCACTACATGCCTCCATGACCTTTCCCCATGGTGGCATCCAAACATTAGTCAGCCAAGTGCATCCAGCCAAAATCAATAATGATCAACAGCAGAAGAGCAGGGACACCTTACCTCCATTTAGTCGTCTAGCTCCTGATGCCTGCAGACCAAGAAAGTGTGAACGGGGCTAGGTTCTGTGCAGTCTGTCCTATTCCACCAACATATTTCCTTTAATAAGGAAAGGTTAATGGTCTTTGTCCAACCAAATGAGAGGATTAAATACGCGAGGCCCTGTGGAATAAGAAAGTACAAAATTAAACACCAAGTTGTTATATTAATCACTTTAATATTCTAAAGTACAATTAAAAATGTACATACTTAATATTAATATTAAACTTTTAACTAAACTTTTAAAGAAAGATACTATAACTAGCTCCCCACCATCAAGTCAAAGTCCTTCCACTACAGAACAATGGGTTAATCACTGCTTTAAGCACTGTTAAAGCACTGTGTACACTCTGGTGAGAATGGGTCTTTCAGCACTTTCAATTATTTTTTTCCTTCCAGTGTCAGTGTTTTGACAATGGAGCTTTTATTATCTTGCAGGCTTTATTTTATAGGATATTTTTTATGTTACACACCAAATATTTTGACTAACTACACAGTGGTGGTTATTAGAGAAAAAGATGTAGCCCTCTACTAGCTTTCTAGCCTTGTTTTTGGCACATGTTGTTGCCTTCCCCAGTGCTAGCTTTATATAACTTACTTACTTATATATTTATTTGCTGTTAACGTTTAAGTGTCATTAATGTGCTGTACCTCGCAAACATTGGATAACAAGGCAAAACTAAAACTTAGCATGTTTTCCATTAGTTTACAATTTTACCGTAGATCTGAGACGATAGAAAATTATCTTCTGAGAGAATAATGTAGAGTCCACTTTTGTCCAGTAGAGGACGCTCAACCTCAAACAGAGACACGACAGAAGCAGAAGAAGACGCTGAGTTTCGGGCTGCTGTTTTCCTGAGCTGTAAAGCCATGGCTAATGACAAGGTCGGCGTCTCTAACTTTTATAATATTACAAGTACTTCTACTTAACTTTCACTGTGTTAACTTAGGACAGCGTATAGAAATATCATACGTGATAGCTAGCCCCTTGTCAAACCCACTACTAAACTTAAAAGGCAATGAAGGACCCAGTGCTGTAAAATAATTATAGTTAGCCTAGCTTATGAAATGAGAGCAACTCTGCAAAACTAAATGTAACCCGCTATTCAACATCAAATTTAGATTTAACAAAGGCTCCACACGTATTCCCCAAGCAACGTTTAGTGACTTAAAAACTGACCAAACAACCTTGGGTGTTTTGAGAAAGTAAAGCCACTTTAAAAATGAGTTGGGATCTATTATTAGCTGTTTTTATGACCATGTATTGTGTGCCGTGAACTATTCTCTCTCTCTCTACCAGTTAATAAACAATGACGGACTTATTACTATAACTGTATTTATATGTTTTTATATGTTCCTTCAATTTGCTCGCAGAATCCCCTGAATCAACTCAAAGACCTGGTGGAGTTGAAAGACAAGCTCGAGGATATCCAGAGACGTGTGGAGGATGAGATACAAGCTGGTGTTCCTCCTGTAAGATGTAATCATTATTTGGTAGAAAAGCATTGCTATATTCATAGTTAAAATGCTCACACCGTTTATGCCTTTTGTTGTTTTAGGGAGGTAGTTTCCTCGCCTCTCCTTTCCTGAAAGGATTCATGGCTGGGTACATCATTGCTAGGCTACGCTCCTCAGCATTGATGGGTGTTGCTGTTGGAACATGTACAGGCATCTATGCAGCACAGAATTACAAAGTTCCTAATATTGAGAGCACCATCAAAGACTACATCAGCAGCCTAAGAGGAGGACGCAAATAATGGAGAAAGAGGTTGTAAGAAAAGAGTAAGAGCTCACATGGGATCACAGGTGTATGTTACAAACTCCCATTTTCTGCCTTTTGTTATTTTTTATTTTAATGGACAGCAAAGATTCTCTTAAATCATATCTTGGGGGGGGGGACAGGTTTCTTTGTACTTGTAAGATTTGCACTTGGATGGTCAAGAGTATTGACAGAAAAAAAGGTCAAAAGCCACACTAATGTAGTGCTTTGGATTTCAAAAATGTAGCGTGTTGTGAAGACATTGTTTGCTGACTGAATGTTTCTGCTTTCAATTCAGAGGAAATCTATCTTTCATTGTAAATGCTACAGCAAGGAAGTGGGTAGTGATGTCTGCCAAAGCCAGGGTTTTAGAAATATGCTGCTGAACAGTAATTCTCTAAAAAATAATAATAATAAGGTGGGTTTTTGTATGAGAGATTTATTTGAAACGTGCCTTTAACTACTCCAGTTGGGACTTGATGTCATCATCTCATGTTCTGTGCAATAGCCAGCCCTAGTGGGATATGGCTGTCCATTGTATGCTGGAAAAAGTTGCTTTAGTGCACTTTAAATGCTTAACATATTGTTTAATTAGTTCAGTAAATGTTTTGTCCTCTGTCACAGTGTCTGCGACAATCAAGTATACCTTTACACACTGCATCCAGTGTTGTATACAATAGAGTTCTCTAAATGTATGTTGTGTTGTAATTATGTTAACGGCATTACTTCTACAATTGCTGACAGAATAGTATTCAGCAAAAACATGTACAAAAAGCTTCTGCAGATATTAAAGCCCATAAAAATGACTTGAATTTTATTTAGATTTGACTTAAACTGGAATTCACTTGTTCAGAATAAACATGTATTGTACTGTATTGGTTGCCATCTGAAATCCATCATGTTGTGCCGCTTGGTTCTTGTGTATCCATTTTCTATTGCATGTCCTAAGCTGTATTTTGCCTTCTTTGTGTTTACAAGAGTTTTACTGTTAACACATTTTTAATTCAACTAAATAAAAAAAGCATAATTTTAAGATACATTACTGAATTGTATGCCATAGTTTTGTTGCTGCTGGTATCCAGATGAATGATGCTGTTTTATGAAGCATTCTTATTTGAAATTGTAGTAAATGTGTAGTACTTAAAAAAATAGTATAAATCCAAAGTTATATTTATAACTTTTAAATCAAAATTTGCTTATGTATTAAAAATGTGAATTTGTAATGACTGAAATTCATATAAACTCATTCACATTAATAACTTTTAAGTAAAATAGCTTACAAAGTCAGAATCATTCACTATTATATTTAAACGAAAGCAGGCATTCGTTGGTCAATATATACAAATAATGCTGTGTGTTTTATGATGATGTTAGTTTATAAAATTGTAAAATGTGACTACTGGATGACTGGTGAATTATAGAGAAACCATAAATGAATAAAGATGGCAGCAGACTGGAGGTAAGTTTCAATTGTTTATTGTCTCTGTTCTCTTTTGTTCTTTCCATTTGTCTTTGTTGTGGGAAGCATGATTTATTCTAGAACAGATTCATATTTGGCAGCAACAGAGAGAACGAAGGCGTTTCAGAGGCTTTTATAGCCTCTTAACTGGCGAGTGAGTACAGGTGTGCAAAGGGTGGAACTGGAGAGAAGGGAGTGCTCCATCTCTCCACCTTGAGAAGTGCTGTGTTCAGGGCTGTGGTGTGTGGGAATTTGTAACAAAAATAGTAGCAATAGAAGAATGAGCCACATTCCAACTTAATACACTGTCTTAATACACTAATTCACTATTCATTTTAGTTAAAATGATTTATCTTAAAAATATTTTTTCTATTGTTACTTGAAAAAATTGTACAATGTGTACAAAGTTGTAGAATAAGAATAATAGTCGTAACCATAGTTGTAGTGTAGTACTGCAAAAACTTTAAGTAAACTTTACTCTAAATACCTTTTCCATTTAACAACAAATCTCTGTCATTTGTATCAGAATATCACCAGCTATCAGTGAAAGTTAAATTCTGCTCCACTGCAAGAAATTTTTTACAATATGCCTACTTCTTTGTAACACTAGTCATAATATTACTAAACAAAATTTTACAGGTGATCAACTACAAAAACTACTGATTTTGTTAATCAACGAAATGACACAATAGTAGCCATAATTTTATTGATTCTATTCTTTATTGTGTTAATATTATGTTACTAGCAATGAAATAGTTTATATGTATGCAAATCCATATAGCAGATATTAAAATAGCTATTTATAAGTACATAATCTGTAGTTGCTATTGACTTAATTTGCTTAGAAAAGAAATCTAAGAACAAATTGATTAATTAATAAGTAATCTTTAATCACAAGCTTAATTACTCAAAGCAGATACCAGTTATTAACAGGGAAGAATAAATAAGCAACTTGAGTCAGTGGTTTTGATTTGGAGAGCTGTCAGTCTCTGTAGAAGATGACTCTTATTGTATTAAAAAAACAAAACAAAAAACAAGGATAAATCATAAATGGTGCTCAAAAATATAGTATATGTTTAAAAACATAAAACACAATGTATATAGAAAAAATGCACTCACCACAGCACCGGACATCAGTATCAATAACCAAATCATTGAAGCCTTCCGAAACCTAGAAAAGCAAAAAAATAAAAAAAAAATAAAAAAAAAAAATAAAAAAAAAATGTAGGTGAAATAATGTAACATGTAGTGACCACCAGTGTGTATTCTTGTATTGTGGACAGTAACACTTGGCACCTGCTGAGCGAGACATGCTGCAGTGGGTGGGGCCGGGCTGGATAGAGTGAGGGATCATCTCTCCAGAGAATGGATTGACACACCAACACATCTCACTCCAACACTGTTGCTTCTGGTACAGGCCACGCTCATCACACGCTGGGCGGAAACCTGGCAGCTCAGTCCTTTCCACCAGCTGCCTCCTGTTGGCACTTGGTTCTCTGAGGAGGGACTTGAGGAAAGGAAAAAAAAGGACTCATAACAGTGTAATAACATTTTGAATATTTAGTTTAAATGTAAAAATGCCTAATAATTTCACAAAATGACAATATATGCAAAATGTAGTTATATACATTTTTTTTAAGCAGACCATTAGTTTACTCGTTAATTAACAATATTGTACATTTTATAAATTTGGGGCCCATCTGAAAACCTCCACTGGGGCCCCTCAGTACCTCTTTACAGCACTGGTATGACCATAACCATTTACCTACAGTTCCTTCAGCAAAACCCTGCAATAAAATAAAACAAAGAAAACAGTAAATAACAAGTAATTTTGAGTGAGAAGAAAAATTACATGGGGGAATCCATTTCATTGTACCTGATCAAGCGTGTCATCCATCAGTAAGGGCACAGAATTTGCGGGAAGACTCATGGATTGAAAAGCTACAATAAAAAACAAAAATTAGATGATGAGCAAGTTAGGAAAGAAAAAAAAACATGGAGAGGATCAGATGTATCATAATTATGCCTATATTTAGTCATAATTGGGTAGTCACCACTGACTTACCAGATCTGCTTTTGGTCATCTGTGACTGAAGGTTGTTGTTTTCCTGCTGTAGAGATTTTAAGTCTTCCTTTTGGCTGATGAGGAAGTAGGCAACCAGTGCCTGGCCAACTATCAGCACAGCAACCAAGAAGGTTATACCAGCCACTTTATAAGCCCGAGTGGAACGGCCACTGCAAAACAGGAACTGTGAGACAGCAAAAACCACCAAATGTATAAACAATTTCACATGGTTTATTTGTGAAATAGCCTACAAGACAGTGATTATGCAGTGATTTTTTCCTATATTACAATATGTGCCTGAAGACCTAAAAACACAGATAAATCTGGGACTTTCCCATCACCACAGTTTAAAATATTCTTTTTTATTTTCTTTAAAATAATCTTTTGGCAAAATTAATACAAAATAGCTTTTGGTTTGTATTTCTCTTAGCTTATTTCTTCTCAATACAATTAGTATACAAAGTGTTTTGTCACATACATACATCATTATAATAATACATTTTCACTTACCTCCGGGGTTGAGCCTCCACATTGACCTCTGTTTGTTGATTTGCAGCAGTCAGGAGGGGATCATTTGGTATCTCTGCCATCTCAAAATTTAAGCCTGAAAATACATTTTTATTTGTCCAAAATGTATGAAAAAGACGATAAAGAGATTCAAATTTTATGGAGGACTACTTACAAACTCAGATAAAACAATGTCCTTACGAACAAACTGCGCGAAGTGTGAACAGAATGGCGAAGTGAACAAAACGGGGGATAATTCATTGGTGGCCTGACATTTTTTGGCAAACCCAATTTCTGATTGGCAGATCATCTGACAGCATCATCTGTTACCATGGGTAAATTAATAGCAAAAAGTTAGATGTAGCTCTACTGCATGAAATACATATTTCTCTGAAAAGCACTAACCTATTACTAAATACTAAATACAAAAGCAACAAAATTTAACTTCACCCTCTGTATTCTAGGAAGGTATAATTAATAACTTATTTGAAAGGTAGCTTTGTATTCTTTGGCCATACTATTAAGACAATCATCGTTTTTGCCATATGTAAGAGATTTTAAGTTAACTAACAGCAGTATCAAAAGATTTAGGCTATACTCCGGTCCAGCAGGTGGTGTACAAAGAGAGGATCTTGGGTTGGGGTTGAGGGGTGGGCTTTTGTTTTGGTTTTCTTTTTAAAAACTTTGGACGTCGCTCATTGGCTGAGCGCGTGGTGTTGCAGGAAGCGGCTACTCTTTCACGCTGCTATCACGGATGGCTGTGGCTGCTGCCACTCTGTATTGAACCTGCTGTAGCTAATATTGCATTGAAATAGCTTAAGAGAAATATCAAGGCAAGGTACACTGGTAAATATAATGTTAAAGACAATAATGCCTCAATAAACGCCTTTGTTGTTTTGTCAAGCTAGTGTTAGCCTGCTGTTGCTAACTTTTTTGAGAAGCGGCAAATTTGAATTATCACAGATTTTAGGTGTAATTCAATGTATGTGTGTGATTTGTCAATATCAGATGAAACACGTTTATTTTTAACATATCGCTAATGACAATTCACATTAAAACAAGTCACAAAAGTTACATATGTTAATGTATATGCTGCGTTCCTAAGAGGAAATACCATAGTTTTGGCAAGATGATGCGAAGACCACGAACTGTGACTGCTAAAAAAGTGGAGTACAGAGATGAAGACTCCGACCTGTAAGTGACTGCATTATATCGTTTACTTTGATAGCTGTCTGAAAAACTGTAACCATTCTAGAGGTCAGGGAACAGAGACAGCAACAAGGAGCAGCAGAATTGTAGATATTTAGGGTCCAGAATAATGGAAAAGAGGCCTGTAGAGAAATTTGTCAGGAGTGATGTGTGATATAAGACTATCAAAAAGAATGAAAGAAACCGTGTACAATACAGTGGCGAGACCAGCAGTGTTGTATTCAGTAGAAACAGTGGCACTGAGGAAAAGACAGGTGGGAGAGCTGATGTTGAGGTTCTCTTTGGGCGTGATGAAGATGGATAGGATTAGGAATGAGTACAACATAGGGACAGCTCATGGCAGATGTTTGGGAGATAAAGTCAGAGGGGTCAGACTGAGATGGACATGTGCAGGGGAGGAATAATGGTTCTTTGGGCAAAAGGTTAGAGCTGCAGGCAGAAGTCCTAGAGGAAGACCAAAGAGGAGATGTACGAATGAAGTGAAAGTGGATATGTAGTTAGTTTGTGAGAAAGAAGAGAATACAGAGGTTAAAGCTAAATGGAGGCATATGAGGGAAAGAAGAAGATAACCGTTGTATAGTCTAAACAGTCAAGCTTTAGTCAGTCTGATACTTTAACTAATTAACTATAATCACTATTTTAGATTAGCTGTATCTGTAAAGTGTTATACAAGGGACTATATAGACTAGGGTTTCTGTACTTAGTCTATACATATTATCATTCACAAGTCTTTTTCTCATTGTCAGGTCCTTTTCTCAAACCATGAGCAGTGAGGAGGAGAGTGAAGAGTGGATTCCATCAGAACCAAAGTCAAAGGCCCCCCCAAAACCTGCAGTCAAGAAAGCAAAACCGAAGGAACCCAAAGCCCCTAAAATGCCAAAAGAACCCAAACCAAAGACATCCCGAAAACCTCCTGCAAAGCGCAAAATTGACACTAACAAAGCTAGTCAGGATCCTATGGCTTTGGGGTTACTTGAACCAAAGAGGACTAAAATTGATATGGACAAAAATACTAAAAATGCTGAGTTCCACAAATGTGAAAAAACAACTAAAAATGCTGACCCAACAGGTGAGGAGGTGAAGGGGCCTGGGCCAATTATCACAATGAAGCAAGAGGTAAGGCATTCACATCACATACCCATGTATGAAAAAGAATAACAATATGGCCAGACAGTGTACATATTGTAAAATGAGATGAGGAGAGATTGTAAACTGTCTTAAAGAAAACTCTCTCTTCTGTTGTAGCGACTGTCATTCACAGTGTCAGAAGCCCAACAGGACAATATATGGGCTGGAGAAGGCCCATCATCTTTTGGCTATTCTGTAAAGAAAGAGGAAGAAGAGGCTTTCACATTTGAAGCTCCTGGTATAAGGAAGCAGATGACAAGTGGACAACATCTACCAACTGCATTATCATCTCCTGTAGCTAAGTCTTTAAGAAATGAACTCAATATGAACTGGGACCTTATAGAGGTAATTTACGGATGATCATCAAATTCAGCTTCACTGCTGAATTCCACACACACTTTGTGCCTTATAAAGTATTTGTCTTTTTCATTTTTCATTACAGGTGTTGTCCACCTTCACTGGTGTAGAGCGATGGGTGTGTGTAAATATTGTAACCCTATTGCAAGAAGAAAACACAGTGCCTTTTATGGTGCGCTATCGCAAAGACATGATTAATCACATGGATGCTGATGCTGTTAGAGATGTACAGTTGGTGTATGAGGAGTTATGGTAAGCCTTTATAATACATTAACAATGTTTAATATACACTGATCAAGGATAACATTATGACCACTGGTGAAGTAAATAACACATCTCTTTGTCATGGCACAACATTTTTTTTCTCAAATTTTTTGTGTTAGAAGCACAAAAATTGGACAAGTGTCTGGATTTAAGAGAGTTTGACAAAGGCCTTGTGATGGTTAGACTACTGGGTCAGAGCATCCCCAAAAACTGCAGCTCTTGTGGTGTGTTCCCAGTCCAGTGATGAACCAGTGGCATGTGATGCACACAGAGGTGTAGCACAAAATTCTGGGCCCTTTGAACAGACCATCTTGGTGGGTCCCCAGGTTCACTTGATCAGTATTTCTCATGCATGTTCCAGGCTTTTTGAGGGCCCCTCCCTGTAGTGGGCCCTGGGTTAACGGTACCCTTTACCCCCCCCCCAGTCTGACGCCCCTGGATGCACATAGGGAGAGAAGGATAGATCTAAATGTGTCAAAAAGCCCAGTGCATCACAGTTTGTTATATGGTACTGCATTTTAGGCAGTTGGTCATTACACACTACATACCAACAATAATAGTCAGGTGGTCATAATGTAATGCCTGATGGGTTTAGGTTTGATGCAATTGCCAAAGGTTTAGTTGCTTTTTTTCTTTTCCACTAGATGGTGCTATAAGCCTAGACTTGAAGCAATAGCAACCACAGGAGTGATACTAAATACTCTATAATTTGCTTTGGCTTGAAGGAGTATGTTTACATATCTCTAACCATTAATTTTAGTTTTGTATTTTGTTCAGTGCCTTGGCTAAGAAGACCCAGTCTGTGATTCAGACCCTGAAAAAGGATGGGAATTTGACAGTTGAGCTCGAGCAAACCCTACGAAGCTGTAGATCTGCTGACGAACTGGATCATGTGGTTAGGCTCATGTTTCTTTGGAGAAAATAATACTTTTAACATTTTGTCTAAAATTAAAAAGGTTTAAGCAATACATAACAATCTTTCATTTAAAAAGTATTTTATGTTATTATTTACATTTTTTTACATCAAAACTCTACATCTATTTCATTCTGTTCTCAATTCCCCCCAAAATCTCCTTCTTGTTATGTCCATTTAGACATAAAGAGATTAGCAGAAGCCAAATTATGTATTACATTGTTTGTCTTCAGTATACTCCATACAAGAAAGGCAGTAAATTGACCAAGGCTCGTAGGGCTAAAGCGCTTGGTCTTGAAGATGCTGCCTCTGCTCTCATTGAAACCCCACACATGTTGGATTTAAAAAAGTGGGTTAAATCTGGGACTGAGGGTAAGACATGGACATAGTTTTGATTGTGTATAAAATATGTAAATGTTGTCTTTAACTTTGATCTTTGAAGTTTTTTGTCTTTTATCTGGCATGTCCAGGCCTTTCGACAGTTGAAGAAGTAGCCACTGGTGTTGAGAATATAGTGGCTGATATGATAGCCAAAGACCCAGAGACTCTAACCTACGTAAAGAACTTGTAAGATGGCATTGAGGCATTTTTTTTAATCAGTGCCCTTCACTTTAGCATACAGTAATTTAATTGTAAACCTTTTCCATCCAGGTGTGAAAAGAGCCATGTCACTATCCAGTCTGCTGTGTCTAAATCGGCCCTGAAGGAGAAAGATCAAGAGAAAACAGCCCCAAATCACCAAAAACCAGGGGCACATCAGAACAAAAAACAGGATATCGACAAATTCAGTCTTTATTTTGACTTCACCTGCAACATTCAACGCATCCAGCCCCATCAGGTAACTATGTTATTTATTTATTTATTTTCATTTTTATATTTTTTGAATGTAGCCTTTTCTAGTTACTACTACAGTACATTTGAAGTTGGGTTATATTGATTTGCTCCAGTTCTTTGCCATTTTTAGTTATTTATTTACAAAATCTATTGTTTTGAAGAAAACTATTTAATGACCTAGAATATATACATTTAAAGAGTTAAATTGCATTTCTATTACATTTAACTTACTTTTTGTAAGCATATTGCCTCTCAAACATAAAATAGGGCTTATTTTGTCATCTTCTACCCTGTATCCTCAACAATATTGACCATACATACTAACCTATTTACCTCAATACATAAACTATTATACATAAATTTATTTAAATGTTGTATATTATTTTTCTAATTAACTTTTTGTTCTTTTTGTACTTAGATTTACACACACCCAAACAAATTTGTACCATCTGGTTTTGTATCTGTCCTAATGCATGCTGCTCCTGAATGTTAGCCCTGTCATTCGCAGTTAGCCTGGTCTGTGCCACCATACTTACCCCTCCTGTGCCCTGCACGACCCCCTGTGTGCCTGTAGTGACTGGTGGGTTACTCAGAGTTGGTCCCAGGCCTCTTGTGTCACCACAGCTTCCATCACCAGCCACCGCTCTGCCACACCATACTGTTTGGCAAGCGTGCTCTGACCTGCAGTCATTCTAATACGTACACAGACTCGGGCACACAGACACATTTACCCTGAAAGTCCCCTCATTCTCTCCTCTTAACATATGTGACATGTCCCCTGCTGACATGCCATTGGATTAGGAGGCTTTGATTGACAGGCGCTCTCTTGTAGTGACAGCTACTGCTGTTGGGCCCACAGGCAGCTGGAAGAATTGGGGAGAGAGGGTGGGGGTTGAACAGTGAGTGCCAGTGAATGACGTTGTGTTGTGTCCATTACTTCTCTCTTCTGCTTTCTCCCTCTCTGACTAAACTGCAGCCCTCCAATTCACGCCACACCTCCTTTTCCCCCTCTGTTCTCCAATGCAAGGCATTTAATTCGATGACTCGCCTTTGTCACGGAGCGTTAATCCACAGGCTGCTGTGACCCTGCTAGCTGTCAGATTCCGGCTAAAACAAACCTTTTTGAGCCCTCAACTTAGCGGGAAGGGAGAGCAGGTGGGAGATGTGTTTTGACAGGAGACTTGTGTGGAAGCGCTCAGTTGTCCATTTTATTAAGCCCCAGCTCTACTGGTTTTGGTATAAAAAATTTACATTTTAGAGACTTGTTGTTCTGTTGTTCTAAAAACATACATACTTAATAAAAGCACACACATATATATATATATATATATATATATATATATATATAAGTAATAGAATAATCTATTATAATGCATGAAAAGACAAATGGTGAGAAAAAATATGGCCTAATTATGTAAAGCGTGTCCTTAAGTCATAATGTCATCATAATAATAATGTCATAATTAAAAAGCTCAAGCATTTGAGATGTTAATTTCTGATTGAAATCTGTCAAAATAGATATGAAGTCTTTTTACCTTGTAGCAATAACTGTCACTGCCATAATAGATTTGTTGGTTGTGCAGCAGTAAGTTTTTAATTTGATTTGCTTTGTGATCTAATGGTAGTTTAGCACTTCAGTTAGGCAACTTTCATAAATGGAAATGTTAAATCAATTGAACAGTCCTTCAGTTTACTTGAGCAGTAGTGGTGTTATTGCTGATATGTTCTGACTTTTTCTGTAGTTCTCAATCATTAATAAATTGCATTCAGCAAAGAAAATTACATTACTCAATCTCCAATAGCAAGGGTGTTTTATTTTAGCCTCATTTGCTTCTGTGTTGTTTGTTATATTTAAATTTTAGTGTCTTTTTTTTTAGTTTGGCCAAATGGTTTGTTGTTTGTTTGTTATCCAAAGTGTGCTACAGTGAGCTTGCTTGTGGATGTGTGTATTGTGTGCTTTCCGCCTATATTGTAGGTATGATAGAAGTGTGGATGAAAGTATTCATCCAAAGAGAAGGTGAGACAGCCAAAGAGACAGAGTGGACTTGACTTGGCACACTAACCTCGCTTAGGGGCTAAAGGAAATCTGGTGGGGCATCTATGAAAGACTGCCTTGTCTTATCAGGATTTGGCCAGCACGAAGCTACCTGTCACTCCTGCCTCATCTAAATCACGACCACACACTTTTGACCCCATCTCATATTATCTTTGTGTTCATATCGCCCTATGTCTCCTGCGTATGCCCCACCACAGAAACAGGAATGTACACCAGTGTGGCTATACAATGTAATGAACACAGAACAATTTTATAGTTACTTTTATATGCTTAGCCATATTGGAATTTGGAACATTTTAATAGTCACAACTTGGCTTAAACATAGTGTTTTTTTTTATTTAGTTACTGCTAATTTTAATAAAAAGTTAATGACTAGACTAGATCTTCTCATCTATTTGTAAGAAAGGGTTATTCTGCTTTTATTTTTCACTGTATTAATGTTTAGAGCAGGAAGATAGAGGAATGTGAACTTCTTTAGTCATACTCAACAGCCTGTTAGAATCTAGGGGTTTGATGGAAATAGTTTGAGAAATCTCATCACAGTCACTGCTTGTGCCTAAGGCTGAAACATGCCAAAGGATACTAAATCAAACTTTCATCATAATTCAGGCTATGTTGCTGTTTTAATTCTTGACTATTTCATGCCATCAGCTGTGTTTTACAATTTGTTTGTTTTGGTGTCTGATTTAATTCTTGACTGTTTCATGCCATCAGCTGTGTTTTACAGTTTGTTTGTTGTGGTGTTTGAGTATATTCAATTTGAGGGTGTGTAGTTATGGCTGGGGCCACACTTATCAGTGTGGGTGAGGGTTAAACCTTGCAGTCTCTGTGCTGATGGTGGCATTGTGGTGGCATTTGTCAGTTCTCTTCTTCCGCTTGGGCTACAGATTGACGTTTTGTTTCTTGGCCTTGTTCCATGTAGGGCTAAAGTTTCCCTTATGAAAAGGTCAGACACTTACTAGTGTTTGCTTAACAGCATGTAACGGGACCTTTGAGGGGGCTAGAATACAACACTGTATGGTTACAAAGTATATTCCTAAGGTTTTAACTTTTGGACACATGGGAAAGAAGTTTTGTGCAATTAAGTTTTTAAAATTTCTAGATTCATTCATTCATCTTCTTCCGCTTATACCTGTTAGGGGTTGCGGGTACTTGAACCTTTCCCAGTAACTTCAGGCCTAAGGTGGGGTACACCCTGGACAGTGGCCAACTAGTCACACACATTCACTCTCATTCATTTGTTAGGGGCAATTTAGAGTCACCAATTCACCTAACACACATGCATGTCTTTGGATGGTGGGAGGAAGCTGAAGTACTTGGAGAAAACCCAGCGGAGAAAACCCAAAGGACATGCAGACTCCACCCAAAGACCTCATGGGTCAGCCAGCCGAGGCCACGACCCACGACGTCCTTGCTAGGAGGCGAGAGCACTAACAACTCTGCCACCGTGCCCCAAATTTCTAGATTATAATGGGGTATGATTATGTCAAATAAAGGTTTCCAGTGCTGCTTGAAGACTGAAATGTTTGTACACCTATACTGTTCCCATATAAATTACTACGGCAATAAAACTTAGCTTGTGTTTAGACCTTGGCCATAAATCGAGGGGAGAGTCTGAAGATTTTGACAGTGAAGGTGAACATCCCTGACAGGGTGAAGACTGACTTCACTATGTGGTGTATCAACAACAGGTCAGATACACAGTGCATTATAAAGAAAATAAGGTAGTTGATATAGTTCTGTTTGTGATTTTATATGCTAATATTTTAAATGTTTTTATTTATTCATTGTCTTGCGCTTATTCCTGTTAGGGGTCGCAGATACTGGAGCCTAACCCAGTAACTTTGGGCCTAAGGCAGGGTACACCCTGGACAGGGGCCAGTTAGCCGCAGGGCTGACACAGAGACATACACAGACAGACAACCATTTACTCAACATTTATTTACTAGGGACGATTTAGAGTCATTTCTCCTAACACCTAATCGTCTTTGGATGGTGGGAGGAAGCCGGAGTGAACCCACTGTAACACAGGGAGGACATGCAGACTCCACCCAGAGTTTGTGTGTTGGCCGGCATGAGGATTGAACCCATGATCTCCTTGAAGGGAGACAATAGCACTAACCGCTCTGCCACTATGTCCCCATTGTTAAAAATAAATTTGCTATTATTATTATAATACAATTTTAAGGTATTTTAAGTTGCACAAAATATTACTGTTAGTATTTTAAGTCCAGTAGCATAATAGATACAGATATTAACAGATATACTTTTATTCATTTCTAGAAAGGTATTCAATTGAAATCTCTGTATTTATTCATTAAACTAAAAAATCTAATCAACTATTAGCCCATAAATGGTGAGTTCTGCACACTTAAAAATCTCTGTATAATTATTTTCCACACAGATGGAGGATGAAGACCTTTGCTAGAGAGGAGCTACGTGTTATGATTAAGAATGCAGTGGAAGATTCTTATAAAAGACTTATTTTGCCTTTCCTTGCCAGAAGTTACAGGTACAGTATTTTCAGATACAAATCTCTGCTCTTACAGGATGCAAATCAAATGTAATTTAATTAACTGTTTCTATCTTATTTTATCATGCTAATAAGAAGCTGGTGTTTTCTGTGCCTTTCTCTCAGGACAAAGCTGACAACTGTAGCAGAGAAAGAGTCAATTGCTATGTTTGTGCGTAATCTCCGCCAGCGTCTTCTAGCGTGTCCAGTCAGGGGGTGTGTCATCATGGGAGTGGACCCAGGCTTCAGACATGGTTGTAAGCTGGCTCTCATATCCCCTACAAGTAAGTCGAAAATGCTGCTTACAGGGTGTAACAAGGCACTCCATGAAGATTTTTAATATCTTAACATTTGATACAGTGGGAAATCCAGACATGACTTTGAATAGAAAGCACAACATACAGTCATATGCAAAAGTTTGGGCACCCCTCTGAGGTTGCATAATAATTTACTCTGTCTTAACGAAAAAAGATCACAGAGGTTTGTCATTCATTTTCTAGTGACATCTGAGTTCTAGGGTGTTTTCCTAACAGCAGTTTTTAGTGTAGCTGTATTTAGGTGTATGAAATTAAATGAAATATGAAAATGCCTGTGCAAAAGTTTGGGCACCATTATAAGTTTGCTGATTTGAATAAATGTAACTTCTCAAAATGGATTTATTTGCAACACAAAACTTGTTAGCTTAGAGAGTTAAGCCTTGAACTTTATAGACAGGTGCATTCAATGATGAGAAAAGGTATTTAAGGTGGTAATCAGGAAATGGAAGGACACAGGCAAAGTTGATGTTAAGGCCAGATGTGGCAGGCCAAGAAAAATATCAGAGAGACATAGGCAAGGAATGGTGAGAATGGTTAAAGACAACCCACAGATCACCTCCAAAGACCTACAACATCATCCTGCTGCAGATGGTTTTTCTGTACATGGGTCAAAAAATCAGAGCACTTTGCACACAGAACAGCTGTATGGGAGGGTGATGCCACGCCACAAACAGAGTCACTTGAGGTATGGAAAAGCTCATTTAGACAAGCCAAATTCATTTTGGAATAACGCAGTCTGGACTGACATATCTCAAGTGTGCCTGTGTCCTTCCATTTCCTGATTACCTCCTTAAATACCTTTTCTCATTATTGAATGCACCTGTCTATGAGGTTCAAGACTTAACTAATGAAACTAACAAGTTTAGTGTTGCAAGTAATTCATTTTGAGAAGTTTCATGCATTCAAATCAGCAAACTAATAAGGGTGCCCAAATATTTGCAGAGACATTTTTCATATTTAGTTTAATTTCATACATCTAATTACTGCTACATTAAAAATTGTTGTTCAGAAAACACCCTAGATGTCACTAGAAAATGAATGACATACCTCTGTGATATTTTTTCGTGAAGACAGTAAATTATTATGCAACCTCAAAGGGGTGCCCAAACTTTTGCATATGATGGTAAATTTTGTATATTTTGTGTTTCAAAACTTGCTGATTAAGGGTCTACAATTGAAAAGTATTCCAGTTTCTAGTGGGTAATGTAGTGGAGTTTATTTTTTATTGTTCATGTAAACCTTTAGATGCTCTTGTATTAATCTTAACATCTCGCATACATGTCCATGTTCATCTTTGTGTCAGCACATGTGTGTCCCAGCATGCACCACAGCTGGTGTAGTTTCAAGCTGTGCAAGGGTTGGGTTTTCCTCTGTGTGACTGATTGTTCAACTCTAAGCAATGCCAACATGGTTACAACAGATCAGCACAACAGGCAATTTGTCAAGTCTCTGCCACCACCGTGGTTCAGGCTCTTGATGGTTTATGTCCATATGTTTTTTGTTAGTTTTTTTTTTTTTTTTAGATTAGATTAGATTTAGATTAGAGAGATTAAATTAGATTTAGATAACACTTTTGTTTTTGTCTTGTTTCTTTTATTTTCCATAATTTTTCAGGTCAAATTCTCCATACTGATGTTGTCTACCTTCACAACTCTGGGAAGCAAAATGAAGCTGATAAACTGCGCCATCTTCTGGTTAAATATGGGTATAACTGCTTACTTTATGTGCATAATAGTCACCGAAACAAAGTTTAGACTGAAGCGTCATAGTTTAGATTGAACTATTTTGCAAAAGATTAGTCTGTAATTTCACTAATTAGTATTTCCATTAAGAAACCTGCTTATATATTTTAGTACACAGTTCATCTTAATTTTCTGCTCCTTTTATGAGGCAGGTGTACCAAGGTTGTGATTGGGAATGGGACAGCATGCCGTGAGACGGAGTCCTTCTTTTCTGATCTCATCTCCAGACGCTATTTCCACCCATTGGATGTGTCTTACTGGTAAGGCCATTTTCTAGACCATAACTAAATATTAAAAAGAGGTCCAGTATTTAGTAGTATGCCTTCTGTATTGCATTTAAATATCATAAATATTAACTGAGAGGATCACTTGTATTAAAATAATCTTTAAAAGAAATGTTAAAGTATTGATTAAATAGAAAATATAAGCAAGCTAAGTCAAATGCAGACATTGGAAATCCCCAATATATTCAAATTATGACACTGAATCTCAAGTTTCAGGTAAAATTCAACTATTATATGAGAGCAACAGAAACTGAGAACTGAAATGAGGAATGAGCGTAAAACTGTAGAGCAGATGGGTAAGGAGCAGGAATGTGTTCCTCAAGCGAATATTGTCTATTAAGGCCATCTGGGTTTTGTTTGGTTAAGTTCCAATTAAATAGACGCTTTGTGGTCCATGTTGTGTCTGTAGCTGGTCCTAGTCCACACTTTAGGATACAACTGCACTGAACCTCGGTCCAAACATAACAACCACAAGCCTCTCCCTGCGCCATCTTTTTCTGTCTCTGCTCTTGGTTCCATGTGTGTTTGTTGACTTGAGGTTAGTTGGGAACTTGGCCTAAAAAGATTTTGTACTGGTATCTGTGCTTGCATAGTTCATTTTTTAGTATCTTCATATAGATTCTCACACACGCCTCAGAGCTCATACTTTTTCTACAATAACAATTTCATATCTAGTGACAAGAATAAAAACAGTCAAAGTGAGGTGTTTATTAAGTTAGGTTTTGTGTAGTATTTGCATGACAGCTCTCCTTTCTTTAAAGCACCATTGAGCACATCCAGAGCACTAGAAATCTTGATACAGTGTGTCTTTTGTTCATTGTTTTGCTGTAGGTGCTGGCATTTATGGTTTTCTAGAAAGTAAGAATGTCAGAGTTGTCTTTGATGTGGTTTAGGCAGACTGTCAGCACCACTTGTATAACTTTGACCAGCATGCATGCGTGTAATAATGGTTGGCCTTTTCCATGGTTTGTAAAATAAAGTTGTGTGTAACTAAGTGCATGAACTTTGAAAACCTAAAGGAGAAAAAAAATATATATGGCTGTTTTTTATTTGATATCTTTCTGGAGTGATGGATGGCATTGAGAAGTGGTAAGTAATGGTTTGCTTATAAGAGACCACCCCCCCATTTTTTAGCCCACAGTTGACCCTAACCCACTAACAGGAAGAAAAATCTAATTACTACATAACAAGGCTAATGACAATGACATTGAATAGCAACATATACATTAGAAACCACAAGGGGTCAAATTGCTCGCTGTGAATGTCCTCAACATAATTAACTGACCCAGTTTCTGATTTATGTATTACGTTCAGCTGCTCTTTAAAAAGTGGTAATAATATTGTTTTGACTGACAGGTGTAAAAAGTTATTCATATCATTCAATTATGGTAGTAGTAATAAATATTACAATAATACAATTTTTACCAGCATACACATTTAGAGCATGGATTTGCATATTATTAACTATAATATTAACTATATTATATACTCATAGTCATGCATTTCTTTTTTAACTGAATGCTGTACACAACATTTTGTATTTTGTGCTCTGCTTGAATATATTTTAATTCAGTTTGTTCTGTAAACACAGTTTTCTATTTTCTAAGTTTAATTATTTGTTAATATTTGTATTTCTAGTAAGCACTGCCTGTGTAAGCGTATAGAGCTTTGCATCGCTTGTTTGCAGCTCTCAGCCTTGACAGTTGAGTTCATTAGGAAGCTCAGCCTCATTTGCAACGTCTGCTTCCTGTCCACCTATGAGCCTTCATTGTTGCATCAGTCCACAACCCCCAGCCTACTCCACTCTTTCTTCTCCACCCTCTTGTCTTTTTCTCTCTGTCCTTCTGCCTCACTGCTCAGCTGGAATGACAGCCAGAAATGGCAGCCTGCGGGACATCCCCAGTTTTATGTGTGTTTGTGTGGTGTGTGCATCAAGTTAAGACCATGCCACAAGCCCTGTCAGACTCATTATATATTTTTTATCACCTTTCATGAATTGAAGGTGCCATTTATAATTTAAATGCATGCATTCATGGTGTCCATAATCTGGATAAGAGATTGTGCATGATAATAAATAAATACAAGAAAGTGTTGCTGTACAAACAATGTGCCATTTAAATAGGGCAGTATATTCTGTGTGCTAAGTGTTAGTGATCCACTGATCATTATTCTTATACTTACAAATAAGTGGTAGTTAACAGCACATACACATGATTAAGCTTGAACAGTGCCTCTAATGGCTCCAACTGTCAGCACAAGGGCTTATCTTTCTGTGCAGCCAAGTAGGGAGTCTGTCAGTTTTACCTTAAAACTCATCTTAATACCTGCTGGTAATATATGCCTTAAGGGCATTTTCTTCAGTCCGTGTATCTCAGAATATGCATTGATGATTCGGGTTAAAGATTGTAACACCTGCTGTCACCCGTCACACCTCCCACTGTTGTGTGTTTGTCTATGTGGGCATGTTTTTTTTCTTTGAGAGACCACTTGAGCTTGACCTTGTCTGTCATTGTGTTTTAGCTCTGACTGGTAGTGCATGCAGGCTTTGTCAAAGCTTACAGTATAAGATGACCCTCAAATATTCAGCAATGGGCCGACAGATGTCTGTGTGTTTAATAAAAAGCTCTTTTCTCTAATCGCTGGGTTCTGGGGAAACTGATGTGTCTTTGATATGTAAAGCATCACAGTCCTTTATGGCTTGCACTCTAAATTTTGCAATAATTCATTAAAACATCTTGACTCATGATGTACAAAAGAGTTTTATGAAACATATTGGATGCTGTTGAAAGCAGCCATCAGACACTTTACTAACGCAAATATATGATAGTTCCACAAATATATTTGTGCAACTAAGTGCATACAAAGGATGAAGCTTTTTGTCACATTTCTTCATGTTTAAGATATTACCCTAAGAAACACAGACCACTCTTGTCTTGTCTATAATAAACAATTGTTCTTTTCAATTTTCCAAAGCAAAGCTTGCAGCAGTCACATGCATACAGTAAAGCTCTTTCTGCAGTGCAGGGATACTTAGTCCTTGACTGCCTTGCCCTCTGGTCACTCCTGTTGGGATGAGATCATTATTACTGGCTAGCTGGCGGAGCTGGGGGTCAGCGGTGGAGACTGTATTTATGACTGGCTGTGGGTTTGGGGCTGTGTATCCTCTGTCATGTCCTGTGCCCTAGCATGCTCCTAGGGCCCAGCTGGTGACTGATGAACATACAGTGGCAGGGCCAGTCATTACTAAGCCACATCCAGGCACTTAGGCCTGGGTCAAGGTTTGAAGGCTGCAAGGAGAAGGTGTAAAGGGACACATGGATTCTGAGGCGTTCAAGGGTCTGACTTTAGTTGTGTTTTTATATGTTGTGTTCTCTACACCTGACTCCTCTTCTTGATCTGTAGTTTCCCAATCTTAATTCAACTGAACAGACAAGCCTATAGTGTGAATGGCAAACTGTTATTACACTTACAATGCTTTTTCCATTTTATGTGACATACATATTTGTGCACAGTTGACAAGATTTAACTCCTTACATTACATCTTAGATTTTATTATATAGTTATTATATATAGTTATTGTTATTATAGTACTATTTTTAGGCTCCCTGTTAGTGAAGTGGTTTGTTCCTCACCTCTGGTGTGGGAGGTCAGGGCTTTGATTTCCCCACAGTGCACCTTAAAACTGCATTCAGAATACTATATGTGGCTGGTGGCATCAGGAAGGGCATCTGGCAAAAAAATCCACCAAAGTGCAAATGATTTGCTGTTTTCTGAATGAAAGCAAGGGACCAACCGAAAGGCTGGCTTTTTCCTTTTTACTGGGGACATATGCTTTTTTCTGAATTTTTGGTTAATTCTGGAGAACTTTGCATTAGTATATCAAGTTTTATAACTTAAAATATTATAATTTAGCATAAATCTTGGCTTTACTAGTACAGCATTATTATACAGCATATCGCCCAAAACATCCTCCCGTCCCACCAGCTTTACTGGTGATCAGCCCCATCTCAGTCCCATCTCTTCCTCCTCTGCCACTATGCCATCCTCCCTTAGGGGTTCACTGTTCCTAGGGAGGGTTCTGCTGCGCATGACATGTAGGATGAGTCTGTGTGACATGCCCTGTGTGTACTTGTAGTTTTGGTTGTGTGTTTGCATGTCAGTGGCTATGTGTTTTTGCATGACATAAGTGCAGGCCTTTCTTCTACCAGATTGACATAAGTGTCTTTGAGGCTTTGCTCTTTTCAGATGTGCCTCACCCTGGCAGTTGAAGTTTACATGTGTGTGTGTGCTTGCCTGCCTTCAAGCTTCTTACTAGAGACTGACGGCCCCTGACACCTGCCATTTGGACGCTTTTCTCTGTGAAAAATGTCATCGTCTTCAGAGCCGACGTGTGTATGTCTGTGTGTATGACTGAGTTGGAGCGTCCCTCAGTTTGTCCGCCTCAGGTCAAGCTTTGCAGCTGACTGAACAATGGACCCAAGCTGTTTGAGCAGCTGGGACAGACAAACTTGTGTGGGTATGGGTTTGGATAGATTTGAAGTTTATTTTGAGCGACTGGAACTTGGTCTTCTGAAGTTGTGCTATTACCACACACAACTTGACAAACAAAAAAATGTAGAGTTGGTTCATTTGTTAAATAGAGAAAGCTAGGTCTGTACAGAAATTGTTCTGAATTAATAACTTTTTTAGGCTTTTTTACACACTTAAAGATCGATTTGTATTTCGTCAAGCTTCATACCATTATTACTTAAAGCCTTGAAGTCAGGATGCAGTACTACAAGTACTAATAGCTGGTGTACAAACATTTATCAAATACTCACTGAGTTCATAATCATCATGTTGGCTCTAGAGGACATTGAGGCATTGATTGTTTTTAAACACTGTTCAGTGACACCAAAACAATTTCTAAATCACAAATAAAATTAATCTTCTTTCAGTTTTTATTCATTTGAACATTTTCCCCACTTCTCCTTGTCGTCTTCTTCATCAGGTCATGCCTTTACTCTTGTTTTTTTTGACTGATCTGATGAGCTGTTTTTAATTTAGATTAGGGCTACATCTGCCACAAGGCTATAATGAAGTATCAAAGTGTGTATCCATCTCCTCTAGTGTGAGTCTTGTTGAGGAGCAATGGGAGTCAGTCATTCTGATTGTGTGTCCCATGGCTGTGTCTCAAAGACGACCCATAAAGGACCGGCTAGAGGAACCGTTCGTGACTTTGCCCCAGGACTGGACAGGACTAAAGGCAGCTTTGTTTATGTGGATACGGCTGATAGAAACAAACAGTGAACGAATAAATGACAACCCTTAAGGGCTACAAAGTCATCGCTTTACACCAAGAGGCAATTGACTTTGTCCACACATCAACTATCCTTCCGCTCAGGCCACAGAGCTGGGGAGCAGATAACCTTCTGGTAGCTGCCAGAGCAATGTCCACACTGTGGCGATATGCATGGATGCGGTAATGATGAGAGCTTTGAGCTGTATCTATGACAGTGCTGTTACCCAGCTGCCCTGTTGGCCACCTTAATTAAGTTAGACATTATAGGGACTAGTGGCCTTTTCTTCCACAAATCCTTCATTTATTTTTTTAGTAAAGTTACTCTGTTACATTAAAATTAAGAGATAGTTTTGTCTGTGTTTGTGGTCTTTCAAAGGGGCTTTGAAAATCAAAGTGTGGGGCCAACTGGTCACTTAAAGATTTATTTATTTTTTACAAAATGGCGTATTTTGTTTAATGTGTGCATGCTCTTTGTGTGCATGTATTATATGTAGGGTGAGCGTAATGACCAGCGTTGCTCTGACCTCTTTGAAGGTCATGTGCCAGTGCTCGTTAACAGCGTCACCATGGCGATATGTCAGCTGTCAGGACATGGGTTGAAAGCTGACAAAACCATGGGGCGATGAATAGAGACAATACAGAATAGAAGGAGGACATGTTCATTTAAATGTGATTGTCATCAGAAGTCCTCTGCCACTCCTCATTAAGGAGTTACTGATAATTGGCAAGGTTGTTGTCTGTCCAGGCCCCTGGGTCAGCGTGTTTGTCTGTCTGTTAGTGTGTAGATGTACCAGAGAAGAATATTCTCAACTGTGGGCATTGAAGAAGTGTTGACCTACACAGTGCAGTGATCAGCCTGGAGGAAAATGGCCCCTATTGTCTTTGTGTATCTTCCTTGTGTCTATTCAGTCAAGAAATAAAGAGCTAAACAATTTGACATCCTCACTTGAATTTCTGCTGCATTAATGTGGATATCAGTGGACTTGTGCTACAACTACCCCATCTTTCCATTCCTTGAAAATAATGAGCCTATTACATTGAAGGCATTAACATGGGATTTAGAATTCTGTTCTTTTTTTTTTAACAAAGTGTGATGTAGATTTGGTATTTAAAATTGTCCTCTCGCCCTCCGCAGGCTGGCTCATCCATCTAAGCTTGGGTCCTTTACCAGGGGCCTGGGAGCTTGAGGGTTCTCCGCAGTATCTGCTGTGGCCACTCTTCAAGTTTTGGGCTTACTGCCTCGAGTGCTTCGATGATCACGGGCACCACTGTTGCCTTCACTTTCCAGGCCTTCTCAAGTTCTTCTTTAAGATCTTGGTATTTCTCTAGTTTCTCATGTTCCTTTTTCCTGATATTGCATTCGCTTGGTATTGCAATGTCAACCACAACGGCTTTCCTCTGCTGTTTGTCCATCACCACAATGTCCGGTTGGTTCACCATTACCATTTTGTCAGTCTGGATCTGGAAGTCCCACAGGATCTTAGCTCGGTCATTCTCCATCACCTTTGGAGGTGTTTCCCACCTTGACCTCGGGACTTCTAGTCTGTATTCTGCACAGATGTTCCTGTACACTATACCAGCCGCTTGGTTATGACGCTCCATGTATGCTTTCCCTGCCAGCATCTTACACCCTGCAGTTATGTGCTGGATTGTCTCAAGGGCCTCTCTGCACCGTCTGCACCTGGGGTCTTGTCTTGTAAGGTAGATCTGGGCCTCTATTGCTCTGGTGCTCAAGGCTTGCTCCTGTGCAGCCATGATCAGTGCCTCTATGCTGTCCTTCAGTCCAAGGGCTAGAATTTTTTAGAATGTTCACGTAACGTTTGTAATGATTATCTACCACAGATGAAATAGATCTTTTTGTAGCTTTTACCAAATTGTTACAAATTAAAAATAAGAATTACAACTAAATAATGCAAAAGAACTTTTGATAAAGCTTAAAATTTTCACTGAAGTGCAGGTATGTGCAAATATGTCCTTAGTAAGCCTTATTATAAAATTGATTACCATTACTCTAGACTATAAATAAACAGCAGTACTTTTATTGACCTCTAGGTGTCAGTAGTGCCACATGAATAGAACAAAGAAGGCCACAAGCTGATAAATCATGTTATATATTAAATTGTTGTCATTATAAAAGGTCACTAATATTTAGATTTATTGACAGCATTTAAATAATGATAATACATATTCTTAAATTGACATGGCTAAGTATTGTTATAGCTTTGCTCAGTGAGTAATCTGTTAACGAATTAATGTTGTCTTTCTTTTCAGTATTACCAATGAGGCAGGAGCATCTATCTACAGTGTGAGTCCTGAGGCAGTGAAAGAAATGCCAGACCTGGACCCTAATCTAAGGAGTGCAGGTATGCTTAATAATCCAAAGAAACTCAAATTGCAATGCAAATTGTGTGGGAAAAACATAACATAATAAAGTACTTTAAATAGTTTATAGATCTGGATCATATACCACTTCACTTGTTACATTGCCATTAAGATTATCTCACCATAATAAGGTTTTAAATACTTTTTCCTTATTCCTCGCAGCCTGTATTTTTTTCATACTAACACTGTACATTTAACATTAACACACACTAGAATATAACAAATTGCTCCGGATTTTGGAGAACAAATGTTTCCAACAGACTTCCCCTATAAAAGCCATAAATCATGTGAGGCTGGATTATTCCCTACTTGTTTCCTGTGGTCAGCAGCTCTCAGAGCCGCAGAGAGCCATACTTATACTCTTAATGAAAGCCATGAGAAATCCACAGCTTTTGACTCTTGAGGAGATTAAATGGAAGTGGGTCTTGGTGAATCGTTTGCAGGGTGGCAATTTCTATTTGTCTTTATAGTGTGGAATACAATTTACTTTGACATTCATTTCTGCTCTGGAGCACTATAGAGACACCTAGTGGTATATCTCACTCACAGGCCTGACTCACTCAAGTGCTGTAATAGATTACATTATTTAGCATTTTTGGTGCTTTTAATAAAATAGTATGGACCTTTTTATTTAGTTTTTTTCCCTTTTTATCTTTTTTCTTGACATCTTTTTTTCAGCATTTAATTGTGTGAGCTGGCCCCTCTTCTCCTACTTTCTCTCACACCTCAATTTTACCATACTTTGGCTCAGGAGCTTTAAATAAGTGCTGCAGAGTCACTGGAATCCATATCCAAATAAGTGAGAAGAGTTTTACAGAAAAGGAGAGAAGAATATATGATCATTTTGGTGGTGTACAGAGCAAGGCCATTGCTGAAACTCCATCCCTGTCTAAATATTATCTCAGGCAGCAGCCTCCCACCGCAGCCAGAGCAGAGAGCAGAGAACCAGTGGTTCCAGACATATTCCCTCTGTTACATCCCCATGTCTTTGTCTCCTCTGCCTTGAAGAATTCTGTTAATACTAATGAGTGTTTAATTCCAGGCCACAAACTTTACGCTTTAAAAATGTATCAAGTTGTGCATTGTGCTAATATGTATACTTATAGTAATGTGGTAGAAGCATCATGAGTCAGCTAAAAAGATTAAGAGCTTGACCTGAAAGCCAAATTTAATTATCATTACTGGGGGTGGAAAATTGCAATTAGGTTTAGCCTGCCCTCAGGCCAGCTTTGTATTATCCAGTCAATTAGCATATTCTTTAATTATAGTATAAATATTATGTATTTGCATTTTTAATAACTGATTTAGATTCAAGTTTACAAAGCAGTGCACATAATCTCATGACATCTCTTTTTGGTGTGCAGTGTCCATTGGAAGACGGGTTCAAGATCCAATGGCTGAGCTTGTTAAGATTGATCCAAAACACATAGGAATTGGCACATACCAGGTAAGTTTTTTTTTTCTTCTGAACAAACAGCACTTTACATATTCATAATGATCGGAACTATTAAGAATTTACACATAGTATTAAGGTAAAACAGCAGTGTAAATAGCCATGCAGAGGCATGTTCCTTGAGGTCATTTGGGGAGTTAAAGGTACTGTCAGCAGTATGTGCTCGTACTGGTTTAAAAACAGTACTGGAGTGTAAATCAAAACAGTGGTCTTGTGGGTTGCCAGTCACAGTGAGCTCTTTTGCCAACTGATTTTGTAGCTCTGCTGTTAGCTGTGTCCACAGCTGCTGCATGTACAGATGTGGCCTATGTAGCAACCAGAGCATGGAGCTCTTTACGCTTTTCTGATTGGCCATGCAAGGGTTTTAGAATCAAAACAAAAATGTAAACATAAACAACTTGGCCATTATGTAAAATGTTTTTTACTTCTGAATATATCAGCCGTACCATAGTTGTCAGTAAAAGGAATGTTTGTTTTACACATGTTTACATCATATATGGGGACATGTGTGGGTAATTTTGATGAAGTATTAAAAAAATATACTGGTCATAGTACCTTTAAGTTGATAAATGGAAATTGGGCCTGACTTATGTCTATGAATTTGTCATTTAATTTGTGTCCAGTTCCTTTTCAGTCCCAAGTATTGCATTGCCCAATGTTCAGAATTTAGGTCACTGATAGGGCACCAGTCACCAGAATGACCAGAATTTCTTCTCATCCTAAATATTAGACTGAGGTGAAAAAAACATACATTTAGGAGAAAAGCCAAATATGATTAACATGCAGTACAACTTTGAAAAGGCAGTTCAGGGTGATAAATATCAGCAGAAAAGGGTTAATGGGATATTAGGGTGAGGATTTTACAAAAAGGAGGTTATATTATGTAAGTGTTTGTGTATGTGTGATGGGTCCCGGTCGGGCCTATGTCTCTCATCACATTCTGACTGCGCTCTCCAGGGTGCCTGGGGTTCTGCACCTCCCGCTCTCAGATCACATGACTAGGTCAACAAATGATAATATAACCGGGTAAATAAACTTTGGGTGCTGACAGATATGAGATGGGACATCACTTTGACCTATGTGCAAGCTCACACAAACGTCTACACACTGTTCTCCCTATTCTTAGACTCAGATCTGTGTGTCTGTGTTGTTATAAATCAGTTTTAATTACTATGCATGTGTACATACTCAGGCTTTCTCTTTATCTAAATGTATATACTATGTGTTGTTTTTTATTTTTTTACATTGAGAGGACTTTCAATGTTTATTACCAATAGCCCCCAAAAGCATAAGGAAAGATGTAACTCTAGACAGCTGGCACAGCAGGCTCTCCCTCTGCTGACCCAGTGACTGACAGCTCCAAAAGAACGAAGGAAATGAGCTGAGGGCTAAAAAAGTGAGGCCCATTAAAATCAGATTGGACAAAACTATCGGTGTGGGAACACTGTTTTCTTTGCACTGACAGACCTGGCTTTATTGGCATATTGGGTTTGACTGAACACTGCTATATGATTTTTGCTAACCTAGCAATAGCTGCCCATTTTATAATAGCAATGCTTTTTATATTTGGCTTAAATGACAACATATTTGAAACAGTGCTTATTAAAGATAGTGGTAGTGGTTGTGGGCACCTTGTTCATCTGTCACTTCTTTAAGTTGATGTACTGACAGCTGGATAATCCCCAGTGCTGTGAAACTACCTGCTACTGGAAAACACACACACATTCACTGCTGTGTAAGAAAACATATCCCACCAACCGGATATTAAAGAAACTGTCACTCATTTTCTGATCCCTCCGATAGCTTTCATCTACTTTCCACATTCACTCTTCTTTCTGTAATTTTATGGTTACTATTAAAGGTCATAACACTTTTTGTAGTCATGTACATACTTGAGTTTGTATTTTAGTTGAGTATTACTGTTAATGATAATAATAATACATTTTTAAGGAAGCTTATAAATCAGTAAACTTAAACATCAACTTAAATTTTCAAAAATAGATTTGTAATATAATTTTAAATAGAGGCCACTGATGTTCAGGTGGTTTGTACAGTTGAACTTGCAGCCATATGTCTTCTTGAATGGTCATGTCTGCAGGGGAGACATGAACAGACAAAGCTAATAGAAGGAAGAAGTGAGAGCGAGAGAAATTGAGTGCTGACAGTGATTGATAGGTCCTGCCCAGAAGTTTAAAGGCGTGGGACCACAACAGCTTGTTAGGGATTTGATTAGACACTAAAGCTGCCAAACAATGTCTATGAGTCTTTAAACGTCCCCCAGGTTTGTCTGAGGGTGTATGTGTGTTTTTGTGCTGTCACATAAGTCAAATTATTGTGTAATAGATTTATTCAGACTTGTGTCAATTTTCTTCTTATTAAACAATTTATAGTTTTCTTTCGCTAACAAGCTCTTACATTCAGTTGTCTTTGTGCATTACAATTATTTACAACTTCTGTTTTTTGTATTTGCAATTTGAATAGCAGTTGGGATGAAGAAAGTAACAGGAAACAATGGATAATATGAGTTTTGCAAGGTGTGTGGTACACCATTATAGTTTATTCTGTACTTTCCTTTTCTTAACGTTTATTTTTTGTTGTGTCTGAAAAACTGATAATGTTGTCTCATTTTCTCATGCTCCAGTTTGCAGCCCCGCAGGTAATGGGCAAGTGTGCACAGGCTTATGGGCCTTCTATGCAGTTGTTTGGGGGAAGGAAGTTGAAAAAGAGCTATTGATGAAAACCATTCATGGGAAGTGTAAGAAAAAACATAAAGCCATCTCCTCACTGTCATATCAGTTACAGTCTCTGATTTACAACTGGTGCCTAACTGCATTATTCACAAATGCACACCTATACATCAAGCCAGTGTCAGTCCAAGCCTGCATGCCTAGAATAGTACAACACTAGCTCTCAGGTGCCTTAAAGGTGCTGTCAATCAGGACTAATCTGACCTTCAGATAACCTCAAACTTCTTGTCACTTTGTCAACTATAATCCTAGACTTTGCTTGTTCTCAGTCATATAAAGGACTGAAGAGCAGTGCTTTTTATTTATTGTACACTTTAAGGGTGCTCCGATCGATCATGGCTAAAAATAGAGTGATCGGTGATTGGTAAAATGGGCCGATCAGAAGGGCCGATCAAATTACAATAAACACGCGAGGCTCTCACATTTACTGTCCTGCAACTCCGGTTTGATTAAACAGCAATAGCGTTATTTTAGCAGTGTTTTTAAGTTAAGCCCTGGTTATAACTAACACAAACCTGCCCTGGAGGCGCTGCTTTGTGTCCCCGCTGTGTCCCCGCCTGCTTTAGGAGCGCACGGGACAGAACCGAGGCGCAGCAGTGCGTGTATTTGCAAACACCAACGTAAATAGAGCTACAGCTAACCCGCTAACAGTTACGTTAAAAGGATTAAGAAAGTTCAGAGTCTGCCTGTGTCTTGTTGCGCGGAGAAAACTGCGTTTTGTGGCTTAAACTGCACCAAATGGCTGCTAATGGAAAGAGAAAGTAAAAAAGCAGCCCATGTGTCCGTGTGTCTGAGAGGAGCACCTTTCATCGTTGTCTTCTCTGCTCTCTTTGCACGTTTTCTTCATTCAGACGTTGTCAAAACTGGCAGCAGGAGCTGTCTGCTCTTTAGTCCACTGTGTTTCAACCTGGTTTGGCTGCGCGTTACGCGGACACAGGCACTGCACCCGCGGACTCGCATTAAAGGAACCAATTAAGAACAGCTGATTTTTACATCAGCGGAGCATTCAAACAAAGCCACAGACACTGGGCACACATTAAAGACTAATAATGCAACAAAACCTCTTCTAAAACAAAAATAAGTAGAATTTTGTTGTTATTTTATATTTACAAAAGCTACAGTATTTTTCAAATGGAACTAATAATAGCCTGCATACAATACATTACTACATTGAAGACCACGTGATCGGTATCGGCCATGATCGGTATCAGCCGATCACAGCAGAGGCTGATCAGTGATCGGTGATCGGCCTCAAAAACCCTGATCGGAGCACCCTTAGTACACTTATATCTATTGAAATTCTTACAAAATGTAATCAATTTCAAATTTAAATTTAATAAACAACCTCAGCTTAAAGCATATTTATAGAGAAATGAACCAAAAACTACAATTAACTGACATAATACAGTTTAGTGTGAAAAAACTTGGTACATAAAATGAAAATAGCAAGATTACAATATTAAAGAATTTATATTAGGCGCCATATACTGCAAGTCCCTAAACTGATGCTCTGCCCATAATACTTCAATAATTTATAAAACCACTAACTCTAGCTTCTTCTGTTTGTTTGTTTTTTTTTTTTTTTTTTTTTTTTTTTTTTTACTTTGTGGCGTTAACATTTGACTTTAGAATAAAAAAAAACTGTTCATTTTTTTGTACCATATATGATTTATTTGAGTGACTTCTCAACTTTTCTCTGCTGTGTTTTTATTAGCGTATAATATCACTGGCTGATTGAGTATTTCTGCCACATTAAAGGTGCTGAAGGTGAAGACAGAGGCACTTTGTTCTGAAGTTTTCTTATTGGCTCCGTAAAGCTGTTTTCGTCCAATCCACACATAGGGATTAAATTTATTGGCTCTTGAGGGGGTTTAGGGGTCCAGGCTGAGATGAAAATGAGCATTCAAAACCATATTTCTTCTACCTGTGCACTTGTGTAATATCTTTGGCAGATTATTCAAAGACAGGCGCTCATCAATAGGTTAGTAGTTCACTTCAGACACAAAATTGCATAATTATAAAATTTCAGTACACACAAATTATTTTTGTTTTTATTACACACAGTACATCTTCACAATTAAGATTAATTAATAAATGCATGCACATAATTAATTAATACATGAAAGGTTTCACTCTATATGTAATGAATCAATATAAAGTATATATATATTTATGTTTCACTCTGAAGTTTTCCTTACCCAAATGGACGGTCTAAGGACAGGGGATGTTGTCTTGCACAGCCTGTTTATTGTATCTTTCTGTAAAGCCCTTTGAGGCAACTGCTTTTGTGAAATGAGGCTATATAAATAAAACTGAATTGACAAATAGACTGACTTTTCCACAGTATTTTAATTTGGCATGTGCCTGTATAACATGCATTTGCACAGAGGGACACCTTATAATCCTTTTCATAATTGTACACCACATTTAAAATCTATGTCCTGGTTTTACTAGGTGTGTGGGACAGTAGCATAGATGCTTTTGTCATGGTCCCACCTATATAAAGTTTCAGGTGGAATCTGAGAACACATTAACAGGAGTTTTACTGCAGGTTAGACTCTTACACACCTCCACCTTTCTCGTGAGAATTCATTCCTCCCTGGTGTGACATTACAGGTGGTTTCCTCTCTATATACTGACTGGCTGTCTTTTTATATCCTCTCACCGGAAATTATAAACAAGTCCACATTTTATTAGGGCTTATTGTTTAGAGCTAAACTTTTACTGTATTTAAGTGTGCCTTTGGCTGAACTCTGAGAGGATCAAAAGCATGACCTACCAGATAATTTAATAAACTCTTAATATTTTTGATGACCTCATGCCACGGCATACAGTAACTGTCACATAATTTTTTGCCAAGGTGCTCAGGTGTGTATCTGTGTTGCCCTATGTCCGCTGTTAATTCTTAATGATAATGCATTAGATATCTGACAATGATGTTATCTGTTCCTAAACCAGTGTTGGTCCAGTACTTGATTGTGTTACAGGGAAGCACATATCAGTAAATAATCTAATGAACCATGGTAGTTCATCTTTGAGGATGGAATAAGCTCTTTTTGTTCTTCTCATACATCCTTATTAGGAAAAAGATTCATTCCCATCCTGATGCTTAATTGTATTGTGGTTGAGACTGTGTGAAAAGTTCAAATATGTGTCCTTTTATCTTTTCTGGCAGTGGATTATTTTAGTGAGAGTACTGAGTTAAAAGGAGAAAATGTTTTTTGCCAAGCCAAGCCAAATATTTTCCTCTTTCTCTTCTCCTCTGTGGTCATTGTGTAGTAGACAACAACACTGTTATTTTTTTTTCAGTATTTGTATTTTACATTTTTGTCAAGTGAATTGGCTTTGCAAAATTAAATCTGGTTAATGGCACCCTGTATTTTTGATCTTCCTGTGCGGGGGAAAGAAAACACAAAAATTAAATCAGGCAAGATTTCTAAGCAGATTTTTATCAGACAGTACCATATGTGCTACCTGGTTGCAAACAAATTTAAATTATAGTCTGACATTATCTGTACTTTTGATGATGCATATGATGTAACTAATTACTCATTATTACTAATAAATTAAGGAAAATGTACTGCATATTGTTCTGTATTTATCATGTCTCTTGTGTTTAAAGCATGATGTATCCGCTGGAGCTCTCAAGGCGGCTCTGGATGGGGTGGTCCAGGAGTGTGTGAGCTTCGTTGGGGTGGACATCAACATCTGCTCAGAGATACTGATGAGGCAGGCAACTCACAAGCACAATTCTGCGTATACATTACACATAAAGACATTATGTTGGTTTTAGCGATAGCTCAGACTACACCTCTGACATACTTTCCCTTAGCAGTCACAACATGGCAATGCTTTATTTCAAGCACACACAAATAGACTGCCAACTTTCTGTTTAGACTAATGCCTCACACCCTGGTCTCACTTACTGGGTAACCAACAGAGGGGATTAGGTAAGATTCATTATACAGTCATACATCATTCACACAGTGCAATTAAAAATAACAGAAAAAAATAGAAAATGCTCTAATCCATGCACAGTTTGATAGGAAACACAAAGCTGAGAATATATTCCATACCAGCAGTAAAAATAACCCTATAGAATATAGGGTAAATTTATTCAACATATACTGTATATTTCCAATAGACTCACAATGCGAGAAATGAGCTCGGCATGAGCTGCAAGGCGGGCATCAGGTCATCTGTTTTCTTGTCTGCCCTGCCAGGGAGCTTTTTCCACCTCTGCCAGGAGGTCTACCTCAGACACACACATATCCAAGCACACACTCAGATGTGTGATGACTGAAGTATTATGCAGGGTGTTGACATAGCAGTGTTTCAGAGTGAGTGACGCACTGTGAACAAGGGGAGAGTAATTAAGTCTCAAATCACCTCTTACAGTTGCTCTGCCAAAACTAGACAAATAAACTTTCTAAGTGTTGGCTAGTGAGGGTTTTTCTGCCAGGGCAAAATTCATGCTTGGTAAGCTAATGTTCATATATAAATCAGTATCTTCTATTTTTTCAAAACAATTTGTTTTGGATGTTTGTAATATTGCAGTTTGGATAAAGAGTATTAATTGTCATCATTTACTTTGTTTTTCACTTAGGCATGTGGCAGGGCTGAATGCCAGCAGAGCTCGAAATATCGCTGAGTGGAGAGAACAAAATGGACCTTTTATCAACAGAGAGCAACTCAAACTGGTCAAAGGCATGGGCCCCAAGTCCTTCCAACAGTGTGCCGGCTTTATAAGAATCAACCCTCAGACTCTTGAGAGGTACTTATCTGCACATAGAACTGCATTCAGAAGTGCCAAAACATATTCGGCTCTCACAACTAAATATTTATTATTTCAAGTTATAGGTTTGACCAACTCTTCTACTATTTTATAATTATTGTTGAATCAGTTCCAGCTCCTTACCTCACCCCAGGCCAGCAATCCCAGAAAAAACAGCCACTAAGAAGGGTAAAGGAAAGACTTGTGTGAAGGGCCCTGTCTCGGTTAATCCACTGGACCAGACCTGCATCCACCCTGAATCCTACCATGTGGCACAGAGGTATGGTGCAGAACACCATCACACTTTCTCAACAAAAAACAGCTCATTGGCCAAAAGCATAAACTAAGTCTGAGTTTATTCTGACACTGTTCCATACGGGGCTGGTTATAGTGGTTTGGAGGGACTGATTTGATTTATACCGACAAGAGTACAAGAAAGGAGTTACTGATGTTGTATGCACGTCTGTCTGTGTTGATGTCCTTGTGTATGAGATGATTGGTAGCTCTGTTTTAGCTCATATCAAAAGCACATTGAACATCTTGCCTTTGTTGCACTCTTATATCTGTGTTTTAGAGTGTGAAAAAGACAGACGTGTGGACAAAAAGACAGATAAACAGAGTGAGAGGGAGGGGCTATACTTCTACAGCTGCAGTCACTCAACTGTGTTTAGTCTACATACGTTCTGACACTAGTGGTTTTAAGCATGGCTTCTCTTGTGTTGATGTGCCTTTAATGGCCTCGGTGAATGTGTGGGTGGATGTGTCTGTGTGCACATACATGTAACTCAACCACATTCATTTATGAGAATTTTGGCGTGTCTTTCTTAGCCTACTGTTTGGCAAGACATATATGTGTTAAATAATATCTATAACAAATATGTGTTTATTTATACATATTTAACTAAATTGATTATGTTATTGAGTCAAGCGCATTAACACATTTATCCACACCATACCTGGCCACTGTGGATTAGCAATGTTAACTTTGTATCAACTGTATCATTCTGGTCATCACAGTAAAGTATTTATCTCACTAGGCAAAAAAAAAAAAAAACTTTTGCATTGGCGTTAATGATGGATAGAAGGAGGAGTGGGCAGTAAGGCACAAATATAATGACACAATTATTCTTAATCAGTTTATACAATGTCAGTTTTATTAAGCTGATTTTAATATCATTGCCTATATTATCTTTTACAAAGGACTATACTACTGATAACAAACTATAAAAATGTACATATCCTAAGAAATTAACATATTTAGTCATTAGCTTTTGTCTGGAATAGTTACTCACCAGTCCTTATAGACAGTGTGTTGCACTAAGCAGCAGCTTTTTTTTTTTTTTTCTTTCCCAACTATCCTTTCCGGCTCTACTGTCAGTTACCAAAAGTAATCAAGCAGCACTTAATTTGTCATTCATATATATACATTTGCAGAATGAGACTCATATTCACAAGTTGATGGGGATAAAGGCAAACACTCGTGATTCCTGTTACATCCTACAGATATGGGCTGAAGGATGGTAGAGGAATGCTGTTTGTGTGTCTGTGCCGTTGTGTACGCTGTATAAAGAATATCATGTTCATCGCATTAGAGAAACTAGATCCTCCATTACTGCTCACAGCCCACACATCATCCCCCTTTTTGTAACCCAATCACCCACACTATAACACACACATTTTAGAGTCGTCTTTTCATCCACCTTTGTTCTAGCTGTTAAGATAGAGACTCTATGTTTGATTGTTTTATGAAGCTGGGAAATTACTTCATAAGGATTATTTAACATGAAAACTGCAAATGAAACTCTGTGTTGTAGTACAAAGAGGCCCATGGCATGAAACATATTTTGCTGGTATGCGACAAAGAGGGGTCCACGCTGTGAAGAATATTTTTCTGATATGGAACAGTCGGGGCCCAATATTTCTCTAATACAAGACAGAGTGGGTTCTTGCTGTGGGCCTGGATAAAATCTGTAACAAAGCCCACCCATCCACCCTTTCACAAAATGTGTGCACACATGTAGTGGTAATTATGTGAGTATGAAACCAGTGTTGGAGGAGGCCTCTGAACTCGAGGAACTTTTAAATCTTACCATACACCTGGGAAAGAATGGTGAAAACCTTTCTCCTCTTCTCTTCCACATTATATCAACTTGTTTTACAATAAGGCTTTTTAATTTGTGTCTAAAACCTTAAGGTACCCTATACTTATTTTAGTACATAGGGAAAAAGATAAACAAATTGTGCAACATGTTGATATAAGATCTCATATTGTGTGTGCAATATAATAATAATTTCTGATATGCAGCCATTAACCTGGGGTTAACAATGTCAGCTTAGTATTAGCTGTACCATTCAGATTAGCACAGAACTGTTTAGACAGCTTTTACATTGCACTTCCAACAAACAAGATAACATCGAGTGTTTTTTTTATCATACTCTTATATTATATTGAATTGTACCCTTTATTTCCGATTCAGTCTTTCTTCCCATGGATCCCACAAAAGTTTGTATCTTATGAAGATAGTAGTTGAACTTTAGGTATACATGCAAGAAGGTACCATTATAAACCTGGTTCCTATATTACTCTGTAGGAGGGCATACATGCTTTTTTGCAAAAAATTTTTTTGCTTGTGAGTGATGGCGGTTAACACCCAACAAACTGTACTCCAGAGTATTTTGTAAAGCTGATTTGGCAGCCTCCCACCTTTTCAACTATTTCTTGTTCTGTAAAAGGATATCCAGCAGGAAAGCCAAGAACTCCAGAGAGGCAGAGAAAAGAAGATTCCTGCTTTAGACAGACATCCATTTTGGTACAGGGCTGCCGTTTGTTCACTGCTAAGCCATTTCTGGAGCATAACCAGCCACTATATTGCACCAATCCAGCGTATTGGTGTTGAGAGATTGACTTCGCTTGTCCTTCACTTTCGAATGGTAGACAGTGACATTGCTGACTAGGGACTTTGCATTCACAGCTGTCTCACACATAGTTTGTACACAAGTTGTGTCCTATTACATCCACACCGTCCCCGCTACTGCCAAATGAGCATTTTGAAAAAAACATTTGAGTATGAATCAACTTTTACTGTGTGTATACATGCTTCTGTGTCCACCTGTTGTGTCCATCACAGCGGGGACAGCTGCATAGTCAGTTTGGCGTCAGGCTGCTTGTGAGCGACATCCATCATAGACGCTACCCCAGCTGGTTCACACATGCACAGAGGCAAACACATTCACATCTATCACCATCTATGGAAAGTGGCCACTGTAAATAATGTACACATGCCCTGCACAAGCTAACACTCTAAATTTAATATTTTCCCTACAAACTGTATCTTATTAGCTTGGAGTGACCTAATTTAAATTGTGTAACCTGGCTAGCTGTCTAGACATTTTGGAAGGTGGGACATCCTGCTTGAATAAAATGATGGAAAGGTAAGTTTTCAGCCAGCTGACGGACAGACCAACTAGCCAACCTTAGTGAAGTGGAGGTTGTTTCATGAGACTAGGTGTTAGAGCGTTAACAACCCACCATGGATTTGCCTGATTTACTATAAGGTTAAATAAGTCTGTGTTTTTAAAAAGCAACTCCACCTACACACGTCAATACTTGTACCATGTAGTTATTCTTGCACCTATGCCCGCATATTAGCTGTCTTTTTCATGTTTTATTTTATATAATTGCATGTGATTTATCCAACTCTACGGATTTCCCCTCTAGATTTCTACTCCTTGTGGGTGGTAATGCTGACCAGATTGGGACTTCAAAGCTGTCACAATGTGTGGAAAACACAGTTAAGAACAGCAGCGTAGAGGAGCTGGCTAGGACCATGGACACTAGCCCAGAGACTCTCAAACTCACTATAGATGGGCTCACACAACCTCCAGGCTTTGATATCAGACAAAGTAAGACTCACTACATTTACACTTTCACTACTTCAGTAAGTCTTCCTACATCCTACAACTACATACTCATCTATCAGGTATTAGGTTAAAAAAATATTTAAATCAGTATATTAATTTAGCATTAGACATTTCTTAACTTGAATTATTTTGATGCCATTATAATAGGCCCATGATAGTTTTGTAGTAGCATATGATCTGACAGCCCTGTTTCTTTTTTTCTTTAGCTCAGTGACAAAAAGTATATTATTTAGGCTTTATGTATCTACTGACATAATGCTTCCAGCACTTGTCACATCATATGACTGACACATATACTGTACCTGGTGATGGATTCTTTACAACTTTTCAACATTAAACATGAAAAAGACTAACAGTTGTTTTCCAATTTCCACACCATTCAAAATTAGGAAATGGTGCCCTTATTGTATGTCTAGTTATCAAGCAGCTATTTTTCTTGTGTAGAAAGGAATTCAAAGTTGGATACAAAATAAGTGCAGGCTAATGTTACTTAAAATTAAGGAAAGCAGCTTCAAGGTTCATTCTTAGGTTGGTCTTATTCGGTTGCAGCGTAGCGCACTCGGCCTGCCAGCCAACACTCAGCTGAGTAAACAGATGGGCTGTGGCTACCACATGAAATCAGTGCTGTGGGGAGGATAATTGGACCGGACTATTTCCTGGGGCACGAGCCTTCCTTGTTTGTATTAATGCTACAGAAAGGAAAAGGGATCTCTCATGAACAGGCAAATGGAAAGTGGGAAGATGAATGTTGAAAATGTGGAAGTATGCAGGAACACATATTGAATTACACGTGGAAACATAATATGTTTGTAATTTCTGCACTGCCCTTTTCTTTCTCACATCCCCTCTTCCTGTTGTCTTCTCCTCAACTATGTGCCATCTGCAGACTTTGGGCAGGCAGACTTTAAACGGGGCGTTGTGTCCATGAATGACCTGCACGTGGGGGCTGTGCTGACAGGACGGGTGGACAACACAGCTCTATTCGGGGCGTTTGTAGATATTGGTGTGGGCCGCTCTGGGCTCATCCACAAAAGCAACATCACCCTGGATAAGCTTCCTCCAAGCCAGCGTCGCCGAAGTCTGGTTCTGGGGCCTGGGGAACGGGTGGAGGTCCGAGTCCTTAATGTAGATCGCCAAAGGGGACGTATTGGGCTGGACCTAATCAGGGTCCTGCAATAATTAAGAGGTCACACATTTAAACTCAAGTGATATTTAACAAAAAGGACAGATACAACAACAAAGTCCTGCTTTTATTTAAGTTTTTTTTTTCTTTTTTTTATACAAACGTTGTAGACCTCTGATAATGATGTATATAATTTGTAAATATACTGTGAAAACACTGTTCATTTTGTTATTATCACCCATAAATGGATTAAAGTGTGTTTTGTTTTTTGTGTTGTGAAGTTTGATCAAATTGGAAAATTAAGCAGCACTTTGCAATTTGTTTGAATTCTTATTAATAGTTTATTAGGATAGGATAACACCTGTTAATGAAGAAAGTTGTTTCATTCTCTTGTGATCAGGTGGCACAAAAACAGCTTGAACGATCCATCGGGGGATGGGCATAGACAGAGAAAATTCTAACAGAGTGATTCTTGCAGGCTGCAGTGAAGCCCTAAGGCTTCTGAGGCACCGTCCCAAACACAATTATCCCTGGACACACAAACACACATTCATCAGCTGTTTCAAAATTAATCCCAGACTCCCCACCCACATTATCTAATTTGTTTGTTTTTATGAAACTGGAATAAATAAAAGAATACATAAAATATGGCATGCATAAAGCCTGAGGAAACCCTATGCAGAACGCTGAATACCTAATCATACTTAGCCCTGCTGCTTCAGCCCTTGGGGAAACTAATTAAATCTATTTGAGACACACAGACACAAAGAGATGTTCAATCAAGATTAATCAGATGTGGCAGTTTGCTTATGATCAACATACTTAACACAGTTTACATACAGTATTTCACTGACTTTCCATTTTCCAATCAAGGTGCCCATTTGGTTCAACATCCACCCTTTGGCAGTTTGCTAGATTCACATGTTGTTGCTTTAAACATTTCCACTCTTCCTGAACACCGGTATCATTATTGTTTTCAGTCTTGTACCCTACGTCTAATTTTCTTCCCTCTACTAAACGTGAGCACACAGACAGTCCAGGCAATCTGGCAGCTAGCTACTGCTACTACCCCTTGTAGTTTTTTTCACACGCTGACCTGTAATGAATCTTTGATATGAAACTGAGGAGCTGCAGGACTACTCTGCGCTGTTCTCTTTTGCTGTGCTTCTCAGCTGCTGTGTTAGAGAGCTCAGGTGTTGTTTGAAATGTTTGTAAAATTTGAACCAAATAGCTGGTGAGCATGTTATTATATGAATGTCCCACTTTGCTGTTAGACCTTTGCAGGCAACTGTTGTTTCCAAACTTGAGAAGAATTACCAAAAACAAGAGCGCAACTTTTAAAATATTTCTACATTGTATGGTAAATTGTTAGTGGTTTCATAACATCAGCCAAAATAACTTCACAAATGCACCTGCAGTGACATTTTGATTAGTCAGGCGCACACTAAGTAAAAAAACAATCATCTACTTCATCTACTTGATTTATTCTTTTTTTTTTTTTTTTTTTTTTCTGTAATTACCGCAGTTGGATTACACTGGTTAGTGTCAGTTTTCTTCTTTAACAGAAAATAAAATGGTTGAAATAAATGCAGCTTTTGTTGTCTACTGAATGAACTTGAGAGTTTAGTCATGGTATTTGATCTCTGCTTTTACTTGTGGCCATACAGTATCTACAGATACACCTGGAGTCAAGTGTTTTTCTAGTTTACAATTGTAATATGCTAATGGTTAAATTCAACACTAACTTAATATGCACTGTAAAATACATATTAAAGGGGGTCTATCATGCTTTTATTACTATTTTTAAATCAATCTTGGTCACCTGTAGTACAGCAATGGATGTTTCACAACCTTTATAAACATTATCCACAACTGGTGCCATATAGAAACAGGTGAAGAGGGCAGCAGAGTGAGAGAATAGCCTTTTGAACATAATTTAAAGAATAAAAGGACCTTCACTTTTTTAAACTTTTTGTATGATGCCATTTTATAGCAAAATAAAGAAATGCTGTGAGGAATCAGTGGAAAGAGAGCTGTTTACCTGCTTTGGATAAATAAATGAGTGCAGACTGGCTGTAGAGGGCTTGTTGATTGGTCTGTGCTTGTGGGCGGGGGTTCTTGGGAAAGGCGGAGTTTTGTGCGTATACAGGGCTCAAAACCGCCGTGCCAGACAATAGAGGAAGTGAATGAAGTGAAGCACAAGGTATGTTTTTGATGAGGGAACAACATTATAACACGGTGGAAAGTTCAGAAAAGTTGATTTTGCATAAAATAGCCCCAAAGACATTGTATATTTACATTTTGTGGAAAAATGTAACCTAAGTCAAAGAACCAGTGAATATAATTTTAAATTCACAATAAATTTTTGTTTTAGCCTTGGGAACATTTACGTCATGGACTGAAATAGTTTTTAAATCTCTGAAGTAATCTTATTGTCTAATTTATCTTCTTCACTAGGGATACACATTTTGCATGTCAATAAATACTATGAATACACTTAATGGACCTAAGGAAATAAAGCATTTCATTTTTTAAACATTAAGGCACTCTCAGCAAAATCTCGAGAAGACTTTGACTTTTGGCATCTGATGTTGAAATGTGGGAGTATTGACGAGGGTAGGGGGAAGAATGGAGGTCGGAGTGAGGGATGGAATGAGACAGGAAATGAAAGGCTTTCTCCAGTTTCACTCCCCGTGACCTCATCAGTGTGATCATGGGTTTTATGAGCTTTCCCTCTCGACGCCCACACACCACCTCACACGTGCCAGGACACACACACGTACGCACCGGCCTGTGTATTTCATTCACGGCCCACATGGGAGTCACCACGCATCCACAGTTCCTATGTTTTTGTCTCCCTGTCTGTCCTTTTTCTCACACTCTTTTGTCAGCTTTTCACATACTTCATCACAAGACAGACTTCGAAAAATCCTGCATTCTCCCGAAGCCACTGACACACAATTACTGTCAGTAGAAGGGGGAAAACTCTCCCTAACTCTACCACTGAATATCCATAACAAGGAATCTATGTAACTATGTAGAAACATCAACAAACCCAACTCCAAAAAAATTGTAACTGTGTAAAATGTACATAAAAACAAAATGCAATGACTTACAAATGTCTAACTTCACTATCAAACATAAACAGTATGAGATGTTGAAAAGACTTTATAGCATTTATTGAAAAAATAATTGCAAAAGTTGATGGCAGCAACACATCTCAAAACAAAGACAAAGTCAATAAAGGGCTTGTAATTTGAATGGTATTCATAAACAGCAGAGTGGAGCATTTAGCATTTTTAGGTTAATTAGCAACATTACTGGGTATAAAATGAGCAGTCTATTATTACTCTTGGATGTATTGGGTACTCATGACCTTCAGGCCCTCAAGGGACACTGCATTAAAAAGCAGTGTATCTGGAAATTGCTGCCAGGATGTTTGGACAAATGCAAATTAAAGCTGCATCATGCAAAGAAGCCACAGTCTATAATTGCAATTTTTTTTTTTTTATTTGACCAACAGTGTACCATTTCACCTCATTCCATTTTATTTGGCCTGAATAAATGTTTATGTTCTACATATATATATATATATATATATATATATATATATATATATATATATATATATATATATATATATATATATATATATATATTTTTTTTTTTTTTTTTTTTTTTTTTTTTTTGAAGATCATTGTATCCTGTTATTTACATTTTATACAGCAAGTGTATTTTTTAAATTTGTTTTGTATGCAATGATGCTGGTATTCTGTTGGGAGAAAGATGGAGGAGTTTGCATTTTAACTCGGTAACAAAGCTTCATTTAAAGCATCTGATTAGTCTCTGTGAATTTGCTTTGGGGAAACACACAGTCACTTTGCATTAAGGACCTCTCAAAGGATGTCAGACTTTTCTCATATACTCTCCATCACTTCTCCTTCATGTCACACACTTATCTGTGTGTAGTGCTTTATGGACAAGTGTTTATTTGTATCAGAATCAAGTGCCTTTGAATGTCCATTGGGAGAGCATGGAGGTGAAGGAAGTATCGGACAGGGAATGTAAGTAAGAAAAAGAAGTGCCCTTTGCAGTGACTGGTGCCTGGGTAAATATTTCCTTAGGTAAATAGGTTTTCACCAGCTATTTTCCACAGTGACTGGCAGCACTGAACCACCAATATATTTGCATAAATACCAAGGTAGTCTGTCGGTTTTGAGCATAATTAAATACTTTCTTCCATTTCAGATCTTTACATACTTTCACACAATGTATTTGTATTCATTTTGACCCATAATACTGCCTGCCTCTCCTACTTGCTTTTCACAAGCAGGGCAGTCTGGTTTGCTCCAGTCGATTTGGAACTGACCTATCACAGCCATTTATCTGCAGCCCATCTGATGAATACGGAAGCTAACCAAGGTAGCGCTGGCTACCAAGTTAATTTAATACATTTTCTGACCTGATTAATAACGTTTAGTGCTTTTCATCACCTGTTGAGTCTGCTTAAGTCTGCATTGTTGTTCTGTACTCTGTGGGATTTTTTTCTTTGTGTTTTTAACAACTGTGAAGTCATGCAAACAAACCATCTTTCTCTTTATAAAACTCTTTGTACAACTGGCTTCTGCTGCTGTCCTTGTTCAGCAATAAGTGCAGAGCTGCTCATAATACAGCATATTCTGGTGTTTTATGGAAAAACCAGCAAGAATTAGCCATATTTGTTTAGGATACAGATCAGCAGTGCACCGCTTACATCCCGACCTTTGTTTCTCTCATTGGTTACGCCACCTGCTATTGTTCGGTCTGTAGGGGTACCAGACTAACTTCTTTGTATAGAATAGGAAAAGAGTTTGTCTGGCTGGCCAGGCTACCATAACGCATAATTTACAGCTAAATAAAGTAATATGACATTGACCAATAAAAAACAAAAAAATTTATACATTTTTTTCCTTAACTATAAACAACTCTTTTAGTCTTGAATGGCCTCCTATTATGCTCAGTCGACTTTTTTGAGCTTTTAACCATGTTATAATGTTGTTTCCACCTAAAAAAGATACATTTTGTTTCAATCACACTTGTTTGAGCAGTACTGTTTGCTAAGCCCGTTCCCTTCTCAAGAGCTGAAAACACTCGGTGTCACAACTCTACGTAGATACATGAAACCAGGGAGTGCTCCTGTTTCTGAAGCCCATACGCCCATAAGCCCAATCATTTCAGCACTTAAATTGCTGTTACTACAAAGCAGTCAGCTTATATATCTATCTGTTAGCCTCATGTTGCTAATAGCTGTGCTAAATAGCCATTTTATGTCAATTCCTCACCATTGCCCGCAGAAAGCATCAAATACCTAATAAAAAGTGCTCCCTGTTATATATGGAAAGTAACAGCTCCCCAAAAGAAGATGATTTCCATACATATACATTATTTTAAGATATAAAACATAAAATACTAATGCAAATGTATCCAAAACTATTTCAAAAAGCCTGTAAAAAGCAACAATAACATAGGATCTTTAATTCAATTATTACCAAATAATAGGCATCAAGTGGATATATTAGATATTAAAATTCATCAGATATGGATGTGATAAAATCATTTAGAAGCACTTGTAAAAACACAAAAGTTCCACCCCGGATCTAGACACTGATCCACAACTTTTTGTTTCTTTCTTGGCCCATTGCTGATTAGACTCACCTACAATACAGAATACACAAGTCAACTCTGTACTAGTTGAACAATTTCCATACATGGCTCCCTCTAGAGTAACACAGTAAGACCCTTTCACAGACAGTGGGTCTTTTCCTGTCCCGGGTCACGACTGCAGTTGGTGGCTCTCAGTGATTGACAGCAGAATGTTTGGGTTCTGCTCTTGACTCCGGGGATTTACTATAGGCATGGCCTTTGTGCACTGAGTAGAGAAAGGTGGGAAATTCTCACACACAGTTTTGCAGTGTTGAAACCCATAGCCTATACATCTCATAAAAGTGTTGTGGCATTCCCCCACCGCTGGCCTGGATGACACATGCAGATATGCAGAGGTTGTATGGACATATCTGATAGACACAGCTCATGTTAATTCCAGGGGGAATCCAGCATGAGACTGTAGTAGCCTTGTCAGGAGGGAAGGAAATAGGAGCTCATTGGGAATTTCTTTAAGCTTCTAAGCTATTTGGTAAATTTATAGGTTTTTACTCATATACATGGGGCAGCAGTAGCTCAGTTGGTAGAGACGTTTGCCCACTAACCCGAAGGTTGGCAGCTAGAGCCCCCCTGCCGGCATTGCATACTGTCAGTGTGTCCTTGGGCAAGACACTTCACCCACCTTGCCTGTATGATTGTGTCAGTGTGATTTTGTGTTTGCGGTGGTCAGAGGGGCAGTAGGCAGAAAATAGCAGCCACGCTTCCATCGCCCAGAGTCAGGACTGAATGAATAATGAACCAAATTGTAAAGTGAGTGTCTAGAAAAGCGCTATATAAGACTAATGCATTATTATTATTATTATTATTATTATTATAATAAATCATGTTTATCAAGGCTAGCTTGTTGTCAGCATAATAGCTCACAAAAACTAGAACCTCTCAGAGATTACAAACCCCCTCTATGGCATTGGCCCTATTTTCCAGCCATTCATCCATCTTCTTCCGCTTATCCGAGACCGGGTCGCGGAGGCAGCAGTCTAAGCAAAGATGCCCAGACTTCCCTCTCCACAAACACTTCCTCCAGCTCTACCGGGGGGACCCCAAGGCGTTCCCAGGCCAGCCGAGAGACATAGTCCCTCCAGCATGTCCTAGGTCTTCCCCGGGGCCTCCTCCCGGTGGGACATGCCCGGAACACCTCCCTAGGGAGGCGTCCAGGAGGCATCCGGAACAGATGCCCGAGCCACCTCAACTGACTCCTCTCGATGTGGAGGAGCAGCGGCTCTACTCCGAGCTCCTCCCGGGTGACAGAGCTCCTCACCCTATCTCTAAGGATGCGCCCAGCCACCCTGCGGAGGAAACTCATTTCGGCCGCTTGTATCCGGGATCTTGTCCTTTCGGTCATGACCCAAAGCTCCTGACCATAGGTGAGAGTAGGAACGTAGATCGACCGGTAAATCGAGAGCTTCGCCTTTCGGCTCAGCTCCTTCTTCACCACAACAGACCGATACAACGACCGCATTACTGCAGCTGCTGCACCGATCCGCCTGTCGATCTCACGCTCCATCCTTCCCTCACTCGTGAACAAGACCCCAAGATACTTGAACTCCTCCACTTGAGGCAGGAGCTCCCCTCCAACCTGGAGAGGGCAAACCACCCTTTTCCGGTCGAGAACCATGGCCTCGGACTTGGAGGTGCTGATTCTCATCCCAGCCGCTTCACACTCGGCTGCAAACCGCCCCAGTGCACACTGAAGGTCCTGGTTTGAGGAAGCCAACAGAACAACATCATCCGCAAAAAGCAGAGATGAAATCCTGTGGTTCCCAAACCTGACTCCCTCCGGCCCTTGGCTGCGCCTAGAAATTCTGTCCATGAAAATAATGAACAGAACCGGTGACAAAGGGCATAAATCCATCCATAAAGATATAATACCCAGAGGACTTCAACCACTTCTGGTTCCAGGGTAAATGCTCTATCTAGTGAACCACAAAGCCCTTATATCTCACAATGTTGAAACTAAACGTGTTACTTTACTGACCCCTTGTTGGAGTTGTATCTTTGGCCTATTTCAATTTCTATTTCAATAGAATACAATAGATACAGAAATAGAAAAGAAAAACTTCCAGGATCCAGATGGTGCTCTGGGTCCACACCAAAAAACAATAATGTGTCCTTGACCAAAACTGGAAAATGTCATTAAAATTAGACCATTACCTTTTAAGCTATCTCGCTACTAGACTCAAATTAACCAACTAACAATACAAACTGTCAGCATCTGATAATGGCTTCCAATGAAATAATTTACCCATTCATATGATATTGTGCAAACACAGTAGACAAACTTTGATGATCCTGCTGTCTCTGTCATAACGACAAGTGCTTTACACCACTCTGGCTGTGACTGTTAACACAGCTGCTAGCATTATAAGTGCCGAGTAACATCCTTAACAGTCCCCTCAGGCCAAAGACTAGGTTTACTAGCACTAGCACTTGTTTGTTTAGCTGTGTGTTTCAGCAAGCCATTAATACTGCAGCCTAATAGTGCTGTCAGTAGCATTAACACACATGGGAGCAATTTCCTTGACACAGATTACTTATGGATTTAGGCTACCTCAAGTAGTGCTTCCTGAACATGGGTTTAACCTGGAGTTAAAATCCTATGGGTGTGGTCTGGTCTTTTAAGAGACAAACATTATATACCCATTGAAAAAAACGGCAGCCTCAGAAATTACACACAAAGTAATCCATTACCGCACTTTGGACATACCCCTATTAACATTGCTTCCTTCTCATTGGAGGCTGAACAATAAATTCAACAATAATAGCAGGCTTATATTTCATTGGTGAAAAAGTCAAACATTACTTGTAATGTTGTATTAGCCATGTTTCTTCTGCCTGTGTGAAGATCCTGGAAGGGACCGTGCTGAAACAAAGGCCACAAATGTATATTATAAAAAAAGAACTTGTTTAAAAAAAGCAACCTGAATGAACATTTAGGGGTATTATTGTCAATTAGGGTAAAAAAAACAAATATGGTCTCATAATATAAATAATGAATTTAGTGTTGCCACGGTGATTGTTGGAGAATACATGCAAGCTACCAGATACTGATGGGAATGCTGTTAAAAAAAAAAAAATACAAGAGATTGTTCTGTTCAACAATTTGCCCCTGGAGATATTTAAGTAGTTTTGGTTTCTGTGTGTAATGGGGAACAAGCATGGAGTACTTTATTTTTTCACAAGGAAAATAGCATTGCTGAATGAAACCAGAAGAGGATAAGTAGGCAGATACATTTTCATCCACATCTCTATTTATAGTAAACAATGAAATGTATATATTTCATGGAATATATTCAAAGGCCCTGCAGCTTGGATTCCATTTTAGTAAACAAAATCAATGGCCTGCTATCTTTTTTGAACAGTTTTTAGCTCCTACAGTGATTACAGTGAGGAATTTCTAGGAAGAGGGTGAAAACATTGATCTTATGTTATAACATAAGCAATGTGCTTTCTGAAATGATCATGCTAATACCATATTGCAATAGTAATAGACTGTGGAAAAACAGACTCTGAGACTTTATCTAGGGCTTATTATCAAGCATTTAATAAATGAGAAAGTTTGGTGTACATTTGGCCTTTACATGTGCATGATTTAGGGACTGTCCCATTGGTTATCTCTAAACCCCCTATCAACACTGAAATAAAGGCTGCAGATAATATAGAGAAAATGCATAGTCCAGATTTGGCTATGTCAGCAAAGTAACAACAAAAAGAAACTCATAAAAACATGAATAGATAAGTGAAATGTATGTAAATATTGGCAATGCATTTACACAGTGTTTAACAAGACTGAGATGAATGCAGGCTCACAGATAGAATTTAAACTAAGGTCCAGTTTTACTTTTTTCTAAGCTGGGAGTAGGATTGAGACTGGGATGGAAGGAAACTTTGGGTAATATAGCTTCAAAGTTGCATTAAAATATGCCTTTGTTGCATTTACAAAACATACATTTTTAATTAATGCCACAGTTTTCACACTGCCTCACCTGGGCTTTGATGTTTTCCGGAATAAGCCAATAACAACATGAATCTTGTCTGAGCTAAGCAAAATTATGGCCTGATTTTTCACTCCAGATCCAAAATAAATCCAGCCTCGGAAAATTCTGTCAATTCTGCTTTTTGTCTTTTATTCATTGTGCCTCTTATACAGAACGAGGAGAGGAAAAGAACGCCCCCACCGCACTTACAAGTGGACTCTTTCCAGTGAAACCCAAGAAGGTAATTAAACATAATGAAGATCTATGCAGAACCAAATAGCCTGTGAGTGCTAGAGAGAGATTTGGAAGGAGCCCGAGCTGGTTGGAGAGAGAGAGAGAGAAAGAGGTGTGGGTTCAGGAATTGCCTTGTTAGACGTTGTGTGTGTGTCTGCCTCACCTGCCTATTGGGAAAACCCAGTGGTGTTGTATAGTTTCCTGGGAAAACACTTCCTCTCCGTTCCATCTGTTCCACCACACGTCACCCAATCAATCCCTAACCTGATACTCTTGCATTTCTGCCAGCCAGCCAATCACAGGAGCACTGGAGGGTCATGTGATACTCCAGAGACAGTTGGCAGACCATTTGTAATGTACAGTTAAGAGTATAATAGTATTTCTCCTTCACTAGAAACTGCTTCCTGTGTGTGTCTAAACTTGAGGAGATTTTTTATGGGCTTTGATTGCCATTAGCGTTTCTAGTGTGAGCTCCGTGTTCTGTTTTTCTCTGTGTAAAATAGAATAAAAACTACAGTGGTTTGGTCAAGTGAATATATTCAGTCAGTTTTGAAGGAGCTGTATTTAGTGTTGAAAAGAATTTTGTGTTTTTGATTGAAGGCAAATATAATCCCTTTGTTCAATTATCTGCTGTGGTCTATTTAGTTGTGGCTGTTGTTTTACCCATTGTTTCCAATTCTAACAGGCTGTGACTGAAGCCTGAGCTGTTGCTAATGGTTTTGTAATAGTCTCAGTGGTAGTTCTCAGGCTGCCAGTGTGAAGGACTGTGGTGGCCTAAACCACATAATTTGGGTATTAAGCACGAGCTGGATAAGGATTGAATGGAGGCTACAACAGGAGAGCATTGCACAGTACAGTATGTAGTAAACCAAACAACATGCAAATGGGAAGTACACAGAATACTAATGTTTACTTAGCAGGCCAAATGAAATTGGGGACACGTATTTCAGTCATTTAAACCAACCAAGAAGTACTTAATAATCAGTTTTGCATCTGTTGTGATGTATTACATTGAGAGCTGTCATTTTCAGGGACTGCCTACTCCATTGATGCACTTTTATTGAACTTGACCCTGGCCTTTGGAATTGAATTTTGTACCAAAAAATTCTGGTTAGAAAAGTGCCATTTATGCATTTTGAAATCAAACATGATGTATCTTAAAAAAACAAACAACAAACATGACTACCACTGTTTTTTGTTACATTTACATGTTTTAATTTTTTTGTGTTATTTCCATATAAACAGATGAGGTGCCAGTAAGAAGGTATAAAAATATAGATATAAAGAAAATAAAAGCAGCTGGCCACTGGTGGAATTTGATTCAGACAGCTGCTTAAAGTACAGTGTAGTTAGAGCAGCATAAACCAGAAGTACATTTGAGTATTGTTGTTCATAAGTAGTAGTAATAGTAATAGTTTTTATAGTTTTAAACAAGGTTAAAGTCTTATTTATTTTGTTTTATATAACATTAACACTTGCAATTTGTCACAATCTTGTCCACTTTGGTCCACTGTGGTTGTCTTAAATCAGAAATTAGGAATAACTGTGAATTGCTGCATTGCCTCGACACTGCTTTGACATAAAAAGCACTGTTTGCACAATGTCTGCAATGGCTCTATTTGAAAAAGCATGCGTGAAGACATGGTGGAAATAGATTTTCTTGCACCATTGGTATTTATGATGGGTGAGTAAGAGCTGAGAGAGTGATGAATGAGAGGCAGTTTTAGTCATCACACTGTATCTCCCGAGCCTCTTTGTGTGTTGCGGTTGGTTCATCTAAAGCCAACTGGGAGAGAGGAGGAGGTCTGCAAGAGCTCCTGGTAATGTACTTCTTTGTGTCTGTGTGCAACTGCTTGTACTTGTGTGGTACTGCTGACAGAGAACAGCTTCGAGAGGGCAATCCAGACATGGAAAGTCTGCCAGATTTCTGCTCCAACCAAGATCATCATTATTAATACTTTTGAGAGAGAGGCCATCTTAGAGAGAGAGAGAGAGAGAGAGAGAGAGAGAGAGAGAGAGAGAGAGAGAGAGAGAGAGAGAGAGAGAGAGAGAGAGAGAGGGTTAGGTTATAGGTGTTTTTTTTTTTTTTTTAAACTTTTTTACAGCTTCCTATTCCTATTAGCCTGGCCTGCCAGATAAACTCTTTTCCTATTCTATACAAAGAAGTTAGTCTGGTATCTCTTTGAAAACATTTTGTTTTCGACAGTGACAGGTGTAACAAGGAGTAACCAATCAGAGAAGTGAAGGGTGGGACATAAGCAACGAACCGCTGACCTAAAAAAAACATGGATTCTTGCAGTTTTTTTTTTCATAAAACACCAGAATACGCCATATTATGAACAGCTCTGTACTTATTTCTGAACAGTGACAGCAGCAGAAGCCAGTTGTGCAAAGACTTGTGGAAAATGTTTTTTTTTTAATTAATGCATTTGTTACATTGGATATCAGTGGGACTTAACTGTTGTTAAAATGGCAACAACACAAAGAAAAAAATCATAGATTACTGGACAATAACGCAGACTTCAGCAGAACCAACAGGTGTCAAAGAAAGGGACTAACAAAAAATTAGGCATTTTGTCTGGGGGCGGGGCTTAACATCTTACATCATACACCTGGATGGTGACTGTTAAAGAAAACTTTTCTTGAATAAGCATGTAATAAACGATAAATAAAGAGTTTATTTAGTGACAGATAAAGGGATAAGGCTAGGGCTGGTTTATTTTTGTCAGCACAGAATAAGAGGATAAAATGTGACAAATAATATTTTACTGCCACATACCTGTACTTATAACATAAAATAAACTAACGCTAACCCTAACCTTAACCTTTACCCTGCCCCTAACCCGAACATTAACCAGTTTGACAAATAAACTCAATAGTTATTGTCAAAATTAGCATAAATGGTACATGAGTCGTGAATGAATACCAGGGTTTCCATGGCAACGTCCCGCTTAACCACGCCCACCTGGGCGAAATGCCAGTTTTTTTTTGTCTCTTAATGAAGAAAAGCACTAAACACTATTAATCAGGTCAGAGAAGCTAGCAAGTAGTCTGGCTTGACGGGTTAGTTTCCTGTGGCACAGACTCAAGTTTCATGTTATTTTGGTATCAGTTTAATAACTTCTAGCTTGTACAGTGCATTGTCCAAGTTAACTGAACTTTGAATCTCTTATCCTGACCTCGGGCTTGAACATATCTGACTGATAAAATTACATTTGGCACCATACCGCGTTTAGTTTTTTGGGAAGCATACAAAAATTGGCTTAAACATGCTTTAGGTTCAACCAATAGAAAAAAAGGCCTATTTTCTACCGTTTTGCCACAGGGTCCATTATTTGCTTGTCACCAACATCAAAGTCCTTTTAAATTGCACATGCAACGTTCGAATGGGCTCAAATTCAATCCAGTTACTTATTCACTGACTAGGCCTAAATACACCCATATGACAACTGTAACTATTTGCCTCCTAAAATATGAAACAAAAAAACTATGGTAGGGTGACTTACTACTTTACTAATGAGCACTTTATTAAACTTTTAATAACCTTAGTTTTCTTTAGGGCTTACAGTAGAACTAATTCAGTCTCATATTATAACTCACAGGCGTGATTCACATCTGTTATCGAGTTACACTGAATTACACTCATATTTAGACATACATATTTTATAATATAATTTACAGTATATTTATCTTTAAATCAGAAAAAACTATTATTTGTTACACACTTAAATTACTAACATGTGGTTGCCATGTAACCTAGTTTGATGCAAAATGCTCCTCTAGCTGTTTTTTTTTTTTTTTTTTTTTTTTTTTTGTAAAATTTTTTGGCTTTTTATTGCTCCTGTCCAAACTGTTTTGAGATGGGTTGCTTTCAATAAAAACATTGCTTCAAGTTACAGTTTAATTTAGTACATTTACATTTACTTTGGTTGTTTGTTTTACTTAAGAACAAATTGTGGTTACTTTACCTTCTTCTAGTTTCTTGAACTAAGTCATTATTTAGGATCTAATGAGACTCAGAATCATAATTATTTGAGTGTTTTGAGGCCGCCCTGGTCACTACCCATGTTTACAGAATCAATATAAAGAAATATGTTTCTCTACCTCACCAATTGCCAGAAGCACAAGAGCATCACCATTATGCACACTGAAAACACTATAACTTTCCAACTAATTATAATGGTATAGTGAAGTCAAACTTGGCATGTGTGAGCTGTGATGGATAGTGTAATTAGCATTCTGAAGTACAGCTCATAATATTCACCCAAATACCACAGGAAATGAATAGCCCCTGATCCAGACTTTTCAATTTACACATTTTCACCCTTGTTCTGTGGCACTTTGGTTAAAATGCTTAAAAAATTATGCCTCATTATACGCATCCTTCTGGTCCTTTTTTCACACCACACACTTAAATGAGCTGGATTTTTGTTTATCTAAACTTTTTCTATCTACTTTGTTTATGTCAAAGAAAGGCTAAAAAGCTACCCAAAATATTAAAGTATACTTGTAGCATTTGTAGCAACATAATGACATCTGATTTTGACCAATTTGCATACACGGTACAGCTAAAATAATTACTTTCCTTTTACCTACAGTCTTACTTTTGCTTGAACATGGATACATTTGAAGTGACAGGTAGGGTGCTGGCTGAGGTGCAGCAGGGCAGGACTGCTACAGTAACACCCTGAGGCTGAGATTGTACACCGACTCTCCGCTTGACTTTTTTACCTGGGAAAGGAAGCTCGTCTGTAATCGAACCCACAGCACCTTAGGCTCCCCACACATACACACAAACACAGCTCCATTTGCCCTGGTTTGAAGGGCGTTTTGGCATTTAGTTTATTTCTCTATTGTTAGTGCTGTTTGTTTGTGTACAGCATTAGTGTGTCTATAAACTACAAACTTTTCACACATTCAGCGTAATCTTCATTTTATATAGTCATTTATATTATGTAAAGTATATATATATATATGACTTGTTGGCCAATACATCTTGAGTTTTAGGGCATGAAAAAGACATGTGAAGGCAGGAGATAAATGAGGGGGCTCTGTTGGAAACCTGATCTGGTCAGACCTCACCTGAAGGCGGAGCTGGTGCCTCTGGGCCATAGGCTGTCACTCAGAGCAGGAATAAGTGTGTTGTTCCCAGGACCTTTAGCTCAGGTGAGGCAGAGAAGATGAGTGTCAGACGGAAATAGAAAGAGAAACATTGTAATGTTTTTTTTACACATTGCACTCTGATACCTGATCCTAGATCCGGTATCATGTACAAAGTTTGGATGGGCTCTCACACACATTTGACTGTATGTGCACTTAGGTTATAAGCACTGGCAGTTTTTTATGGGTGTAGCATCTTTGAAGCATGGCCTTCATATAATCAATGTTTATTTACAAATGTTTGTTTTGGGTAATTTCCAGAGCTGTGTAATTAGTGTCACCTATTTGTTTGATTTTCAATTAGTTTTATTATGTTTATATATATATATATATATATATATATATATATATATATATATATATATATATATATATATATATATATATATATATATATATATATATGTACATTAACGTGAATTGCAGTATGTTTATTGGAAGTGCTGTTTGAAATATGCAGTTGTGTTCCAGTGGTTTGTGAACTTGTCATCTGTGTGGCTCTGGTTACAATGGCCTGCTGCATCACACTCGCTGTCGTCACAACAGAGAAACTCGACTCCCATAAGCAGGGTGTTCGTTTCACATGTTTATTTTCACAGGACACTTGTATCCTCCATCCATCCTTCCATCTTCTTCCTCTTTTTATTGTGTCCAGCATAGAGCTGCGTGACAGAGCTCAAGAGCCTGACAAAACATACTAAAATATAGTGTGTAACATTTTTGTTCAGGCCATATTATTGACTTAATAATTATCTGTGACTGAGAATTTTGATGACACAACCTAAAATAATTTATATTATACACATTTTTTTTTTTTAAATTGACATAATTTCTATTTTCATACGATAAAAGACAAAAATCTAAAAATTGTTATTTTTAGATTTTATTTTTTTATATTGTTATTGTCTTATTTCCAGTTTAAGATTTACTAATCTGTTAATTATAGAAATATTTAATATGTCCTGCTCTCATGTCCTACAGTGTATAGAGTTTGTTTTTCCTCATTACATGGGTGTTTTAGTGGGATAAGTGAAAGAGAAGTGGCTTTTATCCGTTGTGTTTTGACTACATACACTTTGAGACGGCGTGGTCCCAATGGGGATTATCTAGTATTCATGACTGTATCACTAACATGCTTTACATATGGATGTGTGAAGGATCACGTTAATGTCTGCTGAGCATACATGCTTATGGTCATCTGAGGATTACTGTATGAGAGCCTGTATAAGTCTGTGAGTACACAGATGACAGCCCATGGCTGACTGTAATGAATGGAGTGCTGAATGTATTTGTCTCCAGGGTATGCCTAATGGGGGCACTGAAGGGAAGTTTAGAAGTGCACACACAAGTCCACTACACAACTTCTCTTTTCTATACTCTTTATGCAGCGTCTGCCTGCGCCCTGCACTACACCAGACATTTTTCTTCTCCCCAGCGAGGGAATCATTGTCGGGCCGGTTTGTCTACTCTCCCCAGTCTCTCTGAGCTTCTCCTCTGTAAGCGCTTACCCGCTTCAGGCGGTTCGCCTCATGCCACCATACGGCCAGGTTGTGGGAGGCCTAGTAACAGGACTCTTTTACCCCCAAACAGAGGGACGTTGATGGGAATGGGCCAAGGGACTGAAGCCACAGAGTAGGAGACCCAGCCCTTCTCAGCTTTCACAGCGGGGACTTCCACCAGATCTCCAGAGGAACCAGGAAGATGCCAGAAATTGGTTGATATTTATGTAGTGCAAATATCTGACCTTGTATCCTCTCTAATTCGATTAATATTAGTAAATATAGGATCGGAATAACAGGTTGATTGTAAACTCAACTGTGGTCAGCAGCCATATTTTTTAAAATATCTTACTTGTTTACTAGCTCACTAGCCATTTGCCACCCCACTCTCATCACTATACATAATCAGTTAACAAACACAGAGGGCATTGTTTTACTTCTAAATGTAGAAACCAGTTTGTGTGCCTGTGTGTGGCTCAGTTTTCCTGTAAAGTTGTTGGGACATGACACTTTTGGCAGATGTTCTAGTTCTTGTTGGATGAACTCTTAGTGACTCTCTGCTGACTATATCAAAGCTCTAATAGCACAGGCCCACACCTGGTTGCAAAACCGGTAACAGGGACATCATTGGAATAACTATAAACCATTGAGACTCTGTGTCTGTACACTACCATGTGTTTGTGTAATAATGGAAGAAACATAGTTGGCATCTGATAATGACAGATGTAATCATTCCAGTTTGTCTGTCTGCAGTTGCACATTTGTAGCATGATGTGGTAGAGCTAATGGGACAAGCACAGTATGAATGCATCAGCATCAGTTATGAATGAATTTCTGTGTGATAGAGGTTGGCATTATAAAAGGTGTGTCTTAGTCATTAAATTAATTACTCTCACTGTTGTGCTCTAACCACAAGTCACAACACAAGGTAATGTTTAATGTCAAGGACTGCCACTGTCACACAACATTTTTTCAATAGGTCAATAGGTTACTGACATCAAAATGTTGTTTGTTTGAGAAACCAAAAATACTCTATCACCCTTAGTTCTCTGTATAAGCACCTAGATTCCCTTGCAGAGAGAACTTAATAATAATAACACATATATAGCTCTTTTCAAGATACTCAAAGATGCTTCACAGTTTAAAACAAAGCAAAAACCAAGAAACAGTCACTTTGCTTAAGTTAAAATATCACTTTAAAAGAATATCCTTGTACATGTAGCTGGATTTTTAAATCACAGTTTTCACACGCAAACACACAAATACAGTATTTGACTATGACAGGTTCAGTCAGCTCAGATTGATGGGTCACATCCAGAGTGCCTCATAAAACTGAACGTGATTGACCTGCCCTGCAGCGTTAGCCAGCAGCTTATTATGAAAGCCCATTTTCTGCATTCCTCTCATGTCACCTAAAACCTGCTGTTTACCACTGAGTGCTGTCTGCGGGAGCTGCCCATCCACCAGTCTCTCTGTTAGCTGTCGATAGGCCAGTCTAATCTCACACTTAGGGCTGCCAGTGCGTGAGTCAAGGCCTTGGCTGTGTGTGAAGGGCTTAAGCAGCACACACTGACAGCTTGTCGTGTTACCCAGGTGCTTCTGCTAAACCTGCTGTTGAAATTATTAGTAGAGTCAACATGTTAGGTGTGGGAATAATGGATGATGACGAAATACTCATGTGCTATGGCCTAAATGTGCACTGTAAAAAAAAAAATGTTGCTAAAACTCAAAAACTCAAGGCAACAGGATCCCTCAAGATTTCTGAGTTTTGGGGCCAACTCAAAATCTCAAGTTTTCAACAATGAATTTTTTGTTCACCTAATTTGATGTTCATATGTCTGAAAACTTAAAATTTTAGGTTTTGCTCTCCATCATGATTTTTTTTACTCATCTTACAGCCAACTTACTATGTATTGTTCAGAAAAAGTATTATTGTTTTGTTAAATTTAGTTTTTATTTTTATCAATAATACTACTTTTTCTGAACAATGATAGTAAGTTGGCCGTAAGATGAGTAAAAAAATCATGACAGTGAGTAGTTGTTGGACATAAATTATGATCCTAATAAGATTTTTGGAGTATAAGCATTATTAGGGAATAGTACCACAAAAATCTTAAGATCATATTTTATGTCCAACAACTTCCTTGCTTCCTACAAAGGAGCAGTAATTATGAGTTTATTAGGGGAATATGTTAGTTGCTAATTAGTTGTAGAATATGGTCACACATTGATTAATAAATGCTTTATGATTACCAACTGAGAGCTAATTAACCTCTAACTAGCATGCCAGTTAGCACTTAATTAATGGTTAATAGGCTGAACCTAAACTAAAGTGTTACCAAAATATTAGTTGTTGAAAACCTGAGATTTTGAGTTGGCCCCAAAATGCAAAAATCTTTAGGGATCCTGTTGCCTTGAGTTTTTGAGTTTTCGCAGCATTTTTTTTTTTACTGCATGCCATTATTTACAAGTGCTGGTATTTTAAATTTTATTAGTTGTAGTGCAAATTTGTTAAGTGAGCAGGGTGTTGCACCTTGTGCACTGCAAAGAGAGTTATATATAGACTGCTTTTGGTAGATTTATTCAAACATTATTCAATATCATTTCAATATCATTTATTCATTTCCACTTATTCCTGTTATGGGATGTGGATGACTGGAACGTATCCCAGGAACTATGGGCCTTAAATGGGGTAGAGATAGAGATAGGGGGAGAGACAGAGAGACAAAACAACCTAACACCTGTAAATCATATGTAGAAAATTTAGATTATGTTGACAGATTTGAGTTAAAGTTTTTGCGCCCAAAACCTAAAGATCAGTTCTTACTAAAATAATCTGTAGATTAAAGTATTTTACTATAATTAGTTGCTTGGTTGGTTTGGTGAGTACTACTATATATAGTGTTCTCTCGAAAATTTCTTTATACAATTGTGGCAAATTTTTCTGAATATTACTCACAATAAATTGAAATTTACATGGAAATTTTAAATGTGAATAACTGTATGAGATGTGGTATGATAAAGCTAAGGAAGTCTAAAGTTTGTATGTCACTTTCACATGACCTCAGTGTGACATTGTGTTTTAGTTCATGACCTGTGAGCAGTTCTGAACCTCCCCTGGAGGAAGTGACTCACACCTGCTGCAGCTGTAATCTTATGAGAAAGAGACTGGTCCAAAATATTTTCACAGTTTGGCTCAAAGTGGACTCACCTGCACTCACAGCTTGTCAAAATTTAAAAAGGTATTAGTAGTTGCATAATGTTGCTGGTTTTGTGTTTCTGTTTCAGGTTTTTACTGGAGTTGCTTTTGTTTGTTGGTTTGTTTGTCTGTTAAAAAGATAACTCAAAGTGCTATGGGCAGTCTTTAAAAAAATTCAGTAGTAGGGCAGTAATAGGCTAAGAAACTTTACCATTTACTTTACCATTGCAAAATAGGGCTAACTTTTTCTGATACGAACACACCTGTAACTTTCTGTTTATGGCAGATTTTTATGAAACATTCCAGAAAGGTCATGAAGTAGTAGACAGTAGCTCAGTAGGTAGAGACAGTCGCCCACTAACTGCAAGGTTGGCAGTTCAGTCCCCATTAACAACATGGCACGCTGCCGTTGTGTCCTTGGGCAAGACACTTCACTCACCTTGCCTGTATGAATGCATTATTGTGATTGATGTGTGTGATTGGTGGTGGTTGTAGAGGCTGTATGTGCAGATTATTATTATCAAAATTAGAAAAGAAACAATATTATAATTAAAATGGGAAAAGAAACCAATAAATAGTTTGCCTGAATCCAGGGTGGAATTGTAATGCCTTTGAGTGCTTCTAGCTTGGCATCGCCATTTATTCCCAAGGAATACACCATCCATGTATTTTAGAAAAATAGCAACATAGAGTTCATATATGTAATAATCTTACTTGCTTGGTCGTGTTTTAAAGGTTTCTGGCTTAAAGTGAGAAATTGTGACATGAATATATATATATATATATATATATATATATATGCAGTGTGTGGACTTGTGCATAGTGTGCCTGTGAACATACTCAAGTGTTTCAGTCTTCTCTGTGAACAGGTGTGAAAAGGTTAAAAGGTAAAGACAGTAAATGTGTGAGAAAGAAGGAGCTCTCGGTGGAAGCTGCTGTTCCTCTGCCCCAGGGCTGTGTGAGGGTGCATGCCCAGAGCAGAGTATTAGTAACAGGATATGGCAGCAGTAAAAAGCTGGAAACTTGTACCTCCTTATCTAGAGGGCAAGTCAATGTGCACTGGTTTTCTCATACATACCTGATCACTACGATAAGTTGCGCCGTCCATGTGTTTATGTGTGAAGTCTCAGTTTTCTGTGAAATCCCCTTTCATATGGTTTATAGCTACAGACAGACTGCAACAAATATAAACTATTTTGGCAGAATTCTTGGGAAATATGACATATGTCACTGGTATATCCCTTTTTGATACACAGTTTATGTTCTAGCTCACAAATATTAAGTCCACATAAATCAGAGGTCAATTTACCTCTAAACTTATGCCTTTCTCTTTCATACCTATGCAATTATTGAAGATGCAGAACATGGCCATTCAACAGTTTTCAACACTGATGTCAGCATCTCAATGTATCTTTAAGGGTTTGGTAAATTGTGTTTTGGTTTAATGCACTTGAGAAATTATATGTAAATAAATATAAGTGATAGCCAAGGATGTCATTTGAGAAGCCTGTTGTTTTGGTTAATAACAGTTTAATTATTGCCATGAATCATGGAGCTGTTGGGCTAAATGTCAATGAGTCATTTTCCAAGACGGTTCATATGCAAGTCTGACACAGGAAGTTGATTTAATGACATTTAATAACGTTTCACTTTTTATTGCATTGGTTTTGTATTATAATTATAGGCTTAGTGATTGATATTAACAGACTGTGTATCCTACAACTCTTCGACAATCTTTCGGCAGACTCACCCTTCTCCTCCTCCTCCTCCCACCAACACTTCCCTTTTCACTCCCTGAGGTTTTGGAGAGTTTTAGGTTCAGCCTGTTTTTTTGTGTCTTCCTGAAAAGGTAAGACGATCCCTCCTCTCTTTTTTTTTTCTTTCTTTTTTTCTGAGAACAATGCTAGAGGACGAATGGAGCTGGCACTGGAATAGACCAGAGGATTCACTAGAGAATGTGGAAAAAGATAGTTATTGATAATAAAGTTGGATGGGCCAGACAGAGCTTGTACCATTATATCCCTCTGACCTTTTCTTGTTCTGTTCATTTCAATTGTTTTGTATTATTACATCATAGGCCTTTGCAATCTCTCTGGCACCATCAGACATCCAGTGTTTTATTAAGAGATCTGAGAATGGTTGAAAGTGGTTCTTTTCATGTGGTAGAGCCTGAGATAGTAGACAGTGTAATTAAAGCCAATGTATACTGAGACTTCAAGCACTTGGAGAGCGCAGACCTCATATTGGCAAGAATTTAGTGCTCAGGACTCAAACCAGCGTTCTTATAGTTCTAGGGTAAATACTCTATCCATTGCACTCCCTCTTTTTTACTTTTGGCTTTTCCCTTCCGGGGTCGTCACAGTAAATCATCTGCCTCCTAGGATGCAGTAGTTGCGTATAGATGCCGCAACCTCTCCATTTATCCAGACTTGGGACTGGCACAAAGAGTTCACTGGTTTGTAATCACCTGTATCTGGATTCTCTATACGCTGCCTCACAAAGCCCACACAATGGTAAAGAATGTTTCTTTACTGATGCCCTGTATTTAGGGTAAGTATTTTAGCCCTATCTCACAATGATACATAATCTTCAAAAAACTCCTGGACCCAGACAGTGTTGCGGATCCATACAAAAAATTATTCATTCCTTCCTTGGCCCACACAACATAGATACATTGACTAACAAATCATCACTGGCAGCAAAAACGTAACATCCTTGATGGAAGTGAAAATACATCTGCTTGTACTCGTGTTTTGTCAAGTAGTCTTATTACCAGCCATATGTTCGAAGTCTGTCTGTCATTGCACTTGTCAGTTTTATCCATTTCCCCGCTCATAGTTAAACTTAATGAAAAATGTGTTTCTTTGAGTCTTAGGGTCAGTTATATCCAGATGTGGAGACCTTCTTCTTGCCTTTTCTGAAATGTAATCTCATTTTGGACAAACAGGCTAGAGAATAACATACTGCTGTATCATATCAGTCTTTTCTTCAAGTTTCAGATGGATCCATATGTCCATCAATCATCACAGGTCCGCCTTCGTCCCTCCGTCTCCGGTTACCCCATCTGGGTGTCAGGTCATTGGCGTTCGTGTTGGACAGTCTCATGAGTCATGCTTCTATTCTGAAGGTCTGCCTTATAAACCCGCTGCTGTATTGGGTTACTGAACAAACAAACTTTGAGCCAGCAGAAAATCCATTAGCCGTATCGATAAACACACATACCCAGAGAGACGCAGATGGGGACAAACACATTCTTATACAAACAGAGTCAGGTACACACACAGATGTGACAGGCGCTGGCAAAGAAAATAAAAGTATGAGTGCACAGAAATTAATATTGCGGGCATGCTTTTATAACCAAACCATACACCCATGGTAAATACATTTGATCTATATTAATACCTGTGGGAGTTAAAAAAAAAAAAAAAAAAAAAGTAAACCCAGCACGCTATAATTTTAAAAAACATAAAGCAACATGAAATAAAGGCTTTTTAAACTTCAGGTGTATGACGAGTGCCTTGGTTTTTTCTTTCTTTCTTTTTTTTTTTAAGTAGTTGTTTTTTTACATTATGAATATGATTCAATAGACTGGGCAGTGGACATTGCCTCTGTCTCACAATGTTGGAGAAATTAAGCCCAGACCTGGACTCAAACTGGTGTTCTCCTAGTTTTGACGATCTGCTCTATCTATTGTGGCTGGGGTTAGAATCCTTGGCCCTGTCATGCATAAAAGTCTGGGCATTACATTCAAGTTATTTTGCTTAAAAGCTAAACAAAATGTAATCTGGTAACATTGTGTTTGGAAGTGTTTGTGTGGTACTTTGTTACAGAGTGCAACTGCTCAAATTGGCATTCCTCTGTCCTTACGTTGTCACACAATGCCCATTTGAGCTCTTGACTGATTCACTTTTGCTTGATTTGATTGGATTTTTTGGTGCCAGTTTGTAATATTGAAGACCATAATGAAGATTTGAGATGGTGGTGCAAGGGTGTATGCAAAATTTGTGAAATTATTCTGTACTGTTTCTTTCTGTAGTTTTTGGCAGTCTTTCTTAAGATGTCACTTCATAGTGTAATGATGCATTGATTTAGTAATAATCAATTTTAAAATTGGCTGCTATACATATATTATATTGTGATGCAACTCTGCCATTTATTGTAGTATTTTATGATCTTGTGCTCTTTTTGATCTTCAGCTTTCTAATTTTTTACCCAGTAAGATACACTAGGTAACCAAACCTATTCCATGTGACAAACGAGCAATGTTGCATCACTTCTATTTGACAAATGCCCTGTCAACATGAAGCATGATGGAACATTTCCACAGTCGCCCAAATAAAACCGGACCGTTCCTCTCTTGCTCTTTCCCTCTCTCTCTGTGTGTCTCTTTACTGTGCCACCAGCAGTTGCAATCACTGCGAGTTAGCACCTCGTCATAGGCATTCTTCAGGACATATTAGCACAGCCTTCTCTGGCCTATCCAGTTTCAAGCCACACACATCATGCATACACACACATGCATCAGCTGCAACCCAATATGGGCCTGCTCCCACCCTAACACAATTTTTACAGGAGGCCTCTCAACAACAAGTGCTCGGTATAAAAATATCCCATGTCATTAACGGTAAGGATTATGATTGGCTGGGCAGATGGACATGTGACCCATGTGAACCAATGAACTAAATGGGGGACAATACAGATTAGGTTACCCCTGTGGTGGGTGTTGTACGTGTGTTTGTGTGGTATTTTTATCAGCAGTAAAAATGCCCTAAGGTCAGGGCTTTGGTTAAACGCATGTACCAGAAAATCACAGGACATTTTGGTTGTGGTTAGAAACAGCAGATAGAAATTAAAACGCAGCATCACTGTAGCCTCAACAGAATGATAATTTGTACAATCTCGATTCTCAAAAAGTTGGAACACTGTCTAAAATGTAATTAAACACATTCGCAAATCCCTTCAAAACATTTTATTTTCAGTAGAACATACAACATATTTGGTGAAGATTTTACCATTTTATAAAAATATAATAGCTCAATATAACATTTTATCAGCACATGGGTATAAAAGGAACATTAAAACCATGCATGATTCTGTAATGGAAATCACTGCATGATTTAGAAGTCACTGTCTGTAACACAAATGTATAAGCTAATTAAAATATCAACTGTGATACAAAAACACGGCCATTGTCTCACTGTGTCTGTTTTCATTAGAAACACTTTACTTTCAGCCTTTTGTTGCCCTTTTCCAACTCTTTTGAGATGTGTTGCCAAAAATTCTAAATGAGGCATTCATTTTCATGAAATAGACTAATGGACTAAAATATGATTTTAAGACAATTGCATTGTTTTTGTTTACATTTTACAAAGTGTCCCAACTTTTTTAGAATTGGGTTTGTAGTTTGCAGACTTTCTATTTTCCCTTCTTTACCATTGCAGCATAAATGAAGCCTACCATATTACAATTTCTGTCAATCCGGTTCAACCAGAGAGGGAAATCAAAGAGTTGAGTGGGCGATAAAGTGCATATTTGCCCATTGCTGTAATACGCTCTGTTACTTTGTGAGAGCTTACTGAGTGATGTGAAGTCATGCAGGTTGTCCTGTGGGACTTGCAGACTTGGAGGCTTGGCTGAGCTGAAAGAGAACTGTCACATGTTGTTTATTGGCTCAAGTATGTGTTTTTAATGTGCCAATGTAGTGTCAGTTTATTCCGTTGGCTTCTTCAGAAAAACGCTGGTCAATATTTACTTAAATTTTCCTGTTACACTCTGGTGAGCACTCTTTGTCATAGCTTATTATCCAGGAACTTTACAATACGGGCATGCAGGAAGTGTCCACCTCATTTATTATTATTATTAATGCACTACAGGGCAAAGTGAGATGTGACACCTGTGTGGCATTTGATTAAATAAATGAATAATAATTTATAAGGTAATTCAAATGACAACAAATTATCGCCCTCTAACACCTCCCTCTCAGAGCTGGCCTGACCCCTGATGAAGGAGCCACATGTTTAGGGCAGGATAGTGGCTTAGTGATAAATGGTAAAGTGCTTAAACTTATTTGTTCATTTACTTTTGTTTTTTACGGTTAGCATCATGTGGAGCATTATTTGGCAACTTTGGTCTTGAGGCAGGGCTATGATTAGTTCGTTGCTTGGTCAACACTGGTATACTGACACTCATTTACTTTTACATTCATGGGCAATTGGGATTAATCAATAACTAAATACATACGTGTTTTTGGTCAGTGGAGGGTGGAGTATTAGAAGAGCTGTTTAAAGGATAAAATACACTTAAAAAAGCATTTAAATTAGTTTATGTTTACCTTTGTTGTAGCAAATATGGACAATGATGAGTTTCTTTATTGACCATACCAAGCATAATGACCTCATTTAGTCCTGTCATTTTCACCACTGGAAATCAAGCAACAGTATGCGAAATAGACTAGTGTTATCTAAACTTAAATTTACCGCTACTCACATTTTTATCCAATGTTAGTCTTTTAGCAAGATAACTCAAAAAGTAGTGGTCTAATTTTAATAAGATTTTCAGAAAATGTTAGGATAAAATATGCTAACTCTAGTCACAAGGGTTCAGTAAAGTAACAAAAGATTAGTTTTATGGGATTCTTTACCTCAGTGACATATAATGGCTTGAAGTAAAGAATGAAGTCTAGGTCTGGGCACTATACCTAAACGTTGCAAGATAGGACTACTGCCTTTGCATAAGTCTGAGTTCTTTGAGTGCTTCTAATTTCAAAAGCCATCAATACTTAAAATGGTTGTACTAAGTTGTTGTGGTAAAGTATTTGCTTACCCAAGTGTAAAGAGGAGCCACTGGGACTGGGAGTAAAGAAGTGAAAGCAGACTGAATAGTTGGGAGGATTTAACATGAGCAGACATAGGAACAGACAAGCAGACAGAGAGTAAGTGGGTGGACAGTCTCAGGCCTTCGGAGACCCTCTATCCTGGATGTAGATGCAGCTTTTTAACTCAGCATGACCAGATACAGCTCACAGACATACCCCGAAAGACACTTACTCACTGACCCCATGGCTCTACAAGTCCGCCTTATGGTTTCCCCTCTGCATCCTTTAAACTCCGCACATGACAATTACTGCAGATTTGATTAACAGAGAGCGCTGCATGGCTATCAAGGGCTTTTTTTCTTAAATGGTGGGTCAGTGTATCGTCTTTCACTAGCTGTCATTTATACTGCCACGGGAGAGGAGGGGGGAGTCCCTTTACTGGCCCGAAGCAGACTTCAAACAAAGCCCAATAGAGAAGCACTGAGCCAAATGGAAGAGCGAAGAAAGAATGAAAGCTATAAAAGAAAAAAAGAAGACAAAACAGTTGATGAAATGAGTGAGCGGACAGACTTTTTAACAGGAGGTGTGGGAACATTTTACCAGTCATCTAGAGTTGGGTTTCATCTTGGCAGTGCAGTGTGAATGGTCATTACTTTTCCAAGGCCATCACATTGTGCATTTGCTACTAAAGTCAGGAAGATAAAAAAGCCAATCCACCCACGCCTGTGTATGGATATTGTCATGAAATTACCAAGACCGTGAAGCGGCCAGACAACCAGCCAGTCTGGAAATCAGGTTCGCATTTAGGAGTGGGGAAGCAAGAATGTGTGGTAAAGATGTGAGCGGAGAAACACTTTTCATACAATACATGCATATTTTAACCCTAAGACTAAGACCCTGAGATGTTTTGGCCTTGACTGGTTCTGTCATCTAAGAAAGAGGTTACGTTGTAGGATAAAGTCTGGTTTTATTGCGTATGTAGTGATGTCATGATGTATTAAAGGCATTTGATTAGTCTGCTGGATCACTTTGTCTCACAACTTTACTGCTATTCAGCTCAAATATAAGTAGTTTCCATTGTATAAAGTTGACCATTGTATAGTTTTAGGATTAACATTTTGTCCTCTAAAAACATGACCTAATTTTTGGGCCAAGACACAAAAACATACAATGATAGATACCAATCGACACACATTTAGAGCAACCAATTGACCTTGGTCTGTGGGAGGAAGCCACGGTACATGCACACTCTAGTCAGACAGACTGGCAGACCCTGTATTATGATTTTAATTATCTGGTCAGAGTAAATGCAAAAAAATCTGTCAATAAAAGTTGCCTTAAAGTTTCATTGTTTCTTCCTTTATCTTTACATTTCATTTTCAAGTTCAATCTGCTTTCTCCTAATCATTTCTACAAAAGTTCCCTTATGGTAGACACATTTTGAGCAAGTATGGGACTAAATCTGCTTTTCTTCTTGTCGTTTTGATCAGGACCACTAGCTTTTATGGGAGCTGTGAGCAAATCCAACTGTTTTATTGAGTCCAAATCCCTCATATTTCTTTTCAGCCTAGTTCACTCCGATCTCCTCACCTTGCTGGACTCACGGTGCATAAACAAGCCTAATACAACTATGACTATGACAACTATCTTACACCCAGCTGGACTTTATTCACGCAAGAGCCTCAGTGGTAAAAACGGACTTATTATTTTCCATCATTTTAGTCTGTGTGTGACTGCTGGAACGTGAGCGCTATCAACTTAAACAAATCACCAAACCACCAAGTCCTAATGCAGTGGCAGGGAACACTGGATTTATTTTTCTTTCAGAAGTACAAATGTTTTGAAATACAAATTTGGGGCTGACTTTTTGCAGCTAATGGCTACCCCTTGACAAGTGTAAATGAACGGGCAGTAAGGGAGCGATGGTAGAAGCAACAGGAGTGAGAAACAATGCGAGAGATGAAACGTGCTGTTCTCGCCTCGGACTTGTACACATACACACACACACACACACAGCAGTCTACAGTGATTTCACAGTGCAGCTATACTCCCCCCGTTCAGTGAGATGTTTTCATTAATTCGTATGGCTAATGCACTGCTGGAGTGGCCTGTGGTCTGGCTGAGGTGTTTGATGGAAAAGTTGGAGTCTAAAGGAAACAGCACAAGAGCAGCAACATTATGTGCATCTCTGGTGTGTCAGTTACAGAAAGTGTGTTGTGTGAGAGAGTCTGCCCTGGGTGATTCTGACAGAGATCAAATCCATTTTATTAGGCAACTTTAATGTGACCTCAGATCAGCTTAACTACTTTACATCCATTCACAATTTCTATAATGGACCGATGTTGCCTTTACCATGAGATGAGTAGTAAGTCAGTGCATATGTCCACGTTTATACTGTACATGGGAGAATTTGTTGTGAATGCAGGTTAGAGGCAGATTTCTGCATTTTGTGTTTATTATATGTATCTGATTTTTAATTCTGACTCTGAAAGGGTGTAGGTTGCCAGCAAAAGTTGTCTATAATGTAGTTTATTTTCACAACTGCAGCACAAATGCACAAGACAAAAAGCTATAAGACAGGGACAAATGCAATGATTTTAGAGTTGGCTTTGGTAGGGTTGCCATAATATTCCTTTCCTCAGTGAACATCTTTTGCAGTACATCTCAAAAAAACTTTCAAAACATAACATTTCATATAACATGTAGCACACTGGCAGTTTGAAGATGTAAATACACATCATTTCCCATTTGTGTAGTATTAATAATAAACAAATATCAGGACTTGCAACCATTGCCTTTGAAAGTAGGGGATGATTCAGTTGACTAAACACTGTGACTGATAATGTGTTGGAGAAAATATTAGTTCTCGATGTTCTCGATGTTGACATCATTACTACAGTGTTTGCGTGGTTTTACTATATAATACTAGATCATTGTTTTGCTGTGGTGTACTTTTTTATTTTATTTACTGTATATAGCTGTGGATACTGATTTTTCACACTGTCTCATCACTTTGAGGTCAGCAGGAACACCTTTATACTTCGGTGGATACTTTGTACTCATTACAAAAATAATTCTCCTTGATATTGCATGTCATTATGACAGTTCACACCTGATGGTCCTTTCATGTAATATTTAAGTGTTTTTCTGGCCTTTTGTTTCTTTTTGTAACATTTTACTACAACAGTTCAGTCATGTTGTCTTGTAATCACGATTCTCCACTCTTATAATGTTCTCTGCTGAACAGCTTTTCATTATGACATTTCTAGCATTATGTGATTGTAATTTAGTAAAAATCATGTATGTATCACATGACATTGATCAGGTGACCACATAGACTAAAAGCAGGTGTGTCTCAAATGCACATTTCATGTCTGATGAAGGGCCGGCGCCCGAAACGTCACTTATGGTGAAAAATTAAAGCTGAAGCTAAAAAGCATTGTTGTCATCTGTGCTAATCTGTCTTTAAATACAACTGTATAAACAATTAATAATCAACATAAACACTAATAATAATGTGGGCTATATGTTTCTTTCCATACCTATCCCTTATACTTGTATCCCTTGTACTTTCCTCTGTTCTGGATTTCATTTTTAGTTTTTTGCCCTACAGCAAGATGCTTGGACTCTGAGATGTTCTTAAGCTAAACTCGTCTTATAAACAGCCGCAGGTCACAGCCATTTTCAAATCAGCCCTGTAAACACAACTCGAATTGATTTTCTGTCCAACTAAAAAATATGGATGTGATGGGGGAAAAATAAATGGGGAAAAATGTGCTGCACTTCTCATCAGAGACTTGTAAATATGAAGTGGCACACACATTTACACAAACACAAACAAACACACACGTCGGCTGCATTAAAGTGAGCGTAGCCTGTTATTCTGTCCATACACAAATACACACATAGATTCAAATGGCTAATGTCAAAGTCAGTGTGAAGTGTAAAGAGAAATCTGTCGGCAGCGTGCACACAAACACACACTCGGAGGGAAAATAGACTCTTCACTGTCGTAGCCTCTAAAGTCCAGCCAAGAGACACAGAGTGAGAGACGCACTCTGACGTTCCAGTATGTTATGAAAGGAGAGAGGAAAATAAACAGAATAAATAGTGGGATTGACATCATGTGTCTGCTCTGGATGGCCATGGTGAGGAGAGGCCGGCGGACATTTATTCAAAACAGGTTCAGAGAGGCAGAGGCTAGGAGTAAGTATATATTCCCATGTATCTTTTAATAAATGATTAGTCTGTATCCAAAGAAATATGTAATGAGCCCAAATACCTCTCCATAAACCAAAGTTAACTGTAAAAGTTTCAGACAGGTGTGGAAAATTTTAAGGTAAGCTCTGAACATCTCTGGTATTTTGAGGTGGCAAATTAGTCCAGTTTTACAATTTTATCGAAAATAAAAGCACAAATAGCTATGCTATGTTGTGGGGAGAGAAACATGATTATAAATTGAGTAGTGAAGCTTTCAGCACTATCTTCAGTGTAGTACATGGAGTCGTGGAAGTAATGGTACGGTCCCCATAAAACTCTGATCTCATTATGAGGAAATCTGTCCTGGATTACATGAGAAAAAGGGCTCTTAGGAAAATATGTGTACTTTGAAGAGCTGAATATTCTTGAAGCAAATGGTACTCACACCATATTATATAGACATAGTACATTGCTGTTCACTCACTTTGCATTTTGTAAATTAATAAAAAAAGTATGACTTAAATACTAGCATTTCTGCACTCGGCTTTTGTACACTACTGCATTTAAAGTCAATGCAAAGAAGGCATTGAATTGAGCAAAAATTATATTAGCAATGTTGTGATAAGCCCCTTACAGGGGCACATCAATAAATTAGAATATTTTGTGAAAGTGAAAACATGTTGAATGCATTTCAAAAAGTGAAACAGATTCATTCTAGTTGTTATGATTCAGTACTTCATAAAATTAGAAATGACATGTAATTACATATTAATTACAATCAAAATAAATAACATATTTCCCTCTGTGTGCCGTGAAGGTTTACAATATGATGTTTCTCAAAAATATTATTATTGTGTGTTGTTGCTGTGTAGTTGTAGATATTTAGAAAATGCACACATCCACTTGTTCATCTACCAGTATAAGGCTTGCTGTTGTAAAAAACAAATACAATAATACAATACAACAAAAATAGACTAAATGCAGCAGCTCTCATAGTGTGAATCATATTTGCCTGAAGATACATAATACTGTACTGATCTCTGTATGTGTGCTATGCAAAATCCATGCAGGAGGGACTGAAAATAAATAAGTAAAGTGCTGAAAGATCCACAACAGCCGACAAAAGCCCTGAATGTTTATTTTCCCTAATTATGCATATGAGCTGTAACCAGACACTGTGTGCTATGGGAATGCCACAAAACTAATTATGGTGTAACTCAGATCTAAATTAGCCAATAAACACCGGTCCACATAGGCCTGGTAGTCTCACACATGCAGTAAAGCCTGGATCTGTTACTGACTGCAGAGAACCATTAGTGGAGTCCTGACTGTCACCGTTTCCTCATTTACAGTTTACAGTCAGGATGCTGGCTGTGGTATTTCTGTACGGCCATTAATGCGCGGCTGTAAAGCTCACTGCTGCTGTTTGGGGAGGTTCTGAAGACGGGGAGCTCCTATAAGCGACATTATGTGGACATCTGATACCTCAGTGTCTAGACGATCATGCACTTGTACGTGTTTGTCATGTTCAGTAGGGATCCTCTGCAAACTTAGCCGCTAAGGGGGAATGGTTATTTTCAATGTTATGTGATAACCTGGAAAAATAATACAAAGAATTCAAAATGAGTTGTAACACTGTGTAAAATGTAACTAAAAACAAATGGTTTGCAGAACTATGAAAATAATATTTTATTCACAATAGAACATAAACAACAACAAAAAAAAGTTCCAAAAATACTGAAATGTGTGTATTTTTAGAAAATTTTAGAGATTCGGAAATCATTGCATTCTGACTTTATGTACATTTTGTAATTTTTGCAGTATTAAATTCATACATTGAACCCACCGTTCCTTGAAACAGTGATTCTCAAATGGTCTTAATGTGGGACCAAATTTAGTCTCTGATTATTTAATTGTGACACACTTTTCACTAATGATATTGTTAATTTTTCTACAATCAATACAGAAATATAATTTTTTAAATCTATTTTATATTTTTAAAACAATATTTAAGCTTCAAATAAGCAAAACATTGAAGGTTTATACAGCCAGATGTGATCCACTTCAGTTCTCTGACCCATTAGTTGAGAATCACTGTATGAACATATGAGTATTAGTGACTAATTCAGGTTAAGTTTCATTTAGCATTTTAGCATTCATTTAGCATAGCAATTGACTGGTAGTGTGGATTTTAGTAGATTTTTTGTCATGATAAAGTTTTTCCTCAGTTACTTTTACAGAACACATGCTGACCTGACATTGCATTCTTTTGTGGATTATGGGTCTTTTGGAAAAAAGTTAGGTCTAATTGAATGAAATAGAAAGTTATAGAAAGTCTCTTCCCAAAGGGACTGGACTACCTGTGTTTATGACTAAACTTTCTATAATGCTTAGACATATCTCATATATATATATATATCATACTTTTACCGTATCACATCTATTATGGTGTAGCTTGTTACAAGATTTTGAGTAGCTTTGCTTCCCTGGAGACCATTCGAAACATGTTCCACCTGAGACGTTTGGCCTGTTACAGGATCCTGACTTCTCCAGTTCCAGACATGGGTCCAGAGTAAACCAGGCAGGACAGACACTCTATCCCCAGTGTAGGGTTTCTCTTTCGCTCTGAGCACTGTTCGAATTTTCAAATCACTGGTCAGCCATATGCACAGTGCTCTTGGCCTTGATTTCCAATGTGCTCTATACAAATACACATGCCACTAGGCAGCTATTCTAACATCCTAATCAATGGTTTTTCAGTTGTTTTTGTTTAATCAGATGTAGAAGAAGTAAATCTGAATTTAAGTAAAAATAAGTCATTAATATAAAGTTTACGTAAAAAAACAAAAAACTAAATGTACTACTACCACTACTAAAGCTACTACTACAACTTCTCAGCTTCTGCTCTTGCCACTAATATTCTTTCTACTGTTGCTACCACCACCACCACTGCTGCTGCTTTAGTGAAAGTGGAAATAAAATGTTGAATGTAAAGTTTACTTAAGTACAGATTACTTTTGAAAGTACATTTTTGTACTTGTACTACTATAACTACTAATAGAACTACACCTAAAATCAAACCCAGGACCATCTGCTTGTGTTGTGAACATGCTCCTACTTTGCACTCAGAAATGTACTCAGAAGGTATTTAAAAAGAGAGAGAGAGAGAAAGTACTTGAGTAGCATAGTTAAGTAAAAGTATCTGGTTACTTCCCACCTCTTTGTATAATGAAACCTAATGTGGTATAATTGTCCTTATTCCAGCAAATTTCCTGTGTTATGAGCATGTGCTGTTTGTGCTTTTAAATCAAGATAGTTTCCCATTTCAGAACATAATCTACTGTATGGTTTAATGAAATGTTTACAAAAGGTAGTGGATTTACTTCATCCAAATCCTTCTCTAACAAACCTAATTCATTTGAGTGAGTTATCTTCATGAGTTATCAGCCGTTATCCTATCTTAAGACCCCAACGCATGTAAAGAAATATAGCACCATAAGGTTTGGAGAAAGCCAGATTGGGTTAGATTAGGGGCCAGTCACTCACAAAAGGGGTACTAGGTGCGTAACTCTATCTCGGCTACGGCTCTCAGCTTCAATTTGAGTGAAAAGGCTGCACAAACCAAAGTCTGTAAGGGGAACAACTCGAGCAAAAAAACCTTAAACCTCTTTCAAACAAATTTGGCCCAAATCAAAGTGGCACTTATGAATAATTACTTTGTGTTTTTAGCTTGGAATAAGAAGGAAAACAACAATTAACAGTGAGAGTTTTTTTTTCTCTCTCGTGCAGGAGGCCGTTTTGTCAGCCTGTGTGTCTGATAGCTTGAGGAAGTATCTATTTACTTAGTGATTAGGACAATTTGACTGTCGCAGGCTAGTAAATTCAAACCATTCAGGCATCCAGATTGGCCCAGACAACTTCATCAAGCCACCTCATCTGGATTTCTGTCTGTCTTCTCTCCCCCCTCCAAACTTAAATAAACCTTCACATATAATTACGGCCAATTCTGTATATTTTCACATCCATTTCCTTGAAACACTCAGAGCGATAGGGCCAGCTAAGAGCATCTTGATGAGCGGACGGCACATTCACGACACGCGGTGAGGAAAAAGTGAAAGAGCGTCTTTTATTGATTCAGAGGTAAAAAGGTTAAGAGCAACATTAGCCGTTCTGTCCTTCGCTAGACGTCTATTTGGGCTACACAGAAAAAACGTCTTGATCTGATCTGGTGTCGCCTTGTACAGCGATGAAAACATTATCAGAGTCAATATTATGAGTGAAAAAGCTCCTCTTACGCAGAATGTGGTATTGTGGTCACGGCTCGGTCGCATTAAGAGCCAGAAAGAGAAGAGATGACAGTTAAAAGTCGAATTACATTCATATATTTTGAATGGAGTGTGGCGTCACCTACGAACTTCTCACCCTAAAAACACTTTAAATCAATTTGCTTCAAGAGGTTATTTTGCTGAACTGTACACATTCTTTAGTTCTCATAGACTCAACCTCTCATCAGCTATGATGATCATCTGATTGCATTGACTCAGTGTGATATTGGTTGTATTTAAGGGAGCAGTGAAGTTAGGGGTGTTTAAGAGTGGTGTGAGGGTTTCAAATGTAGTAGGATAAATGTTATGTAGTTGTGTGAAACTGAGTAGTAGTTGATTTTGATGGTGATGGCAAAAGTCACTGGTTTACCATAAAGTCACCTATGTTCCTCTAAATAGGCACATTGTATTGTCTTCTGCCATTATGGAAAAATGTTTACAATAAGAAAATAGAGTTATACCCAAACACCAAATATTTTTTATTGAAAAAATACATATTTTTATTAATCCTGACAAAAGTATGATTTGTTTGTAAAACACTTGCCATCAACCACACTATCATTTCATGAGAGCATTGCCAGATATGTCTCAATGTTGATATGGATGTCATATTTTTGTCTGTGTCCCCCTGCAAACTACAACAAATGGAGCAAAAGCTCTGAGTCTGAAGTGGTTCCTGTAAAGTTTGAGCCTTTAAATGCTTTTAGCAAGCAAAAGCTTGAAAGAGTCGAGCTAACTAGCAGTTACTAGCAACTTTGTGAACGTGTCAAAATGTACTGTAAATGTAATGCTGACTTAAAGGTTAGTGTGCACATAGACTTACTGCAATGTTACTACACTGAGGTTCAGTCTGTCATAAGAGGAGTGCCCATTGTGTGTGCAACAAAAGTATTTGTCCAGGCTCTGATCTGGATCCGCATCGATTATTTGCTTCTTTGCTCACTACTGACCATTCCTGAAATTTTCAGAATCCAACCATAAGTTTTGAGTTCACAAGCAAACTCCAGCAAAAACATAAACTCCTTAGGTGAAGATAATGAACATCTTGCACATTACATTTACAAAATCCTTTAAGGGCTGTAACATGTTTTCCACGTGGACCCAAATTCCTTATGGCAAAAGCCGTAAATCTCACTAACACATAATTTGTCACCACCAAACTACTGTTGAAACAGTGTGGTTACCTACCAGTGTAATGCGTGAGGTTAGTAGATGGGAGTGGAGTGATTGCTGTGACCTTTGACCTTGCAATAAATATAAAACATAGCTAAGTACTGTATATGTATCTATTAAAGCCTGTATGTTTACTATTTGTCTCTCCTAAATACGCTCTTATTTAAGTTGTAGGATGATTGCTGATTGGCAGAAAGCCTCGGCTACACTGTGTTCCTGTGAGTTTCGCTGCAGTGTATACGGTCCTGTGTGTGTGCAACAGGGGTACGATCTGGACAGTGTCCCTATGGCCAGAAAGGGATGTAAGTAATTACCAATTCTCCAAACACTACTTTGGCCTAGTTAAACATATTACAGGGCCCTCACAGCAACTGCAGGCCACTCCCTCCATACTGCAACCTGTGAACAGCTCACACACACACACACACACACACACACACACGCACACACACACACGCACACGCACACACACACACACACACACATATATGTGTACATTTGTACTCTGCACTGAGCTGCAAGCTGCCTGCAATTAGCCAATCATCATCATCACAGTCATCATCATCATCACACATAAACATGTGTAGCCGCCGCAGAGCCGTATCCACTAAGGTTCATTTACACCACTGTTGTTTTTGTTTAACTTTCTCTTCGTTCTCCGGAGGGTAATCTGTTTTGTAAGCTCCATAAGCCACACGCCAAATCCACACAACCCCGACCTGTGCTCCAGGGTTTACTCTGGATCACTGTGGACATGCATGCATTGGCAAAAGGACATATTATATTTAAATTTGCAGTGTTCATTTTGACATTTTTTTAAATCTTTTATCTATATTTAATATAGCATAGCAAAATAACTGATGTGTGTATATTTATAGCTAACAATATGCTACAGTGGCCAATTTTCTAGATATTAAAAGTAAAATTTCTTCATATTCAGATAGTTAAACATCTTTATTTGGCCTTACATTATTCAATTCTATGTTGCATCTCATCTTCAAAGGTGTTATTATATGCAACTGTTGACTTTAATGGATCAAATATTTGTCCACTCGTCTAGTTCTAGAAAGCTTAAGTTACCTGTATAATATTTTCATTGTAGTTTTAAATTTCTAATTACAGTATTTACAATTATAAGGCAACATTTCATATCTGTCTACAATTTAGCAGTGTAAGGATTAAAACACAATTAACAACATATAATTAACCAATATGCATGCTAAAATATCATTCTGTAAGTAGTTACATGTTATGATAAATTGTATAAATTATTATTCAATGAGAGGAAGCAACTGAAGGGTTTGGTCTGACTAATAGCCAGGCCCTATGCTAACATGAGGAGGTGTGTGTGTCTCTCAAGGCAAAAGGACTGCTCTACTCCTGCCTTTCTCCTCTCTCCTCCATCCTCTCCCCTCTCTCCTCTGCCCGCACACTTCTCCCCTCTCCTCTCCCCTGTCTCCTCTCTCTGCTCTCTCCTCTGCCCTTAGCCCTGACAGCTGATCTATCCTCACACTGATTAGTTTAACTGGGCCTGAGGGCTTCATTACCATCTCACAACAAACAATTATCATGTCTCTGCGGGCCGGAAGACACACACTACAAGCCTCAACACTTTATGTGAGATACGCTAAAACCCAGCATGGGAAAAATTAAAAGGCACACTATCATAGCGTATCATTTTTTCACCTCCTGAAAATCTATCCTCATTATGAAATTGAGCTCTGTGTGTTTTGTTTCTACACACAACAGGTGATGGGGAAGGAATGTAAGTTATCTAAGGTGAACCGTTTTCTGTCATAACCTTCATATCCTGTTTCTCCCTAGGTAGTAGCTCATTAAGACTGTGAACTTTATTGTTCACTTTTCTGAGGACATTTTCTAAAACATACTTTTATTTTTATTTGAGCACATTTTCAAAGACATTTTTCATTCTGCAAAAGTATTTTTAACCTCAAGAGCAAAATAGTTAGTAGTAGTAGTAGCTTTAGTAGCACCGCCAAGGACCAAGTATTTTAAATTCTTACTTCATGCAAACAGATATCAATACAAACACTAATAAAAGCAGCCTGGTTGTAGTCTGGCAAACAAAGAGAGTATTGGGTTGCACCGGAGTGGCCTTGCTCAATTCTCTCTACAAACAAATGCAGTAACCTTTAACTGAAAGGTTATGTCCCACACACTTCTTTACTTTCACTTGTGGGGTCAGACTAGAACAACCCATTCATAAATTTAGTTGGCCAACACTTTATATAAAAATGTTTATGTTACATAATTAAAAGGTAATTAGGGCGCAGGTGGAAAAAGTTACTGTTACTTTTGTAGAAGTGAAAATACTCAAAGTTAAAATAACATGTACCTGCTCTACTAATATTACGACTACTAATACTACAGCTACTACTTCTACAGCTGCTCCTGCTGCTACTACTACTTTTGCTATCTGCTATTGCATAAAATATAACTGAACTACATACTAAGTCCAAGTATCTAGTTACTTTTCACCTCTGCATTAAATCTCTCTTACTCTTAATTATCATAACAGCTATATTATAATGTAATCATCTGTTTCCAAACACGTGCAAGCCGACAAAAATTACTTACAAAAAAACATGAAGTTGTAACAAAACCAGACCAACGTTTAGAGTATAATAATGACACATAATCACTCCAAATGTACACAGTATTTTGCCTGCCCCACCATCATGGTATCACTTCTCCACCTGACCAGCAGCAGCAGCGGCACAGATTAAAGGTTACTAACACTCCTATTACTAGTCAACAATGTCCAGAGCTCCTGTCAAAAGCATGATTAATGATCCTCTCACTTCGACAATATTGTTTTAACATGATTTCTAATAGAGCAACTTGAACTGGCCTGCAACACGGAGGAGAAATTAGAAGAGTAATCTGGAGAAGAAACCCAGAGCGTTGACACTTATGCAACCTAAAATAAACTCCTATGGACATAACACAGATGCACGACCGGAGAAGTGTGTGCCAAGTTATAGATTTTATTTAAAACAAGCATGCTTTTGGATACTAAATGTAATACAACATTAATCAGGCCTTATTTGCTGTTACTGCAGCAATTCAACATTTTAGATAATTAAGGCGAGACAGGTAAAATTATTTTTAACTATTTTTCACAGTGGCCAGTTTTGAGATTTTGGATCAGAGTTTCTTAACATGTAAGCTAGGGTTTGTCTCACACTCTGAGTTAGATACTGTATTGCCAAAAAACATGTTGAAAATAATTTTTTTAAGGCTTTAGGTAGAATTGTCTAATTTACAGAAACAGAAAATAAGAAATCTATAGTCCTCACTGTTAAAACATTTTAATCTAATATGTCAACTGAATAAACCTAGAATTTTAAACCTGGCCCTCTCCAATAATCTCATTTTAATGTATGCAAATTAGTGCACATTTAAGTAGACAATACCTAATTTGCCTATATGACATTAAATTACAAAACTTGCAATACATTTTTTATCTTAATGCCTGCAATCTACTGGAGAAATTTCACAATATCTGTTAAAAGGTTTACCTTATTCATGTAGTGTCTCTCCTTTTTGCTACTTTTGTATAAGTTTCAGACTTTGACTCTGCTTTTTGTAACATTTGGGGCGATTAAATCTTCCATCTTGCTCTCTGCACACTGAGGTATCTTTGTCTCTCTCTCTCTCAGCTGCAGTGAATTAACAGTAACACTGTCCCAAGGCTGTGGCCAACCCATCCTCTTCACTATATCCACATTTTTACAGTGCACTTTAGTCTTTTAACATCAACTTGCTACTTGTTGTTATTTGTTGACTGTACACAGTAGAAAAAAACTGTTTTATGATATTGGTATGTGTGTGTTCCAGTGCAGAGTATGTGGTGTCGAAGGCGTTGGTCCGGGGGCTCAGCGGGGACTGCTGCACGGAGACTTAATTCAATTTAAAAGTGCATGTTTTGACAGGAGTTAAGAGTTAGCTCGGGTGGCAAGAGTGCCTTATATAGCAGATCAGAAACACACACACCCGCATACACACACACACACACACTTACACTGGACCGCACTCAAAGACCCTCTCTTTTTGCATTGGGACTGAACGCAAATATCCCATCTTGGACATTTAGATCATGTATAGATATAATGAAAGCTTCACCTTCTTCAGCGCAGGGACCTAATACTGTTTAATTTAATCCTGAGAGTTTTCTTGTATATTCTGCAATGATCTAGACTTTCTATCTCATAGAATGTAATCTAGCCATCTAGCCATCATTTATTAGTTTCTCTGACTGACTTTCTCAGAAACATTTGAAGGACAACTGACCAACAATTCATCAAATCTATGAAAGAAATAAACAATGGGTTGCACACAGATGGGAAGAAATCAAAGTAACTTAGAGAAAGCTGTTAAAAAAAATACAAATAAAAATGACATCTTTAAAACTAAACCAGTGATTCCTAAAAGTGAGTCACATAAAGGTTGAGTATAGTTTCAATCTTCAGCTTATTTGCAGCCTTAATATGATTTTACTTAAATGATATAATGAAACCTCCATCTTCTTCAGCATAGGGACCTAATATCATCTAATTTAATCCAGAGAAATGGATTTAAGTTTGTGATCATATTGCCAAAAGGAATTGAAGCAGTGTTGTCTATGGTAAACGTTTGCTGATAAAAATAACTCAATGAAATGAGGCACAACAAGACAGTCTGCCCTGATTACACACATCTAGGTATATATGCATTCAAATTAAGTTCACTCATGTGTGGTACCCCAGAGCCAGAAAGCAATATGTTTGATATTTGCATAAACCTAGAGAGATATGCATTCTAATTTTGTATATTATTAGTTATCCTGCCACAGGGGAAGAGCTGGGATAGCAAGGATGCAGTGTTGACTTTAGGGTATCGAGCTATTGACTCTAAAGATTAATTAAGTTAAAACGATTTCCTGCTACCAGTACTGCTGCTGCTACTACTACTATCACTACTACAACCACTACTTCTATTACTACCCAAAAATATTTTTACTCAGGCTTTAAAAAATGTTATTAAGTTTTTGTAACTTTCTAGAACATTAAATTACTCTTGTTAATTATCAAGTGAATTTCCATTTTCTATATTATTATCCCACCACAGGGGATAGCAAGGATATCAAGGCTACAGTGTTGAATGCAGAGGCATTTTTGCAGGATGTTCGTGGTCAGATATGTTGTCTGTGAATTAGAGACGCAAGCAGGAGTGATGAGAAATATCGTAAGTGGACACGGGGCAGGGAAAAGAAGCCATTGCGGTATCCCGGTAGGCCGGCTCGGGTAGGTAGGCAACGTTATGGGGCCTATCAGGTTCCTCGTCTTCCCATCCCAACGTCTGGTTTCCTGCCATTGATCAGAACAGCACACCCCCTCTCCTCCTCCCCCTCCACCCACCGCCGCCCCCTGATGGACGGGGGGAGAAACTTGAGAAGTGAGAAGGGTTCAGAAGGAGAAGAGAAGGGTAAAGGCATCGGTGCTGTCTGCAGAGCCCACCACTCCGAGAGCCAGGAAAGAGCCCTGCGAGGAGCCACATCACAAACGGAGTATCTTATTCAACTATAATCTGATTTAGAGCCGTCCCTCTCAGCTGTAGTGTGAAATGAAAAGATTCAAACAGAGAACAGCAGAGATACACAGAGAAGACAAAACGTGTGTTTGAATGTAGACATTTTTAGGAAGTAATAGTATCAGTTAATGTCCCAAAGCGTTTCTGAACAAAGAACTCAAAGCTTACATCCAAAATGACAATACAGAAACAATGTTTATTTTCTGCAGTACTATTTAGTGTTATTTATTATTGGATTGTCTGTATGGTGTGGTATGGACATACATCTTGAACGTGCATTGAGTGCATAATTACATTTTTGCAGAATGGCAATACAGCATCTAGCTTTACCTTCTGTCAGATGTAATGTAATCTATCTATCTTATTTATTGCTTTTGTAAAAGTGCACTTAAGCATCTAACATGAGACAAAAAAGTGTGAAACCTATACTCTGTATTGCAATTTAAAAAAAAAAATCAGGACTGTAATCTTGCTTTTACTCGCAAACTGACCGGCCAACCATAAAATCTTGGTGATCAAATAAATAAAAGAAATTTTACACATTTTTAAAAAGAAGCCAAAGTAACTGAAACACAAAGTAACTAACAGAAAGCTGTTAAAATAAATTTAAAATGTATCTAGTGACTCCAAACTGGTCCCAAGAAGTCCCAGAAGTGGATTGTGGGGAGACTGAGTATAAAGTTTTAATGTTGAATTTTTTAGCATCCTAAATGTTATTTTAATGACATGACATTATGAAATATATTTGAAATACACGAGTAAAAAAAAAAAAAAAAAAGTAAAAACTGGGTCACAATAAAATTAATTAAATAAAAGAGATGTTAGTAGTAGAAAATGTAAGAAATACTATCTGCCACATAAGCCAGGGGATTATTTTCCTCTGGGGCAGATAGGTCAGCATAGTGTCCGTGTCATGGGTACACTGTTTATCATTGCACCCTAAGATCCAGCAGTGCACTCAGAGGCTCACCCACTTCCACAGCGCGATCCCGATGAGTGGCAGTTACTCCTCAGCTCTCTCCTGCCGGGAGGGGGTCATCACCCTGTCCATCTGGTCTTCATCGGCCCCTCTCATCCAAACTTACTGATTTAAACTCCAAGGGGAACTGCAGAGGGATTTTTTTTAAGTCTTACAAATAGAAAACATAAAACGTCAGATTTGGATGATAGTGTCACATAACTGTTGTAGAAGTTGTTACATTTTTCTCACTTGATTCAATTTTACATGCTCACCAAAAACTAATAACTTTTGCAAATGCAGTCATGCAAAATTTTGTGGAGTATATGAAGTGGTTGTTGTCATTCCTATACACATATATTATTGATAAAATGAGCAGTTTTTCTGTTGCAATGGTATGCAACTTGATAGTGTGTCCTATGACTTAAAGGGAAAAATATCAATACATAATTTAAACACAATACTACTCATATTTTATTTCTTTATAACAAATCTATACACAATAACAAGTTAACATAAGCAATCAATTGCAGTTCCTGATGTATATTAGTACTTTTTGCTTTCACTTTTCACTATAATTTTATTTTAGCTGATATTTTCAATATCACAACACACCATGAGCATAATAATACATAATATTAGTCATTTATAGCAACATGTTACTTGCATGTCCATGTTGTCATTTTATCTGTTAAAAACAAATGCTGCATTGTTGCATGCCTTTTTCAGAAAAAGGACATTTTGGTGAAAAAGCAGAGAGCTCTATTTCAGATTGCAGAAGTATTAGTGGAGGTTTAATCACAATGATTTATGGACGGTAATAAGAAACCGTAAAGTGAGAGTTGTTGGCTCTTTATTTCTGCTTCTTCCACAAAGACCCTACTATAAAATGTGAGTAAAGTTGGCAGAGCTTATGTTTCTGTACTGTTTTAAAAATAAATTTACTTCAACATACAAGTTATCTTAAGTCTTAATGTGTGTCACAAATTAAAAAGTTCCACACTATCGCACACAATTGTTTCAGATTTTCTTTTTGTCCATCTCAGTCTTGAACTGGACTTTGGTCAATAGTGCAACCCGATAACCACGCAGTCTGGTCCCAAACCCCCTGTGGACCCAGTGCACTGTCTCAGCCACCTGACAAACTACCTTCATATACACAGTCCTGGGCTGTCACCACGTCTGAACGGCTGAAGGAAATACCGGTGACAAATTAAGCATGGTATCAGCATATCTCATATCGGGCCGCGGCTGCCATTGATTTCCCAGTTAAAGTGAAAGTTTTATTGTACGCTCAGCTGATTCTCACTTTGGGCTTGACAAAACAAACAAACTCAGATAGTGACATGGTTCCTGGAAGCGATGGAATTGTACAAGTTAAATAAATTTTGATTAATTATGTTTTATAACTTTAAAATAACATTTCAGCAATTTTTAATATCATTATTATTTTATTGATTTGCTGTTTGATATTGGATAAATTGATTCTCTTGTTATTGGATATTTTTTTTACAATGTGGCAATAAGGAAAATAATATAGCTACAGTAGTTTTTGATGCTATCTTTTAGAGCAGTGGTTCCCAACTGGTGACACAGAGCCCAAAACTGGGTCATGGTGAGGCTGAGTATAATGTTAATGTTCAGCCTATTTGAAGCTTAAATACACAGTTTAACTACAAGAGCATATTTTATTTTTGTAACTTTTATTTAACCAAGTAAGTGATCTGAGAGCCAATTCCGGCTATACACAAAACACGTGTCATAATAGTCATAGTAAAATAATTTAGATAAATAACTTTGGTTGTGTAAAACATGATCACAATAAAATAATCAAGGATAAAATTGGGTCCCGTCATTTAGACTAGTTAAGAACAACTGCCTCCCCATCTCCCCTAATGATGCACATATCCATCACAATGACAGCCTCTAGCTCCCATTGTGTTCCTGCTGTGGTCAAAAATTCACTGGCCTGGAAGCTTTTTAAGGGATTATTATGGGCTGTAGAGGAAACCAGGCGGGTGCAGAGTGTTTTGGTAAAGTGGTGGTTCTCCAGTCTGTAAATTGAAGGCTGAGTAGGATAGAGAGGATGAGCCCCATGGACCTGTATACAGTATACTGTTGATAAATGAGTGGTGAGAGCCGCTCCATGTGCGACTGTTAGCATGAGCATATGGGACGTTTAACTCACTGCACACAATTGCTCAAACTGGGCATTTTTTATTATCACTCAGCACATTGTCAGAAATGTTTTGTCTGTTTGCAGTGGTGGACAGATACTTTTTAGTAGTACATTTTTTAAGAGAATGTCTGAGTACATTTTGCAGAACATATTTTTACTTGAGTACATTTTAGAGGGGAGAAGTCATTTTTAGTTTAGTTTAAAGGCACTATGAGCAGTATATATTTTTTTAAATACATCATAAAATATTACCCACATGTGTGCAAAGATACGATGCAAACATGTTAGATCAAATTAGTTTTTACTGATAACAATGGTACAGTTGATCTATTAACTATTAATTAAAAATATGTTTTGCATAATGGCCAAGTTTTTTTGTTTTTGATTTGTTTTTTACATTTTTTGTTTTGGTTCTAACCCTGCACTGCCGATTGTCCAATCAGCAAAGCATAAACACTGGCAACACACAGACCATTGTTTTGATTTACACTGCAGTACCCTTTCAAACCAGTACAAGTGCATACTGCTTACAGTACCTTTAAGTTTGTAAATATTTTGTATTGTAAATATATTAGTAATATAATTAGTAGTGGTCATAGTATTAGCAGCAGTAGCAATCCTGTTGTAATGACAATAGTGATAGCCATATTAGCAGTAGTAAGAGTAGTTGCAGCAATATTAGTTGTGGTAGTTGTAAGCTAAGTTATTGCAAAAAAACTATTTAGAAAGTGCTAATTTTGTACTTTGTTACTAAATCTCAAGCAGTCATTTTGTTTAGTACTTTAACTCCTACTAAAGCTCTCTTAATATTGAAGTACTTTTACTTGAGTACAGATTTTGAATACTTCTGTCTTTTTGTATTTGCTATGTAATCATTATTTCTGTCATGCAGTTGACTGACTTTTCATTTTACAAAGTGCCTCTCTTTGATGCTGTAACTGCCTGTAACTGATAGCCCCTATACCAGAGAGAGTCAGTTGTTTATGAGGCGTGATATGTATTTTAAAAAAGCGCGTCTAGCACACACCGTTGCCCGGGGCTCTTGACAGTTGATTCCCACTCTGCTTGGCTAATAGAGTCAGATAATGAATTTACTCCCAGTCGCCAAAGCAGTTTTTAATAACAGGCAAATGTGTGCTGTCTGTTTGTTATTGCCAGCAGTGTCCTCGCCGCCTCCGAGACCCACAATTACGCCCTAATGGCATTACAACAACCCACTAACTCTTATTGGCATTAAAGCAGCTCATAAACTCAAAGTTATTATTTACAAAATCAAAAATCATGCACAAATTTAAATACATGCATCCTAATCCTATACATAAGCCCTTAACGTCATTTTAAACTGCATTATAAATATATGAGCCCGAAACATGAGGCAGATTTCTTTCAGCCAATTGAATTAGCTTTAAATTAAACCCTTAACCCCACGGCCATATATTAACTGAGTGTATAAATGGATTACAGTGTGTTAAGGCGCCCACGCTGTGTTGGACGTGGCTGGAAAAGGAGACATTTTACAATGTAAATAAATGATTTAATGCATTGAAACCTTCCCCTTAATTCACCCAGAGAAACACAGTGGAATAGCTCAGGTTGTACAGGGGAAATGAGATGATTTCATTTTCCATGCCTGTAGAAAAAACAGCTGTTGTATTTGTTGGAGTTAATAAATGTCACGGCTAAAACTTCAGGTTTATGCCCATGACCAGCGTACACACCCAGACCAGGGCCACTGAACCAAATATACTGCGTCTACTGTGCTCTGTACGACTGCACTTTACGGCATCCGCACTGTAAAACACACTTGCTAGCGCTAACAAATGAGGTGCAGTTTTCTCAGCTTGTAATGACATGCTCTCTGTCTATACTGTACAAAAATATGAATTTGTCATGGGTTAATATGAAGATTTTAGGTTTATTATTAGATGATTTTTCTTCTTCTTCTTCTTCTTCTTCTTCTTCTTCTTCTTATTTTATTATTATTATTATTATTATTATTATTATTATTATTGTTGTTGTTGTTGTTGTTGTTGTTATCTTAAATTATTTTATTATAATTACTATTACTATTATATAGATTCAGTATACACAAAGTGAAAAATTTTAAACATTTGCAATCATTATTATTCACTATTTATGTAATCTACTGCTGTATGCCAGGCAATGTGTAATAAAACTGTATTTTGTGTACACTTGTTGTATATGTAAATGACAGTATACTTATCTAACAGTGATTATTATTATGTAGAGGTAATTACAGTAAAGTACAATTATAATATTACGTAACTCTTATAATGACCATAATTATAATTAACAATGCATACAAAATTCCACTCTGTGTGTACTGGACCTATATACTGTATATTTTACTTTGAATTGAAATAAAGTGACTTTTCCACAATATTTTAATTCATTGAGCACTGGTCTATTTATCCATTCTCACGTCACTTCTCCAAGACGGAAACGCTCCGATAACTAATGTCATAAATAGAGTTTGCAATAAATCACTCTTCATTTACAAAAGATCCCCTCAACAGCTTTAGCCAGTGCATCACGCTGCTCTTCTCGGTCCCCATTCTGCGCTAATGCAGCACTAATGCAGCGAACAGGGGGCTTGTTTTTATTAGCTAGTGTCCCACTGTTTGGATAATCTCTCGATTTACCAAAGCCCTCGCTGACAGGCCTCATCTCCGAGTGCCGAGCCCCTACAGGTGTCCAAACACAGGCTAATGGACCCAGCGCCATCTCCCCTCACACAGACACATACATTCATTTTGTCACGATTTTCAGTGCAATACAGGAAAAGTTAGTACACTGTGTAAAAATGCTAATTAAAACAAAATCCATTGGTTTGCAAATCTCCTAAAAACATATTTTATTCACATTAGAACATAAACAACATGTTAGGTAGCTGAAACTGCAATTTTACCATTTTATGAAAAGTCATTGCTCGTTTTGAATTTGATAGCAGGAACATATCTCAACAAAAGGCTGAGAAGAAAGTTTATAGGAGTTCATAGTTAATAAAAGCATATAAAGCATATGAACCTGAAGTTCAGGAGCATCCAATACATCCAATACTAGTAATACAGACAACTAAAACGCTCCCAGAGATCTTAACTGAAATACCAATAAAGAAACTGCAAACTACTCCTCAAGCTTCTTTCAATAGTTACAGTTTTTCCAGCCTTGCTCTGTTCCAACTTTTTTTTTGAGACGTGTTGCTGCAATCAACTTGAAAATGTGATATTATTTTTCACAAAATAGTAAAATATCTCCATTGCAGGACCTGACATGTTATTTATGGTCTGTTGTGGAAATATATGGTTTTATGAGATCTGTTCATCATTACAACAGTTTTTTATATACACTTTATATAGTGACCCAACTTTTTGGAATTAGGATTATAGGTTGTCGCACATTTGTCAAGATCCAGTTCCTTTTCATTGCACTGTCCTACACTGTGCAAAAAGGAAGTCTCCAAACCAAAATAATGTGCTAAATAGGCCACTTGGAGGTTTGAGACAAGTGGCTCTTCCACACAGGCTGTCTAGTAATCAACGCATGTCAAACACAATAGAGATCAACCATCTTCAGTGGATGGAGACCATCTGACTGTTGGCCTGGGCCAAACCAGAAAACAACAGCATCACTACTGTGTCCACATCGATGATAAAACAGGAAGTAAACAGCGTAAAAAAAACAACAACTCTGATGACAGAAAGTGTTTGCACATTTGCTTCCACTTTTTGAACTTTGAAAAGTGGGAGATAAATTGCCTTATTTATTACAAGGGAACATGGTTTGTATGAAGAAACTGTTTGTACCACATGATAATTTGCTTTGTCTTATCCTTTTAAATTCACGTTTTTTTTTTTTTATATCAAGACTTCTTTTTCCTTTCCTTGACATGACTCGCTAACTATCATGGTTTTTGCCAAGAAAGGGATGAACTCAAAATGTAGTGGTCATATTTTTCATGTAATGTCAGTAATGAGAAGGAAGGAAGGAAGAAAAACTTAGTCAACGTTATATCTGCCTCGATCTTGAAGTTTTTTAAAAGGATTCTGTACCACTGAAAGATAAGTACTTTGTGGCTCAGTAGATGAAGCATTTACCCTTGAACTTGAAGATGCCTGGTTCAAGTGCAGGTCTGGGTACTATATATTTATTATTGCAGGACAGAGGTAATGGCTTAGCAAAGCTACCCTCACCAAGTGCTTCTAATTTTAAGTAGCCAGAAGAGAAGTCTCTACTTTTCTGTACTACTCTCTACTTCTACTGTTATGAAGCAAAACATAAAGTTGCCAATAGCGTTTGACTAAAACGAAAAAGCTAATGTCATAATTTCCAATACTTCTGTCCAGCAGGTTGAGCAGCTACACTGACTTTGAACCCTAACAGTACTAGTCATCACTGTAGTGGATCCTCAGTTAAGAAGCATGTCTAAGTACAAGTACTTAGAGGTCCATCTTGTTGGCTCTGCCTCCTTGTTTCGGAGCAGAGTGCAGTACATGTGTCAGCCCATTGGAATGGTTGATGAGTTCACACCGCTCGGGCCGGGTGATGATAGGATAAGTTCTAATGTAGACAGCCATAAACACAGCGGGCCACGGCTAATCCTGAGTGGCTCCTTTGTGTATCTCACACTGCACAAACTGTTGTGATGGATCTCCAGACCTCTGACCCCTGATGACGGATAGCGCTCGGAGGGGAAATGTAAGTAGGAGGCCGCAGTTATCACTCCGGTCCATCCTGTTTGGGAGACCTAATGCACTCATTAATGCATCAGTGATGTATTTAGTTTTTAGGGACCAACCAAGGTGAAGTCCAGATGTAACAAATGTAACGTAGATTTTCAAACATGGAGTGGACATAAACGTGATATAACTTGGCTTCAATCATAACAATTATAATACGAATTTGGAAAGTGCAGACCTCCACCAAGGCTTTACAGTTTCTCCTTATAAAATGGTCAGAAATTTATGAAAAAATCTACACCAAAAACTAATCATTTGTGACCTTTCCTCAGAGTTGTATCAGTGACTTTTTAGTTATGTTGCTAATAGATGCACAAACAAACCAACACTGGCAAAAACATAACCATGGTGGGGGTTTACAAAGTCTGACTACTGAATATGATACTTTCCAAATCCAATTAATCTAATGAGAATATAGTATAAGCAGACAAGATAAAAAAAGTCTTAAAAGTCAATCTGCTCTCTCACTGACCCAAATCACACACTTACATATTAATGTAGTCCACTGATCCAAAAACTCACACTAGGTCATGTCTCCTTACACAGAGCACATTTATACAGAGCAAAGTGCGTCTGTGAACCTGACAGTGGAAAATGTGAACCGCTCCCTCTGCCTCCGTTTTGGTCTTGGCGTTTTGATTTGTTTGACAGGGGAGAAAATTATAACAGCAGGGGGAAAGAAATATGAAAATATGACTGGTAATACTTTCAAAACATGCCTATTTTCCTTGCTGTCTATGCAGAATCTACAGCAGGCGTATACTATTCTAGTGCAACGATACGCCGGTGAATCATCTCGGCTGATGACATGGGGCCCTAATGGTTTGTCTATGTATTGCAGGTTTGTTTCCATATCTCGGGGCGACTTTGTGGTCCGGGACATTATTGTGAGCTGATTTGATCATTTTCATGTCATTCATTTATTTATTTATTCAATGTACTTTATTTCTTTGATTCTTTGAGCCTGGGGATATTTTGTTTTAATGAACGCCTCATACTTCTCCTTTGTTAGAATCGGTAACTGAAGCTCTCGGGGTAAACCCTTGCACTGGAGATGATGGTTCAGTTGAGGAAAGCAAAAACAGTCTGTGATTATTCATAAATTTGGCATATTGACATGACCGAGAGAGTATGAGAGCCATCTTTATATTATTAGAATCATGTGTCAACACAGGATTATCTGGGGTGAAAGGAACTCTTTTAAAGCCTCAAATCCTTCTAAAAAGTTTTTATGTGATCCAAAAATGTATATTCACATAAAAAATTGGATTATTAGCTTTTAGAAATTACCATAAAAGATCTAAAGTAATGCCACATATAATAAACAATATATTTTTTTTTTGTTGCTTTTTTTTAAGCTGCCACTTAACCTCAGAGGTGGAAGAAGAACCCAAAACCTGTACACAAGTGAAATTACTGTTACTTCAGAATAATGTTACTCAAGTAGAAGTAAGTACACACTACACCTACTGCTGTTCCCAAAGCAGTATCAAACTTTTGATAAGTGACTTTTTTCCCCAAAAAGTACATTTTCTTCAAAACATGCACTTACGTAGATTACCTGAGTATAAGTATCTAGTTACTATCCACCTCTACTTGACCTAATACCACCTCCGCTCCAGACACACATCATTGTTTACCATGTTGACAATGTTTAGTGGCCTAATATTTGTGCAGTGGTTTGATTATTAAAGAATTAAAGCACCTGGAAAGAAAATAAAAGTGTGTAACACATCTATGTAGCTACACAACAAAAAATCTCCTTATCCACCAGCCTAAGAACTGTATAGCTACGTATTCTGCTATTAGAAAAAGTAAAATTGGAATAATTCACCACCAAGAAATGCTAATTCATACATAATGGAGCAAAAATGTACTCAAGTAAAAGAAAAAGTATCACATAAAGATTTCTACTTAAATAAAAGTATAAAAGTATTTACTTTTAAATGTATTTGTGAGTAAAAAAGTAAAAGTATTTTGGACAGATTCAAGAACTAATGAATGTGTTAAACGTGAGGGATTTGTCTGAAAACTAAAGGTTAACAGTGCAACAGAAGAGACTGAATCTGTAGTAAGGTTTTTCTGAAGAGTACTACTTTACTGCATCTGTTATACTGAAGTACTCTGGCTACAATGGCAACACAGCAAAAACAAATGATGTCAAACCAAACTCGAAATACTTTTTACTTCAAACCAACTCATAAATGTAGTGGAGAAAAAGAACAGATACTTGCTCTAAAATGTAGTGAAGTAAAAGTAAAAGTACCCCTTATAAAATTTATTCAAGTAAGGTACAGATACATGAAAATTGTACTTAAGTAAGTAACTAAGTACTTTTACTTTGTCACATTCCTCCGCTGTCTATGTGTATCTTATTGTGAGGTTTGTTTGTGTAAAAAGAAACTACTAGCCACTTTCTCTGGGAGCATCAGTCATGATTTATGTGTTGATATCAATAACTTTCATAGACCAATCAATGGGAGCTTATACTAAAGTCAAGATATAAAAATTATAATTCATAATTCATTTCACATCCAGATAGTGTTTTACCATACAACAACTTAACTGTAAAAAAAAAAGTCCACAAAATGTTCCACTACTATTTGGAGCGCTCCATATTGTGTCAGTGTGAAGCAAGTGGAGCTCTGGTTTGGCTTGGTTTGTTTGCGTTCGAATCCAGACCAATCACTCATCATCTCTCGTGTGTGTGCACTGGAGCTACTGTGCACATAACAGTCGTCTCCCCTGAGAGTGTCAAGATACAGTGCGCTTCAAAGCACCACACTGCGCTGGCTAATTGGCTCCCAGCAATAACACAACAGGCACTTTTCAGTCTGCGCCGCCAAGTGCTGAGTCAAAGTCTCACTGTCAGCCGTGTTGTTTGCACTCCCAAGCCCCTCGCTTGCACAAAAAGTGTCTAATATTTTTTACTTTAATGGAAATGTGGGCATGAATAATAAATAAACCATGTCAGGGAAAGGAGCTGGGGCCAAAAAAGTTTAATTCTCCCGAGCTACAGTTTGTTCCACACACGTTCTCAGCGGACATGGCCGTTATTGGATGAGGCTGCTCTAGCTAATATATCAGAGAACCTCCAAGGGCCAGTGAGTCGCACAGATTAAATGACCATTCAGTATTTGGGTTTCTGAGTGTTGGCTATCGCTCTGATGCCAGAAATGCACCTAAATCACACAGAAAAAAAAAAACAAAAAAAAAAACAGATGCAGAAAACAGTGATGCTATTGTGTAGCGCACGCAAAGCCACTGGACAGGGATTATTAAGGGTGTGTTTTATACTTTATGTTTTATTTTTTTATTAAATCATTGGTAAACTGGGGCGCTTTGGTGACATCTTGTTTTTTTATGGGCCTTTTATCCAGTTAATCAGTTAAGTAAGGATTATTAGCAGGTTATAGTTTTGCAGCTCTTGGAAGAACTGGTTAGATTTCAATGACATTTTCTTTTTAGCTAACTCTCTACCATTGCAAGATAGGGTGATTTTTGTTCCTGTTAACAATGTGACTCAAAATGTTACAGGTGGATTACATTTTCAGCAAAGATCAGTAATGGGCCAATTGGTAAGCTTTTAGTGTGGATCTAGAGCTAGGGCTTGTGATCCAGGTCTGTGCCTCTAGTTTTTTTCTTTATAGCAGTGATTTAAATGTTTGTTTGCTGAGTGTATGATTTTATTATACATACTTTTTGAAGGAAATAAGTAACTTCTCTATGCTTTTGCTTAATATTAAATGACATAGCTAATGGAAAACAAACAGAGATTAACCCATTTACTTTAGACCTAAAAGAGGTGAGGAAGTTATAGAAGATAGACAAGAAAGGACTCATTATAAACAAAGGAAAGAGAACAGGAAAAATGCTTGTGAGTGCTGAGGAGTTTTAGGAGGATCGATGCAGCAGCGCTCCTCTGGGACCTGGGCTAACAGCACGGCGTGGCGGGAGCTCAGGTGTCCAGTCGATGGCTGATGCATTAGCCTGCTGATACGCTCCGCTTTGGGTTCAAACACACATTTTCTTAATACAACATGAGCCCATTTCCCCCCTTCATTAATCATGAAACCCGATTAGGGCTGGAGGTCTGGCCCGCTTCGAACCCGCCATCGTTTGCTGCCTTTCATTTTGTCAGGCTTCTCATCACATACGCACATGTGCATACAGATGTGGAGGCAGGCAGCCTTTCCATATGCTCAATATAGGAGATCAGGATACACTACTGCTTATGAACAGAAAATATGATTATTGATAGGTTTGGATATTTCTTCATACATTTATTTGTTAGAAGTAGTATGTTTAATATCACAAGTGCTATTCACTAAAATATAAAAATATATTAGACTATAAATTATGATTTCCTTTTTTTTTTAATTCATGTTTTAATTTTGTGTGTGTGTGTGTGTGTGTGTGTGTGTGTGTGTGTGTGTGTGTGTGTGTGTGTGTGTGTGTGTAAACCAGAGCTTGTTCTTTTTCTGGCAGCCATTAATTGAGTAGCCAATGGGAAGTCCCTTATTAGAGTGTGCCAGCATATTAAAATTATTCAAAATAAAATCTAAATAGCTTAATTTTTTTTCACAGCTGAGTCCTATCTCTAGATGCAATTAGGTGTAATGCTTACTATGACTGTGCATACTAGCTCTGGCGATATGGCAAAAAAATGTGTCGATCTTGAATTTCTTCGATTTTATGTTTATATTAAAAAACAAATAAACATGGCTTTAATATGATCCATCTTTTTCATTGTTGTAATAGAAAAGTGGGGGATGTAATGTAGAATCATTGCAAGTTCTAGTTTTTATACAATAACTGTAATAATTTAAACAAATAAAAGAGGCTGATATGTTGTGAGTTTTTAACACAACTAGACTAGACTTGTCCAAAGCATATAAAGGGGCTTATCATCCAGATCGACTTTATACTTTTTGGCACAGCCCTAGTGCATACAATGACTTACCATTACCAAAATGAAATTCCCGCTGCTCCCATAGCTATTTAACCTGTGATCAGCCAGTTTATGTATTAAGGTGTTTCTATTGTTCTTCTGAAAAGTAGAATTCATAGAAAAAATAGATGCTGCATTGTTATGTAAAAAATAGAATGACATTGCTGCGTCATTTCTGCATCTTCATCTCGGTCGTCTCTGTCCTGTCTCTGAATCAGATTGTGAGGCTGAAATGGACACCTATATTTCTTTGCAGGGCTGTATGTGTGTGTGTGTTATGTGGAGATGCAGAGCTGGAGCAGAGTGGGTTTACATGCCTGGGACACTGTCACAGATATCCCCGCAGCGGCCGTCACTCAGCACATATGTACACACACACTCACACGCACGCACACACACACCAGACAGTCACACACATACCCAAGTCAATATCTATATGACTTTGAAAAGAGATTAATTAGAAACTCAACTCAACTTTTTGCCTACTCTTGCAAATTTTATCATTATGATCCCAAATTAACTACTGTATAGAAATCATAATTGTGTACAAGGAAGAAAAGTTTGCGACACTGAAATATTAGCATGTAAATTAGCTCATTTCTTTGTTCTTGTACATTCTCATAATCATCATTCTCTTTGCATAAGTTTTAGCAGATACTTATTGCTTTTCTGAGGCCAAAGTTTTGTAAGGATTATAGATATCACAGAATCCAGCCAGAGGTCATAAACCAGTGAGTGTACTCTTTGTGTCAGTCCCAAGCCTGGATAAATTGGGGCACTGATTGACTGGCAGGGCGTCCAGTGTGAAATCTATGCAAATTAATATTGACTCCAGCCAAGGAGGGAGATTTGCTGAGGTGACCCCCAGAAGGGAAAAGTCAAAAGAAAAAAAAGATCATAGATATTACAGAGATAGCTCTTGCTTGTATGAAAGGATAGTGCTTCAGTCAATCAATCCATCATATACAGCATTTAGTGTGGTAGCCTTAAGTTATTACAAGTAACAAGATACTAGTATTATTCTTAAACTTTTTTTTTCCAAGCAATAACTGTGCAGAAGATAACACACTCAATTTCACACACACATTTGTAGCATGAAATTTGATGATTAGATGTTGAGATGCTTCTAAGAGGAATGGTCTGTCTGACTGTTTGACCCAATTTATTCCCTTATCATTTTGATTTGACTCACTCTTTACAGAACCAAATTGTTTTTTGTTTTTTTTTACTTACCTATAATTCAGCCGCAAAGGATCACAAGCCAGTGTACTCATTGTGGCGGTCCCAAGCCCACCCAGATAAATGAAGAGGGTTGCACCATGAAGGGCAGCCAACTGTAAAAGCCTAGATTATACTCCAAAAAGGAAAAGCCAAAAGGAAAAAAGTTTTTACTATGACCTTTATGGCACATATACTATATTATAAAATACCTACACCTGAAACACTTTTGGGCCTAGACCCACCATTTGAAAACTACTGCTTTAGGGTATGTGCATGCTGGCCAATCACTGTTGGGTAACTCCAGCCAAGTAGAAGACATCAGATTTCAACCATGATTTTTGGTTATGTGGTGTAAATAAATACATATGTTTTTTACCAATGTCCTGATATTATTTGAGTTGCTGGTAAATAGAGAGTTTAAGTGTGTTGTCTGCTCCTGATTCATCCTTCACTCTCACAATACCTCTGATACAAGACACTCATCTATCCTCCCTACATACTCACATGCATATCCCCAAGACACATACAATTTGCATGAGAGACAGTTCGAGCCCCTGTTAAATGACACTGCAACCTTACTGACAGATTAACAATGCACGAACAGATTACTGCCAGACACTTTTCCTAGAAAACATAGGAACTTCCCATGCAAGAGCGTCTGCAAGCCCAAAATGTACATCTACAATTCCTAATGACAAAACAAGGTCGGACTGTGAGCTGCTGCTCCGTGAGCCCTCATGATTCCTGCAGATCAATGAAGTGTTAAGTGGGCCTTTGAAAATAAATAAGCTGTTAACCTAGGGTCTGTCAGGCATGAAGTCCACACGCTGGCCAGTAGCACTTAAACTCAAGAGCTGCCATCTTGTTAACATGGATTTACTCATCACTGCAGCTAATGGGCTCACACAAACCTGGGCATTCAGGCACAATGTCGTTTACACACAACAACACCTTTACAAGAATAGCTGCTCATATGAGAATATATCAACTCAAGTGGGAAGTGCAGTAGCAGAAGGTTAACAAGCTACTTTTTCACAAGTATTTTAACTATGTACTTTATTTGAAGGAAATGTACTTTTAGAGTACTTTTACTCAAGTATTTTTTTTATTTAAGGGTACAAATATTTTTGACCTAGTAACAGTAGTTGTAGTAATAAATAGCTGTGGTAATAGCCGCTGTATTAGCAGTTGTAGTAGTAGTAGTAGTAATAGTAGTAGTAGCGCTAGTGGTAGTAGTAGTCAGCTTGCTACCACCAATTGCAAAAACATATTTTTAAAACTCTATACTTTTACCCAAGCAATAATTTTGTTGAGTACTATCACTTCTACTTGAGTAATATTAAGTTGAAATAACAGTACATTTACTTGAGTCCAGATTTTGAGTACTTCTTCCACTTTTGGAAGATTATGATTTAATGTAAATATTATATAATATATATATATATATATATATTTGCTAATATATTTAAACCAAGGATTAAAACCAAATGTAGATAATTTATCTTTTGCTAAATTATAACCCATCATCATCCTGATCTACCTTCCCACCACCTCCATCTTTCAGCCCCTCTCCGTGTCCCACCCACAGCCCAGCAACACTCGTTGGTACATCCACACACAGCCTAAGTTTGAGGGCGAGCTGGTGAATTCCTCAGGGCTATCAGGTTTCGGGTTGCCTTGGCGACGGAGCACAGAGGCAGATCCATTAATCATTGAGAGCAGTTCACTCCAGAGTGGAGGTCAGACTGATTGCTGTGGATAGGGTATCATCCCCAAACACACACACATTTGCACCTTTGTGAGGACGCTCCATGAACTTAACCCTAACCTTCATCATCACAGCTGAATACTAAACCTTAGTCTGACCATGATATTGGTAACTTTTACACAACTTACAATCTCTAAAGTAGCTACTTAAGTACAAATTACTTTTGAAGGTATTATCATAGCCCTACCCACTTTGCCACAGAGATTTTAAAAAGTTATTTAAAAAAAGTAACTTTTGTTTCTTATTACTTTGCAACTCTGTGTAAGTTGTGCTGCTGAATGGGACTGAAAACAATTTGCACCAATATGCATGTTACATTTAAGCAAAAGTTGTTAAAAAAATCACCTAACAGATCATTTAATCCTTTTTAGAGTAATGAACTAGTGACAATCAGATAAGTAATGGGATAAGCTTTTGTTTTTTGTACTCATTCTCTACAAATGAATTGGGGTTAAGCCTGGCCCATATGACCTCTTTATGTTTCTTTCTCTTACCCTTAAATGCTTGCTCATAGTCCCAAAATCTCTCCCCTTGGTGCTGTGGCCATCAGGTCGGCCGGCTGGTGTCATGTGACCTGGCTGCGTGGAGCCGAGTGGATTAAGAGATTGGAGCACTGCATTTATTTTTCAGGGACTTGGTTGAAACACTAGACCTGCACAGGTGTCTAGGAAAACTGAGAGAGAAAGGGAGAGACAAGGAACCAGAAGCAGACGCAGGGAGGGAGGGAAAGACAGACACGTTATATCCCCCTTTATATCTTAGAGAAATGTTTTCTTGTACATTTTTCTTTTTAAAATCTTGATTGTGATGCACACATTTCCTCTGAAGGGCTTTATCTCTTCATAAGTGATGACAATTACTCTTTGTTCAAATAGGCACAGTATTTCTAAACATAGTGCAGCTTGATCACATATTAGGTCCTTTGAGTAAACAAGGGTATGTATATGTGTAGTGAAAGGGATCGCTATGATATATAATTAATGTTTAAAGCTACACAAGACATCACAAAGAGCATCAGCCCAATGATTTTGATTTTTATTTTCAGTTATTGATTGTACTGCACAATAATATGTATATTTTAGTCATGTATTCAGTGACTATGAGTTACAGTGTAATGTTTGTGCACTGACTGCTAACAGACAAACTGTGGTGTCTCTGAATGGGCAGTGTGAACACCACTTCCTTCCTTATTGATTGGTGAAATGTGTGAGCTCATAAAACTTCCAGTCACTTCGTGTAGACTCATGCAGTGCTGCAGACACACATGCATGTGCTGGTCCATCCTACTGTAGCACAGTTGATCCAGATCACAGATTTATGATGTCTCAGAAACCTGATGTAGATGGCCACAAATCAGTGTGACTATGAAATACGCAGCCACAGGAACACTACACATACACACATACACACTTTCTGAGCACATTGGTGTCACAGGCAAAAAGACACACAGCTTAGTCTCCTATGGACATGCACGCTCATACATGCACACATGAAATATTGGTGTAGCCACTGCTCCACTGAACTGGCTCCCAAAGGTGCCCACTAAATTTACTGGTTCCTCCAGCCACTTCAAAAGCCTTCCATAACTTAGAGGCCAGACGATTTTATTGTTTCATGGAAGAAGGGATACTGAAAAAGAAGTGGAGGAAAGTGTAGGACTGAATGATAGATGTACTCGGGAAAATTTAAATCCTCCTTTGTCTCAGACAATTTAAATTCCTTTGCTTGTAAGGCACGTGCACTTACAGTTACACATGCACAGAAGTACTGAAAAAATATTGGTTAATCTAAACATTGTCCTGAAACTCAAATCAGCACACAGCAAATCATTACAACTCAAACTGACTATCCACTGTCAAGCATATTGCAGTTCTTCAACACTTTAAACACTTCTTGTATAATAATACAGAAAAGATGACGTGAGCAGGTTTCTCTCAGGTGCAGCTTTTAAGAATAATCACTAGGATAAACAGTTAAGTGATCAACAGTAATCCTGGGGTAATCTCTTACGGGGTCACCACAGCAAATCAGTGTCAGTTCTTTTAGTTTCTTTAGGATTTCATATTTATTGTCCTGTGAGAACCTAAAACCTGCCTGTTTTCGCCATCCCTTGTTTGGTCTTTGAACCAGAACGTTATCAGTAATCAAATCCTTTTCCAACGCAGTACCTCAAGTAAACCCTAACACACTGGGTGATACGTTAGATGCCACTTTGTATTTTGCAAACTTGATCTTCCTGGCAGGTGGTCTACCAAATGTTATCTTTCTGACCTCCGTCCCCAAACAAGCACACTCACAAGCCAGTGGGATAAGTGAGCGGCCAGGATACTTGTGTGTGATAAGGCAACCTCAAGACTAAATCAATGCCAAAATAACCATAGAAATTCATTTTTTAACCAGATTTCTGTCACACAGAAGACACAGAAATCACCTACAGCATATATTAATAATAATCATTGGTAAAATAAATAAAATGCAACAACATCTATGCTTTTTTACAATTTCTAATATGCTGGCACACTCCAATAAGAACCACTCCCATTGGCTTATGAAAAATGGCTGCCAAAAAAGTAAAAGAAAGTTTGTATTTTAGTGTTAGCTATTTTAAACGCTAATGCTAAACTTTTTGGGTGATGAATTGATGAAAAGTTCACAGTTTTGATTATAATAAGTAGAAAAAGTAAGTAGGCCATTGACAGGGGCAGTTTGTCCCATAAGAACCAATCTACCACTAAAATGGTTTTGGAAACATTATTGTAAGATCCAAATACTGCATTCTTTAAGCTTCAGCAGTGATTAGCATGATAGTCTGTTTACAGGGTTACCTTTCCAGTGGGCTGCTGCGCGCTAATGCTTGAATACATGAGTGGCCCCATCTGCTCTTGGCTGTGGTCAAAGGCATGCCTCCCATCATGCAGTTGGTGGTCCTCTTAAGCAGCCTCACAGATTGTCTGTCCATGTTTGCATATAGTGGAGTGTCTATTCCCATACGCGCCTCTTGTTGTGTGCGAGTAATCTTCAGCCCACCAAGTCAGAAAAGGCCCAGATGGGAAGAAGGATCATATTCTTGATTAAAAATGATGCTGGATTCTTCTCTGTGTCTCTCCGCATGCTCCCATATGTTGTACCTGCTCAAATGCTCGCTTCTAGGTGAAACTTGGCTCTTATTTCCTGAACATGTTGATATATTCCAGATATCCTTTACAAAAAAAAAAAAAAAAAAGAGCCAGAGATGGAAACAGCAGTAGTAGAAGGTGCCCACTTATTCTATGCAATTAACCTTTAATTAAGCAGGCAGAGGCAGAGGTGGAGTAGCAAGGAGCCACAGAGGAACAATATGCTGTCTGTTCATGTTCGGAGTATTATAGGCCCGAAGTCTAGACCCGAGCCAAAGCTTGACTGTTGATAGATGTATCTGGCTTGGACTATTTCGCTGCCTTTCAGAATCAAACAATATTTCCTTTTTAAGTGCTGCTCAGAGGCATCATTGACCAGAGTGGATGCTCGAACACTCTGTCCATACATCCAAGACTTTGGCTTCTGATACGAGCAGATTTCTGTTCTGTTTGTGTGCTTTACGTCCCAATAGGATCAATTTAAATATTTTTGGTGGCCCATGATTATCCCACCACCAAGGTAGAGCTGAAAAAAAAACAAAAAACTACAAGACATTCAGAGCTAACCTTGGAGCGTGTACGACCTTTTCCAAGCCCATATCCTCAGCCAGCCTCAGGCCAATGTGTCCACTTTGTACATAATGTTATTTTATTAGTTTCTAAGCAAAGGGAGGGATATGGCCCCTTTAGCTTTTTAAAGCATGTTTAAATTTCCCAGTAAAACATAAAAGAAGCAACAGGCACATTTCCATTCAAAAGAACAAACAATCCTATAACTTTTAAATATGTAACAACATTTTCATGGCAAGAATGAACCCACTGCATTTCTGAGTCCGTGTCCATCTGCTGGTATTTGTTATTGTTGGGGTGATCTGTTTATGTGTATTTTAAATTTTCATTGTCATTTTTGTGCACAGTTAATCTGCACTGTCACCTATTTGTACAGCAACGACAAATGAAAATTAGCTTCTAGCTATCTCTGGTCTGTGCAGTACAGTACAATGTATGCAGTATTTCCCACCGATTTCTACTGAGTCTGTGGTGGCACTGGTGATCCTTATTCAAATAATTTTTATTTATTTATTTATTTATGGGGGAGGGGGCAGTTAAAGTTTCTGTTTAATCTTTAAGTAGTCTTTTTTAGTACAGTATAGTTATTTCTATTATTCTATGCTAATATAAGAAGCAATGTATGTATGCTAATGTATTGTCTAGCTTGTTTTTAGACTATGGGGGAGAAAATTTTAATATGGTGGGCCACCATAGTCTTCTCAATTAATGGGAAATACTGGTATCGTGTCCCTGTCACAGAAACAATAAATAAATAATGAAAAACTATGGGTACAAGATACACTCCCTGGAATCTTTTAGACATCCATTCCCATCTCTACTATTCTACCTTATCATTCTTTCTTTCTTTCTTTTATTTTATTAGGAACAAACTGAACAAAGTATCTACCAGGAAATACTAACAACCAATACCAATGAGAAATTAGAGCTTTCCTTACACTTCTAAATCTGAGTTTAGCAGACCATGCATCTTAAAATTATCTCCAACCTGTTAAACATCTTGTAAATGCATATAACCATTATTTACCAGCATTTCACTTTCTACCCATTTTCTGTAATGACATAAAATGTCCATGTTTTTTATTCTTTTCTGTTTTTTTTTTGTTTTTGTTTTTTTCCCGAATCAGGGATAGCTAGTTGTGAAATAGCCACTTTCTGCGTATTATCAGCCATTATTTAATCATCGTTGAATGGCTTGGTAGTAAAAGCCCAGATGAGGAATTTTCAAAACTGATTTCTTGCACAATATGCTTTTGGGTGGTTAAATATTCTTTATTTTTTTCAAATACAAGAAAAAAAAATGCATACTTTCAATTCAGCCAATTTTACTAAAAGGGTTGCTCATACTTGCTAATGACAAAAATTACATAATGAGATAGACATTTGCATTAGGTCCTTCAATTTGGTTTTACTTTTCTACTGTAAGTTTCATATTTGTAGGCCATAAGAAATGTAACTATTAACATATATCAATTCTTGTAGTCTGGATCATGACCAAAACAGTGGTTCCTTGATGTATTTATTTAAGTATCTTGCTTTTTAGAATATTTCTGAGACCTTACTTTCAAATCAGTTTGTGTTCTGCAGACACATCAAATACCTCCTCATAATTTACTCTCTGGTAACGTTTACAGCAGGTAGCGCTGAGTGTGGATCTTCTCTCTTCCTGTCAGATATATCTCGGGCCTCTTCTGTCTGGCGGCCCGCTGCACTCGTTCCTACCCAGTATTTATGGCTGCCGTTAACTCGCAGCTCTCTGGTTAAGAGCTTCAGCAGGTGAAGTCCGGGATGGAGCGGAGAACCATATTCCAGACCTGACTCTGCATTACAAGGCATAAACTTACACGGATGAAAAATAGCTCAGACTTTGCTTTGGGGTTAAAGATTACAACGCGTGTAGATTGATTCCAGACTCAAGTTTCTAACCATTTTGTGAAGAGCATACGCCCTAACCTTTGCACATTTAGCTGCTGATGTGCCTCTTGGGACTTGAACACGCTGCAACTTGCGACGTCAGGGCAGAAGACAATGCAATGCCAGACAAAGGCAGACAAAAGACAACAAGAAAACGGATCTCGAGCCAGCGCATACAATGGTGTTTACACTGTTCTACCAGCCAAACTGCTATTCTTTTTTTATTCTTTTTGGCCGTTTCTGTTACACTGGGCGCTAGTGTCTGTTTTCTCTTCCTCATTCCGACACTGAGATCCATCCCCGCGGCCACAGACCATCTCAAAACAGCCTTTATTGTGTCTGTGTTTCTTTTGATTACAGGAAGATCTCAACTTACCTCAGCACTCGGTGGTGTAGCAGATCACATTACCAACTGTCCTAACTGTGTGCAAATATACATTCATGCAAAGATATGTAAAGATTGTTGTACATGTGTTTTGCCCAAGTCAAGCTGCTTCTCTGTGTATTTCCTTTCATTTCACCTTGAATTTTCGGGCAGTTTTTTGCCTGCTCCACAAAAAGGATGTATCGTGTTCAGAGCGTTTGTTTGCCCAGTTTAGAAGAAAGCATATTAATTGCAGAGCCTTGGGGAAGTGTCTCTTTGCATTGCAGGGTGAGCTTAAAAATAGAACAAAATATAGGCAACAATAAAATGGTAGTTTGAGATTTGAGTCATAAAATGCCTAGCGCAACCAGATTTGGAGCTCAAAACCAGAGAATAGAGTTGCATAGCGTTTCGTAAATTGAATTTGACTGGCCAATAAAAACCTGCTGTCTGCCACAGAGGGGTCACCGAGGGGTCAAGGGCCGCTGCTCCCTGATCCAGACAGACAGCCACGATTCTGTGTTTTCTGTCAAATACAAATGGTGAAATTTATACTGGGGCAATGTCAACATCCCTCTGCAGTACTGTCACTTAGAGCACAGGCCTACACAGAGTATGGGAGGATAGATCCTGTATCATTTCCTGTTCTACCAAGCGATGTCTCTCTGACCTTGTTCATGATATGCCTCTATGCTTCTCAGTATCCTGCTGCCTGGCACTTTTTGGATGCACTTCTGTCTGTCTCGGCCTGTCTTTCTCTACAACACTTTTTTTCTGCTCGTCTTGCCGTATTTTTTCTGTCTCCGTACGTTTACAAGTATTCTCAGACCGTGCCCGTAGCTTGTTTAAGCTCTCACAGTGGGATTTCTCTCTGTGTCCAGGTTTACATGCAAGAGAGAAAATCAGGGTTTGGGGCAGATTTGGGGACAATAATAGTAGTAGTAATAGTTGTAGTAATAGTAACTTTAACTGTGCATTTAAAAAAAAAAAACTTAAATAAAGTTTACACTCTTTAGTTCTTAAACAAGTTAGCTCAGGCTAAAGGTGCATGCAAGTGGTCTGGGTATTTAGTAGTTAAATGTTAGTAGCACTACCTGCTATAATAAAGTTGTTTTATTTAGTTGGTTATCACTGATTTTACTTATACAACAGTAACACTTACAAACTTTACACAATAACACAACAAAGTCATAAAAAACATGTTCCTTGCATGGTAACTGTGCCTCCCAAAGCACACAAACTTTACATAAGTTATGGCCCTCCAGCTATCCTCTGTACTTTAAATGTTTACAAAACAAGAGACCAAAACAACCAAGAATCGCTTTATCTGGTGATAGAATGACCCAAAGTGTAACAATGCACGAGTATTACTGTTTAACACTGGACTTCATGTTTTGCTTGTTTACTGTGTGCTGCTGAACACATCTCTGACCTTATTCACAATAGTCCCTACATGGTGCCATATATATGCAGAACTAGTCCAACAATGAACCACATTATCCAGGTATCTTCATGCAGTTAAGGCAATCATTTTAAAGATCTCCCTGCATGTAACTCATACAGAGCCTGCAGCTCACCAGGCTAACATCCCTCTCTTTAGGCCTCATGCCAGTTATCCGCCACTCCCTCTACACCCACATTTGCCCACACGGTCAAGAGGGAGTGTTTTCTATTTCTCTTGGAGCACTCGTTCAAAAAGCTTTTCCTTCAGCCTGTCTGTCTGTGACCAAAACTCACAGGGCTTTTTTTTCCAAGCAGAAGTGCTAGTTCTGGCCTCAGCTCAACCCCAGCCCCTCCTTCAACACTCAAACACCAAATAATTCATTTTGGAGATACTGTACATTTATCAAAACAAACTTTGACATGGCCAGTTTAAATGGTGGTATATACCAACAGGAAAGGTGAGATGTAGGTAAATGTAAACGGTCATTACATTAACATCGACTGCTGGGCCTTGGCTGGTTTCTTAAAAGCCCTCCTCTGACCAAAGTCGAGCTTCTTCTAATTCCACGCAGAGCTGGGGGAATTTATTCAATTACCCTAAATGATCACATAAGAAACGCAGGCTTCAGAATCTGCTGAGGTGCACAGGATAAGCTTTCACAGCTATCACAGAATCTCTCTAATTCATCAAAAGTGTGTGTGTGTATGAAAATGTCAAAGTGCCCCAGAGTAAATTTTCTCCTGACTCCATTAAAATCTCCTGACGTTACAGATTTGGTAAACAGGAAAATAATTTAAGACACCCAGTATATGTTCTTGTGGATAAACGGCACATTTCAGATTTTGCTAAATGTATTAGAGCACATATGTAGTATAATATCCTTACCAATGTTTATGGCTTTTACTTTACAAAATGATTACTAGTTTTTGTAGCTTCAGTTAGGTTCATTTTTATATCAAAGTAATTGTTAAGTTAGTCTTTAAGTTTAACTTTGATCCTTATTTTAAGAAATCATACTACCTGACAACATTTTCTACAATATAGTTGCATAGTAGATTCAATACTTTTTACTTTTATTTAAATTATAATTATGTTGATTTCTTTTATTTCTACTTTTTTAGTTTGAAATAACAGTACTGTACTGGAGTACAGAATTTGAGTACTTTTTCCACCCCTGGCTTTGATGGATGCAATCAGAAATTGCAGTTATTGTCTACAAATATGTGCATTTATGTTGTTATTCTACCAAGCACAATAACATAACCAGAATTAAAGAACACCATAGAAATGCACATTATATAAAAATATGTACACTCGATTTATTATTTTACTTTTCATAAAACGTTTTAGCTTTGGTTTCCTGTTTTAGTCATGGACACTCCACAAACAGCACAAGCATTCACAGCCTGCAGTGGTCCCACACACTGGAGAGCGCAGAGCCGTGTGTTAATGAGACTGCAGCCTCTCCTCTCGTCCCATCAGGGAATATAAAGTTTAACAGGCATTTTGCTATCAGTGACCCTGAGGAGCAAACACCCTCACCGCTGGGACGGCCTAATTACCGTTCCACGTGGGTGTCTCTGCTGCTCACTGCATACTGAATGGAAATGTTCATACAGAAGAATCAGAAAAGTGAAGTCGGAGCTGGTGTTCAGTGGAAAGTAATTAGATACTTCTCAAGCAATTGATTCAAAAGTACATTTTCTGAATTTCACTGTTACTTGAATACATTTTTAACCTTTAAATAAGTAAAAGAGGCACTCATTTGTAATAGTAGCAGTAGCAATAGATACTTTACATGTTTTTTTACATACATTTTTACTTAAACTTTACTTTGGCTGAGTACTTTTACTTGAAATTTGAAATACTTGTAGGCAGGTCCAGCATATATGCGCCTAAGACACATTTAAGACAGTTGTTGGGTTGGAGTGCAAGCTAATTTATGTCAGCACTATAGTCGGCCTTTAGATTTATTGACCGTAAGGCAACACCACGAGATCTGCTTCTTCCAAAAACTCCCCCTCAATGCCCCACTGCCCCATCCCACTCTCCCAGCCTTTATTATACAACATGTCTGTCTTTCACACCACGGACCAGTGAAACTGTAGAGGTCTGCGCTAGTGCTGCTGCTGCTGCTGAATCCAAGGACATGTGGTCCCAAAAGAAACCATTAGAAGTCCCGTGGCTGGATTTACTCTTTCTCACACACCGCATTCAAGCTGCACATGCGTCACTCACAAGCCCCTTTAACCGTCTCTATAAAATGAATTCTTGACATTTGTTGAGTTGCAGGGGGTTTGAGTGAAAGGGGGAAGTACATTTTCCAGCTGAGACATAATAGTTCAAATGGGAGTGTAAAGATGAGGAACAAAATGCTCTGTATTTTTTTCTGCTCAAAGCCTTCGAGATTTTTTCAACTTTTTAAAAATGATTGCCTTTGTGTCAGTCTCATACCTGAATAAACTAAGAGGGTTGTGTCAGGGAGGGCATTGGGGGTAAAACCTATGCCAAATCAATATACAACTCTTCTACTGGTTTTTTTTAGAGTTTTTCTTCCAAGAAGGGACGTCTAGGACAGGGGCTGTCCGGGGACTAAACTTTAGTTTAGTTTAGTTTAGTTTAGTTATGTTTATGTTTGATTGTGTGTTTGTGTTTGATTGTCTGACTACTTGTGTATGCCTCTTCCTGTAAAACTCTTTGAGGTGACTGCTTTTGTGATATTGGGCTGTATAAATAACATTGAATTGAATAGTCTAATATCACATACAGTTATGTGGTGCAAAAGTCTTGCAGATTAAACAGATTGTTTAAAAACCCTTTAAACAAAGAAAGGCATGTCAATGTACAAAAAAAAAAAAGAAAAAAAAAGAGAAATGTGCAAAATAATAAGAAAAATTTAAAAAAAATTCTTATCCTATCTCGCAATGGTAAAACTATAGGACCCAGACCTGGACTCAAACTTGAAGATCTTGAAGGGGTAAATAATAATAATAAATATTTATTTGTATAGCACTTTTAAAAAACAAGGTTTACAAAATGCTGACAATGGTCTTTCCATTGAGCTACAAAACCCTTTTATCTCACAATGGTAAAGAAAGTAATCATTCATTATTTTAGTGAGTGAAGTGAGTTTCTTCAGACCATATCTGAAAATGACACAGAAAACATAAAACACTGCTAAAACTAAACAGTGATCTAGATCCACACCAAAGTTAATCATTTTGTCCTTGGCCCATTATTGTCCTTTCCAAAAATAAAAATGTAATTATATATCTATGAAAGCACTCTTAGTTAACAACATAACTCACTAAAATGTTTGCACTGTACTGTATACATAAGCCTGATTGGGCCTGACTTCAAAGTCCTGCTCCAGAATGCTCACTATTTTTATGTGTGCCCTCCTCATTGCCATAGTTTCAAAAGGGCTTAAGCCCCATAAAATCCATGTTAGGGATCTCATGTATATCCTATCTGCTCTGGCCGTCACTGACCCTCTCATGTGTGGGGTATGTATGTATACATTAGAATTACTTTACTAATTTGGCTTTTTGGTTTTTGTGAGCCTTAGAGGAGGAATGAACATCCTGAGTTTATTGGCCATTAGAGAGCTCAAGACATTCAGTGTGTGTGTGTGTGTGTGTGTGTGTGTGTGTGTGTGTGTGTGTGTGTGTGTGTGTGTGTGTGTGTGTGTGTGTGTGTGTGTGTGTGTGTGTGTGTGTGTGTGTGTGCGTGCGTGTGTGTGTGTGTGTGTGTGTGTCTGCTAAGCCAGTTTGTTTGGCTAAGTGAGGCAATTTTGGTCTTTAAGTATCCCATGTCACTTCCACTGAAAAGGGGCAAGTGATACAAGCACTCCATTCTTAGGAACGCACACACTAAGTTCCATATTATAACACTGAATTTAATAAAATACTACTATAGTCATTAAACTACAAATGTACTTTTATAACTGTAATGCTGGGAAAAGAAAAATATTCATGGCAACTAATTAATTGTCTGTAATACACTTTCTTGTTGATGCATTCAGAAGAGGTGGAGGACATACTCTTAATCTGTACTCAAGTAAAAGTACTGTTAGTTCAAAATAATATTACTCAAGTAGAATTACAGTATAAGCACTTCTAACATGAGCAAATGTAAAAAAAGTCTATGTTAAGTAAAGTCACAAATTCTATGTAACTTACTCAATGAAAATAGGGCTGCAACTAACAATTATTTTGATAATTGATTCATCTGTTGATTAAAACTAAAACTTGAGGTGTTTTATAGTTCCCATTAAAAAATTCTACAAAAAAAAATCACTTAATTTTTTTACAAAATTGGAACCAGATGAAGCTACAACTATCTCACCTAAGGACATTTGGCTAGAGCATGTGTTGTTAAAAAAACATCCTGGCATGTTTCAGAGTCTGTTAATATCCCAGTTAACAATTAAATGATTACTAAATTAGTTGGAGATTATTTAAATATTCTATTATAATTGATTATTCCAAACAGTTATTGCAGTCCTAAATGTAAAATAGTTTTGAAAGTATTTTTGCAGTAGCACAGCAAAAACTACTACTCTTACTACAACTAATAGTAAGTATACCACTATAACTAACATTGCTGCTACTATTATTACTACTGCTGCTCCCATTAATACTACTTCGACTAATATTACCACTACTATGCTACATCTACTTTAAATATCTAATTAAGTAAAAGAAAAAAAATCATAAAAATGTACTGAAATATAACTCTAGTTACATTCTATCACTGATTTTGAATTGAGAAAATGAAAGCCTCATCTTCACCATTTACCAAGCCCAGCAGTCTTACATTTGTATAGTTTTTTTTTTTTTTTTTTTTTTTTTTGCATGTTCCAGTTGTTCCAAATCTCACTCAAACTCCAATATACTGACATAGGAATATTATTTAACTCTATGACAAAATATAGCGTGTCTCAGCTTTAAAAGGACACTGCTAATTCTTTGCAGATGTGTATCTCCATTAATCAAATGCTTAGCGTGAAATGAGTAATGATGTATTGTAACTCCAATCACAGTATTAAATTGCTCTAAATAGACTGAGTGACATGCTCGGAGACAAGAGCAGAACCTCTGACATGAACCCAGACTCCAGAGAGATGGAGCGTAGTTGCGGGTCCAGCCATGCGAATCACAGAGCAGCTTAATGCCCGAGTCGAGTAAGATGTTACCTGATTGGTCCTTCGGGGTGGTCCTCTGATTAGACCCAGCGTCCAGAGAGGAGACGCCTTTGATCTGCCATAGGTGAGGTCAGTCCCAGAGGTCATCTAGCGTCTGGGGTGAAACACAGACAAACGCTGATGAAGAGTTTGAAGAGCATCAGTCCACAATGAGACGTGACACCCGATTTTACCGAGAGGAGAGCGTGATTGTGAGGAATGCATGAAAAGATTATTTATTAGTCATTCCCCTTGACATTGACTGAATGAATCCTCTTTAAAAATCCCATACAGATTCTGTTGAGGCTTAAGTGGCCTATAAATATCACAGTGCACATTTGGAAAGCAGATGTCTGTTACCTTTCTCTTTGACTACTTCACAAATACAGTGTAATCAGTTATCCAACCCTAAACCATTTATAGTATGTCTACCCTATAAGATATATATTTTAATAAAATGTTACAGATTTTATCAAAAGGATAAGCCAGTGATGTTTCTGGATCATGTTCACATGGATCTACAACCTGTGGCATGGCTAACTGTGTTCAGAGACAATGACAATGAATGACCATAATTTGTCCCCACATCTCAAGTTTTTTTGCCCTCAAATTCAAAATAAGCTTCTTTTTGTCATGAAAAGGTAAAATGTCTTAGTTTCAACCATGCACCTGATACTTTTTTATTTTCTATTGTGAATAAAATATTAATAATGAGATTTGCAAAACACTGGATTTATTTTCTTATATTTTGCAGTGTCACAACTTTTCAGATTTGGGGTTGTATTTTGTTATGTTTTTGTATTTCTCATCTTGTTCTCCCTCCCCCTTCCTCAGTCAGTGCTAACATCTCTGTTGTCCTCTGAGGAAGATGAACTCTGAACAGCTGCAGCTCTGTGCTCGCTGTGAGTTATGGTGGGCTGCTGTCCTCTTGGCTTTTATTGATAATATTACACTGGCTGATGTAAATATGACTCGGACTGCAACAAGCCTGAGCTGCCCTCTCCATCACGCCGTGGGCCGCTCTCATACCCGTGCATGTGGATGTAACTCATGTCTATCTAGTAGGATGAGGCAAGTACATATCAAGTCAGCGAGATTCACGGTGCGTTTGTACATGTGTGCATGTGTTTGACATGTTCACTTCCTGACTGCAGGATGCTCCTTCCCTCGGTAAAGCCAGCGTCAGGCGACATGCCGCTTCAGGAAACAGCCAGCTGAGACTGGACATGATGAACAGCTCAGGGCCCAGAGTTGGCTAAAAGATTATCCTGGCCGCGTGCGTACATGTATAAGTTTTGTCTTTCCGTGGTGCGCTGTGGCTTCTCGCTGTGCTGTAAATAATATGTGTTTGCAGTTTGCACACACCCAAAGATAAATCTCAGAGTCTGACTGCCAACTCAAATTTTATGACTGCCATGTTCCTATACCTTACATTCAAGTTTGCATTGCACTGAGGTCCAACAAACTGTGCAAGTCTTTTCTATGAACATGAAAGCTATCTCAATGTACAAAAAATACAACAAAAGGAAAAGAACTGAAACACACAGAGAGTGTAGACCTCTGCCAAGGTACTGGTAAGTATATAGCAGTAGTTTCCATCAAAAAAAAAAAGCACTTAGTTAACAACATTTTTTCACACCTGAAAAACTTCTGCACAGTGCTGTATGTACATAGAAAAGTTGAGAACCAGAAGTCAAAAGTCCTGATTAGATTTTGTTGCCCTGACCTCAAAGTGTAAATTCTGGATTAGGACCTTGTCTGTTAACTGGACTGAACTCTGCTTTCTCACACACAGATCGCCGACCCTTAACCTCTCCACACATTCACTTCACACTACCATACAAATACATACTCATAAAAGCCCATAGAAAGCCCTGCAGCTGCTGTCCACCCACACAGCACTGCTCGACATTCACTTCATACTACCGCTCCCTTAACACAGACAGACAGGAAGCAAATGTGTAGTTTATTAGAACCTGCTTCCAAACTGCATCTAGCCACCATCCTGCCTGCTAAATATGCTAAATGCTAAATATGCTGTGACAAAGGCCTCTTATATGATTACACCGTCATTAGGAGAACGGCTCTGATTAGATATGAGACTGGATTAGCCATCTGCGCAGCTCTCAGGCGCAACAACGATACCATCACGAGTCACTCATCACAAAATTCTTCATAAAACCTCATTGAAAGCTTTATTTGTGTGATGTGATATGCTTGTTTCTTTTTCAGAGGCTACTAATTTCACTGTCAGACGGAATTCTTTAAATATTTCAGTTTAAAACGATAAGCTCAAAATGTCAATAAACATTTTCGCATGATGGTTTAAGCTAAAGGGAAGGGCTGGATTCAAAATTGTAGTCAACCCATGCACGGCACTGAAGCTGAATTGAAAACTATTTAAATCTGCAACTACAGAAAGACGTGACTGTAGTGGGACAAACTACATACATACTGTATCATATGTGCCACAATTCATAACAACAATTATTTTGGGAAGTCTTTTGGTCATATTTTATTTTTAAACACAAAACTTCTTTTCTTTTGACCTTTTACTTCTGAGGTATAATAACAAATCATCTGTCTGCACTGGTTCACATAACAATTTGGCATAGATTTTACACCAGATGCCCTTTCTGATGAAACACTCTCCATTTATCAGGACTTTGGAGTGGCACAAAGACTGCTTGTGACCCCTTGTAGCAGGATTTAACCCTTTAAGGCTGGATTGTCACTATGACTTCACTGGAAACCGCTCACACATTGATCAAAATCTGATTGAATCTAGGCCCTTTTTACAGCTTGCATGAACAAATTACTATTTATTTGTTTACACTGATAGTACAGGTGGATGGCAATAAAATAGAAGTTTGTGTAAAAAGTAAATTTATTTCATTAGCTCAAGTAAAACTTATTTATAATAAAGATTTGATGCACACATTTCAAGCATTATTTATTTTAATTGTGATAATTATGGTCTATAGTTAATGAACACCAAAGTATCAGTATTTCATAAAATTAGAAAGTTGCATAAACATCACAACAAACATAAATAAATATTTGAAATACTGTATTTCACACCAAATTTATATATGCATTTGTTAAATTAGACAAATTTTTCACTGATTTATTGATGTGTATTTGTTTTAACTGTTTTCTTTTATTTTTATTTTAGTAGTATCAAATTAGACCTGACCTTCACTATAATTAGTCACAAGTAAAAGGTCAGATCTTTTAGGTACATGTTCTTTAATATAAAAATAAAGTCCCAAATATACAATTCACACATGCACAGTTTTCAGTGTTGGTTGGTATTGCTCTCTTATCCAGAGGGAACAGGTTACATGACACTTGGTGCTCCACTTGCTTCCACTTGTCACATGTGAGATAATGGGTCGGTGTTGTGGTCGCTCTGCTGGTGTCGGGAGTCTCCGCTGTGGAATGGACACATGCACCCATCTATCACTGTTCTCTCAGCGCATGTGTGGGTGGCCCCCTCTCTGGGCATTATTGCAATTTGGGGAGCAATTGACTGTAATCCGCCCTCTCTGCTCTGCTCTAAGCCCCTCATATCCCAGTCCGCTGGCCGGCACGTCTTCACCAGGGACGACCCTCGGAGTTGGCACACAATCGGCCGGTCTGTCGGAGATCTTGTTGTATATCATTATCAGCTCTGTACAGCGATGGTGGTCTGGAGTGAGAGGCCCTGTGTGAGTAAGCTACTAAAATAGACTGTCAGACTAAGTTCAGGAAGTGCGCCGATATGACTGCATGATTACCATCTTTGAAATATTAGTGTCGAGTCAGTGGACAACTTGAAAAAATCAATATAATTACATTTGGACATGTGCACATAAACAAATTATTATAATATTATAAGATATGCGCTCATGAGTCCCCAGCTGGGATAAATGGAAAGAGTTGTGTCAGGAAGGGCATCCAGTGTAAAACCTTAACCAAATCAATATTCAAATCACTGCATACTAGGAGCCAGATGCTGTGGCGACCCAAGGAAAGAAAAGCCAAAAGGAAAGAATATTTTAATTTTAAACAAACATAAAAATTAATTAAATAAATTCTTGAAATATTTCACTTTGTATATACTTCATCTATATTCTCTATATTTTGCTTTTTCACTGAATTGCTGAAATACATTTTTACATAATACTCTTTTACTGTTCTCTTGTTGCTACTGCACTTTAAGTTCACAGTGGCCCTAACAGTAGTCTAGATAGCTTTGAAACCAGAAATTTTAAGATTTGAACAGAATGTATGTGGCTATGGGAGATTAACTTAATCATGATTCTCTGGTAAATGCCATCATGCAACCAGCTCCAGTTATTGTGGGTGGTTAAATATAAAAATGTAAAAAAGAATAATAACAGTATGCTGTATATCAATAATACCAATTACTAACACACCAAAGACTCATAGTTTAAGTGTATCTCATATTACCCATGTCCTTTTATCAAGGAAGTTAGCATGGAAGCTCTGAGAAAGCAGCAGCTCCACAGCGAGAGCCCCAGCTCCTCTCTGGAATAGCTGTGGTTGCCATACGTTCAGACCCACTATAATTGTTAGTTTCCTGAACAAAGTGTTTCAGAGGGTTGCAGGCATTTAATATACCCTGCAGACAGAATTAAAAAGCAATCATGAAACTCAATAGTTCCATATAAAAACAAATGGGAGATGCACTGTGCCACACTTTATTTACAAAGCAAACATAAGCCCTCTTCTCCACTATATGGCACTCTATACCCAGAACAGAAGTCTGCTTTGATGGACGGCTTGGTTTAGTGAGAGAGAAGTCATTTAGATGATGAAAATAGACAAATCATTAATGGGATTGTTTGCAGGCAATAGACTGGAAATGAGTTTAACAGAATCTGAGGAAAGCATAAAAAAGATAAGAGCTGAATTTCTGAAAGAACTGCAGTAAAAAAGCTGGAGCCTGAAGCGGTCTGTGATGTGAGAGGCCCTCTGTGGTGGTCCATACGGCGATGACAGAAGAAATGAAAAGTCAAGCTAAGGTTTGTGTTCCTGCAAAAAAAGGCTCTCAAAGACTGACAAAGTCATTTTATTTGGGCTAGAGACAGTGGAGTGTGCTCTCTCAGGACTAAACCAGGACTACACCAGATCTAAGCCAGGACATAGCCAGGTCCAAATCAGGACTAAAACTTGACTATATCAGGTTTAATCTAGGTCTAACCCAGGAATAAACTGTGCCTAAACAATGACTAAGCAGTGGTGAATAAAACTGGCTCTAAACTAAACTAAATCAGGACTTGAACTGCAAAAGACTCCTAAGTACCACCACTAGTGCCCATACCACAGTTTGAGAACCACTGCTCGAAAGCAACCATTTGTAACCAATACTGATGCTATCTGGTGAGGTCTACACAGCAAAATTGTGTAGCAGAATCCCTTCTAAGTGTAGGCCATTTAAATGAGGTGGATTTCATTTCATCGGCTTCCACAGATGTATATAATGTGTACTGTGAGTTTAAGTGTCTCAGTGTTACAGTATCGGCAGCGCCACTACTGACTCTATCATGGAAGTATTTACTGGCCATATGGCCGGTGACACAGGGTCAAGCTCGTGTTTTAAGTGAAACCACCAAGTGTAGTAAAAGGCTCGCATACAGGGACACAGACAAATTCAAGCATTAGCACATTGCTAATTACTGCGGCTCACTTTTAATAAATACTTTCCTGACATATGATTTGCAGCACTGCAGAGTCAGTGAAAAAACATTAAGCTCTTGTGCAGAACATGAACTGAGTGAAGAGATGTTGAACATGCACTGGACTAATTTTGGCTTTTTCCTTCCAGGGTCGCCACTGTAGATCATCTGCCTTCTAGTGAGCAGTGACTGACACTGGCATATTAAACTTTCATAGATTTTACTCCGGATGCCCTTCCAGACACAACCTACTCCATTTATCCAAGCTTGGGACTGACATGTGACCCCTTTTGTGACTGGATAATGCTTGCACAACATGGCCCTATAAACACTTTTGTATGTTGCATAACCTTCTATCTATCAGATTATACCTTTGTTTCAAAAGTGGCATTAAGCTGCATATGTTATCTAGAGATTAACATGAAGTAGGTCGAGAAACTATCTTTACTATCCTTTTACAAAACATGATGAACAGTTATCTGAGCCTCCTTCCATGCAATATTACCTAATGCCTTAATAACCTATTGTGTTTACTGTGTTTTTAAGAATGAACTATTCTTATTATGAACAAAGAAAAGTGTATCAGTGTACATGAATACACAAAACAACACACAAGAGCATACACCATAATTATTTTGGGTAACACTTTAGAAAAACTCACATTATTAAAGGATTAGTAAACAGTTAGTTGGTAATTTATAAAGCATTACTTCACCATTAATAAACACTATGATTTATAAACATTGTTATTAACTTTTAATTCTTGAGTTGTAAGCTCAGGTAAATCAATGCAAAATTATAAACATCAGTGTTAATTCAGTATCTATAAATGGTTTATTAATTTAATTTTTGTTAATTACATGTTTATTAATGCATTATTAGTGCTTAATAGTAGTTACCACATTTTGTCATTGTCCCATTACTGAGCTTTCCTCAAATTCCATAACAAAAATAAATTCTTTATTTATTAAAGCACTCTTAACATCATTTTTCACACAGTACTGTATATCCAAATTAACATGTCTGATAATAAAAATCATCATTTGTTTACTTTTTTTTGCCTTGTTCATCAGCTGAATTACCCTCTAATATTTTGATACATAATCACTGAGTAGGCCTGAAGTCAGCTGAAACCTGCCAAAGTGTTGACAGAAGTCAGTATAGCACTCTGAGAGTCACCTGTACATCTGTGGGTTTGATGAGAGACAGGCTGAGGGGATTTTCACCATAACAGTCAGAAAGCGTGAAATATCAGAGTAAGTGCTGGAAATGCGGCCCACTTTAGACTGATGTCCTGGTGCACGCTATAGGCTCGCAGAAGCTAAAGGGGGGGGGGGGGGGGGGGGGGGGGGGGGTGCCTTGGCAGTGCATAAAGGCAGCACTGTGGAGGTGAAATGACCATAAGACTCCTGAAAATAAACAGGAATCAAATGGAGTGATTGATCGTATAAATTATGGTATGGAGCAGCGAGCAGGACTCTCTCTCACTGCTCCTCCACTCTCAGTCACACACACACTTGTTGCAGTCTGATCCAGCACTGGGCCAGATGCTATTTGGGTCCATGTTTGTCCCACGGAGCATTGCAGAGATGGAGCAGAGCTGTTTTGGTAAAGGTATGTTGTTTGGCCTGTGGTAACATACTATGTCTTGCTCCGCTGCATAAAGTGGCTTTTACAGACATTTAAAGGGCTGACCTGAAGAAAATCATTTGTTATTTTTGACTAAACTCGAGTGGGAAAAACATTATTATGGCAATTTACATGCAGAGAAGCAGTTTACCTTAAAACCCTGTCATTATGTCTATGGTTGTTTTGTAAATTTTCCGAAAAACACTGTGAGAAACTACAGATTGAACTTGTATTATACCAGACCAAATTTAGCTATTTTGACAGTCTGAGCCTAACACATTGACACCTTTACCTATAACAAACTCTGTGCATTCAAATTTCCACTATAAACTGGAATATTTTTGATAAAAAAAATAATTACAAGCAAAAAAATCATATTCACCTATTTTTGCTTTCCTTTGGCTTTTTCCTCTTGGAGTTTCCACCATAAATCATCTGCCTTCATTTAGCATAGGTTATATACCAGATGCCCTTCCTGGTGACCCTGCTGTGGCTAGATTATTTTTACTTTACTTTTAGTTGAAAAAAGGATTACATGTAAAAATTAATTATTTCCTTTTGGCATCTTTTTTTTTGTTTTTTGGGCTGTAATGTGCTTTTAATCTTAGCAAGAGAGCCTTCATTGGTCCACATAATTATGGATAACTGTTCAAACCAGTACTCCTAAAATTATCTATTCATTTTGAGGGTAAATTTATTGACAAAGTCTCAGTAGTTTAAACCACTGCCTGTTCTTCCTCATCCTCCAAACCTGCCGCCCCTCAGTATCCCTTCAAGTTTGTTCTGTTCTTTTGAGATCTGCTGGGTCTGATGGACCCACACTGACCAGCTGGGACCCTTTGAAAATAAAGTGTCCACCACTCATCTGCCCCCTATCCCACTACCGCTCAGCCCTGGCCTCTAGGGTAACAAGAGAGATGTAAACAGCCAATTATTGGATAGGCTCTCATTCATATCCTCTTAACCACTATGAGACTCTGGCTTTAATAAGTCCTCTCCTTCTCCCTGCACAACATTTGGATGTCTGTCTCAAAGAATGTTACTCATCAGCCCCTTGTTGCGCTTGTATAGAATAAGCCCACCGTACCAGCAACCCCCCACAACACACACACATCTTGCAATAATCAGCTGAATTAGTGGAGGTCATGGCGGAGAGTGGCCGAGGTGAGCAGTGGGAGGTTGTGAAAATAGGGGCTGGGCTATTAGAGGGAATGTGATCTCCATTCATCAGCAGCCGTAATAATGACTGTTTCTGATCAAACTGATGCAGGGAAACAAGTGGTTTACAAACACTGTCAGGGGCGCAGACACGAGATCGGCGGGGAGAGGATCCACTTCTTACATCCACCATCCTGTGTACCGGAGATGACCAACACTACCACTACTGTAGGTGTCCCAAAGGCTCACAGTGTCACCCTACTGCTACAGTAGCTTTAATTGTCAGATGCACATTGCAATTTTGTATCATATGCCACTTTTATGGTGAATTCTACAGAGCTAGTTGAACCTTTGTGCAGGTTCCCAAGCCCGGATAAATGAAGAGGGCTGTTCCAAGAAGGGCATCCTGTTTAAAACCTATAAGTCAAATCAAATCAGCATCCTCCAGGCAGATGATTGTGGCAACCCTGGAAGAGAAAAACTGAAAGGAAAGAAGTATACATTACTACATACAGTACCTATAGATTTAAATATTAACTAGGGAAAATTTTTATATATATATATATATATATAATTTATTCCCTGAAATCCCTGTAAATCAGTATATTCCTAATACACAGATCACACAGAATACGCAGTACATGACAAAAAAGTTCAAATGTCAGAAAAAATAGTGCAGAGACTATATTGCAATTTTTCCTAAACTAACAGAGTACACCATTAGGGCTTTACTGTTCTATCTTGACTTATATAACGTCAGGCTATAAAATTGTGACGCATTTCTCCCTGTTTTTTTGTTTTTGTTTTTAATGATTGTTGATTGACACAGCAATTTTTTATTTTTATTTTTTTTATTTATTTATTTTTTTTTTTTTTTGGGGGGGGGGGGGGGGGGGGGGGGGGGCTTGGGACACTATTTTAATGCATGTGTATATAAACGTAGCGTATGTCTCTGGGGAGGTGGCCTCTCTGAATGGGTCCAGTTATGGCGCATTTAGCTGTTGCTGTTAGATGAATGGACGTGATAAGTTTTTATCTCGCATCACTTTAAAAGGCGCGTCTGTCACGGCTTTATTTACGCACGCTTAGATTTTCACTCAGCGCTTTCACAGGACGACTTTCAGATATTAATGACTGGTATCAATCAAAACTGAAAGGTAGTTATTATTATTTGCTACTTAATAGTTTTTATTCAGTAATAAAACATTTGACATCAGGAATAATAATCAGTTATACATTGTTTTTCTAATAGAAAAAGTTCGACATTTTGAAAAATTATTCTATATTTTCAGAGTATTGTTTTGATAATAATAATAATGTAAATATAAATTCAAACGTGTATGCCTAATAATAATAATAATAATAATAATAATAATAATAATAATACATTATGTTGTAGTGTTATTCTTTCACTGTGAGTCACAGAGAGCTGCGCGTGCCTGTGAAGTGTGTGTGTGATGTGATCCAGGCGCGTGGGTGGATCTGACAGTGGAGTCTCTAATGAAGAGGTCCCAGGGTGGACAGATACACATCTACCACTGGTCAATGTCTAGACCAGCATTCAATAATTACACACATCACATTACACGGCGACGCGCGTGACACACGGCAACATGGGCGTGACGCACACACAGCAAATGACACGGACGAGATCATGCGTGTAGTCCACTGCTGCTTTCTTTTGACAGGGCAGAAGGATGGGGGAAAGAGTGTAACAAGTGTGAAGCATTACAACCTGTTTGCTTCGGCTCTGATTTGAGATAAGTGGTTATGTTCTGTCAGAGATCATAAGAAATCAGGCCTCATCAGTTTATATTCTCTGACTCAGCAATCTACGTAAAGTATCGTCTCACCTCAAGCTGATCGGTACAGTTTTTCCTCCTCGCTCTTTTACTTTCTCCTTGCGTCCTGAGTCCTGTAGCTTCCGCAACACACGCGCATTTTTGATATGGATTTAAACTCCACTGCGTATCTGGTTGGGACATGTTTGCCCCCTATCTTTATACTGCCTTCCACCTCAAATAGACGGCTGAGATCTAATTATTAGCACAGTACATTTGCCTTTAATATTAACATTACTGCTACTTCAACGGATGGTTTAACAAATTATCAAATGTATATGGTAACTGCAACCATTCAAGTATATAATTATTTCATTATTACGCTCATTATTTCATATTTCCACATAATTATTCTTTTTCAGTTAACCGTTTCATCAGCATTTTTGCATTAACCATTCAAAATGTCGCTTCTGAAAGGCTCTATTGTATAATTATTATTACCTGAAAAACACTGTACATATTGAATATAAATATAAATATAAATTATTTGGAAAGGAACAAGGATTTGCGCATGTTATGTTAAAATGGCAGTAACAATTTTATCAACAGCGTACATTTTGTTTACATACAAAACGTAAATCATATAATTGATGGCTATGTTAAACGGCAAATGAAATGTTTCCCAGTCTTTAAAAAAACACAAAAATGCGATAAGATGTCTGTTAAATGAGCGTCACGTCATTTCTCACAGCTGACAGTTTGACTTGAACTAATGAAGCGAAGTGTCTTTAAAGTCGTGGACAGATTTGAGCGATCTTCCAGAGTGTGTGCTCATAGCGCTGTGGGCAGTGTGTTCTCTGGCGCCATCCCTCCTCCAACTGCAGCATGATCCTCTGCAACTCTCCAAATTCACCCACGCGCGCTCTGTTTGGCTGCCGGGGCTGTCTGTCAAAGTTAAAGGGAAGGAAAAAGTGTTAAAGAAGAAAAATGTGCGCGTTATTTCTATTGGGAAGGCGGTGCTGCAGCGAAGGGAACAATCGGCTTGACTCTGCCAGGGAGCCACCTCAAAGCGTGTCAGGTTACTTTGAGTGACAGCGTAACCATGGCAAATAATTTGACTAAGGCTATTGTCTTATCCTCGCCATCCCCGGGTCAGATAACCGACCAATCAGAGTTCATATAAACGCTTGTCTTGCCAGCTTAGAATAATATTATTAAAAGGAGGCAGAAGTCAGGGCTGTGGGAGTAGGTTGTGTAGAGTCGCCGCGGAAAAGGACGTACGTACGGCGCAGTACACTCTCCTTTTCTCTCTCCAGCTCCAGAGCCTTATGAGGAGCTGTCGCCTGGGGTTTTGCACGGCTCAATGGACTTGACTTGATCAACTTGGAACTTCCTTCTCGGGACTTTTTGAGGACTTTTAATGAACGATGTCGATGCTTCCGACGTTCGGTTTTACGCAGGAGCAAGTTGCGTGCGTCTGCGAGGTGCTCCAACAAGGCGGCAACATTGAGAGACTGGGCCGCTTTCTGTGGTCGCTCCCCGCCTGTGAGCACCTCCACAAAAATGAGTCGGTGCTCAAGGCAAAAGCGGTTGTAGCTTTTCACAGAGGCAACTTCCGAGAGCTGTACAAGATCCTAGAAAGCCACCAGTTCTCCCCGCACAACCACCCCAAGCTGCAGCAGCTGTGGCTCAAAGCGCACTACATCGAGGCAGAAAAGCTGCGCGGACGGCCGCTCGGAGCCGTGGGCAAGTACAGGGTAAGAAGGAAGTTTCCCCTACCCCGCTCAATCTGGGACGGAGAGGAGACGAGCTACTGCTTCAAGGAAAAGAGCCGGAGCGTGTTGCGAGAGTGGTACACGCACAACCCGTACCCGTCCCCCAGAGAGAAGAGAGAACTGGCCGAGGCCACGGGGCTCACCACCACGCAGGTCAGCAACTGGTTCAAGAACAGGAGACAGCGGGACCGGGCAGCCGAGGCCAAGGAGAGGTGAGAAACACGGCACTAACATATTCAACACATTTATCAGACACTGTAAACTTCAGTCACAATGCCTAGAGTTTGTTAGTTTGTGGCTTTAGCAAAATTTTAAGGTTATGGTTAATTTAATAAATATGAGCAAAATGTAAAACTGGATTATTTGGAGGTCAGAACAATGCTACGTCTAACTTCTTACGCACATGACAAGTTTGCTAAAGGAAAGATAAAAACGTACGTTTCACAACTGCTCTTGCGTGTAATTTTTTTTCTCTTTTGTCTAAAGTTACCAGTGAAACTGAGGAAAATTCAGCCTTGAACACGTGTTATTTCAAAGCCAGCAGCCGGTGACAAAACAAAGACTTGCGTCCATGAATATAAAAAGTTGCAGTAGTTTAGTTAAATTTACATCCATTGACAAAGTCATAGTGAGCCACGACAGAGGGAATAAGGCCATCTCTACCCTCAGGTCTACTTTAAAATGTCATGTGTTGCCTTTACTTTCTGGACTAGTCACAGAACTATCATCGACCACTTGTTGTGTGTGCGCCTTTCCCTGATATATTACTCATTAATTACACAGTAAGAGCATTAAAAGGTCCTCAAAGATAAAATTTGTTTTGTGCTAGTGTTTGATAACTGTGTATAGGCCTTTACGTAAAAACTTGAAACATTGTAAATTAGAGGCTTGCCGTCAGGTAAATTATAAGGTGATCAAATTTGTGTCAGGATCCTTTTATGTTTTGGTAATAACACTCATTCCAACATTAAATTTAACTCTGCACAGGGTTAACCCTTCAGACTCAAAAGTATTCCAAAGTATTTTTTTGTAGTGGTTGCCAGCGCTCTTGGAGAGCCGTGCGCTGAGTTGAAGGAGACGGGTTGCAGTCAGGTGTTCTCTGGCCTGGTGTCTTCTTTCACCTTCTGGCCTCTAATTCGGGCTGAAAGCTTTACGTAAATCATGTCTCCCCCAAGACTGGAAAAAGCCCTTACTCACCACCCACCACTAGCCCCGTGGACACTTATAGACGCGTTACTCAGCGGACTTTCAGCAGTGGGCTAATTAATGCAGTCATTTATTCAGGACCTCTGATTTACCCAGGTCAATGAGTTTACTATTAGACAATCAAAAAGATGAGCTACCATAGGAACATTTCAGTACACCGACAGCTCAAACAACATCACCATTTTATAGTTTGGCAAATTCGCTCTAATGTATACCTGCTGCCATCATTTGTAAATGGTTTATGTTCAATTTTTCAATAATAATAATAAAACGTTTTAGCCTGAAGCAAATCCTGACTTTATTTTGATATAATATCAATCTTTCGATATGATGCATTAGCAAACGTACATAATGCGAATTATGCATTTACATTAATCACATAAGAAACGTTTAATTCATTATTGACAATAAATTACTAATTATTATTAATTCCCCTATTTTATAGGTTTAATTACTACAAACTTCCATTTCCTTCTTTTTGTATTTTATAAATTCAAAGTCACTTTTCCTTTTTGACAGTTTAGTTTGAACACTGCAGGCTCTTGCATCTCTGTCTTCTTTATTATTATTATTTTATTATATATATATATATATATATATATATATATATATATATATATATATATATATATATATATATATATATATATATATTGTTTTTCTTTGTGCGCAGAGAAAACAACGAGAACTCTAACAGCAACAACCACAACACTCTGTCTTCTTCGATGAACGGAAGTAAAAGTCTTTTAGGAAGTTCAGACGATGACAAAACACCGTCCGGGACTCCGGACCACCACCACAACTCGTCCCCGGGCCCGGCGCTGCTGCTGGGATCCAACAGCAGCGGCTTACCGTCTCTCCACGGCCTCGCCCCTCCGCCAGGGCCCAGCGCTATCCCGGTGCCGAGTGCGGACTCAGTGCACCACCACCACCACCACGGACTGCACCACGACACCATACTGAACCCTATGTCGTCCAACCTGGTGGACCTGGGCTCGTAGGCAGCAGGGAGACACACAAACCACACAAAGCACTGTGTTTTCTGAGGATCATCTGCGGGAGATTTAAGATGAGACTGGGAATGAACGCGAGAACACGACTCTGACAAATCATTTAAAAACAAAACGGGGATCAAATCTCCGTTTGGTGCCGAGCACAGAGTTACACCTTTGTCCCGTGCGTAACTGTCTTAGGGGAACTCAACACTCGCGAGACTTTTTTCAGTGGTGGAAGAAAAGTGAAGGTGAGGCGTCTTAGGAAAATATAAGTATTTTACCAGAATGTAACACCACGATATATTGTTAAAAACAATAATAAAAAGGTCTTAACTATTGTTACTTATGGGGGTGTTATCACGTGACCTGCCCCGGCGCTTTGTCTACAAAGTTTTTTGTTGTTTACATGTTTTTGTTTTAAAGAGAGCCATACGATGTTTTTGTTTTGGTTTTGAACACAGGGGCTGGGGCTGAACAATGATGATGATGGGGTTATGATTATTCTCAAGTGTCTTATACGTGTACCGAGATCTTAACCTCCTGAAAGAGAACGAGTGAGTGCATGTAAACTTTGCGATATGAAACGTAAATCATTCATACACTTATAGTTTCATATACCCTTTACAATAAAAGAAGAGAAATACACAGATATAACTGCGACTCATTTGATTCTTCCTTCCGTCGATTTAAGCCTTTAAGCAATAATGAAAATATCTGTACAATTAAATATTAAAGTAGGCCTATTAATATACGTAAATATTTTTAAACTATAAGAAAGAATATGAGTTGTGTTTTTTCGGATGAGATTTGATATTCAACAGGTTGGGTTGTTCGGCATTTGTTTGTAAACTGATCCTTTTAAACACTCTTTTTTTCTTTTCTTTTCTTTTCTTTTTTTTTTTTTTTTTTTTTTTGGCAGGAATTAAAAACCAGGAAACACTAGGCATAAAAACGAGCTTCTAGTCTTTACCATATACAGTAGTAAAGTATATTTTCTTGCTGTAGGAAATGAGATATTGTCCTTTGTGTGTGACCAGTGCGCATGGGGCCAAATGTACAAGTGTTGAGGGGGGACAAGATTTAAAAATATGCACAGTCAGCTAAACCAGTTTTTAGTTTACCAAACATTTTTTAATTTTTAATTGTAAAACAGCTCAGCACGCGCCACATTTGTCTGAGCCGCATTATTGTTTTACTTAACGCAAACCTTGACTTTGAAATATCACACCTTCTTATATCCGTGTGGAACAAAAGTGATATGGAGTCTGGCAAATAAAACACGTGGAAACGGGCCCTGACAAAAGACACCGTTCAAACACCTCCTGTGTGGTGAAGTGTGTAAACAAAAATACAACTATTATTTTTTTTTTGGTTAAAAGTTATGTGACATCTTATTGTCATTTAATAGGTAGGCATATACATTATTTTCTGCTTGTTTCTCCTTTGTGATGGTACATAATTATATTTTAACGGTCTAATTAGTCTACCCAAGGTGAATTTGTAGCTTGCCAAACATATTGGGTTCCAATTAAAACAAGTGTCATAGCTCAGAGACGTCTGTGCGTAAAGAGAGCGTTCCCGTGTGTTACCTCTCATTTCCTTGTGGCCATAAACGGTGCGGACCAGTCGCACCTTGTTTGCGGAGCAGCCTCTTGGCTTGTGAAGGTCAATTACACACGCGGCTCAAAGCTCGAGCTCTAATTAACGAGTGCCTGAGCGCGCACTACATATGGCTCTACTCAAAACACGCGCTAAAGCGGCTTGTGAATTAGACATAACACGGAATAGTTGGTCTCCCACCAAAGCCGGTTCTTCCCAAACCCCCTCTTGTTTCCCATAAGGCTTGAAACGTGAGCCTCAGCTGGCATCGCGAGGCGGCATGTGCCTCCAAAGGGCCAGTATTAAGGCTATTAAATGTTTTGGGCAGAAGATGCTGGAAAAACCCGCACAGTCTTGAAGAAAACGCTCATAAAACCCGATCTGATTGTGCCAAGGCTTATAGCTATATGGGTATTTTACCCGAGGAGCAGTGGGACAGGTGTGAGCGGCTCGCGGAGGGTGATTGGTTTAAACACATCTTTGTATTCGGATGTGAAGGGATTAAACGGTGAAGTGTGGGGATGTTAGTGCAAAGGTGCGTTCAATTTTGGCTTCAGGGTGAAAACCAGAGAAAAGAGAGGGGAAGAGAAGAAAAAGCCTGAAACAATCATAGGGGAATGTTGTGTCCTGGCGCTGTAAAGTACGCGTTTATAGAAAAACACGGCTATGACCTAAACCCTGCTTTGTGTTCCGGGACTACAGGCCCCAAATAAGCACCGCACCAGCACAGCATCCACAACACACAGAAGCTCTTAACCCAGGCCTTTTACAGCAACAAAGTAACAAAGTTCATATAAGTTCATTATTTTATTATACACACATTTTTTCATAAGGAAGCCACGCACATTTTTATGAGCTGGAAAAATGATAATTTCTCTTACATTAAAGATTTATTATATCAGAAAATACAGAGTACACCTATGATAACATGATCTTGCTTTGTAAGACATTGATAGCATACATAAAAAGCTATTTATTTTTTAGGCTATATGGAAAAATACAACAGCACCATGGAAGTAAGAAATGCACTTTTACGCATTATTATTTTATGCGAAAAAGTTGCGAAAATTGTTACTTTATATTTAAAATTTAAAACCTACGCGCCACCAGTTTATAATTTGACTTTATGTTGGTGTTTATAATTCATTTACAAGTGAGAGCTTTAGAAATTCACAGTTTTAGTCCAGAAATTTGTGATATCATTCTTCATACCTGAAAAAAATCTTTGGGTAATATTTTTTTCTACTGCAAAATTCCTCTAAATGCGTTTCAGCTGAACATAGTCCACTGATAATAATAGTGCTAATGTGACAGGTTATTGTCCCAGTGGGGAAATAGTCTATTCCCTGAGCTGCCCTCCTAAGGTCAGAGGTCAGACTTTTATAGCTGCAGCGTCAGTACTGTCTCACTCTCAGACACCTTCTGCTTGTGAAGGCCAGGCCATACAGTAGCAACAGAAAGTAAAACCAATGCCATTCGGAGCCAATAGTAATGATTTTCATTTTTAATTACCTTATCAGATACATGTGACCATTGCCATTTTTATCTACAGTACTCACAACTGGCTGGTGAGTGAACAAAATAATAATCAAACAAAAATATTATCCATAGACCATCACTATGGACATAAGCATCACAAGTAAAAGAAAAATAAAATTCCTTTGTCCTAATGTAAAAAACACAAGTGGACCTGCTGCAGTATCATTGCATGGACATAGTAGGCCACAGTAGACTATATTCTCAAACTTTTATACAGTTTTATCTTACATATTTTTAGTTTGTCTTATATAAATTAAATACCATATGTTTTGAGTCAAAATAAAAACCTGCGGGAGTTTTGGAGCTGCAGATTTAAGTCTAATTTGAAAGAGCACTGTCTATTTACAGTCGATAAGTTGCAAGTTGAGTGTGTTTCTCTCATAAATCTGCATGCAGCCGAGACCACCGACCCAGTACCAGAACCACATAAATGTTCTTCGGTATCTCAAACTGTGGTCTCATGCAATAAAAGTCATTCTTCAATTGTGTTTAAGGAAAAAGGAAAACTTTAAACTGACATCTGAGATTGTAAGCGCAAAAGTTGAACCACAGCATGGGAACAGTATTGACCAATGGATATTGATTTCAGACAATTTCATCAGAAGTGGAAAGTAACTAGATACTTTTACTCAAGTATCTGTATTTTTGTGGGACATCCTGATTACATTTTCAGCAGCATACCTGTGCTTTTTAAAATTCTGTAGTATCTAAATGAATATAAAGTATTTTTGATCCTACTAGCATGTTGTCTAGCAAATGTGGCACGCATTCAGAAGGTGCTGGGATCAAAACTAATTCAGTACAGTAGAACTAGAGGGAGTGGTCTTAGCAGTTGTTTTTGCAGTATTAGTACTAACAATACTACAACATAATAGCAATACTATTAGTAGAAGCCATCAACAGGTTTAATATAATAATAATATTAGTAGTAGTGGTAGTATTAGCTATATTAGTAAGAAATAAGAAGTATAAAGAAGTACTCTTACTGCGCACGTACAAAAATATCTTTAAAATTTTACATTTACATTTATGTGAGTAATATTATTTTCAGTTAGCCAAATTATAGTGTTTACTTGAGTATAGATTTTGATTACTTTATCCATCGCTGAGTTTGAGACATTAATAACTCCACATTCTCTGATCCCATGTATTTCTTTTTCAGAGCATCATTGCTGGGGTCAAGCTGGGTGCTGTGTTTATTGATGGTCTTGATTCCAGTCTTTGCTCAGGCCATTGTGCATTTTTGCCATATCAGGTGTGTCCCATAAAACGGGATAAAACAGTGGGGGGCTTAGAGAGTGGGGAGAGAGCGAGGGAGGGGTGCAGAGGTGTAAGATTATCCTCCCAAAAAAGAGTGAGTGATGGCCAGGGGAGCATTAATGCACTCCCCGTGTTTCAAACGTCCACTGTTACAAAACACACATCTCTGTAAGACCAGCATGGGTGCCCTGCGCTGGAGAGAGAGGTCACGTCCTCACATGGAATAAAAGTTTAGCCCCAGAGCCGGACATTTGAAAAGGTTCACCTGGGCTTTCCCCCTCAGTATACTGTAAATTCCAAGTCCACACTCTATTCTGGTCGCATTAGGTTCACTTCGATGGCTTTTCCAGCTATTGTCACTTGACACCGCTCCATTTAATCTGTCCACCAAGAAAAAGATTAACTACACTGTTGTTTATGATTTCACTGTCTTTAAGGGGGAAAGGCAACTGGGGCAGGCTAAATCATACAGAGCGCAGTGTCACCCAGGAAAAAGTCCAGTCCGACACAGCTCCGTCCATCACACGTCAAGCTTTTAATGTTGCACACACATTGGAAAGGCTGCATTGATTGTATAAGACAAAATCACTCCTTTAAAAATATTTTATTCAATCATAAGGCATTCAGTTTCACAATCTTAAAGGCATATTACATTATTATTACATAAACATTGGGAATTGTGGTTCCCAAATGGTGGGTAATGACCAAAAAGTGGGCTGCAAGGAGAAAGAAGAAGGTTTTAATGTTCAGCCTTAGTGAACCCTAAATATTGTATATTTATATTTTTGCATAGATAAAAAGTAGTCTAACAGATCTAAAATAAATAAATAAATAAATAAATAAATAAATAAAGCTCTGTGACTAACTGGCCACTGTCTAAAGCCCATAGTTGCTGGGTTTGGCTCCAGCCACTCACACATGTGGACAATCAAAGGTATAAAGACTAAAAGTTACAAATAAAAAAATATCTTTAATCTATTTATTTTTCTACTGTCTTTGTATGTGCTATAGGTATAATTAGGTATAGCTAGATATAGTTGGTCGTAGCTGTTACGTTTTGATTTTATTAACCCTTATGGCCTGCTATAAAAAAGTTACGTTCCTACTGTTAACTACAAGATTTGTACATTGAACTTTAAACTGAAATAAAATGATCAAAAATTAATATTTTTCCCAAAAATAGTTTTCATTTGTTCATGAGAGGGTTACTAATTGATTTCTATAATGATTTTATTAATCACCACTAATAATTACCCATTAGATGCCAGTTTTTGACATGTACGAATCCATATTATTAAAACAAATTTGACTTTTACTGTTATCACTATGACTGGCTTAACTATCTCAGTGCAGTGAGAAGATTGACTTTGTGGAAACTTGTGTACCATAGACTTCCATTCAAAACACATTTTTTGGCTCCCTTAAAAAACAAATGCAAAAAAGGATTTTGTTTTCCTGCAGCAAACTGCAGACAATTTTGCAAAATTAAAGAGAATTTGAAAAATTCACAAAATTACATTATTATATTATATTTTAATCTGCTTTAAATTTCTTTTGAAATTCAAGTTTTTTTTTTAAGTTTTTATAATACACTAAAACTCAATAATATAAAAACAGATTTGACTTGGACTGTATTCAGCATGAATGGCTGACCAATCTCAAAAATCTGTGAGAAGATTGACTTTGGTGCGTTATTTGTTTTGGTTTTATGTCAGGTTAAACAAAAAAGTTACATTTGTACTGTTACAATGTAACAGTGTACCATAGACTTCCATTCAAAACACATTTTTGAGCCCCCTTTGAATACAAGTGAAGAAAGATTTTGTCTATTATTTTATTTTATGTATTTTTGCTCCAAACTAAATTTAAAGAATTGCAAAATTTTACAGAATTGCTATATTTTTATCACTTCTAACTTTCTTTCTAAATTCAAGTTTTCATAACGTGCTTAGTCAGCACAATTAGCTGAAACACCCTTGCCGACTACACACCCACACACACAATGCAAATACACACAGACAATCTTATTTTGTCTTGAACATGCAGGCGACAATCCAAACTGTCCATTTGCCATTTATTGTTTGATTTTAGGTCACAGTGGCCTGTAATCTGGTTTGTTATGAGGTGTGTTTGTTCCTCAGTTGGAAACCACATAAAATGCATAAAAGTAGAAACATAATATTTGAGGCCTTATCTTCCAAATGAATACATAACATGATGAGAATCCTGATTTTATCATAGTGTGGCCAAGGAGTAAATACTAGTTTTATGGCTTTTTATGAGTTTACAAATATGATTTTTTTTTTTCATAAGAAATTCAGTGTCTGGGATTTGATTAAACACAGACACACTATGGGAAAATATGTTTTCACTTAAATCATTCAGACTCAAAGAGGACATCACTAACTACAAAATAGCTTAGGTGAAAAAAAATAAACTGGTTTACAGCCATGAGTTACACAATGACGCATATTTGTTGTAAAAGGTCACAATAAAGGTAAGTGGGGGAGGAGCTAAAATGGGGTGAGTTTTGGATTTGCTTTATTTTTACAAAGTTTTATGAGGTTTGCTGCAGAGAAATGGGAAATTGTAGGCAAAATCATTGTCACACTTTAATTTAAAGTGCAAAACACACTTCCTTCCTTTACATGTATATTGAACAATCACAGCCAAAATTATCTCAATAAATGCACCCTCAGCTACACAAATTTCCCTCAGCAGGGCATAGGGGTTAAGCTAAAGAATGATAGAGCCATGACCTAAAATTGACCCATACTGACATTAACTTTACACACTATGTTCATTATGCGGCACCAGAAGTCCACACTTTGTCCAATACAGGCCCACATTTGCATTTCTCTCTCAGTCAGTGATAAGCTGCTGAAAATTCACCAAACCAAACCACAGAGCCAGTCAGGTGGCATTTACAGCAACCCACTGCATTAGTGTGGAGGGATTTTAATATCAACATTTCTGTGGGCTAGCCGCCAGATATAATCACAATAAATACAACTTATTTGCTACAACCCACTGCTGGCATATATTCTATAACTGCCAATTAGTTTGTGCTGCATTATCACAACAGATTTTGGCACAAACAGGATGTAGTATTATCCTACTGTATGTGTGTATAGTGCTGTTTCTCTGTTTCCAGTTAAACACACAACGGGTAAAACCAGACAAACTGCTGACTCACCGCCTCTCTGTGTAGGCTGCATCATCATCATTATCAATCAGGAGCTTTTCATTATTCTAGACCTCACATTAAGAAAATGACCAGCATATTTTAGACGTGCTCTTGAAGTATCCCGTGCCCTCCCCTCACACGGAGCACTAGATCTGGAGAACTGATTGCACTTACTACTGTTTTGGTTTGTGTAAAGTGCAGCCAAACCTCAACAAAAAAGACGTGATGAATGCCCACTATTTGCTCTAAGATAGACAAAGTTGTCTGTCAAAAGACTCAACAATGAAAGTTTCTGTTATCTACTACCATCTACCGTTTGGAGAGTGAAACTGCAGCTATGATGGTAACTAGGCTCAAGACTAAGATAGGACACTATTCTGACAACCTCATTTTATTTTGAACTGAGGTAAACTAAAATATGGGTTTTGTACATTAAGGTTTAGGTTACGTTTAGTCATAATAAAAATACAAATTTAAACAAATCAAGTTATTTCAAAGGTCTGCCTGCAGAGTGCCCATGGACACCACAGACTGCGGGGCCATATTTTACTAACATTACTAACATTCCCTGAAATGTTTTTCAGTATATGCGTATAGAAACATCACGAGTCCCCACTGGTGAATGTGGTGACTAATCTAACATATACATAACGACTATCAAACAGAGACTGACTAACAAGTAATGGGTACTAGAATTAAATAAAGGTTTGTCACTTTGCTGTCATTGTGTGTAGTGATTGGAAAATACAGTATGTAGTATATCCTTCACATATACAGTACAAGTGAATGATGACCCCTTGTGGCAAAAGCGAGACATTGATTTGAATTGTTTCATCTGCCACACAGCAGATTCTCCATTTTTATCCCACACCCATGGTTCTCTAAAATGATGAGAAATTTATTGTATCTTTTATCCCAGACCTTTGTATATTGGTGTGACATTATCATTGTTTACTTATTAGAAGAAAAAAGCTGGCTATGGTTCACTCAAGCTAACTACTGAGTAAAAGCCTACACCTTAGTTTGACTTTTACTCAGTGGTGAGCCTGAAGGGGATCTGTGTTTACAAACATTTGCCAGAAATCCTGTATACTGTGCCTTCGACCATTGTTTAATTTCTTTCCATAGACAGAAAACATACAATTAATGTCTGCACTTGAACATTGATTAATATAACCTACAAGGAGCAACTGATATGCCAACTTCTTAATTATGCTTTAGTTTAAGGCACTAATGACTGATCTCAAAACGCATACAGCTTCATTGTTGCTCTAATTGTCTTTTCTTGTTTTCAGCATGTTTTAAGGATCACTAGAGGGCAGTGTGTCATAATGAGATAAATGCTTAGTATTTAACACAAAAACACACAGGTAGAGAGGGAAAGTCCAGCTGTTACTGCCTACATGCAACACACAGTCCCTGAAAGCATTTGTGTGACATTTAGATGACTGCGTAAGTGATGTGTTAATCCTAGAACAAACACAGTGTGTCCTCTCACTGAGCTCTGCTCTGTTATTTTCTCCCACACGCAGCACAGGATTAGAAGGCAAATCAAACGGTGCACATTAGCACATTGCTCTCTGACATCTCCACACCAAGAACACACAGTGATAACCCAGCTGACCATGAAAACAGCCCTTTACTCTCTATGTGCCCTTTGTGATTAACATGGTATTTAGTTTGATGTACTTACTTTGTAAAACTGTTGCATGTATTGTGACACTGTCTTGTTCAATCACCAGCCTTTGAGTCATGCTCCAGTCCTCAGTGTTTGAGTCTGAGTCACCAGAAACCAGTCCAGAGTCGCTAGTGCTTGAATTGACAGTCTGAGTCCAAGTACGGGTCACTCACAAAAAGGCATTTAGATTTGAGCAGCAAGTCAATTAGTAAACTGTCAGAGTCCACTTAAATCAATTCAAGTCGAGTCCCAAAAAAATGAAAGTGACTCCAATTTTGAGTCAAGTCATTAAGATGAGTTTACTTATCAGGGTGCAACACTGACATCATAAGTGGAACATTAGTTTTGTATTCATATATTTCATTACATTACTGTACGAGTGTGTTAAAAGCAAACTAGACACAAGTCTGACTCACCAGGAATTAAACCTGTGTCGCTCTGATATATGATATGCGTGCTACCAGGTGAGCCACCAAAATGTTCTTTATTAATAATGTTTGTTATTGTTTTGTTTTGTTTTTTGTCCAATAAAGCTTTTAAAGAACAACCAGTTAAATAAAAGTGGCTAAAACTGGATATCTCATCAGTGTGCCTATTTATGTACTGTTCAAATTCTTCTTTTTGGAGTCCAGCCCCATTGTGCCCTTCCCTTCTCTGTTGGGAAACCCTCTGGCCTGAGAGGACGCAGAGCGGAGGACAAGGCTGGTGCACGCTTCAATAATACATGTGTTTTGGAGGCCACCCCGGGACAGAGGGCATTTTAAAAGAGGCGCTTTAAATATGTTCCACCAGCAACTCATGTACAGGAAGCTATTAAAAATGAAAAAAGTGGTTGGACAAAAGACAAGGCTTGAGCCAGGGACCTCCAGAGCCCCGGAGTTGGTTATTAACTAACAAGGTGCATTTAGCATGGTCCTTTTAGGCAGACAATATATTTCAAGTGGGGAATTTCAAACAAGAAGAGATTTTATTAAGGATTCCCCACAATGCATTTTTGCGAGAACAAGTAAAACCTTTTAGCATGATAAAAAATGAACAGTGAATGAACGGACCTTGTTTTAATATGTGCAGTTCGAACACCTGTCTACTTACTCTTTTCTTGTTGGGATTTGAAAGCTACATTTATGTGCATGTTTAGCCTCCATAGCCTCAGTTTGTGGAAAGACTGATGTCTCTCCATCTGACTGGGCTGCTACCTCTATAAATTGACTCTAGTGACCCCAAGTATAGGATGTTTATTCATGCATATGACCCTGGCGTAGAGTTGAAACCATTTCCAGTGGATACAAAATGGGGATATGAAAAAGTTATTACTATGGCATGTTTTATCTGGACCTACACCACTCCTGATGTAGAGAAGTAATAGTGGATCCGGTCGCCATGAGCATTTTACTGTCCATTTACAGTGAACCCTTCTCGGTTGCATGCTCACTGTCCAGCCCCTCCTCCTCTTCTGATATCCACAATAGGGCAAGTTAAACGCTAAAAGGTTCTGCACCACCGGATACCATTATGCCCCCCTCCCCATAGCCACCACAAACCCCTCTCATACAAACTACCATTCGGTCACTTGGCTCCTTGCTGACATCCGTAAAACCCAGGGTATCACTATTGAAAAATTAAGCAGTGATCGGGGGTTCCATTACACTCTCTGGCGTCTGAATCCTTGATCTAGCAATAAATGGAGAAGCCGCTTCAGTGTCCCAACATCATTTGACTTTCACGCAATACATTTTTAATGGCAGGGCCTGTAGAGGAGAGCAGACAGTGGCTTTAGCAGCTCGTGCTTGTCCTGTGTGGTGTGAGGAGGGATGATCTTCACATGTCCTACTGGAGCATCCAAGACCAGAGGTAGAAGAAGTGCCCTAAATCATGACTCAAGTACTGTTACTTCAAAATATTATTGCTCAAATAGAAGTGAACATACACAATACATTTGTTAGTTGATTGAAAGTACAAAAGTACTGAGATAAGGTTATTATGCAGAAAGTCACTATTACTACTAGCCTACCACCACTACTAGTACTACTAATACTTCTACTACTCCTACTGCTCCTGCTACTGCGTCCCTATACTACTCTTACTGCTTCCATTACAACTACTATCACTAAAATTACTACTGCTGCTACCACTATTACTATTACTGCTTATATTATGACTAGTATGGCTACAATTTCTACTACTGGTACTGGTACTACTATTACTATTACTAACAACTTTCCTATTGAGGTAAAATATATATATATATATATATATATATATATATATATATATATATATATATATATATATATATATATATATATATATATATATATATATATATATATATATATATATATTTGTCAAATATTTCTCAAAAATAGTCAACTTTGGTCTAGGAATGATAACTGGATTAATGAATTTTGGAGCAAGGAAGCGTCATTTCTCACCTCTCCGCTAGATGGCAGTAGAAGAACATGAATAGCTTTCCTTATTTGAGCGCCTCCTCGCTACCAGCTCAGAGGAGTTTGAGTTTGAGCTGGAAAAAGCTGTCAGAGCCTCACCGGCATTTTATCCTATAGCGTAGTAAACCGAGGTTAAATAGATAAGGATAAGCTGACCGTGCAGGTATTTGTTGCAGGAATGGACACAAAAAGGTGGCGCAGTTTTCCCTCCAGAGTGTCACATAGTAGTACAGTCATTTGGATAAATCGATAATCATTAAGTTTACATTATCCTGCTTTTTATTTCATTCCTATGCGATGGAGTTTATATTATTTTTCATGCACCAACTGATAGTATGCTATAGTAGATTTTCTCTGGTGATTTATGGACAAAGAGTTATTTCTCACCAAACCATACACGGTCTGTCACGGGCCTAATTTCCAGGTCTGAATGGAAGAAGCCCTGATGAGCAACGTCCTGGTCCAGGTTCATCTGGTGAGTCCAATACTGGCACTAGCTCTTGGGCCCTTGACACACAATGGCGTTCACCGTTACACTTTTGAAAACAACGGTGGAAAAAAGTGACCAAGTTACCAAAACGTACCTAAGTTATTAACATAATTTTTGAAGCGTATATTGAATAGAGGAAAGAGAGCAATTAGAGCATTACATGTTGTGACCCATTTTTCACATCAAATACACCGTGGCCTATATATCATTTTCAAAACTATATTGTTCTTTTTTTTTTTTTTTTTTTTTTTGAAAACAATGTGTTATTGTGACTTTAATTTTTACAGTTTATAAAACAAAAGGAATGACCATAGCAGGGACAGTTTATTGTAAAAGATGGCCTTTACGCACGGCATTAGCTTCTCACTGTTGTCGTTTGTGGCTGTTGCCGTCTGTCAGGGCTTATGGCATCCTTTTATTAGTGTCCAGTGTGTTATTCTCGCTGCATACATAAACAGGAGTGAGTGCCTAAGAAGGCCTGAGAACGGCGTTAGAAAACACAGGTGCGGGGGCTCCATTTAAGCTGCTCAGCCCTCTGTCCACTCGGTGTGCATAAGGCGAGAGATCACAGCCTGGCCTCCGCACCACACCCCACCCAGCACACCCCACGTATAGTGTGTGCGAAGCTGCACGCGTGCACGTGCGCGCGCAGAAAGGGGGTGTTCGTGTTCGCTTGAGTAAGCCAGAGTTAGGTTGCTTTCATGCCATGCTTGTTTTAAAAAGATGAGGCTTGTGCAATGGCAGTCTATACTAATAAGCATTAGGCTGGGGTATTTCTTAACCCCTCCACCCTCCGCTCATAGACCTGGCCATGAGAGAGTATGATCTCATCTGCCTATATATACGCTAATGGAAGCGCCGTGACCTCTACTGTACAATGTAATAAATAAATAGAGACGCTGGTCAGGAAAGACACAGTGACGTTATTTCTGCTAACACATAGTTATAGGTTACAAGGTTTTTTGGATTTAATTACTAAGTTACAGACAGTAACAAACATAGAAGACGGGTCAAATTTATATGAATTTTATTAAATATGATTCTCCTTTAGTTTTAGGAGAAGTATATTATCAACAATGTTACTGTTTAGGCCATTTTATTGACCCAAGTCACAGTAGTATGGGTCCCTGTAGTAATATAAATGACCCTGAATGTGTTTTAAAATGACACGTACAGCAAGGTTTATGTAGTCTTACTTACTGAAGGCAGAGCAAGTTGAGTCCGCTGTAGACTCCCGCTCATTCCTGTCCTGACAGCCGAGGTGCTGGGGCTGGAGGGAAACCGCTGCTCTTTGGCTGATGCGTGAATACACTTCAATAGAAAAGTTGTGTTCACTTAACCAGGAAAATCCGAGGAAAACTAGAGGGTGCGCTATAATCATATACTATATAAACCATGGAATAATATTTACCTCTTCAAAGTAAACTTGTTTACAGGGTTTGTTTGTTTTTATCATACGCACACTTACAATAGTTTAATAATGAAAGCCGTCTGTAATAATCATCTGTTGACTCTATCAGATAGATGCACTTGTAAATATAAATGACAAAAACAAATGCAAGAGGGAGTGAATGAGAAAAAAGACGCGGCACTTCTCGTTTACTTTCGTGTAAGTATCACACACACGGATTACTCTTCACTAAGTTCCTTTGTCTTGTGATCCATATTTGACTTGACAGATCACGAACAAGAGCTCCCCCACTGTTAATGACCCCAGCCGGCAACCGATAGACTCACTTTTTACTGCCTCCACTCTGGCCTACATATGCTTTCTATACCTGTTTACACAAGGTCTGTTTGTCTAAATATAATAGACCATCATAGGTTAAATTGATTTGTTTTACGCACAAAGCCATTCATAGATATTTTTGTATTTTTATGTCTACTTGTGATGTAAACGTTTTTCATGCTATTTCCACATTACTTTAAATAACTTTACTTTTCAATGGGTTCTGTTTTTTACCAGCAGATTTAGGCTGTGTTTCTGAGGCCAATGGATTTAATGAATGTAATGCTGCGCAAATGAAGCCCATTCACGTCTTGTTTTGTATTCATGAGTCTCTTATCCGTGGCTCAATCTCTCACATAGAACTCTAATCCTCATGTCCTCCTTCGCCGATAAAAATGCTCTTCAGTTTACGATTAATTTCATCTCAATCATAGCCGGGACTTGTCACAGCCAATAAAACTTGTGGAGAAGTGGGGGGTACATGATAAGGGGCTACTGCTGGTGCGCAGGCTCCCAAGCTGGCCCCTCGGTGCTCTTGATAGGGCCTATCTGTCTCTGGCAGGCCGCTTTAACACCCGAGATGGCTTTAAAATATCGCACAGATTGGGTTCATCTGCGGTGGACTGGCAGAAACAGGGGCCCATTGAGCTTTTGACTTGCCCGTTTTCTGTTTTGATTGGTTTGAAAAAAGTTATGCATAAAAATAGGTTATGAGCAACTGCCAGCGCCTTGGGGACAAAGCTTTGACAAAACCTTGCTGACTTACTTTTAAATGTTCATTTGACTTTCTCCCTCATATTTCCATGAGTACGTAAGCAACAACTCTATAAGCCATGTGGTCCCAAAAAAATGTGATTATACGCTTAGTAATCGGTGTTGTTTTGCGCATTGCTTAAAATAAACCTCTACAAAATTAGGCGTTTTATTCCAATGTCAAGTTTTTAGACTTGACCTCTGTGCACGTTCACACACTATCACTGGCACTGGTCTAGTTCAGGAAAGGTTCAAACTGAAATTATTATTGGAAAAACTCCACCCCTGATAACTGGCAGCATATGATTCTAAAAAAAAAAAAAAAAAAAAAAGACCATTTGCTCTAGAGGCGCTCAGTAATATAAAAAATCAGATACAAATAAATCAGGCGCGTAAAATCACGGGACTGACAATGGACATATTGCCATTGTGGTTCTGTCCTACATATTTGTAACGGAGTTGGTTCTTGACCACAGTCGTGTAGTTTTTGGTTGCTCCAAAAAGCTCGAGTTCTTGTAACAGTGTCCTGTTGCAAATCTTCCCTGCTCTGTGGAATAATTGGAGAGGGATTTAGATAGAAAGGACTGCTGGAGAGAAAGCCTTTTTGGAGGGGGAAATGGTTCTCTACCAAGGAAGAAAAGCTCTTTTCAGTGGGCTACAATGGGAGATTGGGACAGGGGAGGAGTTCCATCGTGATTAGCCCATTTAATGGCGCGTTTACTTAATTTCTGTATTCAGTGGCAACGGTAAACAAAAGGGAAATAGCACTCACATTTTTAAGTATGCATGACGTTGAAATTTCCCAAAATGCGTAAAAATGCATATAAACTGTCATAAAAAAATTACACTAGCTATGTCTGAAGAGATGCGTACAAAAAAATTGCCTACACATGACTATATTACAGGTGTCAGCGGGTTTACATTTTGGACTAATATCTCCAGTCCATAAGCCGGTGATGAGCATAATGCACCTACAATCCAATAATGAGCTACGGACATGTGTTTAGCCACTTATCCACGTCCTTGTGCGTAATCGGATGGAAAGACACACAACATCCAAAGATGTATAGCAAACTGAGTACTGAGTACTGTATTTAATTTGGGCCAGTATTACCATAATAAGTACAATGGAAAGACTAGGGAATGGATGGGAAAACGCTGGGAACGACCCTGGAGCGGTCTACAACCACTTTAAACTCATATTTTGCATTCAAAATTCCCTCAAAACAAGACGAAGCAACAAAAAACGCCTAAAGCAGAAGTGATGTTAGATTTGACAAATATTTTATGTAGGAACACCAAGTCAAGAAAAGTGAGGGAGGGATAGAAAAGAGGATGAGACAGGGGTAGAGCCATAATTATGTACAAGCATATTTCTACACGTATATTACAGGCTGGGAGGATGATCGCATTATTTAAGATATACATAATTCAATATAAAATTTTGAAAATAAAAATAAAATCTGATACAGTAATCGACATTTTTGAACATGTACCCCACACAGGCAGTGACAGAAGTGTAGTAAAAAGGTGCTTCAAATGATTGTCTGATGAAAACAAAGTCAACAGTGGGTTGCATCTGGCGTGTGCTCTGGCTTCAACGTCATCTTCATCGTTTGCGGACAGAGATGGGTTTGTAAAAATCATAACAACAAAAACAAACAAACAAACAAAAACAAAGAAACAACAAAAAACAAAATAAAATAAAATAAAATAAAAATAAAAAAAATAAAAAACGACGAAGACACCAGTGTATTCTCTTGCTGTTCCAGTTTGACAAAACGCTTGCACCAGGTTGGTTCTCCCTGATACAAATGAGAACTCAAAAAATAAAACGTCATGCAGTAAGTCTAGTGTTGGTGGCGATGTGGGAGATGAAAGGAGGGGAGATCCTTTGAAAGCGCTTTAATAAAAAAGACGTGCTTTTATCTCTTTTTAATTTCAATATTTATATCAATCGGTCCTTTTTTCATCCGCGATATTATAAGTCTTTTTCCTTCTCAGGTCCATTTTCCCTGTTGTAAATATTTCTCTTTTTGTTTGTTTGTTTTGGATTTTTGTTGCGCGTATCATACATCGCACTCCGAGTCGCTGGATGTAACTGACAGGATGGACGTGCCCGTGTCCACGCGCTCTGTCATACTGGACACGCTGGTGGTGGGACTGGCCGCGGTGGAGGGCGACTCTGCCGAGCTGTGAGGGGTGAGCCCGGCCTCGGACAGGGACCTCATGCCGCTCGGTCCTATTGCTTGGTGTTGGAGCCTGGACAAGGAACGGGGAGGGAGGAGAGGAAAGAGAAAAGCAAGGGAAATTTGAGAGAAATGGCAATTAGACCCCAGAATGCCCCCCTCTCCCTCCGCGCAAAATAAGGGGTGCAAACTGGCCTTTTCTTTCCCCCTGCCGGCCCCAGCCATGCATGCATGCTTTTAACAACAGCAGCTTTCACCACAAAACGCCGCTCTGCTATTAGACTTTCAAATCCAAGACAGACCTCTCTTTCTTTTATTTTATATTTTATATATTTTTTTATTTATTTGCTACTATTGTTATTTTTAATATAGGACGTTACTGTGCAAATTACCAACATTTCTACAACCCCAAAACGTCCATATAACATATAGTAGTACTTAATAAATACACAACATAACACTATTGAATTTCACTTTTTTTTTGTTTTGTTTTTGTTTTGATTTGTCTTTGCGTAAAAAAGTCTGTCTGCGGATTTCATATATTTATTTGAGTAGTACTATTTTTTTTTTTTTTTTTAGTTTCTGTAATACATTGTTCCACTTTAAAGTGAAAACTCCACTTATAATGGAGTACAATTTCATGTGTCTAGATATACAAGAGTACTCCATAGTCTGACGTTGTTTGTGACCATTGCTGTGTTCTTCCAGCTCAAGGTTACTTCAATCATTCTAAATGTGTATCTCCAATCCACTCACCATAATAACTACATCACTGTGAGATCCTTTCGCCTGGAAATATATCTCTTCATTAAGCAAAAAGATTAGAACACTATTCATATGGCTTAGTCCTAGCCAAAGTCTTTTCTAATCAATTATTGCATTTCTAGGGAATGATACCACACTTAGTGTTATGAATACAGCTTATGGCGTTAATCCGCGTGCCCATTTTAGTTGGGTAACATAAATAATAATAATAATAATAATAATAATAATAATAATAATAATAATAATAATAACAACAACAATAATAATTCCGTTATGCTTATGTCTTTTTTATTACAAGTACGATAAGGACGTAATGCATAAATCATACTATTTTTAGGCTTGCAGTTTGAGTCTATGGAACAATATACAATTTTACCAACCAACAAATAATATTTTAGAAATACAATCTTGCAGTGCATCTTATTATTATTTTAATAATATCATTATAATGATGAGATTATTTTGTATATGTTTATAATAAATAATCTAAACATTTTTTCCTAACATAAGCGTAAACATTGCACACATTAATAGTGTGTTTTATGTGTAGGTTTGATCCTGTATTAAAATAGTGCAACAACACGCTATATTTTCAAACTCTGCGTAAAATTGTTATAGCCTAATGGTTTCAATAGCTTTGGATTTGTGCAACTGTATTTTCAGTATATGCTACATTTACTCTTTGAACTTTGCCTTCATATGCTGTTTGTGAAACTACGCTCAATAAGCAACAAAGTACACTCCTTATTTATCTTTATATTACATTATTATTATATTTGTTATGAAAGTGAGGCTAGATTTATTTCTGAGATTTAGCCAGAAAGATTATAAATTTAGCACCACGTATGTGCCGTGCCTGCTGCACTTCCAAACATGTCGCTACACCCTTCTCCTGCCCCATGACGCACACTGTTTTCTCTCGGTTTGTTTGGTTAAAAAATGACTTGGTAGTTTCGAGTTTTAGATATAACTTGACTACATTAATATATGAAGCGTGGAGGGAGACCAACCTGTTTTTGGCTGCCGCCGCTCTGTCTCGTTGTCTCCGGTTTTTAAACCAGTTTCCGACCTGTGTAGGAGTGAGTCCAGTGGCTTGAGCCAGTTCCCTTTTCTTACTGGGGTTTGGATACGGATCCTGAAGGTACCACTCTCGCAGCAGGCTCCGTGTCCTCTCTTTGAAACAGTGCGTCTTCTGCTCGCCGTCCCAGATGGTCCGAGGCAGCGGAAACTTCTTCCGCACGCGGTACTTGTCTACCGGTCCGAGCGGGCGCCCTCGGAGCTTCTCGGCCTCTTGGTAGTGTGCCTCCAGCCACATGGCCTGCAGCTTGCCATGTGAGTCCTTGGTGAACTTGTGGTTCTCCAGGATGTGGTAGAGGTCTCTGAAATTCCCCGTGTGGAAGGCGACGACGGCCCGGGCGCGCAGAATAGACTCATGCTTGTTGATCGCTTCGCACGCTCCCGGAGCCACGGGCAGCGACCAGAGGAAACGGCCCAGCCGCTCGATGTCCCCGGTCTCCTCCAGCGTCTCACAGACGCTCGCCACCTGCTCCGGGGAGAAGTTGAGGGTCGGCAGCTGAAACATGGACAAGTCTTCTGGAGACCTGGCGGAGGGAGCGCTGTTCGCCAGGAGCAGAGGGCGATCAGCGAAGTTTGGCAGGAAGAAATGGGAGGGATAAAGCTCTAAAGGCGATCTGAAAACCATGGAAATGACCTGAGAGAGAAAGAAAATTATCGAGAAAAAGGAAAACCGAAAAAATACGGCAAGTAAAAAAGGTTGAATGATTCAATGGCTATCGCCTAATGACACCAGCCTCATAATATCTCCCCCCTAAATCCGCCGTTGAGTGTAGCATTGAAACATTTTGTTTCCCTTTTCTATTGGTCTTCTTGGTGTCGTTGTAGCGTTGTCATGGCAGCCCTGCCAATCACTGTCAAGCGTGCCAATCATTAGCCAGTACGTAGCGCGAGGCTTTCACCACTTGTGCAGCACGCACAGGGGGTTATCAGAGTCTCGGATCTCCACAGCAACCCTCCCACCGCAGCGCGCGCATCAGCCACAAGCCAATGCTCGCTATCTGCTGAATGGAATGAGCAATTAGAGGGAGGAATATTATTGCGATCTTAACGAGGCTCGTTAATGCTAAAGGAGATATAGACTGGATACATGGCGGAGCGAGTGGGAGGGTGAGCAGCAGCTTTAAAAGGGACAAATGGACATCAGTGACTGCAGCTAAATACATATTTAAATAAGTCATATCTATTTGCTCATAGTTTTTGCATTTTTATTTAACTTCTGCATTTTATCCGTTTTTGAAACGGAGAATGAGGCAGGTTATAACCATCTTTAACTATCAAAATATGCACTTTTCACTTTTGTTTTTTAATTACTTTTTTGCCTCGACATCACAGAGCTTGTCGACTTTATAAAGCCATATTCCCCCTCTCTTCACTCTCGCAAGAAGCTGCGGTGATCGTGCGTGTGGACCTGAAATTGGAGGCTGTTCTGCTGCTGTCCCCGGCCCAGCCTCTGGGGCGCAGCCCCTGCCCTCCGCCTCATTTCAGTCATCTAAATATGTTGTTCTAAGCCATTATCGATGTCGAGCGCTGAGTTGATTAAACACAGATCATAGAGGTTTAGTTGGAAAACTGAATTGCCTTCGGCACTGGTCTTTGATGCCACCCATTTGTCAGTGCGGTTTGATAGAAAGGTCTGCCCTCTAATTAATACCATTAGTATTGGAATTGCAATCAAATGGTTACATGAAAGCTTCTTGGGGACATAAAAGCAGTTTGGTGCATTTGATCTGGTGTAAGGACACGATCAATGTCCGCGTTCAGTCACAGGACTCGACTTAGAGTGGTAGCTGCAGTGGTGTGATTTTCATGTTTATGGCTGAAGCGGTTTCATATTTAGACAGGGCTTACAGGGTGTTAAAATAGTGTGAGTTCAATCCGACGAGAACAGGGCCTACATTGTGAAAGGGCCATGTACAAGACGTAGCATCTAGACTTCTCTTAATCCGTCTTCAATAAAGCTGACATAATGATCCTAAGCCCCTTTCCACAAAATCATTCAGGAATTCTAAACTTTTCCTTCTCTCGCGCACTTTGCACATTCTCGGCCTGCCCAAACGGACCGCCGACCTGAAACCCGAGGGACAGTGAGTACCAGTTCTTTATGTAGCCTGTTTATTAGACTTTATCATTTATTTCCTTACAGCAATATACAGTAACCTATGCAATAATTTATTTCATCTTTATTCAGCACACAGAAGTTACGCCTGAAAGCAGTGTCCACTGCACAACGGAGAGTCAGGCCGCGATGATCTCGTTGAAGGGTCAGGAGTTTATGTGTGTCTTTTAGTGTGTGACGCTGTGTCTCAGAATCAAACCTGTCCGCGCGCTGCGCTATAAACCACACGAGAACTAATTCCAAGTGGCACTTGAATTGGTTCTGCTGCCGTACTCCCGTGGACTGGAAGTAAGGGCTGGTATTTTGATGCCCCTCTCCCCCAGCCTAAGTTCCTGTCACATACACATATGCGCGACCCCGGTTTTCGGAGGAGACCCAAGTAAAGCCTTGTACCTGACTGGGCTGGTGTTGAACCCGCTTAGGTAATCGCACTGGAGCCAAGGTGACAGGTATTACTCACCATAATGTTCTGGAGGTCTAAGAGTGGCCCTTGCAGGCAATTCGGAAATTACTTCTTGAGGAGACTACAGCTGAAATGTAAAACCTGAATGGGGATTTAAGAAAAAGCCAGTGGTAATTCACATTCTTTTACATGGCTTTTGTTTGCGTTAAGCATGTAATTAACACCCCCCAAACAAGTTTATTCACCTGCCGTAATTGTGTGTTTATCCGAGGGCTTGCTGAATGTTCGGAGCAGCGGGGGACACAGCTCTGAATGCACATCGAGCATTTAGAGTCTTCTCCGTTTACTTACAGCCTAAGTCCCAGACACGACAACACAAACAGCTTTACATAAAAACAATCAAATATGACCGCCAAGCTCCTATCACCTGCTATAGCCCACACAAAAACATTTTCGACTATATTTTAAAAAGTTTTTTTGAACCGTATATATATATATATATATATATATATATATATATATATATATATATATATATATATAGTTTGTTTATGTTTTGTTTAAGTTTATTTGAAGGAAGCTTGTTTTGCTGTCTTGTAAAAGTCTGCTACAATTCACAAGAGATCTAATTGCCAATTAGTAAGTTCTTTTTAATTTTCCAATAAGGGCAGCAAATAAACAAAGCTGTTGTTACGTCATGTGGCGGAGTGAGAGAGGGCTGAGAGGAGAGGACAGATGGGAGAAAGAAAAGGTGTTGACTGTAAAAGGTACGAGGAAAAGAAGGGACCAAAGAAAAGTTCTGGTTTTGTTTTATGCCTCCCTCATTGACCCTAGTTTGCCAGAGGCTGGTCAGACAGCAGCACACACCCCCATGGCAAACACTGAAGACTCAGGCGCCCGCTGCTCCATCCCGGACTCACAGCGCACGGATGCATAGGGAACAAGAACTGGTGCGTAAAAGGCGCTTTTAATTGCTTCTTTTGCAGAAAATTAACAATTGAGTTAATTATATACCGGTTTATTTTTTATATTAATCATACATTGAACTAAACTATTAATTACTATAGATTTATTATTATACAAAGTAATAAACACATTTTACTACAAAACAAGGGCAGTTACCGTTTTATTTTTTCTGTGTATTTTTTTCCTCGTCCTGGAACACTTTGCGCAGCGCGGGGATGACAGCTGCTGCTTCACTTTTCTTCATCGCTTCCGACCACAGCTCTTGTAAGTTAATTGAATTATGTTATGTTTATTTTATGTCAATAGAACAATCCGTTCGCAAACGCTATTCATTATTTACCGTTTAACTTAAATCTTATTTTAGGTGGCAGTTTTTGTGTCTTTTATTAACGATTTTAGTGAGATTTGTGCCTTTGCAGAACACGTGTGACGCTTGGGACGAGGCGCGCCAATCCTTCCGTCCCACTCTGCTCTGGCTATGGTACGGACATGCGCTGCCACTACACTGTAAAAATATCTGTGTTAGACAGAGATCTCAGTAAGGGAAAAATTAAAGTGAAAACCGTAAAATGTGAACGCCCTTCGGCGAGGTTTAAATAGAGCCACAGAACCATTCAGATTGGAACGGTTTTACGCACAGAATATTTTGAAGAAATTGGCTTTCAAACAAATTCACATTGTGGCTTATAATGTGGTTTCACATAAGTTTAAGTTGTTACGGCTTATACAATTAATGGACAACAGAATGTAATTTGAGAAAATAAAAAAAAGACACGAAAGCAAAGCTAGAGACTGACTTTCTACATGACTCATGTTTTGCAGTGCTTTCCTCTCTTAGGTGAAGAAATTGTGCAGCGGTACTAAGGATTTCCATTCAGTCTGCCTTTCTCTTCCGCATTTAAGGTAGCACTGGCATTACACTGCAGTAAAGTGTGAAGGAGCCTAAAGTCACAACTGTATTCTAAAACCGCTAACCACATCAGCCATATTGGTTCTGGCAGGTGCAGAGCAGCTCTCTCTCTCTCTCTCTCTCTCTCTCTTTCTCTCTCTCTCTCTCTCTCTTCCCCCTTCTCTCGACTTTCTGAAACGTATTATGATTACATTCACAATTTGTGCAGAAATCAATGTCATAGTGCTCTGTAAATGTGGCGCCAACTTTAACAGAGTTCTTTCCCAAAGGTTTGACCATGTCTCCCCGCTCTGTCCCCTCTCCATGTCCCCCTCCTTTCTTTTATTGTTTTTATTGTGTGGTCTCATTAGGGGGACTTCCTGGCAGGGCTCGGAGCTTGTATCGGAGCTGTCCAATCAGTGTATTTACACGGGTTGTTAGCGACAGTTAATGAGGGCTCCTCCCCAGGCCGCTGGAGAAAGGCGCCTCAACATTAAGATTTACCTTGTGTCAACTCGTTACTTCTAATGAACCTCCTGCTAAAGCTTCGTCGCTCTCAATGGAGCCGTGCGCCCGGATCCTGAGTAAGACCCGCAAGAGTGGCGCTGCAGCGGCCTCCCTCGCCCCTTTTCTTCTACTCTCTAAGGAAAGGTTGGCTTTTTTCTGTAGGTCAAAGTCTATCATGGACATGTGCCACTAAGTGCATATATTGTAACTAAACGTAGGCCTATATTGAATAAGAAGATATTAAATACAAATAATTAACCAAACCTCTATGCCCCCTTATTCACAGGAGACAGAACGAATGAACCAAAAACAGGTTAGCAAAGGCATAAGGCCAAAATTAGTCTACTAAGTGCACAGAAGTGTTGAACAGCCCGCTGGAAACAAAAGCCAGAGGGTGTTTGTGTTTGCGTGCCGTATCACAAACCTGATGTCTCCTCCATTGTTCGGTGAATGAGGCTTGACATGCCAGCTTATTGCCTCGGTAAAAGTTCAACATAATCACTCACCATCCCCCATCCTTTACCCCCGTCCACTACTCGCTGGCCTCCAGTGTGGCTTGTTGAGCCGCATCAGCAACACATCACTGCGCCTCAATTCAGGTACAAACTAAAGGAGTTTGGCAGATCCCTGAAGTGGACTCCCCTCCAACTCCTGTAACCCTCAGAGACACTAAAAATCAATTATGATAGCCCCTTTTCTGTCAACCGGTAGCCCATTTCCTAAACTGGTGGCCAGCAACAAAGTTTAAAATTGCAGTTATTGACTTTGAAATGATGAGTGGCTGAAGTCGTTAATTCGTTATGCAAAGTGTCCCAAAACAAGAAACTAAAGCCTCAATCTCTCTTGGAGTAACTTTATAACAGTGTAGCTTTTATGTATATGGGCAGTGTTTCATAGACCTCTCAACCAGCACCTTTATAGCGCACTGGAGCCCAGAACCGAGCCTGACAACGTCGCCTCTTTAGTCTTGTCAGTCTGATGGTGAGCTGAGTGTGGTCCCAGTAGAGGTGCGCAGTGTGACACAGGTATCGCTGGAGGAGGCCTGCTCACTCTTCCAGGTAGATGGCTTGATCTGGAGACAGACGATGAGAAGTGTAATGGGTGCCCCAGGGTTTACATATGATGCTCACCTCCCACCCCCAGCCTACTACATGTAATCTATATAAGATTCAGCTTTCCTAGGTGAGTCCTTGAAAGACTGGCATTGTGTAAGTGTGACGACAGTGACATCAGCAGAATGACGGACAGGATTTTTTTTTTTTTCGAAGAAGAAAATATGACTGTTTTGGATTTGACTGTCAAGGCTGGTTAAGCGCACCGACTTTTACGCACAAGGAGGAGCGGGGGAGACAGGCCTTTAGCCCGGTGTCACAGTCGCTGACAAGCCGCAATTAGTCTGGCTGACACGCGCTAATGTGTGGGATATGAATGTCTGATAGAGCGTGTGTAAAGCCCAGGTCTCGTTTTTATGGCCAGACAATGCCTCTGAACCTGCTGCTGAACTACAAACGCAGCCCATTTACACATTTTAGGGGTGTGCTTTCCTGTTAATCAGTCATACTTAAACATCTGCGAAGAGACAAATCCATCTGTGCAGAGACTGACATAAAAAAGTCTGTAGCTATGCACACGCGTAACTATGTAGTAAACTGTCAAGCTTTAAAATTAAAGTGGCGCATAGTTTATTTGTTTTTACTTACTCAAAACACAGAACCCAGCAATCTAGTGACTATATACATTTTTAGAGTCAAGTGGGATTGGGACCAGGCTTACTATTCATGTCACTGATTCATTTTACTTTTAAAGGTACTATAAGCAGCATTTGCTCGAACTGGTTTAAAAAAAGGTATTGCAGTCTAAATCAAAACAATGTTCTCTTTTTTGATTGGACGGTGGTGATGCAGTTTTAGAACCAAAACAAAAAATGTAAACAAAAACTACTTGGCCATTATGTAAAACATATTTTAAATTGTTATTAAACCAACTGTATCATTATTATTTGTATAACTAATATTTCATTTAAATATGTTTACATCATATCTTAGCGCACATTTTTATGAAATAGCCTATAAGATATATAATCACCAAAATAATATAATAATTGAATCACCAAAACGTCTACGTATTTATCGTTATCAATATGTGATTAATAAATCAAATGCGTTGTAAATAGAAGCCATGTTTCTGTTCGTTACAGGTCGATCACTTACTGTAAATTAAGACTATACTTGACAGGCTACCACATCAACGTCCTACACGTGTAGCACGTTCAATATAAGCCTTGTGGTCCTGTTTGTTGCCGTGTTTACAGTGAAAAAATAAATAAATAAAAAATAAAAAATAAAACATTAGTCTCTTGCCCCCCTCTTTGTAGTTTTTGTCATTACTCAACTCGATTGCCAGTTTACCCCCAAGTCAAGTTTGCAACTGCCAGAGTAAAAGAGGTGCGCCATGTCATATTGGCTCATGAGCCAGAATGGTTGGCTTGGACAACTTTAGTAATTTAATAAAAAACGAAGGGAGAAAAATGCACAGTTTATGTTTCCGCTAGGTGGCGCAATAATAAGGTTGATATAATGTTAATATTAAAGCATAATTAAGGCTTAAAAAGTATTCTCACTCACACAAATCTGAGGCTATGGTTGCCTGAGCCGCACAGTGTCACTAGTCTTAAATTGGAGCGAGTATAGTTAAGCTATGCCACTTATTTCAAAATCCATTTTGTGTGCTTATGTCTATTACAAATTTTACCCACTTCAGCTATCAGCTGTTTTTTTTTTTTTTTTTTTTTTTTTAAATAAACGTTACAAAATGTTTAAACAAAAGTAACCCAACCAACAATTAACAAAGGGAATAAGTATAGACAACAGTTAGCGTCGTCTCCAAGCCGTAGAATGAAGCTTTCTAAAACATGACATGGCAGTAGCTGAGGTTTGCAGTGGTTGCTAAGTAACAAATTGGCGCTATACTTTGCTGTGTATCCAATTAGCGGCAGGTGAGCGTTTGGAGCAGCGCTGCAGCCAATCAGAAGAGGCGCTGGCAGGGCGGCCTTATAAAGGATTTTTACGCGTCCCAGCTGTGAGATGGAACCAAATTGACAACATCCCGACACAGAGGTACAAGCCTTTGGCTTATTGACAAAACCTAAAATTACATGGCCAAAGGAATCATGAAATAATTAAGAAATTCTAATATGGGCAAAATTAGCCCATAACCCATTTTTAATGTGGCTTTATTTCGGCACAGAAAAATTGCCTACTTGACTTTGCATTTAGAAAAATATTGACAATGAACGTGTTTTTAATGGTTTTGTAAATTTTTTTCAATTCATTTGTAATGGAAATGTAATGTTAGCTTAATCACAAGATGTGTTGTTAAATAAAATCTTTCTAAATCTGTCTTTTGCCCCCCCTTTTGGAGCCTAAAATATGATTAGGCCTATTTTGTGATTACACTAGGCGGGATAGTTTCTATCAATACAGTTGTGATTGGCTACTGCAAGCACGATATCAGTTCTTTGGATCAGATGTGGTAGCCCACTACGCACGCCCACAGCCTGCTACTGAAACCATAATGTTTTCAATCGCATGGGGCTCATAGGAACACTGCTGGAACAACTGAAACCTGTATGCAACCTGCCACCCTCTAAGTCCTCTCACGCTTGCACCAAAACGACTTGAACACCCGAGAAACAGTAATATTGTAATATTTAAAAGGCACCTGAACGCAGGAAATTTATAGACCTGCCTTTTATTAAAACATCAAATTGAAAGGCTTTATTTATTATTCAGGGTGAAATGATTAGCTTTGGGCGGCAGATGTCAAAGCGCAATGGAGATGTTTATGTTTGACTGATTTGAGGAGCCATTATCCTGGTGCGCATCAAACATTCATGTGTGGCAGCTGTACTTGTGCGCCGCGTCTCCCGTGGCCGCTTCATTTCTCATCTTAACCTTTCCACCCAGTTAACCTGTTATCTGTTTACACTCAGCTCCCGGCTCTGACGAAAAAGAGGCCAGACTCTGTTTAGAGGCCTATTATTGTCAATGCATGTGAAAGTTTTAAGTGTGTATTCTCCATGTCAGTTGGGCAGTTAAATAAAACAGTAGGCCATGGCCTGATTTCAAGCCTAATGTCACATATATTTCTAGCCTATTTATATGAGAGGTTGATCATAATTATTAAAAAACAGATAATTACAGGCATGCACAGAGCAACCGTGTTATAGTTTAAGTTTGCCTTTTTCTATACTGACTCATGTACAAACGGAAGGGTTTGTACTGTCTTTTTATACACAAAGCCTCCTCTCCGCGAGTCTGTAATATTTCCTTGTGCAGTCCTGCTCCGTGTAAACATGGTGCTTTTCATTCTTTGACCCATCCATGAACAGCATGAAGCAGACCCCATTGCTGCCCTGCGCACCCTCCGTACAATACAGGCGCGTATGCGTAAAAGAGTGTGCGCGGTGGTATGTGGGCTAAATGTCACGCAGAGGTAATGGGAAGTAGTCGGGAGGTGAGGTCGCGGGTTCACGGTGGGGTTAAAGACGGCGGTGCGCGGCTCTTGTTTGCTTCTTTTCCACGAGTCCACTTCCTTCCACAGGAGGCTGGGTCCGCGCGTCCAGCCGCTCACACCCGGCTGACACTGCGCACGCCCTGTTTGTTTTTCTGTGGTTATAAATGAAACCTTCCCTCGGCAGGAAAACAAGCAGCATCTCCACGTCACTGTGCGCGTGAGGGGAGTACTCTGCGTCCTACCTCGCTCTCACAAACCTTGGTGTTTGCACCGGTCAAGACTTGGCTATTTATATCCAGACACAGTCACATACTTCACTCACAAAGGATTTGGGTTTTTTAGACAAAAAACAAATGTCTCTCACACTCAGGTTGTTTTTTCTTAATGTTTATTTTACATAGTTGTACTCACCTGACCTACTGGGGTAGGCTACAGTTGCACTATTGCTTCCAGTCATTAAAATATTTGACTAATTACATTTTCTTTTGTATGTTTTATCAGTCAGAATAGGCATTAGGTTAACTATTATTATACACATAATATATACATATAATAGGTTTTCAACTGGTAGATCCATTGCAGCAATTAATTTTAGGATTTACCATAAGCATGACAAATGTCACAGTTTCTATTTTATTCTATTTTTTGCAGTGTTTAATTTAAATATTATCATATTTGAATAAAGTATGTTTTAAAACTATTTTGGTGTAACGTTTCATTACAGACATAAAGTACACACTTTGATATAAAGGTTCACTCACTCTACACCATGAAGTAACAATCAGTAAATCACACACATAATGTGAAATGTATATCTGTTTCAAGACATAGGTAATATGTATTTTCATTCACTGCAAGTACTGAGTAAAAAAGCTGTTTACATAGGTCTCTATAGAGCAGATAACACCAAGCAGAGCAACAGTTTTTGTCTTTGCAGGAGGAGGTACCATTTTGTCTTCATCTTCACTCAGTCTCTCTGTGTCACACATCCGGCTTCTTTGTGTGCTTATAGAGACATTCACACTGGGGACAAGAGACAGTTCTTGGTCTGCTGCCTATCTGCTCCTCACCATGGCGCCCCTGAGACCACCACAGTACACACACACAGCATTTGGCTTGGCGTTTCAGACTCAAACAGACAGACAGGTAGACATCTGGGTGTTACGCTAAATCCTTTCCCCATGTGTTCCTCCTTTTATGGGGTTCCTTTGCCTTTTTATGTCACTGCTGAGATGCTGTAAAATCACATGAGTATCATTTGTGAATTACAACCCTAATTCTGAAAAAGTTGGGACACTGTAAAATGTAAATGAAAACCAAATACAATGGTTTGCAAAAACAAACAAACAAACAAACAAACAAACAAACAAACAATACAAAACAAAACAAAAAAAATTGATTGTTCAGATCACATTCACATATGGATCTTCTATGCATGATACAACTATAACTTGGATTTAGACAAACTGTGTTCAAAGACAATGACTTATCAAAGTGTTCCTTATTTGATTTCACTTGAAGTGACCTGAAGATCATGAGCATCCAACAGTATCTAATACTAATAATGCAGAGTCTGCCTTTCTAAAATGCTCCTTTTACCCAGACACATTAAAAAGTTGATAATTAATGTGCAACTCAGTTGCAAAATGCTACAACTATTTTTAATGTAAACCTTATTTTTAGCCTTTTGTTACTTACTACTGTCCCAACTTTTTTTGAGATGTGTTCCTGCCATCAAATTGAAAATGTGAATAGTTTTTATGAAATGGTAAAATATCTCAGTTTGAACACCTGATGTTATGTTTTATTGTGATTTTTTTTCATTATATTTGCAAGGCATTAGATTCTGTTTTATTTACATTTTACACAGCATCACAACTTTTTCAGAATTGAGGCTGTATTTTGTATGAAGATTTTGGTTTCGAAGAAAATAATCAATCTGTGTAAACCATATTGCCTCCACTCCACTCTGACCTCTGGTTCATTACATCTGAGAACCACTTTACCCCAAGCCCATGCTGTTTGGTGTTGGCTGGGAGCATCCATATTTCCTGTGAGTATCTGGATGAGGAGAGTCCAGTCTGGCCCAGGCTGACTCATCGGCGCGGGAGAGGAGGGTGCTGGTACGGAAATGAAGCCATCCCACACACGTCTACACTCTTCCCATCACTCTTTTGTGCAGTGCTTCCCCGTGAGGATGAGCCTCACCACATAGCAGGACTAAGCCTCTGTCAGTGTGGCAGACGTGCAAGCAGTCAGTCAATAAAGCCGTCACTCTTTGAAAGCAGTCCGTAAAACAGTCGGTTTTGGAAGGGACTGAATAGTGGAAGTTCATCTTAGTGAAAAGATGTTGAGGTTTTACAATCAAAGATGAACAAAAGGTAATTAGTATAAAACAATTATGCATGCACTGTGATTGATATTAGCTTTGTTTACATAAAAGAATGTCATGCTCTAATGCAGTGGTTCCCAAATGGTGGGTATGGTCCAAAAAGTGGGTTAATACAGTTTAAAGTTTTAATGTTCAGTCTAAACGTTGTTTTAATTATGTTGAAACAGACTTTTAAATACATGTGCATAATGATTGTGGTAAAAGTAATTAATAAAATAACTTGTATAACGTGTATGTAAAAAGGGGGTCATAATAAAATGTATGACTCTAATGAATTTACTATCATGAGTGTTTGGGGTAAACATGAGCTGCAAGCACAGTGGAGAAAGACTTTACAACAGGTTTAGACTCCACCTCAAGCAGCTGGGATAGGCTCCAGTCCCTCACAACCCTAACCCAAAATTATTATTATAGAGGCAGATTACTGTATGGAACAATATTTCATAAATCATGAGAACATATACCAAAGGACTTAGATAATACTGCAAACAAATATATACAGTAATGCTTAAAATGTGTGTGCAATGTCTACTTCAGAGCTACATTTATAAATAAAAGTAAGTATACAAGTTTTTCTAAACAATTCATTATTTACTTATTTACTTTTCCAGAAGTGGAAGTTCAAAATATATAGTCAAAAAAGTACTGGTACTTCAAAATATTATTTCTCAAATAGAAGTAAAAGTAAATAACAAAACTGTTACTCGAGTAAAAGTAAAAAAATAAATAAAATAAAAATCCAACTTAAACTTCACTTACATACAAACTATTTGCAAGCATAGTATCTGCTACCACTACTAGTGCTACTACTACTACTGGGTTAGTGAGAGTTCCAACTTTGTCTCCAAGTTCAAAATACTTTCACTCATTTAAAAAAAAATGTAAACACATTAAAACATGTACTTCACTATAGGCTTTTTTCCCATATCTATCTACTATATTACAACTAGATTTTTGTTTAAGCAGTGATGTATTTGCATGCAGTATTTATGTTTTTATATGATTATTTATTTTTTGTTATGCAATAGCTTTACAAATTTTGACTTCTATACCCACTTTTACATTCTCCTAAACTTTTACAAAAGGATTAACTTACACCGATTACTATTTTAATTGTCTATATCTATCTCTACCACACAGTGAGACAATCTCATGTGTTAACAATACTTGGTCCCTTGCTAATTTGTACACTTTGTGTTGATATAAAATTCACATTTACATCATGTCAGGTGTGTGTCTGTAATCCTACCCTTCTCAGTTTAGTTTTTCACAAGCATAAATCTTTCCTAAATGAGTCAAATCAAAGTGAGTAAACAGCCTGGGGATATTACAGAGAAGAATGCTCCATTGTTAGTATCTGTAAAAAGACACTCTGAACACAGCGAGCCGAGAAAAAGAATAATATTGTCTAATCGATTGTTTACCAGATAATAGCCGCGCTGTTACTTAGTGAACACTACCTGTGTGATTGAGACTTTCCCACCACTCCTGTGGCTACAGAATAAACAGATTTATCATTTGATTTTGTTATTTCTAAATGAGGCAGGCGTTAATATGCGAAAGAGCGGCCCGTGTGCCTGATGAGCACGAACAAAACCGGAGTGCCCGAGTTGGAATATTCTAAGAACAACTGTATCCGTTGTTGTGCTAATCCTAAATGAAATATGTATTCAGTAAAAGGATTAGGGCGTCCAGTGTCATAAAAGAAACCACTTACCAGCACCAAAGGTAATTTGTAACCTTAGCAACTGCTTGTGGAAATGAATGGGGGATTAGGATTGGCTGGAGCCAGCGTTGTCCTCGCCGAGTCACAACAGCCCGCACACACATCGAAATGTTTTGTTCACTGTCAATTGTAAAAACAAATTCATGCATACTGAGCACATATAGTAAAATGAAAACATTGGGAAAAGTTGAAAAGGAGGTTAAGAATGTGTGCAAAAGTTTAACAAGGGCAGGGGAAGAATTAATATTGAAATGAAGTTTTAACTGCACCGAGGGGGTTAAAACAGTAAGTTTGCCACAAATTTGCTTAGCTGTCAGGATTCAGTGAATTGCGTGAGTGTGTGTACCAAATTATCAGGCCTCTCAAAGAATGAAAGGCGTCAACTGCACTTACAAGTTCTCACATTACACTTAATGATCCCAGTCTCAGATCCAAACAAAGGGTTGAGCATGTATATGGACAGAAAAACACTCACAGCAGTTCAGAAGAGAAGAGAAGTTAAGTAATAAAGATTGGAATTTTACCATGAAGACAAGATCATTAAGACAAGGCAGCAACACAAGAAAGCAAGAGTAGTAAGACAGAACAATGAAGACATTAGTCATAAATATGGAATAATAATAAACAATAGAAAACCTTTAAAATTTGATCAATGTTCCTGTCTGGTTTCTTTTAAAAATGTTGTGTATTCTGAACCATTTGTTGGAAAAAACAAGGATTATGTTAGAAATGAGACTTCTGTCTGGTTGCACAGCCTTGTTGGAGACATCTCAAATAGCTAATTGCTTAATCATGTGGAAGTGACAAAAGCCCAACCTTGTTCTCATCTGTTCGTCTTAATCCTTGTGTGGCTGTATATGTATATCTGTCTCTGCGTGTGACTCATCATCTTTCTGTCACTCCTCGGTAAGTGTGTGTAAGTGTGGAGAAGCTATTAAAGCAGCGGCAAATGGCTTCTCAGGTGACATTTGCTGACATTCAAGGAAGTGCATTTATCAGCGTACTACAGTTCACCTTGGTGAATGAAATCCATTTGTGCTGCTGTGATGGCCTGGTGGCCTCCATCTCTCCATCCCTGTCCCTAAATGGATGCCCAGTGTACAGGGAAATGGCAAGGTGGCGCGCAGCTTCGCAGCTGCTCTCAAATGTCACGAAGGAAAAAAATCTTTAATGGGCTAAGTGTAGCCTTTCCAGCCCTAACTTGTCAGGTAATCAGAAATCTCTCTCACATACATACACACTCGCTGTTTGTTCTTACCAACCTTTTCCTCATTCCTGAGCTCCCTGGGGCCATGACACACCACTAATTACCTGTTATACCAATCGGAGAGGAGGATGGCATGAGAGACGAAGATGGCTTTTAAGCTGGGAGGATATCACATCCTCCTCCTTTGTGCTTCATTCAGACATTTTTGGCCATCATTGTTTTTTTGTTTTTTTTATTCATCTAAAGGATAACTTGGTGGCACCTGAGTCACCTGGAACATGACACCCTTTTTTATAGATGAGTGATTTTCATGAAAGTGAGGGGATTTCTTTCTCTGTGCCAGCTGGAACCAGAGCTAACCTGCTGTCAACTGTCAGTGATTTTCTCAGGTATCTGCTCAGAGATCTGAGTGTGGAGGCAAGTTCTCAAGCTATTTACATAGGATCCACTTAATTTACTGTACAGCGAAATTAAAATGTCAAATGTAACAATCAATTGGCACTTCTTTGTTTGATATCTATTAAGTAAAATTTAGAGTAATTGGAGCACATATAAAATTGGCCTTGCATTTCAGAGAGGACTACTTCTGGTCATGTGGCAGGTCTTCCCAGCAGAGGTTTCTATTTCTCCCTGTGGGTGTCAGGTGATTGACAGGAGCACTGTAACGCAATGTGTATACTTATCCAAAAAACAACACGTAAGAATACAATAAGACAAAGAAGTGACACCAACAAATTAACACACCATACATGCAGACAACTTCAATCAACAACACCATACAAGCCTTATGAAGTATTACGTATTTTCTGAAGTCCATTTCTTTTCCTTTTTTAACACTTGTGGATCAGCAGGAAGTGCACTGAGAAAAAGTAACTTTGACACATCACAGAATGCCCATAGCACTTTTACACTAACTATTGTTATTACTTTCTGAAAGCTACTATTAACTACCACAGCTCTGCGTTTTTGTCCGTATTGTTTGATGATTTATTTAGACCTCATACATAATCACCTTTTTTTCCACATATTACATTACATTATTTTTTGACAGGCTTCAGCTTTGCACATGTGTGTTGTGATTAAAATGGTAATGCCCGGTAGTGAGGCAGTATGGTGCTCTCCAAAGTGCTTTGTACACGGACAATAGCCCAGGTCAGTGCGGTGAGGCAGACAGGAGAAGGGTTGATTGTTGGAGGAGGTGTGGAGGCCAGGGCAAGCCATGAAGCTAACACACCCATATGCCATCCACGGACTCACACGCACATGGACACTTGCAAGAATGTCAGAAAATGAGGCCAATGTTAGAAAAGTAGAAACGAGGAAGTGAGATGACGCAAAAAAAAAAAAAAAAAAAAAACACACAGGAAATATAACAAGAATGAGTGACCGGAAAAAGAAGCAGACACAAGAAAATAATGGATGTGACCTTTACATCACATGCACTTCTAAAGAATAATTCTAGATTGATTTTGTTAATGTATACAACTGTGCCATCTTTTCCTCCAGCATATTTAGACAATGCAATATCATCTGAGTGACATGGGAGTGGGGTAATTTTGGCTGCTTTGTCAAGAAACGAAGTAACACTTAATTTGCATTTGCAGCTTTGCTATTACACTAAAACACATAATTGCTTTTAAATGTTATGTTTAGCATGTTATGTTAAAAATGGCATGGCACAACCTGAAACGACCCAAAACCCTTTCTCTCTTACACAGAGACATGCAGATAATGTTTACAAGACTTGAATATGTCAGATTTTGCCTAATTAGATGCTGTTCCAGCGTGAAGTGGAGAATTTAATTCAGTGGGTTTGTGTTAAATGTAAACGGTTGTGCTGATTTCTAAAGGGTGGTTCAGGACCCAAAAGTGGGTCACAGGAAGGCTAATCATAGTTTCAATATTTAGCTCATTTTAAGCCCAAGTATTGTTTTAATTACATGAAATTGTGAAACAGTTTTTAAAAGATTGTAGTAAAGTAACTTAGGAAAATAGTTTCTAAAAGTGTGACAATAAAATTATCAGGACTCATTAACTGAGTCCCACAGTCAGACCAGTTTGGAACCAGTGGTCTGTTATATTTAGTACATTATTACCCCCTCAGGAGTTCATGTTACAAATAATGATGCTATCCTCCAACGCAAAGGCAGTAAGACTTAGCAATACTAGCTTCTAAGGCCAGCCAGTAATAAAGTATTATAATCTATTTACAATTACAATGTGGACTGCTCCAAAATGTCAAAGCAACTTTTATAATGTACTGTATATCAGAATAATGCTACTGTTATTTCTTAATATAAACAATAAGGATGTGATGTGAATTTGTGTGGATATAAGTAATATGTCTTGCAACAGGTCCACTTTTCCTGAAAAAAACAACAACAAACAAACAAACAAACAAAAAAACACATCAAAATGTATTGTAAGTGTATTATGTTTTATGATAACCAGGCTCCAAAATTTAGGCTTTATATGCAATTTACTTATAGGTCATAAGCTGTCATAAATAGTAAATAGTAATTTCTTGTATATACTGTATTGATACCATCACTATTCAGTAGTCATATTGTCATACTGCATGAGTTAGCTTCAACTACAGTTTCAAATAAGTGATGAATGTTGCTCACCTTTTGCCAAAATTATGAAAAATACTGTATTGTTCTATATTGTATTAATGTAGTACTTCATTTTATCTACCTGTTTTCTTGATAAAATAGAAATCCATGAGTGCCCTCCTGATGTCTCCTGTTCACTCATGTTTATTGTTGTTTTTAGCGCCCGTCAAACAGAGCGAAGCCAGGAGTGAATGAGTTTTCCATTTATTCTGTCAGCCCTGTGCTTTTCCAGAGAACCAGGCCCTTTAAAAGTCACCCTTTTCTTCTTCCCCATATTCTGGCCTTTTAATAGTGCTTGGCCTCTTTATTGATAAGCGGGTTTTCCATTCAGCCGAACATGGGCCGCAACACAAAGACTTGAGAACAGGCAGCGACCTTTGGGGTCACACATCATTTGAGAAAAATAATTCCATTTTTTGCAGCACGCCAGTATAAAGATGCAGGTCTCATGCTGCTGACGTATTGTACCACAACAAAACCAGAGAGAGGAATGTAAAGCGGAAAAGCGGGGAGACAACTTTATCTTTTCACAGAGGTGGCTCTCGCTGGCTTCTGGCTGCCTGTACCTCCCTCAGTGTGGCATAAATAGGGGCGTCTTACTGTGCTACATGGGTGCTGTCAGGGATTCATGGCACAACTATTAGCACTGGCCAGCTCAAAGGCCACAAAGTATGTTGTCCACACCTCTCCTCCAGCCTGTCCGAGAAGTGCTTTTCTGTGTTCCTTGTGCATGTGTGTGTGTGTATGTGTGTGTGTAAGCATGCCCCCTGCAGACTGTGCTGTGCTACTGGTAGTGAGCTGACGTCTACATGACCGAGTTTGTGTCTCAGTTATGATAGGGGAGGATGATAAAATGTCAGACTCCAGCCATAGAGGACAAACAAAATTATTCATGGCTCACAGCTGTCTGACTTATTCTGACCTACAGTATTCATATACTTAGGTGTTTTAGTATTGGCTAAACAGAAAGGCAGCTGTAGTTGCACTGTTAGCTCTCTCAGTAGCAGTCAGGGTTTTTAGCATAAACTTGACTCATGTGCTTAAGGTGAATGGTTGTTTTAAATGTTTAATGTAGATTATAATGTCCCCAAGGTTTCCACAATGATTTCACATGTTCCTCTGAACAAAGGGCTGCCTCACATGGCTAAACCCACTACCCTAGAGCCACACAACTGAAAATAAGTGAAAACCAATGATCATTTAAAACAAAAGACATAATATTCACTATCTCACACAAAAAAACCTTTCACAATAAATTGTAATTTAAATAAACATAAAATATTTATCATAGATTTATTTCTAAAGAATCAACTTAAAAATTGCCTTTACAGCAGCTTTGTTAGTAGTAGACAAAAACTAAAAAACATAAGCTAGACCAATGTTCTCAACTGGCGGGTTGGGCCCCAAAAGTCGCAAGCAAAAATACAGTTTTACAATGTTACTGTTAGACCTAAGATTGAAGTGAGTGCTGCTTAATTTTCCTCAATATATGTTAATTTTCCTGAAATATCTCTTTTATTTGGGTCGCGGCTTGTCATTATTGGGTGATGGTGGGTCTTGAAGCCAGACCAGTTGAGAACCGCTGAGACCATGTCATATCTTTTACTATGGCACAAAACTGACAGCTTTGGCACAATAAGATAATGGTGAGTGAATGTCAGTAAAGTCTAGATTTGTTCATATTCTTCAGCTTATTTCCATTAGGGGTCGTGGATGGCTAGCGCCTTTCCCAGCAACAGGGCCTTAGGCGGGGTACACCCTGGACAGTCACACGGCTGATACACATGTATATAATGACAAGAAACCATTCTCACATGAAAATACAGTATTTTGACTCATTCAATTTACATACTGTATGCACAAATGTCTTTGGTTGGTTGGAGGAAGCCAGAGCACCTGGAGAGAACCTACAATAACACAGGGAGGACATGCAGACTCCACTCAAAGAGATCCAGCCTGAGCATCTAACCCACAACCTCCTTGCTGAGAGGAAAGTGCGCTAAACACTGTGGCACAGGGCACTCCACCCAACACTCCATCTTATCTGTTGTACTTTTGTAGTGAAATACAGACTAACTAATGTAAACAAAGTAATTGTATTAATCTCCCCATTTGGAGCAATTTGACTAATTCACCATAGCTGCAGCCACATGGTGTCACAACTAATAGCATTGCTGGGGGTTCACTACTTTCTACAAGCACTGCATACATGCTTATATTCATACAAAATGATCAAGTATCTCTCTTGCTTCTTAATGAAAAAGACATATCTCCTGTTCGATTTAGTAATTATTAATTATGTGAGAGTACGGTGTCTTGGAGTTCTTAAGGGGTTGATAGGGCCGCAGTGATAAGATGCAGTGGCACGCTAATAGTGCCATCCAGCAGCTCGACGCTTCAAAGATGCTGGGAGTGGCAGCCATGACACTTTGAGGCTGCGCTGAGGAGGCTGTGCAGTAATCATAATTGTTTCTAGATCAAGAAGCCCATAATTAATTTGCCTGTCTTGAAGTTAGTGAAATAATGGCTGCTGGTAAAAAGGAGACAGAGGAAGGCGTCTATCTATGTAGTGTATGCATGGAGGGGGTTAGAGTCCCTTAGTAATAATGAGTCAAACAATAAGGAGAGAGGACAAAATTTGAATGGTTAACAACCTACTTTATGTATGCAAAAGGGACCAAAGTGGTGGGCATGTCCGTTTGTGTGTCCTGCTGCTGTCCCACTGTTCAGGAATTGAAATGCTATAACAGCCACAGTTTGTCCGATCGCTTCTCTCCACTTAATAGTTCGACTGCGGAGGTATTTAATGCAAGGGGCCCTGGCTTTTTAAAAACTATTTAAAAGAACACAGGCAAATCACAGTGTGCAGAAAATGACCGTCTTAATGAAAACAGTGTTCCTCCAATACTGCCCCGCAGGACGCCTGGGACCTGAGGGGGAATTCTCGGGAATGTGAGGACCACAGGGAGCAGAATAATGACAGTGGAACCTGGGCTACGCACTGAATGAGGGATATGCTAAAAGGCAGGCCTGAAAGCCTAAGGGCTGAGATGGAGGGCAGAAACATACATACGTAAACACGGGGTGTGGACAGCTGATCCTAATAACCTTTGGTAAATGGTGCCAGAAGCAATTAAAGAGCTCAGGAGGAGCACCGAAATGTGTTTTAACAGATATGTTGAAACAGCTTATGTTGGATAAGTTGTTTAACACAAAGACATTCATCATTTGACACTACTGTGGGCAAAAGCAACTGCAACTAGTGGCTGACATACAGAAACCTGTGCACCAGTTCTGCACGAGAGCATTATCTGTTTCAACTGAGAAGTAAATCTTTGATATGTAATAAGTAACTGAGAACGTTATTAATTCAAAGATTTTTAATATTTTTAAACATATGTTGAATAATGTAGATGGTATTACAGTTGTTTACATTTGTCTTGTACTCATTTATTCAATTAGCCTGCCTGTAAACTGATTACTAAAAGTTGCAAAAAATGTTGTCTTCTGTACAGACACAACTATTGTATATAGTGTGTAGATTATTGCTGTTGCGGCCACAGTCTGGAGAATTGGTCAGCTCATATACAGCTGTAGCCGTCTAAGGTTTAAGAAAAAAAAACTTTCTTACAATACATTCATATTTTGTGTGCAGAAAATTATAAAGGAATCCAGAGCTATGAATACACTGGGTACATAATAACCTGGAACACATTATTATACACAAACGTCAAAAAATAATATATAGCCCTCGCAATTGTAAAGTTTCCTTACCGTGATGGCGGGTCTAAGGACAGGGGCTGCTGTCTTGTAAAGTTGGTTTGTATCTTTCTGTAAAGTTCTTTCAGGCAACTGCTGTTATGATATTGGGAAATATATCAGAAAACTGTATTAAAAGCTATGGATTTCAGACTTCAGCAGAAAGTAAACTATTTGCAACTTAGAAAAAGTTACAAAAGTAAAAATATGACTAGTATAAACATTTAGCAAATACTTAGTGTGAATGCAGTTGTCTGAATCCTGGTTTAGAGTATTTAATTCTCTCTCTCTTCTCACGTCATCATATCTTCTAGTGCCTTTATTAACATTTTAGTTATAAAATCCTGTTCTGCTGAATATGTTTCTACAGCTTTACATAACACTGTAACATAAGTGCTAAATAAAGATTGCCAACAACATCCAACATGGCGGCAATAACGCTAGTGGCGCCACTGACAGATTTGACGATAAGACAACAGCTGTCACCAATGACGCCTGCCAGGACAGCGATGCTTCTTTTGTGTGTGTGTTAGTATTTGTGCCACTTATTTTCTTCTTCATCCCCAGATTGGATTCCAGAGCAAAGAGGTGTGTTGCTAATCTTTGCAAGAATGTCAGGTGTGTGCGCTTGTGTGTGTGCGACGAGAAAGCGCGTTGATTACACCCTCCTCTCCTGCACTCAGAGCCGACATTTCTCAAGTGTGTGTAATTATAGTGAGCACACAGCCTTCTAAGCATCCTGTCAATCTGAATCTACAAGAACACACTCTCTCTCGCTCCTATGGGTGTGTTTGTGCTTGTATGTTTTCTGAATTGGGGGCCTTCTTACCCTCCTGTCCCGTGTGAGAATTTGGCCGCGGAGATTGTGTACATGTCGGCACAGAGACGGCTCCACTCGGCATCATCTTGCACAATGACACGGTTTGGGTTTCAAACACACACCACTGACAGTTAGGGTGCTAAATAGAGGCTATACCCATTACCCTTTTGGCTTATAGCTCAATTATGCTCTAAATGAGTATTCTGCCCCAAGGCCAAAACTGTCAAAACCATCCTGTTGCTGTGAATTCGAGTCATAGAAGTAGTGTTCACAACTCATAGGTTAAAGTGAATGCTGGTGGTGGATTATTGTGTAAACCCCGGATTAGGTTCAGTGACATTGTTTTTAAAGTTCAGCTGAAAACTGCACCGACCAACAGCTTCACAAAGATGCTATGAATTTACTTATTTAAAAAAAAAAAATTGGTTGGCTTTATTCAACAGAAAAAGTGAGTTGACAGGAATTCAGGGGAAGGAGACAGGCCGATGGGAATCGAACCCGGGTCATCCAGTATGATATTTTTTATGCCACCCTTAGGAAATATGATCAAAGAAGGCTGTAAAAAAATGGTTCTTATTGTTTTAACATTTTGATCTTTTGCTTAAAATAATATATATAATTGTAAGGACAATACACACAAGAAAATGTTTGAATATATGTGTGACAGAATTATTGTCACCCCTGTAAATTTACATGAACAAAATATTTTTGAAGTATATTTCAAGTGATTTCTTAATTTTTCTGTAAACCTGGGTGAAAAGAAACAGGAATTAGTCAAATGACTTTTTGTTTCGCAGGGCTATAAATATGAGGACACACAAAAGGTGAACTCTTTTAGTTATTCACCACAATGTATAAAACCAACACAGTTGTGATGTGCGACAAAAGGTTGTTGAGCTTTACAAAATGGGAAGTGCTTATAAGGGAATAGTAAAAACACTGAATTGCCAATTTCTTTCTTCAGAGCAATAATTAAGAAATGTAAGTAAACTGACTGTGCTATGAATCAGCCTGGAAAAGGACGAATGTCTATCTTGTCCCAACACACTGTCAGGATGATGGTTCCAGTGGCCATAAAACCTCCATGAATCACTGCTGGAAAACTGCAGATATTAGTTGAACTGTGCATGTGGCAAATAAAGCCTTATCCTATCCACCTTACCTCAATATTTACTAGAGCAGAAGTAGTCAACTTAATTATGACTTGAGTAAAGGTAAAGAAGTCCTTTTAAAAGTTGTTCACAGCATGTTTATTTTACATTTAACTTTATTTACAAAACAACACGTTCAGTCCTATTAGTTTGTGTGATGAATGAATTAGTGGAAATTTTGTTAGATAAGACACAAAAAGACTTTTAACCAGGTGTTGTCTGGTCTTCACATAACCACAAATGTTGATTTAGTTCTATCTATAGAAGCATTTCAAAACGTGTGTACATAAAATATGCTTCTGTCATCAACTTCAAATAAGTAATCAATCAATATGTTTAGTGGATACATTTGACCACCAAAAGTCCATTCAAGAGCAGATAAGATTTTCTGTTTGAATGATCCAACGTGAGGTGACACTATCAGTTTTGTTGCGCCGTGTGCTTGTTGTTCCATCTTTACGATGCCCGTGTATGATCTTTCCCATGTTAAACATATTCATGATGGAAACCCTGCCAGCTGCTTGAGTTTCCTCACCTCACTTTCCTCCACTTGCCATGAATTAAACAGAGCGATATGCCGGGAGAAAGTAGTGAGTGGCCAAGACTGATAGAAGAGCAAGGGGGAGATGCACTAAATTACATTGTCAATTCAAATCCTGCCACTAATGCATCTCATTGAGTGTGTGTTGCTGTCGTCGTGGATGCTCAGTTATCTGTGTCAGTGCAGCCAGTAGGATGACGGGAGGAGAAGGGGGTGGGGGTGGGGTGGGGGGTGGCAGTGTTAACAGCCCTGTGAAAAGTAGTACCAAGTTTAGCTAGCCATAGCCAACAGGCATGGACAGAAACGAGAGGCATTGGAGATGAAGCAGACGTGCGAGACATAAAAAATTCATTTTTCCCCACCAGTGTGTAAGTGTGCATACAGAGCTATATCAGACTAATTACAGCTACAACCCTGGCCTTCTTTTTCAACACGGCCTCTTTCCTAAAATTAAAACATCCCTGTAACTTCCCTCATACAAACATCTCGGGCACTCATCTGCATACAAACTCAAAAGTAGCACAAATATGCAGTGTAAACTCACGGTAGTTGCCTGTTCACTCACTCCCCCATCTCCCCCTTCACCGCCATACCCACCCGTCCTTGTTCCTCGTCCTCAAAACTATTTGAAAATCAATTATCTCAACAAACCAGCTGTAAGGAGTGGGAGCCAGCCACTTACTCCTGAAGTGAATAACTTATTTGAAATTCATTATTGTGTGGAGCGCCGCGACAGGGCCCTCCAAGAGTCTGCCTTCCCCATTACTCCTCCTCTTCTCTCTCCCAACATAAACTAACTACACAGCTTGTTTGCATTTTTTCTTTGCTTACGTTTTTTTCAGCCCATTGTCAATATGACCAAATGTCATGCAGTGTTAACCAGCTGAGCACTGCATGTCCACACTAGGACAACACCACACACACAAGGCTCTCTCTTGATTGGTCGACTTTATTTATTTATCACATGCAAATGTCAAATGCCACTCTCAGTCTTTTACAATATTAATATGAATAGGTTGAGCAAGGAAAGGTTAGAAATGGACAGAGCGTACAATATAGGACATGTTACGATTTTAGATTTTGTTCAAAACATCTTGGTGAAAAAAGTTTAGACAGTTTAAAATACAGTTCAGCTTAACAGAATAGGAAATTCTGATTTCGCCTAACTTTTTCTTTAACATATAAAGCATATACAAACTTTTCTAATAATGTTTCTGGCAGAATTTTAAAGCAATTATGAACTAAATATGTGTACATATTGTGTTGTGACAAACACTATGTAAGTGTTGTTGTAGATTCTGTTTAATATGTGTACTGTCAATCATTCAGTCTAGTCTATTTGTGCACAACCACAAAACCTCACCGGTCCACCACTGATATAAGTGCCGGGGCATCCTTTGGTACACAAGAACAGGTTGGTACGTATTAATATCCTTAATGTCAATAAGACAAAATAAGCAAAGTTGAAAATTGCCATTGTCTCAACACACTTGTGTCAAAGAGTAAAACAGTGCTATATAATTTGATCTGGGGTGCTTTGGCTGTGGGGGGAACAGGTTTCTCTGCATCTGTCTGAAGGCCTAATTGTATTTAGTCCTGATCCTGGCAGAGGTTTGACTGAGTAGGTTCCTGTACAGAGAGATGAAGAGGATGCATAAATGAGTGTGACAGTGCTGTCATGTATGTTGTACCAGAGGTCAGTGTGGGCCAGTGCGGAGACAGGAGGTGTCAGCTCTGTACTCATCTGTGTTTGGCCTTTGTTTCTGCCACCAGCTGGACTTGCCTTCTCTCTCCTTCTCTGTCATACTTTATCCTTCTAACATCATCATCCCGTTTTAAGGTTGCAACTACTTCCTCTTTATCCGGTAGTCTCCATTTTTCTCCACTCATTACTTCAGCACAAAACATAAAAAAGATAATTGCGAAACATAATAGGCCTGATTCTGTGTGAGCATTGTCTCTTTGTGTCCTCTCACTCGACTAATTCAGTTTTCATTCAGCCATTCTCAGCTCAACCTTGAAGACTGCCTCCACCAAGTAAATGACAGCAGTGGCCATTAGTTCAAACGCTTCAAATGTGTTTTTACATTTCCAAGACGCTCTCGAGGCTACGAGTGATTACACTTTGTCATTGAAAATGTGTGACACTGTTGTGATACTGTGTTGTACTGCAGAATAATCTCCACAGAGAAGCTGTGAGTGGAGTGTCAGGTCAGCAGTGTGTAACTGAGCATTGCTGGACTTGGCAGACAAGTAGCTTTGTTGGTAAAAAAAAAAAAATCTAATATTATACAGTGTGTGCATGGTACATAACTATTGTTTTTTTTATTAAGAATTCTCTGAAGTTTTTCTTTTTTTTTTCTAGCCTGTCTGTCCTTCGCATAAGTTTCCTTTTAAAATAATGTTTTTTTATTCTCTATTGTTGAGGTTAAGACCTTTTAAATCAAAACAATTATTGTGAGCTGAGGTCAATGTAACCAAGAACATTACAGTTTGAGTTTGATTTTTGAATTACAGAGATTTTCTTGCTTTTCTTCACTAGAACTCCACACTTGTGCATGAAATTGGTGGACTGATGGGACTTGCCCTTTGTTCAGTTTAGGTTTATAATGCCTGACATGGGCCCACAGATCAAGGATTTGTTTAATGTCTTTAATATTATGAGTTTCTTTTTATAACCTTTGGCTGACTTAAAAATAGAAATTGGTGGAATACATAAAACCATTATGCTTAATCCTTTAGGCTAATGGACACAGTAGAAGTAGCTCTGTGTGATGATATCAGTGAGATGACAAAGAGGAAACAGACTACTGGTTATATTTTAATTTGGCTTGTTTTAAAGCTATGCTTGTTAGGATTCAAAAGTTGTGTTGATAAAATGTTGTAGGCATTTTCTAAAATGCACATCTCTTTTCATAATAAGCCCTGTTTTAAGTTTGGTTTGCAATTCTAGTACGTTAAAACACACTCAGGTACTAAATCCGCATTGCACAGTTGAAATACCACACGCCCTGTACTTCCAGCCTCTAGGCAATACAGCGGCAGGAAATCGGTCAACTGAGCCATCACACGCAAAATGGGGTCAAATTGGCCTTTCAGGTTTAATCTTCCAATCGTTCCTTAAATCTACCAACTATGCCACATTGTTTTTTTCCTCTCAAATATATGAAAATTGCTTTTTATGATGTTGAGGTTGTTTGTATGCCACATCTGTCTCTGTGTTTCTGTCATCTGCTTGAGCCATTTCCATCACAGATTCTGCCTGGGCCTCTCTTTCTTGTGTTGAAAAGGTTTGTTTGCAATGGGAGTGAGTAAGTGAGCACAGCGATCAATGCTAAAACCATTATAGGACACACTTTAAATAGAGCAGCCCCATTTTGGCAATTTGGCAGTAGCCGTGGCCCGCATATGGAATTATTTGATCAATATGCTTGTAGTTGATAGAGAGGAGTAAATTATATGATCAATGTTGTGTACAATGTGGCTCGCCGCTCATTTTGTGGGGAGTTTGGTTTGGTTGTAATTCATTCAGTGTGTGTACATACTAAACAGTGCTTTGTGAAGGTGCAGATATGTAATTCCCTGAATCCTTTTGTCCATAAAATGTGAGCGGTGTTGTTACATCATTTGCTCTCTCACTTACAGAAATAAAAGGTGCATTTCCTTAGGCCATTTATACGTTTTTGCCTAGCTTTCTGGATATAATACTCTGTGTTTCGAGGGCGGAAGCTTACAGGGATATCAAATGGCAGAGATGAAAATAGAATGAATGGGGAGTAGCAGAGACGTACTAAATTATTGACGTCTATCATAGTGCTTATGAACAAGCAGGGCAGCGAGCATCTTCTCGGCTATTCACCTCCGACAACACGCCCGCATGACTCCAACAACAAGCACACTTCTCATGCTTGAGTGTTTTGTTTGCAGTGTACAAGCATTCATAAAGGAAACGCATGAGATGAAGACGCTGAGGTGTAAGGATTGACTTTCTAATACACACACAAACATACCTCTACAGTGCACGTCTCTCTGGATGAGATCACTAGCCTCTCTGTCACATTCGAACACCAGCAGTGTGCGGCTAAGGCTTAACGTCATCATGAGTGGCATACATCGAGGTGAGCTGATACCTCTACTCATCGTGGCGGCGGTGAACTCCTAGAGACAGAGTGACGGCCTGATAGCCCCAGCTCGGCTTTTGAGCTTGATTTGTTTTTCCTCTTCCCTGTCACATGGTAAAAGTTGAACTGTGGGGAAAAGCAAGCAAGACGGGGCGGTTGGGGCAGCGCGAGTGTGGATGTACGGTACGGGGGTGTGGAGGAGGGGGAAGACACAAAGGAGAGCCTGTCACATATACTTAGATGCTGAAATATTAACGTGAGCAGTCAGGTTGTAATTTTCCTGAGAAAGCCCAGGGAACAGGGGGATAAGTGAGGAGAGGAGGGTGACAGAGAGACAGAGAGGGGACGGATATCACTGCGGATCGCGCTGTCCTCCATTCTGGATGAGACACAGGCACACTTTTAATACCGCCACTTTAATTAACTAGGCTTTATGCGGTCTGTGTCTTCTCTGTGAGATGTGAATAATTCAGCAGTGATGGTGTGCCACTGAAAGACAGCAGGCCCAATGATCTGCAAAGTATCGCCGAGAAAAGAACATGACACACTTTGTTGAGTTTTTTGTGTAATTCTTAAAAAACAGAGTCTGGTTTCTCTGGAGGCATTGTGGTTACTCCATGAACTATTTTTGTGGTTATGTTCACATTCATTTACATGCTTTACACAAGCCTGGGCTTTGAGTCAATGTAGGAGTCATGAGTAATATTAGGCACAACGTAAGTGATTTCTGACCCAAACTCATGTTGTGGCCAAGACCTTGACAAATAAAGAACAAAACGTGGTAGCACAAATCAAGACTTAGACCAGAGCAGGCCAATGTTACCATTTAGTGGGCACTTGGTAAATGTTGATGAGGAAGATTATTATTAATTAAATTAAACACATTATGTCATAATACCACTTCAGATAGGAAGACTGTGCCAAAAAATCTGACTAAATCAGTTGTCAAGACATATCATAGTAAGATTACATGACCCTCAAAGTTTATTTCCTCTGGTTACATTTCCAAGATGAAACTAACACTGTAAAACTAACACTAAATATTGTCAGTTATATGGTTTCCCATATTAATACTAGAAGCACTCAGAGCAAGGAGCCATATTTGTTCCTTGGCCGATTACTGATCTTGAGGGAATATTTTTGACGATAGTCTGCCAACACAATCACTCATACATACATGAGAACCAACCACCTCACATGTGCAGCTAAGTTCTGTCACTGCCATTGTCCTGATGGGTACACTTCAAAGCAGAGGGTGTCTAAGAGCCCAGACGAGGTGAGCGTTTCTGGGACAGGCTGAGTCCAACTGCCTCTGTGTCATGTCCTGAACCCTCACTGTCAGCAAAGGAGGGGGGACAACAAGATGGCCATAACAAACATCCCAAAACCATTACACCAAGCTCCATCATCATCTTTTGAGAACTTTTAATGAAAAAAATATACTTTGTCACTGTTGCCCTTTTCCCCCCTTTTGCCCTCTGTGTGGCTTGTCTCCATACCAATCACTTTTCACTTCAGTGATTACTGAATCACGTCTGAAATTGAATCAACATGGCAGCCTGAGTCAGCCAGGACAGCGAGCCGAGCATAGATTAGTCATCTAGTTAAGGTGCTTTTGTCTAGGGATGATGACATATCTATGAAATGAATGGCGGAGTGATGCACCGGGGTGTCTGCCTGTCTCATCTTAGGATCACAGCTATCCTGAGTGTATCTCTATAAAAAGACATGACTTGATGGCTCAATCTCAAAAGTTATTTTTATATATTAACACAGATTTACATCAACAGTGAAACTAACATGAGTTGGTGTAATCTAAACGAGTTCTTTTTTCTGTACATTTCATAACTTGTGAGGAGCTACATGGTAGACAATAAATCCACCACTCACAGTAAGGTTTATCGTAATATTATGTTCCCAAGAGAGAACCAAACCCGCTCAGGCTAATGAGGCAGTAGTCTGTATATTTACCAGTACTACAACATTAATAGGACTACATGCTAATAAACCCAGCTAATATACTCAATAATCACTGTTGTATTTATAAAAATCAATTGCAACACACAGTCAAACTATCTCTTTTATATGACCAAAACAACCAAAAAATAAGCTAACCACCAACAGAGTTATCCAAAATGCATGTCTTCACTGGTCTAAAAATGTCAAAATTAATATTGCTCTCAACACTGGGCTTCATGTTGTTCTGCTGTTTACTGAGTACTGCTAACTCTGACTTTATTGGCAGTAGGCCCACTCTCCCCCAAATCAAAGTAAGATGTTTAATTACAGTTTAAAACTAAATGGCAAAGGCAATGATTCAAATTTCTACTTGCATGTAAACGTACTGATTAAGAGCTGGTTCTCACACCTTTTAACCTCAAGAACCGCTACAAAAAAGATCTGCCTCTCCATTATAATTTCAGTGGACTAAATCAGGGCTAACCTTATATCACCAAAGAATAAAATGGTAATTATTCCAGAAGAAAATTCTTTTGTAAATACGGACCAAACTGAGCCTAAATCAGGATGAAAACTGAAGCTAAAAACCACTGCATAAGGTGGTGTAATCAGTGTAATCAAGTCAAATTGCTATTTCTGTGGGTCCTATGATTTGTGATGAGCTACATGGCAGGACAACAACTTGTGTCACAGTTGTGGGGGCTGTTTTGGAGCTTCCCAATCAAACATGATCCCCTGCCACTAATCTTGTTTGCGACTAGATGGGTCACTGTAATCTGTCCCACAACAAATAGGCTTCCAGAGCACACAGTGAAATCTACCCCTGACCAGGTTCAAATGGGTATCTCTTATTTAAATCCGTCACTGAAACACCTACTGTATTATACAACACTGTATTGCTTCTACAAATAAGTACAAGTGCACTATCTTCAGCTTTGTTATCTCTTTTACTGAAAATATATCATATTTGCTTAGGGATTAAAAGTGACAGACTGCAACAGTGATTCATCCCTCAGGGGAAAAAGAATAAGCTGTTCTTGAACCTTGTGCTTTGAAAAATAATATGTAAATATTATTGCATTTATGTGCTGTTAGACCACAGAAAATTACATAAGTTCCCAAATTTGAAACCTACAAAAAAGCTACTTTATAACCAAACTTATGTGGATAGTGTGTACAATAAGGCACATCTGGTCTAAACTGAAGGTTTGCAGCAGCATACAGACAATATTAATATTAAGGGATATACTGCTATGTATTAATAGTTAATACTACATTGAGTATGTGTACTCCAGAAAGTGATTAATCGATTATTTAATTAGTTGCTGATAAGTTGCTGATTTTAATAGTCAATTATAAGCAATTTGATAAATTGTTGCAGGCCTAACTGATGATGAAACTAAGTTTAATGGGTGATGCTTGGGGCTACGTGATCATCTAAAATGATAATATTCAATTGAGTAACTGACATTGCATTAATAATAACAAAAACATAAACACACAAAGAAGCGTGGACTTTTATTCACTTCTGTGTGTTTACATTTTCCAGACCATTTCCTGAGGGAAAAGTGGATTATGGTAGATAAACAGAGATTTACTGGGTGTTACGCAGTTCTACGATGGCTCTTGTAGTGGAGTGCTGTATCGTACTCCCAACAGTATTACACAGCACTGTCAAATTTCTTCATACAGCAGTAGTAATAACATGTTTATGGGAATGAGCAGTTTTGGATAGTTTCCCATAGAAACAGATGGCCCCAGCATTGTTTTGACTGTTGTGTTGACAATAGATGATTTAACGAAACATGTGCTGGTGTGTTGTGATGACACACCCTTGTCGCTCTAACCTGGGCTGCAGAGGTGAGTGACAGACAGATTTAAATGTGAACTTTCATTTCTAATTCTCCTCAGAGCACAAGGGTTATCCTACATCGCTGGAGGTGTCGGGGGTGAAGGGGCAATGGGAAAGAGGACAAGAGAGAAACAATGTATGCCTTATATAAAGAGGGAAATTGGGAGGTAAAGTATCACACACAAAGCACTTTTAGTTACAACAGGGGTCCTTTTCTAATTTTCCTGACTTTTTTCACATACAATTTTGCCTCAAAGGTCATGTAACTCATCCCTCTCAGTTGTAGCTTCAGGGAGAAAAGTGGCTGAGTGCTGTGATGGCTGAATTAAAAATCTAAATATATACAGGCACTGGAGTCCCTTGAAAGTTAGTCATCTCTGTGAAATGGACATCCTTTTAAAGGCACAAGCATTTAGATCGCTTCAGTCCCACAGACTTTGAGGTCAGCCGGGACGATCAAAATGCCAAGATCCAGTTGATTTTACTCTGAGGTATAGGCTCAGGTCACTAAAAGCAAACAATACTGTTTCCACAACAGTGGCCTGTGTTGGAGTGTGCTCAGTGGGGTGTCAATCACAGATGGATACATCTCTTTTCATAATAAGGATGGTTTGCAGAGGATTCACAAGGACATGAATACTTGATATTATAAGACAAATGACTCTCTTAATTTTTAATGAATATTCAGAAATGTATTTATTTATTTTAAATATGCTTTGATATCCTTTGGTATTTTGCAAATAAAAGACTATAGGTCAGTAGTAAATATGACTGATTTCAATACACAAACATAGAGTATATAACAAAAATATTTACACTAAAATGTAGGGGCGCCACAGTGGCTCACCTGCTATAATCACAAACTACAGAGCCACAGTTCTGGTGGTTTTCATTCAGGTCATTCCCCCTTCTCCCTGATTTTCTGCAGGTTAACTATCTCTATCCAATAACAGTGAAAAAAGGGTTAAAACACATGTTACAAAAAAGTAAAATGTAAATGTGTATACATTTTTTTTATAAAATACTGAACTTAATATAACTATTGGTGTTGTGCAAATCTAGACAGAATATTTTTAAATTCTATCAAAACGAACTATATATAATTAGCACATCTATATCTTTGAGTTTCAAGTGTTTTTTAGTTCATTGATGCTGCAGATATTGCATCAATAATATAATTCTGGTAATAACATTTTATAATGTATTAAATTATTTAACAGTGAATATGACTGATTCAAATACAGGATATTACTAAATATTTTCCTAATTTATAAAATTATCCTTTTCTTGCGACAGCCCATCTTCGAAAACATGTTTGCAACAATGTGAAATAAGGTAAATGGGCATATTTGTTTTTTATTATGGCCATATTTTAGTAAATACTGTACTATATCACTTTATTATAAACCAAATCTTCTGTTTATTCCTGTTGTACATCAAGTATTCCATACCTCTAAAGGCTCTTACGTCAAACTCAGCATTGTTTATTTGCTTCCTATTCCAAATGCTCATAATAGGCAACACTGGTTTAAACTTCCTTCTTTTCATTACATAGAAAAATAACTAATGTCACATATAATGAAAAATGTTGTTGAATATTGGCCTTCCGAGTGTACTTCTAGTTATGAAGTGATGACACATAGTTTCAGAATAAATACCAGCCCACAAAAGGACATTCATAAATAGTAATTAGAAGGATTTCCCTGGATATTGCAGCAAAATAACATGAGCTGCACCAGTACTCATATATCTTTAATGCAGCCTATGTAATCTTGTATGATGGTCTAGTATATGCATATGTATAAATAAATAAAAAGCCACACTGAAATGTCCCTAGCCCCATACATTTTTTTATCATTATCAAAGGTGTTTTTATGAATAGATAGCTTTCTATAACATGTAATTTACATTTAATTAGTGTTTTTTGTTTGGTCTTTTAATAAAAAGAAAAGCAACCACTTACTGGTACATGTCAATAAATTAGAATATTGTGGAAATCTGAAAATATTTCAGTAATTCAATTAAAAAAGTAAAACATATATATTTTACATATGAAGCACACACAGAGAGAAATATTTCCAGTACATATTTTAACTGCCACCTAAGGCCCATAGTTGCTGGGATAGGCTCCAGTAACCAGTGACCTCTAACAGAAAAGTGGAAGATGAATGAATAAATGTGATGATTATGTAATACTCCAATTTTATAAAAAAACAACATTTTGGTTTACATCAACTGTATGCCAAAATCATCACAATTAAAATACATAAATGTTAAAATATTTCACTCTGTGTGTACTAAACATACATGTTTCAGTATAAATTGAACAACTAAAATAAATCACTTTTCCACAATATTCATGGACGCGAATGTGTTTACTATGAAAATCATTTAGTATTTGGCAGATTCTATTCTTTTTATTTTTTCAAGACACACTTAAAATTTATGTATTGTAAAATAAAAAAAAATAAAAAAACAAACAAACCCTTGTTTCCTTCCATTTCTTCACTCTGTTCCCTTTCTCCTTTCTTCCTCATGTGTTCATTGGTGAAATATCAGTATTGTTTACGCAAAAGATTAGGGCAGAATTGGGCAGAAGGCAGTTGTTCTCTGACGATGGAGATAAGATAGGGGGATGCTGGTGTGTGTGTGTGTATGTGTGTGTGTGTGTGTGTGTGTGTGTCTTATCTGGGCAGCAGGCGGAGTGGCCATATGAAGTTGTTCATTGTAATTACCCGTGGCAAGAGTAGATTTCCGAGGAAGATTCAGCCTGAAAGCAGAGGTAAGGAGATGCAGGATATAAAGAAGGTTATAGTTAATGACAGAATGCACTCATGCCATTACACACACTTCCCTTCCTTTCTGCTCAAGACACATAATTTAGTCTCAGTATTTTAGCGCTCTTATCGTGGATATCTTAATGCTGCAGTATCTTAATGACCTTTTGTGTACCATCTCCGCTGCTGTTCTATTAATCAGCATCTCATGACTCATCACCATCGTTCCTCCGTTATTCAATCAGTGATCTTTCCTCGCGCCGCCCGTCTATTGCTCTCCACTGTAATTATCAGACGGGATGAGAATGTCAGGTGTAGCCGAGCAGATATTTATCTTCAAATGGAAAATCAATCCCGAATCTTTTAAAAGTGACTTATTTTGTGCAGGTTTTATCAAACTTTTTAGTTCATGACAAGGATATCATTTCCAAAACCAACCCTTGTCGTGCTATTTCAAGGTTTAAAGAATGCTATTAAGTTTATTAGGGCATGTTAATTAACATATTTACAAATCTACTACATTGCAAAATATTTACATTAAATTATATAAAAAAGTATCAGATTATGGTTATATTTGCCCTATAGGGTCATTGTGCATATTTTATGGTTGTCATGTGTTATTGTCATTTTATTGACAGCAAAAATTTGTGATCTAGTGCAATTTAAAAACCCTACAACAGATGTACAAATTTGGACAAAATATTCATAAACTCGGCTAAGCAGACAAGACTGAAGTAATCACGTCAGGCCCACAGAAGCCAAGAGAAAATGTCAGTAGTCACCTTGAGTCTCTTTTTATTACACCTAAAAATCAGGTTAGAAATTGAGGGATACTGATGCAGAAAACCATAGCATCATCAGTCCTGTCGTCAGGTCTCTGCACTGGCTTCCTGTTGTTCAGAGAACAGACTTTACATCAGCGCTGCTCTCTCCATGGCTTAGCACCAAAGTACATCTCTGACCTGTTGGTCCCATAAGAACCACCTGGGACTGTGAGTGGGTCAATGTACTTTCAACTTTTTTTTTTTTTTTTTTTGTAAAGCACTCTGAATTACCCTGTGTATAAATGATGCTATACAAATAAACTGGCCTTGCCTAAATTCTGTCAAAATTGCCATTAGCTTATTATCTCCGTCTTTGTGTTTTATATGTAGCTTTTGACTTCATTAATACTACATAGATATTGCATGTTTGGTGTTATTTGAAAACTGTTGCTGACCTCCAGTATAATCTCAAAAGGCTCTATATAATGCATGACAAAAGAATATAATTTGTTGAATACTAAATGGCGGCTCAGTGTTTGAGGTAAAATGAACTGTTATGAACCAAGGACTTTGTATAATCTAAATTTCTCAATAAATGATGGTTATAGAAACAAATCAACAGTAGCAGATTTGGTATATGTGTGTGATTTATGTAGATTTCTTGTGTTTGTTAAATAAGCTGTTTGCTTTTTCCAACCCGCAGCTAATTAGTTTAACTTATCTAAGCTCTTATCTGCACAAAGGTAACACTATTTGGTGACACAGACTTTACGACATACTTCACTATTAGCTCCTCATTTGCTCCACTAAGGAGATGCTAATGTTAAACTAATGCTGCGTTAGCTGCTCGGCAGGTGTGTTAAGTCCGTGTGTGGGAGCTGAGACTTTCTTACCTGAGGGAAGGAGTGGAGCAAGGGGCACTGTTCTTCAGCTCAGTGAGCAGAGCAGGAGACTGTGGAGACAACAGTGGGGAATTATTTCTATGTAACTACTCAACTTTACATTACGGTTGCCTCAACAGTCATTATTATTATTGTTATTATAAGTTACTTGTTGTAGGCCAGTGCTGGAAGTTCACAATTATATTCTGGGGAATATCACAGTAAGCTTGGATCTTATTCACTTTAACAAACTATTATTAAGACTCAGTGTTTGGCTAGTTTTTCTTGAAAAACCTTATCACAATAAAAGGCTGAAGTACTCTATTCCCATAAGTAAAGTGCAGGACATTTAAGTCCTAACCATAACTGCTTCACTGATGCATTAATATCCTGGTGGTGTTTAAGCCAGATTTATTTTTATAGTTTAGAGTTTTAAAAGTATGGTCAAACATTGTGCAATTGTTTACCAGCTATCAAAACACAGTATGAAACATTTACCATTTAAATTATAGTGTTGCCAGACTATGAGCTGCTACTAAAAGCCAATATGCTTTTTATTATATGACATGATTTGACATTACTTGCAAAGGAATGTGAATGCACCACAAGAATGTCACTTCTTATTGACCCAAGCAGTTCATCCTTGGCTTAGTGATTTTTTAATAAAAAAGTAGAGCTCCACTATCTTGTCAAGGTTATTCTTGAGAATATTTTGCAAAGAAGTGAAAATGAATGCTATTGTCTGGATTCTATGCCTGAAAGAGCTTTGTGTGTTCGACTCATTCCCAACTCAGAGTCTGAGAATGCCATGTGTTAAGATTAGAGATAATTTTGATATAATTTAATCAAAAAACATAAGAAACCCAGATAATTTCATTTATGTAAAATTGTACAACTGCACAAAATTGAATACATAAAATAATTTAGTAAAGTGACAATGTTTATGTATGTGTTATGTAATGTAAAGTACAGTCTACAGTTTACATCTCTCACTCTTATATGATGTAATAATTTTTCAATAATCCCTCATCACATACCTTTCATTATAAACTTTATTTCTAATAGACTGTATTTAAGTTTGATGTTTTGAAAAGCCAAGCCAGAGTTTTATACTGACTGTCAAAACCAACATTTTATCTGGAGTAGGCTACAGGTAAACTATATCAAAGCTTTGAAAATTAAATAAAACATTTTTCCCCCGAGCAATAATTTTACAGTCAGATTTGTTACAGTATTTAGTAATGTGATCAACAACAAGACATTGTCAGGATGTATACATTGTACTTAGAAGTAAAACAAAGATACTGTATGTTTGTGAAGTGTTGTGTTTGGTTCATCTGTGGGACACCAGGCTCCAAGAGAAGGACTGAGTTCTGTCGTTTTCTGTGTGCCTCACTTCTCTGTCGTTTGCAGAAGGGTGGTAATGTTTTGTTCATCTATCATTCATCACTGCTGACAACATGATCCAGATCAGATGCATGCCCTTGTAGTCCCAATTTCCCTTACTCCTCTGTGCTTTCTGGATGTCAGTGCCACTCTATTTTTTATCCTCCACTGGTCTCAATGTCTGCCTTGTCTCCTTTTTACTTTAGTGTGTACTTTTCTTACCCTTCAAAAGAAAAGTATCAATTAGATCAGTACAAACTGATATAGGTACCTCCTGGAGGGGCTCCACTGTCTATGAACACATTAATTCTGTGTAACAGTATTAGGAGTGAAACTTAGATGAATTGCCATGAAACACTTAATCATTATAAGCGCCTGTGGTGCAAGATGCTGTGTATAAACAAATACTAAAGCAGTTTAATCTATCTGTGGACAATTTAGTGCAGTTGTGCAGGTGTTTCGGGGCACAAAACCATAGCAACTCCACCAATAAAGGGTTAAAAGCCAGGGAGTGTGCCTTGTGTTGGTCCCAAGCCTTGATAAATTGGTAGAGATGTGGCAAAATTAACAATTAATTAAATGTGAATTAGATGATTTGATTTTGGTGACACTTTCCTGTGTCGTTTGCTGCATTACTATCCTTGGTCCACACCTCTGCCCCACTCAGTTTCAACCTCTCAAACTCTGGCTCACCCTGAGGTCTTTTGTCTTCCTGTGACTTTGAATAAAGCAGATAAGTTGAGTGAACTCAAGTACTCACAGATAACTATTAACACTAACAGGGACATTCCCACAGGCGGTGGTTTCTTTGACACTCAGCCAATATGCTCGTTGCTTCTGCCTGACTGACAGCACTGGTGTCTAATTACACAGGAATGTGCCGAAGAACACTCTAAATCCTTTAAATGGCATTCCCAACACACACTTTCCACTGGACCTTTGACTAAGCCTTGATTTCCACCCTACATGGGGTAAGAAGTGCGGGAATCCCCACGTACCCTGGACAAATTCATAAGATTTTCAGAGGTACTTTTGGGATGTTAAGACATGTCCTGAACAAAACTGTGTTGAGACATTTAAATAGTTCTCATGTCCACTTATTAGATTAGTACTTTGGCATTGCCTCAGTTGGCTATTAATGGAGAGTGTGCATGAGCTTAAAAATAAACTCAAAAATAGGGGTGTAAGATTTTCTTGCACTGTACTGGATAAAAATCAAAAATTGCCATATTATTTTTTTTATAAATTATTCTATGCAAACCTTTGTGTGTATTGCATTTGAACCAAAGACCAACAATAAATTTAATATATTTATAAATAAACACAACAACACTATAAAAAAAACTTTTATTTTGCTGATTATTTAGAGACAGGCAACTTGTTTGTGAAATATAGTTACAGTACTCACTATTCTGATTATAAAATAAAATGTATTTTATATAATTTTGTGTGAAGTGTACTGGTATACAGTCTACAATATAATTTTTTTACAAATTATATTTTAAAGAATAAAAAAAACACACACACAATGTATCGTCTCCATTACAGTACTGTGATTTAGCAATATTTATTGTATCATAATACATATTGTATCAACTGGTTCTGAATAGACAGCCTTACTGAAAAATATTTACTTGCCAAGTTTTTTTTTTTGTTTTTTTGTGTGTGTGTGAACATGAACATTAAATCACAGACATAAAATTTGAAGCTATTCTTTAGAAAGGGAAATGCTGCTGGTCACTGGTTTAACAAGCACACTAATGGATTGTGTAGGTCCTCTATTTGCAGTCCAACCATGTAATACAGGTTAAATAAAAAGTCCCCAGAGCTCAGAGACGGCCACTGCACAGTGTTGTGGGAATAGAAAGGCCCACAGTGAAGGCATCTCAGGAGCAGAGCAGCCAATAATGTTATTTTAGAGATAAACCAACCCTTGTGTTGTGTGTATTTGTCAAAGTATATTTGAGGTAGATATGACCTGATTGGTGTACATTAATATCACATGACGTTTCAAAATTAACTTGCTCATTGGACACTAACCAATGTGCGTTTGTATGCAAAAAACTTCTGTATTAGTGAAGACTTTTAGTAGCCTTCATAAAATACTTAATATTAGAATAGGATTTGGGGAAGTCCACTAAAAACAGTGTGTACTGAGTATCAGATGTGTACTTCTGCATCTACCTTTGTGAATGCACAAGTGCATTACTTCCTAGTGGGATGCAATTCATCTCATTGTATTACACACTGATGAGTTATCCCTCACTGGCAATTCAAATATTGAGAAACTCGAGAAGATTAAGACTAATGAACTATACTGCACAGACTGCAGAATATTGTACCAAAAGTTTAGCAGTTGAAGCTAAGTGTGGAGAGAGAAAATACACTGCTTTTGTGAATTTACACATGAAACTGGAGCACAAGGCCATTCTCAAGGCCTGCTTTATTTTCAAACATGTTTTGTCATAAGTTGTTTTTTATTTGATGCTTTTCATTTGTAAAGCTAAATACTACAACCTATTCTACTCTTGTTTACAAAGCATCAATTACCAAAATGCCTTCTCACAAGGGAAAATACTACATAATACAAGGCCACTGTGTGTACAAGCAGGAACACACCGCGTATCAATGTGTCCTTGAGACATTTATCTGTGAGAAATGTGAGATCCTGCATGTTATAGGGCAACTCAGTTGTTGGCATTTACGGCACATGGTTGGTTTACATGCACTTAACCAGTGGAGATTAGTTTAAACGTGTGAGAGAGAAGTGAGGTTGTGTGTTTGGATATATCTGTTGTGTGTGTTCTTTCAAAAGTGGGATCAGCAAGCTTGTGTACACTTCTAAAAGAAAAAAAAACAGTAAGAAAGAGGAAAGGCACAGACAGAGGTGGAGTGGGGGGTCTGTGGGGGTTAATTTTGCTACATGATTATTATGGTTGCTTGTAGGTCAACCTGTTGTTCTGGTCCTCTCTGTACCACACTCCCTCTGCTGTTCCTTCCATTCGCTGCTCTTGCTGCCTTGCACCTGCCTACTCCGCCCCGGCATTGTGCCACTGTGAAAACGTTTAACCGATGCTGAATGAAGCCGCCACCCCCCTCCTCCCTGACCGTTCCTCATAGTGGTAGAGGGCTGGCAGTGGTGGGAGGGCGGGAGGAGGAGGGATCAGGATATGGAGAGATAGAGAAAATGGGGCTGGGGAGCAACAAAGGGCACATTCTCCCCTCCCCTGCATACTTTGGCCCACTTCATTTTGGCCCAGCCCGGAGCACAAGGCTTTGTTTTGGGGACGAGGCAGAAATATGGCTGATCTCTCTCCTCTCATCCCAAGTGAGCATCTCAGGACAGAGAGGGGAGTGGAAGGTTGGCACAGGAGAGTGGTAGGATCAAACCTCAGGGCTGGTCCTAAAGGCTGTATTACTGTGTTAAGGCTGTGTACTAGAGGCAGCAGCCATATTCTCAATATACAGCTCTAAGTCAATGCAAAGAAACTGGATGAAATGAATATGGCATTAATAGGATGCCTTACTGTATCACAATCTGCAATCTCCTGAGAAATATTGAGGACAGCTGAAAAGAATGCATTTTAAAGATAAACTAAGTCAGTGGTTCCCACCCTGGGGTCCATGACCCCCTCAGGGGACGCCAAAGATTGCAGGGGATCCACAGAGCTTTATCTGTTTTGTGGTTGTGAGGTTATCCAAATGTGTAAAGGTTCTACACACCTGAATGAAAAGCAATGGGAGCAGGAACAGAGACCTACAACTGCTGTTTTTTTTTTATTTATTTTTTTATTAGTGATTGTGCGGGCAGGGGTTAGGGCTGGGGGGCCTAACTTGTCTTAGACACAAGCAGAAGGGCCTCCAGGAAAAAAAAAAAATGGGAACCACTGATTTAAGTCATGAATGTGATAATTGGCAGTGGAGTTCAATTAAATAGAAAGTTCAAGACTTTATTTTTTTATGTACTCTTGCAATAGAGTATTTACATGACCAAATACTCAAAATTCTGAAATGCATGAGCATGCAGAAAAACTGAAAACAAATCTGCTGTAGTTGGTCACAGTGGGACACCACCAACATTGTATTGCTAAAGCTTCAACATTGATCTTGAGTTGTTCTATGTTTGGGTAATTTACATATAGCCCAAGCAGTATAGTAACCATTTTTTCTGTAGCATGAAGGATAACAAAGTACAGAAATGTAAAAACAAACAATATGACCATCTGCCCTGTAGTGGTTAATGAAAATTATGACGCTTTATGATCTGATCAACCATTCACTTAATAACAAACCTTAACTTTTTTGTAAATTGTGAGCACCATTAACTTGCCATTTTTTTTACAATATTAGTTTACTTCTACATGTGACAGAGTCCAGTGTGCATGAAGCTCCAAGTGATCATACCACACTGTACACACTAGGAATCCTACAAAAAATGAGAGGCAAAATTCATAATATTAGGGAATTGCAAGGGCATGGACAATCGCAACTAAAACTGCACCAACATTTGTAAAGTGCCCCATTTGAACCCAAGAAATTAATGATTAATATGAGCAACTATGTATAATTAGACCGCTGGAAGTTAGTGATTTAATGTCTACTCTCTTCCATTGGATTTGGCTACAACTTTAATTTGTCCAGCTGTTCTTTACACATCCCAATGGGGAAATATGTTGTGTTGTGTTTTTTCTCACACTACACCGCTTATATTATATCCGGATTACTGCAAAACTGAACAGTTTGGCAACAGTGAAAATGAAAGAATGTCAATAACTCAGTGTGTAAGAAACTGAATCAGAGGTTGGTTATGTTTCCATTGTTCAGTATCAGCTCTTGGCTTATTATTGTGGGAAATGTATTTCATAACATAGTTTTCTCGCAGACATCCGTAGCTTTCACACCAGTAGTCCACTGATATGGAAGAGAAAAAAATGTATTATTTCAATACAGTATTCATTTTGAATTAAACAAGTCACATCCATTCAGGACATATTTTCAGTGTGTGGCTCTCCCACAAATATTCACAGACTCACATGTGAACATATCCATAGAGAGAGACTGAAAAAAACAATTACAGTTTCTCATTAAGGCACTCCTAATCCCTTTATGCAAAACACAGTTACACAAGTACACACAATGAGGAGAAAGAGAGAACGAGGGAGGAGGTAGTGTGGAAAAAATGTCGTGCAAATGCGAGGAGAATAATTACATATATCATGAAGCCGTCCCTTTTATTTCGGATGTCACTTCTGATGTCACTGGCCGGCTTTGGCGCTAATTTGAATTCAGACCTTTATCAGTCGCCGGCAGCAGATTTTGAGTGACAGCGCCACCAAACGCCTCTCGCCAGCCGTCCTATTGATTTCTCTAAATCCCCAACAATAGCATTTGCATGCTTGTTTCTGTTATAATACAGATATGCCGTTTCGGAAATTAAAGAGCGGCAGGCAGACCAGAGGTAACTAATTGTGTGCCTGTGTAATGAGTGCAGTTTCAATTTGATATAACCCACAGCTTTTCCCCTCGCAGGCCTGCGCTAAGTACTTTCAAGTCTTTGTGGGGAAATAATTGATTTTTTGTGCTTTGGGCAGAGGGAAAACTATTATGATCTTTTTGAATAATGGCAGCAAGAGGAAAGGCACGTTGAACAATTTAAATTGGTATTAGAGGCGAGAAAGGAGGAAAGAAGGGCTTGGTGACGGACTGAGGACTGATAGCATAGCGCAGTCCTGGAAGTGACTGACAGTCTGCAAATGGCTCCCAGTTTGTTGATTACTCATTTTCTTAAGGTGGAAGTGGACTGATGTGAGAAGTAATGCCAGCCGGGCCCGGCTGGCTGTGTTACTTGAGGGGGGGGGGGGGGTAGAAGAATGGTGAGAAGGGGACATTGAGGGTGGTCTACAGCCAGACAGCGATGCCAGGGAATTATGAGTCCTATACTTTGGATAAATAAACAGCACACAGGGTGGGGCTGGCATAGTGTCATATAGCTGTCATGTAACTGTGTTTGTGTGCATGCATGTAAAGCTTTATAAAACAAAATGGTAGTGACTAATAAACACTTTTAAACCTTGGTCTACCTGTTTAAATAAATTTAAATTCCTATAATGATAAACTTGCTTGCTTACCATCAATCATCATCTTTTTTGTGTGTTTTTTTAACTATACAAAAATATTTTAAATACACTGAAAGATAAAATCTACTGACATTTAATCAGTATTAAGTTTGAACTGGCTCTAAAATCACAGACTTAAAAAAGACAATAGCAAGCAGCAAACATTCAGGTTATTCATTGTAATATAAACCTTTTTAATGCACATCTATTAAACTTTTTGTGGCAACAATGATAACAATAATAACTAAATGCAAAGAATAGTGTTTGATTAAATGTTTTATTATTTTCCCTAAAACATTATAAAAATTATTTATTCTAAAAAACAAAAGTCCACACCAGGCAAAGGGTAATTAGCTTTAATTTGACCAGTCAGTACAGATTAAAGCAGGTCCTTTTTGTGTTTGCGTGTTAAGATTAATTCTGCAGTCCCACCCAGTCACTGTATTAACTCTCCAGTCAAAATACAATTGCTCAAACAAAATGTGGTGTATTTAAATTTAAGAAATGCAAAGTAGAAAAACATTTTACATATAAGTATAGATTTGCCTTGATCCATGATTAATTTGAAATAATTAATTAATTAAATTATTTTGCTTTTACATGTTGTGCTAATTTGAAAGTGTCCTTGTATTAGATTTTGATTGCGCTTAGGATTTTAGCTAATGCTCAAACAAATTTAAAAATGCCAAAGTTAAAATATGGTTCCTTACATATTAGGGCTGCAACAACAACAACACCAATTGTATTAATCGCTTATAATCGATTATAAAAAATTATCGTCAACTAATTTAGTAATTAATTAATCGTTATCTGGGGTATTCACAGTCTTTGAAACACGCTATGTCCTGAAAGAAAAGGGTTTATTACTGAGACAAAGCAATAAAGCCACAAAAAAAAGAAAAAAAAAAAAGGTCTATTTATTTTTATATTAAACATACTCAAATAACATACTTGTGGTTTCATCTTGTTAAAATTGTGTTAAAAAAAAAAAAAAAAAAAAAAATCCCACTTGGCCAGCAGGTCATCATGTATTTACTTGCACTATCTGATTATTAATAAAAAAAAATCAACTGATTAATAGATTATCAAAATAATAGTTAGTTCCAGCCCTATTACATATAGCATCACCCAGAGCATTTTGTGACAGAATTGAAAGAGTATTCCTGCTTAATGGTTAATTTGCATATAAAGACACAAGAGGAACAGAAAGGTAGATAGTTGAATAAAACAATAAGACCTCCCTATAATTTGTGAAGACATGAGGTATCTTTGCTAGAATATCAGTGTACACTGAGTTTTAACCTTTGAGTGACTGTATGTTTAGTGCTGAATGCACCCAGAGCAACAGAGAATGAGCCACTTCAGAGTGTACACACAGCGCTCAGAGCACTTGGCCTCTCTCTGTCCCTCACTCACTTCTTGCCCTTCCTTCCCATCATTCCTTCCCTGTGTTTGCCTCTCTCTTTACAAATGAACCTCCTCATACTCACTCTATCTCCCTCCATCCTTCTCTCTCTCAGGGAAGCGGCAGTGGTTAATTTAGTTGGTCATAACTAATAGCGGCTAATCTGCGGGCGGGAGTCTGCCGAGGATATTGGACAGTGTCGGGGTTAATCGCAGTTGCCCAGTTAGCTGCGGCAGACAAGAGGAGGGTGGGAGAGGAAGAGGAGGAGGAAGAGGAGGTGGTGGGCTTAATTCCACCGAAAGCAAATGGCATGCCGGTTTTTATCTGTGCCCCTGATAAAGGAGCGCTAATACACCGAGGAGAATGGATGCTCAAGGGCCGGGTTTCCCTTATCAGCAAACTTTACAACAGGAGCCCTGGACTAACGGCACAACCCCCACACCGCGCACAATAAGCACCTCATTTCACCTCTCAAGCAGAACTATCGCCACACCGCCACCCACTACCCATCCGCCTCTCTTGTACACTTGCTCCAACACTAAACACACATACACTGCATCCTCTCCACTTCACTTTTTGTGTTGCCAAACCCACCCACCAGCGCTACCTCCATCTCCTTCTCCCAAACCCGAAGAACAGGTTGGACACACACCCTTTTACACTCACTTCCCTTCCCGCGTTATCCCTGCAGCCCAACGCAGGCAAACCACCACCAGGCATGGGCGTATATTATGAGCGTCGGCTAATTGGAAGATCACTCTAATGCATTAAGAGATAAAATAGTTTGGCTGCTGGCCTAGAGGCAGGATCAGAACAACATTGGAGGAAGCTATCTGGCCCTGTCACACATTTGCAGATTTCCATACTAACACAGCAAGAGCAATTACCCCAAACATAGAGCACTGTTGGCGCTACAACACACTCCCTGCCAGTACCACAGCCCCAGGAAATTAGAGAAGCCGTGTGCGTGGATGTGTGTGTGAATAAGCCCGGGCAAAGGAGGAAATTGGCTTAGCGGTGTTTGATTGTGTATTTGTTTTCTGGGAAGAGAGACGAATTGGCTTTAGGATGGCAGGGTGGCCTTGGGTGTGACAACGAGGGGAAGACTGAAGAGGACTGGGCAGGAGAAGGGAAATACAGACACCAAAACAAAGATATTATTAAGACAGTGGGCTAATCAACATGGCTAATAGGGGAGCAGGCGTCTGCTAGCTTACACCCTGTCTGTGTTGTTTTTCACATGCTAATCAATGTTTGTTATCACTACCAGTGGGAGGTGTGTGGATTTGAGTGTGTGTTTTAGCTGCCACTGTGCTTTTTCACATGCTGTTGGGGCTTTTTTTCTGAAAATGTAGTAAATTCTGAATAAACAAACCTTTACTTTTTTACAGTTTTTAAAGACTTATTTTTGGCTTTTTGCTTTTTTTGGATAGCAACAGTAGACAGAAAATGGGGGAGAGACACAGGGAAATGACATGGAGCAAATCCACCCAAGACAAGAATCAAACCAAGGTTGCTCCAGTGTGTGGTATGCTTGCTGCCAGGTGAGCCACAACAGCACTTTTTATAGTTTTAAAAGCTTTGAAGTTTAAGTTAATTTATTGTCTTTGATACGTACAGATACGTACAGATACATATGATGCACATTAAGAATTATATAGTAATGCAGTAATCACATTAAGTTCAGTATGACTCTTCTCTTACCTGAGTTTGTCTCCATTTGTTGGCATCTGTCCGCAGTAACAAGTGTAACAGGTCTGCAGTTCATTGTCAGCTTCCTTGGCCCTCTCTGTGTACTGGGACTGCGCTGGCATCTGCCTACGGGCACAGACAAGACTCCCTTGACTCTCTTCAACTAAATGGATAACAGGTCACGGGTGGAAGAAAAAGGTGCTTACGGTCAGAGAGATTTCATACCTTAACCAAGATGAGACCATTTAGGCAGCAGGTCCTGGTAGATCCTCGCTGTGGGGTGGGCCAGACAACAGCCCTGAGCGTCCTCTGCCATTGTTGTCTATGATTTGCCGTTAAATCCAATTTATCGCTGTTATGGAAATGCATTTCTGTCCTCGGGCTTGATAGACAAGGTTTACCCCTCTCTTTATGCATTTCTCATCCGCTTGTTCATTTGTTACGGTGGCGAGTCTTAGGGTAATGTAACAACAGCCTGGGGACACAGTTACAGGTTAGCAAATATTAGCAGTGTTACTGTAGATGCTCACAAATGCTGAAAGTAAAAAAAATAAAAAAAAAAATAGCATAACATAACATTCCCCATGACTTTGAAAAAGAAAGTGTGCTACATATGGTTTGTACTTTAATTTGTCAGCAACACATAAGTTGTTTTTTTATATAATTATATAGAAACCATTAATAAATACTATAATATGTAATCCTTTTTTGTCTAGACTATTTAAAAGACTAATCATGAGTGACACTTTGTTGTTTGCTTTCTTTCACTAATCAGGTACATGATAACTAAGCAGTACAAAAACTGAACACCAATTGGTATCATGTGGGACAGCACATGTTTTGGCCAGTACCCCCCACGTAGTTGCTAATTGCACACAGGGAGATATATACGCTGTTAAAGCAACTCACTTTGCACTTTTCATTCCAAAAAGAACAAACAAAGCTCCCAATGAATATGCTGAGAGCGGCACATGTACAAGGGCTGTTGTTTTGTGTTTTCACATGTGGTGGTTATTTTCCATTCTCTCTGTCTGCATGAATTTCTATATCAGTGACACTAGATGCTGTGGTTCTGAATGAGATGCATCATAAGACAATAAAACCCATTACGAAACACACTATGATGCTACAGGTACTTCGGGTTTCCCACGATGCGATCCAATTGGTTCCAGGTGTCAGTGAATTGTGGCGAATGGAAGCTCGGCTGTGATGTGTGAGATAGCCGCTGTCTGAGCAGAGGATTTCAAAGTGTTAGGAAACCCAGTTACACTTCTAACACGAGGTCTGCTTCACACACACGGCCTCAGACACACACACATCAGATCGATAGAGACGAGGATGATGACACTGAGATGCTCAATGAGAGACCAGGACCCTTTTTTATCTGTCTGTCTCTCCTCCAACTGCTTCTCTCCTTCAACGGCTGTTCCTTGGCTGGCCTTAACAATCTTCACTTCAGAGCATTGTCTCACCTCCACTCGTCTACTCCACTGGTTCCTCCTCCTGTGTTTCCCTTCCTCTCCCCATTGTCCCTGTGAAACAATTGGCAGATGTAACATTTAATTACGCAGGGATCTCCTCAGGCGCTGTTGAGGCAGAAGCGAACCTAACGGCACTCAAAGCGATGGAGAAGCTGCGTTACAATTTGCAGTGAAGTGATTTATTCTCCCAACAAGGTGCGAAGGAGGGGTTGTCAGAGCCGGAGCAGGAAAGGTAATTTCTAGTTACTCGCGACAAAAAGGTCAAATGCTTTTTAATGACTGTGTTTTCAGATAATGCAGAATGGAGCTCGGCGGCCACATTGGCAGCAGTGAGGGGGAAGAGGTAATAATAAAGTTGCAGATTGGTATCACGTTGCGACATTTTAATGGAGTCTTGTGGCTGAGGACTTCATTTGCAGCGGGACTCGGGACTCGCCACGACTGTCATTGTGTGATTTCTCAATTCCAGGCAGGCGCTGTCAGTGCTGTTTGCCATCAACTCGAGCCAATTTTAAAAGAGCAAATGAAGTGTGGCCCATTAAATGTTGCCGTTCACACAGTCATCGTGGTGTTATTGAATAGTGATTAAAACAAGAGAGACAGATATGGTGATGTGAGTGGACTGGAAAATCTATGAAGCTATAATACCTGGCATGGTCTAAGGGCATTAAAGACAGACGAACACAGAGGAGGCCAGAAAAGACCTGATAAGAACAGAACTGGTTAAAACACAACAATAAATAGATATATGCCTCATTACAATAGACAAACTACACAGCATTGATGTGACACTTAGCAATCTGTGCCTTTTAGTTTGATTTCAGGCACTTACATGTCTATTATCTAAAGTTTATTACGTAAAAGTATTATATTTCTTGTTATTAAATACGTTTTTAAAGTAATGTTTAGGTCCTTGCCAATTAAATGAAAGCTTGTATAATTTCCATAACGTATGGGATGTGAGAGTTTCATTTTCACTAATACTATAGGAGTCAAAAGACGGGCTTGTGTCTTTCTAATTTTAATTACAGCTTAGCCTATATAGAGCAGCAGAAGCAGTCCAGTGTGTTTGCAGCTGTACTGCATATGTCCACTAGAAATATCAGTTACTGTTCAACAGCAGCCCGCCCCCAATCATTCACAGCCAATGTCGTGTTTTAAAAATTACATAATTCGCCTTATTAATGAGACTGAATTGTACTCAACAATTAGAGATGGGTGGAAAATGTTAAGTTGGGTGAAGAGAGAAATGCTCCCAATTACACAGAGACACGGGGCCTTGTACCTTCCCAGCCTCCACTGTCGGTAATTAAATCCACAAGCTTCTTAACGAGGCAGCCATGAAATAAAAGAGTTGAAGGGTTAATGCGACTATCATTTCTCTCAGAACGACTCCATGAGGCGCACACACATTATCATTTCAATATCTACACCAAAACACTGAGAACTTACTACTCTGGTCCATCATGTAACGTTAACGATGATTTAAGTCAAAGCTATTTTTAATTGACAAAAACATAGCACACTTTACAGTCACACGAAACATAAACCAGTGCATTTGGCAGGTTTTTGACACTTCATGCTTAAATTTCTGTTTCAGACAAATACATATACTCTCGTTCACCCTGATAACGTTACTCACCACTTTTTCTTGTCCACAGATTGCTACACTGTGTAAAATGCTAACTGTAGCTCGTCTGTGCAGAGAGAAGACGAGCGCCAAAGAAAGAGCGCCGGCATAAATGTGAGTGGCATTACCACTCACATTTTTTTTACTTAAACTACGAAGAACAAAATGCGTTTGTGAGAGTGGGCCCTCTTGAGGCTGGAATAACAATCTGCTCGGATGCTGGTGTTAAGCTATATTTACTGGCTAGCTTATTGAGAAGAAAGCTCTTTATTGCTACTATGACGGTATTTAAACAAGATTATAGCGCAGATGCATTTGGTTTTATGTATTTCTGTGCGCCTACTGACATGCTAAATGCACCCGCCTTGGTCTATTTGAGAAATTTGTAAACTCTTGCTTTTGTTTAGTATCCTGTCACTGCGGATAAAGGTAGTACGTTTCCTTTCAATCACGGGAGAAAGTATCTGAATTCATAATTGCAGTAAGAAGTGCGTTAGGAGCGCGCACGGAGCAGCAGCCAGCAGAGGATGACGCGCCCTAATACATGTCGCCAAGGAGGCAAGCAAAAATATTCATGTTGTTGTTTTCTAATAAACGTTCATATAAAATTAGATAAGAAACATACATTATAATATTACCGTTTGAAGTATTACAGTTTAATTTACGATTGTGTTGGCTTGTGTTTTTGGTCGTCTGGGGGAACAAAGCCAAATAATCGATTTTAATATGATTAGTTTAAGCATATCTGCCGCATCTTCTGGCAAATATTTGACACCATGGAAACTTACATAAATCCATAATATAAGGCCTGATCTGGCGCGTAAAGATAGTTGCATAATCCGCTGACACAACGACTTCTCTATTATTATGTGTGGCCTCTAATCCTTTGCGTAGCAGAGGTCAAATCTTCCAAATTTACCACTCACCGTTTCTTTTTTCTATAGCTCCTGCTCCGTGCCAATTATTGATACCTTATTCCAATAGGCGATGGGTTTCATTCTGTATTTCATTCATCGCGGAATGACCTGAAAATGTGTCAAAGAGCTAACATTGTTGAAAACCAACGATGTGGGGAAAGCTCATCACTGCACCAGGCACGCCACTACTTCCCTCGGCCAATAATTAAAAACACTGTTAAAATATCAATGTCCCGCGAGAAATGAGCACACTTCTCCTCAAAAATGGACCAGCCTCATAAAAGATATATGAGGATGTTCACGCTTTTATAATTTAGTGAAAGAAATGGAGTCTGTTCATGGTAATGTGATTTAAAGGTATTGGTGCTTGCTAATTTCAGTGGGCTAGAATGTATCCTCTGCATCCACCCTGCATAAAAATGACTTTTTTCTTATTCTGTATGTAGCCAGCATTTTCACCCAGCAATGTTCCTTCTATGGGGTACTTCTTTGACAAGTGTAAGGTCATTGTATGGTAGCTTTGTTTATGTAGCGGGCCTATAATCAGCCAAGTATGATCTAGTATCTGTAGCTAGCAGCCATTACTGGGCCAGACACAAACACATTGATTTTAATGAGGCTACAGAATTGCCTGCACAGTCCTCCACTCCAGACCATTAATATTGTATTCTTCATATCATGAACTCCTAGGTTACACTGAGCATGCATTTTTCATTGTGATAATCCTTAATTATTTTTATGCACCCTTAATCTTTCATATAGTTTCACTGTTTTGCTTAAATATTTAATGGCATGATGATGCGGCTTGTCTTTCAGGACCGGGGCTTTCTGAGAAGAGGGGAATGATGGAGAAGGAAGAGCAGAGAGAGGGAGCGAGAGATGAGGAAATGGATTTTAACGCCTCTCCCGGTATAAGCCTCCTTCTCGGCGCTGTCTGCTTGAGTGACTAGGCCTCCAGTGGAGACGCTGTTTTAATTCACATCAACACTGACCTCATTCAAAATAATCCTCTCTGCCTTAATCGCTTTTATTCAGGAGCTACAACTCATTTCTTCATATTTAACTGCAAGCTAAAATAGATGGCGCACAAAACATGGCAAACTTTCATTAGGAATTATGAAAATACTGTTTATAAAAATAATGATTGTAAAAGTAATAAAATGGCACATACAGTACTGTGCAAAAGTCTTTGTTTTGTAAGAAAGGCTATGAACAAAGAAAGGTGTATCACTGTACAAAAATACACAAAATTACAAAAAAGGAAGAAAAATCTAAAGTTGAAGACCTCTGCCAAGGCTCTGGTCCTATCTCACAAAGGGTAAAGAAGATCTTCTAGTTCAGAGGTAAATACTCTTTTAATTTAGCCACAAAACAATTATATCTCACAGTGGTAAAGAATCAAACACCAATAATTTTTTAGTGAGTAAAGTTAGCATCTCTGGACTGTATCCTAAAATGATACAGAGTCCCTTAAAACACTCCTCGATCTAAACTGTGATCTGGAGCTATACTGAAATTAATTATTTTATCTTTGGCTTATTATTGATTTTTCCTGAAATATTTATAACAATATATATATATATATATATATATATATATATATATATATATATATATATATATATATATATATATATATATATATATATATATAAAATAAATCATTATAAGTTAGCAGCACACCTCACTAAAACCCTTGTAAAATACTGTATATGTTATTTTATTGTTATTTTAAGACCTTAAGTTATAGGTAAAATAGCACACAATACAGAAAGATACAAGTCAAAATAGGTAAAATATAAGTAAATGTATTAACATGTTTGAGATTGTTGTTTTCAGTAGACAAAGGAAAACAGCTAAATCTATGGCCCCTGTAATAGATCAGGCACTATAAAGGTAACTTGCTTGTGTGGTGCTGTTTAGCAGAGCAAGGTATCACTCTACTTTGGCTCTGGCGTCGTGCAGCTGAGTGGCAGATGGGCAGTGTTGTTGCAGGTTCAAAGGTCCACACTTGGATGTATTTATCTCCACACCCAGCACCCAGAGAGTGCAGTTTAATTCAAGCGTCACGCTCAGGGATCTAATAATCCTATCTAGTGATATGATAGGAAGCTCAGATAGGATAAATCTCGTCCGAAACCATTAGTGATAATGTGACTATAATAATACCCATAGTTTCCTTGTAGTGTGTTTGTGGATTTGGTCATATGTAGGGTACTTCTGAGTAATCTGGTTACAGATCTAGTGCATGATGATTGATAGGCTGTGGGAAAGAAGCTCAGATGAATAATAGATTGGGAACTGGATGCATCAAGATTAGAGTTTGTTCCATAGCACACCACAGAGAGATGGATGTTATACAATAGATATATGGTATCCATTAAGGCCAAGATAATAGGAACCGACAATAGCTGGACTTTGTAAAACAATACAGTACTATTTTATTTTTACGATATTGATTAAATGCAGGTCCTTACACACTGTGTGATTTTAATCTTGCTATTTATCAGAGGCATCATTTAATGTACAGTTAGACTATTGTAAGCTTGCAAAGCTCTCACTTCAAACGATATAGATGTCCTTACCCTTGCTGACCCTCTCTTCCCACACCTGCCTTATTGTAGCGTGAGGGATACTCTCATCCCGTCTCTGGTTCACTTATGCTCTGATTTCACTGCACTTAACTCCAGTGTTAATCACTGAGACCACCCACATTTCACTGTACTCAGCTATGGCACAGATTGTTGTATTGCTGTCTGTCATGCAGCCCATCTATCATAGTAAAGTTTATTATTATTATACTGTGCGGTAAACATAGGGTGACCATATTTGCAGACCTAAAAACTGGGATGCATATATTTAAACAAATCATCTGAACATACCAAGTTACAAAAATGTTTCAGAAAACCCTGACATTTTCTTTCATGTAACTCCATGTACATGAATTTATAATGTAGGGTTTGAATATGATGGCAATTTATTGATAAAACAATGACCTTGTAAATAAATTGAGTTAATTAAGTTTCCTATAGTTTATGTTTTGGAAATGGGGACAGCCAGGCCTGGGACATAGTGGTTTTACATTTGCTGGGACATGCGACAAGAAGACTAGGGACATGGTCACCTATAGTAAATAGCACGGAAACAGAAAATACAAAATTAGGAATCAGTCTTGCTATAAATCTAGTCTTAAATGTTTAGCCCGGTGCCCTTGTCTTGACCCAACTGTTTTTCCACTTTTTCTTGTTGAAAGATAATCAGAAAAAAAAAGGACTGTAAGCAATGAAAGTCCCCTTTCAGTTCCCCAATGTGAATTTGAGATGGCCCACATGTATACTCACTTTGCAGGTCAAGGCGAGGGTGCGAGAGGATGCTGGGGGCACGTCTCAAAAAGAATAATGGTAAATAAAATGCATTCAGAGGAGGAGCAGAAAAGTATGTGCATAAGAGGAGGAACTGGAGGAGGAGAGTATCTTCAGTGCTAATTGGCAACCTAGCACAAGACCTTCCCTGAAAAATACCACGATGGTAAGACACTCTGAGCCACTGGGTTGTGTGGGGCGCATAGCATCCTCTGTTAGGTAATTGGAGCGTTGTACCTCTAGTGAAAACTGCTGATTTCATAGGAAGTGTTAACAGGACCTTTGTGTGCCATGTTTCCCTTTTCCAGGGAGCCAGTGGGGCCAGACTCAGAGAGAACCATGGCCCTATAGTGGGAACAGACCCCGGCTATACCTGAGTAGCGGTAATGAACCTCTTCACATGGTTGTTCACCCAAAAGGAAAAGAGGTGGGTAAAGAAAGGAGGAATGAGAACGAGGAGGGGGTGCAGCCTAATTTCGCGACCAAAGAATAGCAGGTGGGACAAAAGGTCTAGCTCGAGGATCAGAGTTAGGGGGGCAGCTTTATTAGTGGTATTCTGCTGGCCCATTTACACCATCTCTCTCTTCGCCAATGGAGCACTTATCACAAGTGTACCCATCCAGCTCGCCAATAGAAACAAGCAAACGCTATCCGTCAATGTTTACCATTAAGGATCTGTCATTTGCAGATCCACCATATGTGGCAGATTAATGGGGCGCAGGCCTCTTTCTCTCTTGCAGACGCTCCACTGTGCACCTAAACGCACCGTGTGGCCAAACTCGCCGTTATTCTGAGAAACTGAGAATGAAAACAAGCCACTGAGAATGGAAACAACAGATAAAGAGAGAAGTGAGTTGTCAGCTACCATGCAGCTTTATGTTTTTGCATGATGGAGTGTTGTTTTTAACTAAAAGAAAGCAAAATAGTAAGTGTAACCTTGCAGTAATAGACAATATGTTCATTTGGAAAACAGTGAAAATTAAATCACATTGAAGAGTTTTCTGGGTAACCGCAAATGCATTCATAAAAATAGCCAGAATTAAATATTTCTTGTTCCAAAAACTGAAAATAAGCTTTACATGATTTTATTTTATTACAGAATTATAACTTGAATTATGCATGATTTTAACTAGAGCTGCAAATTAATTGTTATTCGTAATATCCACAAATTAAGAAAAGAAACTAAAATATATTTAAATATTATGGTTGTCCATCTGACTTATACTGTCCAAATTAATGTCCCATCAGAGCCTTGAATAAAACTGCACCATTAGCCCTGGTTTAGTCCTGATTTAGACTTTCTTACTTACTTACTATGTCAAAAGGAGTATCCAAATATTGCAGAAATATCATTAGTTTATCAAATATTGTGCATCCCTAGTATTAACCCTACAAATCTTTAGCTATATTTGAGTGGTTGTAAAATACACACTGGTCATCTTTGTCAGCAGCTTTGGCAAAATAATGATCCAGTGCAAAGAGTCAGGACGAGGCTGATAATCAGGTGGTCCTCACTCCGTGGCTTTCTTCCATCCACTTTCTCTGTCTCTGTTGGACAAACATCTTCACTGTAGACTGTCTGTCTGTGTGGCTCTCTTCACCCTTAGAGCCATTTGGGGCCATTCATACAGGTCCTAAGTAAGTGACTGAAGAGACGGGAGGAGGGGGGGCAGACAGAGGAAGAAGGAGAGGGCATACAAATAATTCAGGTTCCTCTGACCAACACAAAACAACACAAAAGAGAAAGTTTGGTTCCTTTCCTGACCTCCTTCCTCTGGCTGTAACCCCCCCATACACCCACACACATACATACAACACATAAGGAGAATAGGCCCTTTCTTAAATACTGCGTCTCCAGCCAGTGTTACAAAAGCCCCCCTGCTCCTTGGCCTGTCCCTTAGGAAGCAGGATCTGGCTGGCTGGCTCTGTCACTGTGTGGTGTAGGCTGAAAACATCATTAGTCCTGATTAGCCAGCGTGATCAATTAAATAGTGGGCATACAGGAATAGAAGTGCCAAAATGTGGCAAACTGGATCTAGAACTGTGGTACAGACTTCTTCAGGTGGTACTCAAGGTGCATCTCAAGTCCTGATTTATGTAGGTTAATTTAGATTTTGATCCAGTGTGAAGTGTAGACCACTGCTTGGTACTGGTTTAGACACAGTTAAGTCCAGGTCTTGGTATGATCCTTTTTTTAGGGAGAGGACGTTTTCTTGGTTAATCTGTTATCTTACTTCGTGGTTTAGACCCAATTTAGTCTGGATTTAGGCCCATTTTAGTCAGTCAAAAATTGTACTTGGAAAGTCAAATATTTTCTGTGGTGGTAGTTCATAGGTAGTTCAAGTCATCATGGTTTGCTTGTTGGATGGAGAAGACAGTGAAGGGACCGAAGGAGCATCGGGGGGAGGGAATGAGTAGGCCAAGCCTGACTTCCCTGAAGTTATCCCTCATTTCCGTTGTGCTTTTGTGCCCTGTGGCCTCCTCCCGAGAGGCTCTGAGGCTATTGTTGGTGCCAAACTGAGACAGGCAGAGAGCAGGAGAAGAGGGACATGTTCAAAGTTTACCCTAATCCACAGAAACAGTTTACTTATTAGTGGTTGATTAATGCAACTTATATTGTTCATTGTTCTTAATTTTAATTTGAAGAATCAAGGTCAACTTTTTTTTGCCTTTTTTTACCAGACAGAAGTGTAGACAGACACGAAGCAGGGTCAGAGAAAGGGGATCACACTCGGCAAACTGGTCTAAGCTGGATTTGAACCCGAGTTGCTTACGCACCAGGTATGTGCTCTACCAGGTAACGCACAAGGCATCCCAACAAATTGAGTGTATGAACATTAATATTTCATAGATATGTTGACAGGATCATTGAATAAACAAGCTAAAAACATGCTAAAAATTTAACTATCAAGGCACACAGAAGACATTGCGTTAGGTGACTTGTTTACATCTAATCAATTTATTAAATGGCAATTGTCTTTGCTTAAAACAGCATCTAGATTGTGTTTATTTTCTTCTGGACATCTATTTAGGTTGAATGTAAATTAAAATTCTCCATGTTTCAGTCTGACTAACTTTGGACTTTTGTCTTTACCCACTCTCTGTAATAAATGCAAGAAAGACCAATGAGGTGGTAAGAAAAGCATACAGAAACCCTGTAACCATATGGGATAATTGCATTGTTCTTGAGATCAGGGAGAGATTATGTTCATCTTATTGTGGTATATGTCATGTACAGTGGGGTGCAGTAAGAATGGTGATAGATAAAGAAATGTCAGTGCCATCAACAGGCTGTCAGAGATGTAATTTGATGGCTTATTTGCTGCTGGATGTATGGATTGTTCCTGAAAGAGATGGGAATGTGTGATGTGAAATGGAGATACTAAATTTAGGCCAGATGAGAATCATGTAGCCAAGAAAACGTTAATGCACATTTACATAGAGAGCGTAGGAAGGAAAATGTGCTGTTAAACTTAATTTCTATAGCACATTGGTAGAAGGTGCTGTACAAGCCACATGAATACACACACACCTAAGGTGCAGTGTGGCTCACCTGTTGGATGGTCTGGTCTGCCTCACAGTCACACGAGTTTGACTGCTGGCTCTGGTTTGTTTATTCCATGTCATCACTCATACTCTGCCCTAGCTACTGTCTCCTCTGCCAAAGAGAAGAAAAAATACAACAACAAAAAATACATATCTTCAAAGTGCAGCAAGATAGAACCAGGTAAATATAAATACAAAACCGAATAAAAAAAAACTAGGTTGAAGTATGTTAGCCTATAATTAACGGAGCTCTAAAATGAGGTATGACCATAGCTGATGTAGTTTTGTAGGCTGAGAGGATTTGGCCCACACAGTGGACAGAAAGACAGGTGGATGTCACAGTGTACTGATGGACAGCTCTGACTGACAGGCAGACAGACAGGTCTGTGGCAGCCCAGTCACTTCCATTATGGCGCAGGGGTGTTCCCTCTACAGTGGAAGCTGTCACTGCCGTATCGCTCAAATGACAAGCCACTCTAGCCGGGGACGCGCCGCAACGGGCTGAGAAAGCATGTCATCTTTTTCTTTTCTTCCTCCTCTCGGCGATGTCTCGCTCGATAAAGGAGCAGCCGCGAGAACAATGGTACCGAGGGACTAGAAAAGGACAGAGAGACTGGGGAGAGGGCGAGAGCAGAGAAAGCTAGACGGGACGTTTTGACATCTGAATTACATTTCTATCGCCTCAGACATGGGAGAAGAATGGGGGAACAGAGCAAGGAGGGAGGGGGGCGGAATGGCAAACCATCACTTAGATGTTTATTTTAACTCCACTGTATTTGCCTGGCATCTAAAAAACTCACACCTCTGTGCATGTGACATGTGCCCTTTGAATACGGCTATGGGGCAGGACCATGAATGAGGTGATACTCACAGTATTTGGCATGTGTGACAGATGTAATAGGATTGAGTTTGGAAACACTTTAATTCAGTAACTTCACAGTGAAGGACACACACAAAGTTGTGTGCATTTACCACACATCAGGACTTTTCAAAATGACACATGTGACAGATGGGAATAAAAAGAACAGTAACAGAACTTCTTCACACAGGAATCCTCTTCTCATCTGAATGGTGTAATATCCGCTGTTTAGTCAGTTTCTGGTCTATGCCTATTCATATGCTAATACACAAAAACTAAAACATTTTACAGAAACTACAATTTTATTTTTCTAAATGTAATAACTTTCTTTCTCTAAACTTGATTAAAAGCCATCTTATGCCTGAATGTAACCACAGGAGTCCAAAGTAACTTGTGACAATAGTGGACAAACTGCAGCCTTCTGGACAAAATCCTTAAAACAATTAAAGAAATGCTGGACTCATGCAAAGAGGAGCCATATGATTGGTACAGTAAGTGATTTATATATTAGCAGTTGTTGGATTCAAGAGAGCAGTAAAAGGACAATGAATACAGTGTACTAACAGACAATGCTCTATGGTTTTAATTTGTCACCTCTTTATGGGCCTGAGTTATACAGAGGTCCCTGTGGTGTGTGCATGTGCTTATGTAAATGTGTGACTGCTCAGTGTGACACGCCGCTCTCTATAACCTCATTAGAATCTTTCAGGTCCCGCTGTGCAGCCATCCACACACACTCACACTGCTTTGATTTCTCTAAGTCTAAAGATGTCAATCACCTGCCCGCTCCAGTCAGAGCAGGGGAATTCATACACAGACACACACATAAACGCTCCATCAACGTCCTCCTCCCACTCCCCTCAGTCTCTATCCAGCGCTGCCTCGTCACTCCCCCTCAGCCATTCCACTATTTGAGAGTAATTTCATGTGCCAGCGTGGTGCATAATACACTTTTAATGGACAACTAATTCTCTGCCATTACTTCGTCAACATGATTACGGGATCTGCCGCTCGCAATCCTGAGGAGTTGGGCCCAGGCTTTTTAAATATACACAAGACATTAATGTGTCTCTATTCAGCTTTACATCAGGAGATGTCAGCCATTTACATAATGCTGCCATTGAGGTCTGTGACAGCCTTCCTCTCTTTCTCTCCTGCTCCATCCAGCTCTATTTTTCGACATGATTTCTCTCCACAAAGGGCCTCAGAGCACTGCCTTTTCCTTTCTGCTTCCCTCTCTCCGCTTCCATGAATGCTCGCACTTTCCACGAACGCCATGGAATAGAGGTTCAAGAGAGATGGCAGAGGGAAACAGAGCAGAGGAGAGAGTGGAGCAGGGATTACCCCTGTGTGAATGGGCAAAGTTGCCTTTCCATCACCTGTACAAAACCAGGATATCAGGGGATAAAAGGGATGAGTGTATAATTTGACCACTTAAATGTCTAGTTCATTAGGCTTGACAGGATAGCACTCCCCGGTCTGTCTAAGCCCTGGCACATATGCAAATCTATTCCTACTGAACACACTTTTTTAGCTTCATTTTTGCAAAGAACTGGAGGTGGAGAGTGTGAAAAAACAACATTCGACCTCTAATTCAGCTTCTGTGTTTTTTTAACAAGGAACAATATTATTTTAATTATTTGATTTATGTATAATAAGAACACTTATATAGTTGTGCTACAGAAGGCTAAACATCAAATATTGGGTACTATAGATAAAGTTGGTGTTCTTTCCGTTGCTGCACTTGCATCACCAATCCTCATTTTATTGAAATTTTATATTTAATAAAGCAGGTTAATTGAGAATCATTTAGAGTTGCTCCTTCACATAGGACTTAAGGAGAAAACTGTACTCATGTCATAAATTAGGACTGGTTTGATCAGGTAGATAAAAAATATAGCCAAGACAAACTGTGTAATAATACAACTCACATTTCGCTGTGTCCAGAAGCAGGAAGTGTATCGTGTGTGTCTGAAGTCCAGCGCTGCAGATAATAAAGGGCTCCGTCCGGCCGTGCGAGCTGTGCTACCTTTTGGCCCGAACTACATACACTTGCGTGCTTTGTTTGTACAGTGGGGTCTCCGAATAAATCAAAGCCACCGAGGTTGTTATTGTCTCCACAGGGACATTTCCTATTGAGCTCCGTTTGATGTTCGAAAGAGGGACCCTATTGGCCACCAGAGCCAAATACAGGAAGTTGTCTTTCATGTTGTCGGACGCCATTTTGTCAGGTCATGGCGGGTTTATGAGTCTCTCAGGAGCAATTGGAGTTTAACAGATGTTTGTGGTGCATGTGGCAGAGAATTATTGCTTTAAAATTAAATTGCAATTAACACAATAAATAGTATATAGTATTTTTTTAGTTTGTACTGCAAGCATCACAAGAAAAATACACAGGTATATAAGGCCATTACTGCCTGATGTATCATGCAGCTGGTTTTCCGGTGTTCACAGTGTATACTTAACATGAACAAGCTAGCTTTTTGACCAAAAGTGGAGAATGTTGGAGCTGGCACTGTAGTCTTGAGCAGTAATTGCCTTTAATGGAAAGACATATAATAGCAAGAGAGGAGGAAGGCCATATACCAGCTTAAGAGTGAGAGGAGCTTTCTTTAGAAAATGGATGAAAAAGTGTTAAGTGAAGAGTTTGCCTCTGCGTGCACAACTGGGGGTGCAGCATTGCCTACTCTGCGGTGGCTATACAGGTGTGTGTCCAGATGTTGAAAATGCTCGGTGCATGTGTGCTAGCCATGGTTCGCTCCATAATTTGCCCACTATCAGCGCTAATATAGGCTAGTCAGTACTCAGCGGGGTCTGCTTCATGTACACCTCATTCAAAAAATCACATTTGACATTACACGGACCTAAATCTTATATTCAGTCCATAGAAATAACAGCTTTGATGGTAGGTGCAAGAAATACATGAGCAGACTTATACTGTATACTGCCATCATTTCTAGATTAAGTTTCCAGCTACTTGCATGATTCATTCAGTCGCAGTTTTACACAATAATTCTGGGGCCTTATAGAAAATCCAGTTACATTGTAAAAGGAAAGGTTACTGTTGCGGAGAAGTAAGAATGTAAAGGGCATAAGTAATATCATGGACAAAACTGTATATCAAGTGAAAGCTTTACTGTCAAAATATCATAAAAAATATTGCCAGTTTAAAGTTATTGAACCAAATCTAAGCAGCTACCTCTGAAAATACATTTTAGTCAAGCAGGGCCTCTAGGGTATATAACTGCTGTATTATTCTACTCAGAAATGGCATGAAAGGTTTGAGCCAAAAGGTGTATATGGCTTTTTTCTAATTAAAATAAAACATAAAAATATATATTAATTGGTAATTGACAAGTTGTACAAGTTCTCTGACATCTTTGGGAATATTTTAGTCCAACCAAAGTCTTTTTTCATTTTTGCTTTTTCCTTCCAAGGTTGTCACACCAAATCATCTGCCTCTTAATGCGCAATGATTTGTGTATTCATTTGGCATATTTTATGTAGGATGCTTCCTGACACAACCCAATCTGTTTATCCGGGCTTGGGACTGGCACCCTTTAGATTCTAAGCCCATGAAAATGTACTTCACATTTTAGTAACTCTGACAACTTTGCAAACACTCCTAAACTGTTTGCTCAGCCTCTCAAAAAGTTACAGAAATACTATTTCCTTCACACCTAAGAGGAGCCTCTGAGTAAAATACTAATCAGCGCAGATACAAAAACTTCAGTTTCCAGAATGAATGTGATAATGTGAGTGTTCAAACATCATTGTCATGATTTTGCATCAGAGGCCGTGAGACAGTGACAGGTAAAAACACATGCTGTATATGATAACAGACATTTCAATGAATAGCTGAACAGTGCCATTAGCGGTGTGAGGGTTGTGGAGCTATGCAGATCACACAGCAATAGAAAGATGATATTGCTATTACACAGTGTTGACACATGAGATTGCATTTACATTTTCATCCAACGGAAACCTAAACACAAACAGTTGTTATTGCGAATGAGCCAGCGGTCGCGAATGCTAAAACAGTAATCAGTATGTAGAGCAAGTTTTATTATACAATGTGGAAAAACTAATATCACAACCTCTATTCATGGGCCATCCTTTCTGTTTTTGTCTCCTCTCCTTCTCAAGCTTTTCACCACTTCCTCTCCTTTTTAACCGACCCACTTGTTCTCTCTGGAGCTCGATTTTTTTTTTTTTTTCCAGCAAGACACTTCTCTATGTTTGTGTTTTGTGTTGTCAATGGCAATGGCGTTATCAATTAGTGCAGCAGTGGGAGCCCAATTAACAGCATCAAACAGCTAATTAATAGAGCAGTGTGAGTTAGTGGCGCACAACAGCACGCCACATGAATCTAAGCTAGCATAGTTATAGCATCGCTCCACTGCAGGGGAGACAGGGCGTACACTGAGAGAACACACACACACACACACATACACATACAGGCATGTACACACAATATTTCATATACATATTCCTATAGACTAGTGTGAAAAGATAAAGGAAATAAATATAACATACCATTATGACTCCCTGCATTATTGGTGGTCCAAACTGACACCTCTCTATCAGAACCAGTATTAACTCCTTCAGCATTTTGAGCTACAGTAGTTCGTCTGTTGGCTCAAACAAACGAACAACAGCCTTAACTCCCTACATAAATCAACATAAACCATGTTCCTTCCTTTGACCGGTTTTGCCATCAAAGTTTGGTCCTTGTCAAAATCACTCAAATCCTTACACTTGCACATTTTCCCGCTCTTCTGTGATCCTGGATCTAAAAAAAATGTGTCACAATACACAGTGCATTGTTTGTTGTGTATGGGGCTGCATGTTACATCTTATGACCACCAATATTGCAGGTGGCCTGATCAGTATACAGTGGCAGTCTAAATGCACAGTGATGCATCAAAGTGATATCCAACAGCTAACGACAAACAGTTTAATGCATAAATTTACTAATTAAAGATCAGACTCACTACTTACAGAGTTTACTGTTAATATAACATTATTCTTTTCCTAAAAAGGGTTGATGTGGTTACCACTGCACCTACCTTTATATTCTCCAACAATACCTGCGGGCATGTATTATGAAGAACAGGTGTTTGATACAAATACATTTTACTAAATAAGCTGACACCAGAGGGCACAAACTGCACCACAGACAAAACATCTGATGTCCACCCTTACACAGAAATCTGGTACATCTGGAGAGATTGATTGAGCTGCGTCAGGAAGGGCATGCAGATTGCACATTGATTGTGAACTTATGGAAAATACAGTAAACCATAAGACCAGTGCACTAAATTACTGGCTGGACAACTGGTTGCCCCCATGGGAAACAGCCACAGTTACAGGCACACACGGGTATGAAGTAGCCCACCTCCAAAATCCTCTGCTTCCTCATTACTCAAAGTACAACAGTCAGTATTTCTCTCTCACTCAATTCAGTCACTCACACAAGGTTGTGGTTATGGCTTAGGGAACACTTCAGTCCCATTCAATCAAACAGAGTACGGGACTGAATCAGCTAAAGGTTAATTGCACTAGTGTCCTTGTGCGCTTACGGACGGCTGCCTGTGTGTGTGTGTGTGTGTATCTGTTAAAACCCTTAGCCAAATGCCATATGAAGCAAAATGTCGTTTTTGTCGCAGGCGGATTAGTACAGCCATAATCTATGTACATTTTTCCCTAAGGAGGCAGACAAGTGGCTGCTGGAGTATTTACCTCCCCCAGACACAAGGACAGGGGAAAGACTTCAGAACAGGTGCATGCCACCCGTGCAGAGGGAGACTGTGAGAACGACCTATTTAGTCATGTCAACAATGCCCAAGTTTGCAAACAACAAAATATTCAACAGAGGTGGAGGGAAAGTACATATCTTCACTCATGTAACATATTTTTTTGTATATTATCTTGTACTTTAGTAGGTTTTGGGGTAAAGTCTTTTACTTTTAAAAGGTATAAACATGTAAAAGACTTTTAAACCCTAATTATTGTAATAGCACAAGTAATTGTATTAGGAGCAATAGCATTAGTAGCAGTTGCAGTAGTAGTGGTATTAGTAGCAGTCATAGCAGCAGTAGTAGTTGTTGTAGTAGAAGTAATGGTATTAGTAGCTGTAGCAACAGTAGCAATAGTTGGAGTCATAATAGTGATGTAGTAGCAGTGGTTGTAGCAGTAGCAGTACTAGTAAAATGTGAGCAATAATAGTAGAGGAAGTAGTGGTTGTAGTAGCCACAGCAGTAGAAGCTGTAGTATATATAATTGTATTAGTAGCTGTAGCAATAGTATCAGTTGCAGTAGTAGTGATAACACTAGTAATAGTAGCAGTAATAATAGAGGCAATAGTAGTTGTAGTAGTAGCAGTACTAGTGAAGAAGAGTTATAAAAGTAGTGTTTTTTTTGCTGTGCAAAAAACAAACAAACAAGAAAAAGACATTTAAATGTTTTATTTTCAGTGAAGTTCACAGTGCTTTGCTACTTTTACTCAAGTAATAATTTGGTAATGATTATGTTTACGAAGTAACTTGTTGCACTCTAAGTTAAGAGAGTAAGAATCACCACCACCAAAGATAGGAGCACAAGGTTGATTAAAATAGAAGAAGATTAAACCTTTTATAAAACTTTTTTTTTTATATATATTTTGATAGCTCCCAAATTTTGAACTGCTGAATCCTTTGAGCTGTTAAAATAATGAATTTAAATATGAAACAATTTAAGAAAAAAATGCAGGAGCTGTTTATTAAAGTCACACAAGAATTTACTTTATTATATTTGGAATATTTTCAGATGCTACTGAGCTTGGAAATAAACTTTTTAATCAACACAATGAGCACTTGTCACTCTTAAAAGTTGTAGAAGGTTTTTTTAATAAAGACAACTCACAAACGTTAAGCTATTCACCTACAGGTTTTAAATAAATCAATCAATCAGCTGTGTTTTTGAATCAGATAAGCTATCCCTAAAGTATTCAACAAAATTATGTTACTTGAGTGAAAGTAAAAAAAAAAAATGTCTGAGTCTGTTCTGGAAATCACTGCATGGATCAGAAATATTGTCCCATGTTTTTTAAAATTTGGTTTGTAAAAGGTCCAACACATGCAGTAATGGGTGAAATTCATTTTTCTAGGTAGCATATAGAGTGATCATACAAAATAAAATAATTCAGTAATTCACAGTGTTGTCTACAATGTGCACTCAAATGCAGGCTATAGAAGTTGTGACAATAATAATGATGTGGCTGGATAGGACACTGGTTTTGGCTTGTGTTTGGTGGTCAGTGCGGCCCGGGAGTCAGCGGCAGAGTGGTGGGCCTCATTGACCTTCAAAAGCACAGACGAGGAGCCTCTCCATCCCGACAGCACCACTTGTGGCAGGAAGAGAGGCTCGTTGACTGGCCCCTAATGGCACCCTGGCCCACGGGAACATGGGTCGCCAAGCTGGAGCTGTTGCCCCGGCGACCGCAGACACATACGGGCTGACCCGAAAAGTAAAAGAGAAAATTTACTGGAAACTGAACAAGGCTGGTAACAGACAGACAGATGGACTTAAGGGATGGTGTTCTTTGGTAACAATTAATGAACTAGTGGACTTATATTAACTCTCTAGAAATGGTAGTCAAAAACTCCATCAGATCTGTCCATGTGAATCTAAGCCCATTCAGTTTCTTTCATGCAAAACTGTTTAATCACTTCAAAACATGTTATTATGATAATAATTTGTGAGAAACAAGACCTGAAGATGTAGTCTTGGCTTTATTATGAAGGATGCTGAGAATGAGAATGTTCAGCCTGTGACGGCACGCACTGGCCAATAACATGCCTGTATAAATCTGGGTCTTCTCTCACACTCCCATTGGGTGTTGGGCTACTTGGTTTTTAAACTTTGAAAGTAAATAAATACTGCTCAAAAGTGGCAGTTCCGAAACTGGCTACATCTGCTTAGAGTCAGAAACAAAATTGCAAAAAAAAAAAAAAAAAAAAAACATATTATAGCCAATAAATTAATTTTAAAATGTTGTCCTACTATTTGTTCATTTCCTTGGTTAAAGTTACACTCAGTGAAAAGAAAATGCTTCCCCAGCAAAGGCTAATTCTTTTTAATAACAAAAGTATATAGGTCTGAGTGACCAGACTAGAAAAGGTGTAATAATAAAACTTATTATCAGACCACTACTATGGTCAATTAAGTGATTATGCTATACTTATAAAGCATAAAAATGTAAACAACTTGCAGAAAAAACTGAAAAAGCTAAGAGTTTGTATTTTAAATGTTTGGAGTATACAAAAGGAAAGGTGCTACATTCAAAATGTGTTTGTTTATCCTCGGAGTTTGGTAACAATCAGTGATTATTCCTGAAATAAACACAGCTGTACTCACTAGTACTAATTGTTTAAACCATTAAATGTGTGTTTTTCTCGTTGACTGTCACACAGTCTGTTTCCCGCTCTGATGGATGACCTTCGTGATCAGCTGAAAACAGAAGTCACTGTGGAACAAAGGCGCACAGAAAGCGAGTCGTTGTGCCAAGAGGCAGGTGTTAATTCAGCCACTAACCCTCTGCCATTTAAAGCAGGGTAAACACTGCACAACACTGTCAACATTATAGCAAGGACTCTCTAGAAACAGAAGCCACTTCTATACGTCTTCCATTCTTCTGCTGCTGCCTGTCTCTTCCACCCACCACACTTAATCAGCCACTGAGTGCTTTCATCAGCAGCACGACCCCCTTAATTAGCAGAGCATTGCTATAAGCCGACATGTAAGCATTATGGTACTGCGCTAATGTGCATGTACAAACATATTTTTATGCATTTAGATTGACCCCAGCTCTGTTCAGTCACTCATCTAATAAGCAATAAACCATGTAGACCAGAGCGGGAGGTTTTCCCAGCCAAAGAGGCAGACAGGCAACATATTAAACACCGATATAACATACAGTTTGTTGAAATCCCCCTGAATTTATCCAAACAGCAGTGAACCCCAGGTGGCCAATGTGAAAAGGTTATTTTCTGACTATACTTTTGTCTGTAGATGAGTATGAGCAGATTACCATTTGCTTTACTAACGAGATACATTTGTGCGCTATTAAGCTGGTTCAGGTTCAGTTTGTCCCCTCTGAGCACCTGTAGGAACAGAAAAAGGACGCATGGAACGTCCACTGGGTTTGATACAAGGATTTGTTACTGTAACTATGTGAATTTGGCCCCAGTTTTCAGTCATTCATATCAGTTTGTTGTTTCGGAGCATTAATTTAGTTTGAATTGGAAAGTTTTCTCTATATTGTAATGTATACATTGATTGCCATTTACTGAACTCAAACTATGGTTATGCAGCAGTTTATCATTAAAAAACAATGTAAATGTGTGGTTATGAAAAACACCACAAAGATTATTTCACACCCACTTAATCTACTCTACTCTACAACTCAACTCATCTCAACTCAAGTTTATTGTCCCAAGGGGACAATTGCATTTAAAATATAGGTTAGCATCTTGAATGAAATATTTGCTAATATTTTTAAAGAAACTGAGCAAATAAAACATTAGGATACAAATGAATAGAAAAATCTTTAATATTGTTATAGTTTAATGATTATGCAGGTTTTATATAATATACATAACATAATAACAATATGCTAGCATGAAAGTGCATGCTAATATCCGAGTTAAACAATATGTTGTTGATGTAAAATACTGTTAACTGATTTTAACTCACAGAACTATACACAATATTGGCTTTTAACTATGCATCAGTTATTCTTTTCCTTACACCTGCCTAATGCTTTTTGAGTATACTAGCTCTCTTCACCTCGTCTGTGTGACTTTAAGCAGAATCTCTACATTTTGTCTTTAAGCAACAATAGCTGGCACATATAAAACAATAATACTCCTACGCCCACACACTGTAACAGCATAAAGGCTGTATCCTTTTCTACTGCATGTACCTAAATTAATTGTGCAGAATACCACCTCCGTACATTTCCCAGTTCCTTGTCATATAGCCTAATGGAAAACACGACTGTGATCAAGGCCAGCTTCAGATCTGTGCATCTGCTGCTACGCCGTGCATGTGGCTGGTGTTTATGTGTAGGTGCATCTGCCACTTTACCATGTCAACTCATATTTGATGCTTTCTAAATTAAAAAAGTGCTCTCAGGGATTTTGCCGCATTCCACTTCATGAGCACAAACAAACCGGTACAAAAAGCCATTCCTAAGCCCCCCTCCCCTTAAAATGAGAGAGGAAAAAAAAAAAAAAAAAGACAGGAGAGGGGGCAGGAAGGCAAGCAGACGGAGATGAAAAAGGAAAAAAAAAAAAAGTGACTCCACTACCGATAATGAGCGGATCATTTAAAAAGCCCTCCTCAAATTGCCTTAAGGAGAAGAGGAGAGAGGGAAAAGGCTTGAAAGGTTTTGAGTGAGTTCGGGCAGTAGATGGGGGCACAAACAACTTGACGTGAGCTGTCAGGTAAATGTATTGGAACATCTGTACATCTGAGGCAAATGTACACTGGAGTGCTTTTGGCCTATGTTGATTTTCCCATGCTGACCCGATTATAGGACACAAATCCAGTCACATGTCAGTAAATTATGAAATGTCGGAAAGGAGTGAAAATATAGTATTTCAGTGGTTCAATTCAAAAAGTCAAACAGATTATATAGATTTAGTATATAAGGTATTTAGTGAAATATCTCAAGTATTTATTAACTTTAATTGTGATGATTATGTAACATATACATTTTAGGAGATATTGTGTTTTCATAATGTAAGACATGATCATCACAATAAAAAAAAAAGCTTAACATATTTCCCTCTGTGTGTACTGGATGTATATGAGTTTCACTTTGACTTCACTAGAGATGAACAAGTGACATAATCTGCCTTTTCCACATTATTATTTCCACATTTATTGCCATTCACCTATACAAGGGTAATGTAAATGTGCAAGCCCAATCTCACTTTACTGGTCTGTAAAAGTCATGTCCAATCAGGTTTCCTTTTCTTACAATGATCTCAGTGTTTACATATACGTATACAGTATTTATAAAAGGCTGATGTGAGTATTTTGGAGCGCATTATGCAGAAACTCATAATATTCAATTACGTCTTGGTTTATTGTTATAGCTCAACTTCAAACATTTATTTTTATTGCAACCTTACTTCAATAACAACATAGCTACTTTTCCTGCTTTAAGCTTAAGAAAGAAAACTGGACTAACTTCAGTATACGTAGTTATACATGACATCAAACCCTCTAATCTAGCACTGAGTTTATTTAAAGCCCTTGTCAATGCATTGCCAATATTTATCCACATTTTACATTGCTTCCCATTTTTCTATATTTTTTTTTATTTTTGTATCTCTGTGTAGCAAAGCTATTGCACACTTTCTCCAGTAGCCATTAGTTCATCAGCCAATGGGCGCATCCCTTATTGGAACGCTGACATTGTTAATAATAAAGCCAAATCCATGCAAAATAAAAAACAAATGAAACAAAACAAAATCCCCATTTAAGTTCTGACTGAGCAGATCTGTTGTTATACACATTGGAGAATACTTAAAAACCACAAAAACAGTCTGAACTCACACATGTTACTTGTGTACTTTTAAGTCATGATATACTTAGCATTGGAGTACAATTATATTTTTCTATGATGCTTGTAGCCGTCACTCTCTCCCCCTGTGTTCCTTCTCTCTCCATCTTGACACAGTGCACTGAGCCTAATCGTGGATAATTGGATGGGAGGGGCAGTGGGCCGGCCCTTCCTTTGTGTGCAAAGGGCAAGTGGTCAAGTTAATGGGGCCCTTGTGTGGAGCTGGGAGCACTCTGTGTCTCTCTCTCTGTTCGATCACTCACTCAGGCCAGTCAATCTCACTTCCCTCTCACTCGCCCTGTCTTTCTTTACACTGGCTGCTTTTTCTCACTGTTTCGATCTCGGTTCACCTCTATTCCAGTTGTCTTACTTTGTTGTTAGCATTGTCTCCCTGTTGCTCTGCTCTCCTTTTAATCTGTTAACTCTTTGACTCATCTTGTGTACAATAACAATCATCTATTTTATTTTTGCTGTTTAATGTTTTGTCATTACACAACTTTGTCACAAAATTTGTCAAAGATGGTTTTGTGTGGTTCGATCCAGCAGGAGCCAAATTTGAGCTTGTGGTCCAAGTATAATATTATTTCGTTGTTTTTGTTTTGAGCACTTGTAGAAAGAGGAAGGAAAATTTTGAAAAAGGTTTTCTTAACTTAATTTAACTTCCACTGGGTTTGATAGTTTTACATACCAGTAGTTTCTCAACAGATTTAAGCTTTTATGAATTATTACAACTTATCAAAGTGTAAGTAAATGCTAGGTCTAAATGGTTACAGTACTCCTTTGTGCACCAAAGATTTTTCTCAGCCAAATGGCAGAAGAGAAAATATTTCTATTTAGATAAAATGACGCATTTAACACTAAAGAGTATGTGATTTTAAACAAATTATCTCAATCAGTTCTTAGTCCATGTTACCTAATATGCTATGACTTAAAATGAATCATCTAATTGAAATATTTATATTTTTATAAGTAGCTTGTTTACTTCTCATTTGAACAATGTTTTAAATTGAATAACGTGAAGAGTACGTTTGCATGCAAAGTTTAGTCAAATACATGTGGAGAATGAAAAACATTATTGACCAAAGTATGGCTGACTAATCGTTATGCAACAAGAAATTAATATATATTTTTTCCTATAAGCAGAAGTTTCTTAGAGAAAAACTAAACTTTGAAAAAATCTATTTAGACATTTCTTGTATGTCTATATGTACAGTTACCCTTAAAAATGAATATTGTAAAAACATATACTGTAATATATACATTCAGTGCACACAAAGTTAAAACATTCAAGCATTTATTTATTTTAATTGTAATGATATGGCTTATAGTTAGCTCATAAAGATATAATATTACATAATGTTACATAATCACCATAGTTGATAATAATAGTCACAATTACAGGAAATGTTTGAAATATTTAACTTTGTGTGTACTAAATCTATATGGGAGTTCCACTTTTCCAAGATATTCAAATTTACTGAGACACACCTGTATTTAAGTCCAGTTTTAGTTGCAAGACAATAACTTGCTTTCAATTCATAATTCATGTAAATGCGCTGATTGCAACAGAAGATAACTGCTTGGAAATATTCATAGTGTCAGCGATGAAAGGAGGGGGCTCTTTAAAATATCAAAAGGCAGATCAGGAGGCCGCGCTGCTCCTTGTGACTGATAAACACAAGAGTGAGCTGCAGGATTAGCTGCTGCAGGCCTCCCCTCCCTCTCCTCTCTTTCCTGTGGAGGACTAGACTGTGGACTGGCCTTGATATGTGTGTGTGAGTGTGTGTGTTACCTTGTCTGGCACCAGCTTAGTCTGCAGGAGGCCATTGTGTTCGAGCACAGGCCACAGCCCATTTCTGGTCCTGAAGGAAACTTTATTATATTTGTTCATTTAACAAAGGATTTTTAATAATTGAACGCATGCAATTTTCACCTGCCGCTTTGTTAACAGGATCCTGCTTCATAATTGGGACAAATGCAATTGAAATTCAAGGGCGCTAAGCCTCGAACTGTTATTCTTTGAATGACAAATAATGTTTAACAATTTAGAGGACATGAGATAAAACACTTTTTTAATAAAAATGCATTTATTAAGAGCCATTCACAAAACCACACATCCTCAAACTTTAAAATTATTGAATACAGTGAACAGAAGTAACACGTCAATAGGCCCTAAAGACAGTTGTAGCTGCAGACAGTTGTAAATCATAAAATTGTCTATATTTGTGAAGTTACTGATTAAAACACACAATTGGAAACATATTACTTTGCAGTAAAATTCATTACACAAGTGGAATATCTGACCATTTAAACAGTATTAGCGTTTGTAAAGACATGACACACCACTGAACAATTTCTGATAATTAAAAAATAGTTTTGCAGAGACATTGGGGATATTTCATGAAAAGTTTAAAAAAGCGCAGCTTAAAGGCAAATTCCTAGCTCCAGCATACAATAGCTTGAACATACTATATGACTGTGGCTAAAGTTGTTCTATCAAGACTAGCCTAGCCATGGATTCCCGCAATCAGACTAACACCAGTTAGACTTGAAGAAATGTGATAATGGCATTATTCAGAAGCCCAGTGAAGGTGAGCAATGATTCAGTTGAGCCTCAGTAAAAAATAAAAATAAAAAGGTAAGGAAATGGCCTCCTCCACATCGAGGGAGATGGAACTGTGAAACTAAGGCCAAAAAATACAGTGTGTTTTGCTTTAGTGTGACAGAGCAGAAGGGATAAACTCAATCAATCCTTAGTCCATGTTATCTAGGGTGTACCACAAGGTTCTATATTAGGTCCATAATAAACTCCATAGACACAAGGCCCATTTTAATCAAGTCACAGCCATAAGGCGGTTTTCCACTAGGTCTGAACGTGTCGGAACGGGTCGGAATGGGTCGGAACGGGTCAGAACGGGGCAGAAGGGGGTGAGATGGGACGGTTTGGGAGTGTTTCCACTTCCTAAAGTGTTCCAAAGTGTTCCCAAAAAGTGGTCCAAACTGTTCCACTTTTGGCACTACTCCCTGATGGGGTCCAGCATGGTAAAGTGGTCTGGAATGAGGTGGCACTGCTGCAGACGGACTGGAGAGAATCTTCACTCAGGCAAAAACAACAAGCCAAAGGACGAAATAAAAGTGAAAATGTTTTTTTTAATCAAACACGTACTTGTCCTTGTGATTAACCACCATATTCCAAGAGAGGACAAGCTTACATTGAGGCAACTTTCTCTAAAAATAAAGCTAGCATTTATTAGCAACAGATGTTTCCGGTTTAGCGAAGTACAGATCTTGCTTCCAGAATCTAAATGTTTAATTTTTAGTTCAGACTGGATTAAACATGAGTTAAACTCATAAAAATGTTGTTATATGTTCAGAGGTAAAATGTGTGGAGCAGAGAAGTGAATTTAATGCACAGAAAGCTGGCGGTAAACCAGTAGTAGTCTCCTGTTTACTGAAGCTAACAGACACACACCTGCCTCACACAGACACACACCAGCCTCACACACACACACACACACACAAGCCTCACAAAGACACACACCAACCTCACACAGACACACACCAGAATTTACAATTGTCTTTTTATTAAATGTTGCCAGCGCGTTTATGTTTTAAAAGTGAGTTTCAAACACATTTTTTATCTCATTTATTAACACAACTTTTGTTGTGCTTGTGTGACGTCAGTGTTTACGAAACAGACGCCAGTCTCCTGGCCCCAAAGTGATGGAGCAGGTTTTGGGGCGACCCGTTCTAAGGCGTTCTGTACTGATACGTCCCATACGGTTCTGCCTAGTGGAAAAGCATCTAGATCCTCGTGCAGGTAATGAGAACAGGGTTGCAATCTATTTTTGTACACATACATACACATTAAAAAATAAAATAAAATCAGAAACTCTAGCTTTGATACATACCATATTGTATTCATTTGGCTAAGTATGGTTATGGAGGTTTGTAAAGATCTTATAAAATTATAATAATAAGATAAAATAATAAAGGAGAGGAAGTAAAATGTTAAAATAATGAGTTAAATTTTAATAAAAAAGCCTTAGTTCATCAAATGACCTGCCTGACCTTAAACCTGTTCCCTTAGTTTTTTGAGTTAGCTTGCTTCATGAAATACCCCCAGAATCTTCTCAAACAGAACATATCTTGTGCAATGATTTGTGATTCATAGCTGCAACAAACATCCTTCTTGTCTGTGCTAACAGTCATTCAAATTGAGTTAGTACTAACATAGGCATAGCTCATCTGTTATAAGTGTCACGTGAGTGTCTTGTAACAGCACTATAAGGTCACAGTGAGATGTGAAAGTGTCATGCAGCACTAATAGTCTTGTGAGCAACACACAAATCAACACAAAGACAGGACAGCACAGCAGATAGCGGGTGGCCCGGCAGAAACAGAAAAAGGCAAACCCAAGTGGGACGTCACAGTAAACAGCGGTGTTTAGTTACCACAGCACACGGCACAGTCAGAGTTGGGATTTATATGGAAACGTACTGAGCAAAAAACTAAACAAAGTCATGCATACATTTTTTGCATTTTATCCTCACAGCAATAAAAGCAAGAAATTTAACTTGCACACTAAAAATACATCAGTCTTTATGATCAGTCTTTATTTCAGTAAATGTCAGCGGCCGTGACAGACTGCATAGCTTTTAGGCTGGTAAAACAGCAAAGGATCACAGTGAAAAATGGAGCCACCTCACTGTGTGATATCGTATCACTAAAGGGCTAAGAGACCCATTCCCACCACAAACACCTGAGGTTATATATGGTCTGATTGTAGAAGTGATGTTGGGTAAACGGTAAAAGGGATAAAACAGAGCAATATGTAGATAATTAAATAGATTTGTTGCACAGTATACTTGGATTTTCAGTCAACATCTGATATAATGCTGAAATCTCAGAGAAAAAGTTTTAGCAGTTGCCAGAAGGATCATTGCAAATTAGCCTTTTGCAAATCAAATACTGTGATTTATGTAGGTAGCTAGCAACAACTGCTTTTTTGACAGTCATCTTGTTATCATCATCATCATTATCATATGCATACAAGCTTTGATACACAATAGTAAAATGCACTCAACTAACTAGATTAAGATGATGCGAGGTAAAATGTAGCCATAAAAATTAGATCTATAGCAAATGTTCAGAACTTTGACAAAAACTAATACAACAAAAACTATAGTTGGGAAGTTTTAACTCTTCAATAAAAAATCCCAAAACACAGTGGTTCAGGTAGTTACTAACTGGAGAAGTGCCAACTCCAAAGAAATACTTCATTATCATAAGACACAAAGTATAGGTATATCCTATGTATGCAGTATGTCTGAGAGAAGTGAGCATCTGTAACATTTCTGCCAGTTGGACATAGTTGGCAGACATGTGTAAGAACTCATCATTCAGTCAAAATTCAGCACAAAGTGGCCTAAACAAGCTATAAAAGTATTTATCTTTGCTGAGCCAATATCAGTTGCCAATACTTGATTCCCCTTGAAATGAACTGATCCTATAATTGATTAACATAAAGTGATATATTTAGCAAAAGACAAATTACTGCAATACTGTCTGTTCTTTACTGCCTATTGAGGCAGAATCTAACCTTTGTTAGGACTATAACAAAATTCAATATATATATTTTTTTTAATCTGAAACTTAAAATTAGTATGTTCTTCAACTTATCTTGTTTACCAAAGTCAAACAAAAAGTAAAGTGAGAAATATCCAAATGCTTTTGTCAAGTGTGTCTACTTGAAGTGGCTGACAGTTTGGGGTCCTTTGGTCAAGGTTATGAGCAGGGGGTAGTGGATGTTCTCATCATAGGCCTCTTTTCCTTCTTTCAACATCTGAAATCAGACAGAAAAACAGCAAACATTAAAAATGATACAGATGCATTTTAACATACAAGTTATACAAATATTACAAAGTTTTTTTCTGTATATGTAGATCTACCCAAACAGTGGCAGGCGTCCATGCTTTTCTCAGGCCATGCCCTCTTAAGTACACTTGGCATTTTGGGCATAGCAGCTAATCAGCTCATGAAGCATCTGGCCAAACGATGAGAGACACCTGAAAGTGAGTTCAGTAGGTCTTACTCACTGTCTGTGTATGTGCATGTGATTATATGTGATGAGACTGGGATGAGGGGAGAAGAGGGTGAACAAGGTTTCGATAACAAACAGAAACTGAGACTGACTCAAAAAAATGTTAAAAATAAAATATTCAACAAGAAAATTGGTAGAACTGGTTCTGCCACACATTACTGACCTGACATCTGTCAGTATAGTTTTTTTTGCTTCAAACAAACTTAAAGTGTCTTCCCCTCTTCCCTTCATGTGCGTTATCTTTGCACAGCCATCCCTCCAGGCATTGGCCGATAGTTGAACCTATGACCCCCCCTTGGAGCGAGAGCGGCCAGCCTAAAGAAGTGAAGAGAGGGGATAGTGGTGGGGGTGTAGGGGGCTGCCCGGCGTGCATGTTGCAGCTGCACAACCCCTCTGCTCTAAAGCCTGCCATGAGGTGCGTAGACAGCATTCACATTCAAATCCTACGAGGCGGAAGGAGTGAGGAAGCGACGGATGGAGGGAAAAAAATAGGGGGGAGAAGAGAGAGAGAGAGAGAGGGTGGGGGGTTTAACACGGTGAGGGCTGAGAGCTCGCAGAGGTGAAAAGTTTAACAAGCAAAGCTGTTCCTCCTGATCGCAGGCTGCCTAATCAGCTTCATGGGTGGCTGGCTAAATCGGCTCTCAACTCGACCCCCCGCCCCACTGCCCTGCAATCTTTTCTTCTTTCCCCTCTTGCCAAGGTGCAAGTCATTTATTTTATTGCCACTTTTCGTGCTGGCTTCTGTCTCCTTGTATTTCTTTTTTCCCATTTTTTTCCGTTCATTTCGCTTGTGCACTTACAGCGGGCCGAAGAGAAAGTGAACAAGGTAGAAAATGAGCGAGTGTGGGGGCTTTTTGGAGACAAGGGAGGGATGGATGAAACCGGATGTCTGGGGTCTCTCTCGGCAGGATTAGGAAACGGAGAATCTGGGATTGGGCTGGATGGAGCGACGAGGAAGGGATAGACGGACAAGCTTGAATAAATACTGAAGTGGGTTGTGATGTTGGGAATGGGAAGATAGTGGAGAGAAGGAAGGAGGGGTGAGGTAGAAGTAGGTACCAAGCAGGGAGGAGCACATTCAAGCCTATTTATGCACCAGATCTACATACACACACTTCCTTATACCTCTGTGTGTATTTTGAGAGAAATTAAAATTCATGACTCTCTCTTCACAACCATTTGAGTAACAAGATTAAGATGGTGGGTTAGAAAATAGCACTGGCATTATCAGGCTGCTTGCAGTCCCTCCAGCTGCTTGCCTCTCTATTCCACAACAGTGGGGATAAGAGGATAACGGGCCGGCCCTGTCTGCCCGTCCCAGCACACACACACACACGCACACCAGGTTTACACCAGAGCAGCAGCAGCACGCCAGGCCAGTCTGCAGAAGGTAGTCTCTCCAGTGAGCTTGTGTCAAAGGCTAAAAGCGTGGCTTTGAAAAATGGCAGAGTTAAAGCTAAAAAACAATAACTTTTTCAGAAGCAAATGCACAAAGATAACCATATCCCACAGTGTTTGTCAGTGTAAAAATATGTAACATAGTGGGGAAATAAATATGTTTAATGCTTACTGCAGTGTAGTACAAAATACTCTATGACAGACAGCCTACACTAGATTTAGGCACATCAGGTAGAGATAAAATTTTTAAGTCTTAAGACTTGTATGTGGTATTATTTTCATTTTTAAATAAGTGCTATATAAGTGGTATTATAGGTTCAGCACATACAAAATAAATATGTCAAGTATTTATTTATTTCAGTTGTAATGATGGTGGTTGACAGTTAATAATCAGTATATGAATACAAATTAGACTATTTCATATTGGTTGTCTCTTTGTCAGCCCTGTGACTAACGGGCCACTGTCTAGGGTGTACCCCACCTAAGACCCCTATTGCTGGGATAGGCTCAGTCACTTGCGTCCCCTAACAAGAATATGCGGAAGAAGATGAATGAATGAATTACATCAGTATAATTATTCACATCTCTGTGTATTCTGTCAAAACACATAATGTTAGATACTATACTACATTTCAGTAGTAAGGCATAATTCAAAAACTACATCAATGATCATGTTAAGAATGGTAGGCAATATTTAAATCAATCAAAATCAATGCACATCCACTACTGAGCTTTACTCCAATAAGTTCTTATATACATTGTGTCTTGTGTCTTGGTCCACCTGCTGACTGCAGAGAGAGGAGCTGTGTGTGCGCATGGTACTAATCTATGTTTGGCTGTGATATCATCATGAGCCATTTCTGTGTAATCTGTAGCCAATATGCTGTGTGAGTGATGTCCTGGTTTGTGATGGATTGTGATGCAGTGGTGCCTTTTATAAATGTGTGTGTTATGGTTATACAGACACACATACATAAACACACACACACACACACACACACACACACACACACACTGGGGTTGTTCATCAGAAGATAAGCAGAAGAGACTTAATCACCCAGCCATGTGAGGAGGGCACTTTAACTTAGCCCTCATATCCACACACACACACTACCTGACCCCATGAGACACTCCAGGGTGGGCATATCAAAGACTGCACTGCAAAAAATATACAGAGTACAGTGCAAAAAAGAAAGGAAAGGTGTATCAGTGTAAAAAATACACAAAATTACAAAACAAAAAACACTTACAAAGTGCGAACCTCTGCCACAATGCCACAAAAAGATATAAAGTAGTGCCCAGACCTGCATCTTCTAGCTCAGGGGTAAATTCTCTTTTCATTGACCCCCCCAAAAACCTTTATGGTATGTATCTCACAATGGTAAAGAATCTACTAGACTAATCTTTCATTTTTTATTGAGCAAAGTTAGTATCTTTGGTCCGTATTTCAAAATAGTAAAGAATCCCAACACTACAAGATCTAAACAGTGAATCCACAACAAATTAATTACTTTGTCTTTGGGCCATTACTGACCTTTCCTGAAAATGTCATTACAAAAATAAAAAATAAAGTTCTGTATTTATTAAAGCAGCTTACAGCATTTTTCACACCGCAACCTGTGCACAGTACTGTCTCTTTAAGTGTTTTTATTTTATGGCTGAGTTTGACTTTCACCGTTCACTGCCAGTATGTGCTGTTGTGAAGCCACACTCATCACTAAAACAGCTCTGAGTGGTAATTTGTCCAGAATACGGATGTACTAAAGGGTTAGGGTTAAAGCATTAGAATGATTCAGTAACTGTGCAGTGGCCTTGAGTCCCAATCAGCCCTCAACACCTTTTCAAGTCCCTGTAAATCTAGATCAATGGCAGCCCTTTAATCCCACTTCTCTCTTTATTTCCATCACTTTGTTACTTGATTGATGGTGTCTTGGTTCATTGTTCCTGGTTTTGTGGAATTTTGGAGTATTTTTTCTAATTTTGGTACCTCCACCAAGGAGATTATTGCTTTCACTAATGTTGGTTTGTTACTCTGTTAGTAAAATAACTTGAAAAGTACTGGATCTATGTAACACTGAAGGTGTGGTGCATTGAGCATTATTAGGTTAGAGGTTTTTAGGGATTAAATACTTTTGCAAGATTGGGCAAAAGGTACTAACTCCAGCCACAAGGGGTCAGTAAAGAAACAAATGATTAGTTTTAGTAAACACTTTACCAGTGTGAAATATAAGGACTTTCTGGCTCAGCAGATTCAGTAGCTGTCCTTAAATTAATCCATCCTTTTATTTGAGTCCAGATCTGGTCAACTTTACCTTGTCCCCCTGAAATAATGGCTCAAATATAACATTTTCAAAATGGAACAAGTAACAAAACAAAGCAAAAGTAGTTTAATTTAGTTTTTATATTGTGTGATGACAAGTTGCATCCTGTAAAAAATATAACTGTTTCAACTCATCCTTTGAAGATTAAACAGTAATATATGTCATAGTATAAATGTCAAATGTCCAAAAAAAAAGTCAACTTTTTTTCTGCATCTGTATCACACAGATCAAATATTCAACTAAATGTATGTGGATGAGTTATTTTTTATGAAACGCAAATAAATCAAACAGAGCCTTTCTGTGGTCCAGGCTATTTCACTAGACGATTTCACACACAATTGTGCTCTTGGTGCGGTGGAACATGTGTGCACCCATTCTTGGCTATCCTCTGTAGCGCTGTGTAATGGAGTAAACAGCTGGACATCACTTCTTTTAACACTGTATCTTGGACTCCTTTTCAATTGTTTTTTTTTTTTTTCCTCCTGTTGCTACACTGAGGCAGTTAAGGCAGTTTGGTATTACAGTGTTCAAGAAGACAGTGTTTGTTAAAATTAAACACAGATTTGCTCAGTTTTCTTATGAGACTGTTACCTGACGCTTGTGTCTGAGGCTGCTTTCTTTGTTAAGATTAAGGTCTGCTTTTTTTGAAAACACAGAAGGGTGTTTTCATTTTACAAGGTGCCATTTTACTTTTTGTAGTGTGCTGTATCATGTGGTATCATTAAAGCTTCAGTAGGTAGCATGTTTTAGAGGCACTAGGTGGATTCTAGTTTATTGTGTTTCAAGTGGTTTCAAAGAGAAACAGGATTTCTCCACTCATTTAGCAACAGAAAAACAAGGCCACAAAAATACAGAGAATATCCCAGTATAACACTGTGGTGTATGGGTATATCAGGACTAGTTACACTGCAGCTATGCTAAATGTCAACTTAAAGGTATAGAAGTCCAACTAAAAACTGGCATTTAGTTTTCTAAAAATAATTTATACTACTACTATTAAGTATGTGGTGGCAGTATGTTCATTTTAGCTGCTGACATGTTTTATAGGTTTCAAGTGCAGTTAAAGCGATGTTTTATTAAAGTAAAAATATGTAACATAATGCCAAAAACTTTATGAACTGTCCTAGGCAGTAGTAAGAACTTATTTTTAGAAATGTTTGGATTCTGTATTTTGAAAGTTACAGTCACACTTTTATATATTGTATAGGTTGTTGCTAAAATACAAATAAAATAACACACAATTCCTTTCTAAAATGACAAGGGCTGGATAGTAAACCTGATTTTGCATTAAACAAAACATATATCAGTGTTTCCCCCAAAACGTCATAGTTAAAGTGGCCACCTTGGCTATTAGCACTTACCATTTTGACTATCATTCTGTATAGACTATGTAAAATAATACACTGCTCAGAAAAATAAAGGGAACACTTAAACAACACAATGTAACTCCAAGTCAATCACACTTCTGGGAAATCAAACTGTCCACTTAGGAAGCAACACTGATTGACATCAGTTTCACTGCTGTTGTGCAAATGGAATAGACAACAGGTGGAAATTATAGACAATTATCAAGACACCCCCAATAAAGGAGTGGTTCTGCAGGTGGTGACCACAGACCACTTCTCAGTTCCTGTGCTTTCTGGCTGATGTTTTGGTCACTTTTGAATGCTGGCGGTGCTTTCACTCTAGTGGTAGCATGAGACGGAGTCTACAACCCACACAAGTGGCTCAGGTAGTGCAGCTCATCCAGGAGGGCACATCAATGCGATCTGTGGCAAGAAGGTTTGCTGTGTCTGTCAGCATAGTGTCCAGAGCATGGAGGCGCTACCAGGAGACAGGCCAGTACATCAGGAGGCCATAGGAGAGCAACAACCCAGCAGCAGGACCGCTACCTCCTCCTTTGTGCAAGGAGGAACAGGAGGAGCACTGCCAGAGCTCTGCAAAATGACCTCCAGCAGGCCACAAATGTGCATGTGTCTGCTCAAACGGTCAGAAACAGACTCCATGAGGGTGGTATGAGGGCCTGACATTTGGCGCGTGCCAGAGAACACCAAGATTGGCAAATTTGCCACTGGCGCCCTGTGCTCTTCACAGATGAAAGCAGGTTCACACTGAGCACATGTGACAGACGTGACAGAGTCTGGAGACACCGTGGAGAACGTTCTGCTGCCTGCAACATCCTCCAGCATGACCGGTTTGGCAGTGGGTCAGTAATGGTGTGGGGTGGCATTTCTTTGGGGGGCCGCACAGCCCTCCATGCGCTCGCCAGAGGTAGCCTGATTGCCATTAGGTAGAGATGAGATCCTCAGACCCTTGTGAGACCATATGCTGGTGCGGCTGGCCCTGGGTTGCTCCTAATGCAAGACAATGCTAGACCTCATGTGGCTGGAGTGTGTCAGCAGTTCCAGGAAGACGAAGGCATTGATGCTATGGACTGGCCGCCCGTTCCCCAGACCTGAATCCAATTGAGCACATCTGGGACATCATGTCTCGCTCCATCCACCAACGCCACCTTACACCACAGACTGTCCAGGAGTAAGCGGATGCTTTAGTCCAGGTCTGGGAGGAGATACCTCAGGAGACCATCTGCCACATCATGAGGAGCATGCCCAGGCATTGTAGGGAGGTCATACAGGCACGAGGAGGCCACACACACTACTGAGCCTCATTTTGACTTGTTTTAAGGACATTACATCAAAGTTGGATCAGCCTGTTTTTCCCCTTTAATTTTGAGTGTGACTCCAAATCCAGACCTCCATGGATTAATAAATTTGATTTCCATTGATAATTTTTGTGTGATTTTGTTGTCAGCACATTCAATTATGTAAAGAACAAAGTATTTAAAAGAGTATTTAAAGAACCTTTCATTCATTCAGATCTAGGATGTGTTATTTTAGTGTTCCCTTTATTTTTTTGAGCCGTGTATATACAGTACATTTAATTTGTTCTCCCAAAAGCCAACTTTAATGTTTTTAAGATGCAGTGTTTATGTTAAATGAACATTTTGTGAGGCTAATAACTGGTACCATTTACGAATTTCATAGCATGGTAGTGTCTTGTTGTTTACCTTTAAGTGCATGTCCCAGACGTGGGGGTCATACTGCTGGTTTTGAGAGATGAACAGTCCAGCCTGCTGGGCCAGCTCACTGAAAAGAGCAAGAGTCTGACCTCGCCGCGGCGCGAAGACCAACGCTGTCCCCTGAAGAAAACAAAGAATAAGAATAAGATACACCTCTATCCTTACATTGTACCCCAAACCTTTTTGATTACACACCAAAACTGGACATTGCATTGGTCACTCTGCTTCTTCGGTCTTTGAATTTTTAGACAATATAATAGACGCTTAACCAAAAAATGAAACCTCTTCTAATGCGATCAAGCACTGAAATGTAAAAACAAGAGTAGATGTGATGTTTGTGTGGCACATGCTGCATCACAAGCGACTCACAAAGAGGATTACCAACAGGTTTAAAGTTTCTTTGAAATCCTGCAGCTTTTGGTTTAATTTCATATTTTGATCATGCTATTACTGTCTTAATTAAATGGACAGAAAAGGGATGAGTGTGTGCAGTAGATAGACGCTGGCACAACAAAAGCTAAAGGCACACAAAGCCAGTGGAAACAGCAGGATGGCCGTCTGACAGATGATTTTTCATCTGTAGCTCATGTATACCTCCCCTTTCACCAAAAACACAAACAGACCTCCTCACAGTACAAATCAGCTGATTAAAGGATTCACCATATGATCCACCTTTGTCAAAAACAACAAATTAGTGCCATTAAAAGGAGAATTAATTGCTTTGTTAATTGTTTAATCAGCTTAACAAAATATTAAATATTTGGCAAAGCTTGTTGTGGCAATGGCTGTCTGATAGTCCACATTTAAATCATATAAGCTGTGGAATTATCTCTGCTGGATTAAATTCATGCAGACATGAGGTGAGACTTAACACACACATGTACAACAACAGCCACATGTTAGGTCAGCCACACAACCACAGCAGATCATGCATTCACACTTTAGACTTATGCAGGGAGTGGATACAGGACATGTCACTGTCTCAAATGACAGAAACAGTCTTCATCTCAACTGTTGAAAGGTAGTAGGGTCTAAAGGTTGCCAGAAATTTGGCCCTTTTTTGACAGCAGCATTGCACCCACAGGAAATATAGGAGAGAGTATGATATGGAGCAAATGACCCATACAATCAAGTGCTTTTGCACTGAACAGTTATAGGAACTTAGAAAGCAGAGCGCCGCAAACAAATGATAGAGAGATGAGTCTAACTGGCTTTAAAATTTGCAGCTTATGGGTGTGTTACGAGTAAATATTTCAGGCAAATGCTATGTACTAGGTCTCTAACTACATAACTTTGTCTCCAAATAATTCCTAGGCTTGCTGGCAAGTCCCTGATCTGAAGTAGGAGTTAAAAAGGTTATAGGAACTGCGGTCCCAGTCTCTAGTTCCTATCATGTTCGAAAGTGTGACAAAATGGAGTAGGTCCTCAAAAGGTTCTAGGAACTGCAAAATGTTCCTACAGTGCGAAAGGGCCTAATGTTATGTTCTGATGCCAGTGGCCTTTTTTGCTTTTACTGGGCAAATGTTTTTATGTGAAACTTTCATCATCACATTATCTTCAAGGCATAAGTATATAGTAGCACATAGAGAGTATATTTCAAGCACTTCATTTTTCATTTCAGCTTTTTCCTTCAGGGTTGACAGAGCAAATCCTCTGCCTCCTAGGGTGCAGTGATTTAGCATAGGTTTTACCTGGATGCCCTTCCTGACCATTTATCTCCCCCTGAGACCAGCACAAGAAATACATTGGCTCGTGACTGCTTGTGCCTGGATAAGTACATCTCAAGGATTTAGTTTAGTAGGATGATTATGATGATTATGTAGTAAATATGTAACACTAATTAACACAACTAAAATAAATACATGCTTAAACTATTCAGTACATGTTGTGTGTACTGAATCTATAAATGTGTTTCACTTTGAATTGAACTATTAAAACAAAATGGAATCCATGATATTTCCATGATATTCTATTTATTGCTGTGACTTTAGATGGAGAGGACATATCGAGTCAATGACCAATACTATATGATATAAGTCCAAGATGTTCTGTTCAGGGCTGTGGTGAAAAAAGCATGTATTTACTGGGTGGAAGTGTAATAATCAAAGTTGCACATATAAACACTATCTGATATAGAAATAGCATCCATTCACTTGGGCAAGAGAGTACATTAAAATATATAAAGAATGCGCTACCATCCTTAGAATTAGCTTGTCGCTCATTTTCTTTTCTTCCCATTTTCCATAAATAAAAATCTGTCACTCTGCTCTGTATAGTTAAACACACCCTCTCTCCCCCTCTTTCCCTCAGATGAATGGAAAAGCTCAACCCTATCTCTTCTATCCTTTCTGCCTTTTTCCCCATTTGCTGTGGCTGTCGCAGCGTGGGGTCTTATCGCGGGGCCAAAAGGGAGAAGTTGCCTTGGATTTATGATGAAGGGGAAGCATGCGAAAGCAAGCCACAGATCAGAGCTGCGCATTCAAGTCGCTCATAATAAGCATTAAAGCATTACATGATATTAATCCTGTCCGCCTATTAATGTGCATAGGCTTGTGGGCAAGGCCTAATTATGATTTAGAAGCGTACTGTGATTTAGTAGGAAGGGATAAGCGCAGATGTATAGCGTCCGCATAAACACTTACTTTGGGTTGCAGTAATCTTCTTATAGCATCAACCAGGCTGGCTCTATACTGGTCCAGGAACAAACTGTTGGGAAAAGGAGAGCACCAGGTTAGAATGCATTCTTATGATGGCAGCTCTAGATAAAGCCACAGCCTATTTATTTCGCTTTGTTTACAAATAAATCGACCAACAGCAAGAAGAGGCAAAAAACAATTTGCATGAGTAAGATGGTCTCCTTTGTGTTTACGTCGGAGTTTTCAGGTGGATTCACCTCGGCCCGGTGACAAACAGGGGAGAATGCAAAGAAAGAGCCTCAAAGATAGCATCGACTGCAGCAAACAAATGTGCCCACACAATTTTACCTCAACATTTCAAAGCTATAGAAAACACCTGGAATTTAGGGGAATAATAGTTTACTTCGAAGCATAAAATGTATGCTTTGAAGTAAAGAAAGACATATAACCAACATGAAGTAAGCACTCTTTCGTGTCCCAAATGGAAGGATTGTCTGTATTGCATTGCCTTGCTGTTCCAAACCAGAAAATATATGTAACATATTATACTGTATATATGGAGGTTTTCATAAGGTCATGCAGTGGCTGCCATATTAGAACAGGAAATAAATGCCATAAAACAGGACCAAGCTTATTCACAATTCAAAACGCTGTTGATCTTTATATGTGCCATAATAATAATATTACAGATATTGTGAGTGTGTATTAACAGAGATGGAAGGTACTTAAAAGAAGTACTTAGAATCTGATTGAGTAAACGCGTTATTTAGAGTATTGAATATAAAGGTTACTTTATTACATGGGAAAGGTTTTAGTTTTTCCAACACATTTTACAACACTGTACTCATGGATTACTATTTCTTCTGCTGCTACTACAACTACTACAAGTATCCTAACCTGGCTAGAACTCATGACTTTTTAATTACTAGACAATTTACAAACCTCCAAAGTAAAAAAAAAACAAAAAAAAAACAAAACTTTTACTTGAATAGAAGGGACATTCATTCATCTTCTTCCACCTTAGGGTTCGCAGGTGACTGGAGCCTATCCCAGTAACTTTGGGCCTTAGGCGGGGTACACCCTGGACAGGGGCCAGCTAGTCGCAGGGCTGACACTGAGATGTACACAGACAGACCACCATTCACTCTCACATTCATCCATTAGAGGCAATATAGTGTCACCAATTCACCAAACACAAGCCTGTCTTTGGACAGTGGGAGGAAGCCAGAGTACCCGTAAAGAACCCACAGTAACACAGGCAGGACATGCAGACACCAAGCTTTAAATAATGTATGTTTCCTCAAAAATGTACTCAATCACTCAAAATGAAGACCAAATTACTTTTCACTTACTTTGTTCTGTTTTGTTGGGTCACCAGACTTGTACATTTCCAAACTTTAAAGGGAAAAAAATATATTGTGTAAATGCATTTACTGTGATTATGATGAAGTGGAAATAAATAATTCAAAATCCAGATTATTCTCCAAATGTGTCATTCTACAAATGTGATCAATTATGATGTGACCTGTGTATTACATGTGGCCCAAGAAGGTACAGGTGTTAACAATATAGGTGCTTTCGCTAAAGGGTATCCAAATAAATCAATAAAATAACCACGACTAACAATAGGTGTTCAGTGGGATGGAGATCCACACAAATCCACAAAGTCTTTCACCATCATCTCTAATCGCTGTGAACAAAGTAACACCTGTCTCTATGGCCACCGTGGCACATTTCAATCCATTATGAAGCTGGTGTCCATGTGTGCACCTATTATCACAGATGAGAGTGCAGTAATTTGACTAAAATGCAACAATGCCGCGCAGATTTGACAAAATCCTCCATATCCCTCCAACTATCACAGAGGCAATCTGCATGTAACTTTCCAATTGCGAGATTTGACCTTTACACAAAATCCCCCTCATCCCAAACCAGTAGGAGGTGCGTTTGCTGTAACACTTTGTGGCTATGGTATGAATGTCTTCCACTGGTTACTGAGCTTCGTCTGTGGATTTTGTGTGCCATGCATTGAATGTTTATTATTTTTCAAGGTTCGACAGAGGTGTGAGTTTATTTAAGTTGAAAGGTGAGAGGTCTGTGTTTGGTTTGTTTTGTCACAGATATCAGTAGACGGAAAAGTGGTTGGTGAACCAAAACAAGGAAGTGGGCTAGTCGGGTGGTGCCCCAACACATTCATACAATCAGATGTGGGCCAAAGGAAGGACACAGAGTCATTCAAGGGACAACTGTTATAACGTCATTGTAACTTGAGTGATGACAAGATCTATTGTAATATTAATTTATGCATTTATAAATAATAATCAGCTTAAGCGTCATGCACCTCTGAAACTTTAGCTACAGTACTGTGCAAAAGTCTCCTGAGAAAGGCTATGAACAGGTGTATCAATGTACAAAAACACACAAAATTGCAAATTAACAAAGGAAAATCAAAACTAGAAGCAGTCTATTTTGCGATGGTAAAGACCGAGACTCAAACTCAAATATCATGTAATTCAGGGGTAAATGCTTTATCAATTGAGCCACAAAATCCTTATATCTCACATTGTTAAAGAATCTACTAAAGTTTCACTTAATCTTTGGTCTGTATCTCAAAATGGTACAGAATCCCTTAAAACACTTATGTATTTATTATTAAAGCACTCTTCACTAACAGAAGTGTACTGCATAATGTCAATCTGTATACTTCATTGCAGACTTGGTGTAACCATTCAACATTTATGGACACTATAATTGACTGGCATGCCCTTTTAAGGTCACTACTGATGTCCCCGGCCCTATTGTCTCATGCTGACCCCTCCCGCCCAGGACAGCCCGCTCAGGCCAGTCAAAGGTCAAAGTGCACGACAAAGCATGTCTGTGAGAGAGAGCACAGCAACTATATTTGTCTGCTTACATAGGACTATGTGATCATACAGGATGTCATCATTACGGTCACAGCGTCAGGCTAAAGGTGTGGAAAAACATAACATCATCCACACTAGTTCATAGGAGAAAGCTACCATTCATTTAATATCTTTACGGTCTTTGGCTTAATAGTAATGCACCATTTGCAAGACAATGTAGATGTACTGAAGATTATTATGGCCTGTTTTCCTGAAATGTTGTTCCAGGTATGTTGTTGTTGGTCCTGTTTAAATAAAAATGAAAAACTCTTATGTCTCTCCACGAAATGCACTGCTACTTAATGTGTGGGGAAATGACTAAGCCACTTTAGACTGAAATAAAACCTCAACCTTGTGATGAACCACTCAAAAAAACAACCCAACAACGTGTGCGCAAAGGCTAAATATAGCTCTTGTAAAGCGCACTGCAGTAATTGAGTTAATCAAGACCCTCTTACAAAAAACAGAGTAATAACAATACACTCATTTTTGAACTCATTTGATTTCTTTCTACGAATTAAACTATTATTAACTGAGAATGATAATATTACAATCTCAATTAAAGGATAATGCAGTATATGTGGAATTATAGATGTTGAATCATATTACTGCTGCATACTAACCATAATTATAGCCACTTACTTATTTACTAACACTTACTTAATAATGCAATATATGTTTTTTTTACCCTGAATGTTACATCAAATTTCTTTAAACACTGAAAGAAAACACAGCAATCAGGAATAATAGTACCAGCGCGTCATTCATGCCTAATATGCAGCCCCAAACGCAACAAACTGTGGTGTCCTGTGTATTTGCCCACTTTGAGACCACTGCAGACCGGGAGCACCTTACAAGAGCTACCGTTTTGGAGATGCTCTGACCTGGTCGTCTAGCCATCACAATATGCCCAATTTGTATAGTTTTTGTAATTGTTAGAAAATAAAATCTGAACCTAAATCAAGGCTAAGGACGCTTGCCACCAATGTGCACACATTCTGTCACACACCACATACACAACAGATATTAATGCTACACTTTTTGTTTTCTATGTCTTTAGATTGAATTATATACAATGCTGTGTGTTACTCATAGGTTATGCTAGACATCATAATTTCTGTTTCGTGCCTTTTTGAATATGTTCTTATATTAAAGAAGAAAGTATTAAAAAGTACAATCTTCATACTTTAAAGGCACTTAAATAACTGCTCTAATGGGTGCATCTACTCTTGAACTGAACAATTCACTATGCTATTCCCAAATTCCCTGTGTCTTCCTTGCAGTCTACTCCCGTCCTTCCCTCATCTCCTCACAGCGGTGGCTACACTACCGACAGTGGGAGCTATAATTAATCCAAGTGGGAGCCGTGTTGTTGACCTTTTTGCAGGTGATCATCACAAAGATGCGCCTGTTAATCGGTCAGCCATCACTCTTCAGCTGCCACTGCTGCAATTATTACCCCGCTCCCTCCTCACATACACACAGCAAAATATGGAACTACATCAGGAAACATCGTGCAAACCTCGTATTAGACCCCTCAGGCCTGAATGAACACATCCATATCTGCAATTTAAGGAAATGTGGCACCAAAAGCCAGCCATATCTAAAACACATGCCCAGTCTGCCCTTATCTTTTGTACATAAAATGCTTAGGCTGTCATCTGAATAGCATTGTCTATTAGCTGCCTGCTCGAGCTCTTTCTCCAGTTCTTGTATCTGACTATTACCTGTAATGACCGTGACATTATCATAATGATAACTGTGTTTTGCTAATGCCAATGCACTTAGTGAGGAAGACACACTGACAGACACTCTAAAATGGTTGTGGTCAGTGTTTGTAAAACTGATGCATACTTCTACAGCATCCAGGAGGCAAGTGTATATTCAAAAGGTGCATTTATTTCATTATATTGTTTGTTTAAGGCGGACATGTGGCATTGTTAGTTCTGGTGTTTCTGGTGGGACACAGAGATGCTCCAGATAAGCTTAGTTTTTGCTAGATTTTTTGAGCATCTATTGTGCATTGTTTTCAAGAGCTGATGAGGGAAAATAGACCTAAATGAGGATGTTTTACTGTTTTGGTGTCTTTATGTTTAATAAATAATAATAAAAAAATCAATGTTTCAATCAATCCAAATCTTTTCATATGAGTTAACCCTTAACCTTTAAGTCACTTAAATGATGACAAATGTGTAAACAAATTGTCCAACATAACCTCCTCTACAAAAGAACTGAACTGCCACAGTCAAAGAAAAAAGATGGGTAGCGTTTCTCATTAATATGAGCAAGTTTAACGTTATAACGAGATAATTTTGTTGTTATAACGAGATAACTTTCTTGTTATACTGTGATAACTTTCTCAATTAAACATGATAACTTTCTCGTTATAACGTGAAAACTTTCTTGTTTAAACAAGATAATTTTCTGGTTATAACAACTTTCTCATTTTAATGAGAAAATGATCCCTTTAAAATGAGTTTATTTACTCATTGGCATATAAGAAGTTCCTCATATAATACAGTCATTGGTTAAAATGAGATAATGTTTTCCCATATGCCTCACAAAATGTTACACTTAGCCAAGCAGAGCAGCGCAGACTAGAGGAGGATGGAGCAGATGGAGCAAATTGAGGCACTGTTTATGTTCCTAAGAAGCAGTAATATCAAGGAACAGTATCACTACCAACCTGGCAATCAAGGGAAAACATGATCTCGTTTAAACAAGAAAGTTATTTCATTTTAATGCAATATTATCACGTTTTAACAAGAAAATTATCTCCTTATAACGTAAAACTTTCTCGTATTAACAAGAAATATTTATATATTACCAATGTTTAATTTTATTTTTTCTTCAGTTCAGTGTTTCTGTAAATTACTGCTGTTATGAAGTGAATGTTGTTATCTTGTTGTCTAGTTATTTGCAATAAATACAATAAAAAATTATGAAGCCTCCCTCTGAAACTTCTAAAATACCTCTGTTTTTTATTGGCCACACATTTAATATTGTTAATTATATTACACATAAACATAAACATGTACAAAATACAAAGCTGTAAAAAGCGTAAGGGCCTATATTGGGAGTCCTGTCTACCATCAGAAAGAGCAAGCGTATCACCAGTGGTTCCTGTCACACAGTGTACACAGGGTACTTTTCAAAAAGAATGACAAAGTCAGTAGTTGGTTGCACATATAGTTGTTTTTTTTTACTTAATATTTGAACACTTTGCAATTTAAAGTCAAGTAAAGTCATAAGGCACAAGTGAAATTATCAAATTAGAGACTAGAGTGAAGTTCATTGACTGTGTTTACACTCGTGCTTTCTGAGATTGGGGAGAGTGCAGTAAGCCATCTCGATGAATCCAATCTCAGTCGCTACATGTGAGCAATTGACAAGATTTAATTCTAGATTGGCCAAGATCTACATTTCAATGAACGCAGGCTAATTGTTATGTTTATGTTGCTCTATCGCTCCATTTCCATCTCCATTTCTACTCCTCCCTTCTTCCGCCCTCAACTCTTTCTTTATCTTAGTGTGTCTCCATCCTTGTCAAGGCGCAATTATTTGCAATTTGCCTAAGTCATCCATTTGCTGGCACACCAAGCATGAAAACGAGGCAATTTAGTGTAAAATGGAGGCACGTGGGCATCAGAGCATATGTATCTGTGTGTGTGTGTGTGTGTGAGTGCATGGCAAGGGAAAGTCCAGCTACTTGTAGGGGGCCAGGCTATAGCTTCCACCGAAATCTAAGAACAGATTCTGAACAAGGTAAAGGTTTAAACATACCAGTCGGCACACATGACAACATCAAAGTGACTCTCCAGCGGTGAAATGTCCGAATCACAGTCCCATCTCAAGACCCTGTTGGCAAAACAGAACAAAATGTAGTGTTGTTGCAAAAGTTGACAGAAAGTTTACAGTGGTTCATGAAATACACTCACACATTGCCTGGAATGTCAGAGAGTGAGAGATTTGAAAGTTAAAACATTTACATGAACACTCTTTAGTTAAAAGCTGACTGAAAAAAATCAACCCTGTCAACAATAAATCAGCAAATTTTCAGGAAGCCCTCACTGTAAAATAAATAGACATCTAGATATAAATATATAGTTGGCTGACCTCTTATACAACACTTTTGACAGTAATTAGTGAAAATAAACTTTTTTTTTTATGTCCGTGGGTGGCTGGAGCCTACTCCATCAGCTGTGGGCCTTAGGCAGAGTACACCCTGACAATGGCCACTTAGTCACAGAGCTAACTCACAGAGACAACACTGACAAACAATGATTCACTCTCATATTAATTCACTTAAGGCAATTTACATTCATCAAAAAAACATATGCATTTTTGGCTTCAGTGTTTTGCACCATTCTAGTAAAAAAAATAGTAACCACTGCTCTTAAAACCTTTTGGCACTTGTTTTACCTATACAAAAAGATGGATTTTGGCATTTGACCAGTCATTACATAATGCCTGTCAATATATTTATCTTTGTGGCAGTGAAAAAATTATACAGAGGGCTTTTATGTGATTACAAGTTCCCCAAAACAATACACCCTTTTGGTTCTCACAATTTGATTTAGGTGTACTAGCCATAGCTATAGTCCAATATTTATTATTTAGTATAATCGTTTAAAAGTTAAAATCATATTTATTATTCTGATCTGAAATATCACAAACCCTCTGAGATTATAAGTAACTCAAAAACTGGGACCAGTGGAGGCAAGACGAAAGCACCAAGCACCCCTACTGTTTTTCTGCCTCAGTAGAGAATTGGAGAAAGCATTGCGGAGGGAAGACATGTCGTGTATGAGGTGAAGCCGGGGAGCGTCTGACATGACACTTGACATTTATACTATACACGTCCAGGGAGCAGCCACCTCTCCACCGGACCTCCATCTCCCCCCACCTGCGCTTCCACCTCTTAGCGCCTTTTTACCCCCTTCATCTCTTCTTTCCACATCATTTTCCCTTCTTAGACTGTCAGGCGGACTGGAGGATTATTAATTAGACATTATTAACACTCAGTAAACAAAACATTAGGCTCGGCAAGAAACACAATCTCCATTCGCAGCGGGAGCCCGACACCTCCTGCCTCACCCCTCCCTCCCCACTCCTCTCGTCCAATCACGCCGTGCCCTTCGCCCTCTCTCGCCGAGCGCACATGACAGCAGGCATAATCTGAAAAGAAAACAATCAAAGTAATGTAGCCTAATTATACGTTTACTTTTTCACTTCATCTTCCCCCTCATGTAAATGTGAGCAGGAGAATGAGGGAGAGAGACAGAGCAGGGGAAAGGTAACGAGGATCTCGGTAACGGACAAAACAAATGACATTTTGGACCCATTTTACGGATATAGATAAGTTCTCATAATGATTTCCACATGAGGACTTCCTATCAAAGAGAATGAAATGCTTGAATGAGTCTGTATGTACATGCTGGAGTCCATGGTGGACATTTATTTCAAGCACAAAAGTTGCAAAAACAAAAACCTCAAAAAACCAAACAGAGCGATATCAGACTAATAACAATTCATTTTAAGCTTGTTTTGTTTGTATGTTTTCCACTTAATCATGGACTTATATTTACTAGTCATCTTTCTTACAAGTAATTACTCTCTACTGCAGTTGCTTTGAACAATTTCCTCATTCAAATGTAAGGGATTTTCCACATTTCTTTTTTTTTTTTCTGTTGAAAATGACAAAACATTAAATAACAATAAGTGCGCAAACTAGTTTGATAGTGATGCTATGGTTCTCCTTCTCCCAAAATCAAAATAAAATAAAGTGTTTATTGAAAACCATGCAAAAGAAACAATTTATTCCACTCTATCAGTAAGTGATGAATTGCCCCATTGATAGTAGCAGATTTGTATTAGAGGTTGATATTGAAGGAGCTCTGATTTAGCATTCTGCATTTTTAGGTAATACCTGAATAGATTGGTCTCACCTGGCAGACACGCTTGTTGAGCTGAAGACTCCAGCTTGACGGTTTTTCTCCACCAGCTCCCTCACATCTGATAGTCCACAGTCAAAGATTTCAAATGTAAATATAAAGTGATAATAGCTTCAGAGACATGATCAGGTTGGTACAACAAAATGCATATAAAGCAGTCACTAATGTCCTACCTTTATATTTTATTTTTTAAAGGGTATGCTGTGTTGAGTACAATGTCTACCCTCTCAGGAGTAAAAAAATCCTAAAAATACTTTTCATAACTCAATATAGATCCACCAAGAGCAAAAAAGAACTACTGTCCCCTTGTAAGACCTTATACTGTATATACACTGCTCAAAAAATAAAGGGAACACTTAAATAACACAATGTAACTCCAAGTCAATCAAACTGTCCACTTAGGACGCAACACTGATTGACATCAGTTTCACTGCTGTTGTGCAAATGGAATAGACGACAGGTGGAAATTATAAGCAATTAGCAAGACACCCCCAATAAAGGAGTGGTTCTGCAGGTGGTGACCACAGACCACTTCTCAGTTCCTATGCTTTCTGGCTGATGTTTTGGTCACTTTTGAATGCTGGCGGTGCTTTCACTCTAGTGGTAGCATGAGACGGAGTCTACAACCCACACAAGTAGCTCAGGTAGTGCAGCTCATCCAGGATGGCACATCAATGCGATCTGTGGCAAGGTTTGCTGTGTCTGTCAGCATAGTGTCCAGAGCATGGAGGCGCTACCAGGAGACAGGCCAGGAGACGTGGAGGAGGCCATAGGAGGGCAACAACCCAGCAGCAGGACCACTACCTCCTCCTTTGTGCAAGGAGGAACAGGAGGAGCACTGCCAGAGCTCTGCAAAATGACCTCCAGCAGGCCACAAATGTGCATGTGTCTGCTCAAACGGTCAGAAACAGACTCCATGAGGGTGGTATGAGGGCCTGACATTTGGCATTTGCCAGAGAACACCAAGATTGGCAAATTCGCCACTGGCGCCCTGTGCTCTTCACAGATGAGATGAGTCTGGAGACGCCGTGGAGAAAGTTCTGCTGCCTGCAACATCCTCCAGCATGACCAGTTTGGCAGTGGGTCAGTAAGGGTGTGGGATGGCATTTCTTTTGGGGGCCGCACAGCCCTCCATGCGCTCGCCAGAGGTAGCCTGACTGCCATTAGGTAGAGGTGAGATCCTCAGACCCTTGTGAGACCATACGCTGGTGCGGCTGGCCCTGGGTTCCTCCTAATGCAAGACAGTGCTAGACCTCATGTGGCTGGAGTGTGTCAGCAGTTCCTGTAAGATGAAGGCATTGATGCTATGGACTGGCCGCCCGTTCCCCAGACCTGAATCCAATTGAGCACATCTGGGACATCATGTCTCGCTCCATCCACCAACGCCACGTTGCACCACAGACTGTCCAGGAGTTGGTGGATGCTTTAGTCCAGGTCTGGGAGGAGATCCCTCAGGAAACCATCCGCCACCTCATGAGGAGCATGCCCAGGCGTTGTAGGGAGGTCATACAGGCACGAGGAGGCCACACACACTACTGAGCCTCATTTTGACTTGTTTTAAGGACATTACATCAAAGTTGGATCAACCTGTAGTGTGTTTTTCCACCTTAATTTTGAGTGTGACTCCAAATCCAGACCTCCATGGGTTAATAAATTTGATTTCCATTGATAATTTTTGTGTGATTTTATTGTCAGCACATTCAACTATGTAAAGAACAAAGTATTTAATAAGAATATTTCATTCATTCAGATCTAGGATGTGTTATTTTAATGTTCCCTTTATTTTTTTTGTGCAGTGTATATTACTGTGAGAGATTCATTGAAGCAATAAAATGTTCCAATAGTCTTAAACCCAAATTCCAGAAATGTTGGGACATTTTGAATAAAAAGAAAACTAAAAGACTTAAATCCCACAAGCCAATATTTTATTCACGATAAAACATAGATAACATGACAAATGTTTATGCTGGGAAATTTTGCACTTCCATGGACAAAATGAGCTCATTTTAAATTTGATGCCTGCTACAGGTCTCACAAAATTTGGGACAGGGGCATGTTTAACATGGTGTAGAATCTTGTCTTCTTTCCAAAACAGTAACAGGAAACTTGCTCAAGGCTGCACTTCCTCCGCTGGCTCAGGCTGTTTGGCATGAGTGGCGCAACAATGTGGGTTTTTTTACACAGCGGTGCTCAAAAGTGTCATACAGTACAGTATGGCTGCATGGTTTGGGTGTGTCAGTGTCCATCAAAAAAACAATAACCAGTGCCCATTTCCTTCACAGTTCTGTAATATTCACATCCAGTCCCTGGCACGGGCCGCTGGCTCCTTTCCACTTTCTCAGTTCCACTTCTTATGAACATGCCTGTACACTTAACGATTTATATGACATGCAGTTTTATGCTCCAGCATGTACTTTATGAGAAATGTGAACAGGGTTTAAGATACAAACGATGACTTATCTGTAGAAACGCTGTAAGACACTTTGGCTAGCTGCGGATACTTGTGAAAAGTTTTGTTGTCTAACGCGGCGCATGCACACTGTAATGTATGGGGCCGTAAGCTGCACAGTGCGCTGCTTGTCACCCGCTTCTAACAGCCAGAGATCTCTGTCACTGAGCCTGAGATTGACCACAGCACGCATGCGCGACTCTCCATAACAAGCCCCTGGCAGAAACAGTGCACCATGACTTCGCCCCCACTTAGGTAAAAATGACAGAAATTAATGACAGAGAGGCAACCTAGCTTGCCTTGACAGTACCTGGAGTGGCCAGCAGGCCGCAGAAGAAAAAAAAAAAAAAACAGTGACTGAAAGCAGGTAATAGACATTCTCTATGGAAGTGAACGGCAAAATGAAATGTTTGGAGATATAGCAATTTCATTTTGTTATAGTTTTAATCCGTGTATTTTTTAGATTTGATTGGTCAAGCACTGCTTGCCTTGCTTGCCCTCACGGCACGCCCATGTGTTATAGAGACTACAGGTGTAAAACCAACCGACTGAAGCTCACTTTAATTCCTACATCTATCACTTTGCTTAACAAGGAACTCACTGATTCACCTGCCACTATTTACTCTGTTGCACTTTGGACTCCGCTTTTTTATTGTTGCTTTTATGTATCATTGGGTTTATGTTTTTATCCTAATTGATTTTAGCTTGTTTATTTATTCTTATTTATTCTATTTATTTGGTAGGTGCAATTTATTAATTCTACTGTATTGCACTACAGATCTGGTTACAGTACTGTATGAATGTGTATGACATACATACATACATACATACATGCATGTATGCATGTATGTATGTGGCATAGTGGCTAGCACTCCTGCCTCACAGCAAGAAGGTCCCAGGTTCGATTCCTGGACTGGGTGGGGCCTTTCTGTGTGGAGTTTGCATGTTCTCCCCGTGTCTGCGTAGGTTTCCTCCGGGTGCTCCGGTTTTCCCTTCCACTAAAAACATGTACAATAGGTCCCCCATGGGGCCAGGACTCCCCTGCAAAAGAGATTCTGAATCTCAGTGGGACTTTCCTGGTTAAATAAAGGTCAAAAAAAAAAAAATTTGCCCAAGACAAATTTCCCCTTGGGGACAATAAATTATATTTTAGTTGATTTAATTTGAAGACGTCTTGAAATCAAGGTTATGAGTTTCTGAAGTTTTGGTGTTGGAATTTGGTCCCATTCTTGCCTGATATAGGGTTTACAGCATACAGTATGTTGCTCTAACACCTTTATATACCTTTCAGTATTCATAGTTCTTTCCAAAACACATAAACTGCCCATACCATATGCACTTATGCCCCCCTCCATACCATCAGAGATGCTGCTTTTGAACTGAACGCTGCTGACATGCTGGAAGGTCTCACTCCTCTTGAGCCCAGAGGACACGATGTTTGTGATTTCCAAAAAGAATGTCAAATTTGGACTGGTCTGACCATAGAACACTGTCCCACTTTGAAACAATCCATTTTAAATGAGCCTTGGCCCAGGACTTGCTTCTGGACCATGTTCACATATGGCTTGCTTTTTACATGATAGAGCTTTAGTTGGTATCTGCAGATGGGACGGTGGATTGTGTTTACCCACAGTGGTTTCTGGAAGTATTCCTGGGTCACTTTAGTAATATCATTGACAGTCATGCCGATGACACAGAGATGTCTCCAGTTTCTCTGAATCTTTTGACAATGTTACACTGTAGATGATGAGATTTGCAAAGCCTTTGCAATTTGACGTTGAGAAACATTGTTTTTAAAGTATTCCACAATCTTTTTACTCTTCACGCTTTCACAGATTGGAGAGCCTCTGCCTCTCTAAGACATCCCTTTTATAGCTCATCATGTTAAAGACCTGATATCACTTAACTTCATTAGATGCTAGATGTTCTCCCAGCTGAATCTTCTTAAGATTGCTTGCTTTTTCAGCCATTTTTTTACCCCAGTGCAAACTATTTTGAGACCTGTAGCAGGCATCAAATTTGAAATGAGCTCATTTTGGGAACAAAAGTGTAAAGTCTCTCAGCGTTAACATTTGTTATGTTATCTATGTTCTTTTGTGAATAAAATATTGGCTCATGTGATTTGAAAGATTTTTAGTTGTATTCTTATTCAAATTTTAAAAATGTCCCAAAACAAAAGCATACAACTTTTCAACTAACTATATATAATGTATATAAGATTGAACATGTTCACTGAGGCCAATTGGAGCTGTATTGAAGCTTTTGTTTGTATTTCATTTTTACATACCATACAAAACTCTAAGATGAGGCCATAACTTTTTACATGGATGTAACTAGTCAATTGAATACCCCCTTAGGGCCCAAAAAAGTAGAGAAAACCAGCAGTCGGGGTGACTTGATGGTTAACAGAATAGACGAAAGAAGAACTGGCTAGGTGACAAATGTGGCTTGGGTGAGCACAGCAGATCTCCAGGGATGTGGTGATGTGGCCTGCAGTAGAAGATCACAGAAGCCTCAAGCAGGATCAATGGCCAGGCTTTTAACCACAGATCCACAAACTTACACTGGCCGCCTTACGCACACGCTGATGAACACACACAAAGCTGGGGCGATTGATGTCAAGTTGTCTATTAATACACTGGCTTGTGGAGTTGCAAAGCAATTCAATTAGGATTTCCTTGTCTTTAAAGCCGGCAAAGAGCTGGAGACAAATCGAATCGACAAGAACAGAGACGGTGGGGGTTTGGGGAGAGGTGCGGAGGCAGGAAAGATTAGACGATAAATGTGACTGTTACAGAATCAAAGTACTGTCTAAAAACTACATGTATTTACAATAAATAATAAATAAGTACATAGAAGACATTTTTCACCTATAACTTTGATGCTGGACACCTGGGCATCAGTGTATTAAGAATGGGGATGACAGGGCGAAGAGCAGAGCAGCTTAGAGTAATCTCATCACTAGCACACCACTGGGGGAGAGGTCAAAAAAACACACACAAACACTAGTTACACACAAGTGGAGTGGACAGGAACGTACAGGAAAAAAGATTTGAACATTATCGAACATTAGAGTACAGGAATAATTAGGCAATTCAAGTGGACAAGAGGCAACCAATGACGTCAATCAATCATACTTAAGGAACATTTAAATCGATGGTCCAAGGTCACGTCAAGAGCTATTTCCCGGGCTTCATGTGGGAATAAAAATGGTTCTAATAATTTTCACTGAACTTTTTAAAACAGGAAATAGGAGGCCTTTTTTAAAAGAGAAAAAGCAAAATAAGTAGTTTTCATCCATTTATATTAAAAATAAAAATTACTAAAGCTAAGATTTCTTGTAGTTTAATAAATGAATACTTTCAATACTTATTTTACTGAAGTATTTAGTTGTAAAGGTAAGTTTCTACTCTACTATTGTTTTTTAACCTTCTTAAGCCAGTATTTTATTTGTTCAGCTTCTCCTTAAAGGTTGCAGGTGGCTGGAGCTTATCCCAACAACTAAGGGTTCTAGGCAGGGCACAAGATAAACAATCACCTGCTAATAGTAGGACAAACACAGAGACACTCTTGTGCGTATTTATTCACTAGGGGCAATATTCATCTGTTTACCTATACATGAGAGGGGTGAGGGGAAAACAGAGTCAAAAAAAAAAAACATACATAGACAGACAGACAACTATTTAATCTGACATTTATTTACTAAGGGTAATTTAAAATGATCAGTTCACCTTATGCTTGATGGACATTGTGAGAAAGTTGGAGTGCTCTGAGAGAATTCAGGGTACAGAGGTAGGACATGTACACTCCACTCAGAGAGACCAAAGTCGACCGACCTGAGGGATTGAACCCACAATCCCCTTGCTGAGAGGCAGGAGTGCTGACCACTCTGCCATCTGAAAATATAATAGCCAACAATAGTAGCTTCAGAACAAACTCTTACTCTTTACTCTTGATACATGTTTGTCTTGTCATGTTGATTGTGCATGTATAGCAAAATAAAATAAATAAAAAACTTTTTTTTTTCTTTACTTTAGAACTGTTCCTTGATTTCTCTTTCTAAGTACAGGTCATTTGGGACTTGCTAAATATCTTTTTCTTATCTTATTTCTGATCAGTAATTTTCCACAAACTCCCACAAGTGCTTATATTGTTTCATCTATTTCACTGCCTAAAAACCACCCATATCACAGCCCACTATCTGTTTCCATTGTGACACCAGAGGCCCAATGAGGCTCTGTTAATCAGTGCCCATCAGCGCAAGACAAAGCTCAACTGCTTCCTGTGTGAAAGGAAATGCCTACCGTCTGAATGCCTACAGTATGTGAATTGGCCAATTTGGCTGAGCCCACAACGAATTATCTGTCTTTCTCCACCTTCTGCGTGTGTTCGATCCATTCTGTCTATGATTTCACTTACAATTCTCCCTACGTGTTTGTTCTGTGAAACAAAGCAGCCAGTCAATAGCATATTGTTTGTGTGCCCAAGTGTGTGTGTGAGTGTGTTATGGGCTTCGTTGAGTTATTGTTTGGGCTTATTGTGATTGGTAAAGGAGCACTGTAGACAACCACAGCAGAGATATTGTAAGCAGAGCTAAATATGGAAGTGTTGTATCGGTCAATGGGGAAGAAATGTGTATTTATATTTCCGTCTTTTGTGGCTAAACTGAGTTGGAGTCTGCTTTTTCAGCTGCGTAGTGCTTGAGGGCAATGGTAGGGAACAACAGAAAGGGGGTGCACAATGATAGGAAGCCAAAAAAAAAAAAAAGAGTACAAAGATGAGACAAGTGAAGAATGCCGTGTTTTAAGCTGACAAACGTGAGTTGATCAATAAACCACTCCAACTACAAAAATCTCACCTCAAGATTGGTCCTAAAAACTTAATTATAGGCCTCAACCTTAACCACTTGTGAGAAAAAAACATCTTAAACAACAAAACTTGATTGTTTCAGCTCCCAAAACACTCATCAAGCTTTAACCCTGGATGAAGTCTCAAACTAAATCTGACAGCATGGCAATTACTGTGCTCTTAACATGGCATTGTGGGCCGTGAGGACTGGTACACATGCACAAGTGCTAAATATTTGTCTCTGCTGGTGCCCCATCTGTCGCATTTTCCCAAATATAAAAGAAGATTCAAGAATCCAATCTAGGTTTTCAGGGCTGAAGAGCAGTCAAGGTTGGGGTGCTTTTAAATACTTGTGTTTGTCACAAAGTTAAATGACAAAAACAAACACAAAACTTATTTTACTTGCATTACAGTAGGGAAAATATTCTGAAGAGAAGGGGAAACTATACTGGAATAATTATTTAAAGGCAACACCAAAGATTTGAAGCTAAACTTTTAAGACAACTTTGATGTTTTCAACTAAGTGATTTGGATGTCAGGAAAACAAGGTAACAGAGATAAAAGTGGATTACTAGACGTTAATTAGGATTTTAGTAGTGATATAAGTAAAAGAAATAAAACTAAGATAAGAACAATGTCAACATTAAACTTTTTCATCCACAATTCGCTCAGGGCAGATGCGTATTCAAATTCCTAAATGTTTTATTTTGCACTTGTTACTGTTGCTTACTGTACTATTAATTGTATGAATGTGTGAAATTGTGTACTACATTGTTCTGCAGTTGATCAAAACTTTGACCAAGACTGTTTTCGTTTAGGGAAAAAAAGAATTTTGATTATTTGGATTTGAATAAACATACGCAATTCAACATTTCAACCTTTCAATATTTACATGCCTCTGTCTAATGAAAGAAAGATCTCTGGGTCAGGAAAAACTATTTGTAAAGTTGACATATGTTGTAATTAGGTTGGTAGCTTGTAGAATAACACAAAAAGAGGCCACAAACTAGAACCTACATTTCAACATTGTCTTATGTGGAACATAGGATTTTTTTTTTACAATGTTAAATGAGTGAGAGATTTAGTTTCTTACTTTCATTATGCTTTTCCATATTGGTATTTATTGAACACATTATAAATTCATAAATATATCAGATTAAAATGCAATAGCCTATACCAAGCATTACTATAGACTGTTTTTAATATTTAAAATTATGTATTATGTGTCTAACATGTGGGGGGCAGAGAAGCACTTTCCAATGAATCTATTACAGCTAACAGTAAAATGCATTTAACAGTTACCTGCATCTTCAATTTAAACCAAATCTTTTTTTTTGTCTTCAGTGTGGAACATTAAAGGCACAACTGAATATAAATGAACAAAAATGCATATAAATACACGAGCTGGGGGAAGCGATGCAGAGATAGGCAGAGCGAGCGAATGAAACGCAGGCGGCCCATGAAAGGATACTCTGAATGGACTTCTCGTTCCCATCTGATAGCAGAACTTCCCTCACGTCAGCACAAATGGCAACCTGCAAGACACAGCGAGACAAAGAAATGACACAACATTGAACAAAAGAATCAAATCCAAACGTGCCTTTAGATGAAGCAAACATCACACACACCCACATACACTGACACGCAATAATGACATAACCATATCTACAAAGATTCACTCTTGCGGTCCACCCCACACACTCTCTCTCTCTCTCTCTCTCTCTCTCTCTCTCTCTCTCCATGCCAATTCCCTCTATCTCCCCACCCCATTTTTTATGTCTGCATTATTTTAATCATTCAGTCAAATCAGTCAATACTTTTATCATTGTGGCTAGCGGTGGGGGCCTGCTATCTTGCTATCACTCTGTTCGGTAATTGCATTGTGACAGGGGATGATGGCAAGCGTAGAGCCTTTTCATTTGACGCCGGGTATTTATCGGGCCGAGCCATCACTCCTCCGTTCGCCGCTGTCACTCTGCACTCAGCTCGCCGGGCCCTGCCTGATGCCCTTCATATAACTTTGCGGGAGCAGACTATATCAGAGATGGGGAGAAAAGGGAAAATGGATAGAAAGCTTTGTGTGGCGTCGTGTGAGAGAGATATAGATAGGGAGAGGTGTGTGCTTCACTATAACCCTGTCTTTTCATATTCTCCTTTCTTTACCGATGTGTTTTCATATCAGTGAGTGCATGTCTGGCTGTGTTAAGAAGTATGCGAATCAGGTAAGTGCGAGTATTGTGTGGCATGCATACAGGTATGAGCAGGATATCTTGACATACTGTGTGGCACATAATGTCCAGATGGTGATCATTTGTTTTTTTAGACCCCATACTTTAAGTTTTTAAAGTCACAGAATGGTACTATATATGGAAATCAAAAATGCAAAAAGGGTTGCATGTCTGTAGATAGACGCCAAGGCAAAACAATGTTTAACAAACAGCAGTCAGATCAATGTTGAAATGACTGCTGCATGTCACATTATGGTCCATGTCCTGAGAGCCATGTGCAGAGGGCCACTGGGTACTGCTCATCCCACCATATGCTCAAACAGAGAAGGGTCCTGCAGGCCGGATCAGAGCATCCAACTGGAAGATCAGCAGCCCGACCTGGCAACCAGTGTGCAATATCCCATGACCCACCAACAGCACCAGGCACACATGCACAGCCCCCTCAAGCCCTATTATGTGTAAGAACTGTGTCTTCAGAGTAAGTTTGTTTACGCATTAGCGGTTTTGTCTTTAGCAGAGGTGGAAAGTAACAAAATATGTTTACTATAAACAAGAAAGTTTTTAAATAAGTATTTTTTTATCTTGGTGGCAGCGTGGGTATCATGCTTGCCTTCAGGTTTGGTCATGTACTAGTAGTACCGGTATTACTATTGCTAGTGCTAGTAAAAAAAAATGGCAATGCATATACAAAAATAATAAAATAACTTGCTGAGTCATCTTTGCATCTGTTGCTTTTTAGTTTTTAACAAATTTTGTTGAGTACTATTATTATAGTAATATTAATTTAGGAGTATTATTAAAGTAAGTAAATTTAATGTTTTACTTGTGTTCAGATTTTTAATACTTTCCTACTTTTGCACTTGAGTATTTTAAATATATGTCAGGTATTGGCAATATACAGAAATATTCCAAGATGCAGCACAATTATGATGCCTAATCACAATTGTTTTGGCCAAACACAATCTTTGTTTACTCGTAAACATTCAGAGATGACAGTGATAACAGAATACATTTTATCAAGAGCAAAACTGTATCCAAGAACAACTATTTCAGGTAGGAATGGGTGAGCCGTGTCAAAGGTGGTGTCAGTGTCGGCTTGTGGAGGAGCAGAAGGTGAAGGAGAGGTGTGAAGGAAGGATTCCATCTCAAGCCAATGTCACAACATGGCGTATCGACTGGCAGGAGATAAAACTGGGCCCGTACACACACACACAGGCAGGAGGCTGGTGGATCGATGGGACGCTGATGCCTGCTATGTGGAGGGGCCCTTAAGACCCAGGCTAATAAACCCTATAGCTGACAGAGTGCAGTACATCTAAGTGTAGCTATGTGTGTCAGTGTGAAACATGTCAATGGAGGCCAGCTTTTAGCAGTTAGCAGACAGATCTAACTGTCACTGCTGGGTGGTCTGCACATTATATTTGAGTAGAATGACATGATATGACCATACATTTTCTTAAAACTTTTAACATTTTTGCCCAGTTAGCGCAATTAAATTCCTCTGTAAGAGTGGCTGAGAGGTGATTAGCCATAATTGTTGCATGAGAATTGACCAAACATATGGCAAAATTAAGGGTCACATGTAAGCTGAGGCCTATTCCAGCAACTCAGGGCTTGAGGTGAGGCACACAGTTTCCAATGAATGTGAATAGATTCACCAGTTACAAAAGTCTGCAACTATTAATTGTTGCATGTAAGTTGTGTAACATTTAAGATACTATTTGTGTCTTAGCTAACTTAGGTTCTGCTTATTTCCCTATGAGAATTAATAATGCCATTGTGGGGATTAGTAGTTCAGGTGAGGTCAGGATTTTTGAAGATAGCTCACAACCTTGCACAAACGATGATGGTTAATATGAATAGGTATGGATACTGTGCTCGCATTCTGTTTGTGTATTGATTGGCAGGGGTCAATTTCATTAGTGAACCAGTTCTCCTGTGTGTGAGCTGGTGTGTGTCTCACTTACCATGAGGCCAGCCAGACAAGTCATCCCTCCTCCTAACTCGCACACAGCACCCCTGAGAGAGAAGAGAAAACACACGCCACAGTCAGGTTTACTTTAGCTGGCCGCGAGCTGCCGTTTAGCACACGCATGTACAGGGATGTGCATATACACCCACACAGTAAACACAGCAGGCTAAGAAATATCAATTCAAGCGTCAACCTGAAAGCCGAATACTGAACATGGAGAAGCACAAGCTCAATCAGCGGGAAATCTGAGAAACACACACTCGGCCGTGCTGCTTGCATGCTCATTCAACGCCTCTCTCCATCCTCTTCCTCTTTCATCTCCCCTAGCCCTCCACTGCTCCCCGCGCCCGTTTCATCCTGCCTCCCTCTATGGCTGACCTTCACTTGGCCGCTCTGATCGATAGCCCTCTCCTCCTCGCCTCCTGCCTCTTGAATGTTAAAACAGCAAATCAAAGGGTGATGTTCCACCTTGAGTGGAAATCAAAGGTGCCTAGGCGGTTTTCAGCCCCGTGCCGCAGGCCAGGCCTCTGCATGGCACACGAGAGCAGGGGAAAGAGCAGCGCACAACAACACAACGTGGAGTGGAATGGTACAGGCTGATACTATTACATCGTTTACATTAAAAAAGATCATAGGCTACTTTCTGTCTGTGTGTGGGACAGATAAAGGTATTTCCAGAGTTGGATTTTATTAGTTGAGTGAATAAAAAAAATGGACTTTGTGCGTTTCTTGAACTTACCACAAACATTTGCCTTTTAAATCACCTCCTTTCAGGATATACTGTGTGTTTTGACTTCTTGCCGTAATTAGATGGAGACAGTACTCAGCAGGTAATCAGGAACAGTTAACAATTACACACAGGTCACTCCAGTTTATATGATACATACAAGGGGCCATCAAATGACCATTTTTACTGTAGTTCATTTAGGGCTATGGCTTTTTAAAAATATAATTTACAGATGAGTCATGATTATTTAATCCTAGGAAATTAAATGCATTTACTATTGCTATGAATAACTATATTTCCTTGCACCAAATCAGAATTCTGCCTCCTGAGACCTAGCAATAAGATGATGTATAATAATGTTGGACCCTAAAGGAACCACTACACTGTGCACTACTAGTGGGACTTGAACCACAGATTGAAAAACCACTGTCTTATAACATATATATTCACAAATTCAAATACATGCAATACATCAGTATTGTAATTATTGACTGAGATTTTGTGATTTATTGCAAGTAATTTGTTACATCATACTGTATGCCAGCAGGTTTTAGGGCTAATTTTAAATGTGACTCTCATCAAATTGCAAAAAAAAAAAAGTAATTTTATTGAAATTTGAGATTCATTTATTAATGACCACACAACAAAGTTGGCGGAATTTGCTTTCAGTACAGGATGACATGCTCACATCTTCTGTGTCAGAAAAAATGTGCGTGTAGAAAAGGAAGACAAACTAAATGTCCATATCCATTTAAAGATGAATGAATGACTTTATCAGGTTTATCTAGATGGGCGTTTTGATCTCATTTAAAGCCATTTGAGGACCATAGCCATCTGTATGGGTTTATACACTGTGCTATAACAAAAATGCATAAAAAATACTTTGTTCATATGGAACTCACTTGAACAAAGTGCGTTTCTGCAGACAGTAGTGAGCCATCACCTCTTCAGATGGCCACACACCTAAGAGAAAAAGAACAGCAAAGTTAAACCACATAACACAGAGACTATAACAGAGAGACATACAGTATATTTAACTACTTCTGTTTGAGCCGCTTCAGTCCCAGCGTCTCAACATCAAATGGGTAAAATATGAAAAATATCAAAACAATGACAGCGTAACATAATTGCATTGTGTTGTGCCGTCTGTGTTGGTTTGCTTTTCTTGTGCTTTCCACCTTGCCTGTGATCCAAGGCTTCTCCGTCTCTGTGCTCTGTCCATCTGTCTGTCTATCCTAAATCCGTGCAACACACTCCCTCACTGGGCTATAGTGTGTGGAGTATGTGTGTGAGAGAGACAGGGGGTCCAGTGGGTGATAATCGCAGCGAGCAGGCCTGTCTGGCTTATCACCTACAGTCAGCCCTTCTCCTTCTGCTGTGCAAGTAACATACACTAACATGCACACACTTAGAGCCATTTTGTCTCTCTTCCCGACAAAAACACACAACTTGGCAGTAGAAGAAGTAAACAGTCATTTGAATAAAACTTGGGCTTTTTCTGGCTTTGAACAGGGAGCTTGGCGATGCTTGTGTGTGTGCCGTGTGTTTAAATGAAATGAAAATATAGAAAGAATGAATTGGAGAAAGCAAGCGAGGAAAAGTAAACGAGGTAACAAGGAGGGAGGGGAGGAAAGGTGGAAGTCGATATAATAAGCAGCTTACAGACGGGCTCTCTTCACCTCACGGGGCAGACATCTTCCACACTCGCACACTCCGGTCGGCTGAGATTAGCTCAAGCAAGCAGGATTTAATAATGCCTATTGATAAAATGTCCAAATATGCCTTTTCCTCATTAGACGCGCGGCGGACACATGCACGCACAAACACTGACAGCTGGTAAATATATAGAGAGCATTACTGGAGTGTCAAGACATGTTCGACTTTAAAGGATGACATGTTTTAAATTTCATCTTGTGCCACTTCAAACAGACACTTGTCACAAAGTGTGGAAAGTTAGGAATGAATTAGCCTCTCGGTTAAGGCCATTTGGTTTAGTAAAGTCAGAAGTCATTCTCCTTAACCAACAAGACATGGGCTCTTGATGCTTTCAAAAAATAGTATTGTATCTAAAACAGGCATATCTTGAGAATATATGGTATGAAGCAGTCTAAAAATAATGTAGCAGATGGCAAAAGTATTTCATTAAAAAAAGTTATGTGAAACCGTTCTGGTAGTTATATGGACGGTGCAATCATTTTTGATTTTTAAGACTAGTATTATTTCAACTCCACTCTTTTGATTATACTGATGCAACAGTTGTTTAATTGCAATGAGAATTATGTTATACTGTATAGGGTAAGAACAAGTGCATGAGTTTAAATCTATTTATAGTGTTGAGAATAAAATAGCAAATATATAATATGCTTTTAGGCCTTCCTGTTGTAGCCTCTATGATAGTTGCAAATATATTAATGTCAATAAGCCATTAATGGCACTGGCAACCCTGTCATATAAGTAACTGAGTTAAGCTCTGTATAAAGATGGTATGGACAGTTCACAAGTTTGTGTGTCTGTCCACTTTAAACCTCCCAGTTTTAGCCCAAATTTGTCATCAAGAACACTCAACTGGATTTTAGATGTGGTGGCTTAGACCATTGTAATGGGATTTACTAATAATTACCACACAGATGACAGAAGATAAAACATCACCATTTTAAAATATACTTACTGTCCTTGTTCATTTTCACACTAAAAGACAGTGGCAAATCTGTGACATCTTGACACTAAGAGCTGCCCCACACTGTGCACATGTCTGAAGAAACAGGCTGAGCAGCAGGGGGTGGTAATGCAACATGACACTGCACATGATCCACCTTTAGACTCTCATCAATGACACTAGAGCAGCTCACCTCTGCATTCTCCACTTTTCTAAATCAAGCTTTCATAGTATTAAGGTAAAAAGTCAGTTTCTGTCCCCAACAATCCTAGATTAACGTCACGTAAAAGTGTGTGTGAGTGAAGTGAAACAGACAGCACTCAGTTTTAAAGCTTTGTAAAGCATATGTGAAATGTGCTGTTTAATCCCTGACTCCAATAGCATTAATAGGCGGAGGTGATAGGAAGTGCTAGTGTGTGATAGTGTTGGTGTGAGGTCACGGTGCACTGTAGGAAATGAAGGGATCAGTAGAGGAGAGAGCAGATTACTTCTTCTCAGGATAATGAAATTATTTCTCACCTTCAATTACTAGATGAGGAAACCAAGGTGTGTGTGAAGGGGGTTTGCACATTTAATATAGTTATTGGTGTCAGGAACTTAGTCAAGGTTGTTAACTTGATAGATGTCTGTGAATTGGGGTTGGGTTGTAACAGCCAGTTCTGGTTAACTATGAGAGATGAAAAAAGACTATAAATGAATGATTTATCTGTTTATTTTGTAGAATGCTTGATGTTTGATGCTTGATGCATATTTGCATTAAATAGTCTCATTTGTAGATGGTGTTGATGGTCATCAGCCATTTAATTGCAATAGGAATTACATTTCCATTTGCCATAAAATAACTGTGTAGAAGTATGCAGAATAAGTTGTTTTCGTGGTGTCAAGGAAATGTATTTAGGTCTCACAGTTGTGTTCTCAATTTTGGATACAAAAGGTTTGTAGATAAAATTGAAAATATTAGCAACCCAGTCACACAGGTTTGAATGCTCTGTGTAAGGAACCTAATGTAATATATAAATAATAAAAATACTAATACTAATACTAGTGGCTTAGCACTCTCACCTCACAGCAAGAAGATCCCAGGTTTGGGAAGCACTACGGTCGCACACTGCTCCTGACAGGTTGCCCCAGTGGCATTGAAGGATGGATCAAATGCAGAGAATGACTTTCCCTACGAGTACAATGAAGTATACCTTAACCTGATAAAAACTACAGAGCATCTTGGTGGTTCACTCGGTAGAGTGCATACCACACCCCTGGGTGACCCAAGTTCAATTTTTGACTTGGGTCAATTTGCTCAATGTCATTCCCTTGTCTCTTTCCCCCTTTTCCTGTTCCTCTACTCTACTAAAATGCTGAATGCAAATTTGTCCATAAAGTGCAGACCAGAACACAAGACAGTAGGTACCAGTTTTGTACATTTTCTATGTTAAACTTCTAATCTATGTGTAATTATTGTATATCTATGACACAAACAACAAACTATCGAGTAAAACAGATTACATTAAATGCATCTCATCCCTCAGACCTTTGAACTTTGAACCTGCCAGAGTTGAAAGAAAGTTGAGAGCCCAACCAATCAGATCCCAGTAAATCTTCGTTATAACACCCAATAAATACTGTACCTTGTATAATGGCATTGCCCTAAACCCTGGTGTATCCTAGTCAGTGTGACCCAGTGCTGACCCAGGGAAATCCAGCACCTTTAATCTGCCCCTGTAGCCGTTGGTAATCACGTGCCCCGGGACAGACTTAGCCTTCTATTTTCTCCTGCTTATCCAGGTTTGGACCAAGGTAAGACTAAGCACAGCAGACTAAGAAAGTTAACCCGGTAACCCAAACACCCTTCCACAAAAAGCCCGAGCTCTTCCAGGGTATACCCAAAGTCATTTAAGCCAGCGAAGAGATCACAAGGAGCAAATTAGCAAACATCCTATAGGGCAGGGGTAGGCCAGTTTGATTGCAGTTGGGCCAAATAAGTATAAGTAATAAATATTTTTCTCTTTTTCTCTGTCATGGTTCCTTGGCAGCTTTAAATGAACTAGTATGAATTATAATTATTATTATGAATTATGAATTAGTATGTTCAATTACATATACAAAATATATAGATCAATAAATAAATGCCTTAAAAATAAATAAATACAAATCCACATCCCAACTGCACCACCCCCTATTTTGCTACATTTTTATGTGGAAAATTAGATAAAAATTGGATACTTATTGGACAGAGGCAAAGGTAACCATGACAGAAGGAGGTCACATGATAGCATGCTTGCTATTTATTGTTTGGAGGCAACTAAAACCATGAAATCATGACAGAGAGCTGTATGCTTGCAAATAGGGCCTTACAGAGCCTCATTCACTGTCAGCTCCATGGGGTTAAATGCTATCAAGTAATAGCAATTAATAGTTGACAAGTTGACAAGGGCCAATTTTATCTGGCCGAGGGTCAAGTTTGGCCCGCAGGCCAGGGGTTGCCTACCCCTGCAATAGGGGAATGTCCATTAGAGCAATCAACATGAGCCAACAGCAGCGGAGGCTTGTCAATATACTGCAGTAGTAGTAGTGCGGTGTAAAATATATACACTTCATCTAAAATATAAACTAAATAGAGGAACACTGACCACTAATTTTCTTGAAGCCAGTCCAGTTGTAATTTGTTTTGTCTGATAGAAAATAATCGTTGGGCTTGCAATATGGACAGTCTTTGGCCACTTTAGGTACACCTGTTCTTATCTAATCTAATCAGCCAATCACACGGCAGCAGCTCATTGTATTTGGTCCTGAGACATATTAAAGACCCAGTAGGACCTAGACCGAGCATCAGAATGGAGAAGAAAGGAGATTTAGATGACTTTGTTTAACTGGTTTTATGTATTTCAGAAAGTGGTCTTTTCACACAGCCATCTCTAGGGTTTACAGAGAGTGGTCTCAAAAAGAGAAAATATCTAGTGAGAGGAGAAAGGCCAGACTGATTACAGATGGTGGGGCGATGGTGGCGCAGTGGGTTAAGCATTCGCCCAGCAACCGGAGGGTAGCCGGTTCGAATCCCATCTGAAGCGCATACTGTCGTTGTGTCCCTGGGCAAGACACTTCACCCACCTTGCCTGTGTGAATGTTAGTGTGGCTGTGTTTGGTGGTGGTCGGAGGGGCCGTTGGCGCAGATTGGCAGCCACGCTTCCGTCAGTCTGCCCCAGGGCAGCTGTGGCTACAGAAGTAGCTCACCACCACCAAGTGTGACTGAGGAGTGAATGAATAATTGATCAATTGTAAAGCGTCTTTGAGTGTCCAAAAAAGCGCTATATAAATTCGATGAATTATTATTATTATTATTATTAGATGATAGGTACAAGGTGTGTCTAATAAAGTGGCCAGAAACCATAGTTTGATAAATCACTTTAAACAACTTCTTCACTACATTAACAATTGCTCAAGACAGTTTTATGTTTATGTCTTTCCATGTTTGTAATTGAAAAATGTGGTCTCTTTGCCAGGTTCTTCTTATGGCATACCAGTAGCTACATAGAAAACACTATATACTGTAGTTGGCAACACAATGTTTACCTACCTGACTTTAATGTTCAATTGATTTAATGAAACAGCTAAAAGTTTGCCCATTTTGCCAATATGTGAATATTTATAATTAACACAACTAAATGTATGCAATAGTCATCCAATAAACAGTTAATACACGAGCTGATGGAGAATAAAAGAACACTTTGAGAAAGGCTGTTGTGGATGCTCAGAAAAACAGTTCAGGTGACAGAGAGTGGTGTCAAGATGAGGTTAAGTGGTCCGTGATGCGGCTCATTCCACTGTTGCAGCTAACAAAGTGACACACACACAGTGCATCTTCCTCCTGCCTCGGGCCCATAGCGTCTTGGTGCTCCATGGCTCTCCGGCGGTGATCCTTCTCCACATTAAGCAAGGCCTCAGATAATTCCTAAGCCTCCTCCATGGCCGATCCAATAAGGGATAAGGCTCTCGGCTAGCCATGATCAACTGACAATCTGTCCTCTCACACGGCTACTTTAGCAGAAGCCCGGATTACCCCAGCCGTGCTCGACAGACAGGGTCCAGTTCACTACGGTGCAGCATACACAGTACACAGTCAAAGAAGGGGAGTTAAATGGAGAAAGACAGAGGTTAAGTGCATTTGGGAAAGCGTGCATGTGTGCCACTGTGAGGCACCAGAGAGCTGCATCATTGTTGTGTGATTTGAAAGCTCAATATAAAGGTAGGATGTCTGGGAAAATACTATATAATGCAAAGCTTCCCAAATAAGGGCACTTTGTACTGAACAGCAGACAGCATCATGGATTTACATCTTTACTGTTTAAACACAGTGTTTTATCAGACAAAACATTATAGATCTTCTACAACATCTATTTGGGCATTTTATTACAAACAATGATCTATAGTTTTTTTGTTTGTTTGATTTTTTTATTTATTTTTGTGTACAAAATCTAGGAATGAAGGATGTGTAGAAACAATGTGTGGAGACATAAATAATAACAACTGATTACAGGAAGGTGAGTTTATAAATATAGCCAATTCTATACATACATTAGGAACATTTTCAGTGTGTGTAGTACTATCAAATAATTTTATTCCAAGGTAATAGAAGCAGTTTATTTTAGGTCATCTTTCATTAGGAGCGAAAAGTAAATGTTTGAATGTTTGAAGTGTTTTACTTGGTGCTTCCAGCTCATAAAAAGAATGGATTGTGATCCAGACTTATAAAGATGAGAAACTGTTAAATATTTCAAAAAACCTGTTACTGTCATTAAAAGTGCTAAATCGAACTAGGTTTACATTTTAAAGGCTTGAAATAGTGATAGCAGTGTGCTAACAATAGCAGTAATTACTAAATGATCATTGGGCTGGCTGCTCTGGTAAACACACATGCTGTGAATAGGCGCTGCCGATAGCCTATTCGCCTTTCACCACAAGAGCCAGGCAGAGCGCGATAAGCATCGACATTCTCGCCAACAGAGTCTGCCTTGGAGACACTTCTGATCCCTTTTTCCATTGGAATAGGCTCATTTTAACACACGCGCTCGCAGGACTGTGCAGGGCTTCGATAAGCGCAGCCCTCCTCTGCCTCTCTCTGAGTAAACATGCTTTTGGATTAGGCAGAGTATAATGAGAGCAGGGGGCTATCTGCCCACCACGCTGCCATTGTGGCCCCCCGTTCCTCTCTGAGGGGCCCGGACCAATCTTTACTTTGCTATTTATCCCCCTCCTCTGATAGCTTACTTATCTGCTGCAAAATGCCAGGGCTGCTGCCTGTCTCACTTCCTGGAACTGTCTGTCACCTGACTGTCAGACTGTCAGACATGTTGTCTTCTGCTTAAAGCATTAAGACAAATACATAAGCATGCGTGTGTCATTTTATCTAACCTCAGCCTGTCTATCCTCTTTTCTGCCAACACCTCTTCATACTCTTCTACAATCTTCTAGTCAGTGCAGCACATATTTAAAAGTAGTAATAGTACATGTCAAACCGACCATAACTGCACATTTTGGCAAACTGCAGGTATATGTAACGGGGGCCAGTTTTATGTCATTGCTGGTCAATGTAGTGATATTATTATGCAAAATATATACCAGTCTATGTGACAATGAAGGCAAATTGCAGTTACATATAACCTAGTTGCTAAATTGCGAGGGTTCTTACTGGTCTAGGCCAATAACTAAGCTATCATTACAGTTTAATGATAGGGTTCACCATTTTTTTCTCAGCTTGAAGGGAACAGAGTATAATGAGACTTAGTATGACCATATGACAAAAATAAAATAGTTAAATATAGCTTTGGTTGGTACAGATTCTTATTAACTAATATCTCACTTCATGGCAGTTCAAGTCAACGAAACGTGTAATGCAGAAAATATCTTACACATAGTACTTTGCCTGCTCTTTTTAATACTGTACATTTAATATGTGGGATTTAGTATGTTGATATGCTGATTAGAGCAGTAGTAATTGCAGAAAATGCAGCAAGAGTTGTTTATCCATAGACAGACTATGAGGACAGAAGTGTGTGAGAAAGAAATGGCAAACCAAAATTACAGCGCGCAGGAACAATCGAATGAGTGCAGATGATGAGATAGGGCAGCGACAGGATGAGACCGAAACAAAGGGGGACTGTGACATGTGGCTAATAGACATATCAGGGCTGAGGTGTGGGCTTTAGCTGGCAGACGAGGGACTTTGCACTGCTCCGTTCATTGATTAGCATAAGGAAAGTGGCATGGGGCTCGTGACAACCCCAGATTACACTCTACAGAGATGCACACATACATAGACACACACACACAAAGCAGATTGCCACAGATTGCATTTCTCTTCTCAGGAGAAAGGCAAGAATGTCAAATTACAGGGTGTCACCTGAACCGAGCTGTCGAGTTTTTTGAATGTTAATATATATAAACAATTAGGACACACAAAACAATGGTGGCAGCAGTGGATGTGGTGCAAAGAGGCAGAAAAGTTGTGGTAAAGCACTTTGATGTGCAATGTATGATTTTTTTTCAATGAACCAAAACATGTGATCATTCATCATATTATTTTTATGGTACTAGAACTAATTGCAGCACCTGCAGGTGACTTGAAAAACTAAGAAAGAGGTGGTTCTGTCAGCTGTTGGTGAGAGTGGAGCATGTTACACACAACAGAATGGCTACTATCCTGAACAAGTTGGACCGTAGTACCCTGCATTCAAGTTTTGAACAACCAGCAGCCAGAGTTCATCTGAGACAATTACATTACAAATTAATTTCCTCCTAGAATAAATAATAACATTTTGTTCTCTGTTTTTTAACTCGGTGTGAGTTGTGTGGTCCTGTGTCTTTTATTGTTTTATTGATTTTGTTTTTACTTATTTGTTGCTTTTTTAATGTATTGTTCTGTAATTTTACTAGTTTTTATTGTTTTAATGAAAGCAATTAAGGTTAAATGGAGCATTTTTTCATTCATTTATTTATTGTTTTATATTTTTGTGCAGCACTTTGGAAACTGTCTGTTTGTAAAATGTACTATAGAAATAAAGTGGATTAGCTTGGATAAATAATGTTGCACTAAATTGAACCAGATCAACAGATGTACACTGAAAAAATCATTATATATTTTTGAGAGAATGGTCTGATTGTGCTTAAATTTAACTGTGAATAACAACAATTCTTGTCCTATGCATGGTTTGTAAGACTAGAACCTGACTCAATACAAAGGCTGGGGAAGGCACCAATGGACCAGGGTGGGGTCCGTCTTTTTAAGAAAAAGTACAGGAATGTGTGTTGAACATATAATTTGAGGATTACATTCTTCAGTCTTACATAACAAGTTAGTGGGCTCAATACTGGGTTCTCAACTGGTCTGATCGTGGGACCCAATTTTATAATTTTATTGTTATCCACATTTTACACAACCAAAGTTATGTATCTAAATTATTTGAGTGAAATCTTTAAGAATAAGTGTTATCAAAATCAAAATCATTATGTAATAAAACAAAAGAAAACAAAAAACAAGGAGGAGTGAATGAATAACGCAGTGTAAAGCACTTTGAGTATTTAAAAAGGTGCTATATACATCAAATGCATTATAAAAATATTTAGGCTTCAAATAATCATAAACATCAAAACTATATTCAACCTCTCCACCCCCCACATTTGGGCCCCGATCCACCATTTGGGAAATAATTAATTTACTCATTCATTTTGTGAATTGTGTGCAAGGTAACTATTTGTAGTCACATAATTTTGTATCATTTTTATTTAATGACACTTTTTCCTTTACCAGAAAACATTGTCCAAGCACTTAAGAGTAAAGAAAATGCCCTACTCCTAACGTTTGTTAGTGGTGAGGGAAGTATTAAACAGAAATCAACATAAAAATCCTCAAAAATGTGCAGGGGGGCAAAAGAGGACAAAGACTTAGAAATACCATTCACACCATGTGCAGGTATCTTGCAGTCTGCCTGACAACTGCACTGATGCTTTAAACATGAGACACATTTTCTATCTGAGTGAAGAGGGGGAAGAGAGAGGGAGATGATATAGACAAAAGGTTACTGGGAAAAATAGGGTGGCTTGGAGGTAAATAGTGGTTTGAATGCAAAGAGTTCACAGCCTGAGAAATCTGCTGGATCTGCTCTGTTCAAATCTCCTATTAAATCCAGATTCATCTACTATATCTTCAGTTAGCTTTGTGTTAGCTGTCACTCCGTAAATCCACTACTATGAAGTATTTTTGCACATATTTTGCCCAAGTGACACTTAAAACCAGTAAGTTTAAGAGGCTATGGCCGCTTTAGTAAATTCTATGCCTGAACATAAATGTTGTTTTGGGATAGAAACAGATATAAGTTCACCAAAACATGAACAGAAGTGTCTAACTGTGCTCTGACATTGAGTAAACTGAGGTTTTTCAGTGATGACCAGCGGCACACATTTACACAAAGGTTAAAGTCGGATATAAAAATGGTAAATGGGGTGAGCCCGAAGCACAAACATTTCGGTTGCTTGTGTGGCAGGGTGTTAATTTGAGCAGTCCTTATGTAGAAGCAAGCTAGACTGTGAGAAGTTGCCAGAAGAGGCCAGTACACTTGTGGTACATGGTTGGTGCTGGAGTATTTCAGAGTAGGTTAGTGTCTCTGTGTGGACATTTGGCTCTGTATGTGTGTGCTCATGCCCCCGGCGGCCCTTGTGCAGGCGTTTCATTGGAGAGGCAGATGAGCAGGGCAGATATCCCGGGGCAGCCTGGCAGTGGCCACAGCTTTATCTGAGCTGAAATTATTTTAGCACTCCATTTTAGAGTACTAACCCAGGAGCAATGTCCGCCTCTGCCTCCTCCTCAGCCCTGTCCTGCTTTTATTCTTCACTGCAGCCCACCCTTTGCATTTTCTCACATCTGAGACTAAAGCAAGTGACAGTTGTTAATTTAGGATGCATGCTTGCAATAAGCTACAGAGGTAACCCAAGCAACATACAGTGTTGAGTGAGCTGAGCATAGATTTATTATCATACACTCTCATTCAGTTCCACAATTGTATTGACCATAAACTACTGAATACTTAGTTCCAATTATTTAGGCCTCAATATACAGTATATAGCTGGTGTTGTAATTTCAGTATCACTTGGGATGCATGATGGCAAGGTGGTCAGCACTTCTGGCTCTCAGCAAGGAGGTTGTGGGTTTGATCACTGGGCCACCACAATCTCTGTGACATTTCTCCAGCTTCCTCCCAGCATCCAAACCCATGCATGTGTTATGTTAACTGGGCAATTTAAATTGAATATGAGAGTAAACAATTGTCTGTCAGTGTCTCTATATCAGACATGTGACTAACTGGCCATGCAGGGTGTAAGGCCCATATTTGCAGGGATAGGCTCAAGCCATCTGCAACCTCTAATAAGGAGAAGAAATAATAAGAAAATAAATCAATAATTATAATAACTAGTAAAAGGTTGAGGGTCTTTAAGTAAGTGAGTGGAGGGACTGGCTGGTGGTTAGTACAAAACCTAGGACTTCTAACAAAATGTGCCTCTTAAGGTCAGCATTGACAGTGACAAGTTAATACATTAAACACTTAGACTTAAAGGTGCTATGAGCAGTATGTATTTTTTATTTTTCATAATAATTACCCACATGTGCCAAGATATGATGTGAACATGTTTAAATCAATGTCAATGTCAAATCATTAGTTTTATTGATAACAATCGCACAGCTTATTTATTCATAATAAAAAACATATTTTACATAATGGCCAAGTTGTTTTGTTTTGGTTCTCAAACTACACTGCCGATCGTCCAATCAGAAAAGCAGAAAGACTGGGAACACACAGATCACTGTTTTGATTTAGACTGCAGTACCATTTTCAACCAGTATGAGTGCAAACTGCTTACAGTGCCTTTAACATTTATTTTTTTCGGTCTCTTTTCCATTTGGGGCAGCAATGGGGTGGAGCCTCGTACTTGTTTGGGTGTGAGGCAGGGTACACCCAGAATAATTGATAATCAATCACGGAGTAAACAATTAATTCAGTATGGGACACTCACCTTTGTTGTCTATGGGACAGTCTATGGTGTATATGGGTTAAGGACACTAAAATTGGAACAAAGTCATGACTAAAAAATCAAATCAACATAAATGGAACTACATAAACAAATAATAATGAAACAATACATGACCGTGAACAATACAAAACCAAAAGTTGAGTCCTGTTTCGTTTAGTCTTGAAATATGGGTCCCATGAAAAAGTTTGGGAAATAACATGTCTTATAATGTATGTATTTACTTGTCAGCGCTCACCAGTAGCAATGCCCATTGTTCCTGCTCCCTCCCCATCACTATCTTACCATCATCACCACTCTACGACCACTGTCTGCCTGCCTCTTCTGTCTGCCACATGGGGAATTAAGTGGCATTACCAGGAAAGGCTTCTAGCTGAGCTTAACTGCATTACACGAGCAGGTAACATACCCTCGGAGTGTGAGAGAGAGCCAGGGGACTGTGGGGCCATGAACAATGTGGATTTCCTTTGAGTGTGAAAGAAAGACTGAGAGCAAAGCCAAGAGGCAGGGAACAGAAATCTGGTCTTAAGTGAATTGTTAACTCAAATGCTCTAATCACAGTGAAAGCTCTGGACAAAGAGCACCCACAGATGCCAGTGGAGCACACCCTAAGGGCCAACCAAAGGCCATTTAGCCCTATTGGGTCTCCATCCAATACTCTGCTTTTCTTTCCCAGGACTTTCCAAAATGATACTTCGACAACCTGAGAGAGGGGTGAGACAAGTAAGCAGAGAATGAGAAAACGTAAATAACACATCTTCAGAACTGAATTCCTGAAGTGAACTAAATACAGTCATTATTTTGCATTTATACCCATAAAGTTGTGAAATATATCAAATGTTACAATGTTACACTTCTTCATCCAGAGCAGTGCTGACTAAGATGGATCAGATAGAGACCAATAGAGGCACTGTTTATGTTCTTAAAAAGCAGTAATATATATGCAGTCATATATATCACTACCAAACTGGCAATCAAGGGAAAACATGAGAAAATTATCACTTTATAACAAGAAAATGATATAATTTTAATGTAATATTATCACATTTTAATGAGGAAAAAGATCTCATTATAACTTGAAACTTTCTCATATTAACAAGAAACACTACCAATATTTTTTTCTTTCACTGTGGCAGCACTTCCATGCATGACACAGAGAGATGCATACAATCTTAAATGGAAATGCAATGGAAATCCATGAAGAAGGATGATATTTCATATTTCATTTTAGGAAAATGTGGATAATAAGTTAATTTAACTTTATAAGACTATATCAAAGTGGTAAGATGCAACAAACATGCAAGGAAGAATAACTGCAAGTCAACCATCCATCACTATATGCAAACAAATGGATTCTGGTGCATAGGCCAATAAGTAACCAATAACTAGCCGTGTGTCTTAAGCCTTTAAGGTTTTGTTCTTTTTTACCCTGAAAGCGCTCTATAGTCAAAAACGGCTTGCCAAATCTATAAAGTTATTTGAGGCAACAGGCAACAAATTTTCTCTAATTACCTCGGCCAAGGTTATGTTTTACTGGCTTTGGTTGGTATGTTCATGTTTTGTTTTTGTTTTTTTTTGTTTTGTTTTTTTTAATACTGTACTATTGCAAGACAGGAGCAAAGACACTAACTCAGCCACAAGGGGTCAATAAAGAAACAAACAATTGGTTTTAGTGCATTTTCCACTGAACTAGAAAATCCACAGTTCAAGTCCTGGTCTAGACATTGTATATTTACCACTGAGAGACTGAACTGAAGGACCTGGGTGCACGTCTGCATTCTCCAAGTGCCCTCTAGTTTGTTTTATTTACATATACTGTATAGTCTGTGAATCATACAAAATTATGCACAAAATGACAAATTTTACAGCAGATTTTAGTTCCTGTTGTATTTGTACAAAAGTTTGCTCTGAAAATGCACAAAGAAGGTACCAGGACGGAAATTAAAAGCAGAAAAGAAAGCCAAAGAAAGGGGACAGACCTCACCTAGCCCTGAGCTGCCTGGGGGAGTGTCTGGGGCCACACCGGCCTTCGCTCTGGCCCTCAGCGGCTCTGCAGGAACTCCACTTTCCATAAAGCCCATAGGCAGATCACTGGCTCCCTAGGGAAAGGCAACCATGATGGCTCTATTCAGCCATCCTGATAATGCTATGCTGATTGTCTGCACACAGCTAGCATGTTGTGTGGCTAAGCATGGGTCATTTCCTCATTTCCCCCATGTCTCTTTTCAAATGTCCAGGCAGGGAGGGCCTTTACCGGGGGGAACGCAGCCACTGATGGGGACTAGGGCTGGAGGTTATTGCTAAGGAGACATGAAAAATAACAATGGTATTCACACACACATAGACTGGACTGTGGCTACATGCTAAACACAGAAAAAATCTGACAAACCCCAAATAAAGCGCACCAAAGTTCACAGAGAGTGTCCATTGTGCTCAACGACAAAAGAGAGCCACATAGCCATGTTGAGACATAATGGACTTGCCCTCGGTGCAGTACTTATTGTCCAGCACAACCTTAACCCTTCCTCTGTGTGGGTCTCTGCACATACAGTGTTGACTGGGAGCCAACTGCTCACCTCTCTATTGTCAATGAAGAGAGGTGAGAAAAAATATTGTCACAATTATGGATTTGGAATGACATACAGTACTGTGAAAGTGAGTGGTGAGAGAAGTTTTTGATTACTTAAGATAAAATTAAGAATTTACTCACAAAAATAAATATTGGGACTTATTTGCTAATTGTTGCTACTGTTTAAAGGTAAAATCAAACTATATTTTACAATAAAAATGTGTGTCAACTTCAGCAAGTAGTGAAGATAACAAGTTTGCATAGTAACAAGCTAATGTGTGGGAGAGGGTATTAAGTGGGAACATGTATCATGTATGAGAGTGGACCAGGTTAGATTACTGGCTCTATGGGTTTTCGCCATGTCATTCATGCCGAATTTTGCAAAAATAAAGACACAATCAAAACATAAACAATAACTACATTAAACTAAATATCCTCTGTCCTTAGACCCTCCTTCTCGGTAAGGAAAAAGTCCTAAAAAACCCAGCTGTGGGAGAAAAGTGCACTATCCAACAGAGCTAAAAAAAAAAAAAAAAGGCCTAAAAATATCTTTTAAAAATCAATCAAATAAGTATCAAATAAGTACAAAAATCCCAAATTAATCTCGCGTAATAAAGAATGTGACTGAACAGGAGCAGTTCTAGTTATTTCCTGACTATCAACACTTACTTCCCACATTAAGAATACAACTTATCTAGGCCCTTGCGTGCATTATTTAGACAACTACAAAGGCTACAAAGGCCACAAAGGCCATGAGGAACTTACAACCAACTACTTTGCACTTTCTTGAGCTGTCTAAATGACAGATGACACAAATCGTCTATAAGCCATTGTGGTAATAATCAGAAATGATGTACAGTGGATGAATTATTCTGTGTGGTGATTGGGTTGGAACAAACTGACTTTGTGATAAGTGACATCGGTGACAGCCACAGGCAGACAATAGCCAACTGTCAAATCCACAAGACGAGTGGAAGGCAGAAGCACACACACAACCAGTCTAGGTCAGTAATTGAGTGGGAGGGATGAGCTCTCTCACTGTATAACACCAGTCACCCCATCATCACCCAACAAGACCAATTTGTTGCCATGGGCGACCAACCAGGACTGGGACAATGTCAGCTGTCAATCACTCCGGTTAGTCATTGGTTTAGTGGTCACCAGCATTTAGACATACTATTGCTTAGTGAGTAAGACTATTTAAACCTAAAAATGCCAAAAAGTTAGGACGATGCATAAAATCTAAATAAAAAGGAAAAACATCTGAAGGGGCATTTTGTAGCTGTTTAGCAACTTTTTTGCGAGATGGTGCAGTCATCAAATTCAAAATGAATTTAATTCTAAATTTTCATGAAATTTAGTTTCAACACTATGTATGTTCTATAAACTCAGATGAGCAAACAGTTTTTTTTGTTATATATATATATATATATATATATATATATATATATACAGTGTCCCAACATTTTGGGAATTTGGGTTGTATTGGCATAAAAAGTAAAAAAAAAATGTTTATGTTGGATTTTGCAACAAAATCAGGCCCACATGGTCTTGAATAGAAAAGCAATATAAGATAGAGAATAAAAATGCATTGGTGCTTCTCCGTATCAGTCAAAACAGAGCGACATTGAGATTAGGCGTCACAGTGCGGAGAGAAGGAGCGCCCCAAACACAGATGTGAATAGTGAAAGGCCAGATATCATCCGTTCATTTTAAACAGAGTCGGTCGGTGATTGAGCGAGCAAGACAGTCTCTATGTGTGTGTCAGTGAGTGTGTTTGCATTCTGGCCCTAGGGTCGTGGCGGACACATTGACACAAAATAAACTGTACTCAATCTCCCGGCCTGTGATTGCTGCGCCAGTGTCAAGATAAAGTCCCGGGCCCGTGGCTACGCAGTGTGGCTAGCAGTGCTACAGTGGAGCACAAAAAAGGAGAAAGCCAGACAAAATATTCAAGACTTTTTAACTTCTTGACAAACACTTGATTTAATACCAGTGTAACACAGTTAATTAAAAGAAGTGGTGGATGAACCAGGCATTACACCTATCAGCTAGTGGAATAATAGAAGTTATATTTTATCTTTGTAGTCCTTGATTTTTTTGATTTTCAGAAATACTTGCAGCAGTGTACATCAAAGTCAAAGTAAAGCTAAGTAAAAGTGTGAAAGAACATGCTTTGTAACAGTTTGTGAATATGTAAAAACACCTGAACTCCTCGGCCCCGAGCCCGACACACCATCGCTCCCCCCTCCACAAATTCATCACCATATGAATATTGCAGCCGTGACAAGTGCATGTAAACAGACACAGGCAGAGCGCTCAAATCCACTCACTGAGGGCTATTAAGACGTCAGCCGCCGCAGAGTGTCTGACAGAGGAGAGAAACGCCATGTACCAGTCCCGGTAACAGAGCAGCTGAGACAGGAGCGGAGGGAGAGCAAAAAAGTGGACAGACAGAGGAAAAAAAAAAACAAGGAAAGAAAAAAGAATTGCTGGCAGACTGCTAATTTTACTTGTCGCAGAAAAAAGTACCTAACCGATGCTCAAACTGTCATTGTTACTGTCACCTCAAACCCCGGCAGAGGAGATGTGTGTGCCAGTGTGTGCGCTCAGGACGAAGAGGGTGGTGGAGGGGCTTTTTTCAAGTGTGGAATTTGGGTTCCGAGGCTAACTCACTGTCTACTGTCATACCCAGAAAGTTTGAAATTCATGCCAAACTAGAAGCACTTGGAGAGCACAGACCTCCACAGAGGCATTACAGTTCCACCCTTTAACCCCTTTTCAACCACAAATTTTGCTTCCTAAACAAAAAAATATATAAATAAATAAACTTTCACACTAAAAGAGATTTGTTTTGTTCCTTTACCCATTACCTTTTCTGAAAATCCAACCGTAACGTTGCTAACAGGCAAACACTTGTAAAAACATAACCAGGTGGAGGTAAAGAATCACTCAATGTACATAATTATCCAGATCCACATCAAAAATGATTTGTCCCTTTGCCCAAAACTGACCTTTCCTGAAAATATCAAAAAACATATTTGCTAACCTTAACTTTGTTAATATAGGTTAACTGTGACATTGTGATCAGTGTAATGTGCATTTAGGAAGTGGATCATTACGTGACAACCCAGAAGTGCGATGTAAAAATGTGTTTGTTTGAAAGTATAGCAAGAGTCACTCATTAATGAATTTTTTATATGCAGAAATACATCTCTTCATTTCAAGTGATGAGTGATGAGGTTACAGAGTAAAAAGTTATCTGCATCAAAGCAATCCATTTATCAAGTGTATTTAAGTGGCTATACATACATTTAGTGTAGTGCTATCTATAACAGTTAAGACTGTATACAGTATAGGGCAAAATATGGCTATAAAAACAGATTGTGGCATTCAAGGCCAAGTACTACAATTTTTATACAGAAAGTGATGCTCACATTCAAGGACATACTGTATAATGCAATCAATGTATTAGACTTTGTGTTAGATATATTGGCCTTGGTGAAACAATGTCAGTTTGCTGACAATAAAATAGTAGAACTCATGTTTGGCAACTACATACTGTAATAGGATTTCATAGCCATGTGATCCATTTCCTGGTCCAAATGTAACATTTTGAAGATGTAAAGAAACATACTTTTTAAAATATTTAATATAAAAGCCAAAGTTCTTGAGAAAGTAGGAAAGCCTCAAGTCAATTTAGACTTGTTTGAACTTGCTTCCCCCTCATGCTCCGAGAAACCAACAGATACACTGGAATTGTGACCTTCAAAGAGGGACAAGGGTCTATCAGTCCGCGGATCTGTTAGGCCCATAACCTGCGGCGACAGGTCCTTAGCGCGCCACGCGGACAGAGCCGTAACAGATGCCCGGCTAAGTGCCTGATTAAAACTTAATGTGCAGAAAGAGCAGTGTGTGTTTGTGCGCCGGGGAGGGTGCGACATGGGCACCAGCCCTCCAGCGACAAGAGGGGCCATGCCAGCTGCTTCTCTCCCCAGAGACGGAGCCCCGGAGCTGGGCAACGAGGCAGGGGAGTCAGGGGAGCCTCCACGGGGCCAGGGCACAGTCACAACAGGAGTGGCATATGTGACATGACACTCCACTTATCAAATGAGACTTCATTTTCTAATTATCACATAGCGCCATGAACCAGTCCCAGTTAAGACACAGACAACAGTTGGGCCTCCAAGACACGTCCAAACCTACTTTTTAGACAAACAAAGCTGAATAAATGAGACACTGTACACAAAATAATGCTTGGAGTACAAACATTGCCTCGGTACATTACTGTCCTGTCACTGCATGTATTTATGTGTAAGTGAATTAAGTCTATGACCTGAAATGTTCAAGCAAAAGTTTCCTGGGGTAGAACTTCTCTATCTTCAAAAAAAAATTGTAACCATATGTCATGACAATGAACGAACCACTGCCGAAGCATTTTACCCCAGAGCTGGAAGTAGCAAAGCTGAAGATGTTGAGGTGCTCTTTGGAAGTGACAAAGAGTTAAAGATGAGTACTTCAGAGGGACAGCTCTTGTTAGATGTTTTGGAGAGAAAGTCAGAAAGGCCAGATTGAGAGGATTTGGACGTGTACAGAGGATTAGTGAATATGTCAGTAAAAGGATGTTCAGGTTACTTGCCAGGCATGCAGCGGGACTAGAGACAGACCAAAAAGGAGATTTATGGATGTACGTGAATGAGCACTTGAAGTGTGTTGGTGTGAGAGGATGCAGAGGATAGGGTAAGGTGTAGACAGATGATTTGCTGTGGCCCCTGAAACAGAAAAGCCAAAAGAAAAAGAAGATGCGTGTCTTTGCAACTTTTGGCCTAGCCTGAACTTGAGGCAGGAGAATGGAGTTTAGATTGTGAGAGGCATTTGCGAATACAGTAAAGTGAAGCTAAAGAGAAAGTTGAGTTGAGACTATGGCATGGTTTGTTTTAGAAGAATACTTAAGAACTGAAGGACAAAAATATAAGGCTGACCAAGGTTGTCATTATCAAATTTGAATCAAAACAGGTTCCTATCTCATAAGTTTCACTACTCTCTACAAATCTTCATGAATGAGACTAACTTTACTGTGTTTGTGTGTCCTGGAGTATGAGTAGCTTCTTGGGTCAACTAGCCAGCAGCCAATAATTTACCCACTGACAGAAAATTTCATCTGCCTATCATCTTCACCCCCATCTTACTCCCTCTCTCTGTTGCTCCCTCCATCTCTCTCTCACTGATTATGCCGTCAATACGATGCGGATGAGAGGAGCTGACAATTGACCAGCCTGGATCAATATCAGCTAATAAGCATGTCAGCAGAGAGGAGAAAAGAGCAAAGAATCGACTGGAGAGAGACAGGGAGAGAGGACGGGTGAGAGAGTGACGGTGGAGAAAAGCCCGTTTGATTCAATTCCGTTGCTTGGCGTGTGGAGGTGTAAGTGGGATGATTGGCCTGTTATTGCTGGTTTAATGTTAGGCAATCAGAGCCCTAGTGGTCTAGATATCAACAAACATCCATCAAATTGTCCCTTCTTCTTCTTGATACCACCTCCTCGGCATGGCCCCGCCTGGACCCCGACAAACAATACCACAACAATGAGAGGCGAGCGATGGTGCCGTTTAAAAACCACCCCAGGGAGGATGAATTGATAGCCTTGCACAAGAAAACACGCTTGTTTGGGGTGTTTTGTTTGTGCCGGGGAGATCTCTCTTGATTTTATTTTTTCATTCTGCTTTTCTCTCCTGCCTCTCGCTGTCTTTCCCCTTGGCAGAGGAGCATACCGTTGTTGATGGTGATATAATAACACAGTCAGGTGTCTGTGGCCAATTCCCTGTCATTTGGACTTTTGCGTAAATCACCATGTATTTTTCGCTTCTTTTCTTTCTACTTGCTTTCTCTATTTCACTGCTCGATCATCTATTTTTTTTGCCAAGGTGTCATTTTCTTTTGCTCAAATTACCTTTTTCGTGGCCCCCCAGATGCCACAATTGCAGGTGTTGTATGGATCCTGATGGAAGCTTTTCTGTCTAAATGCAACAGTGGTACTTGCACAGCTAGTCAACAATACTTAGTGTAATGCTGCCTATTATCGGAGCAGGAAGATAAATGACTGAGTCCAAAACACTCTTTGACTAACTGGCTGATAGACTCAGTGAAAGACTGCAAAATGACAAAAAGATAAACACAACACAAGTTGATTGACTGGGTGTTTGCAAAGCAGATGACTGATGGATTGCTCGAGTTTTCCTGTCTGTGTGGGAATTTGAATGAACTAAACAAGCAGATTCCTATACAACAAGAAAGAATCTATAGAAACAAAATTAGTAGCTAGATTTCCGTCTGGGATTAGTAATATCGCACTTGTTTAACAAAACATACAACTTATTATTGCTCAAATGTACCACAGTACCTGCTATAAACAATCAAAGCATTTATGTAAGTTTCAAAACCACAGATAATGTTCAGGCCCTTTGCAAAAGCATAGGCAGCTACAAAGCTAGGATGAAGGATGAAGCATGAAGCAACAGTGTTAGGGCCGCCCGAGCATATTGTGATACAGTACATGGTAATTGAGAAGCAACTGCAAAAAATGTCTCAGCGGTCCCACTGACCACACTAGTAATAATAGTATTTTATATACAGAATATATATTATATACAGTATATAATATATTATACAATAATATTTTTACTGTCAAAAGGGAAATTCAAAAAGTCAATAATTTTCACCAGCGTCAGTTCTTCTCAGGCCCTCACTGCAATCTTGTCACAACATTCATTTGTTAATATTCACATTAGGTAAAACCATGTTAGATCTCTCAGCACCATATCCAAACCAGTTGCTAAAACTCCCTTGGAAATACAATACTCGGGCTTTTCAGCTCGGGTCTGTTTTGTTGTTACATAAAAAAGTGCACACCACTGTCCTAAGCTTTTAACAATGTGGCATGAATCCTACCAAACAAGTCCCACAATTTTGTTTATTACAGATTAGAACTTAGTACTCCCAAACTTTGTATCTTGTTTACAACACAGCAACTCAAAAAGTCCATAACCTTTTCTGACCTCCTCCATCGTCTACATTTTAAACACCATTCACAACTCCCTACCTTCATATTAAGTCTATGGCCCTAGCAGCAGTGCACCTCAGGGTGGGACTGATTGCAACAGGACATGGGGACGAGTGAAGGAATGGAGGGCGTGGACGGAGCGTTGAGAGTGGCGTTGTTCTCATTTACATGTTTATAGCTCCACCATAGGGAGGGGACACTGCTTGTTTTCCAGCAGACATGTCCAATTATCAGAACTGTTGTTTCTGAATGCCACTCACACAACCAAGCGCACAACCAGACACACACGTTAGGAGCCAGCTGCATGACCCGGGAGAACGGGCTGGTTAGTCTACTGTGAGGGTCATACGGGACATAAGGAGCAAGGAATGACATCTGTGAATTTGTGTGCGTATGGGACACGGTGACCCATGCAGCTGGGGCAGTGCCAACCCGTTCACAGACACACAAGAATTAGCTCATCATTCAAAAACACCAGACACACTGCCTGGGACATAACGTATGCCATATGGCCAACACACAAACTCAAGCATACCTAATGTGTTATTTCCATGTTAATGCAAAGCTCGTCTTTGTCATGGCAACCGGGATGATTGGCAGATCCGGAAAGATGAGTGGAGGCAGAAATGCAAGAAGGCAAATAAGAAAAATGAACTATAGGGACCAAATATAATACTTCTTAACCCCTCTACTTCACAAACATTCATGCAAAAGATAAAAGCGCAACAATTTATTGCGGTATATCCCAAAAAATAATTGAAGGACCGAAGCTGCAAGAAGGCCAACAATGCAGTCACATGCCATCTGATAGTAAGAGTCTCTTGTCTGCTCGTTCCTCAGTCCACCCTCCTCCTGACAAATACACACACACACACTGGTGGGGAGAGGAGAATATTAAAAACAAACAAACAGAGAATTGACTTGCTGAGAAGAATTACAGAGGTGCTGATTACATCTGACCTTTCACCTCTGCTGTCAGGAAGTGGTCTCTTGTTGTCACCTCCATTTATATGTCAGCTTGCCTCCCACCAATGCATTTGATTCTTGGTTAAGACATTTTACTGCTTTACTGTTACATATTGAGAGAATAATGCAAAAATCAGAACAAAGAAAATAATAGAAACAAAAGAGCTACAAATAAATCAATAATGCTTTTACTACTTTACTTTTATAATGCATTTACTTGTACTAATCTGTATTTTTAACAGCATTGCACATACAGTACATACTGATGTTTAGATCACAGTGGCACTGAATGTGATTTCCACCATGTCATAATAGTGTGCACATTTGAAGGACATAATGACAAAAATATAAGTATATAATATAATATATATTAATGAAAGTGGAAGTAGTAAGCACTACATCCTCTTAACTATGAGATTGTGGGTTCAAGTCCCTGGAATTACCGACAGACAGAGTGGAGACTGCATGTCCTCCCTATGTTACTGTGGGTTCTCACAAGTGTCAGCTCCCTGACTGCCTGGCAAGGGTGTATCCCACCTAAGTACTATAGTAGTTATGTGAGATCCAGCCCTTTGTGACCCCCTAATTGGAATAAGTGGTAGAAGATAGAATGTTTAATTATTGTGGCTAAATGTGAATAACAAAAAAATAAGTTGTAAAATGTTTTAATTTTCTGAGATATTAAATTTTATTTTTTTATTTATTGCAAGCCATAATCATCACAATTAAAATGTTTAAAATGTTTCACTCTATGTGTACTGAATCAATGAATCTGATTGTACCATGAAAGCATTTTATTTTGAACTGAAGTACTACAATTTGCACTTTACAGCGACATTCGAATTTATTGATGCACTCCTCTTATCCAGTCCAAACTGTACATTAAAATCAGTTCATAAACATAACACTCTGTACAAAAAAGATTTATTCAAAGACAAATTATCTACATGTATTATGTAATTAAATGTTTAACAAATACTTATGCAACTTATGCAACACTTGTTAATTTCTAACACATGGTTTTAGGTCCAAGTCTTGGGTCTAGGCCAACACATACCTAAACATACTTGGCCAGGTCACACCCGATTGGGGCAAGACCAGAGGTCACCCAAAGGCCATGTTGAGAAAAAGTGATTCAACAAACTACCTATTGTTTGGATACACTAATAAAAATAACAAGCCAACATGCCAATGAACTGCTTCTCACAAAGACAGCAATTAATGCAAAGACAGCTTTCTTTGTCCAAGGTGTATACTGCACTCGACTCAGGTTGAACATACAGTATCTGTATACGAGCTGTCTGATCTGTTAAGGGACTTAGAGTTGTGTAAAGCTATTTAGGGTTTTGAACACACAATATAGATAGAATGTAAACTTGTAAGTGGCTTATTTTTATGAGAGTACACTAGCAAACAATCAAATTGTTAGGAACATGTATAATTTGCAGCAAGTCTTCTGTTTTAACAACTTGGATTTTAAATACATTTTCAGTAAAGGTAGGTAACAAAGAACAAACTATTAGGGTTTGGTGAGCATATGGATTACTGTTTGGATACAGATATTTTTAAAGATTTTTTACCATTTTACAGGGATGAACTATAATGTCTTGGTGGAGGTTTTTGCCCCCAGAGTACATCCGTTTTAGATGATGTCTTTATTTCACAGGTCGCCACACAGTCAATGGGTAATTCAGCATAGTTTTTTATATCAATTGCCTTGATACCCCCCTCTTCATTATCCCATTATCTGGGCTTGGAACTGACACAAAAGTGAATTGTAGTTGCAGCTTCCTCCTCTGGAAAACAGCCTTTAACTGTATTCTTAGCAGCAATAAATTAAATATGGAAAAGGCAGTGTACGCCAACCAGCCAATGGGAACGTCCTCAATTTTAGGCCTCTATCTTTGCAAGCATGTGATGTGCATGCTAATTTCATAAAAATCCTTAAAACTACAACTTATGTAATGTCAGACTTGTTTTTTCAAAGATGTTTTCAATTACAAAATGCTATAAGCTGATTTATCCTCTGAAAATGTAAAGTAATGTAAAGTAAGGTAATCAGTGTTAGTCCTAACTGGAGCTAAGAGAGCTGAAACTGGCAGACCCGATCAGAGACATATCGCTGATGCTCAGTCGGCTAGATCCCATGACCCAGATTGTTGAGCCTGCTATTCCTCGGACTTCTATCTTCCTATCTCCCCCTGCTCTGTCTCTTCCTCTAATGACTGGAGTGTGATAGTTAACTGTTGCTGCAGTAGAGCTAACACTGGTATGGCACAGGCACTGATTTGGCGGCAGTCACAGCTGAAAGGCTTTTATCCTCACAGAGATGGACACACCAGGCCCTCTGAGGGACACACATGTACACAAAAAAAGCAAAACTAGACTCTGATCAAGTGTTGAATTTTAGGGAATACTTCTATTTCTACATCTCACAAATGGGAAAACAAAGGTCTGCAAGAAGCTACTGTATGTTAATATATATAGGAAATAAAAATTGCCCGTGTCGTATGACCCAGAAGGCTTTGCAGCAGTCTACAAGTATATTGGTCAGGCTACAGATCAATGGAGCTCTTCAGGCTTCTTGGCAGTATGATACCACATCAGGTCACACAAGTGCACTAAAGCCGACAAGAATCTAGAAGGAAAAAAAATCAAACATGTTCCGAGAGATTTGAACTGTGGACCCCTCGACTATAGCGAGGCTTGAAATCACTTGCTTTAGACTGAGTAGCTACTGTATGTTACTTCCAAAAACAAAATCTGTAGAAATATTTTGCAACTGTACTGCCTATCACGAGTATAGTAAAGTGAAAGCAAAGTATCAGTACTGGAGGTGCTACCATATTGGACTATCTGAGCATTGATAGCACGCTTGAATAAAAAAGTTGATCTTGTCCTTCTGTCACATGAATATGAATGTGCTAAAAGTTCATTCTGCCTACTCCTGCTTTCTCAGTTTAATTGGCAATATGAACTGGACATCTGGGGGATTTGCAGCCATTTATAGTGTTTGAGTGTCTTCAAAAACAAACATGCCCCGAGCCACTGCAGGGCATTCAAAATATAGCTCCAGGGCCTATCCAGTACAGTGTTTCTCCCTCGCTGGTTTGACTATGGCACTTATCTGCCTACTGCAGAGAGAGGAGTGCAGATCGCACACCGATGAGTTCTGCTGCCAGTGTGGGTCTGTGTGTGCTCCCTCATATGTGTCTGTTTGTACTGTAAGTGTGTAACTCCAGTTTATTTTGTGCGCATCCCTGTATGTCTGTGGGTGTGTGTTGGATGTGCGTCGATGTATTTGCCATTCGGTACAGTGCACAGGGCTGTGTTTGTCTCCCTTTAGCTCTTCCACTTATCTTGACATGCAAACCCCCCGTGTGAAGGTGTGAGATGTGAGTAGTGGCGTCTGACTGTGAGGAGATTTGAGCGCCGGTAATATTCAGGTTTGGGATCCTTCTCTCTCTGTGGGATTAACCTCAGATGGAAAAGATCTGGCCTGCAGACTTTTGACAAAGCAACAGTTATGCATGATACAAGAGCTCAGACAACATATGTCACATCAAGCCCAGCCCTTCTTTAGATCACAACTGCTGCATATTTTGATTCAGCCAGAAGCCCCACTTGTGCTCACAGTATATCTGAAATAACTGTTAAATTTTCTCAAGGGTTTATGTGCTCCAATGTATTTAGCATGTTGTTCGCAATGCCACAACCAGTAATTGTATAATGTCAAACCAAACACTCAACAAAAACTGTCATGTTATTAAAGCCATCTTTACTTTGCAGTGTAAATAGTATGTTTCCCCGCTCAGCCAACTGACACAATATCTCTGGATTAAGTAGCGCATAAATGTGGAAGTGACTGGTTGTTTGTCCGTAGTGTTCCTAAATGTTAGCCCTGCAACAAACTGACCATTGACCAGGGTGTACCCTGCCTCAGGCTCATAGTTGCTGAGAGAGGCTTCAGCCACAAAAATGACAAAATATTTAAAATTCACACTTAGTAGCAATCCATTTTTTTACCCAAGTATAAATTTTCTCAAGACTTCTCCCATTGCTTTTTTAGGAGTGACATAAGAAAATGTCTTAAAAGCACGATGATTTAGTACTTGGAGAGCTTATACCCTAATTGCAAGCACCAGAGAGGGAAAAGACAGAAGAAGAAAAATTAGGTAAAGTTATGAAAAGAACATATTCTCAACACATATTTGTGCCATATGAGCTGGCTCCATTGTGACTGTGTGTGTGTCAGAGACGGAGAGAATGAAGAGACAGCCACCAGCGAGGGTCATCCGTCCATCTGTCCAGCCAACGGTCAATTTGGAGCCGAAGAATAGAGGCACTGAGTCAGGTAAATGGCAAGCACAAAGTGTGTATGTGCAAGTGTGTGCTCCTGGGCCCGTGTGGGCTCGCTGCATTGAAAAGCAACAGCGAGTCAGAGCAACTCCATCACTGTGCATGAATAGGGACACCCAGGGATGGACGGATAGAAAAGGAGATGGGAGAATGGGGTAAGGAGAGGCAGAGGATGCAGAGTGACAGGTGGAGGTTATCTGACCACTGAGACCAGGGACTCGGAAGGGAACTGGGCTATTGTACAGTATAGGAGCTGCTATACTGTGAAAATACATGCAGAGCCAGTTGCATCAGAGAGGCTTTACCGGGGGATATACAGCATGTGCAGCATGAAGAACTGCTCATTTTATATAATTTTATATATGACAAGCAGTTTGGGGTTTTAAACTTTGAAAAAAGCACACATGTAGAGTAGGAAAAAGTTTGAACAATATAACAAAGCACTGTGTGCCAAAAATATATCACCAGAAAATATAGGCTGCTAATTACAGTGTAACTGACCAAGCACCCTGATGCCCTCCTCATGATAACGCCTCCTGTATTGCAGTGGTGGAGCAACAGACCCACCTGCAAGATGGATGCTATACTGACCATGACTGGTTTGCATTCTGTAGCCAGAGCAGTCAGTACACTGATAAAGTAAAATCAAATCCCAGTAAATAAATGAACTTTAAACATTTTCCTGCATCTCCCATCTTGCTTGTTACGGCTCCTAGACCACCAATCAAATCAAAGGTGCAAAAAGATATGTATTCTTTATCTAGTGGCATGCATTTACATACTGTGTATACACAACCTAGGATAGGACATATCCCTTAATTTAATTAGTACTAATACCGTCTCTAAAACTATCTTTGCATCAGTGCAATGCCTTCCACACACAATCTGTAGCCTGGACTCCGCTCTTCCCTCATTTCCTTCTCCTCCTGCGGGTTAGTTACTGTTCATGTCTGTCGTCTCTCTCTCTATGCCTCCCACCTCAGGGCCACTCCAGTCTAAATGGAGTGATTAGTCTAAAGTGGGTGCTGTCAGTGAGATCATCCTAAGATAGAGTCCTATCTGGAATGACCTGAGCCGACAGCGGACCAGCTCCGGAGAGACAAGCAGAAAAGGGAGAGAGAGGGAGACTATTAAATGTTCTGTTTGTGACAGCTAGCTCCGGGCTAGAGCCGGGCCTAGTCTCTTCAGCGCTCCAGCCGCATCCAGCGACGCTCTGCCTTTTGTAGTGGAATGATGAGAGGATGGGAGAGCTTGCGGACACATTAACTAAATAAATCGAGACATATGATCATAAATAAATAGGGCTTAAAGATTAAAAGGCTTTGGCCTCCACCTGTCTTTTCCTTTCTATATCATTCAAACACACACGCGCCACACACAAAAGGACAAGGACACAGTATTACAATGGGCTGCAGAGGGCAAAGGCTGACAAAAGCCATTTCATCATGGGTTAACCTCATTCACACATTAATCTGCCACAATAGCTTCCTAATCACATAATCCGCAGAAATTATACAGGCAACACCTTTAAAATTATGATTGCACAGCTGGAGGGAGGGGGGATTAGCTGACAGAAATGGGAGTGTGTGTGGGCCTGAACTGCTCTTATCCAAAAAGCATGTTATACTGTCCAAGTGAGAGAGCATATCCTCTCTGAGGCAGGGGCTGACCCTCCTGACGCGCTATGGGATGTGCTGGCTTTGGCACAGGCAAAGTTGTGAGAGTGGCAGGACATTACAAGTGACTCTCAGGGTGTTCACACTAAGAGGTTCAGAATTGTTGTTTTTATGGTAGAAAATTAAAAGGATGTGTTAAGTCTGTTGAAATATATGAATGCATGTACAGTTCAACAGAATTAGTATTAAAACAAAGTTGATCTAAAAATTATTTATGATATTGTTGGAAGTCAAGATAGAGTGGCCAGGACATATCTCAGTCAGGTCGAGACTTTGCCCTATGGTACGCTACTAAACTCATGATCTGAGACCTTGAGACATCATCTAGAGTTACCAAATTAAATCTATGGGCAAAAAACAGTAATCAAATTAAATGAAAGTCTGCTTGAAGTGTAAAAGAAAGAAAGTGTGCTTTTAGAGCTGGCTACATTTCTTTAATGTTTACATAAAGAAACAGGACAAAAACAAAAAAAGAAAGGGGGTGTAAAATGTGGATAAGTTTGCAAAGCATTCACAACATGTTTGATGAAGTAAATGCTGGTTCGCATCAGCATAGCTCTAAACTAAACATGAGGATTTTAGCTAAACTCTTTGGTTTGGTGTCACATATTAATATTATGAGGTGGCATTTGAGGTCAGATTTTGTATTAAAATAAATGCAGGAAAAAGTAGCTATGCTGTTGTGGTGGAAATAGAGTAGCTGAGCTTTAACATTAAAATTTTTTTATGTATACAGAGGACAACTTGAGGGCTGTACGTAGTTAAATAAAATGGCTTGGGTGTGCTCAACTAAACAATGCATTTAAATGTATAGAGTGTCATACAAAGTAGCCTGTTGACCAAGTGCCACACACGTTTTGTTATTTTGTACAAGGCTGTGTGTGTCAATAGCTGTACAATTCAGCACATCCACTCTGTCCCAGTGTTAAGGTGTGTTGATTATTTGTCAAGTGAGTAAAACTGCAGTTGTGTGTATCCACATGTGCCTGTGTAAACACTATTATGTTTGAAATGGATGAGATTCCTGCCACTCCAGAGCACATAACTGCACTAATCACTGCTCCACATAATGCACCATCTTACACACACCTACACCTAGCATTGTTGCTACAAATGATCAACACCTCGAGTGTTTTGTTAAAGAGAAAAGCCCTTCTCATTAAGGTCATGTTTCAAATAGCAATTGACCTTTAGATGTATGTGAATGCTGGGATGTATATGCTATGCTTATTATGTGGCAACTACCAAAACAGCTAGTGTGTGTATCCAGAGATAAGTTTCGCTCCCTATGCATGTCTTAGTGCACTCAGCTGGTTTTATCCAAACTGGATGTGGCTGTGTGAAACTCCTCAGATAGACAAGGTGGGATTAAGAGGAGAGGATAGACTTTCAGTGAGAGAGAGGGAACAGGAAAGCGGAGATGCTTGAGAGAGCCCATCACGTATGCATTGAAAAATTCTCCCTCACTGCAATTATTCAAGAGCTGCTGTTTTCGGCCAAAAGATGACGAGCAGGGTTAAGGGAAAGGGACAGGAACTGAAGTCAGATGAAATAACATCAAGGTTCGACAAGCTAACAAGAGTAATTGAGTGTGCATGCAGGTAGTAAAAGATACATGGGAGCAAGAAAAAACTGCAGTTACACTAAGTGAAATCTAAGTAAAGACTTTTTTGGCTGTATGTTAAAAAAAAAATAATAATAATGCAGGAGTTAGTTTAGAGTAAACACAAACTTATTCACTGGCACTATTTAACAAAAAACAGTATGTGGAAGGTATCTGTATTCCTCAGGATAGCATAGATAGTGCATCCTTCTTTTGCAGAGATGTCTTAACACCAAATCTGATAAAGTCATAAAGGAAATAACTCCTTAGGTCCAGCGTATAGGAACTGGTATAAGTTTGACTAAGCCATATTTCAGCCATTTTGTAGCCATTTCTGTCAAATACTTTGTGTCTGACTCACATAATCAGCAATCATGTGTCATCAGTAAGTAAAAGGTGAAGTTCTGTGTTTATTTTTTAAATGCTTTCTGCTGGTGAATATGTTTGGAAATGTTTCTCACTATTAAATGTTAAACTACAAATGGTTTGGTAAGGGTTCTGATATTCTTTCCAGGCATTGGACCTATCTTAAAATGATAAAGATATAGTGCCCAAATCTAAATCCAGTTCAGGGATAAATGCTCTATACATTGAGACACAATGTTCTTGGTATCTTTGGCCATATCTTGAAATTATACAGAATCCTTGAAAAACTGTTTATCTTTGGCTCATTACTGACCTTTCAGCCCCAGATCCAGTAAAGCACATGCATTTAACAAAAATATGCTTTCACTTTTTTCTCTTACATCAAAGAAATCCAGAAACATTTAAAACAAAGTACAGTGTATAAAACCACTGAACATCTATCACAGCAGTCCTCAGCAGTAAAAGCGATCCTGTGCTAGCTAATCGGATTGTTCTTGCTGCGGGCTAGCCTCTAAACATATAGGGACTACACCCGTTTGATGTTAAAAGCTTGACTTAGTCCTGCTGAATATTGCATAGAGCTAATGTTTCACAGCCTGGCACAGATTGGCAAGTACAGTCTCCTGGGTGAAGCAAAGGTGAAGCAAGTGTGTAGGATGGGAGCAGTGGGTGTGCCCTCAAATATATAAAATAAACCACTATAGAAGAAGACATCCACAAACGCATTGGCCCATCTCGCAATGGTTAAGCTGGATTTGAACAAGATATTTTCTAATTAAGGGGTAAATGCTCCATCTGTTGAGCCACAACACTCTTATATTGCACAATGTTAAAGAGTTTGTTAAAACTAATGTGCTTTTTGAGTTGGACAGTGGTGATACTATGCATAATGTATAATAATAACTTTAAACTATGCATTTTAATCCAAAAAACTAATCCAATAAACTAAAAACACAAATGTATTGGCTCTATCTTGCAATAAAGATAAAATGCCCTGACTTGTACATAAATGAGGGCTTTTCTAGGTCAGGGGTAAATGCTCGATCCATGGCTTGAGCCATAAAGCCTTTGGTAACTGGTCCAGTGGTAAAGAATGTGGTAAAACTAATTTTGTTTTTTGAGGAGAACAGTGATGATCAATGTTTACATTTTAAACATACAATAAATCTCTATATAGGTACCTGATTGAACTGCAGGGATTTGATTTCTGATGCAATATTAGTCTAAGACAGATAGATAATAACCCTCTAAGATAACCAATATAGGACAACTGTTTTATTACTCAAATATACAGTAATTAAATTATTGTTGTGCTGCTGCTTTGCACCCCTTCCTCTAAGTGACAACATCTCCTTCTCTTATGCAAACCTCTTACTGTGTACGTCTGTCTCTATCATGTACCATTCTATGAATCTACTTTGCGTCCTGACTTTCCCTCATTAAATCTCTCTCCCGTCTGACACGTTCTGTTAGCATTAGCGAGGCGGCTAACTGGAAAACCATCTGCTGCATGTACCTCTTTAGCCCATTATGTGCTTGTCTGAAGCTATCGCATGTGCATACTGTAGCTGGGCATATATATTTCTGGAGATTTAGGATTTAGACATCTCAAGGACAGTTTTCACACAAGTTGTTTTCAGACTATTGCTGCTTTACTGATAAGGCTGTTCAAACCCAAAGGAGGTTATGTTCTTGCAGGTAAGGATTTGAAGGTTTGTCTGTTGGTTAGTCTGTTAGCATGACAACTAATGACCAGATTTTTATGACATTTTTCAGAAAGGTCAGTAATGGAATAATAATAATTAAAAAAAAAAAAGATTAGTTAATGTTGTGGATCTGGGAATTTTAGAGAAGATTTGGTACAATTGCAATATAGACCCTTCCAGGCGTGACATTATTAGAAAAGTTGTGCACGCAGCCTGATACCAAGATTAACATTCTAGCCCATTAATTTCTACAATGGAGCAAAATAAAAATAATAGACATGTTTGGGCAGCAGGAATGAATGTTTGTTATTTATATATTTATTAAACATTGCTCCGAATTAATATGACCTACATCTGAGTCAGTTCCATTTGCTAAAATGAGTAAAGTAGAATTTGTGGTGATTGATCATTTAAATCTAAGCATACTTGGCCTGCTTAACATTGAAATTAAGAAATGTAAATTACATGTCGATTAGCTTATATGCTAATTATAGACGCTAATTGTTACATTAAATAAAACGGCTGAACGTTGACACACTTGCTAATGTTTTCTAACTAGGCTCTGATATTACTCACATGTGGCAGAGTGGTTGTCATGTGCTAAACCTTGATTATTCATAATTTGGTATATTTGGTGGCTAGTGCTAAGTCCTCCATTTAAAAATATATTATCATGTTCTTAAACATCCGGTACCAGTCTTTGAAATGCAGATATTCTGTTTACAAACACAAGAAGGGTCTATTGGGCTAAAGATACACATCCCACTACAAAGACAAGTAAATAAGAAAAATTAGGTTACTGGATATGTTACCATAAAAAGACGTTCACCTCTGAACAAGAACATCTGTAACTCAGGTTCAGGCCTGGACAGTACACTGTTACCATTGCAAGATAGGGCCAATACCTTGGTGTGGTAATGTTAAAAAGGTTAATTTTGCAACTTGTTGTACTAAGGGTGCAAATAGTTCTAATCAATTACAATGAATATTAATTAAGGGCTTTGGACATTTCTGTTGTAGATAACTCGGACATTACTTTTGTTTGGAGAGATTATAAAGTTTGGAAAAATATAACAGAGCTGTGAGTGCTTGAGAAGATGTGAATAATTCATTTTCTTTACCTTAGAAGAGGTTTTCCTACCAGTATGTCTTTTTGTGTGTTGTCATATCACACAAATAGGGTTGTCTCTGTATAATGGGACAGCGGGATCTTGACAATGCTGATTTGGAAACCCCAAAGGTTGCCTGAATCAAACTGCCATTCACACACACACACACATACACATACACAGACATACACCGGGGGAGGCCCTCATCAGAGGAAGCTACGTTGTTTTACCAACACAAATCACATCAAGTGATTAGACACACTACAGTCACTGTGGAGACAGGTGGGAACGGCCACAGATGATGAAACAGGGCTTCTATCAGCAAATCACACACACATTGACACATGCAAGAATGCAAGCACACAATCAAACGCACACAGAGGGATGCCATCAGGAAATCAGCGGCCAATCAGAATAATTTGACTAGGATGATGACAGGTCTGTCCAGGGAACAATCTGAGGCTGCTGTCAGTGAAAGAGGCCATCGTTATCACCCCTGCACTGTCAGTTTGACACAAAATTATCTTTGCGTATTCAAAGGCATTACCTACTGCCTGGTTCACGTACACGCATACGACCGTTAGTTAAGAAGTGTGGCTGACCGCTCCAGCGTGTTTGTGTCCATTTGTCTATGTCATTTCTGCGCTTAAGGTGTGAGTCCCCTCTCGTCCACTCCCGCACACAGAATACCAATCTGACGCTGTGTCACTCAAACTGGCAAGCGTTAGTCTCCCTGGCAATTTCCATGCGATTCGATTTAGAGGGCTAATGTATAATAGGCCCTCGAAGGGAGGTGGGAGAGTATTAATTGAGATGGACTGAGCAGAGAGAGGGATAAAGGGACAGAGATGGAGAGAGACAGTGGTGTTAGTCTATAAGCCGAGAGTGGACTCTAGTGGATGCTGCCACTGTCACACACTCACACATACTGGTCAGTTGTCCTGGACAGAATTTAGCACTCAAGAGAGAAAACCAGTATTTCATTTCATTTATGATTTGGACAACAGTAGTAATGGCCTTGTAAACGTGTATTTATAGTATCTTTGTGCCATGATGAACATTCTACAGAGAAATGTTGTACTGCCTGGCTAAATCTGAACATAAAAATATCTACATTTTTCACCAGATGCCCTTCCTGACACAACCCTCTTCTTTATTGGGGATTGGGACCGGCACAAATAGTAGCTTGTAACCCTCTGTGGCTGGATTATCAACAAAAACGTAATACATTTTCATTCAATACTTAACCTCTGAGTTTTTATATAACACCTAGAAAGAAGATCCAATTAAAACAGTTAAGACAATAGCATTAGGAGTACATTTGTTATCCTTCACCGATTCCTAGAGCATGACCTGCCCCCAAGCCCTCCTCCTCCTCTTTGTACACAGAGGTCAAAGTGCAGGTCACGGAAGCAATGGCACACCTGGCAGGGATTCAGCATCTCGCTGCAGGACAAAGCAGCCATGGATAATCCCGATCATTACTGGATCCTCCTCCAATTCACCCTCCACTATACAAATTAAACAAGGCACACAAAAAGCAACATGCAGGAGATACAAGGAAGCATTCATGGGGTCACTGTATACTGTATACTTAACACTGTATGTGTTAAGTGACTTTACTGACAAATGCTGACTTAATTGGATCCAAGACGCAGGCTATATGAATAAATATGAACATAAACCAAACAGAATATGCTGTTTTTGAAATTGCATATTTTGATAAATAACATGTTTAGAAAGCAAAAAAAAGAACACTAAAGACAAAAGCATGTAAGTCAAACTCCAAAACTTCTTCTTAAAAGTTCAACAGTATTTGAATGATTAATGAGCTTGCCTACCAGTCCAACAATAAATTAGAATAAAGTAAAAGGGTGAAATATTTCAGCAGTTCTCAATTCAAAAAGTGAGTAGGCCTATATCAATATAGTATTGAGCAAAATATTACAAGCATTTATTTATTTTATATGTAATGACTGTGATGATGATGTATGTATTTCACTTATTGTGTACTGAATCTAATAAACGAGTTTCACTTTGAACTGAACTACTGAAATAAATGGACTTTTCAACAATTTGACGTATGTGTGGCCTCTAAAAACTCATAAAAGTTCAGAGCTTTACAAGTACAGTAGCTACAGTTTACAAAAAACTGACCAACCAATTTGATTTTGCCTTGAGGAGGTGCAGTGTGTTGCCTATTGTGCATCGTGCTGTCGTTGTGAGCCGTTGCCATTTTAGCAGCGATGCCGGTGATGCCTTACAGTGCGTACACGTGTGAGTGTGCGTGTGCCTGTTGAGCCCGGTCCCCCTATGACCACTTTAATGCACTAAGATGTTGTCAAGCAGGAATGTTATTGATGTTTCTAAGGCAACCTAGGGGCTTGAGCGGAGGATTATGTTGGGAGGGTAAAAAAAAAAGAAAAGAAAGAAAAGCGGCAGGAAGGGCAGGGAAAAACACAAAACACAGGACAGGAAGGACAGGAAAGACAGAAGGACGCAAGGAAAGAGGACTCTAATGTGCTTTAGCAAATGAAAGCCACCAGAAAATGGCAGGTGGACAAATGTTGGATAAGGATGTAAGGAGCGTGAGAGAAAGGAGCAATCAACACTAAACTTCAAAAGCTACTCGAGCTAACTGCCATTTTTATCTGCGAAAAGTGCTGTGTAAAAACATTGTTGATCGTTTTATTGGAAAGCAACTAGAATCATTTGTGCAACTGTTCTTTTCGCTTTAATTGAAAATAAAATAGCTGAGATGAGACAAAAATGACCTTGTTCAAATTCACATCAAAAATTGTCTAAAAAAAATCCAATATAATTATTACAGTATAGAGGAAGTCCTACTGCGATCGGTGCAGGAAAACTGTAAAAAAATGAAGAGAAAATGGCGAAAAAAAAGTCACCATTCTGAGTCCAGCTGGCACTAAATCACGTCTGCTGCTATACATAGCCTTTTCATTTTTTTTCACACACAGTGTTAAACATCCATCCTCTCTGTGTCCCTTGATCTTTCCGTGCCTGTCCCACATCAATCAAATCTACTCCCAAAATGATCATCTGTTTAAGGCAGATTATCTTAGGGAAAGCCATCTATCGAATTACAATAGCACTACTTTATCCACCTAGCCAGACATCATCCCTGGAGTGTGTGTGTGGAGTGTGCAGTGCCACAGAACAATGTCCAGTGCTGGTTTGTGCCCTGAGAAATGTGTACACATGTGGTGCTCCAGCTCTCCTGAAGCATTTCCTCCAAAAACACTTTGGTGCTGTTTGTCACTAGGCCTGCATTTACATAATTGTATGGTATCGCTGGACTCCGGGTTAGGTTCATTCACTTTCCAATCAACAAATATGTATTTTCCCTCTTAAATCCCTCTTTAAAAGCAAATATTTCAATGGCTCTCTGTGGTATATGAATAGAGGGATTCCCAAGGGGGTATTCAATGCAGTGCAGGTTTAAACTGCATTAATATACTGTTTTCTTCTTCATGTATGACTCAACTATGAATGTGAATACACTGCAAGGTACCTATTTTGCCTTTTTAAAGCAACACTAGTAAGCAGATTTTGATGATACAATTACTGCTTGCACAGTAAATAAATGCATAGTGTAATGCTATGATTAAGTGTTTTACTGCAATTTTACCAAGCTGTTGCTTTAATTTACATTGGTTTATAATTTTTACATTTATAATTTTGGAGATAGAATTTAATCCATTAATTAGCGGCTAGAACAAAATTATTAAACAGTGAAAAGTACACATTAACAGCAAAAAACTCTGCAATAACACTGTGGTTGACCCAGCTTCAAAAAGTAAATGCATCTTGTAATAACTATTAACTTTCTAGGTCAGTTTTTTTACCAAATCTTAGAGTAAAGCCTAGAGCCAATCCAAAGCACAAGATGTGTAAACAGTGTCTACAGGAAGTGAGACATTGAGACGGCAGGATTTCTCCTAAGTTTAGTGTTAACAAATGCCCCCCTTATTCCAGAGACAGAAAGTTACTCTGACTAGTAATTAAAAAAATTTAACTGCCGTTGCCAACAACACTTAATAGAGAGGCAGGGAATGAGGAGCGCTATAGCAGCGTGTGTGTGTTAGCCAAGGGGCCTGCTGCTCCAGGCACTCTCAGTGAACAATCAAAACAGCTCAATTTAGCCTTTATCTGCTGCTCAGGCGTGCACACATACACACAAATAAGGATTGCCATACGGCTCTAAGACAAAGGGACAGTGAAGTGTTGAATGGAGGAAGAGAGGGTTATGGTGGAATAAGCAGTGCACTACAGTAATGATGATGATGGCAGCAGTTTGGAAGGTCAGGTGAACTTGAAACTCAACACACACGCTGCACCTGATCAATATCTTCCCCATTCCTTTTTTTTTTCAGTGTTCTTCTCCATACTCCCCCACTCATCCTCGAATGCTAAGACCTGCCGGTATTGACTGGTACCGACCACAAGGCTCAATCAATTAAGAGCACACATAAGAGCACACATCAAGGCAAATATGTGGAGAGTGACAATGTGCAATCAACTGTTCCTCCACTACACCTTTGCTTTTCTTAAAGTCACTCAAAAGAAATAGTCTCAAAACAGACAAATATAGATTTATCCATTACCCACTGGCTTATGAGCATCTAAATGAAAACAATACTTCTGCACATTCAGTCAACACATAATAAAATCACTTTTATCTTCCAAATACACACATCTAAATAAGCAGCCCATTCAGGGTCCTGCACTGTGGTCTGAGGGTCTTCCTCACATAAGGTTTATGTGAGAACCTGTTAAACTGCAGCCACTGCTCCCACCCTCAGGACACCGGTGGTACTGCAGGTCTCCCAAGCACCACTAGGCCCCTGAATAACCATTCCACAAGTTTGTGTTTGAGAATATAATAGTGTCTTGTGTTCATTAGGTTATATTTTTGCATATAAGTGGTTATGCTAATGGGTTGGAGTAAAAAAGTGATCACAAACTGGCAGTGACTGACTGATATAAAGTCAAAAAGGAACTGAGACTGGGAAAAACACTGCAGCATAGACAGACATGCACAATGTGTCCAAATTGTGTCAATAAACACAGTGTATTGACAGTCTGGGGCCAACAATAGTGTTTTTGTGTGTGTTTGTGTCTGCGTCTCTGTGCACGCTTGCGGCTCAGGTCGGGATTTGTTATGTCCAAACTAGCACTTCTGGAAGCTCCTTGTATTTCTCAGCAATTGTCCTGAGCAGGAAGTGATGTCACCTGTTTGTCTTTGTCCTTTGCTGAAACAGGAAATGGACAGGGAGAAGAATACACTCTGACCCTCTGACCCGAAGACATCTGATTCTGTGAGATTTACACATCTACAAGATATCCAGAAACATGGGTCAATCATGCACAAAAGTGTCTCACTCTGAGTATTTAGAATTTCAAATCGTCAAATGTATACTTTAAAGATACATAAAGCCAATGAGAAGGTTGAATTTTCCAGTATCTCATAAAGATTAATGAAAAATTCAATTATAATAATAGCACATTTTCAATTTCATGGCAGCAACACATCTCAAGCTGTTTTCATTTACATTTTACACAGAGCCCAAACTTTTTGAATTGGGGTTCATTTTATGTACTTCAAGCTAAAAATACTGACAATATTCTTTATAACCTTTTTGCAGACAATAAGCATGTTTCATTTCAACAGCATCATACAAGAATGCTAATAAAACATCAAGCACCAGAGATACTGAGCAAAAATAACATTTCACATCTGTGGGACCCACTTTATGGATTTGGCCTCTTGTATGTGTGTGCGTGTGTTCGTCTCACCTACTCCTCTCCACAGACGTCAGCGCTGTGGCTAACAGGCACTCCGGCCCATTTTGACTGGGCAACAAGGGCTTAATGACAAGTCGCAGAACAATGGAGAGGAGAGGGGCGTACAGTGAAGCGCCGCAGTCAAACTATCAGCGTGTCGCACAATGGCTCGTCAGCCTGATCTCCCCTCTTGTCTCATCAACAACTCACCTAAAACATGTACACAGGAAAACAAAACTACTCCAACAGGCATGGTAATTAACACATAGACATAAAACACAGTTGTTAGCAGAAACTTTAGTCTCCCACACTCACATGCACACAGACAGTATAACTGGCTGTACGAGCTGGATTTGATGACAACCCCCAAACAATAGCAAGCAGAGAAGCCTAGCTATCTGCCTGTCACACAATGAGGGGGCTACAGCTCAAGAGCTTGTCACCGCCAATACATGTAAACACACACGCACAACTACAGGAAAAAACATCACCAAAATAACAAGCAGGGCTTCAGATTTTGTGTGCATGCCAGTGGGCAAAACCAACACACACACACATATATATAGAAATGGGGTAATTCAAAGCACTGCCATTTATGTGAAGAGCGCTCAGTTTTCCAGACTGTGAGTGGAAGTGAATTTGCTTTTTTCTGTCGAGTGCAAGTCAGGTTGGATTAAACAACACTTGGCCAGTGCTGATGGGTTATCGCTGTGCGTCTGTGTGTGCATTTGTGTGTATGCTCGTACTGTGAGGATGATGATGCCCGCAGGCACTTTGGGTATGAGGCAGGCAGCTCTGTAGACAGCCCCCTTCCCCTGTCAGGACCCATCCACTCCTCTTTGAGACTCCTCTTTCTCAGGTGACTCTTTCTCAGGTGGTTTATGGTCTTGCAGCTTCTGTTGCATTCAGTGATCCCATAGTGGGGGCAATTCATTTGTTATGGCAGCTCTTAAAACATTAAGTGCAGAAAGCGAAAAGTGTGCTTAGATCTACAAAGTTTCTCTTTAATATAAGCTTTTCAAAATAACCTGTTAACTGCAATACCGTAGACACCTTGAAATTTTAGTCAAGATTATCATACTGTCAAAATATCATACCATCCATTCCCTATTTATATCTACTATCTAATTTCCCATGCACCAAAAATCTGCACTAATTATTCTTTATATCTTATAGGACTTTAGTACACCATGCCAAAACAAATGCCACCAACAGCCTCATTGTTACCCCCGCCCCCATGTTATTATACTGTTGGAGTGTTTAGTCTGGGCTCTAGGGACACCTTTTATTGTGCCAGGCCAAAAGAACATGCAGTGGAAGTAATTAGCTGGTCTGGTGAGAATACTAGAGGACACATCAATAGGAGAAATAGGAGTGTTTCAACTTTTAAATACAATACACTAATGATTTCACAGGGGGCGAATGTTTAGGGGAAATAGTTGCCTTTTCTGTTTTGTTTTTTTTAAGAAGTACAAAACTTGCCAGAGTACAAGGATAAAAGTACTAAATTAGACATGGTTGATACAAGTATTGCAATAAAATGAAAAAAGGAAAAAAAATGCAAGATAAGCTAAAGAGTTACAGTACTGTGCCAAAGGTCTCAGACATGTTTTAGGAAAAACTACTAAAAACTACTAAGATGTACACAAAATTCTGTTACAAGAAAAAAGAAAAAAAGAAAAATCAAAACCCGAAGCACTCAGAGCGGGTAGACCTCTGCCTAGGTACTAGTCCTATCTCGCAATGATTAACAATAGTGCCCAAACCTGGACTCAAATTCTCTTAGTTCAGGGGTAAATGCTCGTTCCATAGAGACACAAAACATTTACATCTCATAATCTAATAAATAATCATAAGAATCTAACTAAACTAAAAACTTTGTTCTTTTAGTGAGGGAAGTTAGCTTTGGTCTGCATCTCAAAATGGTACCGACCCTCTTAAAACACCCCTGGATCTTAACAGTGATCTGGATCCACTCCAAAAGTAATAGTTTTGTCCTTGGGGCATTACAGACCTTTCCTGAAACAAACAAACAAAAAAATCTGTATTTTTAAGCACTTATATGAAGAGCCTTTTTCACACCTGCCTAAAACTTTTGCACAGCTCCTTATTGTGTGTTAACATAACTAAATTTACAAAGTCTCCCCAATCTTCAGTGTCAAACTTTATATTATAAAGGTATAGCCTATATGAGAAGCAGGACACGCACTTCTGTATTCTGTAGGCTACCCTCTGCTCCACTCATCCTTCTCCCTTTAACACACTTCAGCTTATCCGTTGTTGGGCTAATTCACCTAAAAGGTGCTGAGCTTGACACTCAGTGAGTAATACAGATCTGTGAGAGTGTGCTCAATTGGCTAGACCTGTTGTAAATCTTAGCCAAGAGAAAGGAGAAAAGGACCAAAGAGGTACAATAACACAGAAAAGAGTAGCACTAATGGTAGCTGGATTGTGGCTCAATGGATAGCAAAGTATAAGACCAGAACCTAGCACTTGATCCTGCAGCACTCTGGTGATTTTAGCCAAGTGCACACTGATGACCTAATGACCTGGCTGCCGGACGCCGGATGGAGAAAAAGGCAACTGTGTGGGTTGGAATCATGAAATAGGCTTGTGCAAAAGAAATGCTTCAGCCAATGGCACACAGTGAACCTACAAAAGTATAACTCTTTTGACTCACAGTAAAAATGCTGCATGTACATTTTGTGTTGCATGTAAAAAGTACACAACAGGATACTCTTTTTTTTTGTCAAAAAAGTCAATCAGATGTTATTGACAAAATATGTTGGTAAATAGTTATATATGTAAATTACAACTGCTGTTAGGGTGATACCATGGTAGGGGTAGCACTTCCTTTTTCAGGTAAGCTGTACTTAAGTCTCCAGAAGCTGAGCATTCACTTATTTCTTTTTTAATTAATAGCCCCACAGTGTATCTGTCAGCTGTTCATTTATGTGTCAGCCCTGTGTCCACTGCTGTTGTCTACTGCTCCTATGTTTTTATGTTTGATATGTGCGTGTCTTTGTGTGTGTATGAGTGTCTGCGTCCCAGCGAGTCTAATGGTCCCTGGAGGCAGGCCAGCGTCCATCAGCAGACAGCAGGCATTAGTGGTCGGCCTGAGTATTGACGGACCACTGGTGGCTGACAGCAGGCCCCTCCCCATGGTCACAGAGTACACTTGTGTGGAACAGACACACTAAATGTTTCTGATGCCTACTGTATACACACTGAAAGACATGGAGTGGGAGAGATATCTGTGTGTGACCTCTGACCTTAGGCTATATGTCTGTGCGCTGTCTGTGAGTCTGCGAGAGTCCGCTCGGCTGTCATCGATCTCACACACACCAGGCCAGCACTTAACACTTGGACTATAGCGACTAATACACTCACACCCTCTATTACTGCCCCACTGGAGGCACAGCATGTCTATCTGTGTGTGTGCGCACATGGCCCGCTGCCAAACCCATGCTGCTGCTCTTCAATGGCAGCACAATAGATTACACATATAACAGTGTAATGATATATCTCTATTAGACCTTCTCCTCCACTCTCCTCTCTACAACTATGATGTATACGGACCAGAGGCCAGACTGTAGTGGACTCAAAGACCTCAGAACCTCACAATCAAGAGTATTGCCATGCAGTATTTTAAAAACAAGTGATTGATAACTGCATCAAGTGTTGTGTTGAGCTTCTAGAATTCTCCTACTCATAAAAGTCAGATGAAACTATTTCAATATCTGTCCAGGAATAGTGAAAAGAATATTGCATGAGCTAAAAAAGCATTGAAAATTATCATATTATGATTGACTAAGTGCAGATAGATATTGTATGACCTTACATAGCACTTGTCACTGCTTTTGACTTCAGAGGATAAGCTATACATCATATGTAAAATTATTTTAATGTTTATGAAACTGCTTTTGTTAGAAGTGAATAGGTGGCCCGTTTCTCAAAACGTCCCTGACAATTGAGAAGTAGAGTGCTCCACAAGATAATAGTTGTGTTTGTTACAGTGTGAGAGGTCAGGAGCTGGCAAGGTCCTGTATAATGATGGATATCAGGGAAATACATGTCTGATAAGAAAGGCAGGAAGAGACAGAGGTTTAACTCTAACTTCTGATAACAGTGTGATGTGCATTAATACAAATGTATAAAGCAGGATAATTCTGTAGTCTGTAAAGTAAGCGCCTCTGGTGAGTGTCAGTCACAGCTATAGCATTGACATTCACCACACTCAAAGATTTCATTTTAATCAATGACACTGGTTGTTATTAACAATCTTAAGACTGAGAATCAGTCTCTAGCAGAATACATCAGTGATTAATGCTATCCCTCTAAATGGCACTAACGTACAGTGTTAGTGCATTAGTTCACTGATATCTAAGTAAAGCAAAGGCAGGCAGCAGCACTTCACCTGTCACACAGGAAGCACTGCCCACACTTTATTTATTCACTCTAACTTGTCAGGAGAGGGCATTATCCGTGAGTCTGGATAGCTTCTCAGCACAGCAGCCTCAGGGAAGTGTCCAAATGAGATGGTTCATTTCAGTTCACCATCTCTTTCGTTCTCTCGAGCGCTTTCACTTTACCATGTTTATCTTCATGACCTTGTCGTTTTTCCCCATGGAGGTAAAGGACAGAAGGCAGAAGTGTTCAAAGAAGACAAGAGAGAGGAGATAAGGGCTGATGGCTGCCAGGGTCTGTGAATAAGAGAGGGGCATTAAAGACACACAGACTCAAGAGAGACAAAGCTCCGAGCCATTGACCAGGCTGCCTTTAAGTGATCTGATTGCTTTACCACACATCCAGAGTGACCACACTCTGAAGTGGTGCTAATAATACATCGCCACTTAGACTGCTTCAGCAGGTACCCCATATACAGTGACAGCAAATAGAATAATACTAACTTACTATGAAGACTTCACACAAAAGAAGAAAAAATCTTCAAGAGGTAAAGGCTGTGGCTTTAGCTGTCTGTCCTTTAGCACACAGTAAAAGTAAATGACACTTGTTTTCAATTGATCAGCAAAGTGCGTTCACATGAGTATATGTGTGTTGTTTGCAGAATGACAATGGGCCTAAATGACGATCATTGATTACCTTAAGGCCCATGGCCCACTTAGGGCACGCCATGTGTTTGCACTCACACAGAGATAGACTTACAAAAATACACACACAGCACTCACTACTGGGAACTGAGCCCAGAGACGGTCTGCAAATATTCATAATTACAACCATTATACAACTAACCTTTATGTTTAGATAAAGCACAACAACCTGCCTTTATCAGTTTTCATATAAAGTGCAAAATACATCTATCCAATCTAGAAATGTGACCCTAATGCCAAATCAGTGTCAGGTAGCTGCATATTGCTGTTGGTCAGTGCAACTGTTTTTCTACTTCTGGTACATAAAGGTCCTTTGCAAAAAAAAATAAAATAAAATTACTGTACTTCAAAATGGGGAAAAGGGTATTTGGATATGATTTTGCATATGTACTCTGCATTGTGCCATATGCGCTGCAGAAAATCTTGTTTGTCCAATAAATAAATAAATAAATAAACATGTAACAAGTAGTTACAATTTAGTTAAGTATTATTTTAATAAATTAATAAATTCTGTTAAAATGGCAAGAAACCCAAAGTGAAAGACGTAATCAAAATTTATGCAGTAAATACAGTTACATCAAAATATTAGTCGAGTAGAAGTAAACAACAGAAGACAACAGAATTATTACTTGTGTGAAGTATTAATGTAGGTATCTACACTAAGCAAGTCATACAAAGTCTTAGAGCACCCCCAGCTGGGACAACACTGACAGATACTCAACATGTGAGGCAACTAAGTACTTACAGCTTGTCTATACATAGGCTGCTCATTCTATACTTGGGTATTGTAAGTCTACAGACACTATACTTTTCTGTGTATTTCCTCCCACTCCCTCCACTTCACCACTTCACACCCTTTGTGTTTTGCAGCTCCTCATGTTTTGGCAGCGAACTTATAGCTGAGCAAATGTTTTCCCACACACAGTCCAAAACAAAGGCCAGGTGACGCTCACTTTTTACCCGCGCCCGGATCCGCCGCCACTCACTCGCCATCAAAGAGGTGCAATTAGAGCATCCCACTCCAATTAACCAGCTCTCTAAACAAATCCACATTAGGCCCCTCCATTGTGGCCATGCTCAGAAAAAACAGCCACTTGGGAAGGTGGCATAAAAGCTCCAAACAACGCAATTTCTCCTCCAGGAAGCACACGTACGAGTGTGTGTCTGGACTGGCAGCGGTTACACACTGGCACAGACTCGGGGCTGTTGTGATTGTGGAGGTGATGGGAAGATTGTGCAATCACTGGTGGGTGGAGAGGTTTTGGCAAAGGAAAAGGGAGGGAAGAAGATGCAACATCGGGAGGGTGCAAGGCAACGGAATAAGGTACCAAAATTAAGACCAATTGCACAAAAAAGTATGTTTTACCAAAACATACTCTGATTTAGGTTATCTCTTGTATATTTGACCAATCCCCAAATAGATAATATACATTTTGTTACTGTTGAAATCATTGCATTACTGGTAGACCATGAAGGTGACACAAAATTAACTAAAAACTATACCATGTCATTTTGTGATAGCACAGTTGCACAAAATATTGCAAATTTATTGTAACAACAATCACATCTGATTGCAAAAAAACAGTTTGATCCTGCATATTATATTGTGCTATATAACTACACGTCAACTACGTAAAGGACAGTCAAATATTACAGAATATTTCACAATATACTTATTGCCATGATCAACATAGTATATTTTTCTGATTTTATGCGGCCTAATAATTGAAAGAATTGCAAACAGTATTTGATTTAAAAAAAAAACATATATTAATTAGGTTTGTGATACATTTTATATTTTAATACAATATTTTATATTCTAAAACAATATTTTTGTAAAGCTACTTCTACAAGGTAAGGCTCTGTCAGATATATGTACTTTATGTAAAAAAAAAAAAAAAAAACATTATTTTGTGAACCAATTTAAAAATAAAAGCATTAAATCAAGTCATGTGCCTGAAAGGAACAAAGGAAGTGTTGGAGGCAGAGGTTATGTGGAGTATTACTGAAACCTAATGTCCCCATCTGTGATCCTGCACTTAAACCTCCCACTGCAGTGCCAGCCCTGACCCACACACACTCTCACACACACACTTACTATGAAAAGCCCAGTGGGGCGGTACATAGACTTTCAAGGAGATCAGTCTAGCAACCTGGTGCACCAATCTTCTGGTAATCCCCACTGCCCCCACTGCGACCCTCCCCCCCTCCCCCCCCACCCCCCCAACACACACAGGAAGTTCTCACAAATACTGCATTGTTTTTCTAGAACTACACTCTGTACTATAATGATGTCAATAAAATCACTTCAAGAGGTCACTGATGATTTGTCCCAACATGTCTTAAAGGGAATTCTATTAGTGTGGCTCCTTGCATAGACTAGTGTTGATATCACTGGTTTAGCCTTACACAATTACAACTGGGTTCTCTAAAACACACTCCTACACCCACCTAATGTCTCCCCCTTTCTCCCTACTGTTCACTGGATATGAGAGGTAGAGGGTATTTCAGCCTGAGTGGACAAACATAAAGGTGTATGGCGCCATAGCCTGCTGAGGACTGACAAGGACACAAGTGTGTGCAGAATGAGAATGGCCTTTAATGCCATTCATTGATTAGCTTTAGGTTCACATGTAAAATGTTTTAAAAGCTGCATATCTACGCTGAAAGTCAGGTTACAACACCAATAAAAAAGATGTTTTTTCTCTTTCTCAAAAGGCAATATGATGTCTTTGTTTCTCTTTGAAGCAGTGGTAACAGCCTCTCAAAGGACAAAGATGGTACCTAATGCTAGGAGCCCAAGAGACTACAACAGCTCGTAAGTGAAAAGTGTATCTCTCTAGGGAACACTTGAAAATCAGTTAGCTTTTCCCTCAGAGGTCTATGCTAACTCACATTAGCATTTAGCATACTGTCAACACCTTCCTTAACATTAGCTTGGCCAACTGACAGCTAAAGACCCCTGTGGGGCTATTTGGAAAGTCTCAAGACAGAAACAGACTGACAGACTGAACAAGGGACTAGTTGTTGGGCATTTATTTTATACTGTGAGTCACTAAGCAAGTTAATAGCTTTTTAGCTCTATGGCAAACACATTATCTGCCACACAAGACGTGCTGACAGGCTGAAGCTTAACTGGCACTTACAAGCTGAGTATTTAACCTGCTGCTTTTAAAATATGGCCCAAAAGCTGGCACTATATAGGTGGGAATAAATTTAAGGCGGGTAGCTGTAAATTTGGCATTCAACCTTATTTCTAGTTTTCAGCACCCAACATAAAGGTAGACTAAAGAACAATGCTTCAAATACAGTACATACTGTATCCTAACAGACAGAGAAAATTGCAAAATGCTGGCATATAGCCAGGTTTTGGCTGGTCCTTTTCCCAAATGCACATTTACTATGGCAGCTCTACTTCCTAACTGCAATCAATCAATTAATCACCTATTTGTTGTAAACCATCAGGGACACTGCCATATGTATATACTTCCATGTGTGCACTTGTGCCTTTGGAGCCACAGTGATGCGCTTCACTACATTAGGGAAGAGAGCCAAATTAACTACAGTACTAATCACCTAATGGAAGGATGCTTTGCACATTTGTGAGTGCAAACAAATCCAAGTATTATATGCATGAGACAAACATATTTGGTCCTGGACAAGTGCAATGGTTTACCAAAATGCGTATAGACCCTAAAACGTATATGCTACAAATGCTCACCATAAAAATATGTTATTATTGCAGAATAGCATTTTAACAGTGCTTTACCATGTTTTACTTGTTTTTTTGAGTTTTTTCATTTGTTTTGTTTTTTTATGTTTTTTTTAACTTTATCTTCAAGCCACCATAGTTCTCACAATGTATACGAGCTAAGTCACCATAGGGGACATAGTCGGGGGGGTACATAGGGGCTGACTTAAATGGAGAAAAATCCAATAATTGTATCCATCCAGAGGGGGGTGTGAGCTTTTAGGGTGGGGAAGGCCTGTTATTACTCTTTCTTTTTTTCCTCTCAGTTCATCCCCTAATTCCAAGCTAAAGGGGTAACATAAGAATGGGAGGGGACTGCGCAGAGACAGACCAGAGTGAAAAGCTGAGCTTGCTGTTAAAGTATGTCCTTGTAATTAGCTGAGTATTAGCAGTGGTGACAATGCAGGAGCACTGGGCAGGGAAGCACCTCTTTAACGCTCTACTCATTTCCTGAACTTAATCCCCACCGCTTACTGGTAATAGAGCACACGTGCACACGCATCTGGACACATACACACTGACTTTCAGTCATGCCTAAATTCACATAATCAACCACTGACTATAATGGGAGAGGAGTCCCTGAGTAAAGCTACACCCAGCAGTTCACCTCCAATCCCTATTGTGCTCAGAGCCATAATGGCTGACTGCAGGGAATTCATTATGTGCAAGTTTGTGCACATCAACTAGTGTGAGGTATATGCACATAGCATCATGTCAAGAAAGCTTCCATAAAGTTAAAATCCACTTGAGGTAACTTCCTGTTTCTTATTTTCCTAAGTAAAAGGAAAGAGCCACGCAAGTTTAAATAATTTACACTGAATTACATAAAGTGGCAACATCTCGCTAAATGTGCCCTAAAGTTAAAGTCTTCAACCCCCACATTAAAAGCAAAACACACTCTAACCCTGTGAAGACACATTCACTGTCTTCTCTATTTTGGCAAACTAAACATGCTCTATGTTCTGACATGGCAGTACCAACATCCACAAGTTATATAGGTTGTTTACGGCCAAAGAAAACCAGCAAGAAATCTGCATCAGTTTTTGAAAGCAAAGAAACTTGAAGCTATAAGATTGTAAGGAGCCATGTGGAGTATTTGATTTCACATTGATTTTGGCCCCATTAGCCAAAATCAAAATGGTAAAAGACACCTGAGCTCAGTCCTGCGCACACCAGTAGATAACCATTTCTATAGAAAGCATGTTATAAACAGCGCAGAGGGGGTCTACAAACGTTGTCATTGACACAACAGTCTGAGCGAGCATGTCTCTGTGTGTGTGTCTGCCAGCTTCCAGTCTAGCACTATTGTCTAACAAGGTCTAATTAGCACTATGGCACAATGAATTAGCATAATTATGCAAACAGGGCTCCGCTAAAGGCTTGGCACAAGGGGAGGCTACGGGGGGCACCTATTACAACACACACACATGCTAGTACATTCTGTAACAAATTCAACACACACATACTGTAAGTGACTAGGAAAACGCACAAAGCAGGTCCCACAAAGCAGGTCATAGTATCACACCCATCGGCCTGATTATTGTTTAATTGATGTTTATTTTAATCTGGTGACCTCAAAATGCTTCTTTTTTAAATACAGCCCTAAAAATACACAACAGAATTCACCACCTTGCAACAAAGAAGACATCTCGGGGCTTTGTAGCATTCACTGGCAGGGGGTAATAGGTGAAGTATGTAGGAGATAATAGGGCTTACTGACTCTCAAAGGCCTGTAGCCACTCAACGATGGCTGTAGGACTGTGGTTCATGTTGGCGCATCAAACGAGAACTAATCAAAGTATAAAAAAAAGTACATCTTAAGCAATAAACGTATCATAAATTTCTGCCTTCAGGAAACACGCGCAACCTAACCTATACACACACTTGAACAGGACACCTTGCATTATTAGTGGTCGCACCCCAAGGGCGTGTATTGTGTCCTAAAATCCTGATTCCTAGCAGGAAACAAGCCCTTCTAAAACCCCTAAACAACACCCGTACAAAACACTCTTACAATTACAAGCCCCTCTGTCAGCTAAAGACGCTGAAGGTCGGAAGTTCAGAGTTCAAATAGTTCACAGTAAACATCGTCTGACCATTAATAGACAAACTGCAGCCAATTAACAAAGACAATTATTCCATAGGGATCTGTACACCTGGCAACTGCCGGTGGCCAATCAAAGGTATCACAGAATCAGAAATTTTACCCCATTTAGAAACTCTGAGACAAACATCACAAAACTATAATTATACACAAGGTACTTTGTGTGGCATATATCCAATACACACTGGTATTCCGAAAAGTAAAATGCTTGAGGCCGTCACAGAAATATAATATTGCTATACCTATGAAAAAAAGCTTTCAAAACATCATTATTAGAGCAGAGCCAGCTCTTGACATCATTGACTCCAGCTTATCGTCACCTTAAGAAATAACATATTGTTCACATAGGTGCACAGTGGTGGGACAAATTGAATAGCTTGTAGAGAGTGTCATGGTGAGAGGGGGTAGCACTTTTAGGCTGAGTCCACACATTATAGGGGTAGTGGGTTAATCCGGCCAGGCTTTTAAGTCCACTATTCAGGAGGACAAGGACCCCTAGGATTTGGGTTTGTCCACACCTCAGGGGTTGGAGATTACCAGGATAGGAAGAAGATAGAGAGTGTGTGATGCTGGACAAAGTGTAAATGTGTGTGTCTGTGAATGGGAACATCCACGAGTGGCTGTATAGTTTGGTGCAGATGTAACAAGACATGAGTATGAGTGTGAGGTTGTATACTAGGTTTACTACTCTGCACTCCCTCCCAAATACATACCCCAGGGCTCTGACAGGGTCACCTCTGGGCCTTTCAGAACCTCCTCTCAACCAATGCTAATTGATCATACGCATTACTAGTCCCAAACATGGGGTGAAGAACAGGCGGGATGACTGGCTCATTGTCTGAGGAGCAGGGTCCCCTGGTAGTGACTCTCCATTCTTAAACACACATACACACACCACCTCTGGCATGCCCACCCACTCTCCACCTCCTCATCTTCCGCATCTCCGGCTGTGCTAATCCACCAGCAAGTCAGTAACTCAGTTACCCATCTGGCCAACCACAGCTCCAGCTGTGAGAATAGTAGAGGGATGGAGTGAGGAAAAAGTGGAATAGATATAAGATGCAGTTGTAGAATATCCACATGTATTTATACAGTAGACAGGTATATCAGAAAAATAATCTATTTTCGCCCACCTTCAAGAAACAGGCTGGTCCTTGTCTTATTATGGATGAAAGCAATTGCACATCCAAGCAAACTGAAGAGAGTGATGCCATGTGCAGTGAACAAGCCCCTAACAATGGTCTTGACCTCTGACCCTGACATCTGGATGGTTGATGCTGACCTTTGAATTTATCATAAACATGACATGCATGTTGAATAAAGTGAACCTCAGTTAGGGTTCTAAGATTAATTTAAGTTTGTGGTCAAGGTGTCTCTTGTGTATATTTTAGGGCTGGGAAAATGATCGCGTTAACGCAGTGCGTTAATTTATTGATTTAATCGCGTTAATTTCAATTGACGCATCGATTAATTTGATCACAAAAAAAAATATTACGACGACACTGACAGAGGCAGCAACACGCCACGGGTCTTCCAGCGGGGCAGAAATGCACTGCGCGAGCGAAGAAAACTACACATTTCCGTTTCCATCCATCAGGCGCGTCCGAGATGAGCCAGACTTGCGCAGTTTCGATCAGTGTCGGTCTGTGCGCAGTGCACGCCGGTTAGATTTGTGTCCGACTTGTTCCTGACTTGCTCTGATGCCACAAGTGCGACGGTCACCGTGAGATCCAAACGAGACCAGCGCCTGAGCGCCGCAGTTCATCAGGAGCAACTGCGGAGACTGCGCGGCTCAGTGCATGATGGGAAAATGCCCTTCTGTCAGCGGTGAACGGACAGGTGATTGGATCTTTAGTTCAGTGCTGATCAGAAACGTAACGCACGACACTTCACTGCCCTCCTCTCCTTCTTCCCCCGCCACTCTTTTTTTTTTTTTTTTTTTTTAATACAGACTAAAGTTACAGTTTTGACCTGGATAAACCAACACACGCGAGAAGTGGATTTCGGGCGTGATGGTGCGTGATCTGAGCCGCAAACTGTCCGGCTTTAGTACAGGTGTATTTCCCTCCTCTCACTGCGGCCGTGCACTCTCGTTCACAATCCAGGCGAGGCGCAGTTCATCTCGAACGAGCCTAATGCAACAAGTGAACGAGCTAAAGCAACATGAGTGACCAAAAAAAAAAACATTGCTAAATGGACAATTCTGCTTCAAATCGTCACCAGACAGCAATATAGACAAGACAAAAGTTATGTGCAGTCTATGCAAGGATGAGTTCAATTACCACTGGAGTAACACAGTTCATAGTATTTACACTGTTGTGAACCACAACAATTGTTATTAATTGAAGAATTAAACTTATTTTTGTTAAAGTTCTAAAAGAGATTACACATGCTTTTTTAAGTAAGTTTTGTGTATTTGTTGGTTGTACCTTATTTAGGCAAACTTTGTCTGAGTTACAGGTCTCAAAGAGACTATTAATTTATTTTCTTTGCAGGTTTTGTTTCCATTGCACATGTTTACAGTAAAGTATGTGAAGGTTAATTCAAAATAAATGTTCTAAATTTACAATTTTGTGTTTGTACGTGAATTCATAATACGATTAATTGCGATTAATCATGATTAATAACTGGTAGTTATTAATCGCGATAATTTTTTTTCAGATTTGCGATTAATTCGTTGTTTTTTTTTGTTTTGTTTTTTTAACGATTCCCGGCCCTAGTATATTTTCAAAGAGAAACAAAATAAAATCACTTGTGTATATTTTCAAAGAGAAACAAAATAAAATCATGACAAAAGCAACTTTGAGTGATGTGCAATAAAAGCAATAAAACGTAACCTTGTCACCTTTTCTGACCATAAGAACTGGAATACTCTCAAGAAGATATTGACATCGGCTGAGATCGGAGGAGAAAATCATCAAAGGCCAGATTTTATACTTTAGGTTTTTTTAATCCCAAATGTGTCAGAACATGTACTACACACAGTTTAGATAAACAAGATGAATAAAAATCTGAGCTGATGTACTTACAGACATTACCGGTGTTATCAAAACTGTTGAGCACTTCATTGACTTTGAGAGGCCCCAAATGATCCCTATAAGAGATATTATGTACAGAAAAGTCACACACTTAAAAGACATAACTCACTACAATAAATGTAATAACTCCCAAAACTAAATGTAACTATATAGTATTTACCTAAGTAAGGCACTGTACTTAGGAAGAGAGACATTTCGGTACTCCACCCATTGGTCATCTGAGGTATTACTTGGGTCACGAAGTCTTCTGCTGAAAAGGTCAAAACTGGCAAATCTGCGCACAGACACCTGCTTCACCTCCGGACTGTCCACCTGCTTTCGCAGTACCTGGGTGAAGAAAATAAAGAAGAAATATAAGTCAGAGTAAAAAAAAAACAGCCTAATTCCCCATTGTCTTGTACTACTCAGAGTAGTAAAATATGGATTTATTGTGGCATTTGACTGAACTCCACTCACAGCCACACAGCTTACTGCATTTTACACATCAGGTACACACTCAAAGCTGTGCCTTTAAGTAACACAGACAGAGGCAAAGAACAATGTTACACAGGTAGGTTAACTTTTACATTGTGTTGGGTTGGTTATGAAGCTTGTGATGTCTAATGCAAATCAGGCATACTGTAATGTAAGTTTCTGTAAAACATTTTGTACTTACCTATTAATGCAACATATAATATATTCTCACAACATCTCTCATAACAAATGGGAGTGGGTCATTCAATGCCCACTCACCCAGGGGTCCCCATATCACAATTTCAGAAAAAAATAGAAAATTCTCAGATGTTGTACTACGTCGCTCAATTTTCATCCATTGTCCATAAGAATTGTAGTATTTTGTATATTATATTCAGGGTTTTGGATCACAGATTGTATAATTTTCTATTATTAAGGATTTGCTTTTATGTAAAAACGTCTGTATGTTCTTTGCTACTTTAAAAATAGAAACAATTGTAAACCAAAGATGAAAAATTCCACAAATGATCTTCAGAGGTTTATGTAACACTGGTAAAAAATGTGAAATTTTTCATTAACTGTCAACATGTGATTCTAGTGCGTCAAATAAGCCAATTTTGTGAAAATTATTAAACATGGCTCATTTTGTTTGCATACTGTGCATATGATTTTAATAATTTGTGGATTTTCAGTGGTTAGGGCTGTCCTAATACATCAGATCAAACTGTAAAACAAAATTCAGTACCCTATGCCCAGCCAGTTCCCCACAGCTGAGCCTTAGGGTGTATTCACACCAGTAAAGTCCGTTGGTCCGCTTCTTTGGTCCGGATCGATTCCGGACTTTTTTTTTTTTTTTTTTTTTTTTTTTTTTTGGTTCGGATCGTATTCTCATTGCACTTTTTGCAAGTGGACTAAAATGTGTTTCAGACGCACGTGTGTGATAATCGCTGCATCCAATGGCCAGAAATGACGCGGTTTGGGGCAACGCAAAGACACGGAACCTGAGGGAAAAAAACACGAGGACTTGCGTGCTGCACTTGTTACCGGGATATTTATTCTGATTTTACAGCTACAAATCTGTGAAAAACATTTTAAATGTCAGGAGCAGCTAATTCGAAGTCAGTTTCACCGCGCCTTACTTGTTTTTTTTTTTTTGTTTTTTTGTTTTTTTGCGAAGGCGTGGCGCGAAGCCGGCTGCAGGTGAGATGGCGCGCTCTGTGCGCTACCCACAACAGCGGTGTTAAGCAGAAAACCACAGAGCAGGTAGGCTATAAGTGCAAATAGCAAAGAGGCACTGTATCTTCACTGTTCTAAGTTTGTCCACGGCTCGTGGCTTTTTGCGGGACATACACTGCTGTTTTATTTGTGCCAATATTTTGAGAGAAAAATATAATAATTTGAGCAGACAGAACTGTTTAGTGCATGCACTTCCTGATTTTCCTCGTTTGACACGTCTGTGCCGCGCTCTCAAAACGTTATTTTTCTCGCTCAACACATGTCCTCTGCACTCTCAAAATTTTCTTCTCCTTGTTCAACAGTCTCTCCTCTGCTCTCAAAACTCTGATTTCCTCGCTCAAAACACAAAACGTCCTTTGCATGACAACTAATGGCAACAAATGTCGAATTTTCTGATTGGCTCAGACCCAGGGAATGATAGAATTTTCTGATTGGCTACTGTGGCTCTGGGGTGCCCCAGAGCCTGCTCCTTTTGTCAGTGTAATGGTGAAAGTATTGAACATGTCTTTGTAGAATGCCTTCATGTTTCTATATTTTGGTCTAATTAACAATGTTATCTTACAGGAATGTTTGGGGAAAGTGTTGCATTATCTAAACTTAAAATATTACTTATGTTTAATGATTCAGCTTTCTCCTCAAATGAAATATACATAATCAATATATCATAATTCTTGCAAAGTATTACATTCACAAGATGAAATGGCTGGAAAAGGTACCCTCATGGTATAATTTTTAAAAACACATTTGGCCTCTATTGGTCTTTGCCAGAACGTGACCAAAATGCCCCCCGCCGCCATATTGAGGGTAAAGTGAATGTAAACAAATGCCAGCTCCGATAGAAAGTGGTATTGAACAGCGCATATATCCTACATTCTGAAGCTTTACTGTTAGAGCTTAAGTGACAACAAGACTACAGCTATGCATGCACAGTTATTCGGGTCAGTTGCAAATAAACCATTTACACTCACTCTGTAGGTCAGTGATACTAATATAACTATGTGATCATCCACTGTTGACACTTTCATAATAAGCTGTTTACACAGTTCATGCTGTATTCTGTGGGCCATTACTAGATAATATATATCAACAGTCTGATCCTTAAGTTGCTAAAGTATTTTAATGTAGCTTTTTATGTCCGAACTAGCTAATACTTCCATCTTAAAGCAGCTGCATTAATCTAAAGCGTTTTGATCGTGTTAAGTAAATTATTTATTAATATAACACAATGTTTTAACGTATCTATAAATAGCCTAGTCAAACAGCATCAGTTTATTACAAAAACCCATACTCCTAGAGTTTATGAAACTTTTTTTTACCTACAAATACACCAACATCACGTGTCCAAACCATTCAGTACACAGTGCACTAGTGCTGCAATAAAAAGTAACTGTGAGTTTAGAGACTGAGTGATGGATACTTGGAGCTTTCAGAGCTGAGACGATTGACAGTCTTGGTCCCTTATATGCTCGGGGAAAACTGTCACTTGCTTCCCAAGATGGCGACAACAACCCAAAATACACACGTGTGACGTCACCTGGCATTAACCGATTGAAAAATGAAAAATGAGTAATCAGAAATTAGCAAAAACAATTAGACTATTTTGAGAGCTAATTCAAAATTATCCCTTTGAATTAGCAGACCCCTTTATTGTATTACATTGTATTACATTTTTTAAATAAAATGTATGGCTATACATGTTTTGATTTGAGCATTGTTGATCAGTGCTGCATTTGTAAAAAAAAAAAAAAAAAAAAAAAACTGTTCAGACCTTTTTATTGTACACACATATATTTGTATTGTACACAAACGTGTTCATAATAAAATAGATTGCTCCAGAGCCACAGTAGCCAATCAGAAAATTCTATACTCATTCCCTGGGTCTAAGCCAATCAGGAAATTCGACATTTGTTGCCATTGGTTGTCATGCAAAAGACCTTTTGTGTTTTGATTTTAATATATATCTATGGTTTTGAGCGAGGAAATCAGAGCTTACGGTGGATCCTTAACTCCAAAAAGGCTGGTGACCTTTGTAGTTGGGCCGGATCTGGCCGGTTCATTTTCACACCTTAAGCGAACCGTACCAGAGTCTGTTTGGAAGCAGACCGAGACCACCTCTTCAGTCGAGTCTCGGTCCGCTTGTTTGGTCCGGACCAGAGTTCGCATGAGTGTATTCACACCTGCATATTTGGTCCAGACTAACGTGGGAAATGAGGCAGGTGTGAATGCGCCCTTAAAGTTGCCACAATTTCTTTTTTTTTTTTTTTTTTAATGGCTTTTGGTCATTTTTACCAATTTATAATAAATCGTGTGTGTGAAAATATAGATTCAGTTTACCATGTAAAAAAATCATGCTTGTAACTGCACCAAGTGGCTTATAATGCTTCTTCAAAATCAGACAAAAACACATTTTCGAAAAACATAAAAAAAATTGGCCTACATTTCATATGCACATATCTCAGTAAGTATTGTAAGTACAGACCTGAAATTTTGCATGTTTAACTTTGTTAGTACCACATCTGAGAGTTGTTTCCAATTTTTTTCTGAGATGGTGACCTGGGGAAGTATTCAGAATCTGTGATTTGTCATGGAATTACCCGAATACGTAGCCTGCTTAACCTCTTTACCCCTGCTGACAATGTTTTTTGTTGTTTTGTTTGTTTTTTGTTTTCTTTTCTTTTCTTTTTTTTTTAATTCTTATAAGTAGACCACATATGGAACTGGCATCGTCTGTATAAGAAGTACTTTTGGAAGCAACATTTCACACATTCAATTCTTTGCCAAACGTGTCATTAGGGATTTTTAAAATTGTTTTTTTTTTTTTTTTTTTTTTTTATTTTGGGGTGAGGTGAGTGTAATTATAAACATTTACACAGTCATATTTATACTCACACTCTCCCCGAGAATAATAAAATACAGAGATATGCCTAATAAAAAACTGCACGAAAAACACAAAACCAATCAATAAAACCCCAAAGAAACTTCTCCTGCTGCTACAGCACATTTTAAGACTGGCGAATGCTCAGCTAAGATGTGGAGTAGGGATGATAAAAAAAAATGTTTAATTTAGTAGTTTGTTAATCCTTTTCGAGACTTAAATGTATACTTCAGCAGCACACATCTAATATCAGCCAGTAACAAGTGACCACAGCACACTTGTACCACAGTCATGGTACAAACCCTTGGAAGCTTTAACCTTGGCCGTGGCTGTTATTACCTGTCGCAGTAGGGTCCACCTGGCTCTGGCGACATCATTAGCAGCAGCATCAACATGGGAAATGTGAGAATTAGCTTCACCGGTTTCTCCATCAATGTCTCCTCTGACCGGTGTTTCGTTTTTAGCACCGGTTGAACGCTTTTCCATCGTATCCCCGTAGAAAAAACTAAATCCTTATTACGTGATTGTCAAGCTTTCACAGTGTATCAACTCAAAATAAAAAAACGTATTATTTAACCATAGCTAAGATAAAATTCCCATGCTTATTCACCTGTTACATCCATAGTGGGGACGATGGAAACATGCTACTTCCGTACACTTTTGCCGTGCCAGACAGTGTAGTGGAGTGTCGATAAGAGAGGACTCGCTTTGTCCCAGGTTCACCACCGTAGTCCGCGCTGTCCGACTCTGGGTGTGATTGTTTTGGCCTTGCGTCTTGTACAGCGGGGTTTGTTTTCAAAGGAAATGCAGCAAGCTAAATGTAATAGTAGTAAGCTAACGGTATTTATATAATGAATGTTGAAATTGTATGTTTGCTGTATTTTTTTTTTACAAAGCAGATGTTTAAGTATAATTTATTCACAGTTAAATACTCGTGATGATGACTACTCCAGCTCGTTTACGTGCACTTGCTCGGTTCCTATTTCGGGAAGGTAGACTTTTTAAACAAGTGCCAAGCCTCCCTTTGGCTGTCCAGCGGGGCTGCTCTTCGGTAAGGATGTACCTGCTCACCTTGCAGCTGCTGTAAGGTTGCATGATAACACCTGCAATGCGTTTTTAGCTTAGATCTTTGACAATTTAAAACAGTGACTTTGCACCACCAGCTTAACTAAACATCTTTTGTAGCAATCCATGCAAATTGTGCATGTGCTAAAACACAGATAAACTTATTACAGGAGCCAATAGAACAATGTGGAGTTAAATATATGACAGGCTGCTGGATTTCATTCAAACTAAGCCCATACCAGTTTACCAGATTACTGACCACTAAAATTATTAGCGAGTAGTGTGTATTACTTGTATTGTTGAAATATTGTAGCATTATTGTAGAATTTCTTTTAATAAAAAATTATTAGTGTTTTTTGTAATGGAGACATGCATGTTCCATTTGTGCTATTTTTTCCTCAGGATTCGTCAGATTCCTTTATCAATTGTCCCACTTCTGGATCAGAGAGATACAAAGACTTACAGAGGTATTTCAACAGGAGAGTGAGAGCCACATATCATCGGTTCTCTATAATACCTAATTATTCAATGGTAAGGCAGTGCTTTTCAATTTTAAATGATCCTACAATAACAGCACAGATAAAAATAATTCATTTAGCAGTTTCAAAAATACTACTTGTAAGCACTTTATTTCTTTTTTTCACAGGTATGTGGTCTTAACCATGTCTACTTTGTTGATACAAATGGCATCTACAGAATCAATACAAGAAAGGGTAAACAATAAATTCATCTTCCTGTTATTTGAGAATCATAACATGGGCCTTTGCATTTACTCCCATACAGGTTTTGCAATTGTTTCTGTTTTGTAAGTGTAAGTTGTTTTGCAGCCGAGCAAGAGCCAGAGCAGGTGCTAGATCTGGGCCAATTTTCAGAATGGGAAGGACCTGAAGGGAAACTACAATTGCAGTGGGTTGTCCAGAGAATACGCTTATCCCCACAGGAGAAGCACCTTGCTGTAACCCTAAAAATGTTTCACAAAGAAGAGCAGAGGTGATTCTAGTTTTTCATTTTCTTGTACACTAGCCAGAAAAAAATATTGCCACATGCAGCTACTAAAGACATTTTTTTGTGCTTATTTAGATGTGTAATTATAAACCTTGGACAAGAAACTTTCTTTTCCCTTGTTCACCCACATGTGATACTAATACTTGATAAAGTCTTCAGCTTTGGTAGGATTTGTGCTTTATAAAGTACTAGACATACAGCAGTTTTTGACATTTGTGAAAAATGATTGTGTTTCTTGGTTTTCTGAAGAGTGGGCCACAGATGATGTCTTGTTTTACACAATTCTTGATGGTCTACGAAGCAGTAGAGTATTTTGCCTGGACTTAACCAAAAACAGAAAAATCACCCCCGTATTTGAAGAACCAAAGCTTGAGTAAGTCAAGAAACAGTTGTGAAACCAAAATTGTTCATACCATTGTGTGATTAAGACTATATTTTAGTGTTTTTGTGGAGGTAGCCCTCACCAGAGACCAAAAACTTCTCACCATCAATTGCAATAGCAGAAGCAGTTCAGAGGTGCTACTTATTGACAAAGCCAATCTGAGTTTAGAGCCCTGCCTGGTTCAAAGACGCATATCTGATCTTGTGTATCACATAGAGCATTGGAAAGGCTGGCTCCTTATTCTGACCAACACAGGTCCTGGGCAGGAATATCAGGTAAAGTATATTCAGATTCACTAACTTGAGTATTACAAAACATTAGGAGTTAGCTTCTTTGATATGATGTTGTATTGTTTAGGTGGTTCAGGCTCCAGTGTCAGAGCCATCAACAGATTCATGGCTGCCAGTGTATGTTCCTCCTCCTGGATTTACCATAAAAGACATGGAAGTAATTGGAGACTTCTGTGTGTTGACTGCAAGAACGCCATACGGTGAAATTGAGCTAATTGTAATCTCACTGAATCAGCCAGACGTGCTGTACTTTTTGGAGGTCAGAATAATAATTGATGTTTGATTATTGTTTAAACAACTCGTTTTTAATTTTAATTTTTAATTTTTAAAGCTACCTTCTTGGGCATGTGCAGTTGAGACAAAGAGAGCAGGTGTAGCAGAGAAAAACAATACTTTAGAGTTTCTGATGTCCTCACCGGTTCACCTGCCAGTGCGCCACTGTCTGTTTCCTGAAGAAGGTCTGGTTTTATCTGCAGAAAAGAATAATGGTTCCAAAGAAGAACACGAGAGTTTTATCACTTCACACCTAGAGGCTTGCAGCAAAGTAAGAACATTTGAATTATGAGTATAGCATAGTACATGATATACATACAGATGCACCAACACCCTCCAATTACCTTATACTGTTTATTTTCTCTTTAGGACGGTACTTTGGTGCCAATAACACTGTTCCATGCTGCTCATCTGGAGTCTATGGAAAAAGTGCCACTACTTGTTCATGTATATGGATCTTATGGCAGAGACATTAATATGAAGTTTTGTCCTAAGAAAAGGTTTTTATTGGAGCAGGGTTGGGCGCTGGCATACTGTCACATCAGGTACTGATTTTTTAAAAATCTTCTATTCATGTAGAGGCACATGTAAATAAACTAGAATATCCAGGAAAAGTCAATATACTGTAATTCAAAGTTAAACACATATATTAAATACAGAATCCGTACACACAGAGAAATATTTCAAGCATTATTTATTTTAATGTTGATGATTATTGCTAAAATTTAATGAACACTGTAGTAAAAATTTTGTATTGTAAGATTTGATTATTAGAGAATATTGCTTCATCAGTTAAAATGTCAGAATTTTTTTTTATTAAACTACTGAAAAAAATTCACTATTTATACTATATTCTAATTTATTGGCATGCACCTATACCATTCTTATAAATGAAGAAATATATTTGCACAATTCCTGCTTATTTATTATGTTTTACATAAATCACAGTCTCTTCTGCTTTACTATGTGCTTGCATCTGCACATGCTAGAGGTGGAGGAGAGTGTGGTCTCACTTGGTACAGACAGGCTTGCTTGAAAGGAAAAGAGAAAGGTGTAGAGGACCTGGTGGCTTGTGTCCAGCACCTCTTCTCATCAGGAGTCTCCTCTTCTGCACTCACTGCACTAACTGCTTGCAGTGCTGGGGCTGTTCCAGTAGGGGCACTATGCAATCAGCACCCACACCTGATAAAAGCCGTTACACTCCAGGTCAGAGAAATACATGCCTTTGATTTATAAAATACCACGTTACTACAATTATTACAATCTTGGGGTGTTCTCCTGTTTGAGGCCCCCTTTTTAGACGTGCTGGGAACAATGGAGGATAGCAGTCTCCCACTCACCATTGAGGACCGAGAAGAATGGGGCGATCCTGTTGGAAATCCTGCACACAGGCTTGTCATTGCCAGTTACTGTCCTCTTCACAACATTACTCCTCAGGTATAAAAAGCAGCAAGGAAGTTTAAGTGAAAAAACTGCTTTCCTTTGCTCTAAATAACCATAGATCATTTATGAAGTCAAGAAAATTATTTAATGCTAGTTGGCCAGAAACCTTTTGATTGTTCATATCTGCGGTATTACTACTTAAAAAGGAGTATGTTTTATTATTTTTCTGATACAGAGATACCCATCCATGCTGCTAACAGCCTACAGTGCTGATGCCCGAGTGCCTTTGAGTGGTATCGTCAAATACACTGAGAAGCTACAGAAGGCCATTTGTACGTATCGCTCCATGCATTCAGGATTAGGTAAATACTGTTTTATGCTTTTACATTTACATTTTAAGCAGAGCCTCCATTAGTCTCAGTTTTCAAGCCAGAGTTCAAGTCACAAAAGACTAGCCCGAATTGAGTCATTGGCATTTGAAGTGGGAGTCCAAGTTCAGATTACCCAAAAAAATTAAGTCAAGTCTAAGTCAAGTCATTTTGAATTGAGTTGCAATTCCGAGTCTGAGATACAATACTTTGCAAAGTGCCCTAGTCGAATCTGACCACATTCAAATCAGTTGAAGTTGGGTCCAAATGAACTGAAGAGGAGTCCAAATCACCAAAAATGACTATACTGATGAGCAAGGAACACTGACATGTTGGGTGTATATAATAATTTCATATAAGGACATTCAATTATGTTGATTAGATTTTTCTGATACTTAAATATAGTATCTGATTTTGGCATTAAAAGCAAACTAGACACAAGTGCAAGTGCCTGAGTTAAAGTTATTATTCACAAGTCTGAGTCCAAGTCAGTGGCTCACATGTCCAAGTCTAAGCAAAACAATGACTCGAGTCATTGAGGCTTAAGCTTAAAAATTTGCCCAATGGCTTGACACAAGTCAGCACTCAAATACTCCATCTCAAAGTGCTTCACATATGTTGTTGGGGAAAGTTAGCAAGAAGTTAATTGGAAAAATATAGCTGCGGTCACCCTGTACTGTAAATTTTGTGATAATGAATACATGTGTGCAAGTCTTTCAACTAATTACTTTCTCTGTTCTCCATAGACAGGCTCTTTCTCCCTCTCACTTATAATCTTGCATGCCTATATTGATGCTACCCCTCCTTACACTTCTCCCACATCATCGTCACTCTTATTGTTTTTAATGCACACATGCTCGTTATCTTAAAGAGTCTATGTATGTGTGTATATGTCTCCCTAATCTGCTCTGTCTGCTCTCCCGAGTCTTTGATAAAAGTGCTGATGGCATAGACATGCGAGGCGTGCGGGCAAGCCTATTAGCATGGCAAAGAGATAATGTATCGCAGAAAGAGATTAGACGTAGCAGACTGGGAGCTGTCAAGGTCAAGACCAGACTTGTGAAACAGCCAACACCACTGAGACGGGCTGGGGATAATATAGAGAGGATTGAGATGAAGCATGACCATATCAGATGTAAGTGAGGCTGAATAAAAAGGCAGTGAAGATTTGAAGCAACTGGCCAACTAAAAAAGAGAGCGTAGGCAGTACAGTATATCAAGATTAAGGAAAACTATGAAATGTAAAAGCACAATTCACTATTCTTTCAGCAATGACCTTTTTGTTTATACCCATCATGCATGGCATTATGAATACTGACAAGTGAACTGTATAACAGATTATTTCTTATATTAGGCAGCAAGTGACTATTTTGTCTTTTAAGTTGATCTGTGAGATCAACAGATTAGCTACTTTAGCTCAAATTGCTGAAGAAGTTAATGCTGGTTCTGAGGGAAAGATGTCAGTACGCATTGCAGTTTGTTGCATATAGGCATATTAGGAAGGTGGTCATAATGTTATGCCTAATCAGTGTTTGTTCTACCATTTTGTTTCAAGAATGTGAACACACGCCAAAAGTTGTTCTAAACATCCAACCTGGAGCAAATCATGAAGGCCAAGAAGACTTTGACCTGATGGTGGATGAGGTAATGAATACAGTTTGGATATTTTCTAGACTTAGAGGTAATACTATTACAAATGTATGTTATTTCTTTCACAGGATGCTCTAGAGCTTGCATTTCTCTACACAGAGCTTGGCCTAGACCATCCCCGTCATTCACGCAAGAAAAAGAGATAGCAGAGAGAATCATAGTCATCTACAACATATAGTACAATGTATTTATACTTGTATTGGCTGGAAATTCCAGACTTAATACAGAAACATATCAGTCTGGATTTTCCAGGCAAATACTTGTATGCCAAACAGTGACAAGAAAGAACTACACAACCACTTGTTTCATTTATATATTGGATTTAATGAGCCATTAAAATGTTTTATGAACTTTTAACGGTACTTTTATGTTAACATTTGTAAAGTATGTCCATGGCTCCTAAGTAGCAGGCCTTCTCAGAAACATAGCACTGCTCTCTGTGTTTGTGGCTAAACCTTATCTTGCTGGAGAACTGGATCAACAGCCCTTCTCCTGCTTCAGTCTTTATTTGAGACTTGGGCATGCTTTTGCCAGTATTCGTCTGCATTGTGCTCATCAAAATATTAAGCTGACTCGGTAATTCCTTAATAAAGGAGAGATCTGTGACAGCCGATTCTTTACCAAAGTTAAGGACCACTAAAAAGGCCCTGTTGAGGCCATCTAGCTCCCTGAGATAAGAGAAGACACTGGCATCTGTATGTATGTAGCAGAACCACCCCCGGTGAAGGGGCAGCTCAGACTCGCGCAGGATGTTTAGATAGCGATATTGAGCAAGAACAGAGCTCTCATCTTTCTTCTGGGCCTAGGAGAGAAGCAAGGAATTACTTGGCTACAAATAAAATACATATTTGTTAGTGAGAAGAATTCTGTACCTCAACATTGACAGTTTTGTAGTCAGGATGTACTGGCAACCATGTGATGTTTGTTTTGTTATTGAAACCAGCATTCATGTCATCACTCCACTGCATTGGGGACCTCTGGGGATCTCGACTGAGGCTCTACAAAAAATATATATATATATATATCGTACACAATATACTGTTTAATCATTCAATTTTGTTCTGTTTGTGTTACATTAAAGCAGAATATTAATTTTCATTGCATTTTCAAATAATGAATACTGTACTTACCACATTATATTTGCCAGCAGGGTCCTGCACCTGGTCTTGTGTAACATTGATGTTCTCCATGCCAATCTCCTCACCATAGTAGGTGGTAGGTGTCCCTGGTAAAGTTAGCAGCATCATGTTGATAGCACGCACATAAGTCGGACCAGCACTTGTCCCAATTCGAGGCTTGTCATGATTCCCAACCTAATAAAGTCAATAATTTGTTAGGCTTAAAGTAAACTTGGTGTAGACAGGCATATAGAGTGTCATCGTCCGCCTATTTTGGTTAAGGTTATCCCAGCAATTATAGGCCTGTGGCAGTGTACACCCAGGACAATGGGCGGGGACGCAGGGCGGACACTTACACACACTTATTTTTTCTTTCGCTATAGACAAGATTGAATAATTCACCTATTGTATATGTACATGCATATATTTGGACAATGAATGCCAGCGTACATAGAGAAAACCTAACCGTAACACATGACGGACATGCAGACTCTACCCAGAAAGACTGATTTAATTTTACTCACCACCCAGTTTGCCCATTGTCCCCTTGGCATATTGGCCATCCATAGGTCAACAAGATGTTTAGCCCACAGGCCACTGGTGTTCTGAGGCAGATCCAACAGGTAAAAGTTAAAGGGGAAGTCGCTTTCTTTAATCAGGGGGGTGCTGTAGTACATCATAGTCTTGTCTACTTCATGGTAATCATATGACTCAGTCACCATGAACCTAGAAGCAATAAAAGGCCATACAAATAAATACAATATATGTGTGTTTATTAGTGAAGACTTACTCAACTGATAGTAAATTGTTTATGAAATGTACAATGTGATGTGATAAACTCTACTTTTTGATTGCTATATTCCACACCTGTATCTACCAGGCTCGCGGCTGTAGATGTCCATCTCAGCCCTCCACTCTCTCAGCAGGTCATGCAAACCTAACTGACTGGTGGTGTAGTCATGGTAGAGATCCCACTCAGTGGTTATGGACTCCTAAAGTGGTAATGGTGTACAAATAAATCAATTATTATTTTAATGTATTAACATCAGTTCAGAAACAATAATAAACAAAGGCATGGCATTATGGAGTAAAATCCAAAAGTAAATCAGAAAAAAGAAAATAATGGTCTCTTTGTTTAATGGAATCTGTGAGGAAACTTGACATTTGGTCTGTAGCAGTTCAACGCTGAGAATAACTACTTGCATTTCCTTAGCAAAGCAAAATCAAAGTCTTAATATTTTTGAAGCAAGAGTGAGACTTTACATTATTTTACAGTACTATGTTTGTTACTTTGTGGTTTGAAGAAACCATTACATATGGATCACATCTCTAAATTGATACACATTGTTAATATTACCCACCCAAGTTGTTATGGTCATCTTGCACAAGTAAATGATATGCTAGTAGCAAATGTTTACCAATACAGTCTGTCCCACAGCTGTGATTGGACAAAACAAAGCTATACAAGCTGTTCTTACAGCGACAACATCATTCACAAGATTGAACTTTGAGTTCTGATAAGCGAATACAAGTGTATCAGAGTTGAGAATGGCGATAGCTCTTTAACACCAGTAACAAACTGTTAGCAGCAGACATTGTAACCTTTTTTTTTCTTCACCAGGTTAAGCCACACAGAGTTTATCTGCTGAAATATCTTAAAAGAAAATAACTAAACATATGCAGAATCCATAATTGTGAATATATTTTTAGAATCCAAAATAGCTTACTCACAGATGGTTTGTCAGGATCCACCTGGGGTTCATCTCTTAAGTGTGCAGCCTCAAAAATGTGCTTTACAGCGTCCATCCGGAAACCATCCACTCCCTTCTCCAGCCAGAAACGAATTAGATCCTAAATGAATATGGACAACAAAATCTTCTTTGAAATCAATCTTAAAGATCTTAACCAGTTAAAAGGGCACAAGTGTTGTCTCTAGTATGTATAAGTGTAAAGGGGAAAAATTAGGGGAAAGTCTGTACTCTTACCATCATCTCATTACGGACACTTGGGTTTCTGAAGTTTAAGTCTGGCTGCTCCTTCAGAAACTGGTGAAGGTAGCACTGTCCCCGAACTTCATCATAGGTCCAAGAGGAGTTTCCAAACACACTCACCTAAGAGAAAAGAAGGCAGCATCAACAGTGTAAGAACATACAATGAGCCAAGCCAAAGTAAAGACAAAGTTAAGCTTACCCAGTTGTTGGGCTTTGGGTGGGATGCATTGCAGTCAGTCCAGACGTAGTAATCTCTGTAATGTGGGTCACCTGATCGGCTAAGGTTGAACCAGCGATGCCGGTCACTGGTGTGATTAGGAATAAAGTCCATTATCATCCTTAAATCTGAAAAGGCAAGTAACATTTAGACAATGTAGATTTAAGTAATAATAACAATATACTGTTTTCATGAACCTCTTTTGTGCATTTCAGCCAGAAGTTCTTCAAAGTCCTTCATGGTTCCGAAAAGTGGATCTATGGAGCGAAAATCTTCCACATCATAGCCAAAATCCTTCATTGGAGAGAGGTAAAAGGGACTGATCCAAATGGATTTGATGTTAAGGTACTGAAAGTGATCCAGCTGCTCTAGGATACCTTTTAACAAACAAACATGGACATAGGAGCCCCAATGCTTAAGCTTTCCTATTAATATTTAAATTAACTTTCACTTACCTCTGAGGTCACCAACCCCATCACCATCTGAGTCCTTGAAGGATCGTGGGTAGACCTGGTACACAGGAGATGTCTGCCACCAGCTCAGGCAGCGTGGAGACAGAGCGATTACTGTGATGGTCAGAGCTACCAGGACAAGGGTGCAGGCCACGATGAGCCAGAACAGAATCTCTCTGGGCACCCTGTATCGAGCCTGGGAGGAGTACAGGAGCAGCACCTCCTTTGGCATCCCAGCGTAAGGTTTGATCTGAATGTACTCCTCTGCTGTGTCCAGCTTCACAGATGTAGAATCACATTGGTCTTCAGAGTCAGATTTGGTGACATCTGTAGGTTGACATGTGCCCTCCTCTTCTTGAAATCCTGGGTTTCTGGTGCATTCTCCCAACTCCATACTATCAGTCTGTGCTAACTAAATGCAGCAAACGGCAAGTGTGTGAACAGTACCTGCAGCAGAGCGTCTGTGAGTTACTTTGTAATTGAGCTGCTCTCACAGGGTCAGAGTTCTCTCTCTGCCACACAGTCCCTCCCCATCTCTCGCACACAGCTCTGCCGCTTGTGGAATGCGGGAAACCGAAGAGTTTGGAGGGAGCAGTTAAAGATTAGACTTTATTGGTAGTTGCTTGTTACCCAATGTCTTTATGTGCCTTTACTGGCATTGTTTGTGGAGTGGAAAAAGACATTTGTAGTTTGTCTATTCTAGAGTCTATTGTCTATTCTAGAGTTTAGCTTGTGATGAATTTAGATGGGCAGTGCACTTCTCTAAAGATAATGTAAAAATTGATTGGTTGATATTTTTTTAGAACAGAGTTAAAGAAAAGCAGGACTTTTAAAGACAAACAAATGTACTTCACACACTGTACAAAGCAAAACATCACCAGCAAAGCCTCATTTTTTGAGTTAAAGATTTATTCCATCAGAACAATGATCAAGTACAATCTTTTCTAAAACAAAGGGATCAAAAGAGCTTCTTGTTGTCATTAAATGACTAAGAAAGTAGTGCTGCTGAGCTGCTGCTTCTCAGTCCATGCAGTGTAAATAAGGGTGAATTACATTCAAAAAATAAACATTTTTTTCTTAATCCCTCCCCCAGTGTCTAGTATAGCTTAAAGATACTGTAGGTCCAAAACCTCAGCTGTGTTCAGTGCAGTAAAACTACATTTGATTAAGAACAAAATTGTGTGATGTAAAAATGCTTGAGCTCTTTACAGAGATTTAATTATGAAATCATACAGTAAAATTATACTCATAGTTTAGATTAGCAAATTGAGTTTGAATTACATTGTTTAGTAAATTTTAATTAAATGTTTTGTTAATTTCTATGCTTTGTAAGGTTAAACCCTAGATGTATTATGGCTTGACCCCACAGAAATCCCAGACCCCACTCACAAATACACTCCTTCCTTAAAACATGCACATTTACAAAAAACATCCCACCCCCCACCACAAAATAAGCTTCAGGATTAAATATTGCAAATGCAAAATAACTACAAATTCAAGTACCTATTTCTCATATGGCACTAAAAAGTGTGTACCACAAGAACATTAACCAGCCAGTAAACTAATAAACCAACCCTCAGTCAAAACTGCCACTTTACAAAAAGCTCAGTGGATTTTTCATTGAATGATTAAGTGATTCATAAAGGGTACATTGGTATAAATAAAACTTACTTTAATATATTTCAATAAGTAAAGACACACTTTGTTACCTGACAGTGTACTTCCAATAAGGCAAAGCTTATAGCTGTGGGTGGGTCAGACCCGCTCAATTTTCTATGAGAAGCAAGTGTAGTATATTCTAATACTTGTTTTCAAAATTATCTTTAACATAACTGGTCACGTTACTGTGATATATGAAAATGTAAAAAAAAATAAAAAGTTAAATCAAAAGAAAAGGCATTTTGTTTATGCGTGTATACAGAATTTCTGAGCTAATAAAGGCAAGTTGTAATACAAGCAGGATTGTGTGTGCATGTATCAAGGAGCGGGGGAAGAGGAAGGTGAGGCTGGAAATTCTTTACCTCATACCCTGTCTTTGGATCACCACTGTGTGGACACGGTATGTGTGCAATGTCAGTTTTTTTTTTATTTTCAACACACAATCACACAGTTGCGCAAAAACATGTACACACAGCACACACATTAGGCCACAATGAATATCATAAATGGGAGTTAAAACTCAAAATATATAACTATATATATAAGAATTTGAATATATATGTGTTCTATTTTTCTCTAAAATACCAGCACCCTTTAAAGCTTATGATTCTGATAATGCCAATGCATTATGCTGATTCTCCTTTGTTAAGGGATCTAGAAAGTATGTAGCGATATACAGAGGGAGAGAAATGAGCCATTTGTTAGGATTCTTATGAGCACAAAAGGTGAGGAGCGTGCAATAGACAACACACACTTCAGTAGGAAACATATTGATCTTGTGCCTTCAGCCCACTTTTCAAACATTTCAAAGATATAGAGTCAGTAATTCCCCTATATTACTGGCAGTTCATCCTGGCCTTGAATCCATCTAAATTATCTGGGGCTTTTTAAACATACTCCGAGGGGAAGGAGGAAGGTTATGATACCCCTTCAAGTACCAAAAAGGAGCAAAACCCTCATCTTCAATCTTGACTGGAATGGACAAAATAGCTCAAGTTGAGTTGAAGTCTTGGAGGCTTGTCAACTGGCTGCTAGTCATGTGCAATTCAACACTTAAAAAACAAAAAATACAAAAAATGCACAACAGTTCAGTCTTCAGTGTCTAAAAATGATCAGCAGTGGCTGGTTTGGTTAAGGGCTAGCTGAATGAATGAGTTGAAAAGTCCTCCCTTCTTCTGAGCAAGGCACCAAAGAACAACTAAGTGTGCAGAGCAGGGTGGCTCCTGTGTTGCTATGAGTCCATGACAATGTTGAATGTGGGGCAAACTGTGCTTATCATCTGTTGTTATGTTTTCTTTTAAAGTCATTGTTATTTTCTTATTTTTTTACCCCACAACAAAAAATCTGATTGTTTGCTCTAACCAATTTGATTGCAGATTTAAAATATAATTGAGAAATCTTAAGCTGACAGATGATGTGATCTTGAGTTTAAAAGTGCTCCTATTTTTAGGAGGAATCTGGCAGTTGTGCTGGGCAGCTACCACTGGTAGTCCAAATCAGCTCCCATCTGAAAAAGAAGTAAAGGAGGAAAGGGGGGGACATAGAAATAGGATAAGGTTGATGCTATCAGACACACATTGTTTACGGCGACATACTGTGATCTTCCATAAGCTGTACGAACGCCAACATTTTCCTAAAAAACAACAAACTCATTTGGGTCCAATGAAAGCCAGGTGATAGTTAATTGTATTATCTGCTTTCTTGTTACACTATGGACACATTTCAATACCCTCATTTTTTTTCAAAAGAGCTGAACACACAAACAGGTCGCTGTACAGGTGAGTGCAGTTGTGAAGACTGTTTGAGACAGCGATGCATGCGTGTAGGACCAGTGCATGCGCGTCTGTGTGTATGTTATGTAAAAGAACAGACAGAACCATAAACAACAACCATTCGTCCTCTTCAGACCCCAACGACACACATCTTAAACTCTAAATGGAGATCTACATGCTAGAGACTAGACCAGAGCAGGGAGCAGGACTGATGAAGGAGTGACAAGAGGGATATACGAAAAAGGTGGCCACTTACATGCCTGTAAGAGTAAGTGTGTGTGCTGTATATGCATGGTTGTCTGTGTTTTAGATGGGGGTAGGAAGAGGAGGGAGGGGTTTAACAGTTATATATGTTCTCACTTACCAAATGAAACAGGAGGGCTGCGTTAATTAGAGGTTGAACACACAGTTAGACAAAACTATACATCCCTTATCAATATGTGCTATATATTGGTTTACTCTAGTCCTATAAACCACTGTTATAATAGCAGACCCATGGAGCCCATAAAATGTACTGTGGATGTCTATTTCATAAAAGTTGTCCATTTTGATTGTTCTGTAGTCTGTTTTGCCAGACACTTGTCATTTTGGAAATAAATCTATGAAAAGGAATGACCATTTCAAACCACTATCACAGATCTTTCACACATGTAAGATTCATTCATCATAGGGTCAGCTGCACTGAGAAAGAGAATCTTTCCCATCATAAAGCTCAGTAATAGTGTAGAAACCAGTCGCTGCAACAACAGACAGAACCACACATGCACCACAGCTTCCTGTTCAGATTCACCTTTTAGTGAGAAATTCAATGTAGTAATAATCATTTGATTTTTTTATGTTAATAAATTAGATCAGCAGCAAGATGTGCATCATGCACCATGCACATAAAATTGCATTATATGTATGTTATTAGTTCTACTTCCAACCAGTTCATACAACTGCAACGAGAAGCAGTTTTTACTATTACCATTTTTGTGTGTCTTTTTAACCAAACATTTTGGGTATCTGTGTTGGTGTCCAAAAAAGAACATGACTTTTAAATAGACCTTTTAACATATAGATAAATAGATGCTCACCCCATCTTCTTCCCTGTATGGGTTCATGCTGTTGTATACCGCTTCAATAACACTGTGTCTGCACAAGGAAAGACATATTAAAACAATAACTTCTGACAAGTTTTGAACAAACCATTAGGTTTACGTAATTGAGCTCATATTTTTAAGTAGAAACTAATGCAGACTGACTCAACCCATCCCATCAGGTAACGGCTGACAGTAACTATGACCATGTTAAGTACTTACTTGCTGGCAAGCCCTCCTCCTGGGGGCAGAGGAGGCATGTTGTTGTCAGTAGAAAGGTTCCTCATCACTGTTGCCAGGTCAGGATAGCCCTCCTCACCCTGCTGGGACATCATCTCTGAGAACCCATTTAACACAAATTAGTACTGACGCAACACTGTGTGTACCTTTTTAAGATCACAGTAAAGGTCTGCAACAACACTGCACATGGGACTGTTATTGTTTTAACTACACAGTCCCGTTACTCACAGTCAATGTAAATTTTGGTGAAAGCTAATTTGAAGCTACTTTATATACTGCAGGTTAAGGATTCCAATGGTCACTTTAGGTAAGAAATTGAACACAGTAAGTGACACAAAAACTAAAAAATTATCACACAAGAGGACAGACCAAAAAAGTCACAATAAAAAGTGTTTAGAAATGCCACAAAGGTGAAAGAACAGACAGTGTGTAATAAAGAAAACTAAACAGGAGGAAGAGGAGTAGCAGCTGAATGCGAGAGTGGCATGACGGCAAGGCAAGGCAAGTTTATTTGTATAGCACAATTCATAGACAGAGCAATTCAAAGTGCTTTACAGAAAAAAAGGCAAATTTAAAAGTACAAAACACAATTAAAACAATAAAATCAAATTTAAAAAGTATAATTAAGAATCAATTTAAAATTAAAATGAGAAAAGTGCAGATAAAACACTTTCAGTTGGCATATGCACAGCTAAAAAGAACAGTTTTAAGTCTAGACTTGAACATTGTCAGAGTAGAGGCCTGTCTAACAGGAAGACTGTTCCAGAGTTTAGCTGCATAAAACTGAAACACTGCTTCACTGAGTTTAGTCCTGACTCTGGGCACCAGCAGAAGACCTGTCCCTGAGGTTCTCAGAGTCCGAGATGGTTTATATAGGACCAACATGTCAGAGATGTACTTTGGTGCTAAGCCATGGAGAGAGCTGTTTTAAAGTCTATTCTCTGAGCAACAGGAAGCCAATGCAGAGACCTGAGGACAGGACTGATATGGTCGTACTTCCTGGTTTTGGTTGAGGACCCGAGCAGCAGCGTTCTGGATGTACTGCAGCTGTCTTACAGCTCGCTTAGTGAGTTCAGTGAGCAGACCGTTACAGTAGTCTAACCTGCTGGAGATGAACGCATGAATAAGTCTCTCTAGGTCTGGTTTAGACAGTATATCTTTGATTCTGGCAATGTTTTTGAGATGGTAAAATGCTGATGATGTTATAGATTTAATGTGACTGCTGAAGTTCAAGTCAGAGTCCATGATTACCCCGAGATTTCTAACCTGACTTGTAGGTTTTAGTGAAAGAGACTCGAGGTGACTACAGACACCTTGTCTTTGTTTCTGTGGGCCAAATGTGATTATTTCAGTCTTGTCTGTGTTTAACTGGAGAAAGTTGTTTTTCATCCACTCATTGATCTGTTGGATGCAGTGACAGAGTGAATCCACAGGTCCATATTCACCTGCTGTCAGTGAGATGTAAATCTGAGAGTCATCTGCATAATTGTGGTAGGATATGTTATTGCTGCTTATTAATTGGCCTACAAGGAGCATGTAAAGATTGAACGAAAGAGGTCCCAGGATGGACCCTTGGGGCACCCCACAGGTCAGGGCCATTTGGTCTGAGACACAACTGAGTTACCAATTTCAACAAAGTACTTCCTGTCTTCAAGATAGGACTTACACTATTTAAGGGCAGTACCAAAAATGCCTACCCAGTCTTCTAATCTTTGTAACAAGATCACATGGTGAACTGTATCAAAAGCAGCACTCAGATCCAGCAGTACTAGGACAGAGACTTTGCCTGTGTCGGTGTTCAGGCAGATGTCATTAGTCACCTTGATAAGAGCAGTCTCAGTGCTGTGATGGGGCCTAAAACCTGACTGAAAATCATCAAAGCAGTTGTTCCACAGAAGAAAGTCAGTAAGTTGTTGGTATACAACTTTCTCAAGGACTTTTCCTAAAAACGGCAGGTTTGATATAGGCCGATAGTTGTTCAGTACTGTGGCATCAAGACTGCTCTTCTTTAGGAGAGGTTTGATGACAGCAGTTGTCAAGGCCCTTGGAAATGTTCCAGACTGCAGTGAGATGTTAACTAAATGAGAAAGCTGAGGTAACAAACTGTTCAGCACAGATTTTAAGAAATCTAGTGGGTAACACATCAAGGCAGCATGTGGATGAACTCAGACTGGAGATGATCTCTTGGACTATTTTGTCAGTGACAGGGGTGAAGTGTGTCAGCTCTGAGTGTCTGGATGGCTGCAGGGTTGTTATCTGTGTTGTGGAGTTTATAGCATGTTTAATACTCTGAACCTTGTCCTTAAAAAATCTTGCAAACTCATTGCACTTAGATGTGGAAATGAGTTCTGAAGGCAATGGAACTGGGGGTTTGTTAACCTATTCACTGTAGCAAACAGGACATGTGAGTTGTTACTGCAGTTTGTAATGATTTCAGAAAAATACCTTTCCCTTGTTCTATGCAGAATTTGACTGAAAACATTCAACATTTTTCTGTATATGTCATAATGAACCTGGAGCTTTGACTTGCGTGATTTTCATTCGACCCGCTGGCATTCCCTTTTCTGTGCCCTGACCGAGTCCGCAATAAAACCAGTTTTATGTTCAGCCAGAGAAATCTCTTCCATCTACCCATCTATGTAATGGACTTAAAATATATTTCTTTTTGTCAAAATCAACTTCTTATATTATTAAAACTAGGGCTGTCAGCGTTAACGCATGCGATTAATAGAAAAAAAATTAACGCGTTAAAATTTATTAACGCAAATTAATCACACAATCTGTTTTGCCATAACAGCAGCGCTTCTCAAAGCATTTTGGAGGGCATGAAGCCGTGTCGGGGGCGCGTGACCGTCTTGGAAATGTGCTTATATCACAACATTGACTTGTTTTCACGGTGAACGACCCGCGCGTCCACAGAGGAGAGAGAGCAGCTGCCACACACACGTTTGCCTGTGGTTCGACTGCTTTGGCCGCTGCACTACAACCCTCTCCTTTCTCTCCCCTCATGAGTCTCGTGTAAAACTTTTTACTAATAAATGTTACGTGTGCATTTTACATCGCTTCCTTTCACTGCCTCTGTCCG